>CM073492.1:43586219-46157885 GCA_037074585.1 Biancaea sappan | reverse complement strand
AAAGTTTGAGATGCCAAGTGATTTAACATCATCAAGGGAAAAATATTAGACAAAATTATCTATTTGCTAAAATGTGAATATTATAGACTTAATTGGCCCAATCAATTATCATTCCATTCTAAATACCTTATATAGCCACTTAAGGGAATAGAATATATTAGTCTAGTCAAGTTCACCTAATTAGTATTAGAAATGGTCTAGATGCCAAAAAAAGAAACAAAATCAATGAAGCAATGCATTTGGTAGCAATGCCTAATGAAGCAATGCATTTGGTAGTAGTATCCATGGCCAGACTTATATAATAACCAGCAATGCATTTGGTAGCAGGATCCCATCCTATTTCCACAAAAAGAAAGAAAAAAAAATCGATTCTATGTACCAAATGGGCTTTACTACTTCAGTCAACTATACAATAATCAAAATACATATATATGACAGTTCATACATCCAACAAAACTCAGAAATCAAAGTATAGTTCTGTATTCTAAGCCATACCCTCCATTCTACCCAGAGTACATATATATCTTAAATATAGTTAAAAAATAGTTGGTTCAACATTAGGAGTACATCCAGAAACCCAGAAATGAAAATACCTTCCAAAACTAACACATAATATATCCAGAATATATATAGATATATATAAACCTTTGAGATATGCGTTACAGGGGAGGACAATGGAGGAGCTGGTTTAATGAACAGTGCAAACGGAACCCCGAAAAGGAAGCAGGTGATGACTGAGGATAGCGAGCGAGAAAGGAGGACGATGACGACGATGAATGCTATCAATGCCAGTGAACAATCGAGGATAATGACCGAGGATGCCACTGGTGCTTTGTTGCTGGCTGGATGGCAGGAAACTGTGGATGCTGGTGCTTGGAGATGAAGAAAAGGGATCTACGCGGAGAGGGGGAGTGGGTATTAGTCAGACACGTGGGCTTCTCTGATTGGGGGAGAGTTTTTTTTAAAAAAAATTAAAAGTCAAACCGGAGCCATCGAGTCAGGTAAAGGTGAACAGATCCAGATGTGGGCGGGTGGGCAAATACTGGACATGTATCGGGCAGTTGTGTGTTTGAAAAAAGAAAGAAAGAATGCAAAACGGTGCGTTTTATTAAATGACCCTACGCGATCTGGGCCATTGGATCGCATTGATCCAACGGCCCAACTTCTCCCACCAAGACTCAACGTGGTTCGTTGCCTCTCTTCATTCGATGGCCCTCGCTGCGAAGGGCAGGCTGCTCTTCTTTAGTAGAAGAGCAGCCACCTAGATCCCAAAGAGTTAGCCTATGACTATATTTAAATATTTTAAGTTTAAATTCATGCTTTCAAATAACTAATATCCTCATCAATAGTACTTTAAGAAAAATCATAAAATGTCTGTTGTTGAATCTCTTTGGGAAATCTTAACAGCGGGCAGTGCTTCAGTAAAGCTTTTTAATATATATATATATATATATATATATAATATAATAATAATTATTATACAAAAAATAAGGGTACATGAATAATATCTTAATGTACTAAGTAGTAAGATCTATTTACGATATAGGACAGAGGATATTCAGATTTTTGTTCTTTATTAAATAATTAATCTTTTTATTTGAAATAATATACACCTAAAAAATAAACTGTGTTTAGAAGACAAATGATTATGGTTACATCTCTCTTGACTTTTATATAATCAAATATTTGAAAACTATTACCTTTATTCAGTCCAAATATTTCACCAAAAGTCACAAGAAAATAGTGTGGATTTAGTAGTGAAATAGGTGGCAGCAAACTGATACTGACACTACATTTTGCTTATAAATAGGGTCTCAAGAAAAGCTTAAGTTCACAACTCACAAGTCACATAACATAACATCTCTCAAAGAAAAAAAGAACGAAGAGACAGAGAGGCAAACATGGGTTCGACTTCCACTGAGAATTAGAATCTCAAAGTTTCGTCTTCTCAAACAGAGGAAGAGGCCTACCTCTCCTCCATGTACCTCACGACCAATCAGGTCTATCCAGCTGTCCTCAACGCAGCCATTGATCTCGATCTCTTCCACATCATTGCCAATAAGGCCTCGCCACCTGGCACCTTCATGTCGGCGCGTGAGATTACAGCCCACCTGCCGTCCCAGCACCCCGACATGCCTGACAGGCTCGAGCGCATGCTGCAATTGCTGGCCAGCTACACCCTTCTTACGTGCTCCTCATGCGCTGCAGAAGAAGGCACCGCCGTCACCTTGTACGGCCTTTCAGCGGCCAGCAAGTACTGTGTCACCGATGAAACTGGAGGCAACTTGTCTTCCTTCACCACCGTCCTCTGTTACAAAGCTCTCTTAGAAATTTGGTAAGTACGTCATTAATATTTACATTTTTTAATATCACAAAGCAAGAGATTAGTTCAAGATCACTAGACTATTCTTTACTCTCACTTTCACTATTCAGCCATTATATACATATTTTTAATTAGTTATTATTTATATATGAATCATTTTTGGTGAATGAATGATGAATTTCAAGGACGCAGTGGTGGACCCTGACATCGACCTATTCAAGAACATGCATGGAAACACAAGCTACGAGTACTTCGACATAGACCCGAAGTTGAACCACACACTACAAAAAAAAAGGGAATATAGTGTCAGTTTATTATCGTCGTTTTCAAAAACCGACGTTAGCTAATGTTGGTTACTTTAGCGTCAGTTAAAATCGACGTTATCTAACGTCAGTTACATTAGCGTCGATTAAAACCAACGCTAAACACCTTATTTTGAAAAAAAAATTGGAGAATTTTTTTCGTGAAGCATGTCATTCACACCGTTTTTTGTATTTTAATTACACACTCCTTTTCTATTTCAACTTCCCTTCAATATTTTCCCCTACACCCGCCTATTAACCTCAATCCATTCAATAATTTCATTTTTAATCCTAATCCCTACCTTCTCATCATGTGGAGTGTGAGAGTGGTAAAGAAAGTAGCAATTGTGTTCAGTCAAAACGAGAGAGCGCGACGACTAGATGAGATGTTAAAGACAAGGCATTGGCGTGAGGTGTTCTCTTCTTACATTTCATGAATTTTTGACCCATTTCTTCCTCATCATGATTTCTAGTCTCAATCCGGCAACATCTCCACCTCACACACTTAGATCTGCTTAGATTTCCCGGTCTCTTCTTTATGCTTCACCAAGCATCTTATCCTTTTTTTTAGTTCCCAACCAAACTCCATCAAGACCTTCATGAAATGCGATCCACTGCTACTATAAGAAAAATGACATATACCTATAGTTATTTATAGCGACAGTAAGTAAACATTGGTATAAATAGTTTATACCTATAGACAAACTAAAATGTAGTATAGGTCTAAGTAGTTAATATATTTACAAAATATTTTTGTTACAAATATAGATAATACATATTCTTAATGTCAGTTTCAATTTAATTAAACTAGAAAAAAATTAGCCAAAGTTATTTAGCGTCGGTCAAAGGTGATGCTAAATGATAGTAATTAAAAATCATTCAATGTCATTTAACGTCGGTGAAAACTAACGTTAGCGTCAATCACAACCGACGTAAAATGACTAAACAAACATCAATAATATCATTTAACATTGGTCAAAACTGACGTTAAATCACAACTTTAACATTGGTTATAACTAACACTAAATGTCAGCATTTAACGTCAATCAAAATTGACGTTAAATCACAACTTTAGCGTTGATTATAAGCGACACTAAAGTTCAAAATTTAATGTTGGTTTTGCTAAAATCATCTAACGTCAGTTATTCCCACATATGTCAAAACCGATGCTAAATGACCTTGGAACGGAGCACATAACGTCGGTTTTGTAAACCGACGTTAAGTCATTTAGCGTCGGTCAAAATTGACGCTAAAGGGTAATTTTGACCGACGCTAAATTCTAATTTTTTTTTTATGTACTTCTTCAACAAGGCCATGGCTGACGTGTGCGCCGTCAAGATGAGGAGGCTCCTTCAAATCTACAAAGGCTTCGACGAAATCTCGATGTTGGTCGACGTCGGAGGTGGCAACGGCCAGAACCTCAAGCTCATCATCTCCAACTACCCCTCCATCAAAGGCATCAACTTCGACCTCCCTCAAGTAGTTGAGCATGCCTCACCCATCCCTGGTATATATTCATTAGCAACTGGATCGTTAAAATATAGGATTAGTTGCGTGCTCTGATTTTACTTAATCAACAAACTCTATCAATTCTTCAATTTAGGAATCGAGCATATTGGAGGACACATGTTTGCGAATGTCCCAAAAGGTGATGCCATAATACTAAAGGTTAGTGTGTATATATAACTTGACGTCTTCGTATGTATATTTATAATTAATTTTGTCCCACTAACAGTTTGTTTTATATATATGTGTGCCATAACTGGTCAGACGAGAAGTACGTAGAATTTCTAAGAAAGTGTCACGAAGCTTTGCCGGAGAACGGGAAGGTAATAATTACGGAGTTCATATTACCAGAATCCCTAGAGCCTACGGAAGCATTGAAGCTAGTTTCCACGTTGGACGACCTCATGTTCATCACTGTGGGAGGAAGAGAAAGGACAGAGAAGCAGTTCGAGAGTTTGGGAAAGCGTTCTGGCTTTTCTAGGTTCCAGGTTGCCTGTCGTGCTTTCTCTACTTTGGGAATCATCGAGTTTTACAAATAAAAGTTGTGTTTGAGACACAGAATTGAGATGTGAGAGACCAAATAAAGTTAATACCAACATGTTAATTCCCCAACCTTGATTTTTCCTTAGATGAATTCATTGTTAGGAACTATATATATTATCAGTGGCGGAGCCACATGTATTTCAGGGGTGCAGTTGCACCCCCTGAAATTTATAAATTTTGATGTAAAAATTTTTTTTTTGCATTTTGCCCCCCCTTCCTTATTTTTTTTGAACCCCCTTAATATTTTTTTAAACCCCAATGACTCAATTCCTATCTGCTGCTCACAGTCACAAGACTTCCACTTTCTAAAGTCATAAAATTTTTTCTTGATAATAGTTAGTTTCTCATTCCATTATTAGGGACCTCTTTGTAAAAATTTGAAATTTAGAGTTTTTGTACATAGGTCTAATTCTATTAAATTGATTAATTGATTATGTAATTAGGATCATGAGTAACATATTTGTGAAGTCAATTTCATGAAATTTTTTTTATGATAGTTAATTTCTTATTTTATTATTAAGGATCTCTTTCTAAAAGCTTGAAATTTGAGGTTTTTGTATATAGGTCTAATTTTATCAAATTGGTTGATTGATTATACAATGAGGATCATGAGTAACATATTTGTGAAGTTAATTTCATGAAATTTTTTATGATGATGATTAATTTATCATTCCATTATTAGGGACCTCTTTGTAAAAGCTTAAAATTTGGAGTTTTTGTACATAAGTCTAATTCTATCAAATTGGTTGATTGATTATACAATTATGATCGTGAGTAACATATTTGTGAAGTCAGTTTCATGAAATTTTTTCTTGATGATGGTTAATTTATCATTCAATTATTAGAGACCTTTTTGTAAAAGTTTGAAATTTGTAGTTTTTGTACGTATGTCTAATTTTATCAAATTGGTTAATTGATTATACAATTAGGATTTAGAAGAAAAACGATTTTTTTTGTAATGAAAATATTTTTTAAGAGGAAATTACCATCAAATGAACAGCAAATTAAAATTAATTTAAAAGAATTGTCGTCAGATCCAAAAAGCAAATGACAATTTTGCCCCCCTGACCGAGGGGTCTTGGATACGCCACTGTATATTATATATGAAATATATTATATTTCAGTTTTAACATTATTTTACCTGCTTTTCTTTAATCAATTAGCTTAGTTAGGTCATCATGCTTCTATGGGTATCTTAGCAATATTATAATACATAATAACTCCAGAAATATAGATTTATTAGACTCTTTTTGTCATTGTTATGAACAGGTTGGTTGTGGTCAAATTAACTTTATAAAAAATTTGACTAAAATATGTCTTGATCCTTAATGTTTTCCTCATTTTGATCCTTTATAGATGATAATTATCAAAATGATCCCTTACAAATGAATTGTGATCAAATTAGTCCCTTTGTTGACTAACTATTTATAAATCTTAATAAAAATTGAAAAGTATGAAGTGTGTACAGTTAAATAATGATATGGCAATGTTAAGTTCCATGTCAACCTATTAAAACTTCATTTTAGTCTCTTACAAATGGCATTTTCTCAATTTGATCTCTCATAGATGGGTTATTCTCAAAATAGTCCCCCTACAAATAAAATTGTTATCAAGTTTGTCCCAGCTAAATAACAGAGTAAAACGAGAGTGCAAAGAATAATGTAGGAAATGTATTTTGCATTATACAGAGCCTCACTTTATATACACTTATAGAAGGGGACATATCAGTAAATATAACAAAGAATTTAATAACAGAATGGTACAGAAAATCCTAGAAATATGGATCTAATGACAAGTGTCCCACGAGCTGTACACAGTAGAAATGATTCAGTGCTTTAGATGAACACATACACTAGTTAGTGAATTAGCTTAATTCATTACCTGCCCCTCTCAAACTTGTGGGTGGCTTAGTGACTCCAAGTTTGTCTCTGAAGAACTCAAATTTACTGGAAGAAAATGCCTTGGTAAGACAATTAGCAATTTGCTTAAATAAAGGCATATATTGCACAGTGAATTCTTTGGCTGTAATTTTGTCATAGATGAAATGTAAATCAACTTCAACATGCTTCATTTGGGAATGATACACTAGATCTATAGCTAAAGAGCCAGCCCCAAGATTGTGAGACCAAACTATTGGAATTCGAGTAATAGAGCAATGTATTTCTTTCATGAAAGATTTAAGCTAAAGTATCTCAAATGCCATGTCTGCAACAACACGATATTCTAACTCTGTGCTGGAACATAAGACAACATTCTATCTTATAGAAGCCCAATAAATTAGGGAGTTACCTAGATATACACAGAACCTAGCAACAGATCTTTTGTCCTCATGGGACACTGCCTAATCAGCATCACAAAAGCTAGTAATGTGTAAATCAGAAAATGGTTTAAAGTGTAAAGCAAAATCTAATGTCCTTTTAAGATAGCGCAGCTTGCCAATGAGTGATAATAGGTTTATTCATGAACCTACTTAGTTTTTTAATGGAAAAATTAACATCTGGATGAGTATTTGTCACATACTATAAGGCCCCGATGAGTTTCCTGTATAATGTAGAATTTTCCATAGGTTCACCATTTTCAGACAAAACTGCTTACTAGCTACCATCGGTATTAAAGAGCTCGAAGCATTCTCAAGTTTAAATCTAGACAACAAGTCTTGGATATATTTCTTCTGTGTGAGAAATAATCTAGTAACATCTCTGCTAATCTCAAACCCAAGAAAGTAATGTAGATTCCCAAGGTCTTTGAGAAAGAAGACCTGATTTAATTTTGTTGTGAACTTCTGTAACTCATCACTGTTAGCTCCCTGTAACTAGAATGTCATCAACATAGATAAGCAGTATTGTAATAGCAGATTTTGTTTTATAAATAAACAAAGAAGAGTCTCCTTTTGTATTCTAAAACCCTCATGTGTCTAATGTGCTTCTTAGACAATCAAACCAAGCTTTGGGAAGCTTGTTTCAATCCATGGATAGCTTTGTTTAACTTATATACATGATATGGGTGTTTAGGATTTTCAAATCCCTTTGGCTGCCACGTGAAAACTTCCTCAGGACACTATTCAAGAATGCATTATTTATATCAAGTTTGCTTAATGGCCAATTTAAATTAATAGCTAAGGCAAGAATTAACCGAAAAGTAGTCATTTTAGCTACTGGGCTGAAAGTATCTCCAAAATTCACCCCAAGATCTTGTTGGAACCCTTTAGCTACTAGGCGGGCTTCAAATCTTTCAACTTCTCCACTTGCCTTATATTTTGTTTTAAACACTCATTTACAGTCAACAATTCTTTGGTTATTATTGTAAGGGACCAAAATCCATGTATTATTTCTGTTTATTATAGCAACTTCATTTTCCATGCTTCACTCTAGTGAGAAATTTTTAAAGCTTCCTCCACTAAACTTGGTTCAAGCAAATAATTTGACTGAATATGACTAAAGGTAGAAAAGTTACCACTATGAGATGAAGCAGTACCAACATAAGGCTTTTTAGTCTTTTGAATACCTGATGTCTAGCATTTTTATATGTATTTTAACCCTTATCTTGGTCTATTTGCATTTTCATCTATAAGAATTCTCCAATCTTATTGCACTTTGTGATTTATTATGTCTAAATTAATTTTAGATGGAAAATGAATTATTTTCATATTTTAGGACTTCAATTATTAAAAGACTCAATTTAATCCATTTGTGTGCTTTACAGAAATTAAATTTGGAGATTTTCTTATGATGTGACGCTGAGGTGGACATTCTTACTGACATGGCGCTGATGTGGCACTCTTCTGATGAGTAGGATGATGACTGGGACTCATTTTTGCATTTTTGCTGATATGGAGACATTTGGGGCCCTCAATCCAGATCACCTTTTGCATGCAGTCTAGCCTTTGCTTGCCTTTTCCCTAGACTTTGCTGAAAATAGCATATCAGCTTTTTGCATTGTAAAAGAGCCATTCTGCTACCCCTTTTTCATGTTTACTGCTACTGTCTGTTGCCCAGCCCTTCTGTAGAAAGAAACCAGGCACACCTCAACCCTTCTTTTGAAAGTCAACTAAGCATCTAGGGTAGAATATTCCAAGGCATTTAGGGCATCAATTTTGTATCACAGAAGACACTTTTCATTTCTGTAACTTTGTATTTTTTGCAAACTACTCTTTCTCTTTGTTTTCCTTCTTCTGTTTTGTTGTTTTGCTTTCATGGAGGGCTAAATCTCCCTTATAATTAGTCACTAGGACCTTGGGATGTTGTAACTTGAATTGAAAGTTCAAGATAAGTGTTTTTATTCTCTATTCATCTCATTTCGTTTCTGTTCTATTTTTATGTTTATGTTGATGTCAGATTCTGATTGAACTTAAAGGAACATAATCTGATTTATATTTGAGATATAACCTTGCTTGACTGATTAGAAAAGTGAGTGACACAAAATGACTAGTTAGAAGATGTTTAACTTGATTTGGTTGAGGTTTTCTTTTGAAATGCATCTAGTTATAGTTAGTGAAGTTATTCTTGACTATAGTTGGAAGCATTAAATTCTGAAAGTTATTCTAGAATCATTTTCATAAAAAAGCAAATGGTGAAATGAGAAAAAAATTGAATCAATGAGTTAAGTAATGATAGTTGTACTCCCATAAATCCTAGTGGCTGGCTACATAGTCTCCTTACTGTCAATACTCTGTCATTTTCATTCTGCTGCTAACCAGTTGCTGGTTTGCTATTGGTTTGCTATTGTTTAAGTTTCTATTACTGTTTTTGCTATTATTGCCAAGAAAACCCCCCCGGTTTATGTGTTTTTAATTGGTGTTTGGGTGTTTGAACAACTAGTTAGTAATTAGAAGTGAGGCTCCTTGAGTGAATACGACCTGGGGACCACTATACCGCAAAATTGTTCTCGAATTCAATTCTAGGCGATTCGACATCGTAGTGGCGTGAACCAGAATTTTGGCTTCCTTGTCGGGGAGCCAATTCACTTCTTAGTTGTTAATTTAGTTGTTCCATTGTGTTTTTGTTTAATTTTTAGTTGTTTAGTGTTGTTGTAGTGGTTTACAAGTTTTGGAGTCATTTTCTCGAAAACTAGTCAAAACTAGTCATTTTCTAGCCGGCAAAAAACCTAACTATCTCCGGTTGACCTCAAACTTGGTAGACCACTAGTTTTCGACGTTTCAAGCAAGTTGCAACCTCTACTTTGCTTTGCCTAGTACAAGGTGGCCATTTTTCCAAATTCCATCATTTAGACCCTCTTTTTTATTTTTTTAATTTTTTAATTAAGTGTGATTTTTAGTGTGATTTTTGTATATCAAATTTTTAAGTTCTGTTTTTTGCATTAGTCCCCGCAACTTGAAAAGGATTTTTCCAAGAAAAATCAGATTTTTCTGAGATACTTCATTTTTCGGCGGTTTGCGTCGGTTGGATCCTAGTATGCTGATTTTTCAGATTTCAGAGTTTTTGTTGTTTTCTTGTGAATTTTTCCCTTCCTAGTGTATAAGAAAGTCTCTTAACATGGACTTACCACCTTTTGATCCTGAAATTGATAGGACCTTCTATAGGCTAATAAGAAGCAATATCATTAGGACTAGTATAGTTTCTGAATTTCTTGCTAAAATTGTTGAGCTTGCTGTCAATAGTGTAGAAGTAGAGTCAGATTCTGAATCTGATATTGTGTTGGAGTTAACTAATTTTGAGTCAATTGGGACAACTAGGATGGATAATCAAAATGCACAAGTGCCTCAAAATAGGCAAGAACAATCCATTAAAGAGTTGATTGCACCTGATGTGCATTATCAACCATTGTGCATAAATTATCCTAAGTTGGATGCTAATTTTGAACTGAAATTTGGTCTAATCCATTTGTTGCCCAAGTTTCACGGTCTTGCAGGAGAAGATCCGCACAAACACTTGAAGGAATTTCATGTTGTCTGCTCTACTATAAGACCACATGGAGTTGGAGAAGAATAGATTAAATTGATAGCCTTTGCTTTTTCTTTGGATAGGGCAGCCAAGGATTGGCTTTATTACCTGCCCACTGCCTTAATTACAAGATAGGATGAACTGAAGAAGATGTTCCTAGAAAAATTCTTCCCAGCCTCTAAAACAGCAGCAATCAGGAAAGACATCAGTGGGATTAGACAAGTAAGTGGTGAATCATTGTATGAGTACTGGGAGAGATTCAAGAAACTGTGTTCAAGATGTCCCAACCATCAAATTTCAGAGCAACTTCTCATCCAGTATTTCTATGAAGTATTATTGCCTATGGATAGATATATAGTTGATGCAATTGCTGGTGGGGCATTGGTGGATAAGACTCCTGCTACAACAAATGAATTGTTGGCCAAGATGGCCCAAAATTCACAGTAATTTGGTACATATTTGAATGATCCAACATCAATTACTGTCAAGGACACCTCCCATGGAGCAACAAAAGATAGAAAATAAATTGGAAGAGTTAGCTTCAATGGTGAGGCAATTGGCATTAAATTAGAGAACACAACAACCAACCCTTCCGCCTTCATTCTATGGTTTTATTCCCTGAATACCCACTATACTGATCAATGCCCTCAGCTGCAAGAGACCCCAACTGAGTCATGTGCTGGCATATTCCTTAGTAGACCCATGTAGCCACAACAACAGAGATATAACATATATTCCTCCACCTACAATCCTGGGTAGCGTGACCATCCAGCCTTCAAGTATAGGAATATCTCCAATCTTTCTTACCAGCCACCCCATCCAAGATACAATCAACTTGGACCCAGCCATACACCTCCTCTAGCATCCAAGAAACCCGAGCCTAGTCTTGAGGATCTAATGAAGCAACTGACTACCAATACTTTTCAGTTCCAACAAAGAACAGAAATAAATATGCAGAACTTGGAGACTCAAATTAGTCAGTTAGCCATAATAGTAAATGAGCTGAAAAGTCAAGGTTCAGGGAGTTTGCCATCTCAACCAGTGATTAATCCAAGAGGCAATGTTAGTGCCATCATTTTGAGGAGTGGCAAGCAAGTATATGGTCCACCTCTTGAATCTGAACTAGCAAAGTTAGATGTGCAGCAAAGTGTTCCTTCATCCTCAACCAGTGAGTAAAATAAAAAAGGATGAAGAAGTGGTTCAGAGAATACCTCTTCCTTTCCCCAATAGGCAAACTCAATCAAGGAAAGCTTCTGAATCTAACATGGATAAAGAGATCATGGAGACCTTCAGAAAGATAGAGGTCAATATTCCACTTTTGGAAGCAATTAAGTAAATCCCCAAGTATGCCAAGTTCCTCAAAGTGCTGTGCACTCATAAGAGGCGTTTAAGGGGCAATGAAAGAGTGAATTTGGGGAGGAATGTTTCTACACTCATCTAACCACCCATGCCACCCAAGTGTAAAGATCCTGAAACTTTCACAATACCATACACAATAGGCAACATGGAGTTCTCCAATGCTATGCTGGATTTGGGAGCCTCAATCAATGTTATGCCCAAATCAGTGTACTCAAGCCTCAAGATTAGTGTTCTTTCACCAACTGGAGTGATTGCCCTACTTGCCAACAGGAGCAGAGCACATCCAGTAGGAGTTCTAGAAGATGTCTTAGTAAGAGTTAAAGATTTCATTTTTCCTACTGATTTTTATGTACTAGATATGGAAAATAATAACACTCCTGGCCATGCACATTAATACTTGGTAAGCCTTTTCTAAAAATTGCAAAAACCATTATTAATATGCATGAAGGGACTTCGTCCATAGAGTTTAATGGCAACAAGACTTATTTTAATATTTTAGATGCCATGAAACATCCTATGGAAAATCATTCCAATGTGCATGTAGTTAACTTTCTGGATTATTTAGTTGATGAGGTATGTGATGATTTCCAAGCTGAATTGATTTATGATTTTCCTGAGTTTTCTGACTTGGTTGATGCTTTTGAGTGCAATTATGCTGGTTCTGAATTTTGTCATGCTTGCACTGAAATTGAAAATTCTCTAAGTGCTGACAATTCTGAGTTGCATTCTGATTTACATTTTGATTTGGATTCTGTTATGCATTCTAATTCTGTCAATTTCTCTAGCTTAGATTTTGATTCTGTTTCTATTTTAGGTAGTTGTAGGTGTAGTGATTTAAACTGTATTGTTATACATTCTTCATCTCTTTCTTCTTGTGCTGCTGACCCTTCCTCCTCTTTAGCCAAGGATTATGTCTTTAAGCAATCTGAATATGTAGATTCCTCATTGGATCTGACTCCACAAAAACTGATTCCATCCTCCATCCAACCACCTGTATTGAAGTTGAAGGCTTTACCAAAAAAAACCTCAAGTATGCTTTCTTAGAAGTGGGAGACCAGCTTTTAGTGATTGTAGCCAACAATCTAGAGCCTGCTCAAGAACAAAAATTGATAAGTTTGCTAAAAAAGAACAAGAAGGCAATTGGATGGACTCTAGCAGACATTCCTAGGATTAGTCCTTCTGTGTGTATGCACCAAATTCTTCTTGAAGAAGAGACTAAACCATTGAGGCAGCCCCAAAGAAGACTCAACCCCATGATTCTTGATGTGATCAAGAAGGAGGTAAGTAAGCTCCTCTAAGCTGGCATTATTTATCCTATCTCTGATAGTAAGTGGGTGAGTCTGGTATAAGTAGTACCAAAGAAAACTGAGGTAACTGTTATAGCAAATGAAACAATGAGTTAGTACCCACTAGAGTTCAAAACAGTTGGTGCGTATTATAGGAAGTTGAACTAAGCTACTAGAAAAGATCATTTTCCTCTTCCTTTTATTGATCAAATACTTGAGAGACTTGTTAGAAAGTTTCACTACTATTTTCTTGATGGTTTTTTTGGATATTTTCAAATTCACATTGCACCTGGCACTTTTCAAAGATGCATGATAAGCATATTTTCTGATTTATTAGAAGATTGCATGGAAGTGTTCATAGATGATTTTTCTATTTATGGAGACTCATTTGATGCATGCTTGAAAAATTTAGAGAGAGTACTTGAGATATGCATAGAAAAGAATTTGGTCTTGAATTATGAGAAATGTCATTTCATGGTAGAGCAAGGGACAGTCCTAGGCCACATAGTATCATCCTGTGGCATAGAAGTAGATAAAGCTAATGTTGATGTTATCTCCTCTTTGCCTTACCCCGCTTCTGTATGGGAAGTTCGCTCTTTTCTTGGCCATACAAGATTTTATAGGAGATTCATCAAGGACTTCAATAAGATTGTTCTACCCCTATCTAAACTCCTCCAAAAACAAATTGATTTTGTTTTTAATGATGCTTGCAGGTTAGCTTTTGATAAGTTGAAGAAACAACTTACCTCTCATCCTATCATCCAACCACCATGATGGGAGCTCCCCTTTGAGCTCATGTGTGATGCCTCCAATTATGTTGTGAAAGTAGTACTTTCACAAAGAGTAGAGAGGAAGTTGCATGTCATAGCTTATACTTCTTACAGCCTTGATTCAGCTCAATCAAATTACACGACCACAGAGAAGGAGGTTTTAGTAATTGTCTTTGCTTTAGATAAATTTAGATCATACTTGCTTGACTCTAAAGTAATTGTGTTTTTTGACCATACAGCACTAAAATACTTACTGAAGAACCTGGATGCGAAGCCAAGATTGATTAGATGGATGCTACTTCTCTAAGAATTTGATGTGGAGATCAAGGATAAGAGTAGAGCAGAGAATGTAGTAGCGGATCATTTGAGTAGGCTTTCTGATCTCCCATTGGAACATCTCCCCATTAGAGACAACTTCCAGATGAGTGCTTTTCCCTTTTGCATGGTATTAGTGAGCCTTGGTATGCTGATTTAATGAATTATCTTATTGCATCTGAATTGCCTGCATACCAAAATAAACATCAATTGAATAAATTAATAAGCGAGGCTAGGTACTATGTGTGGGATGACCCTTATTTGTGAAAGATTTGTAGTAACCAAATTGTTAGGAGATGTGTTCTAAATCATGAATTTGCATCTGTGCTGAGTTTCTGTCATACTCTTGCATATGGTGGACACTTTGGTCCCCAAAGAACAACTAGAAAAGTGTTAGATTCTGGTTTATATTGGCCTACTTTGTTTAGAGATGCTTATGATTTTTGCAAGAACTATTCTAGGTGTCAAAGAACTGGAAATGTGTCTAGAAGAAATGAAATACCTCAACAACCTCTTCTCTTTTGCGATATTTTTTATGTTTGGGGTATAGACTTTATGGGTCCTTTTCCTGTTTCGTTTGGCTTTATGTATATTCTGGTTGCTGTAGATTATGTGTCAAAGTGGGTAGAAGCTAAAGCCACCTGAACTGATGATTCTATTATTGTTTTAGATTTCCTTTGTTCACATATTTTTTGCAGATTCGATGCCCCCAAGGCCATAATTAGTGATCAAGGATCACACTTTTGCAATAAAAACATGCAAGGGCTATTAAAGAAATATGGGGTGGTGCACAAAACCTCTAGCCGGTAAGGAAAGGAAGTGGCAACTTCAAGAATTAGAAGAACTAAGGCTAGCGGCTTATGAGAATGAGCACATCTATAAAGAGAGGACAAAATCTTTACATGATCAGAAAATTGAGAAAAAAGAATTCCAAGTGGGAGACAAAGTCCTTCTCTACAATTCTCACTTCAAGCTAATGCCCGGTAAGTTTCGCTCTAGATGGATTGGCCCTTTTGTTTTTACTAATGTCTTTCCTTTTGGTGCAGTAGAAATTCAAAATGAGGCCACCAACAAGCAATTCATGGTAAATGAGCAAAGATTGAAGAAGTTCTATGAGGGCTTCAAAGAAGAAACTGTAGAGGAAATCCAACTCTACAATGTTCTGGCTTCATGATAAGGCCGTACTCGTTCCCTCCTTTTGATTTATGTCCTCTTCATTTTATTTGATGTTTGGTGCTGATTTGCATTGAGGACAATGCAATGTTTAAGTGTGGGGGGAAAGAATTTAATTGGAGCTTATTTAAAAAAAATGGCACTCTTCTAATGAGTAGGATGCTAACTGAGACTTGTTTCTATGTTTTTGCTTATGTGGAGACATATGGGGCCCTTAATCCATATCACCTTCTGCATGCAGTCCAGCCTTTGCTTGCCTCTTCCCTAGACTTTGCTGAAAATAGCATATTGGGGCCTATTTGGTTTGGGCATTTCCTGTTTTCATTTTCACTTAAAACAGAAAATGGACTTGAAAATTCGTTTGGTTGAGTTAACTGAAAACGTTTTCTTGAAAACATTTCTTAAAATATGCCTAAATCTGAAAACACCAAAAAGATGTTTTCAATGTTTCAGGAAATGAAGACTGAAAATGAAAACAGGAAATGTTTTTATAAACCAAACAGACCCTTAGCTTTCTGCATTACAAAAGAGCTATTCTGCTACCCCATTTTCATGTTTACTATTGCTGTCTGTTGCCCAGCCCTTCTGCAGAAAGGAACCAGCCACACCTCAGCCCTCCTTTTGAAAGTCAAATGAGCGTCTAGGGTAGAATATTCCAAGGCATTTAGGGCATTAGTTTTGTATCATAGAAGACACTTTTCATTTCTGTAACTTTGTATTTTTTTCCCAGACCACTTTCTCTCTATTTTCCCTCTTCTGTTTTGCTGTTTTGCTCTCATAGAGGGCTAAATCTCCCTTGTAATCCGTCACTGGGACCTTGGGATGTTGTAGTTTGAATTGAAAGTGCAAGATAAGTGTTTTTATTCTCTATTTCATCTCATTTCGTTTCTGTTCTATTTTTATATTTATGTTGCTGTCAGATTCTGATTGAACTTGAAGGAACATAATCTGATTTATATTTGAGATATAACCTTGCTTGCCTGATTAGAAAAGTGAGTGAAACAAAATAACTAGTTAGAAGATGTTTAACTTGATTTGGTTGAGGTTTTCTTTTGAAATGCATCTAGTTATAGTTAGTGAAGTTATTCTTAACTATAGTTGGAAGCATTAAATTCTGGAAGTTATTCTAGAATCATTTTCATAAAAAACCAAATGGTGAAATGAGAACAAAACTAAATCAATGAGTTAAGTAATGATAGTTGCACTCCCATAAATACTAGTGGCTGGCTACATAGTCTCCTTACTGTCAATACTCTGTCATTTTCATTTTGCTACTGATCAGTTATTGGTTTACTATTGGTTTGCTGCTGTTTTAAGTTTTTGTTGCTATTTTTGCTATTACTGCCAATAAAACCCCCTGGTTTATGTGTTTTTAATTAGTGTTTGGGTGTTTGAACAACTAGTTAGTGATTAGAAGTGAGGCTCCTTGAGTGAATACGACATGGGGACCACTATACCGCAAATTTGTCACGAATTCAATTCTAGGCGATTTGGCATCGTAGTGGCGTGAACCAATACCACTTTTACTCCTCGTGGTCATGGGATGCAATTGTTTTAAAGCATGATTTGAATTACTAATATCTTGATCAACACTAGAGTTGTTCTGAGCAGCATTACTAGGAAGAAGTTGTGGAATATCAAGAAGAATCTCAAGTTGGTCACCTAATGTGATTCTTCTATAAAACCTATCATTGCTTGGTGCAGAAACAGAGACACTACTACATTCATTAGTTATACCAATAGTTGAATTTGTGTTGTTTATATTTTTTATTTCTCATAGGAGAATCTGCATGATAATTAGGGATTTTTCCAAAAAGCATAAAATAAGGAGATTGATTTGAGATAACAGTTGAAGGAAGCCTGTTTAGGATAAATATTGTAGTTAAGAAGGCTTTCCACCAATAATATGATGGCATTCCAGCTTATGCAGGCAAAGTGAGGCCAACCTCTACCACTTGTCTATGCCTCCTTTCTACATGTCCATTTTGGACTGAGGTGTATGGGCATGAGTGTCTAAACACAACTCCTTCAATTTTCAAATAGTGAATGAAGCTTTGAAACTCACCCCTCAAATCTGACTGTAAAACTTTGATTTTTTTTTTAAAAAAATTGTTTCTCCACCATTATTTGAATTGTATAAAGGCATTAAGTGCTTCTCCTTTGTGTTTAAGTGGATAAATCCAAGTATGCCTAGAATAATCATCTAGAAATTGTATGTAGTATCTAAACCCAGATGTAGACTAAATTGGGGAAGGACCCCACACATCTGTATGAACAAGAGGCAAGGGACATTCAGCTCAGGATAAGGATAGATTAAAGGGGAGGTTATGTAGTTTCTCATATTGACAAGGTACACAAAACATAATTTCATTGCTACTTAATTTAACATTACAAGATTGTAAAACTTGATTTAAAACACAATTGGAAGGAGACCAAGTTTCTGATGCCATTTTTCTCTATTAAAAGTGAAACAAGAATATCATTCGTCTTATTTCCTTTTTCTTTACTTGGAGTAATAGCAAAATAGCTTGGAGTACGTCTTTTAAATTCATAGAGTCCATCCTTCAAGTACCCCTCTAGTAGAATTTGTCCTGTTGTTTTGTCCTTTACATAATACCCATAAGAATTAAATTCAATAATCACATTATTGTCACTGGTTTTTCTTGAAACACTAAGAACATTCTTAGTAATATAAGGTGTATGTAAAATGATATCGGGCATTTTTATATACACTTATCTTAGCCTCCTTGCCATTTTAATATTGTAAACTCTTCAATTATAATATGTTTTGGATTTATTGATGTAAATTAATTATAAAACTAATATGTTTCAATTTCATAATTTTATCCCAATTAATTCAATTGTGTATTTTTCAGATAAATATTTGGAGAGTGATTTGCTAACTTGGATGCCACATGGATGCATTTGATGACATGGCAGCTGACTGAAGTTGACTAGGACTAACTGGACAAATAGTGGGACCCACTGTTCTGCATAAAGCAACCAAAACAACATGCTTCTAACTTTTCTACATTTTTGGGCAGCAAACAGCAACAGAAGATAGCAGCAGCAAGGCAGCAATAGTAGCAGAAAGGGACAGCACATGGAGCTTTTGAAAATTACATTTTCGTCCCTCTCTCCTGGCAATAACTTAAGAGACCTCTAGAACTCCATTTTTTCCTTGTTGAAGAAACCTCTCTTCTTCCATTTTCTGTAGGAAATTCGCACATCTACCCCCTCCCTAACAAATTTTCTCTTCTATTTTGTGTGTTTTAGCCTCGATGGAAGGCTAAACTTCTCATGTAATCATTCACACATGATCTGGAGTTGTTCTTGAACCCTTTTTGGGCATTAATTAGATAAGTTTTTGTTGTTTTTGTTCCATTTTCTATTCCTTTACTTGCCTCTTTGTTTTTATATCCATGTTCATTTCTGATTAGAGTGGTATGGTTATGATTACTATTTTTATCTTTTTATCTGAGGAATAATCTAGTTATACATGTATGAATGTGGTTGCTATATGTGTATAGCAAGATGAACAAAAATGGCATACATGAATGTAGTTGCTATGTATGACTTTAGTTAGGGATATATCAGATGTCATTAGGTTTAGGTTAAGGCTAATGGGATCTAGTACTAGGAGATTTTCTAGAAATTTTAGGAATTAAAACTAAGTGGCAGAACATAATAAGAAATTAACAAGTTGATCAAGGTTATGATAGATACAAGTAGGGAAATTGTGGCTAGTTGCATGTCTGTGTTTTGTTCTGTAGTTTATGTTCTGTTATTATTCTGTTTTTATGCCTTAATTATATAATCCCTCCTCCCGTTGTAATTAGGTTATAATTGGGTTAATTAGTGTTAGAACAATTAATTAGGCAATTAGAAGCAAGATTCCTTGAGAGAATACGATCTAGGACGATCACTATACTGTAAGTTGCCACGAATTCAATTTTGGGCAACTCGGTAGTCGTAGTGGCTTAAACCATAAAGCATCTGTCATTTTTAGTTTCTAATTTTTGCAGGGTAAGTCAAAAAACCAACTTTATCAACATGAATTTTCTCACCATTTCCAACTTCTATATTTTTTTACTATTAGAGCTTGTCAAATGCTTAATGTTGGCAGAATCATTGGTAATATGGCTTGCGGCTTCACTATCCATATACCAATTTTGATCATAGACAGTGTTGGTAGAAGCAATGTAGGCATGATGATTACTAGTGTTGCTAACATAACTAGAAGCTTGACTAGCATTGTTTGGAATTGAACCCATATAATTTTGGTCATATTTGAAATAGAAATGGGTTGCTGTGTGTCCAATCTTGCCACAAACTTGACACACAAGTCTACTATTGTTTGATCGGCCTCCCCTCTTCCTCTGTTTTGCCTTCCTCGATGCTGATTATTGTTTGGATTCTTCCAATTCAAGGTGTTCACAAGGCTTAGAATTGGTGATTAAATTAGCTTAAGTAGTAAATGTTGTACTTAAGCTAGTTAGCTGCTCTAATCTACTCTCAAATGTTAAGAGAGCATATTGTAGATCAACCCATGATAACTCAAGTTTGTCACTAAGTTGTACAATAATCGCATTGTACTCACTGTCCAATCCAGCTAAGGTCTGTGTTACTAAGTCATCAGATGAAATAAAACAGCTAGCAAGTAAAAGATTATCATATAAGCTTTTCATCTTAGCTAGATATTCGAACATTTTTAGCCCCCTTTTTGGGTACTATATAGCTCACTTTTAAGCAGGGTTATCCTTGACCGGGTATGTGCTCCAACAAGGTCCTTTACAACCCTCTAGAGATGTTGAGAATTTTGCATCCAATAATTTGGGATGCAATCTTCGTTGAGTGTGTTATAGATCCAGTCTAAAAAGAGCTGATATATGGCATTGCATTCTTCAAATGTCAGATTTGACTTCACCACTACTCCTTCAGTGATGAGTTGAGGGGGAGATGGCTTAGTGCCTAAAAGTGCTTATCATGACCACAAATAATGGGAACAAGACAAAACTCTCTAGGATAAAAGAGACTCTTTTAAAAGATGTTTTAGGTACCAAAGGGGCAAGAAAGAAGAGAAGAATAATAGCCTCCAAAAAAAATTGAGTAGAAATATATGATGGTTAATAGAAGGTTTCACCAGAGTAATTAGGAGATAATGGTCAGTTATGATAACAACCAAACAAATAAAATAATTATAATATTTTTTAAATTTTGAAATTGTACCTAGAAACATAAAGGGATTATCCCACTTAGTTCATGTGCATGGAGTCTAGCACTTGGAGGGCACAAACCTAACTCTTCTTTTAATTCTTTGAGTTCATAACAACAATCTATTATATAAAGACTTACACTCCATCGCTCTTCCTCCCTATAAATGTTTTTAGGGTAATTTTTATCTTTCTTATTTTACTTTCTTTTCTTTGCAAATGTTTGCTCTATTTTTTATGTTTTTTGCTAGGAAAATTTGTTGCATGCAATTGTTATGAGAAATCAAGTAGAGAGTTTTAGCATGTTAAGTGAGGGATCTTTCTTTGTTCTGAAAAACTTCAAGGGTTATTGCAAGTGTAAATGAATATGAATATGTTTTGATTAGGTATAGGATTATTTTCTTATTCATAACTTCACTTAAGAGGGTATAAGAAGGTATCGTTAAAATCCTGATCAGTGGATTTCAATTCTTAAGTTTGGACATGATTGATTTGCACGTGAATGACAATAGTATTCCATAAGGTGTATTTCTAAAATTATTAATGTTTGTTTTTCATTCATTTTATAATTAAATTATTAATCCTCATATGTGAAAAAAAAAATTCCTTCATGTAGATTTTGTTGGCTTTTTATGTGGTATTGATGTTGTTGAGACTGTTAGAGCCAATCAAAAAAAAAGAAAACAGAAACATTCAAATTGTAATAGAATTGTAAGTCTTCTATCTTCATATAAATTATAATCATTCCTTTATTTTTAAAGCAAACAAAGAGAAAAAAAAATAAAGTGATAAAAATATCATCTAAGCAAAATGATAAAAAATAGAAAGTCACAACTAAGTATAATTTATTTTAAAATTAATTTCACTAATTCTTAATTTAATTCAATAATGCATTCAGAGGCATTAAAATAAAAGTTTGCTAATGTAGAGTATAATGGGGGGACTTAAGTTTTTTCCACCCTATGGTTTTCTTTGACTGATGTTTAATAATTATTATTATTAGCACAAGACTTATATAGTTATCTGCTGAAAATAAAATGTGTAAATTTTTTAAATATTAATTATAAAAAAATAGAGTTGTAAAAAACGTATAATTATATTTTTTTAAAGACTAAATTTATTATATTCTAATAGAAAATTATCAAAATTACACATTTGTTATGTTTTGATTACAAAACTCGATAACAAAGTTATAAAAAAAAATGGCATCCAAGTTTTTTCCATTATTATTATTATCAAGAAGTGAGTTGATCAAACGTGAGACCCAAGGATGGATTCAATTCTCTAATCTTTAAGTCAATCATAATATCTTTCGTGTCCTTGATGTGTTCGTAAACACTACGGGATTTATCCATTTTGTGTTTCTTGTATGTTTAAAATTAAATCGACACAAAAAAATTCTAATATATACCTTACATGGAAAAAGAGAGTTTTTTTTTTTGGTTGTTCTCACTCTCAATCGGTCAATGAAGAGAAAAAAAGAAAAACAAAAGAAGAGGAAAAATTGCGTGTAGTCCCTCTCTGAGTCACAGTCAAAGGAAGATAATAAAATAAATAATAATTGCATGTGATCCCCTCTTTAATAGTCCTAGGTATGGAAGAAATGGAGTTTTAATTGTTGGGTCCATGTTGTATTTAGAAGCATACTAGAAAAAATAATAAGGGTTAATGGAAGGTTTCAATAGAGTAATTAGGGCATAATGGTCAGATATGATAACAATCAGACAAATAAAATAATTATAATAATCTTCAACTTCTGATTAAGTATCTAAAATCATATAGAATTAACATTGAATATAATCTTGTTCGAAATATTATTGAACATTAAAAAATTAAGAACACATTTTTCAATAAAAATCCAAATATAAATTCATTATCTTGTGAGAAGGGTCATCTCTACTAAATCCAACTCCCATTCGTCACATAAAAAGACTGTTAGTAAAGCATAACTATCACATTTATCTACTATTCAAGAAAGCTTAAAATAATTTACAAAAATATTTTCGAAAAAGTAAAAATTCTGCCCCACTTAATTTAGTCATGCACAAGTGCAAAACTAACTCTTCTCTTAATTCTTTATAAGTCCATAACAATAATTTATTATATAAAAACTTATATTTCAAAAATTAAAATAAAAAAATAATTTTTGAAGAATTAAATTAATAATTTATTCTCCACACTTTTTTTTAGCTGGCATATGCTAGGAGAAGCAATTTTTCTTCATTTTTTTGAACGACTGCCGCCATTAAACGACGACGTACTTATGTTTCCACATTTTTCTGATAACATAAGCGAGAAGAACCTTCACGCTATGAAAATAAAGAACCATCAAAACTGGCATGCATATCTGTCATAATGCTTATGTTGAAGAGTTTTCCCATTCAAACGTCAAAAATCAGTAAGCCTCCAAACGTAATACTTGAAAACTAAAGTTTGGCTTTGTCACAAACATCCTTTTTTCGTTAGAATTATTAACATTCAAAGGCTCATTAGATTTTAACTAATTTGATTCAAATCAAATCAGATTATAAAAATAAAACTCTATTAATGTTGATTTTTTTAATTCACATTTTACGTAAGATAATAAGTGGCAAACTAATTGAAATCAATAGTGTTAATTTTATGCCAAGATTTCAACTCCAAAGACCTTTCCTTGTCACTTTTAGTTCACTTATTTCTATTAAAAAATAATAAAACAGATAAACTTCACTTGTGGAGTTTATGTCCCCTACCAGATGAGCAGGCTGCAGGCATAATTTAGCCACCAGCGTTGACTTGAATTGTTGGTTCATGTAACATTATATGGTAGGATTTCATTCAAGTACGTGTCTACTAGTATTTGCCAACTTTTAGTTATCTCTCTTTTCAGAACTTCATTATTTAAATGAGGATAAATTATACTAAACACTCTTTTTTTTTTAAACATTTGGTATATTACAAAACTCTGTTTTTTTTTTGATAAGACAAAACTCTTTCTTTTCCATATTTACTTTCTATTAAATAAGTAAACTTTCTATAGAACAAGAAGTTATAATTTTATTTTTAATATTATTGTAAAGACAATTAAATTGATGTTAAATTTTCAACATAAAAGTACAATTTTGGTCGTAATTATATGATAGTAAAAACTGTTAAATAATTTATTATTGAAAGTAATAAAGTTAATTTTAATTAAAAAAAATTAGAGAGGAAAGTCTAATAATTATAACAAAGAGTTGTTAAGTATATAATTTAACCAAACATGAAGAAATGAATGTAATTTACCTTTAAAATAACATGTTATATGATAAAATATCAAACCTAAAAATACAATATTGTATTATAAAATATTTTTATTTAATAATAAAATTAAGAGTAAACACATTGTTTGATATTTGAAAGTGTTTGGTAACAGTTCAATTACTAAAAGATGATTATTGACCATTTTAATTCTTAAATTTTGAAATTGTTGCATTCAATGACGTGGGCTATTAATTGTTGATGTAATAGTGATGTAGTATTTAAAGATTATTTTGTTTGTTAGCATGTCACGTTAAGTGCTAATGTGATAGTAATATAGCATTTAAGGACTATTTTGTTTATAAAAAGGAAAAAAAACTTTCAGGACCATATTGTTTAACATAAAAAAATTTTAGGGGTCAAATTGTTAGTAAAAAAATTTAAAACCACAATATTTAACAATTGCTTCTCTTTCAAGTGCATAATTTCTCATCCTTTCTCATTTTTCTGTAATCTTTGGTTATACTTTTTGCCAAGCTCATTGTGGCTTCGAGTATGATATATAGTACTCTACCTCAGTCATTTTTCAACTTTAAGGACTTTAGATTCTTCAGCATCAACTAAAGTTTCATTTACAATGAGATTCCGATGATCTTGGGTAAGTTGCACAGTCTGAAAACCTTGGACCTCAATTCAATTAGCTGATCAATCAGACATTCCTTTGTCCATCAACAAACAAAAATAAAAACTTCTCTCTAATTTTCTTTTAAAAAAATTCACAACATTGGTCCCTGAAAAATTTTTTCTTCAACAAATTAGCCTCTGAAAGATCCTTTTTTATAAATATATATAATAGTACCTAGATCGATGTCACGTTATTGACACTTAACTACTAAATTGACACATGACATCAACAAACAAAATAATCCTTAAATGTTACATCATTGTCATTTTAGCATATAATAATACACATTAGCAAATAAGGGTAGTTGTGTTGACAATGAGAATGGAATGACCATTTAGTATAATAGTTTCAAAATTCAAAGACTGAAGGTAGTTAATGGTCATCTTTCAAAAACTAAACCGTTATCAAAATATACTTTTAGGAACAAAAAGTGTGTTTACTTTAAAATTAATGATAATAGTATTTATATTATGGCAAATTATATTATTTTAGTCACAAATTAATTTTCTTTTCTTTTGATATAAGAAATTAATTTTCATTGAGCCATATAAACTAAATTTGTAATTTAGTAAGAACTTATTAATTATTATGTTTTACATGTAGCTATTTTAATATAAAATATGATCATAAAAATTCAAAAAAAAAAATAATAGGTATAATTAATATAGATAAAATACGACTTAGTCTAAGATTATCCGAATGGTCAACTTGTTCAGTGTTGAATGATGGATATGAAAGATTTGATTATATCATATAGACGATTTTTTTTTTTTTAAAGTGCCGCATTCATTAGGATAAGATTTATTGTTGAGAGGAAGGTGCATAAATTTTAGTTATTCGTAAGATAAATTATTTTTTTATAACAAATTAAATGCACCAATTATAACTTTTTTTTTCTCTGTTAGAATAGCTCCAAGACGAGCTATGTTTTCTTGTGAAGTCTTGAAGACAAGGGAGTCATTCTTTCCAGCGTAGACTCCGCTGGGTAGTCTCACAGTCGATGAAGTTAACATTCACTTCCAAGTCAGGCCTTGACATGTATGGATTTACCTCCCAGCTAGAATTATTTGAAATTAGAGTTCAAAAATGCAAAGGGTTGTTAGGTTCAATGACTATCAAAAGGATTATATACATGTGAACACAACATCTTGCGCAAAGCTTTAGAAAAGTAGTGAATATGAATGTGTTAAAAATGATACTTAGCTTGGATCTAACTCAATCTAAAAGTTAATTCAAGAAATGAAAGATACACAAGTTCATATAAAGAGTCTGGATGCACAAGTCCATATAAAGAGTTTGGAACACATTCTCTTATCTGACTTTGATGTGAAATTTCAACACAATTATTGCATCCGCAATATTAGACATCTGGAATGTGAAACTACACATATAACAATAGGTGACCCAATACAAACGGTTTACTATAAAAAAATCAACCAACTTTAATATCATGTTAAGAATAGTATTTGAGCCTAACTTATTCCAAAAACTAGTTCAAGAGATGAGATATACCCAAGTTCATATAAGAAGTCTAGAAGACATTCTCCTCTCATGTGATTTCAATAGAACGCAATTGAAGCGGCAACTTTCTTCAGCATATGAGATAGTCGGATTTCAAAGTGGAAGAGTAAGACTGAGGTTCTTTCAGTTCTATTTTCAAAAAGAAGCCGATCATTCAAAGAATTGTGGGAGGGTTGTGGATTTTTTGCAACTCATGGATTGTGCTTAGACGGTAGATAGGAACGTGGAATAGTCTTGCATGATGATTCTTTTGACAACGTGAATTTGAGGGTGTAAATGTGGGGTTTACCAACCCACTGCAGAACAGTTGCCATAGGAAGGAAGCTTGTGGAAGAGATGAGGGAGGTCTTGGAAGTAGCTCTATTCTATCCAAAGACCAACCAAATGACCTTCTTAAAGGTACTAGTAAAGTGTTAGGTGAATGAATAGAGATAGCAATACCCACTCGAACATGGCTAACCCGATTCATTCCGTCCCGTCCCGCCCCTTTTAGATTGGGTTATTCAACTGTTGACCAGTAAACGGGGCTGATTCGAAAATTCTCCGAATATACAACTGCGGGTTTGGGGAGGGGACAGGGCAGTGTCCTCCCCGCCCCGAATGTGTATATATATATATATATATATAATATGAGTATATAATATAAGTATATATATAGGCAAGGTAAATTTAGAAATGTGAAATTGTTTGATACGAAAATTTTTAAAAAAATATATAGGCAAGGTAAATTTAGAAATGTGAAATTGTTTGATACGAAAATTTAAAAAAAAAAAGAAGAAAAGCGGCTGCATCTATAAATAGTTAAATACACACACATAAATTCATTGGAGAAGACGTGCATATATATATATATATATATATATATATCACAAAATTAATTCTCTGATCAAAAGCTTCCTGCAAGTATTAATTTTATGAGTAATTTATTGAAAGAGTTTTTTGAAATGTAAGTACATAATGTAAGTATACAATATAATATGAGATGAGATGATATATATATATATATATATATATATATATATATATATATATATATATATATATATATATATATATTTATGCAATATTCGGGATATGGGTACGGGTTTAGGTATAGGGAAAGTTACTTAATAGAATGACTTCGAGGCAAGGCGGCGGCGAGGGGAAGGGAGGCAGGTATTAAAATTACCCGTTAGTTTGAAGATGGGGCAAAAAATAAAAAAACCTGCGGGACAACGGGACGAGAATGGGACAAAATATAAGTGTGCAGTACAGGGACAAATAGTGAAAAACTCACCCTGATCCATCCCGTTGCCATCCCTATGAACAAACCACTGGCGGATGGGTCATGGCGTGCATAAAGTGAAAAGGATGGGCCAATGTATGTAGACTTCAAATGCAAGAACTAATTCTGCGGTAAAACGGGCAATGAAGAAAATTACTATATTGTAGTAGCCAAAGGCATAGAGAAATCATGAGATCTTGGTCCCTAACTACGTGCCATGCAAGTAGGGGTGAAGAATCACAGGGAAAAGACATGGACGAGAAGCATAACAAAGCACAAGAAGATAGAACCCTAGCCATGATATGGGAGCAGACAAATGAATTCGCCGATATACTAGCAAAGACAAAGGCGAATACACCAAAGCCTACAATTATTCTTAATACATGTTCTGGGTTATTTTTTAGCTCTCAAATAGTTTATGTAAAGACCTCGTACAACTCTTAACTAGATTTGGTGGTATTTAATTTTTACACTAAAAATTAGAGGTGTCAAATGGATCAACTTGGTCCAATCCCAATCCGTTTTGGCCCTCCTATATATTAGACTCAACCATTTTTAAAACCAATCTGATTTTTCTAGCCCGACCCAACCTTATTAGAACTTAAAGAATCAAGCCCTTTCTTGTTTGAAAAATAGACTTTTATTTTATAATATACTACTTAATGTGATTAAATAATACCAAATATATATATGTATATATATAATAAACAACTAACATATCAAATATTTAAAATAAGTACAAATAATCAAGTTAATTGGCATCCAACATATCAAAACTAAAATTAAAAAAGTATGAGAGAAAGCAAATTAGCTAGTCAATGATATATAAAAGCAAACATTCAATCCAATTTGAATTCTAATTACTCTAAATAATATGACATGAATCGATAATAATATCAAAATAAGACATTTTAGATTTTTGTTCACAATGTCAATCCCACATTTATTGATTTCTCATATTTAGATCTCCCAAATAACCACAGAGAACACTCTCTTTTCCTAATCTTTTTTTTCTTATTGTGCAATAATAGTCCCCCTACCTCATTAAGGTAAAAATAAACAATTAAAAAAACACGAGCCAACCCACTTTGCCTTATTATTTTATTAGGCTAGGCCAGCTTATTTTCAAAACAGGTTAGAATTTCCCAGTTCAACTCTATTTACTTTAAAGGACTTAACGAACCGTTTTGATGCTTCTACTGAAAATATTCGTTGGATTAATTGGGATAGGTTGCCCTTTCAAAGTAAATGGGAGGTTTAGGTGTCTTAGGGATTTAAAGCATCTTTGTTGGCAAAACAATGTTGTCTGGATTTCGAAAAATGAAATAGCCTTCTGCACAAAATACTCAAGCAAGATACTTCTCTTCCCAACATTTTTTACGAGCACACCTTGGCCATAACCCCTCGTACACAAAGCAAAGTTTATTAGCTCAAAAATGGAATGATCCTTTGTGTTGGTAATGGGGAGTCAATCTCAGTCGATGCTTGGATATCCAGGCTGGACAATCCCATTCCATTCAATCTAACTCTCCAATAATTGTTTCATAAATCGGGTAAGTCTTCTGTTTCTTGAAGGCAAAAAAGAATGGGACATGGATCTGATACAGCAAGCCTTTGTCTCGGAAGACGCAGAAATAATTTTAAATATCCCACCAAGTGAAGAATGATCCTAGATACAAGGCCCTGGGCTCCATCAATCATGGGTATCTTCTCAGTAAAAAGTTGTTATCATCTTCAGGAAAGTGACAGAACAGAATATACAGGAAACAACGCCAAGCCCTTTGGAATTACTCACGTAACCTCCCCATACCAAATATAAGCACTTTTTCTGGAGATTATGCAAGGAAATATTACCGGCTGTTGAAGTTAATATAGAGGAATGGTCAATGGACACTCAGGAAAATTGTCTTCATTGACATAGTCATTTGGAAACAAATCATCATGCCTTCGTATCTTGTTACAAATTAACACCACTATGGTATTGATCCTAGATACAAGGTCCTGGGCTCCATCAATCATGGGTATCTTCTCAGTAAAAAGTTATCATCTTCTGGAAAGTGACAGAACAGAATATACAGGAAACAACGCCAAGCCTTTTGGAATTAATCACGTAACCTCCCCATACCAAATATAAGCACTTTTTCTGGAGATTATGCAAGGAAATATTACCGGCTGTTGAAGTTAATATAGAGGAATGGTCAATGGATACTCAGGAAAATTGTCTTCATTGCCATTTCATTTAGAAACAATTCATCATGCCTTCGTATCTTGTTACAAATTAACACCACTATGGTATTCTGCTTCATTCCCCTTCTCCAATTTTTTAAATTACGCAGGTATAGCTGAATGGGTGGCAGAAGGAGGAAGTAATTGGTCAGAAAAAAAAAATGTTTGGCTTTGTGGGTTTAGCAAGCCACCACTTTATCAGATTAAACAAGACTCCATGGATACAAGATACTCTTTTCCTCATAGCCATGGCAGTCATTGAAGGCACAAAATTTGCAGATAAAAGAAGACACCAAAATCATAGGTGCTCTAAACAAGGGAGGAACTAGCACATCTTACCTAAAAAATTAAAAATGTCTTGAGGACATCACTCATCTAAGCAAACTATTTAGGAGTTGAAAGTTCTCATGGTCCCCAAGAAAAGCCAACAAAGTAGCGCATAACCTTGCAAATTTTGGCAAAAACATAAAACAAATATTATGGCAGGCACAACCACTCCATGAACACCGGATGTAATCTCTGGATATTTCCTAATAAAGGCATGATTTCATATAACAAAGAAACAAAAAAGAAATAATTTTAATTATCTTAATTAGTTTATTTAAGATGTTTAGTTTGTTATTTTTTCTCAAGAGATTTTCTTCTCTTTTCTTCAAAATATTTTACCTAATAACATTATTTTTTATAAAGATGGATGTAGGGGACTTTTGCATGTGTATAAACTTTTACTTGAAATTAATTATACTTAAGACTGTTACATGTCATTTCCACTGAAACATTCCAAACCAAACCATATATGTGATTAATTATTCTGGAGTTAAATGTAAATGGCCAATCAATTACTACAGTAAAGTCTTACTAAAAATTTGAATGGAGATAATAGTTTGATCATGAACAATTGTAGATAATATATATCTTAAATGTCTGAATATTTATAAAACATCATGGTCATTCTCAATAATACCTTTAACATGCAGATGCAATGTGAAGGGGAATAGGATGCGTAGGCTAGAGGAACAAATTAATCTTTATAACTCATCCGTGAGATTATAATGAATATTGAAGTGATAAAAATCAATGTGCGAAGAATCACACAAGTCAGATTCCTAACAAGAGGATGAATGGCCTATTATATCAAAATTTTCTACATACAACAAAGCAATCCCAAATAAGAATTATGAAAGAGAAAATGACAAGGAGCTGTTGTTGAGGAAGTGATAGTCAGGAGTCATAGCTCTCTATTCAGCTCCCAAAGGAAGAAATCAATGCTGCAATGAATGGATACAGAATATATATATATGTGTGTATAAAATCATACCAAAGAATTTTGATAATCCTGTGAGATAAGGCTACCAACACTTTGCTCCTCTTGGAAACATTTCTTTGCCATGCTGTATCACTGAGCTACCGAACTATTTGGCAAAAACTTCTGCAGCATATGGGCAGCAGAGAATGATCACAATATGCTACAACAGAGATTGGCCATGCACATCATATCAAGATAGAAACATGCCAGTAAAACACCCACTTTATCCTGTCACTTTTTGTCGACGCTTGTCATCCATCCTATGACGAAACAACTTCGCCATGTGTCTCCTCTCACAGTCCTGGGTGAAAGAAACCAAGAAAAGATCAGTTTAACATTCCTAGTCCTTTTACTACCCACCCCCACAACCATAGTTATTGGAACTAGGAAACAGATTGAGTCAGTGATTCAATGACTGGATTAGTAACTAATTATATTTAATTAAAAATTAATAAATATTTATATAAAATATAGTTTAATATATTTAGAAAATAATGCATATAATATATTTTTTGATAAAATAATATGAAAAAACATTACTATAGAAAAAATTAATATCAAATTTATACAATATAATACAATAAAATTAATCATTGGCACAAAAAAATTTGAAAAAAAAAAAGGCCCAGTTTGGTTTAATTGTGCTGGGTCATCAATCACAAAATCAATCCCATTCAAAACCAAAAGCAGTCTAATTGTTTAAACGAAACTGGTTTGTTGGCCAGTTCACTGACTGAATTGGCCAGGTCAAGTCCTATAACCATGCCAACATCAATTATCATCATTACAGCAGGCAATATTTCCATGAAGTGATCAGTTAGTAACTTTTTTCACCTTGAACATGTTAAGATGAAAAGGTTTGTCAGGGTTCATCCTTCTCAGCTTCAGATAAGTATAAGCAAAACTTAGCTGATCACGAGGAGTAAACCGGTCAACTTCATTGAACCAAAGACAGGAGAACAGATTTGACATTGGAGTGTGTGCCCTGATAATAAAGGAACCTTCAGGTACATCTGTCAAAAAGCAGAAAACAAATTATGTTTGAAGATAATTAAAGAAGGAAGACTTGAACAGCAACTTTGAAGAATCATCAAAAAATTAAATCTTTGAAAAGAACCTACTGCTAGGGAGAAGCTTGTTTGGATCCGATGCATTAAATCTTTTAAGTCCATCAGCCTGGTAAGATTCAAATTGTTGATCTATAACAGTATGATTGTACTTGTTCAATTTCTTGTTTTGTGCGACCTCTTCCCAAATACAATGCCTATCATAGTGATTGGATAATGCAAATTCATAACCTTTTCTCCATAAAAAGTACTCCAAGATAAGTAGAGGGTCAAGCTGGAGACGTAATTTGCTATCCAACCAAATCGAATACCTGGAGGTTTGCAAGACAACCAGAAGCATAAATTATTGAAGGAGAAAAAGAAAAGAAACAGAAAAATATTGCTCTGATTGCCTTTGTAATACTGCACAAAGCTAAAACTAGGGATCTTTGGCATTCTGAAAATTGAGAACAGAACCAAAAGAACAATATTTCCAACAACAGAGACTCCCAAAATATTATAGAATTAAGCCTAGCATCTTGATGCAGGTTATAATATTCCTAGGAATGTGATAAGCATTTTAAATATGGAGAAAACTTATATAATGTTCCTTATACCTTTGCTATCAAGTTTTCAACTAAAAACAAAATGTGTTATAAGTGTCTTAAAGAACCACTCATTTAATGCTGAATTGTGAAAAAATAGAATTTCTTTAAAAGACTATAAACTTGTCATGTTTTGATTAAAGAATTATACACTTGTCATATTTTAATTAAATAACTTGATAGCAAAGATATAAGAAACTGCACATAAGTTTTTTCTTTCAAATATCTCATTCCAGCTAACCATAACAAACCTTTGATGCTCCTAGGGGTTAACTCGACTTAATTAAGCAGGACCTAAAGCATTTTAAATAATGCCATGAGACATTTATCAGGTACGTTTAATTACTGACTACAAACGTGAAAGTTAAGATACTATGAATGAAAGGCAAAAACGCCAGGCAACCAAGAGCAAGTAGAAATAAAATTTTGGCAGAGTTGCTTATCTAAAAACAACCAGAATGAATGAGAAGTGAAAAGATGGCGCAATTTTAAACCTGTATGGAGACACCAAAAAAGCTATAAGGTTAGAACTTACAAGTTGATGAATTTATGTAGAGATGTCCGATATGAAGGGTAATTCTATCTAAATGTTATACTAGGCAGCTCATAGTTAACAGCCAAATGATAAAAGCTACATGATATGCAAATCATCAAGATTAAGAAAAATGTGACCTCAGCAAGGGCTTTGTCATTCTATTGTACAACAAGCTGCTGCAGTGAGGACTTAACTGTTCAGAAATTTAAGCTTTTAGGGTTAAATATTGTACAGGTTCGTGTATTGCAAATCAATATAGACTAATAAGATTGGGGATCGAAAGACAAAAGGTTAGCTAAAATTATAGATCAATAACTAAAAAGTGAGACAAATGACTTAGATGGACAGACCTCCCCAAAAATAAAAACACTCGATATTTCTCCTTCTAATAGGAAGCTGTAAAAACAAAGGCAAATTCCTAATTTAGCTTCATATGCCAAATCATTAGGAAAATTCCTAATTTAGCTTCATATGCCAAATCATTAATCAAAGTTCATATAATACTCCACATGAATTCTCTTCCATTGTTCAACTCTATCAAAGATGCACCCTACAGTATCTTTAGTGCAACAATAACTTTATTAATCAGTTCTACAACATATTCTAATACTCCTCTTAAACTCTTCAGCTTTACAGCCATTCAACACTAGTTCTTATGTCTATGATGCATATCCAAAATTCAAAACCATCATAAACAAAGTATCACCACCATCATTTTCAATCCTATCAAATTTGTGTTAGCACAATTTTCTTCGCTTCTTCTCCTAATATGTTTATGATTTAAAACAAATATAGGTGACAGCAATATCCAATCATAGACTTCTGATAAACAAGTCAATTTGATTACCCTAAAAGACCATTTCCTATAATAAACCAGTTCATTTCTTTCATAGTAGAAAGCAAAGTACTAACTAATTCCAGCAAAGCAATACAGTCTTGATGGACAATATAATCGACAAATCCGTTTAAGATAAAAAATGCCACTTAGTAGATACCATTGTCAAGAACGTGTCCAAATAAAATATGACCAAAAGCAAAAGGACTAACAAAATGGTCAACCAGATTGTCCAATCAGACTCATTCTCACCTCGCAGAAGGGAAAAGCCGATGGGGCAATAATTTAGGTATTTTACCCACTCTCCGCATGTCATCAAAGGGTAGATTTTTCACCACCACTAATTTCCAGAAACCAATGAAACCCATTCTGTCAGGAACATGACCATCAGACAAAAGCGTTTTCTGTGTAACTTCATCAATAAACATTACAAAGCAGACATTCTTCCTTGACACACGAGTGATCTGGAATCAGAATGACTCAGATTAGCATTACAATAATTGCATTATGAGATTTGCATCAATTGTTAATATTAACCACATATAAAGCAATTTTGAAAAGGTAATAGATGATTTAGTTGGTTGGTAATGCTTAAAATATTTAAGGAATGGTCTATCTCCCCATCCATGAAGCCTTAAGTCTGATAGTAAACCTATATGGGTATACTCATTTTCTTATGGTACATGCTGAAGCATCCTATATTTCTGTTTGCTTCTTACAGGTTGGTTTTTTATATATAGACCTGAGCAGATTGTTAGTATCCTCAGAAGTTTGACTGCAATCTAATTCCCTTTTCAAGCTCAAGGCAACGGCCAATTGTAGGAAGATCCCCTATGCTAATAACCATGTCAAAACACAAAACAGTCAAGGCACATATTTTTATTCTGATGGACCTGCTGTTATTCACAAATATAAAAGGAAACACAAGGAGAAAGAAGTAAGGGCTGAGCCCAATAACAAAAGTGAGCCAAGGAGTATTTTAGGAAGAGTAAGGGAGCAGGTACAGTAGTGGAAAAAAAGGTTTCTGACACAGTAGTGGAGGCAAGGGAGGATTTGGCAGGGTGATATGCAGTGTACTTGGCGGGGGGGGGGGGGGGGGGGGAAGCGTGTGGAGAATTATGTTTTGAATGGAGAGAACCTAGCCTCTCAAAAGCTAGGCTGTGGTGTGTTCTTCTGTGTTTCCCATTATGTTTATGTTCTGCATTTTGTATTATCTTCTGTGTTAATAGTGCTGTGAAGATTCCAGTGTTATTGTAAGTGGACTAGTATTGTAATCAGCTCTACCCCACTGGTAGAGACCACTTCCATTTCAATATAATTTTCAGTTCATACTTTGCCTTCTATTCTACTATTCCTCTGTACTGTGTTGGTGGGTTCTATCATATTCCCAGTCAGAATTTAAGACTATATTGTTATCAAAATTTTTATTCATTTGATTTAAGTGGAGAAGGTTTAGTACTGGGAATAGAATGGTTGGAGTCTTTGGGGGACGTGAAAGTTAACTGGAAACAGCTCACAATGAAGTATAGGAGGGGAGGACTCCCTTAAGAGCATGTTGAATTCAGTGAGGCACGGAGAACAAGGGCTTTGGGTGGAATTTGGTGCACTCACTTTACAGACCCAATCTGAAGAAGAGACCAGTGAGGAGATTAACTCTATCTTCAAGGATTATGCTGCTGAGTGTGAAGAACCCAAAGGGAATGAGGGAATGTGACCATGCCATAGTCATTAAATAGCGAGCAGACCCACCTAGCATTCGACCCTACCGATATCCACATTCACAGAAGACAGAGATTGAGAAACTTGTCAATGAGATGCTGGTGGCAAGAATTATTAGACCAAGCCAAAGTCCCTATTTGAGCCCAATGTTGATAGTAAAGAAGAAAGACGGAGGATGGCCTTTTTTTGTTGATTATAAGGCACTAACTAGGATAACAGTGCCTGATAAGTTCCCAATTCTAGCCATATATGAGCTACTGGATGAGCTGGGAGGTGCCATAGTGTTTTCCAAATTGGATTTGAAGTTCGGATATCACCAAATCAGCATGAAAGAAGGTGATGAAGCCAAGACCGCCTTTAGAACACACGAGGGGCACTATGAATTCCTTGTAATGCCTTTCAAATTGACCAACACCCCCTCAACTTTTCAAGCTTTGATGAATGCAATATTCAAGGAGCACCTCCGGAAATTCATACTGGTCTTTTTTGATTCAGCACACATAGGACACTTGAGAATTGCTTTAGAGATTCTATGCCACGACAAGTTAGTCATTAACAGGAAGAAGTGTCTCTTTGCTCAACTGTGACTTGAGTACCTTGGACATATCATATCCGCTGATGGTGTGCAAGTAGATCTTGCTAAAATTGAGAGTATGACTCGCTGGCCTATACCAAAGGATTTAAAATCATTAAAGGGATTTTTCAGCTTGACTAGGTATTACCGGAAGTTTGTGCAGAATTATGGGCAGATTGCAACACCGCTCACTGATTTTCTCAAAAAAGATGCCTTCAAGTGGGGCGAAAAAAAGCAACAAGCTTTCGAGACATTGAAGATGGCAATGACCATAGTAGCCGTATTGGCTATTGCGGATTTTTCTAAGCCATTTGAGATCGAAGTTGATGCTTGTGGTACAGGTGTTTGGACTATCCTCATGCAAAACAAGAGATCCATTGCTTATTTCAACCAAGTTTTGTCCCAAAAAGCAAGGGTAAGTTCAGCATATGAAAAGGAGCTAATGGCACTAGTTTTTGGCTTTTTGAAATCAAAAAGTGGCGCCATTATTTGAGGGGTCATCCTTTTATCATCAGGACAGATCAGAAGGCATTGAAGTATTTGCTAGAACAGAAAGAGATGGACGATGATCAACAAAGATGGGTGTCTAAATTAATGGGGTTGAAGTTTGAGATTCAATATAAGCCTGGATCGAAGAATAGAGCGACGGACGCTTTACCAAGAAGAGGAGAAACCGTGGAGTTGAAGGCGTACTCTTTGTGGCAATAACCCAATGTGGAAGAATGGAATAAAGAAGTGCAAAATGATGAAAAGTTATCTGTTGTTATGCAGCAATTAATTGCTGGACAGCCCACTGTTGGACCTTACACAATGAAAAGAGGATGTCTACTTTACAAAGAAAGAATGGCGCTACCAAGGAAATCAACTAGAATACCCCAATTGTTGGCTGAATTTCATTATTCACCATTGGGAGGTCATTCGGGATATCTTCGAACTTACAAGCATCTAGCAAAACATGTGCATTGGGAGGGGATGAAGAGGGACGTACAGAAATTTGTAGCAAGGTGCGAGATGTGTCAACGAAACAAGTACCAAGCCATGAGCCCGCTGGTCTATTACAACCGCTACCCATTCTGCAACAGGTTTAGGAAGATATAAGTAAGGACTTTATTATTGGGCTACCAAAGTCTCAAGGGTATGACACCGTAATGGTTGTGGCTGATCGATTGACAAAATACAACCATCTTTTGCCCCTATCCCACCCCTTTACAGCCAAAGAAGTGGTAGAATTATTTACGAAAGAGGTCACCAGATTGCATGGGTTTCTTGAGTCTATAGTATCTGACAGAGATCATGTGTTTATCAGTCAATTTTGGAAGGAGCTCTTCAAATTGGCTGGAACCACTTTAAACTATAGTTCGGGGTACCATCCGGAGACCGATGGGCAAACAGAGGTTGTTAATAGAAGTTTGGAGACATACCTTCGTTGCTTTGTCGGGGATAAACCAAAACAGTGGTCGAAGTGGATTCAGTGAGCTGAATATTGGTTCAATACAACATTTAATCAATCAGCAGGTATGACCCCATTTAAGGCACTTTATGGGAGAGACCCCCTACCCTGTTCAAATTTGAAGATATTTTTTCAACAATGGAAGAAGTGGATTAGCAAGTACACAATTGAAATCAGATCTTGGATGAATTAAAGGGACACTTGTAAAAGGATCAAGACCGAATGAAGGTACAAGCAGACCAAAAACGCAGGGATGTGAGATTTGAAGTGGGAGATTATGTCTATTTGAAGATTAGGCCCTACAAATTGAAAGCTTTGGCCAAGAGAGCCAATGAGAAGTTAAGTCCTAAGTTCTATGGTCCCTACAAAATCATTGCCAAGTATGGAGAGGTAGCTTACAAGTTGGAACTTCCTACCTCTACCCTCATTCATCTGGTTTATCATGTTTCCCAGCTTAGAAAGACTCAACAACCAGCAACTGAAATTTTTCCATTGCCCTCTTATTTGACAGAAGAACTAAAACTCCTAGTGCAGCCAGAGGCAGTTAAGAAGGAGAGAAAGATGACCAATGGTGATCGAGAGGTACTGATTAAGTGGGCTGGTCTCCCTAATTGTGAGAGTACTTGGGAAAAATATGACACTATAAACCTCCAATTTCCTGAATTTCACCTTGAGGACAAAGTGAGATTTATTAGGGAGGGTATTGATGGGCCTGCTGTTATTCACAAATATAAAAGGAAACTGATGGGCCTAAGGTTACCCAAACATACCAACGAAGGCACAAGAATAGAAATGGGGCTGGAAAGGTTGGGCCTTGCAGTAATAGAGACCCAAGAGTGAATGAAGAGCAAAACAAGAGAGCAAGGACAGATCTGGAAAAAAAGGACTGACACAGTAGTGGAGGCACGGGAGGGCACTACAGAGGATATACGTGATCTGCCATGAAGGGGGGAGGGTGTCAAGGAATTTCCGGATTGAGGGAGGGAGCCTAGCCTCTCGAAAGCTAGGCAACTTATCTGTGCTTGTCTTGTTTTTGTGTGTTGTTCTTAAAATTCCATTACTGTTAGTATCAGTTACTGCTGTAACAGGTGACATTGTAGCTACTGTTTGCCATTATAATCCAAGTCTATTTTCATCCTTATTGCTTCTAAGTCCTTGGGTCCTATCAGAAACACAAGGAGAAAGAAGGGCTGAGCCCAATAACAAAAGTGAGCCAAGGAGTATTTTAGGAAGAGTAAGGGAGCAGGTACAGTAGTGGAAAAAAAGGTTTCTGACACAGTAGTGGAGGCAAGGGAGGATTTGGCAGGGTGATATGCAGTGTACTTGTGGGGGGGGGGGGGGGGGGGGAAGGAAGCGTGTGGAGAATTATGTTTTGAATGGAGAGAACCTAGCCTCTCGAAAGCTAGGCTGTGGTGTGTTCTTCTGTGTTTCCCATTATGTTTATGTTCTGCATTTTGTATTATCTTCTGTGTTAATAGTGCTGTGAAGATTCCAGTGTTATTGTAAGTGGACTAGTATTGTAATCAGTTCTACCCCACTGGTAGAGACCACTTCCATTTCAATATAATTTTCAGTTCATACTTTGCCTTCTATTCTACTATTCCTCTGTACTGTGTTGGTGGGTTCTATCATATTCCCAGTCAGAATTTAAGACTATCTTGTTATCAAAATTCATGGGCATTAGTTGAGATTTAGCTCATAAATTTAAAAAAAATAAATGTTTCTTTTTTAATAGAACACTTAAGTTTTAATATGATTTTTCTTAAAACACGCACCATTTAATTCTTAACCTGCCCAAAACCTCTTCAATGCCACATAATGAAATAGTAAAGTATGACCAGTACCGTTTTAGTAGCTGGTGTCCTCAAGCGATCAGAATTTCCAAAAATGCATGAGATCACAGCAATATGACATCTGCTAATGTAACTTGCATCATCTTCTGCCAAATCAAATCCAGTGCTAGGGGACCCTTCTGGACCTTTAACAAAGCCACAATTAATCTTCTGATCCTGAGCCAGAAATGACTTTTCTCTCTCTTCCAAGCTTTGATGCCCAGCAAATCTGGGCACCCATTGTTCTTCTCCCGGGGGCTTCTCTTCTTTTTCTTTATACTGCAAGTTAAATCTTACAAATTTTCGACTTTCCAGAGGCTCAACAAGTTGTGATGTTGAGTTTAACAACTTCAACTCACAGGATCCTGGAAAATAGTTGCATGACACATCAAGCAAGTAATAGAGAAAATAAAACCATGCACCAGCAACTTTGAATACATGTTCTGTATGGTGGTGCTTGGCAAATCTATGAACAACTGCAGACTCTTTCATTTGTCACCCGGCACACTCCCATTGGTTTGCAACTAAAAGTTTATTGTTAAATTATTAAAACAAGGTGCAAAAAACTGGACGTGATATAGGGATCAAGCAGGATCTAACCCCTCAAAGGTAATTGTGCAGGGGACTATTTTCTGGTTACAATCAATGTTGATTGGTAAGTTATTGTGAACTTCTACCCATGAGAGATGGTAACAACAGCAAGTGTATGCATAAAATAGGTGGAAACAATAAAACCTGATCACATATAAAACAAGTTTAGATCAAATATTTCTGATCTACTTTTAATTGATTCTATTTTAATAAGAACAGAATTTTATATCTTTAAGGTTATATTACCAGCCATTTTCAAATTTGTAAGCCAAATATTATGCCTATTCATTTTTTTACAACTTTGTGGTTTGGCAAATACCTCAAATTCATATCAACATTATTTTAATAAGAACAGAATTTTATATCTTCAAGGTTATATTACCAGCCATTTTCAAATTTGTAAGCCAAATATTATACGTATTCATTTTTTTACAGCTTCGTGGTTTGGCAAATACCTCAAATTCTTATCAACATTATCTCTCTTAAACTTCCATATCTACCATGAAAGGAAAGCACTCCTGACTGACAAACCAGGAAAGAAAGAAGTGCTCATAAACCTTCAATGGATTTAGATAAATAGAGAGAGAGACTCATATTTTGTATTTCTACAAACAAACAAAAAACTACAACAAGCCATTTTCCACAGTAAAATTTGCCTACAATATTTGGCTCATGTGCTCAGGTAAAGCCATCGTCTCACTGATATGAACCACTACTTTCTTAGGCCACAAGCAGATAATGTAATACATCGCAAGCTGGAAGCTATCATCTAAATAATACTAGCCACTAGTTTCTTGGACCAAAGCAGATCAAATTAACACATCACAAGATGGAGGCCACATATATGGACAATGGGCCAGTATAAACTGTAGTTCAACAAATTATATAAAGCAGGTGATCAACATGAATACCTCAATTTTTTTCACTTCTTTTTTTAGAAAAGGATATAAACTGAGCAGAAGAACATATGCCTCATTTGATTGATGAAAACATTTTGGTGGGAATGGGAATGGCTTTTGATACAATGGAACCCTTTGGTCCAAAATCATGTTTGGTAAGGCATGGAAAGAAATGGGAAAACCATTGCATTCTATTGCTTGGTTAGAATAATCTATGTCAGAGTGGAAATGAATTATGAGTAAATGATCACAATACCCGTGGACAAAAAAATTACACAAACATTATATAAAATAACAAAGTAATTCTTTTGTTACCCAAAAGGAAGTAGTCCCATCATTCACAATTTTTTTTGGGTTTTAAGTTGATGATGAAAATACAGTATTTTTAGGAAAAAAATCAAGGCTCAATAATATATTAAATCATTTATAAATTTCACTTTATTTCCACTCGTGCGAATTAATCATTAAGAGATTTAAAAATACTTTTCAATATCTTCTCCATCAACCATAAATATTAACCCAAAAAAAAAATTTTGACTGACTAAATAGGTCCTCTATTTTTTTTATTTAAAAAATGGGAAGCTAAAGTAATTTTTTAAGTTTTATGAAGGTATAATGGTAAAATGACCATTCATTCCTAGGAATAAGAAGCCATTCCATCATATGAGTTAGAGAACCCATATTCTCTCATATGAGAGAATGGGATTCCAATCAAACAAACATGCATTTTGGCCATTCTTTGTCCCACTCCCTTTTCCTTCCCTTCAATTCCATCAACCAAATGGGACCATAATTTGTGGAAGCATGTCAGAAATTCATCTCAAGGTACCAACTAGCGACACAAAAGGATTAACAGGTAATGAAAGCAAAGCTGGATTGGAATGTCAGGAGCCAAAGCTCCTTGGTTTGTAGATGCTTACTGCTCAAGGTGAAATTTTCTCTATTGACAGTACTTATAATTTGATTTCTAACATAGAATAAGGCAAAGGTACTATGACCCATTATACAAGTAAAAATTATAAGGTCAAATGCAAAGGAAGAGTGATTGCGAAAACAAGATTTGCATATATGATAAGTTTTTTCATGTATGAAACCTTAAACTACTTTCATGATTGGACATAGCCAAGATATTTCCCCTTCTTTAAGCTTGTAGGAAAATCTCATCTTTGCAAAGTCCCCCACCCCTTAACTGTTGGAAAAGGCAAGATTCTATCTTTGACTTGCTAACCAATCAAATGAGAAATGACAACAGAATAAAGCAACAAAGTCTGCCTAGCATATAGTATCAATAAGATGACCTGTCTAAAAAAGTCACAGGAATTATATATTCATAATTTTGCAGTGATGAGGTATTAAATTGGTGGTGAACTTAGATGTAAATGCAAATAAGTTTCCCAATACAAAAACAGATAATAAGCAAAATCTATCAAATCACCAATAGAAATCTTAAACTTCACCTGAAAATTTGCGGCGCCTGCGTTTCTTCTTTGTTTCTGGATTTGATTTTCTCATCATTTGTTCATTTCCATTACTCAAGTGTTGAGAATTTGTTTTTGCAACATGAGAAGTTTTTTGGTCCAAGGAAATGGCTTCCTCAGCATCACTAGAATCTATAACATCCTTGATTCCAGTATCAAAAGAATCAAGGGATCCTTCATGAACTTCATTGTTGGGTTTTAGTGTATTAGAATTAGAATGATTCTTTCCTGTACTACTTCTGTCCCCATAGTCTTCATCATACTCATCATTAATTTCCATTGCTGCAGTCTTTTTTACCTGATTAGCATCAGAAAACATTTTTCCATCATCCTCGGTTAGGTTTGCAACATTCTTCAAAGAGGCCTCATATTTTGCTTCATACATTTTCAATTCATGACGCCCAGCTTCATTGTACAAGCCAACACCTCTTCTCTCTAAACCCTTGTGAGAAGCATCATTGGAAGACCTTTTATTGCTATTCATCCTAACAGAAGAATCATCTTTGTCAATATTTTCGTCCCCGTTGATCTGCTCTACCACATCCTCATTGTAATCTCCATCCCTTCTCCTATCATCCCTATCCCAATACCTTGAATCTCGACCATGACCCACAGGATCATGCCCAAATTCCAGAACTCTACTCTTCGCTATCCGTGGCACATTTGTAAGAAAATCAGAATCACTCTTCAAATCATCATTGTCATCATTACCATTATTTAATTCTGCGAAAACAGTTAAATCATTGTGAATCTTCTTTCACTAGGCACCTTCATAATCATAGAACCAAAGTCAGAACTATGTCACTATCGTAGAAGAAAAAAGTTAATTCGGTGATAAACAGATTTACTTCAAGACTGCAAAAAAGCTCCAGGAAAAAAATTGGAACTGAGGTGATCAGGTATAAGTTTTGGCTTAGTTGAGATGAATTTGGTCAATAACAAAAAGAATCAAACCAGAGAGGGAAAAAAAATTCATATTCCATAACCCTTTCCCGCTCTACAATCCCATCTATCAAAAGCGGAATAAATTAACAATCATTCAAAAACCAAAATGCAACACACTATGCGAGACAGTACTCAAATTTCTATTCACTCCCAAAATCATACGCATTGTGATTGAAACAAGCACTACTCAACCAAAGCTGAACTTTACCGTCTATAGAAAGGTGATAATACGCTAGGACAGTGACACCAAGCACGAGGAAGAGGAACACCAGGATAAGCCCCACCATGAGCTTGCGGGTCCTGTCGGATCGCGCCGATCGCCGGAGCCGTGGCTGCTTGTGGCTCGTGCCATGAACCCCAATGGCCACGTGTTCCGCCGTGCCGTTTTCGTTGTGCAGATCATGGCTTCCCCGAGCCCCAGTCCTCTCCATCCCCGATTGCCTTTGCTGAGCCATACTATCATTGTAAGACACACCCTCTCTCTGTGAACTCCAGTCTCTTTCAAGCAGAAGTGAACTACTACAAGCTCATTTTGCAGAAATTTCACAGATTCAACTGCTGTGGTGGTGAGATTCGCTAATGGAAGAGTGTGAAGCAAGAGAGAAAAGACGTTTGATTGTGTGAATCTGAAAGTGAAGTGTGAAAGGGTTTGGAACTTTTCGATTAATTATGCATTTAATATTCTTGATTAATTCAATAAATATCTGAGAGCAAGCACCGAATGGCGAGAGGGTGTCAGAGAGATCTTGTCCGGCGATGGAGCGCCGGGGAAGCCACCGCGACGATTAGATTACAACTCTTCACAGCACATGCGGATGTTGAATCACGCGGATGATAGGTCCCATGAAAATTGAGAGAGAAACAGCTGGCAAAATCGGGTTTTGCTTTCTTTTAATAATTTTTTTTCCTAATTCAAATTATAGAAACTGCTGTTACTCAGCTGAATAAGAGATCGGTTTTAAAATATATTTTAATAGTTCTTTTACAAATATTATTTAATTCATGTGATATAAAAACCTCAAATGTTATGACCCTCGTTTTAAATTGAGTCTTTAATTTTATTTTTTTCATATTAGTCCATTAATTGTCAAAAGTGTTTTATTTTAATTCTTTTTGCAAACACCACTAATTTGATTGAAGGAAATTATTGACATAACTAATGTTGACTCAATGAATATCTAAATTTCTTCCTTATAAGAAAAAAAAAATGAGGTTGATCAGCAACGTCACAAAAGTGTGTTTAAAAAAAATAAATAAATCAAATCTTTTTATTCAAAACAATATGCGCGAAGTTGTAAATAATTGAAACAAAAGACTAAGTTTATGAAATAATCCGTTTATTTTATTTAAAAATTTTGCACACTGTTTCGAATAGAATAATTCAATTTACTTGATCTTTTTTAAAATATATTCTTGCAACATTAATTATCGATTGTTGCAATTTTTTCGCACATTCTATTCAAGACAAAAGAATTCTCGTGAGAATAGATGAATTAAACATGAGAAGATGAGAAGATGTATATTTGAATGTAACACGACATATGTTTGAATGCAATCCTTTAAAACAATATATATATATATATATATATATATATATATATATCTAAAAGATAGCAACCACATTTTTTTCCTTGTAAGAAAAAAAAATTTAGATATTTATTGAGCTAGCAGTTATGTTAGCAATTTCTATTTATCAAGTTAATAGTATTTACAAAAAAGGATCAATAGAACATTTTTTAAAGCAAAGAGACCAATATGAAATAACAATTAAAGTTAAGATACAAAAATGATGTTTTTGCCTATTTTATATATATATATATATATATATATATATATATATATATATATACACACACAAAATCTATTAGACTCCAATTAAACTAGTTTAAACTTAGTTAAACTATAAAATTATAGAGGTGTAAAATTTTTTTAATATTTTTTTTTTGCATTCATGAAATTCCTATATGAAATGTTATTTAAAGAAAATAAATGTTAAAATATTTGAACTAATTTTTTTATTATTTATTTTTTGTCAATGCAATTGACTTTTTAAGACTAATAGATCAAAGCCCATAATAATTAGGTCACATCATAGTGAATGTCTTAATTTCATTTGTTCAAATTCCAATTTATTAATTATATATTTTTATTTTTTAAATATATTTAATTGCTATGAATACATCTTATTTTGTAAAATCTCATAAAAAGTCTTTAAAAAATTTGATGTATTTGTGACATACTGATGTTGAAAAAATAATTTTTAATGACCTGTATTTAATGTATATATATATATATTAGAAAGACAAATAATTTTAGTTATTTAATATTTATATTTAAAAATATATATTAATAATCAAATATTCGTCGAGGTTCATATGCCATCCCAAAAAAAAAAAGCTACCTTAATTCTTATATAAACTATATTCCAAAATTAAGCACTGACTGAGTTGAAAAATAATGCTGAACCAGAAAGCAAAACAACACATCAAGCTCAAGCACAATAATATTAAAAGTTACAAACTAAAAATTGAGGCAAAAGTAATAAAATTTTCTCATTTTTAAATACACCTTCCATTATCATTCTAGAAAACACCAATCGGCTTACACGATCTATATATTTATATATCTCCTTTACTGAATTCATATAGCCCATGTACAAAAGCAAAACGATGACATTACAAAATTGAAGCCATAAAATTTAGATCCAAACCACGTCAAATCTAACATAAACTAATCCAAGTTATCTAATTCATAACCAAATGTTATCAGCATTAAAAAAACAAAAAAAAACCGGCCTATCATTGTTAAACACAACTGCATAATTTATTAACGCTATCAAAATGGGTTGGTCTGACCTATTCTTAAAAAATCTCAGTTTGATTCAATTAAAGCTCAAGTCCAAATCATTTTTTTTTACTTATTTCAAATAAGATTTTGGAACCTTACCCTTATTGTTGCTGGCTACTTCCAAGTATAAATGGAAAGACTAGACTGATTGGATCGTTGACTGACAAAGGGTCCGATTCAGTTAGACAAAAAAATTAGTTGTCCATTGAATCAATACGAAACTAGTTGAATCGGATGGTTCACTGTTTGAACCAGTTTTTTTTAAAAAAAAATTTGAGATTATAAAAATGTAAAAAATTATGATTTAGACTTAGTTTAGAATTGTAGATGTTATAAATTGTGATGAATTATCAATTATATATATTTTTTATTTCCTTCATGTATTATTATGAATTATCAATTATATTAAGTATTTTAATATTTTAAATTATATATATATATATATATATATATATATATATTAATATTTTTTAATTATTACCAGTTCGACTACGATTCGACCACAGTCCGACTATTAAACCTTAAACTAGTACATCTACCAATTTAATAACCGATTCGATTTTAAAAATCATGCTTCCAAGTATTTCTATGCTTGAAAGTGCATTTTTTTTTGTTTGAACACAGAGTATATCTAAATCACTTTAAATTTAGAACTAATTTTTATTCGAGTTAAAAGTATTAATATTAAAACACTCTAACAAATGTGTTTCCCAAAATTTAAACTTTTGTTATTCTCCCTACCATATTTGAGGTCCCTTGCCATTTCAATCAATTGTTTATTGGCCCTCGCATGCATTCTTGTCGTATTCGAGATCAAGGATTTTGCGGTCTCAATGGAAGTGGCTTAAAATGATACGGTATTTGTGGTATGAATTGATGGTGAATTCCTAAGAATAATTGTTCGCTCTTATAATGAGTAAGTATATTACAATTAGTAATGTAAAAAACTAAAAATGGACTTCGACTTTTGGGCTCATGTCTATTCAGCAAGCTTGAATATCATAAATTCTTCTGTAGAATTTAATTTATTTTACATGCAAAACCTTATCTACTATTTCATTTTCATGGCATTATATTCAACAAAATAACAAGTTTAAGTTTGAAAGATTCTGCAATTTTTTAAATGAGTGAAGGAGTTTTAAATTTACATATAATGTAGTTAACATAAAATGTTACTATAGAAAATTAAGATTATAAATAATTTTAAAAAATAATAAAGAGGCAACGTTTATAAATATGAGCTGTCTTCTAATAAAAATTTTAATTTTTTTAGCAAAAAATTATTAACATGTAATTTATTAAATACATAAATAAAAATAATAAAGTGGCCTTAGGACCACAACAGCCAAATATGGACACTAAAAATATAACCCTTTTGAGTTTTGACACATCTGCCTAACGTGCTTGCGATGCCTCAATTGCCTAGGAATTATGTGTTTTAGTTGTATTTTACTTTTATTTATTTATTTATTTTTTCATTGTCGCATTTTTACAAAATTTTGTATAGAGATTTTAATGAGCTGACTTAAGCTGGACCTACCCAAATCTACATGAGACTTTCAATAAATGTGAGTTAGGTTGAGTTGAGCTTAAATTACTTATTGGGCTTAAAATCATAACTTAGCCCAACCCATATTATTTATTTAAAAAATATTTTTATTCATAATTTAAAAATATATTTTAAATTTAAATATAATACATAACAAAATAAAAAACATATTATACATAATATTTTTTTCAATAAAACTCAATAAAAAAAACACAAGTCAGTATAAAAGATTCAAAACAAAAATAAAAATTTATAACTTTTATGACATTTTATTTTTAATAGTTAAAATATGCTTAAAATCTCTATAGTTTTATTATAAAATAATTTTAATTTTTATAATTTAAAAATATAAATTTAATATCTGTAATTTTTAAAACTATAAAATTAATTTTTAGAGTTAATAATTAGTTAGTCAATTATTAATTAATATTAATTGAGATATGACATCAATATTTAAAATTTATATCAATATTAACTATGTACCACTTTATGTTGAGAGTAATTTACCCCTTCCCCTTTCTTCTTCTCCCTCACAGCACTCGTCGCTCCGGCTTCAAGAAACAGTTAGCTTTCGAACACAAGCAAGCACAGAGGGAGTCCTTCCTCTTCATCTCTGCTTCTTTGCAATTTTTTGCAGATATCAAACGTCACCATTTTCTTAATTTCGTTCTCTATCTAGCATTCTCATCTCCGCTGTGTTATTCCCAAATCATGAAATGAAGAACCCATTTTAATAATTTAATCTCACTTCCCAGTCCCAAATCATGCCTTCTCGGCAACCCTCCATATCTCCACTGTCTGCTGTTGTTTTCGACCTCTATCCACTTGCTCCTTCTCCAAACCAATCCCGTTTGCCTCCTTTTGTTGCTTCCACCACCTCTCTCTGCTCCCTCCTCCTTTTCGTCCTCCTCTGTTTTAGTAGGGAGCGCACCACCCTTTATTCCGATTCCGAGTCCAAGCCTCCTTACCATTTCTCGTACCCCCTTCTCCGCCGTGCCACGTCATCCTTCTCCACCCGCCTCGGCCATGGCGACTTCGGCTCCGTATTCTCCTGCACTTTGCCTTTGAACCGACAACCCATCGCCGTCAAAGCTCATGGACTCTGCATCTGTCCAGGGCGAGCGGCTTTCATGACCAATTTACAATTTCATGAAGGGGGCTTTACCGTTCTGTGCTGCGACGAGACAACGCCGGAGCAGAACAAATCGGGGGAGACAAGGGACGCGCTCCTGCTTTGAGAAAAGAAAGAGAAAAAAGAAAGGGGAAAGTGATTTACTGTGTAGGGGAAAAAATTACTTTGCTGATGTAATTACTCCACATCAGCATAACTAATATATAGTCAGTAAAAATTTTAAATGTTGATGCCAGTATTTCAATTAATATTTATTAACGGTTGATTAATTGATTATTACTTTCATAAATTAATTTCATAGTTTTAAAATTTATTAGGACTAAATTTATTATTTTTAAATTATAAGAGTTAAAATAATTTTTTAATAAAATTATAGAGACCTCAAATATATTTTAATAATTTTTAATTTTAAAAATTTTTTTAGATTAAGATATTAAATTAAGTTATATACATTATTTCAAATGTCAATATTTTAGACTTAAGCTAAAAAAATTATAAACTTAAAATATTAATATTTTTTAAATATTTTTTATTAAAAAAACTTATAAAACTGGTTTACCCAGCTTATGTCAACTTTATAAACCTAAATAAGATAAATTAAAAATTCTTATTAAATATGAACTATTAAATTTTTAATCCATTCTACTCTATTGACAAGTGAGGTTGGGTATTGACAGCTCTCCAAGATATAGTGTGTGTTTGGTTGCACGTTTCGTTGGCTTTTTCTGCGTTTACTGTAGTTAGACAACGTGGTTTTGGAATTTCAACATGTTTGGGAGCAACTCAATGAAATTCGCGTTTACTGTTGTAATCCAGTTTGAAGCGCATACAAACCTCGTTAATTCCACAGCACAAATTTGTTGCTTCCTCGAAAAACTTAACGTGGTTAGTGTATATCAGTATATAAATTCTACCCATTGCCTTCCTTCTTGTGTGTTTGGTGTATATTACAGTAAATGCAAAGTAAGCAGAAAAATCATGAAGGAACTATGTTTTCGTGCATGAAAACAGAGCAAGTCTTGGTTGCTAATTAAGAACCCAAAAATTTTCAACTTTCATGGCTGAAATTGCTGTTAGGTTTCTCTCTTTTAACTGGAAAAGTGTCATCTGTTTTTGGTTCAAAAAATAGAGTCATCTCTCTCTGTGGGACTGATAGGGACTAAAATGAAAGAAATAAAAAGTTTACAGGCATTGATTTAATTTTTGAGAAAAATATATTCTAGATCTATGGACCTATATGAAGCTAAATATGATCTTAGATCATGCAAAAGATAAAAGGAAAATTTTGACCAAGGACCTAAGTGAATAAACAGAAAGGTTTTTGGCAAATGTTGAAATTAAACCAAAATTTAGTTTAAATGAAATTTATGGACTTGATAAAGAAGGACTGAACTGAAATTTAATTTAAAACTAATATACCAAGTGAAAATTAATAATATGCATGACAGAGACTAAAGTAAAAGAAATTAAAAGTTTATAGGGGTTGATTTAATTTCAGAAAAAATTTTATTCTGGGACTAGGGACCTACATGAAACTAAATATGATTTGGGATCATGCAAAAGACAAAAAAAAATATTAGCTAAAGACCTAAGTGAATAAAATAAAAAGTTGTAGGTTAGAAGTAAAATATTTGAAAATAAACAGAATTGTTACAATAGGGATTTTAATTAAGATTAAAAAGAGTTTACTAAATTTGAGTGTTATTGTATGGTTAAATAATGAGCTTAAATTATCAAATTTAAATAATAGATAGTTCATTTTGTTAAAACTTAATTTTAATGAATATTTAGTTTATTTTGTTTAAAATTTAATTATTAATAAAAAATTTGTCAATAATTTATTTATAATTAACATTATAAGTATAAAATTCAAAATATGCATACAAAATATCCTGATTTATCAAAAAATAAAAAATAAAGTTTATATTTTTTTTGGTAATTATACATTTAAAATCACGTTTGTAAATTAACATTCAAACATCATGCTCTGTTACAAACTACATTTTTCTAAATGTCTTCCAAACATAAATCATGTTTATCTAAATTTAATTTTCTCTAACCACGTTCAATCAAACTTAGTTTGTAAACCTAGTTTATCTCACCCACATTTAATTTACCGGACTCCCAAACACACTTGTAGTCCTACACTCTTAAAAAAAAAAAGCATGGTTATGTACCCGATTAGACCCTCCTTTCGCATGGTTGGTGAAGTCGTGGACCGTGGTTATTAAACGCGCCACTGATCATTTTCATTTCCCTCTTTTTTTTTTTCTGGTTTGTGAATCTTCCTTCCTTTTCTGAAACACCCTCTTTTTTTGTTTTCAACTTACATCAATTTGTTGTCTCTCTCCATGCAATTCGCACAGACCAAGTGATGAAGAGCATTTTCTTCTTTCCTCTGCAGAAAACCCTCAATCTGCACACACATCCAAGTAGCGAAGCCCCAACTTTTCTCCTCAAAATCCCTCCAATTTGCAGCATAGGGGAAACCCTTGCCCTGATTTCAGTTGCAGTTGACGAGGAAGACGGCGTTCTCCAGCTCCTCTTCTATCTGGTACACTTTCTTTCTTCTTCGACACTCTCTCTGTCTTCTTCCCTCCATTTTCGGACACCAAAACACACACCACAGATTTCCTGGAAGTGGGATACAGAGAAAGAACCTATAACAACAAAACTGCTGTAATTCCGCAAGTGTGAGTACTCTAGGGGTAAAATAGTTTCTACAGTGGCTTTAGAATATGAGAATTTCAATATTAGAAGTCAATGTCTATTGGATACATTTGGCTGACTATTATTAGGTTTTCATGTCTAATATATAACAACACTTATACATTTTTGAAGTCGAATCCATTGACACCTGATGAAAAGTATATCTAGTTAAAAGCACTTCAGAAACCTCTAAATGTACACATCTATTAAAAATCTCTCAAAGGAGAACATTTAGAGTTCCCGGGTACTCACAATAGTCTCTCACCCTCTCTCTCAGCTCTGCTTGATATGGGATACATTAGCATCAAGAACATCTAAGATTACAAATAAATATGCTTTTCACTATTTTGGTACACTTATGATAAGATTATGTGGATAATTTTGATATTCCAAAGACCTTGCCATACCGTTTTGTAAGGGTTATTAGGAATGGAAATTTCTGCTATTTATTTATTTTTTTTTAATTTAAAGGATCTTGTTCAACCTCAAAGTATTCCTAATGGATTTAGTACTGGTAGGAAGCCTCTGTCTACGTCAAATCTCATGCCATTTTCACTCTGGATGGCTGATTTTTTATTTTTTTTATTTTTCTTAATTTATCCTCAAGTAAAAGTTGCAATGTTATTTAGTTTATATTTATTTACTTTAGAGGTTTGAAAATTACATCTTGTCACTTGTTAGCATTTTCTGTTAATATCCATGCGTCACGGCTAAAATTCCAACTAGCTTAATAAACAAATAAAAATGATAATTTAAGGGAAAAATATATGTAATTGTTTAGAACCTATTCGTGCAACTAATTTCAGATAGTTTAAAACTTTGAGAAGAAACACTATAAAGCAAAGGCAGAGATAAAATGGAAAGAGAAGATGCAACCTATGTTTTATTATCTATCTTTTGATTTCAAGTATTGGTTATTAGTGTTAACTATTTTATTTATATATTGGAAGAAATTTTGATGCCTTCTTGGATTATTTTTGTTGCTAAGTGTTGGTATTAAATGAATTTTTGATGAATTCAAGATTGTTTGCTAATGAGTTGTGCATGTATTAGATTTGAAATGAGCAGAAAGCGTAAGGTTTCAGAGCAAGCATTGTTAGAAGAATTAAGGGGTCAGCAAGGTTTGCATGAACAAGATGTTGAAACTCCAGCCAATGCAATAATATCCCAAGTTTTGGAGGAAGTAAATAGCCAGCCTGAAACTCTCCGTGCATGTATTAGATTTGAAATGAGCAGAAAGCGTAAGGTTTTAGGGCAAGCATTGTTAGAAGAATTAAGGAGTCAGCAAGGTTTGCATGAACAAGATGTTGAAACTTCAGCCAATGCAATAATATCCCATGCTTTGGAGGAAAAAAATAGTCAGCCTGAAACTTTCCCTACAGATGTTGATGATGACGATAATTCAGCTTCGTCCTCAGGTACCATTCAACCTCAACAAGAAAATAAAGAAGGCCGCTTGTGTGTCAAGTTAATGGGTATAAGCATTTGATTAATTTTTCTCATTTAGCATTTTATTTAATATTCTCTTTAGATTTTATAAATGTTAATTTGGGTTTATGCATACATGGATAGACACTACTACGAATGAAATAACATCTCAGAAAATGATTGCAAACGAAGTTTGGCAGATGGCTAAAAATGTAAAGATCATTGTGAAACTCAATAGTGATGGTCATGGAGAAGACAATGGTTCAAATTTACTTGTAAGATTTCTTGGTAAACTTGCAAAGTGTAATACCCATGAAAAATAAAATATAAATGCGTGTTTTCAAACTACTGTTACTATTTCAGTATACAGTACTATTCACCCATATAATACTATTTACGTATATGATACTGTTCATTTATACAATCAAAATGTCAAATACTAGATGTGGTTTGGTCATAAGAGAAAACTAGAAAGAAGTTTGTAGGAGAAAATGACGTTTTATGTGTAAAAATACCCTCAGGGACTAAATTGAAAGGACTGAATTGAAAAGAAACTTAAAGGTTTAAGGTGAAAGGATAGTTTTCCCTTTAAAGTTTCTAATAGTAAATAAACGAAAATTTTCCACGCGTAAGGTGCACAGTAACTACATTATTAGAAATGTCATTTTCATAAATAGTAAATTGAATATTTTATTAGCGCATAGTGTCAAATAGTACCATTGACTTTTACTATAAATAGGCCCTTCCATTTCACTTCTAAACTCACACCTTCAACTTCTCTTCTTCCCTCCTTAAGTTTCTCTTGCTCCGACGCTAGGCTTCTGAGATTTTGGGCCTTTCCGTTTTTGCTTAGGTAAGGATACTATGCCCTTTCTATGTCTTTCAAATTTTAGAAGTTATTTTCTTAAGTATGCTCTGTGGTTGCGGCTTTGGCAGATCTTCCGCATCAGAAAAACTGTCGTTAGCTGTTATTTTGATTCTCTGATTACCGAAATAGAATATAATCTGTGGAGAATACATGTCTAGGAAAATTCTGGCTAAGGAAAGACCTGGTTTTTAAGTGTGTCCAGTGTGACCCTCCACTCTTTCCTGGGAACTTACCTGGTGTACTCTTTTACAGATTGTATTCTATATTTTCGGTATGAATAGTACCCGTACGTATGAATAGTAACCGTATGAATAGTACCGTATGTATGAATAGTGACCGTCCGTATGAATAATACCCATACGTATGAACAGTATATGTACAAAAACGATCTTAACGTATTTTCTGTAATCTTTCATGAAAATCTCTGTAGCGGAACACTGAAATTCACCTGCGTACTCTTGTCCGTAACGATTTAGAGAAGTGATACTCGTACGGAATCCAGGTGAGTGAAATGATCCTGTTTTAATAGAGTTTTAGCATTACTGGTGATAAAAAGTATGTCGTAGGACACTCCCAAGATTCATAGGGGGAAATTGGATTCAGAATGACGAATATAATGAGATAATTAATCCAAAAGTATGGATAAGACAAAGCAAGTATCTCATGATGATATGAAATTTGAATCATATAGTTATATACTATACCTGTTATATGGATGAATATTATATTGTGCTTCTGATTATGATATGAACTGTTGTACTATTGATTGTGATTGAGCGGTACAGTACCCCCTCTCACGGCAAGGCAGAAAACCCGGGTTAAAGGGTGTCTTGACCAATGAGTGTGGAGACAATGATTCCCTCAGTAGGGATATAGCCCGGATTGGTGATAAATCCGTGAGGCGCCCTAGCTAAGAGGATGAGGTTGTGCGTCATGGCGGAAAAATACAAAATTGGTGAGCCGGCCTGTGTGCGCTCTCCGGGATATATTGCCATTGACGAGTACTAGTATCGTTTGTTGAATTGGATGAATTTTTCTTGTATGTAATTTCTAACTATGTCTATTGGTTGAGCTGGAGCCTTCGGATATGCTTGCATGACTGGTGATGTATTTGAATTTTATTAACGCGAGGCCGATTTGCTCACTGAGTTTAAAAGCTCACACTGTTTGTACAAACTTTTTGTTCAGATCAGGTTGCCGCCGAAGTACATCCGCTAGAGGAGTAGATCACGTTGGACCTTCCCGCTGTCGGGTAGGCCCTTCTTTTGTTATACAGTATGTTGCTCTGTAACCGTCTAGGACATCTAGGTCAGGGGTTTGGTATTTGGCTTGTATTTCAGTATGATAATGTGTTTTGTACTGAGGATCTATTATTAATTAAGAAAATCTGATGTATTTTCTTTGTATTTATTAAGGAATGGTATTTTGAGAATATAGAGATAATGACTAACAATTTTACTTGTTGGAAGAATTTATCGAAAGGCTTACAGTGATGGGATATTCATCATTGTGCCGGTCATGTGCCTAGAAAATGGGTCGTGACAAAGTTGGTATCAAAGCATAGGTTGTTAGGTCTCCTAGTGATTACAGAGCAAGGTGTCTTTAGTGGGCCTTCCTCTATTGTCGTGACTGCAGCACGACCATAGGATGAAGATCCACCAAAAGCCCTGTAGAGATTAAAATCCCTTTCTTTCGTGTCTTTACTTGAAGCATAATAGTGACGATATATATTATTCTTAATTGTAGAATAAGTTTAGATGGCACCAAGAAAATCAAACGCTTCTGGAATCCGCACAAGATCTGGCAGGGCCTTGGTCCCTCCAGCTGCTCAGTCAGCAAATGCAAGACTGGAGATGCCTAACCGTGCAGAAGATAACCATGCACAAAACAGAGAAATATCCACTGAAAACCCTGGAAGAATTGCTGGAGAACCATCACAAATCGACGCGACTGTAGTGATGGAAGCATTAGCTGCAATGCAGAACGAGGTGAATGGGCTAAAGGAACTTCTGATGGGACAATCATCTGAAGATGGCTTACAGGCATCAGTACATGCTGCAAAAGTACAAGAGACAGACCAGATGCCACCTCCACCCCCTCCTCAGGATTGGGTAGGTACAGAGGTCAAAATCTCAGAATTTATGAAGCTGAATCCGCCAACCTTTGCAGGAGATGTTAATGAAGACCCACAACGTTTTCTAGATGACTGTGAGAAAATCCTTGACACGCTAGAATGTCCTGAACCTCGAAAAGTAACCCTTGTTACCTTTCAGTTAAGAGGTAAGGCCGACCGCTGGTGGCGAACATGGAAGAAGGGCATGGCCAGAAATACCCCACCCATTAAATGGAATGACTTTAAAAGAATTTTTCGAGAACAATTTATTCCGGAGAGTATACGAGAAGCAAAGATGAATGAGTTTGAGGCACTCCGGCAAGGATCACGAACCGTCGATGAATACGACAATCTGTTTATAGAGTTGTCTGAATATGCTACTCACATGGTCCTAACTGAGAAAGAAAAGATCCGACGGTTTATTAAAGGCCTTCGAGAGTCTTTATTTGACAGGGTGGGATCGAAAATACTAGATTTTTCATTTTACACAGAAGCCGTCGACATCACCCGTATGATGGAAGAAAGAGATATGCAAAAAGAAAATGGAATAACAAAAGAAAGAGGAAACAAGATGAGAAATCACGCTACCACGGAGAGAGTTCTGGACGTGCAGCCTCTACCGCTAGTGCACCACAGCGTCAACAAAGTGGTACAGGGGGTCAACAAAGGCCCTGGTGCTCTAAATGTGAAAGAAATCACTTCGGAGCTTGTTTTGTCAACAACAACACTAGGGTCTGTTACCAATGTGGTCAACAGGGCCACATCAAAAGAGATTGCCCCCAATTCTACACGAGATCTGGCCAAGGGTCAGTACGCCCTAATCAATCAGAGGCTACTGTTGCCAACAGATCCCCTGTAACTGTAGGAGGCAATGGAATCGGAAGAGGTGCTGGCAGAGGACAAGGTGGTCGAGGGCAGGCTTCAGCAGGCCGAGGGAACGCTCGAGTATTCGCTTTAACCCGTCAAGATGCTCAGGCGTCTAATACGGTGGTAGCAGGTATTCTTCTGATTGAATCAAATTTTGCACATGTTTTGTTTGACTCTGGCTCTACGCATTCCTATGTGTCACCATTCTTTGCTAAGAACTTTAAGCAAAAAGTTGTTAGATTAGAATGTCAGTTTTTAGTAACTACGCCTACTGGAGGCACCTTACTAATAGAACGAGGCTATCGAGCTTGCAAGGTAAGAGTCGGAGAAATAAATACAACAGTAGACCTAATGCTGTTAGATATGACAGACTTTGATGTCATCTTGGGCATGGATTGGCTGGCATCTTGTCATGCCACCCTGGATTGCTATAATAAGATAGTTAAGTTCAATATTCCGGGGGAGCCTTCTTTCGTATTTCATGGTGAACGGAGTGAAATTTCTGGGAATCTTATATCTTTAATGTGTGCCCAACGTTTATTGCGAAAGGGCTGTCAAGGATACTTGGCATTCGTTAAAGATATTAAGAAAGAAGAACTAAAAGTAGAAGGCGTTCCAGTAGTCCAGGAGTTTGTAGATGTCTTCCCAGATGATCTACCAGGTATACCCCCAGATCGAGAGATTGAGTTCCAGATAGAGTTAGCACCAGATACTCGCCCAATCTCCATACCCCCTTATAGAATGGCACCAACAGAATTAAAAGAGTTAAAAACTCAGTTACAGGACTTGCTAGACAAAGGCTTTATAAGGCCAAGTTATTCACCTTGGGGAGCTCCTGTTTTGTTCGTGAAAAAGAAGGACGGATCGATGAGACTATGCATAGATTACAGGCAACTGAATAAGGTAACTATCAAAAATAAATACCCGTTGCCTCGCATCGACGACCTTTTCGATCAACTTCAAGGAGCCAAGTGTTTTTCAAAGATTGACTTAAGGTCTGGTTATCACCAACTCAAGATCAAGGAGGAGGATGTGTCTAAAACAGCCTTCCGTACCAGATATGGGCACTACGAGTTCTTGGTGATGTCATTTGGATTAACGAATGCACCAGCTGCTTTCATGGATTTAATGAATAGGATTTTTAAATCCTTTTTAGACAAATTTGTCATTGTCTTCATAGACGACATTCTGGTGTACTCAAAGACTTCAGAAGAGCACGAACAACACCTTCGTGTTGTGTTGCAGACATTGAGGGATCATCAATTGTACGCCAAATTCTCTAAATGCGAGTTTTGGATTGATCGTGTAACTTTCTTGGGACATGTGATCTCCAAAGATGGCATCCAAGCAGACCCAAGCAAAGTAGAAGCGGTCAAAATGTGGCCTAGACCTACCTCCGTCACGGAGATTCGTAGCTTCTTGGGATTGGCAGGATATTATCGTCATTTCATCCAAAATTTTTCTCAGTTAGCCGCTCCTCTCACACGACTGACTAGGAAAGGAGTAAAGTACCAATGGGATGACGCTTGTGAAGAAAGCTTCCAAGAACTCAAGAAAAGGTTAATCTCCGCACCTGTATTGGTCTTACCCTCAGGACCAGGAGGTTTTACAGTATACTGCGATGCATCAAGAGTAGGGTTGGGATGTGTTCTCATGCAGCATGGCCAGGTAGTGGCATATGCATCGAGACAACTTAAGAAACATGAACAAAACTACCCCACCCACGATCTGGAACTGGCAGCTGTAGTTTTCGCTTTAAAGATATGGCGACATTATCTATACGGAGAAACTTGCGAAATCTACACTGACCATAAAAGTCTAAAATATATTTTCGACCAAAAGGACTTAAACTTGAGGCAGAGGAGATGGGTAGAATTACTAAAAGATTATGATTGCAATATTCTTTACCACCCAGGCAAAGCGAACATGGTAGCAGATGCCTTGAGTCGAAAATCTATGGGTAGTCTGGCCCATATAGCAGTAACAAAAAGACCCTTGATCCAAGAACTACAAGAGCTGAGAGCAAAAGGTACTACTCTTGAGGTTACAAGGACAGGATCATTCTTAGCCCATATCAGGGCTAGATCTTCCCTTGTTGACCAGATACGGATATCTCAAATGGAGGATCCTGAGCTTGTCCAAATTATGGAAAAGGTGAAGATTGGTGAAGTGAATAGTTTCACACTCGACGATACAGGAGTCTTACATTTTGAACAACGGTTGTGTATACCACATGTTGGAACTCTTAGACGAGACATCATGAAAGAAGGCCATCGTGCTGCATATGCTGTACATCCAGGAGCCACCAAGATGTATCAGGATCTGAAACAGATCTACTGGTGGAAAGGAATGAAACAAGACATAGCAGAATTTGTGTCTCGTTGTTTAACCTGTCAACAGGTTAAGGCTGAGCATCTAAAGCCAGGAGGCTCGTTACAACGATTAGAGATTCCTGAATGGAAATGGGAACGAGTGACGATGGACTTTGTTGTTGGTCTACCTCGTTCCACATGAGGTTATGACTCAGTATGGGTCATTGTTGACCGACTAACCAAATCAGCACACTTCATTCCAGTCAAAACCACTTATGGTGTAGTAACGTTGGCACAATTGTATATTAAAGAAATAGTAAAGTTGCATGGAGTACCTATATCTATCATTTCTGATAGAGGTCCTCAATTTACCTCTCGTTTCTGGAGAAGTTTTCAGGAGGCATTAGGTACTCGAGTGGACCTTAGTACCGCTTTTCACCCACAGACAGACGGACAGTCAGAGCGGACGATTCAGACGCTAGAGGATATGTTACGAGCTTGTATTCTAGATTTCAGTGGTAGCTGGGAAAAGCATTTGTATCTTGTAGAGTTCGCATATAACAACAGCTACCAGGCCACTATTGGGATGGCACCCTTTGAGGCCTTGTATGGGAGACGTTGCAGATCTCCGATCGGTTGGTTCGAGGTAGGTGAAGCGAAAGCATTAGGACCTGACTTGGCCCAGGATGCCCTAACCAAGGTTAAGACAATACAAGATAGGATGCGAGCAGCTCAAAGTAGACAAAAGGCATACGCTGACCACAGACGACGTGATTTGGAGTTCTCAGTCGGCGATATGGTATTCCTTAAGGTCTCTCCAATGAAAGGTGTGTTGAGATTTGGAAGGAAAGGAAAGTTGAGTCCTAGATACATCGGGCCTTATGAGATTCTAGAACGAGTGGGAAAAGTGGCTTATCGGCTTGCCCTACCTATGGATCTGGAAGGGATTCACCCTGTTTTTCACGTATCCATGTTAAGGAAGTACCTTCATGACCCTTCTCACATACTTCACCCTTCTCAGAATGATTCTATCCTAGTAGATGAAAACTTGTCATACGAGGAGATACCGGTGGCGATCCTCGATAGTCAAGTAAAGAAACTCCGATCTAAGGAGATTCCATCCGTCAAGGTTTTGTGGAGGAATCAAACTCACGAAGAAGCCACATGGGAAGCCGAGGCCGACATGCGTTCTAGATATCCGCATCTTTTTACGACTTGAGGTAATTTAAATTCGGAGGACCGAATTTCTTAAAGGGGGTGATAATGTAATACCCATGAAAAATAAAATATAAATGCGTGTTTTCAAACTACTATTACTATTTCAGTATATGGTACTATTCACCCGTATAATATTATTTACGTATATGATACTGTTCATTTATACAATCAAAATGTCAAATACTAGATGTGGTTTGGTCATAAGAGAAAACTAGAAAGAAGTTTGTAGGAGAAAATGACGTTTTATGTGTAAAAATACCCTCAGGGACTAAATTGAAAGGACTGAATTGAAAAGAAACTTAAAGGTTTAAGGTGAAAGGATAATTTTTCCTTTAAAGTTTCTAATAGTAAATAAACGAAAATTTTCCATTCGTACGCATAAGGTGCACAGTAACTGCATTATTAGAAATGTCATTTTCATAAATAGTAAATTGAATATTTTATTAGCGCATAGTATCAAATAGTACCCTTGACTTTTACTATAAATAGGCCCTTCCATTTCACTTCTAAACTCACACCTTCAACTTCTCTTCTTCCCTCCTTAAGTTTCTCTTGCTCCGACGCTAGGCTTCTGAGATTTTGGGCCTTTCCGTTTTTGCTTAGGTAAGGATACTATGCCCTTTCTATGTCTTTCAAATTTTAGAAGTTATTTTCTTAAGTATGCTCTGTGGTTGCGGCTTTGGCCGATCTTCCACATCAGAAAAACTGTCGTTAGCTATTATTTTGATTCTCTGATTACCGAAATAGAATATAATCTGTGGAGAATATATGTCTAGGAAAGTTCTGGCTAAGGAAAGACCTGGTTTTTAAGTGTGTCCAGTGTGACCCTCCACTCTTTCCTGGGAACTTACCTGGTGTACTCTTTTACAGATTGTATTCTGTATTTCCGGTATGAATAGTATCCGTACGTATGAATAGTGACCGTATGAATAGTACCGTACGTATGAATAGTGACCGTCCGTATGAATAATACCCGTACGTATGAACAGTATATGTAGAAAAACGATCTTAACGTATTTTCTGTAATCTTTCATGAAAATCTCTGTAGCGGAACACTGAAATTCACCTGCGTACTCTTGTCCGTAACGATTTAGAGAAGTGATACTCGTACGGAATCCAGGTGAGTGAAATGACCCTGTTTTAATAGAGTTTTAGCATTACTGGTGATAAAAAGTATGTCGTAGGACACTCCCAAGATTCATAGGGGGAAATTGGATTCAGAATGACGAATATAATGAGATAATTAATCCAGAAGTATGGATAAGACAAAGCAAGTATCTCATGATGATATGAAATTTGAATCATATAGTTATATACTATACCTGTTATATGGATGAATATTATATTGTGCTTCTGATTATGATATGAACTGTTGTATTATTGATTGTGATTGAGCGGTACAGTACCCCCTCTCACGGCAAGGCGGAAAACCCGGGTTAAAGGGTGTCTTGACCAATGAGTGTGGAGACAATGATTCCCTCAGTAGGGATATAGCCCGGATTGGTGATAAATCCGTGAGGCGCCCTAGCTAAGAGGATGAGGTTGTGCGTCATGGCGGAAAAATATAAAATTGGTGAGCCGGCCTGTATGCGCTCTCCGGGATATATTGCCATTGACGAGTACTAGTATCGTTTGTTGAATTGGATGAATTTTTCTTGTATGTAATTTCTAACTATGTCTATTGGTTGAGCTGGAGCCTTCGGATATGCTTGCATGACTGGTGATGTATTTGAATTTTATTAACGCGAGGCCGATTTGCTCACTGAGTTTAAAAGCTCACACTGTTTGTACAAATTTTTTGTTCAGATCAGGTTGCCGCCGAAGTACATCCGCTAGAGGAGTAGATCACGTTGGACCTTCCCGCTGTCGGGTAGGCCCTTCTTTTGTTATACAGTATGTTGCTCTGTAACCGTCTAGGACATCTAGGTCAGGGGTTTGGTATTTGGCTTGTATTTCAGTATGATAATATGTTTTGTACTGAGGATCTATTATTAATTAAGAAAATCTGATGTATTTTCTTTGTATTTATTAAGGAATGGTATTTTGAGAATATAGAGATAATGACTAACAATTTTACTTGTGGGAAGAATTTATCGAAAGGCTTACAGTGATGGGATATTCATCATTGTGCCGGTCATGTGCCTAGAAAATGGGTCGTGACACAAAGAATCCAACACTCTGTCCTATACACATTGATAGTTGGCATTGGATGCCAAAACCCAAAAAGTTCCAGATGTGGAAATATGTAGAGGTAATGAGTATAGTTTAGTATTTTTTTTCAGTTTATATATTACTTCACATATTTAACTAATTGTGAATTTAACAAATTGTGAAGGATCATTTCTTGTTTGATTATGCTGCTGGTTGCAAATGGGTTATGAGCACTTTAGGTGAAAGATGGAGGGCTTACAAATATCAATTAAGGCGTACTTACTTTTCCTCTACCAAAAGCCAGGAGGAGTTACTTGCTAAGCCTCATCCGGGAGTAGATTAGTAGTGTTTGGACAACTTTTGTACAACACTATCATGGTGAAAAGATGAAGGTATAATTCTTTGTAGTAATTATTTTGTTCTCTTTATTTATATTTTTTTGGAGGTGACAATTATCATTGTAATTTGTAGAATACAAGTGCAAAAAATACTACAAATCGAAAGAAGCTTAAAGTCCTTCATACTGGAGGTAGTATGAGTAATGTACGGAAAGCTTGTCAAATGGTAACTTAAATTGGCTAAGTTTGGTTTATGTAGTAAACTTCTATTGATAATCCTTTAAATTATACTTATTTAATGATGCCAAATGTAGGTGAAAAATTTGGGAAGGCCTGTATGTCAGGGTGAAGTAGTTTTGTCAAATCTTCTCAAAAGAGATGGAAGTTATGTGAACGAATTAAGGAAGACCTTGGCAGTAAGTGTTTTTTTAGTAAATATATGCACAACCAGATAATGCGATTGGAAAAGTGTTTGGAGTTGAACATTCTGGTCGTGTTCGAAGTTTGGGAATAAGTGTTTCCCCTTCTATTGTTTTTGGCTTACCTGGACAGATTTCGAGCTCTGTGGGCACCAAGACCTCTATCAATGTTGTAACTGAAAATTGCAATAGAGACTTGAGGAAGCAAGCAGAGTCTTTAGAAGAAAAGTTGGCTGATTATGAGAAAACCAAGGAAGAGTTATCACAAACTCAAACTCAGTTGAGTATGCTTTACAAATTGATGCAGGATAAATTTGGTTTCGATTTGCATACTGTTGGCCAAGATGTACAACAATCTTAGTCTCTTTTTGTTGGCCTAGAAATTCTTGGACATTATTTATTATTATATATACAAGTAAATGTATGTTTTTTTTTGACAAAATGTGTCGGTGTGTCTTGAGATGTTGATGTGTATACTTTGGTGTTGCTAGAATATTTTTGAAAAATTAAAAAAAATAAAATAACAATTATTAGTTACCGTATACACTATGGCCAACAATTTTTGAAATTTTTGTGAAAATATATAATTAAATTTTTTTCCTTCTTGTGACGGTTTAAATTATAGCAAAATTGTAATTTGTTATTTTCCATAAATCACCGAAAGTTTTACTTTGGATTGCATTAGCTATATGATATTTTGCTGTGATTTAAATCGTAGCCAAGGGAATGTTACCATAGTTAAAAATACTGTGATTAATGAAAAAAAGAAAAAGAAAAAAACCACATGTATTAGCTATGGTTTCACTTATCTTGGTAACGTAAGTTAATAAAAAAACATTAATATCTTTGTAGTGGCATGTTATGTTGAAAGAGGATCGACTGCTGGTCTTAGAACAGTAGCCTATCGGGCGCTCTATCTGTTTGATGAAGTTTGATCGTGTGGAGCCGAATATGCCACGTGTTGTGTACATTGAACCACTGCCCCTTCAGCATTTCAATAGCTACATTTCTATTTTTTTTTTAAAAAATAAAACATCTCTAGGCCAATCATATGGCGACACGTGTCTCCGCTACCAACAGGCAGAATGTTAAATTGCATTTACAGACATAAGATAACTTAAATAAAAGGAAAACTCTCAAACGAAATTACAAAAACATAAAAAAAAAATGAGAAGAAAAATAGAGAAAAATAATGAATGGGCAATTTTATTAACATCATATATTAGTTTCCGATTAATCAACAACACTCATTTAACCAGTTACGTTCCCATCTGGATTCAATTAACGAAATTAATTTTTTTATGATCGAATTAAAAAATTAAGAAAATTACATTCATATTAATTTTTTAAATATAATTTGCAAATGCAAAAGGAATTAAACAATAAAAGTATATAAAAAGAAAGAATATACATGCAAATTAATCATTAAAAATATTTTTTTTGATAAACTATATATTTTTTTATCTTTTAATCGTTGAAATTTAAATATTAATATAAATTAACGTTCATAAAATTTAGAGTTAAATATAACAATCTTATAAATTGATAAATTTTAGAGTGTAAAATTAAAATTTTTAAATCTAAATAAGGTCATATACAATAAATAAAACCTCAAATGCAATTCTACCATTAAACTCCACCTATGTGTCATAGCCGATCTTAAGCCCAGATAAAGGAGGAGGATTGTGTTAGGCCCTTGACAGCTAATATAAAACTCTGTCGAAACTCTCATGGATATAAATCAATGATGATATTGTGCTAATACTAGGTCATTGCTTAAAAGCAATGTGCTGTATGGCTTGAGTACAATGTCAAATGAGCTAGAGCCGCTGCATCGGTACCTGGATATAGTGTTAAATGAACAAGGGTTCATGTATGTATCTGGACAAATGTGGGTAAAGAAGCTAGTCCAAGAGAGCAAGCTTAAGCTTGGTACGTGAAATATTAGAACCATGTCAGGAAAATCCATGGAGGTAGTAGACACCATGAAGCAGAGAAAAATTAACATCTTCTGCCTTCAAGAGACTAAATGGATGGGAAAAAAGGTTAAGGACTTGGACTATTCAGGATTTAAGTTTTGGTACATAGAGAAAGTAAAGACAAAGAATGAGGTTGGTATTATGGTTGATAAGAAATGAACGCCGAATGTGGTAGTGGTAAAAATGATTGGAGACATGATCTTATCCTTAAGAATGATTATTGTAAGGGATACTATTAATATCATAAGTGCTTATGCACCTCAAGTAGGGACGAAAGCACATCTTAAGGAAATGTTTTAGAAAGATTTGGAGGGGTTAGTCAGAAACATACCACTAGATGAGAAAATTTCATTGAGGGGACCTTAATGGCCACGTAAGGAAAGAAGTAGGTCAATATACAAGGGCTTATTGTGGTTTTGGTTTTAGGGAGCTTAATGAAGAAGGACATTCTATACTTAATTTTTCAGCAGCCTATAATTTTGAGATTGTTAACACTTACTTTAAAAAGCAAGAAGATCATTTAATCACATATAAGAGTGGAGTCTCAATGTTATAGATTGACTTCTTTTTGGTAAGGAATCCAAATAGAAAAATTTGTAAAAATTGTAAAGTGATACATGGGAATCCGTGGCAACTCAACATAGGGTTTTGGTTCTTGATGTGCTTATTAAGGGTCGGAAACAAAGTGTCGACATGTGATGAACTTTAGGATCAAGTGTTGGCAGCTAAAAAGGGAGAAACAACAGACTTTCAAGAGAAAATTGTTGGAGAAAAGAATCTGGGAGTCATAAGAAAGTGTTAACATCATGTGGGATGAAATAGTCAAGAGGGTTAGGAAGGTTACTAATGTACTTTTAGGAAAATCAAAAGGTTTTGGACCAAGAGATAAGGAATTTTGATAGTAGAATGAGAGCGTTGAAGAGGAGGTTAAATATAAAAGAGAATGCTTTAAAGTTATACGTTTGTGCAATAACACGAAAAAATTGGGAAATGTATCAAAAGGCTAATAAGGAGACTAAAAAAAGCAATAAGTGACGTATGAGCTAAAGCATTTGAAGAGTTTTACAAGGACTTTGGGACGAAAAATGGAGAACGAAAGATTTATAAAATTACGAAAAATAGAGAAAGGAAATAAGAGATTTGGATCAAGTAAGATGTGTTAAAGATGAAGAAGGAAAAATTTTGGTTACAAATGAAGATATTAAAAACAGATGGGAGAGTTACTTTTATAAGCTTTTTAATGACAGAACATGGTTAACTAGTGATATGAAAGATTTAACAACCTAAGAGAGTCCCACAAAATTTGACTCATTATCTCAGGATTAGGGTTGGCGAGGTCAAGAAAGTTTTTAAAAGAATGAATAATGGTAAAGCCGTTGGTCCTGATGGTATTCCTATTTAAGTGTGGAAGTATTTAGGGGAGAAGGGTATTATCTGGCTAACTAAACTATTTAATGAGATTTTAAGGTCCAAGAAAATGCTTAAGGAATATAGAAGAAACACTTTAGTGCCTATATACAAGAATAAATGAGATATCCAGAATTGTGCAAACTACCAAGGGATAAAACTTATGAGTCATACTATGAAATTATGGGAAAGAGTGATTGGACACATGTTAAGAATTGAGACGTGTATTTCTGAGAACCAATTTGGATTTATGTCAGAGTAGTCCACTATAGAAGCTATTTATCTACTAAGAGGTTGATGGAAAAATATCGAAGTAAACAAAGAGACTTGCATATAGTTTTTATTGATCTAGAAAAAGCTTACGATCGATTACTAAAAGAAGTGTTGTGGAAAACCTTTGGAAAGAAAAGTGTCTGTGTTTTGTTTATCAAAACTATAAAGGATATGTATAATGGGACAACAACTAGTGTGAAAACGTTTAAAGGGGAGATAAAAGACTTTCCTATAAAGATTGATTTGCATCAGGGATCATCTTTGAGCCCTTATTTGTTTGACCTAGTTTTAGACGTTCTGATGTAACACATCCAAGAAGAAATCTTCAAATGCATGCTTTTTGTAGATGATATAGTCCTCATAGCGGAGTCAAGGGAAGAGATTAATACTAAACTCGAGTTATGAAGATGTACTTTGGAATCGAAGGGTTTCTGCCTTAACAAGAGTAAGATAGAATATATGCATTGCAATTTGAATAAGCGGTAACATAGAAATGAGTTGGAGATTAAAATTAAAGATTATGTTATACCACAAGTGTCAAAGTTCAGGTATCTAGGATCAGTAATACAAGATAACGGTGAAATTAATGGGGATGTTACACATATGATACAAGCTGGGTGGTTGAAATAGAGAAAGACACTAAAAGTTGTTTATGATCAGAAAGTACCTAATAAGCTTAAAGAAAAGTTTTATCGACTTGCTATAAAATCGATAATATTATATGTGAGTGAATGTTGGGCATTGAAAGGACAAGAAAAAAAAAATTAGAATAGTAGAGATGAGGATGTTGAGATGAATGTGTGGTCATACAAGAAAAGATATGAAGCATAATGACTGTATAAGAGGTAGAGTTGGCGTGACACCTATTAAGAAAAAAATAGTAGAAAATCATTTAAGGTGGTTTAGGCATGTTCAAAGAAAATAGTTGAAGGCGCTAGTAAGGAGGGTTGAACAGATGATATTGAGTCATGTAAAGAAAGGCTGAGAAAAATCAATAAGGACACTTAAAGAAGTCATTGAATGATCTTTTAGTGAATGAGTTATCTAAAGAACTGGTATTTGATAGAGCTCAATGACGCCATGTGATCCATGTAGCTGACTCCACTTAGTGAGATAAAACTTGTTGTAATTCTATAATTAAATGAGCTACACTAAATGAAAAGAAGGGGCTGGGCATCGATTCTTTGGAAGGAGATTCTCTACAACGCGACTGAAATCTGAAGCGTTGATCTAGTTGAATCTGACGGCCCATAACCACCTAATAGACAACTGTTCTCCTTCCACCTAGTAGATAATCTCCTTCTTGATTCTTTTGGGGGGATGGCGACATGTGTCACCAATTGATTGGCTAAGAGTTTTTTTTTGGGGAAAAGAAATGGTGGTAGCAAAAAGGCCAAAGGAGCGGGTGGTTTAGTGCACGCGACATGTGGCATATTTTGACTCCACATAGCCAAACTCCATAAGATGATTGTGAAGCACCCAACAAACTGCTGTTATAAGAAAACCAACAGGCAATCCTCTTCCTATTATGTCACCATATTTTCTCTTTATCTTGTAGGGATTTTGTTGCTAATCCTTGTCCTTCATTGTCACTTTTCTAGCCTACCAGTTGGTTAGTCTTTCCTTTACTATTCTTAGTTTGTAATAGGTTGTATCTATGGTTCATAAGTTTTCATCCTTAAATGCAATTTCGTGTTCACATGGGATGATTAAAGTATTCCACACATTACAAGAGCAAGATGTAGCTCCCTAGTCTACCAATGTCTTCTTAGGCTTGCATTTAATATCGAACCCAAAACCATTTGGGTCACTAATCTAAGAGCGAGCTAATTTTCAAGCTAAATCTCTTCACTACAAGAAGACTATGAAATAACGTTGAAATTTTGTGAGGGATACTTCCCTTGCTATTCGCTGGCTAAAATAGCGATGGAACACTAACGGCAACAAAATTCCTTACAAAACTTGGCAAATTAACACCAAAATGCATAGGAGAAGAAAAGGATCTTGGTTTGAGATAGATTAGCAACGAATTATTTTCTTTGCTAAAGTACTTAGCAAGAGAAATAAAATGTCGCTTTTTTAAAATTTAAATATAGTGAGAAATTAGTGAAAGATTTTTTTCTCGCTTATCTCTCACAAAATTTACATTGGATAACTTGTCCAAAACTCTTATTCTATTGTTTCTTGTCTTTTCTTTTGAGCTCAGGTCCTCTTGCTCTTGAAAAAAATTCGAAACAGTAGATTTATTTCAAAATCCATATATGTAATTTTTTTCCTTTAATTTGAACTACCAATATTTAAAAACTAATTAAGCCATAAAATTATAATCTAATTTGAACTGTTTCAGATCATAGAAATGTAAAACTCTTTCAATATTAATTTTTTTATTCATAAGATAAGAATACAAGACCTTACTTAAAAGAAATAAACATAGTTTTAACAATCGGCTTGGTTATTGACTTGAGGAGGAGATCAAATCATCAGGTCATTGGTTCAACTGTCAAATTATCGAGTCAATTGTTGAACCAAAAGAATAATATATATATATATATATATATATATATATATATATATATATTGACAAATAAATATTAAAGCCAGAAAAACAAATAATTTATATGTTTATTTCACAATCAAGTATCATAAAAAAAATATATCCCAAAATTTAGTACACAAATCCCATATTTGATAAATAAATATATATATATATATATATATGTGTAAAATTAAATTAATAAATTATTAAAATAAAATTAAAATAAATTTATTTTTAAATATTTATTTTTTAATATTATATAAAATTATAAATATTTTTGCTAATATTGTTCAACTTTAATGATTTGTAAAATCGTTTTACACAAAATAATAATATAATTTGCAGAAGATAAATAACATTTTATGTCTTATAATAATACAACAACAACAACAATAACATAGCCTTATCTCATTAAGTGGGGTCGGCAACATAGATCGCACGACGCCATTGAGATCTATCAATGACCAATTCTTTAGATATCTCATTTACTAGAAGGTCCCGTTCAATAATTTCTCTAAGTGTCCTTTTTGGTCTTCCTCGACTTTTTTTCACATGGCTCCAAACCATCTGCTCAATTCTCCTAACTGGCGCTTCCAACGGTCTTCTTTGCACATGCCCAAACCATCTTAAACGGTTTTCAACCATTTTTTCCTCAATAGGTGCCACTCCAACTCTACCTTGTATATGATCATTACGGATCCTATCTCTTCTTGTATGACCACACATCCAACGTAACGTCCTCATCTCCGTCACTCCAATTTTATATTATTGTTGTCCTTTCATTGTCCAACATTCACTCCTATATAAAATTGCGGATCTTATAGCAGTACGATAAAACTTTCTTTTGAGCTTATCAGGTACTTTCCGATCATAAACAACCCCTGATGCCATTCTCCACTTCAACCACACACATTTTAAGTTTTTATTATTATCTTCTTACACCAGATTGATGAGGAAATTTGGGGAGACACATTTTCTGTTTCTGAAGGCAGTGTAAACCCTTTGGCAAAAAAATTATCAACAATTTATATATATATATATATATATATATATATATATATATATATATATATAACAATTCAATTTTCAGAAAATTTTATGGAACCCAATTCTTAACAACTTTTCACCAACAACAACATAGCCTTATCCCATTAAGTGGGGTCGGCTACATGGATAGTACGACGCCATTGAGCTCTATCAATGACCAATTCTTTAGATATCTCATTTACTAGAATGTCCCGTTCAATAATTTCTCGAAGTGTCCTTTTTGGTCTTCCTTGACCTTTTTTCACAGGCCTCCAAACCATCTGCTCAACTCTCCTAACTGGCGCCTCCAACGGTCTTCTTTACACATGCCCAAACCACCTTAAATGGTTTTCAACCATTTTTTCCTCAATAGGTGCCACTCCAACTCTACCTCGTATATGATCATTATGGATCCTATCTGTCACGTCCCAAAATTTGAGCACGTGACCGGCACGGAAAGTGAATTTCATTTCACCTCCGTAAGCCTATCTTTCTCTTAAAAATCATACAATTCTTTTTCATGCAACCAAAACGAGTTCTCTATACATACTACAATTACTCACATTACATCACTGAATGAACCTACCCGATTACAGAGATTTCTAGATTTATACAAGTTAGAATAAAACTTAACTATTATACCTTTATCCTGAACAAATGAAAAGGTAATTATGGACTAAGGATCCATAATTCCTTGTTCCGATATTTACCTTCAGCTGTCAACTCTGAAAAAAAATATCAATAAGAGGGGTATGAGCAAACCACGTGCCCAGTGAGTAGATAACACAATACTATGACAAAATAAAAATCATGCATCATAATGATAACATGCAGCAATCATACGTAGATCGATCATCATATGATATAATATTATTCATAATACTTCACAACAATATCCAAGTGAATCAAATGCATTTCAACAAAATTCAAAATTCACAACAGCAATCGATGAAATCAATTTCACACACAATTCTCGTACCAACCGGGTCGTCCAAAATACCTCTGGATCGTTGCCCGCGGCCCCCGCCGCATCCACCCTTATCGCTCCATTTATATTCTCCACCCTTATAGCTTCACATAGATTTCTCCATGGGGTGCACCACCATGCCTTTCCTTTCCAGTCAAACACAATCACAATCACATATAAAAACATCCTCAATCATAATCTTGAGCCACATACACAACTCAGTCATTTACAATTCAAGCCACAACATAATCAATGTGGTTCCAGCAACATAGCATGTATATAACATAACCCATAATATAGAACAATTATTCAACTCGGTTCACATGCCATTCACAATCCATCATATAACCTCCATTCATGGGAAAATAAGAAAATATAATTATATACATTACCAGACACGTTCCACATTTGTTTATGCCTCATCGTTCCACATCATCCTCTTCAAACTTGGATATACAACATATTTCCACTATGATGCAAAAAGTCAATAACAGATATTTAATCATAGCAAGTATTAACCCATTCACCTGGATTTCACGCTCTCGGCACTCCCACTTTGCACTTTGACCATTCCTATTGTAACCAGACAAAAACCATCAGAGTTACGAAATAGAGAAATTTCCTACCACTACTCTCGACCTTTACTTACTTCTCGAATCATAACTCCTAACTGGTAATGAATATTCAAATGAAACTTATACCATTGGAAATTAGACTTAAAGAGCTTTCCAAAGATATAAAGTTTGCCCAAAACGGAGTTCGGATGAAGAAGTTATGGCCGATTGAAAAATAAACTAAAATTTCCCGGTACACCTACCGCCTGGCGCCTGGGCGCCAATTCCTTCTTCTTCCCATCTCACCTTGGCGCCTAGGCGCCACACATGGCGCCTGGGCGCCACGATCGCGACCCCTTCGCGATTTCTCTCGGTTTTGGCCCAAATCTGACCAAATCTTCACTGTTTTTCATGATTTCTTCCATGGGATCTCACCCTTAATGTCTAAGGAGCATTTAGACACCAAAATCACCAATTTTAATCGAGAAACGAAGCCGGAATCTCGATTTTACCTCAAACACTCTTAAAACTAGAAAATAGAGAAAAGCTTAAGAAATAGAAATTTCTACCTCAATTCCTTGCTTTCCCTATGTTGCTTGGCTCCTAGAGGCTCGCCTCGTAACCCGAGATCCAGCCTCCAAAGCCCGGTTGTAGAGTTGGAGTGTAGAGAGAGAAATTAGAGAGAAGGAAGAGAGAAGGAGAGGAGAGAAAGTGAAGAGAGAGAGGAAAGGAGAAAAATGAATAAAAAATAGGTGAGGTCACCTATATACTCGCCCGGGGTGAAATTATCACTTGCTCTGCAATTGACCCTCAGTCAAGACTAGCAAAAGCAAATTCATAAAATCTCACCTCAGGTGTTTCTAAATCCTCAGTGCCCCACAAATTTCCTTATTCACTTTAGTCCCTCTCAATATCTCAAACTCCACTTTAACCTCGAATCCATCATCTTTTCGGTACCGGACTCATAATTCATTCCCATAAGCTCTATTCTTCTTCTCGGGTTCATACTTGGTCATTTCTCAAAAGTCCTCTATACTTTCTTTTTTTTTCACTTTAGTCCTTGAGAATTTGTAAAAATTTCCTAAATTAAAAATAAAAATTTCTATTCCCACATTTTCTTCACTAATTCAAAAAGAAAATTTTCCACATAATTAAATTTTTCACTAAACTTCAAATCAGACTTTAAATATTCATAAAAATTCTTGGGATATTACACTATCTCTTCTTGTATGACCACACATCCAATGTAACATCCTTATCTCCGCTACTCCAATTTTATGTTCTTGTTATCCTTTCATTGCCCAACATTCACTCCCATATAAAATTGTTGGTCTTATAGCAGTACGATAAAACTTTCCTTTGAGCTTATCAGGTACTTTCCGATCATAAACAACCCCTGATGCCATTCTCCACTTCAACCACACACATTTTAAGTTTTTATTATTATCTTCTTACACCAGATTGATGAGGAAATTTGGGGAGACACATTTTCTGTTTCTGAAGGCAGTGTAAACCCTTTGGCAAAAAAATTATCAACAATTTATATATATATATATATATATATATATATATATATATATATATATATAACAATTCAATTTTCAGAAAATTTTATGGAACCCAATTCTTAACAACTTTTCACCAACAACAACATAGCCTTATCCCATTAAGTGGGGTCGGCTACATGGATAGTACGACGCCATTGAGCTCTATCAATGACCAATTCTTTAGATATCTCATTTACTAGAATGTCCCGTTCAATAATTTCTCGAAGTGTCCTTTTTGGTCTTCCTTGACCTTTTTTCACAGGCCTCCAAACCATCTGCTCAACTCTCCTAACTGGCGCCTCCAACGGTCTTCTTTACACATGCCCAAACCACCTTAAATGGTTTTCAACCATTTTTTCCTCAATAGGTGCCACTCCAACTCTACCTCGTATATGATCATTATGGATCCTATCTGTCACGTCCCAAAATTTGAGCACGTGACCGGCACGGAAAGTGAATTTCATTTCACCTCCGTAAGCCTATCTTTCTCTTAAAAATCATACAATTCTTTTTCATGCAACCAAAACGAGTTCTCTATACATACTACAATTACTCACATTACATCACTGAATGAACCTACCCGATTACAGAGATTTCTAGATTTATACAAGTTAGAATAAAACTTAACTATTATACCTTTATCCTGAACAAATGAAAAGGTAATTATGGACTAAGGATCCATAATTCCTTGTTCCGATATTTACCTTCAGCTGTCAACTCTGAAAAAAAATATCAATAAGAGGGGTATGAGCAAACCACGTGCCCAGTGAGTAGATAACACAATACTATGACAAAATAAAAATCATGCATCATAATGATAACATGCAGCAATCATACGTAGATCGATCATCATATGATATAATATTATTCATAATACTTCACAACAATATCCAAGTGAATCAAATGCATTTCAACAAAATTCAAAATTCACAACAGCAATCGATGAAATCAATTTCACACACAATTCTCGTACCAACCGGGTCGTCCAAAATACCTCTGGATCGTTGCCCGCGGCCCCCGCCGCATCCACCCTTATCGCTCCATTTATATTCTCCACCCTTATAGCTTCACATAGATTTCTCCATGGGGTGCACCACCATGCCTTTCCTTTCCAGTCAAACACAATCACAATCACATATAAAAACATCCTCAATCATAATCTTGAGCCACATACACAACTCAGTCATTTACAATTCAAGCCACAACATAATCAATGTGGTTCCAGCAACATAGCATGTATATAACATAACCCATAATATAGAACAATTATTCAACTCGGTTCACATGCCATTCACAATCCATCATATAACCTCCATTCATGGGAAAATAAGAAAATATAATTATATACATTACCAGACACGTTCCACATTTGTTTATGCCTCATCGTTCCACATCATCCTCTTCAAACTTGGATATACAACATATTTCCACTATGATGCAAAAAGTCAATAACAGATATTTAATCATAGCAAGTATTAACCCATTCACCTGGATTTCACGCTCTCGGCACTCCCACTTTGCACTTTGACCATTCCTATTGTAACCAGACAAAAACCATCAGAGTTACGAAATAGAGAAATTTCCTACCACTACTCTCGACCTTTACTTACTTCTCGAATCATAACTCCTAACTGGTAATGAATATTCAAATGAAACTTATACCATTGGAAATTAGACTTAAAGAGCTTTCCAAAGATATAAAGTTTGCCCAAAACGGAGTTCGGATGAAGAAGTTATGGCCGATTGAAAAATAAACTAAAATTTCCCGGTACACCTACCGCCTGGCGCCTAGGCGCCAATTCCTTCTTCTTCCCATCTCACCTTGGCGCCTAGGCGCCACACATGGCGCCTGGGCGCCACGATCGCGACCCCTTCGCGATTTCTCTCGGTTTTGGCCCAAATCTGACCAAATCTTCACTGTTTTTCATGATTTCTTCCATGGGATCTCACCCTTAATGTCTAAGGAGCATTTAGACACCAAAATCACCAATTTTAATCGAGAAACGAAGCCGGAATCTCGATTTTACCTCAAACACTCTTAAAACTAGAAAATAGAGAAAAGCTTAAGAAATAGAAATTTCTACCTCAATTCCTTGCTTTCCCTATGTTGCTTGGCTCCTAGAGGCTCGCCTCGTAACCCGAGATCCAGCCTCCAAAGCCCGGTTGTAGAGTTGGAGTGTAGAGAGAGAAATTAGAGAGAAGGAAGAGAGAAGGAGAGGAGAGAAAGTGAAGAGAGAGAGGAAAGGAGAAAAATGAATAAAAAATAGGTGAGGTCACCTATATACTCGCCCGGGGTGAAATTATCACTTGCTCTGCAATTGACCCTCAGTCAAGACTAGCAAAAGCAAATTCATAAAATCTCACCTCAGGTGTTTCTAAATCCTCAGTGCCCCACAAATTTCCTTATTCACTTTAGTCCCTCTCAATATCTCAAACTCCACTTTAACCTCGAATCCATCATCTTTTCGGTACCGGACTCATAATTCATTCCCATAAGCTCTATTCTTCTTCTCGGGTTCATACTTGGTCATTTCTCAAAAGTCCTCTATACTTTCTTTTTTTTTCACTTTAGTCCTTGAGAATTTGTAAAAATTTCCTAAATTAAAAATAAAAATTTCTATTCCCACATTTTCTTCACTAATTCAAAAAGAAAATTTTCCACATAATTAAATTTTTCACTAAACTTCAAATCAGACTTTAAATATTCATAAAAATTCTTGGGATATTACACTATCTCTTCTTGTATGACCACACATCCAATGTAACATCCTTATCTCCGCTACTCCAATTTTATGTTCTTGTTATCCTTTCATTGCCCAACATTCACTCCCATATAAAATTGCTGGTCTTATAGCAGTACGATAAAACTTTCCTTTGAGCTTATCAGGTACTTTCCGATCATAAACAACCCCTGATGCCATTCTCCACTTCAACCACCCAGCTTGTATCCTATGTTCCACATCTCTAATAATTTCGCCGTTATATTGTATAACTGATCCCAAATACCTAAACTTTGAAACTTGTGAAACGACCTGATCACCAAGTTTAACCTCCATCTCGTTCTTAGCTTGTCGCTTGTTAAACTTACAATACATATATTCGGTCTTACTCCTACTCAAACGAAAACCCTTCGATTCCAAAGTAGCTCTCCATAACTCAAGTTTAAAATTAATCTCTTCCCTTGTCTCTGCTATGAGAACAACGTCATCTGCAAAAAGCATGCACTTAGAGATTTCTTCTTGGATGTGTTTCGTCAGAATATCTAAAACCAGGTCAAACAAATAAGGGCTTAAGGATGATCCCTGATGTAGGCCAATCTTAATAGGAAAGTCTCTAGTCTCCCCTCCAGACGTTCTCACACTAGTCGTAGCCCCCCTCGTACATATCTTTTATAGCTCTAATATAAGCAACCCGTACACCTTTCTGTTCCAAGACTTTCTACAGCACCTCTTTTGGTACTCGATCATAGGCTTTTTTCAAGTCAATAAATGCTATATGCAGGTCTTTTTGTTTACTCCGATACCTTTCTATCAACCTCCTTTGAAGATAAATAGCTTCCATAGTAGACCGTACTGGCATGAATCCAAATTAATTTTCAGAAATACTCGTCTCCATTCTTAACCTACGTTCAATCACTCTTTCCCATAATTTTAGAGTGTGACTCATAAGCTTAATCCCGCGGTAGTTTGTGCAATTCTGGATGTCTCCTTTGTTTTTGTAAATAAGCACTAAAGTGCTTCTTCTCCATTCTTCAGGCATTTTCTTAGATCTTAAAATCTCATTAAAGAGCTTATTTAGCTAGATAGCACTCTCCTCTCCTAAACACTTCCAAACTTCAATAGGAATACTATCGGGACCAACAGCTTTACCATTATCCATTTTTCTAAGAGCTTCCTTAACCTCATCAACCTTAATCTTGCGATAATATGCCAAATTTTGTTCTCTCTCCCAGGTTGTTAAATCTTCCATATCACAAGTCGACTCTATTCCGTCATTAAAGAGCTTGTGAAAATAATCCTGCCATCTGCTTTTAATATCTCTATCTGTAACCAGAACTTTTCCTTCTTCATCCTTAACACATTTTACTTGATCTAAATCTCTAGATTTCCTCTTTCTAGTCTTCACAATCTTGTAAATCTTTTGTTCCCCTTTTTTCGTTCATAAGTCCTTGTAAAACTCTTCAAACGCTTTAGATCGTGTTTCACTTACTGCTTTTTTTGTCTCCTTATTAGCCTTCCGATACCTTTCCCAATTTTCCGAGTTATTGCACAGATTGATAGCTTTAAAGCATTCTCTTTTAAATTTGATCTTCTCTTGAACAGTTTTATTCCACCACCAAGATTCCTTATCTCTTTGTCCAAAACCTTTTGATTCTCCTAACAGTGATTTAGCTACCTTTCTAACCCTCTTGGCCATCTCCTCCCACATGGTGTTAGTATTTTCTCATAACTCCCAAGATCCTTCCTCCAACAATATTCTCTTGAAAGTTTGTTGATTCTCCCCTTTTAGCTGCCACCACTTGATCCTAGGGTTCATCGCCTGACGATACTTTTGTTTCCGACCCTTAATAACCACGTCATGGACCAAAACCCTTATTTCTTCTTAGAATTATTTTGCTCCCATTCTTACATTATGGTTTTGACAAAAGAAAAAGAAGTAGAAAAAATCAATTAGATTGACTAGATCACTTGTAATATAGTCTAATTAAGTGATTCTGAACAAATTAGCCACTGAATTGACTCGACTTGATCGATCTGAGCCACAAAATAATAGAAATAAGTTTTGACCAACGTAAACCAATCATTGATATGCTGTACGTAAATTAGGCTGATGAAATGTGTAAGACTAAATAATTATGTGAATATATTAAATAAGAATTTAGAAAATCCATTTATAATAATTGTAGTCGGCTATTACTTTTTCTTGCGGCCAACTAGTAAATTATTATTTTTACATGTATAAAAATTATTATTTTATTATTTCCCTGATAATTGTTGGTATTTTATTAGTCAAAGTGCAACGTCTATTAATATACATTTAGAAGTGTGGGATGCTAATGCTATTGTGTATTATTATAATATAGGATAAGCGAATGGAAAGTTATACGTTTTGAAAGGTTAAGTATTTTATTGTTAAATTATTTTAAATTTGTATAAAATATTTTTATATTATATATATATATATATATATATATATATATATATATATAATTTTGTGATGATTTAATCATAAAATCTTTGTTTTTTAAAAAATTGAACTTTTAAATTTTCTCTATATTATTAAATTAAAAAAAAACAATTTCTATGACTATTGAATGAGGTCAGTTGCCCACTGCGCATTTACAAGAGGCAAGGCATGCCCCTGAAAGGAATTTCCCTTCCAACTTACAAACGGACAACTGTGTGGTTGGAGCAGCTAGTTACATGATAAATAATATAAAGACAATTACAACGCTTATTTTGATTTTTAATTTTATTTCTAATATTCTTTTTGTGTATTAATGTTATACTACATATTTTTGTTTGTTTTAATTTTATCTCTAAAGTTAATGTTGTTAACAAAGTTAACAAAAAATGTTAATGTGAATTTTTTCAAATAACATATAAAATCTTTTATGTGACACATTAAATGTTTAATCGTTAATTTAAAATAAATGAGAGAAATGAAAAAAAAATCATTTAGGACAAAATTGAAGCTTAATCTAATATTTGAAACAAAATTAAAACTAAAACTAATTAATATGACATGTTAGTAGTGGACATAAAGAGAAGTTTATGTCAATATTTTTCATCAATTGTGTTTACGGCGTTAGTTTTAGAGACAAATTCAAAAGAAAAAAGAAACGTATAAAATGAAATTGACAAAAAAAATATAAAAGACAAAATTAAAATTTGAAATAAACATTATGAATGAAAAAAATACAATTCAACTTCAATATATATATATATATATATATATGAAAAATAATTTAAGTATAATTATTTATGTAGTTTTTATTAAATTTTTTACTAAAAATATAACAAGTGTATGATTAGATAAATTATGATTTAAAACTAATTTTATTTTTTTATACAGTTTATTATGATTAATTTTTTAAGAAAATTTGTTAGTAGAAATATAAAAAAATATAAATATTTTTATTTATATTGTTGTCTTCTTCTTATATTTTCATTAATTTAACAGCAAACACAAATTTTCGCTATTTTTTCTCACAAATATTATAAACACAATCTCACATGTTTCAATGATTTGTGTTATGAAAATTATATTCTTCTAATTTAATTTCTGTACACACAGACATGTGTCTTTCCTTTTTTTTTTTTTTTAGTTGAATACAAGAATAAAAAGAGCAAAGGGCATATTCCATATTCCAGTAATATAGAAAATATTTTCTGCAGTGGTTGCATATTCGAACCCACAAAATAGAAAAAAGAAAAAGAAAAATCATCTTCTGGTGTTAGTATAATAGTATCGGAGCGTTATCACATATGGAGAGTCTCACGTTCGTATCTTTAGCTCTGTCTCCGTCGTCTCCACTGATTGCTACCTTCAACTCGAGACTCCGCAGCTCTGGTAAGACGCTGAATGTTATTTTCCTCCTCCTCTCAAATCCATCTTGCTCACTTTGTTTTTCAATTTACGCACTTCGATTCATCTTTCCAAATAATGAAGCTTCTAATCTATAATTTCCGATGCTTTCGTAGTAGTTTTAGATGCGTTAACTCTGTTTTGATTGATACATTGAAATGAAATTTTTATCAGGGAGAATTTCTTCTGTTTCTGATAGGATTTTGTAGCTTTTATTGTTACGTTCACACTTAATTGGAACATTGACTATGTTTTATTCTAATATCAGTGTCGTGTAGATGAATAAGTTTTGGGGTACCTATTAGTTTGTTTTAATTCCTTCTCTTCTCTACTAGTTAATTTTCTACAGTGTGTTGTATTTGTGCTTTAATTTCTGACCATAAACTCCATTTACATGTTTAAGTTTGTCTGACAGTGCAGGGATGCTGGGGAAACCGTTGACTTCGCCATCACAGTTCCGCTGCCGCACGGTTAGTGCCTTTGACATCTCAATACTAGTAATTGCAGTGACATTGTGTATGAAAAGAGAAACTTGGAGTGAGGAATAATAACTGATAGAGCTACTTGCCTACTTCTGTGCTTCTCCCTCCCCTTATTGTGGTATGGATTTGAAATTTTTAGTTATGCTTTAGTGTTTAGATTCTCAGTTGTAGCTTTTGTTTTGGGAAACACTAATCTTATATAGAATTCTGATGGCTGAGCCAAGTTGAACTATGGTGTTAATGAGTGAAAATGAGCTTTACTACGGTTCTAAGAGGAGGATAGATAGAGAGTTATACTGGTTTCTTCGGTGCTGCCAGAAAATGTACATTATAATGCTGTAGATTTTTTAGGGGAAAGGTGTTGAAGTGTATTGGACTATAGACTAGATTTATATAAAGTTCCATATGTTTTGCTATTAGGTTCTAAGAACATGACATGTGAAATATGCCAAAAATAAAACCTGACAAGTGGAGAAATTTTTTTGAAATGCCTAATCATATGATGCTTAGTTGTAACAAAATATCCACTTTTCTTGTTTTCAATGGAAAACAATAGTAACTAAGTTTTTTTTTTGTGGAATATTTACTTGGTTTTGGTTATTCTGATTTTGCTTGGTAGTATAGGGAAACCAGTGGATGGCCAATGCTTGCTGGGAGCAAGTGAAAAGTGTAATTATGTCAACCATTTCATTGCTGGTGAAGCTGGCTATATAGTGGTCATTACAATGTTTGATCACTCTGCACTATCAGATTGTAAATGCTACAAAGGATTTTTACTGATGTATCATATATGTTTCTTGGGTCCTTATTGTTCTTATTCTTTTGATGTTGGCTGTAAGTTTAGATGCAGATGCTTGCTTGTTTTGGATTTTCTTGGCTTCAACATCCCCCTAATAAGGAAGCTTCATCTATTGGAATATCATGAAGATTTTTGTATTTAATAGCTATAACCACATGTCAGTGACTGGATGTGCCCATATACTCATATAGTATGCTTTATAATCCTCAAGTTCTTGTTTCGAGGGTTTTAAGGCCCAATTTTGGCTGACCATACTATCAGTATGGTTTTATGATGTCTGAACTCTGAAGTATTAGCTTGCTGGAACTGTGGCCAACTCCTTATATTAGCTTATAAGGTTGATTTTTGGGACTCATGAAAGGGAAAAACTAAAGAAAATACAAGAGGAGTTTTAGAAGAGAGGTATTGGAAATCTTTTTCTTCCCTTTTACTATTAACTCTTGGAAATGAACAATGTTAATTGTTTCAGGTGGCAGCATAGCATGGTGGCTGGTGGGTGATGTGCGACATACTTAAAGTGTTCATAGTCCTGTAGTTTAGATTCGGCATAATGGAAAATAGATTTAATTCCTTTTCCTCTTAGGTTTTTTATATTTTTATTTTATTTTTTTGAAGTAGAAAAATTTAAGACCCCCAGCAGAACACCTAAGTTTAAGAAATACCACTAGAAAATAATTCTTTCAATGATATACATCTTGATTAAAACTGTTCTCGTTAGAGAGCCAGATTAGTGAAGCTATATTAGTTAATAGTCCTCTCCTCTGATCTTATGGGATCCCATACTCTTACTTCCTGAAGGGTTGGCCAAGGTCTTGTTCACGAAACAAAAGTAAATTTTTGCTTATGTAACATCCTAATGAAGTACAGTATAGCAAAACTTTAAAATCCTTCTATCAGGAAAAAAAAAAAACTTCAAAATCCATCTTGTCTTTTCAGGATTGGGTTTCTTCAAATTGTAGGTTACTCTGGAGAGTAAAGTGTAAGTAAGTAACTGTTGCCAAGATAATCAAGGGAGTTGGTTTTTGCAAATCCTTGAGTTACTCTGAGGTTGCTTTTCTTGTTCTTTATATGATTTTGGAATGTTGGTTTTGTCCTAGACAGTAAACTAGTCTTAACTTTTCTCTCCAGAGTGAATCTTGTACATTAAAAGGATCCTCTTTATATTTTTATTGCGTGTTTATGCTTCATGGAATAGTAAATTTGTAATGTGAGTGTTAAGAGTTTCAATGCGTATCTCTTGCTGGAGATTAACGATGACCATGTGGTGAAAGTAATAATTCTACATAACCACACAGGCTGATCTTGCTGTTGCTTTGCCTGGTATCGTACGGACAAATGTAAGCTTTTCTAGTAGACTTTCACCGAGTGCAACCAAAGCAGCATGGATGTCAAATGTTTCTATGAAAAAATGGATAATAAATTCAACTGCACAGATAGATGATATGATCGCAAGTAATGAAGGTCAGAGTATGTGGGAAGCCTGCAGAGAAGCTCTTTCTGCATTTGATTACAGTGTTGAGGAAAAGGACAAGATACTTGGAAAAGCATTTGGCTTTGTCAATTCTCCATATTGGGGAGAGGAACGTCAGAAAGAAGTTCCCAACTTTGAAGCAGTCAATGCAACATTAGAGTACCTGAGGAGTTTAAGTCTTTCTGATGACGATCTGTCCAAGTTGCTCAAAAAGTTTCCCGAGGTTCTTGGATGCAATTTAGAGGAAGAGCTGAAAACCAATGTGAAAATCCTGGAAAAGGACTGGGGTATAAAAGGAAAGTCTCTTCGGAACCTCCTCCTTCGGAATCCAAAAGTTTTGGGTTATAATGTTGATTGTAGGGGAGATTGTATGGCACAATGCACACGATGCTGGGTTCGTTTCTAGTCACCTTTCTTGTTTCTGATATTCTATATGGGGAAGCATTGTCATGTGATTATTCTTTGAAGTTCTTGTTTAAATGAATTCTACTAGATATACTAGATATAATAATGTTATGTATATAATTCACTGGAGTTTGGTTAGATGTTTCAAGTAATGAACAGTACACATATGGAAGACAGAATAATTCAATAGTGATTTGTTATATGTTGATTTTGGGTATGACTTAGGCAAAGTTATTCTTTTTTATATAAAAGTTATTCTTTTATATATATATATATATATATATATATATATATATATATATATATATATGTATATAGAGTATCTTTGAACTTTGCTTGAAGCAGAAGAAATTGAATCCAAATTATTAAAGTGATAAGATCTTATCTCCTCTTACCTATTACTAAAGTGATAAGATCTTATCTCCTCTTACCTATTACTAAAGTGATAAGAAATACTATGGCAATCTTATGCATGAGAGACTACATACTAAAAACCAAAACAAATATACATGGAAATACTATGGCAATCTTATGCATGAGAGACTACATACTAAAAACCAAAACAAATATACATGGGAAATGGCACAAGTTTTCATATAAAGCATTCATTTGTTTCTTCACTTTTAACTCTCCTAACCTCCGTTTCCTTACAATACTTGGCGGACCTTCAATGATTGAAGATCTCATGAGCCAAGGTAATTCAACTTACTTTAATTTCATCGCTCTCATCATCTTGTCATATCTCAGGCTATCAAGGAGGTTCTCTTATAAAGGACTGTTAGAGATGATGACGTCTATTGCTTTAATCAGTTTCAGCAACAACACTTGTTCTGTACAAGTCATTCACCAAGTCATACACCTCATAAATCTGTCCATTTTCTTGCTTCTGGTTTTGTTCCGAATCTCTTTTTCTTTGGGTGTCTGTAACTTTCTAATGGTTGAACTCTGGGGGATTTCATAGCCTAATTTGGAACTAGCTTCGTTAGTAGCCAACTAGCCATAAGACTAATTCTAAAATATCGCCCTCTTAATTACCACTTTGCTTCCAAGGTGAATGTTAAAACCATAAGCCTCCTCTTTATTGAATAGCTTATAAATGTAAGTTACTTTGCTGAAAGTCTGAAAGGATTAGTATCAGAAGACATACATAAGAGAAGAGATTTTTCTTTGGACCAATGAAAGGCCTTTAATTAACGACTTGTCATGATAAAAAAATCCCATCTATTGGTAAATGCCCTCCTTCACATGATTTAGCTTGAGCTCTTTGGCATTCTATTTTTGGTGTTATTTATGAAGAGATAATGGTGCATGACTGTTCCATGAAGATTTCAGTCATTCCATGAAGGTAATCATGATTATGAGGGCGACAGAGCCTGGCTAATCCTATTAAATCTTAATTATTTAGTTTTATGATTGTGTGTGTGTGTTGTGCTGCATATTTGCATTCAAATAATTCAACCTTCTTGTTTTTCGAGTAATACTATGAAGAGATTTATGTTTTCTAGAGATTTAATTCTTTTACTATATTTAGTCATAAAATTTGCATTTTGCCCCATTGTACAAGAGAAAAACTTTTAAGGTGACATTTGGTTCACTTAATCTTGGACTCTCAAGAAGATCACATTCTTAAGAATGCGACATTGTCGTGCTTGGTTTATTACAAATGTTTTTGGGAATTTTCTTCAATGTTCTTGAAAATTTGACATTATCATATTTGGTTCATGTCAATATTTTTGGAAATATTTGGCACTTTCCAAAATTGTCCCTATTAATTTAATATATAAAAGTGGCAGTATCGAAATGAACCTTGTGATATGCCACCAATAAACGGGTTGATATGAGAGGACTTGTTTAATAAATAGGCTCAGACCCATATACACTCGTGTTGGCCGGCTAACTAAATAGGCCAGCCTTAGGCCTATATCTCTCTCTTTTTAAAAGTTATAATTTTTTATTTAACTTATCATATGCGTACTTTTTTCTTACGTTTCACCATATATATTAATGAATACAAGGAAATTATATTTCTTTTATGTGGTTGCAAAAGAGCATCTCTCTCTCTCTCTCTCTCTCTCTCTCTCTCTCTCTCTCTCTCTCTCTCTCTCTCTCTATCTATCTAGGTTGGCCCACAAGCTAGCTCATTCTAACTGATTTAGCTCGTGTGTTAAATGAATTATTTCTTTTAAGTGGTTTCAAAAGAGCATTTTCCTACCAATAGACATTAGGTCTAGCAAAAGGAGTTAGTCTCTCACATGGTAGTGGACCAAGTTTCGAATTCTCGCTAAAAGAGATATTCATATTTAGCAATGTTAAGAAAACTAGACTAGACTAGTCGGTCTGATCGGAAAACTAGTGAATCGGCCAGTTGTCTAGTCCAAAACATGTCTAAAAATAAAAAATGAGTTAAACTAGTCAAAAATCGGGAAAACTGTAAAAACCTGCCGGTTGCCATGGTTATTCGGTTATCTCATTTTGCCAAAATCTTAAAAACAAAAAATGAAAGAAGAAGAAGATAGCAAATCTAGCCAACAGAACAAAAAAAACCAAATAAAAGAAGAAGGAGAAAGCCTAGATCTAGATGGTGGCAACGATGAAGACTCTCAGAGATGGAGATGACAGCGACGATAAAAACTCGGTTGCTTGAAGCTATGAAATTAGATGCAAAAGAAAACCATGAAGAAGAAGAATGTAACACCCACGGTTTTCAGGTGTTAGTATATTTGATTTTAAGGGATAATTCGGATATGAGAAAAATTTTTCCAGTTACTTAGTAAGAAATGTGAGGTTAAATGTGGCACCTTAGGAGAGTAATTAGTGACTAGGGAGGTATACACGTGGCACTGAGGGAGCTAGATGATTACTAAGTTCAACGAAGGACTAAAATGTAATAAGAAAAATTGTGTGGTACTTAGAGTATGAGAAATACCCGAGTTAGAGAATTACAGATTTGTCTTTACTAACGTTGATCGGAGGGTAAATTGGTAATTTCACTATAAGGGGTATATATGGGACCACACCCCTCTACCCTCATTTTCTCTCCCTTACTTTCACTCACCTCTCTCCTCCCTCTCATTTCTCTCTATCTCCCTCAATTATTTTCACTCAAGTTCAAGACCTAAATTTCTGACAACTATTCTCCTGTGGTGGGGTGGGTCTCCGGCGACCAACTACCACCTGAAAGGAAAAGATTTGAGGTAGGCATATCATCTTTTCTATTTTCTTCCCATTTTCGGATTTTGGGGTAAAATTGAAATTGTTTGGGATTTTTGGGGCTTGGGTGATGATTTAAAACACCCCTTGATGATTGATAATGAACCTAGAAGTAATAATTGGTAGGGAGAGCAAGATTAAATGAGGGATTAAGGGGATGAAGCATATAAAGGGCAAGTTAGGGTTTTGAGGGAAATTCAATGATTTAGGCTTTGATTCTTGGAATTAATTGGTGGGTTTTGGTATTAAAATGTTCATTGAACATCTCTAATAAAAACCCATGGAAAGAATTAAATTAAATGATGAAGAATTGAGCCAAAAGTGTGAAAATCCGAGAGGAATCATGAAACTCTAGTTCTAGGCGCTAGGTCTGGTGCCTAAGGTGCTACCACATCTGAGGGGGGAATAGCTGTCTCCACCTACTCTGAGGCCATCAGGTTTGGATGCCTCAGGCACCAAGGTGGGCACCCAAGCCTGATATGTGTGTGAGCTTTGGTAGGCTGTGGTGCCTTTGATGTCGTGTTTCCTGGTGGAATTTCATGCTGAGCTGTATGTGTGGTGTCCCGTAGTTTTGGCTACGACTTATGGCTTGGCCAAGGCTTTCTACGTAGGCCGAGAGGTTCTTCAATTCCAGGTGAGGGATTTTAAACTTACTTTATTGGTTTACATTCTTCAATTCCAGGTGAGGGATTTTAACTTCACTTTATTGGTTTACATTCCTAGGATGATAAATTGTTCCTAGTAATTGATATTAAGAAAGTATGCTAGGTATGATGTGCTAATTGATGTGTATGTATAGAAATATGATTTCAAAATGGAAAGGCGTATTGGTGTATGTGGGCATATATATATATATATATATATATATATATATATATATATACATGTATAATTTTTGAATGAATGTATGAGTTTGCTCATGCAGGATGGGTTGGGGACTAGCATGTATGTACTGCAATGAACTTGGGATGCATACATGCTTAGGTTGGATGGGGTTAGATTGTATGTTTGACCCATATTGTAGCTTGAATAGTAGTGCGATGCCCTAAGATAGGCTACATGATCCTCTCGAGATGCAACATCGTGGCAAGGTAAGGTCCGCCTTGAGAAAGGCAAAGATAAGCTATTAAATTTCTCAAGGGATGACTTGCTAACGACATATCTATTTGATGTGGGAATTTACTATGCTGAGGTCTTCATTGTTACTATTGTTTATTGATGTGTATATGTGATTGTGATTAGGAAAGGGTAAATCCATGGGACAGTATCTTGTCAATAAATCTGTGAGAATGCAGACTCACGTTGATGAAACATTGAGAAATAGATTTATGGGGATGCATATCCTAGTAGAGAAATTCTTGAGTAGAACATCTGCGAGAACAAAGGCCCTCGATGACGTGGCTCTTAATGAAGCTCTTGAGTGAAATGTCTGCGGGAATGGAGACTCCCGATGAGGTGGCTTTTGAGTGTATCCTTATAGGACATCAGACCTACGTGGGGTGGATGGATTGTATGAGTGGCAATGTGTGTGATGCTTGATGTGGTATGCATATGCAGATATGTGTGTATGAGTAACCCGATATGTGTTAGGACCATGTGCAGAATGCGTGGGCCCCTAGGGGTCTAAGAATATACTTAATTGTTTGTATGTATGGAGTAGGTTTGTTTTGGATGAGTTAGTGAATTAGACTCACCCCTTCACAGTTGCAGGTATGAAAGGACGATTAGTTTGATGGTTCACAGATCAACGATACTTCCCCATTGCTCGGGGTAAGGTAATTTTTATTTGTTTTTAGAAGTTTCTTTAGTATGCTCTGTAATCGGATAAGCCACCTAAATTGTAGAGTGTGTTGTTATGGATAATTTGAGAGTAAATTAAGTTTTTGGTGGTGTGGTTGTCATACCATCCATGTTTATCACAACCATTGATTTCAGGTCGTGACAAAGAAGGTGCCATCGTCATGTCTTGCTAGCTTTGATGAAGTTTCTAGACCTCTACAGCAATAAGGGCTCAAAGAAGAAGAATAGACGAATTGCTTTCAAAATACGCGTGGGGCTCCCATTGATTGCATTCTTGGACTTGTTGCGTGTAGATAGACAGATTGAAGGGCTCAAAGGAAGTAAAATCCTTTTACCAAAAAGTGGCTTCCTTCCCAAGACAATACTTGTGTAAGTAGAGAAAGTAAAATAATGAATTGTAATTAAAAAAAACTATTTTTTATATTTAAAAATTTGTATTTAAAATTTTTTAATATAATTATATATAATATTTATAGTTTTTAATTGTTAATATTATTCTTTTAATATTTGAAAGTAAACCGATTCAACTTCAGTTCGACCACAGTCCAACTATTAACCCTTTAACTGGTGCTTTTACGGGCTTAATGACTGGTCTAATTTTTTAAACCTTAATATTTAATACTTGATTATGCATCTAATAAGATTGTCTTCAATAAGTGAGGCTTGTTAGATATATATATATATATATATATATATATATATATATATATATATATATATATATATATATATATATATATATATATATATATATATATATATATATATATATATAAGCATTTTGCTCTTTTTTTGTTTTTTATTTGTTTTTTGTTTTCGCACAATGACCCATGGGCTAGGCCATCCAAACCTGTTTAGCTTGAGGCCAAAGTTTTTCGATCTTAGCTTGTTCATTTAACTAATATTTTTGAAACTAGTCCAATTATTGACTTGGGCTGACATTAAGATCACCGGGTCACTGATTTAACTATTGGGTTACCAGGTTAATTGTTGACCATGATAAATAAATTAAAAAAATCAATATATATATATATATATAAATTAAAAAAAGTAAAATAAATAATTTATATACAAATTTCACATTTTAAAGTCATAAACATTCATAATAATTCAAACATAAAGTCGTAAATATTCATTATAATTCATAAAATCATAATAATATCATCCAAACTAAGGTTCAGAAAATTAGACTGGTCATTAAATCAGTCGAGACACCAGTTCAAGAGTCAAAATGCGGTCGAACTAGTGATATTTAAAATATATAATTAAAGACTATAAATATAAATTTTTAAATTTAATTAAAGATAAAATTTGATGTCAAATTATATAAAAAAATATTCAAAATAAAAAATTCACAATAAAAATTGACCAAATAATAAAATATTATTAATTAAAATAATATTAAATCATATCAAATTTATAAAATACTCAAAATATTAATATCTCTGGTAAAAAATAATATATTTTTTTTATAAATTACTTTTATTTTAATTAAATATTTATATTTTATATTTTAAAAATAATTTTTTTATAAAATATTTTTATATGTAAAATGTTTCTATGGCTAATCTCAATTACATCTATTCCAATGTATCCCAATGTGCACTGTGCCGCTGCCCATGACTCTTGATGTGCGCACTGCTCAAGGATTGACAAAGCCAAAATGGAGACACAGCATTAAAGTGACTTAGAATAAATGAATATATCTGGATTTCTGGAGTCTTCTTTCCTCGGCGAGAAATGCTCAATGACTCAGTACAAAATGCTTCTTCTTCACTTTTGGTCAGCGAGAATGCTTCTTTTGAGTCACTAACTCGACGAGAATGCTTCTTTGAATCACCAATAACTTATCTATCGACTATCACAAGCCCGACGAGAATATTTCTCAGTTCTTCTTCTTCCACCTCAAATCGACTTTCGTAACTTTGCTTCTTCTTCCTCTTCAAATACATCAACTTTTTTTTTTACTCAGCATTTCTTTTTTCTTTTTTTGACTCAACTTGGGTCAATCAAGTCTTGGCCATTGTTAGTTAGTCTAAAAGCATGATCAAAATTAATTCCAATCATAAATTACTAGGTTCGTATCAACCTGTCAGAGTCTCATAAAAGCATGATCAAAATTAATTCCAATCATAAATTACTAGGTTCGTATCAACCTGTCAGAGTCTCAAAACATTATATTTAACTATGAAAGATGAGGGTTTAATAATTTGGGGTAGGGCATTAGAGTGAAGTAATAATCTTATTTTATACAAAAATATCTTTGCCACGTTGGAATTTATCATTCTCATCCTTCTTGAAAATAAAAAAATGAAATTTTTGCCGAAATGTTTGATTTCCAAGAATATCACATTCCCAAGATCTCTTATTAAGACCGCATATCAAATATGAAAATGTGTCCTGTCTTTCAAATGCCCCATAATCATGGTGTACAGCTGGTAAAACTACGTTCTCAAATAATTCAACCTTCTTGTTTTTGAGTAATATTATGAAGAGATTTACTTTTTTTTTTCTAATATTTTATCAAGAATATTTTAACGAGAAATATATAATTTATAATTTAAGAAAAATTTCAAAAAAAAAATCTAGTCTAATAAAAATGTTCAACTTCCTATATAAAGGTTGTCTTAAAATTACCGTTTTTTGACCTAAATTCTGACCCTCAATTATCTCAGCCATTCCCTTCTTCGCTTAATTTAATATTGTTTTAGAATAGGGTTCTGACCCTTATATATATATATATGTAACATTGCCTTCTCATTTTAATGAAAATATTGTTTTAGGATCCTAAGAAGGAATTTGAAGCAATGGCCTTTACCCCCAAAAACACCTTAATTGTGGCACTTCTCTGCTTTCTCTTAATCCATGAGGTACACTGCATTTAGCGTTCTTTCAATTGCATGCTTCTCATAATTTGTACCTGCCAAAAGGAGTTTTTCTGGTCTTTCCATAATTTATTGAATTAAAATGTTTCCTTTGATTTTTTTTTGCAAGAACTATTTGTTTGCTATTTGTTGATTACTTTTTTGCTTCATTTTCTTAACTTTTTCTTGGAAAAACATTTCAGCTAGAGATCTATGGTTCCAACATGGTGGAAGCCCAACAAATAGGTAAGGCAATACTATTTTTTACACTATTAGTCTATTGAGAGTTCTGTTTTTAAGAAGATTTTTTTATTAGATTTCTTTAAAATTTGTATAAAGTATTTTTTTATTACCATACAGATAGATTTTGAGGTGATTTAACAATAGAAAAATTTCACCTTCCAATAGGTCATATTTTCCATAGATTCTCTCTTCTTCAAAACCTATATTTTTTTACTTTGACCTCTCAGAAGATTGGATTTTTCTATCGTTGGATCATTTTGAAATGTGTAAAATGACACTTCTTTATTACTATACGTACAAGTCTTAATTTTCAAAATGATCCAACAATAGAAAAATTCAACCTTCTAAATCTCTGTAGACTTCTTTCTTTAAAATCACCGTTTGTCTCAAAATATGTGTAGACATTTTGAAATTTATAATAAACAACATATTTTTATAACCATAAAAAAATTTAAGATGCCATTAAGCGATCAATAGTGAAGAACTTGAGCTCTAAAAAGTTCGCATTCTTTAAATGTGCGTGTGTATATACACACACACACACCTATGTTTATTATTACAGATTGCGATGGGAAGTGCAACTTTAGATGTAGCAAATCGTGGAAGCCGAAGATGTGCCTTAAGACATGCAACGCATGTTGCGAGAAGTGCAACTGCGTTCCAAGTGGTCCTACTGCTGATCGTGATGAATGCCCTTGTTATGCCAAAATGACGACTCCTAAGGGAAAGCTCAAGTGCCCTTAAATTAATTACATCGAAAAATTAAAAGGAGCATTTGGGCTGTGAGAGAAGTGAGGAATCTTCTTTTAAACTCTCACCCGAGTCGTTGCTTTTCCTTTGCTTTCTGTGATTATGATTCAGTTCTAAAATAAAACATTTGGTGTGTTGTTATAGAAAGGATTCTCGTTTTTGCTTTAAAAGTCAAATAGAATGTTTGATTTATTTAGATTATTGATTTTTGTATGTGACGTAAATAAAGATGTGTGCTTGTAGCTCTCTTTCTATATATATATATATATATATTGATCTGTTACTGTCTTTAATCGAAGTTTTATTATTGTTTTTGAAGATGTTCTTTTGGTTATAATTTCAAATTTGTATATTTTAGATATTCTGTTAGCTTACAATTTGATTTAGGGTCAGAGAGATAAAAAAGAGAGTGCAGAGAAAAAAAATAAAATAAAGCAGATAGAAGGTATAAATGCAAATTTAAGACAGTGTGTCTATTATTTCTTTATGATGGTTGAAAAGTGTGGAGTAAATTTATATATCAAAAGAGGGAAGAAAATAATTTATCCATACTTTAATCATCAGTATCCAAAAAGAGTCTTAAATGTTGCTAAATTAATGTTAAAAATAGTTTATTCTTTAGAAATATAAACTATAAAGTCTTGCTCATTCAGTTTCATCGGAAAACTACTATAAAAAAGTCGCCTTGAAAGCTTAAAATGAAGGAGAAATTTTTCTCTGAATACAAATCTAAAACTTCAATTTTAAGTATAATTAATTAAATATTTATATTTAATAAAATAAAAATAGAAAAAGTCACCGATAAAATAAGAGAGAAAAATTTTTTTTTTACTTTAATGCACTTAGTTGTCTTTCTTTTTTTGTCTCTCTCTTTTTTATATTTTCTGATTTTTTATTTTTTTGTTAAAATGTATTTTTTTTTTCAACCAAAAAAATTTAAATTAATATGAAAAAATCATTTTATAAAATATATTTGCTCTCCCTATGAATTCCATAACTTTTTACTTTTATTAATTGCTTTTTAATATTTGCTCTCCCTAAATTAATGTGATAAATTAATTGCTTTTTAATATTTTTAAATTTTCACAACTTTTATTAATATTTTAAAATTAATATTTTAAAAAAAGATTAAAAATAAGAAATAAAAACTGAAAAGTACACAAGAGACTTTGAGTTTTGTTGGTTAAATTAAGAAATTATTACTTTATTTAAAAAATTAGAAAACGTAATTGAATGTCATATATTCAATGTTATCTAGGAATAGCACAAAATCAAAATGGAACTTAAAGAAAATAATAATAATAATAATAATGAGTTTTTTCTCCAAAAATAATAATAAAAAAAGAAAACATCCGAAACACTGAATAAAAAATTTGTGGAATTAGAGTAAAATGTTATTTTTCAATCTTATTTTTTATTTTTCAGATTTTAACATTTAAGCTTACTAAAAAGAAATTAATAAAAGTAAAATATTGTGAAATTTGTATGGAGAGCAAATATTTATAAAATATTTTTTTCATCATATTAATTTAAAATTTTTGGAAAAAAAAATACATTTTAACCAAAAATTCAAAAAACAGAAGATATAATAAGAAAGATAAGAAATGAAAGACAACTATTAAAGTAAAAGAGAGAATTTTTTCTCTTATTTTACAGGTGACTTTTTTTGTTTTTATTTTATTAGATGTAAATATTTAATTGATTGTGTCTAAAACTGATGTGTTAGATTGTGCCTACAGAAGAATTTCTTTCTTCGAGGTAGCACCATCTTTTGTAGAGAAATTTGTATAAGTACAAACCTAACATCTCAATTTTATACACAATCAATCAAATATTTACGTAAAATAAAATAAAAAAATCACTTGTAAAATAAAGGAAAAAAAATTCTTGAGTTTCCCCTTTTTTTTTACTGTGCCAGCTTATCCTCTCTCTCTCTCTCTCTCTCTCTCTCTCTCTCTCTCTCTCTCTCTCTCTCTCTCTCTCTCTCTCTCTCTCTCTCTGAACTTTTAACAAACACTTTATAGAAAGCTTGAATTATCCGCTAGGCTAGTCTCGGATTCCATATTATCAGCATGCGTAGGACATGTAATTCAATCACAATAGGCGGTAGGGTCTTCTAAATCCAGTTATTCATCTTTGTTCACCGACATTGCGTCCAACGTGTATTCCATATTTCGATGATCAATTTTCCTATTATTATCACAATTTTAGTTTGGATGCTGTATCTCTATGAATATCTCCTCCTTGAGCTGCATATGTCAGGTCATTTCTTAATCTGAAACTGGGTATTTATTTTTGAAGGATATATGAAATCTTTCAATATCCTCAGTTCAGAAGATACAGGAATGCCAAAACAGAACTTTGCAACTATCAAGTTTAAAATATGGAGAGAGTTTTACTGTTCAATGTTTATACTGGGTGCTCTTGCTCTTCTCCTCTTTGTCGCTAGCTTATCTGAACTATTTATCTTCAGATCATTTATTGGCACTGAATCTCTATGCACCGATGAGAACCTTGAGGAACCGTTTGTTAAAAGTTCATGCATGTGTAATCCACTACCTCTACTTTACCTTATCCGAATCCATTTTGCTAACCGTGAGCCATCTTTCTTGTCACTTCCGTGAGCGAGTTTCTTTCCCCTTCTTTCTGTCTGTGCGAGAGCCGAGAGAAAATTCTGCATCTCCATCCTTGCATCTCGTAAACTTTCTTCTCTTCAAATTCGTGAGCAAACCCGAGAGAGAAGCTTCAAACTTTTTCCTTTTTTTGGGCGTTTCTTTTCGGCTGGAATACAGACCAGTTCTTTTTTTGGGCGTTTATGGTGTGATTCACTACGAAAGACTGTGCAGAAAATTGAGTTGTCGACGGCGAGAGGTAAGAGAATTACGTGTTCTGTTTTTCTGATGGAGATCTAACTATTGTCTTGTAAATGAAATTTTCTGGTTTAAATGGGATTTTCGGACTGGTTAGGAGCAAAATGAACTAAATAATGCGTACAAGGATTGAATTACTGCTTTGAAACTTTTCAGAATAACTAACTGAGCAGAACAGAGTAGGATGAGAAGGAAAAATTATAAGAATTTTGGTTATTTTGCTGTCAGAGTCATCTCGGGAAAGAGCTTCGGGACAGTTTATGAATTAGAGAAAACCTTGATAGTAGTTTAGGATAATAATTGAACCTAATGAAGCTTAACTTGGGTTAATGAATCTGGCCGAAGAGTGATGTTAATTGAGGGATTGAGAAACTCTTGTGAAATAGAGGTAATTAAACATTAAATTAAGTTGGATTGTCATATGTATGATCAGAAATTGAGGAAATTATAAATGGAATTGCGAAGCTAAATTATGCTGCAATGGAATTTTGAACTCAGTTGTATGTGTCCTTTTTAATAAAATTTATAACATTATACATGAGTTGCTAAGTAGTTTATTGGCTTATATTGGATGAAAAGAACTCAACTTCCTTGTTGTCGATTATGTAAAATATTTATGTTATTTTGAGGAAGTGCATTATGAGCTAAATTAGGAACATGAAGTGGTTTATGAGATAAATTAGGAATGGGAAAAACTAAGTATAGAAAGACCTAAAATAAGTATGACTTAAGGGGATAGCCTCAAATTTTACTGACAAAATGGTAAATAACAGGAAAGAAGATAGAACCGAGACAAGAATCGAATAGAAACTTTGAAAGCGGATAGCTGAACAAGCTAAAAGTTGACTGTAAACTCCAGGTAGCTACTTACCCTCGTAGAAATATGTATGATTACATTTGATATTTTTTCTTGAGAGAATTACAACATAGTAACATGTTCATGCTATGGATGGTATGTTTATGAAAATATGAATATGTGATTAGAACTTGATGTTGTTTCATGTATTAAGCCCGGAGACGGTAAAAAGTATGCTTCGATCGAGAGTGTAATGTTTATAAGATCAAGGTCGGTAAAAGTACGCCTTGAATGTTTATTAGATGGATGACTAGAGACGGAATAAGTATGCTCTAGGTGTTGCCAAAGATGGAATAAGTACGCCTTGGAATAGTTTATGATCAGAGACGATATAAGTATGTCTCGAATAATTATAAATTAAGGATGGTAAAAGTACGCCTTACGTAAGCTTGAGAACGAAATAAATACCTCTCAATAATGATAAATCAAAGAAGAAACAAGTATACCTTGGATATTTGTTAGTTTTATGTAACCGAGGACAGAGGAAGTACGCCTCGGAAATGATAGTGATTTATATGTATGAGATGTAACCAGGGACAGTAAAAGAATGCCTCAGTAGATATGATCATCTGTGTGCATGAACTGTGATTGTGATGATGTGTAGACATGTCTCTATGCTGGAAATGGTATATCTCATAGTTTTTCTTATGATTAACCATTTCCAGGGAACTAGATCATCATCAGAAGAAGAAGCATGCCATAACAAGGATTTCTTTGGATGTTATATTGTGTGATATTAAGAGTTGTTACAAATTATAAGTAGTTTTTTTTTGGTTATATACTTAATTATAATAGAAGATGTAACTATGAAAGCATATGCCTGTAATATATATATATATATATATATATATATATAGGAATTGGCTTTGAAGAAATGATGGGATCTAATGTTGTAAAATATTTATATATATAAAGTTATATATATTCATGCTGGTGATAAGAGAATCAATGATACAATATAATGTATAAAGTGTTATTAACAATTTAAATTGTATATAGATGTCTATTTGGAATTATTTGTTAATATAACAGGTAAAGTGGTAATAAATTGTATATAGATGTCTATTTGGAATTATTTGTTAATATAACAGGTAAAGTCGTAATAAGAAATGGCAGATTGACAAAGGTAAGCATATTGCCAATTGTTATAACTTATCTCATTTAGCTTAGAAGTAAAGTTAAATGAGGTAGCTAAAGAAAGGTTTCTCATCATTTAAATTGAAGCAATTTGAAAAAAAAAAAAGAAATTTGAGGTTAAAATTTAGCCATAAATTAATATTAAAAAATCTATCTAAAAATTGAATTATCATAATTTTTTGTCATAAAAAGCTAAGTTAAGCTAAGAACTTTGTAGGATGTTACAAGAAAGAACAAGAAGAAGATGAAGAAGAATTATGTATCTCTTCTTCGTCTTCATCATCTGTGTTGAGAGAGAGAGATAGGAGAGAGAAAGAGGGATGACGAGAGAATAAATGCAAAAGTATTATTTAGAGCAAAATTGAAGCATTTAGCCAAATATTTTGGACGAAATTAAAATTATGACCAATTAGTATAACATTTTGGCAGTGACATGTCCTATGAAGGAGTTTATGTCAACATTTTTTGTCCACTATGTAGACAACATTAGCTTTAGAGACAAAATTAAAACAAATTAGAAACATGTGAAATGAAATCACGACAAGAAAAAATGTTAGGGTTGAAATTAAAATTTGAATAAAATATAAGCAATGAACACCATAAAAAACACAATCTGAGGCAAAAATATGAGATGAATTTTTTTTTTGGGTCTCAGATTCGTCACTAATCCATTGCAGAAAAAGGACAATTAGATTTTAGAGAAAATGAAATATTTGAGATGAAATTTGAGACAAATAATATTTCATCTTTGAAGGACCAGTCTTAGAATCTGTCTCAAACATATAAATAATTAAATTAATCTTTTTAGACATCAAATTTTTGAGATAGAAACTTTGCATGAAATTTTGTCTTAAAATATGTTTTTTCTGATTTAAAATCATCTGATTTTTTGAAATAGCTCACATTCATCTCATAATTCATCTCTAACCTTGTAAAATCTTCTTTTTATTCTTGACATTCTAAGACAGAAACTATATGTTTCAAGATCCATCTCAAATTGATTACAAACTGAGATGTATAAATTTGTCTCAAACTCTGTTTTAGAGACACACCTTAGGTTTTTTATTTTTTATTTTTATTTTGACTTTGAGGAAAAATTTTCGTTGCAAATTCATCTATGTTTGATTTTATTTTGAGACGAAATTAATCTGTACATGATTTTGTTGCATATTCCCTCCATAATTTTCATTAGACAAAATTTTTGTTTGAAATTCTGTCTAAGATTTTTTTTTTCAAAACAACACTGTTTTGAAAACAAATATACAAACCCTAATCCTCTGTGGGAAAGTGAGTTCCATATGTCTTAGTCATGGTCAGCCTTTGTTCGGCAATTTTCTATCCACCTTGAGGATGCTCTGGTGACCTTAGGCGAAGCTAAAAGGCGGTTTCATTGTGTTAATTAGATTTCAATGAATAAGCACAAAAAATACTTGTTTTATTCAAATGCGAATAGTTTGACACCACACCAAATCAAGGCACGAGAATTCATGTGCAACACGAGACTATTGAGATTAAAGCCTCAATGAGGTTGAATAAGTGTGACCTTTTTGTGTTTGCATAGCAAACACTTCAAGTATACTACAATGGTTATCTTGCATAGTGTGACAAGACATATTTGTTCACATTGATTAAAATCAAGTCTAGGAGGACAATTGACACTCCCATTTCTGAAACTAATTAGGAGGCATACTAAGAAGATGACACATGGGAGATGATGCTTTCAACAACTCAAAATGGTGATTTAGAAAACTTGTGTGACCCAGTCAATATCTATGAGGAAGTTGATTGCCCACTCAATGATAATTCTATGAAATAGAATTATTATAGCTCTAAAGTTATTCCTTTTAGCTAGTTCTTGAGTTATTTTGCTTGAATATTTGTTAGTATAATCTTGTTTCTAGCATTTTTAGAGTATTGTTAAGTCTTTAGACTATTCTCTTGTTTTGCTTGTTTTTTAATTGTTCTTAATTTTCTTTAGCTTTTGTAGGTTTGGATTTTGAGAGGACTGGAATAGGGATTTCAAGCCTTGGATCATATAAATGCCAATTTTCTACCACACAGTCCATGCCTTGGAATTAATTTGCTGCCAGAAGAAGTCCTACCGAGTAGCCCAGTGCTCAGCGCTGGAGTGGCAGATTTTATTTTTGGTTCAGGAGTCCAGCGTTGAGCGCTGGCATTAGTTCAGCCACACGTTTTTGCAGTATATAGCAAAATTATGGGTTTCTGACCTAATATCTTAGGGTCTCCTTGCAGCGAATGGAGAGGGGCGAAGTCTGGACCTGGTTCGAAGAGGAAGGATGCCTTCCCACTTGGGATTGGTCATCCTTCCTCCACTTTTCTCTTTATTTTCACTATGAAGTTTTTTGTTTTCTGTTGTAATATCTATTTTTGCTATTTAGGTAGTTGTTCTTCATTTCTAGGGTTGTATGAATCCGAATTTGCAGTATATTTCAAATTATTTCTCGAACTCTTGTAATCGATAGTTGATTAATGCATGTTTATTCATTCTAATCTTAATGATTTCCTTTTTTGGCCAATTTTTGGGATGTTTGGTTCACGCCACTACGATGCCGAATCGCCCAGAATTGAATTCGTGGCAATTTGCAGTATAGTGATCCCTAAGTCGTATTCACTCAAGGAGCCTCACTTCTAAACACTAATTAATCGTTCTAAACACCCAAACACTAATGAAAAATACATAAACGGGGAGGGGGGGAGGGGTTTGTTAGCAGTACTAATAAAAACAGAACAGCAACTAAATAACTACAACAGCAGCAGCAGCGAAATTTGCAAGGTGTTGACAGTAAAGAGACTATGTAATCAGCCACTAGGATTCATGGGAGTGCAACTATCATTACCTAACTCATTGATTCAGTTTTGTTCTCATTCCATTGTTTGGTTCTTTATGAAAATGGTTCTAGAATAACATCTAGAATTTAATGTTACTAATTACAGTCAAGAACATCTCTCTACTATAACTAGATGCATTCAGTGGAAAAACTCAACCAAACCAAGTTAAATATATCATCTAACTAGTCATTTCGCCTCCCTCACTTGCCTAATCAGTCAAGCAAGGTTATATCTTATATATATAAGTCAGTTTATGTTACTTCTCAAGCTCTAATCAGAATCTGACAACAACATAAACATGACAGCAAAACAGAAACGAAATGAGATGAAAATAGAGAATAAAACACTTAGCTTGCATTCATAGTTCAAGCTACAACATCCCAGTGGTCCAGTGACTGATTACAATGAAGACTTAGCCGTCCATGAGAGCAAAACAGCAAATGACAGAAGAAGAAACAGAGAGGGAAAAAGAGCTACGAAAATTGCTAAGCTTCTCAAAATAAAAATGTCCTCTGATTTTAAAACTGATGTCCTCCATGCCTTGGAATATTCTACCCTAGATGCCTCCTTGGATGCCTCATTGGATGCTGTGGGCAGCAAGACAAACTACTCCATTCCTTTGCTATTTCTGTCTACCATTAATTGCTGCAAAAGGCCCATGCTGTCATTCCCCTTTGCTGTAAAGTGGAGAACAATGGGGACCAGAAATCCAGTCAGCCCTAGTCAACCATTCAATGCCCAGTCAGCATGTCCATGTGGCCTCCAAGTAAGCAAAACGTCCATGCCAGCAATTTTTCTCTCAAATAATTAGATCTGAAATTAAGCACATGAATTAATTGGGATAAAATTATGAATTTGAATCATATTAATTCTATAATTAATTTATATCCAATAAATTCAAAATATAATAAAATAGGAGAGTTGGCAACATTGAAATAGCAATACGACTAAGATAGGGACTAAAAAGTATATAAAAATGCTTGATATCAAATCCCTCACACTTAGCCTTTTGCACTCTTGGGCAAAATAATATTAAGAACACCAAAAGACACCAAAGGAAAAGCGTGAAAAGCATGCTAGAATGGGATAATTAAAATTTTGAAAAGATTTAGCACTTGAAGAAAATTAATCTTAAATTTCTAAGATTCCAAGCATCATGGCAATTTAATTTGATACGAATGAATTCAAGTAATTAGCCTCCTCACCAGGAATGTGTTTACTCTCTATTCTCTCAAGTGTCTAGGGAAAATCACTCGAAATTCAACTTATCACATAATTCACTACCATAAGCTTGTCAAGAATCTAAATCTCCACTACTTGAATCACATACATGCTTGAATTATTAGGACTTTGGAAGGGTGTAAGGTTGGGTGAAGGAATGATTGGGAGGTAGAAAGAAATACACAAAACAAAGTTTAACAAAAACTTAAAGAACGAAGAGCATCAATCAATAAGGTTATAAGAGATTGAACTTTGAAATTTGGGCACAACAATGCTACTTTTCTTTTCTCCTTCTTGCTCTTTTGTTTTTTTTTTTTTGGAGAGTTGCCAATTTTGTTTTGTTTTGTTTTTTTTTTTGAGTAGCAAAACTGAAATTCAAAACAGCCACAAATCCTTCTTTTTGCACATGCTCAATTCAATCTAATTTCAAAAGAAAGAGGTTTCTAAAGCTCTTCAAATCTTAAGTTTGGGGAAAAGAAATGATTTGTTTTAAAGTGGGAGAGAGCTAGAAAACACAAGAAAGAAAGGTGGAAGTAAGGTACAAAGTGGCACACAATGGAAACAACACAAAGGATGGCTATTTGGCTAGAATGGTTACAAGAAAAAAATGCCTAAATCATTTCCAAGCATGTACATGTAATGTAGCCTTAACAAAGATTCAAGACAAATTTTGGAGTAAAAATCATGATAGGGAATACACACAGCAAGAAAGAATATTATTTTGCAGTGAAGGCTCAAATTCTCACGGTTTAAAGACTATTACTAAGAATTCATTAAAAACAACGTCATTGCCATTTTACTTGAGTTCCTTAGAAAAAGAAGACTGAATTCTTTTCATGCTAAGTCAATTCACAACTTAAGCTATTTCACCATGCATGCTTTCACACAAAAACTTAATCAATTTTTTTCAAAAATAGAGTATCAAATTCGGACAGAACAGAGCAGCAAAATTCTGCAATGCAGAAATTCTGACGACTCAGCTTTACTGACACAAAACTACACCAAAACAAATGCGAAAGACACCAAATAAAATTCTACAACTAGAGGACATATAAAGCTTTAAAAACATGTAAAGAAACTAGCAAAATTCGTAGCCAATCAGTACAGAAAATTCATGCAAGACAGCTCAAAAATTCTGGACAGAAACAGAGAAAACAGAGGAGACAGCAGAAATTTTTTTTTTTTGAAAATCAGCTCCAATTAAATTCTCTCCCCCCACACTTAAACATTGCATTGTCCTCAATGGAAATTATTACCAAATATAAAATAAAATGAAGAGGACATAAATTAAAAAGGAGGGAAAGAGTACAGCCTTATCATGGAGCCGGAACATTGTAGAGTTGAATTTCCTCTACAGTTTCTTCTTTGAAGCCCTCGTAGAACTTCTTCAACCTTTGCCCATTTACCATGAACTGCTTGTTGGTGGCCTCATTTTGAATTTCTACTGCACCAAAAGGAAAGACATTAGTAATAACAAAAGGGCCAACCCATTTAGAGCGAAGCTTACTGGGCATTAGCTTGAGGCGAGAATTATAGAGAAGGACTTTGTCTCCTACTTGGAATTCTTTTTTCTCAATTTTCTGATCATGTAAAGCTTTTGTCCTCTCTTTATAGATGCGCGCATTCTCATAAGCCACTAGCCTTAGTTCTTCCAGTTCTTGAAGTTGCAACTTTCTTTCTTTACCGGCTAGGGTCATGTCCATATTGCATTATTTAACGGCCCAATATGCCTTGTGTGCAATCTCCACCGGCAAGTGACATGCTTTACCAAATACCAAGCGGTATGGAGACATGCCGATGGGAGTCTTGAAAGCGGTTCTATAGGCCCAAAGCGCATCGTCAAGCCTCTTACTCCAATCTTTTCTGTTGGGTTGCACGGTTTTTTCTAATATTTGCTTTATCTCTCGGTTGGAGACTTCCGCTTGCCCATTGGTTTGGGGGTGATAAGGTGTAGAGGTTTTATGCACCACTCCATATTTCTTTAATAGCCCTTGCATGTTTCTATTGCAAAAGTGTGATCCTTGATCACTGATTATGGCCTTAGGGATACCGAATCTACAGAAAATATGTGAACGAAGAAAGTCTACAACAATAATAGAATCATCAGTTCGAGTGGCTTTTGCCTCCACCCACTTCGACACATAATCCACAGCAACCAAGATATACATAAAGCCAAAAGAAACAGGAAAAGGACCCATGAAATCTATACCCCAAACATCAAAGATATCACAAAAGAGGAGAGGTTGTTGAGGCATTTCATTTCTTCTAGACACATTTCCAGTTCTTTGACACCTAGAACAGTTCTTGTAAAAATCATAGGCATCCCTAAACAAAGTAGGCCAATATAAACCAGAATCTAACACTTTTCTAGCTGTTCTTTGGGGACCAAAATGTCCACCACATGCAAGAGTATGGCAAAAATTCAGCACAGATGCAAATTCATGATTTGGAACACATCTCCTAACAATTTGGTCACTACAAATCTTCCATAAATAAGGGTCATCCCACACATAGTGCCTAGCCTCGCTTCTTAATTTGTTCAACTGATGTTTATTTTGGTATGCAGGAAATTCAAATGCAACAAGATAATTCACTAAATCAGCATACCAAGGCTCACTAATACCATGCAAAATGGAAAAACACTCATCTGGGAAGTGATCTCTAATAGGAAGATGCTCCAAAGGAGGTTCCAAAAGCCTACTTAAATGATCGGCTACTACATTCTCTGCTCCACTCTTATCCTTGATTTCCACATCAAATTCTTGGAGGAGTAGCATCCATCTAAGCAATCTTGGTTTTGCATCCGGTTTCTTCAACAAATATTTCAGTGCTGCATGGTCAGAAAACACAATTACTTTGGAGGCAAGCAAATATGATCTAAATTTTTCTAAAGTAAAAACAATTGCTAAAAACTCCTTCTCTGTTATTGTGTAATTTGATTGAGCTGAATCAAGGGTGCGGGATGCATAGGCTATGACATGCAACTTTCTCTCTATTCTTTGTGAAAGTACTGCTCCCACAGCAAAATTTGAGGCATCGCACATGAGCTCAAAGGGAAGTTCCCACCGTAGAGGTTGGATGATAGGGGAGGTAAGTTACTTCTTCAAGTCATCAAAAGCTGACCTGCAAGCATCATTAAAAATGAAATCAGTTTCTTTTTGGAGGAGTTTAGATAGGGGTAGAGCGATCTTACTAAAGTCCTTGATGAATCTTCTATAAAATCCTGCATGGCCAAGAAAAGAGCGAACTTCCCGCACAGAAGCAGGGTAAGGCAAAGAGGATATAACATCAACTTTAGCTTTATCTACTTCTATGCCATGTGATGACACTATATGGCCTAGGACTATCCCTTGTTCTACCATGAAATGACATTTCTCATAATTCAATACCAAATTCTTTTCTATGCATCTATCAAGTACTCTCTCCAAATTTTTCAAGCATGCATCAAATGAGTCTCCATAAACAAAAAAATCATCCATGAACACTTCCATGCAATTTTCTAACAAGTCAGAAAATATACTTATCAGGTGCATTGCAGAGACCAAAAGGCATGCGTCTATATGCAAAAGTACCAAAGGGACAAGTGAAGGTAGTCTTCTCCTGATCCTCGGGTGCAATATGAATTTGAAAATATCCAGAAAAACCATCAAGAAAACGGTAGTGAGACTTTCCAGCAAGTCTTTCAAGCATTTGATCAATAAAAGGAAGAGGAAAATGATCTTTTCTAGTTGCTTGGTTCAACTTCCTGTAATCAATGCAAACACGCCAACTATTTTGCACTCTAGTGGGTACTAGATCATTATTTTCATTTTCAATAACAGTTACCCCGGTTTTCTTTGGCACTACTTGTACCGGACTCACCCACTTACTATCAGAGATAGGATAAATAATACCAGCTTGGAGAAGCTTACTTACCTCCTTCTTGACCACATCAAGAATCATGGGGTTAAGTCGTCTTTGGGGCTGCCTGACTGGTTTAGTCTCTTCTTCAAGAAGAATGCGATGCATGCACACAGAAGGACTAATCCCAGAAATGTCTGCTAGAGTCCACCCAATTGCCTTCTTGTTCTTTTTCAGCAAACTTATCAATTTTTGTTCTTGATCAGGCTCTAGATTGTTGGCTACAATCACTGGAAGCTGGTCTCCTACTTCTAGGAAGGCATACTTGAGGTTTTCTGGTAAAGTCTTCAACTCCAATGCAGGTGGTTGAATGGAGGATGGAATCAGTTTTTGTGGAGTCACATCCAGGGAGGCACCTACAAATTCAGATTGCTCAAAGATAGAATCCTTGGCTAAAGAGGAGGAAGGGTTAGCAGCACAAGAGGAAAGAGATGAAGAATGTACAACATTACAGTTGAAATCACTACACCTACAACTACCTAAAACAGAAATAGAATCTAAGTCTAAGTTAGAGAAAATTACAGAATCAGAATGTATATCAGAATCTAAACCATTATGTAAATTAGAATGCAATTCAGAATTATCAGCAATTAGAGAATTTTCAATTTCAGTGCAAGCATGATAGAATTCAGAACCAGCACAATTGCATTCAAAGGCATATACCAAATCAGAAAATTCAGGAAAATCAGAAATTAATTCAGTTTGGAAATCATCACATGCCTCATCAACTAAGTAATCCAAAAAGTTAACCACATGCACATTGGAATGATTTTCCATAGGATGTTTCATGGCATCTAAAATGTTAAAATCAATTTTATTGCCAGCAAACTCCATTGACAAAGTCCCTTCATGCACATTAATAATGGTTTTTGCAGTTTTCAAAAAAGGTCTACCAAGTATTAATGGTGCATGGCCAGGAGTATTATCATTTTCCATATCAAGCACATAAAAATCAGCAGGAAAAATGAGATCTTTGACACTTACCAGGACATCTTCTAGAACTCCTGCTGGATGTGCTGTGCTCCTATTGGCAAGTTGGACAATCACTCCAGTTGGTGAAAGAACACCATCTTGAGGCTTGAGTATACTGATTTGGGCATAACATTGATTGAGGCTCCCAAATCCAGCATAGCATTGGAGAACTCCATGTTGCCTATTGTGCATGGTATTGTGAAAGTTCCAGGGTCTTTGCACTTAGGTGGCATAGGTGGTTGGATGAGTGCAGACACATTTCTTTCCAAATTGACTCTCTCATTACCCCTTAAACGCCTCTTATGAGTGCACAACTCTGTGAGGAACTTGGCATACTTGGGGATGTACTTAATGGCTTCTAAAAGTGGGATATTAACCTATATTTTTCTGAAGGTCTCCATGATCTCTTTATCCATGTCAGATTCAAAAGCTTTCCTTGATTGAGTCTGCCTATTGGGGAAAGGAAGAGGAATTTTCTGAACCACTTCTTCATCCTTTTTATTTTGCTCACTGGTTGAGGATGAAGGAACACTTTGCTGGACATTTGATTTTTCTGGTTCAGATTCAGAAGCTGGACTGTCTACTTGCTTGTCACACCTCAAGATGATGGCACTAACATTGCCTCTTGGGTTGATCACTGGTTGGGATGGTAAACTCCCTGAACCTTGACTTTTCAGCTCATTGACTGTTGTGGCTAACTGACCAATTTTAGTCTCCAAATTCTGTATATTGGTCTCTGTTCTCTGCTAGAACTGAAGAGTATTGGCAGTCAGTTGCTCAATTAAATCCTCAAGACTAGGCTCAGGTTTCTTGGGTGCTGGAGGAGGTGTATGGCTAGGTTCAGGTTGATTGTATCTTGTATGGGGTGGCTGGTAAGGGGGGTTGGAGGTATTCCCATACTTGAAAGCTGGATGATCACGCCACCCAGGATTGTAGGTAGAGGAATATGGGTCATATCTCTGTTGTTGTGGCTGCATGGGTCTACTAGGGAATATACCAGCACATGACTCAGTTGAGGTCTCTTGTAGCTGAGGGAACTGATCAGTATGGTGGGTATTCAGGGAACAAATACCACATACTGAAGGAGAAAGGGCTTGTTGTTGTGTTCTCTGGTTTAATGCCAATTGCCTCACCATTGAAGCTAACTCTTCCAATTTATTTTCTATCCTTTGTTGCTCCATGGGGGGTGTCCTCACTTCATTGGCAGTAACTGTTGGATCACTCAATATGGTGCCAAATTGCTGAGCATTTTGGGCTATTTTGGCCAACAATTCATTTGCTGCAGCAGGAGTCTTATCCACCAATGCCCCACCAGCAGCTGCATCAACTATGTATCTGTCCATAGGTAGTAATCCTTCATAGAAATACTGGATGAGAAGCTACTCTGAAATTTGATGGTTGGGACATTTTGAACACAGCTTCTTAAATCTCTCCCAGTACTCATGTAATGATTCACCACTTGCTTGTCTAATCCCACTGATGTCTTTCCTGATTGCTGCTGTTCTTGAGGCTGGGAAGAATTTTTCTAGGAACATCTTCTTCAGTTCATCCCATCTTGTAATTAAGGCAGTGGGCAAGTAGTAAAGCCAATCCTTGGCTGCCCCATCCAGAGAGAAGGGAAAGGCTATCAATTTGATCTGTTCTTCTCCAACTCCATGTGGTCTCATAGTAGAGCAGACAACGTGAAACTCCTTCAAGTGTTTGTGTGGATCTTCTCCTGCAAGACCATGAAACTTAGGCAACAAATGGATTAGACCAGATTTTAGTTCAAAATTAGCATCCAACTCAGGATAATTTATGCACAATGGTTGATAATGCACATCAGGTGCAATCAACTCTTTAATTGATTGTTCTTGCCTATTTTGAGGCACTTGTGCATTTTGGATATCCATCCCAGTTATCCTAGCTGACTCAGAATCAATAGACCTCAACACAATATCAGATTCAGAATCTGATTCAACTTCTACACTATTGACAGCAAACTCAACAATTTCAGCAAGAATTTCAGAAACTATACTAGTCCTAATGCTATTACTTCTCAATAGCCTATGGAAGGTTCTATCTATTTCTGGATCAAAAGGTGGTAAGTCCACGTTATGAGACCTTCTCATACACTAGGAAGGGCAGAAATCACAAGAAAACAACAAAAAGAACAAAAACAGCAAAATAAGTACACAAGGCTCCAACAAAAGAAAATGACCAAAAATGAAGTATCTCAGAAAAATCTAATTTTTCTTGGAAAAATCCTTCACCAATTGGAGGCATAAAATCAACAAACAAAACTCAAAAATAAGATCTACAAAAATCAAACTAAAAATCACAATTAATTGGAAAAATGGTTAAAATCATTGTAAAATGGAAAAAGTGGTCTAAACGTTGGAATTTTGCCGAGATAGGGCGGTGCTCCTCACGACTTTGTCGTGAGGAGTTATGCCCGAAACGGTCGTGTTTAGTGGACTACCAATTTTTCAAGTCAATCCGATTTAGTTTTTTTATTTGATGAATAGTGGCTGAAATATAACTAGGAAACTTGAAAAATTGACTTGAAGAATTTGTAATCACTTCCAATAATACCAAACCACTTAAAATCAAACAAGAACACAATAGAACAACTAATTAACACTTAGAAATGAATTGGCTCCTCGGCAACGGCGCCAAAATTCTGGTTCACGCCACTACGATGCCGAATCGCCCAGAATTGAATTCGTGGCAATTTGCAGTATAGTGATCCCTAAGTCGTATTCACTCAAGGAGCCTCACTTCTAAACACTAATTAATCGTTCTAAACACCCAAACACTAATGAAAAATACATAAACGGGGGGAGGGGGTTTGTTGGCAGTACTAATAAAAACAGAACAGTAACCAAATAACTACAACAGCAGCAGCAGCGAAATTTGCAAGGTGTTGACAGTAAAGAGACTATGTAATCAGCCACTAGGATTCATGGGAGTGCAACTATCATTACCTAACTCATTGATTCAGTTTTGTTCTCATTCCATTGTTTGGTTCTTTATGAAAATGGTTCTAGAATAGCATCTAGAATTTAATGTTACTAATTACAGTCAAGAACATCTCTCTACTATAACTAGATGCATTCAGTGGAAAAACTCAACCAAACCAAGTTAAATATATAATCTAACTAGTCATTTCGCCTCCCTCACTTGCCTAATCAGTCAAGCAAGGTTATATCTTATATATATAAGTCAGTTTATGTTACTTCTCAAGCTCTAATCAGAATCTGACAACAACATAAACATGACAGCAAAACAGAAACGAAATGAGATGAAAATAGAGAATAAAACACTTAGTTTGCATTCATAGTTCAAGCTACAACATCCCAGTGGTCCAGTGACTGATTACAATGAAGACTTAGCCGTCCATGAGAGCAAAACAGCAAATGACAGAAGAAGAAACAGAGAGGGAAAAAGAGCTATGAAAATTGCTAAGCTTTTCAAAATAAAAGTGTCCTCTGATTTTAAAACTGATGTCCTCCATGCCTTGGAATATTCTACCCTAGATGCCTCCTTGGATGCCTCATTGGATGCTGTGGGCAGCAAGACAAACTACTCCATTCCTTTGCTATTTCTGTCTACCATTAATTGCTGCAAAAGGCCCATGCTGTCATTCCCCTTTGCTGTAAAGTGGAGAACAATAGGGACCAGAAATCCAGTCAGCCCTAGTCAACCATTCAATGCCCAGTCAGCATGTCCATGTGGCCTCCAAGTAAGCAAAATGTGTTAGCCCTAATGTATTATGCTATAAGTTTTGATGATGACAAATATGTGGAAATTATAGTATGATTTAATCTTCTTGGCCCAAATGAATGATTTAATCTTCTTGACCCAAATGAATGAATTAATCTTCTTGGCCCAATGTATGATTTAATTTTTCTTAGCCCAAATAGTATGATTTAATCTTCTTGATCCAAATGAATGATTTAATCTTATTGGCCCAAATGCATGATTCAATTTTTCTTGGCCCAAATATATTTAATGCTTTATATATTTATATATAGTAATATAAATTGATTTTTGATAAAATTTATTGGTTGTTGAAAAAGTATGATAAAGTTTATTTGGTGTTGTAATATAATTTGAAAAAGAATATCTTTTACTGTATCACTTTTGAAAAAGAAATTTGATTGTTGAAAAAGTATGATAATGTTTATTGGTTGTTGTAATAAACTTTGAAAAAGAATACTTTTTACTGTAGCAAATTTGAAAAAGAATATTGATTGTTGAAAAAGGTTGATAAAGTTTTTTGGTTGTTGTAGAAAGGTTGAAAAATGATGATGAAGCTTACTGTAGCAATTCTGACTAAAGCAGTCACTGTAGCAGCAATGTTTTACTATATAAAGGGGACTTCACAACACCATTTGCATCAAGCTTCAATTGTTCATTTCTCATATTATCTTGAGTTTCATTCTCTCTAAATTGCTAGAGAAATATTCTGAGCTTAATTTCTGCGTTATCTACACTTTGAGAGTGTCCACCATTATTTTCCTTAAGCCTTCAAATTTAGTTGCTCAAGGATTGGTTCCTTGAGTTAGTGTTTGAGAGAAAACACATTGTAAGGGGGAGAGAAACCCTTGAGGAAGAAAAGATCTCTATGTTGTAGTGGCTTACAAGTGCCCAATTGCATAAACTTGTGGTTTATAGTGAAACACTTAAGAAGTTATCTTGAGGACTGGATGTAGGCTTGGTTTAAGCCGAACCAGTATAAATCTCGTTGTTTGATTTTCTCTTCCCTTGCTCTTTAATTATTTATATGTTCTTTACTTTCTTGGACTCTATATTCATTCATCTCTTTAATTGTTTTTGATTAATTGTACTCTATATCTATTCATCTTGATCATACTTATTTTACTTTCATAAAAAGTTTGGCATTGTTTTTAAAACTTCTTAAACTTCCATCAAGTCTTCGCAATTTTTTTTAAACCCAATTCACCCCCCTTCTTGGGTGCTAGCCATTTCTATCAATTGGTATCAGAGCTTGGGCTCTTGATTAAAGACTTAATCGTCTAAGAGTTGAAATATGGCTGGCTTTGGTGATTGTGTTTTACCTGAAGGAAGTTCCTTTACCAAACCCCCTGGTTTTAATGGAAACCATTACACTTATTGGAAGTCTAAGATGAGAATGTTTTTCGATGCGGTAGACCTTGATCTTTGGGATGTTGTGGAAAAAGGTCCCTATACTCCTACTAAGGAGGTTGAAGGGAATGTTATTCCAAAACCCAAAAGTGAATGGAATGATACCGAAAAGAAACTTGTCCATCTTAATGCCAAAGCAAAGATGATCATAGTTATGCTTTAAACCAAGATGAATATTTTAGAGTTTCTAACTGTGCAAGTGCTAAAGAAATGTGGGATACTTTAGAAATTGCACATGAAGGAACTCTTGGAGTCAAAGAGTAAAAAATAAGTACTCTCACCAATGAATATGAAAATTTCAAAATGAAAAGTGATGAGAGTATTAGTGAAATGCAATTGAGATTCACTCATATTACTAACCATTTGAAAGCTCTTGGTGTTTCTTATTCAGAAAAATCACAAACCACCAAGATTCTAAGATGTCTTACCTCGGAGTGGTTGGCAAAGAGGACTGCGATTATGGAAGTAAGAGGAGAGTCAATGAATTCCCTCACAGCCTTGTTTGGGAACCTCCAAAACTATGAGTCCAAAATAATAGAGATGAGGCAAGAGGAAGAAACCAAGAAAAAGAAGATTCTCTCCCTTAAATCATCTTCTTCCAAGAGGGTGGAAATCGATAGTGATGAGGGAGAAGAGGAACTTGAAATCAATGATGAAGACATTGGTCTCTTGGTCAAAAAATTTAGTAAATTCCTAAAAAGGAAGAATACAAGAAGATGGAGAAGAGACCAAGATAGCAACAAGGAAGGTCCCACTTGTTATGAATGCAAAAAGGTTGGACACATCAAATGGGATTATCCACAATTCATCAAGAAGCAAGAAGGAAAGAAAAGCTATGACAAAGTGAAAAAGAAAGCATATATTTCTTCTATATGGGGAGAAAGTGAATCCGATGAAGAAGAAAATGAAGAAGCCAACCTTTACCTTATGGCAAGAAAAGATGAAGAGGTAAACATTCTTGAACCTTTACACTCTTTTGATGAATTACAAGATGCTTTTGAAGAACTACACAACGAATCTTTAAAGCTTGCTAAAAAGTTAAGTTTTTCAAAGCAAAAAATTTCCTTACTTGAGGATGAAATTTCAAAATTGAAAGATGATCTTATTGTACTTAAAAAGGAAAGGCTTGTTTTTGAAGATCAAAACAAAATTTTGCAAGAAGAAAATGCAAGCTTAAAAGAATTGTTTGTCTCTTCAAAAGAAAATTGTCCTTATTGTGAATGCATCGAATTAGAAAGGAAAATAAGGATTTAAAAAATACCCTTACAAAATTTACACTAGGAAGAGACAATTTGAACATATTGCTTGGAAAACAAAGATGTGTATTTGACAAAGCCGGCTTGGGATATAAGCCCAAAGCTAGTAAAAAATACTACAAGAATTTCTTTGTTTATGCAACTATGTCAAGTAGTCCCTTCACTACTTGTTTTCATTATGGTTTAAAAGGACATAATTCCTATTCTTGTTGGTATAGAAAGAATATTTCCTATGGAAATAAAATGAAATGGGTTCCCAAAGGAACATCTAACAAAGAAGGACCCAAAGAAATTTGGGTACCAAAAACAAAAGATTAATTTGCAGATTCGCCTCAAAGCAAGGAGCGGAAATGACATTTTAATGGCTACATCATTCAAACTCCACTTTCTTGCATCAAAAAGAGGCAATGGACAAGTAAACATATAAGCTGGAATGTATTGTAAGAAATTTGATAAATATGTTTACTGTATTTAATGTTTATATCTACTCTCTAGTATGTCTTACATCTATCTTTGATATTCATGCATGCTATTTCTAAAAACGATTCTTAGGTGTGCGGCCCAAGGATATGAGTTTTGTTTTGAGCTAAAATCTTTCTTCTAAATTCAGCTTAAACTTTTTTACTTATTGCATCACAACAACTTGCTTCCATTTCATGCATATTTCCCTTGCTTCCACAACAATAAGATTACTCTTACTTGTAAGTTTATCCTTGTTGTAATCTTATGAATTTTTTTTCAATAAAATCAAAACTCTTTACACAAATGCATTTTATGGAAGCATGGCTTACTTTGAACATAATGTATTGTTTCTCCTGATGGTTGAAGATTTATTTGAACATCACTAATTTGAGAATCAAAGTACTCCACTAAAAGTGTCTTGCAGTTGGTTGGTCGACTAGCTAGCTCATCAGTGGTTGACCAGCAAGGCTTATATATGTCAATCTGTAAACCAACGCCTCACGCCAGATGCCAACGCTAGACGCTAAGTAAAGAGGATGTTGCAAATAATCAATCAATGAAGACTATTAAAATTGCAAGAAGAGAGGATCAAAAGAAGGGCAATGAGGAAAACAAGGATATCAACATTTTAAGGAGGGACTTCAAGAAGTAACAAGTGTTTGCCAAAATTGATGAGTATCTCTATCTGCTACTACTTTATTATTTAATTGAATGATACTCTTTGATCTTAATTAGCTATACTAGCAAACTGTTATCAATGACATATTTTCATAGCAATGATATACTATTTTAAAAAATCTTACATATTTGATAATATCTTTTCATATAAAAATATGTTAAATACTTAAATTATTTTTTAAATATTTAAATACATCATGGTTTGAGCATTATACATGTCATATCTTTTCAAAGCTCTGGTTTATGGACCATTGGTTATGGATTATAGTTTATATCCAATTATATCTTATGAATCCATATCACCTCAATTTTACTACTACATACTTAGGTTATAATAAGTTTTATCTTGAGTAAGTATGTAACTTGCTTTTGCTTTGAAATGATGATATATATATCCATGTCAGAAAATTCTTTCTTTAAAATGGATATATATTTTTCAAAATATATATATCCTTCTACTCTGCTGAATTTATGTGGTTGATTTCTTTTATCTTTATTATTATAATTTTTTTGAGTACCGTCCAATGAAAGAAACCACTTGCATTAAAAAAAAAACAAACTGAAGGATTACATTGCAAAAAAAAAGGGAAGGTTTGCTCATGCATGAGCAATCTACAGGCGAGGTGGTCTTGGATTAGGAGGGTTGTATTGTATCATCACCCCTCGGCCATTCTTTGGAGCAAGAGACTGAGCAATGTCACGGAGGGTAGTGTAAATCCCATTCATACAATCAACACTTCTTTGTTGTTGATTGCAGAAGCATTGGGTAGACCAATAGAAGAACCTATCTATTCTTGAAGTCATTTCCGCATTGTTGCGTTTAGCTAACTTCTCCAGGTTCTCTATCATCTTCTTGAGTTTCTTCACCTCCTGCTCCAGACAAGTAATTTTGTCTTCTGACGTATGGCCTGTACTAATCTCCTCAACCTCTTCGATCTTCATCTTCTTCTTTCGGTTCTCTTGAGATCCTTCCAAAGGTCTTTTGCCCTTGTCCTTACCTAGACTCAAGTTTAAGTTGAGCTCTTCCTCCCTGGCCTCTACTATGAGATCAATGAACTTTCTTGCTGCCATGGTTTGGAATATTTAGAAATTTTTGTAGGAGTATGAAGAGAGAGGAATGTTAGGAAGTTGTAGGCTCAGAGATGAATACTCTTTGTGGTGTGGTAATTGAGAACTCTGGGGTAGTCTTTATAGAGAGAAAATTATGACTTAGAGCCAACGAAGATATCTATTCGCCGCACCCCTACACGCTCATCCTATGGATTTCTGCAAGCTGGAAGTCAGAAGTCTAGGGTACGCATGCATACCAACAACGCGTCGCATTAATGGCAAAACTACGAAAGTCAATTTTTGGTGGATTTGCGGCTGATTTAATTTGTTTTGTTTAAAAATTTTAAGGATTAATAAAATAGTGATAAACAGAACCGTATTTCTCTGCTTTGTTGTATTGTTCTTGAGAGCTTTCAGTATAATATACATGATTGATTGCATCATGCTATGATTACATGTATCTAAGAACATATGTTGTATATGCTATTCATGCATCATGAGCGAAGGCTATGGCTAAGAATAATATGTCATGATTCCACATGCACTCATAGAAAATGAGAAGTCAAAAAAAATTTTTTTTAAATAAAATGAAATGTGTAGAGGATGATACATCTTCGTAGTTATACATACTTATATATAATGCTTTTGTGGGCAAATGAAAGGCAATGATTTCCTTGCATTATATTAATGCTTGATGCATGCGACCGTAAGCAGTTAATTTTGCCTTTAATCTTTGATTTACATTACTAACTTAAGCATCGGAGTGGTTGTCAAAATTTTTGCAGGTGCTCATCCTCAAGATACATATATGAATACATCTTGAAAATTACATTTGTTTAATATGCATTGGTTGAGGGGGAGCCAAATCTATACTTAAATCCTCTATATTTTTAGGGTCACTTTATCTGAGATGCAATGTTTTCCTTAACTATATATTTTTGGCATATCAATGATAAGTTTTGATGAAATTTTACCCCATGACGTCATATGATATTCTTGCTTAAAGAAGGAATACGCTTTAGCCTTTATATATTGCCTTCCTTATACCTTTTTGTTGATGTCAAATAGGGGGAGAAGGATATGGAACGAAAAATATGTGTATATTGTATAATGATTATTACATTGTAACATATTTTTCTTTGGTGATTTGTCATCATCAAAAAGGGGGAGATTGTTAGCCCTAATGTATTATGCTATAAGTTTTGATGATGACAAATATGTGGGAATTATAGTATGATTTAATCTTCTTGGCCCAAATGAATGATTTAATCTTTTTGACCTAAATGAATGAATTAATCTTCTTGGCCCAATGTATGATTTAATCTTTCTTAGTCCAAATAGTATGATTTAATCTTCTTGATCCAAATGAATGATTTAATCTTATTGGCCCAAATGCATGATTCAATTTTTCTTGGCCCAAATATATTTAATGCTTTATATATTTATATATAGTAATATAAATTGATTTTTGATAAAATTTATTGGTTGTTGAAAAAGTATGATAAAGTTTATTGGGTGTTGTAATATAATTTGAAAAGAATATCTTTTACTGTAGCACTTTTGAAAAAGAAATTTGATTGTTGAAAAAGTATGATAAAGTTTATTGGTTATTGAAAAAGTATGATAAAATTTATTGAGTGTTGTAATATAATTTGAAAAAGAATATCTTTTACTGTAGCACTTTTGAAAAAAAAATTTGATTGTTGAAAAAGTATGATAAAGTTTATTGGGTGTTGTAATATAATTTGAAAAAGAATATCTTTTACTGTAGCACTTTTGAAAAAGAAATTTGATTGTTGAAAAAGTATGATAAAGTTTATTGGTTGTTGTAATAAACTTTGAAAAAGAATACTTTTTACTGTAGCAAATTTGAAAAAGAATATTGATTGTTGAAAAAGGTTGATAAAGTTTTTTGGTTGTTGTAGAAAGGTTGAAAAATGATGATGAAGCTTACTGTAGCAATTCTGACTAAAGCAGTCACTGTAGCAGCAATGTTTTACTATATAAAGGGGACTTCACAACACCATTTGCATCAAGCTTCAATTGTTCATTTCTCATATTATCTTGAGTTTCATTCTCTCTAAATTGCTAGAGAAATATTCTGAGCTTAATTTCTGCGTTATCTACACTTTGAGAGTGTCCACCATTATTTTTCTTAAGCCTTCAAATTTAGTTGCTCAAGGATTGGTTCCTTGAGTTAGTGTTTGAGAGAAAACACATTGTAAGGGGGAGAGAAACCCTTGAGGAAGAAAAGATCTCTATGTTGTAGTGGCTTACAAGTGCCCAATTGCATAAATTTGTGGTTTATAGTGAAACACTTAAGAAGTTATCTTGAGGACTGGATGTAGGCTTGGTTTAAGCCGAACCAGTATAAATCTCGTTGTTTGATTTTCTCTTCCCTTGCTCTTTAATTATTTATATGTTCTTTACTTTCTTGGACTCTATATTCATTCATCTCTTTAATTGTTTTTGATTAATTGTACTCTATATCTATTCATCTTGATCATACTTATTTTACTTTCATAAAAATTTGGCATTGTTTTTAAAACTTCTTAAACTTCCATCAAGTCTTCGCAATTTTTTTTAAACCCAATTCACCCCCCTTCTTGGGTGCTAGCCATTTCTATCAAAACGTCCATGCCAGCAATTTTTCTCTCAAATAATTAGATCTGAAATTAAGCACATGAATTAATTGGGATAAAATTATGAATTTGAATCATTTTAATTCTATAATTAATTTATACCCAATAAATTCAAAATATAATAAAATAGGAGAGTTGGCAACATTGAAATAGCAATACGACTAAGATAGGGTCTAAAAAGTATATAAAAATGCTTGATATCAATGTTATGGCGTTTTTGCTGAACTTGGGAAAGGGATGTAAAGACTAGGCCATTGAATGAGTAGTATGAGTTTTTGAACTTAAAAGTAGGGGGATTGATTTGCTAATGTTATAGGAATATAAACATTAACCTCATATAATCATATTAGGGTTTGTTTATTAAATTTAACCTAATTTCACATAAGGGATTATGAAACTCTGGGTTGTTATCTTCGTTGAGGTTTAGGAAAATTCTTCTAAGAAATATTGTGTCTTAGATTAGCATGTACAATTGGTAAGAACAAGAGTAAGAGAATGATAGTGAAACCTATGAAGAATGAAAGGTTTTTGGTGTTGATGTAAATTGACTTTTATGAAGTTTTGTTGTTGAATAATTCATTTTAATTCAATTCCTTTTTGTTGGAGTAGAATTTACTGATTTTAGTGCCTCTTGAATGATTACCTACCATTCAGTGAGATTTGGATTTTGTATTTAAGCTAGGGATAGCTTGATATGATGCTGATCTTGTAACTTCTACCATAAATCGGACTAATCTAGGAATAGATAATCTTATTTATGTAATTTTTATGAGTTCCTAATCTTAATCATGTACTTGAATAATTGGACTAAGGAATTAGACAATCCTTTGAGTTAGATAGGTTTGTTTCTCCAAGGAATTTTGTTCAAACAATTTTTGAGAACTTAACCAACATTAAAAGTATTTGTTATTGAAATGAGTCATTCTTTAGCAACTCAATGGTTAATTTATCTACAAATTAGTCAGATTAAAAGTTAAGTAAAGTCAATCCCAATAACCCTATTAGAATTAATTTAGCATTAGGTCTAAGTTAATAGTTTTAATTCGCTCAGTTTAGTTTTTATAATTACGCTTGTGTTTAAGTTTACTTTTAATTCTTCTTTAATTTAACGGACCATCTAGATAGTATTTCACTTTAGCTTCGCGGGTACTTGGTACCTCAATCCTTGTGGAACGATACTTATACTTACTCTTTATTACTTGTGCGACTGGTACACTTACTAAATCGCCAACAAGTTTTTAGCGCCATTGCCGTAGATTGATGATTGTGCCAATATTCATTGAGGCTGAAGTGGTGCTACTTTAGACACTTTTTCTTATTTTTGTTGTACATTCTTATGTGTCTTTATAATTTTCATTTCTTCTTTTGTTTGTTTTATTTCTTTTTGTTATATATCTCACAATGGTTTTGTGATTGTTTTCCCTTGCTGGAGGAAACTTAATATGAAAAAGAAGTAAGGACAACAAGGAAGGAGACAATGCTAAGCAAATGACACCAGTAAAGTCTAGCTAAGGACTATAAACGTAGCTCTCTTGGGAGGCACCCTAAGTTTTCTTATCCTTCTCTTTTATTTTCAATAGAATGTATTTGTTGTTGCTGCTGCTAAGTTGTGCATTTTGCCTTGTTGAATTTTCTGTTTGTGCTACTTGAATTTATTGTTTATAATTAGTTTATGTGGTAAGTTAACTTGGTGTAGTTAAATTAATAAGCCATGTAGTTTGTTGTGTTGTGCTGTGTATTGTTTAGTGTTTGGTGGTGGAAAAAATTGCTTGCTGAAATTGTTGTCTATAGTTAGTTTTTGTGATGATTGGTTTGGTATAGTTTAAGTTCACGAGCTCTATCATTTTTAAGTCTTAATGTGTGAATGACCACCCATGTGATCCATTTGTAAAAGCTAAGTGATGGTTAGAGGTGGAAGAACTTTTTAATGAAGTTGGGGTGCATTAATGGTGTTTTCTATGAATTTTGGGTTGTAGGTTCTATTGCTTATGCGCCTAAGCATATGGAATCACGCTTAGGCAGTTGTGGAGTAATTTCTGAGCTCCTCTTAGGTCCAATCGTGCTTAAATGCATAAGATACACACTTAAGCTAGTGATGCCAGCTTTACTGTGTCAAGTTCTGAGGTCCAGTGTTGAGCATTGTCCTCACAGCGCTCATTGTTGTGACCTTGACCTCCTTCATATAAAAAAAATTCAACTTCCTTTTTTATTGAAGCTATGCGTTTTAGGTTAGGGCTTTTATTCTTCTTTTCTCTTGTACCCTCCACGCTTAGCATCCCTCATACTGCCTCTACATTCGTCTTCTTCTTCCCCAAATGCCCAGACTATGAGCTAGCTCCAAATCTCTATCAATCTATTCTCCCCTTTTTGCAATTATTTTCTAAAATCTTTCCCTTTCCTTTTTGCACACCACACACGGGGTTCTCATTGGTGTCTCACACCTCTTTTGCTTTAACTTAAGTTCTTCGTGTATTATTCTATTGTAAGACTCTTTGAGGCTGTCAAGGTATGTTTTATTTTTCAATCTTTCTCTTTTAATGCTTTTTGGCTATGCTCGTTGATTAGAGAAGTTGTAGAAGTTGATTAATGGGTTTAGGTTTCTAATGAAATTTCTGCCATTTTGCATTCTTATGAATTTACTGCTAATATTGTTGATATATGAAATGCAAACTTTCTTGAGGAAAATATGTGTATGCCAAATGTTTGATGAAATGCCCAAGAGAAAATTATGTTGGGTCTATGCATTTTGGTGACTGATTTACTGTAATATTTGTGTTGCTATGCATATTCCTATGATTAGCCATGTTTTTGATCGCTGCGGTCATGCATGATGGGAATAATTGTGATATGCATCCAAGATATTTGGTGAACTACCTCAATGAAATTTCTATTTAGTTTTGTGCATAGTTTTTTTTTTTGTGTATGTATGAATTTACTGCCATTGATGCTATTTGGAGTGTGAATTTCTTGAGGCAAATTTGTGCACCTAAGATGTTTGGCAAAATGCCTAAGTGAAAATTTGAATTTGGAATAATTTCTTTTAATACTAGGAAATGCTGAAATTGCTGTACATGTGTAAACTTGTCTTTTGGGCACTAATTTCATTAATGAAAAGCATTCTTACTATGCTAAAAGTGTGATGCCCACAAATGTTTGATAAAATGTCTAAATGAAGTCAATGTGGGTTTATTGCTTTTCTGCTTAGAGAAAAATTAGGAATGCTATCCTTTTGTGCTATTCAAGTATATTATCAATTTTTTCTAATTTGGTAATCACTTTTCTAATGCGTGAAAAGCAAATGTTGTGATGTTTCAATTGAAAACTTCATTCATTCATAAATTGCTACTTATTGCTTGAAATTAGTTTGTTGAAGATGTTTAGCAACAATTTAATAACTTATGCTACTGTGAGAAGGAATTCATTTTACTCTCCATGTTTCAATTTTTATTTGTGAATTCTTTTTTTTTTTAAGAGGGTGTTGTTTGATTTTAAGAAAATGATTTTAGCTTGAAGTTTAGGGGTATATTCTATGGGGATGTTTGTGTTGACTCATGCATTTATTTCACATTTTGTAGTCAACTCATATCATTCTCTTGAATTTAAAGGTACCATTATGCCCCCACAGACTTCTTCCAAGAGAGCTAGAGCTAGCTCACAAGTTGGCCCTTCCAATGTTGCAGCTGTTCTTAAATTTAAATCACCAGTTCATGAAGAGTGGTACAATAAGTCTGTGGTAGGAAGAGAAATTATGAAGGAAAAAAGTTCCTTGGTAACTCCTAGATTGTGTAAAGAAATTGAGGGCTACATTCAGAGCCACAGATGGAAAAGTCTATATCAACCCAAATGTGGTAATTCCCTAGCCCTTGTAAAAAAGTTTTACGCCAATACATGGAATCATTCACGTGAAGATCCGACTTAGAAGTAGGAGGTGAGAAGCAAGGAAATTTCTTATGTAGAAATAACCATTGACAAGTATTTAGGCATTCATTATAGCAACCAAGGTTGTGACTATAATGAATACATGAAGTTGAAGCATCAAGAAAGCATGCAGCAAAGTGTTCTCGCCATGATTTGTAGAGAAGGAGCATCGTGGTTTCATGATCAAGTTGGCAAGCCGAACATGTTGAGGAGGGTGGATATAAAACTGGTGGCCAAAGCTTGGCATACTTTTATTGTCTATACTCTCCTCCCGACCTGCAACGCATTAGAGGTAACCATACCATGGGCTATCCTTATCTACATTATAGGTGATGGGGGGAATAATTCATGTTGGCAAATTCATTAAAGACAACATCTTGGAAGTTGCCAAAGAAAATACTCAAGGCCTGCTCCCGTATCCTATCTTAATTACTCAGTTGTATTTAAAAATGAGAGTATTTGCAGACGAAGAGGAAACATATGAGGCTTTAAACGAGACCCTTGAAAAATATAGGAGGGAATATAATGTCATTTATATTTCTAATGCACAAGTTCTAGCTCCACCTTACACAGAAGCTAGACCTTTCATATCTACACCTTCTATTCCTGGTTCCTCTACCCCTGCACATCCTGCTTTTGAACCTACTGGAACACCTTCTATGAAGCAACTCATGAGGGGCCTGATGCAGTCCATGAAACAACATCTGGATAGCTAAATGCAAGAAATAAAGCAACACATAGATGGTCGAATGAATGATATGGGAGGTCAAATCCATGTTTTGGCAACCTATGGCCTATTTAGTTCCTCTATACGTGATTCCACTACATAGGCCCCAAGGATCCCACCGCCTCCCATAAATTTAGTGCCGACTTCCCCCCACCGATTGCTTGAGACAGAGGCCACCCATTACCCTTACCATAACATACCCCATCATCACCTCTCGAAAAGGAAACAGAGGATAAAGATAGTGATGAAGATAAAGGGGCAAGCTTTTGAGGGAGTTTTACTTTCTTTTAGTTATTTTTTTTGATTATTTTGTTTTATCTGTTTTGTTTACTTGTGCTTTGTGTTATGCCTGACCCACAATGAGGACATTTTGGATTCCAAGTTTGAGGGTTTGGTATAATTCTCTTTTGTTTAGTAGTTAGTTTGCATGTGTTTTTAGTTGTACGTTGTTGTTTTGTTTTTCTTTTCCTTTTTATTGACTTCCAATTGCTGATGGTAGTTTGAATGAAAAAATGTGTAGCTCTTGATAACAATTTTTCTTTAGTATTCTAGTTGCACCTTCTTGGAAACTAAAGGAAATGTTGTTAACTTGTGATAAAAATTCCTTTAGTATGTTGTGTTGACCCTAAGGTTTTATGCCATAAGTTTTGATGATGACAAATGTATTTGAAATGTAGCATTGATATATATAAAAGTTAATTATCATATATATGCTACAAGTATTTAAGCATGACTATGTTATTTAATGTGTAATCTCTTATACATTAATCATGCTATTTATCATGAATTGAACTAACCATTTGGTTTGTAAGTAAGATATCTTTTATAAGTTGGTTCAAAACAAGAAGAGTGAGCATTGGATTGAATAATAAGAAAAAGCAACATCATGCCTCACTCAAGGAAAGCAACATGCAAGGATAAAGCTCCAAGAAATGAAGAACTAGAAGATTTGAAGTCTTGGAAGCTTGGATGCAACAAGTTAGCCTATGTGTTTACATTAGGTATATTCTAAATAGGCTAGTAAACTTGTGCAACTCAATGATTAAGATTTGCATACATTGGTTCAAGCTTTTTGAACAAGTATCACATGATTTGAACAAAAAGATAGTAAGATATGAAGTTTTACAAAAATTAGTTTTTTGACTTTTGGTCACTCTTTATATCATATCTCCTAAATAAAAAATTAGTTTTTCAAGCATCCTAATTTCATTTGATAGTAGACTCAAAGAGCTTTCCAATGGTGTATTATTTATTTAAAATGGAGTCCAAATGAGAAAGATATGACTATTTAAACTAAACTCTGAAAAACTGAAAGTTGATTTGGCTGTACTCAAGAATTATTTTATCCTGATCTTTGGTCAGTATTTTGATAATATCTTTTAAACAAAAAATAATTTTTGAGTGAAACTTATCTCATTTGAAACTAGACTCCAATAGCTTTCCAATAATATATTATTTGTTTAAAACAAAGTTCAAATGAGAGAGTTATGAATTTTTAAAGTGAGCTTAAAAGTTTCAAGTTAACAGGATTTTTGACAGAGAGAAATCAATCGACTGATAGACCACGATCAGTCGACCAATAACCTAGAAACACTATCTAACGATCATATTTTTGTGTCTAACAGATATATTGAGCTATCAGTCGACTGCAGCCTTCGAGTAGTCAACTGATTACGCCTGGACTACCCTTTTAAGTGTAGTAACGGCTATAAATGGCTATATTTAAATGGGGCCTATATATATATGACCTTAGATACACATTTTTTTGTTAGAACTCAGTATGACAATGATATATTAACATGTTCTATCATCTTTGAGAGAAATCCAAATATTCTTGAGCCAAATCTTGCATATTCTCTACCATTAGAGTTATTAGAGCTTCATTTGTATTCATCTATCTTTAGAGAGAGTTTCTTTGTATTGTTGATTTTGATCAACACATATATTATTCTGAGTTGAGGTTCGCAAGTACCAGTGTTGGAAGAACTTACTTTGGGTTGAGGAGGAGCCCAGATTCATAAATTCTCTGTTGCGGTTTCACAAATACATGAATTGAATTTGCGTGGTTTTAGTGGTTTGCAAGTATCCGAATTAAACTTACAATTATAGTAGAAATACTCAAGTGGTCTCTTGAGGACTGGGTATAGGCTTGGGATTAGCTAAAATAGTATAAATCTCCAAGTTTACTTTCTCTATCCCTACTCTATTTACATTTGAAGTTAATTAATTAGTGCTTTGCGTTTATATTTGATTTCTACCTCAAGTATTAATTAATTTGTGTAGATTTATATTTGCTCCTTAATTCCTTGCACTATAAAATTATTCATTTTGATAACACTTTGATTTTCTGAATTAAATTATTATCTTTAGCATTGTCCAATTTCAGAAAATCATTTTAACTTCCAATTAAGTTTTGTGAAAATTTTTATAAAACCTAATTCACCCCCTCTTGGGATCCAACCATTTCTTTCATGTTGTGTGCCTAAGAATCTTTTGTCTGAAAAGCTACATATGTTTCTTTTGATTCTTCTCTTTGAACTTTAATGGTTTCTTTTGATTCTTCTCTTTGAACTTTAATGGTTTCTCATGATCATGAAAAGATCTAAGCTTTTGCTATTTAAATGTTATGTTGTAGATGATTGCATGTATTGTTAATGTTGATTAATTTGTACTCTTCATGCTAGACTTGAATTCGTTGTTCTTGGTTGTTAGCACTTCTTTTAAATAAAAAAAAAGGGGAACATGGTGGCTTAAGGGCGTGATGTGTGGATTAGGCACACGATCACAACTTTAAAGTTTAACTATGTTTCTTGAAATAAGTTGTGGAGCATGGTAGCCTAAGGGTATGATGTGTGGATTAAGTGCATGGTCACCACTTTAGCTTTTCCTATGTCTTTTGCAAATAAAAGTGAGCGTGGTTGGATGAGTGGCTGATGTGTGGATTAGGTGCACGGTCAGTCATTCACTTCTTAACCTCATTAATTGTCCAAAAAAAAAAAAAGAGAGAAAATGAAGTGCTATTGAATCCTTTATTTCATTCAAGTCTTGGGATGCTTGAGTTTTATAAAATTTTATGCTTATCTTGCAATCTTCTATAATATCTTGTGGCTTAAAGAAGTCTTAGTGATTTGTGATTAAGTTGCTTAATTTGTGAGAAGAGGTTAAATCTTGAGATTTCATATGTTTTCTTGGACTGATAACATTTTATTTGATGGGGCTTGCAACATGCTAAATTGTGCTTAAATGGGTAAGTTAACTAATCTTCTGAGTTTCCTTGAATGGGTGATTTGGAATACTGTAAACAAATTAATACTTGAGCTATTCTTTAAGTGGTTTGAGGCTTTTAAAAGTCACTTTTTGTTTTTTTTGTTTAGTTGTTCTTTTGGTTTTAGTTGTGTTCTTAATTTTCTTTTGCTCGAGGATGAGCAAAATGATAAGTTTTGGGGGGAGGGGGTGTGATAACTCTATGAAATAGAATTATTATGGCTCTAAATTTATTCCTTTTAGCTAGTTCTTGAGTTATTTTGCTTGAATATTAGTTAGTTTACTTGTTTCTAGCATTTTTAGAGTATTGTTAAGTGTTTAGGCTTTTCTCTTGTTTTGCTTGTTTTTTCAATGATAAGTTTTTTTTGGAGGGGGGGTGTCATAACTTTATGAAATAGAATTATTATGGATCTAAAGTTATTCTTTTTAGCTAGTTCTTGAGTTATTTTGCTTGAATATTTGTTAGTTTAATCTTGTTTCTAGCATTTTTAGAGTATTGTTAAGTGTTTAGGCTTTTCTCTTGTTTTGCTTGTTTTTTTAATGGTTTTTAATTTTCTTTAATTACTTTTGTAGGTTTTGGATTTTAAGAGGAGTGGAATAGGGATTTCTAGCCTTGGATCATATGAATGCCAATTTTCTAGCACCCAGTCCAAGCCTTGGAATCAATTTGCTGCCAGAAGAAGTCCTGCCCAGTAGCCCAACGCTCAGCGCTGGGGTGGCAGATTTAATCTTTGGTTCAGAAGTCCAGTGCTGAGCGTTTTTACAGTATATAAGCAACATTAGGGGTTTCTGACCTAATATCTTAGGATCTCCTTGCAGCCAATAGAGAGGGGTGAAGTTCGGACTTGCTTTGGAGAGGAAGGATGCTTTCCCACTTGGGATTGGCCATCCTTCCCCTACTTTTATCTCTGTTTTCACTATGAAGTCTTCGTTTTCTATTGTAATTTATGTTTTTGCTATTTAGGTAGTTGTTCTTCATTTCTAGGGATGTATGAATCTAAAATTAGAGTAGATTTCATATTATTTCTCAAATTCTTGTAATTGATGATTGATTAATGCATGTTTATTCATTCTAATCTTAATTCTTTCTATAAAAAAGACAATTGTGTTGAACCATGTAAATTGTAATTTACATGGGTTAGGACAGTTGTGTCGAGCAATGTAAATCATCACTTACATGACGATTAGATAGATAGCAGTTACTTCCATCATTTGCTTATAAATACTAAGTGTCTTGATGTAAAAAAAAGGTTTAGCAACTTTTGATTAAAATCTTAACATCTCATACGAGCAGATTAATGGATAAACATCAAAGTATGCTTTCCACTTTAACATTCCAGTCATTTTAATTCAAAATCTATTTTCAGCACTTTACTTTCTACATTTACTTTTTGCCATTTACATTGTGCTAATTAATTTATGTCGTTTACTTTCTGTAATTTACTTTTTATGTACTTTACATTCTGCAATCTACTTTTTGGATCTTCATTTAACTTTTCTGCAAAAAGTGTGTTTCTAGCCTTATGTTCTTTAGTTGTAGCATTCGACACATTTTCCATCTAAAACGAGATTACCACATAACTTTGAAACTACATAGCTCTTGATTTTCATTTGTTGTCGGATTTGGATTTGACAAAAAATCGCCATTAACAAATTGGCACGCCTGATGGGACGAGTTCATAGTAACTCATTGAATGTATACGTTTGAGAAATGGTAAACATATCTTGCTCACAATTCTGAAATTATGAGTAACACAAATGGTGCTAATCAAGTGACAAGTTCACTAAGTACATCTTCAACTGCCATAATGTAAACATGCCAGTAGTTCCAACAACTGCAAATCCTATAGACTTTGTGCCAAATGTATCCATCTCTGGAAATCCCCTACTGGAATAAGTGTCTAGATCAACACTAGTATCACTAAATCTAGTAAGTAATCAAACGACAAGGTTTGCGCCACAATAGGATTACCTCAAGGGTATGTCCCTCCTGTAATGATCCAACTTAGGATTAGAAATTAGGTAGCCAATCCTACATGTCAAATGGTTCAAAACCAAGCAGTAAGTTTTGCATTGGCAAATGTGGCAGGGACAAGTACTCCTACTGTGTTTTGTCAAGAGAGATTAAATTTGGGACCTATTTTCCTTAATATGTCGAGAGATAAGCCAAGCACTGTCACATATACTATAAGTTCATTGGCAAATATTCGACAACAAATGGACTAAAGTAATTATGATATGGTGAGTATACTGACACAACAAATGGGTGTCATGTTGAAACCGTTAATGGAAAATACTAATAATATGTGTAATATGTTAGCCTTACAAATCGGTAGACTAACTTAGGCCTCAGGGATTGTTGTGTCTAAAAATGTCCAACTAGAACAAGTGGTTATGGCCTAAGATCAAGGCCAAAATCAACAAAATAACATAATACAAGGGCAAGACCAACCTCAACCGCAATTGGGGTATGGCTAGGTGCAAATATTGTGTCAGAATGAGCTACAGATAGTTAAAAACATTGCTATAAGATCATTTCGACAAAACCTAATAGGAAACCAAATGGAACAAAATGTGAACCAAGTGATTGAACAAGTTCTCAATAGGTTTGGTTTTAATGTGGCTTGTACAAATCAACCCTATTTTGCCTTAGCATTTCCAAATTGGGTTCAACAGGTAGAATTGCCTAGAAGCATGGTTAAAGTCTCAAAACTATCTAAGTTCGCTGGTGAAAATGGTGAGTCAACCGTCGAACTAATCACACGGTACACCATTGAAATGGGGGATCTAGTGACAGATGAAGAACTCAAAATGAGATTCTTTCCAAGTTTACTCACAAAAAATGTCTTTTCTTGGTTCTCGACATTGAGACCCAATTCGATTCACTTATAGGCACAAATGGAAAGAAGTTTCCATGACCAATTTTTCAGAGGAGATCTGAAAGTTGGTCTGACAGATTTGTTTAACATTAAAAGGTTGTATAATAAGTCTGTCAAAGATTATTTAGTAAGATTTAGACAGATGAGGAGTAGATGTTTCACTCCGATTCCTGAAGCGAAGATTATAAAAATGGCTATCAGGGGCCTAGACCATTACATTAGGAAAAAGCTTGTCAACCAATATTTAGTCGACATTGCTCAATTAGGAGGCAAAGTTAGACAAATAAAACATTTGAAAGCTAAGAAAATGTAGAAACAAAAGAAGTTTCTGAAAAGAGAAAAAGTAAACTACGTTGGAATGGAAGAATCAGACGAGGAAGAAGAAAACTCTGATTATAACATAAATCTTGCTGAATTAAAAAATGGACCTCCCTATGCTTGTCAAGCTATAAGCCTATGAGGGCTAAAGAAAAGATGAGTTATGTCAATAGAAAAGTATGCACATTCGACATTACAAAAGCCGATCAAATTTTTGATGTCTTGTTGAAAGAGAAACAAATAAAATTGTCGGATATTCATAGGCTTTTAAAGCCTGATGAGACCAAAGACCAAAAGTATTATAAATTTCATAATGTATTCGGTCATGTTACTAACGAATGTATACATTTTAGGGACTTAATTCAAAAGGCCTTGATAGAGGGAAGATTGAAGTTTACAGATAAACAAAAAGTAGGTATAAAGGTTGATACCGATCCCTTTTAGATGAGTGTTGCAAATATCAACAGCCAAATTTCTTTAAATATTGGCATGATTGATGTAAAAGGAAAAGGGAAAAAGCATGTCAAAATAAACTCAAATTAGTTAGATATTGATCCTATGGTAGATCCATACAACACATATCAAAAGCCTTGGGAGACTTATGAAGAGTTTCTGTCAGGGAAGAAAGGTTTAGTGGCGATAAAGCAATGTCCAAGATGTGTGGAATTATATGATCTAGAAGCCATAGAAGTGCATCGGAAGGTGATGACCGATTCTCAATTACTGGAGATTCAAAAAAAGAAAGGTTTTTCCATAAGAAGAACTTTTAGCCAAATCCATTTTATACACCAAGATCTTGGCCACAATATCCAGTAAGGTCGAATTCTAAGGAGCCGATTGGGAGTAGTAACCTAAGTTCCCAAAACCATATCCGGAACATCAAAACACGAGTGCCACCTGCAAACATAAAAGTCAGCCAATGGGTAAGGAATTCTACAATTGTAAATAAAGATAATGCAAGGAACATTAAATTCCAAAAGGATCAACCTTTTTGAAATGAAGACTATTGACATGGCAAGGTAGTGCCATTTGGTCAAAGTAAGCCTGAAGCATCTTATAACACATGGCCCCACTTCCGCACTGGCCCAGATGTCCATCGTTTCCCCAGTGGCAAGGTATTGTGCCTCATCTTTAGGGGATTTGTCTCTACTTGGGCCTAGATCCATGCTAGCCCATAGGAGCACCTTCTACACCTTACGAACCCCAAACCTTAAGGATTAACAACCCTAGGGAAGCAAGGTATGTACCATTGAGCCCTATTTCCCACTGTGCCAGATGCCCACCGTTTCTTCAGTGGCAAGGTATTGTCCCCTATCTCCAGGGGATTTGTATCTACTTGGGCCCAGATCCACGTTAGCCCAAAGGAGCGCATTCCACACCTCTCGAACCCTAGACCTCAAGGCTTAACAACCATGGGGAAGCAAGGTGTGTACCATTAAGCTAAGTCAAGAGGTGTGGGAGGCACTCCCTTGGGCTAGCGTGGATCTAGGCTTAAGTGGAGACAAATCCCCTGGAAATAGGGGAGGGTCAACACCTTGCCATTGGGGTAGCGGTGGGCATCTGGGCTAGTACAGAAGTAGGGCTTAGGTGTTACACATCCGGTCAATCGTTATTGAAGAGCTAAAAATGAAAGTTACAAAAGTACAGGCAAGCACAAAAGAGAAAAACCTTGACAGATGCACTGTAGATCAAAGAAAAGCCTTTAGGGTTAGGAAAAAGGTGTTTGGTAGTCAAAACCAAATCAACACCTAAGAAAACTCAGGTAGTTCGAAAAGAAATTTCCAAGCCACAAGAAGTAAGTATGGTACAGCCATAGCCAAATCTTTTAAATACATGGCTTAAGGCAGAAATTACAAAGGCACGGAAGTTGATGCAACCGATACCTCTGAAAAAGAGTTTGACATGGACTTCGACATGGAAGCAAATTTAGATGACATAGTTATGGCCATGGGAAGTACTTTATCAGAACCAGGATCAAATGATGGTCCAGTAGACAGAGATTATCTTAAGCTTAGACCACTATAGATGAGGCTGATTATAATGTAATTGATCTAGAAAAAGAAGAAGAATATAACATCGAAGAAAAACATGACGTCGAGAAAAGAAAAGATTCAGATGAGCATCTTATAAACATGAATCTCAATCTCATATATGTGATACCACTGAAGTATGAAGCTTATTATGAGATTTATGTAGGAGAAAATGAAGAGGATTAGAAGACTTGTCGAAGGATTGGCTATTTTTAGATGATGATACTATTTCAAGATTCGACAGTCTAGAAGATGACTTGGTCTTAAGATTCGACAAGTTAGCCAAGTTTGAAAAACCAACTGATATGCAAAAGGCACATTTGTGGCTTTTGCATATCAAGGCCTTATTGGAAGGAAAGCCCACCAACAGAGTTCTAGTAGATGGTAAAGCTGCCATTAATCTGATACCAAAAGCCATATTCAAAAGGTTAGGGAAGAATAAGTCTAACTTGATTCAGACAAATATGGTTGTCACTGACTTTAGTGGCAAATCTTCTCCATTGACGGGGTAGTGATGTTGAATATCCACGTCAGATCAGTCGAAAGATCAACATTCTTTGTAGTAATTCCTACAAAGTCCAACTATAACATACTGTTGGGAAGAGATTTTTGCTGTTGGAGCCATTCCGTCAACTGTGCATCAGAAATTGATCTTATAGAATGGCGAAGGATAAGTGAAAGTTGTGAAAGTAGACGATAGTCCTTGTTACTTACAGTATCTCCCTATTGATTTCAGAATTTATGCTCTGAACGTCAAACTAGTTGCTATAGAAGATGAGATGCTCAATAAAGAGGCCTTGGAGGTTTGCTTGATGGATTAATTTGGTGTCAAATTAATGGATAAGGCCGATGAAAATTGGCCTAGTGCTAGCCATGAGTCTTGAGACTCAGATAGATAGGTTATTGGCCTATATGGCCAACAAGGCAGTCAATACCTCGGAAGGTATTTTTTCAAATTGCATTATAAATGATGGCCTTTTGGGTTTTGCAAAAGGGCCTGATGAGAAACTAAATATAGAAGCAGAAGATCCTTTAGAAGAAGTAAACTTGGGTACTGAAATGAGTAAAAGACCCATTTTCGTAAATACATTTTTGCCAAAGGAATTAAAAAAAGAGCTTATCATGTTGATCATAGAATCGCCTGGGTTTAGAATGAAATGCCTGGTTTAAGTTGAGACTTTGTGGAATATAGATTACCCCTCAAGAAAGGATGCAGGCTTGTCAAACAGGTTAATAAGAGATTCGCTCCTGAAGTGGTGCTGAAAATCAAGGAGGGGGTCGAAGGTATACTTAAAGCTAAGTTCATCAAAACTACCAGAGATGTCGAATAGCCTTCTAATATGATTCCAGTTGTTAAGAAAAATGGCAATCTAAAGGTATGCATAAACTTTAGGAATTTGTATTTGACTACTCCTAAAGATGAATATCCTATACCTATAGCAGATATGTTAGTTGATGTCGCGTCTGAGCATGAAATTCTAAGTTGTATAGATGGTTATGTAGGTTATAATCAAATTTTTTATAGTCGAGGAGGACATGTCGAAAACTGCGTTCAGATGTCCAAAGCTATTGGGATATAAGAATGGGTTGTCATGCCTTTTAGTCTGAAGAATGTAAGGGCCACCTATTAAAGGCCGATGAATACCATCTTCCATAATGTCATAGGGAAGTTTATGGAGGTTTACATTGACAATGTCATTGTCAAGTCAGAGGATAAGCCAAATCATCTGACACATTTAAGGTAGGCTTTTGAAAGAATGAAAAAGCACAACCTTAAAATGAATATGAAGAAGTGTGCTTTTGGAGTGTCGGCTGCCAAATTTTTAAGATTCGTGGTCCATAGAAAAAGAATTAAAGTGGATAAGAATAAGACTAAATCAATTTTGGAAGCTACCACACTGACAAATAAGAAGGAATTACAATGTTTCTTAGGGAAAGTGAACTTTTTAAGAAGATTCATATCCAATTTGTTAAGTAGGACCAGAGTCTTCTCATATTTGGTCAAGCTAAAAGCTAAATAGGATTTCATCTAGAAGCCTTGTCATCAAGAGGCTTTTGATCAAATTAAGTAGTATCTAACAAATCCTCTGGTCATGATGTCATCAGTACTATGTCGATCTTTGAAATTATATATTTTAGCTTTTAAAGAGACCATAGGATGTTTACTGGCTCAAGATGATGAGAAAGATGTCGAAAGAGCTGTTACTACCTTAGTCTAGTTCTAAATGATGCAGAAACAAGATATAGTACAATTGAAAAATTATGTTCGTCATTGTATTTTTCTTATACTAAGCTAAAATATTATATGATGCCTTGTAATATATTCATTGTCTCGCAGACAGACATAATAAAATTTATGTTATCTAAACCCATTCTCAATGGATGTATTGACAAATGGATGATTGTGTTGTCATAATTTTCATTACAATATATTCCAGTAAAAGCTGTCAAAGGCTAAGCATTGGTTGACTTTCTAGTCGATTATCCTGGTTTGGATATAGATAACGATATAAATTTTGTCAGATTGAGACCATGGCGTTTTTATTTCGACAGATCAAAGCATAAAAAAAGAATTGGCATAGGGATTTTAATAATATCCCCTTTGAAAACTCCAACTAAATTTATGTTTGAACTAAAATATTCTTATTCTAACAATGGGCCTGAATACGAGACTTTAATTGTCGGATTAGAAATACTTTGTCAAATGAAAGCGCAAAGAATACATATATTTGGAGATTCCTAGTTGGTTGTCAAACAACTTATTTAAGAATACAAATTTGTTAGTCAAAAATTGATTAAGTATTATGCTTTAGTAAGTAAGTTAATGAAAAAATTTGATGAAGTTATTGTCCAATACATTCCTAGGGAATAAAATGAAGAGGCCAATAACTTAGTTCGAATAGCTTATGGGTAGAAGGTTTCTCAAAAGTTCTGTCTGATTTAATAGAAATTAGAGAACTTTTCTATCCCTTGGAAGAAAGAGACATTTTACAAAATGACATTCAAACAAGTAATGATTGGAGAAAACCAAGCATTGATTATTTCGAGAAGCCGAGTTCTGGTCAAAAGGGAAACTCAAATATAAAGCATTAAAATTTGTAGTGTCGGGTGTACAATTGTTTAGAAGGACTGTTGACGGACAGTTAGAAGAATGCTTAAGTGAGTCGGAGGCATACATTACCCTATCAGAAGTCCATAAAGGTATTTGTGGAACTCATCAAGTAGGAGAGAAAATGAAATGGATCCTTCGATGGCGAAGATATTATTGGCCAACATTAGTTAAGAATTGTATAATGTTTGCCAAGGCTTGTGAGGAGTGTCAAAGACATGGTCATATACAAAACATCCCAGTTAGTGAATTACATTCCATAATCAAACCATGGCCATTCAGAGGATGGGCTTTGGACTTAATATGCCAAATACATCCTTCTTCATCAAAAGGACATAAATATATTTTAGTTGAGGTTGATTATTTCACTAAGTAGGATGAAGCAATCATGCTAAAAGATGTTACCAAGCGAGATGTTTTTTATTGAAAACCACATCATTTGTAGGTTTGGGATACTCAAACTTTAACAATCAATCAAGGTACCGTTTTCACCGAACGAAAAAGTTGCAGAATATGCTAATACTAGGAAAATAAAATTAATTACGTTGACACCATATTATGCACAAGAAAATGGTTAGGTAGAGGACGTCAATAAAATACTTATAAGCCTGATTAAAAGGCATATTGGTCGACAGCCTAGAAATTGGCATAACACTCTTGATCAGGTTTTGTGGCCATATAGAAATTCACCAAGCTAGTTTACAGTCATGATGCTATATTGCTTGTCGAAGTTAATCTTCAGTCAATTCATATTCAAAGACAAGATGAATTACCAGTTGAAAGCTATTGGAATTCAATGTTTGATGAATTAAATAAATTAGATGATGAAAGATTAATTGCTTTAGAAAATTTAATTCAACATAAAGAGAAAATTGCTAAATTTTATGACAATCAAGTTAAATACAAGTCCTTTAACCTAGGCGATTTAGTATAGAAGGTAATCTTGCCAATTGAGAAACATTGTCAAGAATACGGTAAATGGTCACCAAAATGGGAAGAACTATTCATAATTACTTGAGTATTTTCTGGTAAGCCTATGTTTATAACGAAATTAATTCTGGATTAAAAGTGAAATCAATCAATGGTAAGTACCTAAAGCAATATAGGCCGACAATGTCTGAAGTAAAAATTGGATGAAGACTATCAAAAAGGAGAATTTTTTTGCATAAGAATTTGTACAATTATACTTCATAAGAATTTGTCGAATGCTATACAAATGTACTTCAATAATAAAAAATATAATAAATAAATAAACAAATGATTAAATTTGTCGGATTAAAATAACCGACAGTACAAGTTGAACAAATTTTTGTTGGATAGGCCTAACCGACACAACTATATTTGTCACAAATATTCCCATATAATGGCCAATGTCTTTTTCTCTATGTAAGTCATTAGATAGCTGGTCTCTAAAGACTTCATTTTTTCAGTAACAGCTTGGACTCTGACCATGATGGCTTTGGTGTTTTTTGTAATGCTTTCCCATTTTGCTAGGCTTCAGTCATAACGTTGCCAAGTTTGTCTTTTTATGCTTTGACTATCTTCAATTCTTCTTTGGTTTTTCTGATTCTTTCTTCCAACTCTTCGAGGTTTTGTCTTAACTAGTCAATATTGTTGTCAATAAGTTTACCTTTTTTCCTCCCTTTGGTAGTCAAATCATCTTGTCGATCTCTGTTAGCCTTCAAATCTCGTAACTGACCTAGGACAATTTCTTTTTTCTAACATCTCTTTTTTGTAAGAAGAGATGACTTGGTTGAAAGTAGGTGCTTTGTCAAATAAGTTGTTAATAAAATCTTTGAAGGTTGAATAAAGGCTTCGACAAGAGATAGAGAGTTGCGATCTGATTGGTTTAAGTTCACCAAAGATAACTTGAATTTTTCTCAAAAACTCATCAGAAGCAATGACCTCGAAAGAATAATCTAAGAAATTCTTCAACTCTTTTAGTAGTTCTTTGACTCTCAGGTTTGTTGAAGCTTCCTTTGGTACCAAAGAAGAAATTGTTGAAGTTTGATCACTTGAAAGAAGGTTTATTAAGGTATCCAAGTCTATGTTAGTAGTGTTTGAAACCCTAAGAGGTTCCACTTGGATTGTCAGGTGAATTAGACTGGAGATGGGAGAAACATTGGCTATCAAAGCCTCTATTATATTGTCCCTGATTAATGGAAAGCCGACAGGAGAATGGCTTTGTAGAGGCAGGATGATAGAAGAGTAGCTTTGTTTAGACTGTTGGGAACCAGAAGGCATAAGCTCTTGTTTGTGCTTTTCATGCTGTGGGGCTTGTCGAAAGGGAGATTGAGCGGTTGCCGAATCCCAGCAAGAAAAGTTTCTGTTGCTTTGATGAACCTCCTTGATTGGGTTCGACAGACTGTCCTGGACCAACCGATGTCGTCGAAGCCTTGATCTAAAGAACTATGATAGATGTTTAATGATAGGAGCCTCAATCTGAAGAACTTCAGCAGATGCTTTAGCAATCAGACTCAACTTTCTTGGTCCAAACCTTAAGACAAAATTTCATATTAGTCTCAATGTTAAAATAAAAATATATGTATAATATAAAATTTGTGTCGGACCATACATTTGATTAGGTTTGCAGGTTTGATTTGTTGGATGAAGGAACTAAAATCGAATGCTCAGGAGTTGATACCTTTTCCTGATAACAGAGAGACAGATGAGTACACTATATTCAACCAAATCTAACATTTAACAATAAAAAATGTACCTGAGATCCAACTACCGGGATAAGAAACTACTAGGTTGTCACGTCCTTTGGACTTTTTGGAAGCATGTTTGACGTCAGGAAGAACTATTTTCCTTTTTGTTAGAACCTTTTCTTTTTCAGGCCTAACAGTTGTTTTTTGGATTTGGCAAGTTATGGAGATGTGATAGCCAGTTGGTCACTTGTTGTAGTCGTTGGTCGGTCACTCACTCCTATCATTTTCCTCTTCCTCTGAAGCAGTTGACAATCTTCCTCTTCTTCTTTAGATTCAACCATGACCAATTGCTCTGCAGACCACTTGTAAGTCAAAGCTTCCTTTAAAATGAGAGTTGCAAATGATTCATAAAAAGTATAAGTTGTCAAAAATGATTCTTACCTTAGAATAAACGGGATCATATACCTTGGGAAAATTCAGTGGCAATCTTCACAGCATTAGTTTGTTCAAAATGGAGGCAAACTGACGAGCAAAAGTAACTCCGTCATCTTTTGTTTAAAAAAGGTTGGTGACAGATGGATACCTTTCAAAAAACTTAAAGTTACTAGCCCTCATTGGTTCGCCAGGGAATATGTCAGCCAAACCAAAACGAGCACAAGTAAATAGGATTAGATCCAGAAAAAGAATCTTTTTAATAAGTTCTAGTGGAATATCAGGGAATTGTAAGTATCTGAAACTATGTTCGGTGTTGTGCTCTCGTTTTAGTTTGGCTACTATTTCTACCACAGTCTGATCAATCTAATGAATCTCAAGGATCCCATTTTATCTTGTAAAATTTCTCAAATGCTCAAATTTCCTCCAGATGCTTACCTTTAGTCTTCGACGCGGTTCTTTTTCCTTTATAGGAGTATCAACAAAAAGGTCTGAACATATTTTGATACTTTGACAATATGATTGTTAGTATTTCGACCACCAATCAACAAAACAATTTGACACTCCTTGTGAAATTTTTAAAGGAATAAGCTCAAAGTGTCATCGATATCTGTTATTCTCTTTCATCAGCTCCTTGACATCCTTTTCCTTAGAGATGTAAGCATCGATGAAGTGGTCACCCATATGTTAAGCAACTGTATTGGGCAGATGGACGTAAAAGTTGGTGTATTATGTGTCAAGAGCACCTGCAAAAAATAACTTGTCGATAGAGCAAATTTGACCAGATCAAAACTCCCTCTTTGTCGGATGTTATTGGTTGAGTGAACCATCTTGGACCCTTTTGACGCTTAGTAAATGGGGCAAAGTTTATTTTTTTAGAATCCCAAGCAATAGAATGAAAAATCTGTAAAAAAAAATGGAAAGAATTGTGCTTCTCGTCTTTTGTAAGAGATATACAAATCAAATAACAAAGCTTTAGCCCATACAAGCTAGATATGTATCCTGCCAATTCATTGTTCGGAAGCTTGACAGATAGACGCTGCTCCAAAACAAATTTAACCATAGCTAAAGCAACCACATAAGGCATCCAACATTTTCTTTTTTCAACTGAGCCCTAATATTGTCGACCATCTGGCTCATGCATTGAAAAAGATTAACAAGAAGCCATTAGTTTAAGGCAAGTCGGGTATCTTCATGAATAAGGTTGGCCAAGGGCTAATGGGATTTGGCTATATTTACAGATTTTGAGTCGAAGGCATAGGCCAATAGCCAAAGAAGAAGAAAGGCAACATATTCTTCATCTGACACGATAGATGAACTTCTTTGGTAAAGGTTGACAAAAGAAGAAAAAGAGATATGTTTGGGAGAATAAACCTCTATGGTTTGACGAGGTTGAAGATATGGATGAATGACTCTCCCATCTAGTTGTAGGCATGTAATAGCTAATACGTCAAAGACTGTTAGGCCCATTATGTCATAAAAAAAATGGAAGTTATTGGTGGTCTTGTTCTAGAAAAAGACCGAAACTCCAATCATGGTGGGATCTACTTTAATGGTATGTCGAGAGAGCTGGATGACGTCAAAAATGCCCATCTTTTCCAAAAATTTTCCATTTTATGTTTGCACCCTGTTAAGCTAGGCGTGATATTCGTCAACTCGAGAAGGTAGTGTTCGGAACATCCCTCTAGCTTTCTAAAAGTAGTAGATGGGTATTGACGAACCTGAAGCGAGAATAGCTTCATCAGGAGTTTTGCAAGAGAATACTAGATGAATTTATCGAGAAAGTTTCTGGAGATAGCACAGGTCCCAAAAACATAGGAGGAGGAGCAAAGGAAGAATCAGAAATAAGGATGATTACCTTTGATTTTTGCCAAAGCTCCGAACGATCCATAACTGGGTCATAGATTATGTTCTTGTTCTTAGTACTGGCGGACTGCTTGGCAGAAAAAAGAGGCTTTAAAATTAGAAGATGCCATTATTGGGAGTAACTTGGAAGTAAAGGTCTTTGGAAGTGCTTGGAAAGGGAGCAGTGTAAGGGGAGGCAATATGCAAATAGCGCAAACAACAGAGTAGATGACTAGATGACTATAGTTTAGGGTTTTAAGGGTCACAAAACATCAGGAAGGTGGTGACAGCTCACGTGTCAAGATAAAGCTGTCATATTAGAGATAATCATAATCCTGAGCCAAATCCCTAAAAATTCGATGTCAGTTACGAGGCTATTTAAAATTTAATTCTCTCTGTGTCCGTTGAGAATAAAATTTTGGAGGGCATCTGTTGGACAATTATTTTTTAAAATAATATAGATATATATATATATATATATATATATATATATATATTGCTAGCTGTAGTTGCTTGGATGACAAGTAATCATCCTCAGTAATATAACAAAATAGTGCCAATAGTCTAAGTGTCAAAGAAGTAATCCAGCACAGAAATTTGACAAAAATCAGCAATTTGATAGAAACAAATGTGATAGAAAAAAGTAAAAAGAATAGACGTCAACCCGAAATAATTTGCAATGACATTCATGTATGTCTGTCAAAGGAACTGTCGGATGTACATCATTTGACAAGTGAGTTCAAAGACATTATCAACAAATAAGTCAAGAGACAAAAGTTGTTGAAAGAAGAGATGTTGATTAATGGCGTGACCTACTTGTCAAACATTGAAGGTAAGAGAGATTGTCGAAAAAAAGTCGTCAAAGACAGTTACCCCATAAAAAAGACAGTTGTGTCGAACCATGTAAACTATCACTTACAAGAGTTAAGGTAGTTGTGTCGAGCAATGTAAACCATCACTTATGTGCGATTAGATAGATAGGCAGTTACTTCTGTCATTTGCTTATAAATACTAAGTGTCTTGATGTAAAAAAGGTTTGGCAACTCTTGATTAAAATCGTAACATTTCACACAAGCATATTAATGGATTAACATCAAAGTATACTTTCCACTTTTACATTCCAGGCATTTTAATTCAAAATCCATTTTCAGCACTTTACTTTTTGCATTTGCTTTCTGCGATATACATTTCGCTGATTGCTTTCTGTTGTTTACTTTTTGAAATTTACCTTTTATGCATTTTACATTTTGCAATCTACTTTTTGCATTTTACTTTGCTTTTTATCGTCTTCATTTAACTTTTCTACAAAAAGTGTGTTTCTAGCCTCATGTTCTTTCGTTACAGCATTCGACACATTTTCCATTCAAAATATTGCCGCATAACTTTGAAACCACATCATTCTCAATTTTCATTATTTGTTGTCGAATTTGACTTTGACCAAAACCACCACTAACAAATATATATATATATATATATATATATATATATATATATATATATATATATATATATGTAATTTTGATACTTTGCTATTAGAAATGTTGTTGCGCTTTAACTACATAATTTGAAATGTTGTAAATTGCTGTTATAACATATTTATGAAGTATTCAAGGTTGCCATTGAATTGTTTGTTGTTTTCTTTTTAATTGATATTAGGATGGGCTTCCCATTGTAGGGTTGGGTTTTGAACACATGAACCAAAATCTGAGACAAAAATTTACAATGAAAATTTCATCTTAAATCTGAGACAAACTTATAGATGGGGAAAATTTGATCTCATATATGAGACAAAATATGAGACATGATCTCATTGCATCCCGCTATTGCTAAAGACAAACTTTGAGACAGATTATCCATCTCAGGTATAACACGGAAGATTCATCTTAATTTTGAGACAGAATTTAATAGGGGAATTTTATCTTACAATTTGAGATGGATCTGAGACGGGATGTCTATCTCAAAGGTCTACAATGGTTGATTCCTTCTCAGTTTTTTTGTAAATTTTGCGATAAACTCTTTTATCTGAGATAGATTTTTTGTCATTGAATCTGAGATAAATTTTTTTTGTGCTTGTCTGTCTGTATTGGCTATATCTAAAACAGATTCTTTTCTATCCCTAATTTTGTCTAAGAATTGATTGAGACAAAATTTCAAGTACTTTGATACAAAAATTTTCATTTTAAATTAGTGATTTTCTAATATTAGAAAAAGGTACTTTTGCAAAAAGAAAAAGGTACTTTTGCTTGGACATATGCCAAACATATTCGTCTTGAGGCACAAACCCTGCCAAAGCTAGATTTAGGTTATCTGCTTGGCTCATAAAGCCAAGCACTTTGCTATGCTTGTTTGCTACCGTTAGATGAGCCATTGGGATCTCATCTTGCAGTGAATTTGTGGGTCATTGGATCGCATCGATCCATCGGCCCAAATCACATCTTCCCTTCATTGACTTTTTTTTAAACATGTGAAAGTCCACTGTCCTCCTTTCTGCCATCACTTCTGTTCACCTTCTTCCCTCTTATTGTTCAAGTCACCAGTGAGAATATTTTGGCATTCAGTGGTGTTGGATACTCACTTCCCAATGAATGTACCCAAGTTGCTTTAGATGGATTACCACCATACACATCAACTCCACTCTCTTCATGAAAACCCAAGCTTCTGAAATTGACTTGGGGCTCATAATGCTTGATTTTTTTTTCTGGTTCATCATGGAATAAAAATTAGTGTGGTTGAAGCTTGAGCCCCTCAGCGTTAGGTTCCTCGAAGATTAAAGGGAATAAATCTCAGCATTGGTCAAGTTTGAGGGTCGAGGAGTCAACAAAACATTGGAGTTAAGGCTATGAGAGCGATGAGAGAAGTCTCTTGTTCACACTGGAGGAAGTCTCCATACATGCCCTTTAGAAATGGAATACCCATGACGGAGGAAGTCTCTTCTTTACACTGGAGGAAGACGACGAGAGAAAGTGGGCATAGATGACGCGATTTGGGTTATTGGATCGACACAATCCAATGGCTCACACGATTCACGCAAGATGAGATCTCGACCATCCAATGACTCCATTTGACTGTTGCAAAAAAGCACAGCAGAGTGCTTGGCTTTATCAGCCAAGCAGACAACTTGAATCTGCCAAAAATGGCCCATGTACACTCTTTATGGTAGCTTTCTTTACCTCCTTTTTGTTGTAGCAAGTTGATGTTGGAAAGATGCTATAGCCATTCTTTTGATATATTCATGAAGCTGTAACTTTCTATTTTTATCACTCTAATGGAAAAAAAAAAGAATCTTTAAGCATGTTTTACGACTGGTGATACTACTTCCTCAAATCTCTTTTTTTTTTAAGTAATACTATGAAAAGATTTACTTTCTATATATAAGATATTGATTTTTTTCTATATTTAATATGCTCATAAAAATTTAAATCTTTCTTATCTTATTAATTTAAATAGTGAATTATATTCATCATTTTTTCTTGTGACTTGACTAAATTACTCTTGATGCCTCTTTTATTTGAAAAAATAGCATCCAACTCCCTTGTTATTTGATAAAAACTTCTACTTCTATTTACTTTTTGTAATAAAGTTAGCTTTCTGCACATGAGAATGGTTTTATAAATAATTTAATAATAAATTTAGTTAAATTGATGATATTAAGATCTAAAATAAAGGCGGCGATTTTATTCTTAATATCACAATAAAAAAATTCTTGAAATAATAAAATTATTCTCTTTTATTCACTTTGTCATTTTAATTCTTTTGAATCTATAGAGGGTAATTTTGTCATTGTAAGAAAATATTTAAAGTGGGATATGCCTAACTAGATGAATTGGCATTAATGTGAGCAACAAAGGTGGCCACATCAACAATTTAGACAGCTTAGGGTTAAGAGATGAAATTGAAAGTAACTAGAAAGATGTAGGATAAAATTGGCACAGATAAAGATTTTGGATGTTTTGGTCAAAGTTTTAGGAACGAAAATGATACTTTTACCTAAAATTAAATAAGAAGGTCTTGCAATAGATATAAAATATCTAAGAAACTTTATTATAAATTTTAGATAAGAGAGGAATCATCATGTATAATTTAAGTAAAACTATAAAAAGCATAATATATTTTAGTCTAATAGAAATGTTCAACTTCCTATATAAAGTTTGTCTTAAAATTACCATTTTTTCACCTATATAAAGAGTCCTGGCCCTCAGTTATCCTTGCCATTGCCTTCTTGTCTTATTGCAATATTGATTTGGGATCCTAGGAGGGCAATAACTTGAAGGCAATTATCTTAATTAAATATTCTTTGCAGATCCTAAGAAAGCAATTTGAAGCAATGGCCTTTACCACCAAAAATACCTTAATCTTCGCACTTCTCTGCTTTCTCCTAATCCATGAGGTACACTGAGGCTTTTTTTTAATTTCAATTGCATGATTCTCATCATTTGTCAAAAGGATTTTTTTTTTGGTCTTTCCATAATTTATTGAATTAAAGTGTTTCCTTTCATTTTTTGCAAGAACTATTTGTTAATTACTTCTGATCTATTTTGTTAACTTTTGCTTGAAAAAAAAACATTTTAGTTGGAGATCAACAGTTTCGGCATGGTTGAGGCCCAACAAATAGGTAAGATTGTCTATTACTATTCTGCATTATAAATTAAGGTCACAAACATTTTAGGAGAAAAATTAGTGTTGAGAGAGTTTTATACTTGTATAGTTTGACTTCACTTGAATTAGATTAGTCAAAAGTTGACAAGTTTCTAGATACTAATAGTTCTTTAAAAGAGAAGAAGATTGAACTAATAAATTCTACTCGTATTTTTAATGATAAACTATTAGGGTGTAGTTATAGAAGGTTTGAGTTCTTTAAAACTCAACCTTATAATTAACCGGTTGTCTCAAATTTTTTGCAAACGTTTCAAAATTTATAATAAACAATAGACAAAAGTATTATTTTTATTCTTAAATTTTGACCTGAGTTTTAATTTTGCCTTAAAAAAAATTTATTTTATGTCAACATTGTCCCATATCTTTCCAATTAGTTTCTATATTGTCAATAGCAAATGCTAATATGCCATCTCTATTGTATATCTCAACACTAATTTGTCCACTTAGGCACATTCAAATCAAAATTGCCTCATAAGTGAAGGGGACAACAACAACAATTGAAAATGAAGGAAAAAGGGACAATTTTGTCAATTTAAGCGTATATCCAAAGTGGAGATGTCTAGCTAAATGAGTTGGCATTGATATATATAATAAAGATGGCCATATCGACGCTTGTCGCTAACAACTAAGACAACATTAAGCTTAATGACAAAATTAAAATTAGTTGAAAATATGTGGGACAAAATTCACACAAAATAAATTTCTGAGACAAAATTGAAACTTGGATGAAAGTTTAGAGACAAAAATAGTACTTTTGCCTAAACAACATTTTATAACCTTGCAAAATATTTAAGAATTAGTCATTAAAGGATGAAGAACTTGAGCTCTAAAAAATTCACACTCTCCATATATTGATTCATAGATGTTATTTGATTACAGATTGCCAAGGGAAATGCAGCTACAGATGTAGCAAGTCATGGAAGCCAAAGATGTGTTTGAGGGCATGCAACACATGTTGCCAGAGGTGTAGTTGCGTTCCAGATGGTCCTACGGCCAACCGCGACGTATGCCCTTGCTATGCCAAAATGACTACTCATGGTGGAAGGCTCAAGTGCCCTTAAATTCATTATATTTGCTTTGTAACCATCTTTAAGTCCACAAATATCTCCGTTCCCATGTAAATGTGATGCGAATTAATGAAGATGAATAATTATGGCTCTATATATTGATGTTTAACTGTCTTTCATTGAAGTTTTAACATTGTGATAAAGCAGAAAAAACTTCAGAAACAAAACATTAGAAACAGAATTAAAAAGATCATTGTTTTCACAGAAGTTATGTTAGTGCACTTGTATATGCTTGAGGAGGTGAATAGAGTATACTTTAATTTTTAACAAATGGACCAAAACTTTAAAGTCTTTTTGATATTACCCAAACTTTAAAGAAGATTACTTGATACCAATTACCAAAAGTAGAATAAGTAAAATAAGGATACATGATAAAAGATAACACCGCGATTTATAGTAGTTCATTAAAATCACAAAGATTTACCTACATCCACTCGTCACAACACAATTATGAGTATTTTAATTAATGGGAAAAATCACCAATACAAGAAACCACAATAAGGCTCAGTTTTCACTGTTTTGCTACCCAACAGCAACCTTCAGTCTAGATCAGTAGTCTTCCACTTTTACTCTTCTTTGACTAGAACTTCACACATTTCTAGGGAATATTTACAGACAACAGTCTAAGCAGAAAAGAGCGACTTCTGCTTATACAACCCAAAACACTTTACCAAGTATCAACAAATTATCCACACATGGACAAAGAGGACGATTTGCAAAACTATTTTTATCAGTTCACTCAGAACAGAACAATAGAGAGAACGACTCACAAAGAGACAATTTTAATGAATATAATTTTTCTCTCACAGAAAGATAAGTGATAATGCTTGTATACACTCGTCGTAAGCTCTGGTAATGAAATTGGTTGAAGCTTCATCCTTTTATCTTTTTTCTGTATCTAGCCATTGATGCTCTGATGCTTCTTGATTAATGTGAGAATAATTCTAATTGAATCTGGAGATTGCTTCTATATCTGGTGCCTTGTTCCAAATAAGGAAATAAATTGTCATACGATTGGTAGTCATTTATTTTAGATTGAATGCTGACAAATCTTTTCATTTTGCAATTTTAAATCTGCTCATTAAACACGGATTAGCTTATTAATGTGCGATTGAGTTGACTTCAGGTGACAGTAGATTATGTTCCTCAATTTTGCGGCTAATATAAGCTTGATCTATTTAGTAGTATTAAATGAGCAGCAAGCAACATGATTCCTCGTGGATTCTAGAATCAGAAACTTACTCCATCATTCTCCCCTTTTTTGATTCTTGGCAATCCATGATACTCTTCATGAAAGAAGCACGTATGACATGTTTTTACTCCCCATGCTTGATGTCGGGGATATTTTAATAATGGCCTGAAACATATTCTTTGTCAAGATCAAGTGATTAGTAATCATAAAATTAATAATATAAAATAACTTATAATATTTTAATATTGATAGACAAAGAGAAAACATGAAATGGAATATTATAGCATTCATTTAACATCAGCACAATTAGCATTCATGTAGCACAATAAAGCATCATTAAGGGTATTGTTATCAGCAAGACATAAGACATATAACAAGACATATTTTCTCCCCTATTGCCATACAAACAAAAAAGGGATAACCATATAGGTAAACAAAAGATGATGTAAAAAGAAAAAAGAGGCCGATGAGTCCGAAGGGCAGCAAGAAAAAGGCCTAAAACCCAGATGGGCAAATAGTAGATATTGGCTGAGCATAAACAGCAGTGGGTGCAAGCATGCCATAATATCTAGCATATATATATATATATATATATATATATATATATATATATATATATATATTTAATCCCTATCTTGGTCTATTTGCATTTTTGTCTACGGAAATTCTCCAATTTTATTACACTTTGTGATTTATTGGGTCTAAATCAATTTTGGATGGAAAATGAATTATCTTCATATTTCAAGACTTAAATTATTAAAGCCTTAATTTAATCCATTTGAGTATTTTTCAGAAATTAATTTTGGAGATTTCTTGATGCTATGGTGCTGAAGTAGACTTTTTTTTTCTAACATAGATGCTGACGTGGCACTTTTGTGATGAATAAGATGCTGACTTAGCACTCTTTTCTGCTGATCAGATGACATGAACGTGTGGGACTCTTATTTCAAATTTATCCAGCCCATTTTGCCATGCCTCATCTTCCCCAAACTTTGTTGGAAATGGAAGCTGTAGGTGTGCCTCAAATTCTACACACAAAAGAACTCTCCTGCTGCACTTATTTTATGCTTTCTATTGCTTGTCTACTGGTTGCCACTTCTACAGAAGAAAACAGTAAACTTCAGCACCTTTTGAAAGTCAACTTTAGGGCATCTAGGGTAGAATATTCCTTAGGCATTTTGGGCTTCAATTTTGTAACTCAAAACAGATATTCTTTACTTCTGTAACTTAGAAATTCATAGGTCATATTCTCTCTGTTTTTCTCTATACTGTTTTATTGGTTTTGCTCTCATGGAGGGCTAAATCCCCTTTGTAATATGTCATTAGGAACCTGGGATGTTGTAGCTTGAACTTTTAATGTAAGATAAGTGTTTTATTCTCTATTTCATCTTATTTTCATTTTCTGTTCTGTTATTGTGTTTATGTTGACACTAATTCTGATATGAACTTGTAGAGACATAAACTAATTGATATGTGAGATGTAACCTTACTGAATTGATTGGAAAAGTAAGCAAAACGAAATGACTAGTTAGATGATATCTAACTTTATTTGGTTAAGGTTTTTTTAAGTTCCTCTAGAATTCTTTCTATAAAAAACCAAATGGTGAAATGAGAATAAGAATGAATCAATAAGTTAAGTAGTGACAGTTACACACCTATAAATCCTAGTGGCTGGTTGCAATTCTCTGTTACTGTCAATCCATTCTGTTGGTTTGCTATTGCTGTTTACTGCTATTATTTCTATTTTGTTATATGCTACTGTCATAACCAACCAACCCTCTTGTGTTAATTTGATTTTAATTAGTGTTTACGTATTGAACAATTAGTTAGTGATTAGAAGTGAGGCTTCTTGAATAAATATGACCTGGGGATCACTATATTACAAGATTGCCACGAATTTAATTCTAGGTGATTCGACATTGTAGTGGCGTAAACCAAAATTTTGGCACCATTGCCGGGGAGGCAATTCACTTTTGAGTTGTTAATTTAGTTGTTCTATTGTGTCTTTGTTTAATTTCAAGTTATTTAGTGTTGTTCAAATGGTTTACAAGTTTTGAGTTTTTTCTTGGTTACTATTCATTTTCCAAGTAGGCAAAAACTAACTATTTCCGATTGACCTCAAACTTCGCATACCACTAGTTTTCGACATTTTAATCAATTTCTAACCCCTCTACTAACCTCAGGTTTGTATTTGGGGTGACCATTTTGCCAAATCCCATCGTTTAGGCCCTCTTTTTTGTTTTTTAATGGTTTTTATGTTTTTTTAATTAATTGTTATTTTTGGTGTGATTTTTGTAGATCAAATTTTTAAGTTCTGTTTTTTTGCATTTGTTCCTCCAACTTGTGAAGGATTTTTCCAAGAAAAATTAGATTTTTCTGAGGTACTTCATTTTTGGGTGTTTTTCATAGTCTGGAGTAGTATTTTTTATGTTTTACTGTTTTTAGTGATTTTAGTGTTTCTGTTGTTTTCTTGTGAATTTTGCCCTTCCTAGTATATGAGAATGTCTCTTCACGTGGACTTATCCACCTTTGATCTTGAAATTAATAGGACCTTCTATAGGCTAGTAAGAAGCAATAACATTAGGAGTAACATAGTATCTGAACTTTTGTTTGAATTTATTGATCTTGCTGTCAGTAGTGTAGAGTTGGAATCAGATTCTGAATCTGATATTGTGATAGAGTCAATTGGGGACAACTGGGATGGAAAATTAAAATGCACAAGTGCCTCAAAATAGGCATAAATAAACCATTAAAGAGTTGAATGCACCAGATATGCATTATCAATCACTGTGCATAAATTATCTTGAGGTAGATGTTAACTTTGAATTAAAGTCTGGTCTAATCCATCTATTGCCAAAGTTTCACAGTCTTGCAGATGAGGATCTGTATAAACACATGAAGGAATTTCATGTTGTCTGCTCCACCATAAGACCACAAAGGGTGGGAGAAGAATAAATCAAGCTAATAGCCTTCCCTTTCTCTTTGGATGGGGCAGCCAAGGATTGGCTTTACTACCTGCCAACTACTGCAATAATGAGATGGGATGACTTGAAAAAGATGTTCTTAGAAAAATTCTTTCCAACCTCTAGAATAGCAGCAATCAGTAAAGACATAAGTGGAATAAGATAATTAAGTGGTGAAACTTTGCATGAGTACCGAGAGAGATTTAGGAAGCTTTGTTCAAGTTGTCCAAACCATCAAATTTCAGACCAGTTTCTCATCCAGTATATTTTTGAGGGATTGATGCCTATGGATAGATACATAGTTGATGCAGCTTCTGGTGGGGCATTGGTAGATAAAACCCTAGCTACAGCAAATGAACTGTTGGCCAAGATGGCTTAGAATGTGTAGTAATTTGGTACCAGATTGAGTGGTCCAGGAAGTATCGTGAATGAAGTGAAAACACCTATCATGGAGCAACAAAGGATAGAAAATAAATTGGAAGAGTTAGCTTCTATGGTGAGGCAATTAGCATTAAATCAGAGAACATAATTAAATCAAAGATCACAGTTACCTTCTTTTACTTTAGTGTATGGTATATGCTCCTTGGACACACATAATACAGATCAATGTCCTCAGCTGCAAGAGAACACAACTGAGTCATGTGTTGGTATATTCCCTAATAGACCAATGTAGCCACCACAACAACAAAGGTTTGACCCATACTTCACCACTTATAATCCTGGGTGGCGTGACCATCCTAACCTTAGATATGGAAATACCTCTAATCCTCTTTATCAGCCACCCTATGCAAGACATACTCCACTTGGACCTAGCCATGCATCTCCTTCAGCACCCAAGAAACCTGAGCCTTGTCTTGAGGATTTAAGGAAGCAATTAGCCATTAACACTCTCCAATTTCAACAAAGAACAAAAATAAATACATAGAACTTGGAGACTCAGATTGGTCAGTTGCTACAACAGTAAATGAGCTAAAAAGTCAAAGTTCAAGGAGTTTGCCATCTCAACCAGTAATAAATCCAAGAGGCAATGTTAGTGCCATTATTTTGAGGAGTGGTAAGTAAGTGGAGGGTCCACCTTATGAATCTGAACCAAAAAAATTAGATGTACAGAAAAGTGTTCCTTCATCCTCAACAAGTGAGCAAAAGAAAAGGATGAAGAAGTGGTTCAGAAAATACCTCTTCCTTTCCCCCATAAGCAAACTTAATCAAGGAAAGCTTCTGAATCTAAGATGGATAAAGAGATTATGGAGACCTTGGTTCACGCCACTACGATGCCAAATCGCCCAGAATTGAATTTGTGGCAATTTGTAGTATAGTGATCCCCAGGTCGTATTCACTCAAGGAGCCTCACTTCTTGATACTAATTAATCGTTCTAAACACCTAAACACTAATGAAGAGTACATAAACGTTGGGGGGGTTTGTGGCAGTACTAACAAAACAAACAAAATAGAACAGCAAGTAACTACAACAGCAGCAATAGCAACAGCAGCAGCAACAGCAGAAATTGCAAGGTATTGACAGTAAAGAGACTATGTAATCAGCCACTAGGATTCATGGGAGTGTAACTATCATTACCTAACTCATTGATTCAATTTTGTTCTCATTCCATTGTTTGGTTCTTTATGAAAATGGTTCTAGAATAACATCTAGAATTTAATGCTACTAATTACAGTCAAGAACATCTCTCTACTATAATTAGATGCATTCAGTGGAAAATCTCAACCAAACCAAGTTAAATATATCATCTAACTAGTCATTTCGCCTCCCTCACTTTCCTAATCAGTCAAGCAAGGTTATGTCTTATATATAAGTCAGTTTATGTTACATTCTCAAGCTCTAATCAGAATTTGACAGCAAAATAAACATGACAGCAAAACAGAAACGAAATGAGATGAAAATGGAGAATAAAACACTTAGCTTGCATTCTTAGTTCAAGCTACAACATCCCAGTGGTCTAGTGACTAATTACAATGAAAACTTAGCCCTCCATGAGAGCAAAACAGCAAACAACAGAAGCAAAAACAGAGAGGAAGAGAGAGCTACGAATTTCCTAAGTTTCTGGTTACAAAATAAAAGTCTTCTGATTTCTAAAACTGATGCCCCTTCAATGCCTTAGAATATTCTACCCTAGATGCTTCTTTGGATGCTTCCTCCATGATGTGGCAGCACTTTGATAGCAAAACAGCAGCAGATAGGTATGGCAGCAGCAGAATTAATATTTCAGCAGCAGAAAAGTATGGCAGCAGCAGAAGAATTAATATTTCAGCAGCAGAAAAGTATGGCAGCAGCAGAAGAATTAATATTTCTGCCCAAAAATTCTGACTACATGGCATTGAATTAGAGTTCAAGTGGGCCCCACATCCAGCATATCCTAGTCAGCATCTGCATCACCCAAAAAGTGCCACATTAGCATCCAAATCATCATCTTTGTCCATGTCAGCACTTTTCTCTCCAAAATTAAAATTTGTAGGAATTAAATTGAGCATTTTACAATTCAAGTTCTAAAAATATAAAATTGAAACACATTCAATCCATAAATAGTTTATACCCAATAAATTCCAAAGCATAATAAAATTAGAGAATTGGCAACATTGAAATAGCCATAGGACTAAGATAGGGACTAAAAAGTATATAAAAAATGCCCGATATCAAATCCCCCACACTTGGCCTTTTGCACTCCTGGGCAAAATAATATTCAGAACACCAAAAGACACCAAAGGAAAAGTGTGGAAAGCATGCTAGAATAGAATAATTAAAATTTTGAAAAGATTTAGCACTCGAAGAAAATTAATCTTAAATTTCTAAGATTCCAAGCATCATGGCAATTTAATTTGATACGAATGAATTCAAGTAATTAGCCTCCTCACTAGGAATGTGTTTACTCTCTATTCTCTCAAGTGTCTAGGGTAAATCACTCGAAATTCAACTTATCACAGAATTCACTACCATAAGCTTGTCAAGAATCTAAATCTCCACTACTTGAATCCAATACATACTTGAATCAAAAGGACTTTACAAGGTTGTAACGTGGGTAGGAAAAATAGTGGGAAACAAAAGGGAAAGATTGAACAATGTAACAAAATATGGCAACAACTCAAGAAAACGAAGAGTATTTACAAGTGAAATATAAGAGATTGAGTATAAATAAATTTTGGGTCTCAATGTTCTACCTGCTCCTCTTTTTCATCATTCTCATTTTTTTTTTCAATTCAAAAATTTTTTTCTTTCCCCTTTTTTTTTTCTTCTTGATTGGCCAATCTTTTTTTTTTCTTTTACTTGAGAGGAAGTAGAAGAAATATTGTTCAAAACACTCCAAAATTCACAAGATTTTTCAGCACATCGATCCCTTAAAAGGATTTAAAATACTCCTCACATCTTAAGTTGAAAGAGAAAAATATTGTTGTAGGCAGAAAAAGTGGTGGAAGGACGCAAGAAAGAAAATGGATAAGGCACAAAATGACATACAATGGAAACAATGATAATGGATGGCTATTTGGCTAAAAGTGGTTACAAGAAACAAATACCTAAATCATTTCCAAGCATGTACAAGATATGTAGCCTCAATCAAAGATTCAAGACAAGTTCTAGAGTGACAATCCATGATAGAGAACACACAACAAGAAGAATAGCATTTTTCACTTAGGCTCAAATCCTCACAGCTAAAAGACTATTACTACAAATTCATTAAAGTAAACGTCATTGCCATTTAACTTGAATTCCTTAGAGAAATAAGGCTAAATTCTCTTCATGCTAAGTCAATCTACACTTTAACTATTTCATCATGCATAATTCCACACCAAAACTCCATCAATATTTTTGAAAAATAAAACATCAAATTCGGGCAAAACAGAGTAGCAAAATTCTGCACTGCAGAAATTCTGGCGACTCAGCTTTACTGACACAAAACTACACCAAAACAAATGCGAAAGACACCAAATAGAATTCTACAGCTAGAAGACATATAAAGCTTTAAAAACATGTAAAGAAACTAGCAAAATTCGTAGCCAATCAGTACAGAAAATTCATGCAAGACAGCTCAAAAATTCTGGACAGAAACAGAGAAAACAGAGGAGACAGCAGGAAATTTTTTTTTTTGAAAATCAGCTCCAATTAAATTCTCTCCCCCCACACTTAAACATTGCATTGTCCTCGATGCAAATTATTACCAAACATTAAATAAAATGAGGAGGACATAAATTAAAAGGAGGGAAAGAGTACGGCCTTATCATGGAGCCGGAACATTGTAGAGTTGGATTTCCTTTACAGTTTCTTCTTTGAAGCCCTCGTAGAACTTCTTCAACCTTTGCCCATTTACCATGAACTGCTTGTTGGTGGCCTCATTTTGAATTTCTACTGCACCAAAAGGAAAGACATTAGTAATAACAAAAGGGCCAACCCATCTAGAGCTAAGCTTACCGGGCATTAGCTTGAGGCGAGAATTATAGAGAAGGACTTTGTCTCCCACTTGGAATTCTTTTTTCTCAATTTTCTGATCATGTAAAGCTTTTGTCCTCTCTTTATAGATGCGCGCATTCTCATAAGCCCCTAGCCTTAGTTCTTCCAGTTCTTGAAGTTGCAACTTTCTTTCTTTACCGGCTAGGGTCATGTCCATATTGCATTGTTTAACGGCCCAATATGCCTTGTGTGCAATCTCCACCGGCAAGTGACATGCTTTACCAAATACTAAGCGGTATGGAGACATGCCGATGGGAGTCTTGAAAGCGGTTCTATAGGCCCAAAGCGCATCGTCAAGCCTCTTACTCCAATCTTTTCTGTTGGGTTGCATAGTTTTCTCTAATATTTGCTTTATCTCTCGGTTGGAGACTTCTGCTTGCCCATTGGTTTGGGGGTGGTAAGGTGTAGAGGTTTTGTGCACCACCCCATATTTCTTCAATAGTCCTTGCATGTTTCTATTGCAAAAGTGTGATCCTTGATCACTGATTATGGCCTTGGGGACACCGAATCTGCAGAAAATATGTGAACAAAGGAAATCTACAACAACAATAGAATCATCAGTTCGGGTGGCTTTAGCTTCCACCCACTTCGACACATAATCCACAGCAACTAAGATATACATGAAGCCAAAAGAAACAGGAAAAGGACCCATAAAGTCTATACCCCAAACATCAAAAACATCACAAAAAAGAAGAGGTTGTTGAGGCATTTCATTTCTTTTAGACACATTTCCAGTTCTTTGACACCTAGAACAGTTTTTGCAAAAATCAAAGGCATCCCTAAACAAAGTAGGCCAATATAAACCAGAATCTAACACTTTTCTAGCTGTTCTTTGGGGACCAAAGTGTCCACCACATGCAAGAGTATGACAAAAATTCAGCACAGATGCAAATTCATGATTTGGAATACATCTCCTAATAATTTGGTCACTACAAATTTTCCACAAATAAGGGTCATCCCACACATAGTACCTAGCCTCGCTTCTTAATTTATTCAATTGATGTCTATTTTGGTATGCAGGTAATTCAGATGCAATAAGATAATTCACCAAATCAGCATACCAAGGCTCACTAATACCATGCAAAAGGAGGAAACACTCATCTGGAAAATTGTCTCTTACAGGGAGATGTTCCAATGGAAGATCAGAAAGCCTACTCAAGTGATCTGCTACTACATTCTCTGCCCCACTCTTATCCTTGATTTCCACATCAAATTCTTGGAGGAGCAGTATCCATCTAAGCAATCTTGGCTTTGCATCTGGTTTCTTCAACAAATATTTCAGTGCTGCATGGTCAGAAAACACAATTACCTTGGAGGCAAACAAATATGATCTAAATTTTTCTAAAGCAAAAACAATTGCTAAAAACTCCTTCTCCGTGGTTGTGTAATTTGATTGAGCTGAATCAAGGGTACGGGATGCATAGGCTATGACATGCAACTTCCTCTCTATTCTTTGTGAAAGTACTGCTCCTACAGCAAAATTTGAGGCATCACACATGAGCTCAAAGGGAAGCTCCCACCGTGGAGGTTGGATGATAGGAGGGGAGGTAAGTTGCTTCTTCAACTCATCAAAAGCTGACCTGCAAGCATCATTAAAAATGAAATCAGTTTCTTTTTGGAGGAGTTTAGATAGGGGTAGAGCGATCTTACTGAAGTCCTTGATGAATCTTCTATAAAATCCTGTATGGCCAAGAAAAGAGCGAACTTCCCGTACAGAAGTGGGGTAAGGCAAAGAAGAGATAACATCAACTTTGGCTTTATCTACTTCTATGCCACGTGGTGACACTATGTGGCCTAGGATTATTCCTTGCTCTACCATGAAATGACATTTTTCATAATTCAAGACCAAATTTTTCTCTATGCATCTCTCAAGTACTCTCTCCAAATTTTTCAAACATGCATCAAATGAGTCTCCATAAACAGAAAAATCATCCATGAACACTTCCATGCAATCCTCTAACAAATCAGAAAATATGCTTAACATACATCTTTGAAAAGTGCCAGGTGCATTACAGAGACCAAAAGGCATGCGTCTATATGCAAAAGTACCAAAGGGACAGGTGAAGGTAGTCTTCTCCTGATCTTCAGGTGCAATGTGAATTTGAAAATATCCAGAAAAACCATCAAGAAAACAGTAATGAGACTTGCCAGCAAGTCTCTCAAGCATTTGATCAATAAAAGGAAGAAGAAAATGATCTTTTCTAGTTGCTTGGTTCAACTTCCTATAATCAATGCAAACACGCCAACTGTTTTGAACTCTAGTAGGCACTAACTCATTATTTTCATTTGCTATAACAGTTACCCCGGTTTTCTTTGGCACTACTTGTACCGGACTCACCCACTTACTATCAGAGATAGGATAAATAATACCAGCTTGGAGGAGCTTACTTACCTCCTTCTTGACCACATCGAGAATCATGGGGTTGAGTCTTCTTTGGGGTTGCCTCACTGGTTTTGTCTCTTCTTCAAGGAGAATTCGGTGCATGCACACTGAAGGACTAATTCCAGGAATGTCTGCTAGAGTCCACCCAATTGCCTTCTTATTCTTTTTCAGCAAACTGATCAATTTTTCTTCTTGATTGGGGTTCAAGTTGTTGGCCACAATGATTGGAAGTTTGTCTCCTACTTCCAAGAAGGCATACTTGAGGTTTTCTGGTAAAGCCTTCAACTCCAATGCAGGTGGTTGGATGGAGGATGGAATTAGTTTTTGTGGAATCACATCCAAGGAGGCACCTACAAATTCAGTTTGCTCAAAGACAGAATCCTTGGCTAAAGAGGAGGAAGGGTTAGCAGCATAAGAGGAAAGAGATGAAGAATGTGCAACATTACAATTTAAATCACTACACCTACAACTACCTAAAATAGAAATAGAATCTAAGTATAAGCTAGGGAAATTTACAGAATCAGAATGCACATCAGAATCCAAATCACTATGCAAATCAGAATGCAACTCAGAATTGTCAGCATTTAGAGAGTTTTCAATTTCAGTGCAAGCATGACAGAATTCAGAACCAGCACAATTGCATTCAAAGACATCTACCAAATCAGAAAATTCAGGAAAATCAGAAATTAATTCAGTTTGGAAATCATCACATGCCTCATCAACTAAGTAATCCAAAAAGTTAACCACATGCACATTGGAATGATTTTCTATAGGATGTTTCATGGCATCCAAAATGTTAAAATCAATTTTGTTACCAGCAAACTCCATTGACAAAGTCCCTTCATGCACATTAATGATGGTTTTTGCAGTTTCCAGAAAAAGTCTACCAAGTATTAATGGTGCATGGCCAGGAGTATTATCATTTTCCATATCAAGCACATAAAAATCAGCAGGAAAAATGAGATCTTTAACTCTTACCAGGACATCTTCTAAAACTCCTGCTAGATGTGCTGTGCTCCTATTGGCAAGTTGGACAATCACTCCAGTTGGTGAAAGAACACCAATCTTGAGGCTCGAGTACACTGATTTGGGCATAACATTGATTGAGGCTCCCAAATCCAGCATAGCATTGGAGAACTCCATGTTGCCTATTGTGCATGGTATTGTGAAAGTTCTAGGATCTTTGCACATAGGTGGAATGGGTGGTTGGATGAGTGCAGACACATTTCTCCCCAAATTGACTCTCTCATTACCCCTTAAACGCCTCTTATGAGTGCACAACTCTTTGAGGAACTTGGCATACTTGGGGATTTGCTTAATTGCTTCAAAAAGTGGGATATTGACCTCTATTTTCCTGAAGGTCTCCATGATCTCTTTATCCATGTCAGATTCAGAAGCTTTCCTTGATTGAGTCTGCCTATTGGGGAAAGGAAGAGAAATTTTCTGAACCACTTCTTCATCCTTTTTATTTTGTTCACTGGTTGAAGATGAAGAAACACTTTGCTGGACATTTGATTTTTCTGGTTCAGATTCAGAAGCTGGACCGTCTACTTGCTTGCCACTCCTCAAGATGATGGCACTCACATTGCCTCTTGGGTTGATCACTGGTTGGGATGGAAAACTTCCTGAACCTTGACTTTTCAGCTCATTGACTGTTGTGGCTAACTGGCCAATCTTAGTTTCCAAATTTTGCATATTTGTTTCTATCCTTTGCTGGAACTGAAGAGTATTAGCAGTCAGTTGCTTCATTAGATCCTCAAGACTAGGCTCAAGTTTCTTGGGTGCTGGAGGAGGTGTATGGCTAGGTTCAGGTTGATTGTATCTTGCATGGGGTGGCTGATAAGGGGGGTTTGATGTATTCCCATACTTGAAGGCTGGATGATCACGCCACCCAGGATTGTAGGTGGAGGAATATGGGTCATATCTCTGTTGTTGTGGCTGCATGGGTTTACCAGGGAATATACCAGCACATGACTCAGTTGGGGTCTCTTGCAGCTGAGGGCACTGATCAGTATGGTGGGTATTCAGGGAACAAATACCACAGATTGAAGGAGGAGGAGCTTGTTGTTGTGTTCTCTGATTTAATGCCAATTGCCTCACCATTGAAGCTAACTCTTCCAATTTATTTTCTATCCTTTGTTGCTCCATGGGAGGTGTCCTCACCTCATTGACAGTAACTATTGGATCACTCAATCTGGTGCCAAATTGCTGAGCATTTTGGGCCATCTTGGCCAACAATTCATTTGCTGCAGTAGGAGTCTTATCCACCAATGCCCCACCAGCAGCTGCATCAACTATGTATCTATCCATAGGTAGTAATCCTTCATAGAAATATTGGATGAGAAGCTGCTCTGAAATCTGGTGGTTTGGACAGCATGAGTAAAGCTTCTTAAACATCTCCCAATATTCATGCAGAGACTCACCATTCAACTGTCTAATCCCACTGATATCCTTCCTGATTGCTGCTGTTCTGGAGGCTGGAAAGAATTTTTCTAAGAACAACTTCTTCAGCTCATCCTATCTTGTTATCAAGGCAGTGGGTAGATAGTAAAGCCAATCCTTGGCTGCCCCATCCAGAGAGAAAGGAAATGCTATTAATTTGATTTGTTCTTCTCCAACTCCATGTAGTCTCATGGTAGAGCAGACAACATGGAACTCCTTTAAGTGCTTGTGCGGATCTTCTCCTGCAAGACCATGAAACTTAGGCAACAAATGAATTAGACCAGATTTTAGTTCAAAATTAGCATCCAACTCAGGATAATTTATGCACAATGGTTGATAATGCACATCAGGTGCAATCAACTTTTTAATTGATTGTTCTTGCCTATTTTGAGGCACTTGTGCATTTTGGTTATCCATCCCAGTTATCCCAGCTGACTCAGAGTCTGTAGACTCCAACACAATATCAGATTCGGAATCTGATTCAACTTCTACACTGTCAACAGCTAACTCAACAATTTCAGCAAGAATTTCAGAAACTATACTAGTCCTAATGCTATTACTTCTCACTAGCCTATGGAAGGTCCTATCAATTTCTGGATCAAAAGGTGGTAAGTCCACGTGACCAGACCTTCTCATATACTAGAAAGGGCACAAATTCACAAGAAAACAACAAGAAAACAACAAAAACAACTAAATCACTACAAAAGACTCCAACCGATGAAAATCACCAAAAATTTAAGTATCTCAGAAAAATCTGATTTTTCATGGAAACATTCTTGACAAATTGGAGAGACAAACACAAAAAATAGAATTCAAAAATTCAAACTACAAAAATCACACTAAAAATCACAATTAATTAGAAAAATCAAAAAAATATTAAAAAATAGAAAAGGAGGCCTAAACGATGGAATTTGGCAAAATGGCCGCCCAAGATGATCCTTTGGATGATCAAGTGGTTGGAATTTGCTTAAAATGTCGAAAACTAGTGGTATACCAAGTTTAAGGTCAATCGGAGGTAGTTAGTTTTTTGCCTATGAATAGTAACCGATAAAAACTTAAAAACTTGTAAACCGTTTCAACAATACTAGATAACTTAAAATTAAACAAAGAAACACTTAAACAACTAATTAGATAACTTGGAAGTGAATTGGCTCCCCGGCAACGGCGCCAAAATTCTGGTTCACGCCACTACGATGCCAAATCGCCCAGAATTGAATTTGTGGCAATTTGCAGTATAGTGATCCCCAGGTCGTATTCACTCAAGGAGCCTCACTTCTTGATACTAATTAATAGTTCTAAACACCTAAACACTAATGAAGAGTACATAAACGTGGGGGGGGGGGTTTTGTGGCAGTACTAACAAAACAAACAAAATAGAACAGCAAGTAACTACAACAGCAGCAACAGCAGCAGCAGTAGCAACAGCAGAAATTGCAAGGTATTGACAGTAAAGAGACTATGTAATCAGCCACTAGGATTCATGGGAGTGTAACTATCATTACCTAACTCATTGATTCAATTTTGTTCTCATTCCATTGTTTGGTTCTTTATGAAAATGATTCTAGAATAACATCTAGAATTTAATGCTACTAATTACAGTCAAGAACATCTCTCTACTATAATTAGATGCATTCAGTGGAAAATCTCAACCAAACCAAGTTAAATATATCATCTAACTAGTCATTTCGCCTCCTTCACTTTCCTAATCAGTCAAGCAAGGTTATGTCTTATATATAAGTCAGTTTATGTTACATTCTCAAGCTCTAATCAGAATTTGACAGCAAAATAAACATGACAGCAAAACAGAAACGAAATGAGATGAAAATGGAGAATAAAACACTTAGCTTGCATTCTTAGTTCAAGCTACAACATCCCAGTGGTCTAGTGACTAATTACAATGAAAACTTAGCCCTCCATGAGAGCAAAACAGCAAACAACAGAAGCAAAAACAGAGAGGAAGAGAGAGCTACGAATTTCCTAAGTTTCTGGTTACAAAATAAAAGTCTTCTGATTTCTAAAACTGATGCCCTTTCAATGCCTTAGAATATTCTACCCTAGATGTTTCCTTGGATGCTTCCTCTATGATGTGGCAGTACTTTGACAGCAAAACAGCAGCAGATAGGTATGGCAGCAGTAGAATTAATATTTCAGCAGCAGAAAAGTATGGCAGCAGCAGAAGAATTAATATTTCAGCAGCAGAAAAGTATGGCAGCAGCAGAAGAATTAATATTTCTGCCCAAAAATTCTGACTACATGGCATTGAATAAGAGTTCAAGTGGGCCCCACATCCAGCATATCCTAGTCAGCATCTGCATCACCCAAAAAATGCCACATTAGCATCCAAATCATCATCTTTGTCCATGTCAGTACTTTTCTCTCCAAAATTAAAATTTGTAGGAATTAAATTGAGCATTTTACAATTCAAGTTCTAAAAATATAAAATTGAAACACATTCAATCCATAAATAGTTTATACCCAATAAATTCCAAAGCATAATAAAATTAGAGAATTGGCAACATTGAAATAGCCATAGGACTAAGATAGGGACTAAAAAGTATATAAAAAATGCCCGATATCAGACCTTCAAAAAAATAGAGGTCAGTATTCCAATTTTGGAGGCAATTAAGCAAATCCCTAAATACACCAAGCTCCTTAAGGAGTTGTGCACTTATAAGAGGTGTTTAAGGGGCAATGAGAGAGACAATTTAGGGAGGAATGTGTCTGCACTCATTCAGCCACCTATACCACTAAAGTGTAAAGATCCTGGAACATTTACCATACCATGTACAATAGGAAATATGGAATTTTTCAATGCTATTCTAAATTTGGGAGCCTTAATCAATTTTATGCCCAAATCAGTACACTCCAGCCTCAAGATTGGTGTCCTTTCACTAACCAGTGATAGTCCAACTTGCCAATCGGAGCACAGCATACCTAGCAGAAATCCTTAAGGATGTTTTGGTAAGAGTTAAAGATTTAATTTTTCCTGCTGATTTTTATGTTCCGGATATGAAAAATGATAACACTCCTGGTCATGCACCATTGATACTTGGTAGACCTTTTCTGAAAACTACAAAAACCATTATCAATGTGCATGAAGGAACTTTATCTATAGATTTTGCTAGCAACAAAATTGATTTCAATATTTTAGATGCCATGAAACATCCTATGAAAATCATTTCAATGTATATATGGTGAACTTTCTGGATTATTTGGTTGATGAGGCATGTGAGGATTTCCAAACTGAGTTGATTTCTGACTTTCCTGAATTTTCTAATTTGGTGGATGCTTTTGAGTGCAATTGTGCTGGTTCTAAATTTTGTCAAGCTTGTACTGAAATTGAAAATTCTTTAAGTATTGATAATTCTAATTTGAATTCTGATTCTGTCACTTTCTCTAGTTCAGATTTTAATTATGTTTTTATTTTAGGTAGTGGGATTTAAATTATAATGTTGTACATTCTTCATCTCTTTCTTCTTGTGCTGCTGACCCTTCCTTCTGTTTAGCCAAGGATTATATCTTTGATCAATCTGAATATGTAGGTGCCTTATTGGATGTGACTCCACAAAAATTAATTCTATCCACTATCTAACCACCTGCATTGGAGTTGAAAGCACTACCAGAAAGCTTTAAGTATGCTTTCCTGGAAGTAGGGGACTAATTTTCAATCATTGTAGCCAACAGTTTGAAGCCTAATCAAGAAGAAAAATTGATAAATTTGTTGAAGAAGAATAAGAAAGTGATTGGGTAGACTCTAGCAGACATTCTTCGAATTAATCCTTCCATGTACATGCATCGAATTCTCCTTGAAGAAGAGGTTAAACCAGTGAGGCAACCCTAAAGGTGACTCAACCCTATGATTCTTGAAGTGGTCAAGAAGAAGGTAAGTAAGCTCCTTCAAGTTGAAATTATTTATCCTATCCCTGATAGTAAATGGGTGAGTCCGGTACAAGTGGTACCAAAGAAAACTAGAGTGACTGTAATAACAAATGAAAACAATGAGTTAGTGCCCACTAGAGTCCAAAACAGTTGGCGTGTTTGCATTAATTATAGGAAGTTGAACCAAACAACTAGAAAAGATCACTTTCCCCTTCCTTTTATTGATCAAATGCTGGAGAGACTTGCTGGAAAGTCTCACTATTGCTTTCTTGATGGTTTTTCTGGATATTTTCAAATTCACATTGCACCTGAAGATCAGGAAAAGACCACCTTCACCTATCTCTTCAGTAGTTTTGCATAGAGGCATGCCTTTTGGTCTTTACAATGCACCCGTCACTTTTTAAAAATGCATGATAAGCATACTTTCTATATTAGAAGATTGCATGGAAGTGTTCATGGATGATTTTTCTGTTCATGGAGACTCATTTGATCATGCTTGAAAAATTTGGAGAGAGTTCTTGAGAGATACCTAGAAAAGAATTTGGTTTTGAATTATGAGAAATGTCATTTTATGGTAGAGCAAGGGATAGTTCTAGGCCACATAGTGTCACACATGGCATAGAAGTAGATAAAGCAAAAGTTGATGTTATCTCCTCTTTACCTTACCCTGCTTTGTATGGAAAGTTTGCTCTTTTCTTGGCCATGCAGGATTTTATAGGAAATTCATCAAGGATTTCAGTAAAATCACTCTACACCTTTCTAAACTCCTTTAGAAAGAAATTGATTTTGTCTTTGATGATGCTTGCAGGTTAGCCTTCGATGAATTGAAGAAGCAACTCACCTCCCCTCCTATCATCCAATCCTCATTGTGGGAGCTCCCCTTTGAGCTCATGTGTGATGCTTCAAATTATGCTGTGGGAGCAGTACTTTCATAAAGAGTAAAAGGCAAGTTGCATGTGATAGCTTATGTTTCTCGTACTCTTGATTCGGCTCAGTCAAATTACACAACCACAGAGAAGGAGTTTTTAGCAATTATTTTTACCTTGGATAAATTTAGATCATATTTACTTAACTCTAAAGTTATTGTGTTTTTTTTACCATGTAGCATTGAAATATTTATTGAAGAAGCTAGATGCAAAGCCAAGATTAATTAGATGGATGCTACTCCTCCAAGAATTTGATGTGGAGATCAAAGATAAAAGTGAAGTAGAGAATGTAGTAGTTGATCATTTGAGTAGGCTTTCTGAGCTTCTATTGGAGCATTTCCCTATCAGAGACAACTTTCCAAATGAGTGCTTTTTCCTTTTACATGGTACTAGTGAGCCTTGGTATGCTAGTTTAGTGAATTTTCTTGTTTATCTAAATTACTTGCATACCAAAATAAACATCAATTGAATAAATTAAGAAGTGAAGCTAAGTACTATGTGTGGGATGATCCTTATTTATGGAAGACTTGTAGTGATCACATTGTTAGGAGATGTGTTCCTGATCATGAGTTTGCATCTGTGCTTACTTTTTGTCATACTCTTGCATGTGGTGGACACTTTGGTCCATAAGGAACTGCTAGGAAAGTGTTAGATTCTGGTTTGTATTGGCCTACTTTGTTTAGGGATACCTATGAGTTTTGTAAAAATTGTTCTAAGTGTCAAAGAACTAGAAATATGTCTAAGAGAAATGAAATGCCTCAACAACCTTTTTCTTTTCTATGATAATTTTGATTATGGGGTATAGACTTTATGGGTCCTTTTCTAGTTTCTTTTGGCTCTATGTTTATTCTGGTTGTCGTAGATTATCTGTCAAAGTGGGTGGAATAAAGCCACCAGAACTGATGATTTTGTTGTTGCTATAGATTTTCTTCGTTCACATATTTTCTGCAGATTTAGTGTCCCTAAGGCCATAATCAGTGACCAAGGATCACACTTTTGCAATAGAAACATACAAGGGTTATTGAAGAAATATGGGGTGGTGCATAAAACTTCTACACCTTACCACCCCCAAATCAAGGGGCAAGCGGAGGTCTCCAACTAAGAGATAAGGCAAATATTAGAGAAAATCGTGTAGCCCAATAGAAAAGATTGGAGCAAGAGGCTTGATGATGCACTTTGGGCCTATAGAACTACCTTCAAGCTCCCATCGGCATGTCTCCATATTATTTGGTATTTGGTAAAGCATGTCACATGCCAATAGAGATTGCACACAAGGCATATTGGGCGTTAAAACAATGCAATATGGACATGACCCTAACTGGTAAGGAGAGGAAGTTGCATCTTCAAGAATTGGAAGAACTAAGGCTAACAGATTATAAGAACACATGCATCTACAAGGAGAGAACAAAAGCCCTCCATGATAAAAAAGAATTGAGAAGAAGGAATCTCAAGTAGGAGACAAAGTCCTCCTTTACAACTCCCGCCTTAAGCTCATGCCCGGTAAACTTCGTTCTAGGTGGGTTGGCCCTGTTGTTGTTACTAATGTATTTCCTTTTGGTGCAGTAGAAATTCAAAATGAGGCCACTAACAAACAATTCATGGGCAATGGCCAAAGGTTGAAGAAGTTCTATGAGGGCTTCCAAGAAGAAACTATAGAAGAAATTTGACTCTATAGTATACCGGCTCTGTGATAAGGTTGTATTCTTTCCCCTCCTTTTAATTTATGTCCTTTTTATTTTATTTGATATTTGGTGCTGATTTGCATTGAGGATAATGCAATATTTAAGTATAGGGGGAGAGAATTTAATTGGAGAAACATTGATTTTTGATTTAGAAATTTTCTGTATGTTTTCTCTGTTTTTTTTGTTTCTATCTAGAATTTTTGAGCTATCTTGCACGAATTTTTTGTACTGATTGGCTATGATTTTTGCCACTTTCTCTACATGTTTTTAAACCTTTATATGTCTTCTAGTAGTAGAATTTTATTTAATGTCTTTTGCATCCGTTTTGGTGTAGTTTTGTGTCGGTAAAGCCGAGTAGCAAGAAATTCTGCATTGCAGAATTTTGCTGCTCTATTTTGTTTGAATTTAATTCCCTCTTTTTGAAAATTTAATGGAGCTTTTGTGTGAAATCATGCATGATGAAATAGCTTAAGTGTGGATTAATTTTGCATGAAAAGAATTTAGTCTTCTTTTTCTAAGGAATTCAAGTAAAATGACAATGACGTTTTAAAGAATTTTCAGTAATAGTCTTTAAACCGTGAGAATTTGAGCTTTTATTGCAAAATGATATTCTTTCTTGTTGTATGTATTCCCTATGATGACTTTCACTTTAGAATTTGTCTTGAATCTTTGTTGAGGCTACATTTTGGAAATGATTTAGGCATTTGTTTCTTGTAACCATTCTAGCCAAATAGCCATCTTATATGTTATTTCCATTGTGTACCACTCTATGCCTTACTTCCACCTTTCTTTCTTGTGTTTCAAGCCCTTTTCCACCTTAAAACAAATTCTTTCTTTCCCCCAAACTTAGGATTTGAAGAGCTCCAGAAATTTCTTTTGAAAAGAGATTGAGCAAGTGCAAAAAGAAGGATTTATGGGCTGTTTTAAATTTTATTTTTGCTACTCAAAAGAAAGGAAAATTTTGACAATTCTTCATGAAAAATATATGGAGATAAAAAAGAGAATTTAAAAAAAAAAAGAACAAAAGAAAGAAATAAGAAAAGAAAAGTAGTAATTTTTATGCCCAAGTTTCATTCATGGTTCAATCTCTTAGGACTTAATTGATTCTCTTCATTTCTTTGAGTTTTTGTTGAACATTGTTTCTTGTAATTCTCTCCATCATCCAATCATTCTTTTGCCCACCTCACATCCGTAGTAAAGTCCTAATAATTCAAGCATGTATGTGATTCAAGTAGTGGAGATTTAGATTCTTGACAAGCTTATAGTAGTGAATTTGTGATAGGTTAAAATGTGAGTGCATTAACTTAAACACTTGAGAGAATAGAGTGTATACATATTTCCTTGTGAGTAGATTATTACTTGGATTCATTCTTGTCAACAAAATTGTCATGATGCTTGAACTTTTTAGAAATTTAAGATTTTTTTTCTCCTAGCATTAAATCTTTTCAAGCTCGAACTATTTCATTATTGCATACTTTCTACACTTCTTATTGTGTCCTTTGGTGTCTTTATTGCTTTTAATTGATTTTTCCCAGGAGTACAAAAGACTAAGTGTGTGGGATTTGATATCTAGCATTTTTATATACATTTTAATCCCTATCTTGGTCTATTTGCATTTTTGTCTATGGAAATTCTCCAATTTTGTTACACTTTGTGATTTATTGGGTCTAAATCAATTTTGGATGGAAAATAAATTATTTTCATATTTTAGGACTTAAATTATTAAAGACTCAATTTTATCCATTTGGGTATTTTTCAGAAATTAATTTTAGAGATTTCTTGATGATGTGGCGTTGAGGTGAACTTTTTTTCTGACATGGACGCTGATGTGGCACTTTTGGAATGAGTAGGACGCTAACTTGGCACTCTTTCCTGCTAATCAAATGACATGGATGTGTGAGATCCTCATTTCAGATTTGTCCAGCCCTTTTTGCCATGCATGCAACCTCCTCTTCCTAAAACTTTGGTGGAAATGGAAGCTGTAGGTATACCTCAGATTTTGCACACAAAAGAACTCTCCTGCTGCACTTATTTTACACTTTCTACTGCTTGTCTGCTGGTTACCACTTCTGCAGAAGAAAACAGCACACTTTAGCACCTTTTGAAAGTCAACTTTAGGGCATCTAGGGTAGAATATTCCTTATGCATTTTGGGCTTCAATTTTGTAACTGAAAACAGATATTCTTTACTTCTGTAACTTAGAAATTCGTAGGTCATATTCTCTCTATTTTCCTCTATACTATTTTGCTGGTTTTGCTCTATGGAGGGCTAAATCCCCTTTGTAATCAATCATTAGGAACTTGGGATGTTGTAGCTTGAACTTTCAATGCAAGTTAAGTATTTTATTCTCCATTTCATCTCATTTTCATTTTTTGTTCTGTTATTGTGTTTATATTGATACTAAATTCTGATATGAACTTGTAGAGGCATAAACTAATTTATATATGAGATGTAATCTTGCTGAATTAATTAGAAAAGTAAGCAAAACAAAATGGCTAGTTAGATGATATCTGACTTGATTTGGTTAAGGTTTTTTTTTAAGTTACATCTATCTATAGATTAATGAAGTTCTTCTTGACTATAGTTAGAAGCATTATAATTTCTGAAAGTTCCTTTAGAATTCTTTTTATAAAAAACCAAATGGTGAAATGAGAATAAGAGTGAATCAATGAGTTAAGTAGTGATAGTTACACACCCATAAATCCTAGTGGATGGTTACAATTCTCTCTTACTATCAATTCGTTCTGTTGGTTTGTTATTGCTGTTTACTACTGTTATTTCTATTCTGTTGTATGCTACTGTCATAACCAACCTACCCCCATGTTAATTAGTGTTTAAGTGTTTAGAATAATTAGTTAGTGGTTAAAAGTAAGGCTCCTTGAGTGAATACAACCTGGGGATGACTATATCGCAAGATTGCCACAAATTTAATTTTGGGCGATTCGGAACCGTAACGGCATGAACCATGCCACGAACGATATTAACCTTGGCTTTGATGAGCTATAAACTGGTCTCCACTAAACATAGGTAACCGGAAATATCATTATTCATCTTCTTGAAGGAAACATCCATATGGTCTTGGACACAGACGATCTCCTCAGCTACAAAAGAATACAGGGCATTGATAGATTCACTAATGCCAATAAGAAGAGTCTCAACTTTATGTGGTGGCAGAGACGATGGCACAAGAGTATCAGTATTATCAGGTTTAGCAATAGCATCAACAAGTGTTTCAGTAGTATCAAGATTAGTATGTTCAAGAGCATCTTGTGAAACAACATCACCAATTTGATTTGAAGTGGCATGAGGTGGTATATCCTTAGTCAGATCAATAGATGGTTCAACATGCACTACAGTTGGAGTGACAAGTGGAAGGTCAATCCTAGAATTGTTAACAGGTTTCTGTGACTTGTCATCAATGGCAGTGGTAGGAGATGGTGGGGTGGATGGAGGAACAGTAGAGGTAGGGTCAACATCTTTAGGAGATTGGGGTTTCACTAGAGATAGAGGAAGAGAAGTCTATTGGTGATCAGGTGCTTTCTTGGATAAAGCATGATCAAAAGAGGATGTGGTAGAATATTTCTTCAGAGGAGAAGTGTTTGCAGAGTATTCTATAGAGCCTTTCTTTTCTTCTCGGTCCTTTTCAGATTCCTAAAACTGCTTTCTGATTCATCTATTTTTGAAGGCTGTTCAGGGCTTACGAATTTCTGATAGTTTAATTTCTTCTATCTTTTTTGCCTTGGCTCACCCACAAGTTAATTTGGTAAACTTCCTTGGAAGAAGAAACTTTATAGAACTAAGGGCCATTTTCGTCTTTCCTTTACGAGTACTAGGACCTTCTATTGTGTCAAGATCTTTAGCCCAGACCTAACCTTTACTTGTTTTCTTAAAACCCATATTCAGTATGAGCCTGCTATCATACGTTCCTTGTGGGGAGGTAGGGGCAACGCAATAATTATCCATGATAACTTTGGGATGTTTGGCGATAACAGTAATGAGGGAACTATAAAGCAACTCAGCCTTCTTGTTCACGAGAGCTTTTTTCATATGGCTCTGTAAGATAAACGGGGAGGTTAACAGAGAAATAGTGAAGAATAGCCCAAGCAAGAAATTTTTCCAAGAAGATAGGAGTATTTAACTTTCTTGCTTTAGGGATAATCATCTGTGCAATGGCGGATAGAACTTGGTGAGACACATTGCATTTACTGATGTCCATGAGGCCCGATTGTCCCCCCATTAACTTTTTGGTAACTTTTTCCCTAGAGTACCATTCCAGAGAAATTTCTTTGTGGCTACTGTTGTGTTCAATGCCTTCATTTGGGCATCCAGTAATTTTAGCTAGAAATTCCTGGGTAAGCTATATTCGTCTTCCTTTTAGTAGTGTGGAACCCTTCAGGTTATCTTGAAATTCCATATTAGGATGGAACTCTTTAACCATTTCAGGATAGATAAGTTGACTTATGGAGAAAAATGAACCCCATCCTATATCCATCAATTTTTTGAGCACGTCTATCTTGGCTCCAATGAAGAAGTCAAAATCAACTGTTCATGCAGCAGAACATTTGCGATACTGAAAATCTAAGTACCGATATTTGGCATTGTCGAATGTAAAGGTTTTTCCATGAGGATGAGATCCGATAGTTGTAACAGAAAAATCAGAGAAGCATTTTTGTATTAGGGAAGCCATTGTTACAGAGAAAAGCAAGCTCAAAGGAAGAAGATGGTAAACTTTCTAATTTATTGAGTGCAGTGAAAAAGGCAAGGACATATGTCTTCTTTATAGCCGGTGGTCCCAATAGTTACTTTCGAAAAATCAGCCAATTATGTATATGGCATTTACTACCAGATTGAACATAAGCAGACATTGAACATAATATCTGGATGACTTGTTGTGAGGTAGAGAAGAGATCCAATCATTCCTTTGAATAGTTTTTGATCCACGGTTTTTCTAGACACATCCTTGTCCAATTTTTGCGCAGTACCCATTGGGGTCCTGGCTTCTATTACGTTGTCCAGACTGAAATTCTTTAGAAGTTCTTTGACATACTTTCCTTGGTTGATGAAGATTCCATCTGAGCATTGTTTAACTTGTAATCCAAGGAAGAATCCTTGCTACAGGAGTGAATGTTTCTTCAAAGTCAATGCCCTCCTGCTAGTTTGTATCCTTGTGCTACCAGCCTTGCTTTGTTGTGAACAATGGAACCTTGTTCATCAAGCTTATTCTTAAATACCCACTTGGTTCCAATTATAGATTTATCACTTGGTGCAAGTTCCAAATTCCATACTCTATTTCTTTCAAACTGGTTCAGTTCTTCTTGCATGGCTATAATCCAGGAGTCATGGTCAAGTGCCTCATCAATGTTCTTTGGTTCAGTTTATGATACGAAAGCCATATAGTTCATTCTTCATATTGATGATCTAGTTCTTCCTTTTTTTTATAGGATCACCAATGATAAAATCATGTAGATAGCTGGTGGATCCTCTCCACTCTCGTGGAATTTTTTGTTGATCTCTCTAGGGAGCTTTATTGACATTAAGCTCCTGAGACGTATTTCATTCTTGTTGACTTGATTCCTCATCAACTTCAATGCTAGGAGGTACTTGATTTTTGTTTCCTCTTAAATCCTTCGGAGGTATCGGAGACTGAGATGGCTCATCATCATTTGCTTTGTTCACACACTCACGAACAGGAAATTTATCATCAAAAGTAACATCAATAGCTTCTTCAATAGATTTTGACATAATATTGAATATTCGATAGGCCTTACTATTATTCGAATAACTGAAAAAAAAAATACCTTATGTAGATTTTGCATCAAACTTTCCAAGGTTATCTTTAAGGTTTAAGATGTAACATTTGTAGCCAAAAGGATGAAAATAGTTTATGCTTGGTTTCCTTCCTTTCCATAATTCATATAGTCTTGTTCAAAAAATATAACATGATGTGTTGACAGCTTCTGCCCAAAGATTTTTTGGAAGATTATTTTCACAAAGCAAGGTTCTTGCTATATCAAGCAGGGACTTGTTTTTCCTTTCTGCAACACCATTTTATTGAGGAATTCTAGGAGCTAAGAAATTGTGTGATATTCCTATATCAACTCCCCAAACATACAGTAAGAGAGTTTTATAGGAAATAACACAGTTACAAATTAGCAACCTCAAACCATAGATTAACACTCTGCTTTTATGTTAGTATCCTGGTAGGTCACTCTGACCTTTTACAACCTCTTTAACTTAAGAGGATCAGCCAAGGGCTTTTACACAAAAACAGAAATTCTACAATTCTAAAACAACCAGGTTCCACTCACTAAGACCCTAAAAGTGCTTACAAACACCATAATGAGAGATATGAGAAGAGGGGTATAAAAATATAAATCTTTTTTTAAAAAACTTAGAAAACAATTGATGTGTGCCTCAGCTCAAGTATAACTTTTCTTCTCAAGAGTATTCTGATAGTTATGTTTTTCTCTTTGATAATCTCTGAAAACCTATTAGTGAGGAAGGTATATATATATATATACATACACTCTTGTGTAGCTAGCCATTGGAGATCTTTGCATATCTTCAACTTTTAATGGATCTTTTTAATTTCTTGATGCTGACATCATAGAGCATAGCTGACATTGGATTTGATGAATTACCTTGTTTGACTTTCAACATAAATTAGGTACACTGACATCCACATCAGTTTTAAAGCCACCGGTTTGTATTCCTTAGATTAAGCAATCTCATTTTATCTTTTCTAGAAAAGCTGACACAGCTCAAAAAGAGGCTGCATAGAGAAAGAAAGCGTTCCGACATTACAATAGCTTATATCTGTACCTTGAAACTTTAACTAGGCGTGACTTCTTCTCTCTTTTGTCTTTTTCTCAAGATATACTCATTATTCATTTTGTGAAGGCCATTCCAACTTTCTTGGAACCCATTTCACCATTTTTCTCATTGAAGATCCGAAGTGAATTATAGGCCACTTTAGTCTTGGGCCGAAATTCTTTTCTTTGACACAGGATAGATTCATTAATCAAAAACAACTAGCATGCTGATTTTTATCCTAATGGTTGTCCTATCAATCTCCCTCTTTTTGATTAATGTCAATCAATCTGGTATAAGCTCCCCCATAATTTGTATACCCCTATACTTGGTGCATTTTTAATTTATAGTTTTCTAGAAACAAATTTATAAAACATTTAATAAAATACTCATGAACATCTTTTGTTTAGAGTGGGTGAGTCTCCCATTAGTGAGCATATCGATAGAAAAGAGGCAAACTTAACAATAATTTAACAATTTAGAACAAGGATATTTACATCAATTCATTAACCAAAGATATTTCTCCCCCATTGACATAATCAAAAGAGGGAACAACAAAAATAGGTCTACCATGACAGAAAGCCAAAAAAAATAAGGTCCAAGACCATACATCATTACAAATAGAAAACATGGACCTAAATCAAGCTAAGACCTAACAATACTAAGATGGTGATGTGAGTTGAGTAGGAGCAACTGAGGCTAATTGAGGCATAACAGTGAGTGACATAACAGGCATCACCACATATTATAGAAGAGAGAAATTGGTCTCAACATGAAGCAGACAACCATGAATCTTGATAAGTTCAGTGGCATGATAGTCATGGTCAGTATAGAGATGCAGAAACTACTCAAACAAAAATTTTTTTAGGCTAGTCACATCAGACGATAACCCTTCAATTAAGGAAGTAAAGTGACGAAACAAAGGCCCAGAATCAGCAGGAGGATCCACAGATGATTTCATTTTAGGAGGTCTTGGTCTTGAAGAGTAGGGTCTTAGTTTTCCTTGACAATTTTAAGGGATAGATCGGGTAATTCCACCAACAGAATATTTGAGGGAGCCCTTTTTGTTCGGTGGGTCCAGTGTCAGGAAGCTCTCTACCAACTTCTTCTGATACCTCAAGGCTGTCTTTTGAGTCTGCTTCTTTTGTTGGGCTTTGAGAGGATGTTGAATCCTCCTCATCATTCATGTGAATAGATGTTTTTCCTTGGTGAGGCGCGAAGATTTCCTCGGAGGTGAAACAATTTTTCGAGACACCTTTTGTTTGATCGCAGTACCTTTTTTCTTTCCCTTCTTGAAATAAAACCAGTGTTATCATGATTAGAATCACCCTATTCATCTTAGTCAATGAATTCCCAGAGAGATGAAAACCCATGCTATATAACAATCTAGCCTCATTGGACCCCTGACTCGATGGTTCCTCAGTATGATATAAGTTTAAATTCACATTTCGTTACTTGGCAATCAAAGTCAATATAGTCCCATAAGGGAGTTCAACCTTTTTATAGATAATGACATATTTCATGTGATTTAGCTTGATGAAAGGTAGATTTAGAGGTAAGCCGCAAAGAGCACACCAGGTGTAAAAAATCTTAAGAAAGGTAAGGCTGTAGGACTTACCTACATGTGGGATAATGGTTTGGCTGATAGCATAAATGAAAAGCCAATTTGAGACATCTAATCATGCTACATCTAGAGTATCTGATTTTTTGTTCATGAGTTCTCAATGGCTTGCTTCCTATTGTAACCTTCATAAGGGATTTCCTTATGACTAAAGTAGTGCTTAATTCCATCATTTGGACACCTGACAACATTAGCCAGAAACTATTGGGTGATTTCAATCTTTCGCCCTTTCATCATTGACGTAGTCCAGGGTTTTTTTGGAATCGAAAACTAAATTTGAATAAAAATTCCTTGATGAAGATGAGGTAGATATAGTCGTTAACTGCGAAGAATGCCCCCTAACCAATCTGTTCAAGCTTCCTGAAATAGTCAATATTTGCTTGATCGAATAAGGTGTGGTCCACGATATGAGAAACAATGTAGCTCCAATGGATAAAGTCATTGATGAATCGTTCTTTTTCCTTGTCGTCTCTGAAGGTCTTCCTGCAATGTACATCTCCAACCAATGTGTTAATGGTAGATGCAGAATCTTTCTTCTTGATTGGACATGGGAATGTCATGTTTGTGACAGAGGAGAAAAAAAGAGGATTTGAAACAAGAAAGATGGAGAGATTTAGATGAGGCCGAGAGAGAGATGGTGAAGAAAAGTAGGATAAAGGAGATTGATTTATAGATGTCCCTAGGTAGCTACAATTACTAATAGCCTTAACTCCTTGTACGATTGAGGGTTGTAGCTTTATTGGATGTGGCGTGAAGAAAGGAGAAATGTGGACAGAGGGGCAGCTCTTTTAGAAATTTTTTAAAAGAAACTGTTTGAAAGAAATGATGGGAAATAGAGATATCGATTCAATATCTGGTCCACTCAAGCCTATTGACAACAAGCCTAAAAAAAAAGTAAATTGATAAACAACCATACAGTTACAACATATAGATCAGGTTATTGATTTGCACACAGTTCATGTTATTGTTTTGCACATAGATCATGTTATTGAAGATAGTGATGCATATGACAAATTATAGTTAATGAGGATGTTGTAGATTTTAATTTGAAAGTTCCAACATTCCTAATTTTCATCTTATTCTAATAAAATGTTCTTCTACTAATGGCTTAATGAAGATATCAGCAAGATGATTTTTAGTAGCACATACTCAACTGTGATGTCCCCCTTTTGAACATGGTCCCTCAAATAATGATGCCTAATTTCAATATACTTTGTTCTGGAATGCAAAACTAGATTTTTTGAAATATTTATAGCACTCATGTTGTTACAAATTATTGGAATTTTGTCATATTTTAGACCAAAATCCAAATATTGTTGTTTCATCGAGAGAATTTGTGCATAACAATATCTTCTTGCCAGATACTTTACTTCAGTAATAGACAAGGCAACAAAAGTTTATTTCTTGCTATACCATGAAACAAGACAATGACCTAAAAATTGACATGAACCACTTGTACTTTTCTTTTAGTTTTGCAACCACCACAATCAACATCTGAATATGCTATTAAACTATATTCATTACTTTTAGGATACCACAATCGCAAATACTGAGTACCTTTCAGGTACCTGAAAATTTGTTTTACAGTAGCAAGGCAGGATTCTCTAGGATTAGCTTGGAATCTTGTACATAGACATACACTGAACATGATATGAAGTTTACTGGCAATTAAATGAAGTAGGGACCCAATCGTACCTCTATAAAGTTTCTGATCCAGTTTCTTGCCATAGTCATCTTTCTCAAGCTTTTGGGATGCTCCCATTTAGGTGTTGATTTCTTTTGCTTTCTCCATTCCAAATTTCTTTAAAAGCTCTTGCATATATTTGGTTTCACTGATAAAGATTCCATCTCTAACTAGCTTTACTTATAGCTGAAGGAAGAAGGATATTTCTCCCATCATGCTCATCTCAAATTCACTAGTCATTAACTTTGAAAATTTCTTGCACAAGTTTTCATTAGTAGTCCCAAAGATTATATCATCCACATAAATTTGTACAATCAAGATATTTTCATTTTCATTCTTGATAAGTTAAGTCTTATTTTCCCCTTAAAGAACCATTACTTATTAAAAATTTGCTTAACCTTTCATACCAGGATCTAGGAGCTTGCTTTAAACCATATAGTGCCTTTGATAACTTAAAAACATGATCAGGATGTTCTATATTTTCAAAACCAGGAGGTTGTTTCACAAATACTTCTTCAATTATATATCCATTTAGGAAAACACTTTTTACATCCATTTGAATAATATAATGCCTTTAACACAAGAAAAAGCAAGTAGCATCCTGATAGATTCTAACCTAGCTACTGGTGCAAAGGTTTCTTCAACGACAATTCCTTCTTGTTGATTATAAACTTGAGCAACAAGTCTGGCCTTGTTTCTTACCACATTTCCTTCCCTATCCAATTTAATTTTGAACACCCACTTAGCTCCAACTATGGATTTGTTTTTGGGTACTGAAACAAGTGTCTATGCTTTCCTTCTTTCAAACTAGTTGAGCTCTTCTTGTATTGCAATAATCCAAGAGTCATCTTCAAGAGCTTCATTTATGTTCTTTGGTTTAAGTAGAGACACAAATGCTATACTGCTCATCTTTTTCCATGAAGATCTTGTTTTTCTTTCCTCAACAGGATCCCCAGTAACATATTGGAAATGATAGTTTGAAGTACCCTTCCATTCTCTTGGAATTTTTTGTTGATCCCTATGTGGTGAGTAAGCAAGATCCTCGAGTCAGTCTATCAATTGCTGATGTGGAAACTCCCTATGATCTGATTCTTCATTCTAACTAGTGGGAAGCATACTTGTTTAATCAGAAGCTTCTGCTTGAGTTTATGTATCAGGAGGCAAGTTTGTTTTATCAGGACCCTGATGCAAAGCTTCCTCTCTTTGTGAAAATTTTTCATTATTCTGTGGAGCCTCATCTTCATCGGGTCTATTGAAATTCTAAAAAATATGGTTAGAATCATCAAAAGTGATATGTATTGATTCTTCTATTGTAGGTGATCTCTTGTTGTACACATGATAGGCTTTACTGTTGTTTGAATATCCAACAAACGTTCACTCATCTGATTTTTCATCAAATTTCCCTATATTGTTCTTGGAATTTAAAATGAAGCATTTACACCTGAAAGAATGAAATAACCAATATTTGGAATTCTTTCTTTCCATAATTCATATGGAGCTTTGTTCAAGAATGGTCTAATCTAAATATACTACTAAAAGAGTTCCACTCAAGCGCATTAATGGCAGCATCTCTCTTAAATGTACACACCTCAGCAACTGATGTGTCTTCTATTTTTACAAGTTGTTCTTATCTTTTTTTTTTCATTTAATAGCCACTTTTGACAACCAATGAAATGATTTTATATTTTAAACACATTATTTATTCTGCACGCTCTCCTCAATAGTTTGTTATTGGTGTAAAAAATTGGCAAACCACTAATATGAGCAATAATGATGGAATGCAAACAGTTCATATTCGCAACTCATTTTGAATTTGAATTTGTTTCTGTAATAAATATTCTTCTCATTGTTCACTTTTGCATTTGTTGCTTTGCTTAACAGCTAATCTCCCACTCCTACTAGCTTGGCTTCAAGGTTGGTCATCTATTTTTTGTTCTCTATTCATTATTTGTTTCGGGTTTGATCTTTATCTTCCTTTTTTGTTCCTGCTTTTCGTTGTTCTGCGTTTTGTTGTTCTGCTATATTTCTATTTTGCCATCATCATTATGTCTTTGTGTTTCGGGTTTGTATGATTGCGTCTTTTCTGACGTTGTTTTTATTTTTTTTTTCTCTGTTTCTATTTTGCTGAAATACAATTTTTTGTTTGTTGTGTGCTGTCTCTATTTCATTTCGTCGTATGTTCCTGTTCTATGTTCTCTGTTCGTTTCTAATGGGAATACTTCTAATAAGTTTTTTTTTTAATTTCTTTCAACTTGGTGTTTTGGTTGATTGTATTTTATTTCTTTTCTGAAGGATATCTTAATCTTTGTCTCTTCTTTTGAATAAGGTTCATGAACGTTATGTTATTAGACTGCGGAGGAAGTTACAGTTTGAGGAGAGGAAACAAGCTGATCAAAGAAGGGTAATTCTACTTTTAATTATAATCTGACATTATGGCTTGTTGTTCTTCTGGATTTATGAGATTTAAGGAGAAAATAGTAAGTAACATGTCAATATGTGCAGGAGAAAAAAGAAAGAGGAACTATGTAATATATTTATGTTTTCTCTTCCAATATTTATGTTTTCATATTCAATGTTTATGTTTTCTTTTCCAATGAAAAATGCTTTCCATTATAATTTTTTTAAAAAAATGAATAAAGCTTAATTAGAGTTAAAAGGATTGTAGAAATCCTAGTTTTCTAATAGTAATTTCTTTTTTTTTTCTTTAATTTGTTTGTCTTTGGTGGATCAAAATTAGTATTTTGTATTTTTGTGTGTGTTATTATTGCAAGTTTAGAGTATTATTTGTGATGCAGTGATAAGTTGCATAACAGTTATGCTTGTACTGCCGGTGCTTTCTGATTCTAAAACGATGCGATGGTTGAACCATGCAGTTGAAAACATATGGCCCATATGTTTGGAACAAATAGCCTCTCAGAAGATTTTGCTTCCCATCATGGTTCTTAGAGAAGTACAAACCTTGGACTACTATGCTTGAGCAACAGGTATGTAAAACTTGAATGAAAGAGGACTATTAAATTTATTTATTTGACATCGTGTATTTTTTACAAGAAATTGTTTTTTCACCTAATTAAATGTTATAAATTAATATATTACTAATAAAAGAAAGTTAGTATTATATTTTAGAAAAAAGAACGTGTTGTAGAAGAAGAGAAGTTGGGAAATTTTTCATGACATTAAAGTATTTTGTTAAGATCATCATTTATGGTAATAGACATTTATTTTGTTGTATATAAAATAAAGTTACGAGATTCGTGTAAATAATCAAGACCTAAATTATATACCATCTATTATTTTATTCATAAAAAGAGGATGATTGTTTCCATCTGAGTTACAAATAACCTTGATCAGGTGCACCAGGTTTTACAAAACTAATGATTGTTTCATATAATATGCAACTAAACTCTAGGGTAAAATACTGCCAGCTGAATGATAATCTTGATCAGGTGCACATGGTTTTACGATGATAAACTTATGCTGATTCTATATCCTCAATTTTTGTCTCCCTGTAGGACTTGGTAATCTGAGTAGTCGTATCCAAGAAGTACAAAATAAATGAAGTCAAGTAGCAACAAGTAAACATAGGTATAGGTCCATAAATCCAGAGAACAAGAGGAAATGACAAGTAGAATTCTCTCAACCCAAGGGACCAAGAGAGACTTCCACGATTCAAGGTTTTTTCGTCATATTCAATAAAATCATTTTTGCCTTTGAATGTATGTGTTGTGATCCAGAAACTCACATGTGCATAGTATTTAATAGATTGTACATTACATAGAAATGCAATAAGAAAGCATACTGAAAACGTTTATATTGCTTAAGAAAAGGTTGACTTATATTGTATTTTGTTTTGCACTAAAGTTTGTGTATTGAACATTGCTGATAAAGGAAAATTATTGATTATCTTCAATAAAAGCTTACATTTGGATTAATTCCTACCCAAATATTTATTTGTTATTGTTTCCCTTCATTAAATGTTCAACTTTATAGTAGTTTTTTTAATGTGTTTGTTGAATCTCTAGTACGCCCTCATCATAACTTGAAGCATTTCCTTTTGATTAGTTGTAGAAGTTTTGGTAAAAGCAAAGACGTAAGGCAGTGTTGATGCTGTACTTGGTCTTTTGGGTTGAAGTGGAACACTCAAGTATTTAAGGGAAAAAGATTCTATCTAACACTTGATAGCACAAAGGTATTTTAATATTGATTGAATAAGTCATAATTTTTGTTTATGTATTTATTTCTTCGTGTATCAATTGTTATCTCTTTTGCAATCTATCACAGTGACATGAAGTTATGATGAGTTCCCATTTTCTTCCATTTGAGATTTTAATTGAACTGCGTCATCATGAGTCTGCTGATATTGCCTACTCTAGCCTAGCATAAATATATTAGAAAATTTTAACTGGTATCAATTATTGTGTTTTCTGTCTTGTTGTTAGTACTTTTGAGTCCTTACTACAAAAGGAAAAAGAAGAAACTAAAAGAGAGATTTCCAAAGCTATTGAGAAGGTTGTCACTATTAAACTGCAGAAGATGCAGTCCAAGTTTGACAGATGTTATAAAGAGAAGAAATTTCTGGAAGATGTAAGTTGAAATCCAAAGAAGCTATTCAGATCATAGTAATTGAAATTGCAAGATTCCTTATTCAACTTATGTGGTTTGATCTAACTTGAATCTCCTGGGTAACTAGAAGTTTATTGGATTCATGATTGAAATCGCTAAAATAGTGCAATTTGTGCTGGGAATTGCATATTTCATGTTTCTAACAATTCCTTTGCTTTCAGTAACAAATTAGAAAAAGACATACTTATTATTTATTTATTGACTTTGTTAGTATACTTTTATAACTTTTGGATATATTACGTGTTTGAAAAACCTCACAAATTGGTCCCTTTCATTGAATTTAACAATAATAAGCTTTGTTGTGCTTAACATAGGATGTATTGAATTAAATATATGTATCTCCTTTTTCTTTTCATCACTTTGAACACATTCTACATGTATGATTAATTTATGGCTTGATTGTCTTGACGATTTAGATGTATGTTCTGCTTATATATCAAGCTTTCCTCTTTACATTGTTGGAAAATATGTAGGCCGAATTTAACTCAAATTATTTAATTATTATGTTATGTTATCAATTCAAGTTTATTAGACTTTAGAAAACCTTTAGAAAATCTATAGTTTCTCAGCTACTAAACTGAAATCTAGAGTTGTTCATTGTTGCGGTTTGATTATGTGTTGCATATTTTAAACACTTTTTAAGTTTTTAAAACAGAATGCACATTTAGTGCCACATGACATACTCATTATTGAAAGATTATGTGGTCAATAGGTTCAAGGTTTTTAAAAAGATTTACCTTGCATTCCCTAATTATTATGGTGTGTATTTTGAAAAGGTTTATATTACTTTAGAAAAGGTTGACTTATAGTGAACACTTCTGATGAAGGAAAATTATTAATTATTTTCAATAAATGCTTACATTTGGATTTATTCCTACCCATAATTTTAGAAGTTATTGTTTCCCTTCATTAAATGCTCAACTTTATAGTAGTTTTTTAGTGTGTTTGTTGAATCTCTAGTACAACCTCATCATAACTTGAAGCATTTTCTTTTGATTAGTTATAGAAGTTTTGGTAAAAACAAAGAGGCAAGGCAGTGTTGATGCTATACTTTGGTCTTTTGGGTTGTAGTGGAACACTTAAGTACTTAAAGGAAAGAAGTTCTAATACTTGATAACAAAGGTATTTTAATATTGATTGAATAAGTCATAATTTTTGTTTATGTATTTTTTTCTTCGTTCAATTTGTGCTGGGAATTACATATCCCATGATTTTAGCGATTCCTCTGCTTTCAGAAATTGGAAAAAAGTGGTGTGGAAGAATTGGACAAGTTGCTTATTAATTTGTTATTTGGGGTTGCCTTTCTCCCCATTCTGTGTTCTAATATTTTCATTTTTGTCATTTGTGCCTTAATCTTACATTTGATTATATATGTCACTTTTGTTTTGAGAGGAAAAATCTAAAGATATATGATTAGGTAAATACCAAAGACGTTTAGTGATAGCAGAAGTGCTCCTTTCATTTTGTTCATGAAATAAGCCAAAATGTCTATTGTAGGAAATGGTGACCCCCTTCAAGATTAATTGTACAAGCTGTATACGCAACATGTACAAGAAAGCTATGAACTTAACTCATTTTGAGAGGAATGTTTTGAACCTTAATTGCTGTTTTGATAATTGCTTTTTTAATTTTTCAAGTTTATTGTACATTAATTGTTATATTGTGATAAACAAGAAGGATTGCAAAAGTAGCCAATAAGGAAAAATCTAAAGATATGTGAGTAGGTAAATACCAAAGTTCATATTTTCTACACATTACTGATTTAAGAATTGTTATCTAACTAATTCAATATTTATCATTTTGACAAAAAAAATTATCATTCCTTGCTTTTTTTTTCGCTTTTCCTTTCAACAAGAAGAATTGCAAAAATCACCTATAAGGAAAAATAACTATAAATCTCAACAAGAAATATTCCAATGTACCTAAAAGGAAAAAATTAAAAATTTGTGATTAGACAAGTAACAAAGTTTATATTTTCTACTTGTATTTGGTTTAAGAACTATTATCTAACTAATTCAATATTTCTCATTTCAACAAAAATAAATTATGTATTTAATATATTTTTCTATAATTATGATGATTAGCAAGGATATTAATAAAATTATTATTTATTAATTATCAGAGTAATATTCAGTATGAAAGAATTAAAATGATAAGAGACTACATTCATCTTTATGTCGCCATCTCAAGAGTAAAGAGTAAAAAATGATTGAAGATCCTTATAGTTAACAAAGAAGGGAATCTAATGACAAGCACTACAAATGTAGTTTATAAAAAAGTATTCAAAAATTTCTGTTAGAGGCAAGTAAATTTCATTTTACTTTTTTTCTTAATATTAATATATTCATGTCAATTTATGTCATCACTTATAGTAGTATCAAAACAGGACTAGGCCCGTGGGCTGGCTTATGACAACTCATAAATGGGTGGTTTTGGGAATCAAATTCTTTGTAATACTTCATTACAAAATTGTTCTATATTTTTTACAATGGCTTAAAATTTTTGTATCTGTATTTTTTTTCTATATTTCATTCATTATTATTATTTTTGCATGTGTTTCTTTTTTTGAGCTTCTACTATAAACGTATGCATTTTACGGGTCATGCACTAGTTAGACACCTATTTAAGACGTAACAGGGGGTGTTTACTGCCTCTGCCCAAAGATTTTTGGGAAGACTACTTTCACATAACAGGGTCCTGGCCATGTCTAGCAGGGACCTGTTTTTCCTTTCAGCAACACCATTTTGTTGTGGGGTTTTAGGAGCAAAGAAATTGTGACTTATTCTCTTTTCATTGCAAAATTCTTCAAAAATAGTGTTTTCAAACTCTGTTCCATGATCACTTCTTATATTAGAAATCAGGACCTTTTTTTTCATTTTCAACATTTTTGCAAAAGATTTTGAAAGATTGAAAGCAATCACTTTTATTCATAAGAAAGTACACCCAAATAAATCGGGAATAATCATCAACAATCACAAACCTAGAGGATTTTCCTCCTAAGCTTTGTGTCTTCATTGGACCAAACAAATCCATATGAATTATTTATAGGACCCTAGTGGTTGAAATATGTTCTTTTGATTGAAATGAAGTTTTGATATGTTTTCCCTTTTGGCAAGGTTCACATACATGATCTTTTACATATTTTACTTTAGGGAGACCAACTACAAGATCTTCATTGGAAAAATTAGAAATATGGCGCATATTAAGATGCCTTAGTTTTTTATGTCACAACCAACTAAGATCTTGAGTAGTAGCAAGACATTTGTATAGTTGATAATCCTTGTTAGATAGAATATAAATATTTTCATGCTTGATTCCTTCTATTACCATGCTACTTCTATCAGAATTTTTAATAAGGCATTTTGTGGATGTAAAAGTCACTGTGTACCCTTTGTCACATAGTTGGCTAATACTTAAGAGACTATATTTAAGTCCTTTAACCAGAGAAACAATTTCAACTGAGAAAGTAGGATTGATGCTAACTTTACCTATACCTACGATTTTACCTTTTTTGATTGTTGCCAAAGGAAACACTCCCATTGTTATGAAAGTAGTTTGATTTATCACTTGTCAGGTGTTTCGGATAAACTAAGTCTAGAAACAAGCATCCTTGTCCTTGCTTGGTGCTCAGGCGGACCTGCAATCAATGTCTGGTTTAGGTACCCAAAGTATCTTGGGTCCTTGGAAGGTTAATCGGCTATAATGTGGTTCTTTTAGGGACCCAAATTCTTTTATTTGAAATCCTTTTAAAGTATTCATAACATTGATAAGATAAATGTCCTTTTTCTCCAATTTATAACAACTTCTTGTTCCTTTTGAGAAACTATTTTGATTGGAGATTAAGGAAAAAGATCTTCCTTTAAAACCAAGACCAACTCTGTCCACGGTCTTCTATTGACTTCCTAACATCATATTTAAGTTTTCTTTTCCTTGGACAAATCTACTTAAACCATATGTAAATAGTCTACCTTTGCTTTGAGGGTCCTATTCTCAAACATTAGTGAAAGAATGCATTGTTCCTCTTGCAAATGTTTCACTTTTGCTTCAAAATAGTTTTTCTCATTAATAATGGTTTCAAAATTCTTTAACAGTTTTAGATGTGATTTCCTAAGATTATGATATTTTTCTAAAACCTCTGCTGAATCTTCTACAAGACAATCAAAAGCATGTGAAAGTTCATCATAGGATATAGAGAGATCATTTGCCTCATCAGCATCTGCTTCTGAATCACTATTTGCTATAAGACATATGTTAGCCATTTTAGAATCTTTGTCTGATTCACCTTCCAATAGCTCATCATCGCTTTACGAGGCATTTGCTACTAAGGTCCTTTTATCTTTTCTGTCTTTTGAAAGTTGTGGGCTTTTTGTTGGTAGATAACCCTGCTTCTTGCATTTGTAGCAAGTTATTGTTTCTCTGTTTTTCCTAGTACCTCCTTGATTTCTGTTGTTCCTATATCATTGCTTGTAGAAGTCAAACATCCTTTTAGATAGTAGAGCCATTTCCTTGTCATCTTGAGATTCCACTTGTCAAGAGGGTTCTTCCTTTTGTGTATGTTGATCTGAGAGCTATTCCCATTTCTTTCCTCTTGTTTATTTCTTCTACCTCTTGCTTTAGATATGTTTTTTCATATGCCATTAATTTTCCTCTTAATTCATCAATGGTTATGGTGGCAGTCTTACCTATCTCCTCAATTGCAAATGCCTTAATTTTCCAGGGTGCTGATAAGTTCTTTCAGCACCTTGTGAATAATCTTCTCATGTCGATATATTACCCCTATGAGATCAAGTTCATGGGTAATCTTTGCCAGCCTATTGAACATTTCTTCAATAGTTTCATCATCTAGCATTTTAAAGTTATCGAACTCTTCCTCAAGACTGTCGATTCTTCTTTTCTTTACTTCGCCTGTTCCCTCGTGGGTAATTTTAAATTTTTCCCACATTTCCTTTACATTCTTGCATCTAGAGAGTTTCTTAAATTCCTCAGCATTTACTAGATGGCTTACTGCCTTGTAATTGATCTCAATTTTTTGTTCATCTTTTGCTGTCTGTTCTCCAAATTCTTTAAGGACATCCTTTCCTTCAACTTTCTTCAGAGGAATATAAGGACCATTCTCTCCTCTTTTCCAGACTTGTATCCTTTGAGATTTCATAAAAATTTCCATGTGTGTCCTCCAATAAGTGTAATTTATGCCATCGAAAAATAGAGGACCATCAACACTCAATCCTTATGCTTCTGGTTACTTATTCATTTTATGGATCTTTTCTCCTGGATTTTAATCCTAAAAAGTTGGAGACCAAGCTTTGATACCATATGTTAGTGTAGGATTATAGCCAAGAAGGGGGTTGAATCTGATATAGTAGATTTTTCAAATTTCTTTTGCATGAATAGGGTACTAAAAAATTGCTAATGCTTTTAGGGTTTTGAAACAATTAAGTTTCAGTAGTATATCAAATATTACTAACAATTTGATTTAATTAATAGAAATTAAATTAAAGATGTAAGGAGAAAGACACCAAATGTATAGTGGTTTAGATCCTCTCAAGAGAGAATCCTACATCCACTTCCCAAACACACAATATGAGAGTTTTATAAGAATAACATAGTTACAAATCAGCAACATCAAACCTGAGCAACAACACCTTGCTTTTACGCTAGTATCCTAGTAGGTCACTCTGACCTTTTACAATCTCTTTAACCTAAGAGGATCGGCCAAGGGCTTTTACACAAAAACTAGATATTCTACAATTCTCAAACAACCAGTTCCACTCACCAAGACCCTAGTACAACAACAAGAGTAGGAATAAAAGTGTTTACAAATACCACAATGAGAGATATGAGAAACCACACTAAGAGGAGTATAAAAAAATGAATCTCTCTTTAAGAACTTAGAAAACAATTGATGTGCGCTTCAATTCAAGTATAACTTTTCTTCTCAAGAGAATTATGATAGTTGTGTTTTTCTCCTTGATAATCTCTAAAAACCCGTTTGTGTAATATCCCAAGAATTTATATGAATATTTAAAGTCTATTTTGAAGTTTAGTGAAAAATTTAATTACGTGAAAAATGTACTTTATGAATTAGTGAAGAAAATCTGGGAATAGAAATTTTAATTTTTAATTTAGGAAATTTTTACAAATTCTCAAGGACTAAAGTGAAAAGAAAAGAAAGTATAGAGAACTTTTGAGAAATGACCAAATAGGAACCTGAGAGGAAGAATAAAGCTTATGAGAATGAATTATGAGTCCGGTACCGAAAAGATGATGGATTCGAGGTTAAAGTGGTATTTGAGACATCGAGAGGGATTAAACTGAACAAATCTTATAAGCTAAGGTGGCTATGAGCGATTTTATCGAAAAAGAAATTGGTGGGACCCACACGTATACATTTCTCTCTTATTCTTTTCTTTCTCTCATTTCTCCCGTATGCTTCCTCACTTTCTCTCTCTCGGTTATGCGTCGAATTTCTTCATCAACCATTTATGCAATTTTTGCATGGGGAAGGAAGCTATGAAAGTTAGGATGATTGGTAAGTTGATGTTCTTCTTCTTCTTCCTCTTATTACAAGACCAAATCCTTGGTTATCATTTTTTCAAAATTTTTGTAGAATATTTTAATGGATGAATTTAAGTGTGGATGTTAATCTAAAACATTCCTAGGTGGTTTATGATGTTATTAGAACAAGAAATTTGGAGAAAACTAGGAGAAATTCGTAGAATTTGGATATTTGAAAAAAGTTAGTGTTCTTGATGAAAATTTGAGATTTGAGCTTGGATTGTTGGTAGAAATTGGGGGTTTTGGTGTTAAAACACTCTTTAGACATTAAGGATGAAAACCCATGGAATAAATCAAAAGAAATGTTGTTTTAGATATGATTTTAAGATTTTTGGATGAATAACACGAAGAACATCGAAATTTTTCCCCAGAAATTACTATTCATCGGGAAAATTTTTTCAGATTTTCTCGGCTACTGTAGCGTTGACTCGGTCAACGTTACTGTAGCGTTGACTCAGTCAACGTACTGTAGCTGCGTTGACCGTTGACCGTTACTGTAGCATCCGTTTTTTTTTTTAAATATCGTTGAAAAGCTCTTTGAGTCTAGTTTCCAATGGTATAAGTTTTATTTGGATATTCATTACCAGTTAGGGGTTATGATTTGAGAAGTAAGTGAAGGTCGGGAATAGTGGTAGGAAATTTCTCTATTTCGTAACCCTGATGGTTTTTATCTGGTTACAATAGGAATGGTCAAGGTGCAAGGTGGAAGTGCCGAGAGCGTGAAATCCAGGTGAGTGGGATTTATACTTCCTATGACTAAATCTTTTCTTTAAAGTTCTTGGCATCATAGTGACAGCATGTAGTGTATCTTAGTGTGAAGGCAGTGATGGTTAACTTATATATTGATATTCATTATGAATTAAGATTTTCTTGCATAAGTTACATTCATGCGCACTTTCTATAATTAAAGAATTGTGTTCTCGAAGAGATTGATATGGATATATCTATACATAAACACCATTATATGAATGTTGCGTGAAGAAGACACGAATACCATTGTGAGGACTTGTAAATACAAATGAGCTTCTATGTTTGAGATGTGATTTAAAAGATAAATTCTGTGAACAGTGAATGATTGTATACACGTTGATGAATTTGTGATTAAGTATGGAAAGTAGTATGAGTTATGTTGTGATGAGACTTGTAAATGATTATGAGTTATTTATGATTGTGATTGTGTATGTAATCGGAATGAATGGAAAGGCATGGTGGTGCACCCCATGGAGAAATCTATGTGAAGCTATAAGGGTGGAGAATATAAATGGAGCGATAAGGGTGGATGCGGCGGGGGCCGCGGGCAACGATCCAGAGGCACCCTGGACGACCCGGTTGGTACGGAAAATGTGTGAAATTGATTTCACTGTTTGCTGTTGTGAATTATTTGAATTATGATCGATTACGTATGATTGTTGCATGTTATCATTATGATGCATGGTATTTTTTTGTCATAGTGTTGTGTTGTCTGCTCACTGGGCACGTGGTTTGCTCATACCCCTCTTATTAACATTTTTTTCAGAGTTGACAACTAAAGGTAAATATCTGTACAAGGAATTATGGATCCTTAGCCCATGATTACCTTTTCATTTGTTCAGAATAAAGGTATAATAGTTAAGTCTTATTCTAAGTTGTATAAATCTAGAAATCTCTGTAATCGGGTAGGTTCATTCAGTGATGTAATGTGAATGACTGTAGTGTGTATAGAGAACTCGGTTTGGTTGCATGAAAAAGAATGGTATGATTCTTAAGAGAAAGATAGGCTTACGAAGGTGAAATGAAATTCACTTTCCGTGCCGGTCACGTGCTCAGATTTTGGGACGTGACAATTTGTGAGGAAGGTCTATATATACTCTTGTGCAGCTAGCTGTTGGAGATCTTTGAATATCTTCAACTTTCAATGGATCTTTTTACTTTTAATGCTAACAACGTAGAGCGTAGATGACATTAGATTTGATGAATTACCTTGTTTGACTTTCAATTTATCATAAATTAGGTACACTAACATGAACATCCTTTTTAAAGCCACCATTTGTATTCCTTAGATTAAGCAATATCATTTTGTTTTTTCTAGAAAAGCTGACACAACTAAAAAAAAAGGCTACAAAGAGAAAGAAAGTGCCTGACATTGCAGTAGCTTGTATCAGTACCTTAAAACTTTAACTAGGCATGATTTCTTCTCTCTTTTGTCTTTTTCTAAAGATATACTCATTATTCATTTTATAAAGGCCATTCCCACTTTCTTGGAACCCATTTCACCATTTTTCTTGCTGAAGATCCAAAGTGAATTATGGGCCACTTTAGTCTTTAGTCGGAATTCTTTTCTTTGACATAAGATAGATTCATTAATCAAAAACAAGCAACATGCTTATTTTTATCCTGACGGTTGCACTATCAGATGCTACCTATGAAACATCAACATTTGTGCTAACTTGAAGCAGATAGGGGCCATTAACCATTTCCCCATTAACCTTGTGCCTTTGCGATTGCTCTTCTCTTACATTGCACATATTTGGGGTTCATAGAGACAAGCTTTTTCAAAATCTTGATTCACATTGCATCCACATAATTATGTTTCTCTTATCTCCCTCTTTCTCTCTTTGGATAAGTATTTCTCACTGCAATATATATATATATATATATATATATATATATATATATATATATATATATATATATATATATATATATATATATGCTTTTTTCATCATCTTTTAATTTGAATTCCCAATCTAATTTGCTTAATTTGTGAGCTCTGGATTCTGGGAATAGTGGGAATATCTGTGCTAGTGGGGATGAAGAATATTATTAGTACAAGTGTGTACCCAAAAGTATTGTTAGGATGAAGAAAGATGCTTCTAATTCCAATGGTGACTCATTAGATTTGAAATTTATTCCTCCAACACCGAGACAACTTGGAGATGAAGATCATGTTTATCTACCTATAGAAAATGATGCTCCCACAGGAAATAAATTAGATGATGATGATCATCAACACCAACCTTTGCCCTCCCTAATTCCTTTGAGAAGAAGCGGTAGAATGAGACAACCTTCTACATGGTATTCAGCCAATAAGTACGTACTACTCATTGATGGGGGAGAACTAGAGAGCTTTGAATAAGCTATGACTGATGAGCACAGGCATATGGGTTGAAGTTATGCAAGATGAATTGAAATCATTGCATGAGAATAAGACCTTTGAACTGTGAAGTTGCCAAAAGGCAAGAAGACTTTGAAAAACAAATGGGTGTTCAAAATCAAGCATGACAAGAACAGTTCCCAACCATGAGTCAAAGCCTTGTTTGTCAAAGGGTTCAGCCAAAGAAAAGAGATTGACTTTGATGAAATATTTTCACCAGTAGTAAAAATGACATCCATTGGAATAGTGCTAGGGTTAGCAACAAGTCTCGATTTGGAAATTGAGCAGATGCATGTGAAAATTATCTTCCTTCATGGTGATTTAGAGGAAGAGATATACATGGAACAACCAAAGGGCTTCAAGTAAAAGGGAAAACAGGACTATGTTTGCAAATTGAAGAAAAGTCTGTACAGCTGGAAGGAAGCACAAAGATAGTGGTATAAGAAGTTTGAGTCAGTTATGGGGGAGCTTGGCTAAAAGAAGATGGCTTCATATCACTTTGTGTTTGTATAGAAATTCTCTGATGAAGATTTTATTATTCTTTTGCTCTATGTAAATGACATGTTGATTGCTGGCCAAAATATTTCTAGAATCAACAAATTGAAAAAGCAGTTCAGCAAGTCTTTCCTATGAAAGACTTGGTGCCAGCAAGACAAATTCTTGGCATGAAGATAATTAGAGAAAGGAGTGCCAAGAAATTGTGGTTGTCAAGAAGATACTTCAAAGGTTTAATATGGACAAAGCTAAAGCGGTTAGTTTTCCTCTTGGTAATCACTTAGGATTGAGTTCCAAGCAATGCCCTTCCATAGATGAAGAGAATGGAGAGATGGACAAGTTTTCTTATGTTTCAGCAGTTGAGAGTTTGATGTATGCCATGGTATGTAAGCGGCGTAGTGAGCAGATTCCTTTCAAATCTTGGAAAGGAACATTGGGCTGCAATAAAGTGGACTTTCAAGTATCTTTGGGGTACTTCCAAAATATGCTTATGTTTTGGAGATACCAAACATGTGTTAATTGGATGCACAGATGCAGATATAGGGCACGATGTAGATTTGAGAAAGTCTACTTCAAGCTACCTGATCACTTTTATAGGGGGAGTTGTATCATGACAATCAAGATTACAGAAATGTGTTACACTCTCAACAATTGAAGCAGTTTATAGCAACAACCGAAACCTGCAAGGAGTTGCTATGAATGAAAAAGTTCTTAAATGAACTTGGATTCCACCAAGAAAGGTAAGAACTGTTTTGTGATAATCAAAGTGCTATACACCTTGGAAAGAATGCCTCCTTCCACTCGAGATCAAAGCACATCGATATGAGATATCATTGGATCAAAGATGTGATGGAGAAGAAGCTACTATAGCTTGAAAAGATCCATATAGAAGAAAATGGATCAAACATGTTGACAAAGATTCTACCAAGATTGTACTTTGAGTTTTTTTTGATTAGCTGTAAGACTAGTGGAGCCCTCCACTTAAGTTAGGAAGGGAGAAATAAAAAGGGTCCCTCGAGTGGGAAACGTGTAGAGCCCATACATCTAGAATTTTGCAATTTGTGACGAATGATGGAAGTGGAGCACCAAAAAGGAAATTCGTCCTAACAACCTGCAATGCAATTAGCACCTGAAGTTTTTTTGGAGGCTACTGCTTTGTTTAAGGCATGAAGATGGGGGAGGCTCTATAAATTGAGAGCTCTTCCTTCGTTCATTCACACCATCTCATAGATAGATATAACAATCCTCACATCTTCAGAGAATGAGAGTGAGAGAAAATAGAAAACCTCAGAAAGAATTTTTTTGAAAAAAAAAAAGTGAATCAATTTGTAAGGGTATTATCCACATATTGAAAAAATATTATCGTTGTATTTTTGTGTGAGAAATCCACCTAAGGATGAAGATTGCAATCTCATTATTGTTATAATGAAAGTTTAAACAGCTTATGAATCCCGTAGTTTTTACCTTCATTTGAAGGGTTTTTCACACTAAAATTTTTTGTTATTTTTGTCCATTATGTTTTGAGAATTATCGAGATTGTGGGAATTCTTTTATTTTACAAACACCACTGCAGTTTTTCCCATCAATTCCTTCTCCCACCACCATCCAATTCCCTCCAGTCTTCTCATCACCCTCCTTTGTCTGATATTTCTCCTACCTACCTCCATCCCAAATCAAACCTCAGTCCTTTCATTAATTCAAACATTGTTCCCTCTTAAGCTCCAAGATCTGAACCCACTTTCACTCCGCCTCCTCCACTGTCTTCTTCATCATCATCACCGGCAACAACCAATAACCCTTGTTTGTTACTTGCAGACCAATCACTTAACTCTGCTCCCTCCGCCATGATGATGCACGACTTTAGTTTCATGTTCAAAAGCCGCCATGGATAATAACAAATGATGCACGACTTTCAGCAATGGAGTATGGACCCAGAGAAGCGAACCAAATCTTCCCAGTGAGCCCCCACGACAATTTTGGCCACCTACACCTACAATTTCAGAGCCATGGTTCAAGAAAAGAGCTATCGCAGAAGCACAGGGAGATTGAATATGGCGATAGAACAATGGAATGCTAGAGGCCGAAACAACGAGACCTTAAGGAGGGGGGAGTTGTGACACACGGCACTTTCGAGGGTGTTGGATGAAATGGACGGTGATGGCTTGGACAACGGGATCTTGCAGTTCCCATGTTAGTAGTAGCCAGTAGGTAATCCATGTCCGTTACAGGAGGTTCGTATGCAAGTATCGTAGAACATGAGACTGCCTGTGCATATTGTGCTCCATGCGCTGATTCGATTAAAAGATGATGAGCCACATTAGAAACTTAACAAACCACATCAACATAGAGACTGAATTACACCGTATACAATTCGAAGACCAGAACTACAGGAGAAAAATTTAGTGACCATATTACTAGTTTACTCCTGGTAGGCTAGTCCGCAGACACAGTTACAGAGATGCTTTGAAATGTACAGAGAATAATAAATGACACTAGAAGCCCTCGAAAGCAAGAGTCATATTTATATACTTCGGTAATAGAACATAGAATAATTCATTTGTGTAATTGTTCAATTGCAAATACAGAGCATTTGCAAATACAGGTGTTGTGCGCAGAGGCTACTGAAAAGAAGTTTATGATACGGAAAATCAATGGTCGAAAAACCCCAACGCAACTCAAATATAATAGGGGAAATATCAATACTGGGCCGATATTGTTAAATCTTCTAAACCTGAATCTTTAAGTTCGGATTATTATTATAAAATAAAAAGTGCAAACACCATTTGTTATGTATAAACCGATTAATATCCTCATGTAGCAGCAATGTTCGCACATTAACCAGGCCAGACGTAAAATCAAAAGCATAACAAGAACAACTAGTTCATGGCATATTTCTGGGTCCAAGAACGGGCAGTGCTCTCATACTTGGCTCTGTCAGTCTTGTACATGTGAGCAATCTCAGGCACCAAAGGATCATCAGGGTTTGGATCTGTCAAGAGGGAGCATATTGACAGCAGCACCTACCACAAATTGAAGAATGGGTTAAGTCTGGATGCAAATATATCAAGAGTAAATTACTAATTTAGTCCTTATAAGACTATAATTGTCTCATTTTAGTCTCTAAAAGATCAAGTGTCTCTATTTAGTCCTTAGAAGATCAAGTATTTGTTTCATTAGACATTATTAAAACTTTACTGCCTGTTGCAATTTTTTCTTCATATAAAAATTTGAAAACCCTCAATTGAAAACTAAAAACTGTTATTCATGAAGGAAGAAGAAAACGTTGGGCTAGGGTCATCTAAAAACAGAACATCTATGATGATGAAGCATTGTACCTTGGAAACTGTAAGAGCAGGGCTCCACTGCTCTTTCAGAATGTCAAGACAGATACTTCCATTGCTGTTGATGTTAGGGTGAAATACCTTTGTTCGAAATGAAACCTGGCCAAACACAATATACTTTTTAAACATTATAAACTTATCTACGTCTTGTCAGCCCAAGATAAAAGAAGCAAATCTATGAAAAACTTATGGCCCAGGAAAAGATGAATGGACAATTAAATGAATCAGAAAGCAAAACATAAACGTAACCCATAATAAATAAACGTTGCAACAAAACAATATTTGATAATGAACATAAGGCTTGAACAATCACTATACAAAACCAAGGGCACGCAGGGTTTCTTAACCACCTGCACCCATGCATTCAAATATCTCCCAAAACCTGATTAAGAAGACATTCCAGAATCATGTCAACAACATGAAGAACTGAGGATAAATTGGCAAGGAAGGTATAAAGATTATGTTTAAAGGTCAATTAGATAACAAAAAAGGCAAATGGTTGTGTTCAATATCATGTCATACATATTCAACAGGTGAACATGTGGCAGAAGAATAAAAACTATAAAACCAACTACTCAAGAGAAACAAAAAGGCAAAGGTTTTAGCCAAGGTATTAGCTTTCACACAATGTACCATATCAGAAAGTGAAAATTGATCAAGTTGATCAATCCCATATATGCTTATTTAATAGAAAATATACCAAGTAATCACTTGAATTGACCACATTGGTTTTAGTGTTTGAAAACATTTAGGCATAAATAGCTTGATCAACTTGGAAACTGTAAGACAGGGCTCCACCTTTGGTGGCTTGAAAGGATAATCTGGGGGGAAGTGAATGGTCACTAGGAATACACCACCAGCATAAGGGCTATCTGCTGGACCCATAATCGTAGCTTGCCAATGAAACATATCTTCACCAACAGGGCCTGCATAGAAAAATCACAAAACCTTCCAATTTCAAACAAGGAAACCTTAAGTGCACTAAACACAGATATGTCTTTGTACATTGCTCATTTTCACTTATTCCTTTTCACTCCTCCCACGTTTACCCGAACCCCAAGCAAAATTTACTTCCCAAATTTGGTTGAGGCTGGTTAAAAGTTAGTTAAATCCACTTCAAATCTACACATAACTCTTCTATTATTAAACAAAATATTGGTTCCATCTAATCCTTTTGAAACAGTCTCCTACTGATCTATGTGCACGAATTGTATAATTGGTCTCCTTCTTACCATGTTAGATTCTATTACAGGACTCTCATGTTTGCAGAACCAGCAAACGCAGTTAAGTCATCATCCCAAATCCATTTGAAATAGTTACTCCTCATTGTATCTTCAACTTAAATGTAACTAAATTTGCTTGAGGAAATTTCTATCTTATAAGGCTTGAAGTTAACCTTTTAACCTTTTAAAAACATAACAATCAACAAAATGAAATGTCCAGCTCAAAACAAAAATTCAACAAAAGACAACAGTGAAAACAGTAAGGTGTAAGTTTACTTAGTATATCTCCCTCAATCATATTATCAGTTCCAATAGAAATTTTGCAGTCCACATTAGTGTATACTCCTTCACCATGTTCAAAGCATAGGAGAAACAAAAATGGAGGAAATTAAGAGTAAGAATATATAAGTCCATAGGAATTTATATATACAATTTATGATAATTAAGATAAGAGTGAAAACTCTACCGCCAGAAACCAAATTTCAAAAAGACAAATTAATGAAGAGAAAAAACAGATTATGATGCTAATTCATAAAAAATTTATGAGAAATGTATCCATAATCATGAATTTAATTGCCATACAAGATCCCATAGATTACATTAACTGCATTTATCACAAATTGGTTTTGCCTGTACATGTTAACATCTGCATGGGAGTCAAACAAAGTTGTGAGCTAAGAAAACAACATGGCTAGATATGTAGAAAGGGGATGACAGAAAAGAAAAGAAAAGAAAAGAAAAGAAAAGAGAAAATAATTGCAAACGAACCAGCACTGCAGGAAACAGGAGGGTCCTTCTGTAGGTCCTTCAACTCCTTAGTGATACGTTTGGTAGCCATCACAACTCACAAGTATGCAAAGTTTAGGACTCAAATTTAAGGCTTCTCACTCCTAAAACTGTACAACCAATGGTTACAAAAATGCTTTAATTTAAACATCAACTATGCTGCTATGCATCACAAAACACAAAACACAAAAAAAAAAAAATGGAGACCAACTTTCACCAGCTTATCAGACAGAAAATTATTAAATTTCAATTTCAAAGTTAAAAACAAAACTCTTCTTCTCACAGTCACTCCATTGAAACTAACGCTGAATTCATTCACAATATAAGCAAGCACTATAAAAGACAGCCTCGATTTGCTTAGAAATTTTCAGAGAAAAGTATAATTACAACACAGAATACAAACTTACTAACCAACTTATCCAATATACATAAATTTTTTAAATTAAACAAATGCTCTTAAAAAAACACCATGATGGCACCATAGCCCATCCAAGGCAAAAGTACAGAGAAAATTCCCCCACGGAAGGAGGAGAAAGTAAATAAAAATACTATAGTATTTAAAATTCGAAACAAAAAGACTCGTCGATAAGAGCACTGAAAACCCAGAACCTAACAGATTTTTTTTTTTGGGATTAATAATAGACACACATAATTAACAGAGCTAGGTCGCATAGCAAAGCCTTTTGAGTTCACATAGTTGTATGTACACCAAGACACCGCTGGAATGGATAGCACCACCAGAGGACCCCCAAAACCGGCAGTTCCATAAAGAAAATCAAAATAATTAGGCACCCAAATACAACCACTAGCAGCACAAATCGCTCTTAAAATAAGCAAAAGCGCATCGAGGAACAACGAAATACAACAATCCACAAGAACCCAAGAGATAAAAGAGACAAAAATCAGACGCACGTTAAATCCCTAAAAATTTCCAAAAGAAGAATCATCTTACAGCCGCCATCGGAAACCCAGAAAAGGAGTGTTACAGAGAAAGAAACAGAGAACGGCTAATGATTAATCAGAGCAAAATCGGGAATCAAAGGAGAAAGAACGACGGGGCTGAGAAATTCGTCTCACCTTGCAGACCCAGGGTTTGAACTTTGATCTACGATTAGAAACTGAGAGCGTCAAGGCAGCACAGTGTTATTGGTGAGGCTCTTATAGAGTCTTTCGTCCGTCCAGTAAATGCTTGCCATGCACGCGAGCCGCGTTTGGACTCGCCCGCTGTCCAATCATAATTCAGAATTTAAATTTTTTTAAAGTAAATTAGGTTAATCAATCCTGCAATGTAATTAAATTACTTTAATATTTTTATTTTTAAGATAATATTTAATTTTCTTGATATTTAATAAATGTTAAAAAATTAATTTTTTATACATTATGTGTATTTTGAAAATAAAACTACTCAATAATTTTATATGACTTAGCTATTTTATTGTTATATTAAAAATAAAAGCAGACACATATTTTATAAAAATAATTAATGTCATTGTCATAAGTAAATTAGATATAGGGACAATCATGGCTGGGATACTATAATTATTATCCTCAATCTCAAAAAACAAAAATGTTTTTATCTTCCTCTAATTATATCATGGTTTAAAGAAATAGACCTAATCAAATTGGTTGGCTCAATTAAAAAATCAGTGAACTGATCATACATCTAGTTTGGGTTGACTTTAAGAATCTGTAAGTGTCTAAACTAGTAAAAAATTGATCGAACCAATCTTGAATCGATAAGACTGACTAATTTACTATTCAATCGATTCAATTTTTTTCTCTTTTTGAAAAATCTCTTGTGATATTTCTTTATTAGTTTTTGTTGCAAACTTTTGATTATGGATATTATTTTATATTATTGGATATTAAATCTTAGATTTCATCCATATCAATAATTGTTATGATAATTGATGATATTTCTTTGTTAGTTTGTTAATTTTTGTTGTAAACTATTAATTATAAAGCAAAAGGATAGTATATGCCACTAACGTTTGCCTCGATTTTTATTTATGTCCCTCAATTTTTTTTACTCAATTATGTTCCTTATGTTTCATTTTTTTATCATATATGCCTTAAAATGACGAAAACACTCTTCATCCCTCCATCTTCTCTCTCTTCTACTAAAACTTTTTTATTTATTCACTTAGATCCCTAGCTAAAATTTTTCCTTTTTTCTTTTGCATGATTTAAGATTATATTTAATTTCATCTAAGTCTCTCATTTTTTGAATTTAAATTGACCCTTGTAGCCTTTTGAGTTTATTCAGTTTAGTCCTTGTCATGCATTTATCACGTCCATCTCTCGATTTTGCTTTCCAAACTAGTCCAGAACTTCATCTTAGATGTTTTTAGGACATTTTCGATCATTTTCATCCTATAGGAAGGCAAACCATGAATTAAAATTGAGTTTTTAGGAATTTTCAAGCTCAACGATACATCTCACGTCGTTCTTCCTATGTTCTTCTTTTTGTTCTTTTGATTTTTTCTTTGTTTGGGACTTCTTCTTAGCCCCTAAGCTTGAATTAACTTAAGTTAGGTGTATTTAATTAATTCTACCATGTAAAAGATAAAGGAATAAAAAAAACACCTAACTTGCTACTTTCAACCCGAAAACAGAACAAGTTTTCTTTTTATTCCTTCATCTTTTACATGGTAGAATTAAGCATGTGATTAAATGGAGGCATGTGATTAAAGTAATGCATAATCTCAAACCTCAAGTTAATTGAAGAACAAGAGACTATTTTGATAGTAACTTAACATTAAAAAAACTATAGACTGAAATATCAACCAAAAAACTTAAATATTAGGATATGACAAATGCAATTATGGCACAGGTATATTCCAAAATCAGAAAGAAATGTCTGCTCAAAAACCTAGAAAGTCAAATAAGAGAAACTAGTATTTAGAGCAACCCAAGTACACCTCTTCTTGGATTGTGAACCATCAAGCGGAGATTCTAAACCACCATCAGAAGCAACACTTCTTGGCTTTGACACATACAGCTTCCTTCTACTAACCAAGCTATTCGACCGAGTCAATCTTCCTATAGATGCTCTAATATGGAATGAATTCGTAGAGGCATAAGATGAACATGAAGGAATAAAAAAAAAAACTTACTCTGTGTTTGGGTTCAAAGTAGCAAGCTAGGTGTTTTTTTTTATTCCTTCATCTTTTACATGGTAGAATTAATTGAATACACCTAGCTTAAGTTAATTCAAGTTTAGGGACTAAGAAGAAGTCCTAAAATAGAGAAGAACCAGGAAAAAAAATATGGGAAGAATGACGTGAAATGTATCATGAAGCTTGAAAATTCCCAAAAACTCAGTTTCAATTCATGGTTTGCCTTGTTCTAGGATGAAAATGATTAAAAATGTCCTAAAAACATTTAGATGAAATTCTAGACTGGTTTGGAAAGCAAAACCGAGAGATGGATGTGATATATGCATGAAAAGGACTAAATTGAATAAATTTAAAAGTTTATAGGGGTCAATTTAAATTCAAAACAAAATATATTCTGGAATGAGAGACCTAAATGAAGTTAAATATGATCTTAAACCATACAAAAGACAAAAGGAAAACACTTAGCTAGGAACCTAGGTGAATAAATAGAAAAGTTTTAGTAAGGACAGAGAGAGAAGAGGGAAGGATGGAGGGTATTTTCATCATTTTGGAACATATATGATAAAAATGAAACATAAGGGACATAATCAGGAAAAAAACTTTAGGGGCATAAATGAAAATCGATGTAAACGTTAGGAGCATATAATACCATTTTACCTAATTATAAATGTTGTTTAATACTATGGGATATTAAATTTTCTTTTGATTGAAGTTATAGATTTATATTTATTATGGCATATATAATTATTTATAATTGTAGAAAAACATAATACATAGAACATGTATGGAAAGAAAATATTATTCCCACTCAGAGAATCATTACAGAGATGATTGTTCTTATATATAGAAAACAGAGCACAAGAAAGAAAAGAAAAAAAGAACTAACTAAGAGCACAAGAAAGAAAAGAAAAAAAGAACTAACTAACATAACAGTAACTAAAAAATGTTTGTAGCGCTGAGCGTGACATCACTGAAGAAAAACAATTGCAGAAATACAACGCTGAGCATCTACAACTAATGCTCAATGAACTCTCCAGTGCTCAACGCCTATATTGCAGCGCTGAGCGCCCAAGGTGCAGAACATGAATTTCTACACCCCCTCTTCAAGTTGGAGCCAAATTTACAAAGAAAAAGGCCCAACTTGGAGAACACATGAGTAAACACAAAGACACTCAAAGCTTTGCTGAGAATGTCTGTAATTTGTGACTTTGTGGGCACATGAAGAGGTTTAACAAAGCCTTCTTTAAACTTATCTCTCACCAAATGGCAATCTATCTCCAAATACTTAATGTGTTAGTGAAAAACAACATTTTGGGAGATATGCACAGCAACTTAGTTGTCACAGTGGAGGAGAATGGGTAAGTGTGAAGAAAAACCAAAATAGCTCATTAGATATTAAATCCATTAGAGCTCACACACTGTTGATGCCATACTGCGATATTCAGCTGAGGAAGATCTTGAAACCATTAATTACTTTTTAGACTTCCAGGAGACAAAGGATAAACCTAAGAAAGTGTAGTACCTTGTAACAGACCTTCTAGTTTTCTTATAGATTGCCCAGTCAATGTCACAATAAGCCACTAAATCTGTTGAAGTATCTTTTGCAAAAAAATAACCAAGTGTTGGATGTGCCTTTCAAGTATCTCACAATGTGAAGTACATCTTGTAAATGTGGCTTCCGAGGTTTATGTATAAACTGGCTCAAGTGATGAATTGCATACGTTATGTCTAGTAGTGTGAAGTTCAGATACAACAGTCTACCTATCAGCCTTCGAAATTGTGATGGATTTTCTAGCAAGGTTCCATCATCTTCTTGCAACTGCAATCCTGGTGGTAAGAGCATTTTGGGATTCTTTACTTGGCCTAAACCTGCATCAATTATAATATCATTAATGTACTTTCTTTGGATGATAGATATACCTACCTGTGATCTTGTCACTTCTAGGCCAAGGAAGAATTTTGCATGTCCTAAATCCTTGATTGATCTGAAATTAGTTTATCTGAAGAGCCACAAATAAAAAGGTCATCTACATATACAAGTAAAAACAGAGAATCTTTATTTGATTTGTATTAGAACAAACACTTATCTGCCTTAAACTGTAAGAACCAAAAAGTTTTTAGGTTTTTTTGTAAACTCTACGTTCCACTACCTTGAGGCCTGTTTTAGCCCATATAGGGACCTTTTCAAATAACATACTTGTCCCTTCTTTGCCTTTCAGTATCCTTTTGGTGGAGTCATATAGATTTCTTCATCAATAAAGCCATGAAAGAAAGCATTATTTATGTCCACTTGATATAAGGACCATTCTCTGACAGCAGCAAGATAAAAAAAAACATTCTAACAGTGACAATTTTTCCACAGAGGAAAAACTTTCGTTATAATCAATCCTTTTCATTTGAGTATAACCCTTTGCCATGACTCTAGCTTTATATAACCCTTTGCCATAACTCTAGCTTTAAATCTCTTAATGGTCCTGTTAGAATTCAATTTAACCTTATAAACCCACTTTGAACCAATGGGTTTTTTTCCTTCATAATTGCAAGGTTCCTTGACAAAAGAGAGATTAGCTAGGAAATTTATGTGAGCATTAGAGATAGAATGTATGGGGAGAACAAGATGAGATTCATCTTTAATATGTTGGCTACAAAGTATAACAACCAAATAGGTGGATTTTTGTTTTTGGTACTGCTTCTGATAGGAGCAGTGGTATCATCATTGTTAGCTTGTATTGTGGCAGTGTCTTTTTGGTAGGGAATATTACTATTAGTGTGAATATCTTCTTGTAAATTAGGTATGAGTTGAAGAAAAGGAAGAACAGAGTCAGACTTGTGATCTAAACCAACAAAGGGAACTTTTTCTTCATGAACAACAACATCTTTGGTCACTGTGATTTTGTTTTATTTTAGATTATACACCACAAAGCCTTTGACCCCTGTTCGAAAACCCAGAATAATTCATACAGTAGCTCTCAGTGCTAGTTTATCCTTTTGAGGATGCACATCAATAGAAAACACTAAACATCCAAAAACTTTAATAACATCATAATTGAGGTGTTTGTGATAAAGTACTTCAAAAGAAGTTTTCCAGGATAAGAGCTTTGTGGGAAGTCTATTGATAAGAAAATGTGGCATATAATAGCGCCTCTCCCGAGAATCGGCTAGGTAAGCCTACTTGAAAAAGGAGAGCCCTAATAATTTGAAGAAGATGTTTATGCTTCCTCTCAACTACTCCATTTTGCTATGGAGTATATGGACAACTTCTGTTATGAAGGATTCCAAGAAAAGACAAAAGAGATTGACGTGAATGACTCAAGAACTCAGTGCCATTGTCAGTTTTGATGTTCTTTACATTGGCATTAAACTAATTCTTGACAAAGAAAAAGAATTTTTCAAGGATCTCAAGAGCTTGGGTTTTATAAGACATGAGGTAGGTCCAAGTGGCTCTTGAAAAGTCATCAAGAATAGTCAAGAAGTAGTTTGCACCTGTTATAGAAGACGCATGATAGGGACCCCATATGTCAACATGCAGTAATTCAAAACATTCCTTTGATTGTATACAGCTTTTAGAAAAAGAATTTTGAGTTTGTTTAGCCATAGGATACACATAACATTCATCACCAGAATATTTTTCTCCTAAACCAAAAGAAAGATGGTGTAAAAAAGCATCACTAGGATGCCCCTATCTCTGGTGCCATCTGCTAAAAACATCATAGCTAATATTTCCACACACATTTAAAAAAAAAACATTTTGACTGTATCCTTTTGTTACATATTGTTCAAACATAGTAGAATTATTAAAAGCATCCAGTACATTTGGAAGGTAGGCAAGGTCATCTATACAATATAAATTTGAAATGACTCTTTCTACTGCCAAAACTTTTTTATTCCTCTAGTCCTGCAAAACACAAAACAAGGATAAAACATGTATGATATTGAATTAGTGGTAATGAGTTTATTGATAAAAATTAGGTTGTCACTGAAGTTAGGTAGAAAAAGAACTTCAGTAAGCTTTACAGTCTTTAATTTAATATTCCACTACCGGACACTTGACTAACAGTACCATTTGGAAGGTGAACAATGATAGGATTGGTCAAGGTTTTAAAATCATTATACATATCTTGTGAGGTGCAGACATGGTTTGAGGCCTCTATATCCACAATCCAAGAATTCCCATCCTCCCTTTGACAATTAAAATTTGTGATACCTGCAAAATCAGAGGCTATGAAATTCAAATTTGGCTCCTTTTTTTTTGTTTGTTTTTAGGACTTTTGCAATCTCCTGTCTGACAAATTCAGCCATCCATTCTTGCTGTTTGCGTCATCAAAGAGTTTTACATGATCTGTGAAAGCTTGATCTGGTTTAATTGTATTCCACCTTTCTTTTCCTTTTTATTCTTCATCAGCTCCACATACCATTCTAAATAACCGTGGAGTTTGAAGCAAGTCTCTTTAGAGTAACCTTGTGTCCTACAATGTTCACAATATCTTTCATCCTTTTTCTCACCATCTCTCTTTTTTAATTATGCTTGTTACTGCTTTTGTTGAAATTCTGCACCTTTGTCATCATGACGCTAGAGTCAAGTGGTTCTTCAAAGGTTTTCTAGATTTGTCTTTGGGATTCCATGTTTTGTAGCATTACAAAGGCTTTATTAACATTTGGAAGAGGTTCTTGTAGGAGCAATTGATTTCTTACAGCATCAAAGTTCTCATTAAGCCTCATTAAAAACTGAATAGTTTTACTAGATGCATCCATCTCTATCAATTTCTTGACAAGGCCACATTTGTAGCCACCACAATCACAAAACGGCGAGGGCCTCAAATTATTGAGATCCTCCTATAATTTCTTTAATTTGTTAAAATAGGATGTCAAATTGTTGTTACCTTGCTGGATCAAGATTATATCTCTTTGCAACTTGTAGATTTGGGGCCCATTTCCCTCACTGAAACGTTCTTTCAATTCCTCACAAAGAATTTTTGCACTAGAATAGTAGATGAAAGACTCATCCAAGTCTTTAGCCAGAGATCCAAGAATCCATGAGCGAACCATAAAGTCTGCTCTTCGCCATTTTGGGAAATCTGGAGAACCTTCATCAGATTTCTTGACTGAACCATCAATGAAGCTAAGTGTGTCCTTGGCTCCAAGAGGAATTTATATGGATGTACTCTAAGTAAGATAATTTTCCCCTGAAAAAGGAGCTGTTACAATAGAGATTCCTGGCTGATCAATGTTGCCCAGATTGAAAGAACAGGTATCACTTGATCCGGCATGCTTGTCTTGAATCTTTTTGCTTTTTGCAGTTGTCATTGCTCAAGAAGAAAAAACAAAGTAATCGCAGAAGTAAAAAGATAAGTGGTTCAGATTCAGAAGCTGGACTGTCTACTTGCTTGCCACTTCTCAAGATGATGGCACTCACATTGCCTCTTGGGTTGATCACTGGTTGGGATGACAAACTCCCTGAACCTTGACTTTTCAGCTCATTGACTGTTGTGGCTAACTGATCAATCTTAGTCTCCAAATTTTGCATATTGGTTTCTGTTCTCTGCTGGAACTAAAGAGTATTGGCAGTCAGTTGCTTCATTAGATCCTTAAGACTAGGCTCGGGTTTCTTGGGTGCTGGAGGAGGTGTATGGCTAGGTTCAGGTTGATTGTATCTTGCATGGGATGGCTGGTAAAGGGGGTTGGAGGTATTCCCATACTTGAAAGCTGGATGATCACGCCACCTAGGGTTGTAGGTGGAGGAATATGGGTCATATCTCTGTTGTTGTGGCTGCATGGGTCTACTAGGGAATATACCAACACATGACTCAGTTGGGGTTTCTTCCAGCTAAGGGCACTGATCAGTATGGTGGGTATTCAAGGAACAAATACCACAGACTGAAGGAGGAAGGGCTTGTTGTTGTGTTCTCTGATTTAATGCCAATTGCCTTACCATTGAAGCTAACTCTTCCAATTTATTTTCTATCCTTTGTTGCTCCATGCACTTCATTGACATTAACTACTACTGGATCATTCAGTCTAGTGCCAAACTATTGTGCATTTTGGGCCATCTTGGCCAACAATTCATTTGCTGCAGCAGGAGTCTTATCCACCAATGCCCCACCAGCAGCTGCATCAACTATGTATCTATCCATAGGTAGTAATCCCTCATAGAAATACTGGATGAGAAGCTGCTCTGAAATTTGATGGTTGGGACATTTTGAACACAGCTTCTTAAATCTCTCCCAGTACTCATGTAATGATTCACCACTTGCTTGTCTAATCCCACTGATGTCTTTCCTGATTGCTACTGTTCTTGAGACTAGGAAGAATTTTTCTAGAAACATCTTCTTCAGTTCATCCCATCTTGTAATTAAGGCAGTGGGCAAGTAGTAAAGCCAATCCTTGGCTGCCCCATCCAAAGAGAAGGGAAAGACTATCAATTTGATCTGTTCTTCTCCAACTTCATGTGGTCTCATAGTAAAGCAGACAACATGAAACTCGTTCAAGTGCTTGTGCGGATCTTCTCTTGCAAGACCACGAAACTTAGACAACAAATGGATTAGACCAGATTTCAGTTCAAAATTAGCATCCAACTCAGGATAATTTATGCACAATAGTTGATAATGCACATCAGGTGCAATCAACTCTTTAATGGATTGTTCTTGCCTATTTTGAGGCACTTGTGCATTTTGATTATCCATCCTAGTTGTCCCAGCTAACTCAAAATCAATTGACTCAAACACAATATCAGATTCAAAATCTGATCCTACTTCTATGATATTGACAGCAAGCTCAACAATTTCAGAAACAAGTTCAGAAACTATACTAGTCCTAATGCTATTGCTTCTTACTAGCTTATGGAAGGTCCTATCAATTTCTGGATCAAAAGGTGGTAAGTCCACGTGAACAGACCTTCTCATATACTAGGAAAGGCAAAAATTCACAAGAAAACAATAAAAACAATAAAAACAACTAAATCACTACAAAAGACTCCAACCGATGAAAATCACCAAAAATTGAAGTATCTCAGAAAAATCTGATTTTTCATGGAAAAATCCTTCACAAATTGGAGAGACAAACACAAAAAACAGAATTCAAAAATTCAAACTACAAAAATCACACTAAAAATCACAATTAATTAGAAAAATTAAAAAAATATTTAAAAAAAATAGAAAATGAGGCCTAAACGATGGAATTTGGCAAAATGGCCACTCAAGATGATCCTTTGGATAATCGAAAGGTCAGAACTTGCTTAAAATGCCAAAAACTAGTGGTATACCAATTTTGAGGTCAGTCGGAGATAGTTAGTTTTTTGCCTATGAATAGCAGCCGATAAAAACTCAAAACTTGTAAATCATTTCAACAATATTAAATAATTTAAAATTAAACAAGCAAACACTTAAACAACTAATTAGATAACTTGGAAGTGAATTGGCTCCCCGACAATGGCGCCAAAATTCTGGTTCATGCCACTACGATGCCGAATCACCCAGAATTGAATTCGTGGCAATCTTGCGGTATAGTGGTCTCCAAGTCGTATTCACTCAAGGAGCCTCACTTCTAATTACTAATTAGTTATTCTGAACACCCAAACACTAATTAAAAGCACATAAACGTGGGGGGGTTTTGTTGACAGTAATAACAGAAGTGGTAATAAAACAACAACAATGAACAACAGCAGCAAAATATCAGCAGAACAAGTTTGACAATAACAGAAAACCATGCAACCAGCCACTAAGATTTATGGGAGTATAACCATCATCACTTAGCTCATTGATTCAGTTTTGTTCTCATTTCACCACTTGGTTCTTTATAAAAAAGAATGATTCCATAGTAACATCCAGAATTTAATACTACTAACTATAGCCAAGAATATCTTTATTAACTATAACTAGACGCATTTCAAAGGAAAGCCTCAACCAAATCAAGTTAAATATCATCTAATTAGCCATTTCGTTTCACTCACTTTTCTAATCAGTCAAGCAAGGTTATATCTCATATATAAATCTATTTATGCTCTTTCAAATTCAAACCAAAATCTGATAGCAACATAAACATATAAGCAGAACAGAAACGAAATGAGATGAAATGAAGAATAAAACACTTATCTTGCACTTTCAGTTCAAGCTAAAACATCCCAAGGTCCTAGTGACTGATTACAATGGAGATTTAGCCCTCCATGAGAGCAGGACAGCAAAACAGAAGAAAGAAAACAGAGTGGAAGAGAGAGTTATGAAAATTGCTAAGTTCAGAAAATAAAAGTGTCCTCTGATTTTTAAAAACTGATGCCTTCAATGCCTTAGAGAATATTCTGCCCTAGATGCCTCTTGGATGCCTCCTTGGTGCTTCTTCCATGATGTGGGCAGCAAGACAACAGCAGAAAAGGGGCAACAGCAGCAGACAAATTACTCTATTGCTTTGCTGTTTCTGTCTGCTATTGATTGCTGCAAGAGGTCCATGCTGTCAAAACAGAAATTACATTCCCCTTTGCTGTAAAGTGTAGAACAGTGGGGACCAGAAATCCAGTCAGCCCTAGTCAACCATTCAATGCCCAGTCAGCATGTCCAGGTAGCCTCCAAGTAAGCAAAACGTCCATGTCAGTATTTTTCTCTCCAATAATTAGATCTGAAATTAAGCACATGAATTAATTGGGATAAAATTCTGAATTTGAATCATATTAATTCTATAATTAATTTACACCCAATAAATTCAAAATATAATAAAATAGGAGAGTTGGCAACATTGAAATAGTAATAGGACTAAGATAGGGATTAAAAAGTATATAAAAATGCCCGATATCAATAAGGAAAAAAAAAAGAAAATTCGTAGGGGAAACAAAGTAGGGTCTTATGATTCCTTTGATACCATGTAGAAAAACATAATACAAAGAACATGTATGGAAAGAAAATATTATTCCCACTCAAAGAATCATTACAGAGATGATTCTTCTTATATATAGAAAACAAAGCACAAGAAAGAAAAGAAAAAGGAACTAACATAATGATAACTAAAAAGTGTTCGCAATGCTGAGCGTTCATATCCATGCTCAGCATTGCGAACACTTTTTAGTTATCGTTATGTTAGTTAATTCCTTTTTTCTCAGCACCCATACATCACTGAAGCAAAACAATTGCAGAAATACTCGCAGCGCTGAGCGTCTACAAATAACGCTTAGCGCACTCTCCAACACTTAGCACCCAAGGTGCAAAACATGAATTTCTAGCTAACTATAATTCAATTATTGACCATTGAACCGATATCTCGACCAATTTAATGACTAGTCTGGTTTTCTGAATCTTAGTTATATCCCAATCAGCACCATCTCCTTCCACATGAAATTACTAAATTCCCCCTATTTATCTAAACAAAATTTCAAATTGAGCAATTTTTTCAAGTTGATTCGCGTATATAGGAAATTAATTTATATAAAATACAAAAAGTAGTCTCAAAACTATTAATATTATCCTGAAGAATAACAAATACATGTTTTAAACATAATAACAAATAATTAAATAATGAATTAGAACATATTGAACCAATAATAGATACATATGTGTATGCATGCGTGTCTATAGCTTTGGGATCCTTTGAGCTTTGGTCTTCAAAGCGTTTGCAAATAGATAAAATAAAGTATAAAACTTATTAAAAGAAATAAGTCAAAATATTGTAGAATAGTAAGAAGTAAAAATAACTTTTCACTACTTTTTTATTATGATAAAAGTATAAAAAATACTTTATTTTTTTTATAATTTAAAAAATAAAAGAGAACGTAGCATGTAGTGACGTAGACCTATCAAAATAAGTCTCATAATAGTTGGCTCCATACATTATACAGGCCACGTTTTTAAATGGGCTAAAAAATGTCTAGGTTATTCTATAGTAGGCTAGCTGACTAAATAAGCAAATTTGCAACCTGTCTTTCTTTTTCTTTTTGTATTTTGGACAAAAAAAAATGAGAAATCAAATTCTCTCTGTTCCAATTGTTTCCCTCACTTCTTTGAAATACTCTCAAATCACCCTTTTTTTCTGTTCGTTTCGTTCTTTTAAAATCTTCCACTGCTAATTCGTTCTACTTCTCCAAACTATTCTGCTCTTTGTATTTCCTTCTCACACCCGAACTCCCTTAACGATCATTGGTTCTTGATCCTAAGCAGACAGCTTGCTAAGATATAGATAGGTGAAAGCACATAAAGAAAGACAAACGTAGAGACCAAAACAAATTTCATTATAAGCAATCAAGCACGCCTGAAGAAACCAAACCTTGAAGACATGAAAGAACATACGTACGGACAATTGACCATGCAGGATTGAGAACTGGGCGAAAGGATGAGAACGCACAACTGCAAGTTTCCTAGTTTGTTGTTGCCCACAGCAGGCTAGCCAGACAAACTACTCAAGTTGTGGCATTGTGTTATGTTTGCTTTACTTGCTGGTGTGTGTCGTACGCCGCTTGCAATTATGGGTCTTTAGTTTAGGTAAGGATTTCTTTGGGTACCTTAGTCAATTAAAAATAAAAAAAGTTAAAAACCGGAATAACTTGCTGGTTACTTGAGACAAGCCATTTCGGCTTAATTCAATTCTGGCAAGTGAAAATGCCAACATGATCTATCTTTTTGGTAGGTTAAACAGGTACAATCTGTCAAGTTAGGATGTGTGCAAGTTAGATTAAGTCACGTTAGAGGCATTTTCCAACCCAAACCAGCTAAACAATGGCACGTTGGTTTGATTTGAGTTCTATGGACTTGTTGCAAGATGCACTTCATCTTATTTGGATGGACCTAAACTGCACTATAGAAGACATCAACATCAAGACTACTCATCTGGTTGGCATTAAAATCGATGAGAAGAAGACCTAAGATTTTCGAAGGACTCTTAAACACACAATAGCATTAATAGTAAAATATTTGAAATATAATAAAGATGAAGGATCGGTTGTCAATTTAGTTAGATTCAACCCATAAATTAAACCAATTTATGATAATTCGATTCGAATGGCTTCCTAACAACCCAAACTAAACTAACTCAATCAAATAAATTAAATTAGGTTATTGCGAGCAGGTTTTAGCGAAAACAATAATTAACCCTTTGCATTCTTCCCATCCCTGGCCCTCAATCCATGAAACTCCCAAACCTAGATTTTGTCAATTAGACATATTTTTTATGCCAATAATTGGACCCAAATAAGTAAATTTTATAGATTTCGATTGAGTACATATATTTTGATCACCCCTAATTAGTAGGAGGTTTATGCCATGCCATCAAGTATCAAGGAATCTCGTTTTTACCTGATGAAAATATTATTTTGATTGAAAAAAATATTTAAGAAATTAAATTAAGAAGTTTATCTTTAAATAACTATTTTTTTAAGAAAAAAGTTCTTTTAAAAATTAAATCTTTAATTTAGTTTTAAAAAAAAAAGATATTGTTTTACAAGTCATGTAGATTTTCTTGCTCACGAGAGATTTGTATAATACGAGCAAAGTACACATGTAACATAATAGTAAATTTATTCTAAAATTTATCATCTTATGACTATAATGATCAATGATAGAAAATTTCCTTCTTTTGTCAGTAATTTTCATAAGATGGACTCACATGTTTAAATTTATTGTACATAATGGAGTATCAAATAATTTGTATATAATGAATAAAGTTATAATCTATACATGATTTATTTTAATTTAAGTGGTTCGAGCTGATAATATGTAGAAATCCTATCAAACCATTATTATTATTAATGAGCCAATAGTAATGAGTCTGACCTAAAGGCTAGTTGTGTCAAACGAACTAGATTGAACCAACCCGTCGTGGGCCAAAGATAAATGAAGGTGGTCATAAGTCTCAAATTATATGTCCAAAACTGTCCGTCTTAAACTGCGAGCTAAAGGCCAACCTGCTGGCTACTTTTTTTTAAAATTATATTTAAATAATATAATTTTAAATTTTTTTGGTAAAAAATTCAATATTTTTTTATTAAAATACAATTTATATATGTAAAACATTATTTCTTTAATGTTTTTAAATAACCAATAACTTTAATTTTTCATATTTTTTTTTTAAATTTACTATATTATATTTAAATTTGAAAATTTCTATATTTTTTTAAAAAAATTACAAAAGATTTCATATCCAAAACTACTATATTTATTAAATATAATGTTATAAAATATAAAAATGTCATAAAACGAGGTTATTTATACTAAATAATACAATTTTTGTAATAAAAATAAACGGGCCAGCCCGTGAGCTTCAGCCATTTTGACACTACCACTAAAGGCTATGGGCCCATTTGGTAGCTACGCGTATGCTGGAAAAGAAGACATCATTCCACTATTGTACATTTTTTCCAGTGTTTGGTATGCTTTACTGTAGAAGTTGGCAATGGAAACAGGAATTCTTTCTTCTATCGATTTCGTGTTGTTCTTTCCCTTCCCTCATCAATGGAAAATCGGTCATTTAATGGAATGGAAACGCATCTTTCCCCTTTTACCCTTATCTGTTTACTATAATGCCCAAGTTGCCCTCATTTACCCCTATATTGTTCACTTTAATGCCAATTGTACCCTTGTTGATGCCCTAATAATGGAAAGGAATGGCCTTCGGTATCAGCCAGTTGACTTGGAGGCAGTCGACTAGCTGCCAGCCGGCAGTCGATCGGCTGGTAATGATATGTGCAGCGATATGTGCAGTCATCGTGAATTGTATCTAATATATTTGAGCAAGAAAAATCGTAACAGATGGACAAAATAAGCGAGTCTCTTTACTGAAAGGGTCGTCATTGTTGAGAATGTAAAGTCGACGTCATGGACGAAAGGGAGCTCGGCATTCGGTGTAGTTCTCACTAGAACTTGATGATTGGGAGGTTGACGTGAGCTTAACTGGGTTAGTGGAAGAATGCAGCAGAATAGAATATTGGGGTTTTCTGAATCAAAATTAGGGCAAATAAAACATGGGTAATTTAGTCATTTCATAATTTTCATTTCTTTCTTCTTAAAAAATACATACCAAATACACAAAATATTCCATTCTTATTCTATTTTCTATCTCATACTAAACATTTTTTTTCCATTTTTTCTCTCTTCCATTCTCTTTTCCTTTCCATATTCCTATTTCTTTTCTATTCTTACTCTTCTTGAATACCAAACGACCCCTATAGGTTGTGGTTCCCCAAAGGAGTAGATTAAGTTACTGTTGTCACTTTTGCATATTCCTATTTTAGTGTGAAAGTATTGAATGAGACAATTTTCTACAATCCTTTGGAAGAATCCAATCTTCTTTTATATTTTGTCTTCGGAATGACAAATTGAAATGAATCAAGATACATAAATCTATACTTCTTTAGTGATTAATTTTTTTATTTATAATCTTTGTATAGATATTGGGCAAATTACAACTCTAGGGTTTGATTTTGAGATATATATAACTTCGATAGTTTATGAATTTTTTGTTGAAATTCATGTGTTTTGAGTTGTATTTTTCCATCATTTTTTCATCAACATAAAAGTATAGTATTCAAAAACCAATTTATACTCTTCCAAAGTATCAAGTATATTTTATAAAGTTTAGAGAAAAAATAAATTTTTTAAAAAAATCAATTTTTAAAACTATTTGTTTTGGCAATGAGAGGTTCAAGCTTAAGAGATAGGAGCTTTTGATAGAAGAAAAGTAGAGCACAATAGATAGTTAGACATGACAAGAGAGAATATAACTCAACAAAAACAAGAATTTATTCTTAGTAACTCAATCTAATAGGAAAATAAGTTGTACAGAAATTTTGTTAGAGTTTTAGTGCGTTGGAGTCTGTGTGTCCATGAATAATTTTGGGGAGGTGTTTATAGGAGAGGATCTGACTTGTCAATTGAAGGATCTAACAACCATATTTTGCAAATATGGCCATGTCTTTGAAAAGGAACCGAATTTACGGGAAGTATGATGTCATGGGTGTTGAACGACTTAAAAAGGGGAACGTTGCAATCATGGGTATATTAGTTTATTGATGGGCTAATTAAGCTAGGCCAACAAGTTAGAAATGAGAGTAAGCTTAATAAAAACAATGAAGTTATACTATTAAGAAATGAATCCATGCCTATCTTACCTAAGATGATCGTGCATGGCACGAAAACCCTCTACTTCAATCCTACTAGGTCACTCCTTGAGGTCATTCTGAGGAAGAAGGGTAAAGACTACTCCTTTATAGCGTCCCCAACCTTATCCAAATCGGGCTTTGTGGATGGCACTTAGTCTAAGCTAAACCCACTCTAAAAGTTTTGCTTACTCATGAAGTCATGGTGGTCTTGGCGTGATGCTTCCTAGATCAACACTACCTTGACTTTGAGGAAGGTTCATCTTCATCACACTCTTCTTCACCTCAAGCTTTTTAGGAAATGGAGAGTGAGACACTTAATTTACTATCTAAGGGATGAATTCACTGGCCACTAAGAAGATCTTTAGCTCAGCAAAGTATATCATTGGGAGAGTTCAAGCATCTAAGGTCCCTTGGTGCCAAAGTAATTAGTTTTAGAAATGTTTGACACACCTAGCACGCTTATCTTAAGTTGTTGTTTATGTATATTTATTGTCAATGGATGGATCCACTTGGTGTTTTTGAAGGGAGGGAGACCCCTCATCTTCCTTAATGTCTTTTCTTAAATAAGTTGAGGTGTTCCTTAGGCGCTTCCTTGAATGTCAAGGGAGGCATTCCGCTTTGGATAATGTTAAAGGTGCTCCTTCTTGGATGAAGTTAGGGGTGCTCCATGCTAGGGGGTACTCATTTTGTGTGAGGAGAGCCTATTGCTTACTACTAATTAAGTCACCTATTGAGATGCTTAGGGATACTCTTCTTACTTAGAGGGGAGGACCCCCTTGCTTGCTAAAAAACTTGTGGTGTCTAAAGACACCTTTTTTTTTATTAAGCAAGGAAGACCCCTTAGCTAGTGAAAGTACTATGTTGGGTAGCTTGTTGGGACTAATTCCTAATAATGCCAAATTGGAAATTAAATTAAGCTCAAACGCATCGAAGTCGTGCACAAGATGGGAATGTATCAATTGGTTATAAGAGAGATAGGAAATACTTCCAAAAAAATTATCAATTGTATTGAAAAGAGATTTCAAAGTTGAAGGGCTAATCTTCTCACCCAAATAGTTAGGTTGATGCTCATCCTATCCAAGGAAGAAACTAATCACTATGAGCCTATCTCGGCAAAGTTGATTTGGGGAAACGTGAAAAATAATTCCAACACATATGACTAGAAGCAATTCAAATCTTTTTATGATTTGGTGCAAACATAAGGTCATATTTTTCATTTAACTGTGTATTTCATATTAAACAATTTAGATCAAAGGAAGAAAAGAAATTTTATGAGATCTTTTTTTTTATAATTCTTTTCATTGATTTAGATTGTGCAATTTAAAATAAATTATTTAAATTTGAGGAATATGATGACTATCATGTTCATGTCAAGGAGATCTAAATTGGATGTACGACACAGGATTTGTAATCCAAAGCAAGATGGAGGGCTTGGCTTAGGTAGATTTTTTGAACTAAACCAAGTGCTTTTGAGAAAATAAATCTGGAGATTTTGCGAGAATAGAGGTTCCTTATACCGTAAATTTTTCTTGCTAAGTATGGTAGGGGCAAGTGAAAGGATTATGATCCCACTAATTTTTCCTCTTATGGAATGATGTACACACAACTTTGAACTTAATCATCCCACCTCATATGGCACGTGTGTAACAGCAAATTTATTATATATATCATACAAGTATAAAATTTTTTCAATATCAATTTTCTCCTATACAAAAAATGAAAATTTTGAAACAAAAATTTGAGGTGAAATTTTTTTCATCTCAAATTTATTACAACTTTGACTTAGATTTCGTCTCTAATTTTTACAAAAAAAAATTAAAAATTAAGTTTTGATATATTTTAGAAACAAAAAAAAATTCCTTCTCAACTTTCATTTCAAAATCTAACTCCAATAAAATTACATATATATTAATTTGTATATTGTAACAACAAACTATTTGTGGAGTATTTATCACCAATCGTCGCCAGCCAATCCTTGCCATTGGTCGGTCGTCAACTTTATTTATTTTATTTGAAAAATTAAAGGAGAAATTTGAGATGATTTTTTTTATTTCAAAAAATTACAACGTCTAATTTTAGAGATGAAATGTTTTTTATCTTAGATCAGTCTAAAACGGATTTTTTTGTCTTAGATTTCTGATTTTTTTGTAGTGCTTTATTCATAAGATTTAAGTTTAATACCTTATTTAAAAAAATAAATGTCAAATTACTTGAATTAACCAACATTAATTGCCACAAATCAGTTTTGATGAAGGGGATTCTAAATTTAAGGCACCTATTCCTCAGGACGCGATATGTTGACAATTATATTTCTTTCATCATGTAATTATGTTCTTTTGTCCAAGCCATTTGATCCCAATCAAAATATACAATAAGGACATATAGTTCGCAACTAATTCAATAGGTGCTCGGTTTATAACCCTCCTTAGCTACTTGTATAATACTCATGGAAGGATCGACCTATGAAATAAAACCTGTTCAAGGTAATTATTCTCATTAGTTTTGTCTCTTTTATAGCTTTTGCAAATGGTTGATGATGGGCAAGCTCTTGACATAATAAGGGTATATATGAAGGATCTTTCATGAAATATCTAAGAAAGTCTTCCTTTCATTAAATCTTAATATCTCTCTATTACTTTGGATATGGTTCCTTTTTTTTGTACAATTTTAAAATTGCAGGAGTAATTACTCTTACAATTCTAGGCCGGAAGTGGCAATACAAAGCCCTCTCTAAAGTGACGACTCTATGATTTGAACTCTTAACAGGTAAAGTTTACCTGAGACTCATATCACTTATATATATTAAGCCAACCACTGTCGGCCAAGGTGATTTTCTTTATTCATTATGATATTCCTGATCTTAAGCATCTTCCACTTTTTAATTTCAAGAATATGGACAATAAAATGAGCCCTTGGCATTATATATTTTGCTAATTTTTTCCTATCTTCCCTCAATGACTTCATTTGTCTATCTAAGAAGCACTGATATTGATATATGTATAAGACACAACATGATAGATATCACAAAATATGTAGTGTTTAAATTAAATTTAAAGTGTTTATCACACATCTGGTATGAGTATCAAGTATGTACCAGATTCAAATATATTTTTGGCAAGAGATTGGTGGATGATAAAATTATATTTGATATTTCTTTGTGGACACTAATATTTTTAAATAATTCAGCTAAGTTTGGCAGCTTTAGTATATTTATCCGGCGATTTAAGATTGTTCAGAGCTCTTGGTCTGAGATATTTTCAGGGTTTCAGGCCTTTCAATTCACACCTAAAATAACAAATCTCTCAAAAAGGTTGAATGATTGGAACCAATCAATGGGAAAAAGAATTAGAGACACTAAAAAGGAGATGGCTTCCCTACAAGAAAACCCTCATGCAGTCTCCTTTTTGAAGTCTTTAGTCAAAAACTCAAATACTGTTCAAAATGATATTGATGACCTTCTTCAGCAAGCTAATATTCCCAAACTCTCAAAGGAACAAATAATAGAAACTGAAAATGCGATGTTTTAGCTTAAAGGAGACAAAGTTCCAGGACCCGATGGTATGCCATCTTTCTTTTTACAACATTTATGGGATCAAGTTGGGAATAACCTCACCAAAATGGTAGCTTCTTTCTTTTCTAGGGCCATCTACTTAAGGAGATTAATCAAACCCACATAGTTCTTTTCCCTAAAGAGGATAAACCCGTGAAAATCAAGGACTTCATACCACTAAGCCTTTGTAATGGAAGCTATGAAATAATTTCTAAAGTCCTGTCAAATAGATTTCAAGGTATCATGGCCAATATCATATCTCCCTTCCAGAACGCCTTTGTTAAAGGGAGACTGATCTCTGATATCATTCTTGTAGCTAGTGAACTCTTACACTACATCAAGAAGCGTAAGAAGCAAAAATCCTTCCAAAAGGATTTTGACAAAGTCAACTAGCAGTTCTTAAATAGAGTCCTGGTTTATATGAACTTCCTATAGCATCGGAGAACTATGATCATGGAATGTGTAACAAGTCTTTCCTTTAGAGTGTTCATAAATGGAGAACTCATTGAGCCTTTCAGACCAAGTTTAGGGCTAAGAAAAGGAGATTCTTTATCTCCTTATCTATTTATCTTATGTGCCAATGCTCTCTCTCTGGTTTTCTGCTATTCCCATATATACTCTCATATTTCAAGCTCACTAAGGAGGAAGCACACAAATGTGATTCTATCCTAGCAAATTTCTTTTGGGGAAGTAAGGAGGGCAAAAGGAAAATGCACATGATTGCTTGGGATAGGATTTGCAAGCCTAAAAATGATGGAGGATTGTGTTTAAGGAAATCTTTGGATCTTAACAAAGCTCTCCTAGCCAATATGAAAACGAAACCTCTATCTACAGTACTGTTTTCAGGGCTAAATATGGTTCTAGTCTGAATAAGGAGGACTTAAAATGTTCAAAGAATGCTTCACCCGTTTGCAAAGGAGTCTTCACGGCCTATGACATTATCAGCTGACATCTAAAATGGAGAGTGGGAAATGGTGAAGACAATGATTTAAACAGAAATTGGTGATTCCCTCCTTCAAACAAAAGTACAAGCCAAAGAACTGCTTCTAAGGTGAAGACTTGACTAACCATGGGGCACATGGAATACCATTAAGCTTCAACAAATCTATGACCCCAAGGAAGTTAATTATCTCTGCCTTGAAGCCTTTCCATGCATCCCTCCCTATTGGAAACATCTTAAAAAATAGAGGGATCAACACATCTGGAAATGTCCTCTCTGCAATTTGTGTCTTGAAGATGAGAATAATCTTTTCCTCTCCTGTTCCTTCAAAAAGAGAGTTTGGTTTGGAACCAAATATTCCATCATATCTAAAGCCATTAATCCCCCCTCAATCATTTCTTGGCTTCAAAACCTCACCAGTATAGCAAGCCAGAGAGGAACCCATAACCAGCACTTTAAACAGCTCATGAAGGACGTCATCATAACTTGCTAGGCTGCATATAACCATAGAAACAGGGTCGTTTTTTACAAGATTGAACCAGATTTCAACATAGTCATAAAATAAGCTCAAAATACTAGCAATAACAATGAAGGCCTTGAATACTTTTAGCTCATCAACGCCTCAAGGAAAGAAGCTCAGACACAATGATAGGTACAAAGAAAAAAAGATAAAATGACAAATATTTGCGTCAGAATCTGACACAAATGAACAAAGGGATATTTTCTCCAAATCAAGCCTATCCTTTAGATTAATCGATGGGGTATCTAAACCCAAAGTCAGACAATCTGAATGCCAACAAATTGGCAATTATTAATCCTATAATTCAGCTATAACAAAAAGCATAATCTGTCTTTAATGTAATTAAAAGTGCAGAATATAAACTGATCTGAATGTAATTAAAATAGATAACAATTCCTCCTAAAAAGCAGCCTCGTAATTTTGCCAAATCCTCCTCTTTCTTATCCAGTAGTTGAGCAAAGTTTGCCTCAAATGTTGCCTTTTTCCTTCTAGAGTATTGCTAACATGTTGGTGGTCTTGTATCACACGAGGCCCCTACCTCCTCGTTCTAATCACTGAGCAACGAAGGAGACACAAAGGCATAAACCTGATTGGTTCTTTCTCCAGGATTTTGAGCTTAAACCGGCTTATTGTCAGCTATATTTCTAAGGCTAAGTAGGATATTGAAAACAGTTTCTATTTGTGTCTGAGAGCCACTCTGGAAATCCTCAAAGACTCAACTACTAGCAGCATTCTTATTGGTGTTCCAAACAAATCCTTCCTTAACACTCTCAGGAGCAACTCCAGAGGAAACAAAGGCATCTCCACCATCCTTGCTGGCATACGGGCACTGGAGAAAGTTGCTAGAGTCAACTACCAATATGCAGAAATGATCCCTTTTGTTAATGTTTTTAATCTTAATCTTAATGTTTGTAGTTCAGGATTACATATCTTCTAACTTCCTTCTATTCTGTATAACTCTCCATTCAAAAAAAAAAAAAGAGGTGTGCTTCTCTGCCCAGAGAGTTGTCCTTGAATTTTTTGTTGAAATAATCAATATCCAAAAATTCACTAAGTTTTGATTAATCTAGTTTAAACTAAGTCAGGTTACAAAGGTATAAAGTTCTCATAGTATTATTTTTTTTATTTACATGACTCAAACTCAAAATTTACTTAAGAAGAACAAGTGTTAAACCATTTGAATTATTCAACATAATTTATAGCCTTACAAAGGTATAAAGTTCTCATAGTATTATTTTTTTTATTTACATGACTCAAACTCAAAATTTACTTAAGAAGAACAAGTGTCAAACCATTTGAATTATTCAACATAATTTATAGCCTCTAGTTACATATCTATATCTCCAAACAACAGGAGGAAAATATTTAAAAACGTAATTTTTTTTATATTAGTTATTGACAGCATCATGGATATGTGAAATCATTATAAGTTTGAAAATTTATATGCAAGGCGGAACCAAGATTAAAGGGACTTGAATAATTAGTGAGTTACTGCAACATGCTATCAAATACAAGTCTAATCTTTCTTCACATTATTAAAATCATTCATTTTGAAAGTAATGGTTGGAACCCAAGAGGGGGGTGAATTGGGTTTTATAAATTTTTCACAAAACTTTATTAGAAGTTAAAATGATTTTCTGTAAAAGTACAATGCTTAGGATAATAAATACAACACAGAAAATCAATGTGCTATCAAGATGAATAATTATGAGGAGCAAGGAAATAAAGAATAGATAACAATAAGCAAAAATAAAGGAGTAAGGGATAGAGAGAGCAAACTCAGAGATTTATACTGGTTCGGCTAATCTCAAGCCTACATCCAGTCCTCAAGAAGTCACTTGAGTATTTTCACTATACTTGCAAGTTTGATCCGGGTACTTGCAAACCACTACAAAGAATTTCGTTAGCCAAGGCTCCTCCACAACCCAACGGAGAATTTATGAATCCGGGCTCCTCCTCAACCCTCCGGAGAATTTCTGCTAAACTGGCTTCTCTACAACCCAAAGGAATGCTCTCTCAATAAATAATCTATCAAGGAATACTCTCCTTGATAATACAACTCAAGATAATATTTGTGTTGATCAAAATCAACAATTACAGAGAAACTCTCTAAAAACAGAGTATATGTTACATTAATAAGCTCACAAAGGTATAATCTGCATAAGAGAGAATTTACAGATGATGTTCAGCAATAGGAGTGTTCTCTCTTCTATTTTGATAGCCCCCAAGGTTGATATATATAGCCCAAGGACGAATAAGACCGTTGGAGACAAATCCAAGATGGTTCCATAATGATGTCACCAAAAACTAGCCGTTACAGCACGTTTTCTGATGTCGGTGGTCGACCAGTGTGGTACGTTGGTCGACCAGTGTGGTACGTTGGTCTACTAGTGTAGTCCAGAAGTGATTCATCAGTCACGTTGGTCGACCAGTGTGGCACGTTGGTCGACCAGTGCTCAAATATTTTGCCTCTGGAGCTCGTTGGTCGACCAGTCAGCATAGGGTGGTCGACCAGTGCTCAAATATTTTGCCTCTGGAGCTCGTTGGTCGACCAGTCAGCATAGGGTGGTCGACCAGTCACTTGTTATCTTCAAATTCTTTGTTTTTAGAGCATGATGGTTGCTTTCTTGATGCATCCAAGCTTCCAAGACTTCAAATCTTCTAATTCTTTATTTCTTGGAGCTTTATCCTTGCATGTTGTTTTCCTTGAGTGAAGCATGATATTTCTTTTCCTTGTTCTTCAATCCAATGCTCACTCTTCTTGTTTTGAACCAACCTATAAAATATATCTTACTTGCAAACCAAATGGTTAGTTCAATTTATGATAATAACATGATTCAATATATACAACATATATATTAAATAACATAATCATGCTTAAGTACTTGTAGCATATATATGATAATTAACCTCTATATATGTCAATGCTACAATTCAAATACATTTGTCATCATCAAAACTTATGGCATAAAGCCTTAGGGTCAACAATCTCCCCCTTTTTGATGATGACAAATCACCATAGAAAAATATGTATCACAAAATAATGAATGCAATGTTATAAGCACATACACGTATTTTTCTATTGTTTCTTCTCCCCCTATTTGACATCAACAAAAAGGTATAAGGAACACAATATATAGAAATTAAAGCACATACCTTCTTTAAGCCAGGATGTCAAAAGATGTCAATATAGCATGGGGTGAGGATATATCAAAACTTATCATTGAATTCATTGACATGTAAAAATAATTTTCAGAAAAATTTCGCATGTCAAATGAAATGAGCCAAAAGATAAAACTTGAAAGAGTTTTAGGCTCCCCCTTAAATCTTGCATAATTTGAAAAAGAATAATGAATAATGAATATCCAATTTGTCAAGATATATTCTTTTTCAAGGTCATCTATATATTTTCAAGAGAGATAAAGCTCCCCCTGAATTTCATAACCCTTTTCCTTTGAAAAAAAATTGTCCAAATCATTATAAAGGAAATTCAGTTTTTGATTGCAGAATTTTGAAGTAAGATTTTTGAAGAAATTTCTGCAATATTTCTGTTGAAGATGATTTCTGCTTGTTTATGAAAAGGCATTTTAGTAAATAGCAGAAACATTGAAATCTTTGAAATATGTAAAAAAAAATAAATAAACATCATTTGCTGTCATATGATAGAAATATTTGCAGCACACAGCAGAAGTATGATATATGGATTAGCATAACAATATATAATCAAGGATATAGTTCATAATCCATACATCAAATATCAATATTTTTTATCCCCTTTGTCGTCAACAACAAAAGAGATCTTTAAAACTTTTTCTTTTTCTAAAAAGATTGTTGCTTCATATGATAAACATATTAACATAACAGATGCATTTTTTAAAGTCCTTTTTCAAAACAAATTTGCTTCATAAAGGATAAGATAGATTTCAGCACAAAGGAAGCAATTTATATATCCATTCAAGATATAAGACATTATAATCAAGACATATATATATATATATATATATCATCACAACAGAAGCAATATAAATCATTAAGGCCAAAGTGCAAAGGATATATATTTAAAGAAGATCAGTCAAGCATATTCAATATAATATCTATTTTGAGATGAGTAATCATACCTCTCAAAATTCTTTTATCCAATCGACTAATCTTTCTTACCTTTCTTTTGCAAGAGCTTGTTCATCCAAGAATTGTCTTGGCGTATAGACAATTTATTTTGCAACCCTTGACTATTTGATCCTTGATGAAGATTTCAAACTTGTATAGTTTGACTATCCTTTTGGAAGTGTCAGTTGTACCTTTAAGCTTCTTCATCAGCTAAGAAATATCCTTGCACAAGATGTGATTAATAGATCCAAAAAAAAATCATACAATCATTTGATAGATGATAGGCAAGGAAAGTTACTTCAAAGAATTTTAGTGGCAAAAGAAATGTTTTTCTCCTTTGAAAGATGAGCCACTATAGTTCATGAGGTGCAAAAGAGAAATTGAAAATAATATATGAGTTTTCAAAGTATTTTTCAATTAGTTTAAAAACTATTTCTTGCCATTCATCTAATCTTCCACATAAAGCTAGTAATACTTTAAGGATTAAAGATTGATTTCAAGCAAGGCTAGATATTACCAATGTTTTGAGTGTACATGCTTGATTAGAATCACCATCTTCGTTGTAGAGTCCTTCATCCTCAAGATTCATTTGTCGTCATTGCAAGCTTGAGTTTGAGAATACTTTTCCTCACAAAATAATGTGACTCTTAATCTTAGGTACCCAACCAATTTGGGTCCTTAACAGGTTAGTTCATAATTCTCAAACAATGAAGATGTTCAATAAGAATGCTATGCATCCATGAAATCCAAAAATTTGTAGAGAAAATGTTCTTCTTTAATGATTGATATCATAAGAAGCATGCAAGATGAAATCCTTTTAAAATGAGGATTTCTAAATGCTTTTCTTTTCAAAACGAAATATGATAGAGCAATTTTTGAAACAAACTCTTTTGAAAGAATGATTTTATGACAAGATTTTCTGAAAAACTTTGGCAAAAAGAATTTCCAAATTCTTTTACTTTGAAAAACAAATTTTGCTTCAAAAAGCATAAGATGTAGAAAAAGATGCAGCGCAATAGAAGCAACATATATATCCTTTTAACGATAATGACAGATGATATTATAACAGGATATATATCACAACAAATGCAAATTATATACTCATATAAGATATATCATTTTGAAACTAGAGTATATAATAGCACAACAATTTTCTTGGATTAGCAAAAGATATAACTAGTGTAAGGCATAATCCATAGGCAGAAGACGATTTTGAGTGAGTACCCATTGAGATGCTTCTTCAATGATGAGTTCCTTAGGATGACTTTTTGGCATACCTCAAATCCTTATCATTGTTACTTGATGGCTCCTTCTCATGAAGTAATTTTTCTTCTTGAGGCTTTTCTTCTTCTTGAGGTAGATTGGCATTCTCTTCAATGCCATTATCATCCTTTGCAATAAGGGTACTCTTTTCCTTTTCAAAGCTTTGAAAATAATTTTCTGCTTATGTATAAAAACATTTTTGTACACAGTAGGTGAATTTGAAATAAGGATTTTTAAACTCCTTTCTTATCAAAACACTTTTTGCTTTAACATGATAAAGCAATTTCAAATCATTTTTCAAAACCTTTTCGAAATAATTCTTCTTTAAAGAATGGCATAAAATTTATCATAATAGAAGAAAATATATATCCATTATCATATATAAAACATTTTATATTCAAGATATATCATATCATCTCAGTAGAGGCATAACGTATTTTGAAAAGTATACATATATTCATTTAAGGCTAGAAAGCATTTTCTCACATGAATATATATATATCATCATTACATAGCGGAAGCAAGTTACACACTCATTCAAGATAAAGCATATTATAACCAGAGTATGTAGTAAAATAATTGAAGTAATATGGATTAATAAGATATAATTAGATATAAACTATAATCCATAAACAATTGTTCATAAGTCATAGCTTATGCAAAGATATGACATGTATAGTGCTCAAACCATGATGAATGGTATAAAGACAATTTAAGCATTTAACATATCTTTATATGCAATGATATGATCAAGTATGTAAGATATCAAAGAACAATATGTCATTTCAATGAAAGTATGTCAAAAAAAAATATGCCAATATAGCCAATTATGAGTATGGAGTATCACTCAATTAAATAGTATAGTGGTAAAGGATAGAGATACTCATCAATTTTGGCAAAGTCTTGTTGCTTCTTGAAGTTCCTCCTCAAGATTTTGATATCCTTGTTTTGCTCATTGCTCTTCTTTTGATCCTATCTTCTTGTAATTTTAATGATCTTAATTGATTGATTATTTGCAAGATTCTCTCAAAAATAATCTCTTATAAGATCACCCATGAAGCTTTGAAGAGATCATTAAGTACATAGCAGCAAAATTTAAATCCTTCATTTACTGTCATCCGCTGGTCGACCAACGTGTCCACACTGGTCGACCATCGTGAGAATGAGAAGGTGGAACAAGCTTGCTGTCAAGCATTGGTCGACCATCGTGAGTCCACTGGTCAACCATCGAGGGAAAGGAACAGCAAGATGTTGAGCGTTGGTCGACCATTGTGAGAGCGCTGGTCGACCACTCCTGACCAGAAGAGAGTTTCTTACGTACTGCCTCAAACTGGTCGACCAAAGGTTACAGACTGGTCGACCACCTGTCTCAGCATTCAGCGTTCTTCTCCTGGCACTGGGTGGTGGTTCAAAGTAGTCTTCGTTGGTCGACCACTGATAGGAGCGTTGGTCGACCAACCAACTTCAAAACTATAAATCTTACTGATTTCGGAGAGCAGAAGAAAGAGTGTGCCTTTAAGGATAAATTTGACGATTAACTTCTGCAAAACACTTTTGGTGGAGCACTTTGATGTTCAAATCAGTAATGTTCAAATAAATCTTGAGCACTAGGAGCAACATTATGTTCAAGATATGCCATATTAATAAAAATGCTATGCTTCCATGAAATGCAATTTTGCAAAATATTTGATTTCATTGAAAATATTTAAATAAGATTACAGCAAGGATAAATACTATAGGTAGGAGTAATCTTATTGTTGTGAAGACAAGAAAAATATGCGTGTAATAGAAGCAAGTTTTTATGATGCGGCAAAAATGATAGTATAAGCAGAATTTAGAATAAAGATATTGATTCAAAACAAAATTTGAATCTATAGGTCACACATAAGAATTGTTTTCAGATATAGCATGCATGAATATCAAAGATAGATGAAAGGCATGCTAGAAAACAAGCATAAGCATTTGATACAGTAAACATATCAATTAAATTTCTTACAATACATTCCAGCTTATATGTTTACTTATCCATTGCCTCCTTTTGATGCAAGGAAGTAGAGTTTGAATGATGTAGCCATTAAAATGTCATTTCCGCTCCTTGCTTCGAGGCGAATCTGCAAATTAATCTTTTGTTTTTGGTACCTAAATTTCTTTGGGTCCGCCTAGGTCATGAGTTCCTTTTTGAACCCATTTCATTTTTACTCCATGAACAAGATTTTTCTTATAAAAGCAGGAGTAATATTTGTGTCCTTTCAGTCCACAATAGAAATAAGTGCAAGTTGGACTATTGGACATCTTTGCAGAAACAAAGAAGTTTTTAAAATGCTTTTGGTTTCATTTCTTTTTAGAAACAAGACTAACTTTGTTAAACTTTCTTCTTTGTTTCAAAACTGAGGTATTTAAAATTTCTCTACCTTGAGAAAATTTTGCAAGTGTGTTTTTAAGATCATCATTTTCCTTTTTCAAGGAATCACACTTGGTGCAAAAGCAACTTTTGTTGGTAGAGATACTTCCCTTTAAAATCAAATTCTCTTCTTGCAAAGTTTTGTTTTGATTTTCGAAATCAAAATTCTCTTCCTTGGAAATAGAAAATTCATTTTTCAATTTTTCTAGTTCATTTTCAAGGAGAAGAGTTTTTCTGCTTTGAAGCATTTAATTTCTTTGCAAGTTTTAGAGATTCTGCATGTAAATCATCAAAGACATCTTGTAATTCATCAAAAGAGTAGTCAAATGAATTTACCTCATCTTCATCTCTGGCCACAAGACAGATGTAGTTTTCTTCATTTGTGTCCTCCTTATCAGAATTGATATTTCCCCAAATGGAGGATAGGTAGGCTTTCTTTGATGATTCAGCTTTTGGTTGAGATTTCTCTTCTTCTCCTTTTTTTCTTTCTTCTATCTCCTTGGTGATTTGAGATTTTCCTGTAACTTCAACACCAAGAGCTTGCAATTGATTAAGCACAAGTTGTATCTCATTAATGGTTTTGCAATTGTTCATTTGAGCAATTTCAAGTTCATTAATGAAACTTCTATACCTTAATTCCTCTGCAATAAGATCTTCCTCATGTGAAACTTCAAGAATTTCCCACATTTCTTTTGCAGTTGCACAGTTGGAGATTTTGAAAAATTCATCTTGACTCAATGCACAAGAAATAATCAATTTTGCCTTAGCATTGAGTTGCATTAAACTTCTTTCAGTATCATTCCATTCACTCTTGGGTTTTGGAATGTATTTTCCTTGTTCTTCCTTGACAGGCATATCAAAACCATTTTCTATAACTTCCCAGAGTTTATGGTCTACTGAAACTAAAAACATTTTCATTTCATACTTCCAATATTGAAAATGATTAGCATAAAAAACTGGAGGTTCTGTGAAAGAACAATTTTCAGAAATAAACCAATCACTATATCCAACCATGCTAACTCTTAGACGGTTAAGTCTTTAAACAAGAGCCCAAGCTCTGATACCAATTGAAAGTAATGGTTGGAACCCAAGAGGGGGGTGAATTGGGTTTTATAAATTTTTCACAAAACTTTATTGGAAGTTAAAATGATTTTCTGTAAAAGTACAATGCTTAGGATAATAAATACAACACAGAAAATCAATGTGCTATCAAGATGAATAATTATGAGGAGCAAGGAAATAAAGAATAGATAACAATAAGCAAAAATAAAGGAGTAAGGGATAGAGAGAGCAAACTCAGATATTTATACTGGTTCGGCTAATCTCAAGCCTACATCCATTCCTCAAGAAGTCACTTGAGTATTTTCACTATACTTGCAAGTTTGATCCGGGTACTTGCAAACCACTACAAAGAATTTCGTTAGCCAAGGCTCCTCCACAACCCAACGGAGAATTTATGAATCCGGGCTCCTCCTCAACCCTCCGGAGAATTTCTGCTAAACTGGCTTCTCTACAACCCAAAGGAATGCTCTCTCAATAAATACTCTATCAAGGAATACTCTCCTTGATAATACAACTCAAGATAATATTTGTGTTGATCAAAATTAACAATTACAGAGAAACTCTCTAAAAACAGAGTATATGTTATATTGATAAGCTCACAAAGGTATAATCTGCATAAGAGAGAATTTACAGATGATGTTCAGCAATAGGAGTGTTCTCTCTTCTGTTTTGATAGCCCCCAAGGTTGATATATATAGTCCAAGGATGAATAAGACCGTTGGAGACAAATCCAAGATGGTTCCATAATGATGTCACCAAAAACTAGCCGTTACAGCACGTTTTCTGATGTCGGTGGTCGACCAGTGTGGCACGTTGGTCGACCAGTGTGGTACGTTGGTCTACTAGTGTAGTCCAGAAGTGATTCATCAGTCACGTTGGTCGACCAGTGTGGCACGTTGGTCGACCAGTGTGGCACGTTGGTCGACCAGTGCTCAAATATTTTGCCTCTGGAGCTCGTTGGTCGACCAGTCAGCATAGGGTGGTCGACCAGTCACTTGTTATCTTCAAATTCTTTGTTTTTAGAGCATGATGGTTGCTTTCTTGATGCATCCAAGCTTCCAAGACTTCAAATCTTCTAATTCTTTATTTCTTGGAGCTTTATCCTTGCATGTTGTTTTCCTTGAGTGAAGCATGATATTTCTTTTCCTTGTTCTTCAATCCAATGCTCACTCTTCTTGTTTTGAACCAACCTATAAAATATATCTTACTTGCAAACCAAATGGTTAGTTCAATTCATGATAATAACATGATTCAATATATACAACATACATATTAAATAACATAATCATGCTTAAGTACTTGTAGCATATATATGATAATTAACCTCTATATATGTCAATGCTACAATTCAAATACATTTGTCATCATCAAAACTTATGGCATAAAGCCTTAGGGTCAACACATTTGTGGATTGTGGTACTGCTATTTGTTATGCAATTATTTTCTGCGGCAAAGTGAGTAAGTTTTTTTAGTTGAAATTTGGAAGTTATTGGTTAAGGGCACATTTGGGTGTTAAAAGTTTATTTCTCATACAAAATTCCTTTTACCTTCAGGTTTTTTCCATGAAAATTTTCTTAATAGTTGAATGCCATTGCATCCTGGCATCTGATGTGTCTTCAAGATGATTTATGCTCTGACATAAAATTGATTGAAATAATATTCTGCTTCCTGATTTCTAAAGTCTGCAATGTTTGAACCCATTTTTCAACATCAAGATTTATGCTTTGAAGTGAACATTTCATACATATCATCTATGAGTTATATAAGATGTTAAATATAATGATATTGTTAATAAAACTAAAAACATGAAAGATATTTTAGGATAAAGATTCCATTTATTACATGCTTGAGTTACTCAATTCTATAGCAGCTTTGTTGGACTTCTGAACACCAAAAAGAGTGCAAGTTAGAAGGTTCATCGTATTGTCAATGTTTTAACTATCAATATATCTAATTGACACAAATAAATGATGGAAAGAGAAACCATAAAGAAAAAAAAGCCATCCTCACTTTATATTAACAATTGATCACCTATATAATCTAATTTTTGAACAAGTGAATCGACATCAAATGACAGGATTATTGTTGAAAATAAATATAATTTGTAATTTTCTAGGCATCTCTTAAATTTTCTAAATATCTCTTTAAACCTCTAGATGGATCTTTTGATTTCCTAAATAGGCTTTTTAAGTTCCTAGATAGATTCATTTACCTAGAGTATTGTGGTACATGAATTTAGAAATGTATGGTACATGTATTATATTAATTAGGTTCATGTAGATTATTATCTACTATACCAATAAATACCCCAATGTACTTGTGTTTGGTTCAAGCAAAAAGGAAAAAGTAATATAATCCAAGTAATTTCTAAGAGAAATTCTCTCCTCCACTAATACTTCCTCCTCCTCCTTTCCAACAAAGTGGTCTCAGATCTTGGTTTCTTAAGTGTGAGAGAAGATGAACAACTCAATGTATTCATTCCAATTTCCTCGCCTACTAAACGAGAATTATGATAATTGGTGTATTTATGCAAAGGCCTTGCTTGATGCACAAGATGCATGGGAAATTGTTGAGAAAGGCTACGTTCAACCACCAAATGAAGAGTTATTGTCTCCAAATGAGAAGGAAGCTCTTGCAAAGACAAGAAAGAAGGATCAACAAGCCCTTACACTCATCCATCAATGTTTGGATGAATTAATGTTTGAGAAAGTGGCCAATGCAACTAACGCGAAGGAAGCATGGGTGATTTTACAAAGCTCTTTTCAAGGAGTTGATAAGGTGAAGAGAGTATGCCTACAAGTGTTAAAGGAGAATTTGAAGACTTGCGAAAGAAGGAATCCGAGTCAATTTTTGATTATTGTTCTAGAGTGTTGGTTGTTGTAAATCAAATGAAGAGGTATGGTGAAAAGATTGAAGATGTTCGAGTGATAAAGAAAATCCTTCGAACCTTGATTTCAAAATTTGATTATGTGGCTTGTGTCATTGAGTTAAAAGATTTAGACTCTATGACAATTGAACAAGTCATAGGAGAGTTACAAGCATAAGAAGACAATCTCAAGAGGAGACAAGAAGTGTCAGTTGAACATGTCCTTAAAGCTAAGGCTTCTTTGAAGGATGATGGATGAGGACGAGAACAAGGAAGAGGATGTGATCGTGGCCAAGGAGGAAGAGGAAGAGGTGATCATGAGAATCAAAACAATGATACAAGAAACAACTCATTTACAAGAGGCCATGGAAGAGCAACAGGAAGAAGAAGAGGTAATTATTCCAAAACAAATGAAAGGAGGTTTGACAAGTCCAACATTGAATGTTACAATTGTCATAAATTTGGGCATTTTTCATGGAATGCCAAAATACTACTCATAGTGGAGAAGGACAAGTAAATCTAACTAAAGATAAGCAAGAAATGGAGGAGTAACATTGTTGCTAGCACTCAAGAATGAAGAAAAAGATGATAAAAGCACATGGTATCTTGACAATTGAGCAAGCAATCATATGTATGGATGCAATGAGACATTCATAGAGCTCGATGAGAAGTTTAGAGGCAATGTTTCATTTGGATATTCTTCAAAAGTTCAAATTCAAGTGTAAGGTACTGTTCTAATTTCTTCAAAGGATGGTAGCCATAGACTCATTACAAATGTATATTATGTTCCCAAACTAAAAAGCAACATCTTGAGTTTGGGACAACTCTTTGAAAAGGTGTATGAAATTCTCATGAAAGATTATCATCTTTGGCTACGAGATCAAGAATCAAATTTGCTTGCCAAAGTATCTATGTCAAATAATAGAATGTTCATGTTGAATCTAAAGACTATTGAAGCAAGGTGTTTGAAGGCAAGCATTAAGGATGAGTCATGGCATTGGACATGAGGTTTGGCCACTTGAACTTTGGAGCACTTAAAGCATTGGGAGAAAAGGAAATGGTGAAAGGGATGCCAACCATCAACCATCCTAATTTATTATGTGAGGCGTGTCTCTTAGGCAAGCATGCAAGAAATTCCTTTCTAAAGGAAGCAACGTCAAGAGCAACTGAGCCTCTACAACTTGTTTATACTGACGTTTGTGGACCAATCAATCTACCATCCTTTGGTAAAAATAAATACTTCTTGCTCTTCATTGAAGATTATAGTAGGAAGACATGAGTTTATTTCTTAAACCAAAAATCCGAAGCATTCATGGCATTTAAAACTTTTGAGGCATTAGTTGAAAAGAAGAGTGGCTATGAGATTAAATCTTTAAGGTCTGATAGAGGAGGCGAATTTACTTCTAAAGAATTCAATGACTTTTTCAAATCACATGGAATTCATCATCCTTTAACAGTACCTAGATCACCACAACAAAATGGTGTAGCCGAGAGAAAAAATTAGAACTATTTTCAACATAGGAAGAAGCATATGAAAGCTATGCCCAAGGAATTTTGGACTGAAGCCGTTTCTTGTGCTATCTATTTGTCCAATTGCTCTCTAACTAAAAATGTGGAAGATCAAACTCCTCAAGAAGCTTAAAGTGAAAATAAGCCGAGCATTCGTCATTTACGAGTCTTTGGGAGCATCACTTATGCACATGCCTGATCAAGGGAGGTCGAAGCTTGATGATCGAAGTGTGAAGCATGTTTTCATAGGCTATGACTCAAATTCCAAAGGCTACAAGTTGTACAATCCAAGCAATGAAAGATCATCATCAATCGTGATGTTGAGTTTGATGAAGAAGTAAGCTGGAATTGGGAGAAACAAGAGGAAAGTTCCTATGATTTTATTCCATATTTTAGAGAGAAAGATGAAGAAACTACAGCACCGATGCAAGATATGACTCCCCCACCTTCACCTAATGTTACTTGTGAAGCATCACTACTTTCTAAAGGAAGTTCAAGTGAAAGACCACGAAGAATGAGAAGCATCAATGATTTGTATGAAGATACTGAAGCTATTAATGATTTATTCTGCCTCTTTATGGGTAGTGATCCGTTGAGCTTTGATGAAGCAGTGAAAGATAAAAAATGGAGACTTGCAATGGATGAAGAGATAAAATCTATTGAAAAGAATAACACTTGGGAATTATCAACACTTCCCAAGGGCCATGAAGCAATTGGAGTTAAATGGGTCTTCAAGACAAAGAAGAATGCTAAAGGAGAAGTAGAAAGATACAAAGCAAAGCTTGTTGCAAAAGGTTACAAACAAAAGCAAGGGATTGACTATGATGAAGTGTTTGCACCCGTTGCCCGTATGGAGACAATTCATTTACTCATCTCCCTAGCCACTCAAATACATTGGAGAATTTATTAACTTAATGTCAAGTCCGCTTTTCTCCATGGCTATTTAGAAGAAGAAGTCTATGTTGAACAACCAATGGGCTACAAAGTCAAAAAAGAACAAAGATAAAGTTTTAAAGTTGAAGAAACCATTGTATGGATTGAAACAAGCACCTCGAGCATAGAATAGTTGTATCAATAAATACTTCCATGAAAATGGGTTTGTTCATTGCCCTCACGAATATGCTCTTTATGTTAAGGTGCATGGCAATAGAGATATTTTTCTTGTCTGTCGTTATATGGATGATCTCATCTTTACAGGGAACAATTCAATTTTGTTTGAAGAATTCAAGAAGGTCATGTCACTTGAGTTCGAGATGACTGATATAGGGCTTATGTCTTATTATTTGGGCCTCGAGGTGAAGCAAATGGAAGATGGCATCTTCATCTCCTAAGAAGGCTATACAAGAGAAATATTGAAGAAATTCAAAATGAATTATTGTAAGCCTGTGAATACTCCTATAGAATCTGGAGTAAAATTATCAAAGTTCGATGATAAAGAAAAAGAAAATCCCACCTTTTTCAAAAGTCTTGTAGGAAGTTTGAGATATTTGACTTTTACAAGGCCTGATATTTTGTATGCAGTTGGAGTAATAAGTTGCTTCATGGAAGCTCCTACGTCCACTCATATGAGGGTTGCAAAAAGAGTTCTTCGTTACCTAAAACGTACAATTGACTTTGGACTATTCTATTCCTCATCACATGATTTTAAGCTTATGAGATTTTGTGATAACGATTTTGTTTTGAGATATTGATGATAGAAAAAGCATTACTGGATTTGTGTTTTTCTTGGGAGATTATGCCATTTCATGGTCTTCGAAAAAACAACCTATTGTGACACTTTCAACTTGTGAATATGAATTTGTGGTTGCCACATCGTGTACTTATCATGCTATTTGGCTTAGAGGTTTGTTGAAAGAACTTTATTTGGCACAAGTTAAAGCAACCGAAATTTGTATTGACAACAAGTCCACACAAGCACTTGCTAAAAATCCAGTGTTTCATGACTGAAGCAAGCATATAGACACAAGATATCATTTTATTAGAGAACATGTTGCCAACAAAGAAGTAGAGCTCAAGTATGTGAAGACTTAAGATCAAGTTGCTGATATTTTAACAAAGCCTCTCAAGTTTGAAGATTTTCGAAGACTACGAACAAAGCTTGGAGTGATCAAGAAAATTACAAATTAAGGGGGAGTGTTGAAGATAAATATAATTTGTAATTTTCTAGGCATCTCTTGAATTTTCTAGATATCTCTTTGAATCTCTACATGGATCTTTTGATTTCTTAAATAGGATTTTTAAGTTCCTAGATAGATTCATTTACCTAGAGTATTGTGGTATATGAATTTAGAAATGTGTGGTACATGTATTGTATTAATTAGATTCATGTAGATTATTATCTACTATGCCTATAAATACCCCAATGTACTTGTGTTTGGTTCAAGCAAAAAAAGCAAAAGCAATATAATCCAAGTAATTTCTAAGAAAAATTCTCCCTCCACTAATACTTCGTCTTCCTCCTTTCCAACAATTATGTGCTTGATATTGTGATTTTTTTAAGTAAATAATAAATAGAACTACCAAGCATGAAGAATGCCAATAAAAGATAGACTTGCATATAGAAGAAAGCCGAAGTTTATGCAGGTTTTACATAGCATGAAATCAATTGTTCTAGCTCGGCAACACTTATGGTCTGCTGCTCCATGGCTTCATGTATGGTTGCTTTGTCATGTTCCCTCATACTGCCAAACAGAATCAATCTTAGTTTCATAATAAATGCCAAGATACTAGAGATTCATGCACTAACATCCAACTTTAAGATCCTCAATATTTAAAAATTTATCACTAACCACCAACCCACTTAAATTAGGGAAGTTGCAAAGCAGTGGAGAAGTATAATATATAAATGTTTGTTGTCTATTTCGGCATTTAAGATACCATAATACAGTTAGAGTTTGAAGATTTTCTAAAATGATTGCATCTTATTGCATAGACACTTAGCATCCACTTTCTATATATGTGTATATATATATAAGGAAAAAAAAACTTGTATAGTCTTTACAAACACAGGATTCTCCTAAGTAAAACTAGGTATACAAGTGATATCCAAGGAGCCCCACTTATCTAGCATGAAACACGTGGTAATGCATTCTATATGACATAGCAATCATATTATCAAAGCTCATATTATCAAAGCATAACCAACTTGGGTTATGAAAATTGCATTCTCAAATAAATTATCACCTAAACAGATGGCATATTGCGATTATGGATATAAATGAAAACACATGCAATATGAATAGCTACAGTGGAAAGCCACCATAAATAGAGACAATAAAAATTCCATCAACCTAGAGGTTACATATTACACTAGAATACACAGCAACATTTAACCTCCGTAGAAGTCCAACAATCAGATACTAAAACTCATCATCATTCTAACAAGTGATGCTATTTTTAAAACCCCTTTATGCTCTATACTTGTCCTACTATTTTCTTTCACTATAGGGATTTTTCACGTTTTTCACCTACAATTTCCCACTCCTTTGGTATATTTATAAGCAAATGTAAGTCTCTACACAACAGAGGTTAAATTTTAGACTTATGAATGCTTCACAAGCATCAGTTCAAGTATATGATATAGTTTAAGTAAGAAGGTAATCAATTGACTAAAGAATTTTTTTCTCTTTAAGATCATCAAGAAAGATCTAAAAAATAAATTTAATTTTGGCATATAGAAGCCATAATGGCATCAACTTTCCCAGTTGTTCTATTCTCAAGCATGCTTGTAAAAGCATTCATTACTATGATAATAATATAATGATATGTATGCTTGTAAAAAAAAAAATCAGCCTATTAGGTAGTCCAACTGCTCTAACACGAAAATACAAGCATTTGCAAGCCATTCATGCCAATTCAACATAAATATATACGTAAATGAATTTGGGCTATAGTGTCTCACCTCATTTCAATTTTTCAAAAAATCCTCTAGAAATCATTTCTTTTAGAAGCTTCTCTGCCTTGTCATTCTCATTGTTTTCAAGAAGACCTCGTATAATTGTCTCAAGGGTTACAAAATCAGGGGGCAACTATTCTCTTCCATTTTAACAAGAAAGGCATTTACTTCATCAAACAAACCCTCTATACAAAGTCCATTGATCATAATAATATATGCTTGGACATCTAAACAATGGCCATTGGTCAAGAGATGTTGAAGAATCTCTAGTGCAGTGTTTAGTTTACCACCTTTGCATAAACCATCAATAATTACAGTGTACTTGTACATATCAGGTTGAATTCCTTGACTAATAATTTTCTTAAATAATGTAGTTGCCTTGTCAAGATGCCCATTTTTGAAAAATGCACCTAACAAGATATTGTAGGTGATTTTATTAGGGGGATAACCACTGTTAAGCATATCATTAAAAAGATCTGATGCATATGAGATTCTACCTAACTTACATAATCCATCAATAAGAGAATTGTAAGTTATAATATTAGGAACTAAATTTCTGCAACGCATTTCCTTAATAAGACCCATAGCTTCATCCAGTATGTTATTCTTACTGTATGCATTGATCAAAATGTTATAGTTGAATACGGTAGGTGCCAAACCACTTTTCATCATCTTGTTAAATACTTCCTTTAACTGAATGATATTATTCCTCAAAAAGTACCCATCCATTAAGGCATTGTAGGTAACAACATTAGATCTTTGATTACCCTTCATCATCCTAGCAAACACAGCTTGAGCTTCTGTAACTCTCGCTTCTTTACAAAATGCATTAACCAGTATACTAAAGGTAGATACATTTGAGATGTTGCCTTTCAATACCATTTCATTGAGAAATTGATTTCCTTATTGCCATTGGCCCTTGCTACAAAAACCATTGATTAGAGAACTGCATATGACAACATTAGGAAATATTCCACAATCAATCATTTCAGAACACAAATCATGTGCCTTTATTACCATTCAATCCTTACAAAGGCCATCAATGATTGTGTTATACATTATTACATTAGGCTTAATTTCTTGTTTCTCCATCATTCAGAGCAATTTAATGGCAGATCTTGTTTGTCCCATTTTACAGAGACCATTGATTAAGGTGTCGTAGGTAACTTTGTCAAGTCAAGTTACAATATCCAGTTGAATAACCTATATTGAGAATCTTCCCCAGTATAGAGAAAGCAAAATCCTTCTCACCCACATGGCAGTAGCAATTGATCAAGAAGCTGAGAGTAACTAAATCTGGTGTTATTCCCTTCAACTCCATTTGTGCAAAAAATGAGATAGCGTAGGGGTATTATTCCATTTTTGCAATAGATCCTAAAATTTTAGTAATTTGGAATATGGAGGGTTGGGGGTGCATATGACGCATGCAATTGAATGACTCAATAGTGTTGCAGATGTGATTAGGATTTGGAGAATGGGAATGGAGAGAGAGGTTGGGATTGAGGGAATAAGGGGAAAATGGATTAAAGAAAGATGAACAAGATGGAATTAAGAGAGGAAATTTTGGAAAGGAATACCTGGTAGACAACATCATTTTGGCTTCGAATTTAAAGAGTAGCATCTCTGATGCCACAGTGCTGCACAAACGGATGGATTTGGATCCTCTGCAATATTGCAAAGGTGCAATAACAGAGGATCCAAGTCCCGAACGAATTAGCTGCATGGTGCTGAAGGAAAGGCACGTTGCCTAATGGACATGGACTGTCTAATATGTGGATCGGATGTCCAGATGCATTCCGAAGAGTCCTTTCATGACCGTTAAATATTTAAGATCCAACGGCCACGATTGGCTTAGTGAAACGACGTTTCACTAACCCATTTTATTTTTTTTCTAAATCTTAAATCCTCCAACCAATTAACGCGTGCCACGTTCTAGTCTTTCTAACCCACTCACCTGACCTGCATCCTGATATCGGGCCTTTTATATACTATTTAGTCCCTATCTTAGTCCTATTGCTATTTCAATGTTGCCAACTCTCCTATTTTATTATATTTTGAATTTATTGGGTGTAAATTAATTATAGAATTAATATTATTCAAATTCATAATTTTATCCCAATTAATTCATGTGCTTAATTTCAGATCTAATTATTGGAGAGAAAAATTGCTGACATGGACGTTTAACTTACTTGAAAGCTACCTGGACATGCTGACTAGGCATTGACTGGTTGACTAGGGCTGAATGGATTTCTGGTCCCCACTGTTCTACACTTTATAGCAAAGGGAAATATAATTTCTGCTTTGACAGCATGGACCTCCTGCAGCAATCAATAGCAGACAGAAACAGCAAAGGAGTAAAGTAACTTGTCTTCTGCTTTTGCCACTTTTTTTGCTGTTGTCTTGCTGCCCAAATCATGGAAGAAGCACCAAGAAGGCATCCAAGGAGGCATTTAGGGTAGAATATTCTAAGGCATTGAGGGCATCAGTTTTAAAAATCAGAGGACACTTTTATTTCTGGAACTTAGCAATTTTCGTAACTCTCTCTTCCTCTCTATTTTCCTTCTTCTATTTTGCTGTCTTGCTCTCATGGAGGGCTAAATCTCCATTGTAATCAATCACTAGGACCTTGGGATGTTTTAGCTTGAACTGAAAGTGCAAGATAAGTGTTTTATTCTTCATTTCATCTCATTTCATTTCTGTTCTACTTATATGTTTATGTTGCTGTCAGATTTTGGTTTGAATTTGAAAGAGCATAAATAGATTTATATATGAGATATAACCTTGCTTGACTGATTAGAAAAGTGAGTGAAACGAAATGGCTAGTTAAATGATATTTAACTTGATTTGGTTGAGGCCTACCTTTGAAATGTGTCTAGTTATAGTTAATGAAGATATTCTTGGCTATAGTTACTAGCATTAAATTCTGGATGTTACTCTGGAATCATTTTTTTATAAAGAACCAAGTGGTGAAATGAGAACAAAACTGAATCAATGAGCTAAGTGATGATGGTTACACTCCCATAAATCCTAGTGGCTGGTTGCATGATTTTCTGTTATTGTCAAACTTGTTCTGCTGATATTTTGTTGTTGTTGTTGTTCATTGTTGCTGTCTTGTTAATGTTTTTGCTATTGCTGTCAACAAACCCCCAGCGTTTATGTGTTTTAATTAGTGTTTGGGTGTTTAGAATAACTAATTAGTGATTAAAAGTGAGGCTCCTTGAGTAAATACGACTTGGAGACCACTATACCGCAAGATTGCCACGAATTTAATTCTGGGCGATTCGGCATCGTAGTGGCGTGAACCACATCCCTAGAGACCCGACCCGTGATGGATGCTATCTTCTTCCCTGCACATCAGACCAGAGAAGCCACCTAGCACAGCAAAACAGAGCACGATATGAACGCACAAACCTTGATATTTTTTTTTCTGTTGGTCCTGATCTAGTCTTGGGCATTTCCATTAATCTTAGCTTCCATTTCCAAAAAAGCCACACAGCTAAGCAAAATAGAGCACGACATGATGAACCCAATTCAAATCGTTTTTTTGCTTTTGGTCTTAGGGACCCCTATCCAACAGATTGAAATGGAAGATGAGAATTGACCGGGATCATTTGGATGAGTCGTTACTGTGAAAATTCTGTAGTAGGCTCTTGCATGAACAAGACCATTAGGATGACACATAAAGGTAAAGAAAATTGGGTTGAGTCGTTGAAAACTGATGTCCCCTTCCTCAATATCATCGCAATAGGCACTAGGAAGAATTCAAAGAAAATATGCAACAGAAAGCTACATTAATAAAAAAAAAACATAACATAATAGAAAGCTTCATATTTCAATGCCTTCTAGCATGAAGATAATTTTTTGCATCCATGTGTGTATATCTAAGATTGGCTCTTTCACCTACGTGCATACTCATTAAATCAAAACTTGCTTTTCTCCTAAGGCTAGAGTCCTTGGCCAACTCAATCTCGTATGCCTGTACTTCGGAAATCTTTCTTTGGGAGGGAAGCATGTGACTAGTTTCTGCTGTGTGTAATGCATGATTGTGTTCTTCTATAAACTGGTACACAATATACCTATTGCCCTCAAGCTTTAATGCCAATCTGGCCCTACACCTAGTTCTTGTCTCTGCTTGGGACTTCTTAATATTTGCACCCTTTTTGTCTGGCCCACGAATACCTTCTTTAGAACAAACATATCTTACTGATGTTGTAACTGTGTTATCTTTTTTGCTCTTATTGTGTTGATCCTTCCTTACTCCAAATCCTATCTTTCCACCATATGCCCTCCAAAAACTCCCCACATCATCCATGTTATCAAATTTCATTCCAACACGGGGCTTGCAATTTGCCTCAATTGATGTTTTTACAAAATTGTCTAAAAGAAAAGATAAAATTGGTATCAAACATATTAAAAAAATTGCCACCATACCATCCAAGTAATATAAACAAATTTTAATAGTTAGTCATGATATACGCATTTTAAGAAGCAAAAAAACATAGCTAGGACGAGATAGAAATGATCATCATATATACACTTGGGATGATTATAAAACACAACTTTTCCTACTTCATTGATTTCTACTATGGCATAGCTATTTAGTGGGGATGCAAAGTTAGTAGGAAAACCATAAAAAAAAATAACAAATTTAAAGAAAAGGTGTTATGGTTTTTGATTGTGTAACCAATGAACCATTAAGCTATGTATAATTTGGCAGTAGAGATACAAAGTTACTGTATAGTACTGATTGTGTAACCAATGAACCATTTTGTTTTTAAAGTTATATTGAAGTTTTCTATCTAAATGAAATAGGCATTTTGTATAATGAATTAATTTTATCAGTTCATTTTTATAGAACCATTTTGTGTAATCAAATGAAATTCCATCAGATCTTTTTTACAGAACCATTTTGTGTAATCAAATGAAATTCTATCAAATCATTTTTATAGAACCATTTTGTGTAATCAATTGAAATTCTATCAGTTGATTTTTAGATTCTTAATGCCTACTCTGGTATGCTTCCTTTTACTGTATATTTCCCTATTCCATTGTATTTATCATTCCTCATTTTATCAGTATCCTGTTCCATTGATTGAGATGAACCAGCCACCAAAAGACAACAAACCCATAGACCAACAAAAGATAGCAAACCCAACAAACCAGAAAATGGCGACCAAAAATATTGGAGGACAAAAACTAGAAATAGTGACAGCACAGTGAAACAATAAACAACACCAAACCCACGAACCTCATTGTGACCGAGAATGGCGACCACAGCAGACGATAGAGAAGCGAAGCTGAAGAGACTCAGATGAATGTCAACGACAGACCACCACAAAAAATGACAACAGACAAGGTGAGGTTGAAGCAAAGGACAACCACCACCAGTGGCATATTCAGGACCCTCGGTCAAGGGGGCAAAATTTTATTTTCAAAATATTGCAAGGGCTAAAATGAAAATAGAAGTTTAAAATTTTGGGACCAAAATATAAATTTTCAAAATATTGTACTTAAAACTGTAATTTTAGCCAAAAAGTCGAGGGCTAAAGTGAAAAAGAAGTTTAAAATTTAGAGCTAAAATATAAATTTTTAAAATATTGTACATAAAACTGTAATTTTAGCTAAAAAATTAAGGGGTCAAAATTAAAAAAATTTAAAATTTAAGGTCAAAATATAAATTTACAAAATATTATACCTAATCTATAATTTTAACCAAAATTTCAAGGGGTGCACTTGCACCCCCTGAACACAATGTGGCTCCGCCACTGACCACCACAGACAATGGACTTATGCGAGGTTCAAGAGAATGAAGACCATCACAATGACGCAGCGGACTTTCAAGTGGATGCGGTGAAAATGGTGAGAGATGTTTTTTCTAATTAACAAAAATGAGTCATTGTCACGTCTCATCCAAGCAAAAAGGAGGTCTATCGCAGGGTGGGTCTACAGGCACGCGGGTCGGACCATTGGGTGGGTGGGTTGACATATGGCATGCACTGAGTGGCTCAGGAGAAATTTTTTTCAAAAAAAGAATTAGATTAGTGAAACATTGCATTTTACTAACCATGTTGTAATTGTTGAATCATGGCCACGAAGTGTCTCTATCCGTGCGTTTGGACTGTCAAATCTTCGAATCAGACAGTCTATATCACGTTAGACAACATGTATTGCTACCCCTGCTGTGCAGCCAATCCCTTTGCCAACGCTGCTTCACTTCAATAAACGAACAGAAAATGCAATAAGCTAGTGTATGCGAATGGGAGGTATTTCATATCTTTATTTTTATATAATTTATTTTAATTTTATGTAAACCAAATCTCCTTTTTAGATCAGATTTGGAATATTGTTATGTATTTAAACAAATTTAAAGAAAAAATTTGGGCGCAAACTTTATATTTTTGTTATAAATTTTTTTTTTAGTTGATACAGGATAAGTCCTAAGTGTATAGTTTTTAAAACTAACTCTATATTTTTTTAATATTGCCTGATTTGTTCTTTTTAAAAAAAATTTACACATATTCTATATCTAATAAAGAATTTAATAGCAAAGATATATCAAATTGTCATTATCTATTTATATTATTTAGGTATACTGAATAATATTAAAATTTTATATTTTTTTATCAATGTGCTTAAAAGTATATAAGATGACATTTACATGTAATTAATAGTATCAAATAAGCAGGCTTGACCGGTCTTAACCCGTCTATCAAAATGACAATTTTTTAAACTCATGTCTACCTCACATGGCCTAAATAAACTAGCACGTATATCACTCTTTTTTATTAAATAATTATATTAATAATGGCATAATTTCTAAAAGTAATAGAGGTCAAAATGACATTTAGTTAGGCCAAGAAAAGAAAATTAAGTTTAAGAATTTAAAATTTTAGAAAGTTATATAATTTATTTTTTTATTGTTAAAGGTACAAAATTATTGGTAAAACATGGAAATATAACAATATGACATCTAATAAGAATGAAAATTTGAAATTAGGTGAAAATGTTGCATTTTTTAAAATATTTTTCATTTCTAATACTAAACTTAAAACATCTAATATTTTTAATGTTTTAAAAATTGAACTTCTTGTTGAACCAAAAAGGTATGCTGAGATTAATACTTATATTACAATAAAATTGTGGTCAAATTGATTGAATTGAAATATTTTAAATTGTGTTACTTATATTTATATTGTTCTATTTTATAATAATTAAATTAATAATTACAAGAATAAAATTATAAGTAATTTTTTAAACAACTAATTGTTATCTCTAATATTACATAATATTATAATTTTTTTATTCTCCAATTTTGTAAATTATTTAAATAATTTTGCATCAACTAATAAAATAATTTACTTTTTTTAGTTATCAACTTATTGTAAAGTTACCTATAAATAATTTGCATAATATAAATAATGAAGTGGTTGGTGAGACACGCTAATCACATCCAATAGGTTACTAGTTTGATTCCAAAGAACTAAAGAAGGTTAGTTTTGTACAATTTAACATAGGTACATTGGTTCAACACTATCCTATATGAATTAATCTCCTAAGAAATTACTTAATTTTTTATCATTAAGACACCATTTTGTTCATTGTTTTGCGTCAAATAAAAGATTAGTCACAAAAAAATTAATCAAATTAGTTGGTTCAATTTGATTTTAAAAACCTTAAATAATTTTAGACCTCACATTTTTCAGAATGTCAAATTTGTTTATAACTCAACATGCTAATGGTCATAATCCATATCCTAACATGAAAAGAAATTGCAATTAGGTTCAATAGGTTTTTTAGGACACCAATTTCCACCTTTTTTTCCACAAAAAAAGAAAGGCTAAATTGATCGGTCTAGACTTCAAATTTTTCTTAATATACAATTTGTTTACAACTCTTTATATCAATTTTCTTTCTCCTAGTCCTAGAAATAACACAATTGTAGCTTGTCCCATTTTTTATTAAAAATCCCTATTAAATATAAAGCATTTATTGATTTAACTTTTAAAAGATTACATTTAGTTCAATTAATAATTTATATCATGTCATGGTGATAAAATGGCATTTGTATGGATCTACTTTTTCCTTGGAATTTTAATTAATTTTAGGTTAAAATACACAAACATTCTTGAACTCGGATGTTCAACGCACTTTATTCCCCTCAATAATTCATCAAAATATTTTTTTTTCAACTTTTGGAATTAGATATTGTCTAGCTGATGTATCCGTTCACTGACAATATAACAAAGGTTGAAGGGGATATCATCGTAATTTTGAAAATTGAGAAGAATGAAGTGTATTGACCCAAAGTGGAGAAATAATTTTGTGCATTTTTTTCTTTAGTTATAAGAAGTTGTAGTTTTCTTCCCCTATTGGTGGAAGTAAAGTTGTGGTAAAATGCGTATTATGACATTGATTCATTATTATTATTATTATTATTATTTTAGGACATATGACATTGGTATTTATAGAAACCAAACTTATTCGTTGATAAGGTGGGTAGAACCACCCAATAACCCAAATTGTTCTGGATGCAATGAGGCTCAATGCTTAAAATGGTTTCTAATTTTTTATAGTCATTACTGCATTGAGCTGGGTTCTAAATGGGGTTATATTATATAACACCAGCCTCATAAACATAAGGTTTTTCAAACTGCGAAGGCTTAGTATGTAACTCGAGCATAAGGTTCTTTAGCAACCTTGGTGAAATTAGGTTTGGGCCCTTTCCATTAGGCCCAACTGAGACTTTAAAGGCTTTTATTCTGCTCCTTAAACCTTATTTCCGTCATTACCCTTCTGGGCCGGCTCCATGGTTTGTTTTATTTTAAGCCCAATATTTAACTTGGGCCCGAACCTCCTCTTTGAGCCCACTAGCAAAATTTTGCCTGAGGGAGCATTTCGTAATGTTACAATGTAATCATTTGTTTATACTTAATTAAGGTATGCATCTGATTAATTTTGACTCAAATCATTAAGTACATTTATTTTTTTCTTTTTTTAACTAATATGTCTGAATATATCTTAATGAATTAGATACTGTGATAAATCTCAATATCTTTTAGATTTATTATTTATTTTAGACAAAAATATTTTTTACCCTCGTAAACTTTATCTTATGTGTACTTTATCTCCTCTAAACTTTAAAACTTAATAAATAACTATTTCAAACCTTACAACCCATGCATAATTTTTATTAAACATTCTACTAACTAGACTAACATCAATTCTTATTTGTTAAGTTTTAAATTATTTTTATATTCAATATATAATTTTATTTTTTAATTTTTGATTTTATCAATTTTTCATAACACATGTTTAATTACTAATTTATTAGAATATTGTTTTACTAATAAAAAATTTGTATGTATTTAAATATTCAAAAAAGAACGAGCTTTAATCATTCAGTATTTAGATTCAAAGATAATATCTTGATATTCATATATGTATTTGGATTCAGATATTTTAATCTTGAACAATACAAATACCCGTGAATAAGTTTAGCAGAAGTGAATTAATTGGATTAGATTTTTAGATGCAGTAATAAAAATTGACTAATAATATGTAGTTGAGCCATTTCCTATTATAAATTAGTTGTTGAGAATTTTTTAATGCAATTTAGTTTGAATGTTTCATTTTCGTTGCTATAATGCTTCATAAATATTTGTTTTTCTGTGCTATTGCATATCTTATGCTTTGTGCAGTCAGTTTAATTAGTGGTCTCCATTAGACCTAATCACATGTTGAACTTGTTTAAAAACAAGCCAGACTCATAGTAAACAAAAAAAAAAAAAAACCTTACTTTTGAAATGGGATTGAATTTTTTACTTGGACTCATATTTTACTTATTCATTTTTAAGATGTGTATAAAAAAATTCTTACTTTTGTGGGGAATAAAATATCTTAATTATAATGTTATACAATCATAATATGAAATACATAGTAAACAATTAAATATCAAGTTATATAAGAAAAATATTTATATATTATATATTAATAAAAATGAAATATATGTATTATATAAATTATACATTTTAATATTATATATGTATATAGAATATTTTAAATATTATAATATACATTATATATATTGTTTAAATATTTTCAAATATATATATAATTAATTCGGGCCCATCGAGCTTGAGCCAAGCTTAACAAAAAAAGCCTGGGCCAATCTTGTATTATTTTTCAAGCTTTTTTAATATATGGGCTCCTTTTTTTTTGGGTCAAGATGGCTTTTCAACCTAGGATCAAGTCTAGTCCCCATGCAAGTGCACCTGAGTAACTCAAGGTGGTAAGACCCAGGCATTTGGTCTTAAATATTTTATCATGTTTCACAGATTTCATGCCCACGTAGGCCAATATTGTGTCATGACGTCACTATGTGGCCAAATTGCAATTGCACATTAGATTGCTTTGATATCTATCGACGTGACTTAAAAAATGAGTAAAACACATCCTATAAAATTAACATCACTGTTGGCAAAATCGGATTGAAACAGTCGGTCGGACCAGTTTGACTGAGAATCGAAGGGGGTACTGGTCCGGTTTTGTCGTTTAATCAATCAGTGGTTGGACCAAGACTGAACCGGTAGAACCGACGCTGAATCGGGTTAACAGGCCAAAACTGGTTAGTCAGGTGGTTGAACCAGTTTTATCTTTTTTTTTTTGGTAGTTTATTTTTTTTTTTATGGAGGTGGGTAAAAAAATGTATAGGAAAGTGGGCAAAAAACACATGGTAATTCAAGTTAATTTTACAACTGTCAAATATGTCACCACTCAGATAAGCAAATAAAAAAGAAAAAATCGAAGAAGGAGAAAAAAAACAAGTTGAGTCCACTTTATCACACGCGCAGGGAGCAGATTAGACGATTTGTACTGCATTGGCCTGGAATTATGAGCGCGTGAACCCACCACTTCCCTTAGCCTCTTATAAGCCCATTAACATATATTAGTATATAAAGTTTTTTTCCCTCCTTGTTCTAAGTAATGTGGGACTTACTCACTCTTTTACAAGGCTATTTTCACAATTAAGACATAGTTTGAAATTGTGGATATTAAGAATTGTGATGAATTATCAATTATGGATTAATTTTTTTTATTTCCTTCACTTATTGTTATGAATTATCAATTATATTAAGTATTTTAATATTTTAAATTATGTATATTTTTAATATTTTTTAATTACCACCGATTCGACCATGGTACGACCATGGTCTGACCACTGAACCTTGAACTAGTGGCTCCGCCAGTTCAATGACTGGTCTGGTTTTGAAAATATTGATTAACATGTTAAGTGAAAGTGTCTCATAATTTAATACCATTTTATATCTCTTAAGTTGGCCGTTGTGAAATTGCATGTTAACTATCAAGGTTTTCTTGTGAATTTTCATTTGGCACCAAAACTATATTAGAGTTCGGGGAAATAATTCTTAATAAAAGGATATTATCCTTTTTTTAGTGTCATGGCCTGATGAGGTCTGGATGAAGCTAATATATCTACATGGCCTTTCACTACAAGAAAAACCAAAATTAGAGAGAGAAATTTCTGTCTCTAATTGAAGCTAAGTTTGTCTCTAATGGGTCAAAGACGAAAACTATTTCGTCTCTAAATTGGGCATCACCAAAAAAAAAAAGAGACATAAAAGAGTCTGTCACAATATCGAAGATGAAATTAGAGACGGAATATTCAAAGACAGAAATTATCCGTCTTGGATCTGAGATAGTCATTTCTGTCCCTGATTCCATCTCTAATCAGGGACAAACTTTTTCTGTCTCAAATTTAGGACAAAACACTCCATCCTTGATTTTGTCACAAATGAGGGATGAAAATTCCGTCCTAATTTGGCCTCTAATATGTCGGTTCAAAAAATTAATGAATGCATGCATGATCAAATAATTTAAACAAGTTATACTGTGCAACTTTTCAAGAAAATATTTAGCGAACAAGAATGGAATTGCAAGCATTAGAGTTAGTGGGAAGACGAATAGAACTTACAATAATATTTTTTCTAATTTTTTTTTGAAAAGTTGCATGGTATAACTTTTTTAAATTATTTGATCATGTATGCATCTTTTAATTTTTTAAATGAAAAATATTAAAGTATTACCTTCGCTATAGATGACGTGCACAAAACTACCTCCTCCTTCTCCCATATATCTATTTAAATTATTGACGTGTGTTACAATGCACATAAAACCAGATTCAACCAAATAGAGGAGGATAATTGTAATCAGTAACATATTTTTAATTATGTCACTAATTACAACTATTTACCCTCCACTTGTTGAACACTACAAAAAAAGCCTTAATTAGGGACGAAAAATTTGTGTCGCAAATTTTGTTATATAAAAAAATATATAGTTTTTTATTGTAATTGTTGGCTGATACTTATTTGTTATATTAATGTTTATTCACATGTTTCAAATCAAGTTTGGAACTATGTTTTTGGTTAAATATATATATAAAAAAAAACTTGTCTAAAAATTTGCAAAGGAATTAGCAACGGAATTTTTTGTCGTAAACAAGGAATTTTGCTATCATATATTTGAATTTTGCGACGGAATTAGCTACAAAAATGTTCGTTGCAAATTTGTGATGGAATTAGCGATGAAATTATGTCACAAATTTGCGATGGACAATTTTCCGTCCCAAATTCCTAAATTTTATTTGCGACAGAATTTCAAATTTGTGACAGAAAAATTTCGTCGCTAATTCTGCGACGGATAGTAATCCCTCACAAAAAATTTGCGATGGATGTATTAGCGACGAAATTTTTTCCATCACAAATATGTTTGCGATGGAATTTTATTAATTTAGCGACGGATTTTTTCGTCGCTAATCACTGAATTTCGAGTAGTGAACCTTGTGTTATGTGCAGTTTAACACACATCAAAAATTTTAAAAAAGTGGTACACCTTGACATAGGCATCCCCAACATGATTATTAGCAAGTACAAAGAGCATAAAAAATGAGGAACATCAACACGACTGTTACAAGGAACACATAAAAAATGAGGAACATCAAGAGTTAATTTGGATCTAAGACTATTTATTAATCTATCCACATCCTTCACAATTAGACCATGCATCTCCTAGAACCAAAAAGCCCAACCAGATCTAAGGACTACTGACCAATTCTTGGCATGCACAATTCCTACTTGTAATTTCAACTCAGTGCTCAAACTTCATTATGTTCAATCTTTATCTCCAGGGATTCCCTTGAGCTATACAAAGAGGTAAAATATGGATAGCAAGAAACAAACACTTCTTATAGGCTTAAATAGGTGACTAGTGGTAATTCTTTGTAGTGTTTGAAATGCAAATAGCATATGAAGTTATAGTCTAATACTAACTACAACCATAAACCTTAAACTACTAATAATCTACTTAGGGGTGAGCACAAGTCTGGTTAGGTTGGGTTGGGTTGGGTTGGGTTAGAGGAAAATTCCAACCCAACCTTATCAAATTTGATCGGGTTGGGTTAGATCAGGTTAGTGATTTTTTTTATGGATTAACCTGAACCAACCCAACCCGCATTCTAGCGAGTTAGGTCGAGTTAGGTCGACAGGTTCTCTCTCTCTCTCTCTCTTCTTTTTTCTTTTCCTTTCTTTTATGGGTTCTCTCTCTCTCTCTTTTTTTCCTTTCTCCTTTTCCTACTCTTTTTCTTCCTTCTCTCTTTTTCTTTCTTTCTCCTGATCTAGAAAGAACGCACAGTCCAGAACTCTCAGAAGTCTAGAGGCATTTCTAGTTCACAACCAGAAATAGTCTATGCAGCGTCGACAGCAGAACCAGCATAGTGGTGTACTCCGACAGCGGCTTTGAGGCTAAGTCCAGGAAGCTACAGTCGTTCTGCAGCCCAGTGGATGTCTGGGAACTCAGATTTACTAGAAGGAACAGTGAGCATGAAGCGTGGTTGAAGGACCTTCAATGAAGAAGACGAAGCCGAAAAATTTCTAGTTCGTGAACCAGAAATTTCTGGTTCACAAACCAGAACTAGAACTAGAAATGGCCATAGCCCATAGATGAGTGAGTGAGGGGAGACCGGGAGAGACCAGAGAGGGAGAGATTAGAGAGGGGAGATTAGGAGAGACCAAAGCAGAGAGCCAGAGATGATGTCAATTAGCGAGAGTGAGAGAGAGAAGGCTTCAAAGGAACTAAAAAAAAATTAAAAAAAAAAAGAATATATATATATATATATATATATAAGCGGGTTGGGTTAGGTTGAGAATTTCTCAACTTACCACCCGACTGGCTAGTGATCGGGTTTGACACTTTTGATCTAACTCAACCTGTCAATCCAACCTAAACCAATCCAATTGAGTGGGTTATGTCGGATTGGGCAGGTTGGAGGGTCAAATGCCCACCCCTAAGTCTAATACTCTAAACCCGAAACCACTAATAGTCTAATACTAATTACAACCATTTGACAAACTTAGAGGCAGTGACACCCATCTAAAACATACCAAAGAGCAATATATGTTATTATCATCATCTCCAAGGTTCTTGCATATGAATTTTAAATAGATGAATATGAACATACCATTTTTGCACCTTATTTTCTTTTAAATGAAAAACATATTCTTCTTGACAAATGAAGCAACTAATTTTCTCGTTTGGCCTCCACCAAAGAAAAAAAAGTGAACCAATACGTTGGCAAAATACAAACATTAATGTTTTATAATATTAAGAAGAACCTCAAAAGTGTAGAAAAATTAAGAGGCCAACGAACATAGAAACACAAATTAACATTAAGAGCATTTCTGCCTAATCTAATTTGAATTAGATAAATTAAAGTTTATCTATTCTTAAATATTTGTTGTTCAAACTTCAAACCTATAGGCAAGAACCCAACAAACACAAAGAGGCCAACAAACATAGAACCTAGCAAAGAGAAAAATAACTGGAACCCAACAATGGAGGGAAGAGAGAAAGAGAGAGAGAGACAGAAAAAGAGTACTGCAAGACGGAGAAAGAGGCACAGCACATGGCGGAGCTCGGAGATGAAGGTAGTTAAGCATGTCAGGAGCACTCATGTGGCCATGGCACTCAGAGATAAAGACAGACACAGTGGGGCAAAGAAGAAATGGGATTGGGAAGTGAAAGCGGGAAGGGGTATTAGGCAAAGAAAATGGGATTGGGAAGTGAAAGCAGGAACAGGTATTAGGTTTAAACCGAGATCCAAATGATGTCATTTGGATCAGAGATGGATTTCTGAGACAGAAAAATTCATCTCTAATCTAAGACAACGTCGTTTAGCACCTTTTTTTTTATAAATTGAGGCGTCATTTTGATCATAGACAAATTTTTTAGATGAAAAAATTTGTCTCTAATCCAAAACGTCTAAAATATTTGTCTCTAATCTAAAACGACATGATCTTTTAAAGCGAGGCATCATTTTGGTCAAAGACGTAATTCTAAAACAGAACAAATTCATCTCTAATTTTTTAAATTTAGAAAAAAAAATGTGAAAAATATTAGGGACAGATGTTTGGCACGTGTTGAGTTCTCAATTTAGTATTATTTTGGTACTAAATCCTATCTCTTCTTGGTCTTTTTCTTGTTGGCTTGTGATTCTTAACCCATGTTTTGAGTAGTTTAGAGTAATTTTAGTTTTCTTTAATCTTTTAATAAATAGAGTGATTTCATGATTCTTTTATGCAATTTAATAGTTTTATTTGTTATTTTTTATGTAGATTGAGTTAGTGAGAAGTTTGCGTTAGAAGATGGAATGTTAAAGCTGAAATTCTGAATATGCTAGAGTGGTTGCTGTCTCCCAGCTGGATTCTACAGCTATAGCGGTGGAATGCTAAAAAAAAATATTTTGGAGCCATCTTTTCTGCCATCCACTGCTATAGCGGTGAAACCTGGAAAAACATGATTTTAAGCTCTCTTCTCTGCCTTCCACTTCCTTTGTTGTGCTGATCTGGGATAGTGAGAACACTGTCAAATTTAAGTTTTGGGGAGAGGTTTAACATGTTGATGGGTTTCTTCTTTGAGAAAATTATGGTTAATTTTGTGTTGTCCATAAGTATGTGTAATAGGAGGAAATTTTTGAAAAATTTTGAAATTTGAAAGTTTGAAATTCTTTTGGCAAGTCAAATCATGTCAAAAGAAATTCTTTTTATGAGTTACCTTTTGAGTTTGCAAATCTTAAGTTTTATATATTTTTATGAGTGTTAGCCTTATCACTTCAAAATAACAGAAGTCGTGTTCTTGTCTCTTTGAATGGTTTTTAGATCATATTCATATATTAAAAAAAAAGTTCAATAAGGGGCTAGTGAAAAAAGGATTCAATAAGAGGATAACTGAAAGTTTCAATAAATGGTAGGCTCTTATAATTAAAATAAAATTAGAAAATTTGCAAAAATTTCCAAAGGAAATAAGGAAAGTAAGGAAGCTATATCCTTGAGAACAAAACAGTGAAGCCTTTGAGAATCAAAATAGTAATTTAGTCTTGGAATTTTTGTGAATTTGGTTTTATAAACTGTTCCAAGAGCTGAAGCCTTGATTTCAAGTTGTCTTGTCGTTTGGTTAACACTTGTTATTGAATCCTTAAGATTGCAAACTCTTGAGTTAAATCTTTTGAGTAATGGTTTGATGAGACTTGGCTTGCTTTAATTCACATTTTCATATCTTTACTCCTCCTAGTTGCACATATTCCTGGTTGCATATATTTTTCTCAAAATTTTTCTCATTGAAAGTTTTGGCTTGAGGACAAGCAAAGGTTCAAGTTTGGGGGAGTGTTGAGTTCTCAATTTAGTACTATTTTGGTACTAAATCCCATCTCTTCTTGGTCTTTTTCTTATTGGCTTGTGATTCTTAACCCATGTTTTGAGTAGTTTAGATTAGTTTTAGTTTTCTTTAATCTTTTAATAAATGAAGTGATTTCATGATTCTTTTCTGTGATTTAATAGTTTTATTTGTTATTTTTTATGTAGGTTGAGTTGGTGAGAAGTTCGTGTTAGAAGATGGAATGTTAGAGTTGAAATTCTGAAAATGTTGGAGTGGTTGTTGTCTCCCACCGCTATAGCGGTGGAATGCTAAAAAAAAATATTTTGGAACCATCTTCTCTGCCATCCACCGCTATAGCGATAAATATTCACTGCTATAGCGGTGGAACCTGGAAAAACATGATTTTAAGCTCTTTTCTCTGCCTTCCACCGCTATAGCGATGGAAATTCACCGCTATGGCTGTGGTTCGCAATCCTGCATTGATTTAAATGCGTCAAAATATATTTTCTAGGGTATTCTGAGTTGGAGATAGAGGGGAGGCACCAATTTCTGCTAGAGAAGAAGGAGGAATCCATTCCCGAAGCCGATCAAGCCCGAATTCCGTCAACCCAACCTCAGATTCATGGAGTTTGCTCATTATTTTACTGTTTTCTGTAGTTTTAGAGCCATGAGTGGCTAATTTTCTGTTCTAGGGTTACTATGAACCCAATTTCAAATTAGGATTTGTATTTCTCTTGAAACTATTCTTTTCAATTTAATACATACCTATCATTCATATTTACTGTACTTGTTATAAAATTGGCCACTTTATGACTTGTTTGTTGCTTTCGTCGAACTCGGGAGAGGGAGATGTTGGTAGAACACTGAATGATTAGGGTAAGTGATAGAACTTAGGGGTTTTACTTGTTAATTAATAAGAATATTAATTAATCTCGTTTAATCAAATTAGGTTAACATTAATTCGACTTAAACTCACATAAGGGATTGTATAGAGTTGAGTTGCTTAATTTAAGTTCGGGAGAATCACTTTAAGCTATTAGAAAATCTAAGATTATTGTGTATAATTGATCTGAATCACAAGTGTAATACCCATGAAAAATAAAATATAAATGCATGTTTTCAAACTACTGTTACTATTTCAGTATATGGTACTATTCACCCGTATAATACTATTTACGTATATGGTACTGTTCATTTATACAATCAAAATGTCAAGTACTAGATGTGGTTTGGTTATAAGAGAAAACTAAAAAGAAGTTTGTAAGAGAAAATGACGTTTTATGTGTAAAAATACCCTCATGGACTAAATTGAAAGGACTGAATTGAAAAGAAACTTAAAGGTTTCAGGTGAAAGGATAGTTTTTCCTTTAAGTTTCCAATAGTAAATAAAAGAAAAAATTTTCTAAGGTGCACAGCAACTGCATTATTAGAAATGTCGTTTTCATGAATAGTAAATTGAATATTTTATTAGCGCATAGTGTCAAATATTACTCTTGACTTTTGCTATAAATAGGCCCTTCCATTTTACTTCTAAACTCACACCTTCAACTTCTTTTTTTCTCTCCTTAAGTTTCTCTTGCTCCGACGCTAGGCTTCTGAGATTTTGGGCCTTTCCGTTTTTGCTTAGGTAAGGATATTATGCCCTTTCTATGTCTTTCAAATTTTAGAAGTTATTTTCTTAAGTATGCTCTGTGGTTGCGGCTTTGGCCGATCTTCCACATCAGAAAAACTGTCGTTAGCTGTTATTTTGATTCTCTGATTACCGAAATAGAATATAAACTGTGGAGAATAGGATGAAGATCCACCAAAAGCCCTGTAGAGTTTAAAATCCCTTTCTTTCGTGTCTTTACTTGAAGCATAATAGTGACGATATATATTATTCTTAATTATAGAATAAGTTTAGATGGCACCAAGAAAATCAAACGCTTCTGGAATCCGTACAAGATCTGGCAGGGCCCTGGTCCCTCCAGCTGCTCAGTCAGCAAATGCAAGACTTTAGATGCCTAACCGTGCAGAAGATAACCATGCACAAAAAAGAGAAATATCCACTGAAAACCCTGGAAGAAATGCTGGAGAACCATCACAAATCGACGCGACTGTAGTGATGGAAGCATTAGCTGCAATGCAGAACGAGGTGAATGGGCTAAAGGAACTTCTGATGGGACAATCATCTGAAGATGGCTCACAGGCATCAGTACATGCTGCAAAAGTACAAGAGACAGACCAGATGCCATCTCCACCCCCTCCTCAGGATTGGGTAGGGACAGAGGTCAAAATCTCAGAATTTATGAAGCTGAATCCGCCAACCTTTGCAGCAGATGTTAATGAAGACCCACAACGTTTTCTAGATGACTGTGAAAAAATCCTTGACACGCTAGAATGCCCTGAACCTCGAAAAGTAACCCTTGTTACCTTTCAGTTAAGAGGTAAGGCCGACCGCTGGTGGTGAACATGGAATAAGGGCATGGCCAGAAATGTCCCACCCGTTAAATGGAATGACTTTAAAAGAATTTTTCGAGAACAATTTATTCCGGAGAGTATACGAGAAGCAAAGATCAATGAGTTTGAGGCACTCCGGCAAGGATCACGAACCATCGATGAATACGACAATCTGTTTATAGAATTGTCTGAATATGCTACTCACATGGTCCTAACTGAGAAAGAAAAGATCCGACGGTTTATTAAAGGCCTTCGAGAGTCTTTATTTGACAGGGTGGGATCGAAAATACGAGATTTTTCATTTTACACAGAAGCCGTCGACATCGCCCGTATGATGGAAGAAAGAGATATGCATAAAGAAAAATGGAATAACAAAAGAAAGAGGAAACAAGATGAGAAATCACGCTACCACGGAGAGAGTTCTGGACATGCAGCCTCTACCGCTAGTGCACCACCGCGTCAACAAAGTGGTACAGGGGGTCAACAAAGGCCCTGGTGCTCTAAATGTGAAAGAAATCACTTCGGAGCTTGTTTTGTCAACAACAACACTAGAGTCTGTTACCAATGTGGTCAACAGGGCCACATCAAAAGAGATTGCCCCCAACTCTACACGAGATCTGGCCAAGGGTCAGTACGCCCTAATCAATCAGAGGCTACTGTTGCCAACAGAGCCCCTGTAACTGTAGGAGGCAATGGAATCAGAAGAGGTGCTGGCAGAGGACAAGGTGGTCGAGGTCAGGCTTCAGCAGGCCGAGGGAACGCTCGAGTATTCGCTTTAACCCGTCAAGATGCTCAGGCGTCTAATACGGTGGTAGCAGGTACTCTTCTGATTGAATCAAATTTTGCACATGTTTTGTTTGACTCTGGCTCTACGCATTCCTATGTGTTACCATTCTTTGCTAAGAACTTTAAGCAAAAAGTTGTTAGATTAGAATGTCCGTTTTTAGTAACTACGCCTACTAGAGGCACCCTACTAATAGAACGAGGCTATCGAGCTTGTAAAGTAAGAGTCGGAGAAATAAATACAACAGTAGACCTAATGCTGTTTGATATGACAGACTTTGATGTCATCTTAGGCATGGATTGGCTGGCATCTTGTCATGCCACTCTGGATTGCTATAATAAGATAGTTAAGTTCAATATTCCGGGGGAGCCTTCCTTCGTATTTCATGGTGAAAGGAGTGAAATTTTTGGAAATCTTATATCTTTAATGTGTGCCCAACGTTTATTGCGAAAGGGCTGTCAAGGATACTTGGCATTTGTTAAAGATATTAAGAAAGAAGAACTAAAAGTAGAGGACGTTCCAGTAGTCCATGAGTTTGTAGATGTCTTCCCAGATGATCTACTAGGTGTACCCCCAGATCGAGAGATTGAGTTCCAAATAGAGTTAGCACCAGATACTCGCCCAATCTCCATACCCCCTTATAGAATGGCACCAACCGAATTAAAAAAGTTAAAAACTCAGTTACAGGACTTGCTAGACAAAGGCTTTATAAGGCCAAGTTATTCACCTTGGGGAGCTCTTGTTCTGTTCGTGAAAAAGAAGGACGGATCGATGAGATTATGCATAGATTACAGGCAACTGAATAAGGTAACTATCAAAAATAAATACTCGTTGCCTCGCATCGACGACCTTTTCGATCAACTTCAAGGAGCCAAGTGTTTTTCAAAGATTGACTTGAGGTCTGGTTATCACCAACTCAAGATCAAGGAGGAGGATGTGTCTAAAACAGCCTTCCGTACCAGATATGGGCACTACGAGTTCTTGGTGATGTCATTTGGGTTAACGAATGCACCAGCTGCTTTTATGGATTTAATGAATAGGATTTTTAAATCCTTTTTAGACAAATTTGTCATTGTCTTCATAGACGACATTCTGGTGTACTCAAAGACTTCAGAAGAGCACGAACAACACCTTCGTGTTGTGTTGCAAACATTGAGGGATCATCAATTGTACACCAAATTCTCTAAATGCGAGTTTTGGATTGATCGTGTAACTTTCTTGGGACATGTGATCTCCAAAGATGGCATCCAAGCAGACCCAAGCAAAGTAGAAGCGGTCAAAATGTGGCCTAGACCTACCTCCGTCATGGAAATTCGCAGCTTCTTGGGATTGGCAGGATATTATCGTCGTTTCATCCAAAATTTTTTCCAGTTAGCCGCCCCTCTCACACGACTGACTAGGAAATGAGTAAAGTACCAATGGGACGACGCTTGTGAAGAAAGCTTCCAAGAACTCAAGAAAAGGTTAATCTCCGCACCTGTATTGGTCTTACCCTCAAGACCAGGAGGTTTTACAGTATACTGCGATGCATCAAGAGTAGGGTTGGGATGTGTTCTCATGCAGCATGGCCAGGTAGTGGCATATGCATCGAGACAACTTAAGAAACATGAACAAAACTACCCCACCCACGATCTGAAAATAGCAGCAGTAGTTTTCGCTTTAAAGATATGGCGACATTATCTATACGGAGAAACTTGTGAAATCTACACTGACCATAAAAGTCTAAAATATATTTTCGACCAAAAGGACCTAAACTTAAGGCAAAGGAGATGGGTAGAATTACTAAAAGACTACGATTGCAATATTCTTTACCACCCAAGCAAAGCGAACGTGGTAGCAGATGCCTTGAGTCGAAAATCTATGGGTAGTCTGGCCCATATAGCAGTAACAAAAAGACCATTGATCCAAGAACTACAAGATCTGAGAGCAAAAGGTGCTACTCTTGAGGTTACAAGCACAGGATCGTTCTTAGCCCATATCAGGGCTAGATCTTCCCTTGTAGACCAGATACGGATATCCCAAATGGAGGATCCTGAGCTTGTCCAAATTATGGAAAAGGTAAAGATTGGTGAAGTGAATAGTTTCACACTCGACGATACAGGAGTCTTGCATTTTGAACAACGGTTGTGTGTACCAGATGTTGGAACTCTTAGACGAGACATCATGGAAGAAGGCCATCGTGCTGCATATGCTGTACATCCAGGAGCCACCAAGATGTATCAGGATCTGAAACAGATCTACTGATGGAAAGGAATGAAACAAGACATAGCAGAATTTGTGTCTCGTTGTTTAACCTGTCAACAGGTTAAAGCTGAGCATCTAAAGCCAGGAGGCTCGTTACAACAATTAGAGATTCCTGAATGGAAATGGGAACGAGTGACGATGGACTTTGTTGTTGGTCTACCTCGCTCCACAGGAGGTTATGACTCAGTTTGGGTCATTGTTGACCGACTAACCAAATCAGCACACTTCATTCCAGTCAAAACCACTTATGGTGTAGTAATGTTGGCACAATTGTATATTAAAGAAATAGTAAAGCTGCATGGAGTACCTATATCTATCATTTCTGATAGAGGTCCTCAATTTACCTCTTGATTCTGGAGAAGTTTTCAAGAGGCATTAGGTACTCGAGTGGACCTTAGTACCGCTTTTCACCCACAGACAGACGGACAGTCAGAGCGGACGATTCAGACGCTAGAGGATATGTTACGAGCTTGTATTCTAGATTTCAGTGGTAGTTGGGAAAAACATTTGTATCTTGTAGAGTTCGCATATAACAACAGCTACCAGGCCACTATTGGGATGGCACCCTTTGAGGCCTTGTATGGAAGACGTTGCAGATCTCCGATCGGTTGGTTCGAGGTAGGTGAAGCAAAAGCATTAGGACCTGACTTGGCCGAGGATGCCCTAACCAAGGTTAAGACAATACAAGATAGGATGCGAGCAGCTCAAAGTAGACAAAAGGCATACGTTGACCACAGACGACGTGATTTGGAGTTCTCAGTCGGCGATATGGTATTCCTTAAGGTCTCTCCAATGAAAGGTGTGTTGAGATTTGGAAGGAAAGAAAAGTTGAGTCCTAGATACATCGGGCCTTATGAGATTCTAGAACGAGTGGGAAAAGTGGCTTATCGGCTTGCCCTACCTATGGAACTGGAAGGGATTCACCCTATTTTTCACGTATCCATGTTAAGAAAGTACCTTCCTGACCCTTCTCACATACTTCACCATTCTCAGAATGATTCTATCCTAGTAGATGAAAACTTGTCATACGAGGAGATACCGGTGGCTATCCTCGATAGTCAAGTAAAGAAACTCCGATCTAAGGAGATTCCATCCGTCAAGGTTTTGTGGAGGAATCAAACTCACGAATAAGCCACATGGGAAGCCGAGGCCGACATGCGTTCTAGATATCCGCATCTTTTTACGACTTGAGGTAATTTAAATTCGGAGGACCGAATTTCTTAAAGGGGGTGATAATGTAATACCCATGAAAAATAAAATATAAATGCATGTTTTCAAACTACTGTTACTATTTCAGTATACGGTACTATTCACCCGTATAATACTATTTACGTATATGGTACTGTTCATTTATACAATCAAAATGTCAAGTACTAGATGTGGTTTGGTTATAAGAGAAAACTAGAAAGAAGTTTGTAAGAGAAAATGACGTTTTATGTGTAAAAATACCCTCATGGACTAAATTGAAAGGACTGAATTGAAAAGAAACTTAAAGGTTTCAGGTGAAAGGATAGTTTTCCCTTTAAGTTTCCAATAGTAAATAAAAGAAAAAATTTTTCAACGCGTAAGGTGCACAGTAACTGCATTATTAGAAATGTCGTTTTCATGAATAGTAAATTGAATATTTTATTAGTGCATAGTATCAAATAGTACTCTTGACTTTTGCTATAAATAGGCCCTTCCATTTCACTTCTAAACTCACACCTTCAACTTCTCTTTTTCTCTCCTTAAGTTTCTCTTGCTCCGACGCTAGGCTTCTGAGATGGGCATTTCCGTTTTTGCTTAGGTAAGGATACTATGCCCTTTCTATGTCTTTCAAATTTTAGAAGTTGTTTTCTTAAGTATGCTCTGTGGTTGCGGCTTTGGCCGATCTTCCACATTAGAAAAACTGTCGTTAGCTGTTATTTTGATTCTCTGATTACCGAAATAGAATATAAACTGTGAAGAATACATGTCTAGGAAAGTTCTGGCTAAGGAAAGACCTGGTTTTTAAGTGTGTCCAGTGTGACCCTCCACTCTTTTCTGGGAACTTACCTGGTGTATTCTTTTACAGATTGTATTCTGTATTTTCGGTATGAATAGTATCCGTACATATGAATAGTGACCGTATGAATAGTACCCGTACGTATGAATAGTAACTGTATGAATAGTAACCGTACGTATGAACAGTATCTGTACGAAAACAATCTTAACGTATTTTCTCTAATCTTTCATGAAAATCTTCGTAGCAGAACACTGAAATTCACCTGTGTACTCTTGTCCGTAACGACTTAAAGAAGTGATACTCGTACGGAATCTGGGTGAGTGAAACGACCCCATTTTAATAGAGTTTTAGCATTACTGGTGATAAAAAGTATGTCGTAGGACACTCCCAAGATTCATAGGGGAAAATTGGATTCAGAATGACGAATATAATGAAATAATTAATCCAGAAGTATGGATAAGACGAAGCAAGTATCTCATGTTGAATCATATAGTTATATACTATACCTGTTATATGGATGAGTATTATATTGTGCTTTTGATTATGATATGAACTGTTGTACTATTGATTGTGATTGAGCGGTACAGTACCCCCTCTCACGGCAAGGCGGAAAACTCGGTTTAAAAGGTGTCTTGACCAATGAGTGTGGAGACAACGATTCCCTCAGTAGGGATATAGCCCGGATTGGTGATAAATCCGTGAGGCACCCTAGCTAAGAGGATGAGGTTGTGCGTCATGGCCGAAAAATACAAAATTGGTGAGCCGGCCTGTGTGCGCTCTCCGGGATATATTGCCATTGACGAGTACTAGTATCGTTTGTTGAATTGGATGAAATTTTCTTGTATGTAATTTCTAACTATGTCTATTGGTTGAGCTTGAGCCTTCGGATATGCTTGCATGACTGGTGATGTATTTGAATTTTATTAACGCGAGGCCGATTTGCTCACTGAGTTTAAAAGCTCACACTCTCTGTACAAACTTTTTGTTCAGATCAGGTTGCCGCCGAAGAACATCCGCTAGAGGAGTAGATCACGTTGGACCTTCCCGCTGTCGGGTAGGCCCTTCTTTTGTTATACAGTATGTTGCTCTGTAACCGTCTAGGACATCTAGGTCAGGGGTTTGGTATTTGGCTTGTATTTCAGTATGATAATGTATTTTGTACTGAGGATCTATTATTTTTAATTAAGAAAATCTGATGTATTTTCTTTGTATTTATTAAGGAATGGTATTTTGAGAATATAGAGATAATGACTAACAATTTTACTTGTGGGAAGAATTTATCGAAAGGCTTACAGTGATGGGATATTCATCATTGTGCCAGTCATGTGCCTAGAAAACGGGTCGTGACAACAAGTGTTAGGAAGAATTAGCAATTCCTAGAACAAAATAAGGGGATTAGTAACTCTAAACCTTTTATTTGAATTATATCCATTTAATTTTATTATAATTTGATATTACTTTCAATTAGAGCTTTTTTATTAGAGCTTTTTTAAATCAAAAATTGGTTTGCTTAACTAATACGTTTAAACTTTTGGAATACTAAGCACGTTAGTCCCTGTGGAGACGATAACTCATATTTTATCACTTTATTACTTGTGCGATTGGTGCACTTGCCAGAACGCTCAACAGCACGAAAAAATACGTCTCTAATATTAGGGACAAAAAATCAATCAGAGAAGAACATGTCCATGCCAAAATCCGTCTTCAATTCATTGTTTAACCAGTTGAAATCAGACATGAAATTTGCAACAGATCAGGGACAAATTTAGAGACGAAATATTTTTGTCTCAAAATTTTGTCTATGAATCTGAATTTTCTTGTAGTGTTTGAGGATCCAAGGTTACATTATTGCTAGAATATTTTAATAAACATTTCTCCCTTTTTCAACGTTGGATCACACATATGTAATAAAAATTTAAATACAAGGAATTCTATCACTCAAGAAGTTGAATTTTCTATGGCAATTGATTTCCTCATTAATTAATCTAAACTGCTTTTTGGAGTAAACAAAATAATTAAGATAATACTAGCATAGTTTGACATATAATGTCAATTTTTTTTATTTAGCATAAATAATTTCTTTCATTTTATATCCCATAAATATTATCACTTGTATATTTCAAGAGAACAGATCATCATGTGTATAGGTTGTGTGTGTGTGTGTGTATATATATATATATATATATATTTATATATGCATATCGTAGCTAGGAAATGAAAGGTATTTTTTGGTTTAGTTTTATGAATGAGTTGAGGAAGAAGATTTCTAAAAACTAACTACATTTTATATTAATTTTTTTCTTAACATCAAAAGAGACTAACTAATCCAAAACCATATTAAAAGACAGATATTAAAGCAAAGCAAAACGTTCATCGTATGCATACAAATTAACAAAGTGAATTTACATTTATGACTGGCATAATCAAGCTATATTGATATCTAGCATTTTACACTATTTATTGCCCTTTTACTTAATCTCATTGCCGCTTTAATCTTACAAGTTTTTCAATTTTATTATGTTTTAGAATTTATTAGGTGCAAATTAATTATGAATTGAATATGCCTCAATTTTATGTTTTTAGAACTTGAATTATTAAATAACCAATTTAATCCATGTGCAAATCTTGTAGAATTAATCCAATTAGAGAGAAATTTTGCTGACATGGCAAGGTGCTAACTTGGACACCACTTAGACACTGATGTGGATGCATTTGATGAGTAGGACGTTGACTGGATGTGGACCCTATTGTTCTGAACCTAAAACAGTGTGCATTTAGTCTGCACTTTCCTCATGTAGCATTATGGTTGTGTCTCTTTTTTGCATAATCAAAAAGGAAATTTTGTAGCACTTTTTCCATGATTCTGCACTGCATTTTTGCACTTGCTACTACATTTTCTAGATAGAACATAACAGAGAAAGAGACATGTACTGAAGTGGTTTTCTCCCTCCTTGGGCTGATTCAAAAGACACAAGATTCCATTTTCTTCCTAATTGTATACTTAGAAATTTCGTAGGTCTCTTCTGCACTTATTTTCTCTCTTTTGTTGATGTGTTTTTGGCTCTAATGGAGAGCTAAATTCCTCTTGTAATCGGTCTTGGTTGAAATTGAAGTTGTAATCTGTCTTGGTTGAAATTGAAGTTGTAATCTGAGTTCCTAAACCTTATAAGATAAGTTTTGTTCTCTTTATTCTAATCTTCATCTTGTTCTTTACACCTTTGTTATGTTATGTTTATGAATATTTCTAATTAGAGTTTCATGAACATGATAACTATTTTTTATTACTTCATTTGTGGATTTATTTATCATGATTGGTTGGAATGGTAAAAAGAGATAAAAGTGACACGTAATGAAGAATTTCTTGCACGATTTGGTTATGTTTATTGTTGTTGCACTTATTTATAGTCAGAGAAGGTTTCCTTGATTATGTGATTTTCTGGGCATTTGAATTAAAAACCAAATGATAAACAAAAATTAGCATTTGAATAGAACTAGAAAGGTTGAATCTCCATGAAAGACCAAGACTGGTTGCATGTTCTGATTGCTTTTGTTTTAGTAATTTTCTGTTACTGTTATTGTTCATATGATTTTATTAGTTTTTGTCAATGTGTTCTGTTATTAACGTTTTAGTTCCTAAACAATTAATTTGGTGTTAGAAGTGAGGCTCATTAAGTGAATACGATATATGGATCATTATACTGCAAGTTGTCATAAAACTCAATTTTGGGAGATTCAATAGCCGTAGTGGTGTGAATCATACATCAACATACATAAAGTTAATAAACTTCAATTCTCTTTGGACTTTGAAGAAGCTAGATTAATTGGAGACCATTTTTCAAGTCATCTTTCACGTCACAAATATTGAAAATCCTAACTTTCTCCTTAACCCCATTATTAGGTTTCCATTCTCTCTCCAACAACTAGGTTAGATTAATCATATGGAAAATGGAAACATACATAAATGGACAACTATATTTATGTATATATATATATATATAACCATCACACCTTCATTTAACTAGACAATTAATTATTTTCTTGGCTCTATATATGGAGATTTAGGGTTTAGGCCTTTGGGGTATAATTCTAAGAATCATGAAAACATCCTAGAACATGGGTATTACTATTAGCTTGATAAGTTTGAGATTGTAGTAGTAGTTCATGTTCATGAGGCGTCATCATCATGGGAATGTTCGAATGTGCAAAGAAAGGAGCAGCAGAAGTAGAATCTGTGAGATTTGAAGCAAACAAAGTGTCCAAGCTTTCCACGTCACTACTGTAATACTCTTCATTATTTGATGATAATCTTATTCCCAAGCTTGCTTTAGGGCTATCTAATTGAGGAAGATCAATGGTCACAAGTTGCTGCTCTGGGATGATCAAGGGTTGTTGATGCAGAGTACTATAACTTGTGGTTTGAGAATTGTTGTTATTATTAGGGTGAGTTAGGAGATGATGATGATCTGAAAATGATGATGAGAATAAGGGTCTTTGAAGCCTAATTTGCTCTCTCAAATAGCATTGATCTGATTCAAAGCATTGCCTCACATGGCTAGGAGTTGGCTTTCTGAATGCTCTACACACTACCCATCCTTCTTCCTGCATTATTAGCCACATATATATGTACACAAGTTAGTTAAGCTTTTCTAAGATTTTTATAAATATATATATATATGTATATATATATATATATATATATATAGAGAGAGAGAGAGAGAGAGAGAGGGAGAGAGGGAGGGGGGATGAAGTAAAGTTCCTTAAATTGAGTCACTTGAAAATAAATTTCTAAACTTCTAACTTTAAGAAAATAAGACTTTAATTTTCGTCTAATTTATTTCCAATTATTATTATCATTGTCAAGCGTTATGGCAGAATTGATCATGACTAGAATTTGGGGTGGTAAAAAACATAGGCATGTCTAAGGTGGCAAAAGACTATCGCCATTAAAGAAAAAACTAGATAGAAGAATCTATTTTTTGTAAGTTGACAGTATAAGGACTTAATTTTCAACATTAAAAGTTGAAGAGTCCACTTTCCAAGTGACTAAATTCAAGGGACCTTCACACACACACACACACGTACATCTATATATATGGGACATATCTAATAAGATAAAGTGATTTAATGTGAGAAATAGGAGAAAAAAATTACTATTAAATCACAAATTAATACAAAATTTATTAACACAAATCAATAATATTTTTTTAATTTTCGCATGAATTGATTATGCATCAATCTAAACTATTGATATTTTATCTAATGATGATAATTTTCTTCTCTCCCGTATCTTATAATATTGAACAATTCCTCTCGTCTTCTCTCTCTCTCTCTCTCTCTCTCTCTCTCTCTCTATATATATATATATATATATATATATGCATCAATCTAAACTATTGATTTTTTATCTAATAATGATTATTTTCTTCTTCCCCGTATCTCATAATATTAAACAATTCATCTCACTAAATATGTCTTCTCTCTCTCTCTCTCTCTCTCTCTCTCTCTCTCTCTCTCTCTCTCTCTCTCTCTATATATATATATATATATATATACACAGACATGTTGTGCAGCTAAATTTATCACTTTATTTGCAGATTCTACTCACAAATGAATAAGAGTTAATTACTTTAAAGTACGTACAGTGAGAAACACTGATTAATAAGTTTGTGTAATCTAAACTAACACAGAAGATGCCTCATGCATAACAGTCGATATAGCAGAAACTAAGCCTGGTGTTTTGACTTGTGATTTGCACTTTGCCTCTTGGATTTTCCAAAAGGCTAAAGTAACTTTTAAGAAAGTGGACATGCACGTTTCCATTGCATGCTTGAAATAAAGACTTATTCTCTACTATTACTTACTACTTGCTTGAGAGAGAGAGAGAGAGAGAGAGAGAGAGAGAGAGAGAGAGAGAGAAAGTGATGATATATATAAAAAATATACTCATTATAACATAAGTAAATTGGTGTTCAGATTATGAGAATAGTTAAAATTTGTGTTAATTATGTTTTGAAAATATGTTATATATCCTGTAATTTTTAAGTGCACTTAAGAAATAAATGAAGTAATTAACAGGTAGATTTGAATATATAAAAAATATAAAAAATAAAGTGCTTTTAATTAGAATTTTTACTAAAAAGCTATCTTGTAATTTGCTTTTTGTAGGAATAAAGGTAATCCTTAGCACGCAATCCACTACTCCTGTATGTATTAGCTTTTTTCTCTTTTGAGAAATGCTCCATTGTTAATGCACAAACATATATAACGTTTTATGACGAAAGTAGAAGCATGTCATTAATTGTGATTTTGGACTTTCTAAAAGGCATGGAAGTATTAAATCCTTTTAAAAGAAAATCTATGGGCATGCTATATACTATCATTATAGGTTTCTTTTTTGGTGAAAGTATCATTGTTGGTTTGAAACTGATGATATATAAAGCATTAATATAGACTTTTTAGCCTTCTCATCATCAATTTCAAACATTAGCACACGCGCAAGCTCTAATTTATTAAAATAATTACATTTACTTAAAGGATTGAGGCAAAAGAATAGCGAAACTATTTTTTCAAAATTATTTATCATTAAGGTTACATTTTAATTACCTATCTTATATTTTGACTTAAAAAAATTGTAAAAAATTTATAAGAACTACCTATTAAACACTCGTACACAAACTGTTCGCTCAAAAACTACCATCCAAATTTCTTTATAGCATCAAATATTCAAATATTCTTGAAACCCTTTGGCTTCAATATTCCAATACCAACCATGGTATATATATATATATATATATATATATATATATATATATATATATATATTAGTAAACTGATTTTTTCTAGTGATTTATTTAATTTTATAGAAAGTTTGGGGACACGTTTAACTACTCTGATACTAGCATGCATTACAAAAACAATAATCAATTATAATATAAGAAATATGAATACCAACTCAAACATGATACATGACATAGATATTATAACACGACAAAGTTTGTAGTGTTCTGGTATAACTTAAAATGAAGGGTCGATTTTATACGAGCGTTGGTCCATCATACATGTATCAAATACGAACTAATTAACTCTATGTTTTTGAAGTATCAGTTTGTTATAGACGACGATAGATTGCTTATAATGACAAAGAAAGATCAGAATTGAATTTGGACTTGCCTGAGGAGGGGCATGCTCAGAGGTTTGGAGACGATACTCATGCATGATCCAATCAGATTTTCTGCCATTAGGAGCACGTCCTTGGTAGAAGACAAGGGTCTTCCTCATTCCTATGATTCTGCTCTTAGACATCACTGCTTTGTCTCTTCCTGTCGCTTTCCAGAACCCAGCAGCTGTTGCTCTGTTTGTTCTTGTTCCTGTCGGATACTTCTTGTCTTTGTGACTGAAGAAGTACCACTCGTTCTGCTCCTCGTATCCCAGCTTGCATCTATCTGTTCCAAGAAATCCCCACTAAAATTAAACTACATGTTTAACATTATTATGCAAAACTTAGGTATTTTGTTTTGTCTCTCATATTAATTAAATATTAAACGAGTTTGTCTCTTTAAACTACGGACTCAATAGAATTATTAGTTCTTTTGTAAGATTGGATTGTTTATTTATTTATCTTTAGAGGACCAACTTAGTAACCATGTGTAACGAGTTTATATTTAAAAACTGAATTTAAATTGTATATTAAATTTAACTTTTAAAAATTAAACAACTGACTCGTATTTTTTAAAAATAACTAAATTGTTAATATATATAGTCTTCTTATTTTTAATTAATATATGATATGCCAAGGAATATTTTTAAGGAGTTAGTCAATAATGTGGTGCTAATTAAGTTGTAAAAAAATGTCTATGTGCTGTATTTTCACAGTCGAACATATGAAAGTAGACACTTTTATTTAAGTCTTTCCTTTATCTTATGATATGCAACTAAAATTGCATTCTTTCCCCCAAAAGTTCATGTATAGATAATAAGGACTTACTTCTGTCTTTTTTATATGAATGCATTTTTTAAAATATTTATCAATTTTTTAATTAAATTAGGATATGAAAAAAATTCTTTGAATAGGTAATATAATATATATATATATATATATATATATATATATATATATATATATATGTGTGTGTGTGTGTGTGTGTGTGTGTGTGTGTGTGCTAAATTAAAATAAAACATGAATTGCAAAACCTAAAATAAATCCTTATAAATTTCGTCTAATTAAATCTTGTCCTTTCGGCAAACCAAGTCTTGTTTTGTGTCAGTTATGGGTATATATTTGTTTATTTGCATTAAATAATTAATGTGAATATATTGTAGTACCTTGTATGTCCCATGGCTCCATTTTGTAGAGATCTAGCTCAACAATAACATCGACGTTGATTTTGATAGAGTTTATCTTGCTCTTGAGGTAATATCCCACAAGTTCTTCCTCTGTTGGATGGAATCTAAATCCTGGTGGCACACAAGATTCTATCTCCGCCATTGATGATCTCTCCTGCACAAACAAGATCATTAGAAATTTAGGATTATATATATATATATATATATATATATATATATATATGAACCCGTTTATAAATTCTTATTTATTTCTAGACTTTGCTTTTACCATTCTAGGGGATAACACTAATAAGGACACCAATATATATATTGGAAGACAAGGAAATAAATTGCTTGGTCTAAGATAAAGCACTTTGTTTTGCTTTTGCTTTTTCATCTTTTTCTCATAAATTACAGTTGAAAATCTTATAGCCATATATACATAGAGAGAGAGAGAGAGAGAGAGAAATTATCAACACTTATTGCTTCAAATAGCTTGACGCTTATTTTCTTCCAGCAAAGTTTCAAATTTTAAGTTTTATAAATAAAAAAAATTAACTCTAAAGAAATTTTACACGTTTATATTCTAACTTAATTTGAATAAGACTAATCAAAACTTATTAGATCATTGACTGTTTAGTTTATAAAAATATTTTTTATTTTTATTTTTAGTATTTATTTTTTGAAATAATGAAAATATTTTTTTGATATTTTTAAATTTAAGCATATTTTAAGAAATATTTTTAAGAAAATATTTTCATTAAACTCAACTAAACATATTTTTAACTTTATTTTTATTTTTAATAAAAATAAAAATAAAAAAATATTCAAACCAAACGCATATTATTTTCAAACATTGCTGGTTCGCTACACATCACTACACACTTATATAGGGTTAAGATATATGTGTAGTCGCTAGTTAGCAATGATGGTGATGATGATGACTATGGAACTTTGTGATTGGACCCAACACTTCAACACATGTGCATTCACAAAAAATGGCAGACCATGTGTGGAACCCACCAATACAAAAAGAAATTAACTAAAAACACATAGGCCTATAATTATTTCTTAGAAGTCCTTTTGCATGGATAAAGTTATAATATATACATATAATCAATGTTGATTTGAGTAATTTGGTATTTATTTTTAAAAAAAATTTCTCAGTTTGAATTTTATAAATAAAAAAATAAATTTATTATGTAATTTAACTCAAATTAAATGAGTCATAACTCATAACTTAATAAATTTCTAAATACCAATAGTTGAAACTAATATATATATATATATAAACCAAAAAAAAAAAAGTAGGCCGAAAAACTTGACTTTGCTGGCAGAAGCATGTGTGGTTTCTTTGAGTGTAGTGCACTCTCAACTGGTGCAAGCTAGCTAGGTGATGGAGAAAGACCTTTCTTTATATTTACACCCACCATGCAAGTGTGTTACTGTTAAGCATGCTTGCTAATTGCTATACAGAACGAAGTTCAATTTCCAATCTTAAGCATATGGCTAATTTTCACAACATTATTAATGGAGGACATAATCACTACCTGCATGACTCTTGAATTGCCTCCTATCATTAATAATAGCTAATTGGGAAAACTTATATATAACTTGTCCTTTCATATACAGTAATTGGGAGGACATACACTAAATATTTTTCAACGTTATTAATGGCGCTTGCAGTTCCTCAAACCTTTTATAATTAAACGCTCTTTCTTTGACTCTTAATTTCACCCTTATACATGGATTTGATCAGTTGACAATTAGGATCAAAAGGCTACAGTATTGCCTAAAAACTTGAGCTGCAACTTTATTTATTTATGTTAATTATGTTAAACCCAATTTTTTTAAAGAAAAAAACACTGCTAATAAAGATAACAGGAAAAAAAAAACCGATCGAAATATGTTAGGCATGAAGTGGTGCCCCAAATTTATGAAGAAAACACAGGACAAAAAAAAACAAAAAAAAAAAGAAGAAAGAGTAATTAAGTATTTTGAGGCTCATGGGCATAGCTAGGTAGACATATGAATTGAATATAACTGCACATTTTGATCAAATTCAGAAGCTTTCAAACTTTCTGGAAAATAACCCATCAAAGAATTCAGCAAAGGGTGTCAGAAATTCCCTGACATATAGAAAACTAAAAATCATATATATGTATATATAGTACTCACAGAAAATTGGGCTAATGATGTCATCTTCTTCTTGAGCTTAACCAAGGTAGTGATCAAAGAGATAGAATTATAGAGAGAGAGAGAGAGAGAGAGAGAGAGAGAGGTGTTTGGAGAAAGAGAAAGAAGAAGGAGAATGTTTGTTTGAAAGAGGGGAAGAAAGGTATTTATATATGTTTTTGGATGTATCTGGAGAGGGATGAAGAGGCAATAAATATATATATATATATATATATATATGTTTTGTGTGTGTGTGTGTTTGTTGTTCAGAAAAGAAGCAGAAGAATATATATATATATATATACACACACACACACAAATATATAAATATTGTAGTTGTAGAAGAAGTTATTGATTGCGCGTGGGGTGGCAGATAGATAGGAGGGTGTTTTTGTTTGGACGGCGTGACACCGAGTTTTCACGCCACCTCCTCAAAAAGCCTTTTCCACCACTTTACTGTACTATTGTTTCATCACAAAACCTATTTTTTGTCCTCTCCCATTACTATCAATTTATTAGTTCATGTATTTTGTATATCATTTTAGTACTCAAAAAGTATGATCTTGTTTTAATCCTCGCTAATAAAATATGTATTCTTTAAAAAAAATTATATATTTAAATAAATTTTAAAACTTGCATAAGACGCGAGTTGAGTTTTGACGATCAAGTTCATATAAGAGATTTTGCTCAAACAAAACTGCGAGGTTGAATATATTCTCTATAATTACTACACATGGAGCAATAGGAAAGAGATAGAAAAAGTGTATACATATTGGTGTATATATGGATTATTACAAGACATGCAGTGTGCATGACTAAAATCAAGTGAAGAATATCACTAAGTGCGTAGGTCAATTGATGAAAAATTGTTTTAATTTAACTAGAGGTCTCGAGTCTAATTTTTTGAGAATACAACTGCAGTAAAATTTGGTAGAAAAAATTTTGTCACATATTGTGATCCTACTTAACTCGAATTTGAATTAGTCAACACCTATAGTTTGGTGATCAGATATACAAGATGGTTGTTTATCAAAAAAAATCAAGTGAAGAATTGAACTAAAACCGAACTCTTAAAGCTACAAAGTACATACAATAGACATCAAAGCTATGGGTGTATCATCACCTACTTAAAGTTGATTGTCACAGTGACAATGGCTATTTAACCCTAGAATGATAAATGTTCAATCTCAAGAGACGTAAATTTTGAGAGAGTTCTATCTTTTCGTTCAATAAGTCCGAAAAGAATTAGTTTTTTATTCAATTGAGTGAGAGTATACCTTTGATAAAACTAAAAACTTATGCACACCATCACCTTTAATATGATACTAGAAAAATAATGAATTCACAACAAAATATACCTAATACTAAAGTGATAAAAAAAATAAATTATTAAATTGGAATTATCAGCCTTTTGGTAAGAAGATAAAGTTTTGTGTATATATATATTTTTACTCGATTACATTCTATGACCAAAACCAATGAACTGAAGGGGGAGGCTGAGCACTGATGACAACAACGACATCCCCACAATCCAGGGTTTCTTTCTTTCACTTGTTGTCTGTTTGGTGTGCCGTCCCTCCACATTTGGCACCACTGGGTTCATGACACGTGGAAACTGTCAGATTCTCCGAGCTGTTCTTATCACAGACTTCATCATTTGTTTTCCTGTTTCAGTGTTTTCTTATGCATTATGCACACCACAAGAGCCCCACCATCTTTACTTATTATATCTCACTCCTTTAATTTCTTCTTCTTCTTCTTGCTACCTAGCTCCCTTCATTTGCTTTTTGTTTTATTGGAGTTCATAGTTAGCGAACATGTTCTCCTTGTATGTAATAAACATTAAACTGATAAATTATTATAATCTAAATTGGTGCTTTTATTGAGACTCGGCTAGCATGAAGACAGTGACCACTTACAGGTTAGATTCTGCCATATTGGATGTTGAGTGGAGCAACGAAAGGAGAAAGAATTACCAATTAATGTACCAATTCTAATGAGTGGGTGGTCGAAAACTCCGGCTTTCAAGATGACGTTTAATGATGGAGTTTCAAGTTCGCTAATTCAACATGTAAATACACTCACATATATCAAATGAGAAAAGAGAGGTTTAATTGTGAGAGATAAAGAAGAAAATAATTATCACTTGTTCACAAATTTATAGAAATTTAAATTAATGCAGAATTTTTGTTAACACGAAAATCAAGGTATAATAATATTTTTCTTGATTTCTGCATTAATGATTTATGAATCAATCTAAATCATTGAATTGTAATTTAATGATGATTTTTTTTCTTCTCATCTCTTACATTAAAAGTACTTATTTACCTAAATATTAGTTGGTCGTAATGGCAGCGACTATTTAAACTTCAAGAACGACAAAAGTTTGATTCTTATATATGTTAATCTGAAAAAAAAATCTATCATTTGCACTTAGTTAACTCAAAAGGTATTAGTTTTTTATCTTATTGAGTGAAAGAATATTTTATTTTATTTTTTAAAAAAATCCACTTATCTTATTTGTATATCTCTAAGATATGTATTAAGTATGTTGTAAGGGATTTTCATCCCAATAAATTTTTTTTTGGGTTGGTTCTGTCTTGAAGTATAAAAGTTTCGCATCAATTAGCTAGTGTCAAAGCAATTTATTACCGATATAAAAAAGTTTATGGAGAGATTAACCTCTTAAAAGATTAAATTTTTCACCATTATATTATCTTGAAATTTATATATATAACAATTAAAAAAATACTTTACATAAATTTTAAAATGATTCAACAATAAAAACCTCAACCTCAAGAGATTGAGAAAATTACTCTATCAACATTAGCCAATCTACATATATAGGTGCTAAAATTACAAAAAATGATAAAATGTTAAAAGACCAAAGACTTGAGGCGTATGAATTAATTGATTAATGAAGTACATATATGTTCTACATTGCTTGCTATGTAGCTCTTTCTTTATCTCATGACCTATGCATCCGATAGTGTCAAGTCATCGACCAAATTTGAAAATTCTAGCTAGTTACGAAACCTTTTGTGTTTATCCTAAACAAAAGTTATATGACTTAAATATTCAGAAAGAAATACTTTTTTATTTAATTCCCTCCCCAAAAGTATTAATACTTAATACACGCTTTCTTTGAGAACAATGCACTCTTTTGGTATTTTTTTAAAAATAATAATGACTGTACAACATACGTGGAAGCGAAAAGTTCTTCAATTCTGATTATTATATATGTTAGTATATATCCTATGAGAGAGCCTAGACGCTTCGTATTATCGAATAGTGTTGAGATGTAATTTTTTGTGTGGAAGGAAAAAAGAAATGGAACATATATTATTTTAATGTTATTTATGTTGCATTGAAAATCATTAATCTAATCATTGTACATTTTAAAAAATAATTATTTTATATTGATTAAATATATATATTAAAGTATATTATGTTATATAAATAATAGTAACAGATATAAAAATATTTCGATCAAAGTAAATATAATTGTAAGTTATCTGATGTATAGGTCTTTGTATCATTTATACTTTTCGAGAGAGAAAAATGTAATTTAATTTACTCTCCATATAAAGTAATCAAAATTAAAGTACATTTTATTCTTATTGATTTCTTTACTCAACTGAGCCTGAAAAGAGCAAGTTGGATTACCAACTATATATTTATGCACTTTTTGGTGTTTTATTGTCTTATTTAGCTAGGAGTGGACCCAGTTGAGAGTTTGCTGGAAAAATATACTGGAGTAGGAGGTGTATGAATAATATAATTAATCCCGATCTATATATTAAATTGAAAAGAGCAGTATCAAAAGCCTAAGGCTTGTAAACAAAGCTTACTACTACCTCACTACATCAAATTATTGTTGGAAGAAGAGTAATATTTAACAAACTACAACTTGTCATTATTATTATATCTGTAATTAAAATTAAGTAGTAATTTAACACTGACGTCATTTTGTCCCAAACACTTGCTTATAACATACATACATATATATATATATATATATATATATATATATATATATATATATATATATATAGTTTTGTTTTTCTCTCCTATCTTGGACTATTTATGAAAACTATGCCGATTAAATTAAATTATACAATTTTTGAATTATTAAAAAATACATCTTTAAATTTGTATTTCAGTGTTATTTTATAATTTAGATATATTATAAATCTTAAGAATGTATTTTTATATTGATTAAATAATACTTAATTTATAATATGGAATAATAGATGTAAGAATATTGCAGTAAAAAATAGTATAATTGTAATTTTTGTTTTGTTATATGATGTCAATTAAGTATTTTAATTTTAGAGGAGGAATGTAATTTTTCAAACTTTAAATGTACGTTATATAGTTTAATTATCTCTTAAAAAAGAAAGTATAATTCATATTTAATACACTCTTTTCTATATGGACAGGACTTTTTTGACTTCTTCTGGCTAGATATATCCTCATGTATTCTGATATGACGCAACATATGAAGCCAAGTTTTCGTACACACTAGTAACTTTTGTTTTTATGCTTGCATATATTTCGAGATATCTTAGAAGTTAGAAGTGTATTTTGTCACAGTGATTTAATGTATTTCGATTGCTAAACTTAAAATATTTTTAAGAATCAAACTATATATAGGTGTTAAGAAGATAATCTCTTCTTATCAATAATTGAGCTATTTTATTTTATTTTTCTTAAAAATAATACTGTTAAAAAATGTAATTATGTCTAACTGTTATACATAGGAAATAATTTTTTTTACATTATGAATAATCGAATATTCTTTCAAGAGCTGAACAATTCCATCCTTGAACTTGTAGATTGAAACTTGAAAGGCAAATTCATCTCTATTAGTAAGTGACCACTCCTCCTTTAGAACTTTAGTGGAGCATCAACCTAAAAATAATAATAAATACAATATAGAAAAAATTAAAAGTTAGAGTAAAAAATATAAATTGTGTAATAACTGAATTGAAGTTTGAGTAATTTGATTTTTTTTAAGATAACAACTCAAAATTCATCTGTTCAATATACAATCCTTGCACAAAAAATATTGTAAACAATACTTTTCTTCTCATACATTTTCTTTATCTAAAAGAGTCCATAAGTAGTAATATATCTCATGTCTCATCTTTCTCTCACCAAATACCAAAACAACACACACACACACACGAACACACAGGAGATTAGTTGGCTTCCCATCTTCCCTTTACAAAGAGATCCGTTACGTTGGCCTCAATTGCTCATAAAACACACTTTAAAAGCAATCAAGAGGCACATTAAAAGGCATTGTTGCATGGTAAAAAGCTTAGGATGCTATTTTTAACGGTGCCAACGACTGCCAACATTCATTAACCAATTAAAAGCATCCTAATAACATTTTAATGAAAATAACATCCAATGTCAATTTATTAAAAAAAATATTTATATTTGATATTTTTATAATAATAACCAACATATATGCATACTAAGTCAAGTCTGTACGTGGGTGTGTGAATGTGTATCAAAAACATGAGGCGGAGTTTGAATAGATTATTCTGATTCGACACAAGAAATTTTATTTTTTGGACGCTGCAATTATAATCAGATCATATATATATTATTAATTTTTCCAAAAAGATTTAGTCATAATTAAGAAAAGATGTTATACTATATGAAGCATACATAATTATTAGGCCTAAACTCTACAAAGAAATTGTTTATTTGGCATTGTTGCTTTCTACTAGAAGGGACTGACGCCTTTGTATAGTATATCATTTGCAGGCTTCCGTGAAAAAGCAAGCTTTGAAATTTGGTCCAAATCCTGGGGCGCCGAAGACAATACAATCTTTCATGATGCATGCTTAATTATACCAATATTTATTCCGTGATTTTTTAAATTTCCTGTGAAAATAATTACAAAATTAGTTCAAGTTTATTTCAAACTGAACAATGTACTACACTGTGATTTTTTTTTGTTGAGTTTACATAAAATCCATAGCACTAATTATAGTTAAAATAATAATGAGAATACTTATATATATATATATATATATATATATATATAGTTAGTAGTATCTAAAATCTTATTAAACGTTAATTAATTTAGTTCGAGTCAAATCAAATTATAGAGATGTAAAATTTTTTTAACGTTAATTTTTTTCAAAATTTGAACTTGAAACCTTAATTAAAGAAAACAAATTTCCAAAATAATTCAAATAGCCACCTTGGTGTGTGTGTATATATATATATATTGGTTTGAATCACCATATTTAAAAATTTACTAAATTTTAACTAATTTAATTTTGAACCAAATCTATCTATAGATGTAAAGTATTCTCAATATTAATTTTTTCAATTTACAAGACTTAAACCCAAAATTTTATTTCAAGAGAACAAAAGTAGTTACTCGAATTAATCATCGTTGCTTATATATATATATATATATATATATATATATATATATATATATATATAAGAGTTGAACTAGTTAAATTAAGGATGAACTAGTTAAACTAACCAGGGTTGCTTTTATATATATATATATATATATATAAATGGTTTTGTCGATATTAAATGATATCATAAACATAATAAGCACAGATTTAGGGGTTTTCTTTTTTCTTTTTCGGTTTTCCAGAGAAAACACATTAAATTATGTGCTGAAGGAAACTAACAAAAGGCAATCAACATCTGTGAGAGGGACAAATTAATTAAATAAGAGAAGGTATTCTTTGCTTCCAATTTTCTATCTCATTTATGTTAAAATATTTGAACTTGTGGTGTTGAGCAATTGCTTATTTATGAGCCTTGAAGTTGTGCTCTTCTTTATATTAGCTTGCAAATTACTACTGCAAAGCCAGGGCTAACGCTTTCGAGCCTAAAATCATAACTGTACGAACTGTGTTTATTTATTTAATTTAAAGAACCAAGATTAGTCATCTTTTGATGATTTCACATCTTTCTTTGTCGGGACTTTTTTTTTTCCTTTTTGGTTAAAATAAAAGGAAGCAGAGATAAGCCTTCATAATTATTCAAGTCCCATAGATCCTGATCATTGAGACGACCTCTCGAAGAGTTAAGAAGCTTCCATGGTTTCTTTTTTCTGTAAAATAATTTTTTTAAAAAAAAGACTATCTAGTAAGAATAAGATTAGTATAAGTGTTAGATCCACCTGTAAATAATCGGGCACCTAAGGCATCTTTTTAAAAAGAGTTGATCATTAAATAAACTCTCTCTCTCTCTCTCTCTCTCTCTCTCTCTCTCTCTCTATATATATATATATATATATATATATATATATATATATCATAAGAGGATTTAAACTCGCATATAAATGTAGTTAATTAAACTTCATTTTTATCCTTCACTTACAGGGTGTTTCTCACTCTGGTCTTCCATAAATCTGTTTTCTCATTTAGTCCTCACAAATAAAGTATTTTTCAAGATCCCTTACAAAAAATAAATTGTTACCAATAATATTGTTCTTATGTCAATTTACTTTTGATAGAACTAACTATCAATTTACATATATAGTATTGGTGACAACATATTTATTTGTGAGGAACTAAATGGGGAAAAAAATTCATATATAGGGACCAGATTGAAATGGCCATTTTATGAGGGACAACATTAAGAAATATTATATTTTTGAGGGATCAAACTAATAAAATAATTTTATGAGGAATTAAATTGATAAATACAATATTTGTTAAAGGATAAAAAAAATGAGTTTTAGTCTAGCTATAATAAAATGACTATATATAAATTCTTAAATTCTTTCTATTATGTGAGGAAACTATATGTTAAAACATATTCCTACATGTAACTCATCCCAGCAAGCATGACAACATTTTAGAGATTTATGAATGAGATTTTAAAAAAAAAATGTTGATGTGTAGATATATTAACAATTTGATGAATATTATGCTTTAGTTGGATTTATTTTGTTGAGTATTGTATAATGAGATTTGTTATGACAAATTTATGAATGTTATGTTATTTAAAAATTATATTGTTGAATGTTGTGGGGTAGGTGTGACGCAAAAACCACATGTGATAGGGTTTTAGGACAGGGCGAGGCGAGTATAAGAATTACAATTCCTTGTGAGTTCAAGAATGAGGCCCAAAAAAAAAACTCGTAGGGCAACAGGGTGGAAATGGGGTAAAGGATAGGTGTGTAGGGCTTGTAGTAAAAAAAATTTACCCTGATATGCCCCATTGCCATCCCTACCTCCCAAGAGAGAGAGAGAGAGAGAGAGAAACTAATAGTTAATAACTCAAGTTGCCCAAAGCCATAGTTAATAACTCAAGTTGCCCAAAGCCATATCTTATATAGTATTTAACATTTGTCCAGGTGAATTGCTATCCATGGACTTAATCCGTACCCTTAACAAAAATTATATATACATATACATACATATATATATATAGGTTTTATTATTATTATTATTATCTGTTTTAAGATACATTGAATGTGAGGTTCAATATTTCTATACAATATTCAACCTCTTTCCTCGAACATCTCCTGTTTGTAAAATATTTCACTAAAAGTTGTGTGTGTGTCTGGGGTATATATGAATGTGTATGTGTGTATGTATGTATTTATGTACGTATGTATATGGTAACTCATATTCTACACACGTTAAATGAACTAATGAAACCTATTATATGTTAGTTTGTGACTTCAACATAAATATTGTTACCCGACAAAGCATAAACCTGACGTAAACAACATGTTAAATTGAAAAAGTTACAATACCAAAAAATAAATAAATAAATAAAGTCGTGAATTAATTACACAAAGAAAAGATTCTAATCAACTTCAATGAACTTTTCCAATTTTTTTGCGAACAACTTCAATTAATTCCAAGAGATACATAAATTATAAAATTCCATGAATGGGTCCGTAAATCAATCTCCACAGAAAATCACGAACCCGATATCTGAGAAAATGATCACAATCTGATATGATCTACCGACTTTGCCATTTTCAATGATATTATATTTCTGTAATTATTGGCATATGCTAGATCTTCCGTTCTTCTCATTGGCTACGTACACTTCACTGTCAAAGTTTGATCAAGAAATGAATGCTTGTTTATTAGAGAGTTTGAAATTCTGTTGTCCCTAATCATTTCGGATAGGAAGCAAGGAATGAGTCTAATTGATTAGTAACAACAAAACAAAAGGATCAAAATTAATTATAAGAGGATAACAAAACAAAAACTTGTCTTATTATTGTGGGCGCGTGTGGAAATTAAATAGTTTGAACATCTATATATATATATATATATATGTAAAATAATTTAATACTTATTTCGTTTAAATAAGATCTAAAATTTAAGTTTTAAGAATAAAAAAATTAATGTTAAAATAATTTTATATTTTTGTGATTTAACTGAACGCGAACCAAATTAGTTGAGACCCATATAGATTTTTTGACATTAGTAAATTAACCAATATATACGATAAATTATTAATTTGATCTTTAAAATATTATAATTATTTTAATTTAATTTTTAAAAAATTAAATATCTTTTTAAGAGAATGTTTTTATTTTAATTTTAAATGCTTTACTTTTGCAATAATAAATTTTAAAATTTAACAATAAAAATTATTAAATTAAAATAAATATAATATTTTATCAATTAAATTAAAATACTTAATCTTTTAATATCAAATTGAAACAGGTATAAACGAAAATTAAGTTTTATATATATATATATACACACACATATTTATAAGGGGGATATTGTGAAGATGATTCACTCAAAACTGTGTGAAAGTGAATGATGTAGCAATTGCTTAAAGTGCATAGACTGTACAATTGGGAAGGACATCCAAAGCTTTCAACTTAAAACTAAAGTAAAGCTTGCTACAGTGAAAATTAATGAAACTTTCGTTCAAATACGTACTAGAATTCTGACATTGCATGTGCAGAACAATTATTTTTTTAGTTACAAAAAAATCCAATATTTTTATTTTCCGCATAATTTTCAGGAGATTACAAGGTTTAGTCTACAGTAAAAGCGATTGCTTGTAGAAGTTAAAGTAAATTACTAATTTAGTTATGTAAAAATTACAGATACTTTAATTAGTTCTTGAATTGAGTATCTCAATTTAACTTTTAAATGATTATACTTATCTTATTTGATTCTTTTTGTTATTAAATCATAAAATTTATTATTATCTGAATTTCAAAATTTACATTGTTAAAAGGTATTTTGAAAAATAAATGGATGAAATAGAGACAGTAATCTTTTAAAGAGTACTTAATTGAAATATTATATCTTTTAAGAATTAAATTGAGATTACTATAAATCAAATTAATAATTTGCTTTAGAAGTTATATTGTCCTATTTTTTGGTGTAGTCTAGCTTGAATGTCTCTCATTGCTTTGTTAGATTATATATGTATAGGAAACAAAAAAAGTTTAGGTATCCTTGATTTATAAAAAATAAAATAATTAATTATGTATGAATTATATATATATATATATATATAATTCACTTTCAACATTGTCTAAATTTTATAATTAATTTTTTTACTTATTTTTTAAAAGCCATTTAGAATCAATCATACATAGCAGCTAGCTATTATATATGAGGCAAAATCAACAAATTGCAAAAGTATTCATCACAAGGACCACCACTAGATATTTGTGTTGATATGAGTACAGCAACAATTGATATGAGAGAAGAGGAAAGAACAAGAGTAAAATATTTATTTAGTCTGTAAAAAATTACAATTTTTAATTTGGTCCTTATAAGATCAAGTATCTTTATTTAGCCCCTTAAATATTACATTTGTCTCAATTTAGTCTTTTTATTACTAAGTTACAAAATTCACTGTTGTTAAATCTCAAAATTTCATTACTAAAAGTCACTTTGAAAAAAAAAGACTAATTTGAAACAAATACAATCTTTTAATTAAAAAAATTAAGATGTTTAATTTTTGAGAAACCAAATTGAAAGAACTGTAATTTTTTGACACCAAAATTAGTAATTTACTCAAAAATAAAAAAGAAAAGAGGTGGAGGAATCTAGGTTTCAGTGTAAAGCTGAAGACGTGAGTGTGAACAAGACGCACATTTTATTGGCTAAGAGAGAAAAGGCACATTATAATAATTATTATTATTATTTTAGCATGCAACATAAGGAAGAAAGGGCAATCTAATCATGGTCATATATATCCTGTTCCCTCATTTTAATCAATATTGCTTGCTAGCTCTTCTGCTTAACAAACAGAATGGAAGTTCTTTTCTTCTTTTCTTCTTTTAAATTGTTTTCTCTTTTTCTTTTTTGTTCTTACTTGTTTATTTAATTGCTATGCTTTTTCTGGGACACAAGGTTTTTCAGTACTCAATCAATTGATTCATTCACCATATGGCTGGAGAAAATGTAATTACTTGCTATCTATTCACACATTCTGTAGAGCTGCAAGTTATTAGGCCATGCCAATTCAAATTATCGTAATTTGATTATGAAAGATGGTATAGTTATTATTTTAATACTTCGTCATATTTTTTCTTATATCACTTGAATATGTGTTATATATATATATATATATATATATATATGATTTTTTTCTGCTTTCACAATCTTTTGAAACAATAAAATAGCAACGATATCATTTTTTAAGGACAAAATAAACCTGTTGTGTAGGATTTAAATTGATAGCAATATTATCCTGATTTGACTGCCAAAACAAAAATTTGGAGATATCATATTTTATCTCTTAAACTAAAGCTTAATTAAAAAATCGATATATAAACTTCAAACATAGTACAACACTTCTGAACTTTAAACTAAAATGAAGAAATCATTAAATCTCAATTTGAATTTAATGGCCAGACCATAATTTTGACTATACTGGACTTACTTGACTTAGCTTAATAACAACAGACTTGCAAATTCTAAATTATCATTATTGTTATTCAGTTAGTTCATCAAAAAGAAAGTAAATATACAATTTAATCTCTCTATAAAAAGATTAATTTATACTAAATTTGTAACTTATAACAACTACCTTGTTCAACGTTTACTTTCAACGACCAAACAATATAAATAATGTATTTTTTAGACACCAAATGTATATATTTATTCTTTTATTTTAGTACATCATTCAATGCATGGTTCTTACATAACTTTTTAAATTCATGTACTAATTTTGCAATTAAGCATTGGCTCAAAGAGGTAAAAATGTAATTCCCCCCAAAAAATATATCTAATTAAATTTATTTTTGTAACCTTAAAATTGTCTAAAGTGTTAAAAAAAGGACTTGAATGAAAAAAAAAAGACTAATTATGTTCATCTTTAGTCAACTTGTAACAGGGGGCAAACGGGATTTAAAGTCAAAATATATAAGTCCAAAGTGAGATTTGGTCATCTCACATCAAATTGTCACTTTCATGGACGGCCACCTCCACCAACTTGTGTCAATGGAGGTGGCATTGCTCCATTCATATGCTACCATTGTGGCCTTAACAGGAACTTGCAATTTCAACACTACATATATTAACCTTCCTTAAACGATCAAGTATGTCAATGCATGGCATTAACCAATATTGCTTTTTAATTTTTTTTATTATCAGTATCTAAAAACTTATTGAATTATGTTCTTAATAATTTTATCCGATTCGGGTCGAACCAGATCTAAATGTATAAAGTTCTCCTAAGGCAAATTTATTTTATATACAAGACTCGAACTCAAAATTTTATTTAAAAAAAATAAGAATCAAACCATTTAAACTAATCAGCAATTAGTATATTTTGCTTTGCTTTAAATGCTCATATTTTATGCTTCATATGATTATATCCCCATATGGGGTTTGCATTAATTGACACACACCCAAAATGTCATCATCAACATATTGAAATAAACTGTCTCGTTATATATGTAATGTCAAATCCTTGCATTTCCCAATTCATTTGGATAGGTATGGATGATGCAATTAAATGGTAATTTGTATTTTATGCTAGCAAAACTAGTTTGCTTATGGTTTCTATATATATATATATATTGAATCTAAAAAATTTTCTTTTAATATGATACTAATTTTTGTCTTAGATAATAAATTAATGGTTGAATTTAATGCAAAAATTAAATTATTAATTTGGAAATAAAAATATCATAAACTTGTAATAATACTTTTCATGAATTCATGAAAAAGCAAGTTGAGAAGAGAGTGAATTTTTAAAGACTAATAATCATTAATGGACTGAAAAGAATTATCGTAATAGGTAAATTAATAACATTTTTTTATTATAAACGATTTATGTCAAAAAATTGATTAAGTTTTAACTAATCTAGTGAATTAATAACATTTTGTTTTTATTATAAACTATCTATATCAAAAAATTTATTAAGTTGCAACTAATCTAGTACAAGGTAGGTCACATTATATATTGAGTTATAAAACTCTCCTCAACAATAATTTTTTTTATTCACAAACTCAATCCTAAAATCTTAATTGAAGAAAACAAATGCCAAACTATTTAAACTAATCAGCATTGGTTGAACGATATTTGTTTATGATAAGCAAGTTGAAATATAAAGATGAGAATCTAGCTAGGGTTAGCTACTTTACGTGAGTCTTACTACACAAAATTACAATAAAGTTTCATGCAGGTAAAAGACAAAGCATAGGCCTAACCAAGCAGCTAAGCTTTTTTTTTTTCTTTCTTTCTTCTTTTTTTTCATGTCCTTGTAATAAGCAGAACAAGGGAAATCATTCTCATTCTCATTTTCCCTCTTCACTTTTCTCCTTTTATGTATGAGGAATCTAAACTTATACACACACACATAGAATTAATTATATAATTGAAGTCTCCCTTTTTGATTGAAACTATGAACAAGGGGAATGTCTGTGTGTGTGTGTGTGTGTATATATATATGGGAACACAGCCGCAGCACAGAAACTATTGGAAGTTGAGCAATTTAGATGATGATGATGATATATGGACCCTACTGTTATATATATAGAATAATATATATTAATTATATTGCAATTTCTCATATATAATTATTATTTGGGTGTGGTGGGGTTGCTTCATCAAACAAGAAATAGTGTATAGGAAGCAAGTTGAGTCTTTTGGGGCGGTTTGTGGGACTGCTGGGAGGTTGGGCTGCTGCCTCCCACATTTACATTTAATTCTATTCATAATGCATCTAGCTAGGGTTCCTATATCCAATTTCTTAAAGTAAACTACATATGAATTATTCTTTAAAATATTATACATGTTTTAACTTTATTTTTAAAAGATAAAATATCTTAATTTAACTTCTGAAAATTATTTTTGTTTTAAATTAATTTTTTTTTGTTTCTAATAGTTTGTTGTTATCAAAAATCGTTTAAACAAATAGAGAAATAAAATTGAAGTAAATATAATATTTTAGTGATAAAAATAAAATAAATGTAATTTTTTGTAGATTAATTTAAATTAATAATTTATTCTGTTTTCTAATATGATCGAAAGTTATGTTGGTAGTTTATCTTTTTTTTTTAAATGATCATTTGAGGCTTAATTTTTTGAGAGATCTTCGCTTTTGAGTAGTCTCACCTTTGCATTAATGTTCACCCTAAAGTGATAAGATAAACATGTACGTGAGCTTAATAATTTGTGAGTATAGGATTAAAAAAAAAAAACAACAACAACAACAATAACGGTGCGTGTCAATTTATTTTGATCCATAATATTATCATAGTAACATGTTCTTATTATCATATTTATTCACTTGCAAAGATACAAATTTATATTTTTTTCAATTATCAATATTTAAAAATTTATTACGTCTTAACTAATTTAATTTAAGTTAATTTGGACTACAAAACTAAAAAATTCTTTCAATGTTAATTTTTTTTATTCTTAGGACTCAAATGTTAGTTCAAAAAATAATTATTGTCCAATCAATGAATTAAACCAACCAATGTTAAGATTCATTCACGCTATTAGTGGTATTACAATTTTTTTCTTAATTTTCCACATTCCTTTCATTATATCCATATTTGGATAACTATGTGCTTTTTTCAATTAATTAGCAATACTGACATTCTAGAGAGAGAAAAAAAAGATTGAGAGAGAAAAGTATATAGCTTTAACCCTCTAACCTAAGCTTGAAAACGACATGCCTTCTGTCGCAACCTAAGTTATTGCCTTGTTGCCATTTTTTAAATTTCTCGATCCTAAGAACATGTGTGTGAGTGTCATAGATGGATTGATGATTACTTGTGGGGATTATTGCTTTTGTCTGTTCTTGTCGCATAGCTATATATATATATATATATATATATATATATTGTTCTCTTTGGGTTTGTGCTGTACCAAGCAAGTTGGATTATACATGTTTTATGTTTACACTACTACGATGATTCGGTGACATAGAAATAGCAAACGTATTATTGTAATAAATAGCAGTTTGAAGTCTAAATTTGAATGAATTACCTGGTAAACTTGATCCAAAAATTGAAGAGTTCGAAATATAAATAACTTCAGTAGTCTGATATAAATTAATTAAGGTAAAAGTATTATTTTTGTTGTTAAATTTTTATCCAAGTTTTTATTTCATTCTAAGATTTTATTTTATATCAATTTTATTCTATATCTTTTTATTTAATTTCAATTTTATCTCTAAACTCAACAATGTCTAATTGAATTGTTAATGAAAAATGCTAACATCTCTATTACATATATTAATGTCAACTTGTCCAGTTAAATACGTTTATATCAAATATATTTTTAAAATAACAAAATTGTCTTCAAGTGAAATGAAAATACAATAAATAGGGATTTTTTTATTTCAAGCATATATTTAACGTAAATATATCTAATTGGTCAAATTGACGCCGATATATGCAATAACAGTGACCATATCAATGTTTGCCATAAATAATTTACATAGTGTTAGTCTTAAAAATAAAATTAAAACTAATTAAAAAGATATAAAACAAGATTAAAACTTGAATCAAAATTTAAAAATGATAATCGTTTTTTTACCATTAATTAACATTTATTTTATATGTAGACGCTCCAAATAATTTCCAAAATAATGAGTTTTAATAGGATCCCTGTTTGAAGTATGGAAAGCATTTTGTCGATGTGATCTTGAGATCAATTTGATTGAATGAGGTCATAACTTGATTTTTGTAATTTTCTTTTTTAAAAGTTGAGTTTGAAATAGAAATGTTAATAGACATGTATTTGCCTTTTTTTTTAGCTATTTATATTGTATAATTCATCTAAAATATTCAATTCACCTTGTTTAAATTAAAGAACATTGACCTTCCTATTCAAAATACTCAATATATCTGCAATATTTAATATATTTAAAAAATAGTGTTGCATAATAGATAATAAATAATTTAAATTAGATATTGGATATATGACATATGCTCAGTACGCAATATATATCCAAGGAAAAACTTAACTTTAACGAAGTTATAAAATATATTTTATAATTAATATTATACATCTATATGATATATATATATATATTGTAATACCCAAGAAAAATAAAATATAAATATTTGTTTACAAACTACTGTTACTATTTCAGTATACGGTATTATTCACCAGTATAATACTATTTACGTATATGATACTGTTCATTTATACAATCGAAATGTCAAGTACTAGATGTTGTTTGGTCATAAGAGAAAACTAGAAAGAAGTTCGTAGGAGAAACTGACGTTTTATGTGTGAAAATACCCTCAGGGACTAAAGTGAAAGGATTGAATTGAAAAAAAATTTAAAGGTTTAAGGTGAAAGGATATTTTTCTCTTTTAAGATTCCAATAGTAATAACAGGAAAATTTTCGATCGTGAGGTGTACAGTAACTGTATTATTAGAAATGTCATTTTCATGAATAGTAAATTGAATATTTTATTAGCGTATAGTGTCAAATAGTACCCTTGACTTTTGCTATAAATAGGCCCTTCCATTTCACTTCTAAACTCACACCTTCAACTTCTCTTCTTCTCTCCTTAAGTTTCTCTTACTGCAAAGCTAGGCCTCTGAGATTTTGGGCCTTTCCTTTTCAGCTTAGGTAAGGATACTATGCCCTTTCTATGTCTTTCAAATTTTAGAAGTTAATTTCTTAAGTATGCTCTGTGGTTGCGGTTTTGGCCGATCTTCCACATCAGAAAAACTGTCCTTAGCTGTTTATATGTTATTTTGATTCTCTGATTACCGAAATAGAATGTAAACTGTGAAGAATACATGTCTAGGAAAGTTCTGGCTAAGGAAAGACCCGGTTTTTAACTGTGTCCAGTGTGACCCTCCACTCTTTCCTGGGAACTTACCTGGTGTACTCTTTTACAGATTGTATTCTCTATTTCTAGTATGAATAGTACCCGTACGTATAAATAGTAACCGTACGAATAGTAACCATACATATGAATAGTATTTATACGTAAAAATAGTATTCATACGTATGAATAGTAACCGTATGTACGAATATTATCCGTATGTATAAATAGTATCCGTACGTATGAATAGTGACCGTATATATGAATAGTACTGTATGTATGAACAGTATCTGTATGAAAAACAATCCTAACTTGTTTTCTCTAATCTTTCATGAAAATCTCCGTAGCGGAATACTGAAATTCATCTGTGTAATCTTATCTGTAACGACTTAGAGAAGCGATATTCGTACGGAATCCAGGTGAGTGAAACGACCCCGTTTTAATAGAGTTTTAGCATTACTGGTGATAAAAAGTATGTCGTATGACACTCCCAAGATTCATAGGGGGAAATTGGATTCAAAATGATGAATCTAAATGAGATAATTAATCCATAAGTATGGATAAAAAGAAATAAGTATCTTATGATGATGTGAAGTTTGAATGTTTTCAAAAACGGATTAATTGTTATCTTGATATGTGGTTTATAAATCCATAATATAGTTATATACTATACCTGTTATATGGATAAATATTATATTGAGCTTCTGATTATGATATGAAATGCTATTGATTGTGATTGAGCGGGACAGTACCCCCTCTCACGGCAAGGCGGAAAACCCGGTTGACAGGGTGTCTTGACCAATGAGTGTGGAGACAACGATTCCCTCAGTAGGGATATAGCCCGGATTGGTGATAAATCCGTGAGGCGCCCTAGCTAAGAGGATGAGGTTGTGCGTCATGGCGGAAATATACATAATTGGTGAGCCGGCCTGTGTGCGCTCTCCGGGATATATTGCCATTGACGAGTACTAGTAACGTTTGTTGAATTGGATGAATTTTTATCTTGTATGTAAGAGGATGATGTTGTGCGTCATGGCGGAAATATACATAATTGGTGAGCCGGTCTGTGTGCGCTCTCCGGGATATATTGCCATTGACGAGTACTGGTAATGTTTGTTGAATTGGATAAATTTTTATCTTCTGTCTATTGGTTGAGTATAAGTCTTTGGATATGCTTGCATGACTGGTAATGTATTTGAATTTTATTAATGCGAGGCCGATTCACTCATTGAGTTTAAAAGCTCACATTGTTTGTACAACCTTTTTGTTCAGATCAGGTTGCCATCGAAGAATATCTGCTAGAGGAGTAGATCACTTTGGACCTTCCCGTTGTCGGGTAGACCTCTCTTCTGTTATAGATTATGTTGCTCTGTAATCGTCTAGGACATCTAGTTCAGGGGTTCGACATTTGGCTTGTATGTCAGTATAATATGTATTTTAAATTGATAATCTAGGATTACATGCAAATCATCTCTATGATTTTCAGATAAGAAAATTTGATATATTTATCGGAAGGCTTACAGTGATGAGAGATTCATCATTGTGCCGGTCATGTGCTCAGAAAACGGGTCGTGACATATATATATATATATATATATATATATATATATATATATATATATATATATATATTATCAAATGGATGTGAAATACCCTGTGCGTTTTCTGACTCTTCTCTGGATCACACTATTTTATAATTTTCTTGTTTTGCTCCCAAAAAGAATTTTTAGAAGAATTTATTTAATCTTTAAGAGAATTTATGCAATTTAATTAACTCTAATGTGATAAAATAACCAATGGATCCCATGCTTACTTGATCTATTTAAGTCATTAGATTTTAAAATATTAATTTTATTTTATTTTTTAAAAATAACAACTAATAGTCTAGATGAACCAAGCATTCAATTTGATTTTCAACGCCAAACAAAGATCCATTCCCAATAAAATAATCCTTAATGGCAACATTCTTTCACTCGACGTATAATAGCTATAGGTGTGTGTACCTTGGATTGAATCAAAGCCTACTATTTGTTCATATCATTTGCTAGTTTATGTTTCTCGTGTCACATACAATGGATTGCCATGTCTTGCATGAGCTGATGAGGTCACAGATTTTTATGATTGACTTGTCCCCTTCCCTGCACTTTTCTCCTGCATAATTTCATGGTGAGTTGACCATGCTTGCAATTTCTTTTGGTCCACACAATTGAATTCTTATATATTGATATAGTGTATACAGTGTCATTATCTAAGCTATTAGTCTTACAAATACAAATTGAATCCAACCATTTTTGTTTGTACATTACATCTATTTTATAAAGAGCTCTAACTCTTCACAGTCTCGCCCAACAAATTTTATCAGACCAAAAAGCAAAGGGCATTAATCTCTACCTTGACCAATCGAAAGTGCCCCCTTTTCATATACAGAAGAAATAGATGGATCTTGGCCTGTGTGACTGACATTTGTTAGAAAATTTCTCACTTCTATTCCTAAATTACTGCAGAATCCCCATAAATTACAGTTAAGTATTTATATGAATGAGTGAATTTTTAGTCACTTGGTGGCAGACCTGTATATAATGTATGGTCGTGGACTCGTGGCTTATTTTATTTTCTGCACTTTAAGTTCTGTACTACGCTTTGTGGCATGAGATAATATTTAGTATTGTGCAATGTCAACAGTTGCAGCACAAGCAGTCATGCAAAGCAACAAAGGAAAATTCAAAGAATAACAATACAGAGTCTTCCAAGACGCAACATAAAGCAAATAAAAATCTACTCAAAATTTCAGCATAATGATAATTACAATGAAATAGTATAGATTTTATAGCAAAGTAACAGCTAGATTTTTAAAGCATGAAGGCTATACTATATCCCAAACAAAGTTTGATGATTAGATCAGGTGAAGATAATGTCGTCGAACCCTGACATGTGAAATTACATTAGACACTAGGGATAAAGAATCACCAACCATGAAGATAAAACTTGATTGTTAGAACCCCATCTTGTCAGACCCATGAAAGTGGCACTTCTTTACACGAAGCCAATGGTTTGCTTAGGAACGAAGGCCTCAGGCTATGTCATTTGAACCTAACATCGGCATAAGCATAGCTAATGCCATTAGGTATAGTTTCCATTTCCCTATGTGGTGTAGCTTCAAACACTAATTTGAGTGACACAGACATATACAATAATCTAACAAGGCCATGAGGTGGCAAGTGAGTCGAAACAACAGTAAATATTGAGGCTGTGAGACCAGGTAATCTTACCTCCGTTAGTGCTAGTAAGATAGAATTCCCTTGACAGAGATTCAAGAACATTCAATTGTTTATTCAGGAAAGCTTATTAAGGCCATGAAAGAAACGGTGTTTTCTCCTCTTTGAGTGTCTATGAGATTCTTTTGTCATGACATAGGGTACAAAATGCACCTGCAAGGGCACAGCATACCAGTAATTTATTACAAGATTGCTCTAATTTATAACGCCACAAGATATAAGATAATTAATATTAGTTATAGATAAAATGTAGACCCAAACAAACAATACAATTTCTTTTAACATAAAAAATAATGTTAGAGCAAAATGGGGGCAGGGGGTTTGAAGAAATGACAACCTTCAGAAACAGAAAATTCATAACAGAAATTATAGGGCAAACCTGAGAATTATTTCGTATACCAAAATTTTGAAGCAGAGAATCATCATCAAGGAGCTTGTCATTATGGTGTGACAGACAATAATTTTCCCATACATGCTTCCTGCAATTTCATCATTTAGAAACAAGAAATGGAAAATGATGTCAAACATTTTGCTTCTTTTTTAATTTTTAACAAACAAGAGTCTTACTTCAAGAATATAAGATCTTAAGAGATTTACTTTTGCTAACAAATCGTAATCCATTGTTGATCAAAGTATAGAAAAGAGGGGGGGAAAAATATTGCTCACCAAGATATATGTCGGTGACCCATCTTGGATTGTTCCATGTCATTTACTTTCTTCTTGATGGCAAGTTTCAGATCCTTGACTGTCGCTGAATTCATCACCGTTACATCTTCACCACCAACATTACAAGTCAACCCAGATGAAAACTAATTTCCCCGCTATTTCTGCAGGGATATAAACTGATAATGTAGAGTACATAGACCCATCTGATGAAGGGAAATTGTAGTTAAGAGCATTACCAAATGAAGTTCCATCCAATTTGAGGACAGAAATTCGCATGGCACTACCCAGCTCAAGGTTAATGAGAGTGTCTACATCAGCCAACGTTGGCTTCTTTGAAACATCTGCTAGTATGGGATCTTCTAGCAGTGTGGTTAGCATTGATTGCAGTTTTGCCTTCTTCACACTGTTGTTGCTATACTCTTCCATTAGCTCTCAAGCTTTCCAACATAGCAAATACCTGCATGTGAGGTAGCAGCTTATAAGATGGATAAGAAAACTTTATCATCAATTTTTTATTGAAGTATATGCATTGGAATCTATAATAAGATTTATAACACAGCATAAATATGATAAATTCTATTGCTAACTTCATATAATTATGATCTGATACATCCATAGTTGACATAAAAATTTCTTCTATATAATTCATTAGATGTATGATACAAAACGACATTTATCTACTATTTGGGACCTGGGGATACTCAAGCTCTCACACAATAACTTTAATAGATAAAAAAGACATTTTAAAGTTAAATCAATTCACATGCAATTCATATTATTCATGTGAATATGTGATCAAACGAATTTATAATATTCATTACAGGTCAAATAATTATTAAATTCAGGCATAAAGTGAATTTGAAAGATGTGCACCACATAACTAATCTATGGGTTCAATGCTTTATGTAAGTGAACCCTTTGCTTCCCATTTAGCTTGTCATATTCACCAAAAAGAAACCAAAATTAGTTTCAACTTTCCAGCTCAAGATATTCACCAATTGCAATCCAATTATGAACAGTCCTCAATTCAAATACAGTGTTAGCAATGGCATATAGCAGTGAATAGTGTCAAGTCCCAAATCCGCCATGGTGGTATGGCAGATGGTGTGGTGACCACCAAATTCAGAATTCAATAAAATGAATATCCTTCCATTGATGAGTATGACACACACCAAAAGCATGCAACAAAAACAACATGAAGTCATAGATAATTGACATGCCAAACATAAACAAGATAATTGTACAAAGCTATCACAGAGGATTAGAAAGCACAATTTTGAACTTGGAAGAAAATTTGAAGATAAAGGTTCTCAAATGCAGGCCATGGATTTTCCCAGGACTTTCTAGTTGTACCACACAGCAAGATCAATTTTCACAGCGCCACATTCTAATTCCCAAACCCAAACTATACATGTAAACTCAGCAAATTTGAACATGACTGCATAGCCACCAATGGCCACATAACCAGTTAAAACATGAGCAGGCAACTTAAGACAATTGTCCTATATGCCAAAGTGATGACGGATGGTTGTTGCCATATGGAAACACAAATTTCGAAAGATCACATTTCTCATAGAGCATGGGTCAATAAAAAATGAACACATAAATGTTCTGATGCAGATAAAGAGGCTATGTATTTCTATGAAAGGCCTGATTATGAAGTACATCATTGTTCAGTCACCATGAGAAACAATATCATCCCCATGCACTTCAAAATACTCCACTCCCTCCTTTGCAAATCAGAGCTAAATCCCGAATTTTAACTATATGCTTTAGATTAATTCGCCATTAAGAATGACACAATAAAAGCAACATCTTTCCACCTGATGATCTGCCTACTGAAAACCTGTGACTTACTACAACAATGTGCCTAAATGTGCACCTTTAATTAGGATAATAGACAAGGACATACGCTAATATTGCCTGTAAGAGTAAAACCCGTCCATAAACATGGAGAAACAGACATTACCCAAATGCACATTAAACTTAAAAGTATTACTCATAATTCTCAAAACCTCAGAAATTCCATTAGATCCTTCAGAATGCAAGCAACACCAAGGGACATAGCCCAGGCATCAAGCATGATCAAAGTGCTGGGGATCAAGTCCCCATCAATAAATGCTATGAATCACAAAAGGGCATTTATAAGGCACAAATATAAAGTCACAGAACCAAGAGAAACTGGTGTCACAACTTGCAGCAAAAAGCAGTATCCACTTCCAAAGAAATAAAAGGCCAATTTAGCCTGCCATTCAAGTTTTTAAAAAATGTTAAGATATACCCATAGCAGGAGGAATTATCTCAGAGTGAAAAAAAAAAAAAAACTCAAAACCTACCCACACAGTGACCACAACAAAATTATTACTATCAACTGAAACATAGATTTCAGATATCGGGTCCAACTATTCTCCAAATGTAAGCAACGTATCAAGCCAAAAATATTTTTAAGAAAACAAATAAACAACAGAACATTCAAGAGACCGCCAAAACAGAAAATCAGACAAAATTAAGTTAATACATGACTACAAACTCCGAAATCGTGCATCGCAGAGAAGAAATCGAGATCGAGTTAACATGGAAAGAAAATTTTAGTGAAACTGGAATTAAAATTTCAATATGTTATACGCATACACGGTGAACATGAACATCAGAAGCTTCATTTTTTTATGATCCTCATAATTCAGAACAATAAAATATTTTAATTCAATTCTTCCAGGAAACCCCATATAACCAATAGTAGTCATGGTCCTTCATACTAATTACCAAAATTAAGGGAGAAGCGGCAGAAGACATTACCACGGTCAACTCCGCCGGCCGTCTGAAGGCTGGTTCCGTCAAGGAAAAGCTCGGTTTCTGGATTTCCAAGAGCCGCACCAACCACACTTAGGGCTCTCTTGCCTTCTCTCTCGCCCTTGTCCACTCGGATCCCCCCTCTCTCGCTTCTAATCCCTCCTTTTTTCGTTTTTTTACTTTTTTTTTTCCCGGGAGAAGGAGAATCGGGTCACGTGGACGGCCGGTCGTGGAGCCATATCGGGTTCATGACGGGCTGGGTTGCAAAAACTAGTTTGGGTCGCCGGTTTCTGGGCTTATGAAGCTGGGTCCTAAGGAGTGTTTGGAATTAAGAATACAATGCACTTAGTCAAGATTAACATATTCTTTGGCTATGTTTGGACTAAAATCTACATGAGCAAGCCTCTCTAGAGTGTTTGGCTGCCGAGTAGGCTAACCCAATGTGGGATAAGGTGAGTTGTCCAGGTTTTGTTATCCTAGGGATATTATTATATCAAATTTAGGAATGGCAATGAGGCAAATAGAGGCAAGTTATTTACGACCTATCCCTAACCAGCACACTTACTTGTTGCCTCGTCCCTACCCCATAATTTTTTTTTGCCCCATCCTCGAATTTATGGGAAATTGAAATACTCATACCGACACTCCCTAAAAACTTTATCACGTGATTTTTGCCTTGCAACTGCCCCACAAAATTTAACAACATAATTTTTAAATAACAAAACATTCACAAATTTGTCATAACAAATCTTATTACACAATACTCAACAAAATAAATCCAAGGCCAAGTATACCTATATAGTTTTAATAATAACAACAATTTGAAGTATTTTTAAAGTAGATCCATATAATTTTAAGGTTAAATTATAATTTTGGTCTCTATAACTTCACCAAAGTTGTAAATTGGTCCTTATAGTTTATTTCTATATAAAATATTCCTTATAGTTTTTCTCATCCATGTAAGTTAGTCCCTGCCATTAGTATGGTTAACTTTACTGTTAAAATAGTCATTGACAATTAATATGTACATTTGTAAATATGTCAGCATGTACAATCATTAATTTTTGCACAACTCAACCACATGTCACGAAAATTACCATTTTACCCATAATACCTAATTTCCCTTATGAGACGTTGCCTGCACGCTTGAATCTTCCTCTTCACCATCTTTAAATCTTCCTTTGCACAAATTGAAGGGTCCGGCTACCCTCCTAGAGATATATCTCCATAGGTCTCTAACTTTCAAAGAATGTCATTGGTTGTCCTGCATCCCGCCCTTCTAAAAATTTTTTTTTTCATTATAGCAAAACGCTTCATTTTGGAGGTGGAGTTTTTTTTTTGTTCAGCGCCTAGCCAACCACAAACACACCACGTGGCAGCTGGCTAACCCACCCATATATGAAGCCCACGTCTCTTTTGGTTCTTGTCACTGAAGCTCCTCCCACATTTCAGCTTCCCTCCAAAATATCGAGGACCCATCCCTCTTGCAAGCCAGTCGTTCAGCACATGTTCGTCTGTAAGCTTTGCCATCAGCCATTGGTTTGCCAGCATTTTTTTGTTTAGCCGAGGGGTGAAGTCTAATTGCTCTGCCGTGAAGCCATTCGAGAGAGAGAGGTCCCAATTTTGCTATAGCCACCGTGAAGTCTGTTTGCTCTGCCGTCGTCCCCAAGAAACCGAGACTTTCCGTCGTTCTGCCACCAGGTTTCTTTCACCGCGCGTTCCTTTTGATCACCGTCAGTCCACCAAGCCTCCAGTTAATTCCAATGTCTGCTATTGGTATATGTTTCAGATTGGGGTGTGTCTCAATGTTGAAATGTTGAGTTATTTTGCATGCGTGAGCTCATTATTTAACTATGTAATGCAGGGCTTTCCTTTTTCTAATATCAGGACAAATGTTCAGGGCAAATGTTCTTGTTTTGGTAGTAAATATGGAAAAGGGAAAATGTCAAATTCCTTGATAGATAAAATACATTATGTGTTATTAAGTAAAAGTTGGATTATTATACAATTTTTCCACACTGAAATGATAAAAACCCATTAGAAATCTACTAATTGGTAGTTAAGCAAATAAAATGTTTACTATGTGTATCTTACAGATTGAACATGAAATTTTTTTTCTTTTTTTTTTTAAATATCTGTTTGTGAAAGCCCTACATCAATTATTCTCAATCTTACGGTCCTGCTAAAGGAAGGAAATATTCTAGGTGACCAATTACCTATTTCAAGTCAGGAATTTAGGAGTGACTTGAATTTCCAACTTTTATTGACATATTGATCCATGATTGGCTTGATTTCTATCATTTGAATCTTTGTTCAAGAAAAAAAAATGCAAGAAACAAAGTTGATTAGTCCTGAGATAATGCTTGATTATATATGAAATTATATATGAATGTGTGACATCTGGTTTTGCATCAACGAATTAGAACCAACCTTTCTTAATTAGGCTTAGCTGTTATTTGTTTATTAATCCATTCATTATACTATTCACTTATTCAATAATTTGATCATATTACAGCATATCTTTTTCCCTGTGGTTGAAGAGGGGCAAAGACTATAAATTCCTTAAAAGCCTCACAGTGCATTGTATTGCCTCACAGACCTCTGACTTGCCAACCACAAAGTTACAGTTGAATATTAGTGGGTTGGTAGATTTGATTATCTATGCCTCAACACCATTTATTTTTGTCCTTATTATTTTTTACTATAAAAAATAATAGATTGTGGTGTGATTAACTACCATTACATACACTTGATATATGATGTGATGCATGATGATACATTGTAATTTCTACTTTTGTCTGTCAAGATAAAACTCTAGAACACAAATGAAACTCTACCTCATGGTTATGCTAATATTTGAATTTATTGCTTTGCATATTTTAATATATGCAATATTTCTTTTATTTGTATTTAGTTATTATTTAGTACAAAGGCATTCCGAGTCTAGGAGTATGCCTATAAATATACATATATTATGACCTTTGAAAATGCTAAGTAAATTAATTTTGCTTGATTAAGTACCAAATTTCAGTTTTAAGGACTTTTTGAGACAAAATGAGATTTCCTATAGATTAAATTATCATATATTGAACCAAAGATAAGTAGGTGTGGTTGTCTGGATATCAAAAATTAAGCAGAATTATTTTATTTTTTTTAACATCATTGAATAGCATGTGTTCCAAAATGGTTAATTTTTCATATTTTATTTATATGAAAAAACTTGAAAAATATTGCTTAAAATATACTTTATGCATTGTATTGCATTAGACAAACCACTTCGACTAGAACTTCTACATCATAAATATTTAATTAATATTCAAGCATAGGATGATCCATCATTGTAAGGGTATGAAATTTTTTCAGTTAATACAAATGTTGCAAGGAGATGCAGACCGTGTCATGAAATTTGACAATTTTAGTTAATGAATTTTAGTTTTTAGCTGCATGCTTCTCAATATCTTTGTTTTATGATCTACTTTAATTTGTGATCTTTATTATGTTTATCGAAAAAATGTAGTAAGAACTTTAATGGAGGTCATATTAAAACCCAAGATTGGGATGAAATTTGATACTTTAGAGGAGGCATGAGAATTTTGGAAGGCATATGGTGAAAGAGTTGAGTTTGGAGTAAGGAAAGAATGGCATAGTAGGAACAAAGATGGAAGCATATCAGAAAAGAAATTTGTATGTTCAAAGGAGGGGTTTCGAAAGTCAGACAAAAGAGTTTTAAATCTTATAAAGTCTCATCAAGAGACTAGAACCAGTTGCATGGTGAATATTAGTGAAATTGTGCAATGACAAATTTAAAATTCATAAATTTATAGAGGAGCACAATCACGAATTGCATACTATAGAAGCAAGTCATATGCTTCCATCTCAACGAAGAATTTCAGAAGTTCAAGCACATGAGATCGAGTTAGCAGAAGATTCTAGATTTCGACAGAAATCTATTTTTGACTTCATGCATATGCAGGTAGGGGGAGATCAAATCTTGCATACAACTGCGCAGATGTAAAAAATTATTTCAAGTCCAGAAGGCAATGAAACATAGCCTACCGGGGAGACTGGTGCATTGTTGGAATATTTTCAACATCATTTGATAGAAAATCCATCATATTCTCATGCTTAGCAAATGGATTCAGAGGAGTAGATAACGAATATCTTTTGGGCTAACCCACGAATGTTGATTGATTATAGGCTTTTTGGGGATGTGGTGTCACTTAACACAACATTTGGCACCAATAAGGGAAATAGGCCGCTCGTTGTGTTCTGTGGGTTTAATTATTATAGATGATTAATTATATTCGAAGCAGATTTATTATATGATGAAACTACTGAGTCATTCAAATGACTTTTTGAGATGTTTTTGAAGGCTCATGGGCATAAAAAAACCTCTTACAATATTCATTGATCAGGATGCAGCGATGGCAAATATGTTGAGTGAAGTGATGTCTGACACTATGCATGGGTTGTGCACTTGACATTTGATGTAAAATGTCACCAAACACTTGTCTCATTTGCGTACGGGTGATTCTCATATTCTCATTGATCTTTCACAGTACATGTATGACATATTGGACGAACAACAGTTTGAGGTGGCTTGGATTAAATTATTGGCAGACCATGGTGTTGAGGATAATCAGTGGTTGGCATCACTTTATAATATCAAGAAAAAATGGGCAGCATGTTTTTTGAGTCAAACTCTCATCCGGAATACAATGCACACAATTTAGTGAGAGTTTCAACGCTGACTTGAAGGTTTTGATGAGATCGGACTTGGATCTCATACAGTTCTTTAAGCACTTTAACAAGATTGTGGATGATAAGTAGTACAACGAATTGAAGTCTAATTATGATTCTAGAAAAAAAATCCCATGTTTGAGAATGCCAAAGTGTCATATGTTGAAACAGCTTTCTGAGATTTATACTCATACTCTTTTTGAATTATTCCAATAAGAGTATGATGTTATGGTGGAGGCATATATCAAGGAAAGAAATGAGAATGAGCAAATAAGGACATATGTAGTTGCCCTATTAGATAAGTAAATTATATTTCCATATGTGTATTTATATATCTAAAATGTATATCTATATGTCTAACATGATTCAACTTTTAGGTAAACCGCAGATTTTACCATATATTTTCACCTTTCAAATCAGACAGTAATATGCATTTGTCGGATGTTTGAAACTATTGGTCTTTTATGTTGTCATGCCTTGAAGGTATTTGATGCAAATGATGTCAAACTATTCCCGGAGCACTACACTTTACATCAGTGGATGAAAAAAGTAAGAACTGGTGTGATAGTTGATGTTAGGGGTAAAGAGATATAGGCCGATCCTAGACTGCAGACCACACAACGATTTAAACATGCCAGTCAAGAAGTAATCAAATTAATAGCTAAAGCCTCAACCAGTGAAAAAGGATACTTGATGATTTTAGATATAATTTCCCAAGGTAATAAAGATTAAGTGATATTCGTTCTCTACAAAAAGACCAAGAACCTCATGTGGCTAGCCATATCGATGCCACCGTCATCCCCACAACTCAACCAATTGGATTCAAATAGAGAGCTAACAAGAGTTCTAAGAAACATCATACGAGTTGCTTGGAGGGTCGAAGAAAGGGGGAAAAAAATCTACAAGAATACCGTCATCTAGGGTATGTAACATATGCTTCCATATGTGTTTGAGTAAAATGTGTATCTATATATCTAACAATCTCTCTTTGTTATTTGCAGTTAAATGAAGCACAAGATCCAAGTCTAGTCTCATGCTCAGCACCTCCAGCACCCTAAACACATGTTGCCGATTTTAGTTTTACTGAATTACTAATGGTTAACATTCCATAACATAATAGAAATTTATTTATTTTTTAGCTAATTGTTATTCCACTATTGATTTCTGCATGTTTTAATGTAGGCGCCTCTTGATTATTGCACGTCATCACCCAAGACATTGGAATTTAGTACACGTTTCACACATTTAGATTAAGGCATTTGAGGCATTGAATGTTAATGTATGAAAATTGAATATAAGGGCATAAGCTCTCAATGTACATTTCACTGTGTTAATACAGATATTCTCTCTGTCCGTGGATGTAGATCACATTCACCGAACCACGTAAATTCTTTGTGTGTTATTCTCTACTCCTCTTCTTGATTTAGTGTCTAACAAAGATTTATTTTTGCTTTTCTATAGCTTTTTTTCTCCTTATTTTTATATTTGTTGAAATTATATATTTTTGTAAATTAAATGCTATATTTAACTTAATTTTATTGTCATTTTACCTTTTTATAAATTAATTTATATGCTTACTTTTAATTTTATTGTAATTTTTCCTTTTTATAAATTTATTTTTATACTTGCTGAAATTATATAATTTTATAAATTAAATGTTCTACATTTCTTATTTTATTGTAATTTTACCTTTTTTTATAAATTAATTTATATGCTTACTTTTAATTTTATTGTAATTTTACCTTTTTATAAATTTATTGTATACTTGTTAAAATTATATATTTTTATAAATCAAATGCTCTTACACCTTTTATTTTATTGTAATTTTACTTTTTTATAAATTAATTTATATGATTATTTTAATTTTATTGTAATTTTTCCTAAAAAATTAAATACTAACTTTAAACAAAAACAAAAAATAGAGAGCTGGCCAGCACATATCTGGATCGTCCATGGGCTTCATGTGTGGTGTGTCAGCCAGCTACCATGTGGCGCATTGTGGTTGGTTGGGCGCTGAACAAGAAAAAAAAAACTCCACCTCCAAAACGCAATATTTTGCTATAATTAAAAAAAAATCAGAAAGGTGGGATGCTGGACAGCCTTTAGATCATCTGTAATCCAACGGCTTTCTTTGAAAGTTCGAGCCAGACCCCAAATTGAAGCACAAGTATGAATATTTATTTTCGAATCCCATATGCTATTGAATTGTTTCTATTCCTGCTACACATATATCTTCCTTTGCACAAGTTCAAGCACAAGGGCTTGATGTAGCGTATCGAAAATATATATGCGAGGGGGGGCAGACTTGAGAGCATCCACAAGGGGGGTAGATGCAAAGCTTGAAGCGAAGGCGAGAGAGGGAGCATCTGAGAGGACTTAAATAGAACCCGAGATAGACACAGACACTTAAACACATTGACTTGAGGGCAAAGAGAAAAAACAGAGAGTGAGAAACAGAATTCGGGAGCACGCCTATACAGAGACCTAAACAAAAAAACGAGGAATTTACTGCGATACTAATTTTTTTAAAAAAATTTCTCAGTATACTAACTATTCAAAATTATTTTCAGATATACTAACTTTTTACTTAATTCGACCAACACTTAATCGAATTCAATAAATATGTAGAGCGAATTCGACCAAGTATTATAATATTATATACATATATTATTATATTTAATATATATTATATTATTATATATATTACTTTTTATTTTAATTAAATTATAATAAATAAAATTTACATGATAAGTAATAATAGGGTAAGTAAAACCTATTAAATAAATGAAATTTAATATATAAGTAAAAAGGAAATACTAAATTAATATGAATAGTACGATAAGAGATAAGCTACAACAAATAAACAATAGTATAAGTAAAACATATTAAATAAATAAAATAATAGTAAATTAAAAGCAAGAAGAATAATTAAATTATATTAAATTTCTTTAATAGACAATTTAATCATTACAGGGATGACTAAAAAAAATAAGAGATTAGAGCAAATTTAACAAAAATACAATTAAATAATATAAATTTACACATGTTCGTACACTTAGTATAAAGATGATAAAACATATAATATTATTTTAAATAATAGTTACAAACAATATAACTAGTAAGATAAATAAAATAGTTTTAAAATTAATGTATTACATAGATAATACATCTTAAACAATAAGGGAATTGACAGCGTCAAGGACTGGCTAACCATCTTGGATAATGGGAGTACTGTTAAATTCAGTTCTGATAGATTGAATAATCTGGGTCCTATCAGAGCTAGTGAGATAATTATCTCACCAACCTTTTAGTTGTCTAGTGAAACAGGAAACTAAAATATGGATGACTGCCTCTTCAGTACAGTCATTGGCAGTTTGAAAGATGGTACTAACCATTGTCATCTGTTGAAGAATATTTAAAATATTCATTTTAAATTGACCATCTATGTTCCACACATAGATGTTATCTTTTCTAAAGCCTTTGTTAAGCATCTGAGAAGTTTCTTCTATCACTAGGTCCGTAGCAGTGGCTCTAGGGTAGAAGAGTTTGGTTGAAGTTTTTTAATCGGTCTAAATCGAGTTGATACATATCTCAGATTGAACACTATTACTATCTACAATAACTTTTTTTAAGTTGTTAAAGGTCAACTTAGAAGCTAAAGAAGAGGATTCTTCAAGGAGCTTAATATTTTTGAGTCTGTTAATCTTATTTTGCAGACTCTTATTAAGCTCAGTTTTGACTAGGCCAAGAAGCCTAGTAGGCTTAAAGAGAAGTTTCTCTTCAGGAGCCTTGATTGAAGGATCAGACTTAAGAGAGATAATCCTACATAGTTTCTAGGCATTTAGAGATACTAGGCATTTAAATTGGTCCGGCGTGAAGATCGGCTTCTATAGTTTCTAAAATAGAATCTGTAAAATTTAAATGGTTAGTATCTCTAAGACTTAATAGACAGGAAATATTAAGACATTCTCTTACGAGAAGGAGTTATCCTCAACCTCCAAAAATATTTTTAATGAAGAAATTTATTTTGAAAATATAAATTAATCTTTAGATGATTGCAAGATCCCTCCTATCTCTAAGAATGATTTATATTTCATGTCTTAATATTTCATGTCTATTATGTTTTAGAGATATTAGGCATTTAAATTTTACAGATTCTATTTTAGGAACTGTAGAAGCCGGTCTTCATGTATGACCAATTTAAATGCCTAGTATCTTTAAATACCTAAAAACCTTGTAGGATTATCTCTCCTAAGCCTGATCCTTCAATCAAGGCTCCTAAAGAGAAACCTCTCTTCAAGCTTGCTAGGCTTCCTAACTTAGTCAAAATTGAGCTTAATAAGAGTCTGTAAAATGTGATTAACAGACTCAAAAATATTAAGCTCCATGAAGGATCATCTTCTTCAACTTCTAAGTTGACCCTTCACAACTTAGAAGAAGTTACTGTAGATAACAGTAGTGTTCAATCTAAGGCCTGTATTAACCCGATTCAGACCGATTGAAAAACTCCAACCAAACTCTTCTACCCTAGAGCCACAGCTCCGGACCTAGTGATAGAAGAAACTCCTCAGACGCTTAACAAAGGCTTTAGAGGAGATAACATCTATGTGTAGGACATAGATGGTCAATTTGAAATGAATATTTTAAATATTTTTTAATAGATGACGATAGTTAATACCATCTTTCAAACTGTAAATGATTGTACTGAAGAGACAGTTATTCATATTTTAGTTTCCAGTCTCACTAGACAACTAAAAGGTTGATAGGACCCAGATTATTCAATCTGTTAAAACTGAACCTGACGATATTCCCATCATCCAAGATGGTTAGCCAGTCCTTGATGCTGTCAATTCTCTTATTGTTTAAGACGTATTATTTATGTAATAAATTAATTTTAAAACTACTTTCTTTATCTTACTACTTATATTGTTTGTTACTATTATTTAAAATAATATTATTTATTATTGTTCATAATATTATATGTTTTATCATTCTTATACTAAGTGTACGCCACATGTGTAAATTTATATTATTTGATTGTATTTTAGTTAGATTTGCTCTAGTCTCTTTTTTTTTTTTAGTCATCCATGTAATGATTAAATTATTGATTAAATAGTTTATTCAAAGAAGTTTAATATAATTTAATTAATTTTCTTGCTTTTAATTTACTTTTATTTTATTTATTTAATATGTTTTACTTATACTATTATTTATTTGGTGTAACTTATCTCTTATTTTACTATTCATATTAATTTATTATTTTTTGTTTACTTATATATTAAATTTTATTTATTTAATATTATTACTTATCGTGTACATTTTATTTATTATAATTTAATTAAAATAAAAAATAATATATATATATATATAATAGTTTAAAATTTAATATATTTTATTTTAAATTTAATATATATTAAAAAATTATATATATATATATAATATATATTATATTAATATATATTATATTAATATATATATATATATATATGAAAGAATTCAACCAAACTTTGGTCAAATTCCTTCATATATTAAAAAAAAAATTTTACAAAAGTTATATGAAATTCGATCAAGTGTTAGTTAAATTTTATACTTTTATATGAAATTTGATCAATACTCACTCTACATATTTATTGAATTCGATTAAGTGTTGATCGAATTAAATAAAAAATTAGTATATTAAAAAATAATTTTTAATAGTTAGTATACTGAAAAATTTTTTTAAAAAAATTAGTACCATAGTAAATTCACCCAAAAAAAAACAGAGGAGGAAAAAGCTTAGAGTGCGAAACGGAAACAGAGCACAGAGGACAACAAAGGAAGGGAGCATAGCAGAGCGCAAAAAACATAGTGGGCGGAGTAACAGCAAAAGAAATAACAGGGAGGGAGTTCGACGGAGATACAGACTAGGAGCAGAACAGTTTCGGAGAGAGATCGAGTCCGCAGAATTTTGAAATTTTACTTCAAAGGTATAGTTGCTTCATTTCTATCTATTTTTTTTTCTCTGCACGCAAGCCTAAATATTGATCTTGTTTCGATGGGATTTGTTCTCTGTTCACATACTTGAGGGATGGGCCTTCTAGGGACTCTGATGGATGCCGAGACTATAATGGAATTTTGTGTCGCTTTTGTGAGTATCAATTTTCGATACTGCATTCACGCTACATCAAGCTCTTGTGCTTGAACTTGTGCAAAGGAAAATTCAAAGAAAGATATTTATAAGCTTAGCGTGAATAGAAACAATTTAATAATATATGGGCTTTGAAAATATGTACTCACCCTTGTGCTTTAACTTGTGCAAAGGAAGATTCAAAGATGGTAAAAAAGAAGATTCAAGCGTGTAAGGTAGCCTCTCGCAAGGGAAATTAGGTATTAATGGTAAAATGGTAATTTTTATAACATGTGATTGAGTTGTGTAAAAAATAATAATTTAATGTGTTGACATATTTGTAAATATACACATCAATTATTATATAGGATTATTTTAATAATAAAATTAATTATATTAACAGCACAGACTAATTTATATAAATGAAGAAATTATAAAAATTATTTTATATGAAAATAAATTATAGAGATTAATTTATAATTTTTATAAAATTAGAAGGATTAAAATTATAATTTAACCTTTTTATTTTTTAAAGGGGGAAAAGGGCTGCAAGTTGGATGATGGATAGGATAATTCCATTTGAAAAAAATAAGAAAGAAAATAGAGAATCTGACGCAAGGTATGTATCATTTACTTTAGTACCGAATTTAACAACATTCAAAAGCAAACTTATAAATTAAAGATTCAAACTTAAATTTAAAATTGCGAGACATTAGTTAGTTGAGTGACTGTATCAAAACAAACAAAATTAATGATAAACTGTTTTAACATTTAATTTTTAAACTCTTTAGAATATCGAAAATTATGCGAACTTACCGTTGTGCAAGGAATTTGTTATTTTAACACGTAAATAATTTTTGCTATATTAACCGCCTCTGGTTAAGATTTTTTTTTTATAACATATTGATTGATTGATTAAACAATGAAAATAATATAGCCTTAAAATTAGATAACAAAAAATGTAATTTGACACATAAAAGAAGCCCCGGTGTATGATAATGTAAAGTTATCTCAAATTAATTTTTAAAAGATTAAATATTTTATAATTGGTAAATTCCAAACTCTTTCACTTTAATAAATAATGAGATAAAATTGAAATAAATAAAATATTTTAAAAATTTAATTGTTAGGTTGAGTTTTTAAAATTAAATTAAAAAAATTTTAATATTTAAAAGCTAAACTAATAATTTACTGATAGAAATAGCAGAAAAAAATTTCAAATATAATAAAAAATGAATAAAAATAAAAGCGCCAAACAAAATTTTGTTTTGAAAGAAACTTCAAAAGGAAACAAAAAAAAAGCTAAATAAACAAAATCACTGTCTTCTGCAATGTCTTCACTCTTCAAAAGTTCCTTTGTCCCTCCCTCTCCGTCCCAAGCAAAACGCGTTACTACTATTTGAGGAACCACCGTTTGCTTTCTCTCTCTTTCTCTCTCTCTCATCGGCTTCAAAAAATCTTAGGGTTTTTTTGGTTCAAAATCGAAGGCTTAAGCTCCGTCACCATTAAATCGTCAATTCTTCTAGTACCTTTGTTCGTTTCATACACTGACCCATGGATTTTGACATGATCGGTATGATTTGATTGGTTGATGTGGTACACCAACGCTTCTCGATTGTAACCTCCCGTGCCGTGTCGATTTTGCATTCCAATAAATGGCAACGCTTTATTGCAACGAGTGTTGAGCTTGAACCTTTCTGTGGTAGCTGTTCGTACAGTTCCGACGTGCTACTCATGGCGGCACCCAGGAATCTGATAGGTGAGACTGGGAAGTTGTTGAGGGATGAAGAGACCGCCGAGGAGGACGATTCGCCTTCGGGCAAGAAGCCTAAATTGGAGAGGATTCTGTTGAATAGGTGGGAATTTGCAGCTGCTCTCGCAGTCTTGTTTGTGTTCTCCGCAGGCTTGTGTTGCATTTACTGGACAATGCCAGCGGCCGAATACGGAAAGTTTAATCTGCCACGCACCATTTCGGATCTTCGCATGCTCAAGTACGTTTATATTTCATTTGTTCGCACTCGAACGGTTTTATATTTAACGTGGGTTTTACTGGTTATTTGTTAACGTTATTGAGTCTTCGCCATTTTGAGGCTTTTGTATATGAATTCAGTTATGTAAATGTAAATAAAAATTAATGGTGCTATTCTGTGCATTCCTCCGACTTCAGCTGTAACGGAATACTTTCTCGGTTTCGCATTCCACAAGCTTGTTCTTGTTTTCACATCTACTACTTATGAATGGAGCTTACACTTCAGCTATTTATTTTTATGTTATACTCGTAACTATTAGCCGACACCAGTGGGATAAAGCTCGTAACTAAGTATCACTTTTATTATGGGGCTTAGATTATATGCATGCTTCTTGCATATAGTAGTGGGTTTGTAAAATGGCGATAAAGGAACAAGGAAAATAGTAAATATTATGATGATTTTCTATTTTCTTTACTGATCTGTAGAAAGGCTTCTGGTGACACTGAGGGATATAATTTTATCCTGTTTCAGTGGACTTAATGCATAAGTCCATACTTTCAGTATGGAAAATATTAAGCGCATAGGTGAACTAAAGTTAAAACATTTTCTGGGTTAAATTTGACATATGTTGAAGGATCATTTGATAAATGATTAGATGATGGTCTCTTTTATATTACTGTATGTCCGTTTCCCCCCATTTTTTTCCTTATTAATATTTTTTTCTCTTATTTTCTCTGCAGAAATAATTTTGCAACATATGCAGAAAATCACCCTGCACGATTTATTCTTGGTTACTGTTCCACCTATATCTTCATGCAGACATTTATGATTCCTGGAACCATTTTCATGTCATTGTTAGCTGGAGCTCTCTTTGGAGTTGTTCAAGGAATTCTATTAGTTGTTTTTAATGCCACTGCTGGAGCATCATCCTGCTTCTTTTTGTCTAAGTTAATAGGAAGGCCTTTAGTTTCTTGGTTGTGGCCCGAGAAGTTAAAAATTTTTCACGCAGAGGTGCCTTTCTCGTTCTTTAATTTCAACCAGGCAGCCAATTAGGCTACTGCGTTAACCTAATTTTCTTCTGTTTAATCAGATTGCAAAACGTAGGGATAAGCTCCTGAACTACATGCTTTTTCTGAGGATAACCCCGACATTGCCAAATCTGTTCATCAATTTGGCATCACCAATTGTTGATATACCGTTTCAAGTCTTCGTTTTGGCTACATTGATTGGTCTTATTCCAGCCTCTTATATCACTGTCAGAGTAAAGCTCTTCTATCCATGCCATTTTTATCATACAATATACTCATTCTTCCCCCCCCCCCCTCCCCCCCCAAAAAAAAACTTGTTTTTCTCCTTATATCTTTGATATTTCAAATGGTTATACATTATGTCTTAATCTTTTTTTTTAAAGCCTTTTTTTTTTGTCAGCCCATTTTAGTTCAGTTCGTTCGTTATAGTTGCCCTTTTGACTACTGCATTAGGAACTTTTAAATTGATCAAACAGCTTTGCTTGGAAGACATAATTAACCTTGTAATACATGCAGAGTATAACATGATTATCATGTTATCCTTTTGTTACATTAACAGAGGAGAAAAAGAAAGAAGGGGAGAGAAGTCCTTCTAAAAAACTTTACCTTTATTTTCTCTATCTTTATCTTGAATGATGAGGATCCAGTGGAATCTATTCTAAGACAGACTAATAGTAGATCCTGATGTCGTTTCTTGAGTTCCCAGTTGTTTATTGTCCAGAATATAAGCTTTCTTCTTGGCCTGGACTCTTGGATTAAATTCAAGTTCTATTTGTACTCATAATTGTAACTTTTGATGAAAATGAACAAGGACCCTTTTATTGGAAAGTGAACGGAGTACACTCAAATATGAAGTTGTCATCTTTTCAAATCCTTGTGAATTTTCACACGACACTTAAGTTGGAGCTGAATTCCTAGACTTTCTGCCCAAGGAAATTATGCGATGTGTTTCCCTTGATTTCTCTTCCACAGGTCGTTTGAAGCATTTTAAATTTAACTCCTTGGTCTCTTTATAAGTTAGCTCTCATTCAAATTTGGACAAGTCCTATGCATCGGCTTCCATAGGATTGTATTCTTGGTGTTGACCTGTTAACTGTCATATAGATTTGGAAAAACATACCTAGGATGTTACTGTGTGTTTACATTTGAAGAAAGGTTCTTTGTATAACCATGGTTATGTATGAACGGCATGGTATTGGAATTTACTCTTGGAAAAAGGGTCTTCATTTAGGGTTTAGGGTTTAGGATGATCTGGAAGGCCTAAAATGATCTCTCTTGTTGAAAAGCTACTTGAACCTGGCTTCTATAATTGTCTTTGTTGTTGGACCTTGTCAGAGAACGTCTACAATTTATTTTACAGACATCTTTCTTTTTTATTCCATAATTCCTTATAAGAGCTAAATAGACTATTTGTCATTGGTTTTATGGTAAAAATTACATTTTCAAACTAATTTTTGGCTTTCCTTTCATTATACTCATATCTCTGCTGTTGCTTAATTAGGCTGGCCTTGCTCTTGGGGATCTGGAGTCAGTTAAGGATCTATATGATTTCAAGACATTATCAGTGCTCTTCCTTATTGGTTTTGTCTCCATTTTTCCAACGCTTCTGAAGAGGAAGCGAATCTATTAGTGAAAGTTAGCCTGCTTCGTCCTCTTGTCAAAGGCCTATCTACCTTATGATGTGATTACATTGTGAACTCTTAAGATGTGAATTATATTGGATGGTTATCGTCCAAGATATTTATGAGAAAAAGAATGTATAATGATAATGGTGGTCAGCGCTCCATTTTATTTTCTTTGGAGCCTTTAGGTTACAAGTTATGTAGCCTCTGACGGCATTAGGACGGATGTGGCTTTAAGCACACTTCGCTGACACCATACCAATTTCTATTATTGATGTCACTAGATTCAAATTCGATACTACGAATTCATAATCACATAGAAGAGAGGCCAGAGAGAGCAGTGGGGGAAAATGCACTCATTTGAAGTGTATTATTAGTCTATCAATGTCCTTATCAAATGAATGTAAATTACACAATTTTTGAGAAAACCACAAATTTCTCTTAATATTTAGTAGAATTATATCTCATGCCTTTAATTTTAAATATTACATTTGACTTTTTAATATTTTCATATGTATTGCAAAAAATTTTCTAATTTACTATTTGTTAAAAATCAAAATTTTGCATAATATTAAGCTGTAATTTAACTCTTCATGTAGCTATAAAGACAAACATAAAATTATTTTATTTTTAACATGATAGTAAAAATTGTTAAGAATTTTTTTTAAAAAAGATACATGTGTAAATTAATTTTAATGATTCAGAAATGTATAAGAGACTTAAGTTTAGATTTCTATATAAGACAGATTTATCAAGTGTAATTTTGTCAAAGTTTAAAGGACGTTGGTATAATCTACAGACTCTTCTCCCAAAGGCAGTCCCTTCGAAGTTGACAAGCAAGGCAGAGTTAGCGTTGTAACTGCCTTAATCTTTACATTCTTAGATGAGCCTAAAGAAGTTGTTTGCATTCCGCTGAGTTAATATACCAGGAGTCATTTAGCTTTATTTATCTATATTTTTTCTACCTCTAAAATGGGCAAGGGATCCGGATTTGCTGTGCTTGAGAGAAAGCAAATGTAGGGACTGGAATTATGATATACATTCCATCCTGGAAATATTTATATTTTTTCCATGCAAGAGGATAGAAAGAAATTTGCACGCAATTCCAGGCCCAATAAAAGACAATTTGATTTGACATTTAAATAAAAAATGCCACATATAAAGGGTATGAATTTTTATTTTATTTTATTTTTTTTACTTTAAAACTACTGTAACAATCATCATTCCTCCTCACATGCTTGCTACTAGCTAGTGAGTAGGGTTATCATTTGTCAAATTAGTCGGATTTGACCCATATGACTCTTTTTTTTTTCGATTTATTTTAATTTTAAATTAAAATGTTCAAAAATAATTTAGTCTACTTTCATCCTTATATTGCTATTTCAATTTTAGAAATATTTTAATCAATAATTTTACACACAAATAAAATATATATATATATATATATATTATACACTATCTTATATTTATACACATACAAGACTTGAATAGGTGATCCAATGATGAATTCATATCTCTATATAACTGGTCCAATTGTTAAATCAGTCCAATTGTTAAATCATCAAATCATTAATTAAATTACAAGAATTATTATTATATACATACACACACACACATGTATATATATATATATATATATATATATGCGCACAAAGTCAAATAATATTTTATGTTTAGTTTTAACAAAATAGATGCTATATAAAGAATTCTATATTTTTTCAAAAAGAAAATTCTAAACTTATGAATATATATATATATATACACACACACACATATCCATAGGTGTGTGCATGCATGTTTGTATGTACGTGTATAGATGTGTGCATGTGTGAGTGCGTTTAAACAAAATTATATTAATCTGAGTTGTCAGTCCAACCGGCTAGAATGATTTTGCATAATTATTTGAATTTTGTGTTATAATCAAATCCACTATTCGAAACTTTAAGTACACAAAGGCTAAAAAACATTGCAATAGTTCAAAATAATTTGAATATTTCTATACTCCAATCTCCAATGTTCTAGCCTCCAAACATATTTATGACCCATATCAAATTTAGATAGGTTGAATTAAAGTCAAAGAGCGGGTGGATGGGAAGAGGTAAATAGTTTTGGATCAATTTTGACACCTTTACTTGCAAGCAAAATGATAGCTCCATGCAACACAACTACCTCATTTCATTTTGACCGAGAGATTAGTTCTCAAACACACACCCCCCACCACCACCCAAAAAAAAAGAAGTAAAACATCTCAACAATCGGGAGAGGAATTGAACATTCGGCAACCACATTATTGATTAAAGAAAAATAAAAATAAACATTAATTGTTTAAAATTTAATCGAAGCAGTGGATACAAAACTAGGAAGAAGATACAACACTGGCACATCTTACCAAAAAAAAAAACACATTGGCACAGTACAGATATGTGAGTAAATCCTAAGAGTCCAGAGAGTCCAGAGTAACTACTGGGTAGTTCTCGTAGCCTGTAATGCTGTTTATCCGTATACGTGTATTTGGCTGTAATATGAGAAATCAGAGTCAACAAATATGAAAGAAGTAACATATAGACGAGACAGAAGCGCTCTATGGCTGCAAGCCTGCAAAGAGCATAATGCCAGGACCAGATTTTCATTCTTTGGTTGACTTGACAAAAATTATCTCAAAAGTTTTATTACAAAAGCGAGAGGAAAAAAATCCAAAACAAAGATGATATATACTTGTGCATACACCAAAAAATAGTTTGCAAGTAAGCATTATTATAGCTTATTGCAATAACCTACTTTTGGCCAAGAACATTATCTCCACCCCTAACAATCAGACACACACATGCAAGATCCACAGGTCCCTCTCAGAATATGAGGTGTGAGAAATTTGCACCTATGTGAAACTCCAAAACCACTCCCAACCACTTGAAGTGGCCCAATTTAATTGTAAAATTTTTTCATAGATACTTTACTTGAATGAGTTACTTGAATGAGTTAAAGAAAAAAAAAAAGAGCTGCAATACCTGTCGGTGACCAATATTTCTCCTGTATTTCTTCTTCTTTTTATACTTGAAGACAATTACTTTGGGATCTAAACCCTGCATTCAGAGTATACACGTAAAGGTAGAAAGATATTTACTTTTAGCAGGAGGACGGGGGGAGAGAGAAATTTACCTGCTCTTCAACAGTGGCATGCACAACAGCATTTGTTACCACTGGTTTACCAATATAGGTACTTGTCCTTGTTCCAACGAGTAACACCTTATTTAGGGTAATCTGTTCAAGAACTAAATTCAAATTAACAGTATGAAGGAATGAACTTTGGAGACCACAAGCAAACACTCAAACAGTAGCATTGCTTTAACAGAGGCAGCAGGCCTAACCATCCGTACATAAGTTCGATTGCTAGGTTTTAGGTCTAATTTCCCCAAGAATTTTTTGGCATTAAGAATGAGAAATTCATCAAAGTGAGTACTTTAGGAGACCCAAATGCTTAATATAAATGAATACATAATTGTTACACATTTAGTTGTGGTTACCATTTTTTTTTTTTAATCGAACTTGTGGTTACCAATTATGCTATAATAGAATAACATAAAGTAATATGTGTGGATTTACGTAAATATACCACTACTCTGTTTGAATGTTGATAACCCCACAGGCCACCTCTTTTAAATAACAGAGTTTAGCAGCAAATTTAAGAATTGCATAAATGCCAGATCCTCAGTGAAATTTCTGGTAGCAAGTTGGATCGCAAGCAAATAGAGAAACAGAAGATACTGGTTGATATAAAGGAACAATGAATAATTATAGTTCAAGGAAATAAGTAAATGAACGATTATAAGGAGTGATATGGCAGCAACCAAAAAACAAGCAAGCAACAGTACCTTATCATTGACGTTAGCACCTTTGAGCCTCTGAGTATACAAGAATCGCCCAGGAAAAACAATATATTGGCGAGAGCCAATCTAAACAAAGCAAAAAGGATTATCAATTCAAAGCAAAAGAACAGAAGATATCAATTATCAATTAAGCTATCTGAGAACTGTATCCCAAAAAAAAAAAAAAAAAGGACATAAGCAACAGCTAAAATAGTTGGAACAGCCACAACTCTGTAAGTACAAGTAGTTAAAAGGTAAAATGCTAAACTAACAATTTAGTCTCTGAATTGTTCGACATATTTAGCTTTAGTCGTCGAATGTAGGTTAGTATATGAATTATTCCTCGACAATAATAAACTCATTGCCCAGGCCACTTAATAAAATGAGTATGATACTAACTACTACAACAATTTGTTATTTTCAGGGACTAACTTGGGCAAGAAAACTCTCCGTAGTACAACCCCTCTAACTTTTAAGAACTGAAATTGACTAGGTTTAACATTTAGGTGCCAAATTGTTGATTTAGTGAAAGCAAAAACCAACAGCTAAAACTTAATATAAGCAAAATTAACAAATTCCATAGAACTCGCAATCGTTCAATGAAATGTAATGACCACATTGCATAAATTTCCCAATCTGATCATTACTACTCACCATTACAACTGCAAAAACCTCCTCTCGCTTCGGAGCCTGCTCTTCCGAGGAGGCTTTGACAATTTCGGCGGCTTGAAGCTCCGACGACTGGGGTTCAGCCTCAGCCACCACGGCAGCCTCAGATTCAGAGGATTTAGGGATGGATGAGAAGGGAAGGCGCGAGGGGTAAATGGAATGGAGAGAGAGGTTCTGATAGGGGAGACGACGGGAGGAAGTAGAAGTTGTGGGGAATGAAGGGCTTTGCCTATGCGTGAGGCTCCAATGGGATGCGAAGGAAGCGCACAGAGAAAGAGTCGCTGAAGCCATGTTTGAGGACTCTCAGACCACTGAGAGCTTCGTGTCTTCCCTCTCTCTCCCACACGGAGACGCGCTTCTTTAGACTACGGCTCTATCCTATCCGTTTTTCCAGGAAAAGACCTATTTACCCTTTTTGTTATAACTAAAAATTTATGAGATGTAATTATTTATTTTAAATCTTTAAAAAATAATAATATTTTTATTTAACTGTAAGTTCAAATTTTTATTTTTTTTAAATAACAAGTGAAACAAATGACAATAATTCTTTCTTTTTACGAAGAAAACTTTATATCCATGTAATTTAATCCATCTTGAATCAAATTAATTGAAATTCAGTAAATTTCAAATTAAGTTGATAAAAAATGTCAACAAATGACTTCTTTTAAGGAAAATCTCTTAATTCCAAAATTTTTAACCAATTGAGAGAAATAAAATAATTGGAGCATAAGCAATACACAACAACGACAAATCTAAACATGTATAAATTTGTGAAACTCATTGGCACACATGCCTAATTATATTATTCTATTTGTTAATTAATTTTTTTAACACAGTTATAATTTTTCATGTGTTAATTACAAAAGGTAACATTTCAATTAACAGATCTAGAGTAAATATCTATCCAAGCCCAAAAATCCTCATATCTCCAAGATTACTTTTGCAATAATCTATGCTTAGATTTCTTCTATCTAGGAGCACCTACTTTTACCTTATTTAGTTATTTTACACCATTCTGTTTTGTGTTTTCTAGTCACAAAACCAGAAAAAAAAAAATGAAGCAAATTAAATGTACAAAAAATAAATACATTGAACTAATTACAAAAAAGAAACATGAAAGAATGTTGGAAAAAATATCTAACCTATACAGTAATTGAAATGGTCAGAGACGAAGCAATGTGAATGTCTATGAGGTGATGAGTGGGGAAGCTACAAATTTATAAAATCCATTCATAGAGCGTAAAAAAATTTAAAAAAAAGGTCCAATGCAAAACAATTCTCAAAAATTAAAAAAAGAGAAGAAAAAAAGAAAAAAATCATGTAGGTGTTAAGATTGACTAAGACGCTTCATCTATAGTCATTGATTCCTAACTGTACAGAAAGATTATGTTAGCTTATCAGGTTGATTCCTTTACTCCCAAGGCATCTGCTAGATTGAAGTTTAAATTGCCTTTCATGGTTCTGCTCCGGCCAACACCTGTGTCCCCCGTCTTCATCATTGCCGAAAATTCCCTGTAATCAATTCTTCCATCCTGCAAAATTTTACGACACCACGCCATGATCATACACTTATTTTACCACAATTCAATTTGTCAATGGCTATTTCAATCCAAAATTAAGAATGCCACAAACAACAGAAGCTGTTAGTAAAGTTAAACAAAGAACAACAACAGTTTAACACTAAAACAGAACATATCGGTGATAAATTTATAAAGATGAGGAATAAACAAAATTTCTGAGGACTAACATTGTCTAGATCAATCTCTTTGATTGTTTCATCTAGATGCATGTCACCTAGGCCGAATTCTTGACAAGCCTGTTGAAGCTCATCAATGGTGATGTAACCGCTACCATCTTTGTCAAAATAGGAAAAGGCTGCAACCAAATTCTCCTCTCTTTCCATCTTATTCAAGTGCAATGTGGCAGCAAGAAATTCGCCGTAGTCTATTGTTCCACTATTGTCTATATCAGCCTGCCAAAATTTGTTAGAGTGAGAAAGCAACTGGAGGGGAACTCTTTAGATATTAAAAAATTCTTGCCTTTCTATATACTCTCTAAATTATCTACCTACCGCTTCCATAAGGGATTTAATTTCAGATTCCATCAGATTAGAACCCACTCTCTTCAGACCGTCTTTGAGTTCTTCAAATGTTATTGTTCCACTGTTGTCTGTGTCAAGCATTTTGAACAACTCTTTTAAACCACCAATTTCTTCCTCTGAGAGTCTTTCTGCTATGACCTGAAAATAAAATTTTGTATGCAAGACATGAGATTGAGATTTGGATAGAGACACCAGAAAATAAAAGAAATGGTGTTAGGGAAGGATCTCGCTATGGGATTTGGGTTATGGTTCATTGTTGGGAAGAGAGAACCAAAATCTCCTTAGGTTTGTTGGGAAGAGAGAACCAAAATCTCTTGAGTGCAAGAATCTAAATTTTTTATAACTTTTTTCTTAAAACTTTCATTAATAATCAGAACAATTTAAATACAACTCAAGAAGGAATAACTTCTTCCAGTGGCAGAAAACTAACCTAAATCACTCCTAAAAACTTCCATTTAAAACAAAAACTATTGAAAACAAAAATAAAAACATATTACAAATATAATTAAAATATATTAACACCTTAATTAAACCAAGTCTGAAATAAGAAATTATAAAACTAAAAAAAACAGAGAAATAATCAATACTAACTGCAGTGAACTAGAATGAAGCTATTCTATTATTGTTCTTTGCAAAGTACTCCTGTATTTTTCATGAGTATATCATCAATAAACATAGGGGTCACTAACAAATGGACATAGTATATATGTGAATAAAAGCTATAGAGGGCTATATTGATTGACGGATTGATATGTTGGTAGATAAGGACAACTGGATATACAATTGATTTCATACTTATTGACTGGAAATGATAATTATAAACTGATTAACCATATCTGAATGACATGCCAGCAAATTATTTCCATTACTTATACGAAATTATGCTAAATTCGTAATAATCCAAAATGCAGGCCAGAATTTGCAATGGGAGCAGCTATTTAATTTTTCAGGTGAATTCACGTTATGTCTGTCCAAACAGTCCTTTTTTTTTCCACTGAACTAGCCACAAACAAAAAAGTTTTGAACAAGAAAATATTTTACATCTTTTCATTGCATCCACCAAGCTCCGCTTAAAAGAATTGCTTGGAACAATATCAAATCTAATAAGAAAACGAGAAATCAGTTCCAGGGAATTTAAAGGAAGCTTTTCTTTTCCAATAATGCAGCAAATTCGACTACAGCTAAAGATTTCTAAATAGGAGGCAATTAGAGTCATAGACTTAGATATAGGCAATTCTCAGTGCATTCTGATAAATTTGGATAGGCAGGGACTTGGAGATACTCGTTTTCCCATACAATATACAATCATCATATGTCTTGCCTTTGTCGTTTGTCAATCCTGACATTTATCAGTTATAAAAAAATTTGGTTTAATTTTATGTGCTTAATATTTGGTCAACAGGTCTTCAAAACAGACCAAAGCAGGTAATAGCATAGCCTAAAATTTAAAAATTTTGTGCCAATCACATCTCTTGGTGGTCTTGGCACTTCTGGGATAGATATTATTTTACAGACATTAGCATACCAGGCCGTTAGGCATTCTATACTACCAGACAGCTTTGTTCTTTCATAAGAAATTAAATTACTTAGTTGAAACTTGAAACCACATAAGAGAATTATCTTATTTCTTACTAACAAATAGTAAACTTAAAAATAAGAAAAAGCAAAGAAAAAGTATCATACTGCTTCAAAGCCATAAATCAATGAAGAGCCTATCTTATTTCATTAGTTGAGTACTAGAAAGCTTAAACAAAAAATTATATCATTATAAAAATCAATCAGAATATAAAAAGGGTGAAGGGTGAATAGCAATAACAAAACATACCCGTAGTGCCATCTTCTTGAGTTTATTCATTGCTGAGAAATGCTTTAGCCTTGTCAAAACTGCAGAATCCAAAGCTTTGTCGGGGGCAATTGTATCATCAACAATCCAAGGATGACCTGGTTACATAAACTTAATAGTTGTCAGATATTGTGCAAAGATATGAAACTAAAATCCCCTAGCATACACCAATGAAGCAACTCACATAAGACTTCATGAGCAGATATTCTTTTCTCAGGTGCCCTCTCAAGCATCTGTTTTACTAAATCTTTAGCACTTTCGGAGATGCTTGGCCATGGCTCAGACACAAGATCTAGCTTTCCATGTAAAATCTGTCTGAAAATTCCTGACTCAGTTTCTGCGAGTAATAGGAAAGAGTAAATGCAGCTTAGGGGTAAAGATCAAAACAAGTTGATGAGATGACAATATATAAACATGTAAAACTTCATATCTGCAAGTCCAAGGGAATCTCAGATGCATATTGAAATCATTACCAGCCCAAAATGGCGGGACTCCGCTCAGTAAGATGTAAAGGATAACACCGGCACTCCACACGTCCACTTCTGGTCCATAACGTTTGCACAACACCTCAGGAGCAACATAATAGGGACTTCCAACCACATCAGAAAAGGATTGTCCTGGAGGGAGAAAAGAATCAAAGAAAGTTGATGATTCATAATAAACTAAATACGGATAAAGGGGCAAAAGTTACAAAATTATTAGTCTATGATAAGAACCCCTTAGTCCAAAGCAAACAGACTGATAATAGAGGTATTTGCATTTAAGGGAAGCCCCTAATGCATGTATATGCAATACTAAATTCATTACAAATGAGTCAAGCAGACGGAGTGAAATGAAAAATATGAGAATGAGACTCCTTCAAGGAGAAATGACACTCTGTGAAGAATGCACAATGAAGAACACTTTTCATAGACCACAACCCATTCGGTTCAAAGGCAGCCACCATTTAGTTTACTTGTTGAAATCAAATTATCAAATCAACCACAAATCCATCAGTTAGCGTAGCTTCAGAAAAAGAAAAGCTTGAAGAAAGCCAAAATTCATAATTTCAAAGTAAGGATAAGATAATAAAAAAAAGAAAAGAGGGACCAAAGCACGGATAAACCAAATCCAAGGAATAAAAAACTGCATATTTAAGAAGACACTGCAGTGTTCTTTACGCAAGAAACAATCATCAGCATTACCAAGAATCTCTGCTTTGAAAACAATGCTATCACATAACAGCATGCCCATTGATCACCCACTATTAATTAGTCAAGAACACAAGGAACCTTGGTAACTAGTCCAACTATTTCCATAATCCATACATATTAACAACAATATAGTATGATTGGTTCTCCTAATGATTAGAATGACAAAAATTATAACGAGAAATAAACAAATATCATATGAATCAGACAGCATTTTCTAATTCTAGGCAACAAAATTGGGACGACACCCAGAAATTAACCTGGCTTGTAGAACACAGATAACCCAAAATCCGTAGCCTTCATCTTGGAATCTTCACCATGATTATCAAACAAGAAATTCTCAGGCTTAAGATCCCTATGCATGACCCCAAGAGAGTGACAAGCTTCCACAACGCCAACAATGGTCTTTATCAACTTGACCGCCTCTTTCTCACTGTAATGCCCCTTCTGAATGATTCTATCGAAAAGCTCACCCCCGGCGCAAAGCTCCATAACTAAGTGTACGAACACAGAATCCTCGTACGTTCCCTGAATTTGAACCACATGAGGGTGCTCCGATAAATGATGCATGATCTGAATCTCCCTCCACACATCTTCGTAATCCTCTTTGCACAATAGCTTGCGCTTCGGGATCGTTTTGCACGCGTAATGCTTTCCCGTGGATTTATTGGTACAGAGGTACGTGGTGCCGAATTGCCCTTGGCCTAGCTTCTTGCCGAGGAGGAAGTGATCTCTGAGTCTCGGGGTTTGATACGGCAAGACCGTAGCGGTAAATAGTGAATATGATTGCTTCTTCATTTCAATCTCAATAATTCAAATAGTTAATGTGATTTTCTATGAGGGTTTCTTGATTTCTTCTTCGTGTTCCCAATTTTTTTTCTCTCTCTCTCTCTCGCTTGCGAGTCAAAAATTCACATTTACTTTTTTTGAATTGATGGGAACAATTTTGAAACACTATATATTAATGGAAAAAATGGGGCTTCCATTGATTGGATGAGAAGTAGGCGCATGCATGATTCACGGTGGCTGAGGGAGAAGAAAGGGAGGACAAGTGAGAAAGATGTTCTGCAAAATATTACATATCTTACTGTGTCCCCATTAATAATAATAAAACAAGACAGGATAGAGCCACAATTTAATTATTAATTCTCTTAATTTTATAAATATATAATTTAATCTTTAAAAAATATATTAAATTTTAATTATCGATTTACATTGATACATGTTTCGGTGACTGACAAGCTAAATTTTTCAAAAGCTAAATTATATAAGCAATATTGAAAGAATAAAAAATTTAAATATATACCTTTCATTCAAAGACTGAGTCGTTTATTTTTAATATACAGAGATCAAATAATTATTACATATTTTTTTATGGACGAAAAATAACAATATCTCCTTTTTTTTAATTACTCTTGTTACATTTTGTCTTTGATAATAACTCCACTTTTAACATCAGTTTCAATTTTTAAATTTTAACATTAGCATTAGCATGTTGATGAAATTTTAACATTAAATAATAATAATAATGATAATAATTGTCATAAATTAATGAATATTTAAAACAAAATTAATTGTAGTTTTCAACAGAAATAAAAAATCTTAAAAATAATTTTAAAAAAATCATATTTTTAATAAAATTAATGTTACTCTAAGAATAATTTAAATGTTGGTCCGTTATAAAAACTTTATATACCAAAGAAGAACAATTTATCTTTAAAAAATTATTCGGTAGCATTCTAATATAATGCTCATTATTGTCTTTCTTTTCAAACTATGCTAGTCTATTTTGACTTGCCTACTTCGGACACAACATTTCTGCACTTTATAAATTAAGATTTTTATATTTATGTTCTATATTTGCAGAGTTATTAAACATTATATTTTTAATATATCTATGAAAATACATATATTTTAAATTTTCCTATAATAAAATATATGTGAAGTTCTTATAGTTTCATTCAACTATGAATTTAGTCCTTATATTTTAAATTCTAAAACCATGAACATAGTCTTTAGTGTTAGTCAACTGTCAGTCAACAGTTAGCACAAGACATGTAGCACTGACTAAGATGCTTCCATCAACATATTATGTCCACGCCATCATTCACACGTGTAAAAATGTTGCCCTATGTGGCAGATTATTATTATTATTATTATTATTATTATTATTATTATTATTATTATTATTATTTACTTTTCCTTCTCTCCATCTAGCTCTCTCTTGTTAGGTCCTCTGTTTGAGGCCAAAAAACATATGCGGTGAGGCCCCTCAGATCTCTCTGTCTCACTCTCTCCATGGTCTACCCTGCACTCTCTCTACTCTCGCCCATTCTCTATTTCACGCTCTCTCTTTGTCCATCTCTCAGTCTTTTCTCCTTCTCTCTGATTTATCTCTTATTGCCTTTTTTCCTTCTTTTCTTTTTCTCTTGCTATCACCCACAGTTTCTCTTAGCTTTTACCTCTGTCTATCATCCCCTAACTCTCTTTCCGGCTCAATCACTCTCTACGTCGAGCTCTCAGTTTCCTCTTTCTCAGTTCATCATTTGGTTTTTAATCTTTTTTCAAATAAACAAATAAACCCAAACCTAGAGTATATGTCACGATCCAGAATTGGGCACATGACCTAAGAGCAATACTCCCAAAACTCGTAAGCCTCGATATGTTTCGATAACCTTTGACTTCTTATAACCAGAATTTCATTTACTCATAATCATTCAAAATGCTTATTTATACAAAATGTCCACACAACATTGTATACCTAGGATTTACTAGTCTCGAGAGATTAAATTAATAAAAGGAATACACTAATTGTTTAAATTACGTTATATAATTATTTCCCAAGACCTAGGTGACCTATATAACCACAGAGCTTTCTAGAGAGAACATAAACAGACTCATACTCATGAACGCTAACCCAAAACAAGAGGGTCAAGCAGAGAGTACCCACTACTCCTCCAACGATTACCCTTCACACGCGTAAGCGACACCTTGAACCCAAGGTGACGGCAAAATCGGATCAACTATGCAGCTTCATGATGATACCTGAAACTATAGGGGTGTGAGTTGAAAACACAGTAAAAGAGAGTTATCCTACACTTAGCAAGGATATAATCTCAGGCAATATAAAGTGGTGAAGTGCAAAGATAAATATATGTATACTCATAATATTCTAAACAGGAAGATCGACATGCACCTAGGATGCGCACCATATTTGTTATGAATGCTCCTATTCCATGAATAGGACTTGTTAACATTATAATTCAAATCATCTTAGAGAAACCGTAGCTTGCTTATCGGCTCAATAAATTTACAACCATGTTCATGCTTTTCCTTATAATCAATGCACATTAAATCTATGAATCAACACATGGAAGTATAAGAATAAATGATAATTTCTATGAATGCACGAGAAAATGATTCGCTCATATCGGTCCCCCTTACACTCAATGATTATCAGTGGCACGACATAAACCCCCTTTATCTTACTCATCGTGCACACGATAACATAAGGCCTTGGCGGTGATCAATGTCCAGTCTTATCCTACTAAAAGTCTCCTCGTCTCACCCTCACATCAAGATATGTATGCATCCTTTACATATGATCAATGTCAGCCAATTCAACATGAGTGGTATAACTTAACATGCATGCATAATGTACTCGATGGGTGATGTAGCATACACATAGAGTTACAATAATAAAAATTCACTTCTTTATATCATTTCATCATCATAAATAATAACTCATGTGACAGTAGGCCAATCATTCCTAAGCAACTCATGACCGCAAAGGCACGCGAATCCTCTTCATGCCTTTCCCTTATGTGCTTATAGTAATGTGAGACCAAGGGAAACGAAGCCAAACTATTTTGCACACAAATCATAATGCAATTAAGTATATATAGTTTACACACATAACTTACATTGTTCAAATTAATTGCACTTAGCAATTTACATCACAGGGACTTTAGCATGTTAATAACACAATTTCTATCTGACTAGTTTCAAATAATCAATTTTATTAATTCATAACCACTTAAACATTGCTACAAGGTACTACAATTAACTCAAAGGGATACTCTTAAACTTTGTTCATATATATATATATGTAAGATATAATGCTTTTTGTGTGACCACAACTTGGACTTACATGTATTCTTATTCATCAAGGTCAACATTTTCTAATCAAACATTTGCACAATTTATTTCCAAATGATAGGTTATTCTTTATTACTTGTAAAACTTAATATATATATATATATATATATATATACATACTCACTTATGAACTTGTGGAAACACTCATTTTGGGACTTATTCAATAAAGGGTATACAAACGTGGCCAACCCTTCCTAGCTATGTTCTCATCACAGTTCAATGCCATAGGACATACACTTGAGAAGGCATTCCACATATACAAACATAAGGAGTCATAAGGATGACCGTACCTTGAGCTTCATCTTACTTTCACATAGGGATGCACAAATTATGACTTTCATCAAATTCTTATCTTGGGAGGAAGGTGTATTACACTTATATATATACATACCACAACATTTTTATAAGAACAATTAAAATTTAAGATAGAAAACTTCATCACCTTGGCTTTGATTTGCTCTTACCAATTCCCTTCATTAATGCCGAAAATCAAGCTTCCAAAGTAGCGAGAAAGGTTCCAAGATTTCATGCAACACCTAAGGGATCAAATGGCAAGGAAAGAGGATTAAAATTTCAAGTTTTAGTGATGGTGCAGGTGGTGGCACTACCTAGTGTTCCTCTCGGTCAAGTTAGGGCCTTAGGCGCCCAAGGCACTAACAAGAAAGCCCACAGATGGCTGCCCAGGCCAGGGTTGGCGCCCATGGCTAGGCAGCCTCAGTCTACATCCGAAAACAACCCCTAAAAATCTCTAGTTTCCCTCTTTTGCTTCCAAAACCATATAGGTCCCTTCATAGATAAATTTGGGTCGTTAAGGCACATTTTATTCAGCTCAAAACACACAAAACAAAGCTTTCCAACATTTTTCATCCCTCTTATACGAGGATTTCTCAAAAAATTCCATAAGCATCTTCCATATTCCATCAACCATTATCATTCCAACAACAATTGTTCTTCCAAATCAATTTATAAAACCATAGTTTCATAGTAAAAGTAGCTTAGGATATCACCCCATTCAACCATCAAGAACTCTCTCAAAATTCCCCAAAATGACAACCTACAATTCCAAGTGCAAGAAGAGGAAACAAAGAAGAAGAGACCCTACCTTAGTTTGAATGCACCCAAGATGACCAAAGGAAAAAATAGAAGGGGGAGAGAGCAGTCCAACCATGTATATGTGTGTGAGGTTGAATGGAGAAGAGGAAGAGGGGCGTGAAAATTAGAGGTATGGGAGGAGTGTTAGAAAGGCTATGAGTAAGGCATTTTATAATTTAATTAATGTAAAAAGACCAAATTGTTCTCTAGTGAAGCGTGCTTGAAGGGGGCTCGAGAATTCCTTTAAAAAAAATGATCCGTGTAGGTACCAACACCACTCCCTAGAAAAACTACTACACATATGTCAAATTCCCATTCCATAGCCTATTTTTATTAAAGTTTGAAAATCTTACTTTTATTCATCTTACTTTTATTCACTTTAATCCCTCTCGGTGTCCCATACACAACTATGGTCTCATTTCCATCATTTTTGTGGCATTGGATCCATAACTTAGCCTCGCTAAGTGTAATATCTCTCATTTTTAGGTAAATATTTAAATGCATTATACTATTATAATTGTTATTGTGGCAAATACCTCTTGTGGTGACCTTGTAAATTTTGTTGACGTATGTTAGTTAAAGTGCATTGTTGTGTTGGTTTACCTTGGGCTCTTTGTGTGGATGTGTAACCTTCAGACTACATAGAGACTTGAAAGGAAATGAGTTTTTGAGAGGGACCTAAATGATATGTTTTATTATTTTGGGCGCTAATGCTAAAAGGGTGATGGAGGGTGTATTAGTGTGGTATGGAGTGGCCCTAAATAAAAATTGCCTCAAGGTTTTCTAAGTGTTCTAGCTTGTGAGACCATATGGGTAAAAAGTCAGAAAAGAAAAAGAGAACGAAAATAAAAAGAGAAAAGAAAAGAAAATGAGTGAGGACACTTAGGCAAATTGGGACACCCATATTTCAGCATTCCACACCCACACATTTGCTCCCCAAATGTGCAAGAGAAGCTTCCACACCCTCTTTTCCCTTTTTGGCACAAGCCTTTAATTTCTTCTAACTTTCAAGTTGTCACGTCCCAAAATCTGAGCACGTGACCGGCACGGAAAGTGAATTTCATTTCACCTCCGTAAGCCTATTTTTCTCTTAAGCATCATACCATTCTTTTTCATGCAACCAAACCGAGTTCTCTATACGCACTACAATCATTCACATTACATCACTGAATGAACCTACCCGATTACAGAGATTTCTAGATTTATACAACTTAGAATAAAACTTAACTATTATACCTTTATCCTGAACAAATGAAAAGGTAATCATGGACTAAGGATCCATAATTCCTTGTACCGATATTTACCTTCAGCTGTCAACTCTGAAAAAATGTTAATAAGAGGGGTATGAGCAAACCACATGCCCAGTGAGCAGACAACACAATACTATGACAAAAAAAATATCATGCATCATAATGATAATATAATTCATAATACTTCACAACAATATCCAAGTAAATCAAATACATTTCAGCATAATTCAAATAATTCACAACAGCAAACAGTGAAATCAATTTCACACATTTCCCGTACCAACCGGGTCGTCCAGAATACCTCTGGATCGTTGCCCGCGGCCCCGCCGCATCCACCCTTATCGCTCCATGTATATTCTCCACCCTTATAGCTTCATGTAGATTTCTTCATGGGGTGCACCACCATGCCTTTCCTTTCTAGTCAAACACAATCACAATCACATCTAAGAACATCCTCAATCATAATCATGAGCCACATACACAACTCAGTCATTTACAATTCAAGTCACAACATAATCAATATGGTTCCAGCAACATAGCATGTATACAACATAATAACTCATAATATAGAACAATTGTTTGACAATAACATACTTCAACTATCCGTATATGAATGAACCCAACAATCAGAGTATGACACATTTCAACTCAGTTCATATGTCATTCACAATCCATCATATTACCTCCATTCATGAGAAAATAAGAAAATATAATTATATACATCACCAGGCAAGTTCCACAATTGTTTATGCATCATTGTCCCACATCATCCACTTCAAACTTGGATATACAACATATTTTCACTATGATGCAAAAAGTCAATAACAAAGATATTTAATCATAGCAAGTATTAACCCACTCACATGGATTTCACGCTCTCGCTACTCCCACCTTGCACTTTGACCATTCCTATTGTAACCAGATAAAAACTATCAGGGTTACGAAATAGAGAAATTTCCTACCACTACTCTCGACCTTCATCCACTTCTCAAATCATAACTCCTAACTGGTAATGAATATCCAAATGAAACTTATACCATTGGAAACTAGACTCAAAGAGCTTTTCAACAATATTAAAAAAAAAACTGATGCTACAGTAACGGTCAATGCAGCTACAGTAACGTTGACCGAGTCAATGCTACAGTAACGTTGACCGAGTCAACGCTACAGTACGAGAAAATCTGGAAAAATTTTCTCGGTGAACAGTAATTTCTGGGGAAAATTTTCGATGTTCTTCGTGTTTTTCATCCAAAAATCCTAAAATCATATCTAAAACAACATTTCTTTTAATTTCTTCCATAAGTTTTCATCCTTAATGTCTAAGGAGTGTTTTAACACCAAAACCCCCAATTTCTACCAACAATCCAAGCTCAAATCTAAAATTTTCATCAAGAACACTAACTTTTTTCAAATATCCAAATTCTATGAATTTCTCCTAGTTTTCTCCAAATTTCTTGTTCTAATAACATCATAAACTACCTAGGAATGTTTTAGATTAACATCCACACTTAAATTCATCCATTAAAATATTCTACAAAAATTTTGCAAAATGATAACCAAGGATTTGATCTTGTAATAAGAGGAGGAAGAAGAAGAACATCAACTTACCAATCCTCCTAACTTTCATGGCTTCCTTCCCCAAGCAAAAATTGCATGAATGATTGATGAAGAAATTCCTTTGCAAGCATAATCGAGAGAGAGAGAAAGTGAGGAAGTATACGGGAGAAATGAGAGAAAGAAAAGAATAAGAGAGAAATGTATACGCGTGGGCCCCACCAATTTCTTTTTCGATAAAATCGCTCATAGCCACCCTAGCTTATAAGATTTGTTCACTTTAATCCCTCTCGATGTCTCAAATACTACTTTAACCTCGAATCCATCATCTTTTCGGTACCGGACTCATAATTCATTCTCATAAGCTTTATTCTTCCTCTCAGGTTCCTATTTGGTCATTTCTCAAAAGTAATCCATATTTTCTTTTCTTTTCACTTTAGTCCTTGAGAATTTGTAAAAATTTCCTAAATTAAAAATTAAAAATTTCTATTCCCACATTTTCTTCACTAATTCAAAAAGCAAATTTTCCACGTAATTAAATTTTTCACTAAACTTCAAATTAGACTTTAAATATTCATATAAATTCTTGGGATATTATATTCTTTCCCCCTTAATAGAATTCGGTCCTCCGAATTCAAAACTCAAGATTGAAACAAATGCAGATATTTTGTCTATATCTCATTCTCTCTTTTGGAATTTTCACAATCAAGTACAAAATATAACAAGTCCATTTTTTTTTTCAAGTTCCTTCAATAAAAGAATCACCTTAACAAAAGAATATTCGAAAACTTAAATTTTATTTCTATTATATAAGCTATAGGCAACAAGCTTAACTTGAGCTACAAAACAGATAATTTTAATACGTAAACCTTAGATCAAACATCAGCTTTAGGTACAAACAAAAGAAAGAAAAAAATTATGGACGAGGAGGCTTTTAAAATGCAGAAGGTGCTCCAGGTCTAGAAGAGGAAGGTGCTTCAGACCTTAAGGAGGAAGCTAATCGTTGCAGCCTAGAAAGAGTTTCTGGAGGAAACGTCTGGGAAATTTGGCAAAGTGCAGAAGTCACTACATTCATACAGTCAATACATCTCACTTGTTGGTCACGAAAATTTTGAGTTGCAAACATCGAATGTCTATCAACTCTATTCGCCAATTTCCTAAAATGACGATTCAAAAGCTTCTCTTGTTCTGCAAAGAGACGATTTATCAATCCCCCTGGTACTCAAAGTAGCGGTTTATCAATTTTTCCAAGTCCTCCATCTTTTGTCTCATAAGCGCAAGCTCATTATTAGAAGATGTTGTTGTGCTAACATCCTCTAGCTCTACTACATCCCTTTTTCTTTTCTTAGCCTCTGGTGACTCTTCCATGGATCTTTTATTCTTATAATTCTCCAGGCTAAGATTTAGATCCAGCTCTACCTTGCCAGCCTCAAAGTTTAAATTGAAAGATTTATTGCCGGCCATACTTTTCTGAGCTATAAAGGTTGTGCGGAAGGAGAAGTTTGATGCTAGAAAGCTTATAGGTAATGAACTCTTAGTGTAGTGAGCAGCGTAATGGGGCATCCATTATATATAGACGAAATTTAGGGCTACAAAACCTTTACATCATTCTCTAAAGATGGCCTACAGACCTTATTTGACGCAATGCCAACGGTCTCTGATAAGCATGCCAGAAAATAACAAAATATAATCTAATACAAAAGATTTCCTCAAAAATTTCGGCTAACTTTTGACTCTTGCTCAAATTATTCAACTAATCGCCGCTTCAATTTATGGCTTCTTAACTCAGTATTTGTCTTATCCAATAATCCTAAATCGAGATATTACTCCATGAACGGGTAACTTCATACTAGCCTTATCTAGGTTTCTAATCCGTGGCTTTGCCCTAGGCTTACACATTTTCAAACATACATATTAAAATAAAAACTTCTCACATCTACACATCAAACGTTCCATAAAGTGAGAAAAAAAATTTTTTTTTTCACTTGCCTCCACGAGCATATATGTATAAATATAGAGATACATCATTATCTATATATTTTCATCTATTCAAATCCTTTTAAATTTCTGACTTCTCATTCTCTGAATGTATGTGGAATTATTACATATTATTCCTGGCCATAACAAATAGCCTTCACTCACTATGCATAAATAGCATACATATCATATGTTTTTAAATACATATAATCACAGTATGATTCAATCAATCTTGTATATTATACTCAACTGCATGCTTTCAAGAACAACGCAATAAAACAAAGAAATACATTTTAGTTCATCGTGAAAACATCCAAGACACTCTGTAATGGCTACATTATCAACTTCTTTGAATTTCAGAAAATGCTAACAAGAGAAATGAAAAAAAAAAACCAAGTATAAATCGGCCGCAAATCCACCGAATATTGACTTTCGTGGTTTTGGCATTAATGCGACGTGTTGTTGGTGTGCATGCCTACCCTAGACTTCTAGCTTCCAGCTTGCAGAAATCCACAGGTTAAGCGTGTAGGGTGCGGCGAAGAGATATCTTCTTTGTCTCTAAGTTCTAATTTTTCCTCTATAAGAACTGCCCCAGCGTTCTCAGTTACCACACTACAAAGAGTAATCATCTCTGAGCGTACAACTTCCCAGCATTCCTCTCTTCTCATACTCCTACATAAATTTCTAAATTTTCCAAATCATGGCCACAAGGAAGTACATTGATCTCACAGTGGAGGCCAAGGAAGAAGAGTTCAACTTAAACTTAAGTCTGGGCAAAGACAAGGGCAAAAGACCTTTTGAGGGGTCTCAAGAGAAGCAGAAGGAGAAGAAAATGAAGAAGAACGAGGAAGCTGAGGAGACTAGCACGGGCCATACCTCGGAGGACAAAATTGCCTGTCTTGAGCAGGAGGTGAAAAATCTAAAAAAGATGATAGAAGACCTGGAGAAGTTAACTAAACGCAATAATGCGGCAATGACTTCAAGGATAGACAGGTTCTTCTATTGGTCTACCCAGTGCTTCTACAATCAACAACAAAGAAGTGTTGATTGTATGAATGAGATTTACACTACCCTCCGCGACATTGCTCTGTCTCTCGCTCCAAGGAATGGTCGAGGGGTGATGATACAATACAATCCTCCTAATCCGAGACCACCTCGCTTTTAGATTACTCATGCATGAGTAATTTTTTTTTTTGCAATGTAATCCTTCTGCTTTTAATGCCAGTGATTTCTTTTATGGAATGGTACTCCAAAAATAGTAATAATAAAATTAAGAAAGATAAAGGAAATCAGTCACAAAATCAATCATGAATTCAACATATAAAGCCCCATACATACAATTTGATCCGACAGCAACGAAATCAAAACAAATAATAACCTTTCCTTTACCGAGTTCAAAAGTATAGCCATATCTGTGTAAAACTAAAACTAAAAACATAATTCATAAGAAAAGACAAGTCTCGGAGGGAAAGGAAATGAAAACATCCTACAGGACCTTCAGTGGAGCCGTCTCTCTATAGTTGTGCCCGGGTTCACCACGATAGAGGAGATCCCACTAAGGTTACCTTACTCTGTAATCGGTAGGAGACCTAATCCCAAAGCTCTGATACCAACTTGTCACGTCCCAAAATCTGAGCACGTGACCGGCACGGAAAGTGAATTTCATTTCACCTCCGTAAGCCTATTTTTCTCTTAAGCATCATACCATTCTTTTTCATGTAACCAAACCGAGTTCTCTATACGTACTACAATCATTCACATTACATCACTGAATGAACCTACCCGATTACAGAGATTTCTAGATTTATACAACTTAGAATAAAACTTAACTATTATACCTTTATCCTGAACAAATGAAAAGGTAATCATGGACTAAGGATCCATAATTCCTTGTACCGATATTTACCTTCAGCTGTCAACTCATTTATTTGGTGTGAAACAAACTTAGGCAATTGATTTTTCTCCTACCCTTCTTTGATGTGCGAATTTTCTTTAGAAGATTGGGAAAACTTGCTATCAATCTCTTCAAGGGAGTTTAATGAAGGGTTTGTTGAGTTGTTTTAAGTGGTTTTTATGAGGGAGGTTAGGGAAATTAATGCCCAAGAGTTGGGGAGGAGTTTGAAGCCAATCTAAGGTCCGTTTCGTGCTCTACAAGACCCTCTTCTAGTTGTCACCGCTACAAGGGCTAGCGCCACCGTTGCAGTGGTGTAAACCAAGGTGAAGTACAGGGCTGATTGCTGCAGCAGTGGCCAAGGCCATTGCAGCGGCCATAGGCAAAGAGTTTAGGGTGTTTTAGCACAGCAACGCCTAGTATTGGCATTGTAGTAGCAAGTGGCAAAGACCACTAGTGTCTGGCATTGCAAAGCACGGCAGAACAGAGCCCCAGTATTTTAAGATCTTGTTTTTAACCTCGTTTTTTGTACACTTGGACTAGGGAGTGAACCCGGGACCTGCAAAAGATCATTAAAACATAGCTTGGGATCCGGGTAAGTAGTTAACTTTGCCCTAGTTAGTTATGAGTTTCACATGTTGAATTGGCTAATTATTGATTTAAGCAACAATGAGGTGAGTTATGGTAATATATCTAGTATGAGTAATCTTAGTTTGAATTTGAGATATGTGGTTTAGAAACCAAGTTGATTTAACATGTGATGAGAATCCCTAGGGCTTGATGGCTTGAAGGGAACCAAAGGGGTAAACATACTGAGTACAATAACTCTTCGATTTTCTTGTTGAAAACACTAAGAAATGACATGACATACACACACATGAATGTGTAAGCATCCCCATAAAGGCCTTGGGCTTGTTGGGTGAAGCATTAGAGCGAGCTAATTGAGAAACATAAAGACCGTAGGGATTCGATGTACTTTAGCTCATGATGTGTAGCCTTAACTCATAGAGACCTTTGGGGTTTGGTGAGTCATGAGTATTAAGGTCTATAAACATCATAAAGGGTGTGGGCTCGGTAAGTTATGGAGACCTAGTTGAAAAGGCTCGTGAACTTAAGCCATAGGCTAAGTGTTCACAAAGGCCTAGAGATTTATTGTATGTACTTCCAATCATGCTCATGTTATTTTGAGAAGTACTGTGCTTGATTGAGGGAACTCTTAGAAGTCAACTATATTCTTCAGATATTGATTTACTCTCCTCTTTGTTTATTACAGTTGTGAACAAGGGTGATTGTTTGTTATGGTTGTGAACAAGGGTGATATTCCCCTTGAATATGTTAACTGCTTACTGAGATTTATTTTTCACTCGTTTAAGTTTTCCATTTCAGATTCCACACCTGAGGAAGAACAACCGCTTGGGGAGTAGCAGTGATTCCAAGTCCCAACCCTCCTCAAAGATTCTCATTAAACCCAATCTCAAGAACAACTTGACGTTTTACTTTCTTTTCACTTTGGTCCCTAGACACATATTCTCCACTTGAAACCTTGTGTTTCCTCACCCAGCACAACTTAACATGGCCATATAGGTGTTTTAAATTCTTGTTAGGCTTTTGGAACCCCTCATTCTCCCTTAGGTTCTCATTAATTCAAGAAAAATTTTCACCCACTCAAAATTTCATCCTTTTAATTACTTTGTAATACCAAGGGTATTACAGTATAAAAAGCCAGCAAATGAGAGATTAGAACTATTTACCTGTTGTGTGTGGCCAAGCAGCTCCCTTGTCTTTTGGTTCTCAAATAGAGTTGTTTAGAGCTTGTGGATGGGTGATCCCTTGTCGTTGTCTTCGTCACTATCGCCTCAGCTAAGAGTGTGTGGGTGACAGTTGTGTGAACAAAATAGATAGACGGTGATGGTGACACAATAGAGGACGTGAAGGAAGTCTTTGTGTGGGTGAGCTTTAGCTGAGAGAGATGGGAGGGAAAGAGTGTGTGGGTGCTTTGTGCATGTTCTGATGGAGGAGCGAATCTGGTTCTCAATCAATCCCTAGTCCCGCCTCCATCTACGGGCACAAAATCGAAACCATCATTTTTGTCACCAAAATCGATAATCATCCCTTCATCATTGGTCGTAGCTAATCCATTGCTTGTCACAAAGGAAGTGAAGAGTGCATCATCGACTCAGCCAAATAGGTGCTTGAAGTGCAAGTGACGCGTGGGGCTCATGTGAGTCACTAGAGACGACATGGTAAGGGAAGAGAAGAGCGTCCATTGGCAGCTTGTGGAGTTCATCAATGTGACACTCTTCAAACTCATCGGAGAAAAAGGTTCATTTGCAGTGTAGTAAAGAAAAAAAAAAATTAATGTGGTGTCACGTCAACACATTATTTGAACACAAGTGATTGATAATGTGGACATTGTGTTGATAAAACATTTTAGTCAACACCATGTGTACTAAATTAACTGTTGACTAACATCAGAGACTAATTTTTGCTATTTTGAAAACTATAAAGGCTAAATCTTTAATTTTTAAAATACAAGGACTAAATTTATGATTGAGTAAAATTATAGAGATTTTAGATATATTTTTGTAATACCCGCTATATTTTTAAGTTATAAGTATTCAAGAATTACGATAAATTTATTTTGAAAAAAATAAATTCACTATCTGTTTAATTTTTTTTGTATGCTTGTTTGTGCATATTATTGAAAATACAAATTTTCATTTATAGATTGCATAAATTGTAGAATATGATGGATGTTATGATATGAAATTTATCCCTTTGATAAAATATGGCTTGAGCATAAGAGGAATCTGAAAGAAACTGAGAGAAAAACAATGTTTTATATGAGAAAATCTCCTTAGGAACTAAATTGAAGAGTACAAAAGTGAAAAGAAACTTAAAGGTTTAGGAGAAAAGATAATTTCCCTTTAGTTCCCAATAGTAATCAATAATTTACCACAGGGAAAATATGTGCGCATAGTAAACTAAATTATTAAAGTGCATAGTAAACTAAATTATTAAAACGCATAGTAAAATAAATATTATTAGTGCATAGTACACTGACTTCTCCTATAAATAAGCATTTCCATTTAACTTCTAAACTCACACCTTCAGTTTCTCTTATCTCCTCTCCTTAAAACATCTCTTGCTCTGACGTTAGGGTTTTGAAATTCTAGGTCTTTCCTCCTTAGCCTAGATCCAAGCAGAACCTGAAATCCAGCTATGTATTCTTCTCTTTAGCAACTCGGAAAAGTGACTTGGATACGAAATTTATGTGAGTGGATGACCTTGCTAACCGATTTTATTTATTTTTATTCCAAGTACAATATAATCTCACCTCATAACGCAATTAAATTTTCTATTTAATGATTATATCTAAAAAATGAAAATTGTTATTTGATTTAAGATTATATTGATGAGAATTATGATTGATAATATAATACATATGGAATGGTTGAGGACTTGGCCTAAGATACCAATGCATGCAAATACACACATGAAATAGTTGAGCGCTTGACCCAAGATACTAATGCATGAAATTATACACGTGGAAGGGTTGAGGGCTTGATCTCCCAAGATACCAATGCATGTAATGATTATAAACATAAATACAACGGGAACCAAATCCCTAAACATAAACCAAATACAGAAGTATAAAAACCCTGAATATGAATATTACTATTCTTATTGTGATAATAGTTATGGTATTTGTACTTGTGACACATTTATTACACAGTCGTTTAGTCATTGAGTTTTGATGAACTCACACTCTATGAATATTTTTTTTAGATACAATGAATGTGAACGAAAAAATTCGTAAAAAGATTAGTATTCCTTAAAGATACTTTTCATGTTTTCTGGAAGGCTAATAAATCCAAAAGCTTAAAAAAATATTCTGTAATCTCTAGAAGTCACCTAAGTTTAAAAAATTGTATCATACTATATAATTTTTGACTTATATTTACTATTTCCTTATGTTAAACTTTTTATATGTATATATACAAAAATCTTTCCTGAAAAATTATATTATATATTAGTACTGATTAGAGATTTTATGAGATACCATAAAGGTATACCCTTGAGTTTATAGAATTACTCACATGCCCAAAATTGAGACGTCACAATTTTAACCTTTTTTCTATTGAATTGTTTACCTCAATTATTGGTTGAATTTTGACAACATTGCATATGATATAGTTGTAGAAATACGCAACTTAAACCAATAACAAGGTAATTACAAGTGCAAGTGAAAGACCAAGTGGCTCTAACATGAAACTTGTAAGTGAAAATGCCACCTGTTTTCCATTTCAAAGCATCTAATTTTTACCATCCAAGCTCCCAGAAGATAAGCCCACTAATGGGCGTACATAGCAGGTTTGATGCCATTTGTATATATATCACATAATCAAAAGTCTGTTGTACAAGATATTATTGGCATTCGTATAAGCATAGGTTGAGTGACACTAGTTTATACATGGTGGAGATAACTGTTTGAGCATTTAGAAATTCCTCATCTTTTAATGCAGTTTGTAGGGTCCTGAATGGAGCTGAAGATTCCTGCTTGGTACAACTTGAAGGACACCTGGTTGCTCTGTAAAATAAAATAGTAACAATCAATTTACAATTATGCGGAGCTCCTTGTGCCAAATGAAAATAATCTAGAGAAATAGCACAATAAAATAGAGCATGTATTTGAACGATGATAAGCAGATCATTAATTATGTGACAATAGTCTTAAAATGAAGGCAATCATAAGGATTTACATCACAACAAAAAAAAATACAATGTAAATACACAAAAACAAAATCTTCAGAGCACCACAGAAGCACAAAGGCTGAGGCATGTAAAAGATCCTGAACATCATCACAAATTATAGTAATACGCAAAAGAATCCAGGAGATAATGCAATCCAATAAAACAGACAATTTCTCCCACGTAGGTGCGAGAAACTAGATCTGCATGCTAAATTTGATTTCCATTGTCTGGTTGCTTTTGTAAAAGAGGTGGGCGGGGCGAACAATTTGCTTAACATTCTTAGACACATGACATTAAAACATTAGCCTTCAGTATATAGTCCATATTTCTTTTTCTACAGCTGTCCCAAATTCAAGCAGCTTATTTTCTTCTCCATTTCATGTCAAATTTGAGTTTACTTCTCTTCTGCAAAGTCTTCTATTTAACTGTACGAAGTTTTAGTATTGCAACCTAGTTCATTAAAATGCATATGCTAATCTTTCCCAGACCAAGGTGAACGAAATATTGATCTTCATAAAATGTTGTTCTCGTGTTATATGAGGCCCTCTTCCCTTCTTAATACATATTACTGAGAATAAAACAATAGAATTCCAATTCCCACACTAACTTTCCTACTAATTTACTAGCAACGGTAATTTAAAACAACACTCAACTCGTAGTGTTTTAATTTGAATAATTAGACTCTACACCTGTACGATACGCAATCTATCAGAGCGCAAATCAACATCTTGATAGGTTTCCCCCATATCCAAGGACAACGTCTTAATTCAGATATTAGCTGCATATCATCATCAACATCATATGAAAGCGGAAAAAAAACCAACAAACTATATACGCCATTGATACGAAAAGCTTGCCCAACATAATCAGGATAAACGAAGTCAGTTGCCATTCACAAAATTCTGTTTACAATTTCAGAAACCCCCCCCCCCCCCCCGGGGCGGGGGGGCCAAGGAATCTTTCCCTTCAAAATCGTTTTCCCCAGTAAACACATAAGAATCTGATATCATAATATATTAAAATCATTTGGGAGGAGAATCAGCAATTAAAGAAAAAGGGGAAAAGGAACCCAAACTCACTTGAAATTTCAGAAACCTGCTCGGGTGTAAGCTTCGCGGAGAAACCACTAGCAGCGGACTTGTAACTGTACAACAAAGCCTGCTTTGCAGCCTCCTCACTACAACCATCCAACCAAACAATAATACTCAATCACAAAGTTAATTCCAGAATCCCCCCTTTTTTTTCTCGAGAAACAAACAGAATCCAAAGAATCAAACGATCTACATAAAAAGAAGCACCGACCTGCCAAGAACGGAAGCTAGGGTTCGGAGGTGGTAGGCCTCGGGCTCCTCGTCCAGAGGTTTCTCGGTATAGATGATGTGAACGGCGGGAGCAGCAGAGGAATCAGCGGAATCAGCGGGTTTGGAAGTGGAATCGGCCATCGCGATGGAAGCGAGAAGGAGCAGAGACGAAAGCGAGAGAAGAAAACGATGAATTTGAGAAGCCATTAAAGTGTGGGTTTTGATTTTATAGAGGACTTTTGGGAAGGAAGGAACGAAGGAATAGCGTCATGGTATAGAAAGACAAGCGAACGAGATCTATGGGCGTAATATTTGCTTAAGGCCTAAGGATATCATCATACATTACTATGTAATTGGAATTTGCAAAGCAAGAAGGAATTTTGTTCTTTTCTAGTTCTCCATCGTGTAGTTTTTCGGGTGTTAACGCGTCGTTGTTCCACGTGGCTGCTGACGCAGCCTGCCGTCTCAATATTAACGAACGAACTTCAATTACATTTCCACTATTTTTAATTCATCATTTGGTAGTTTATAATTTTTTATTAAGATATTAGGTATAAAAGTATTCAGCTCCCTTTGTTTTGAGCTAAAATTAAATCCAACTGAAGCAATTGATTTTAATTGGTTTTTGACGATTTTAGAAGTACAAAAATAATCATAAAATTATTGTATAATATTTGAGACCTTTAGAAGAATTTTTTATAATATAGTATTTTATGAATATAATAAACACATTTTTTTAATTTGATATCTTTATTTTTTTTTTTTAGATTACCGATTACTATATAGAATTTTTTTAATATACAATACATGCATGAGTGTGCATAGGTTATATATATATATATATATATATATATATATATATATATATATATGATTAGGTTACCAAACTGACAACATAACCAAATTATTTGATTGTTATGTTTTAAAAATTTATTTGGACCTTTTCTTATTTTAATCAATTTAATTTGGTTTTAATCCATTTAATTGATTTGTTTAGGGTTTAAGGTTTGTTTCGATTTTGATTACCCAAATTAGGTAGTTTGTGAACTGTTACACTTTTTCACTAAAAATAAGGTGTGTACAATTTTTTTAAGGATTAATTATACATATTTCTGTTAAAGAACTATATACTTTTATTATTTTTAGAGAATTTGATAATAAAATATAAAAAAAATTTATATGTTTTCCTCTTTTGTTTACTAGTTGTAATACTTATTGTTTAAAATTAGACAAAAAAAGATACACGTGTCATGCGCTTAACATTATTACAAATTTTATGGAAATGATATATTGAGAGAAAACCAGAGAAATTGACTATTTTGTTTCTAATAAGAGATTTTGATTGATACATTGGGATATTTCAGTTTTTTCCCTTAAGAAGTTAAGGATTATACATGAAAATTAGAAGGTTAAGAGAAAATTAGGGATTCTGTTTAAATGTGAAACCTAAAAAGGATATTCCGTTGTATATGTTAAATTTTAAAATTCAATTTGCCGAGAAAAAAAATTCAGTTTTTAATATATAAAAACTATAGATTTTTTGAAAAAAAAAATGAAAGACAAAGCTATGTATCAAATTAAGAATTCTGTTCAATTTTTAACCCCCAGAAAAAAAAAAAAAAACACACACACACACAGAAGATAAGGAAATGTTAATAAATCAAACTACATGGTTTTCAACTGGAAATTATAAAAATGACGATGATGATATTTTTTTAAATAAATTATTAATTTTGTCTCTCAAAGATTATAATTATTTCAATTTGGTTCTTAAAAAATTATGTATTTCAATTTAGTCCTTAAAATTTTACATTTGTCTCAATTAAATTATTTTTCATTCTAACTTAAAATCTACCGTTACGAAATCTCAATTTTTTTTGTTCCCATAAGTGACATTGACAAACATAAAGACAAAATTGAGATATCTAATCTTTCAAGACTACATAAAAACACTTGATTTGCAATGACAAAATTAAGATAATTAAGTGTCATCTTTTAAAAGTCAAATCAATAATTTTGCTCTTTTTTTACCCTTTCTCTCCCTCTACTCTTTCTCTATTTTTCATCTTTTCTCTTTGAAATTGGTCCACACATCTTCATTTTCTCCCCCATCAATCTATTTTTCTAGAAGAGCTGACTTGGTATGTTAAACTGTTAAAATTCTACGTCAAAGAGAATAATGTGTTTTTGACTCCTTATATGGACTTGGACATTTTTCTTCTCATGAGTTAGTCTTTTTTAGGTGAGTTAAGCCCAAGTAGTATTCTTAATGTGGTATTAGAGCTAGGTTGACCTTTTGATAGTAGACTACCTGTGTTGGGCCACTTATTGTTACTCATATAGTTTTACACTTCAATTGTTCTGTCTTGGTCGTGCGAGAAGTGTGTTGGAATCTCACATTCGAGAGGATAATTTGTTTCAGACTCCTTATATAGATTTGGGCATCTCTTTTCTCATGAGCTAGCTTATGGGGTGAGTTAGACCAAAATACCATTTTTGATGCAATGAAAAAAAAACATTTTGGTTTAGATGTTTAGGTAAGGTTCTATTTTGAATTAAAACTCACATGCTATACGACTCGGCCATCCAAACAGAACATATTGGAGTTGAAATTTCAGCACACTCTATCTATTGCTTGGGATGATACCTTTCCAACAAAAATTTGAGATAGTGAGAAGCGTGTAAAGAATTTCAAACCCAATTACCTTTTCTGTTTATATTCCCAAATCAGAATATGAAGGTGGGTATGAGGAGTGCAAATTCCCTCCAACGCTAGAGGGAATTGTATCTTCTAGCACTGGATCTTGGCCGTTGAATGATCTTATCTAACGTTCATCATTAATCTATGTGTTTTTCCTTTTTTTAAAAAATTACACGATTAATTTTAAAAAGTCTAATTTTGTTTTTTTCCCTTTTTTTAATTAAACACGCAATTTAAAAAAAGACAAAAAAATGCATGGATTAACGATAGCCATTGAATGAGATGAAGAAACAGTTCCCTCCAACTCTGAATGGAATATGCACTTGGGTATAAAGGCAATTATAGAGATTAAAAAAAGGGAAATAGAGAATAAGAAGAGAGAGAAAGAAATTGTTACTAAACCAATGTCTTAAAGATTCAACATTTATTTAACTAGAAAAGCGAATGGTTCATGGTTTAATGTGTATTTAAATTAGAGTTTGATAAATTTAATTTTGTACTAATTTGATTTTCAAATTTAATTTTAGTAAAACAATATCAAAGTTGCTTTTTGCAAATGAGAAATTTGAGAAGTGAGATGAACACCAAACTAAATACAACTTTTGTGTTTAATATCATGTTTGAGAGTTCAAATTGATTTTTAAGAAATTCAAATATTAAATCAAACACACCACTGGTTAACCTATAGTTAAACTATTTGAATCGGTTAATGTTAAATATTTTAAATATTTTAATAAAAGTATAAATAATTTATTTTTAGATATTTGATTATTATTTCTAATATAATATGGTGTTACAAAATTTATTGTTATTCTTGAAATTTATTAGGATTTAAAATCATTTCACATTAAAAAAATCTCAGTTTACACATGGTGAAAATAACCATTTAAAAATGGACATGTGCTGGATCAAGTTTATGATTTTGGAAATCAATGTGGACCCTGGTATCCTAGTGCAATTTAATCCTAAATGACAAACTAAGCATGATTCAAGCCGCAAATCAAGGAACACATAAGGAAGGATTTTGCTATTAAACAAAGACGACCATATCACGCATTAATCAAGAAAATCCTTAATGATGGAAGGATTAAAATCACAGAAGGAAAAATTCTTCATCATAAATAAAATGCAATCAAGATATAGTTATTTCTTTCTATATCTGGCTCGAGGTACCAGTTAAGGAAGCAAGAGTCATTTTGGCCCAGAATTATTTCTCGCATTCAATGAGGAGCGTTTATCACTAACGGCTATCTATTTGAAAGCTACAAAAGTCAGAAGCAACAGAAATGGATCACCGAAGCTAACAAAGAGAATTCTTGTTTGAACATACTTATATTGTAACTCTTTGTTCCCTGTGTGAAAGAGACTTGTATTATTCATATTCTCTCAGTGAGATTTCTCTCTATCCTGAGTTCTGTGTGAAAAGAAAGAAACCATTTTTACTTTGTATTTACTGTCCTTGTGAGGATTGGTAGTATTTACTGTCCTTGTGAGGATTGGTAGTAGGTACTTGGTAGGGTATATGGCTGAAGTGGAGTAAAAGCTGTTAAGTTGCACCTTTCTGTAGAGAAGGTTTTTTGGTGTACGTCTTGCTAGGGACGTGTGAAGTCCTAGCAGTTGTACTGTAAAAGTAGGGTCCTACTAACCCAAACTGAAGGTTGCTACTAGGTAGCATAAAAGTTAGTGGTTAAGCATTAGTTTGGTTACTTTGTATTGGTGATCTTATTTCCTAAATAAAATACTCAATATTGTATGTTGTGAGGAGTGAATGTAGATGAATTCTTGTGATTTTACTAAACCACTATACATTGTTGTGTTCTTTCCTTCTCCTTCTCTCTACATTTGCATTATTAGTTATTTGTTGAAAAAGATACTTAACTGGACCCTGGTTATATAAGTGGACCCTAATTAGTTTCAAAGAAAAAGTTTTTCTTTCACGAAAAATTACATATACTTAATTCACCCTCCCTCCTGAGTATACTCTTGAACAAACATTTGGTATTAAAGTAGGTCTTAAGGCTTTCAGGATTAACATCCTAGAGTAAAGATCCAAAAGATGATGCAAGTTTTTGGTGCACAGGGTTAGAGTGTAGATAGGCTCATGTTCTTTGACGAAACAAACTACATGTACTGGAGAACCAGAATAGAGATCTTTTTGAAATCTCATAATATTGATGTATGGTTGGTGATTGAAAGTGGTTCTTACACACCTATAAAGAAAGTGGATGAGAATGAGGTCCTTAAAGCATTGTCAAAAATGACTGATGATAAAAAGCGTAAGATATAATTAAATTTCAAGGTTATTAACTTTTTTACTGTGTGCAATAAATGCAGAAGAGTTCAAAAAAACTCTCAAGGTGTTATTCTGCAAAAGAAATGTGGGAAAAACTTCACATTACCCATGAGGAACAAGTGAGGTCAAAAAGACAAGAACAAATAGTCTTGAAGAATTTGATAACTTCAAGATGTAGGATGATGACACTATAGAAGAGATGTTCCAAAGGCTTGTAAAGATTTCACATGAGCTTGATCTCATGGGAATAATATATAGCCATGAAAAGATTGTTAGAAAGGTCACAAAAAATCTAACAAGACCCTGGAGAATCAAAGCCACAACCATTAAAGAATCTAGGAAGATAGCCACAATGACTGTAGATGAACTTCATGGTAAACTCATGGCCTATGAGAATACTTATCTTTGAAGAGAAACAGAAGAACTACTATAAAAGAAGGACAAAGGAGTGGCTCTGAAAGAAAAAATCAAAGAAGAGTCATCTCTTCAAGATGAAGACCTTAACGAAAGAGACGTGGTCTTAATATCAAAGAAGGTGTTTAATTACTACCAGAAAAAATATCAGAACAACAGAAATAGAGCATTGCCTAGACAAAATTTTGAATCCATCAAATGTTACGAATGCAAAATGATAGGACATGTACGAGTACGTAGAATGTCCAAAGATGGCTAGAAACAAAAGAGAACGAAAAAACATGATAGCAAACACATCATAGAGTGATGATGATCTACTCGAAAATGACTCAGATCTTAAAGACCTTGATATAGCAAACATCTATCTTATAGCAGATAGCGAGTCTAATGAGAAGGAAGCAGAGTTATGCCTAAGGACAAAAAAAAAAGCAAGGGAGCTGGTTTCTCGATTCAGGATGCTCCCGGCATATAACAAGAAACAAGAACTGTTTTGTCCATTACGAGGCAAAGAGAAACCTTAGTAATATATTGTTTGGAAACAATCAAAAGGGTAAGATTGTTGGTATTGGTAAAGTTTGTATAAATGATACATTTTTTATTGAAAATATTTATCTTGTTGAAGGTTTAAAATATAAATTAATTAGTATAAGCCAATTGTGTGACAAAGGATATAATGGAATTACAACATCTTTTTTGAGAATTTTTCCAAAAGTGTTTCAAGGTAAAACATGTTGTAATTCCATTATGTTATAATTGTTTGGATGTGTGATATACTATTAATTTATTGTAATTTTGATTTTACTTAAATGATGCATGTTGTAATTCTATTATGCTTTAATTCTTGAATATCACAATATGGCACCAAAAAAGGAAGCATGTTGTAATTCCATTATGCTTTAATTCTTAACATCTTTGTTTATTTGCTTACAGACAGTTTTATAGCTTACTTTATTTTGCTGCATATTTATCTAAAATTAAATAGCTAAAATAGTAATTTTTTTATTTTCCCTCCCTTCCCCTTGCAAACCAAACAAATGAAAGCTTATTTTCCCTCCCTACAAATTAAATCAAACAAAGAAATTTTATTTCCCCTTTTTTCCTTTCCATTGAACCAAACAGACCCTAAACCTTAAAGATAACCTTGGAAAATTTGATGCTAAAGTAGATAAAGGAATCTTTGTTGGGCATTCCAATAACAGCAAGGCTTACTGTGTGTATAATATGAGATCAAAAACTATTGAGGAAACCATGCATGTAAAATTTAATGATATTGATCCATTTCTTAAGATTATGAATGGAACAGATGAAGATGATGATTCATCTAAGCTTTAGATGGTGCATGGAAATTCAACAAGGACTATAGAAGAAAATCAGGTCCCTGCTACTAAAGGAGTTGATGATGGCCCTAGTCACCGTAATATGGAAACACATCAAGAACCTGAACAGGACTCTGACGAATCACTTCCAAGAGATCATTAGAGGGTTCCACAACAATGGAGAGGTACCTCTAACTACCCATGTGACTTCATCATTGGTGATCCTATAGAAGAGAAAAAGACTAGGTCGTCAATGCGAAGAATGAATCATATGGCATTTGTATCACAAATAAAGCCAATGAACATAGATGAGGCTCTGGTTCATGACTCCTAGATTGTGACCATGCAAGAAGAACTGAATCAATTCGAAAGGAATAAGGTATAGAAGCTGGTACATGCTACCGGGAACAAGTCCATAATTGGCACCAAGTGGGTGTTCAAAAACAAGTTAGAAGACCAAGGCGACGTTGTTCAAAATAAGGTAAGGCTGGTAGCACAAGTATATAACTAGAAAAAAGGTATTGATTTTGATGAGACATTTGCACCTATTGCAAGGTTAGAATCTATCAAGATCCTTCTTGCATTTGCCTGTTTTAAGAATTTCAAATTATATCAAATAGATGTAAAAAGTGCATTTTTAAATGGTGTTATAAACAAAGATGTGTTTGTAAAACAACAACCTGGGTTTGAGGACCCTAACTTTTCAAATCATGTGTTCAAATTATCAAAATCTTTATTTAGTTTAAAATAGGCCCCTCATGCTTGGTATTAAAGGTTAATCAAGTTTTTACTTAAAAATTGTTTTATAAGAAGTAAAATTGACACAACATTTTTTACTAAGACAAAAAAAAAAGATATTTTAATTGTCCAAATATATATAGACGATATTATGTTTGGTTCCACTAATGAAGATATTTGCAAGAATTTCTCTACACTTATGACTAGTGAGTTTGAAATGAGCATGATGAGGGAGTTAGCATTCTTCCTTAGATTGCAAGTCAATCGATGTTCAGAGGGAATCTTCATTAGTCAGGTGAAATACATAAAAGAACTTCTAAAGAAGTTTGGGATGGACAATGTGAAAGAACCTATGACCCAATGGATGCTGTATAGAAACTGGACAAGGATGAGTCAAGCAAGAGTATGAACCAAAACTTATATCGAGGCATGATTAGGTCCCTGCTGTACCTATAGCAAGTCATCTAGACATCATGTTCAGCATGTGCTTATATGTGAGATTTCAGGCAGACCCTAAGGAATCGCATCTAGTTGCTGTCAAAAGACTTTTCAAGTACCTGAAAGGTACACTGGACCTTGGTTTGTGGTAACCAAAGAATAATATTTTTGATTTAACTGTTTTTTTATGCTAACTTTGAAGGATGTAGAATTGATAGAATGAGCACTAGTGGTACCTATCAAATCTTAGGTCACCGTCTTGTCTCTTGGCATAGCAAGAAACAGTCTTCTATTGCCCTGTCTATTGCTGAGGCAGAGTATGTGGCAACAAGGTGCTGTTATGCACAAGTGTTGTGGATCAAATAGTAATTACAAGACTTTGACATAAAATATGACCAGATACTAATATTTTGTGATAACATTAGTGCAATTAATATTTAAAAAAAATCTAGTACTACATTCTCCAACAAAGCATATTGAATTAGACACCATTTCTTGAGGGACCATGTCCAAAAGGGGGATATCTGTGAAGAGTATATGGACACACACAATCAGGTAGTTGACATATTCACCAAACCACTCCTAGAGATCAATTTGTGAGACTCAAACGTGAACTAGGTATGATGGATTTAAATGCCTAAATTTTTTTTTGGATCTAAGGTATGCTTTCTGGACACTATTGATTTGTGTATGTTTTAAGCTTTATTTTTATGACTTTCATTATGATTTAATAGTGTCACACGTGTGCAAAAATCATGGCATTTATTTGTATGCATCCACATTTTTTCAAAAATTAAAAGCCTTTTCTTTATCCATTACAATCATTGCACATCCCCTAGCTCTCCACGTGTCCAGAGGCAACAATGGAAGTTGAGCTTATAATACCCGCAAATTTCCCTCCCCTTTTTCATTTATTTTTGGAACCAACCGTTCATAAATTCGATGGTATTTGTATATAATGGTTATTCTGATAATTATGTGAATCTTGGATTATTTCTATATTTATGTGTGTGGAGGAATCTAATTTGGAATGAATGAGGAGTAAGAGGCTTATGGAAAATTTTGATTAAAGTGTTGGCCCATATTATAAGAGTGGTAGGGTCCATACTCTTGAAACCCCTCCTCTTTTTCTTTTCATTCTCTCCTACAAAAGGTGTGTGTATATCTTCTTAGCTTTGTTTCTCTCTCGTCTCCTTTTTGTGTGGCTAGCCGAAGTGTGGTTAGGGAAAAGAGGGGGCTTCTTGCTATCTAGTTCAAAGGGGAGTCAAGTAAGTATTCTAGCTTTCACTTCTCCTTCTATTTCTTTTTCAAGTAAACCCTAGCTTAGAATCTTTCTCCATTAAGACTTAGGTGCTGAATCTCTTTGTGTTCCACTATTTCCCACAGTGTTTGTTACAATTAATGGATTTGCTAAATATTTAGGTGGTTGGTTAGCATTAATGGCTTGAAAGAAAAAAGGGGTGTGGTCATAAAAACACTACTAAATGCTTGTAGAGGTAGAAATTGGGATTTTTATGATTCACAACTCTACCTTCAAATTAATTTGGTTTGGGACTTGTTTTCTTGTGGCTAATCACCTAAATGTAATAGATTTTCAACCATAGGAACCTTGGAATATAAAAGGAGGGAATTTGGTCCATTTTAGGGGACTTTGTCGCAGAGTTTTGCTGTGCTAGTGTCAGGGTGCCTAGGCATCATGTTTGGCGCCTCGGGCGCCCAATAGGCTCTCAAGGCTGAGAGTTAAGGGCCTGGCGCTTGGGGGCATCCAGCAATTTTCTAAGGCCGAGAATCTGAGGCTTGGTGCTGCCCCAGGCACCCTGCACCTGGAAGCTTGTGGAAATGTTGGTTAAGTTGTGGCGCCACCTCCTAAAATTCTCCCAATTTCTTAAATCTCAAATTTTGCCTTTTAATCTTAGGTGCTTTTGTTGTCATCCGATTGTTTCTTCATATTTGCATTTCATCCTTTATTGTTCGATCTCAGGTGAGGGAGTTAATCATTATCTTATGTCAAGAATAGTTTTCATGTATGTAGTTACACATAAAAACCTATGTATTGTGACCCTACTCTTTGAAAGGATTAAACTTACAAATTATCAAAGGTCACTTCCATAAATTGGCTTGTTCTGGAATAATCTTATTTTATGTTAGCATTAGGTGAAAGGAATTGGGACCCTTTATTTAAATAAATTGAATCATTGTAGATGGTTTGAGATAAACTCCTTGATATGCAAATTTATAAACTTTGTAAATTATATTTGTAATACCCGTAAATTTTTCTTTTTTCTTTTTTTTTTCTTTTTTTCTTTTCTTCTATTTCCTGGACTATTTGTGCTTGAAATGTTAATTCGGCATTTTATAACTTGATTAAATTCCCTGTTGGTTTACTTTTTGACACTTATATGAATTGTGGGAATTGCATTTACATGTGCGGAAAATCATTAAGTATATAGCTTAGAAATTTTGCTAATTTGAGGATCTATTAGTGAGGGGCTAAGAGAAGGAAACTAAGCATTATAACTTTAACTACACAAATTTAGTGTGGTGGGCCCCACCATTGCTGCACACTCCTCTCACTTCTTTTCTTTTTCTTTCTTTTTCTTCCTTTCCCTTTCCCTTTCCCGTAAAATGAATGTGTGTGTATTGTTCTCCCATGTCTCCCTTTTCCCTCCTTCTCGTGCTCCCCTCTGTGTGCTGGCTGGAGTCAAGGTTCTGGAGAGTAAAAGTTGACCTCACTGAATTAGTTAGAGATCCAAGTAAGTATCTATCCCTCCGTTCCTTCTTCCTCCCTTGATTTTCGAAACCTTTAAGCCCTAGGATAGGTTTTGTTTGCTTTCTAAGGTTCTAAATGAAAATAGGTCTTCAAGTGGCTTCTATAGTCAGTTTTCTTGGTTTAAACATTTCTGGTATGCCTTGGGTGGTTGAGGATGCATTATGAAGGAGAGGAAGGTTGTTGTGCCATTATTGTGGAAAGAATTTGGATGTTAGGGGACACAACCTTGCTCTTCATTCCTAAATAGTGCCTAATGTGGTTCATATGAGGTCCTAAAACACCCAAGCAAGTTTGTTAACTCACCATGGGAGCTCTTGAACCCAAAGGGTATGTTTTGGGGAGAAAACTCATAAGCCCTAATGTGTTAACTTCGGGGCGCCAGGCGTGGTGCCTCAGGTGCCCAGCTGAATTAAGTAGATAGAGAGTTCGGAGCGTCACACCTGGAGGAGCCACTCAGGGTGCCCGGTAATATTTCCTAGACAAAGAGTTAAGGGTCTAGTGCCGAAGGGCGCCCAGAACCTAAGTCAAGCGCCATGGGCACCAGCCCTCTAAACCTAGTTTAAACTCTTTATAAAACCTCAAACTTCCTTGTCTTTTATCTTAGGTACTCCCACTGCTATTCGTCGGTTATCCCCTTTTCATTTGATCTCAAGTAAGGGAGCAAACTAAATTCTGCGTTGGAGATGATAATTATGTATACAGCTATATCTAAGTATGTGTGCATTGTGACCTTACTCTTCAAAGGAATTAATATTACATGATTTAGAAGGTTGGCCCCTCATATGTGATCTAGAGGGTTGGCCCCTCCTATATGATTTAGAGGGTTGGCCCCTCCTAAGTGATTTATGTGATTTAGCGGGTTGGCCCCTCCTATATGATCTAGAGGGTTGGCCCCTAATATGTGATTTAGAGGGTTGACCCCTCATATATAATCTAGAGAGTTGGCCCCTCATATGTAATTTAGAAGATTGGCTCCTCACATTCATGAAGTTACCATAATATTATTATTTTTGTATAGTGGGGAAAAATACACTGAGATGACTAAAATTTGCAAAACCTTCTTTACTGAAGTTATTGTTGTGTATGTTGATGTATGTATGTCCAATTCCATATTCTTAATGACTGAGATTGATGGTAAATATTTACAAAGCCTTGGTGTATTCCCCATTGACGGGGAGTAGGTGGTAAGTTCCTTTGTGTTTAATTCACTGAGTATTTTTTTCTCACTCCTGTGTATGTATCCCTTGCAGGTTCTGTTGTCACCGATGAGTCTCAGCGAGAGGAATAGCAGAGTCTCATATCACCGCAACTAGTGCATCGTCGGTGATTGTTTCTTTTAGTCTCTTTTGGGATGTTATGTCGCTCTATAGTTGTTAAGATTCCTAGGTCTTGTATGAATATTATTTTAGGAGCTGTCTATTCTTTGGTAATCAATGAATATGATTGGACTATGTTTTGACACTTTCCCCTCCATGTTTTGTGATTGAGAGGAAAGTTTGGAAAAATAGATTGATATGATATGTATATCATTGAGTTGATTTTATCTAATGAAATGCATTTATGTATGATTGGGTACAAATATTTATTGAATGGTGTTGTTAAAACTTAGGCTTATGGTCAAGGAGTGGTTCCTTGATTGTGCTGGTCACTTGCCCATTTCGGATCGTGACAATATTATCTTGAAACAGTGGACAAAACTTCATAAATTATGTTGTCCTAGAACAATGGACCAAGACTCATTTAATCACATTATCCTGGAACGATGGACAAAACATCATAAATTATATTGTCCTAGAACAGTAGACAAAACCTTAAAAATTATGTTGTCCTGGAACTGTGGACAAAACCCATTTAATTATGTTATCCTGAAACGGTGGATACAACCTATATATGTAAATTAGTGTGATGGATATATATATATATATATATATATATATATATATATATATATATATATATATATATATATATATATATATATTCAAGTGTTTATTTTTGTATAATAGGGACCACATAAGAATGACTAGTATTCATGAATATTTTACTCTGAAATTTTGATTATGTATGTTGATGTGTGTATACTACTCCCTCAGTCTTAAATAATTGGAGTTGGAGATGAATTTATACTTTGTCATGGTGATCCTTCCTTAGCGGGAAGTGTACAGTAAGTTTCTTATGTGTTTATCTTACTGAATAAATTACTCACTCTCATGTGTGTGTGTGCCTTGCAGATTCAATTTGCCAGCGAGTCTCTGCGAGAGGAGTAGCGGAGTTTCACATCACCACATATTGCTGAGCGTTGGTGATTACCTCTTTTGATTGTTTTGGGGAATGGTACACCGCTCGGTAGTCGTTAGGATTCCTAAGTCTTGCATGAGCATTCTTTTGAGATTGTGTATTCTTTTGGAAATCAAGATTCATTATTAGACTATGTTTTGATTCATTTCTTACCTTGTTTTGTGATTGGAAAGAAAGCTTAAAAACATAGATTTGGTCTGGTGATTGTATCATTTGAATGATTATAGGTTAATGAAATATAATTATGAATATTGGTGTTATAGTAATTATTATCTGGAGTTATAAAGATTTAGGCTTGCGGCTTTAGGATGATTCTCAAACCGTGCCGGTCACCTCCCATTTTGGGTCATGACAGAGCCCATCATTGCACAAGATACGCCTCGTAGCCCACGTTTGACAGCGCAGTAATTACTGCCTTACTGTTGCTGAGTTTTAAAAATGTAACTGTTAGGGACCACATGATAAATTAGGGATCAAGGAAGGTTTGGCCACCACAACTACAAAAGCTCTCTAAGATTCTTACTTACTGAAACAAGAAAGCTCTCACTACAAAATTTCTTCTTCAATATTTCCCTTAATGGCTTCATCAATGAAGAAACATAGGTCTGACACATCAATGGCCACCATGGAAGGAAGAAGGTTTGGTAAAACTTTCAAGTCCGAAGCAGCTAAACAGAAATACACCTTAAATTTTTGCCACCATCAATTCTCAGTTACAAGGAGTGTTGATTTTAATTTCTTCATCAACTCAAAAATTGACACGTTCCTAAACTTTCAGGAAATAGGATAGGGACCATTCTTCATAATCAACGAACCGGTCTACCCTGAAATGGTAAAAGAGTTTTATGCTAATATGGTGTTTAATGATGATTTGAGGCTTATGATGATGCTGAATGGGAGAAATATCGAACTCACAAGGGAGTTTCTGGCTGATATCACTGGCTGTGCAACTAAGTCCAATACCCCTACTTTTCTAGAGATTTTCATTTCTTGGTTTGTTTTCTGTTGTATCCCTTTAAATCTGCCTTTCATTATTTTGAGTCATATGAGGTCTGCTTTGGGAAACAAGAAGGTTGAGCTTCCATATGGACCCATTATCACAATTATCACCAAACGACAAAATGTATTCATGGACAACTATATTGTAGCCCCAACATCCCATAGGGTACATATAACAGTAGGCTGTTACAAAATTTGGGTTTCAAGAGGACCAACAAAGGTTGGGTTAGGTTAGAGGACCCTGATTCAAATGTGGGACCTAATGCACCCAAGGGTAAGAGAAAACTGGGATCTACCTCCAAGAAGCAGACGCTTCCTCACAAATCCCCAAGGCTAGCTCGAAGGAAAACTCATACCAAAAAAGCAGAAGCATTTGAGTCCTCCGAGAGTCCTAGAGTCACTCCCAAACACCTTCAGATAGAAGATAGTCTAGAGGTATCCAAGGAAGACCCTGAGGATTGAAGAGACAAAAGGATATTCTACTGAAAGTTCTCCAGCCTCTACAACTTTAGCACTCTCTTCATCAGAACTAGAACCAGTCCACTAGGACCTTGTTGCTCCGGCCCCTGATATTCCTAAGTCTGTGAATTAGGAACCAGTTATTACATCACTTACTACTACTGCTATTCTCATTGAGGATGATACTCTTTTAGTGGGTATCAGCGAAACTGTTAATGGCTTATACTCTTTTGTGGCTAAATAAATGTTGAAAATGCAAGACCACTTGGATGAGGCTATGGGAAAATTCAATGCGGACATAACCAGTCACATTGATTCTTTGGAGGCAAGTGTAAACAAGCTACAGCCAATGGTTTCACATCCTGCTATTGCCGCCCATCCTCTCTCCGCTGTTCCGCCATCTGTTGCAAGGACCAATTCACCATCTGACTCCTAGACTCTCTGTTGTTGCTCTCTAGCCTCTTTGGCCTTATGTTATAAGCCTTGCATATTTGCATTTTTGTTACTATTTTGTTTTGTGCGTCCTTTTGTAGCCCCTTTTGATTGTATGGCAATCAGGGAGAAAATATGTATGTTGCCTCCTATGAAATATGACTGTGTTATAAATGTCTATGTGTTTTTCTTCTTAGCATCAATATTGGTTTTATTTTTTATTTTTTAAAATGTGCTCTAAACATATAAACATACAAATCACTTGATCTTGAGAAAGTGTAAGTTTCAGGACCCTGTTATAAAATCCCTGGCAACCAGTATGGGGGAGCAGACAAAAGACAATCATGCAACATTTATGGGGGAGCATCATGGATTGTCAAGAATCAAAAAGGGGGAGAATGATGGATCAAGTTTCTGATTTTGGAAATCCATGTGGACCATGGTATCCTGTGCACATTTAATATTAAATGACAAAATAAGCATGATTCAAGTCATAAATCAAGGAACACATAAGGAAGGATTCTGCTATTAAACAAAGATGATTATATCACGCATTAATTAAGAAATCCATAATGATGAAAAGGAATAAATTCACATAAAGAAAAATTCTTCATTATAAATAAAATGTAATCAAGATGTAACTATTTCTTTCCATATTTGGCTTGAGGTACCAGTTAAGGAAGCAAGAGTCATTTTCGCCCAGAATTATTTCTCACATTCAATGAGGAGTGTTTATCACTAACGGCTATCCATTTGAAAGCTACAAAAGGCAACAGCAAACCAAAGCTGACAAAGAGAATTCTAGTCTGAACATACTTCTATTGTAACTCTGTTCCGTGTGTGAAAGAGACTTATATTGTTTTTATTATCTGAATGAAATTTCTCTCTATCTTGAGTTCTGTGTGAACAAAAAGAAACCATTTGTACTTTGTATTTATTGTCCTTGTGAGGACTGGTAATAGGTACTTGGTAGAATATCTGGTTGAAGTGGAGTAAAAGCTGTTAAACGACAAATTTATGTGGAAAAGGTTTCTTGGTGTACGTTTTGCTAGGGATGTATGAAGTCCTAGCGATTGTAGTGTAAAAGCAAGGTCCTACTGACCCAAACTTAAGGTTGTTACTAGAGAGCATTAAAGTTGGTAGCTAAACCTTAGTTTGGTTACTTTACATTGGTTATCTTGTTTTCCAAATAAAATACTCATAATTGTATGTTGTGAGGAGTAGATGTAGGTAAATCCTTATAATTTTATCGAACCACTATACATCGATGTGTTCTTTCCTTCTCCTGCTCTTTGCATTTGCATTACTAGTTATTTATTTAAAAAAAAATACTTAACTGGATCCTGGTTACATAAGTGGACCATAATTAGTTTTAAAGAAAAAGTTTTTCTTTCACAAAAAATTACATATACTCAATTCACCGTTTCTTGAGTATACTCTTAAACTAACAACATGTTTTAAAGATTTGTTAGGTCATGAATAGCACTGTTAAATAGGTCTGGATTGACTTATTTATAAACAGAATTAAGAATAATGTCTAAACCCACTCATACATGGCCCGCGGGCTAACAATCAATTTACAATTAAAACAATCTGGAATAGCACAATCCAATTTAGACGATGATAAGCAAATTATTGATGTGACAAAAAGCATGGTAAGAATATAGAATCTAAAGATAATTTGACAACCAAAGTTTTAGACAGAAAGTCAATGAAAGGAATTTTTTGTTCAAAATTAGAAGTAATAAACATGTTTATTATTAACTTTTAAAACTGAGAGAAGAAAATGCACAACTGTTAAAAGAAATTTATTGCATTTTGAACAGCCCCCCCCCCCCCTTTTTCCTCTCTCTCCGACTTCTTTTTCTCTACTTTTCCTCTTTTCTCTCTACAGTTGCCCCAGACGCACCATTTTCTCCATCATCAACATATTTTTCTGGATAAGCTGATCTGGCATGTTAAAAAAAGGAAAATGAAAAATTAGTTCAGATGCTTTTAAGCAACTCTGCTTGAGTTAATACCCATATGTTATAATATTGGCCTTCCCAACAGAACATGTTCAAAGTTGAGATTTCAGCACACTCTATTGCTTAGAATGATACCTTTCTGACAAATTTGGTTTAGATGCTTAAGTTAAAGCTCTGATTGAGTTAATACCATATGCTAAAATCTTGGCCTTCCTCACAAAACATGTTCAGAGTTCAAACTTCAGCAAACTCCACTGTAGGAAAATAATAGTCTCATTTTCTATTAAAAAAATGAGAATTTATTTTGCATTTTAAATCATCTATATTCTTTTATTTTATAACGGATAGCTCAGATTAAAAAAAAAGTTGAAAATAAAATTTGAACAAACCAATATGAATGATTGTTATAAAATAAAAGCAAACAAATGATTCAAATCATAAAATAAACACTTACGCCGAAAAAGAAAGCAGTCCATTTTACTAGGGATGATACCTTTCGTGACATGATTTTGAGATTCTGAGAAGCGTATGTTGAATTCCTTACCCAATTCGTATTCCCAAACCAGAAAATGGGGGTGGGCCTGTGCCTATGTGGACAATTTTAGAGAGAGAGAAAGAGGGAAAATAGAGAAAAAGAAGAAGAAAGAGAGAAATGGTGACTAAACTGCTACATCAGTACAAGTGCTATTCTTTAATTTTTGTTGCCCTTCTACAGATATATTTTTATTAGATTTTGACTACTTCAACTTCAGTTTCTTTCTTAAGAAAACATTCTATTTCAACCAAATAACCACTTTTTTTTACAGGTCAAACACAACCATTTCAAGGAAGAAGAACAAAAGTAGAATCCTTCTTTATAAAAGATTTATATGAAATAACACCAAAATAAATATTAGAACAAGGATATCAAAAGGAGGAGGGGCAGAAAAATTTACATTGGTGCGATAATGCAAACAAGGCCTCAAGTCAATATAAGTTTCTCCTCACGATATCCACAAGCTGTGCATGGCATGCAGTTGGGCCATGTCGGTAGCCTTCAGGGACATCTTATAGAGTTCTCTGATCTTTCCACTATCTCCAGATCTGCTAGATGTTGAAGATGGCTGAGAGACAAAGGACTTGTTGGCACTTGATGGAAGTGTCAGGGCCAACATTTTCTTTAAAAGCATCTGCAACTCCCTCCAATATTTTGCATGTAGTTCAGGATAGCTGTCAGCATTTGTATCGGAAACATGGCGCCCTTCAAGCATATGGGCCAAAGCTGATTCCAGCACCTGGAACAAAATTCAATGGTATCAGTAACGAGTCAATGACTAAAATAGACCACAGACAGTAGAAGCAGAACAAAAAGACAATGTAGGTGTTGGAAACAGAAAAGAGAAGGAAGACGAGAGAAGGAAGAGGAAAAAATGGTTAAATGAAAACTTTCCTTTCTCATGTTCAGGGAAACTTTCTTTTCTAAAATTCCCAAATTGGTGTAACTTTAGTTGAAAATCCTTCATTATCTTCCCCTCCTTAGTAACAACTCCCAAAAACAAAGGAGAAGTTTCAATGAAAACTTCCTTTGTCCTCAACTATCACACATCCAAATATAGACATAAATAACGCCCTTCTATCAAAAGAATTTCAAAATATTTCAGTAACTAGATGAATACGGGAAAGAAAAGGTTGACAATCTGTCTCCTTCCCAAGAGGATCTGGTAGGGAACTCAGAGACGTTTGCCATAAATTCATACAATCTAAATTCTAAACTCTCAATTATATATTATCTTTTCTGACATTTCCAATTACCTTTCTGCAAGTCATGTCTTTCAGAAAAGAAAAACAACGTGAACTAATAAGTCATCCCATCAGGCTGGACTGTGGAGTAATCCAAAACCTATTCTATCCAATTTAAACTGAACCAATCCAAAACAAACCAATGAGAACCCATCAGGCTCCACACTCTTTAAATAATTAAATATCAGGATACTTAAATTCCACCTAATTAGATAGCTGACTCACCCTGGTTTCCTATATTTAAACATGCATAACTCTCACTAGTTTCTTGCTTTAAAAGACAAATTCCATAATCCTAATGACAAACAGGACGCTACTATATACTAGTAGAAGTGCAGAAAAATACCGCATTAGAGTGTAAATGGCCTGAAAGGCTTTGTGAAAGAGCTGATCTCTCAATGAGAATGGTCAAATACATGAAAGGGTGTGTTTTTGCTCCATAAAAGTCCATGGCTTTTTGCCAGTTCCTCTCCGCCAGGGAAGCATATTGCTTGACTCGTTGCAGAATACTGTTTTCAACTTTAGACAAGCTTCCCTTCTTATTACTTGAATCCATAAACTTCAGACAACAATCTCTCTGATAGCAAGCCAACTGGAAGTAAGCATATGCACCCTCCTGTTTGCGTAGTTCACCCAGCGATTCATAGATAGATAATGCTTCCCTAATGGCCTCATTAGCTGAAATCTCATGCTTTCTAAGATCCCTCCTGACTTTTCTGTCATGGGGATTGGTACAACTTACACTTGTATCTTCCAAGGATCCATTTTCATACACTTCTGCAGTGCTATCTTCTCTTGCCAAAAGCATACCAAGACGCAGATAAGTATGTGCTAACTGTGTATGTACCTCATTCATCAAGTTGATTGTGGCAAAACCATCATCTTTAGTAATGACGTTGAGTTCTAACCTTGCAGCTGCATAATATCTAAGAGACTCTCCATATTCTAGTTTTGCAGCCTCTAATGCTTGCTTGTATGCATTATGGAAGACAGCAGGTAGTTTAAGATTCTCAATTTTTGTTACCATCTCCTCAGCCAAAGCCCTTCTGCCATGGCCCAAATTACAATATATCAATATGATGTTGGTGTGATCTGAAACTTCTCTAAACGCATTTATGGCATCTAGAAATTCCAATTCAGCTTGATTCAATTCTTTCTTTTCAAGCATGATTCGACCTAATTCATTGCAAACCCACCCCTTCTTTTTAACAACAGATTGTAGTTCAGACAAACTAGACGGAAGTTTAAACAATGACTTTCTAGCTTCCTCATAGCATTCTAGAGCAGCTGATAGGTTGTGCTCCACTGCTCCAACTAGAGGACCATCTAGGTACTTAAATATTCCACCATTTTTCAATTTGGATGTTTCCTTCGCAGTGTATTTAGTTTGAGAGACAACACTAGAACAGAAATCATGCATCTCTGAAGAGGCCTCGAGTGTTCTGGAATTCATAGCTGCCATGGATTTGACTTCAACACTACCCCTTTGAAGAGTACCTGTCAGACTTTCACCACTATTACCTTGCTCAATAAGTTCTTTGTCAGAATCTTTCCTACTGTTGTTGTTATGCATACACTCTTCTTCTGGATCTTTCAGAGGCAAATAACTGGCACTTTTAGCATATGATCTTTTACTATGCTTTCTACCATAAGTCATAACGCTCATATCTGCTCTACTACTGCTTGCACTGCTTCCACTGCTTGCTCTATCACTCTGACAACTGCAATTTACAAGTGAACATGAACTGCAGTTCTGGCTCAACTGACTTAATTTCTTCTTCAGCCTTTTAACTTCCCTCACAACCTCAGATGGCATTCTCAATTCTCTAGTTGCAGATTTTCTTAATTCTTGTATTGATTCTTTACTCCTAGTCTTATGGAACTCAACATAAACATCTCCAACTAGTGCCCATGCCTTGGCCCAGAAGAGGTAAGTAGAAGACTCCCTCTCAATAGCAAGAGAGCCATTACCAGAGATGCAATTTTCCTCTATTATATCATCGTCTAGCAATGCAGTCTTATCATTTCTTTTGGAAAAATTTCTCTGTAAGGATGAATTACTAACCATTGAAGAAATAAATGTTGTGTCTTCAAGATGTGAAGGCATTGATCCATAAACAGAACACGCTAACTGTATAACCTTCAAAGCTTGATGCAGTTGGCCATCCTCCATATAAGCTTCTGCAAGTGCCAAATAAGATTCTCCAAGCAAGAGAACAAGCTTCCACAGCTTATGGTCCAACTTGGATGTTGGAAGCCATTCTCGAATGTCACAAACTTCAATACAGTCAGCATCTCCACATGCACAAACAGACACATTAAATGATGAAGGTTGCCTATCATGATTTTCACTAAACTGATCCGCTGCCTCAGGTTCATTGCTCTGAAGCTTCCGCATCAATCTAAGAGACTTAATGGCCTGTGAAACATGATGCACTGCAGCTAATTTTGATGAGATTGGATCAGCAACTGTCTGAACCACAGGAGCAGGAACCGGACATAATTCCATGTCACCTATTGCTAATAATTCCCCAGTGCTTGTATCAGAGGTCATCTTGGCAGAAGATTCTGATTCCAAGTGCTGAAGCATTCGTCCATGTTCACATGATTCATCATGTGAATATAATACTTCTTCAAGGACAACTGATTCAGAATTACTGTTTTCAGGACCAAGGGATGATGCTTCAGCTTCAGTAACAGTTGCATCACATTCCACAGCTAGAGATTCAGGAGTTAGATTCAGTTCTTCATCATAATTTAAAATCAGCCTGGCAAACTGTTCATGAGCAATTGCACGTATTGCCTGTATAGCATAACGATGATCAGGAGGCAGTCATCTTCAAGATTATTCAAAAGAACAAAAAGGATAAAAGATAACAAAAATGTTGATCCAAGAAGATACCAGATGGTCTGGGTCATCAAGAAAATCCAAACATTTTCTAAAGAACCTCACACACCTAGCCCTATTTTTAGCAGCCTGCAGCAAAAGCAACAATAATCAGCAACCAACTAATTGAAATCTGCAAAGCACAATTAGCACATAAATAAGTTTGATAATTCCACACCATAGAAAGTGAAAGCCTGTGAGCAATCCTATAGAGGAGAGTTCCCAATGAATATACAGCGTCACTTCTACCTCTACTGATTAGAGAAGGCAAGGAGCTTGAACTATCATGACAACCGTTAGAAGAATGGTCTTTAGGGATAACAGAAAGATCAAAGAGTTGTATATCATCTTCACCTGCACCTTTATAAAGCTGCAAAAGTCTACGTTAGGCTGGCTAACAATTTTAAGGGAAATAGATTTAGAGTGTTTTCACATAACAACTATAAAAGTAATATACTTTTTAAATGATAATAAAAATAAAAGGAAGAGAACAATAAAAATACCCAATAAGCACCAGGGTCCTGTTTGCAATTATCTTGAAGGAACCTCAAAACAGATAGACCATTTTGCTGGACAACATAAGGATGAAATGCAGGTGTTCCATCATCAGATATCCCTTTCACTAGAAATATGTCATCTGTTTTTAGAAGCTCATATCCCTGAACAACACCATTATGATGATAACAGATGGCCATCTCAGGCACGCTTGCCATGACATTGTCTAGCCAAGCTTCAAGCCATGTCAAAGGTGTGACCTATTAAGTTAAAAAAACACAATAAGCAATGTGCAAAACATAAATCAGAATGCAATGGTTTAGAAGAATTCATGCACCTGGCGGGTAACATCCCATAAATGCAAGCTCACAGCAACATACTTTTCATTACTGAACAAAAGCAAGTCACTTCCTAGTAGCATGCGGAAATTGTGGAACTGCCAGAACAGAACCCTCAGAAAGCTATCATTTCCAAATTTTCTTTGTTTTTCAGACTCTTGCATCAAGGACCTAGGTTTTTCACCAACTTGTGACGCCACCTTATTGACCGGATTATGGCTCCTATTTCTCCTATTCTTCTTGCTTTCCCACAAAAGGCCGTCTTGCTTAACTTGTGAGTACTCAGAAAAGCAATTGTACCCTTCAGCTCGAACAACATCATCATGCTGTTCCACAATGTGGGGTATATTTCCTCCTGGAAGAACAGGACTATTTGACTTCTCTTCTGATGGAACATGATGACTTGGAGGGCAGTCACAAGCCTCCATTCTGACTGAATGCATAGCAAAATTTAAGAATAATGATTGTTCTGCACATTTTGATTGACTGTTATGCCTTCTAATTAACTTTTCTCCTTCTTCAACATCAGGGCTGCACTTCAGAAATAATTAGTCACATTAAACAAATTTAATGATTAGCACTATAAGAGAAAGTCAGAAGAAAAATACAAGGCAGTTAGCACAGTCATGACCTTCAGAGGCAACAAAGGATTCAATCTGGGAAATGTTGAAAGGCAAAAACAGAAGCCTTAACTAAGCAAAGTGATATTAAGTTAAAGCCTTTTTCCACATGGCAATAACTTACTAGTTAACTAGAATATGTATTATTAAGTTCTTTGTACATGTCTTCCTTGTCAAACCAGTAAGTCTCTAATTATCTATAGTTATCCTTCTGTCCTTTGATTGTAAAGTGGAACCTTTTTCCATTTTTCTCAAGGAAAGGCCAACAGAGGAAAGCACGAAATTCCAAATTGAAATTGACATGTTTCTAAGAATTAAGTGTCCACTGTAATTATTAATTAATTAATTAATTAGATGATTAAGGAAATTTTACCATGGACCAAAAAGACAATTCTTAACAGCAGTTATGATCCAATAAAGGGAAAGTGGGGCGTGGTCACAAAAAGGGATCATCAGTAGGCTAGATACACACCCAGTGTTTAAAACAAGAGTCTGACCAATGCGATGAACAGCAACTGATAATCGAGCCTTGGAATATGGTATTTTAAATATCTGCTTCATAATGTCAGCCGGAGCAATCACATCAATTTCATCTCCATACTCAGCCAAACCAGATACTGCAAGGGCCTCACATTTTCTAGTAAGATTAGATGCAACAGCAGCACCATCCCAAGGTAAATCTGTCATATGCCACATGTCAAAAGTATCAGCAAATGCAAGAGTGAATATCCTAAGGTGTTTTTGCATTATAGCATTCTAGTAGCAGATACCTTCAAAAGCTTTGGCTCCTGTACTCTCACAAAATAAAAGCAATTATCTTCGCAAGAAAGTAATGGATCACACTTATTGAAAGAGTTTGGCACCTTCCCCAAAAATCCGGACCAGAGTTGAGAAATTCCAGAGGTCCAAACTCCAAAATAAATACGAGGCAACTTTAGCAAATCAATCCTATTTAGGCCCTTCCTGTCAATTCTATAATCTATGGGAATAAAATATGTTTTGAATTGAGTCCATTATATTAAACATTGTTCTTCCTTTGATTAGCACAAATTGGTGTCTATGTTTTGTATTCATTTTCTACAGGTCTTTCTAGTGGTCCTTTTGAACCATGGATTTCATTAGTACAAAATCATAGACGACACATTATAAGTAGAAGTTTTACAGCAAGGTTGCTTTCTCTGGAGGAATGGCCGAATGAGCTTTCCTGATAGACATCCAAAGTGATTGGAAGGCTTCAATGCTTGGTTCTCTACTGTATTTTGTTTTTTTAATAATGAAAGAGAAACCTTTATTGATAGAAAGCACAGATACAGAGGATAAGACATTTTGGTAAACCAACAATGAAGATCCAGTAGAGGAAAAACTGGAAATAACAATATGCTAAGTCAATAATGCTCCCCAATCCCTCCGGGAAGAAAAACCCTCAAAGACACTCTACTGAAGCAAATATTGGTAGAACACCATAAAGAAGCCAACACCAAAATAAAAACAACCAAAATTCTTTACTTGAAAATTCAAGCACAAGTCTTCCAATTTCCAACTAAATATACTTGATCCCCACATACAAAGTACATCCCATGAAACCTCATTCTCCTTCCTGCTTCCAAAGCCCTTAAAGTGTATCAAATAAATATTGCTAAGAAGTTGCAAAGCACACTCCAAAAAAGAAATATCAAGAAGTTTGAGATACCCCATTTTAAAACTTTTTCCTTTCCCTTCTTTTAATATGGAAAAAGCCAAGTCCATTAAGAAAAATAATGGAATGAGTGTAACAAACCATCCTAATGATGCATGCTTATAACTTGCTAAAAGGGAAAGGATATTAGCCATGTGTGCTGTGAAATTTGCACTATTGAACTCAGTTTGGAGTAGCTCTTTGTCCTTCCCAATGGTCGCTTCTTCCTTACTAAGTCTAGCTTTAGATTGGGGCAACTTCGCAAATAAATTCAAATTCAGGTTCTTTGATCCATAAGACATCTAAAGCATGTTTTTGATGAAATGCTAGCTTTTTCAATTCACAAAGAATACAAGGGTCAGGATTTCAAGCTTTTAAGACTAGAAAGCACCAAAAAATAAAGGCATGGTTAACCTCATAAGGAGAACAGTAAGCCCAGACATAGAGGCTTCTATATGTTCTTTCACCTTCAAGATTTTAGGGCCTATCACCTATGCATGTTCTAAATCTATAATGGAAAAAGGTACTTATAGGACAACCACGGTGAGTGTATTGTTGATCTTGGTACCCCGTTAGAACTGGTACAAATGGGGTACCAGGATGATTGATACACTCAAAAAAGTGGAAAGGAGTACTTCTATGGAGGCACCCTCTCCAACAGAGTTTGAAAAGAAATTTTATGGTACTGACCTGACATCCTTGCCTGGATCATAAGTTACTGCACAAACTTGTAATCACATGCCACTTTGTTGTTCACTGCCTACCCAGTAGCAGCGACCCACCAAAACTAAATCTTCTAAGGTCCAAGTTTAAATATGCAAGGGCCTATGCATGTTCTTAGTCTAACATCAAAACATGTTCCCAAGCAAACCCAGTACATGACCCCAGTCATCAACTATCAACAATTAAAGTAAAACGAGCTTCCTCTTCAAATAGCTGTACCAAAATTGTTACGTGACAGTTATGAGTAGTTAGTCAGTTAGCATCATATAGTTATGATTAGTTAGTTAGTTAGGTGGTTGTTAGTTACTTGGTTGTGCCCCTAACTACTATAAAAGAGAGAGATAGGCAGACAGAAAGGGAAATGATTATGGGGAAGTGGTATCTTGAGGCTATCTTTTCTAGTTTTTCTGGAATAAAAAATAGAGGCAGATGATTCAGCATGGCAATGCAGAGCTTCGAATGAAGAAGGGGAAAAAAGCGAAAGTAAGTACATTTTATGTAAGGAAATAAAATTTAGAAAAATGTTATAGTTTTGAACCCAAAAGACACAGAATATCTTGAGCTTACTGCGTTACCCAGTCCACAATCAATATTTGTGTTACTGAAAGAAAGTCAATCGCAGCAAAAACTACTGGCATTCAAATTGCATGGTCTTGGATAGATGAAAGTAAGTCCAGTGGAAAACAGGTACCTCCAGTGGTCTTCGACTGCACAGCGCCAACAGGAAGAACCTTTTCCGGGAAATTCGAAAGAAGTGGAGGCGTATTGAGATCTGTCTCAGTTGGAAGCATCCGGTACCGATACCGCGGAGCATTTACTCTAAATTAACAAACCCATGTCCACCAAAAAAGAAAAAACACACATAAACAATTAAGCAAAGAAAGAAAGCAGCTAATAACATTAGCAGAGAGAAAGAGAGAGTACGTTTGACGGGTAGGGAGAAGAGCGGAGTCAAAAGCATGGAAGGATTTATCAGTTGGAACAGGGATTGAACCGCAGAGGAAACCAACGGGTTTGGGAGCGACGATTTCCAAAGTTCCGACGCACTGAAACTCACAGGAGGAGCTATCAGAACCCGAGGAGGACGAGGACGCCATGGGAATTCCTGGCTTTCAGTTCAGGCGAAGCACAGTGTGCAATTACAGGAAGATATGGATATGATACGACTCTCGCCTCCGGCGATGAAGATGGATATGAATTTTCCAGTGTGAGCTTCCCTATCGTGACGTTTTCGAAGTTTTCGAGTCGACTCTGGAATTTGGTACGCTCTATGAAACTGCCACCTTGGACATGGAATCGGTGGGCTTTGGGTTGGGCCTGGGCTTCGGTGATAACCATCTATAGCGATAAATTTGTAGTTTGATATTTTATATTTAAGGTATCTTAGATGTTATAGTAATAAAAATATGTATAGTATTTAAAATATCTATTTTCTCTTTTAAATTCATGTTCATGACATGACAATTTAAAAATGTTACCAAAAAAATACAAATCATATCAATTAAATGTATAAATTATTGTTTAGCTTTTATAAATTAAAGTTTTAATAAAAATTAGTCATTTTATATCCTTGAATTATATACTATTTTTTTATCTAGTATTTAACCTACCGACAACATGTAAATTGAGAATAATTACAAGTAAAGCTATTAAAACCAAGTAAGTTAGACCCATTTAACTTACTTTTAGTGCGGGGTCAAATTTTGTAAAAATAAGCCCATTTTTTACCAAATTTTTTAGACTCAACTTACATACTATGCTAAACCCGGCTAACTTGTCGATTTCTTTTTTTTTTTAATTTACACTGTTTTAGCGCCTCAGCAATACATCCCTTCATTCTTTCTTCTCGTCGTAGCTCAGCGCCTCAACTCAGTGACACCCACAGGCCACAGCAACAGCAGTAGCCATCGCCCCAGTCCCATGCCCTCCTCGTCGTCCTCCTCCACTATGGCGACATTCTTCTCCAGTAGCTGTCTACTCCAGCAACACACACACACACAGTAGCCTTCTCATGTCGTCCTTCCTTCTCCTATCTTGAATTCCTTATTCATTTTCATTTCTAATACATTAGCACACGGATCCTGATCCTTTTTCTTCCTCTGAGTTCAAGCACAAATCTTCTTCCATTGTCAAAGCCAAGCCTTCCAATCTAGCTCGAACTAAATCCAAGCTTAACGACGATGGTGAAGAATCCAAGCTTAACGACGATGGTGAAGAAGTTCATGGAGAAGAAATCGGCAGTGAAGCCCAAGGGTAACGAGAATTAGATGGAAAGCTTGTTGATTGTGTCCGATTTGATCGTAGAGGATTTGAAGAAGAAGAAGAATGTGCAGAAAGGGGCTGTTTCTCGAAGAAGAAGAGAAGGAGAAGGGGAAGCTTGCTGGTCACCAATGGCTATGGTGCTGAGGAAGCTCACTGGTCGCCTCCAGTCTCCTGAGTCCTAACTCTTGAAGGCTAAGCTGATTGATGAACACGTAATAAAAAAAAGAATTAAAAAAAGTGAACAAATAAAAAAAAAAAAAGGTTGGCTGGATGCCCCAAAAAAAAAATCAAAATCTCAAATTAAACGTTTGCCTTTCCCTTCCGTCGTTTCGTTGCATCTGCCTTCCCCTTCCGCCTTTCCCTTTCATCTGCTACTATGTTGTTTTTGGTTTGAGGTTTCTCGTCTTTGGTGGCTGGTGGTGCGCACGACAGCTTGACAGTTCAATAAGGAAAAAAAAAAATTTCTTTTTGGAGTTGTGAAAAGGCTATGACAGTCATTCTTTGTTTGCGAATGCATAATCTAGCCATTGTTGAATGTTATCTGGGTTCCTTCTGTTGTTCCATGTAATGTAAATGGGTATCACCAATGCCATGTAAGCTCACATGGGTTGACGGTATCTTTGAACGCTTGAAAGCTTGTGGTGCTTTCGGATTGCTTCAGATTGCCTCCTTTATTTTCTGATTCACTGTTGACATTTGGTGAGTATTGGAGTTTAGCACTACTTATTTTGCCAAATTGCCATAGATGAATCTCCACTAGGCAGCCTACTCTTTAGAGATTCACAGATTCATGCCAAAATCCCATAAAGCAAAACGAGAAAGTGTGGACAAATCACAAGACACTCAATCAGACACGTTAAAGCACATTAGCATTATAACTGCTACTTGAATCCCAATGCAGAATACTAATAGCTAGGGGTGGACAAAGAACCCGCCAAACCCAACTCAATTCATACATTTGAGTTGGTTTGGATTGAGTTCGCAGGTTGGGCAGGTTGGGTTGGATTAAAAACCTTCAACCCTCCCATTGGTGGGTCAGGTGACAGGTTGAAAATTTCTAATCCAACTCAACATGCTAACTCGATATACTTATATTTTTTAAAAAAAATTTTTTTAGCATTGGTAGTCGTCTCGTCTCCAGTCCTTCATTGAATCTGATAATCTCCTACTCTCATCTCCACTGTCCAGATCGACATCCAGTCCTCATCTTAGCATCTCCTCAACCTTTGCCCTTCGGCTCTTCGCATCTCGACATCTCTCTTGTTGCTTTGTCTTCACAGTCATTCACAGATCTCGGCATCTTCTCTCCTCTCATATTGGTCTTTGCATCTGGACATCTTCCTCTTGGGTTCATCTTCACAGTCATTCATTGACTTACAGCCTCACAGTGGTTTTTTGGCTTCGTCTTGGCATCTCCTTGGTGGTGGATCTTGTTCTCGTATTGGCTTTTTCCGATGCCATTGGAAGAGATTATAGAGGTCAGGGAGACTCTGGGGAGATGAGAACAGAGCCATTGTCTCTCTCGATTCTCGGCGTCGACAAGTTGGCCTTCGGCCTGAGCTGATCTCTTCCCTTGATCTGATTTTGCCTCACATCGCCTCCTTCACTTTCAGTCCGTTGTCTTCACAAAATCACAACCGTAGTCCACAGATCTCCCCCTTCCCCTGATTTGATCTCATCTCTGCTCTGGTTCTGTGGTGAAGTAAGAAGGACTGTAAGACAGAGGAAGAAGGAAGAGACAGAGAAAGGGAAGACCGAAAGTGTAATACCCATGAAAAATAAAATATAAATGCGTGTTTTCAAACTACTGTTACTATTTCAGTATATAGTACTATTCACCCGTATAATACTATTTACGTATATGGTACTGTTCATTTATATAATCAAAATGTCAAGTACTAGATGTGGTTTGGTTATAAGAGAAAACTAGAAAGAAGTTTGTAGGAGAAAATGACGTTTTATATGTAAAAATACCCTCAGGGACTAAATTGAAAGGACTGAATTGAAAAGAAACTTAAAGGTTTCAGGTGAAATGATAGTTTTCCCTTTAAGTTTTCAATAGTAAATAAAAGAAAAAATTTCCTGCGTAAGGTGTACAGTAACTACATTATTAAAAATGTCATTTTCATGAATAGTAAATTGAATATTTTATTAACGCATAGTATCAAATAGTACCCTTGACTTTTGCTATAAATAGGCCCTTCCATTTCACTTCTAAACTCACACCTTCAACTTCTCTTCTTTTCTCCTTAAGTTTCTCTTGCTCCGACGCTAGGCTTCTGAGATTTTGGACCTTTTCGTTTTTGCTTAGTTAAGGATACTATGCTCTTTCTATGTCTTTCAAATTTTAGAAGTTATTTTCTTAAGTATGCTCTGTGGTTGCGGCTTTGGCCGATCTTCCACATCAGAAAAACTGTCGTTAGCTGTTATTTTGATTCTCTGATTACCGAAATAGAATATAAAATGTGGGGAATACATGTCTAGGAAAGTTCTGGCTAAGGAAAGACCTGGTTTTTAAGTGTGTCCAATGTGACCCTCCACTCTTTCCTGGGAACTTACCTGGTGTACTCTTTTACAGATTGTATTATGTATTTCCGGTATAAATAGTACCCGTACGTATGAATAGTGACCGTATGAATAGTAACCGTACGTATGAACAGTATTTATACGAAAACAATCTTAACGTATTTTCTCTAATCTTTCATGAAAATCTCCGTAGCAGAACATTGAAATTCACCTGTGTACTCTTGTCTGTAACGACTTAAAGAAGTGATATTCGTACGAAATCCAGGTGAGTGAAACGACCCCGTTGTAATAGAGTTTTAGCATTACTGATGATAAAAAGTACGTCGTAGGACACTCCCAAGATTCATAGGGGGAAATTGGATTCAGAATGACGAATATAATGAGATAATTAATCCAAAAGTATGGATAAGACGAACCAAGTATCTCATGATGATATGAAATTTGAATCATATAGTTATATATTATACCTGTTATATGGATGAGTATTATATTGTGCTTCTGATTATGATATGAACTGTTGTACTATTGATTATGATTGAGCGGTACAGTACCCCCTCTCACGGCAAGGCGGAAAACCCGATTTAAAGGGTGTCTTGACCAATGAGTGTTGTAATACCCATTATTTTTTTTTTTAAGTTATAAGTATTTAAGAATTTCGATAAATTTATTTTAAAGAAAATAAATTCCCTATCAGTTGAATTTTTGCATACTCGTTTGTGCATATTGTTGAAAATATAAATTTTTAATTATAGATTCTATAAATTGTGGGATATAATGGATGATATGATATGGAATTAATCCCATTAAGTAAATATACAGTTCAAAAGTGGAATCTAGAATGAAAACTGGTAAGTGAGACTGGTAGATGAAATAGTATAGGAGAATGGTAGATGAAAACTGGTAAGTGAAACTGGTAGATGAAATAGTATAGGAGAATAGTAGATGAAAACTGGTAAGTGAAACTGGTAGATGAAATAGTATAGGAGAATGGTAGATGGAATAGTAGTAAATAGTACCATAATTTCTCCTATAAATAGGCCCTTCCATTTCAATTCAAAACACACACCTTCAGTTTCTCTTCTCTCCTTTCCTCAAAACTTCTCTTGCTCCGGCGTTAGGGCTCTGAGATTCTAGGTCTTTCTTCCTTAGCCTAGATCTAAGGTAAGAATACTATGCCCCTTTTCTGTGCCATTCAGATTTTTAAAAGTTATTTTCTTAAGTATGCTCTGTGGTTGCGGCTTTGGCCGATCTTCCACATCAGAAAAACTGTCCTTAGCTACCTATATGTTGTTTTGATTCTCTGATTACCGAAATAGAATGTAAACTGTGAAGAATACATGTCTAGGAAAGTTCTGGCTAAAGAAAGACATAGTTGTTAAGTGTGTCCATTGGGACTCTCCACTCTTTCCTGGGAACTTACCTGGTGTACTCTTTTACAGATTATATTCTCTATTTCTGGTATGAATAGTAACCGTACGTATGAATAATAACCGTACATATGAATAGTAACTATACGTATAAATGAATAGTAACTATATATAAATAGTATTTATATGTATTTTTGAATAGTACATATACATGTATATTTTTATATGTATTTTTGAATAGTACATATACGTGTATTAAAGAATTATATTAATTGAATCCATTAAATGTAATTGTGTAGATTTAAAGAAGATATAGTAACTTGGATTTCAAGTGAGTAGCTAACCTACTTGGATACTTATTTAATTATATGAATAGTCCAAGTAATTTACATATTCAGAGTATATCTACTATTACCTTTGACTGAATATTTCAATTAATATGGCTGTGTGCCGAATATGATTATGGTCATATGCTATGGCTGTGTGCCGAATGTGAATATGGCTGTGTGCCGAATATGATTATGGTCATATTTATGGCTGTGTGCCGAATGTGAAGATGGCTGTGTGCCGAATATGAATATGGCTGTGTGCCAAATATGATTATGGTCATATGCTATGACTGTATGCCAAACGTGGAGATAGCTGTGTGCCGAATATGATTATGGTCATATTCTATGGCTATTTGTCGATTATAAGTATGATATGATTTTACTTATGCATTTTATACATATACTTGTGTATTGTTAATCACTTGATGATTATCTGTAATTAAGTTTCTATCCTTGTAACGTTATCTATTCATTGAGATTATTATCTCATATTGTGGTGGATATATTTTTTTCAGATCCTGAGATTAACGAAAAACATCTGTCTGAGGAGTAGGGCAAGTTCAATATCCTAACCCTCTTTTCTTCAAGGGTTGGTGTTTATTTGAATTAAAGCTGTTTCTTCAGTTTTAAATTCTAGAAAGCTCTGCAGTCAAATAGGACATCTAGGAGGAAGTTGTTATTGTACATATTTATGTTATTACAGTACTTTAAGTTTACTGTATGTTTTGTAAGATTGTAGCTTATTAAGTAAAATCGGAGTATTTAACTAAGATAAGTCTTTGTTATATTATTACTCTCACATTTTAGAATGATTATTATATGGAGCTAAAAGCATTAGGCTTACAACTAGAGAGTATCTCTAAGTTGTGCCGGTCACGTACCATTTTGAGGGTCGTGACAAAGTTGGTATCAGAGGATTAGGTTTTTAGGTCTCCTATTGGCTACAGAGCAAAAGGTGTCTTCGGTAGACCCTCCCCTATTATTGTGAACCGCGGCACAATCATAGGATGAGGTTCCACAGAAGGCAGCATAGGATGTCATTAATATTCCTTTGGTGTCATACTCCTTAATTAGTATTGCGCTCTAAGGTATTCTTAACATCTAAAGGTGTTTGCTAAATCTGTGTAGATTTTGACACCTTTAATGGCAAGAGGAAGACCATCTAACCAAGGTAGGCGTTTGGGCTCTAGAAGAGTGCCAACACCTTCCTCCTCAGTGAATGCATCACAAGAAAACAGTGAACGTACTGAGACTGTAGGTGCTGATGAGATACCTCCTCCAAATGATCCATTTCTAAGGGCTATGTTCAATACTATCCAAGAACGAATGGATAGAATGGAGGCAATGATAATAGGGCAATCTATTCTGAACAATCCCCCAGTGGCACCTCAAACAAATACGCAAGCACCTCTTCCCCAACAAGAGGAGATTTTGACAGAAAAACAACTTACAAGCTTCCTAAAGCTCAAACCTCCATCATTCTCTGGAGAAGATCCAAATGAAGACCCAAGAAAATTCTTGGATGGTATTGAAAAGGCCTGCACAGCTTTGGGATGTTCAAGTGTCCGGAAAGTGGCATTAGCTGTTTACCAATTGAATGGAGTTGCTGAAGAATGGTGGAACAGCTTTAAAGGGGGTAGAGCTAGTAATGCCCCACCAGTGGAATGGGAAGAATTTGAGAGGATGTTCATGGAAAGATTCCTCCCTCAAAGTGTACGAGGCGCAAAAACCCAAGAATTTGAAACCCTCAAGCAAGGGTCTATATCGATCCACGATTATAACACTAAGTTCATACAGCTCTCTCGATTTGCAGCTAACAAAAATCTTGATGAAAGAGAAAAGATAAGGAGATTTGTCATGGGCCTTCGCCCCTTTTTAAGACAACTTGTGGGGACCCAAATTGAAACATATCCTTCTTATGCCACAATGATAAGTACTGCAAGATTCATGGAAATGGCAGAAGAGGTGAAGAGTGAACAAAGAACGAAGAAAAAGCGAGGACGGGAAAAAAAGCCCTACAATAGCTCAGCAGGAGCACCAAAGCCGCCAAATCGAGGCCAATCAAATCCTATAGCATTTTCGGGGTAAACTATTGCGTCATCCAGTGTAGTACAACCGAGTTTCAATCAAAGGAGGGATGATCAAGCACCAATTCAACAAAGGCATGCTAAGCCTATGTGCCCGCAATGTGGGAAGTTTCATTCAGGAATATGTTATAAAGAGAGCAAAATTTGCTACCATTGTGGTCAAGCGGGTCACTTTGCAAGGGAATGTCCACAATTACTTATTGGGGCTAGGTCTGCACAACCATCATATCCTCAAGCAATGACAACATCAGCTAGTGTAGCTCATTCATCTGCAGGAAGGGGTGGACTAGGAAGAGGAGCCGGAAGAGGAGCAGGAGGAAGAGGGCAGCAGTCTTTTAATCATGGTCCAGCTAGGGTGTTTGCTCTTACCAGACAAGACGCCCAAGCATCTAATGCTGTTGTCACAGGTATTTTGACCATTTACTCACATAAAGCTCATGTATTATTCGACCCTGGATCTACCTATTCATATGTATCTCCAAATTTTGTTAAATACATCCTTAAGAAACCGATAAGTTTAGAACAACCGTTTCTTGTGTCTACCCCTATGGGAGAAAGGGTTCTAATAGAGAAAAAGTATAAAGAATGTAGTGTGGTTGTAGGAGGGCTAGAAACCGTGGCAGATCTTATGATCCTTGATATGATAGATTTTGATGTACTTTTAGGCATGGATTGGTTGGCTTCATGCCACGCAACCCTCGATTGTCATAGTAAATCCATAAAAATTTCTATGCCCGGAGAAGCCACATTTGTATTCCAGGGAGACCAAAGTAGGACACCGCATAACTTGATCTCCCTAATGGGCGCCCAACGATTATTGAGAAAAAGGTGCAGATGGTTCTTAGCCTTCATACAAGACGTAGAGAAGGAAAAGCTCAAACCTAAAGATGTGCCAATTGTGAGAGAGTTTTTAGACGTGTTTCCAGACGAATTACCAGGACTACCCCCGGATCGAGAAATTGAGTTCAATGTAGATCTGGCACCAGAAACTCAACCTATCTCAATTCCACCTTACAGAATGGCACCGACTGAGCTGAAAGAACTCAAGGAACAACTGCAGGATCTTCTAGATAAGGGTTTCATAAGACCCAGTTATTCCCCGTGGGGTGCCCCTGTTCTCTTCGTAAAGAAGAAAGATGGATCAATGAGACTTTGCATTGATTACAGGCAACTGAATAGGGTCACTATAAAAAATAAGTACCCTCTGCCTCGTATAGATGATCTCTTTGATCAGTTGCAGGGAGCTAGGCATTTTTCTAAGATTGACTTGAGGTCTGGTTATCACCAACTCAAGGTCAAAAAGGCAGATATACCCAAGACAGTATTTCGTACTAGGTATGGACATTACGAGTTCACAGTTATGTCTTTCGGACTAACAAATGCCCCGGCAGCTTTCATGGATCTCATGAACCGGGTATTTAAACCATACCTTGATCGATTTGTCATAGTATTTATAGATGATATATTAGTTTACTCAAGGAGCTCGGAGGAGCACGAGCAACATCTTCGTATGGCATTGCAGAAGCTGAGAGAACATCAACTTTATGCGAAGTTCTCAAAGTGTGAGTTCTGGATTGACCGAGTAACCTTCTTAGGTCATGAGATTTCAAAAGATGGCATACAGGCGGACCCAAGCAAGGTTGAAGCAATCAAGATGTGGCCGAGACCTACTTCGGTAACAGAAATTCGGAGCTTCCTAGGATTGGTTGGTTATTACCGACGTTTCATCCAGGACTTTTCAAAGATAGCTGCCCCTCTCACACAGCTAACACGAAAGAATGTAAAGTATCAGTGGGATGATGAATGTGAGAAGAGTTTCTTACAACTTAAGTTGCGGTTGGTTACAGCACCAATACTTGTATTACCATCCGGACCAGGAGGGTTCACGGTATATTGTGACTCCTCTCGAATAGGACTTGGTTGTGTCCTCATGCAGAATGGTAAAGTGATAGCATATGCCTCCAGACAACTCAAGAAACATGAGCAGAATTACCCGACACATGACCTAGAAATGGCAGCGGTTGTGTTTGCACTTAAGATATGGCGGCACTATCTCTTTGGGGAAAAGTGTGAAATATTCACTGATCATAAGAGCCTTAAATATATCTTTGATCAGCGTGACCTTAATTTACGACAAAGGCGCTGGATGGAATTGATGAAGGATTATGACTGCAATATCCTATACCACCCTGGAAAAGCAAATGTGGTAGCAGATGCCTTAAGTAGAAAATCCTCAGGTACTTTTGCACATATAACTGAGGTAAGAAAGCCCTTAGTACAGGAGTTACAAGAATTAGAGTCTCGTGGGGTATACTTTGAGATATCTGACTCTGGCATGTTCTTGGCTCACGTTAAGGCTAAATCTTCCTTATCCGACCATATTCGTCTATTTCAGAAGGATGACCCAGAATTGGCCAAGATCATGGACAAGGTACACAGTGGAGATACCCATGAGTTTACACTTGATGACACAGGCACACTTTGGTTTAAAAATCGATTGTGTGTTCCTAATATGCCGGCTCTGAGGAGAGAGATTATGGAGGAAGGACATAACACGGCATACACAGTTCACCCTGGTATGGCCAAGATGTACCAAGACTTGAAACAAATTTACTGGTGGGATGGAATGAAGTGTGACGTGGCAGATTTTGTATCAAGATGTTTAACTTGTCAGCAAGTTAAAGCTGAACACCTGAGATCGGCAGGGAAACTTCAGCAAATTAAAATTCCTGAGTGGAAATGGGAAGATGTGACGATGGACTTCGTAGTAGGATTACCACATTCTTCTAGTGGCTATGATTCTATCTGGGTCATCGTTGACCGGTTAACTAAGACGGCCCAATTTATACCGGTTAAGACAACATATAGTGTGTCTAGACTGGCTGAGCTCTACATTAAAGAAGTTGTGAAGTTACATGGAGTTCCTTTGACGATTATCTCCGATCGTGGGCCACAATTCACGTCCCGATTTTGGAGAACTTTTCAGGAAGCCCTTGGCACCAGAGTAAACCTTAGCACTGCTTTTCACCCGCAGACTGACGGACAAACAGAGCGAACCATTCAGACTTTGGAAGACATGTTGAGGGCATGCATCCTTGACTTTGGTGGAAGCTGGGAAAAGCACCTTCCGCTAGTGGAGTTTGCCTACAACAACAGTTACCAATCAAGTATCAAGATGGCACCTTATGAGGCCTTATATGGTCGCCGGTGTTGATCACCGATTGGATGGTTCGAGATGGGTGAGGTAAAACTCCTGGGACCCGATTTAGTGCAAGAAGCAATCACCAAGGTAAGAGTTATCCGAGAACGGATGTTAGCAGCCCAGAATAGGCAGAAAGCCTATGCTGACCATAGACGAAAAGACTTAGAGTTCATCATTAGAGACATGGTGTTTCTCAAGGTTTCACCCATGAAAGGCATAATGAGGTTTGGGAAGAAAGGGAAATTAAGCCCCAGGTATATTGGACCTTATGAGATCCTAGAGAGAATAGGCAATGTTGCCTACAAGCTAGCCTTACCCACAGAATTAGGGGGAATCCACCCCGTCTTCCATGTGTCTATGTTAAGGAAGTACCTTCCTGACCCTTCACACGTACTTCATCAAGATACCCTCCAATTAGATGAAGATTTGTCATACGAGGAAGTACCGATAGCTATCCTGGATAGCCAGATTAAGAAGCTCCGATCTAGAGAGATTCCATCGATAAAAGTACTGTGGCGGAATCAGACTCACGAGGAGGCCACATGGGAAGCCGAGGCTGATATGCGAATTAGATACCCACATCTATTTGAATCTTCAAGGTAATTTAAATTCGGGGACCGAATTTTTTTAAGGGGGGTAGAATGTAATACCCATTATTTTTTTTTTTTTAAGTTATAAGTATTTAAGAATTTCGATAAATTTATTTTGAAGAAAATAAATTCCCTATCAGTTGAATTTTTGCATACTCGTTTGTGCATATTGTTGAAAATATAAATTTTTAATTATAGATTCTATAAATTGTGGGATATAATGGATGATATGATATGGAATTAATCCCATTAAGTAAATATACAGTTCAAAAGTGGAATCTAGAATGAAAACTGGTAAGTGAGACTGGTAGATAAAATAGTATAGGAGAATGGTAGATGAAAACTGGTAAGTGAAACTGGTAGATGAAATAGTATAGGAGAATGGTAGATGAAAACTGGTAAGTGAAACTGGTAGATGAAATAGTATAGGAGAATGGTAGATGGAATAGTAGTAAATAGTACCATAATTTCTCCTATAAATAGGCCCTTCCATTTCAATTCAAAACACACACCTTCAGTTTCTCTTCTCTCCTTTCCTCAAAACTTCTCTTGCTCCGGCGTTAGGGCTCTGAGATTCTAGGTCTTTCTTCCTTAGCCTAGATCTAAGGTAAGAATACTATGCCCCTTTTCTGTGCCATTCAGATTTTTAAAAATTATTTTCTTAAGTATGCTCTGTGGTTGCGGCTTTGGCCGATCTTCCACATCAGAAAAACTGTCCTTAGCTACCTATATGTTGTTTTGATTCTCTGATTACCGAAATAGAATGTAAACTGTGAAGAATACATGTCTAGGAAAGTTCTGGCTAAAGAAAGACATGGTTGTTAAGTGTGTCCATTGGGACTCTCCACTCTTTCCTGGGAACTTACCTGGTGTACTCTTTTACAGATTATATTCTCTATTTCTGGTATAAATAGTAACCGTACGTATGAATAGTAACCGTACATATGAATAGTAACTATACGTATAAATGAATAGTAACTATATATAAATAGTATTTATATGTATTTTTGAATAGTACATATACATGTATATTTTTATATGTATTTTTGAATAGTACATATACATGTATTAAAGAATTATATTAATTGAATCCATTAAATGTAATTGTGTAGATTTAAAGAAGATATAGTAACTTGGATTTCAGGTGAGTAGCTAACCTACTTGGATACTTATTTAATTATATGAATAGTCCAAGTAATTTACATATTCAGAGTATATCTACTATTACCTTTGACTGAATATTTCAATTAATATGGCTGTGTGCCGAATATGATTATGGTCATATGCTATGGCTGTGTGCCGAATGTGAATATGGCTGTGTGCCGAATATGATTATGGTCATATTTATGGCTGTGTGCCGAATGTGAAGATGGCTGTGTGCCGAATATGAATATGGCTGTGTGCCAAATATGATTATGGTCATATGCTATGGCTGTATGCCAAACGTAGAGATAGCTGTGTGCCGAATATGATTATGGTCATATTCTATGGCTATTTGTCGATTATAAGTATGATATGATTTTACTTATGCATTTTATACATATACTTGTGTATTGTTAATCACTTGATGATTATCTGTAATTAAGTTTCTATCCTTGTAACGTTATCTATTCATTGAGATTATTATCTCATATTGTGGTGGATATATTTTTTTCAGATCCTGAGATTAACGAAAAATATCTGTCTGAGGAGTAGCGCAAGTTCAATATCCTAACCCTCTTTTCTTCAAGGGTTGGTGTTTATTTGAATTAAAGCTGTTTCTTCAGTTTTAAATTCTAGAAAGCTCTGCAGTCAAATAGGACATCTAGGAGGAAGTTGTTATTGTACATATTTATGTTATTACAATACTTTAAGTTTACTGTATGTTTTGTAAGATTGTAGCTTATTAAGTAAAATCGGAGTATTTAACTAAGATAAGTCTTTGTTATATTATTACTCTCACATTTTAGAATGATTATTATATGGAGCTAAAAGCATTAGGCTTACAACTAGAGAGTATCTCTAAGTTGTGCCGGTCACGTACCATTTTGAGGGTCGTGACAAGTGTGGAGACAACGATTCCCTCAGTGGGGATATAGCCCGGATTGGTGATAAATCCGTGAGGCGCCCTAGCTAAGAGGATGAGGTTATGCGTCATGGCGAAAAAATACAAAATTGGTGAGCCGGCCTGTGTGCGCTCTCCGGGATATATTGCCATTGACGAGTACTAGTATCGTTTGTTGAATTGGATGAATTTTTATCTTCTTGTATGTAATTTCTAACTATGTCTATTGGTTGAGCTTGAGCATTCGGATATGCTTGCATGACTGGTGATGTATTTAAATTTTATTAACGCGAGGCCGATTTGCTCACTGAGTTTAAAAGCTCACACTCTCTGTACAAACTTTTTGTTCAGATCAGGTTGCCGCCGAAGAACATCCGCTAGAGGAGTAGATCACGTTGGACCTTCGCGCTGTCGGGTAGGCCCTTCTTTTGTTATACAGTATGTTGCTCTGTAACCGTCTAGGACATCTAGGTCAGGGGTTTGGTATTTGGCTTGTATTTCAGTATGATAATGTATTTTGTACTGAGGATCTATTATTTTTAATTAAGATAATCTGATGTATTTTCTTTGTATTTATTAAGGAATGGTATTTTGAGAATATAGAGATAATGACTAACAATTTTACTTGTGGGAAGAATTTATCGAAAGGCTTACAGTGATGAGATATTCATCATCGTGCCGGTCATGTGCCTAGAAAATGGGTCGTGACAGAAAGAAGGAAAGAGAGAGAAAAAAAGGTTACAACCCGACAAACATAACCGGTTATTTGCAGGTTGGGTTAGTTTAGGTTCAGTTTTCACGCAAATCAAAACCCAACCCAACCCAACAAATCCATATGAGGTTGGTTCAGGTTGAGTTTACTATCAACTCGAATAGACCCGTGCCCACCCTACTGATACCACATGAATAATCAATTTTTTTTTTACATTAGCTTAAATTTTTTCCTTTTTAAAAAAAGTCTGGCTCGGGGGTTGGCTCATGAACTCGTAGGCTAGGAATAAATGAACTTGAACTTTAAAATTTAGACCTATTAAAAAATAGGACGACCGTTGTCACATCCCAAAACTTACATGTGATATAAACATAAAATACCTAGGGTGTACCTCCGTGGTACCCCATAATCTCTGTGAACATTCTTAATATCCATAATTATGTGAATCATAAATATTCCAAGAAAGATATTTTGTATACATATTCAGAAAATGTTCAACTTTCAAACACTATACAGTACTATACAACCTCCCAAGCCTAGGTGACCTACTAGATTACAGAGCGTTTCCTAATCCTTACCAATTGTTTACCAGACAAAAGTGGAGTATATCCTTAAAGGCTATAAATTCTTCTCCTCAACCACTGTATCTGAAAAGATAATCATGGAGAGTGTGAGTTTATCATAACTCAGTGAGTAAACAACTGTACATGAAAATATCATAAGCACAAACACCACATTTACTAATACAATCAATCTATCATTTATTTTAAATAATTATAGTATTATATGCCATAAATACTTGCACTGAGTGACTTGGGAATTTAACCCTCAAACTCTTTGTGCATAGGTTTTCACATTTATACACCGAGTAGTATGAGACTCTAACCCTTTCAAACTCGTGCATAGATTTTCACATTTATACACTGAGTGATATGGGACTCTAACCCCTTTCAAACTCGTGTATTGATTTTCACAGTTATACACCGAGTAGTATGGGACTCTAACCCTTTCAAACTCGTGCATAGGTTTTCACATTTATACACCGAGTAGTATGGGACTCTAACCCTTTCAAACTCGTGCATAGATTTTCACATTTATACACCGAGTAGTATGAGACTCTAACCCTTTCAAACTCGTGTATTAGATCTCGTAGATCTTTTGCTCATCAATAAAATAGTGAGAATTTATCACAATATAATTACTATGAAATAAATGAATTTACACATATTTTTATTCCCTTGAATGTCTATCATCAACCATAACAATCATCATATATTATCAACAGCGAGATTGATTATTTCTCACTTCAATAATGTTATAAACAAGACTTGTATTGTACCTTATCTAATAAGATCACATTAGTTTAGTAAGGTTATTCACTTACAAAATGTTCCAATTTATTCAAGGAACAATCACATCTAGTTCTTTAGTCAACTAGAGAAATCAATTCTCAAAGGTAATAAAATACCTTCCAATAATATTATACTTTTTCTCAACCTGAACACACACTGATAATCTTCTCAATTTCACAAATAACGCAAATGGGATTTATATTGTGTTTTGACTAATTTATTAAATTAATTTTGCAAGGTTGCCTACTCACCTGGATTCCACGCTCTCGGCGCTCCCACCTTGCGCCCCAATCATCCCTATTGTAACCAGGTAAAAACTATTAGGGTTACAAAATAGAGAAATTTCCTATCACTACTCTCGACCTTTACTCACATCTTAAGTCATAACTCCTAACCGGTAATGAATTTCTAAATGACACTTATACCATTGGAAACTAGACTCAAAGAGCTTTTCAACGATATAAAAAAAAACTGATGCTACAGTAATAGTCAACGGTCAACGCAGCTACAGTAACGTTGACCGAGTCAATGCTACAGTAACGTTGACCGAGTCAACGCTACAGTAACGAGAAAATCTGAAAAAATTTTCTCGGTGAACAGTAATTTCTGGGGAAAATTTTCGATGTTCTTCGTGTTCTTCATCCAAAAATCCTAAAATCATATCTAAAACAACATTTCTTTTGATTTTTTTCCATGGGTTTTCATCCTTAATGTCTAAGGAGTGTTTTAACACCAAAACCCCCAATTTCTACCAACAATCCAAGCTCAAATCTCAAATTTTCATCAAGAACACTAACTTTTTCAAATATCCAAATTCTACGAAATTTCTTGTTCTAATAACATCATAAACCAGCTAAGAATGTTTTACATTAACATCCACACTTAAATTCATTCATTAAAACTCAAAATTTTAATTTTCTTCCATAGGTCCGAAAATGGAGAAAAAGAGAAATAGAGTAGATAAAACTTACCTCTTTACCTCTAGAACTCCTGAGAATCGGAAGTATGGTTAGAAAATACAAGATCGCCGGATGAAAATTTGAGAAATGATTGAAGAAGGGAAGATGGAAATGAACGAAGAACATGAAGCCTCGGGAGGAAGAAGGAGAAGAAAAACTAATAATTGTATGTGTGGGCCCCACTAATTTCTTTTTCGATAAAATCGCTCATAGCCACCTTAGCTTATAAGATTTGTTCACTTTAATCCCTCTCGATGTCTCAAATACCACTTTAACCTCGAATCCATCATCTTTTCGGTACCGGACTCATAATTCATTCTTATAAGCTTTATTCTTCCTCTCAGGTTTCTATTTGGTCATTTCTCAAAAGTCCTCTATACTTTCTTTTCTTTTCACTTTAGTCCTTGAGAATTTGTAAAAATTTCCTAAATTAAAAATTAAAATTTCTATTCCCAGATTTTCTTCACTAATTCAAAAAGCACATTTTCACGTAATTAAATTTTTCACTAAATTTCAAATTATACTTTAAATATTCATATAAATTCTTGAGATATTACAACCGTATTGCCAAAGCTACACTTTAGCAAAAACAATTTCAATATTGGGCTTCATGTTTTCTATAAAAAAGGCTCATGGGTCATAAAAATTACCATAGAACTAAAAGCTGGATCGAAAAATCGATAAATTGACTACTAATCTAGTTCAAATGATTCCTAAAAATCATGTAATGTTCAAACCGGTCACGAACTAAAAAAACTAGTAAAACCAGCCAGTTCTCTAGTACCACCTATTCAAACATTGGTTTTTGGGGTGTGCAAAGCAAAATGACGTCATTTCTTCTTCATTTTTTAATATTTTTTTTCTTATTGGCAGAAGACGACGTCGTTGCACCAGGGCATAAAATTCCAGCGTTCATTCATCTTCTATCTTCATCCTTCACTTCAGTAGAGTCAGCTGCGACCCGCGCACGCCTTGCCGCCGTCGCAGTCACACCTTGCAGCCGCAGTCACTGTTCGCCGCTGCTCTGCCGCCGGTGAGGCACTCCCAGCTCACCGCCGTTGTGCTTTCAACTCCAAAGCCCTCTCTCGGTCATCCTCTCAATCAGGTTTTGAGTTCTGTATCCCTCACCCTTGTGTCTGTTGCTTCGCTTCTCATTCTTGCTTCAAACTGTAATGCTATAGTATATATTGACTATCTTAATGTTTAAGAATGGGTTAGCAAGGATTTGGCATCATAATTTTAGGTTTCATCATAAATAAAGAACAATGCTAAAATGATATGATTCCTGAAAACCAAAAATAAAATAAAATAAAATCATAATATTATGAGATATTATGTCTTTTAATTTAATTTGTAATATGATATTTAATTATTTAGGATTATATATATAATTATATTTTTTAATATTTTTAATTATCACCTGGTTCCCTTAACACGTAAATCAATACTTTCACGAGTTTAATTATCGGCTTAATTCTCTGAATTATGAAAATTATTACAGAAATAAAACCCCAAAGTTCGTACAAAACGGCAGTGTTTTGATGTTTCTGCAAAACCCCTTTATACTTCGTTTGTTGTTTTGACTTCACTTGCATTCCCCTCCCTCAGTCGTTCTTCACTAGCTGTCTCGCAGCCGAGCTCGAGTTTAGTCTCTGGTTTGGGTGCTTTCTATATTTATTCTCGTATCTCCGCCATTTTTAGGTTTGTTTACTCGTAGTAGGTTTTTCTCTGTTTTGCTTTGTGCCCACTAAATGTTTGCTGTTATGTTTGCGAGTTTTTATTTACTGTAATGGTATCTAAGTTAGTGCGTTAGTGACTTGGTGGACCCTTAATGTGAGGTTAAATTCGGTGACAAATATCTGCAAAAGAAAATATGGATGCTTTGCATGTTCTGAATCACTAGCCATTAATGATATTATCACTTATATTTCAGGACCTTATCTGAGGCTACCTGCAAAGGCATCACCGTTTGCCTTGGTAACGAAGATTTGCACTTATTTCCACATTAATGGCTGCCGCACACCTTTTTTCTTACTCTCCGTCGATTCCTAAATCCCTAAATCACCCTTTAAATCAAAACCGTTTTACCCCAAACCCAATTCTGCCGCTTGAAGCTACTGTGAGACCGCGTGTTCTTAGGGCAGTTCTGTCCCAGAATAATACTAAAACTCCAGTGGAGGACTCCAAGACGACCCAGGTTAAGCATTGTTTCACCAAGTCTGAAGATGGGTTTCTATATTGTGAGGGACATAAAGTGCAGGAAGTTATGGAATCTGTTGAGAGAAGACCTTTCTACCTTTACAGTAAGCCACAGATTACTAGAAATGTTGAAGCTTATAAGGCTGCATTGGAAGGCTTGAGGTCTATAATTGGTTATGCAATCAAGGCCAACAACAATTTGAAGATTCTGGAACATTTAAGGCAGTTGGGTTGTGGTGCTGTGCTTGTAAGCGGGAATGAGCTGAGACTGGCTCTTTGTGCTGGGTTTGATCCCACAAGGTTAGATTACACTGAGCCCATGAATGTGTCCATAATTAAAATCAATCTATCTGTGCTTCTTTAAAATCTATTATGTGCATCTTCATATATGCTTTGTTGAACCTGCCAAGTAGCTATATGATAATGCCATCTGGCGCTTGCAGAACAGGGAAAATTATATTCTTTGGCATTTTGCAGTGATTTTAGTTTTTCTCTTCAATCTTTTTTACTATATGTGAGATAATTAGTTTAATTCTGGGTTGATTAATGGATGAACAGGTGTATCTTTAACGGGAATGGCAAACTCTTGGAGGATTTGGTCCTGGCTGCCCAAGAAGGTGTTTTTATCAACATTGACAGCGAATTTGACCTGGAAAACATTGTAGCAGCTGCAAGAATTGCCGGAAAAAGGGTTAATGTGTTGCTTAGGATTAATCCTGATGTGGATCCACAGGTATACTACATCAAGAGTTTCCTCCATTAGAAATAAAGATTGTTACATGCAGCTTTTAGTTTGCTAAACTTTAACCGACATCATCTTAATTTCTTTTGAAGTATGTCCGACAGAAAAACAAAAGGTGAAATAATTTACGGAAGAAGGCTTCCTAAAAATTCAATAAATGTTGGCGTTTGGATTGATATTGTATTTTGGCTATTAGGATTCCTGAATTATAAGCTTGTTCTGCATGGGTGTTGAAGTGGACTGAAATAGATTCTCAGTCTAATAGGAACTGGAAGTTGTAATTGTTAACATGTCTATTTGAGTTCTCATAACCTTCGATTGAAAATTTGTTACGTTGTTCATAATTTCAACAATCTTCTATATTCAAAAGGAACAATTGTTATGACAACTATTTCATTCTTCCACATATTGTCATGAATATGTAAATCGAAACACAAGTGACATTGTAAAATCCTCTATTTTGTTAATTATGGATGCCCTCTTCTTGTTATTGCTTTCCCTCTTTAACCACAACTATTTGTCACAAAAAATCTGTTCATTTGTTACGCCTGACTGTTATATGCACAAGATCATTGTTAGTCCAGCTTGAGACCTCTACATATCCTGCTCTCATCTACATTTGCAAATTAAGTTTTTTAAATTATGCTAAAAGTTTCTAATAAAATCTTAACTTTATCATCTTTAAGGTCCATCCTTATATTGCCACTGGAAACAAGAACTCCAAATTTGGCATTAGAAATGAGAAGCTTCAATGGTTTCTGGATTCTGTGAAGGAACATCCTAACGAGTTAAAGCTTGTAGGGGCTCATTGCCATCTTGGGTCAACAATTTCCAAGGTATATTCATTTATATGTATCTTCTTTGAATTGTAATAAGATAAATCTGGGCTGAACATACCGGTAACTGTTACTCATTGTTATTCAAGCTCCCCCCCCCCCCCCCCCAAGGACCTTTCTTTGCTGTCTATTATTTTCTTTAGGCTTTTCTTAACCTTGGAACTTTAGTTTTTATTATTAGATAAGTTTCTTGATTCAAAATTTCAATCTAAATATATGTATTAAAACCAATGTTGCTCACTTTTTAAATTCTCAGGTGGACATATTCAGGGATGCTGCTGTTATCATGGTCAACTACATTGACCAAATTAGAGCTCAGGGTTTTGAAGTTAATTATTTAAATATTGGTGGTGGACTTGGGATAGATTATTATCATTCTGGTGCTGTCCTTCCTACACCCAGAGATCTCATCGATACTGTGAGCATTCGACCTTGATGTCTCACCTTGTCTGCCCATATTTTATGTGACTATGCATTATGTTTGCCACACCTCTAAGGAATAAGGAATTGATAAATGGGAAGTCTTAATTTTTGCAATGCGCATTCTTAGAACGCAGGATTCTGTAAGCTCTTTGACATAGGGACATATAGATAACTTTTGCAGTGCGCATTCTTAAATTTGCATTTACTACATGAATGTACAAATTCTAGAATTTTGAGGGAATTGACATTATCTTTTGAGGCATATGTATGGTTCCCTGATGAACAAAGTGAGTCATATAGAAATAAATAGATTTTAGCTGTCAAATTTCTTCTTATCATTAATAACCCAGTTTTTAGTTTTTAATCCTCACATATAAGAGGTGCTTGCAAATGTATAAGTATGTATTTTTGAGTTCATCCTTGTGTGTTATTAAATTATCATATAGAGAAGCATCTGCTTCAATTAAAATTTCCAATTAATGCATAAATGCGACAACCCTCCTACAGAATTAGCCCATTTCTACTGACACTATTTAAATGCTTTCTGATTAGTGGAGTATATTTTATTTCATTGCATACTAAATGATATTCCTCTGATTCAATCATTTGTGTAGGTAAGAGAACTTGTCCATGCACGTGATCTTAACCTCATCATTGAACCTGGGAGATCACTCATAGCAAACACATGTTGCTTAGTTAACAAGGTGACGGGGGTCAAAACTAATGGATCGAAAAATTTTATTGTGATTGATGGAAGCATGGCTGAACTTATCCGTCCTAGTCTTTATGATGCTTACCAGGTAATTATTAAAGTATACTTATGACTTATCATCAGATGCATTGATACTGATGCAGGTGTATAATATATAACTCGTTTCTCATTTAGATCTTTGGGTGCAAGGCTCCTCTTTCTCTGAGGATTTTGTTATGGACTAATAAAAGAATATAGATCCTCTTGGGTAATGCACTTTTAAATTGAACAAGATGTGTTATTAAACATGATTTACTGTCAACAAGAAATGGATGAGATGATATGGCTTATCCAGGTGTCACATTTGATTTGACATTGATTCCCCGTACCCTTTTGGTTCTCCTTCTCTTTGGTAGCAAATCAAGGGAAAAGGAAACAGAACAATTCTTTTATTCTGATTATTGCCCCTAAAGATAGCATTCTAAAGATTATGAAAGACTATGTATGTGCCCCTGCCTTTCACTTGGGACTATGGAGAATGCCCCTTCGTAGTGTGTTCCACCTAAAGCCTAAATCCTAATGGTTATCTCCTGCTACCAAAATATCACTTAATTCTGCCTTTTCTTTTCATGCATTTTCTTTTTTCGAATGTGCCCCACCTAGTGGGATAAGGCTTTGTTGTTGTTGTTGTTGTTAAATTTATGTCATTATTTAATTGCAGCATATTGAGCTCGTTTCCCCTGCACCAACAAATGCTGAGATTGCAACTTTTGATGTGGTTGGCCCTGTTTGTGAGTCTGCAGATTTCTTAGGAAAGGAAAGACAACTTCCAACGCCAGCCAAGGTAATGTAACACATTGACCTCACAATTAGCTAGATGCAGCAAAATTATAGTTGCACAATCTGTACAAGGCTAAGGAGATGATGCCAACGTGATTAGACTATCTGAAAAGAGTTTCATATTGTAGGGTGCTGGTTTGGTTGTTCATGATGCTGGGGCATACTGCATGAGCATGGCATCGACCTACAATCTAAAGATGCGGCCGCCTGAGTACTGGGTATGGAACTGCTTTTCAATTTGCCTTTTTTGTTGGGCTCTCATTGTTTTATGTGTAAGTTGTAAAATATATTTTAAATAAGAAGAGCTATTCAATGGGGTGAACGTCAGCTTGCTACTGATATTACTGCCAAGTTGAAACATTGGATAACATTGACTAACTTACAATGCTATTATTAGCTTTATAGTTACACCCGTTTTGATATTTCAGGCTTTAAGCACTACAGTACACTTTACACCCCTGTAACTCAATCCATATGGAAACTTTTGCCTGAAAGTCATAATTTACCTTCTTATATTATTGGATACTCAGTATATATTATTTTGTAAAATAATTTAGGTTGAAGAGGATGGATCAGTGGCCAAAATCAGGCACGGAGAGACATTTGAAGACCATTTGCGGTTCTTTGAGGGCCTTTAAGTAGATGCATCATGTTTCTCTGGATAGGGAGGCATGAACTTTGTTGTAGTGTAAAGGTATGGTTCTCTCCATACCACTGATAAGCAATGGGATTTTGACCTTATTTCATTCTGTCGAATCTGAAACTCTTCTATTTCGTGTTTCATTGTAACAATTAATTGCCTGGATTGAATGAAAGTATGATGTAGTTTTATTGGCGAAGTCAGTCAAATTTCGTTTTATTCAATATTTCTCCTTGCAGTTTCATTTCTTAGCTAATGCAATTGTTCTTGCGGCTGCCAGTTGGCAGTTTAAGTTTATGCATTGTATATGTTTCATGGTCTTGCTACTTTATCCATTTGGATTTATTTCTGCAAATGACTACCATTTGGATACATGTAGATTTTCCAGATTTAGCTCGAATTTTTTAAGCATCCTAAATTTTAAAACGTTCCACGAGATAATTGTCCAAGATGGCCTTTTTGTCTTTAATAAAGGATTGCACTCTATAGTTTTGTAGCAGAAGAGGAAGGTGTGAACTGTCAACCATAATGGAATTAAATCAGCAGATACATCTGCTACAGGTTTTTTTTTCTTTTTCTTTTTTTTTTTTAAGAGGATGTTTTCTCTCGCAAAAAGTCTTGGTTACTATGCTAGAAGATTGAGAAACCATGAAAGAATAATAGAGGGAGGGAAGAGAATGGCAGGTTTGATTCAAATATCTCTTCTCTGAGCTTAGTATAAGGAGAGAAGGAAAATGAAAAATCCCCTATCTCTTATAATTTAGGGTCTCCCAACCTTGAGGATTTTGAAAGGAAAGAAAAATCAAATATATATAATAAAAAAATCCTTTTTTAATACATTTCTTCCTCTCCCTTCTCCCATTTTTCTTTTCTGCGTTTTTTCCCAAATCCTTCCATTTCCTTTTCCTCTCAACTCCCAATTAAAATCTAAATTTGCATTTGTGAACGCCATCTACATTCATTAGTTTGAAGAACACATAATAATGGACTTGAAATCACATAAAACTATATATATATATATATATATAGAAGAACTGTTATAACAACTTTATAGCTGGAATTTACTTCAGAAGCTTCCAACCATGTATAGTCACTTGGCATATTCTTATGGTCTTGTCAATTTTTTCTTTCATTTTATTGTTATTTTAAAAAATAGTTTCTATTAAGTCCTATTTATTTTTTATTACTACAAATTTTATATTAATTCCACTTCTACATTTTTACAGAGATGACAATGGTCTGTGTTAAGTAAAAAAACATATTTAAGGTAATTCTGTTACAAATTTTAAATGACGCAGATAGAAGCTCATTTTGAAAAGGTGGTGGTTATACATACCTTCACAATTTTACTTTCTTTAATTGTAATACTGTGGTTAAAATTCCAAAATAATTTTTAAATCATATACAAAAAATAGTCAAGAGTATGTGAATCAATGTGTCGCTGTTTTCATTTTTTATGGTCAACACTTCAAAAAAGGAAAAATTATATTAAAATCTTTAAATTATACCTTAATTACAATTTTTATACTCAAAATTTAAAATACTACATTCTACTTCCTAAACTTTTATATTAAGTTAAAATTAAAACATAAAAATTACATAATTTTTTGCATGATATTTCTAGTTTTTGTCTCTATCAATTCTACCAACTTTTCTTTTTGTACAATCTCCATGCATTTCTTTTAAAATCATGTGCATTTAGACAATAATTCAATAGATGCGTAACATTTCATTTTTTTATAATAATATATCATGGTAAAATATTATGTTGTAATGGTTCAAGGAATCAACATGTAACATTTTAAAGTTCATATACAAAAATTTAAGAAGTTTATGTGATTTTTCCTTCAAAACGCCAAAGCTGACTTAAACAGAAAAAAGTATTCAGATAAAGGTTCTTTTGCCAAAGCCAAACAACACATACTTTTTAGCAAAACTATCATTTGCTTTAACTACTATTGCAAGCATACTAGCCATTATTTGACCATATATATTGCTACAATCATATTCCACAATCAACACAATAATTACTCCCACTTTATCTCTCAAATTTTTTTTGAAAAAAAAAATTACGACTTTTTTCATCCCCAACCTTTCTTTTTTAACAAGGTTAATAATTGCTTAAGATTAAATGCATGAACCATAATTGCCCCAAGTTGAAGTGTCCAAATTATGAGTTGTGATAATTTGAAACACAATAATGAAAATATGGCGTCACCACAAAACATATGTGAAAGTAGACCTATAATGTTCATTGAACTCAACATATACCAAACTCTCACATAATCGTACACCATTTTGTCCCCTTCAAAAGAAGCAAACCCCACTTCCTTTGTCTTTAACCCTCCAAACAAAAAAAAAAAACAAAGCCTCCAAACAAAAGCATGCTTTAAATTATTTAGGTGGTTTAACAGTTATTTTCTTTAAATAACGACTTAAATTTAAATTTGATAAATTGAGAAAATTAATTTTAAGATAGCTTTACACTTACGTGATCTAGTTCAGATCGAATTAAATTAATCAAAATTTAATAAAATTTTAAATATTGGCTATTCTAATAATTATTTAAAAAAAAAAAAGACTTCTTACACACATACCTACCTCATAGCTTCAACAGAGAAACTCCACTACTTATCTCTACTTATCTCACATTATCTCTTGCTTTCAACATCGATCTGAACCCAATATAAACAATGTTACGTCACGTGTATTCCATTTTCTCCACACATAGCATGAAATTAGTCAAACCAAATAATTCAACTTTTTTTCATGTTTGAAAACTTTCTTCATATGATTATTTTGCATGTGCAGCATTCCTTTTACTTTACATTTGATAATTAAGATTGTTTCTTAGTTATCGTTAAGAGTGTCTAACGTTGAACTATCAAGTTCAGTTTTACGAAAAGATATTCCATTTAGTTTGATTTTATGTGTAAAATCAAACTAAATTATAATATGGTCAACTTAAGACTTAAGTGGTTTAGTTTGGATAGTTTGAAATTTAAAATGTTCAGATAATTAACATTGTGATATATACTATTTGGTGCATTAATTTATTTTTTAATTGTGATATATATATATATATATATATAATGCAATTTGGTTTGCTTTATCTGGGTTTTAAACAAAAAATCAAACTAGATTGCCCATAAACCATATATTTCAAATTGATTAAATTTGATTAACAATCAATCTGGTTTGGTTTAATTAAAAGACATCGGTTTTAATCAATGGTAAACACTCTTAGTAGGTGACAAATATGTTACGAGATTTAAGGATTGAAATATGGTTAATGTCACGTTAGAGCTCAACACACTAAAAAATAGAGCTGTCAAATAGCTCGAGTCAACCCAAGCTATACAGAGCCAATGATGAGTATGATTGGGTCAAGTTGGACATTATATAATTCATGATTAAAAATTTTTAGCTCATCACAATCCATCATGGGCTATGGGCATATTTATTTTGTTTAAAAAATATACTTTTAGTTATTTTGATAACATAAATAGATATTGGAATAATCAAATTTCAAAAAACTAAATTAAACTTCTAAAAATATATATTAAACCTTAAAATAGGCCTTTTTATTTTTTTAACATATAATTTAAATTATTTTAAATGACAAAAATTAACCGTTGAAACTATAAAATTTCAAAAAAAAAATAGAACTAAATTTTTTTTTTAAAAAAAGACTACAACTTAAAATATAAAAAATAAAATAAAATTAAAAAACCCACAACGGCCGGCCCACTTCAATCCATCTAAGCTCCAAAAACATTTGATAGGCCAGGCTAATTAGCATAGTGGGGTAACTTAAAAAAAAATATATTCACCAATATTCATATTAATTGTCCCATAATTTTGTTATTATTAGGGATGCTATTTGTGGCTTCATTGGACCAATATTTCCTCTAAAATTTTGGATTTAGCATCCTTGCTTATGAGACTTACATATAATTATGAGGACATTCCTTGAAACAAACATGTGAATCTCATAGTATTTAGTATTTTTTTGGAAAATTAATTAATCAATGCTGCACAAATAAGTCTAAATTAATTTATGATTCTCATTTGTATTCCTTTCAGTCCTTTGTAGTAAATAAATATTTATCAGAAATATATAAAATTTAGAGCAAATTAATAATTTAATCATTGAAAGGTAACTCTTCTCTCAATTTGAACCTCAAAAAATAAAATTTCTCAATTTAGTTTACAAAATATTACTCTACTTACATTTTGTCTTCTAATGATAAAATCTCTCAATTTAATTCCTCAAACATGTCCCCTTTATCAAAATAGTCCCGCAAAAATAAAATTTCATGTGACAATTAACAAATGAAATTAGCTTACCCAAGTGTCTACAACCCCTAAAGCTAAACTATTTTTTCAATAGGAAGCTCAAAAATGCTTTAGAGAGTCCATTTTAATTGGAGAAATATATTTGGGGATTAAATTAAAATATTATATCTTCAAAGGACCAAATTGAAAAGATGATTTCCATGACAAAATTAAAAATTTTAAAGAACCAAATTTAAAAATAATAATATTTGAAAGATTAATTAAATCACTAATTCACTCTAAAGCCTTGAAATTAACCATTATTTGTGTTACCTTAGTCCACATGCAACAGTTGAATTGATGAAATGCAACAGTTTATTTGCCTTTTTATTTGGACTTGATCATAGACCAAACCCGTTTAAAAATAATTCAGGTTTTGTATAGTACGATGGGTCGAGCAATTTGGAAGCATCAGACTTTTTGTTTGGACTCATATTTTACATGTTTGTTTTTAAGATTTATTAAAAAAAAAATCTTACTTTTGTGCAGAACAAATGGCCCCAATAATAATGTTACATAATTATAATATAAAATACATTATAAAGTATAAACAATTGAATACCAAGTCAAATATGAATAATTTATATATTAATAAAAAATAAAAGATATGTATTATATAAATTATACATTTTTAATATTACACATGTATATAAAATATTTAAAATTCTGTAATATATATTTTATATCATATATATATATATAATATAATATAATTATTTAAATATACATTCTATTATATATATATATATATATAATTAATTAATTCGGATCTACAACCCATAATCAGGTCTAAAATAAACTTGTTTTAGGGGCTTTGTGTAATAGTTTAGCCCAAATACATATTATGGGGCATTAATTATATTTCTCTTATCCTCAGCCTCAAGTGCCTTTTTGTAACATTTTTTAAAAATATTAAATTTGATTAATATACCAACTTGAATTTTTTTAGCCCTTAATACTATTTTATAAACTATGGTAGGAAATTACAAAGAATTTTCACTTAAAATTTATATATGAATTACAACTCTCTTTTTATACAAATTAAATGATTCCAAAAGTTTAAATTTCAGGTTTGTTATGAGTTTCTCAAATCTTTTATCATTAATTAAATTATAATTAATGTTACCAAACAGTTAATTCAAATAATTTGACATTTGTTCTCTTTAAACAAAATATTGAGTTTGAGCATTACATATAAATAGATAAAATTAATGCTGAAATATTTTTATTTTTATAGTCCAATTTAACTCAAAGCCACATTAGTCATACTCAATGTGATACACACCTTGTAATTTTACAAGCATAGCTTTGTATGGACCGACACTTTATTTAATAATTATTAATAATATTATTATTTTTGAATAAATTAAAAACAAACTCTTATACTCGTTGGTGTACTTGTTGGACTACTTTCACTTGTCATTTATTTAATTAAATAATCAATAGAAATAGTAAATATAAATAAACTACTAACATAATTGAATCAATCTCATAATTTTATAATTTTAGGTGCACTGTGGCAGCTTTGATGCTATGAATTTTATTTTGCCTCCCATATTTGAATGCCCAGTGACATGCAGACATAAAAATTTAGAAAATTAAACTAGGATGGTAGGTATTTGAGCACCAAGGAGAAAGTAAATTATAAATTGCATGTGATTATTTTAACAAATAAATTTGACTTCCATTTAATTTCTTTGTCAATAAGTGAACTTTATACACAATATCGGTTTCTTTCAAAATGTAAATAAAGTTATAATCTTATGTTGTAATTTGACATCAATTTAATTGTATTTATCCTTATATTAAGGATAAAATTTATAATCTTATTTTTTGTACAAAGTTGATTTTTTTTTACAAAAAATAAATTAAAAAATATGTCAACAATATATAACAAAATATCAGTAGAATCAAGTGTAAGTTTTAAACAAAAGAGATATTAATTGTAACTTAGCTAAATCTTAACAAAAATATGGTAATTTACTCTAAAATTCAAAAATCTAAAGTATGTTGAGATTCTCTTGGGAAGACCGTGGCGTGGAGGGACAACATATATGTTTAATGATTTATATATATATATATATATATATTATAGTTGCTTTAAAGAATTTTTTAAACATAAATAAATAAATAATAGAACGGCAATTAATCATGCATTAAGCATGCGCACGTTCCACAATATTAAATTTTGCATAGATATTTGCGTAAACTACAATATATCTCGTTTGGCTCATTTTTATTTTTTTTAAAAATAATTATAAAACTTAAGTTATTAATTATAAAAATTAACGACTTACAATAAATAACATTTTAATTCCATAGTTTGACATAAATTTAATTTACTTTTAAAATAATTTAAAATATAATATTCAATTCTTTTATAAATTTATTTTGTAATCAATAACCCGTCATGTGACTTTTTTTAATTTTAGTTTTAAGTAAAATAAACTTTTCATTACTTTTGTATTAAAAATATTCATTACTTTATTTTCCGATTTTGAGTAATAACAGTAGAAATTACAAAGGTGAGAAAAAAGACCAACCATCAAGAGCTAGATGAACCCAAATTTTTTATTTAATCAAATAAAGTCATTCGATTATAATTGACAGGTGAGATTCATATAGAGTCCAAATGATCAAAGTACGTTATTCTCTATTATTCTATGAGTTATTGTTATTATTATCAATTTGTTTATCAACATACTATAAACAATCAATCATATTCATAAAAAAATAATTTGTATATTTCACTAAATTTTGCATTTAAATGAGATCATAAATTTTAGTTGTTTTGAAATTATAATTATATTATAACATGCTTACAGTTTGAGAAAAGGAGCATAAGATGAAAAGATGTTGCCTTAATTCTGAGCAGCCACAACCAATTATACATACACCTACCATTTGTGTAAAAACTTGGATATACTAGTTCACTTCTCAAAGGAAGTACGTTACGATTTAGAGTTTAAGAGTGTTTGAAAAATAGTTAAATAAACTTAAGTTTTGAGTAGAACTAATTTTGGACAAATCAAAATTTATATAAATGTAATTTATGTTTAAAAATTGTTATCAGAAAAGTAATTTTTAAAAAATAAATTTTGTTTGAATATTGGCTAGCAAAAATATTTTGAATGTGTAATTATGATATGAATTTTATATTATTTTATTTTATTTACTCTTATTTAATTTCTCTCATATCAAAATATAATAAAATAAATTATATTAATGTTTTGTAATACCTTATTCCATTTATTCTTATTATTTAATTTCACTTATTTTTAAATATAATAAAATAAATTATATAGATGTTTTAATAATAACATTTTTAATTATTGGTACTAATTTTTGATTGTACAAATGTTCTATTTTTTATTTTTGTTTCAATTGTTTTTATTTAGAATTCTTTATAAACTACTCTTGGATTTTTATCAAAACAAGACAAAAAAGAAATCATACATAAAAAATAATGCAAGTAAAGACTAAAATAAAATGTGATAATTGAAAGGACCAAAATGAAAATCATACAAAAATGAGACCTAGTTGCTAGGAAATATAAAATCTAAAGGTTCAGACATAAATTAAAACAAAAAAACAATGGTATTAGACCAAAAGTAAAGGGAAACATGAAGGATAAAATTGCAAGTGATGCGGGGACTAAAATGAAGAGAAAATTTTTAACTTGAGTCAAAATTAAAATTTTTGAAAAAATGAGGCTCAAAAATATAATTTTTACCAAAATAACAAACTCGATTGTTGACACTTCATAGCTCAGTTTTTGTTCCTTTCTTCCTCCTCCTTTTCACCTTCTTTTTTTTTTTTTTCATTTTTTTCCTTTTCAACTCTATACTCACCTCCAACCTCAATTTCATATCTCTGATTAGAGAAAAATAAGAAGAGGGGTAGCAAAGGAAAAGTAATAAGAAAGTGTGACAAAAATTGGTGAACCGAGATGAAGCAATGCAAAAGCAACAAGGAATCATGTTGAATCAAACCCAGGTTTAAATACCAAAATCGATTCTGCAATACAATTCCAAATCCATGTCAAACATGATTACAAAGATGTAGAAGTGCGTTAAAGATGGTCCACCATTTTTGCCAACACCCACTTAGTTTTCACCAAAAAGATAATGCACTTTTTTTGTGGAGAAATTCTTAGAGATAATATAGACGCATCATTTGTACAATGGTCAATAGAATTAAGACATTTATTTAAATTTTACGCCTCACCTAATCTGACTAATATAAAATTTATTATATGAAAATAAATGAATAAGTGATTACCTTAAATTTTGACTTAATCATTAATTACTAATTTTAAAATCTTCTCTCTCTCTCTCTCACAAACCCAACGTACAAAATTGGTAAGAATTGACAAATTTTTTTTTCTTTTGAATTTCTTGGTTAGAAATTTTACGTGCCTCAAGCATACATGTGCTAAATGGAGATATGTCATAGTTCACTCACACAGGGAATCACACTCTAGAGTCAGGACAACAATTAAGAAGTCCTAATTAGAGCTCCTGATTTCAAGTGTAACCTCTCGTATCATTGTCAAAGTTAACTAAAGATTTAAAATACTCAATAACCTTCTTTCTTTGTTGTAACCCTCGTACCTGTGAACCCGGATTTGGTGTTTGTTTTTTAGTATAAGCACCGTGTTTGACCTTCAGCAATGATTAAAACTGTTGTCAAAAATTTTTAGCAACGGTTTTAAAAAAATTATAATAATTTTTAGCAATGATTAAAACTGTTGCTAAAAGACAAGCATGATGCTTGTACAAGTACTGGATCGCGTTTCCATACCCGTTAACTAAAAATTGACTAGATCTAACTTCCTAAACAAAAACTAAACCTAATGGAATCACCGTCTAATTTTATATCTAAGGGTAAAAATTCAGAAAAATCTTAAAAAATAGGATAAGACTTTTACAAATTCTAAGGAGTTCGAAAGTCTAATTAAACTCTAAGGAAGATGTTAGGCATCCTAGTTTCTCTATCTAAACGGTTACCCTATGTGATTTAATCTCTTAAAATAACTTTTAGTTATTTATGAAAGTAAAACAAAAAAGTTTTGAATTAAGAATACTTGACCTCATATGATAATCCAAGGATCCGATGTACCTCAAAGAACCTTTGAAAAAGTGTATTAAAAACCAACGCTACACTCTAAAAAAAGAGATAGATATATATATTTGGTTGGCCTCGAGGGGGGCTAAAAATAGAAGTTGACGTTCTTCCATTTTATGAAGGATGTCTTATTCAACCTTATCTAATTTCTAGCGCCTTGTACCTGTAGTTTGAGCTAACGAGAGAACCCAATTATATAAAACTACATGCATTACTAGATTTCAGCTGGAAACTAACAACTACATTATATAGATGTTTTATTGTATACATGAGATTTGCTAAATTCCTTCTGAGTAAACTTTCTATAAGCCCATATACTACCCTTACCAACGTGCTACCTCTCAACACAGCATAAGAAAGAAAAAGAGGTCAAAAGCAAAATCACCCGAATCTTATAACATGGGGCTGAGTGTGAGTGATGAAGGAATACCACTTTTAATACTTTAATGTAACTTTACAATTCATATTTTAAAGATCAAATAGAAAACATCAGTAGGGATGGCAATGAGATGGAGGATCTTGGGATTTATGCTCGTGGGACCTTACGAGCAGGGATTTTTTCTCACAAGGATAGGGTTGAGGAAAAAAATCTCCCTCAGGATTTCAGGGATGGGACGAGGATCACACTCTCCACTCTGTCCCTGAAGAGTATTTTAGTAATTTTATTGAAATTATTAAAATACCCTTAAATATATATATATATATATATATAATTTTTTAGGGATAATATAGTAATTTCATAATTAAAAATTTAAATTAATCTAGTGAAAAAATAAAATCCTAATCCCCAATTCCCTCAGATACGACTACCACCAATCCACCATTTCCATTCTTGCGTTCTATGAGTTTGACTCTCGTAGTGCTCTAGCTCTACTTGTGCTGCGTTGCTTCCTCTCTATTGTCATCTACTCGTGCTCCCTCCTCACTCACTATCGTCTGCTTGTGTATAATTTTATATATTTTTTTATGTATTATTGATTTTTTTCTTTTTTTATATTTTCCAAAAAAAATTTATTAACCCCACGAGGTCCCTGAGAAGTAGGGAGAGGAATGGGAGTAATTTTTCTCTCCGACAAAGATTGAGAGCAGGGACGGGAACGCGCATGGATCCTCTGCTTGGAGAAAAACCAAGCAGAGGCCTGCTAGGTTTTTAGCAACGGTTTTTACCGTTGCTAAAAACATTTAGCAACAGTTTAGCAACAGTTTAGCAATAATAAACTGTTGCTGAAAGTTTTTAGCAACGGTAAAAACCGTTGCTAAAAATTGAGCAGAAAAATTTATGAACAGAGAATCCGGATCCGACGGGAACAAGGAGTTGGGAGGTACTTCCTGCCATTCCTAAACATTTGGAAGGAAGACCAAAACATCCGGATCAAGATTTTGCAAAATTCTTTTTATTACTGCAAAATCTTTTACTAATTTTGTGCCTTGGGATTAAAGGGGGGGGGGGGGGGGAGAGAGAGAAGATTTTTAAAATTAGTAATTGATGATTAAGCCAAAATTTAAGGTGATCACTTATTGATTTATTTCCATATATGTAATAAATGCTATGTTATGTTGGATTAGATGATGTATAAAATTTAAACAAATGCTTTGATTTTATTGACTATTGTACAAATATTGCGGTACCGTTATTGATCCTAAGAATTTCTCCTCTTCGCTATGGTAAGGGTGATTTTTAAATACTTTGCCATACCTTATTTGGTACAGAGTTATTTCTCTGACTATGGCTGTGTTCGACGCGACAAACTTATAGTTTATTTGACTAGTTTATAAGTTTATTAGAAGTGTTCAGTAAATGAATTTATTTTAATAGCTTATACCTTATTCTAATAAGTTATTTTGGCTAGCTTATAGCTTACGTATTTTTATTTTATTCTACCCTTGTTATTTTATAAAAATACTTACTATATTCTTATTTCATATTCATTATACCCTTATATAAATATATAATATATATAAATATAAATATAATAAAACATGTAAATATATTTTATTATAGATAATAAAATATATAAATATATATATATATATAATTTAAATTAATTTAATTAAAAATAAAAATGATATATTTATTTATATTACTTTGGAATTAAAGAATATATGTCTTTTTATGTCATTTTACACTTTTCATCTACTTCAATAACTATTTTTACCGAACACTTCTAATTTAATAAGCTAGCTTATAAGTTATCAGCTATCAGTTATAAGCTAAAAATTAACTTATATAAGCTATCAGGTAGCTTATAATCTAATTTTTTCGAACAGAGCCATATGCCCTCTAAGTGGTGAAAAAATTATGCTTCCATATGATTCTATCCAAAATATTAATATATGTATAAGAATTTGTTGTATTACTTACATCTTTACAACTTTTTTAATATTTTAAGGCTATTATTGGTTAAACATATGTTTGAAAATTTAAAATATTATTCATTTGATCTTAACAATAACCTCAAATATTATTAAAATATTCAATATATAACTAAATTATTAAAATTCAATAAATTACTTGGTTATTTTTGTGAAAATTTGTTGCTTAAATAATAATTCTGTGTGTTATATGTTGGCCCCGGACTTTGTGTGTATTGACGGCAATGTGTGTGAGTATGTGATTGAAATTATAGTGTAATTGTGAAGGACCAAGGGGTGGGATTGAAGATTAGGTGTGGCGGCACTTGGTATTTGTGTGTGTGTGTGAGAGAGAGAGAGATGTGAATAGAGAGAGATGTGGCTAGCTTGTTGAATTGCTTAGTGAATTGTATGAGTGTGGCAGTTAGAAAGTGGAATGCCCAAATGGATTTGTTGAAGAGATAACATGGTATAATAATAATTATTATTATTATTGGCATTGTTGGAGGTGGATAAGGACCAGTCAAAATTATATATTTAAACTAATATATTGTTTAAATACAAGTACATGGCTACAAGGAAAGAATTAGAGTAAATTAGTTTGAAAGGATTTGAAATTTTAAATTGAATGGTGAGATGCCTATTTTGGTTTAATTTAGGGTTGTAGGATATTAAAAAAGATGAGATTTATTTAAAAGAAAATCTTTTAATATGAGTTGTTAGTTTAAGAAAGTTTTAAATATTTGTGTAATTATTTTGATTTATTTAAATCCAATGTCCTTGTTGTTACTGTTACTGATATCTATCTAATTATGTCTTATATGTTATTTTTGAAATTTTCTGTAACTTATTGGGTTGGTATTCCATTTCTCATATATAAAAATATATTATTCATATATAAAATATAATAAGATATAAAAATATATATATTTTTAATAAATTATATATATAATAATTTAAATTAATATATTTATTTATATTATTTTAAAATTAAAAAATATATATCATTTTATGTCATTTTAGACTTTTTTAACTATTTTAACAATTATTTTTACTAAACACTTCTAATTTAATAAGTTAACTTATAAACTATTAGCTATTATCTATAAATTATAACCTAAAAATTAATTTATATAAAATATCAACTTATAAGCTAATTTTATTGAATTGAGCTACATATCCCTAAGTTGGTGAAAATTGTGCTTCCATAGGATTCTATTCGGAATATTCGTGTATGGTATAAGAATTTGTTGTATTACTTACACCTTAACAACTTTTTTAATATTTTAAGGCTATTAGAGGTTAAACTTAAGTTTGAAAATTCAAAATATTATTCATTTGATCTTAACAATAACCTCAAATATTATTAAAATATTCAATATATAACTAAATTATTAAAATTCAATAAATTACATGGTTATTATTGCGAAAAATTGTTGATCAAATAATAATTTAACATATTAAAAAGATGACAAACAGTTTAAATCATAAGAAATAAATTGATTTTAATATTTAAAAATTTACATATATAACTTCATTGGCATTTTTATACATAGCAACCAAAAAACAATGTAATTTATTTTTTTACAAACAATATTAACTTTTATTCATGATCTATGATTGTGATTTTATTTTTAATATAAAAAATAAATTTTAATTTAAAGTCATAATTCTATTTTAATATATCTGTTGTAAAAACAATTAAGTAATTTTTGTTTTAGAATAAATATATTATATAAAAAATAATTTTTACAATAAATATTATAAAAACCAGAGTAATTGACTATATTTTTTTTTTTTGAAATTAAAATATTAAGTACAATTCAATCAATTTTTTTAAAGTGAATTTACTCCAAATAGATATAATTAGGAGATAGAAAAATAGATATGCAAATAGATATCTTCGAAAATGGGTGATGCATTGTATATGTGGTGAAATCAACTTAGGGATTCGGTATAAAAAATTGCAGAGTGGGAATCCAAAAGCCAAGTGTGAGTGGACTACGTGGTCCAATTACATCCTCACACCACATCATCTCCATGCCCCCTTATCCTGCACCTAAACCCTACCTCACTTGCCTACATTAATTGATTTAAGTCATCGGACTTTTTTTTTTTGCTAGTGAAAAAAATTTAAGTAAATGTCTTTTAATTAAAATATTACAGGTAAATAGTTTTCTAATTAGAACTCAATAAATATTTTTTTATATTTTTTATAATTTATTATTGTGTGATTGAAACTTTTTACATATGTATAGTGAAAAGCTTAATAATAGAGATATAAAAACTTTTATATAAGTTTTTTCTTTGCGAAGAAGTTTAATTCTCAATCATTGAATTACTATTGAGATCAATGCAATGATTTCATGAGTTATCCAATATTGTATTTTTAATAAAAACCAATCAATTAGAGTTTGGATCTTAAAAACTCAAGCTCTCATTACAAAACTTTTTTTTTTTAATATTTTGTAATTGAGAACTCATATTTTAAAAAAATCATTGGTCTTTTTACTGTTAGTTAATTATTATATGTGTAATTACTAATTAGTCCATTAAATATATATTTATATATATTACATATATACATATGTATATGTGTATATATATATATATCCATATTAATTATGTAAAGTGCTTTAATAGCTCCAACTATTTATGGCAATTTTTTTAAAAAAAAAAAGGTCATGACTTCAAATATTATAAATAAAAATAATAATTTTAAAAAAGTTTTAATCGGAGCACAAGGGTCCTAATACTATTTGGGTTTATGATACTGAGACAATTTCATCCATATATCTTGTGTAGGTACTAGAGTATTGAGAGATCTTTTTCTTAAGTGTGATCTAATTTGATTTAACTCGATTTAAATTAAATTAGTTAAAAAAATTATAAAAAATAAAAGAAAGAGATTTTGCTATGAAGTTATTATATGAAATCTTACATAAAGTTTTCATAATGAAAACGAAACAACATGATCATAGTAAAATCCAATAAAAATAAAGAATAACTTTATTCCAGTTGAACGCACTCCACACGCCCCAGCAAGCGTGTAGGGAACACCCGGCGAAATCAACAGAAAAATATGACCTTATCAGCCTAAAAAAACAAAAGCAAGTGAGTGCAGATATCGTGGAACGCTAAATGTAGGAAAGTGAGTGGGTGGTACGTGCGACTCCTCCTCACCGGTCGACACGTGGCGGTGTTTACTGTGGAACCTTTCGCATTGGGTTTGGGTCCACTCCACCATAAAAAGGAGGTGACGGTAGCGTGCGGAACCCCACCATAAGGATCCGCGGCAGCTCAATGCGGAGCCGGAACACAGTGAAAGGTCACTGGCCACGCGGGTTGACCAATGAGAGACACACTAAATGGGTCGTACGCTAGCACACCTCGAGTCGAGGGGCAAAATGAGTACGTTGAAGCTTAGAAGTGTACACGTGCTTGTGTGATATATCCGGCATCGGGCGGGGGGGAAGAGTGGATCCGGCCGTTTTGTTTGTATTTGTTATGCTTCTCTTTTTAACAATTATAAAACTTTTAGTAACACTTGTTAAAACTTTTAGTAATACTTAAAATTGTTGCTAATAGGACAAGTATAAAGATAAGTAGAGAATTCTTACTATACGAGACTATGTGCATGGTGCATTTATTTATTTATTTTTATTTTTTTACGTTAGATGGACAAAATTATAATTTATATATATATTTTTATTTATTTATAACATTTAATTTAAGTTTTAAATTTGTCTTTAATTTTTTTTATTTCACCCCACATATTGATTGCACTTTTGTTTTAATTTTGTATCTAAGAAGAAAAAAAATAGAGGAGAGCGAAACAAGAATAAGAAGATAGAAGAAGAATAAGATAAATTATTCCTCTTATTTTCCTTCCTCTTCTTCTACTTCTATTATTGCACAACAAGAGAGAGAGATATGAAAATGTTTAATTTGGTGCAAAATTGAAATTTAGTTAAAAATTTATGATGGAATTGAAAATAAAATCAATTAATATGACATGTTACAGTGATGTGTCACATGAAGGAGTCTACATGCCACTTTGATTTTTCCACGTCAATATTTTTCATTAATTATATTAATGGTGATAGCCCGAGGGATAAAATTAAAACAAAAGTGAATCATGAGGGACAAATCGGCACAAGAAACGTTACGTACGAAATTGAAACTTAAAGTAAACATTAATGACAAAAATATACTTTTGTCATGGCAAGACGGTCACATACATATTTAATAAAAAATCTTCTCTTTTCTCTTCTAGGTTGGGGGATAATTGGGAAAATTTAGACAGAGGAGACCGTGGATTTCGATAGAGAGACTGTGTGGGAGAGGACGAGAATTGAAGGATGGGAAGAGTGACCACAACAGACAGGGAGACCACGACGATGAATTGAAGGATGGGGAGAGCGAGTGCAACGACAAGAAGAGGCCATACCTGAGAGGTAAAGACGGCGAGCACACATTCAATCTCAGTCAAATGGTGAATTGAGAATCAGTTTTGGGGGAATGAGATTACAGTTTTATTTTTTATTAAATTTATTTTAATTATTTTGAATATAAAATGACCAAAAGATCCTTAATATATATTATATATATAGATATTTGAGGTATTTTGTAAATTTATTAAAATACCCTTCGGGGAGGGGATCCCGCGGGGCGGGGAGTGTGATCCTTGTCCCCGTTTAACTTTCGGGGAAATTTTTCTCCCCGACCCCGTCCACGCGGGGGAAAATTCCCCACCAACGGGGCCCCGAATGCGGGGATCCCCGCGGGTTTCCCTGAGTTCGGGTCCCCATTACCATCCCTAGATAAGAGTGAGGTCCCTTGCAATATGATCTCCATGATGTATGTGCGCTAGTTGTTGCGGAAGGGATACCAAGGGTTTTTGGCATTCATAAGAGATGTTCAGAAGAAAGAACGGAAATTGGAGCAAGTGCCGATAGTTAGTGAATTCCCCGACGTGTTTCTAAAGGAGTTACCTGGACTACCACCTGATAAGGAGATTGAGTTTAACATTGAGTTAGTTACAGGAACACGACCGATCTCTATGCCTCCTTATCGAATGGCACTCGCCGAGTTGAAAGAACTTAAGGAGCAACTACAAGATCTTTTGGATAAGGGCTTTATCCAGCCAAGTTTTTCGCCATGGGGTGCACCGGTGTTATTTGTGAGGAAGAAGGATGGTTCCTTAAGGTTATGTATTGACTATCGGCAATTAACTAAGGCCACAGTGAAGAAGAAGTACCCCTGCGTCGGATAGACGATTTATTTGATCAACTCCAATGAGGACGGTGTTTCTCTAAGATTAACTTGAAGTCTGGTTACCATCAACTTAAAATCAAAATGGAAGATATTCCAAAAGTAGCTTTTTGAACTCGATATGGACATTATGAGTTCTAATAATGTATTTCGGTTTGACAAATGCTCTGACGGCCTTTATGGACTTGATGAATAGGGTGTTTAGATCTTTTCTTAACAAGTTCATCATAGTCTTCATAGACAACATTCTTGTGTACTCCAAAAGTTTGGAGAAGTACGCAAAACACTTGAGTATAGTTTTACAAACGTTGATGGAGCACCAACTCTTTGCAAGATTCTCAAAGTATGAGTTTTGGTTGGTGTAATATCCCAAATTTAATTACCTTAGAAAATGAGGCTAAATAAATAAATGAGCAAGTAAATAGGGATAAAATAGTTATTAAGAAATTTTTGAGAGATATAAATAGAATTTTATCATTGAGTAGGGACCTATTTGAATATAATAAAAAGATTTAAGGGTTTTGATCATTTTTAACCAAAAGAAAAAAATAAGAAAGTGATGTGTGTAAGGTGTGCGGTGGAGGAAAGAGGGAAAAAGAAAAAAAAAAGGAAAGGAGATATGTGGGGTTTTACAAGAAAAAGTTAAAGAATAATTAATATATATATATATTAATGTGTTGTGAGTGCACGGTGGGGCGGAAGGGAAGAAAGAGAAGAGAGGATGAGGGAAAGGAAGATGAAGAGACAAAGACCAAAAAGAAAAAAAGAAAAAATAAAAGAGAGAAAGTGATGTTTGATTGGAGGTGTGAATAGTGAAAAAAAGAGATATTAAAAAAATATATGCATTGCTTTTTTTCAATTATATATATGTGTGTGTGCGTTGTGGTATGGGAGGGGTAGAGAAGAGTAGAGAAAAGAGAGAGAAAGAAAGGAAGAGGCGAAAAATTTGAAGAAGAGAGAGGACTAAGAAACACAGAGCAAAGAGGAGCAAGGAAGTTTAAGATGTTGAGAATCAGATCAGGTAGTTAGTCTGCCATAAAAGTATGATTATTTATGATTTAAGATATTTATGTGCATAATCAATTTTTTTACTGAATTTCGATTATAAATCTTGTTCTACAGTAGTGAACAAGAGAGATTTAATTATTATCAATGTGATGTTATATTTTTATGGCTGAAATGATCTCCTCATATATTTACATATTTTTAATAAAGTGACTAGCTACTGAGATATTTTATATCTCACTTTTAGAAAATTGATCATTTCAAGAAAAAGGGCAAAATGGAAGGCTTGATGATATTAATGATGAGATTGAAGTGTAGAATATATTTTATAATAGTTTATGATACAAAGATGTAAAGATAATAACAAATATTATGTAAATTATTTTTATATATATTCAAGCTCAGATATAATTAATGAGAATCTTGTAAATTTTCTGCAATGTTACTATTTATATAAATAGTAAAATTCGTGAATAGTGAAATCTATAATTATTTGAAAAGAAATTATTCAGAAAATTATCCAGTGAACCGATTTAGAGAAAAATTATTATTCTTAAAGGAAAGAAAAAAATTGGGGTGTTACAAAATGGTATCAGAGGAAAGGTTCTGCCATCTTTTGGAGAGGAAAATATTTACATGTAATTGTTTGATTTGTTAAAAGTATTATTTTTATGATGTTTGTATTTGAGTTGCTGTGAATGTTTGTTATGATTACGTGAGATTTAGAAGAGTATTTGAGTAAAAAAGTAAGTCATATAAAGAATTGATTAAATATGAATAAAGGCATACCAAGTATCTTTTGATGAATAAAGAAAATAATGGAGTCTTATTTGTAATGTATGTCTGGTCAGTATACTTTACGTGTAAGAAATCATTATAGCCTAAATTCATAAAAAGAAAAGGTATGCCGAAGTTGAATTAGAATTTACTTTGAGTGTGATAATTTAGATAAAAAAATATTAGAGATATTTATCTCTATAAAATTAAGTACCTAGTGAAGTGTACATTGAATTGTAGATAAAGCTTATATTTCCTATGATCATATGAATTATCTATGTGTTTGTTCTCTCTCTAAAAGTATTCTTGAAGATGGAATTCTACAAAAATGATATGGAAACCTAAAAAGATCTACGAGATCTAATACATGAGTTTGAAAGGGTTAGAGTCTCATACTACTCAGTGTATAACTATGAAAACCTATGCACAAAGAGTTTGAGGATTAAATTCCCAGATCACTCGGTGCAAGTATCTACGGCACATAATGCAAAGTGATTGAGGGATTGATCACCCAAGAAATCATAAGCAAATTCAAACAAATATAATACTACAGTTGTGTAAAATGAATAATAGATTGACTATGTTAATAAGCGTGATGTTTGTATTTGGAATATTTTCATGCACGTTGTGGTTGCAATTTTCATATGTGTATATATGCATTAGTTTGAATTTTGGGGACAAAATTCATTTAAGGGGGGAAGAATGTAATATCCCAAATTTAATTACCTTAGAAAATGAGGCTAAATAAATAAATGAGCAAGTAAATAGGGATAAAATAGTTATTAAGAAATTTTTAAGAGATATAAATAGAATTTTATCATTGAGTAGGGACCTATTTGAAGGTTTTGATCATTTTTAACCAAAAGAAAAAAAATAAGAAAGTGATGTGTGTAAGGTGTGCGGTGGAGGAAAGAGGGAAAAAGAAAAAAAAAGGAAAGGAGATATGTGGGGTTTTACAAGAAAAAGTTAAAGAATAATTAATATATATATATTAATGTGTTGTGAGTTCACGGTGGGGCGGAAGGGAAGAAAGAGAAGAGAGGATGAGGGAAAGGAAGATGAAGAGACAAAGACCAAAAAGAAAAAAAGAAAAAATAAAAGAGAGAAAGTGATGTTTGATTGGAGGTGTGAATAGTGAAAAAAAGAGATATTAAAAAAAATATGCATTGCTTTTTTTTTTAATTATATATATGTGTGTGTGCATTGTGGTACGGGGGGGTAGAGAAGAGTAGAGAAAAGAGAGAGAAAGAGAGGAAGAGGCGAAAAATTTGAAGAAGAGAGAGGACTAAGAAACACAGAACAAAGAGGAGCAAGGAAGTTTAAGAGGTTGAGAATCAGATCAGGTAGTTAGTCTGTCATAAAAATATGATTATTTATGATTTATGATATTTATGTGCATAATCAATTTTTTTACTGAATTTCGATTATAAATCTTGTTCTACAGTAGTGAACAAGAGAGATTTAATTATTATCAATGTGATGTTATACTTTTATGGCTGAAATGATCTCCTCATATATTTACATATTTTTAATAAAGTGACTAGCTACTGAGATATTTTATATCTCACTTTTAGAAAATTGATTATTTCAAGAAAAAGGGCAAAATGGAAGGCTTGATGATATTAATGATGAGATTGAAGTGTAGAATATATTTTATAATATTTTATGATACAAAGATGTAAAGATAATAACAAATATTATGTAAATTATTTTTATATATATTCAAACTCAGATATAATTAATGAGAATCTTGTAAATTTTCTGCAAGGTTACTATTTACATGAATAGTAAAATTTGTGAATAGTAAAATCTATAATTATTTGAAAGGAAATTATTCAGAAAATTATCCAGTGAACCGATTTAGAGAAAAATTATTATTCTTAAAGGAAAGAAAAAAATCGGGGTGTTACAGTTGGGTTATGTGACGTTCTTAGGACATGTAATATCAAAGGAGGGCATGCAAGTTGACACTAGCAAGGTAGAAGCGATGAAACAATGATTTAAACCTACTACAGTGACGAAAATATGTAGTTTTCTAGGATTGGCAGGTTACTACCACCGGTTTGTTAAGGATTTCTCTCAGTTGGCCGCTTTGCTTACTTGGTTGACTCATAAAAATGTGAAGTACCATTAGGATGATACATGTGAGAAGAGTTTCATGCGGCTGAAGGAGTGTTTGACCTCGGCTATGGTTCTTACTTTGCTTACCGGGCTAGATGGATTCTCGGTGTACTGTGATGCTTCTAGAGTGGGGCTGGGATGCATATAAATACAGCATGGCCGTGTTGTAGCCTATGCGTCAAGGCAGCTTAAGAAGCATGAACAAAGTTACCCCATTCATGATTTAGATTTGGCGACTGCGGTGTTTGCCTTGAAAATTTGTATAAACTATCATTAAGGGGAGACATGCGAGATATACATCGACCACAAGAGCCTCAAATATATTTTCCAACAAAGGAATATCAATTTAAGGCAATAAAGGTGGATGGAGCTCCTAAAGAACTATGACTGTACAATCCTCTACCACCCTGAAAAAGTGAACGTGGTGGCGGATGCTTTAAGTCAGAAGTCTATGTGGAGTTTAGCCTATATTGTTACTATGCAGAGATCCTTGATTCGAGAATTACAAGAATTGGAGGTTGACGGGGTGTATTTCGAAATCATTGAGACAAGCACATTCTTTGCCCATATAGTGGCTAAGTCCTTACTAGTGGAGAGGGTGAAGATGACACTAGAGGATGACACCGAGATGATTAAAATTAGAGATAATGAGAGGGAAAGCTTGACGCGGGGGATTCTCGGTAGACGAAGAGGATGTGTTATAGCATGAAGAAAGGTTATATGTCCCGAATGTCAAGTCCTTGAAGTGGGAAATCATGGAGGCCTCTAAGATATACCAAGATTTAAGACAGATTTATTGGTAGGTGGGCACGAAACAAAATGTAACTGATTTTGTATCTCGATGCTTAATGTCCTAGCAAGTAAAAGTCAAACACCAAAGACCACCCAAGTTAATGTAAAGACTCGAGGTTCCTGACTGGAAATGGGAACATATTACCATAGACTTCGTGATGGGATTACCCTGGTTGCCAAGGGGGTATGATTTGATATAGGTCATCATTGACAAACTAACCAAGTCGGTGCACTTCCTTCCTGTAAACACTACTCAATTGTATGTCAAGGAAATAATGAAGCTTTACGATGTACTGGTATCAATTATATCAAACCGATGACCCCAATTTACTTCTTAGTTCTGGAGGAGTTCTCAAGAGGCATTAGTTACTAGAGTAAACTTGAGCATGGTCTTCCAGCCTCAGATGGATGGCTAATCTGAAAGGACCATCCAAATGTAGGAAGATAAGTTGAAGGTGTGCGTGCTCGACTTTGGTAAGAGTTGGGAGGATTATTTACCACTCATCGAGTTTTCCTACAACAATAATTACCATGCTAGTATTGAAATGGCGTCGTTCGAAGCCCAATATGGAAAGCGGTGTTGGTCTTGAATCAGGTAGTTCCAGTTGGGCAAGGCTAAAGTTTTGGGGCCTGAATTAGTACAAGATGCACTAGAAAATGTCAAACTTACAAAGTAGAGATTACTCACCGCTCAAAGTAGGCAAAAAGCCTATGTGGATAATTGACGACCTAATTTGGAGTTTGCTGTGAGAGACATGGTATTCTTGAGGATATCACCCATGGAAGAAGTGACAAGGTTTAGGAAGAGAGGAAAGCTAAATCCGAGGTACATCGATCCTTACGAGATCATAGAGAGAGTAGACTACTTCAAGCAGTCAACTGGTTGCTTGACAAAGAGCAATAGTTGACTGATAGGTCTACTCGTCCCAATAGCTCTCTAAATCTTCCTCTAAAAATTTTTCAAATTCACATCATATGTGTTCTTCATGAATCCTAATCAACTAAGGTATGTTTTCTTGTTAGAATTAAGTTGGTTGAACTACTTAGTTACCAAAGTAGCTAACTTAGGTAAAATTGACTTAGTTTTGACAAGAAACACTTGAAAGCCTCTACATGTTAAAAATCCCAAAGGAGTTTAGATGGCCAGGCTTAGGTAGTTAAGGATTGTATAAGATATTTGGGAAGCTTCCTTGGTAGGTGTCGGCCTAAAGGAAGGTATATATTGAGTAAGTGAGTTTATTTTTACAATTTTTAACTACAGTTGAGTAGATAGTGCCATTTACAAGCATTTATTCTGTCTAAAGACTAATAGGTATTGATGTACTAGGCATATCTAAATATGATTAAGACCCGTATGGGTACATGTGAATGATATGTTGTATCTCTATTTTGTGTTAATAGAGTAATTGTGTTTTACATGTACAAGTTGATATATACATTATGTGTAATGTATATATATGAGTTTGTGTATTATTGTTGTAATAATTGTCAATTTTGGGGTCATGTGCTTGGGGGAATTGTGGAAATTTTTGCATTTATTTATTTTTCATAATTAATTTATCTAGTATAAATTGTTAACTATGGAATTATGCTAAATGGTTTGGTTGATAAATTCTAATATTGTGTGGTAAATTCTATGAATTTTGAAAATATTGGGAGAGGGGGACTTATTTGAATTAATGGAATTATTGTGGGAGATATAGACTTGGGCCACTTGGGTGGGTGGGGGCCTATAGGTCACCTAAGACCCACCTAACCTACTTAAACTCCCCCCTCCCTTCTCATTCTCGATACATACAATTTGGCAAGAGGGGGAGCTTCTTTCATCACTCACACCTTCACTCAAGCCTCCACAGCTTTACCTTCTCCTTTCTTCGACAACGATCTGTATTTCCAACCACATTCCGGTTCACCGAAGCCTTAAGAAAGAGAGATAGGCATCTATCCTCATCATCTTTTTCATTTTCACACAAATAGGAACCCTAGAAGTAAGAAGGTTGGGGTTTGTGTTGGTTGATGTTGGAAACCATGTCATTTTGCCATTTTCTTCTTGGTTGAATATTGGAAATGAATTGTGATGCATTCCAAAGAAAAGGGGTTGGCTTCTTAGTCCCAAATAGTTTAGAAAGCATTTTAGAAGTTTGAAAGTAATTTGAGAAACTTGAAGTTAAACCCTCTCCTTGAACTTGGTGGTTTTAATTGGGTTGGTGGCATTCTTGGGGTCCCAAAGAATAGTAAAAACCAAGGAAAAATGGCATTGAGTGGAAAGTGTGGAAATAAGTGGCATAAATTCGCAGCTGTGGACAACCGGTCAATCGTCGAGTTAGAAACGGTCGACTAGTAGGATATCATCGATTGACTGGCAGGTCATCACTGGTCGACCAGGTACTCTTTGGAAGAGATGACCATTTTTATAGAGACACACTAGTCGACTGGCAGGGTATCATTGGTCAACTGGTTGCTGGTGGGTAAAAAGGGGGCAATCTTGGCAGAGATGCATCGGTCGATTGGTAGGGCATCACCAGTCGATCGGTTGCTCTAAGGTCAAGATTGGCTAAATCTAACCAGTCGACTGCTTGAAAGAGGGCAATCGATCGATTCCCAACTTGACAACATTTTGGAGATTTTAATAATTTCCTTTTTCACATGCGCTTATTTAATAGGAATCAATTCTAAATCTTTGGACGTCTTCCCTCCCGAGCCCTTATGTCGTACGGTAAGAGCTTAGCTTGGAAATCAAAGTGAGTAGGTGACTTTACTCAAACTTGGTTTATTAATTAAACATCATGTTACATGCCCTTTTGAATTTTCCAACTTCGTAGAGTAGATTATGAAGTAACAATTTAGAGAGGTATGGTTGGATGTAATTACGTACGTTACAGGATTGTTCTTATACAAATCCCTATGATTTGAAAAGCACTCTGAGGGTTCGTGATGCATGTATGTATGTGAGATAATTTGATGGGCCATAGGCCTTTTTTATATGAATGTTATAGTGTGACATGATTATTGTGACTGTACATGGTTCATTACCGGTGATAGAGATATGAACCCAGTAATCCCTTTTTGTAAGGAAAACCGGTGACAAAGGCATGGACCTTGTAAAGGAATGTTGGGGACAGGGGCGAATACTCTACCTATGAATCGTCGGTGATAAAGGCATGACTCAGCATGAGGAATTACTTAAATGCTTGCTTGTAATTGATTTTATATGGTGATGACTTGAATTTGTAAATATGATGTCGACTTATATATTTATTTGTGTTTAGTCTCTTATTCACTGAGTTATTATAAACTCACATCCTCTGTGGTTTAACACTTTCAGACTTTATAACTGAAGAGGAGTATCTAACTAAGGAGTAGCGATGCTTCATATCTGACCTCTCCTGTTTGCTTGGGTTAGTCTCTTTGGTCCTTTTTATTTTGGTTGTGTAACATCTGGGTTTTAGGAGTCTGTGAATTTCTGTTGTGTATGCCCTTATGTGATTTTGTGTGGGCCTGAGCACGGGTTTACTCTCAACCCGAACCAACCACAGACTAGCGGGTCGGGTTGGCATTTTTTTTTTTGAAAATTGAAATATCTGGTTTCCATTCAAATAAACTCTCATCGTTGCCTGAGCTCCCTCAATCTGTTAGTCATGAAGGAAGAAAGCTTTGGGCATTAGACAATTAGCTGCTCTTCTTAGCCTAGATCTGTGGAAAATTTTTGGTTCAAACCCTCTTCCAACCCATATTCCTCAATCCCAAACTCATCCTCCAACACCTTCCACATATCTACTACGCTATTAAATTTACGTTCGACATCGTCGAATTCGACTCCCATCCCGCTTTACTCTCAGATATTTATCTAATTCCTTCTTTTGAGCACATTTAATATTTCCCCTATTAACATAAATGGTTCATATGGACCAGAGACAAGGAGACTGAAGAGTATTTAGGGACGCAGAGCTAAAAGTTGATGAGCCACAGTAACGAGGAAGTAGGAAGGGGAGGAAGGATTTACCTGAGAGAACTGGTGAGTTGGTGAGCCACGATACTGAGGAGGCTATATGAAGCTGAAGAAGAAGAAGTAAGGAAGAAGAAGCTCATCTGATCGTCTCACTTAGTCACTCAGTCTCAGTCGCTTAGACAGTGAGGAGTCGAGGACGACGAAGGAGGAGGGAAGCTGGGAGGGATTGAGAAGAATTTGGGAAAGTGATGATGAACTTGGAAGTAGAAGTGTGGAACTACGAAGGGAACCCTAAGTCTGAAAAATTGAATTAAGTATAAAAAATATTTTTTAAAAAAATATATTTAATTACCTTTGGGTTGATAGGTTGAGAAAATTAAACCCAACCCAAACTGCCAACCCAGCCAAACGTGCGGGTTGAGTCAGATTGAGTGGGTTGGACGGGTTGAGTTAGATTGTGCTCACCCCTAATTTTGTGGCATTTATTAAATTTTTGAAATATGGTTATTTATTTATGGTGTGTGCTTAAATGTTGGAAATTCTATGATGTGTGGCTTTCTTTTAAATAAGGCTAAGTGTTGTGATGGTTTGAAAGGAATGGTTGGATCCCAAGAGGGGGTTAAATTGGATTTTATAAAATTTTCACAAAACTTTGTTGGAAGTTATAATGATTGTCTGAAATTGTGCAATGCTAAAGACAGTAAACCAATTCAGAAAATCAATATGCTATGCTAAAGATAGTAAACTAATCAAAAAAATCAATATACTATCAAGATGAATATTTAAAGAGTGCAAGATAATAAAGAGCAGATATAAATGTGCACAAATTAAAAAGTTAGGGAGAAGAAGATAGAAGCCAACAATTTATACTGGTTCGGCTAAACCAAGCCTATATTCAGTCCCCAAGCAAATTGAGTATTTAACTAGCAAGCTTGTATCGGTTGGTGCTTCCAAAACCACAACAAGTTCGATCCGGATACTTATTGAAACCACTTCAAGTTTGTAACCGGTTGGTACTTGTCAGCTACGAAAATTTGATCTAGGTATTTGCGAAACCACAATAGAGGATTTATGAATCTGGGCTCCTCCACTACTTAATACAACTCAAAATGATTTCTGGTTGATATAAATCAACAATATACAAGAACTATCTTGAAAGAATAGATAAATACAAATAAAGCTCTCTATAACTCAAATGATGGAGAGTATGCAAGATTTGGCTCAAGAATTGTTTTCTTTCTCCTACAGATGATAGAACAAGATAATATTATATTGTAGTACTTTGTTCTAACATAAAAATGTGTATCTAGGGTCATATATATAGGAATTTGAGAATATAGCTATTATAGAGTCGTTACACACTTTAAAGTGCATTCCAGGTGGTAATCAGTTGACTATCAGGAGCTACTAGTCGACTAATAGCTCAAATATAACTGTTAGATTAAAAAATGACCGTTATAAAAAATTTCGGGCTATTAGTCTACTAATCAAGGTCCATTAGTCGACTAATTGCTATCTGTAAAAAATCCTGTTGCCTTGGACCTTTTAAGCTCACTTTAAGAATTCATAACTCTCTCATTTGAATTCTATTTTAAACAAATAATATATTGTTGGAAAGCTCTTAAAGTCTAGTTTCAAATGAAATAAGTTTTACTCAAAAATTATTTTTCATTTAAGAGATATGATTAAAATACTGAACAAAGGTCAGAATAAAATAATTTTTGAGTGCAGCCAAGTCAACTTTCAATTTTTCAGAGTTTACTTTAAATGGTCATATCTTTCTCATTTGGACTCGATTTTGAATAATTAAAATATCTTTGAAAAGCTCTTTGAGTCTACTATAAATGGGATTAAGAATCTTGAAAATATGATTTAACATTTTAGAGATATGATAAAAACAGTGATGAAAGGTCAAAAACTAACTTTTGTAAAAACTTCATATCTCACTATCTTTTTTATTTAAAACAAATGATGTTTGTTCAAAAAGCTTGAACCAATGGATGAAAATCTAAATCATTGGGTTGCAAAAATTTACTAGCCTATTGAAAATATATCTAATATAAGCACATAAGCTATCTTGATTTATCCAAGCTTCCAAGACTTTAAATCTTCTAGTTCTTCTCTTCTTGGATACTTGCATATTGTTCCTTTGAGTGAAGCATGATGTTGATATTCCTTTTCCTTCAATCCAATGCTCACTCTTCTTATTTTGAATTAATCTACATAAAAGAATATCTTACTTCTAAATCAAATGGTTAGTTCAATTGCATGACTCAAGTATAAATTATTTCATTCTGAATAATATGATCATGCTTAAAATACTTGTAGCAAATATGATAATAATTAATCTTAATATATCAATGCTACATTTCTTATATATTTGTCATCATTAAAACTTATGGCATGACACCTTTGGGTAAACATGGTTGACCTTGGGAAAAAAAGTCAAGGGACATGGAGGGAATTATGCTTATTGTTGCTTTTTAAAATCTTTTTTGGTTGAAGCATTTCTCCATATAACATTGAAGCTCTCCAATCTCTTCCCTCCATTGTTTTTGGCACCTCTCTCTTTTTGGACTCTATCACTTCCTCCTCCAAGCTCCTTAGTGGTGGTATCTCTTGATTTCCCTTATGAAGCTTCAAGTCTTGTAAGTGTTTTTTCATCTTTCCTCTCATTTTCGCAACTTAGAAACCCTAGGTAGGGAATGAGGTATTTTTGGAAAATGAGAGTTTGGGCATGGCTTTAAACTATTTCCTTGTGCTTATTCAAACCTTGAAGGGTATTTTTTCCCAAAAAAAAAAAGATTGCTGGAGAATTATGCTTTTAGAGGAAACATTTACAAAATCTGAAATATGGGAAAGTTTGGGAAACTCCTTGACTATTTAATTCTTGCGGTGATTCTCTTATCTTGAATATGTGCTTTTGAGTTATTTGGGTTGAGTATACATCCTTGTGGGATGGTGGTTTAGGTTGGGATGGTTTTTGTGATGGGATTGTAGAGGTTGGTTTTTTGAATTTCGAAAATTGAAGGCTATTAGTCGACTGTCACAAAGGGACTAGTCAGTTGACTACTTCTAGAGCTTGCCCAGCTCAGGCAGTAGCACACTAGTTGACCAATGATCAACAACCAGTCGATCGGGTGCATTCTAGTTGGAGTGCAATTTAGCAGTGTCAATACGGGCTTACGCTAGCCTGCCTATATTTAGGTGGGCCTGGACTCCCAATAATTTCTAAATGGGAAGGCTCGAAGGTTGCTCGCCGGCTAGCTCGTATTTTTTTTTTTTTTTTTGGATTTTAGGCTTCCAGCACTAGGTTTGCCCCTTTGATCCTAAAACAAAAAAAGACCTTACCATCCATAACAGCCAAAGCGTCAGACCCTTAGTGTCTCAAAAGTCAAAATCTTTATTCCCATCATCACACTTCTCGCTGTCTCAATCTCAATCTCAATTGAATAGCTGAAGCCCTAAGTTCACAATCTCTCCTTCCCTCTGATGTTCTCATCCATTGCTGAACAATGTCTGAACACCCAAATTCATGATCTCTCCTTCCCTTACCTATTTTACCGCTGTGTTATTTCTGACCGGTATGAAGGCTGTTATCTGTGCTATTTTTTACCACTTTGAGGTCTGTCGACTATCATTTGTGTTGTTTCCTAATTCCTTACCTCCACCATTCTCGCACGCTGTTGTGCTGTGCTTTGATTCTTGATTCAGGCACTCCTCTTCAGATCTCCCTCTTTCCTTCTCTGATTTTGGAAAAAAAATAAAAAAAAAAACTCAATGGCAAGCGGGCTGGCCTATGAGCTCACGGGCCAAGCACGGGCAATCATGGACTTCAACATCCAGGCATGTATTAATAGTGCTAGTGCAATTACTAGCTAGACACAGTATCAGCCGATCGATTACTCTCTGTTACCCTGCTAAGAAATTTGGTAATTTCGAGACGGTCGACAGATTGGTGACCATCAGTTTACCGATGGCTTTTGGAAGTGTTTGGAAAGATGATTAATCCTTCCTTTTTTTCTTGTGCCTGATTTATAGGGTAATACTTCTCTGGCCTTGGCATCCTTATCCTTTCGAGTAATTCACACATACGATAAAGTATAAGCTTGGAATCGAGGTAAGTGAAACAACATATATCTTTAGTTAAAGAGTTATGGATATGACCTTGAGATTTAATTGTGTTAATGAGTTAAGGGAATGGCGTGCCTATTACGTGATGTGTCAAGGTTGTGGATTCTGACAAAGACTTGAACCTTATTGTGATTACGCATATATGTAGTATTAGAGTATTGCATGAGTGGTAATTCTACTATTGGATATGTGTGTATCATGTCTTTGTGAGGCATTTAGGTTATTATGTAGTACTAAGGTATGGTATATGTCATGACTAATATGTGTCGTGGTGTGACACTCTTTATATTTAGTCATGGTGTGGTGTTTGTAAGTTATATTAATTATCTTTCGACCATAAGCTGGTAGTATCTAGATAGCTGTGATGTTAGGAGATAATTTGTGTTATTTCACATTTTATGTTATTGTGTTTATGTTCTTACTCACACTCCTTACTCTTGAATCTTTCAGAGTCTGTAGCTGAAGAAGGTGATGTGTATGAGAAGTAGTAAGCCTCCAGTTGCCAACCCCTTTGAACCCTTGGGTTGGTCCTTATTTTGAGTTTGGTCAATTATTTGGATTCCTAGGTGTTGCTTTATGACTACATAGGCAGTCTAGGACTTTTTATGTAAGTGAATTGTGATCTTGGGTTATAATGGTTCTTTTGGCAAATAGATGATGAGATGCCATATATTCTTTTGTATAACTATGAATATTTTATGAATGGAGTGGAATAGAAAATATTATCGTATGCATGGTGGATTGAATATGAGTATTCATTAATAATCAAAGGAAATTCATGGTTAATTGTGGTTATCAGGCTATGTTGTTAGGCCTATGATGTGAGTGTAGTCTCATCACTGTGCCGGTCACAAGATGTATTTTTGGGGATGTGATAAGTTGATGTTTCCTAGAAGCTTTGTAGTCTTGTAGGTCACCTAGGGGTGGTTTAGTAAATTTCTGTAAAGAATTTTGTATGACTATTTGAAATATTTGTTAGAAGCCATGTTCCCATGTATTCTATCCTTTTTTTTTGTTAAGAGGAATAGTTTGGAACATAGAGATTTATGATGTTGTATGGGTGTTTGTTGGAGAATTCGAAATACAATGAAATATTTTTCGTATAAATGGTGTGAATGAATACCTCTGGGTGTGAATGTTGATGTTGGCTTATGGGGAAAGAGTTTCCCTTATGTTATGTCGGTCACGTGCTCAAGTTTTTGTATTGTGACAATTGTATACACATATGTGTTGTTTTAAGCATGTTATATGTGGTTCAATTATAGAATCTACTATTGTAAATATATATACCAATTTTAATATTATTCTTCTGCTTAAAGACACGAATAACGAAATGATGAAAAAAGCACATTATGATAGTGTTCGTTACTTAGACTTAACCATGCATTAAGGGTTGAACGCCTAGCAGAAATGCAAGCGTTCAAATCGCATGAGTCTTTAAATCATGCAATGCATTATTTTGGAATCCATTCGTGGCAGGATTACAGAAGTTAAAGATGCTAAGGGTTTCTTGAAAGAGATCTCTGATCGATTCGCTCCAAATAAAAAGATCGAAACTAGCACTATTTTAACTAAGCTGGTTTCAATGAGATATTAGGGCAAGGGAAACATAAGGGAGTACTTCATACTCGTGCATTTGGTTATAATCTCTCTTCCTTCTGAATGAGCTTATTGGACAATGTGTGCAAGAGGTAGAGAGGTTAAAGCATGACAATGATGAGAATGCTCACTTAGCATCCTCTTCTGGTACAAAGAGTTCCTCTAACAAGAGGAAGAAAACTCTAGAGAAGGTCAATATAGTTCAAGGGGCATGCATTTTAACTGTCAGTACTAAAGTTAATTCAGTTTTAGTATCTAATGATTCTTGGTGAATATATTTAGGTACGACTACTCACACAAGTGTATCTATGCAATATTGCGTAACAACCAAAAGCAAATTGATGTTGAAAGATACATCTATATGAATAATGGAAATCGGTAGACTGTGGTAGCTATTAGCTTATTTAGGTTATCTTTTAGGGAATGAACATACATTACATTCAGAAAAGAATTTTGTTGTACCGTCTTTTAACAAGATTTGATTTTTGTTTCATATGTGAACAAATGTGGGTATTCTTGTTCATTTAGTAATGAAACATTCAGTGTTTTCTTAAATTCTAAATTGATTGTTTCTGGTTCATTGATTGATAATCTTGATCATTGATTATTTCCTTGATAACTATATTGTCACATCCCAAAAATTGAACATGTGAACAGATATTACTCATTTGATAAAATTCTCAAACATAAGTTATTTACATATATTCTGTAAGGTTTTACATTCAACCTTAATCATTCATTCCACACGACAGAATTATATTCATCTGATAAGCAAATATAGACATATATAATCTGATGTTTTTATCTCATCGCAAGCCTAGGAGACCTATAGTAAGTACAGAGTGTTCCCAGTATTCACATTAATAAGTATTGGTATCCCACCAGACAGAAAGAGAAAATAATTCCAAGGGACTTCTATTCTTCAAACGGATACTCTTCTTCCTTGTTTTCTGTATCTGAAAAGATAATCATAGAGAGTGTGAGTTTATTTAAAAACTCAGTAAGTAAATAACTGTACTATATAAAATATCAAAAGTACAAATACCACATTTACTCATATAATTAATTGTCTTATACATCAAGTAGTATGAGACTCTAACCCTTTCAAACTCGTGAATAAGATTTCATAGATATACACCGAGTAGTATGGGACTCTAACCCTTTCAAACTCGTGTATAGGTTTCATAGATATACACCGAGTAGTATGGGACTCTAACCCTTTCAAACTCGTGTATAGGTTTCATAGATATACACTGAGTAGTATGAGACTCTAACCCTTTCAAACTCATGTATTAAATCCCGTAGATCTTTACTCATTAATAAGATAGTGAGAATTTATCACATAGTACAATTGCCATGAAATAAAATAATTTCTACATACTCTTATTTCTACTGATCATCATATACTCTCATATGAAAAATTGATTGCTTAATATCCAAATAATATTGTAAATGGGACTTATATTGTACTTTGACTAGTAATATCAAATTAGCTTAGCAAGGTTATTCACTTACCTTGATGTTTGTCCAAGTTTACCTTGTTCCACACTAGAATTTGTGTAGGAAAATTTCCTAGTAAAATATATTACAAGGAAACATAAGAAAGGAAACAAAATCACGAAAATATGCAAAATTTTCTGATTGCTACAGTAATGGTTCGCTACAGTGACGTTTCGCTACAGTGACGGTTCGCTACAGTAACGGTTCGCTACAGTGACGTTTCGCTACAGTGACAGTTCGCTACAGCAACGTTGATGATTCATGAATTATCATCAAAATCTTCAAGAACAAAACCTCTTCTGATCTTCTATATAAACTGAAATTTAAGGAAAATAATGAGATTAAAGCTTACCTTTGATCCTTACAAAGCTTTTGAACCGAACAAATAATCGAAATTCTGAAAATCAAGGAAAGGATTTGAGAAGAGGATGAAGAAACGAGAGAAAGCGAATTTACTATTCACTTCAGCTTTGCTTCGATGCGTGAGAAATGAGGGGGTACTATTGAAGCTTTATATTAAATATTTCTAATAGGTTATTGAATAACCCATGGGTATCCATAACCCAACATCCAAACCCATCCAGTCAATTTACAATAAATGAACTAATTGACCATTCTTAAACCACTTTTCCATGAATTTCACCATTCTTAGAATATATCCCACATGGTGTAAATATTCAGTCCAGTCATTTAACTCAATTTTCATAAATAATATTCAAAGAGAACAATTAAATATGAAAATTAAAAATGACCAAAATAAATAACTAAAGTAACGTTGTAAAATTCTAAAATACTCTTAGGCGAATTATATTCCAAAATTAACGGGTATTACATATATGAATATGCATTCTGTAAATTTAGTACTAAGCCTAGATTGACTGAAGATGGCATATGCGTCTGGGGCATATTTCTAAACAGAGAATGCAAAGCTTATGTCAGAAGATCCTATAAATATCTTATATTGAGAGTATAGATATTTGTGTTAAATGTATTAAATTTAATACTAAGCCTAGATTGACTGAAGATGGCATATGCGTTTGGGACATATTTCTAAACAGAGAATGCAAAGCTTATGTCAGAAGATCCTATAAATATCTTATATTGAGAGTATGGATATTTGTGTTAAATGTATTAAAGGCAAACTGAATAAAGTTAAGAGAACATATGCTACTAGAGCTAGTGAGACTTTGGAGTTAATACAACCTATATGTGGTCAATTCCCTACAGTTTCTTGGAATGGACAACGATATTTCATCAACTTCATAGATGATTACTCTAAAAATGAGTACATGTACCTGTTACATGAGAAGTCACAGTCATTGGACGTGTTCAAAGTTTTCAAAGCCGAAGTTGAAAATTAATTAGGCAAAAAAGTTAAGGTCATCAAATCTGATCGTAGATGTGAGTTCTATAGTAGATACGATGGATCAGGTGAACAACGTCCAAGGCCTTTTGCCAAATTTTGGATGAGTGTGGGATTATGCATAGTACACCATGTCTGAGACTCCTAGTCAAAATAGTGTCGTTGAGTGGCATAACAGTACTCTTAAAGACATGCTAAGAAGTATGATCAATCATTCTTCTCTACCATAATTGCTTTGGGAAAAGGCTCTTAAGACTGTTGTGTATATCCTTAATTGGGTACCCAATAAAGTAGTATAGAAGACCCCATAAGAGTTATGGATAGGCAAGAAGTTTATTATTAAGCACTTGCAGGTCTAGGGCTGTCCAGTTGAGACTAGACCATATAAGCCTAATGAGATAAAGTTGGTCATGGATTGTGAGATGTTATTTTGTAGGGTATCCTGAGAGGTCAGAAGGTTTTAAGTTTTATGACCCTTCGATTAGATTTGTAACACCTCAGATTCTCATGTGTTATTGTAAGTGGTATAGTAGTGTGCGTGCGGAGAATACGAGAGAAATTTTTCCATTCAGATGGGAGAAAAATAGCATGAAGGAGTTTGGCACCTTGTAAAATTCGATGAATGGTATGGAACGAGAAAGACGAAATGAGCCATAAGTTTTAATAATGACTAAATTGAGATATAATTATTTTATAAAACCCTTCAGTGGAGAGGAAAAGTAATTAGAATTTGGGAAACGAGTAATGAAAATATGTGGTGCTGTTAAAATGTGAAAAATATCTAAGTCGAAGAGAATTACAATTTTGCCCTCACATAAGGTCAGGTTTTACGCTTGGCTTACACTACAAAAAAACTGGTGATTGTCACGATTATAATCATGGCTAAATAGTTTAAAACCGTGGCTAAAACAATGTAACCACGGTTGCAAAAACCGTGGCGAAATTAAGCATTGGCTTTTTCGTTAGCCACGGTTATGGCAACCATGATAACAACTACATAGCCACAGTTGGCAAATGAATTAGATTTATTTTTCAAAAATATTTTCTAAGTGAATATTAGCCACAGTTAAAACCGTGGCTAATAATTTAATTTTTTTAAAAATATATTTTTAGTTAATTATTTGCCATGGTTTTAAATTTTTGTAAAAAAATATATATATTACTGCATACAAAAAAATATGTACCTGCTAAATCAAAATACACACATCTGTAACCATTCTGCTGAAATCAAACATTAATGAAAATTATCCATTTAAATCTACAAGAACAAGAACCTTTTCCTCTAAACACAAATGCAATCAACTGAAACTTCGTTAGATGAAAATAAGAGCTTTATGGAATATTCTTGTATGATAGAATTTACCCATATCATACTTTCCAACAAGTGGTGGGCCCTGCAAGATATTTTTATGCAAAAAACTAAATAAGATAACTGATATCATTAAACTCAATAGTTCCAGTTTAGAACATGTTTTGCAATAATCAAATTATGAAACAGAGTTCCCATTAGTATAACATTCAATAATTTTCCAAAGCTTTTGCCCCTTCCCTTCTATCTGTATACAATAAGTCCTAAATTTCTAGTGGTTTTCTTCTTTTTAAAGGAAAACTAGTGCAGATGAAAAATAATTCCTTTTACTTGTATAGCTTCCTAAAGTAAAAGGAACAATGAAAAATAATTCTTGCAACAATATGACAATCTAGTGCAGTGCAGATGGTGTATCTTCAATAATGGTGTTAAATCACAATGTGGTTTTACCAAGAAGAAAAAAAGGATTGGACATCATGCTATACACAAGGCACAGTTTGATAACTCCACAAGTATAGCCACGTACTAAATAGCCCACTAAGAAATGAAAAAATATAACTTTTCATAAAGCCCAACGTTGAACAAGTAGCTACTAAAGAATCTAGTATATTCATAAATGGAATCCCAGATGCAACCTAAGCTTACTTATCAAGCCCTATTCTTATATGCTAAAACAAAAGGGAATTTAAAAAAAGAAAAAAGAAAACATGAAAAACAACATTTTCTCCAAGAACCTACATCAGTATATTAATTTACAATTTTCTACACAAGCAAGCATATTAGTTAATTGATTAAAGGAGCTATAGAGAATTAAGATAAATACCTCACATCTCAATTTGAAAAAGGAATCTACTGTCAATGAAAATACCTGACTGAGGATATTGGCCAATGAAAAAAAGGCAAGATACTACAACTAAAATATTTTCCATAACTAACACCACATTACCTCCTTAAGGGCAAGTACTGTTTCAGTAAGGAAAGTAGCAACAATTTCATGCCACCTCAACTCCTGATTATCCTATATGCAGTATATAATTTCAAATACATAATCCTTATAATTAACAGTATATGAATATTCTACAACATATCAGATGAATCATGACCAAAACAACTTAAAGTTTTGGAACATGGAAGCAAAACTAGTAACCTTAAATACCTTTGAGAGATGGACCATTAAGAAGTAAAGGCAATTGAGTATGTGGCTTTTGACAGAAATATGGCAATAGTCAAGTTAAGGATAATATCTTAAATCATCACACACATGTTGTGGAATTGAATTAAAAGGGAAACAAAAGATCAGTAATAGATTTTTATCAATGAACAAAAGTTAACTAGATACATTGATAATTAATTTGTCTAAAAACATTATTTTAAATACATAAATTGTAAATATCAAGTTCAATGTGAATACTTCACATTACACTAATAAAGTTAAGAATTACCTTTGTGTAGATAGTTAAGCAACAGAGGTTGGTAAGTTGAACTTAGAAAATCCACCCTAATAACAGCAACAACCAAACCAACTACATTGGTTATCACATCAAAATAGTGATCCTGGTATCATCCCAAAATAGTGAGGTTGGAGAGGAATGATTCAGGTCTTATATGGTAGTATTGCGCAAGTTATTGACAATTTCACCTGTCAAGATTGATCAGTTTTACTATAGAACATTTAAAATACAACATAAACAAAATTGAATATTACTTCTATCAAAAGTAAAATGGAAAAAAGAGTCAACAACATTAATTGGCAACATGAATATAGTGAGTAACAATAACAAAAACACTCACAATGTGCGCAATGTCCCTTCAAGCTGTCTTTTGAGCTCTGTTTCCTAGAATAGCTAGCCTCTCAAGTTCTTCTATACTTAGACTTACCCATCAACGTCAATAAAAGAATATTTAATCAGTTCAAAGGCCAAATGTCACTGGCTCAGTTATTCTTTAGCTTGTTATAAGCATTAAATAGCTAATATTGTCTGTTCTCATAGCTTCATTCATATTCTTATAATTTTTGGAAGGTTGATTTGTGCCATTTCAATCTATTTTCATTTTTCCAATTAGTTAATCTCCCAGCATATAAATTTGTTTTTCTAATGTCATAATAATGCGTCTACTGTCAAAATACTTTAAGGAATGTTATGCATATTAAAATAAAATGAGATTTTGTATAGGACAAAATACTTAGAACATTCAACCATGAAGGCATATGTTACTTTGTCATATCTGAAATGTTGCTTGAATCAAATATGCAAAGCATTATAAATGCAAATGTAGTATAGATTACTCAAATTCTTAATATACCTTTTCTTTTGAGTCTATTTGGAGGAATGATTATACCAAGCACCCATGTTCAGTCTATTTCAAATATAATAGGTGAAATGAAGTTGGAGTAACAAAGAATATACTGCCAACAAAATCTACTTAGAGAATGACATGAACAGGGCATCCCACCAGAAGAAACCATAAAAAAATTTAGAAGAATGAACTAATCATTTCAAAGCTTCTACAACTGCCATATCACACAACTAGAGCTATCAAAGTAGTTAGTTGCAAGCACTCAATCATGCTTCTTCAGCTAGACACATATTCACAATTCAATTAAAAATGTAATTTAAGTTTAAAAGATGAACAGTAAAGACTTATGCAGGGTGTGCTATCTAAAATTGCAGTAGTTACTGGAATTGCACCATTCTCCCTCACAATAGCCTCCACCTCTTTGGCAATTTACAAATTTTTAGTATACGGGATCCCTACAAGCAAGAATAAATTCAATATACTACATCTAATATTTTACATAATATCATGTACAAACCCATGTGAGCCAAACTATTGAAAAACTACCAAGTTTATAATCGACAAAAATAAAATCATGTACAAGAGGGAAAAAAGATATTAACTATTTAAATAAGAAGGGGCTAAACAAAATTTCAATCCTATGACTGTTCCTGAAGTGTCAATACCTTGGAGATGCGACATGGACCCTGAGTGAGGTCGTCACCAGTGGCAGAGACTCCATTGCTCTTGGCAGAAATGTGAGAAGATGATGAAACAATGGTGGAGAGTAGAGATTGAGAAAAAGTGAAACGCGCGAATGGTGAAAATGGAGAGTGGAAAAAGGAAAAGTATAAAATGAAAAGTGAAAAAGTCAAAACAAAAAAATTGGAGGGAGATGAAATGTATCAAGTGCTTTTTTTTTTCCCACGGTTCACTTAGAATTTGCTACACCTAATGTATACGTAGCAAAATAGTAAAATTAAATGGATGTTAGCCACGATTTTGTTAACTGTAGGTAAAAAACCATGGCTAATAACCAAATTTTTTGTAGTGTTAGGGGTAATTTTGTAATTTCCCTCGTGTGTGTGTGTGTGTGTGTGTATGTGTGTATATATGCGTGCGCGCATGCATGGGACTCTCTCCTCCCTTACCTCTCATCTTTGGCTCTATAGAGCCTTACTCCTTCAAGCCTCCGATCACTGTTCTCTGGTGTAAGGGTGATCTTTCTGGCACCAACCTTCACCGAAGAAGCTTGAAAGAGGTAAGAATTCCAAACTATCCATTTTTGCTCATTTCCATATTTAGAGCATTTTAGGTTGATTTGGGGCTTAAATGGTTGAATTTGAGAGTGGATGGTAATTTAAAACATTCCTACATGTTTGATGATGATTATAGAGCAAGAAATTTGAAGGAAACCATGAGAAAACCTAGGATTTGGGGTTTAGAATGATGAAATCTAAAAGATGGGTAAAGTTAGGTTTTAAGTGAGGAAAATGAATGATTTAAGGATGAACCTTGGTTGTAATTGGATTTTATTGCTTGGGGATGATTCCTAGTGATTAGAGGAGTGATTTTGAACCAAAAATCATAGAAAATGGTCAAGAATTAGGTTGGGAATGAGAGAAAACTGAGATGGAACTTATTTCTATGAAATAGGGGTGGGGGTCTGCAAGTCACCATTGGAGCGAAGGTTGGCATTGCAGCGCCAGGTCTAGGCGCTACAACTATGGCCATAACACCTTGACTATTTCTCTTTGGCACTGCAGCGCCAAGGACTATCCTAAAACATGTTTTTCATGTCTTTTCTCATATGTTTTCCATCCCAATTGATTAGGAGACCTTTTCTAAGGATCCGAACAAGGATTTCTTCTCTAGACATCAAGGATTCAGAATGGAATAGATAGCTTGGAGTTGAGATGAGGAATTTCTCTACCTTGCTTCTTTGATTATTTTCTCTAAGGTTATTGACTTGTGATTATTTGCAATGTGTGTGGATATGAATGACACCCTAGTTGGGTGGTTCATTAAAGATACTTCTATGTGGGGAATGAAAATTTAAATTGCATCGAGGTTAGGATTATATGCCTTGGAGAGATTCTTAAATATGTGTATGATGATAGTGATCACATGTGAGCCATGAAATATATTTTATGTAAGCATTTTAATGAGTTGTGATTCATGAATCGTGTATGCTTGTTGTTGAGGATAATTGATTTGTGGCCTCGACCGATGTTGGTTACATGTAGCGACATGTATGGGCATTTTGATTCGATATTTGTGTGGTTTGGCATACAATCCACTCTCTTAGATGTTGTTGGCATCCTAAGGGTATTATGTTTAGACATGTATCCCTACCCAGTCATTTTGACCTGTTATTGTAAAAGGGAATCCATACACATATGCATATGTATTCATACACATAAACATACAACTTTAAGAACTGAATTTTGTAACCAAGTGTGTACCTATACATTTGGAGAGGTGTAGGATTATTATACATATGTTATGGAGGTAGGAAGTACACATATGCACACCCTTAGGAGCTATTTGGAGTAGCGAGTTTGGAGAACCGATGATGAATATATATTTGACTTAGGTGCCAGTTAAATAAGTAGTGTTGATGCTCTGTAGGTTTAGGTATTGTGATATACCTTGATTGTGGAATGGTGTGTTCTCATGGGATATTGTGGTTTGTGATGAGATGGATGGTGCGTATAATTTATAGCACATAAAATATTCCAGCAAGTATACTGGGTCGCAACAAGTAATAAAGTGATGAGTAGAGTATCGTCCCACAGAGATTGAGGTATCAAATAAAATTCAATTAGGCTAAGTGAAATGCTATTATGACTTATGAGGAAAATTTCAGAAATTACACAAAAAAGGGGGGGTGATGATTGAAACAACACAATATAAATAACTGAAATTTAAATAACTAGATAGAAAACAAAACAGAGAAAAGATGTGGATTGGTCACAAATTTCATGGAATTGTACATCATCATCATTTCCTTTGAATATTCTTGGCTAATTCTATTATGTAATCTTCAATCTAAAATTCTCAGAAAGTCTTCTAAGACTGAATTATATTAAAATTATAGTTAGGAAGATCTTCACTAATCTATAACTCAAATATAATCCTAATCACATCAATGCCCCGCAATCGCATATGATATGTTATCTCTTGTCCTACTCGTTACAAATACATAGCAAACACATGCATGTATAAATAACAAGCTTCATAGAACAATAAATAAAATAGAACTTTGGCCAAGAAAATACTCATTGGTCCAAATGAATTAAAGTACAATTTCCATTTCATCAAATGACCGACTACACAAGAAAATGAGATTGATTTCGTTGGTCTAATCCGATTAATTCATAGACAAATTAATCTTTGAATCATTGAAGAACAATTCAATTAAATTACAATCCATTCAATGTTGGCCAATTTTCTAAAATATGATTGAATCCAAAAGCTTTGAAATTACAATCTAACTTATCCAAAATAATTGACTAAAATCTTAGATCAACCATTCAATTAAGTCATGAAGCTCAAGAAAATTATTCAAGCCACATAAATAAAACTATCTATATTTAGATAATCTAATTTATGGTGGAAATTACAAGGTCAAGCTCAATATCTAGCTAACTCTAGCATAGACATAAAAATCCCAAACTCATTGAAGGTTCATCAAACATTCAAGAGGAAGAATAATTAGTAAAATCCATTCCATTAAACGAAAATGCATTAAAATCGAAATTGTTCAGCAACAAAACATCATAGAACCAAACTACATCAATCCTTAAACTTAGAAAATTACATGGAAGAGAAGGAAAAACATGACAGAAAACAGAAAATACAACAGAAATCTAAGAAACTATGAAGGAAAATGCAAGAAAATGAAGGAAAATAGGAGAAGGAGAGCCATTCCCAAGTGGGAAGGCTTCCTTTCCCTTTAACCAAGCTAGAGAGTTGCCTCTATGTTGCTCCCAACCACTGCTGCCCAAGGAAGGCATAAAAATGGTGCTAGGACTTCTTTTCTGAAAAATGACTTAGCCTCCTTAATAAATTTCGATTTTTGCAAATATAAAACTGATCTAACACATGCCTAAAGGGATATTCTGCCCTAAATGCCTCCTTGGATGCCTCTTCCATGATATGGCAGCACTTTGACAGCAAAACAGCAGCAAAATTAATATTTCTGCAGCAGCAGAAAAGTATGGCAGCAGCAGAATTAATATTTCTGCAACAGAAAGTGACAAACAGCAGCAGAATATCATGGCAAAATTAATATTTCAGCCATGCTTTTCTTGACCTACGAAAATTAATATTTCTGCCCAAAAATTCTGACTACATGGCATTGAATAAGAGTTCAAGTGGGCCCCACATCCAGCATATCCTAGTAAGCATCTACATCACCCAAAAAGTGCCACATTAGCATCCAAATCATCATCTTTGTCCATGTCAACACTTTTCTCTCCAAAATTAAAATTTGTAGGAATTAAATTGAGCATTTTACAATTCAAGTTCTAAAAATATAAAAATTGAGACACATTCAATCCATAAATAGTTTATACCCAATAAATTCCAAAACATAATAAAATTAGAGAATTGACAAAATTAAAGAGGCAAAAAGGACTAAAATAGGGACTAAAATAAATGGAAAAAGTATGTTATCAATGGATGGGTCTAAGAGTCGATGATGCCCAACTGGGCGAAGTAGGTCTCATAGGAACCTGAATCATAGGAAGAAGTCCAAAAGTTGATGAAGCCCGACGGGGTGAAATAGGTCTTGTAGGAACCCAGATCATGGGAAGAGGTCCATGAGCCGATGTAGCCGAACGGGGCAAAGGAGGGCTCATAGGAATCTCAACCATAGGGTGATTTTATACTATGTTGTTTGGATTCATATGTATGGCATTATATGGAAGTTATGTGTGTGTGATTGCAATGTCTTTGTGATTATTTTTGGATATGACTTAATGGTACATTCTTAAGGTCAGAGACTGGTAGTTACTAGAGTATGACATGTGGGCCAGGGCCAAGAAGGACATCCCCGGGGAGTATAGAGTGAGTTGTCGATGTAGGCATGAGCTAGAACTCTTGAGAGACAATTCTAAGATTCAATTTCGGTAGATGTCGTGCTGGTATAAGGATTGATTGCGAGGCATAGGCTAGGATCCACGAGAGACATCCCTAAGGTATATAGTGTGAGTTATAGGTGTAGGCATGAGTTAGAACCCTTGAGAGACAGATCGAGGATCCAGTTCTTGTGGATGCAGAGCTAGTATGAGGCATGATTTGTGGAAAAGACTATGAGCACCTGACCACTGTATGCTTGGATGTATGAATTTCAGTGTAGTTCTTTTTATATGTTGTGAATAAAATGGTTTCATTATGTGATCTGGGGCATGTGAAGGTGTTATGGTTTAGTTTAATTATATGGGATGAGGACATCCTTCGAGGATGATAATGATCGAGGTGGACCCTTGGTTACAGATAGGCAACGTGCATGTTGGATATATATTTGTGTGTGTGTGTGTGTGTGTGTGTGTGTGTGTGTATTTGTGTGGATACATTTTTTATATATGTACTCGTGGTGTAAATGCGATATGTGAGATTGATTATTTTTGTACTTGTATTTAGGCATATGGGTTGGATAAATTGTGGGGGTTGCATATGGGGTGTTTGTGCACACTTTGCTGGCTACATGTATTCATTTAAGGATTATTTAATTTATCTTAGACTTGTATTGTCATGTCTTTGTGTAAGGTAGAGTTTTTAGGTGAGTCAATAGATTAGACTTACCCCCTCACAGTTTCAGATATTAAAGGCGATTTTGTTTAGTAATTCAAGTAACGAGGATGCCTGCTCATTGTCCGGGATGAGGTAATGTTAATTGAGTTCAAGTTAATCTTTTAGTATTCTTTGTAATCGAGTAGGCCACTTAAGATTTATTTATCTTGTTTAGGATAATTGGTGTAATATCAGGCTTACGGAGATGTGGTGACACGTCATCCACACCGATCATAATTCCAAGTATAGGCTGTGACAAGATCTTTTTTTGACATTGGAATGTCAAATTTATTGAAGATATTGATCATATTGGGAGTGATTATCTAAGGAAATTGGGTTTGAAGAGGAACACATGAGTATTCCTAATACGGTCACGGTAACATCTAATCAGGCTACCGAAGATAGTTGAATCTTTGAATAAGGGAACTATTAAAAACACTACGATCAGGAGAGAAAGATCACTCCTGTTCAAGATTACGAGATTCACTCTCCTAAACTTTAAGAACAACAACAACCTCAAGTGGAAGTGTTATTGATTAGATCTACTAGAGAGAGGAAAAGTGCTATTTCAAACCACTATGTCGTTTATTTGTAGGAGCACGAATTTGACATCGGCATGTAAGATGATCCAATCACTTGTAGGAAGGCTATATATCATGACCCAATACCCATACACTGTTAAGTTCTCAACTTAGCACTATTTTGGTGCTATTTACCTTTTTTTTTAAATATCTATCTTGCCTATTCTTACAATTCTTTACTCATGTTTTGGTTAGTTTAGATTAGTTAGGTTTTTTTAGAGCTTTTAATAAATTGAGTGATTTCATTATCAATTACCTCTGGTCTTTGATGATTTATTATTTTCTAATATAGGTTTAGTTGGTGTAAAGCTTGTACAAGAAGATGGACCCTGTCAAAGGAAGAATTAGCTGATATCTAGCATTTTTATATACATTTTAATCCCTATCTTGGTCTCTTTGCATTTTCATCTATGGAAATTCTCCAATTTTATTACGCTTTGTGATTTATTGGGTCTGAATCAATTTTCGATAGAAAATGAATTGTTTTCATAATTTATGACTTAAATTATTAAAGACTCGATTTAATCCATTTGGCTAATTTTCAAAAATTAATTTTGTAGAATTCTTGCTGATGTGCCATGGTTGATGATGTGGCACTAAGGTGGACATTTTTGTTGACTGAACACCACATGTTTGGTGATTAGGCCTGTTTTTCTCTCTCCTTTGGTGGCATGGACATGTGGGGCCCTCATTTCAGATTTATCCAGCCCTTTTTGCCATGCATGCAGCCACCTCTTCCCCAAACTTTGCTTGAAGTGGAAGCTTCCCTTCCTATACTTTTTCTACACCAAGAAAGCATTTTCTGTTGCCCTTAATTCATGAATCTACATCAGCATTTCAGACCTCCTTTTGTGGCAGCAAAACAGTCACACTTCAACATCTTTTGAAAGTCAACTTGAGAGCATCTAGGATAGAATATTCCAAAGGCATATAGGGCTTCAGTTTTGTAATTCAGAACATTATTCTCTGGTTATAACTTAGAAATTCGTAGGTCACTTTTCCTCTATTTTTCTCACTACTGTTTTGCTGGTTTTGCTCTCATGGAGGGCTAAAATCTCCTTGTAATTAGCCTTGGTTGGAACTGAAGTTGTAATATAAGTTCATGTGCTTAATAAGATAAGTATTTATCTATTTATTCCATTTCCATTTTGTTTTTGCCTCTGGTGTGTGATTTATATTATTCTGATTAGAGAGCATTTTCATTTACTGGTTTTTACACTTTGCATCTGAGAAGTGTTTACTATATCTGGTTGAAATAGTAAATGAAATGGAAATAGTATGTAATGTTGGTCACCTTACATAAATTTGATTACTTTTGCTCGAGTTACATTTAGGTTATGCTAAAGGAGTTTTTCTTGATCATAACTTAGTGTGAATTAGTCTAGAAGTTCTTATTGGATATTTTATTATTTATATAATCAGATGATTAATAGAACAAGGACTTAGCATTTCAAGAGAACTAGGAAGATTACATCTTCAGGAAATACCAAGGCTGGTTGCATTTTTCTATTTGCTGTCAATTTTCTCTATTACTGATGTGCTGCTGTTTTGTTGCTGTTTACTATATTTTTATCCTACTGTCACAACCAAACCCCCCAATTTATGTGTTATGTTATTAGTGTTTGAGTGTTAAGAATAATTAGTTAATAGTTAGAAGTGAAGCTCTTTGAGTGAATAAGACCTGAGGATCACTATATTGTAAGATTGCCATAAATTTAATTTTGGGCGATTCGGCATCGTAGTGGAGTAAACCATTTGCTTTTTGTCTCCCACAGCTAGCTGTAGCGGTGGATTTCACAGCTATAGCGGTGGCTACTGGAGCTAAAGATTTTTAAGCCCGAAACTCTGTCTTCCACCTCTATAACGATAAGTCACGATTCTGCAACTCATTTTACTAACTTAAATAGCATCAGAACATACTTTCTAGGGTATTCTGAGTTGAGGGAAAGCCAGAGGACGCTGATTTTGTAGAGGGAAGAGGAGGAATCCCATTTTGAAGCTATCCAGACCCGATTTTCGTCAATCCAACCTCGGATTCATGGAGTTTTCTCTATCTTTTACTGTTTTCTGTAGTTTTAAAGCTATGAGTGGCTAATTTTTCTCTTCTAGAGTTGCTATGAACCTAATTCCAAATTTGGGATTATTTCTCTCTTTGTATTTGTGATTTCTTTTAATTAATACATGTCTTTTCATTCATTTACATTGAGTTTGCTATGAACTTAATCAATTTATAGTTTGCATGTTGCTCTTATCGATCTCAGGAGAGGGAAATAAGAGTGGAACTCTAATTAAAAGGGATGAGTGCGTAACCTTAACCTAAGGGGATTTCACTTGTTAACTGATAGACTTAGACTTAGCCCATATGAGGGATTGCGTAGGAGTTGAGTAGTTTAATTTAGATTCGAGAAAATCATTTTAAGCCATAAGAAAACCTAAGATTAACTTGTATAATTAATTAGAATCACATGTGCAAAGAGAGATTAATAATTTCTTGGACGGAAGAGGGGGATTAGTGACTCTAGGTTTTTATTTATATTAATTTAATCGAATCATTTGTTGGTCGTTGTTAATTACATTCTATTTTACTGATTTTATTTTTTTTCTAGTTCTTTGAATAGACTGCCTTTAATCTAATTTGGTTTGTCTAATTAACACGTGACCAGCATAGTGATGAAACCACCATCACTGTAAGCCTTACCAAAATTTTACCCTCGAGTTATATTATCAGTGATTTACCCATTTTATTTCACTTACTTTAATTCCATAATTAAAGGGATGACTTATTTTCTAAGATTATACACATTTCATGTCATTAGCATGAAGGAAGTATATCTGGTTTCCTCACTGCCTTATCTTACATATACATATCTAAGATAAGGAGAAAACATATCTAGCTTCCTCGCCATCCCAAACACATTATTATTTAACAATGTAATGGCTTGCATATGTGATGGTAATTTCATAACATTCAAATTTCATAATAAATCCTCCATTCGTATTAAATTTAAATGGAAGTCTAATTTGAATAAATATCCAAAATAAATCTCAAAACAGCATATAAAAAGTTTAATTATGCTAAAAATGCCAATCCTTACATAGATGTCCTAAATGACTACAGAGCGACCTAATAACATTAAATGAAACAAACAAAGGGCCTACTTGACAACAAAAAGGTCCGAAATAAGCAAGCTACTCTTCTGGCGGGTACTCTTCACCGGCAACTTAATCTGAAAAGAGAAACCATATGAGGCATGAGTTTAAAACTCAATGAGGAAATCGGTCTTGCCCTAATAGAATTCAAATACATCGTTAGTCATACAAGTATGTCCAAAGGCTCAAACTTAACCAAAAATTATAGTTAAAAGATAAATACTGGAAAACAACAAGTTCTTCCAAGAAAACCAATGGAACTAATACATCATTGGCCATATATCCCCGAGAGTGCACATAGGCCGACTCCTCATTTTCATTCCTGTCATGATCCACAACCTCATCCTCTCAGTTAGGGCCCCTCACGACCTAGGCTATACCTCCTATTGAGGGAGTCGTTGTCTCCACACTCATCGTTCAAGGCGCCCTCTGACCTGGCTTCTCACCTTGCCGTGAGAGGGGGTACTATCCTACGCAATCACAACCAACAGCACAACATATCATATTATAAACATAAGGCAGAATATAACATTTGCATATGTGACCAAAATCATGTGTGTACAAAATGACATTTAAAGTGTAATTTTAAGGAAATTCATACTATTCCCAACGTCTCAAGCATTAGTTATCATATCACCCCAAAACACATGTTTCAGCCTGTCCGTGTCTCTAAACTTAACAATTTAGAATTTATTTCCCTGAATCTGATATCCTGGATTCAGACACCACCCTATGATTTTTGGGAATATCCCACGTCATACTTTTTATCACTAATGATGCTAAAACTAATTAAAATAGGGTCACTTCACTCACCTGGGATCCTTGACGACTTTTTCCAAAGCTTGAATGCTTTCCCATGAACGTGAACCCGAAATAACAACAAAGGACATTTTTAATTTATGTCGATTACATTAGATGTCTCCATTAACAATAGCCTTTGAAATTTCAAACCTTAATTTAGTTGTTCATAATCTAACTTAATATCATATCATAAAATAAAATAAAATTTGGGTTGCAAGGTTTACCTTTCTGATTGAAGATCCTTGATGTTTTATATTTGGCGTGTAAGTAAGGTTTGTGTTTAGAGGGTGGTGCTAGAGGTTGGGGAAGGTAGTGTTTAAATAGGAGAGAGGGAGGAGAGAGAGAAAAGAGAGGACGACAACTTATGAGAGAGAGTAAGAGAAAGAGAGAGAAAGAGAAAGTGAGTGAGTGAGTGAGTGAGTATGTTTTTTTTTTATGAGATAGCTAAAAGGGAAAGAGAGGAGAGAGGGCGACAACTTATTAAGGGGGAGAAGGGAGGAGAGTGAGCAAGGAAATATGAAGGCCTTGGGATCTATTTATAGGTGGGGTGTCAAGGCTTAGTTAGTTCAAGTAGGATTAAGATATTTTAGATTCTTGATTATTCTTAGTTTAATTACTAATATTAATTCAACTAGGATTCTCCAGATTTATAATTATCCTAGTTTATTTATTATTTATATTAATTCAACTAGGATCCTTTAGATTTATGATTATCATAGTTTATTTATTAATATTTCACCTTATGTTATTTCTTCTTAATTTATTTATTGTTTATCAAGTCTGGGTGGATAGATTTAATCTAAGTATTCTTTTATTATTTAATCCTAATACTATTAGGTTTTGTAATTTAATTTAATTACTATTATTTTATTTGACTTATCTTTTTAGAAGTTATATTAATTATTATCTTTTTATGTTGCCTTATCTAATATTAAATCACTTGATTATTTATATTATGTTTCAGATATTAATCCTATCTTTATCTTAATTAAAGTCTTCTAGAACTCAAGGTTAATTAATTAATTAGATGGGTTCACGTCACACTTAAGCTTTTTACCTGGGCTTCACGCCTAAAAGCTTCAAGTGGGTCCACTCCACTAGCTAGTCAGCCTAAATGTATTTTGACTGGTTCATGGGCCTACCTCTTGGTCCTTTGGTGTGGGCCTTTTAATTAACACTTAACCTATTCCTAAATGGGCCCTGACTTACCTTACTTGAATCACAATTAGGCTTGGGTTGTATTCAGTTAATTAACTACATTTGGGCCTTAAATCATTAATCCTCTAGTTAAGCTTGTAATTGCCTGAAATTACACCAATCACTACTAAATATTTATTTTATTAAATTCTTAGGGATTTCTTTTGTTATTTGACTATTTTTAATTTTCCTTTAATTCTTACAATTTCTAACCCCCTAGGGTCTCACATTTACCTTACTGTAACATTTCACAATTTGAAGTATTTACAGTTTGACCCCTATCCAACTTTTATTTTTCACTTTAGTCCCTCTGTACCCCTAATCATATAACATCATATCTTATCACATATCATTCGTCATCCTACACAATTTATGCAACAAGAATGTACAATGCATGTTTTTCACTCACATATAGATAGTTTAATGCACATAGTGTCACGCTCCAAAAATCGAGCACGTGAGTTACATATAACTCCTAGGGTGTACCTCCGTGGTACTCCGAAAAATCTCTAAACAGTCCTAATATCCATAACTATGCAAATCATAAATTTTCCAAAAAAAGAGATTTACATAAATACTCTTTTGGGTTTAAAATATCTATGTCCCAAACCATGGAATACACAGACAAACAAAGTACGAAAGTAAATTACAGCCAAGACAACAATAATTTCATAAATACATTCAAGCCTAGGTGGCCTATGGATTACAGAGCGTTTCTTAGGCATATAATCCAAAAATTGGTTCCATGAACCCATCAATAAAAAATGAAGGATATCTCCAAAAGCCACTGCAGCTCTAGCAAACACCCTTCCTCCTCAGCCTTATATCTAAAAACTGATAACCACAAAGGATATGAGTTCATCAAAACTTAATGAACAAATGACTGTCCAATAAATTAATATATGGAACAAGTACAAATACTATAATCACTACTAAAATCAAAAATTGTATAGCAACCACAAATAGGCACAGAGAAATACACACACACATAAAGTGTATCATAAAACATCATCGTGCTATTCTCCCGTGAATCTATGTTCTCACATATGTCAGATTGAGTTGCAATTGAGTTGCAACTCAATGGGAATGAGCTAAGGGTCTACATTCCCCTAGTCTTAAATTTCTCGAGGTTCGTCCACAAGGGTTTACCCAAGTAAGGATTTACTACTCGATACTATGGTGGGTCTACATTCCTACCACCCCTCTATTTCCCTTATACAAGCCACACACAATCACCATTCAACACGTTCAACAATCAAACACAACTCCAAACATAACTCACAACATAATTCCCCACACACATAATTAATAGTCCTAGGGTTTACTGACTGGTTAGCTCGTGAGTCTACATTATGACATAATATCTTTTTCTACTTGCAACCCATACATATTATTATAACGCAACACATACAATAACCAATCCATTATTCCCAAATTCAACTCATAATATAATCTTCCAATTTTATAAGAATATTCCAATATCTAGTTAATACCACTAATTAGAGAATTTTACCAATTTAATTCCTATTTTGGTGTAAGTGAGATTTATATTGTACTTGAATTTAATAAAACTTAAAAGCAAGGTCACCTACTCACCTCGATGCCGATAAGGATTTACCATGGAAGATGTCTAAGAAGCATAACCGACAGGCTCCTGAAACCACCTAAAACCAATCCAAAACCACTTAGCATAAAATCTCATTTCCCTTTGAAACATCACTTATCCTTCTCTACCTAAATTAGGGTGCCAAAGTAGGCGGCTAGAATGTCTCCAAGAGGTTGAGCTTTTGCTGAATTGGCACTAAGCTTACTGGTGCCCACGGGTCCTTGGGCACCCAGATTTGGAGCTTAATGTTCTTCATATTTTTGGGTATAAAAATCACCAAAATTCCATCCCTTTTCATTCCTTTCCTCCATCCTTTGATTCTTGCTATAATATGGGTTTTTAAGAGTGAATTATGGTGATCAAAACCCCCCACAACAAATAAGAATAAAAATGGTTCCTTGGTTCTACTCAAAATTCCCAATCTTTTCTCCCGAATACACTTTTATCATTTCCTCCCATGAAACCAATTCTATTCTTCCAATAAGTTGTGTTTCACCATAATCAGCAAGAAACCAAAAGAAAACAATAAAGAAACCAAGGTAACAACACCAAAAATCACAAAATTCCAATCCTTCTCCTATAGGGCATCAATGGAGGAAAAGGAAAAAAAGAGAAGGATGATGGAGCTTACATCTTGCTTTAGAAATTCCGATGAACCGGAGAGTGAACAGAAAATGAAGTTCTAATCGGAAGAAAATGGATTTGGGAAGATGAAGCCTTGAAGCCAAATAAAGCAAAAGGGAGAAATTTCCTCTGCCTCTCAAAATGAGCTCCACCATGAAATGAGAGAGAAAAAGAGAAAGGAGAAGCTTTAAGGTTAATGGGTCATTGGGTGACCTATGGGTACCCATACCCAATTGCTCAAAACTCACTTGACCCAACAAGAAATATTTCACAAATATTTTATTAATTTCATTAAATTTTCTCTTTCTCTCATTTCCCATAATTCACAGAAGAATACCACACAACAATAAAATACTAAGTCCAGTTATTTATCTTCATTTCCACAATTAACATTCAAATAGAATTAATTAAATATGAAAAGTTAAAAAATGACTAAATTAAATTAAATAATGGCAATTTAACGTTACAAATGCTATAATACCCCCGATCACGTGACCTCAAAATTGGCGGGTATTACACATAGCATATGCAAATAGAAAAATAAACAAATCCTAGAAAATTTATCCACGGGTATTACACTATGTCATCCTGTAACTATCAAAAGTGGATTGATGCCATAAGGATGAGATGAAATCCATGGCTGACAACAAGTAATTGGATCTAGTAGAGTTACCACATAGTGCAAAACCAATTGGTTGTAAATGTATGTTTAAAACCAAACGAGATTCAAGTGATACTATCAAAAAATATAAGACATGTCTCGTAGCCAAGGGTTGTACTTGGTAAATGGGCATTGACTTTAATGAAATATTCTCTTAAGTTTTCGAATGATTCCTTTAGAGTTATAATGGCACTTGTAGCTCATAGTGATTTGGGGCTACATCAAATGGATATGAAAACGTTTCTCAATAAAGACATTGAAGAAACAATATATATGGTGTAGTCAAAAACTTTGAATCTAAATATTCAAAGCACCTAGTATGTAAGCTAAAGAAGTCCATTTATGGTTTTAAACAGGCATCTCGACAATGGTACCGGAAGTTTGATGAGGGATTTCATTTTTTGATTCAGAGGGAATCTAGTAGATCAGTACATATACCTCAAGGTGAATGGGAGCAAGTTTGTGATACTACTTCTATATGTCAATGACATACTGTTAATTAGTGTTTTCTTGTGTGAAACTGATTCCTTTCTTTCAAACAAATTTGAAATGAAGAATCTTGGTGAAGCATCTTTGTTTTTGGGGATTGAGATCTGTAGGGATAACACCATACATACTTTGGGTTTATCGCAGAAAACATACATTTAGAAAGTCTTGAGCGTGGGAAATCTCTTGTATACACAAGTGTGTACCCGTCCGATTTTGGTGTACATTGTGGAAATATTGGGCAGATATAAGAGTGACCCAGACATGACTCATTAGGTGGGAGCTAAATGGGTTATGAGGTACTTTCAAAGGAATACTTTGGCTTTATCGCAGAAGACATACATTTAGGAAGTCTTGAGCATGGAAAGTCTCTTGTATGCACAAGTGTGTACCCGTTCGATTTTGGCATACATTGTGGGAATATTGGTTAGATATAAGAGTAACTCATACATGACTCATTAGGTGGGAGCTAAATAGGTTATGAGGCACCTTCAAAAAATGAAAGTTTACATACTCACTTATCATATGTAAAATCGATTTGCCAGTTACTTTAATATTGATTTTGTGGGGTACATGTTAAGCTATGTGTTCATGTTGGCTGAAACAGTTATATCCTTGAAAAGTGTCAAACAGACACTCATAGCTTCTTCAACCATAGGGACTGAATTCATAGCGTACCTGTTGTGAGGCATCCATTCAAGCAAAACAACTAGAGTTCATCTAAGACTAATCAGATATACATTAAGTTTCTAGTTGTTAAAGGGACTGTTCAAAGTAATGTTATGTCAATAGATCATGTGGTACTGATCATATGACTGCAAAACATTAGTCTAAAGGTTTACTACCTAGAGTTTTTCATTAGCATGTAGCTCATATAGGTGTGGTGAACCTTTTATATTGTTGAGTGTATTGTATAATTTTTTATGTGCATAATTATTAGATATCCATTTGTGGTGTTTATGATATATAAATATGTGTTTTTCATATATATTTGTGTATGTGTAAATACTCTAAACTATGTGTTTGTTTTCTCACGTGGTTTAGCATAAAGTTGAAAAAATGTAGGAACCATTTAGAAATTGGCATGTTTGAAGATCCTTAACATGTAATTTCCATGCTACATATCTAGGCTTGATCTATGTCATTAGCTATATTAGGATTATGATTACTGTTGGGTTTAGTTTCAATTGAACTGGTTACGAAAGCCTCTGGTTTTGTGCTAGTATAGTTAATTGACCAGATTGTTGTGATATATTTGTCTAGATATCGAAATATGTGCACTATGGATTTATATATATGTGTATAGTATGTGCATACATTTTCAAAATTATATGTCATCTAAGTGAGAGAATTGCTAACATTATTTATTTTTTATATATTATTTACTTTATAAATGATATTTATAATGCTGGCAATTTATTTGAGTAGACTGACATATTAAGTATTGTATATTTATGGACATAATAAACTGGATAGTGTGTCATTTTGTCTTTTTTCATCAGATCAAAATAGTGAGAGAGTATCTCTTGTACTCTTATAGAAGAGTCTACCCACAACTTGATCTCTGAGTTACAAGAACAATGGCACGCTCATATTCTGCATCTTTATTGTGTTCTTATTACTTATCAAAAATCGACAAACAGTAGATTTATAATTATAAAATTTTTCACATTTGAGTTTTTATAAGTCTAGATTGTTTGGATTAATTTTTGTATCACTAACATGATAATATTAGCCTAATAGAGAATTCAAATTCGCAGTTACATCATACCAGCCCAATGTCACTAGGTGGTGGTGGTTATGAGTTCAAATATTTGCTACATAATATATAATATATATATATATATATATATATATATATATATATATATATATATGTTAGCCTTAAAATATCAAATGAAACTTCAGACAGGCTGGCAATTAATTACCAAAGTATTAGATTTCATTAAGACAAATAATTGTGGTTTAAAATTGAAGGAGATATAAATATCACATAAAAAAACAGATGTCAAATCTTAAATTATTGTCTATAATAATTGATAACACATTATAAGTGAAGGAAAAGGCATCACCGGTCTCCTTCTGGTCACAATAACACTGTTTATGAAATTATTTGAGTGATTCGACTATAACTTATATGTATAAATTTTGACATATAATTAATGCAAGTTAAAAAAAATGCACTATTTTTTGTTAAATGGCACATTTCATAAAATAACAATTAATTTTCCCTATAGATATAAGAATTTTTTCCTGCTATAATTAATCATGACCAAATGTTCCACTCATTCAGATCTGTACTGTTTATTATCACATCAGATACCGTTATTTAAAAAATAGTAAAAATAAATTATCATTCAATTAATTATTTTTAAAGTTATAGTTAGTCTGTGAAAAAGTTATAAATTTTTATTCTCTGTGATTATTTCTTAAATTTAACTTTTATTCATAAGTCTGAAATATTTTTAAAATGTGCTTGTTATATGAATTTTAAAAAAAAATATAGTCATAATTATTTTTAAATTAAATTGATTTAAATAACCAAAATATGATAAGTGTATAATCCTCCAATTAAAACATGAAAAGTATATGATATTTTTTTTCAAAAAAATAATTGTGTAATTTTTATAACTCTATATTACATAATTCATTTTTCAAAGAACCTTTTACCCATATTCTATTTTTAATAGAGAACTTCACATCAAAAATATAAAGAATTGTATATAAGTCTTTTTTTTTTAAATTATTTTACCTCAAGCTACATCAAATATAGTTTCGAAACAAATTTATTTTTTTAAAAGTAAAAATACAAAAGATAAGGTTTTATTGTTTTTCTTATAATGTCACTCAATTTTTAATCAAATCCTTATAGTTTGAAAATTGTAATTAAACCTCACATTTTTCTATATTTTTAATCCAGTCCATGCTATTATAAATATTTACCAATATTTAATTAAATCTTGTTGACGTTCCTAATTGTGTATATATCGACGCTCTAAATATATATATATATATATATATATATATATATATATATAGAACTAATCACTAATGCCAACAGAAAAGATATTAAAAAAATTAATTCACATATCTGTATCAATTTTTTTAAAAAATAATTAGAGAAGTTAATTAACTTGAATTACGTATTTTCATAGTCTCAAAATATTATATGATTGGTCACGTCAATGAAATTAATTAAAATTATAAAAAATTAAATTAAAAATTTAAAACCACGAAGATGAAATGAAATTATTTAAAAATTAAATAAAATTATATGAGGTGAAGGAATAATTAAAATACTAAAACAGAAAACATTTTACTGAGAGAAGAGTCAAAGTTGGGGGGGATAGTAGTTGTTAAATCATACCATCCAGCAATTTGAGTCTTTTCCAATGACGCATGCATGCATTGAGTGTCAGTCAGAAATCCAAGTTTCCATACATCACACCACAACGTGCATCCCTCACCCTTGCACCATTCACAAACCCCTCCTAAATTGAATTTAAAAAAATTAAAAATAAAAAGTAAAAAAGAATACGCCTTCTTTCTTCTCCTCCAGCACCGACTTTAAAATTAAAATAAAAAAGAGAAAATATCTTGTGATGCGGTCATAAATTAGAACTGTTTACACAGCCAGCTGTTGCTTGTATATATTTAGATTTCAGTTTTTCAACCTCTGAACAGTATTTAACATTCTGTATCAGTTGGTGATGCTACTACAGTACTTCGTACCTCTCTCTCTCTCTCTCTCTCTCTCACTCACATTCAAGAAAACAGAAGCAAAACAGATGTAGAGAATCACAGCCAAAAAGATATGAAAGAGAGGAAAAGAAAAAAAGAAAGAAAGAAAGCGGGCACTTTGCATGAACCTCTCCAAATCTGCCACGTAGCCTCTAATGCACGTGGCTCCCCCACGCCTCCCCCTTCCCCACTCCTCCTTATATACCCCCTTCTCTCCCGCTCCCTCCCTCTCCTTTCCTCATTCACATCACGGCTCACGCACACCACACTTCTCTCTCTCTCTCTCTCTCTCTCTCTCTCTCTCTCTCTCTCTCTCTCTCTCTCTAAAACAATGCCTACACCTACAACTACACCTACGCCAACGACACCGTTTTGCGATACAGAGAATCCCAATGGCGACTCCTCTCGAGAACCGCGTGACCTCCCTCCTTTATTCTCATCCTCTTACCCAATCACTCTTAAGGTATACACTTAACTAACTAACTCTCTCTCTCTTACAAAAAGACCGAGTTAGTACTTTGACTGGGTCATGGCACAGTCATAACTTGCTTGACCTTTGTTAATTCATCATTTTATTTCACTCATGCAGTTCATGGACGTGAGTTACCGAGTGAAGATGGATACCAAGAAGCACCAAGGAGGGAGTAGCAGCATAAAGCGATGTGTGTTCTCGTCACCGTCTGATGAGAGATCAACGCTGCAGGGGAGGACTATACTGAATGGAATAACTGGGATAGTGTCTCCGGGGGAGATCCTGGCCGTCCTTGGCCCGTCCGGGAGCGGGAAATCGACGCTCCTGAACGTGATTTCGGGGAGACTCCAAGGACACGGCCTCACCGGAACAATCCTCGCGAACGGGTCCAAAATTTCCAAAGCGGTTCTCCGTCGGACCGGGTTTGTGACGCAAGACGACGTCCTGTATCCTCATCTCACGGTCCGGGAGACTCTGATCTTCTGCTCGCTGCTTCGCCTTCCGAGAACGCTTTCGAAGGAGGAGAAGATCGCCGTGGCCGAGTCGGTGATCGCTGAGTTGGGGCTGGTGAAATGCGAGAACACTATAATCGGGAACGGGTTCATCCGCGGGGTCTCGGGCGGGGAGAGAAAGCGAGTGAGCATAGCGCACGAGATGCTGGTGAATCCGAGTTTGTTGATCCTGGATGAGCCGACGTCGGGATTGGACTCCACGGCGGCTCATCGGCTGGTGACGACGCTGGGCGCTGTGGCGCAGAAGGGGAAGACGGTGGTAGCCTCGATACACCAGCCGTCGAGCCGAGTGTTCCAGATGTTCGATAAGGTGCTTGTGCTCTCGGAAGGGCACTGCCTCTATTTCGGAAAGGCGAGCCAAGCCATGAGCTACTTCGAGTCGGTTGGTTTCAAGCCGTCTTTCCCTATGAATCCCGCGGATTTTCTGCTTGATCTCGCAAACGGTACGTCAACCTGTTTTTATTTTTAAAAAATTCTTGCTGTTTTATGTGTCTACTTGTTGCTGCTCTGCTCATGAATGGCTTCTCAATTGTTATTGATCCGGGATTTTAGTCTACAATTAATCACGATGATCCGTTATTAACTTCCTATTATCAAATTAATATTAGAGAGATGAACAGTGACAGTGAGTGATTGTATTTAGAGTGTTTTTCTGTTTTGTAGTGTTGGAGATTTTGTTTGTTAGCTACATATATAGTTTTTAACTATCCTTTTTACAAAAGAAAATTTGAATGTGACTTTGTTAAAATTTTCATCCATGTAGTAGCTACTCTGTTTTTTAACAAAAATGTTTTAGTTTGGGTTTTTGGTGAATGAGAAAACAGAAAATATCATAGATGGAGGTCGAACGTGAGTGGAGTTGATTTTCAATGTAATCATCAATCACGTGGTTCCGAGCACTCAATATTATTGTTACTTAATTTCGTTATATTATATTTAGATTTAAATTATAAATGAGTTAATTTGTAAATTGTTCACGAAAATTTCTTATTTATAAAAAAAATGAAACAAAAGTAGTACTAAATTTTAATAATATAAAAATATAGTAAATACTTTTAGAATGAGCGGGATCAAGTATTATAGTATTAAGGTCATTAAATAGGACAACATCATGTGGCACACATAATGTGTCTACTTTGGTAACCCCTTGCTTTTTTCCTGGCAAGGCCTTGTTGTCATAATTGCGGGCAATGTGGAATGAAACATCACGCCGTTCTCATATGGATTATGATTCATTTGTTGATTTAGTTCTGGCTTCACTACCTTTAGCTTCACACAGAGGGCAGACAAACAATATATATATATATATATATATATATATATGCCTCTGATGTAAGAAACACAATCAACACACACACAAATACAAGACACACTGTACAATAAATTACTAAATTATATATAGGATTGCCCATCCCCAGTATTACAGTGGAGGTATTGGAGGTGATGGGATGGCAATGAAGATGAAATATAACAAAAATTAATAATAAATTATATATATATATATATATATATATAGAGAGAGAGAGAGAGAGAGAGAGAGATTAACTTACTGAGTAGTTTTGATTTTTGCTTTTCATTTTATGGCTTTTTCTGTTAGTGGGAAAAATTTCTTGATATGGATACCACGTGTCCTCATTTTTTGAAACTCATCGTCACTTACTACTGTTTTTTTTTTTTTTTAAGCCTTAGCCACTTAGTGTTTATTGTTTTTTTCTTTTTCTTTTTCAAGGGCCAACCTGATCTGATTCCTAATTTTTGTAGTCTGTGTCCACTCTTTTCGTTTCTGTTTCATCTTTGCCACAAGGCCAAACAACAACCACCGACTCCTCCAACAAGAATGACATATCGAGATTGTCCCTTTACGCTAACTACACCCTTTTTTCTAATGGAAAATTTAGTCCACATGTGTCACATAATTTCAAATTAAGCTCAATAATTATCTTTGGAATTTTGCTTGTAGAGTGTGGACTTGGTCTACATATGTACCCTCTATGACATTATTTATGGACTCTATACATAAATGAATAGTAGTTAACTAATAACAAAATTATATAATTTATAATTAATATAGATTAAATTTACACAAAATGTCTTCTAGAATTTTAGATAATGAACTGAGGGAAGTTGATAGAAACTCAAGCAACATATATTGTGTTATTTATTATATGTGTGAAATATTCATTTGGTTCAAGAAGGGAGATATGATGAGACAGCTAGCTAGACTCGCTTCATTTTAAAAAAATAAAAGACAAGCTTTCCTTGGAAGGCTGGAAAGGTGATTGAAGAAAAGGGAAATATCAGGCTTTAAGAAAGCTTTCAATTTCCCTACCAAGTAGTTCGTGTCATTTTTGTGTGAGTCTGGACTTATTCCTAATTGTTCGGTTGGGAGGGAAATGATAGAGATGACTTGCGAAGAAGTATGGACCCTATTATTTCACTATAACCATATCCTTTTCAACAGGAATAACTATGAATGCTTTGGACCACATCGATTGGAATACTACTTTTGTTGTCGTGTCGGAAATAGGCATCTGAGTTGACTTATGTCATTCATAATAGGGATCGATCAATAAATGAATGCAATAACAAAGCAAGTTATATACCTTTTAAAAAAATTGAGGCAGTTTTGGTATGTACATTGGGACATTCTTGGATAGATAGAGTATTTATCACATCATCTATATAAAAAGTATAGCTCACACATAAGAGTTAGAGGGACTTTTGTTTTGGGTGAAATGGGAAGCATATATTAAAGATGAAAGTAAGGTTCAGAGAGTTAGAGGGACTTCATTACATTAGCATTGTATATTTGTAATTGAATCTCATTCATTTGTGAGTATAATTCACATCGAGGGTTAAATATATATGACCCTCTTTCTCTTATTGAATGAATTCCTTTGGTCTAAGATAGTCAAAGTTTTCGGGATGAACATGACCGAATTAGATTGTCATTGAAAAGGTACGCAATATGGGTCAAAGCAATTTCATAGTTTACGGTTAAAACTTCAAAAGGTGTCGACGAATAGAATAGAAAAGCTGAACAAATGCTGAAGTAGTGGATTACGTATTAGTGTTGATTAGTGTTGTAGCAGTATTGCGTCTTTTAAGAACATACATATATTATGTTGGTTGGCTATGTCACTAAGCATGATCTACAATTGATTATCAATAAATTAGTGTAAGATTACTTGGTGCTCTTTGACTAGATACTTTAATCTTATAATGGGTTTCAAAATCACAGGTTATATGTGTATAATTAAAAGATTATTAGGGTTTCGTGCCCCTCTTAACCCCTTTTGATTGATGCTTGAGCACCATGATTATATTGTGGATTTTGAGGTGGGGGAGCTATAGAAATCATCAAAATTAATCTGTTATTAAAAAGCTATAAAAAGTAGCTAGCACTAAGAAGAAAAAGAAAAGTGGCAAGTTGAATCAACCGCTGCCTTTGAAATTAACTGGTGTGAAAAATCATAATCTTTGATGCACTATTGTCATTAATTTGTTATTGGGTGTACTATACTAATAGAGGTATTAAAGTTGGGTTTTGGGTCATCATCATTATCTATGCTTTCCCATATTAGATTGTTTTCTTACCACCTGTACATGTCGTGTGCACTGAGAAATTCTAAATTATTTACAACATAGCAGTTAATTGGATAGAGAATTGAATGTTTAAATTAGTAATTTGGCATTTTAACTTAGTTTCTTGAGCTTACTTCATTTTAAATATAATTATTTTTTAATTTATATCATTTATATCTTAAATTGTAAGTTCTTTTAGATGATACAGTAATTGGAGTAAATAATTAATTAGGATAAATAAGATATAATTTAACAATAAAAATATAAAGAATCAAATTATTACTTCAACAAAATTTATTTAAATAAAATTTCAAGTGATAAAGTCTGTAATATACTATAATATATATCAGAATGCATCAACTAAATATGTTATTGGGAGAAGTATTTTATATATATATATATTCATCATTACACATGTCAAAATTTGACCTCCATTTTCTTTGACAATGAGATGTGGCCGCACTCTAAAAGATGGTGATTCTCTTTTATGGTTCACTTTGTTTCTTTTTCTTCTCTTTTCAATTTCACCAACTTTTTCAAGTATCTGATATATATAATCTTATGATCTGTTGAAGACCTACACGTGTTGGGCTGCCTTTAATTCATCCTCCATCATGAACATTTATCCACGAAAGTGAAGTATATATATTGACATAAAGATGAATAGGAAAAGATGAAAGAAGCATATTGATAAACTATACGGAATGAAAGTGGGAGCAAGTGGTGGCCCAAACTTTGATATCAGTGAAAGCACCTATGTTAGTGGAGACTCACCATATATTACACCAAATATTTATACAAGTCAGCTTTTGCAACCTCCACTATGCACCTTACTTAAATCTGACCCTTTAGAATAATCAAACCCCTAATTAATTAATTGGTTGATTGACGACACATATACATTTTCTTTATATATATATCACACACTCTTTTAACCGTTCTTTTATTTTGTTTCAATAATATGCTTCTGTGAAAGATTCGGCTTTTGCATGCCTATTCATGCTACAGCTATCATTTTCTATGTTGTTTATTGGATTGAATCATATTTATTTTATTAAGATAATGTGTTGCGTAGATAAGGATCTTTCATAAGAAGGTTCGCATACACACACTCTCTCTCTCTGTCGTGGCTCCTTATCTTTTTATCATAAAGTTGATTAACTATTATTCTTGTAACCAAAAGCATAATAAAGCATTCTTGTTTTATAAAGGGTATGCAATATCTTATATCTATACTTACATTTTTCTTGTTTTGCTTTGCAAGTGTGCATACTTTACTCTTAATTAGTTTTCTCTGCTGGGAACTTTTGTTTATTCAACTAAGGAATGCAACTGCAAAATTGAACTGTGTGCTCTATAGATTGGATCTTTTAAATTAAACATAAGCAATAGTATGTCCCACATTACAAATAAAATTTAAAGAGAGTACTTTAAGTCATTCTCATGCAACAAAGTAGTCTTTGAAGATAGACTCTCCTCTTGGCTCAAGCGCTAGGAATATACAATGTTATGTCCTACATAATTAGATAATTATTAATTAGATTTAAGATGATAGTTATAGCTCTGCGGTAAACAGGCTTGCTGTATTTCCTTGATCCTACCTTACCAAATGATCAATAATATAACTAAAATTATTTGTGAAACTTCTCTCAAATAGTGCATTATAAGCCTAAGTGTACTCAATTGCATTAAGATTGCTCCCCGTCATAGTAGAGAAACTTTAAATATGAAGTGTTGCTTATCAGTATTATATTGTTTAGGGGTAAAACATTAGTTAATTTAGAATTTTTTTTTTGTCTGGTAATTTTTTTTTTTTGGTTTCCATTTGATTCTTCAAAATTTCTGTGCTAAATTGAATTTATAGTTTATATATGTGTGTAATATATATATATATATATCTTAAACTGTCAATTATCAGGTCAACAAGATTGTAATGTCAAATATGTATCTTTAGACGTGTGTGTTACCAAAGTTGTTAGTCTAAGATGCGTACGATAAGAATTTGATGTCAAAAGGATGAATTTGATATGAAACAACTTAAAGAGACCAAATTATAGCCCAAGAAATTCCTCAGTAGATATTATAACCAATCAAGCTTGACCTGACATATTTTGTTTGCATGCAGGTGTTTGTCAAGTTGAAGGTGTAAGCGAAAGAGATAGACCAAACATAAAGCAAACCCTAGTTCATTCCTACAACACAATCTTAGCTCCCGAGGTGAAAGCCGCGATACTAAACACACACAGCCCCACAAAAAACACTCGTCATCCCCTAGAAATCACCTCATCCAAAGAACGTAGATATAATGACGATAATAGGATCTCCATCTCTGACTGGTTCAACCAATTCACCGTCCTACTCCAAAGAAGCCTCAAAGAAAGAAAGCACGAGTCCTTCAACCCCCTCCGAGTCTTCCAAGTCCTCGCCGCCTCCCTCCTTGCTGGCCTCATGTGGTGGCACTCGGATTACCGGAACATCCAGGACCGCCTCGGCCTCCTCTTCTTCATCTCCATCTTCTGGGGCGTCTTCCCCTCGTTCAACTCCGTCTTCGCCTTCCCGCAAGACCGTGCCATGTTCATGAAGGAGCGGACCTCCGGTATGTACACACTGTCCTCATACTTCATGGCCAGAATCATTGGTGATCTCCCCATGGAGCTCCTCCTCCCTTTTATTTTCACCACTGTGACTTATTGGATGGGCGGGCTCAGGCCCGACCCATGGGCTTTTTCCTTAACGCTCTTGGTGGTCCTGGGCTATGTGCTTGTGTCTCAAGGGCTTGGGCTTTTCTTGGGCGCCGCGATAATGGACGCCAAGCCGGCGTCCACCGTGTCAGCAGTGGTGATGCTGGCATTTGTGTTGATAGGTGGGTATTATGTGCACAAGGTGCCATCTTACATGGGCTGGATTAAGTACATTTCCACAACATTTTACTGTTATAGGCTTTTGGTCAATATCCAGTATGGTGATGGGGTGAGAATTTCAGAGTTTCTTGGTTGCTCCAATGGTGGTGTTGGGCTTATTGACAGAGGTAGCTGCAAGTTTGTGGAGGAAGATGTAGTGGGCCAAATAAGCCCATTGGGCAGCACTGGGGCTTTGTTCATTATGTTTGTGGGTTATAGACTTCTGGCTTATCTTGCACTGAGGAGAATCAAGGGTTGATGGTGATAAGGATAATTGTGAATTAAAATAAAAAATTGCATATTTTTGTTTTGGATCTTTATAAAGCAAGCCCAGAGTTATGGATGCATGAAAGCAATGGAGAGAACAGAATTTGGGGCTGTCGTGAAGATGAAACACTTTTGCACTTTAAGGCTATATTGACTCTTACTAACCGTAAGTGAAGAAGAGAGTTGGCAATTGAAAGCTAAGAAGACACGGATTTGATTATTGTACATTTGGGTTTCTAATTTGGTCTTTCAAGTTTCAGTTTGTACTCAATATTAAAAGGGAAGAAATGAAGAAATTCCTTCCCTGGAAGAAAAAAAGAAAAGAAAACGAAATTATAATCGCCATTCAATTTCCTGTAGTTTTATCAATTTACTGTGTTTTCTTGTCCAGACACTGCATTTTTCTTTTCATTCTACTGTCAGTAAATATGTATGTTCCAAGTCTTATTTAAGTACAGCGTCAAAGTCTAGTTGATAAAGAGAAATGTCATTCCCTTTCATTTACCATCTAAGGGTATGTTAATGTTAATGGAAGCTACACATACAAAAGGTAAGAGTTAATTTGGAAAAGAGACAATGAAGTAAAAGGGAAAAGAAGTGAAAATTTAATTTCTTCGATTTAGGTTTAAATTTAAAATTTTTTCTTCCCTTCTCATCCATTTCTTTAAACCAAACATATTATAAGAGAGGGGAAAAAAAGTGAGATTTCATTCCAAAATTATATATGTATAATTCCATTTCTTTTTCCTCCTCTATTTTTCTTCTCCCAAACAAATTCTACGTTTTCCATTGTCCTCTAAAAACGACGATTTTTCACAGTAGTATATCTATATGGCTCCTCATATAATTTTTTTTAATACTTCAAAAGAACAAAACATTGGCAAAGTAATGAAATTGATGTACTATCAAAGCTTTCGTTATTTTGTGGTCAAAGTTGGAGAGTGTTGAGAGTTAAGATTGCTTCTCTTTTGTTGTTCAATAAAAGTTCATCTCCTGTCTCCTGCTAAGTTTTTTTTTTTGGAGACAAATAGAAATGTTTGCTATTAAAAGTGTTAAGCTTAGAATACATGAAATAATACATTACTTCAAGATAAAACAATTACAGTTTAAACCTGAACTCATAGAATAACAGGTACATAAATATAGAGCACAACATTCTAATATAGTACCTAAATCTCCAAAGAAGCAACATACTCTTGGACCAAATGGATTATGGCTAATAATGCCTAACCCAAAGAGCTAACCAAATTTTACATTTTAAAAACAAGCTGGTAAAGCCCAACAAGATTTTTTTTTGAAATAAAATTGGGTTTGTATATGAAGGGCAGCAACGGCACAAGCGCGTTTCTTCCCACACCTTCACTCCCTCTAAAGCACTGTCGGCAGCGGCGGGGAGGAGATACTTAAATACCAATCCCATCTCGAAGATCTAGTGAAAGGTAGAGGTCTCAAGTCACCTGAAAAACAGAACCATAGTACAAACTCCTTTGCTGCTTTTAGCTGTTGATGCCATGAGTTGGGAAAGATGTGGCTTTCAACGCACAAAGGCTTCCCATTGCACATCGATGCAAAGAAAGATGACAAAAAAATAGCGGAGGTGAACCTAGGCAGCAGGAGACTATCTCAAGAATCCTTTCTTTGTGTTGTCCCTCTCCAGAATGGGAACTAGAGCATCCGATGGAGTATCCATAAACTACAATTATTAATCTGAGTGAAGCGCCACATTGCCAACCAGTACGTTTACTTCCCTGAAGCAGAACGCAAGTCTTACCTCCCATTTCCTTCTGATTTCATGGACCACCAGCGCTAGAGGGTGCTCAGTCGCACACCCATCATGGACCAGTTCCATGGCGGCTCTATAATCAAACTCTAAGCTGATCATCTTCAAAGAAGATGTCCGAGAAGATCAAGGAGATGGCTTTCGTGGATGCTTCACAGGTCATGGGTCATTTTGACACTAACAGAGGAGAAGGAGTCAAGAAAAAAAAGAAAAGAGTTGAGAGTGCATCTTCGGCATCTTCATGTTCTTCGGTTCGTAGTGATATGTAGAGCAATATTGACAAGCTTGAAATGTGTGGAGACTCTAAAAGTGGACCATACCAAGAAAGATAGAAAGCTCTTTCTTTCTTTGCTTTTCTGATCTCATTGTGGAAATACCGTGTAGAGATAGGCACCTTATCTATATCTATGCAATAATGATCTCACAAGACAGATTCGTGAAAGGTCAATCTACGCCATGGAAGTTTCATGGCTGAATGACTTGTCTGCTACCAACTCCTTCCTCTATGGTAAGGCATCTCTACATGTGAGACCTTGTATACCAATTTCTCACATACCGGATTCCTGAGGAAAAAAGAGAGCTTCTCTCCTCTCCCTGACGGTCGAGCCTCAATTACATCGAGCCTTGCTTTCATGCATAGCAGACTAACAAGCTGAAAAGTGATCTCACTGTACCCGATCCCCAAGCACTGACATTGAGAGAAGAGTGGAACGGGACTAGCCTTATAGGGGACTTCCCCGAATACTTAAAAACTCATATTGGAGCAAGGTTTTCCAAATCCTGCTGAGACTGAGACCACGTGAAGTAATACCACATTCTCAATACCTCGGTTCAAACACCGATGCAGGGCTTCGTTCTTCTCTTGTTCCTGTTTCCATACGGTATCGATCGGCCGATCGTTCCCCTTCCTCTAGGAAAACCAGCAAATAGCATTTCCCTGTAAGTGGTGTTGGAAAAATTGAGGAAATTATCAAGACAAACATAGCCTGAGTCGTGCTCTGGTTGACACTGTCCTTAAGGAAATATTCGTGGCTTTCCTCCCAAGATAAAACAGGTCCTTCTGGGATAAAACTTAGGTCACAGAACAGCAGAGAAAGAAAAGTTGTGTAACCCAATATCACAAAGGTTAGGTTAGAAATCTCAAAACTAGAAGCAAGACATGGGGGATAAATATCTCAAAAAAAGACAATTAATTTATAATTAAATATAAAAGGATAATTATAACAAACTGATCATGGGATAGTGGAGATAGTGGATGATGGTTAGTTATAAAAATAAGATTATAATTAAATTTAAAATAAGCGGATAATTATGTATAACAAACATAATTCCCACCATGTCAGATAAGTATGAAAATAATTAAATTATTTTTCTAAAATTATTTTCACAACAATTTAAAATATTCTTTTTGAAATATTCTATTTTTCACAACAATCCCCCACATATTTCAAAAAGATATTTTCAATAAAATAATGTTATGTGTTACACATATGGGTATAGATGCTTCGAGTCTGGTGTCTTTTAGACTATGAACCAGGTCTAAATAAATAAGATATAGCTCACATAGTCAGTGGTGAAGCATATAGCTTCTATGAACCAACAAACTCTTATTGTAAGCTAGAGATATTACCAATCACACCACACCCCCACAATTTCTGCTGTTAACGCCGTTGTGCGCTTTTTCGGCCTTGCGCTTGCCTGGTGTTCATGAATGCTCAAGAGATTTCACCATGATCTCATAGGAACAGCCCCACTCCACATTCATATAGGTTATTTCATCAAGTGTATCTGCAATGAATACACCACCCTTAAGGGCTATGAAAATCATTAAAAGCTTCGCTCAACCTCTCAATCAATGCATTATAGTACTTCCATACTTACACCATAGGAAAAAGACTAAAATATTAGTACTAGCAGAATTAATAGATGACTTGTTATTACCCATATGAACCTTCTTCATGGGGTCTCCAATCACAAAGGTTGGGTTACCGTCACTATTAATTTCAATCGGCTTAAGTCCATTTCCCCTCGGTGTGTGAAGGACTTATTTCCTTCTTACATGCATGTCTAGTCAAAGAATTAGCCAAATTCACTTTTGGCCTCACATAACTGATCAGTATCTCTTATTTCATCTCTTAGTAGCTACTAAATAACTTTATGTCACAAACACAAGTGTCTGCTCTTACTATTAAAAGTTTTACTCTTTACAATGGTTATTGCCACTTAGCAATCTCATTACAAACATCATTGGGCTCATACCCAATGGATAAATTTGCTAAGAAGTTTGTCAACTACTTAGTCTCATTTTTAACCAACTCTAATTTTAGAGTAAGTCTATAAATTTGTACAGTTGTTCTTTTAAAAATATCGTCTCACCACCAAAGGTGAGGTTTAACAATTAGTGATTTTTTTTTTCTCATCTGAATTCAGTGATTCAGTTACCATCATTGTATTCTTCTAATACAACGAAAAATCCACTTTATATGATATCATGATTCATGATACCTCTCATCTTTTCATTAGGATTGTGTATCTAGACATTCATCTGACATACAACAAATAATATGTCAGGTTAGGTGAAACTCATCAAAAGTAGACTCAATTCTGTTTTTTTTAATTGAGTGTTAAAATCATAAGACATATTCACATAGTTTGTCATAAAATTGATCAAACTCTTGAACTCTTTTGAACATGATGTTCTTGTGACAACAAAAGGCTATCACCTTTATTTCTTATGATTTCAACCTTTAAGTCACACTTACTTCACCCATGTCTTTCTTAAACAGGTCATCAAATATCTAAACTAGATATTGGCACCTTTTCACAATTTAAAGTACTTTTCACAAAGTACAATTTTTCACATCACTTTATAAAGCCTACAATAGTAAGAATAAAATTAAAAAAAAAACTCTACTAACCCATTTTGATTTTAATTCTTTTGACTATTCACCAAAAATTGAAATGTAGAATTAAAAACAAGTTCACAAAGTGAAAATTTATATTTCACATAGCTTTAGAAAGCTCACAGTAATATTGCCATAAAACTTATATTTTAAAAAGCTCATAATAATATGACCATAAAATTTTATTGTAAAATTTCAAAAATTTCACAAACACAATTTTCAACATTTAAAAGGTTGAATATTCACACATAAGTTTTAAGAAAGTCTTTTCATATTATCAATAGTTATGTCAATAGAAATTTATAAGATATCCTCAATATTCAAATATATTAAACCCATAAAATTTTTATTAAACTACAATAACATTAACTATTGACCAAAACATTTTTACAAAAATTTGTATAGTTTTATAACAATATACTTACAAATCTCACACTTTTGGTATAAAAGAAATACTCAACAAAAAAATATTTTCATAGAGCACAATATAAGCTTGAAAAATACCCCCACACTTTTAAATATTTTAGAATTTGAAGAAGTATAATACCACAACTTGTATGTACTTAATTTAGTACATAATTACTCATATAAAGTCTCAAAATTATTATAAGTGGGTATTCAAACACATAATATATATGCACAAATATATTCATCCACCATATAATAATATTATATAAGAAAATAATTACACATAATCATTTTGGAACTTCTCAATCTCAAAATTTTTGTGACCAATAACTTATCATTATTGTACCTCTTTGCACAATAAAAATGTTGTAAGAAACTAGTATTCGTAAATACTTACTCCAATTCTTACTTATGACATATCATCGTCTCAATGAGATGGCATTGTCAATTTAAAATTGACCTAACATATTAAAATTTGTTGTGGCTCTTTGTACAATAAAAAAGTCATAAAAAATTAGTATTTGAAAATGCTTACTTTAATTTTTACATATGGCATATCATCATCTCAATGAGATGGTTTCCTCAATTTGAAAATTAACGGTATATCATCATCTCAATGAGATGGATTTTTTTTTTTCAATTTCCAAATTGACCCAAAATTTTATATGCCAATGTTCACAAATTTGGTCACAAAGGTCACAAAAATTTGGTTCCAAAATGACAAATGTAATTTATAATATTGTTTAACAATAATAATAATTTAAGTGAACACATTTTGAATTTGTAAAACTCTATAACCCCCACATTGATGGTTATAGTGTCATTTTCAAGAAATCCATAATTTCTTTCACCTAAAAATATACTATTCATATGAGACTCTTTATATGAAATTTCTTAAAGTCCAAAATATATTTATACATATATTTTCTAAAATATACCACAAGTATATAAATATATGCATTTTCTCAAATATTTCACAAATATATATATACACTTTAACAGTCTTAATAATGAAGAAAAGGCTAGCACACAAGATAACATATTTCATATATATGTGATTCTCTCACAATATTATGTATCATTTTCCTCATAATAAATAACGTTAAAAAAATAAAAATATCATCAGGTCAAAAACACCATTTAACATGAAAGCCACTTTGAAAAATCATCATCAAAGCTACAACTTTTATTTTTGTATATATATATATATATATATATATATATATATATATACCTCATTATGATTGTAATACCCAAGAAAAATAAAATATAAATATTTGTTTATAAACTACTGTTACTATTTCAGTATACGGTACTATTCACCCGTATAATACTATTTACGTATACGATACTGTTCATTTATACAATCGAAATGTCAAGTACTAGATGTGGTTTGGTCATAAGAGAAAACTAGGAAGAAGTTTGTAGGAGAAAATGACGTTTTATGGGTGAAAATACCCTTAGGGACTAAAGTGAAAGGACTGAATTAAAAAGAAACTTAAAGGTTTAAGGTGAAAGAATAGTTTTCCTTTTAAGTTTCCAATAGTAATAACAGAAAAATTTTCCATCGTACGCGTGAGGTGTACAGTAACTGCATTATTAGAAATGTCATTTTCATGAATAGTAAATTGAATATTTTATTAGTACATAGTATCAAATAGTACCATTGACTTTTGCTATAAATAGGCTCTTCCATTTCACTTCTAAACTCACACCTTCAACTTCTCTTCTTCTCTCCTTAAGTTTCTCTTACTCCAAAACTAGGCCTCTGAGATTTTGGGCCTTTCCTTTTCAGCTTAGGTAAGGATACTATGCCCTTTCTATGTCTTTCAAATTTTAGAAGTTAATTTCTTAAGTATGCTCTGTGGTTGCGGCCTTGGCTGATCTTCCACATCAGAAAAACTGTCCTTAGCTGTTTATATGTTATTTTGATTCTCTGATTACCGAAATAGAATGTAAACTGTGAAGAATACATGTCTAGGAAAGTTCTGGCTAAGGAAAGACCTGGTTTTTAAGTGTGTCCAGTGTGACCCTCCACTCTTTCCTGGGAACTTACCTGGTGTACTCTTTTACAGGTTGTATTCTCTATTTCTGGTATGAATAGTGACCGTATGTATGAATAGTGACCGTACGTATGAATAGTGACCGTATGAATAGTAAACGTATATATGAACAGTAACCGTACATATGAACAGTATCTATACGAAAACAATCCTGACGTATTTTCTCTAATCTTTCATGAAAATCTCCGTAGCAGAACACCGAAATTCACCTGAGAACTCTTGTCTGTAATGACTTAGAGAAGCGATGTTCGTACGGAATCCAGGTGAGTGGAACGACCCCGTTTTAATAGAGTTTTAGCATTACTGGTGATAAAAAGTATGTCGTAGGACACTCCCAAGATTCATAGGGGGAAATTAGATTCAGAATGACGAATCTAAATGAGATAATTAATCCATAAGTATGGATAAAATGAAATAAGTATCTTATGATGATGTGAAGATTGTTATCTTGATATGTGGTTTATAAATCCATAATATAGTTATATACTATACCTGTTATATGGATGAATATTATATTGAGCTTCTGATTATGATATGAAATGCTATTGATTGTGATTGAGCGGGACAGTACCCCCTCTCACGGCAAGGCGGAAAACCCGGTTGACAGGGTGTCTTGACCAATGAGTGTGGAGACAACGATTCCCTCAGTAGGGATATAGCCCAGATTGGTGATAAATCCGTGAGGCGCCCTAGCTAAGAGGATGAGGTTGTGCGTCATGGCGAAAATATACATAATTGGTGAGCCGGCCTGTGTGCGCTCTCCGGGATATATTGCCATTGACGAGTACTAGTAACGTTTGTTGAATTGGATGAATTTTTATCTTGTATGTAAGAGGATGATGTTGTGCGTCATGGCGGAAATATACATAATTGGTGAGCCGGCCTGTGTGCGCTCTCCGGGATATATTGCCATTGACGAGTACTAGTAACGTTTGTTGAATTGGATAAATTTTTATCTTCTGTCTATTGGTTGAGTATGAGCCTTTGGATATGCTTGCATGACTGGTAATGTATTTGAATTTTATTAATGCGAGGCCGATTCGCTCATTGAGTTTAAAAGCTCACATTGTTTGTACAACCTTTTTGTTCAGATCAGGTTGCCATCGAAGAATATCTGCTAGAGGAGTAGATCACTTTGGACCTTCCCGTTGTCGGGTAGACCTCTCTTCTGTTATAGATTATGTTGCTCTGTAATCGTCTAGGACATCTAGTTCAGGGGTTCGACATTTGGCTTGTATGTCAGTATAATAATGTATTTTAAATTGATAATCTATGATTTTCAGATAAGAAAATTTGATATATTTATCGGAAGGCTTACAGTGATGAAAGATTCATCATTGTGCCGGTCATGTGCCCAGAAAACGGGTCGTGACAAAGTTGGTATCAGAGGAATGGTTGTTAGGTCTCCTAGTGATTACAGAGCAAGGTAACCTTAGTGGGACCTCCTCTATCGTTGTGAACCCGGGCACAACTATAGAGAGACGGCTCTACTGAAGGTCCTGTAGGATGTTTCCATTTCCTTTCCCTCCGAGACTTATCTCTTCTTAGGAATTATGTTCTCAGTTTTAGTTTTAGACAGATGTGGCCACACTTTTGAACTTAGTAAAGGAAAGGTTATTACTTGTTTTGATTCCGTTGTTGTTGGATCAAATTTTTATATGGTGGATTTTATAAGCTGAATTCATGATTGAATTTGTGTAGCTATATTATTTTAGGGTACCAGCCAATAAAAGAAACCACTCGCATTAAAAAAAAAAAACTGAAGGATTACATTGCAAAAAAAGAAGAAGTTTACTCATGTATGAGTAATCTAAAAGCGAGGTGGTCTTGGATTAGGAGGGTTGTATTGTATCATCACCCCTCGACCATTCCTTGGAGCAAGGGACATAGCAATGTCGCGGAGGGTAGTGTAAATCCCATTCATACAATCAACACTTCTTTGTTGTTGATTGCAGAAGCACTGGGTAGACCAATAAAAGAACCTGTCTATTCTTGAAGTCATTTCTGCATGATTGCGTTTAGTTAACTTCTCCAGGTCTCCTATCATCTTTTTCAGATTTTTCACCTCCTGCTCTAGACAGGCGATTTTGTCCTCCGAGGTATGGCCCGTGCTAGTCTCCTCAGCTTCCTCGATCTTCTTCATTTTCTTCTCCTTCTGTTTCTCTGGAGACCCCTCAAAAGGTCTTTTGCCCTTGTCTTTGCCCAGACTTAAGTTTAAGTCGAGCTCTTCTTCCTTAGCCTCTACTGTGAGATCAATGTACTTCCTTGAGGCCATGATTTGGAAAAATTTAGAAATTTTTGTAAGAGTATGAGGCGAGAGGAATACTGGGGGATTGTAGGCTCGGAGATTATTACTCTTTGTGGTGTGGTAACTGAGAACGCTGAGAAGGTTTTTATAGAGAAAAAATTTGGACTAAGAGACAAAGAAGATATCTCTTCACCGCACCCCTACACGATCAACCTATGGATTTCTGCAAGCTGGAAGCCAGAAGTCTAGGGTAGGCGTGCACACCGATAGCGCGTTGCATTAATGCCAAAACCACGAAAGTCAGTATTCGGTGGATTTGCGGCCGATTTTACTCGGTTTTCCCATTTCTCCCGTTGGCATTTTTCGAAATTCAAAGAAGTTGATAACATAGCCATCAAAGATTGCCTTGGATGCTTTTATGATGAACTGAAATACATTTCTCCGTTTTATTGTGTTGTTCTTAAGAGCCTTCAGTTGAGTATAATATACATAATTGATTGAATCATGTTGTAATTACATTTATGTATGTTATTCATGCATAATGAGTAAAGGCTACGATCAAGGAGAATATGTGATGATCCTACATATACTCATAGAGATGTGAAATCAAAATGACTTGGATAGAATAAAATGTGTAGATGATGATATATCTTCATAGTTACACATACTTACATATAATGCTCTCGTGGGCAAATGAAAGGCAGTGATTTCCTTACATCATGATAATGCTTAAGGCATGTGACCGTAAGCAGTTAACTTTGTTTTAAAATATATATATTGATATACATATATTATGTGTAAGTCTAGAGTAAAGACACCGATTAGAATCTAAGATACGGCCAATATGAGGCGACCTAATCATAGAGGGACATCGTGATATAGGATTACAGAATAAAACAAGTTTAGAGGGAGAAAATCTCAGACTGAAGAGCGTAGTTAGTCAGAACTTTGAGAAAGGTCAAGATTAGCCGAAAATTTTTTTGAGGAAATCTTTGACTTATGTTAATTGCATTAAATTATATTTACTATTTACTTGTATGTCCGACATTAATTGCTGGCATTGCGACGTATGTGATCTGTAAACCTTATAGCGAGCGGCGTGTAGGTTGTGGTGGCTTTAGCTCCAGGGGCTTCGGGTTGTCTATAAATCTTGTATGCCCGTTACCCTACTCATCGCACCAAGCAAACCTACTTCTTTCATTACATACCTATTTCTCAATTTTCATTCCTTTCTCATTCGAAGTTATTTCTGAGATCCTTAGAGCAATGACTGATAATAAGTCTTTCAACTTGAATTTTGAGACTGGCAATGTAGAGCTTGATTTAAATCTAAGTCTCGGAGACAACAAAGGGAAGAGACCTGTAGACAGGTCACCAGAAATTAAGAAGAGAAAGAGGGATGTAATAGAGTTGGAGGAGGACAGTACTGCAACATCCTCAGAAAATAAGCTTGCATTCCTGGAACGTAAGATAGAGAGCCTGGAATACAAGATAGAGGACCAGAAGCGACTAATAAGTCATCTCTTTGAAAACCAAGAGAAATTGATAAATCGTCGTTTCGGGGAACTGGCTAATCGAGTTGATAGACATTCAATGTTTGCAACTCAAAATTTTCGTGACCAACAAGCAAGGTGTATTGACTGTATGAACGGAGTAACTTCTGCTCTTCGCCAAATTTCTCAGGCGCTTCCTCCAGAAACCCTTTCTAGGCTACAAAGATTAGCTTCCTCCTTAAGGTCTGAAGCACCTTCCTCTTCTAGACCTGGAGCATCTTTTACATTTCAAAAGCCTCCTCGTCCTTAATTTATTTTTCTTTTGTTTGTACCTAAAGCTACATTTGGTGTAAGCTTCACGTATTAAAATTATCTATGTACTAGAAATAAAATTTAAGTTAGTATCTAGATCTTATTTGTTGAAGTGATTCATTTTACTGAAAGAACTTGAGGAATGAGAAGATGTTGGACTTGTTATATTTCATACTTAATTCTAAAGCATAGTATAGTAATATCTTTTTGACTGAGCAGAGTTGCTAAAATGATATTTCATTGCACTTCTGAGCTATGGAGGAATGCTGAATAAGTATTTTATGAACCTATAGAACTATGGGTTTGCCTCAATCATTGAAGGGTTGCGACTCTATATGAGTCATTGAGGTGAGAGGAATTTTCATATATATAATTATGCGTAAGAAGTATGTTATTTACTTATCATATTTTCTAGGATTGTTCTTCCTAGAGATTTATGTAATGATTTCATTTTATATAACGCCTTCAGCTAAGAGTATCGCCTTAAGGTAGAAGGATCGCCTTTGGGCAAGAGTATTACCTATGGCCAAAATGATGCCTTCAGGTGGAGTACTTGTATTCGTAAAAGTTATAAGTTATGTGTATGATAACTTGTGTTCTGATATTCAGTATAAACTGGAAAGACCACGTGCCACTGTTGAGAAGGCACCTATTTGAGGTTTTACATAGAGACAGAGTTCGTCTTTGATTAGGTGGTTTGAGTTTGGTAAAGGTTATGAGTATGAGACACTTTATGGTACAAAAAATTGTGGAAAAGATTAAACTGATGAGGAAGAGATTACTTGCTGTTTAGAAAAGGCAAAAGTCTTATGCAAATTATTGATAATGCGGTTTAGAGTTCACATTCAATGGTATAATGTTCTTATAAATCTCACCAAGGGTGTGATGAGGTTTTGGAAGAAAGAGATGCAAAGAATGAGATATGGACGAAGTAATCACATTTATTTCAGTCTTGAGATGAGTTTTGAATTCGGAGGACCGAATTCTCTTAAGGGGGTGATAATGTAATACCCAAGAAAAATAAAATATAAATATTTGTTTATAAACTACTGTTACTATTTCAGTATACGGTACTATTCACCCGTATAATACTATTTACGTATATGATACTGTTCATTTATACAATCGAAATGTCAAGTACTAGATGTGGTTTGGTCATAAGAGAAAACTAGGAAGAAGTTTGTAGGAGAAAATGACGTTTTATGGGTGAAAATACCCTTAGGGACTAAAGTGAAAGGACTGAATTGAAAAGAAACTTAAAGGTTTAAGGTGAAAGGATAGTTTTCCTTTTAAGTTTCCAATAGTAATAACAGAAAAAATTTTCAGTGAGGTGCACAGTAACTGCATTATTAGAAATGTCATTTTCATAAATAGTAAATTGAATATTTTATTAGTGCATAGTATCAAATAGTACCATTGACTTTTGCTATAAATAGGCCCTTCCATTTCACTTCTAAACTCACACCTTCAACTTCTCTTCTTCTCTCCTTAAGTTTCTCTTACTCCAAAACTAGGCCTCTGAGATTTTGGGCCTTTCCTTTTCAGCTTAGGTAAGGATACTATGCCCTTTCTATGTCTTTCAAATTTTAGAAGTTAATTTCTTAAGTATGCTCTGTGGTTGCGGCCTTGGCTGATCTTCCACATCAGAAAAACTGTCCTTAGCTGTTTATATGTTATTTTGATTCTCTGATTACCGAAATAGAATGTAAACTGTGAAGAATACATGTCTAGGAAAGTTCTGGCTAAGGAAAGACCTGGTTTTTAAGTGTGTCCAGTGTGACCCTCCACTCTTTCCTGGGAACTTACCTGGTGTACTCTTTTACAGATTGTATTCTCTATTTCTGGTATGAATAGTGATCGTACGTATGAATAGTGACCGTACGAATAGTAACCGTATATATGAACAGTAACCGTACATATGAACAGTATCTGTACGAAAACAATCCTGACGTATTTTCTCTAATCTTTCATGAAAATCTCCGTAGCAGAACACCGAAATTCACCTGAGAACTCTTGTCTGTAATGACTTAGAGAAGCGATGTTCGTACGGAATCCAGGTGAGTGGAACGACCCCGTTTTAATAGAGTTTTAGCATTACTGGTGATAAAAAGTATGTCGTAGGACACTCCCAAGATTCATAGGGGGAAATTAGATTCAGAATGACGAATCTAAATGAGATAATTAATCCATAAGTATGGATAAAATGAAATAAGTATCTTATGATGATGTGAAGATTGTTATCTTGATATGTGGTTTATAAATCCATAATATAGTTATATACTATACCTGTTATATGGATGAATATTATATTGAGCTTCTGATTATGATATGAAATGCTATTGATTGTGATTGAGCGGGACAGTACCCCCTCTCACGGCAAGGCGGAAAACCCGGTTGACAGGGTGTCTTGACCAATGAGTGTGGAGACAACGATTCCCTCAGTAGGGATATAGCCCGGATTGGTGATAAATCCGTGAGGCGCCCTAGCTAAGAGGATGAGGTTGTGCGTCATGGCGAAAATATACATAATTGGTGAGCCGGCCTGTGTGCGCTCTCCGGGATATATTGCCATTGACGAGTACTAGTAACGTTTGTTGAATTGGATGAATTTTTATCTTGTATGTAAGAGGATGATGTTGTGCGTCATGGCGGAAATATACATAATTGGTGAGCCGGCCTGTGTGCGCTCTCCGGGATATATTGCCATTGACGAGTACTAGTAACGTTTGTTGAATTGGATAAATTTTTATCTTCTGTCTATTGGTTGAGTATGAGCCTTTGGATATGCTTGCATGACTGGTAATGTATTTGAATTTTATTAATGCGAGGCCGATTCGCTCATTGAGTTTAAAAGCTCACATTGTTTGTACAACCTTTTTGTTCAGATCAGGTTGCAATCGAAGAATATCTGCTAGAGGAGTAGATCACTTTGGACCTTCCCGTTATCGGGTAGACCTCTCTTCTGTTATAGATTATGTTGCTCTGTAATCGTCTAGGACATCTAGTTCAGGGGTTCGACATTTGGCTTGTATGTCAGTATAATAATGTATTTTAAATTGATAATCTATGATTTTCAGATAAGAAAATTTGATATATTTATCGGAAGGCTTACAGTGATGAGAGATTCATCATTGTGCCGGTCATGTGCCCAGAAAACGGGTCGTGACAATGATATGCACATTGATTAAAAAAAAAATCGCACACCCATATGTATATATATATAAAACTGATATGCACACATATATAACATATATATAACTTGTATACACATAGATATGCGCACACACCGAGATATATATAACTAATATACACACACTAATACATACATATATATCAGATTTTAATTTGACATGCTTGCAAGATAGAATAAGCCCAAGCAAATTCCAAAGTTTCAGGATCACACACGGAGTTATAATCTAAACTGACACGAAACTTTATACTTTCAAATTTAAAACCATAAATTGATTTCTAATAAGTCAAGTTTTAAGAATTACAAGCGTCAAAATCGAATTAATATTAAAATTATCAATCACATTTCATTTTAACGAACCATGAATCATTGTTTCACTAAAAAAAATGAACCACCCTTTTGAGTTAAAGAAAAAAGTCACCATGATTCGCTTTTAATTGAAAACAAATTTCCATCAAACTCACTGTCCAAATCATAGTCTCAGCATCCACTCACAGATACCTTACAAATTGCAGAGAAATAACATATATATATATATATATATATATATATATATAAATCAGAATCTCACCCACATATATAATAAATCAATAATATCACCCACATATATAATAAATCAATAATATCATTCAGGACTCAAAACCCCAAGGTATTCACAATTATTATCAGATTGAAATAGAACACAATAATTAGTAATTACCATACTCCCTTCTTTCAGCAATATTCATCCATTAAATGAAAAGAATCCAAATACGCATATACTGCATTAGGGTCGCATAAACAATATCAAGGTGAGAAAGCAATAACGGTACCTTTTTGAGGTACTCTCAGTATTTGTTTCTGGGTTTTCCGGTCATATCGCCATTTTGCATTCAAGGTTCGTTGTTGGAGTTCCAACTTGTGGCTACGGCGTTGTTGGAGATTGAACTTAGCGACGCCCCGTCGACTCCCACCATAGTCGGCGGCGTTGATCTTGTTACAAACAGCATCGCAACTACTCCCTGCCACCACAGATGACACCATTGCTGCCATCTGACTCAGCTGTCGATCTCGTTGTGTGAACCCCGGCACTACTTTCCACAGGTGAACTCGTGCGCTTGCGGCTTGGAAAACAGGAGAGGCAAAAGGCATTCTTGTGAGCTCAAATCCACTCCCATTGTGCGTATTTCTCTTGGATCTTCTAAGATCATAATTCTTCTATGGGCTTCTCACTCACTCTCTCACTGAAATGGAGGTGACATGGAATGTCCATCCTTTCCTCAATTTTTCTGGGTTGCATTGTGTAAATCTTTCCTTAAGATTGTTGAAAAAATTGAAGAAATTATCAAGACAAACATAGCGTGAGTCATGCTTTGGTTGACACTGTCCTTAAGAAAAGATTCGTGGCTTTCCTCCCAGGATAAAACAGGCCCTTCTGAGATAAAACCCAAGTCACAGAACAGCAGAGAAAGAAAAGTTGTGTAACCCAATATCACAAAGGTTATGTTAGAAATCTCAAAACTAGAAGCAAGATATGAGGGATAAATATCTCAAAAAGAGACAATTAATTTATAATTAAATATAAAAGGATAATTATAACAAATTGATCATGGGATAGTGGATGATGGTTAGTTATAAAAATAAGATTATAATTAAATTTAAAATAAGCAGATAATTATGTATAACAAACATAATTTGACATTATGTATAACAAACATAATTCCCACCATGTCAAATAAGTATGAAAATAATTAAATTATTTTTTAAAAATTATTTTCACAACAATTTAAAATATTATTTTTGAAATATTTCATTTTTCACAAACAAGTGGCATGTCAAAAACGAGGAATTGAGATCCCACCTATATTTACCTGTAGCAGCAGTGGCATTCGAGTTTTTAGTACCAGTAAAGGAGGATTAGTGCGCCATCTCTGTATCGAATCCTTCGTGATGGTAGGAATCTTTCTCTTGGCCTCTTAGACCTTATCTCGCCCAAGTCCTCATTAACTACTTCTAGCTAGCCTTCTGTTTTAGGGTTTTATTCGTCCATTCAACAAAGAGGGGCTATTCAATAATTTGTCTTGCACTCCCTTCCCGCAATGCGAAATCCCTGCACAGGAGGTGAGGGGCAGAGGTAAGCTCACATACCGCTAGCAAGCATTGGTCCAGCAATCTCAATTGCGTATAGTATATAAGCAAACACAGTGCTTACTTCCGGAGTTCGGGGAGATGGCGGGTGAGGGTTGCCTCACTGACGGCGGCGGCTGTTTCTGAAAAATCCTCATAGAGAAGGTTACTAGCTGTTTCTAAGAATTGCTTAGTGAGCTTTTCTTTTTGAACCTTAATGGGCTCTGTGAAGACAATCCAAACACTGTAATTGGGCCTGGATATCACTGGTTGATTCCTTAATTGTGGACATTCAATTAACAAAAAGCCCACTGTTGAGTCTAGAGTCTATCTTAAGCTTGGCCCAGATAATGCACAACGGTGGAGCCAGAAGTGAAGAACCATAGATGACAATTTGGACAAATATTTCATAAAATAAATTACTAATTTGATTTAACACCACTAATTGTTTTAATTTAATTATTTAAAAGTTCAATATTTTAATTTAACTCTTAAAAGATCCTATTTCTACCAATTTAATTTTTCTATTCATTAAAGTGTTTTTTGTTAATAAAAAATTTAAAATTTAGTTATAATAAAAATATTAAAATAAAATAAATATAATTCTTCATGAACTAAATTACGATAATTAATTTTTAAGTTAAATTGAGATAGTTATAATATAAAATTAGTAATTTAATCTATTTAATATTGTAGGTATGTGTAAGTCAATTTATTAGGTTTAGCGATTTTTTAAAAAAAAAATCTGAAATAAACACTTGGCCTCGAGTTGAGCAAATTCAAATTTGGGATAAAAATAAAATAAAATTATTAAATCGAAACCCCACCAATCTTTTTATTATCTGAACCAATTTGCTTTTAGGGTTTAGGGTTGGTAAAAAAATTTATTCCAATCAACTTGTCAACTCAATTTGATTTTAGTAATTTGCCGATGTCACCGTTATTTTAGATAATAGATACTCATTAAAAGTCTTTTAAAATAATTATATAATATTTGATGGAATAAGATTCATATATTAACATATCTACGAAATTATTTTGGATAATTTCACATCTATCTTTTTAATATTTTGAAATTTGTATATATAATAATAAGAATTATTTATACAAATTTTAAAATAATTCTAGGCTGAGCATATTTAAAAGCATATGCAACAATAAATCCATTGAATTGGATTTAAGTATGCATTGGGATCTATTTAAAATTTTTTTTTTAAATAAGTCTCTGAATGTAAATACAAAATAAAAAAAAACATTGGTAGCTTTTGAATCCAAAAAGAGACAAGTGAAAAAAAAAAAAGCAAAGAAAGAGAAAAGCAAAGAAACCTCCTTCACCAAATGGCAATCTACAAAGAAACAATCTACGTATCCTATTCCAGAAGATCTAATAGCAACAAAAACTTGTGACGATTGAGTTCTTCCAAAATAACCATTCCCTTTCCCTAGTCCCTACCAAAGGTAACTTCCGTGGACAATAAGATAATGGAGAAATTGTGTGAAGGCGATCATAGTCAAACTTGTATGAATATGGTCAACCTTGGTTTTGGTTTTTTTCAGATACACTTTGGAGAATCTGACAACATGCTTAAAGCTATGGCTAATTAATGGACCCTGTCCCTGGGTATATGCAATAATTCATGGGAATTCAAACAAAATCCAAAACAGACTTCGAGTATTGTCCCAAATTCATGATTGTTTCGAGTATCTAATTAAATTCACCACAATTTATCCGGAGAATAAAGAGATAGAGAGAACAAAAAGAGAAGAGAATGCATCTTCCAATGTAACATGAATATTCTGTTAGGCTTTAGGGATTTGAAGTTGACCGCACATATATCGTTCCAATCATACGATGTTAGAGAGTCCAACAATTCACTTATAACATCCTTAATTAGAAAAAAGACAAGTTTTATTTTTTTTAATCCAATATTAATTAAGTAATTAATTAACAAATAAATAAACCTCAATGATGGATGCAATAGCAGTTGAGCTCTCCATCCTAATAAATTTGAGTCAATTTGACTTATCACAAATTGAATCTGAAAATGATCCAATATAATAATACTTAAAATAAACAAGCTGTTGATATTATATTTGGTAAGATTAAATCCACCAATGTGGTTAATGTTAATCCACTAATATTTAAAATAAAATAAATAACCAACAATATATATATATATATATAATATTTGTTTAAAAAAAAGCGTGCTTTATGTAGGACATACAACTTTTAAACAATAATGAAAGAAATGTTACATATTGTAATTAAAAGTATCAAGAAAAAGGAATCCAAAAATAATGTATCTTAATATTTATCTGTTTATTCATTTGTATACACATGTATATGTTTACACTCCTAGAATAATCATATTAAGACGTATTAATATACACTGTAAACAATTAATGATATGGGTAAAGTATTCTTATTCTTGTAGATGATAACTATATTAATTAATGTAATAATGTCTTCTCTTTACATGGAAATGGAAGATTGGGGCAGTGACAACAGAAACAAATCATCTTGACGTCGCAAATATCTTTTTTTCTTCTTAACTAAAAATAACTTCAACAGCTGAAAAATTAGTTTAAATATTATAACATTCATGTCAAATTGTATATATTATATATACTATTTTATTATGAATTTATTAAATCCTAATTTTTATAAATTTCAAATATGCATAACAATGTAGTAATTTGTTTTATAAATTTAATGAACTAAATTCTTTCAATATTAAAATTTTAAGATGATATTTTATTTGTTACATTATTATAGAAATAAAAAATTGTATATTAATTAAAATTAATATATAAAATAATATTTTATATTTTTTAAGTAGGGGTATTTTAGTAAAATATTTCATTTTCATTTTCATTTTCTTTCTGTCTTTTTCCTTTTTTTTATACGAAACATGTCATTATTGAAAGAAAAAAAAACGATAGAAGTAGTCCCTAAATAATGGTCACATCACATGTGGGCAAAGGCATGAACTCCGATCACGTGCACATGCACGTGCCCGCATGCTGCACTCTGATTTTTTGTCGTGTTGCTCTTGTCTCCAGCTTCGTCTCCGCGTGTTCCAACCTCCTGTCCAAACGACCACGTTCTTCTTAAAACGACACCGCATCTTTCTCCTAGCCTGAATTGGTAATTCTACACTCCTCTCTGTTCTCTCATGAAAGCAATACTAATCAGATTAAAATTATTTACACTCTTTTTTAGTAGGACGACGAAATATGGTAATTATAAGTAATAAAATCCTAGATTTCGTTGAAAATTACAGAAGTTTCTTATTTTCCTTTTTCTTAAAATAAAATATATACTTCAATACAACTTAGATTTCTCTCATACAACCAAAGTTTCAGTTAAGTGCCTTTGTTTTTAAATGAAGTAATGTCGAGCAATTAATTAAATCCATTTAGGCTCAGCAAAAAATTGGAGTTGACGTGTTAAATATTTTAAAAAATAGAAAGAAGTTTTAAAAATATAAATAACAAGAGAGTTAACCATCAACCAATTAATTCATTGGAATTATGTTTTAAAAATGAATAGAGATGTTATTTTACTATAAATTTTTAATTACTTAACTTATGTGTCATCTATATAATAGACTAAAACAATTTCACTATAGAGCATTAATTATTAAATTATTATAATAAAATAAATTTAAATGAATAAATTTGGTAAATTAATCATATCATATTAAATGAATTTGAAAAAATTAAGGTATATTGCTATATAATTGCTATATAATTAGTTTATAATTGATACAATTGCTATATAATCACATTAAATGAATTTAAAAAAATTAGGGTAATTTGCTATATAATTGGTATGTAATTGCTATAATTATTATATAATTGATAAATTAAATAAATTTTTCAATTGAAATATAATATGTTGTTATTTGGTAAATTAGCATTTATTATATACAAATAATCAAATAATTAATTGCTATATTAAAACTAATCTACAAGTACTCATATTATTTATTTTTCTTCTTAAATAATATAATAAAATTTAAAATTATTTCCATCAGCTTAAACTATAATAATAAATTATTACTTATTTTTCTTTTCTTTTTTTTACACAAGCACGCTAGACTTCTTTATTGCATCATCATCAATGGCCAATCTCCTATCTTCATGCAGAGATTTTTAAAAAGTGACTATCACTATTGGCCAATTTGGAGGCTTTTTCGTTTTTCAAAATTAAAATTTTAAAATTCAAAATTAATGTAGATATTTATATATTTCTTTTAAATATCTTATCCATATTTGCATATTTCTTTCTCTCACACAATTTCTCTTATTTTTCTCTTCGATTTTGCTTCTTTTTCCCTTACACGGATGAAGGATAATAATGGGCATTTATCATCAAAGCTTTAAAGTGATGTTTCTCTCACATCATTTGGTATCATAGTTCAGTTTTCTTTTTATTTATTTTTTTCTGATCTATACAATTCATGTATTGTTCACATTCGCTATTACTATTCATTTGATTGTGATTTTTAAGTTTTTTGTTTCTCTTTCATTAATGCGTTCTTTTTTTCACTTTCTTCATTTATGTATTCATTCTCCATTATTGTTTTTCGTGTTTCTTGTTCATCTATGTTTCTGTTTTTAGTCTTCTGTTTTTTTATTTTTATATGTTGTATTTCATTTTTACGTTGTTGTGGTTTTATAATTTCAGTTTCGCTTTACTGTTTCTCTCATTACGTTTTCTTGAGGAAAGCAGATTATGAGAAAGATTAAAGCCTAAAAGAAAAAAATGATGTCATTGAGGTAATTATTTATGTTTGAATAATATAATTTGACTATTTTTTAATTAATTTTTTCCTATTTTCTCATCTAATAGGATTAATGAATAATCCCTTTTAGACTTAATGTGAGCACATGATAGAGCCCTCCCTATGAAGAGAAACTTCAAACAATACCGATATTACATGTGTGTGGATTGATTGAATGCTAATTTAAGATTTAAAGCATTAAATTTTAAAATTGGGATGTGATGTATATTTTCTCCTTTGATTATCTTCTTTTTGTTGTTTTAAGATTTTGTGAGTATGTAAGTTATGTTTTAAATTTCAACAAACCTATTGTTGCTAATATAAATGTATATTTGCAGTAATAGAAGAAAAAGTCAAAAAAGAAAAAGTCAAAAGAAGACAAAGATTTTGATCCTAGCATACCTATTAGGTTAGTAACTTTTATTTCAACTCATTTTTATCATTTATTAATATATTTATCTAAATTAATTCATGTAATACGTTATTTTTTTTTATTTTCATTTGATGTTATTCACATTTAATCTTCAATGTATTTATATCTAATGAATCATTTTATATGTATCTTAACATGGCTTGAATGTCTTATTATTTTTGTACATGTATTCTTTTATATATTTTTTAATTATTTTTATTTATTTGATAAATAAAAATTATAACATTTGTATTAATCCGTACATCGCACAGGTTACAACACTAGTTATATATATATATATTGGCTTTAATCCACATTGTCCAAAGAAATTTACTAAATGTTAACTAATTTAGTTCGGTACAAACTCAGACCAGAAACTTTATTTAAATAAACAAATATCGAATTATTTAAATCAATCAACGCTGATAGAATTGAGCATGTTTTAAATACGAATAATTCTTTGATATTTTAGCAGAATTTAATAGTATACCATGGAGATTTAATGAAAAAAGACCGCATTAAAATTATTTTTGTAAGAATTAAAATTGCAAATTAAAGTATAGACATAAAATTATAATTTGAGTTAATCTCTAGCATAATAAATATCTAATTGAACTTTAGGTTGATTTGAAGTATTAACTACGACTTACGAGTAACAGTTTGCATATTAATATTTCTATTGGGTTGGTTAATTAGTTTTTTTTTTTAATGATGTTCAATAAGACCCAAACCAAATCATATTAAGAAAAAATTAAAAGACTGCGTTGGCCAGATGTAACAGAGACCCCAAAAGAAAATTAAAACAAAAAAACAAAAAAGAGAAAGATCTCTCAAAGAAATTTTGAAATCTAACAAAAAATATAGAGAAAAAGCTTACAACAACTTACGAATCAAAGGAGGTAAACTAAGATATATCATTAGAACTTCTGAAATCATTTAATCTATCTATCTTTGAATCATATTGACAGGAAAACAAGATCTGAAAATAAATGCTCGAAAAACAAAAAAAAATTACAAAAAAATAAGATTTGAAAACAAAAACTCTTATAAAAAAAATAAAAACTTCTACAATGAGAAGATAAAAACTTACACAAAAAAAAGATAAAGAGGAGAACTAAGAAGGAAAAAGAGAGGGAGTAAAGGCTACTCTCAAATAACTCTTACTGAAACCACATCGAAAAAGCAGTTATATGAACAATTGTCAAAAACAAATCAAATTGGTCTTCTACAGTCTCAACGACGGAGATCTTGAAAATGAAAAGACCAATTAGTTTTGGTTAATTAGTTTCAAAGGACGTAAATTAGGTTAATTTTGTTGAACTTAACATGGAAATAATATTAATATATGAGGTCTCTCAAATAAAGTAAATGAAAGTTTGGGAACAAGTAAAACTATTTTCATCTTTGTGATCCAATTTGTCTCGCCTTTCCAAACCACTTTTCTTTCACCTTTTACACTTCAAAGTTTGCAGAAATTTCTTCCTTTTTCTAATTGCACTGTCTTTTTCACACTTCGATTTCTTGGAGACTAACATTCCCTCTTGAATGATTTTATGCGGAAAAACTTTTTATAAAGCTTTTTCACTTTAAAACTTCAATTGATTTAATCATAAAAGTAAAGAATAACTTAATTATGGGAAGATTACGTTTATCTTAATTAAATATTTATAATATTTTAATTATTTTAGTTTATTCATTTTCATTATCAAATACTCTTATTAAATTTTAAATTTATCATTGCTAACATATAAAAAGACGAAATTAAAATAAATATATATTTTTAGGGTTAAATAAAAATATTTAATTTTTGGTAGATTAAATAAAGATAACTATAATTTTTTAAGAATTAAATTAATAATTTATTTTAAAATTAATATAAATGTATATATATTTATTAAGAGATGGACCTATAAAATAGCTTTTGATTTACCTCAAAATTACGATATTTATAAATTATACGTGATAGTTAATTAATTTTTAAACCAAAATAGGAAAATGAACTTGGAAATCCTCTTGCATGAGTGGGTAGGTACTAGGCAGTGCCACTTCCATGTGATCGCTTCCCTGCTACTCCTTGTAGCACACACTAATAAATTTTGGCTTTATCATCAATTCCAACATTGTACTTTTTCTTTCCCATTTTGCCCCTATTACTTTCCCCCTCATTAATGCGCTTAAAGTATCCCCGGGCATTATAAAAAGTAGAGGGTTGAAAACGAAACTAAACCGATCGAATTTGATGAAAAATCGATTAAAACTAAAAATAAGGGGGTTTTAAGTTAGTTTTTGAAATATAAATTTTATAATAAAAAATTATATTATATATAATATTATATATTATATATTTATATGTCAACATAATTATTTTTATATATATTTTAATTAACTTGGTCTCATAACTTTAATTAATTTAGTCTCTTTTTTTTATATTTATATATATTCTACTAAAATAAAAAATTACAAATTATTATAAATAAAATTGTCTAAAATTGAATTAAATCATTCAAAAATTAAAATTGAATGATTTCATAATTTTGAAAAACGAATGAGCTCAGTTTGATTTGATTAAGGTTTAAAACTGAATCTATAAATACTCCTAATAAAAAGGTTTGTATGAAAATTAAATTTTTTTTAAGTGTATTTCATTATATATACTGAAAAAATATCAATATATTTGGAGTCTTTTTTCTTTAGTTTATGTATGAAAATTACATTTTCATTCCATAAATTAAAATTTGTAAAAAATAGTATATACATTTTAAATTTAATTAAAGTATTTTTTTTTCAATATTTTGCTAGTTTTTAAAATAAATTCTTTTCCAGTCTATAAATTGTGAGATGTTGTTATCATAACTAAAGTTATATGACATCTTTTGGTTATTTTTAATTAGCGTTTTTTTTTAAGTTTAAAATTTGACAAGAATATTTTATAATATTTGAGTAAATTATCAATTTGATCTCTAGATGTTACATTTGTCTTAATGTAATTTATAAAAAATTAAATGTCTAAATTAAGATGATAATTATCTTTCTGGAACTAAATTAAAATACTTAATTTTTTATATATGAAATTAAAATAAATATAATTTTTTGGACTAAATTAATATTTTTATATTTAATATGCTAATGAAAATTTCCATTAAAAACAAAGAGAAAACGTAAAACAGGATTTATTGACTCATGTTTGTGTTTATACTAATTGCAATAATAAATTTGAGATTTCGCTATGATAAATTTAGTGAATTCACAATGAAAATGATGAAATTAAAATAATTACAATCTTTTGAAATTAATTAAACTACTTAATTTTTAAGAACCCACAATTCATTCTTATATTTTAAACTTTATATAATAATGAAATTTTGTTTTTAAATACTTATTAAATGAAAAAGAAAGAAAGAAAAAACCTAAAATATGATTTTTTCAGCCACGTTAGTGCATATATAAATTGCCCAAACAAAGCCATGACAATAAAAATAAAGCTGAAAGTTCCTCCTCTTCCTCTTCTCCTCCCATGGATTCTTCTGCAACCCTAGGCCACCATCCCAAGCTCATCCCAAAGCAATGTGACACCTTCTCCCCGGGAGCCGGCAAGCACCCGGCCGCCTCGGCTTCTCGCCGGACTCCGTCGTTCTCCTCCATCTCCTCCTCCTCCTCCCTCTCACCCTACAACTCCTCCTCCTCCCTTGAATCACTCTATTTTGCAGCCGATGACTCTCTTCTCACCCCTTCCAATTCTCCCTCAAGATTCTCCGGCGTCCCATTTTCCTGGGAAAAGTTGCCGGGGATTCCCAAGAAACAAACACTTTCCAGCTCCTCCAGGAAGAATCATCATGAATCCTCCATGAAACTCCTCCCATTGCCTCCCCCAACCACACTGAATTCCTCTAATTACAAGAAGAAGATCTCCCTCCAAAGCACTTTTCAGAAAGACCCTTTTCTTGCCGCCATGGTTGAATGCTCAAAGGATGAAGATGATCGTGCAGAAGAAGATGAAAATGCAAAATTCAGAAGCAGAGACAGAAATCTCAATAACAAAGTGTCAAGAAGTATCAGTGATCGACTTGGGTTTATCAATATTTATTCATCTTGCAAAAGAGCCTCTGCTGTTTCTGAATCCATAATCTACCTTCCTACCTCAAGAAGAAGAAGCAATTATCAACATTTCACTCGCAGATCCCTCTCAGAAATTTAATCTTCCACGTCTTCGTGTGTACAAAAAAATAAGTACATCGATCGATCATATTAATCATGAATAGCCATGTAAGTATGTGAGATATCTCTATATATTTTAGCGAAATTCACAATCCAACATACTTATGTATTGTTTGTTCATAGTTAGTCTGATCTATTAATTATGAGAATTTCTGTGAGTTCATGTTATCATGAGAATTTTTTTTTTTTTTTAAATCTTGGTTTGTTGTAGAAGACAAAGTATATGTCTTTGGGAAGCTAAGTTATTGTAATATGTTAATACATGTAATTAATTAAGTGCATAGGAAGCAGAACTCTTGTCTGCTTTTGACTTGAGATCCCTTCTTTTTTTAATTATTATTATTATTTTCAGCATCTAACACTTAATTAAAATATCTAAAATTAGGGAAGATTACAGTAATTTTCTCCAAAGTTCAGCTAATTAATTATATATATGTATATAACACCCTTCGAATTTTAAATATTACATTTGATTTCCCTCCCGTTATTTTTTGTCATTGAGATTAACTTTTTACTTCGCGCGTGTTCCACTCTAATAATAAAATTACTTAAAAAATTGTTGTTATATAAAATATAAAATCACATTTTCTTATTAGATGCTGACAATGCACTAACAACCTTACTGTCATCTTAAAAATAAAATTATGGTTTCGTGTTGTATACAAGTTAATTAATTTGACAAAACGTAAAGTCGATGAGAATTTTTTGTAATGTATATCAAATTTTTTGTAATTTAAGTATAATATAATAATCAAATCTTAAGAAAAGTTAGTTTAATTTATCCAATAAAATATATGATTTTTTTTTCAAAGCAGCCCCAATTAAAAAAATTAGATTAAGTTAATTAATTAATAAATAAATAAACGTATCAGATACATTTTAATTAAAAGACACCCCTTCATATGGTTGCAGGTTGCACATATTTTAAAAAAAAAATTAAAATTGTGTGTGATCAAGAAATGTATTATCATGTGATGATGTGATGTTCGTGAATCTTCGATCTAAACATAATGTTAAGTTAATATAGACGGTTTGATCAAATGTAAGTACCATGTGACGTCTGATCAACAGTCTATATTATGTTAACGTAACGTTGGACCACGTAAAATTCGAGCTCTATTAATGAAACAATATGAGTGAAGGAACATGTCCCACGTGGGAACAAATGACTGGACCACAATGTGGAAAGAGACTGATGAATTATTGCTTTGACTTTTCTTTTTTGTATATATTCATTTATTGATTTATTTGGATGAATAATTAATGTGATTTCTAAAGCTCTTAATTTGTATGCCCTATTGTTGTCTGGATTGGATTCAGATTCTCTGCCTTAATGCTCTCTGCTTAGATTTTTAGCAATAACTTGTTCTGTTGCTAAAATTTATAGCAACATATTTTTTTTAGCAACAATTTTTTGTTACTAAAATTTATAATAATAATAATAATTTCGTTATATAATATCTAAAAATTATAAATTTATAATATCTAATTTATTATTTAATAATTTTTAATTAACTTGAAAATAAAAATAAGCTATTCCAATAATATCATTTTATTTATTACTAACTTACCCTGATTTATTATTTCTATATTAAGCTCAATAATATTTTCAAATATTTCCAGAACTAATATATGTATATATAGATATATATAATATCTTCAGAGGTCATGTTTCTGGTATTAGTATAATACATCCGTGATTTTATTCTAAATTTCTTGTCACAAGAATTAAATTGTCAATGAATAAGAAGAATTATTATCTTTTCTTACTAATTACCCTAATCTTTTAAAATTAATGTTTGAAAAATCAAATCAGTCTTTAAACTCAATCAAATCACTAGTTCAAGGTTTGTAAATTTGATCTATTTTTCAATTTTTGTCTGACTTTTTAATTTTGAGATCAATTCTCTAAATCAGTCTTATTAGACAAATACCTGATATATTAAAGATCATGTTTCTTTTGGTCATTATTAAAAAAAAATTTGTATTTGTTTTAATTTGATCTTTATTTTTGTCAAAAAAACTTTTAGTAAAGAAAATTTTGAGATTTGACAATTGTAAATTTTATGATTTAATAACAAAAATTATCAAATTAAGATAAATTTAATTTTTGAGAGACTAAATTTAAATACTTAATGTGTAATACCCAAGAAAAATAAAATATAAATATTTGTTTACAAACTACTGTTACTATTTCAGTATACGGTACTATTCACCAGTATAATACTATTTACGTATATGATACTGTTCATTTATACAATCGAAATGTCAAGTACTATATGTTGTTTGGTCATAAGAGAAAACTAGAAAGAAGTTCGTAGGAGAAACTGACGTTTTATGTGTGAAAATACCCTCAGGGACTAAAGTGAAAGGACTGAATTGAAAAGAAACTTAAAGGTTTAAGGTAAAAGAATATTTTTCCCTTTTAAGTTTCAGAAAAATTTTCACAGTAACTACTAATAATGTCATTTTCATAAATAGTAAATTGAATATTTTATTAGTGCATAGTATTAAATAGTACCCTTGACTTTTGCTATAAATAGGCTCTTGCATTTCACTTCTAAACTCACACCTTCAACTTCTCTTCTTCTCTCCTTAAGTTTCTCTTACTCCAAAGCTAGGCCTCTGAGATTTTGGGCCTTTCCTTTTCAGCTTAGGTAAGGATACTATGCCCTTTCTATGTCTTTCAAATTTTAGAAGTTAATTTCTTAAGTATGCTCTGTGGTTGCGGTTTTGACCGATCTTCCACATCAGAAAAACTGTCCTTAGCTGTTTATATGTTATTTTGATTCTCTGATTACCCAAATAGAATGTAAACTGTGAACAATACATGTCTAGGAAAGTTCTGGCTAAGGAAAGACCTGGTTTTTAAGTGTGTCCAGTGTGACCCTCCACTCTTTCGTGGGAACTTACCTGGTGTACTCTTTTACAGATTGTATTCTCTATTTCTGGTATGAATAGTACCCATACGTATGAATAGTACCGTATGTATGAACAGTATCTATATGAAAACAATCCTAACTTGTTTTCTCTAATCTTTCATGAAAATCTCCGTAGCGGAATACTGAAATTCATCTGTGTACTCTTATCTGTAACGACTTAGAGAAGCGATATTCGTACGGAATCCATCTGAGTGAAACGACCCCGTTTTAATAGAGTTTTAGCATTACTGGTGATAAAAAGTATGTCGTAGGACACTCCCAAGATTCATAGGGGGAAATTGGATTCAGAATAACGAATCTAAATGAGATAATTAATCCATAAGTATGGATAAAATGAAATAAGTATCTTATGATAATGTGAAGTTTGAATGTTTTCAAAAATGGATTAATTGTTATCTTGATATGTGGTTTATAAATCCATAATATAGTTATATACTATACCTGTTATATGGATGAATATTATATTGAGCTTCTAATTATGATATGAAATGCTATTGATTGTAATTGAGCGGGACAGTACCCCCTCTCACGGCAAGGCGGAAAACCCAGCTGACAGGGTGTCTTGACCAATGAGTGTGGAGACAACGATTCCCTCAGTAGGGATATAGCCCGGATTGGTGATAAATCCGTGAGGCGCCCTAGCTAAGAGGATGAGGTTGTGCGTCATGGCGGAAATATACATAATTGGTGAGCCGGCCTGTGTGCGCTCTCCGGGATATATTGCCATTGACGAGTACTAGTAACGTTTGTTGAATTGAATGAATTTTTATCTTGTATGTAAGAGGATGATGTTGTGCGTCATGGCGGAAATATACATAATTGGTGAGCCGGCCTGTGTGCGCTCTTCGGGATATATTGCCATTGACGAGTACTAGTAACGTTTGTTGAATTGGATAAATTTTTATCTTCTGTCTATTGGTTGAGTATGAGCCTTTGGATATGCTTGCATGACTGGTAATGTATTTGAATTTTATTAATGCGAGGCCGATTCGCTCATTGAGTTTAAAAGCTCACATTGTTTGTACAACCTTTTTGTTCAGATCAGGTTGCAATCGAAGAATATCTGCTAGAGGAGTAGATCACTTTGGACCTTCCCGTTGTCGGGTAGACCTCTCTTCTGTTATAGATTATGTTGCTCTGTAATCGTCTAAGACATCTAGTTCAGGGGTTCGACATTTGGCTTGTATGTCAGTATAATAATGTATTTTAAATTGATAATCTACGATTACATGCAAATCATCTCTATGATTTTCAGATAAGAAAATTTGATATATTTATCGGAAGGCTTACAGTGATGAGAGATTCATCATTGTGCCGGTCATGTGCCCAGAAAACGGGTCGTGACAAAGTTGGTATCAGAGCAAAGGTTGTTAGGTCTCCTAGTGATTACAGAGCAAGGTAACCTTAGTAGGACCTCCTCTATCGTTGTGAACCCGGGCACAACTATAGAGAGACGGCTCTACTGAAGGTCCTGTAGGATGTTTTCATTTCCTTTTCCTCCGAGATTTATCTCTTCTTAGAAATTATGTTGTCAGGTTTAATTTTAGATAGATGTGGCTACACTTTTGAACTTAGTAAAGGAAAGGTTATTACTTGTTTTGATTCCGTTGTTGTCGGATCAAATTTTTATATGGTGGATTTTATAAGCTGAATTCATGATTGAATTTGTGTAGCTATATTATTTTAGGGTACCAGCCAATAAAAGAAACCACTCGCATTAAAAACAAAAAAACTGAAGGATTACATTGCAAAAAAAGAAGAAGTTTACTCATGCATGAGTAATCTAAAAGCGAGGTGGTCTTGGATTAGGAGGGTTGTATTGTATCATCACCCCTCGACCATTCCTTGGAGCGAGAGACAGAGCAATGTCGCGGAGGGTAGTGTAAATTCCATTCATACAATCAACACTTCTTTGTTGTTGATTGCAGAAGCACTGGGTAGACCAATAGAAGAACCTGTCTATTCTTGAAGTCATTTCTACATGATTGCATTTAGTTAACTTCTCCAGGTCTCCTATCATCTTTTTCAGATTTTTCACCTCCTGCTCTAAACAGGCGATTTTGTCCTCCGAGGTATGGCCCGTGCTAGTCTCCTCAGCTTCCTCGATCTTCTTCATTTTCTTCTCCTTCTGCTTCTCTGGAGACCCCTCAAAAGGTCTTTTGCCCTTGTCTTTGCCCAGACTTAAGTTTAAGTCGAGCTCTTCTTCCTTAGCCTCTACTGTGAGATCAATGTACTTCCTTGAGGCCATGATTTGGAAAAATTTAGAAATTTTTGTAAGAGTATGAGGCGAGAGGAATACTGGGGGATTGTAGGCTCGGAGAATATTACTCTTTGTGGTGTGGTAACTGAGAACGCTGGGATGATTTTTATAGAGAAAAATTAGGACTTAGAGACAAAGAAGATATCTTTTCACCGCACCCCTACACGATCAACCTATGGATTTCTGCAAGCTGGAAGCCAGAAGTCTAGGGTAGGCGTGCACACCAACAATGCGTCGCATTAATGCCAAAACTACGAAAGTCAGTATTCGGTGGATTTGCGGCCGATTTTACTCGGTTTTCCCATTTCTCCCGTTGGCATTTTCCGAAATTCAAAGAAGTTGATAACATAGCCATCAAAGATTGCCTTGGATGCTTTTATGATGAACTGAAATACATTTCTCCGTTTTATTGTGTTGTTCTTAAGAGCCTTCAGTTGAGTATAATATACATAATTGATTGAATCATGTTATAATTACATTTATGTATGTTATTCATGCATAATGAGTGAAGGCTACGATCAAGGAGAATATGTGATGATCCTACATATACTCATAGAGATGTGAAATCAAAATGACTTGGATAGAATAAAATGTGTAGATGATGATATATCTTTATGGTTATATATACTTACATATAATGCTCTCGTGGGCAAATGAAAGGCAGTGATTTCCTTACATCATGATAATGCTTAAGGCATGTGACCGTAAGCAGTTAACTTTGTTTTAAAATATATATATTGATATACATATATTATGTGTAAGTCTAGAGTAAAGACACCGATTAGAATCTAAGATACGGCCAATATGAGGCGACCTAATCATAGAGGGACATCGTGATATAGGATTACATAATAAAACAAGTTTAGAGGGAGAAAATCTCACACTGAAGAGCGTAGTTAGTCAGAATTTTGAGAAAGGTCAAGATTAGCCGAAAATTTTTTTGAGGAAATCTTTAACTTATGTTAATTGCATTAAATTATATTTACTATTTACTTGCATGTCCGACATTAATTGCTGGCATTGCGACGTATGTGATCTGTAAACCTTATAGCGAGCGGCGTGTAGGTTGTGGTGGCTTTAGCTCCAGGGGCTTCGGGTTGTCTATAAATCTTGTATGCCCGTTACCCTATTCATCGCACCAAGCAAACCTACTTCTTTCATTACATACCTATTTCTCAATTTTCATTCCTTTCTCATTCGAAGTTATTTCTGAGATCCTTAGAGCAATGGCTGATAATAAGTCTTTCAACTTGAATTTTGAGACTGGCAATGTAGAGCTTGATTTAAATCTAAGTCTCGGAGACAACAAAGGGAAGAGACCTGTAGACAGGTCACCAGAAATTAAGAAAAGAAAGAGGGATGTAATAGAGTTGGAGGAGGACAGTACTGCAACATCCTCAGAAAATAAGCTTGCGTTCCTGGAGCGTAAGATCGAAAATCTGGAGCGTAAGATAGAAAGCCTGGAATACAAGACAGAGGACCAGAAACGACTAATAAATCGTCTCTTTGAAAACCAAGAGAAACTCATAAACCGTCGTTTCGGGGAACTGGCTAATCGAGTTGATAGACATTCAATGTTTGCAACTCAAAATTTTCGTGACCAACAAGCAAGGTGTATTGACTGTATGAACGGAGTAACTTCTGCTCTTCACCAAATTTCTCAGGCGCTTCCTTTAGAAACCCTTTCTAGGCTGCAACGATTAGCTTCCTTCTTAAGGTGTGAAGCACCTTCCTCTTTTAGACCTGGAGCACCTTTTACATTTCAAAAGCCTCCTCGTCCTTAATTTATTTTTCTTTTATTTGTACCTAAAGCTACATTTGGTGTAAGCTTCACATATTAAAAATTATCTATGTACTAGAAATAAAATTTAAGTTAGTATCTAGATCTTCTTTGTTGAAGTGATTCATTTTACTGAAAGAACTTGAGGAATGAGAAGATATTGGACTTGTTATATTTCATACTTGATTCTAAAGCATAGTATAGTAATATCTTTTTGACTGAGCAGAGTTACTAAAATGATATTTCATTGCACTTCTGAGTTATGGAGGAATGCTGAATAAGTATTTTATAAACCTATATATAGAGAACTATGGGTTTGCCCTAAGCATTGAAGGGATACGACTCTATATGAGTCATTGAGGTGAGAGGAATTTCTATATATATTTATTTTATAATTATGCGTGAGGAATATGTTATTTACTTAACACATTTTCTAGAATTGTTCTTCTTAGAGATTTATGTAATGATTTCATTTTATATAACGCCTTCAGCTGAGAGTATCGCCTTAAGGTAGAATGATCGCCTTCGGGCAAGAGTATTGCTTATGGCCAAAATGATGCCTTCGGGTAGGGTGCTTGTATTCGTAAAAGTTATAAGCTATGTGTGTGGAAACATGTGTTCTGATATTCAATGTGAACTGGAAAGACCACGTGCCACTTTTGAGATGACACCTATTTGAGGTTTTACATATAGACAGAGTTCGTCTTTGATTAGCTGGTTTGAGTTTGGTAAAGGTTATGAGGATGAGACACTTTATGCTACAAAAGGTTGTGGAGAAGATCAAACTGATGAGGAAGAGATTGTTTGCTATTTAGAAAAGGCAAAAGTCCTATGAAAATTATTGATAATGCGGTCTAGAGTTCATAGTTGATGCTATAGTGTTCTTGTAAAGCTTACCAGGGATGTGAAGAGGTTTGGAAAGAAAGAGATACAAAGAATGAGATATAGACGAAGTAATCACACTTATTTCAGTCTTGAAATGAGTTTTGAATTCGGGGGACCGAATTCTCTTAAGGGGGTGATAATGTAATACCCAAGAAAAATAAAATATAAATATTTGTTTACAAACTACTGTTACTATTTCAGTATACGGTACTATTCACCAGTATAATACTATTTACGTATATGATACTGTTCATTTATACAATCGAAATGTCAAGTACTAGATGTTGTTTGGTCATAAGAGAAAACTAGAAAGAAGTTCGTAGGAGAAACTGACGTTTTATGTGTGAAAATACCCTCAGGGACTAAAGTGAAAGGACTGAATTGAAAAGAAACTTAAAGGTTTAAGGTGAAAGAATATTTTTCCCTTTTAAGTTTCCAATAGTAATAACAGAAAAATTTTCCATCGTACGTACAGTAACTGCATTATTAGAAATGTCATTTTCATGAATAGTAAATTGAATATTTTATTAGCGCATAGTATCAAATAGTACCCTTGACTTTTGCTATAAATAGGCCCTTGCATTTCACTTCTAAACTCACACCTTCAACTTCTCTTCTTCTCTCCTTAAGTTTCTCTTACTCCAAAGCTAGGCCTCTGAGATTTTGGGCCTTTCCTTTTCAGCTTAGGTAAGGATACTATGCCCTTTCTATGTCTTTCAAATTTTAGAAGTTAATTTCTTAAGTATGCTCTGTGGTTGCGGTTTTGGCCGATCTTCCACATCAGAAAAACTGTTCTTAGCTGTTTATATGTTATTTTGATTCTCTGATTACCGAAATAGAATGTAAACTGTGAACAATACATGTCTAGGAAAGTTCTGGCTAAGGAAAGACCTGGTTTTTAAGTGTGTCCAGTGTGACCCTTCACTCTTTCGTGGGAACTTACCTGGTGTACTCTTTTACAGATTGTATTCTCTATTTCTGGTATGAATAGTACCCGTACGTATGAATAGTACCGTATGTATGAACAGTATCTGTATGAAAACAATCCTAACTTGTTTTTTCTAATCTTTCATGAAAATCTCCGTAGCGGAATATTGAAATTCATCTGTGTACTCTTATCTGTAACGACTTAGAGAAGCGATATTCGTACGGAATCCATCTTAGTGAAACGACCCCGTTTTAATAGAGTTTTAGCATTACTGGTGATAAAAAGTATGTCGTAGGACACTCCCAAGATTCATAGGGGGAAATTGGATTCAGAATAACGAATCTAAATGAGATAATTAATCCATAAGTATGGATAAAATGAAATAAGTATCTTATGATGATGTGAAGTTTGAATGTTTTCAAAAATGGATTAATTGTTATCTTGATATGTGGTTTATAAATCCATAATATAGTTATATACTATACCTGTTATATGGATGAATATTATATTGAGCTTCTAATTATGATATGAAATGCTATTGATTGTAATTGAGCGGGACAGTACCCCCTCTCACGGCAAGGCGGAAAACCCGGCTGACAGGGTGTCTTGACCAATGAGTGTGGAGACAACGATTCCCTCAGTAGGGATATAGCCCGGATTGGTGATAAATCCGTGAGGCGCCCTAGCTAAGAGGATGAGGTTGTGCGTCATGGCGGAAATATACATAATTGGTAAGCCGGCCTGTGTGCGCTCTCCGGGATATATTGCCATTGACGAGTACTAGTAACGTTTGTTGAATTGGATGAATTTTTATCTTGTATGTAAGAGGATGATGTTGTGCGTCATGGCGGAAATATACATAATTGGTGAGCCGGCCTGTGTGCGCTCTTCGGGATATATTGCCATTGACGAGTACTAGTAACGTTTGTTGAATTGGATAAATTTTTATCTTCTGTCTATTGGTTGAGTATGAGCCTTTGGATATGCTTGCATGACTGGTAATGTATTTGAATTTTATTAATGCGAGGCCGATTCGCTTATTGAGTTTAAAAGCTCACATTGTTTGTACAACCTTTTTGTTCAGATCAGGTTGCAATCGAAGAATATCTGCTAGAGGAGTAGATCACTTTGGACCTTCCCGTTGTCGGGTAGACCTCTCTTCTGTTATAGATTATGTTGCTCTGTAATCGTCTAGAACATCTAGTTCAGGGGTTCGACATTTGGCTTGTATGTCAGTATAATAATGTATTTTAAATTGATAATCTACGATTACATGCAAATCATCTCTATGATTTTCAAATAAGAAAATTTGATATATTTATCAGAAGGCTTACAGTGATTAGAGATTTATCATTGTGCCAGTTATGTGCCCAGAAAACGGGTCGTGACATAATGTTTCAAATATCAAATTAAAAATTGTAATATTTTAGAGAATAGATAAGTCATTTACTGATTCTTAAATTGGCATAAAACTAGTTTTCCCCAAGTTAAGCGAATCCTTAAATGCAAAAGTTTACATTAAACTTAGAAAATTTGACTTAGAATTCCGAGTTATCTACTTTTTAATTACCACTAATCAATAAATGAAAACAATAATTAATTTCACACAATCCTATTGTAACTACATATTTAAGAGACTTTGATCCAATCTACTAGGTTTGATTTGTTTAGGGTTACATTAATTACACGTACATATGTGATTAAAATATTGATAATTTTGTTAGAGTGATTAATTAAAATGATACTTAATTAAAACGTAAATTTAACGCCTAATCTACACGTGGGTCATAAATGGGGGTATCCAAAACTAGATAATTATATTATATAATTTTTTAATATTTTGATTTATATTATAAAAGTTTACTCTCTAATTTGCTTTTCATCAAGGCTGAAATTTTATTTTAAATATGCCAGTAAAAAAATAAATAATTTTATTTTAAAAAGAAATACATATTGTACAAAAAATTAAAAAGACCTGAATGTAATTTTTAAAATAAAAATATTAAATATAAATTAGATAAATCTGAGAGCACATAAGTACAATTTACCTTCAATTAATTTTGGGTTAAATTCCTCTCTTTTGAGTAAATTACTGATTTAATCCTTTAAAATTATAATCACTTCAGTGGTCCTTGAAAAACAAATTATGTCAATTTAGTTTCTGAAATATGATTGCTTCAATTTGATAATTTTTTATTAATTAAAACTCAAAATTTACGAGGACTAAATCTCAATTTTTGTGTTACTAAAAGTTATTTTGTGATGAAATTGAAATAAATAAAATATTTCAAAGATCAAAATGGACAAGTAAAAAATTTATATAAAATTTTTTATATTTTTACTACCAAATTCTCCGCTAAAAATAAAATATATTTAGAAGGTTTTTGGCAAACTGATTATGAAATGATAAGTCGTAAAAAAATATATAAAATTATATTTCAAAACCCACTCATTTGTCTTCTTATGATTAAAAAATTTTATTATTGTCTTGATTAAAGAACATGCTTAAAAATTTTTTAAGAAACAATTGTAATGTTTTGAAGAAGAAATAATAATATTTTTTTTTATCATATATCATCATAATGGAATAAACATGGACGTGTTTGTATCTGGTCGATCGTATATGTTGTTATATATAAGAAAAGGATATATATATATATATATATATATATATATAAATTAGAAAGAGACTGATGTACGTATACGTAGAAGTAATAAACATTGATTTCTGATATTAATAATAATAAAAAAAGGCAATACGAGAGATATGGAATCTTGGATGTTTATTGATGAGTTGTTTAGGAGTGATGCATGGAGTATGAAACCATCCACGAATGCCTCTAATATTATAGAAATTTACATCCTAATTTAATTACTTTAGGTCAAACCAGTTAACTTTATTCAAAATATGATAATATGAATGTAGAAACTAAAAACTATTAAGTAATCTAACCATTGCAATGAATAAATATTATGCAAAAGGTTAAGTACGAAAATAAATTTAGAAGGAACCAAACGTAATATTTAAAATAAAAAATTTATCAAATTATAATTTAACCAAATTTCAGGAGTGACTGGCCTAGCTTATCCAATACATAATTAATCATATAGCAAATAAGTGTTAATTAATTAATCCATGACCATCGAAAAGAAAGAACCATTGCTATTAATTAAGTTATTTAATTTAATTTAATATAAAATATTTTAAACTGTGGCTGTGGCAATGATGAAGCAATGTGGACAAATATATCTTTTAGACATCGTTTCAGGATTTTGGATTATTCTATTGAGTGGTAGCTCTTGGGTTTATCATAATCTATAATCAAAGAGTTTTTTTTTTAATAAATATAGAGAGAGAGAAATAGTTTTACTAGATGTGAAGTATTTAGTAGAATATTAAACTTTTTAATATCATCCGATATTTGAAAATCAAATTAAAACTTATATATATCTCATCTATTCCATCTTAATTAAATAGTGTTAAAAAATTTAATATTTTACTAAATGCTGGACATAGGATTCAAAGTCCCTTAGTGGTAGGTTATTTTTTTATTTTATTTTATTTTTCACAAAAAAGAATTGAGGTAATATGGTGTCACTACTTTTTTTTCCCCTCTCTTGTAATCAAGTACACTAAGAATTACACTAATATTAATCTGTAGTGACTTAATAAGATATATATATATAGACACATAATCCTATAATACATCAATAACATTTTTAATATAAAATTATAAATTAAGGGTACAAGACAAAAGTAATATACAATTCATTGGCTCAATTTTACGAAGTTAACAATAAAATTCTCTAAATATTTTATTTTGTTATGTATAGATATATTCACTTGTTTGTGTAGGTTAGAAGAAAAAAATAGTAGAAATATTCACATGGCTTATCATTTTAAGTGACAATAATTTTTGTCATTTTTTCTATTTTTTTGAAACAAAAAAATCTTTTAAAATGGTAGTTCGGATATACTTTTTGATAATATGACTTTTTTCAGTTTATATGAATAAGTAGTATAATAATTTTGGACCAAAAAAATAAATATAAGGAAATTAAAATTAAAAAAATAAATTACACCACCATATAAATTGAACAAATCATATTATGTTTAATATAAATATTTAACACATATGAGATGCAAGCATTTTTTTTTTTTGAAATGTCCATCAAGACAATTGGAAGGAATGTGACTAAGCAGAAAGGCTAACTTTATTCTCAATTTTTGTTTGTCTTTACTATAATTAATTTTGTTTGTCTGTTCATGTAGGTACAAAATCTCAAGTTAGGCCTAAACCAGCTTCATAGGACCAAAACATCATCTTTTTTTATAAATAAGTAAACTTTGCCAAATAGCTGTAGAAGAAATACAAAGATATTTTGATATAATTTATTAATTTAACCGAATTAAAAAAAAGAAAAAATCCTTTGAGCTTATAATTAATCCCTTGTGCAAGAAGTGAAAAGTGAATTGATTTGACATGAAAAAGGCAATATGTAATTGACAGCAACAAAGTCTAGTGCTCTTATCTCTCTGTATTTATTTATTTATTATATACATAATTTGATAAATAAATGTATGGGTTTAATTTTTTGACAAAGGTATTTTTTTCCCTTGAATTTTAATTTTATTCTTAATATATTTTTGTGTTAATTTTGTTTCAATAATTTTTTTGTTTTAATTTTATCTTTAAAACTAACGTCGTTAACATAGTTAATAAAAATGATGATATGAATTTCTTTATGTGATATGTCCATTACTAATGTGTTACATTAATTAATATTAGTTTTAATTTTGTTATAAATATTTGATTAAATTTCAATTTTATTCCAAATGAAACTTTCATCTATCTTTTTTACTGTAAATTAATGTGTAAATATTTGAAGTGTTACGTAAATAATTCACATATCATTTGAACTACATGTGTCATTTAGAGGAGTCTATATTAGTATCTTTTGCCACTTTTATTAACGGCTTTAACTCTATGAATAAAATTGAAACAAAAAGCAAAATGTGAGACCAAACAAAAAAGTCCAATTTTTTAATAAACAAAAAGGGTCTAGCACAGTTTAATTACTTGAAAAATGATATCAAACCAGTAAATTCCATATAAATATTTATTTAATTAATTAGAAAATTTTCAAATTATTTGATCATGTCATGTGAGGTTGGGATTTACAACATACATGTTCATGTTTTCTTCTTTTTCTCCCTTCAAATTAATTGATTTATTTTCTTTTCATTTTTAGCAGAGTTAGTTTCCGAGATGTTTCATTTCATTCGGTGCAATAAAAATATTCGTTTTCCTCTAGTTGTGTCTTTTAAAAAAAAAATTTTAAGGCTCAACTCAGTTTTTTTCTTTTCATTTTTTTAATTTTAAGGCCTGTTTCGTTGATGTTGTTAAAAATAATATTTTTTACAAATAAAGAACTTATTTGTTGTATTATTTTTAAGAAATTTATTTTTAAAATATGTTTTTTAAACAAGAAAACTATGTCATATTTTATACGTTTTTGAAAATAGTATTCTAAAAAATAGGCAGTGGCATTATCGTAAATTAATGGGTTTGTTAGTGGCACATATGTAATTATAACTTTAAAAAAAAACTAGTTATTCAACTTTTCCTATCTTCGCAAGTTTAAAAATTGTTTCTAAAACAAATGATAATGGCTTTTTTTATCTTTTAATTTTTAAAATTAGTTTCTAAAACGAATTTTCAAAACAAAAACACAACCAAACAAGTCTTTAAATTCAAGTATTGTAAATAAAAAAATTAATACCAAGACAATTTTTTACTTATATAGTTCAGTCATACTCAAACTAACTGGATTACTTAGAGTCTAATAAAATTTTAAATACTAGTAATTTTGATAAAAAAATATCAATAATTTTTGTAATTTAATTTGGCTAGCATTAAATTAATTAGAATTTAATAAATTTTCTAACAAAAATTCCGACATAAACCCATATAAATAAATAATTAATATAAAATATAGAATTACATACTTCATATGGGGTGTAATAAGAAGTGTCGGTATCCATTTTTCTGCTTTTTCTTGTTACCTCATTCATCATATCAGTCACATCCTGAGGAAGATAGGGGACCTTCTATATATAAATCACAATTTTAATATATATATATATAGTCAAATTATATAGGTTATATACAATCAAATTATATAGGTTCATGATTATGTTTTTTCTTTTCTTTTCTTTTCTTTATTCCCTTTTATCCGGCTCAACTCCATAATTGTCTCACATTCCTAAGTATCCCCATAATATTCTACACAACAATGTGGGTCATTCATATATGTGTGTATATATATATATATATATTAGATTTTTTCACTTAAAAAATGAATTGTGTAAAAAAAATTTAAAAAAATAATCATGTAATATAGAATTATAAACTATATAAATTATAAAATTATTTTTTAAGACTATACATTCTTATTTTTTAATTAAAAAATCATACACTTATCATATTTTAATTGAAAATTTTTATAATAAATTTATCTAAATTATATATATATATATATATATATATATATAATTGAGGAGTTGGTGTAGAAGAGGATTATGTGGAGAGATGGTGGGAGATATGAAGAAAGTGGAGGAAACATAATTGTATTCCAATAACAAGAACATGATGATGTTATTCAAATTATTATTTTTTTATAGTGTGAAAATTTAAAATATTATCTTAATTTTTTAAAATTATTTATAAATGACTCAAAATTTTAAAAAAAAATTGCATCACTGTTTTAATGATGAAGTTGGAAAAGAGCCTCCCACGCCGACAGAATTGATGCACCGTTTTGCTTAGTGGAAAAGCAAGATTGTAGGAATTGGGACCATATTTATTTTTATTGTTTTTATTTTATTTAATCTTTCACACTGCTCAAGAAGTGCATCCAGTTGTTCTATCAAGTCACATTTTCCTAAAATTTTTAATGTTTTTCCCAAAAAAATCTGAAAGTGATTATTTTGACTTTTGTAAAAATCGAATCCAACTCTCCAGTTTCACTAATTAAACCAAGAATTGACTGAGGAATTAATTTGAAATAATTTTTAAAATTAGTGAATAATTAAATTAGTCAAAAGTCGATTGAATCGGTCAAATCGAGTAAGAATCGATGATACCGGTTTACTTGAAAATTTTAAAATTTTTTTAAATTTTGTTTATGCTATAATCAAGATCAAGTATAAAAAAATTAATATTATAAATCAACCAATTTTAATAAAGATGCTAATATAATGATATTTTATGAATTTGATATGAATGTATATTATATTAATTATTTATATTTTCTTGTTATTTGGTTAATTTTACTGTAAACTTTTAATTATGAATATTATTTTGTGTGATTTAATATCAAATCTTATTTTAAATTAAATTTATAAATTTATATTTATAGTCTTTAATTATGTATATTTTTTTAATATTTTAAATTAGACCGTTTCAACCATAGTCTAATCATTAACCCTTGAACTGGTAGAAGCATTAATTCAATAACTGATTTTTAGAACTTTGATTATTTTAGAGTAAATTATTGATTTGATATCCAAAGATCATGTTATCAAAAAATTATTTGTCTCAATTTAATTTTTTTTATAAATTATATTTATTTTAATTTTGTTCCTGTGTTTTTCAAAAGTGATTTTTCACAATAAAAAATTTAAAAATTGGTATCAGACTAAATTGAGATAATATAAAATTTTTAATACATAAAATAAGACATTTAACTTTTATAACGATCAAAATAAAATAATCATAATTTATTAGGTACTAATAAACATTCTCTTTATTTTATACCTCTATTTTTCTTTTGTAACAGACCTTTTAGGACTTGAATTATATTTTGTGTTAAAATTTTATTAATTACAAAAATAGCAATTAAACCGATATATTGTTCCTAATATATATATATATATATATATATATATAATTTCATTTGAAAAAAAAAACTAATAAAAAGCTTACGCGAATGATTTTAGAATTTATCTATTACTAGGATTATAAGTGGGAAGAATCTTTCAATTCCTTTCTATAATCTTCATTAAAATTAGATTGAATCATCGATTTATATAGTTACTTTAATTTGGTTCGTAAATAATGAAATAACTCAATTTAATTCTTAAAAAATTATATTTTTTTAATTTAGTATTGTGTATAGCAAAATTACAAAAACTATTAATACTAAAAGTTACTTTAACAAATAAAAAAATTAAATTGAATTAAACACAATTTTTCATGAACTAAATTGTCTTAATTTTAGTCTTTTAAGAACAAATCAGTAATTTACTCTTAAAATTATATTGAGTAGCCTAAGAAAATATAAAACATTGAATATATTATTATTTTTTTATTGAAAACAAAGAATCTGAAATAATTCACTTTTTTGGGCTGAGGGGACTTATGAAAATATATAAATAAAAAATTCTTAATTTTATTGCTAAAGTTCTAAAATAACCTCAGTAATACAAATTAATATATCTTTCTTTTGTAGGCAATTATTATTCGTGAAGGTCTTAGCTAATTAAAGTCATATTTTTCCTTTCAACTTTCTGCAAATTAGAAATTTTCTCATCCAACTTTAATGGAGGGACTCAAACCAAACGAAATCAATAAAAAATCAACTAAAATAAAAAAATGTATAAATCAATTTTTTAAAATAAAATAATCAAACGGTAAATTCGTATATATATATATATTAAAAATATCTTAAAATGCACCAATTTTATTTTTTTTATTATGATTGAATATATTAATAGTAATGTATTAAACTATAATTTGAATTATAATAGATGGTCGAGAAAAATATGAAGCTATAAAAAAAATTAAACTATATATTTATCATGTTCTAAAATAACATGTTACAAAAGAAATAATAATTTCAAATAAGGGAACATCGGAGGTAGGTTTTCATTTAAACTCAAGAGAATATATTAATTAATTAATTAAAACAAGAAACTTATCCTAATGCATGATTTTTTCTTGAGCAATGGACTAGTGTCCTATTGCCAACTACTGTTTGACTTTCGTAGAGGCTTAATTAATAAGACAGTGATAATAATTTCGAATATAAATTATATATATATATATATATATATATATATATATATATATTAATTAATTCTTAGTAGGTGACTAATAATTATTATAATAGTATATTCTTCTACATTCAATTTGGTTGACTGCGTTTTCACAAATGTTGATGTTATCACAGCACATTCGTAGAGACCACGGAAGAGTGAATCATATTTTTTTATTTTTAAAAGAGACTATTATGAAAGAATGAGAGGTGTGCAATACTAAATAATAAATAGGATGCAATCAAATTACTATCAAAATTTTATGATAATAAATTTGGAATTAATTTAATTACAGTGATTGATTGCCACAGTGTCACGCATAAGTTAGTGTTGAAAGTCCTCTTCAATTCCAATTGTGTCACACAGATATTAATATTTCTCATAGATTCTTAGATGTGATTTATTTATACTTAATAAATAGATTGAATTAAATTAAAAATAAATTAATTAACTTCCTTCATAACAACGAAACACGTTATAATATTATTAATCTTTTGTCAAAATATTCTTGTACCTACTTGAGTAAGTTTTGAAAATTACAAAATAATCACTCTTTAAATTTAACAAATTATAGAATTATTTCATAAAAATAATTTTCAATATAAAAGATATTCGCAAGATAATTTTTTAGATTAATTAATTAAAAATAACAATAATAATAATAATAAATATTTGATTTAAAATTAACATGTATATTAAATATATATTAATGAAGGAAAGTATTATCATAAAATTTATAAACTTTAAAAAATGAAATTGATGATTTGTAATAAAAATAAATAATATTGTAATAAAATTTTAATAAATGCATTTTCAATGAGTTAAAATCTTAATTAAAAGTTTAATTTCAATAATCGTTAAATTAAAAAAGTTTATATATATTTAAAAATTAAAATAGACGAGAGGCCGTTTTAACTTAAAAGTTTGTTAGGAGATAGAAGATTAATTTATTCCTATTGAAAATAATATGCAAATGTATCAGACACAAATTTTTTTTATAATTTGATATATTTATTTATTTATTATTAATGTTCTTGTAAGTCGGGTAAATTTAAACAAACCATGTTTACACCCGCCAGTTATGTAGTCCTTCAATTAAAAATGATATTTTAATGACATTTTCTTGTCTTCTACGACATATAAGGATAAACACAAACTTGTGAAGGCAGGTAATGTTTAAGGATTCTATTATTATTTACCAATACAAAAAACATTTTATAAATATATTCCTTTTTTTTTTTAGCCTACCAGGAATTTATTGTATTTTCGTCTAGATCACAAAAAATTACAAGCTAAGGTTGTGTCAATTTGATATGCCTTCTGTGGGTATTCTGTTTCTTGACGAGTTTATAAAACCTAAAAGGTTCTCAAGTTTTCTTGTGTCAATTTGTATGTTTATTAAACAAATGAAAAATATTAATATTAGTTGGTTCAAGTGATTCCACTTGTTTCCTTTAAGTAATATATTTATTTTCATTAAAAAGACTGATCTGCTTGACTTAATGAATTTAAGCCCAGGCTAATTGTTTGGACAAATAGACTCAAAAGTCAAAACTAGACCATAACAAAATCTTAGGGTTATACAACTTTAGGACTTAAATGGCTTAACTTGAGGATGGAGGTGGCTGCCAATCAAAAGGTTCAGAATTAAGAGATGGCGGGTTTGGGGAGCGTCGTAGTTTATCATTTTAACAATTAGCCCAATATTCAGCAACACAGCCTAAGGCAGCTTTTGCTGCTTCCGAATCCTCTGCTCAGGTCCATAAGGGACAAGCAACGTACTCATCGATTCAGCAGTGATTTTTATCATTGTCGAAAGTGATGTGAAAAAACATTTTTTTTTTTACAACACTTTCAACAATAATTTTAAAACTTGCAACAACAAAAAAACCATTGCTGAATATTTTAAACCGTGACATAATTAACCAGCAGCAAATTGATGCCCACTTTTGCTATTTGGGATGAATTTATAGGAGTGTTTTGAAAGATAAAGCAATTTCTAACAGACCAAATTTCATGAACAGTGAAGAGGAAAATAATGCAACAGGGAATGCTAAGGGGAATGTTTTTCGGAAAATTCATTTGTGATGGGAAAAGGAATGAGATCTAGGTTCCAAGAGAAGTTGTATTTATGTCATTGTTTCTATTTTTTATATTTTCTTTTATTATATCTAATTTTCTGAGTAAAAATACTTAATAAATTAATTTTTCAACCAATAAAATAAACATGACTTCTAGGCAAACTATTCCAACCTCTTGAAATTACTAAACTACACTTCATACTTGTTTCAATTTAGAATCCCCCTAAATTTACTTCTGTAATAAAAGTTCACTTTCTAAAATAATATGAAATAATTTTTTATTTAATATGACTTTAATGACTAATATGTTTTAATTAAAATTAAATCTAACATAACGTTATAATTTTATTTTTGAAAGAAATACATATGATGCAAAAACTTAACTTCGATAACAAAAAAATTAAGAGGGACCAAATGGGATGCTAAAATTAGAAGATATCGGGTGTTGTAATTTAAGAGATACTATAATTTAATCAAAAATTGAACTTTTTTCCACAAGCTCAAACCCATGAATACAGCTGTTACCATGGTTCTATGAATCAAGACTACAAATTTTCTCTTGCACACCTACTCAAATGATCACTAGCAGAAGCCATACTTCCCACCCCATAAATATGATGGGGTCGTCCTATCACTGCAAATTTCAAGATTTGTGAGTAGTAGCTCTCACAGTAGAATACTTTGAAAGTCGAACTCTCCGTAAGTTTACCCGATATAATACTTGTTAGTACAACTACATGCTCAAGTCTAGATAAATTCCAGAGTAACACATAATCTGCCATTCATTCGGTTGGAGAAAACTATTAAACAATCAGAACATTAAGAACTAGTCCCACTGCGATCATTCTATACAACACAACCTCTCTCGTGTTAGCAGTAAAATGAAGAAATATGACAACATCAGAATCAACAAACCCAGCGCAAACAGCAGATTCATCATGACTTTATATGCAACCACATCAGCCTGAAAAATTGTAAAAACATCAACCACAATAAACACAAACATTTCAAAGATGTTATATACACATAGGTGTGAACAGGTCAATTTCCGGAAGTGACCAGGACGTGTGGCGAGCTGCAGCATCAGATGGAACAAGATCACTAATTATAGCACGGCAACCAATTACCTGATTCAATGCAGAGATCAGTAAGATTTGAGAAATTCTATTTCATGTCTCTTTAATGTGAGTTGATCATCTTCAACTGTCGCATAGACATCTTGAATGCAAGCTAAAATTTGATTTGAACAACTCAGCATTCCGGAAGGGACTGGGCAGAAGCAAATGGTGAAATACTCGTAGCTGACTCGCTATATCGAAGCAGGTGGTGCTGATTACTAGAAGAACCGATGTAACTTGCTGAAGCATAGCTTGGACTATGAATATGTGGAGACATGTACCTCATGTTCATCGATGACAATGACGGGTAACCCATGGAACATGGAGAATTCAAATGAGAAGCTTGAGATCTTTGGGATGCATTCCTAATATCTACTGAGCTTCGGCTAACACTTATGGAGGGGGACTGGTGGTAGGACTGAAGAGATGGTTGAACGTAGGGAGTACTAGCAAGAGAGTGGTGACGAGAAACAGATGAAGTACTAGCAAGAGAGTTGTGATGAGAAACAGGAGGAGTACTAGCAAGAGAGTGGCGACGAGAAACAGATGGTGACCATGTAGTCCGGGCAATTTGTATTGCTGAAGATGATCCTAGTGATGATCTCACAGATGATGCTACAGAGGATGCCACAGATGAAGAAAGCAAAGGAGTGGATTCCGAAGGTGGTGGCTCAGCTAGACCAGTTCTTGCATCACGCTTACAAACTGGGCAAAATGTTCTCCATGAAGTAAGCCATGAATCCACACAGCTGGCATGAAACTCTGCCAACAATTAACCAGAAATATGAAATTCTGATAAACTCCGCAAGGAAGTCACAATCATACATGCATTTGTATTTGAGAAAGTAACTGCCAAAATAGACTGCAGAGGTTATCAGAAACAAAGCAACGGCAGATAAGATGCATTGCAGAAAGCACCACAACATGATGCTAGAGACAACTTAAATATAGAATTTTGGGAAAAAAAAAAAAAAGACCCCAAGAATTTATTCTCACTAGTAATACAAAATCACAATCAATGACAAGTTACAAATATACATTGAAGTGAGATACAGTCACCAAATAAGAAGGGCATAGATCATATCTTATATCAAACAGTGAGAAAATATACGGAAGCACAGAACGAGTCTCTTTGTCCCCAAAATATGAGAATCACACAATTGTCTCCCTTTATACCGAGATAAAGTCCAGATTGTACATATAAATAATTAATCACAAGAGGCACACAGATTAATGGGTGGGAGAGGGGGTATTTGATTCATCCACCCGCTAATAATTAATTTTCTCATCCCTCCTGCAAGTGGAAGACACGCCTAGACAGCCCTTCATTTGCTCCGCATACTTGACTTGTCACAAACACTGAGACCAAATAAGACATTTCCTCATGATAGATTGTTGTCTCTTGTCACCCCAAAAAAGAGTCTAAAATCCAAATTAATAATGTATGATGTGGCAGCAACATGGATTTTAGAGTAATTTGAAAGGGTGAATGAGAGAGACATTTAACTCAATATAATGAATGTACTTAGTGTATATCAAGCATGTTCACGACATATTTAGTGTCTCATCTTTCATAAGATGTTCACCAGATCCTGCTCTAATACCAGCAAAAGTGCTTCTACTAATATTTGAAAGTTGACATTGCAAGAAGATCAAACGGCAGCCACTAACAGCAGTTGTGCTTTTGGATTAATCAATTATTATGTAAATATAACAATATCATTTTGGTAAAGGGATGTTTTCTACTAACTTTATATCAGCATTTTGTACAGGATGTTCAAAATCATCAACAAAAAATGTGCAGTCAAATAACGAATCTCCTTTATGTAGTAGTACAGATTCTTTGATGTATACTTATAAGTATTATATATTTTTTAGATGAAAAAATGTGTAATAACACTTAAGAGACACAGCATATATTCTTGAACTTTTCCCCCAACAGTTACCTATTTATCTGTTCTAGAATTCCACCAACTATGTAACCAAAAAAAGAAAAAAAAAGGAATGTCACCAACTAAGCCTATAAAAACATATGCAATTCAAACAATCAAAACATGAAGAGGATCAAAAGAAAGGAAGAAGCTGAAACATAAGAATGATATCCCCCATGTAGCATTTGAGGTAGAACATTGGGGACATCTTAGAAGAATGTAAGTTCTAAAAGTTTAAAACTTGTAAACACAACATATTTCAGGAAAAGTATGGAAAAAAGGGCACTGTAAAATAACCCACGACATATTACCAACTTACATAATGTATGCTTAATCTTTTCAATGAATGCTAAGAAAAATGGCTGGAAAAATAGCCAACAGGCATCAAAACCATCCTTATTTCCAGGTAAGTGATGTTACATCAGAGGTTTACACTGTGCAGCAGGCTCTATCGCAGCATGGGACTAATATAAAATTTAGTAATTAACCCACCAAAACATCTACACAGTTTTATCAGACCAATGCCCCCACTACAGAAATGTTTTTCCCTAAGATGCACCAGACCAACGAACTAAAACGACTTTGTTGAATGCAATTAAGTTGAAAAAGAAATCATATGGGTAGACTTACTGTGACAGCAGGGCAGAACCCTGAGCTTTTCTCCAACGCTATAGTCTTCAAGGCATATTGCACATGTTCTTGATGTACAGTTATCCTCTAAAACAGAAGAAAATATCAAACTAGGCATTGCTTTTACAAGGCGACTACTCATCCCATGAAATTCACGAACATTACTAGCTTGAGGCCTTTCTCTTCGTATGCGATGCCTACGGACAAAGAAACAAGTAGCCAGAACTGCCGACATTGCTAGCAGGGAAATGAAAGAAATTGCCATGATAGACCATGCTGAGTTTTCAAAACTTGGAATTAGCCAGACTTCAATGTTACTCAGTCCAGCATATGTTTTCAGTATTTCACCTGAAGCTTTAGATACAAATACTGCATGTGTTTTTATACCAGCTGAATTTCCTGCCACTGAATTTCAAAATAATTGTAAATCAAAATTCGGAATATGATGAAGCTGGGTGTCAACACATGCAAGAATATACACCCATAAGATAGAAATAGAAACAGAAACTCCTCAACAAGTAATCATCTTAAATAGAATTTCCTTGAACACCGGGCACCAAATTGAAAGCTTGACAGCCCCATTTTGTGGCAACTAAACCCAGTATGAACAGTTGTGTGCACTTGGGGACACATAATATGCCAAAAGATTGTACAGTCGGAAACATATCATTTGGTTCGAAATGTTTTCCTCAGACATGATAATTTCCATAGAAATTTAGGACAATTCCTAACAAAGGGTTTTAAGGCATTCAATCCTCAAATGTGAAATAATTAAATTAATACATTTACACAGAAGTTCTGTTCATATGAATGGCAAAACATCACCATTGCTTAGAACAGCAAGAAATAAGATATATATTGAAACTAACATGCATGACATACAAAGATTCTTTAAGTGCTGGATAGCTTCCAAGTGAAGTGACATCGTAATATCGTATTATTATTATTATTATTATTATTATTATTATTATTATTATTATAATATTTTTTGGTGGCAACTCCAATAGCAGACATTATAAACTCAATTTCAGAGTTACAATGGGCCACAATTACTGTATCTCAGCCAGATTCTCTAATCTGAAAGATGTCCTTTTACCAAAAATAATTAGTGTGCTATAACAATTGCGAATTTGAGAACAATATGAACCAACAGCATGCCAAAATGCAGGAATTGGTCATTACTTGCAACTAAGACGCCATCCTCTTCATTGTCATAGACTATTGCAGCTTTGTAACCTGCCTCTTGTGCTCTTCTCACCTTCTCTTCAAAGCTACATTCCCCTCTAATTATTAAAACAAAAGGAGAACTTGAATTTGAAACCTTTTCAGCTTTATTTGTCAGTGCTGTACAAGCATCACGTGGCTCTGCCACATACAAGATCCCACATTCTCCAGAACCTTTCATCGTTGGAGCTGAAATCAAAATGACATTTATGTAGACAGATAAAAAGAGAGAGAGAGAGAGAAGAGAGAGAGAGAGAGGGATATTTAAAACGAACACCGCGCCACATGAAACAACATATGTACATTTTTCTTCATTTTCTTCCAAGAAACACAAATCCAAGGAAATAAGAAGATAGTGTTAGGCATTTGATTTGAAGTTTAAATACAAGCCAACTTAGTTCCTTACATAAATAAGCATCAAATTTAAATACAAACCAACCTAGTTCCTTACATAAATAAGCATCGAAGTGTCTCCTGTTTGTTATCCTACAGCATCAAATTTCAATATTTTTCCTTTCTCTTTCCCTTTGGTTCATTCCACAAGCCGACTTACTCCTTTGGTCCTTTTTCTTTTCAGATGAGATTTCAATACATAAGAATTTCAGCTGAATATGTTTTCCTATGGGAAAGCCGCACCAAATTCCCACCTAATTTGATATTCCAATACAACATATCCCCAGGAACCTAAATTACATTGAACTTTAACCAAACCAAGTTCATAAAAAAGCATCCTGACCCCAAGCTCACCCACATAGTATCTAGTAGAACAGGAATTCATAAACAGAACAAGGAGAAAAAGAACCCAGAAAACTTACCGAAATTAGCTTCAATATCATCGAAGGACACAGTAATATTGCTCCCAATCAGCACCACCTTGGCCGCTGCCATATAGCATGCAGCCATCACAGACAAGAAGAACACGAGAAGATTCGTGGCCCCCATCAGAAGAAACGATTCGAAATACGCAAAAGCAAAAATTGTTCGGTGAAACTCATGCGCAGCAGATTCGGAAGAAGAAGAAAAAGAAGAAGAAGGGATTTTTCCTGTTTAGGGTTTAGAAAAAGAAAACACTAAAGAATGGATACATCAGCTTCCATCGCAGAGGAATCAAATGAATCTTCTATTAATTGATGCTTTTCCCCTATCTCTGTTTCAAATTGATTGATATCTTTGAACATCAAGAAAGAAAATTTAATAGCAAAAAGAATCGGATTTTTGCAGATAAGATGTTTGACACCAGAATGGTAACTAGCTATCAAAGATAAGGGTATCAACCTGATCAGACAACGAAAAGATCACTGTAATATTAGGCAATTATTGTCCTAAAATGCAAATTTTAATATAAAAAAAAGTCAAATTGCTAATTATGAAAAAAAAAAAAACAGGAAACGTTTCTCACCGCCAAAGAGACTAGATGACTCTCAAATCGTCGCGTAGGCACTAGGCAGGACTGCGACCTCACCTGATACTGAAAGAGAGAGAGAGAGAGAGAGAGAGAGATAGAACTAATTAATATTAATATTAACAAATTAGGTTAAATTATTTTTTAGGGCTTCATAGTTCATTTAATTTTTAATTTATTCTCCACTGTTTAAATATTTACAATTGAGTTATTACAGTTTTCATTTAGAATTTATTAATAAATTTTTATTATTGTTCTATTAAATTTTGTAACTACTAATATTTAGAATTCATTAAGCTTTAATTAATTTGTTTGAGTTTGATCAAATTATAAAGATATAAAATTCTTTCAATTTTAATTTTGACTTTTTTAATTCACAATATTTAAATTTAATATTTTATTTTAAAAAAATAAGTATTAAAATACTTAAATCAACCGATATGATATATATGTTGATACGCTAAGTACAATGATGTAGGCTTAAAAAAAGAAAAAATTGGTAAACAAGTAAAATTAACTTGCATATATATATATATATATATATATATATATATATATATATATATATATATATATATATATGTATGTATGGGATATGATGTAACTTATAATAAATCATTTGAGTGAATTAATTTAAATTATATATATTATGAATGCTTGAGATATTGCCAAATGGTAATATTACCTGAATTTAATAGAATATTAACTAAGTTTAAATAATAAAAAAATATTTAAAACTATAAGAATCTAATTAAATTTTTTTTAAAAGTATGAGTACTCAATCAAAACTTAAATAGTTAAGGGAACAAGAAAGAGATAAAATGAATTAAAAGAGAAAAGTGGGACCACATGGATATTTTTGTGAAAACAAAAGAATAACAGACAATTGGGTATTATCCATTGTTCTTATCTGGAACATTGCCATCATTAGCTGTCCCTAAATAAAACTATCAAATAGTGTTTATGACACCAATGGCCAAATCTTTCGGCTAAATTATATATTAATACTTTCATGTCAACTAGTTTCAATTATCCCCCTAACATAAAAGTATTACAATGATAATTTTTAAGGGATTTTTAAATTTAAAAATTAGTTATTATTTTTGTTCATCATTATAATTCAACACGCTAATTGTTATGTATAAGAATAGTTTTTATACAAAAAAGTAATGATAAAATAATCAAGTCACAATAAATGTTAGTGGAGAGTAATAAATACTAAAGTAGTGAAGAGTTGGTTGTGGAACCTATTTGTCGGTTCTTAAGAAGTTCACACTGAAGTAGAAAGTTGCTTAAAGTGGCAAGAAGTTGTATAAGTTCATGTGTCATTGTGGGACCCACAATAAAAATGTAAGTAAAGTTCATCACTATAGATGCTTTAACATTATCCAAATATTTAACGGCATATATTAATATGATATTTCATCTTACACATATCAATGATAAAATATTTTACCATAAAAGTGTCACATTAGATATCAACTTAAAATGACCAAACTACAATGCAATAATTTAAACCCAAAATATATTAATGAAAATTATACAGTATTTTGATTAATTTAAGTTATTATCTAATGTGACACATTTATGTTAGATGATTTTGACATTAATATGTGAAAGATAGGATGACGTTAGGCTTAGAAACATAATTAAAACTAATTAAAAATATAAATTATAATTAACATAAATTAATTTATAATTAAAACATAAGGCAAAGTTCATATTCATAAAAAAAATGCTTTTGCCATAATAGATAAAATTTTATTTAGTTTAAATTTGATGTTTGATTCCAATGGCTTTTAGGTTCATTATACCATTTGTCCCCTTCTATTATTGATTAGGTCGGAAATTTTTAGTGGGTTTACTTCTAAATTTGATTACACTTTTTAGATAATAACTATTTTGGGTAACTTTTGTGAGATACAAGTTATCATACAATACATGAATGACGAGAGGATAAAATAATCACTGATACATCATAAATTAATGGTTTATATTGGTAAAGAATCTGTTAACACAAGTTAATAGTTTTTTTTTCAATTTTTGCATAAATAGATTTTGCATCACTTTAAACTATCTATAGGAGAGATACCTAGAGAGAAGAATGATTTATTATAAGAGATAGAAAGCGAAAATCATTATTAGATCACAAAATTAATTATTGAGATTAACACAAAATTTATTAGCAAAAATCAATTTTTGCATAATAGCTTTTGCATTAATTCTGATATAAAAGTGATTATTTTATCATATCATTTTTTACGTTAAATCAATCCTTCAGTAGATATGTGTCCTCTCTCTCTCTCTTGCTCTCTCTCTCTCTCTCTCTCTATATATATATATATATATACACACACACATATATAGTGTTTTTAAAATCAAAATTCAGACAATATATTAAAAAGATTATTGGATCAAGGTCAATTGATTCTATCAATCAAATTAATTTTTGAACCAAAAGGCATTTTAATTAATTAAAAGTAAATACTTATTTTATTTATAATAACGTTGTACATATATATAATTATAATACTAGAAATATCACTAATTAATTATCAATAAAAATAAATATAAAACAAATATACAAGTAGAACTTGTAAGAAGTGGCACGTGCATCTTTTGCAAATCTCTTGTTTTCTCGTATTTTGTAACATTAAAAATTTCCTAACCAAATTTGAATTTATAGACTTTCTCTCTTTTTTTTCGATTAATTTCTTTAGAAAGAATATCAGGGGATTATTGGTTCATAAATTGATCTTACCTGTCTTGTTCACTAACTATTTTTAACCCCACCTACTTATAGAGACAAAACATCATGAGATAATATTTAAGACCTTGTGTTTTTTGAAAAGGTCAATAAACCAAATAGACATTTAGAAAATATACAAACAATTCAAAGTTTTCAATCCTTGTATGATCTCAAAATTCATTTATGATCATTTAAAAAATATATTATACAAATTTCGATACACATTCAATAATTCAAAGCTCAAATTATCCATAGCAAGGCCCGTAGACATCTGATGCTTACTAACCAGTCAACTCAACAGGATGAAGTGCAAAATATAGGTTAAGTACTAAGTACATTTTCGAAGGATGTCAAAAAGAATAACCTTCATAATAAATAATAATCAACATTTTCAGTTCTAATCTTTATAACACTAAAATTAAAGCCATGTTAATTCTAAAAAATACCTAAGAAAGTGTGTGCATCAAAATGCAGAATTTTCCTACACTACAAATAATGAAAATGCACACAACCTCTTCAATAACATCTACCTTATACCCATAAATATGTCAGTTCTAAAGCACATCAATCCCTGGACATATCCCCAGCAGACTTGATTATGATGCAAAATGAAAAGTGTTACGACTTACTCTTCCTTGTTTCCAGGTTTATACTCTTTGCTTTTAGCCTCTGATACAGAGCTCCTAGCATGACCAACCTTGTCTTGATTTGGTACACTCTGGTATTCATCTTCTCTATAACAGATATGAATAAGCAACAACAATACAATCATAACAACAAGGACATACAGAATCCTGAGGTCGAAAGTTTTTCTTATCTCTTGCAGCAGTGTTGGACCGCCAAGTTTTTTCTGTATGGTTCTACCTTCTCTGTATCCTTCTAGTGTTCTAGTGATTTGAGTTGCCTGGTCCTCCCCACTATTACTGGCTTCAGAACCATTAACCTGAAGATTATAAAAAACTGTATTGGCTTTCCAATTGGTGGATATAAATTCAGAAAGTAAACATCACCCAGCTGGCTTAAATTCGCAGAAGTGCACAAAGAACTCATGTCCATATGTATCATGGCAGGGAAACAGATGAACTAAAATAAACAAAGGCAAAAGTACCTTTTCATTTATAAACCTTGATCCAAATTTCACTTTTGTTTTTTTTGAAAATTTTGTCCCACATTTTTTCTATTAGTTTTTAATTTTGTCCATGATCCCAACGCTATCTAAATTGTTAATGGTAGACACTAATGTTACAATCATTATTGCACATGCCAAAGCCAACTCTTCTAGCTAGACATGTACCACATAAAATATTTTCTTAAAATGACAAAATTACCCACCATTATTCAAGGAGATTGAAAGGAGAAAGTGAACAATGAAGAGTAATTTTGTCATTTTAAGATAATATCTTACGTGGAATATGCCTAATAGAAAGTTTATGTGTGCAATAAAAATGGCTACATTAGCCTCTACTGTTAACATTTGGGTTTAAGGACAAATTTGAAACTAAGTAGAAAGATATGGGACAAAATTGATACAAAATAAAATTCTATGATGAAATTGAAATTTGAGTCAAAGTTTAGGGACAAAAGTGACACTTGTTCCACATGGGAATAGGACATATTAACAATATACAATGGACAAAGATTCTAACTATTCACTTATACCCTATAGGTTACCGTTATGAATATCAACATCACGGAACTAAAAAAGACAAATGGCGACTAAATATCAATTAGAGAACTTAAATTAGGATGAATTTAAAGTTGAAAATTACTCTTTCAAGGTAGAAAACATGAACTTACAGAAAGATATTCATCACTTCCATCCCAAATAACCATTTTTGGTAATGTAATGAGGTTGAATTGTTCAGCAAACCCCTCCAACCGTTTAAACCCAACATAGGCAAATATTAAGTCACGATTGGCAGATGCAGCAGGCTTCAATAACTTAATTAGTTCCTTTGATCTTTCTTCATCTTCATCCTCCACAATTGTCAAAACAATTTTCCTCCCATCGCTTTTCATCAACTTCAGTGTGGCATAGTTTACAGGTGTAGCTAAAGGAATCAAGTTTTGTTTGACAAAATCTTCCAAAGACTTCTCTGCTTTTCAAAACCAGAACATTACCAAGAAAAGAATTATATTGATGGATCGAAGTTGAGGCATTTAAACAAATAAAATTGAAGAACTGAGCAAATATATTCCAAACATAGGAGTAAGGTGATAGCAGAAAAATTATAGTCTAAATATATAAGTATTGGTAAGCTCACACACCACATTGGCTTTTACTGAAGTCGCAAGACATTACAAACTACGAAATATATTATCATCCACACTTAGATTTTCTTTGGAATTAAACATGTACCATCACTATAGTATCTAAGTTTTCAACCCAACCTTAGTTCCTGCCCGAAAAAAGAAAGGATTTTCGGATCAACCTATTACATGATCAACAAAAAGTTATCCAGTAAATAAGATGTTTCCATTTATTTTAAGTGGAATTTAAAAGAATATTCTGTAAGAATAATAATTATGCTATCAGTCAAATTAGTCAAATAGAGCGGAGTTAAAAATTTGGACAAGTTTAGAGTAGATTGTTATCTAGTGTAATTTACCCCTGAATAAATTTCAAAGTTTCTCGTCATGACTTTAAATCAAATGATATGTAAACTAGCTTCTACCAACTATTTTTAGGAATAGAAAAAATTAGAATAACTCAAGATTTAGCACTCTGCTCCTTCACTCTTAACGTTTCTTTTCAAAGCTTTTCTTGATCTTCCTTTTTAACCTGGAAGTATAACCTAATGAACAGCCTTTCTAAATAAAGTAATATGAGGAACAGATTATTCAACATGCCATCATCGGAGCAATCAATTCCATGAAATATTCCAGGAAGTGTAAAACTCAAGGCAGTGGCATGAAGAAATGTCTAAGAGAGGAATGAGGTTCAGGGAAGTGATATGTATATAGGACGTAAATAAAACAGTATAGTATCCCTTACGATCTGTGTATAAACTAACCTTCGAAGGGGCCATAGAAAGTGCTCCTCTCATTGTGATCCAGATTAAGGGAAACCAAAGCAGGAACCTTATCAAAATGATATGATAACATCATAGCCTCTGAAAAACCCTTTGCCACAGAAAACCATGCATTTTTCTTATATTTTATGGCCAACTTTTCTATCATAGAACTGTTCAGCTCAAAAGCTATAAATATGGGGAATATAGTGCCAGCCGCTTCAACAAAGTCATTAATAGCAGAATCGGAATCAAGAATGGAAACATCCCGAGCAGCAAATTTCTTTATATAATGAACTAGTAAATCTGCTTTCCTTGGTCCATGATAATCTGTGGGTACCCCATGGCTGAACAGCATAAGGGAAGGAAATGCACTAAAACACAGAACAAAATATTAGCATAAATCCATTTCCAGAAAGAAAAAGAATTTGTATTCTAAAACTCATTCCCTCTTAAAAATTAATTTTCATATTAAAGAATGATAAAATAAATGCTGGCCTGGGAAAGAGAGAGAAACACGTTAAACATAACATACTTAAATAGAGTTAGAGCAATGTACTCATAATTTAAAAAAAAAAACTGGAAAAGCAACAGTAAAATAAGAAATGGATAGTTTCAACAAGCAATGTATGGGCCAAAAAGAGACATACTCAACGTCATATTTCTTTGCGAGATTGGTAAACTTGTCTGCATCTACTTTTGCTATGACTATGGGGTCCTTCAAGGCTGCAAGTACAGGTGCAGCTGCATCTAACTGCAAAGTAACAAAATAGATCTTTCATCCTTCTCCCTTAGAATGAAATATAAATGACAATCAGGTAAGTTAAATTCGTTGATTTTAAACATGAATAGCTGTGTTATATTACAACTCCAGTAACATTCGCAGAAAATTCCTATAAAGTTCAATTTAAGCAGAAGCAGTGTAGTGATATTATGTAAAAATGAAGATGTATTTGCTCTCTTACGCATCCACAAATAGAAAGAGAACAAATACTTGTTTGAACTTTGACCAGAATTCTACTGATGATTGTATGCTTATCAAACTTTAAATATTAGGTATTTCTAGCTTTTATAATAAATAAGGTTATCAAGCTAGAGATCTTACACAAGATCAGTTGAGGAATTCAAAAGATCGAAAGAATTGTAAGATCCTACTTCTTATGTCAAAAATATATACAGTTGCACAAAATTCTTAGATAAACATAAAATTATCAAATTCCATCATACTTTAACAAAACAAATTATAAGTTGCAAGTCATAGAATCTCTTACATAAACACAACCCAAAAGTTATTGAAATGGAAATGCCCATTGAGTCATATGTCATAAAATTCACAAATTACAATGCAAAAACTTAACAACTATTTACTTAGACACATTCAATAATTAAGTCCATCCAATAGATTTCAAGAGAATTTTTAGTCAAGACATAAAAAGAAGCATGAAATCAACAAGTTTATAGACTAAAGACTATTTACGGCAATATCAACTAGAAAGGGGATAAACCTTAGGATCAAGTGGTGGCAGCTAAAGGGGGAGAATCAACAGACTTTCAAGAGAAAATTGTTGGAGGAAGGGTCCTGCGAGTTAAGAGAAAATGCTAACATCATGTGGGATGAGATGGCCAAGAGGGTTAGAAAGGTAGCTAAAGCACTTTTAGAAGAATCAAAAGGTTTTGGACAAAAAGATAAGGAATTTTGGTAGTGGAATGAGACCGTTCAAGAGAAGATCAAATTTAAAAGAGAATACTTTAAAGCTATCCATTTGTGCAATAACACGGAAAATTGAGAAAGGTATCAGAAGGCTAATAAGGAGACTAAAAAAATAGTAAGTGAAGCACGATCTAAAGCGTTTGAAGAGTTTTACAAAGACTTAGGAACGACAAAGTGGGAACAAAAGATTTACAAAATTGCGAAGATGAGAGAAAGGAAATATAAAGATTTGGATCAAGTAAGATGTGTTAAGGATGAAGAAAGAAAAGTTTTGGTTACAAACGGAAATATTAAAAACAGATGGCAGGATTACTTTTACAAGCTCTTTAATGACGGAGCAGGGTCAACTAGTGATATAGAAGATTCAACTACCCTAAAAAGAGAACAAAATTTGACATATTATCGCAGGATTAAGGTTGATGAGGTCAAGGAAACTCTTAAAAGAATGGATAATGGTAAAGCTGTTGGTCCTGATGGTATTCCTATTAAAATTTGGAAGTGTTTAGGGGAGGAGGGTACCACCTGGCTAACTAAACTCTTTAATGAGATTTTAAGGTCAAAGAAAATGCTTGAGGAATAGAGAAAAAGTACTTTAGTGCCTATATACAAAAACAAAGGGGACATCCAGAATTACGCAAACTACCGAGGGATTAAGCTTATGAGTCACATTCTGAAATTATGCGAAAGATTGATTGAGAGTAGGTTAAGAATTGAGATGAGTATTTCTGAAAATCAATTTGGATTTATGCTAGGGCAGTTTACTATGGAAGCTATTTATCTACTAAGAAGGTTGATGGAAAGGTATCGGAGTAAACAAAAAGACTTGCATATAACATTTATTGATTTGGAAAAAGCTTATAATCGAGTACCAAAAAAAGTGCTGTGGAAAACCTTAGAAAAGAAAGGTGTACGAGTTGCGTATAGTAGAGCTATAAAAGATATGTATGAGGAAATTACAGCTAGTGTGAGAACATTTGGAGGGGAGACAAGAGACTTCCCTATTAAGATTGGCCTGCATGAGGGGATCATCTTTGAGCACTTATTTGTTTGACTTGGTTTTAGATGTTCTGACGAAACACATCCAAGAAAAAATTCATAAATGCATGCTTTTTGCAGATGATATTATTCTCATAGCAGAGTTAAGGGAAGAGATTAATTTTAAACTCGAGTTATGGAGAGCTACTTTAGAATCGAAGGGTTTTCATCTGAGTAAGAGTAAAACAAAATATATGCATTATAAGTTTAACAAGCGACAAGCTAGAAATGAGTTAGAGGTTAAAATTGGAGATTAGGTTGTCACAAGTGTCAAAGTTTAGATATCTGGGATCAGTTATACAAGATGATAGTGAAATTATTGGAGATGTGGCACATATAATACAAGCTGGGTGGTTGAAGTAGAGAATGGCATCAGGAGTTGTTTGTGATCGGAAAGTATTTGATAAGCTCAAAGGAAAGTTTTATCGTACTACTATAAGATCAGCAATTTTATATGGAAGTGAATGTTGGGCGATGAAAAGACAACAAGAACAAAAAATTGGAATAGCGGAGATGAAGATGTTGCAATGAATGTGTGATCATACAAGAAGAGATATGATCCGTAATGATAGTATACGAAGTAGAATTGGAGTGGCACATATTGAGAAAAAATGGTTGAAAACCTTTAAGGTGGTTTAGACATCTTCAAAGAAGATCGTTGGGAGTGCTAGTAAGGAGAGTTGAGCAGATGGTTTGGATTCTTGTAAAAAAAGGTCATGGAAGACTAAAAAAGATACTTAGAAAAGTTATTGAACGGTATCTTCTGGTAAATAAGATACCTAAAGAATTGGTCATTAATAGAGCTTAATGACGTTGTGCGATCATGTAGTCGACCCCACCTAGTGGGATAAGACTTTGTTGTTGTTGTTGTTGTATCAACTAGAAAGGTCCCTTTAGGCCTTCAAAAAGGTGCTTTTTGAGCTAAATAAGAACCAAATGATATAAAATGAAGCAATCTTTTAGGATCGAGTAGGATCCCACAATTCTACAATCTTGATTGCAATTCTACCACCATCCTAATTATGTCCAATCCAACATATAATTGGTGTAGGTTTTAGGAGTTGGGATCTATTATCTACCTAATAATCTTGAAAACCATGATAGTAAAAATTAAAGAGATCGGGAAGTATTGTGCAAAGAAGCTGAACAAAAAATCTTTTGTTTCTCTTCCTTTTATTTAATTTAACTCAGAAGATAAAAGGAATCAGACACATCCAACTTATGCCAGTTTTTCACCAAAAGCAATAACTTTTTAGGATTTTGACGTGAGTCTAACATTCTAACTTAAACATATAATTTGAAACAACATCACCACAACCCACCTAAAAAGACAAGGAACGTATATATAAGAGAACACCAAATTATTTGTAACATGAGGCAATGTTGGGTCCTTCTATCGTCACTATCATTGTCTATTAAGTTCCATGATAAATGAAGACACTAGAATTCCACTGTGGGTGGTGGACTTAATCTCGTGGTCCTCCAAATGCCAAGCATTTTAGTTTTAAAGGGGTATGACATCATACCTCCTCCTCAATGAATGTTTTTATTAATCTGAAAGCGAAAAGAGGACATATTACTATTCCCATTCTGAGTTTTTTTTTTCCCCTTTTCTTTCTTCCCCCAAATTAGCCGTTCATCATTATTATTAAAAAAAAAATCTTGCTAGTGGCTGTGATAAAAATATAAGGTCATGATGACCAGCCACTGGGGATTGATTTCATTCTTTTATATCATTTACATCTATACATAATCCTATCATGCACACTTCAACCCTTGATATGAATTAATCGCGTCCGACGAAACTAACATGAAAACAAAATCTCAGACTAATGAAATGAATTAATCAACATTTTCATAAGATCAGACTGAAGCAACTAACCTGCGAACAGCATGCCAATCCACATGAAAACATAAATCCCGTATATTATTTTTAAATCAACAAAAAGCGAACAAAATTTAATTTTTTCTAACGAGTCCCAAATCGCACTCAGAACTTCTACCAGTCTTCGCAATCCCAAATGTGAAACACGGAAGGTTAAAATAACGATTCAGAGGTGCGCATTCGAAAATACGAAGAGAAGGGTACCTCGGGAGAGAGATGCTGGCAGTGCATACACCAGGGAGCGTAGAAGTCGACCAAGATGTTGTCGAAGTTCGATATAGCGGAATCGAAGTTGGATTCGTCCAATTGCAACACCGTCCCGTTCACCGGGAATGGCTGGGCTGAAGAAAACAGTGAGGAATTTAAGAGCAAAAAGCGAATCAAAAGAATCCCAAATGCTATCGCATGCTTCATCTTTGATCCAAATAGCAATTACAACGTTTCTCTGCGTTCTTTTATCTTCGCCTTGCTTTGCTTTCGTCGTTTACATTTCACTACACAGTGGGTACCTTTGCTTTCGTGAAGCTATGTAGCTCTGTTGTTTTCTGCATGTACAGGTTTCTGTCTATATTAAATTCTCAATATAACTACTAATTTTTTTTTAAAAAGCAGTAAATTATTAATTTAGTCCTTCAAAAAATTATATATTTATCAATTTACTCTTTAAAGATCACATATTTTATTTTATTCATTTAAAAATTATATTTATCTTAATTTAATTCTTTTAGTTGTTAAATTATAAAATTTATCATTATTAATTCTTAAAATTTTTGTTACTATAAATTATTTTGATCAAAAAAATTAATCAAATCAAAATAAATATGATCTTTTTAAGAATTAAATTAAAATAATTGATCTTTCAAATATTAAATTAAAATAACTATAATCTTTTAAAAATTAAATTAATACTTTACTCTTTAAAAAATATATATATATTTAAGATAAATTATACTAACACCCCACAATTTCAAATATTGTATCATTCCTCCCATATTTTATTATATGTTACAAAAACTTCCTTTTAGTGTGAGACTATAACTCTTTGAATATAAAAGTAAAAATGCAGTTAAATTAATATTAATATCTAATATGAAAATAACTTTATTTTTAATATGATAGAAAAAATTATTAAGTAATTTTATTATTTAAAGAAACATATGTGCAGAAAAGCTAATTTCAATTAAAATCATTAGAGAATAATCGAGTATAATATTGAAAATTAAAAAGATGTTAATTGTAATCCAACTAAACTTTAAGGGAGGTTAGTGTAATTCACACTAATTTTAAATATATTATATACAAAGATAAATTACATTTAAAGTACACTTTGTACCATTTTAGTTTAAGATAAGGAAAAACTTAATAGTTGTTTAAATTTTTGCTATTAGATTTTTCAATTAATGTAATAAATATATGATTTTTTAATTAGATCATAATAAATGTATGATCTTTGAAAAATTATTATATATTTTTTATAACTTAGTATTAAATAATTAATTTTTTAAAAGACAAAAATATGCTATATGTTCTTAAAATTTACTTCTATTTTTATTTATGTTTTTAAAAATTTTTTTATCTAATTATATCCGTTAACTTTAAATTTTTTTCATATATATACTTCTTTGTTAATTCCGTCAACTTGACTAACATCAACGGCTAAGTAGGATCTCACGTGACAATTTTTCTGCTACATTATCTTACACATGGATCATATTTTAAAATTACAAAAATGCCCTTATTTACAATTTTTTTAGAAAAAAAAACAGTTGTCTTCTTCCTCAAAGCTGTTTTCTCCCTGTCTCCTCTCCGTCTTGGGCTTGCTCTCGAGGTCCTCTTGTCTGCTGCAGCTCGAGGCTCTTCCACACAGTAACACAGCTTCAGTCACTCCACCTCTCTCCCTTGGTTAGCCTTACACAATTCTCACAGAATGCCATCTACTCTTCCCTGCCATCTGAGCAACTTCCAACACATCACGTCACCTCTTTGCCTTCAACCCAGCTTCATTCACTCACGGCAGAAAATCTCCCTCATTTCTCTCACACACTCAAGCTGTTAGAGAGAGCACGCTACACCTCTGTTTTAGAGGTAGGAAAATGGAGCACCAAGAGGCATACGGAGAGATAGAAAGAGAGAGAGGCCTCGAGCAGAAGAGGTTTCTCTCTAATTAGGCTGTAGAACATCTATGCTCTGTTTCTTTGCAAAATCTATCCGCCACCTTCAGATTCTCATTTCACACCAGAGCGGGTGGTGGACTGAGCTTGGTGTATGTCTCTAATGATTTGGATTTGGGTAATCCTTAATCGTATTGCCCACTGCCAAATGCCTGCTTCTGTGAATATTGGTGCAGTTTTCACTTTGATTCGGTGATAGGTAAAGCTGCAAAGGCGCTGTCTCTGATGTCAATGCAGACTTCCTCTGCTCTCTCTTTTCTTGTTTTCCATCCCTTTCTTATTTTTTTCACATTTCTCACAAGTCCCAGAGCATCAAACAGCGGTAGTCAAATCTTCATTTGATCAGTAGAATATCCATGTTTCAGATGCATGTTAAAATGCTAAATCAAAAGATTTGAAAATAATTTTATAAGAATAGATTGCTGCTCCTTAGCCAACGCCCATTGGATCTCATCAGAGTCTGGCTCCCTTGTCGTTTGCGTGAGAACTACAGGGTTGTGAATTTTGATCTCAACCGTTAAAGCACAACACATCTTGCTTTTCACGTTAAGCCACGTCACCTTCTTATAATGCACTAGAATTTGCTCTTTATTCATGTTTTTCACCTTCTTCAATAGTCTTGACTTTTATATATTCTCTCTTTAATTTTTACAATTGCAGTGATGTGAGTTAAAAAGTAGAAGATTAAATATGGGGTTTCAACAACAAAAGAGCTTAACAAAATAAATAGCCAAAGAAAGAACAATATTGGAAAACATAAAGATAAAAATTAGTGTTATTAAATCCAGTCTGGCTATTGATCCTAGCAAGTCTTAAGGTCATAGGTTATTGGTTCAACTACTGGGTCATCGAGTTAATTGCTGACGCTGCTAAAGAAATTAAAAAATTTTAAATATATATATATATATACTTATATTTGTTTACAAATAAATTTAAAACTAAGCAAAATAAATAATTTATATGCAAATTTAATACTTTAAAGTCTTAAAACTATAATTATTAGTTATTAATAATTAAAATATAAATATCCATCAAATTTTTTTAAATTACAAATAATTTTTTAAAATATTTGATTGTTATTTTTTAAATTAGATGATTATATAAAACTTTTTGTTTATACTTTTCAATTTTTCTTGATTTAATTTTTTTTACATCAAATAATTATATAAATATAATTATTTTCTTCTTACCTCCTATTTTATTAGTAATAATATACTTATTTTGTTAAATTTAATGTATTCTTCATTTTAGTTTTTGTCATCTTACTACATGCACATTTTGATTTTTGAGTTAGAATAATTTTAGCACCTTATAATTATTTATTTTGGGGATAGATTGAGTTTGATTTTTAGTAAGTGCACATTTTTCTAAATTTTCATGCAAATTTAAATTTTTAAAAGAATTTATATAATCATCTAATTAAAAAAAATAATCAAATATTTTTAAAAAATTATTTGTAATTTTAGACAAAAAATATTTATGGATATTTATTTTTTAATTATTTATGACTAATGACTATAATTTTAATACTTTAAAGTATGAAATTTACATATAAATTATTTATTTTACTTAGTGTTACATTTATTTGTAAACAAATATAAATGTATATATAATTTTTAATTTTTTAATTTATTTACCTGAATCATCAATTGATTTAATGACTTTACTGTTAAACCAGTGACCCAATAACTTGAAAGTCTGCCCGAATCAATAGCAGATCGAATTTAATAACATTGATTTTTATCTTTATGCTTCCCATTATTGTTCTTTCTTTGGTTATTTATTTTGTTAAGCTCTTTTGTTGTTGAAACCTCATATTTGGTCTTCTACTTTTTAACTCATCACTGCAATTGTAATAATTAAAGAGAGAATATATAAAAGTCTTGAAGAAAGCGAAAAACATGAATAATGGGAAAATTCTAGTACATTATAAGGTGACGTGACTTAACATGAAAAGCAAGATGCGTCGTGCTTTAACGATTGAGATCAAAATTCACCCTGTAATTCCCACACAAACTACAGGAGAGCCGGACTCATCTCTTCGGCGACGCAAGCGAGAGGCATTAAGAACGGTTCATCCTTGCTGAATTGATCAAACGGAATTCCTTTTAAGTTAATTCTGATTTATTCTTTATTCATTCGTTGGAGTTGCAAGATATAATTGAAAAAGTAGCTTTTTGTGTGTCATTCTTGGCCAGAAGTTCAATATGCTGCAATGTGCACTGCTTCCTAACCAAACATCATTTCGTAAGTAGTGTCCAGTGTGTGAACATCCACTCACACCTGCTCAGTATCCACCCTCACTGCAGTCTGTCCGTGCACTGTCAATGACGCTGAGTTTAATAAAAAAATATTTTACAAAAATCATGTTGTAACTCTGCAACGTCGAGTTGTGATTTCTACCAAAATAAAAAAAAAATAAAACTAAGTGATTTCTACCAAAAGAAAAAGGTTAAAATATTATTTTGGATAAATTATTTGTGTTTTCTAAGAAAAGCTTGAATTACATAGTTTTCTTCTGTCTTTCCTATACTTGAAAAATTGTGGTAGGTTAGTATAAATAAGTTCATAATAGACCTAAATAAGCTAAGTAGCTAACAAAACTATTACAGCCAGACGGCTTTATAAACCCTAATTCCCAAAACAATAATTACAAAATTGAATAATGATAAAATAAACAATAAATTTATCTCCTCATTCTGCAGCTAACTGCAGTATTTATCAGTTTTATCCACATATCACAGAACCAGTGGCTATGCTTCCTCCATCAATGAACATAGTGCTCTCTCTCTGTAATTAAAGTCATAGCTTGTAAAAAGTTAGACGATGATGATGAAGGCATTCAACCTCATTCCATCTTTACACGTTTTGAATTGCTTTGCATCAACCATTCAAGGCATTCCTCTGCAGTTCCAGATGGATGTGCAAGTTGCCAAGCCATGGCCTTTTCTAGCTGCATGTGGAAAATGAAAGAGGAAAGCAAGAACCGTTGTGTGAATGCAGCTAAATGCATATATATATATATATATATATATATATTATATGGTGACAGAAAATAGGTTAAAAGATAAATTACTGATTTAGTTAATTTAGTCTCGCAAGATTACAATAGTGTCAACTTGATCCTTGAAAAATCAAGGTTTTAATTTCATCTCTAAAAAATTACATTTGTTTCAATTCGATGATTTTCATTACTAAATACCAATTTTTTGTCGCCAAAAAATAACATGGGCCAAGAAAAACCAAAATAAAACAAACATAATCTTTTAATGACTGAATAATTTTGGGGACCAATTCACCAATTTACTTTAAGATTAAATTATTCTCTTAGTCTTTATGGTTTCACTCAATTTTTATTTGGTTCTTATAGTTTAAAAAATTGCATTTGAAACACTCAATTTGAAGCACTGATAGTTTTGCAAATTAGTCCATATTACTAACTCTCCTTCGTGTTTCATTAAATTTTGCTAAAATGGTTAACCATGTGCATATTAATACTCTAAATATCCATGACCACCAACAAAATAGAAAAAACAGTAAATAATTAAGTAAAATTAACTCACATGTATATGACATGTGAAGCAAATTATGATAAGTAATTCTGAATGCCAAGATGGTATACAATTTGCTACGTCACTAAAAATTTAATATTCCCAAAGTTTATGGACTAAAATAAAAAATTCTTCAACTATATGGATCCAAAATAAATTTTTCAACTATAAGGACCCAATTGAAAATTGAATAAAACTGTATGGGACTGAGAATAATTTAACCCAGGAAATAAAATAGCAGCATGGCTTACCCATTCCTTAACTAAGGGTCCTCCTCCTTTAAGCTGCAAGACACTCATAACTTCTTTCCCGTTGATCAATTGTTTTACTTCCCAGACTTTCTCCAGGCCTGCAAATTCACCAAAATGTGTCCATACTTCAATCTTCAAAAATTGCAATTGCAGGCAGAAAAGCTACTTGAACATCATTATGTAACAAAACTCATCTCTCCAATCCTCTCACAACCACATCTTCACATGACGCAAATATTAATCAATCTTTCTTTTTTCATTTCCCTTTGATTAATTTATGTACTTCAGATTGGAAAAGACTTCAGTAGAGTTTTTTTATATCTTTGCTATTAGGTCTGCCAATCAAAACATTAAAAGTATATAGTTCTTCAATATGGTCTTTAAAAAGTAATGGCATATTTTCTACAACTCCACTTTGTATGATTAATTTTTTAAAAAACTTTTTACACGTTCTATTTTTAATAGGAAACCTGATTGCAAAAATATAAGCGACTATATAAAAGTCTTGTCCTTTCAGATTCTAGTCCTATATACATTCTACCTAACACAATATAGTGCACCCACACCAAAAATGATTCAAGAGGAATAAATGGATTTTAAGCTAAACTAAGAACTCAATTATTCTGTTCAGATTTCAGAGAAATGCATGACGAGGTAAATATAGCAAAGAAGAGAAATGGAAGTCAAAGCAAACATAAGGAAACACTTGAATGCCATTGAAACCATAAGGTTTCATCAAGTGGGCACCCCACTATTATGGCCTACAAAACAAGAGACTGCAGTAAATTTCCACAAAATGCTACATAACATTCTGCTAGCAAACACAATATGGCAGAATTGGCAGAGGAACCACTTAGCTCACCTAGTTTGATAATAGAATTCTCCACAGTCTTGAAAAACTCTATTCGTTTGCCCAACCACAAGTGCTCATCCTCAGTGTCGCCAATGTCAACCGGATGTAATAATGAGGATATCAACAAAGAAACTCGCCAAAACTCTTTAATTTCTCTTAAGAGAAACCCTGAATAGTAAATAAAAGCTTAGCCATGTTACATAACTCTCAAACTGTACAATAGCTTGGCTAATAATTCCTAGAGAAATAGTTTCACACAGGCAACTAAATGAGTAGAGTATTACATCTCCAATTTAGTCCTCGCAATTTCATTTAGAAAAAGAAGAAAAATACTATAACTCAGAAGTGAAAAACCATTTCGATCAGACCATCTCAAGTCAAAAGAATTAAGGGATATCTATCCCACTGTTTTGACTGAAATAACATTAGAGGGATCAAAATTGTATCTTAGGAATAACATTAGCTCAAGAAATCCAAAGATTCTGCCAAACGGGAAAAAAAATTATGGGAAACTACCATGTACCAACAAATGAAAATAGAACTATTAATTTTCAACAGCTACTGCTCAAGAAATATAAACTTCTGATGCAACATCAAAATAGCAAGAATACTGTACCTGTCAGTACACGGACTCTAGAAGACACAGGGACATCAGCCAACCAACTCATCCGATCATCACCAACAAGGTTGACATCCTCATTCAATGCAAGACAGGGAATCAGTGACAATAACTTATTAGATGATCGGTGTAAATCAAGCACCTGCATTGAGAAGAACATGTACAAACACATACCAATGCAAATATTAACCACGGTGAGGAGAAATACTAAACTAATTTCTATTACAAGTACAGACACTGCAATAATATCACTACAGAATTTACTGAGGCTAGAGAAAAACAGACCATATCTGCGTCCTTAGCTTTTCGCTTGAGAGACTCACGGAAGATATGATTGACAACAGGATTCTGCAATTAAAAATACGTTAGGCAACCAAACAAGCATTTTACCTGAAAGAATGACTGCAAGGTAAAACAAAAAGTACAATGATCATGCTCGCAGCTTAGCATTGTGAAACCACTATAGTACAACATAAAACAAGAAGAGGCAAGTACCTGCTTAGCTTTCTTGTCTTTGTAAGTGGTATTTCTAAGTGGAAGAAACAAAGCAGCATACAGAGCTAACCTTCTTTGTTCATCCTAGAAAACACAGAAATCATGATTTAGTCTCCAGCAAACCTAAAAGAAACAGGAACTACCATGAATGCAACTTCAAACTGCTACAAGAATATTGGCAAATGGTGCATTTTGTTCTTCACTTACAGTAAAAGTGGATTCTCCAAGCAAATGGATAAGATTCCAAACAGTATCCATGTGAGTAATGCAAAGCCTGGATAAAGAAGAATTTTACATGGATCAGCATGGCCAGCCAAAATATACATAACTCCATAGTATTAGGAACTTATGACACCAGGGGGAAAAAAAAATAATTTGTATATTTTGGTACAAGTCATTCCAATGTTCATGTTCACAGGTTTTGGGTTTTGACAACTTCATTTCAATAGGGATCTAGCCTTATCTTATTTCACCAATGGAAGATAACAGTTTTGCATTGTTATCCGGTGTTTAAACTAGAAATATTTTTCACAATAGTCTTAATCTGCAAAATTTAAAAACATTTTGGGTTTTGACAACTTCATTTCAATATTGATCTAACCTTATCTTATTTCACCAATGGAAGATAACAGTTTTGCATTGTTATCCGGTGTTTAAACTAGAAATATTATTCACAATAGTCTTAATCTGCAGAATTTAAAAACATCATCCAATGACTCTATGCTGCTTTTCAAATGAAATCAAGACACTTAAAATCCTGCCAATGCATCACCTAACCAACTTTATGGTTTTCATTTCTTCTCCCCTTTTTGAAGTTTTGGTTTTAGTCAAGTTTCTAAATGTTAGCTAAATTCAAATCAACATTTTGCATCAAAGTTTTTGTACCTTGACTTCAATTGTGAAAGGAAAAAACAATGAAAGGAAGAAATGTTAAGTAATGTGGGATTAAGCATCTGAAAAGTTCATGCATTTCCAATTTATGAAGTTCATCACAAATATCTATGGTTGTTAAGTGTATCAGTTCTTTGAGTAACTTTTGTTTTCTTGCTACAACAGGTTAACTATTCTTTCTGTGGAAGATGTGGTTTCCATTAAGGAGAAGGCTAGGAAGCTTAGTAAACCATTGTTGTTTTACTCATGAAGATGTTTTTGCTTGGCAGATTATCTGTATAAATGGATTTGCAATCACTGTGCACCTTTCAACACATCAAGAAACATTGTACCGATTTAATTAAAATTTATAGACTAAACCTGTCACATCCATCTGCAATGGGCGGTTGAAACTCAGGCAGAAGATTGAATACGATCCAAAATAATTTCAGATCACAAACATACGTCATTGCTTTGACAGGTTGATTTCCAGATATCATTAGATCAATCTACAAAATATATATATATATATATATAAATGATCAGATTTATAGTATATAAAGAAAATGAGCAATTTTCTATGAGAAACATAAAGGGAAAATGCAAGAATACTTCTGTTCCAATGCGTTCTCTACTAATTTTAGCAGCTAGGGCATCTTTCACTTCATCACATGAAGCAGCTCCCTTAAGATCTTCATCAAGCATAAATTCAAATCTAGCACCTAAAACGATAATAAACAAGCAGAAGCAAATGAACAAAGAGATAATGGTTGGAACTAAGAAGTTTAAAAGTTGCATTAGATTTGATATGTCTTCATGCCCAAAGCTAGATGTTATTCCTTTATTAGACACCGACCCTGTTTATTCCCAAACATAACAGGGGTGATAATATTTTAAAAGTTAGATAAACTAATAATATCTAAGCTAAAGAAATTACAAGAACTGGGAACTAGAACTAGACCAGTCCAGACTACAAGGAGAAAGGGAGTTCTCCAGCAACAACACGGTACATAAACAAAGTGGATATTTACTAGAAAAGGGTTGACTAACTCAAAAGCTTATCTCAAATAAGAAAGACATAAAACAAGAATCTATGTTCTACATGAAGTAACACCCATACACTTAATCAAAATTATACCATACCAAAACGAATGGCTCGAAGAACTCGTAAAGGATCATCCAGAAATGTTGACTTTGGAGGCAAAGGAGTTACTATCTTTCCAGACTTCAGGTCTGAGATCCCTGCAGGGTGCCAAATGGAAAGTTAGATTGACAGACAATTAGCGAATTTAAAAGCTCTAAACATACTTATTTAAAGAATATGATTCATTCTAACCTCTTTTAGTAAAATCTTCAACTGAGCCGTTGTTGATATTGTAGAATAAGCTGTCAAGCACAACACAGTGATATATGAAACTATCTTCTAGATTGTGTGCAGGAGCAAAGTGATTATTAATGCATACATAAACCAACAGAAAAATAAAAGAAACTGGCTCCTATTCTTAATTGTGTCACTCCACGTACATAAGACTGTTAAAAGTAAAAAGATATACCTGTTAATGGTCAAATCCCTCCTATATGCATCCTCTTCAGCTGTTCCAAATCTTTGCTGTTGGAAATGAAATAAATTTTAATCCCCAGTATTAGGCTTGGATACATTCATTCCAAATGATTGCAAGAAAAAATGTTCAATGTAGCAGAAAATAAGCTTAAAAACCAGGCAAAACAAGGAACAAATGCATAAAAATAAGAAATTTCTTACTTAAGCAGGTAACTAATAGAATAAAGGCACAAATTTCAACCTAAAATAACCCAAAAGACATCTAAAACAAATCAAAATGAAATTTACATATAAATCATGATAAATTTAATGTATAATTATAGCTGACACCCCTTCATCCTGCGTCAGAGCCAGTGGCTGTCATGGTGCCAGGTACCTAATAATACAATCATGTAGAAAAAGAAAATTAAGAGAAAAGAGATTATTGTCCATCGTTCAGTCATAAATACATAAACCAGCCCATCACATATGATATCGACCATGATCCGAATCAACTAATATTCCATTAATTCACATACTCTCCCTTATTTTACTCATTAGACCCCCATAAAAATCACTTAATATCTGCAATGTGCTCTCCCACATTTCAAAGGGCATCATGAAAATGAAAAGCCAATTGTTTGCTGCTCTCCCTAGTTTGAAACATCTTAGATAATGACTTTACAGGCATTCAAACCAACAAGAAAACTATCACTGCTTTTGTTCCTATTTTTTTTCTGTGCAAAACAAAACATATGATGCAAACTTGAAATCACAACAGAACAGGTAAATCTGTTTGGAAACAGAAGAACTAATAAAATAATCATATACCTTTGTAGGAATGCGGCTATCCTCAGCATACTCTTCACTCCTTAAGTTAACAAAATCAATCCAAATATCAAACAGGCGCATCCTTGCTGTTTCCAAATGTTTGGATTGGTCAGGGTTACTGCAAAATGTGAGGTTTTATGCAAAAAATCAGAAATACATGAAACAAACCCAAAATTTAAGGCAGTTGAAATCCCATTGCAGAGATAAAGAGGCTATATTAAATGGTATCTATACCCTATACCCTGAGCACAAATTGAATGAAAATTTTGGCAGCAAACGAATAATAATTTATAGAAAAGAGAGGGCAAAGTGAGACCAACCAACCCCAAAAGAAATGTTCCAAACTCCACAGTTGTAAGAGTCACTCATTCTACGAGAACAGAGTACAGAAAATTTTATACAGTCAAATTCATACATACCTTTCAATAACACATACTCCCTGCGCATCTTCTCCAATGGTTAACAAGTACTCCCTGACCTTATCTACAAATTCAGTACCCATCATATTGTCGAGAGCAATATCGATGTCATAGCATTCTTTTCCCAGAAGCTGCAAAGCAATTGAAACATAAAGCTTAGCATCAAACAAGCATTGACCCGTATGATTATCTGCTTCCAACTTTCAACTCATCTCCATTATAATTAAAAAAAAAACCTTTTTTACACCAATATTTATATACTAGACCAACACCCCTCTAGTAATTTATGAGAAAAACACAATTTTGAATTTGATACCAATAAAAGCTTTAGTCCTTGAATTTATTCTTCCACACAAATTAGTCCCTCAAAATTCGTAACTGAGTTAACCTCTCGAAACAAAGGAAACATATAACTTGGTCCAACACAGGACTAGCGTATGAGAGACTAGCTTCTATAAAAGGAATAAATTCCATGACAGTGTCACATTTAACCAAATAGTGTACTTTCACTAATTTCATCCACATACCTTGTCCCGAACCCATCCACCAGCCACTCGGAGCTGCGTTTCGAGACCGAACTTGCGAAGCGTAGCGAGAAGCCTATCAAAGATCTTCTTCTCCAAATCGGAGAGCTCAATCGCGTCCCTCACTTGATGGCGCAAAGTAGAGGTTGCCGCCATTGTCGTGCAACTGTTAAACCCAAGGGTTTTGGCTCTGAGAGGGGTTTTGGCTCTGAAAAGAGTTTTGGCGGGTCGCGAAGAGTTGAGAAGAGGAAGACAAACGGTCTGTGAGAAACCCGCGAGACGAAGAGTTGGAAGCAGAAGAAGGGGTTGAAGTTTTATAGCGGTTTTCAAAGCGACTCTCATGGGTTTTTGGCTCTCAGTTATCTGTTTTCTCTCTCTTATAAGACGAGTCACTGAACCCATGGGCTTCAAATAGATTGGCACTCTTATTAAAAATATGTATATTTTTTAACTTCAAAAACTTCTTTTAATTATCCAATACAACGGATTAAGTATTTTAAATTTGACCAAAAATGGTTTAGTCTTTTATATTTATTTTAAATTTTATTTTGATTATTTATATTTCAAAAAATTATATTGGTATTTTATATTTTAAAATTTATTAATTTTATTTTTTTATTAAAATTGTTAAATTATGTAATAAAATTAACATGCCATCTTTCAAATACTAATATGACTTATTTACATTGCTATTAATTGTATATTAGTGTCCTACATATACTTTCCAAGAGGTCCAAAATAGTTCTAACAAAAAAACATAAGGGTATTTTGAACATTTTAAAAATAATATAGATAGGTCTTATCAATATTTAGATAATAATGTACTAACTTTATTACATAAATTAACAATTCTAAAAAAAATGACCAAAATAATAAGACTTTGAATCATAAAGGACCAATATGAAATTTTTGAAATATAAAAGATCAAATGAAAACTAAAATAAATGTAGAGAGATCTTATTGTGTGTTTCGTTTGTAATCAACTAGTTTGTGATCAAATAAGATTAGATAAATTGTAATAAAATTCATTATCTACTTAATCATCTTATCCTAGTTGATTGGCATCCACTGTTTTTTTTTAATATTTTTTTAATATAAGGATAAATTGTAATATTTCTTACTATATTTTTAAAATAATAAAAGAAGCTTATGCTATGTTTAGCAAAAATAGCTTATAAGCTTATTTTTATCTAAAAATTGTTAAACTAACTTATTAAATTAAAAGTATTTGATAAAAGTATGTTGAAATAACTAAAAATGTAAATGACATAAAATTATATATATTTTATAATTTCAAAATAAACATATCATTTTTTATTTTTAATTAAATTAATTTAAATTAAATATATATAGTTCATTAAAAATATAATTTTTTATTATATATATATATATTATTTTATAATGTGTGTGTGTGTATATATATATATATATATATATATATAACAATGACTCAGTGAGTGAGAGATGAATACAAATAAACATATTATTTTTTATTTTTTAATTAAATTAATTTAAATTATTATATATATATATATATGTATAATTAATTAAATATACACTTATCTCACATACATTATATATATAATATATATAATACATATATAATATTTATTTATATTTTACTATATATATACATATATATATTATATTAATATATGTAAGATAAGGGTATAATGAGTATTTTTATAAAATAACAAAGGTAAAAAGAGAAAAAAATACAAAAGTTATAAGTTATAAGTTATAAACTATTGAAATAAGTTCGCTTACCAAACATTTTTAACAAGTTTATAAGTTAGTCAAATAAATTATAAGCTAGTCAAATAAGTTATAAGCTAGCTTATAAGTATTGTCAGACACATGCTTACTCTACTTAATTATCTTATTGGCATGCACTAATATTTGAATTAGTTTTGGATAATTTAGAATGCAACTATTATGTGTATGATTTATAATTAACTTGTCTATAAAAACTAAAAAGATTATAAAATTAGTAATTGAAGTTAATTATCTACTTAGTTATCTTACACTAGTTGCCTGAACATGTATTAATTCCTATATTTTTTTAATGCATTTTTTTGATTACAAGGATGGATTTAGTATTGTTTATTATATTTTAAAACAATAAAAATAAATAAATTAGTAATTGAAGTTAATTATCTACTTAGTTATCTTTCACTAATTTTAATTAATTTCTCTATTTTTTAATGCAAGATCGATTGTAGTATTGTTTATTATGTTTTAAAACAATAAAAAAATAGAGGAATTTATTTAGGTTCTTATTCTACTTATACTAGTTTCTTGACGTGCACTATTTTTTATCTTTGTTGAATATAAATATAAATTGTAGTATTTTTTATTTATATTTTTAAAATAATAAAAAGAAGCAATGAAAAGTTATTTAACTTCTTTATTCTAGTAGTCTACTCAATTATCTCATATTAGTTTTTGGCATGCACCAATTTTTTTACTTTTTTATTATTTTTTTAATATAGTTATAAGCAAAAGTATATGTCATGTCCCCAACATTTACTTCAATTTTCATCCATGCCTCTAATATATTTTTTTTGGTTAAATATGTCTCATATGTTTAAATTTTTTTTAAATATACCTTTTTTTTTAACTTCGTCTATTTGGGTGACGAAAAACATTGATTGGGCACATGACGTGGCTAAAATAATCAACCACATCATGTGCCATGTGTATTCGCTGCTATGAAATATCGAAAATGGCCCCATGCCTTTTAACCTTCAAATGCACCCAAATTAGGTTTCAAAAGTATAAAAATTTCAATTGTTAGAGTGCGAGATGTCATCGTGTGTATCTGCTGGTGGTCTTGGTTGACAACTGATATCATCGGCGATGAGGCTAACATTGACATCAACAGAGGGCGAAGGTGGCTTCGACAAGGTACCTTCCTTCTCTCCTCTCCCTTATCCCTGCCCTAACTACAATCATAGCCCCAAATCCGTCGTTAGTTCGTTGTTTAATTCGTGCCCTAATGTTGAGTATATGGTTTGTGCCTTATCGTAAACCCAATTACGCTAGTTAATTGTGAATTGGAACACCAAATTTGTTCATGTTCTTGCTTATCATCAATGCTATATAATCATATATTGGTGGAAGGGTGTTATATATATATGTGTGTCTATATAATCATATATTGGTGGAAGGGTGTTATATATATGTGTGTGTGTGTGTGTGTGTGTGTGTGTGTGTGTGTGTGTGTGTGTGTGTGTGTGTGTGTGTGTGTGTGTGTGTGTGTGTGTGTGTGTGTGTGTGTGTGTGTGTGTGTGTGTGTGTGTGTGTGTATACAATTATTTTGCTTATCATCAATGCTATTTAGTCATGTACTGGTGGATTAAAAAAAATTGTTCTAATTTCAAACTCTACCAGGTGGCCCTTGTATCCTCCTTTTATATTTGAAGGTGAATAAAATGTGTTTGATAGTGTGGTACATTATATTTTGAATTAATTTAGTCTAATAAATATAATGGAAGACTTTGCTAATCCAATTAATATAGTGAAATGCCGTCACAATTCATTATGGTAACTAAAAAACTGGAGTTATCAATTTTATGTAGACTACATCACCAATGGTGTTTCAAGCTTCAAGTTATAGTGGCAATAATGAAAGGTTCATCTGTGACTGTGGTAAGTATGCTCGATTGGTGACTTCAAGCACACAAGAAAATCCAGGTCAAAAGTTATGGGGATCAAAAATTATGCTGTAGGATATGCATGTCAATTAAATAGTGAACTTTATTGTGTTTTGCTTGATGTTAAAGTTAAATATACAAGTTGAACCATATTGATGTTAAATATACAAGATGAATAATATTTTCGTTTGATCAGTTCCTCCAATTGAAAATGATGCATTGGTCATGTATCGGCTCACGAAGAATATTAAGACTCTTGAAGATAAATTGAAAGAAGAAAAAGGAAGGAAGAAGTTTCTAATCTTAGTTTTGATATTATCTTTGATTGTGGATGTATGGTTTGTAAACTTACTAAGTTACAAGGATGATTACTGTATTGTATGAAATATATGGTCTGTAAACTGACTTAGTCTCTAATCTTAGTTATGATATTGTTTTTCATTATGTATTCTGAATTATGACTTATAAATGATGAGGGAACACTTCTTATTCAATTTGATGAATTATGTATTTTTGCATTAAAATTTATTTGTATCTAAATAATTTTTTTTCTAACAAGTTGATGCCTCATATTTGAATTAAGATTAATAAGAAGAAAAGGAATATAAATTAATTAAAGCTTTTTTATTTCCTTCCCTTCAATTATATTATTTTTTCTTCAATTTAGACATATTTGAAAAAGAAGAAATATTTTATATTAAAAGAAAATATGTTGAGTTCTCAACTTAGCACTATTTTGGGTACTATTTACCTTTTCTTTTGATATCTATCTTATCTATTCTTGGAATTCTTAACTCACGTTTTGGTGTTTTAGATTAGTTTATGATTTCTTAGATTTTATGTTAGTTTGAGTAATTTCATGATTCTTTGCCACTTATATTTGATGTTTCGTTGTTTTTGTTGTAGGTTGGGTTAGTGTGAAACTTGTGCAAGAAAATGGATCGTATCAGAAAAATAGTTGGTTTGCTGTCTCCCACAGCTATAACGGTGGATTCCATAGCTATAGTAGTAGATGCTGAAAAAAAAGTGTTTTGAACACTTCTCTCTGGCAGCCACCACTATAGCGGTGAAACCTGAAAAAAAAAAGTGTTTTTAAGCCATTCTCTCTACCTTCCACCGTTATAGCATTGGGTCGCATTCTGCAATGATTTAAATAGCACCAGAACAGGTTTTTTAGATCATTCTGAGTTGGACGGGAGCCAGAAGTTGCCTATTTTGCAGAGGGAAGAGGATGAATCCCATTTCAAAGCTCTCTGAGCCTGATTTCTGTCAACCCAACCTCAGATTTATGAAGTTTTCTCAACTTTTTACTATTTTCTATAGTTCTAAGGCCATGAGTGGCTAATTTTCCTGCTCTAGGGTTACTATGAACCCAATTTCAGATTAGGATTTGTATTTCTTTTTGAACCTGTGATTCTTTTCAATTTAATATATGCCTATTATTCTTATTACTGTACTTGTTATAAAATTGGCCACTTTATGATTTGTTTGTTACTTTCATCGAACTCGGGAGAAGGAGGTGTTGGTATAACACTGAATGATGAGGGCGAATGGTTGAATCTTAGTAGTTTTTGGCTTGTTAATTAATAGGGATATTAGTTGACCTCGCTTAATTAAATTGGGTTAATGTTCATTCGGCTTAAACTCGCATAAGGGATTACGTTAGAGTTGAGTAGCTTAACTTAGGTTCGGGAGAATCACTTTAAGCCATTAGAAAACTTAAGATTAATGTGTATAATTGATTTGAATCACAAGTGTTATGGAGAGTTAGCAAATCCTAAGACGAAAGAGGGGAATTAGTAACTCTAAGCTTTTTAATTGAATTATTTTCATCTAATTTTATTGTAATTCAATTTTACTTCTTAGTTCTTTAATCAGAGCTACCTTTGATCTAAATTGATTATCTGACTAATACGTTTAAATTTTTGGAGTACTGAGCACGTTAGTCCTCGTAGAAAATGATAATCTTACTCACTCTTTATTACTTGAGCAATTGGTGCGCTTGCCATTCGCTTAACAAAATATAATCTTGTAACGTCCCAAAAGTGGGCATGTGACTTAACATATATATTAGGGTGTACCTCAATGATAGCTTATAAATTCTCTGAACAATCCTAATATCCACAACTATGCAAAAATGTAAATTTACATAATACATTTTCTTATTTTCCATAACATCGGCAAATATTTACAAAGAAAATGCAAAGTAAATTGCAGCTAACTAAATAAACCCCTAAAACACAGCAGGACCTAGGTGGCTATAAGATCACAGAACATTCTACTAGGCATACCAAAAAATTGGTTCCACGAACCCTCCAACAAAAATGGAGTATATCTCAATAAGCTGCTAATCTCTAGTGGTTTCTCATTCTCCTCAACTGCTAAATTTAAAAAAGATAATAATAGAGAGTGTGAGTTTATCAAAACTCATTGAGCAGATGATTGTGTAATAAAACAAAGCACAGTACAAATACCAACATCACTACCATAATCAAAGTGAACACCATGAGCATGTATCAGTACAAAAGAATATATGTAAAACATACCGTATTGCGCAACTATAACCCACGGCCCTTATGCGAGTCTACATTCTGACAAAACAATTCATAAAACAATTCTCAAATACATAAAAACATAAGTAAACATCCACATCGAAATATATTATGTAATAATTGTTGACCCTAAGGCTTTATGCCATAAGTTTTGATGATGACAAATGCATTTGAATTGTAGCATTGATATATATAAAGGTTAATTATCATATACATGCTACAAGTATTTAAGCATGACTATGTTATTTAATGTGTAATGTCTTATACATTAATCATGCTATTTATCATGAATTAAACTAACCATTTGGTTTGCAAGTAAGATATATTTTATAGGTTGGTTCAAAACAAGAAGAGTGAGCATTGGATTAAAGAACAAGGAAAAGTAACATCATGCCTCACTCAAGGAAAGCAACATACAAGGATAAAGCTCCAAGAAATGAAGAACTAGAAGATTTAAAGTCTTGGAAGCTTGGATGCATCAAGATAGCCTATGTGTTTACATTAGGTATATTTTATATAGGCAATTATACTTGTGCAACTCAATGATTTAGATTTGCATGCATTGGCTCAAGCATTTTGAACAAAAAGATAATGAGATATAAAGTTTTACAAAAGTTAGTTTTTGACCTTTGGTCACTCCTTATATCATATCTTATAAATGAAAAATCGTTTTTTCAAATATCTTAATCTCATTTGATAGTAGACTCAAATATCTTTCCAACGGTATATTATTTATTCAAAACGGAGTCCAAATGAGAAATATATGACTATTTAAAATATAGTTTGAAAAACTGAAAGTTGATTTTACTGTACTCAAAAATTATTCTGTTCTGACCTATAGTCAGTGTTTTGATTATATCTTTTAAACGAAAAATAATTTTTGAGTAAAACTTAGTTCATTTGAAACTAGACTCCAAGAGCTTTCCAATGATATATTATTTGTTTAAAACAGAGTTCAAATGAGGGAGTTATGAATTTTTAAAGAAAGCTCAAAATCTGTATTTCGCTACTGCCAGCCGGTGGTCGACCAGGCAGCTTCAGACTGGTCGACCAGTTGTCTTGAAAATGCTATTTTTTGCTACTGTCAGTGGGTGGTCGACCAGGTGACCCCCACTGGTCGACCAATGGACACCTGGACTGCACTATAAGTGCTGTAACGGCTAGTTTTGTAAAATCTTATATATATGACTTTAGATACACGATTTTGAGCTAGAACAAAGTGCTACAATGTGATATTAACTTCTTCTATCATCTTTGAGAGAAAAGAAAGCATTCTTGAGCCAAATCTTGCATATTCTCTATTATTAGAGTTATTAGAGCTTCATTTGTATTCATATACTCTTTAGAGAGAGTTTCTTTATATTGTTGATTTTGATCAACACCAATATTATTCTGAGTTGAGGTTCGCAAGTACCGATGTTGGAAGAACTTGCTTTGGGTTGAGGAGGAGCCCGGATTCATAAATTCTCCATTGTGGTTTCGTAAATACCCGGATCGAATTTGCGTGGTTGTAGTGGTTTGCAAGTACCCGGATTAAACTTGCAATTATAGTGGATATACTCCAGTGGTCTCTTGAGGACTGGATGTAAGCTTGGATTAACTAAACCAATATAAATCTCCGAGTTTGCTTTCTCTATCCCTTACTCTTTAATTTGTGCATATTGATATCTATTCTTTAATTCCTTGATCTTTATAATTATTTATCTTGACAGCACATTGATTTTCTGTATTGTATTTATTATCCTAAGCATTGTACTTTTACAGAAAATCATTTTAACTTCCAATTAATTCTTGTGAAAAATTTTATAAAACCCAATTCACCCCCCTCTTAGGTTCCAACCATTACTTTCAATTGGTATCAGAGCTTGGGCTCTTGATTTAAGACTTAACCGTCTAAGAGTAAATATGGTTGGATCTAGTGAGTGGTTTATGTCTGAAAATTGTTCTTTCACAGAACCTCCAGTTTTTGAAGCTAATCATTTTCAATATTGGAAGTATGAAATGAAAATGTTTTTAATTTCAGTAGACCATAAACTCTGGGAAGTTATAGAAAATGGTTTTGATATGCCTGTCAATGAAGAACAAGGAAAATGCATTCCAAAACCCAAGAGTGAATGGAATGATACTGAAAGAAGTTTAATGCAACTCAATGCTAAAGCAAAATTGATTATTTCTTGTGCATTGAGTCAAGATGAATTTTTCAAAATCTCCAACTGTGCAACTGCAAAAGAAATGTGGGAAATTCTTGAAGTTGGACATGAGGAAGATCTTTTTGCTGAGGAATTAAGGTATAGAAGTTTCATTAATGAACTTGAAATTGCTCAAATGAACAATTGCAAAACCATTAATGAGATACAACTTGTGCTTAATCAATTGCAAGCTCTTGGTGTTGAACTTACAGGAAAATCTCAAATCACCAAGGAGATAGAAGAAAAAGAAAAAGGAGAAAAAGAGAAACCACAACCAAAAGCTGAATCATCAAAGAAAGCTTACCTATCTTTCATTTGGGGAAATAGCAATTCTGATGAGGAGAACATAAATGAAGAAGCCAATACTTGTCTTGTGGCCAGAGATAAAGATGAGGTAAATTCATTTGACTACTCTTTTGATAAATTACAAGATGCCTTTGATGATTTACATGAAGAATCTCTAAAACTTGCAAAGAAATTAAATGCTTCAAAACAGAAAAACTATTCTCTTGAAAATGAATTAGAAAAATTGAAAAATGAATTTTCTATTTCCAAGGAAGAGAATTTTGGTTTAGAAAATCAAAACAAAACTTTGCAAGAAGAGAATTTGATTTTAAAGGGAAGTATCTCTACCAACAAAGGCTGCTTTTGCACCAAGTGTGATTCTTTGAAAAAGGAAAATGATGATCTTAAAAACACACTTGCAAAATTTTCTCAAGGTAGAGAAATTTTAAATACTTCAGTTTTGAAACAAAGAAGAAGGTTTAACAAAGTTGGTCTTGCTTCTAAAAGTAAATCAAACCAAAAGCATTCTAAAAACTTCTTTGTTTCTGCAAAGATGTCCAATAGTCCAACTTGCACTTGTTTTTATTGTGGACTGAAAGGACATAAATCTTACTCCTGCTTTTATAAGAAAAATCTTGTTCATGGAGTAAAAATGAAATGGGTTCCAAAAGGAACTCATGACCCAGGCGGACCCAAAGAAATTTGGGTACCAAAAACAAAAGATTAATTTGCAGATTTACCTCGAAGCAAGGAGCGAAAATGACATTTTAATGGCTACATCATTCAAACTCCACTTCCTTGCATCAAAAGGAAGCAATAGACAAGTAAACATATAAGCTGGAATGTATTGTAAGAAATTTGATTGATATGTTTACTGTATCAAATGCTTATGCTTGTTTTCTAGCATGCCTTTCATCTATCTTTGATATTCATGCATGCTATATTTGAAAACAACTGTTAGGCATGCGGCCTATAGATTCAAATTTTGTTTTGAGCTAAAATGTTTCTTCCAAATTCTACTCAAACTATCTTTTTTACCGCATCATGAAAACTTGCTTCCATTACATGCACATTTCTCTTGCCTTTACAACAATAAGATTACTCTTGCCTATAGTATTTATCCTTATTGTAATCTTATTTAAATATTTTCAATGAAATTAAATTTCTTGCAAAATTGCATTTCATGGAAGCATAGCACTCTTATTAATATGGCATATCTTGAACATAATGTTGCTCCTAGTGCTCGAGATTTATTTGAACATTACTGATTTGAACATCAAAGTGCTTCACCAAAAGTATTTTGCAGGAGTTAATCCTCAAATTTATCCTTTAAGGCACATTCTTTCCTCTGCTCTCCGAAATCAGTAAGATTTATAGTTTTGAAGTTAGTTGGTCGACCAACGCTCCTATCAGTGGTCTACCAATGAAGGCTATAATGAACTAACACCCAGCGTCAGGAGAAGAATGCTGCAAGCTGAGATAAGTGGTCAACCAAGGTCCTCAGACTGGTCGACCAACACGAGGCAGTGGGTAAATAAGGCTATTCTGGTGAGGAATGGTCGACCAGTTCATTCACAATGGTCGACCAACGCTTGACAGTAAGCTCCTTCCACTTTCTCATCCCCACGATGGTCGACCAGTGTGGACACGTTGGTCGACCAGCGGATGACAGTAGATGAAGGATTTAAATTTTGCTGCTATGTATTTAATGATCTCTTCAAAGCTTCATGGGTGATCTTATAAGAGATTATTTTTGAGAGAATCTTGCAAATAATCAATCAATGAAGATCATTAAAATTGCAAGAAGATAGGATCAAAAGAAGGGCAATGAGGAAGACAAGGATATAAACATCTTAAGGAGGAAGTTTAAGAAGCAACAAAAGTTTGTCAAAATTGATGAGTATCTCTATTCTTTACCACTATACTATTTAATTGAGTGATACTCCCTACTCATAATTGGCTATATTGGCATATTTTTTTTCTGACATACTTTCATTGCAATGACATATTGTTCTTTGATATCTTACATACTTGATCATATCATTGCATATAAAGATATGTTAAATGCTTAAATTGTCTTTATACTATTCATCATGGTTTGAGCACTGTACATGTCATATCTTTGCATAAGCTATAGGTTATGAACAATTGTTTATGGATTATAGCTTATATCTGATTATATCTTATTAATCCATATTACTTCAATTATTTTTCTACATACTCGTTATAATATGCTTTATCTTAAATAAGTATGTAACTTGCTTCCGTTATGTAATGATGATATATATATTCATGTGAGAAAATGCTTTCTAGCCTTAAATGAATATATGTATACTTTTCAAAATACGTTATGCCTCTACTGAGATGACATGATATATCCTGGATATAAAATGTTTTATATATGATATTGGATATATATTTTCTTCTACTGTGCTAAATCTGGTGACATTCTTTCAATAGGAATTATTTAGAAAAGTGTTGGAAAAGGATTTGAAATTGATTTATCATTTTTTTTAAAAAGAAAAGCCTTAAGAAGAAAAATTACCTCATGAGAAGGAGCCATCAAGCAACAATGATGATTTTTCAAAGGATTTGAGGTATGCCAAAAGTCATCCTAAGGAACTCATCCTTGAAGAAGCATCTCAATGGGTACTCACTCGAAATCTTCTTCTGCCAATGGACTATGCCTTATATTGGTTATATCTATTATCCAAGAAAATTGTTGTGCTATTATATACTCCAATTTTAAAATGGTATATCTTATATGAGTATATAATTTGCATTTGCTGTGATATATATCCTGTTATAATATCTTCTGTTATTATCATTAAAAGGATATATATGTTGCTTCTGCTATGCTGCATCTCTTTCCAAATCCTTTTTGGAGCAAAATTTGTTTTTCAAAATAAAAGGACTTGGAAATTCTTATTGACAAAGCTTTTCTGATAAGATCTTTATAGAATCATTCTTTCAAGGGAAGAGATTGTTTCAAAAATTGTTTTATCATGTTGAAGCAAAAATCATTTTGAAAAGAAAAATATTTGGAAATCCTATTTCAAAAGATTTTCTTCTCTTGTGCTTTTTATGGTATCAATCTTTAAGGAAGAATGATTTTTCTATAAATAATGTATTCCATGGAGGCATAGCATTCTTATTGATATAATAAACGTCTCTATTGTTTGAGAATTATGAACTAACCTGTCAAGGACCCAAATTATTTGGGTACCTAAGAATAAGAGTTTCATTGTTTTGTGAGGAAAAGTATTCTCAAGCTCGAGCTTGCAATGACAACCAACCAATCTTGAGGATGAAGGACTCAACGATGAAGATGGTGATTCTAATCAAGCATGCACATTCAAAACATTGGTATTATCTAGCCTTGCTTGAAATAGATTGTTAATCCATCAAATATTATGAGCTTTATGTGAAGATTGGATGAATGGCAAGAAAGAGTCTTTAAACTGATTGAAAAATACTTTGAATACTCATATATTATTTTCAATATATCTTTTGCACCTCAAGCTAAATACGAACTATTTTGGCTCATCTTTCAAAGGAGAAAAACATTTCTTTTGCCACTAAAATTCTTTGAAGTAACTTTCCTTGCCTTTCATCTATCAAATGATTATATGATTTTTGGATCTATTAATCACATCTTGAGCAAGGATACTTCTTAGTTGATGAAGAAGCTTAAAGATACAAAAGACTTTCTCAAAAGGATAGTCAAGGTATACAAGTTTAAAATCTTCATCAAGGGTCAAGCAGTCAAGAGTTGCAAAATAAATTGTCTTTACGCTAAGACAATTCTTGGATGAACAAGCTCTTGCAAAAGAAAGGTAAGAACAAGCAGTCGATTGGATAAAAGAATTTTGAGAGGTATGTTTACTCATCTCAAAATGGATATTATACATGCTTGACTAATCTTCTTCATATATATATCCTAGTTATAATGTGTTACATCTTGAATGGGTATATAAATTGCTTCCGTTGTGCTGAAATCTATCTTATCCTTTATGAAGCAAATTTGTTTTGAAAAAGGACTTTAAAAATGCTTCCGCAATGCGAATATGTTTTATCATATGAAGTAATATTCTTCTTGAAAAAGAAAAGATTTTACAGATCTCTTTTGTTGTTGATGACAAAGGGGATGAAAAACATTGATGTTTGATGTATGGATTATGAACTGTACCCTTGATTATATCTTGTTACACGAATCCATATATATTGCTTCCTTGGATGAAATGTTTCTAAATTCCTTTCGAAGCACAATGTTTTAGAAAAATATCGTGAAACTCTTGAATTGCTTCCACTATGCTGAAATTGCTTTGCCTTATTGAAGCAAAATCTATTTTGAAAATAAAAGGATTTGAATATCCTTATTTCAAATTACTTATGCTATATGCTGAAATGTTTTTATACATATAAGCAGAAATTGTTTTCAAATATCTTGAAAATTATTAGTATTTGATTTATGGATTATGATTAATATTCTTGTTTATATCATGCTTTGCTAATCCATATATCATACTTCTGCTATGTGCTGTATATATTTCTATCATATGACAGCAAATGATGTTTATTTTTTTTTTCAAAGAGTTCATTTTTTTCTGCTATTTACTAAAAATGCCTTTTCATAAACAAGCAGAAATCATTTTCAATGAAAATATTGCAGAAATTTCTTCAAAAATCTTATTTCAAAATTCTGCAATAAAAAAAAACTGAATTTCCTTTATAATGATTTGGACAATCTTTTTCAAAGGAAAAGGGTTATGAAATTCAGGGGGAGCTTTATCTCTCTTGAAAATATATAGATGACCTTGAAAAAGAATATATCTTAAAAAAATTGGATATTCATTATTCGTTATTCTTTTTCAAATTATGCAAGGTTTAAGGGGGAGCCTAAAACTCTTTCAAGTTTTATCTTTTGGCTCATTTCATTTGACATGCGAAATTTTTCTAAAAATTATTTTTACATGTCAATGAATTCAATGATAAGTTTTGATGTATCCTCACCCCATGCTATATTGACATCTTTTGACATCCTGGCTTAAAGAAGGTATGTGCTTTAACTTCTATATATTGTGTTCCTCACACCTTTTTGTTGATGTCAAATAGGGGGAGAAGAAATAGTAGAAAAATATGTGTATATACTTATAACATTGCATTCATTATCTTGTGATACATATTTTTCTTTGGTGATTTGTCATCATCAAAAAAGGGGAGATTGTTGACCCTAAGGCTTTATGCCATAAGTTTTGATGATGACAAATGCATTTGAATTGTAGCATTGATATATATATATAAAGGTTAATTATCATATACATGCTACAAGTATTTAAGCATGACTATGTTATTTAATGTGTAATGTCTTATACATTAATCATGCTATTTATCATGAATTAAACTAACCATTTGGTTTACAAGTAAGATATATTTTATAGGTTGGTTCAAAACAAGAAGAGTGAGCATTGGATTGAAGAACAGGGAAAACTAACATCATGCCTCACTCAAGGAAAGCAACATACAAGGATAAAGCTCCAAGAAATGAAGAACTAGAAGATTTAAAGTCTTGGAAGCTTGGATGCATCAAGATAGCCTATGTGTTTATATTAGGTATATTTTATATAGGGCATTATACTTGTGCAACTCAATGATTTAGATTTGCATGCATTGACTCAAGCATTTTGAACAAAAAGATAATGAGATATAAAGTTTTACAAAAGTTAGTTTTTGACCTTTGGTCACTCCTTATATCATATCTCATAAATGAAAAATCGGTTTTTCAAATATATTAATCTCATTTGATAGTAGACTCAAATATCTTTCCAACGGTATATTATTTATTCAAAACGGAGTCCAAATGAGAAATATATGACTATTTAAAATATAGTTTGAAAAACTGAAAGTTGATTTTACTGTACTCAAAAATTATTCTGTTCTGACCTATAGTCAGTGTTTTGATTATATATTTTAAACAAAAAATAATTTTTGAGTAAACTTAGTTCATTTGAAACTAGACTCCAAGAGCTTTCCAATGATATATTATTTGTTTAAAACATAGTTCAAATGAGGGAGTTATGAATTTTTAAAGAAAGCTCAAAATCTGTATTTCGCTACTGCCAGCCGGTGGTCGACCAGGCAACTTCAGACTGGTCGACCAATTGTTTTGAAAATGCTATATTTTGCTACTGTCAGTGGGTGGTCGACTAGGTGACCTCCACTGGTCGACCAATGGACACCTGGACTGCACTATAAGTGCTGTAACGGCTATATAATGGCTAGTTTTGTAAAATCTTATATATATGACCTTAGATTCACGATTTTGAGCTAGAACAAAGTGCTACAATGTGATATTAACTTCTTCTATCATCTTTGAGAGAAAGGAAAGCATTCTTGAGCCAAATCTTGCATATTCTCTATTATTAGAGTTATTAGAGCTTCATTTGTATTTATATACTCTTTAGAGAGAGTTTCTTTGTATTGTTGATTTTGATCAATACCAATATTATTCTGAGTTGAGGTTCGCAAGTACCGGTATTGGAAGAACTTGCTTTGGGTTGAGGAGGAGCCCGGATTCATAAATTCTCCATTGTGGTTTCGTAAATACCTGGATCGAATTTACGTGGTTGTAGTGGTTTGTAAGTACCCGGATTAAACTTGCAATTATAGTGGATATACTCAAGTGGTCTCTTGAGGACTGGATATAGGCTTGGATTAGCTGAACCAGTATAAATCTCTGAGTTTGCTTTCTCTATCCCTTACTCTTTAATTTATGCATATTGATATCTATTCTTTAATTCCTTGATCTTTATAATTATTTATCTTGACAGCACATTGATTTTCTGTATTGTATTTATTATCCTAAGCATTGTACTTTTACAGAAAATCATTTTAACTTCCAATTAATTCTTGTGAAAAATTTATAAAACCCAATTCACCCCCCTCTTGGGTTCCAACCATTACTTTCAATCATATGCAATGTATTTCCACACCCTCCCGCACTTACCACATTGAAACTTAGTCCAGAATTTTCCCCTCAGACTGTTATTTTTCAACGGGTTTATTTCAGTGGTTCACCCCTTTGTTCCCACTCTTTTCAGAGGTCCAGCCCTCTGTTCTCACTCTCCAACATTCACCAATTGAATATCCACATCCTTGGATTACTAGTCGGTTTCCTCTCATGGTATGAACATGCGAACAATAATATGCAATGCATTTCCTGTAATTACCTCGTTGAGACTATGTTTGAAATTTCCCTTTGGACTATAATTGCTCAACGGGTTTATTCCAGAAATCCATCCCTCTGTTCCCACTCTCTAACGTTCTCCTCAGAATAACCACATCTATGAATTACTAGTCGGTTCCCTCTCGTGAGTCCACATTCCCACATAGTTCTTTTCTTTTTCTCTTTTCCTTTGTTTGTGAAATGCATTTACACAAACACCACATAGTACATACCACATCAACTCACTATTTTAAGTACAAGTAAACATTAAACTCCCAATTTCACAAAGTAAATCCCATAATCATTCAAAGAAATTCCCTAATCTAGTTAATACTACTAACTAAAAAATTTCATTGATTTATTTCCAACTATGGTGTGACTAGGGTTTTTATTGAACTTAGCCTATTTTAATTAAAACTTAAATGACAAGGTCACCCACTCACCTCGATCCCGTCAAGGATTTACCGTGGAAGAAGTCCCGAAAACAGTCATGAAATCCCTCGAAAGCACCTAAAACCAAATCATAATTAATAAATAAATAAAATAAAGAAAATCCTTACACTAACTCTAATCTTGGCTCACTTATTTGGTCATAATTCTTAACCGATAAATAATTTATGAATGAAATTTGTATTATTAGAAACTAGACTCAAAGAGCTTTCTAACGATATAAAATTTGCTAAAAATGAAGTCCAGATGAAAGAGTTATGACTAGTTAAAAATGGACCAAGCAATGTAGCCTGGCCTCGGTATGGCTGGCGCCTCGGCACGAAGGCCTTTTCTCCCTTTCCCCTTCTGAAGGCGCCACGATCGCAACCCATGCGATTTGGCATTGATTTTGGGTCAAGTTTGATCAAATTTTCACCGTTTTTTATGATTTCTTCCATGGGCTCTCATCCTTAGTGTCTAAGGAGTATTTAAACACCAAAACCCCCAATTTTAACCTATAAACAAAGCCATAATCTCAATTTTACCCCAAATGCCCTTAAAACTAGAAAATAGGGAAAAGTTCTAGAAATCAAAATTTCTACTTCGATTCCTTGTTTTCTCTATGTTACTTGGCCATTGATGACTCGTTCCACCATCGAAGAACGACTCACTGGAGCTTGGTTGAAGGATTTGGGTGGAGGGCTAAAGATGAAGAAAGAAGAAAGAGTGAAGAGAGAGAAAAAGTTGAGAAAATAAAGAAAAAATGTAGGGCCACCTATATATAACTGCATATGGTAAAATTACTACTTTGCTCCCAGGTAATTCTTAATTAACCTCGGTAGTGGTAAATCTGTAGTTTCTCCAATTTGGGTATTTCTCATACTCTAGGTGTCACCCTAGTTTCTCATTTCATAGTCCCTCTCTAGACCAAGTAGATACCTAGATCCCTCTATGGCTTATGATTGCTTTCTCTCAATTTCACATCCCTTAACATTATTTCCATGAAATTTCTTCTTCCTTTAGTTTTTCTCAAATCCCAAAAATATTATTCGTAATAAAATATCTGGTCTAGTTATTTATCTCCATTTCCATAAATAATATTCAAAAAGAATAAATTAAATATAAAAAAAATTAAAAATGACCAAATATTTCCATTAAAATAATAGAAATTTTCATTATGAAAATAGCAATATCGCCAATCACTTGACCCCAAAATTGGCGGGTATTACAAATCTAGTATCTCTTAAAAAGTACTACTTATTATAGGCTAGGGAAACAGATACTATAAACCACTGGAATTCAAGCAACCAAACCAGTTCAAAGTGTATTGCCATTGAGCTTGAGCTATTCCATTACTGTTGGGAGGAATTCATGGATTATAGTCAAACATTATCCATTACATGTATTCAAGCTACATTTCCATATCCTGAATAAAAGTCAAGAAGTAATTTAAAATTTATTGAGGGATCCAAGCTACATTTTCATATCCTGAATAAAAGTCACTTTGGATTATGTAACACCTCAAAATTTCACAAAACTATCTCCAGGATAAAAGATTTTTAAGATAAGGTTCCTTAGTAAATAATTATGGCAATTTTCAAATCTTAAATTTCAAAGATCTCCAGTCTATAATTAAAAGCAACTAGGAACCATTGATATCATCGCATGCCTTACATCACCATCATTTCGACATATATACATATCAATGGAGATTAAGTCTTAATTATTTTACAAAAACTATAAAATCTAGGCTACAGCTACTGACTCCCCACTGTAACCCTGCTATTCTCACTTTGATTTGCACATGGAAATGGTTAATACAGTACAAAATCATGAGACATAGAAATCTCAGTAGCCAATAGTTAATATTTGAAAACAAAAACCATTCTCAGTCATAAAAGCAAGTTCATAACTCCATTCATAATTCAGTCTAACTCATCTATGCCACTGTCATGCAGAGATTTTCCCCAGGTCTTAGTACCACAGGAGTCTGTTTCACCTCAAGTGGTGCCAAGGGTCATCACTATTCTCAGTGCCTACCACCAGGGTCTGATTATACCCTGTGGACCAAAGGTCAGCAAGACTGACACTAGCATCGTCATGCATAGCTGCTTCCGCCCTAACCATGACAAGTCTTATACTGGCGCATACCGTCGTACCCCAGATGCTTAGCGTACACTGCCTTAGCACATGAGTATAATAATAATACAAATATATACATAACAATGCATAGAGTTGAATATCACATAATTCATAATTAAATCATTTTCATTATAAAGTAATTTCAAAATATATGAACAGCGCTTTTATAAAATGTAACTGGCTACCTGAATTTATCGTCTCGTACCGATTCCACTCGAAATTATTCCAAGGTGCTGATAAAATAAATTAGTTATTAAAATCTTAATATGGAATACTTAAAAATACTATTCCATTTTTAAATGAAATTTCTATGCACTAAATATTAATTACGTTTTATTCGCAATCTTATTTCAAATCCCAAATTTAAATAAATATAATTAGCTAAAAAAATATCCTAATAGGGAAGAGATTAAAATTACTATTTTATAATTAATTAAATCTTGTACCTCAAAAATTAATTACGTAATATCTATAATCTCATTTATAGTCCCAAATTCAAATAATTATAATCAGCTAAAATTTCTTCTAATTTATTTCTCAAATTCCACCCTATTTCCTTTTTCCTCAACAACTTTGAATTAACTCACTTTAGTCCTTAATGCGAACTTTAACCATATAAATAACCTTAAAAATTTGGTAAATTCCATCAAATTTTAATTAAAATCCCATATATACTAAATCTGGACATTTTCATAATTTTTACTCTTTCCTTCCAACTTTTCATTTCATTCACTCAGGTCCTCAATAATTATTTTTCCCTTATCTTTTTCATGATCTAAGACCATAATTAGTTTCATCTAAGTCCATAGGTCACAAATATATCTTGTTTCGAAATTATAGCTACCCCTACAAACTTTTGATTTTATTCAGTTTAGTCCCTGTCATGCATGCATACCTCTAAACTCCATGTTTTTCCATTTTTCTTGCTGCATGGCTCTACCAAACTCATCTAGGGACTCTCTAAGACATGTTTAATCATTTCTTAAACACATGCGAGCCTAAAAAAAGAATTAAAGCTTACCCAAGATTTCCAAGCTTACTTTCTCTCTAAATTTTTCTGCACTTTCCTGTTATTGTTTTTGCTGCTGTGAAGGTGTGCTTTGAACCTCAAATCCACTGCTAAGAAGGTCCTTTGGTCAGTACCAAAGTTGCCCAAGGGTGGCTTGTTGTTTTGGGTTAAAAGGAAATATGTAGAAGCTTCACGTTTTCCATTATAGCAAGATAACTCTCCTCTTCTCGGTTTCTATAGAAACAAAGGCCTTTGGTTTTATTCTCTTGCTCTTACTCGGTTTCTCTCTTAAGTAGCAGAAAATAGAGCTAAGGTCACCCTTTAATCCCATGGGAGGTGGCTGACGTGGCTGCAGAAAAAAGAGAGGACATAGTCATGAATTTATTGCACAAAACTCCTCTCTTTCTTGGTTTCACACTTCCTGCAGCAAGGTAGCATCACGTGTTGCAGTAGATGGAGGTTTTTTGGGTTCATGGTGGCTCTCAAGGCATGGACAGCAAAGAGGGATGCTCAACGTGGCTTTTCCCAATGTTCCCTAAGCTCTCACCAAAACATTCATTCTGCTGCACCCACACACATTAGCCAAGAAGTTCTCATAGATTTCTACTGCACATGGAATCTCTCCCAACATCACACTTACTTTCTCAAGGTGGAATTCATGTTGCAACTTTCTATTGGTGCAAAGCTAGGTGAAGGGAAAAAGAGCCACGTAAAAACACTTAGGTATAAGCATCAGAATTTCCAACTAATATGGTCTAGCTAAAATTCTACAAAGTCCCTACAACTTTTTAGTCCTTGTCAGTGGGTCCTTGGTGTAAATGGAAAAATTTTATTTATCACAAAAAATTATTTCTAAAATTTCATATGATTTTCTCCAACCTCAAATTTTTAGAAAAGCCACTTTATTTCCATTTACAAATTTTTTCCCTTTGAAAATATAGACTAATTTGCCTATATTTAATAAACGTAAAAATTTGGGATGTTACAGATTATAGTAAAAAAGTATCAATTACATGTAACCAAAATGTGTCTACTGTCAAAGTATCCATCAAATAGTGTTTACCACAACAATGGTCATAAAGTATTGGAGCACTGTAACATAAATACAAAATAGTACCCAGTAACATAAATACAAAATAGTGTCCAAATCTATAAGTGCCAAAAAAGGGTTCCCTAATCTAAATGTGATGGAGCACTACTATGATGGCTGGCTTAAATTCCTTCTTGCATGGTTCCCTAATCAACATTACGGTCGAGGTTTGCTTCATGAACTAGGTCAACTGATGGATGGGCGCCTCTAACTTCTAGATGATGTATAGATGTACTACACCCTCAATATTTGCAATCTCTATTATCTCCAATGCTCATTTATCATCTGTTTGCAACTTCAACCCTTGCTCAAATGAATCTCTTGGAGCCTTGTACCACATGGATCCAATATCAAAATTGTCACGACCCGAAAATCAGACATGTGAGTTACATATAAAACCTAGGGTGTATCTCCATGGTATCCCATAAATTTTTCTGAACAGTTCTAATATCTACAACTATGTAAATCATAAATTTCTCAAGAAAAGAGATTTACGTAAGTACTCATATAAGTTTGAAGCATCCATGTTCCATAGTCAACAGAGTACAATAGTAAATTACAGTCGAGATAACAATAATTTCCTAACTACATTTAAGCCTAGGTAGCCTATAAGATTATAGAGCGTTTCCTAGGCATATAGCCGAAAAATTAGTTCCATGAACCTACCAATCAAAAATAAAGGATATCTCAAAAAGATGCTATATCTCTAGCGGATACCCTTCCTCCTCAGCTCTTGTATCTAAAAAATAATAACCACAGAAGATATGAGTTTATCAAAACTCAGTGAGCAAATGACTGAGCAATAAATTAACATATGACACAAGTACAAATATTATAATTACTATTATAATCAAAATAAATACCCAGCACAAATAAATACACACATACACAAAGCGTACCATACCAAGTAACAATGACGTGTTGTTCCCACACGAGTCTATATTCTCACATTCCCCCATGAGTCTACATTCTCATAATACCACATTGAGTCGCAACCCAATCACAATGTGCCAAGGGCCTACGTTCCTTCATACTTAATCTTCCCGAGGTTCGTCCATAAGGATTTAGTCATCCTAGAACTTACTACCCATTTTATACTTGTAGGTCTACATTTCCACTCAATTCCTTTTCCTTCATGCAATCTATAGACAAACATAATATGACGTACAAGATAACAATTCATCATTCAAAACTCAATTCACCACAGAAATTCCTCAATTTCACAAGTTAATTATGAGATCTAATTATTACCACTAATTAGATTTACTACTCGGTGTCATAGCAGGTCTACGTTTCCACCACCTTTCTCTTTCCCATATGCAATCCACACACGAATACTGCTAACACATTCAACATTCAAATACAACTCCCAAACAAAACCCACAACATAGTTCCCTATTACATAAGAAATTCCTTTAACTAGTTAATATCACTAACTAAAGAATTTAATTAAATTATTTTTAATTATGGTGTGAGTGAGATTTATATTATACTTGAATTTAATAAAACTTAATTATCAAGGTAACCCACTCACATTGATGCCAATAAGGATTTATTGCGGAATTCCAAAAAATGTAGCCAATAAATCTACCGAAACCACCTAAAACCAATCCAAAACCTATTTCGAAAAAACATCACATTATAATCCACTAATTCATATTTTTCCCTTTCTTTCTCCTCTGTCCAGTCCAAGGCGCCTAGCGCCCTAGCATCACACCAAGAGGCTAACGCTGCTGCCCACATAGCGCCCAAGGCGCTAAGTCCCCTAGAGCTTTCTGTTCCCTGGGCGCTTGAGCGCCTGGGGTTCTGCAAGCATGAAATGGCCTAGGTGCCCACATCCTGGAGCCTCTATAGATGATAAATTCATACCCAAAAGTCATGAAAAATTCATCATTTTCATTCATTTCCTTTCTCCTTTGGTTATTGAACTAAGGTGGGTTTTTCAAGAGTGAATTATGGCGATCAAAACCCCTACAACATCAAGAATAAAAATGATTTTATGGATTAATTGAAAATTCACAATCTTTCTTTCAAAATGCACTTTTACCATTTTCTTCCATGAAACCAATTTTACTTCCTCCAATATGTTGTGTTTCACCATAATTAGCAAGAAAATCAGAAGAAAGAAACCAAAGAAACAAAGTTTTAGCACATACAATCCAAAATCACATTTTTCTTCCTTAAGGCACAATAGATTTGAAAATGGAGGAAAGGAGGAAAAAAGAAGATAAAACTTACCTCTTTGCCTCTAGAACTCTTGTGAATCATAAGTATGGCCAGAAAACCACTGTTTGTAAAATCGAATCAGATCGATTGGTAGAACCAGTTGGACCGAGAACTAGATCCTAGTTCGATCTGAACATACCAAAAACTGGTGGGGTAAAGAACATGTCAAACTTGGTCAAAAATCGAGATTGACCGTCAATTTTTTCCTTGAACTGGTCATGGTTGAACTGGTTTTGGGCTAAAAAAACTGGATCTTCTATTCAGATCCTAAGAGGCACAGCAACAGACGAAGAAGAAAAAAAAAGATGAAGAAAAAACAGCAGAATGTTGTTTACAGTGACCATGACGCCATCCATGGCAGCGAGAGAAGATGATAGATGAGTAATGAGAAAGAAATGGAGCTTATGGAGTTCTCGTTGGACTGTACTCTAAGAAAGAGAGAGACAGAGTGGGAGAGAACAAAAAAGAGAAAGAGAGAGAGAAGGGAAAGACTAAAGAAGAAGGAGCCTTGAAGAAAAGGTGAACTCTGAGTCTCTGATATGATATAACTGTAATTGAGATGTTATGTCATGACTAATGAATTGACACATACCCATTAAAGGTTGTCATGTATGTGATGTGTCAGTGAAGAAAAGGACAATTTGGATATATATTAACTTTATTCAACTATTTTTACATTTTTATTAGTTTTGAATATATCTAATTCCAATATTTATTTGGTAGACTTGTTCTACAAATAATTAAATAAATAAAATAAGGACATATATTTAACTCAATCTGGATTGGTAACTTAATAAAAAAAAGTAAGAATATATTTTTCTCATAAATTTAATATTTATATAAACTTATAAAGTAGTTTAATATTTTTAAGTATATATATTTGTAAATATTTTTTAATTACCACTAGTTTGACCGTAGTTTAACCATGGTCCAACCATTGAACCTTGAACTGGTACTTCCACCAGTTTAATGACCGGTTCAATTTTTAAAATATTGCAGAAAATACAAGATCATCTGAAGAAAATGGATGTAGGGGTTGATGAAGTTGAGAGAAAATAAAGATTGAAGCTTTCCTTTCTTACACAAAAATATGTTCTACATGAAAAATGGGAAGGAAGAGAGAGAAAGAGGAGTCTTATGTGAAGTGGTGGGTCTTGGGTGACCCATGGGTACCCATACCCAAATGCCCAAAACCCACTTGATCCAATAAGACAATTTCCACAATTAGTTCTCAAAATTAATTTAACTGAGTCTCTTCCCATAAATTTCACAGTCCACAACAAAATACCACACAATATTAAAATATTCAATCTAGTGATTTATCTTTATTTTCACAATTAACATCCAAATAGAGTTAATTAAATATACAAAAATAAAATGACTAAATTAAATTAAATAATTTAACATTGTGAAACATCGTAATACCTCCAAACATATGACCTTAAAATTGGTAGATATTATAGAAATTCCTAAAGTCCTCTTTAATTAGGTCCAAAATCTCGAAGTAGCTCTATTTATTTGAATCACATGAGTTCCATAAGTCAATGTCACTCTCAATATATGCTCCTCTTGTGAGCTGGCCATCGTAGTCCGTAGTACACTTCCACAACAAATATATCTATCTGAGCTCAAATCAAAATCACCTAATCGAAGGATACAAATGAAGAAGTTATATTTAAATGAAGGTGTTATCCAACACAAATATAATTTGACCAAGAGAAATACGACTAATCACCTAAACAGTGCATGCTCTAATTTTCAAAGAAGTAAGCTAAATAAGACAAATAATACAATGACTAATAAAATATTCATTTTCTTGTCTAGAAGACCATATTGTGAGATTCACCAATAATAGAACAAATAGGCAATACCAAATATTTCAAGATTTCACTATGGTTAATATTGGAATTTTAACACTATATCCAGGATGCATGTACCAGATACCAAGGTAAATTGTAGTCTTAGCACTTCCAATTTTTTTTATTAAGATATAGGTCCCTTAAACAATTAGATTACACCACCCTTTATAGTAAGCATACAATGTTCATTAAACTATTTCCCAAGGTAAAATTGTAGACTTAGCATTTCCAAATTTTTCCCAAGGTAAAACTATAGTCTTAGCATTTCCAAATTTTCCCAGGGTAAAATAGTATTCATTAATGCAAGGTGAAATAAAAGTTTGCTTTGTGTTCACTACCTAGTTGCCTAATTCAAATTTCTAACTATGGGCATAACTTGGTAGGGACTACTAAATAAGAATAGCTAATAGATCAAACCACACAACCATGATATTGACTAACCCCACACTAACTCATTACACTGACCTCATGCCACAATGGTCCCCTTTTTTAATTGATCAAACTAAAACAAAAAGCTATCTAATGTACAAGTGGAACATTTTCTCAGTGGTCCCCTTTTTGAACAGAGCAAACCAAAACAAAAGGGCATCTAATATACAAATTATATTTCCACAGTGGTCCCCATACTACAAATACTTACACACTTCCATCACAAAACAATAGTTATGTAGTTTAGGACAACTATATATATCCATGGTTTTCTTCTTAATCGGACAAGTATATATATCCATGGAAAACACAAGAACAACATCAAGAAATTCGAAATTATGGCAAACACAAGCACAAAGGCAATCACAACAAGCCACCACAACAACGACAAAATTAGGGCAAACCACAAATCATTTGAAATCAGAAATTTTATTTAGGGCACAATCGAATTGTCAAATTTGTGATTTCGAACAATTGGGGAATGGAAAGTACCTTCTCGTTGTCAACGTCCTCTGTCACTGTCCAAGACGCCCTCACCGTCAGCATTGAGGTTGGCCGTCAAACAATATCAGGGGAAGGTCTACATGACGTCGTCTAGTGCTTGGGGTTCATGATTGGAATAGGAAATTGGTAAAATAATCAACCCATGTGCCTTTCTGCAGAAGGTTGAAAGGCATGGGGCCATTTTCAGCATTTCACAACTGCGAATACACGTGGCATATGACGTGGCTGATATGTTAGCCACTTCATGTGCCCTGTCAGTATTTTCTATCACCCAATTGGACGAAGTTAAAAAAAATGATATATTTGAAAAAAATTTTAAACATATGGGATATATTTAATTTAAAAAAAATGTCAGAGACATGAATAAAAATCAAAATAAACATTCAAGACATGACATATACTTTTACCATAGTTATATTGTATCTTTTATCATATTTTTAAAATAATAAAAAGAAATAGTGGAAAGTTATTTAATTTTTTTCAGCTTCACTTATATTTTAATTTGGATAGTAGTAGTATTTATTATATTTTAAAATAATAAGAAAGAAGTAACAAAAAGGTAATTAATTCAATGGAAAAAACTTAAGTACAGTTACTTGTATATTTGTTATTAAGTTCACTAATTAGAATATGATAAGTGTGTAATTCTTCAATCAAAACACGGCAAATGTATACTCTTTAAAAAGTAACTTTATATTTTTTACAACTCACCATTGCATGATTAGTTTTTCAAAAAACTTTTTTCATATGCTATGTTTCTATTAGAGAACTTGATATAAGGAAAGTTTTCTCCTTAATTTAATTCCTCGTTCTTTCATTTTTGTATGTATTAGTTATATATGTGAGCTGTTAACTAGAAGATTATTCTTTAAATATTTGTTAGTCATCAAATAAGATTATATACTTTTAAACTAAATAGCAATGCTAGAGATCGAGAATTTTAAGAATCATTAAAAAATAAATTTTAGTATTTGATATTTAATATTAAAATAAACACTTTACATATGCATAGAGATTAGAGTTGTCAAAACGGGTCAACTTGATCCGTTTTTAAACAGGCCAGCATTATGCTGCTCGCCAGCCTACACTTTCTTTTTTCCTTTTATTCAAATAAAAAATAATTCATTTGCTTAAAAAAAAGGAGATAAATATATTAAGGATTTAGAGATTTGGAACTAAAGAAAGAAAGCTAAAAATGAAATTATTCTTTTTTTCTTTATTATTATCTTTTTTCATTAATTAATAATTAGAATTAAATGATTATACAAATTTGATATAAAATTATCTTCAAATAATGTCTCTTGTTCCTTTTGTATTATTCAACTTAATATATACTATTAATATTTAATATATATATATATAATAAAACAGTAAAAAAAAGGCTATTTAACCTGCAAATTATTGCGAGCTAAATGAGTCCAACCCAGTGAGTTGAGCCTGTTTTGACAACTTTAACAGAGGTCGAGCTTTATAAATCTCATCCATAAACTAAATGAGTTTATTTTTCGCTCCACCAACAAAATTGCAAAAAGTAAAAATGAAAAAAAAAAGTCAATCAACATGGAAAACCAATCATATTTGTATTTGTATCTACTATCCAGATCAACTCTTTTTTTATTGTAAAAAATCTGAAACCAGTACAGTAATAATCTGAGTCGCATCTTTACACTAGACACTGTCCTTAAAGAAATCATTTCATGACCATAGTAAAAATACTGCGTCTACAGAACTTCCTTCAGGATTAAACAGATTCTTCTGAGAAAAGGTTCTTAGGCCACAGAATAGCAGAAATTTAGAGAGAAGCATAACCCAGAAAGTAAAAGAAAGAGAGAAGAGAGAAGTTCAGAATTGTTTCTGACTTGGTGTGTGAAATGAGGGGGAGGAGTCCTCCTTTTATAGTTGCTGAACAATAATGAGGTAGACAAAAATTTTAATAAAATTAAAATTCGGTTTCGAAAATTAATGGACAGTTTTAGAAAATTAATGGGCAGTTTTTAAATATTTAAATATATTTAAAACAAATAAAACAAAACTGTCAGCCCTTAATTTTCTGACATTAATCCAAGTTAATTTCATAATCATAAAATTCACCTCTGTTCAAGTAAGCTAAAAATAAATTAAAAACAAATATTTCTCCAGAGAAAAACTAAATTGGTCTGATTTATTGCATGCGTAGGGGGGCAAATCGGATGATTTGCACTGCACTAGCTTGAATCCATATGAGCTTATGTGCGTAAGAGCCCATATCTTCCCAAGCTCTTTATTAGCCTACTAACACAAGTTAGTATATAAATTATCTTCCCCTCCTTGCTCCAAGTAATGTGGGACATTTAGCTTTCTCTTTTGAAATACAAAGCTTTTATAAGACTATTTTCACAACATTTTTTTCCTAGGCACATCTAGATAAACTCTAATGTAAAAAAAAAAAATAAATGGAAGAATCCTATTGGATTAACCATCAATTATAATAAGAGAAATATTAAGTACAAATATCACATTTGTTATTAAAATTTTTTAATCAAAATATAGCAGGCATGTAACTTTTATACATAACTTTATGTATTTTTTACAATTTAACATAAGATAACTGGTTTTTTTTAATAAACTTTGACATAAAGTATCATGCGATAAATCATGTAATTTTTAGATGTTAAAAAAATACAGAACATTATAATGAATCAAAAGAGCCTTTTTTTTTTTAGTGTCAAGTTAGGGGGATACACCCTAGTAATATAGTTTCATGTAGTAGAAATGGATTTTTTTTAAGAGAATAATGACTTTTTTTTTATGTGTTTAATAACTATTTTTCAAAATCTTATATATGTGATATTCCTTTTACATTTTTAGGTAGAACTAATTGCTATAACATGATCTTGAACTTATTTTATCATCTTTTCAGAAGAAAAAAAAACATCTTTGAGTTAAAAATTACGTAATTTTTATCATCTAAGTTCTTTAAGAAAATTTATTTGAGTAGTTATTTTCTTCTAGACTCTTTGCAAAACAATAGTGATGTATCCATTGTGAGAGAAAACAAGAGTTGGGAAAGATCTTGAAGTGTTTTCACTTTTTTTTTCTTGGGCATTACAGAATAGCCCAAAAGGCTTAGGACCAAATGTACCTAGGCATAGAGCCTCCTGCTAAGTCATCCATAGAGACATTGATTAATTTGATCCATCAATGTTAGGGTATATTTGGTGTGGAAAAAAAAGACAAAAGATATGAAATATGAATAAAAATGGAGTATTTTACTAAAATACCTCAACTAAAAGGAAAAGAAAGATTTGATACATTGAGGTTCAGTCAATTTTTAGTGAAAGTGTCAAAACAGGTAAGTCTAATCCGACCGAGCTCATTTTGGCCCTCTTATTATTAGGGTTGGGCTCATATTTCTCTAGAGATCTCTCAGTCGGGATCTGTCTACTGGTTTAATGTGTATAAATTCTTAGTCTCGTAGCCATACTCCTACTTGGTATCGAGCCTAAAGAACAAAAGGATAAGGATCATAAGATATAATAGTAGGCGTAGAGTACTATTAAATCTGCCTATGCTTCTCTTTCCAATATTAAAATAGTCCAAGAAAATAGAAAAGATTCATGGAGCTTGATTTAGAAATAAAGGTGTTAAAATAGGTCAAGCTCTATGGGCAGTCCTTTTATTTAATCTCCAAATTATCATATCACTCTCTTCACTTTGAGGGGGAGGGATATTAGCAATTTTTTGTCTTATATTAGTTGGGATGAAATGTTAAAAAAGATTCTAGCACCACACCCCTTTATTAGACTAATATAAAACATTACAATTAATCAACTTATCCCCCAAGGGTCCGATGTTTATTTATTTATTAATTAATTATGGTTTGAAAGGAATTCATTCATCCTTAAAAGGTTACCTTATTCCCCAACCTTCTCCTGTGTACCAAACAAACAAAAACTCCTTTTCCCTCTAGTTTTCCTCTTCCATCATTGGTTTTCTTGCACACCAAACATGCTCTAAAAAATCCTAGGTTTTGGATTTCTCACTTTTTTCCTCAAATAATCACAAAAAATGAAGGCAACATCAATTTCATTAAGGGACTATTTGTTTCAACGAAGGGGGGATTTTAATGGAGGGGAAGGGAAGGGAGGAGGGGAGGGGAAATAAAATTTCTTTGTTTGGTTTAGCTTGAGGGGATGGAAGGGGAGGGAAAATAAACCTACTTTTGTTTGGTTTGCAAGGGGAGAGGATGAAAAATAAAATAAAATAACTATTATAACCCTTTGATTATATGACTAATAGAACATGATAAATTTATTATCACTTATATTTAAATAAGTTAGCTAATTTGTTATGATGAAATAATATAACATTTTAATAGCTTTAATTTAATTAATCTAAAAAGCATCTCAAATATATAATATGTTTTAAAAATCATATAAAATTTTAATTTTATTCTCACCATAATAAGAAAAGAAGCTAAATAATTTTATTGTTAAAAGAAACAAAAAAAATAATTAAGTAAAATTTAACTAACTGATTAAAATATGATTTTGGACCCTTACATATGTCTTTTTTTTTAATCTGGTCATTTATAGATTTTCATTATCAATTTGATCCCTTACAAATTGATATGTTATCAATTCAGTCCCTCAAAAAATTTATATTCTCAATTTGATCCTCATAGATTAATATGTTATCAATTTAGTCCATCACTTATTTTCATTCTCAATTTTAACCCTAACAAATTGATATATTATCAATTTAGTTCTTTTTTTGCTGGCCATAACTTTTAATGTAACAACATTTGATGAATGGACTAAATTGATAATATATAAATCTATGAGGGACCAAATTGAAAATAAAAATATGTGAATTAATAACATATCAACATATTGAGAATGAAAATCTACGATGGACTAAGTTGATAACATATCAATCTATAAAGGACCAAATTGATAATGAAAATTTGTAAGTGACTAACTTGAGAAAAAAAAACATTTGTTAGAGGCCAAAATAATATTTTGGTCTTTATTAATTTACTCAGTTTATTATTATTATGAATTTTTTTTGTTATCCTTTATTATTTAGTTATACATATAATATATTATTTACGTATAATAATAATATTAATAATACTTTTATATAGTCAAAATATGTTAATAATATATTATTTAAAAAGCAAAATAAAATAAGTTAGAAGGCAACTTTGATATTAAGAAAAGTTATTGAGAACACTTATGTCATTTACATTGTTATAATTTTCTTTCCCTCCAAATCTCTCCACTTTTGGAGGGAAAGAAAACATGAGGGGGGAGGGATTTTTTACTTATATTTTTCTTCCTCTCACCTTCAACTAATTGAAACAAACAAAGTCAAATTAAAAAAATTCTTCCCTCCCTTTTCCTCCCCTCTATTTCCTTCCAACCAAATAATACGTAAGAGAGACTTCACCAAAAAGGATAAGAACATCGGTCCCAAAAAAATGGGAAATAAGGGCCCATTTCAAATGGGTTTCCATAGTTTTTTTTTTATATTTTTTTTCAATGGCATACTCTATGAGATGGCCAAGTTCTTTTAATGCACAAAACAAATAAATAGGAGAAAATGGGACTACCTTGCCTAACACCTATAGAGATATTAAATTCATTAGTAATTTTCCCATTCGAAATAATATTCATTGTGCAACTGGTCACACTCACACATTCCATTATAAGGTTAGTAAAGCCTTTAGAAAAACCCAAATCACATAATATATTTCTCAAAAAACTTCAACTTATCCTATGGCATACTTTTTTCAAATCAATTTCAATTGTCATAATATATTTTTCATTTTTAAAATTCTCATGGTTTGGATAACCTCTTGAGCATCACAATATTATCTATTATGTCTCTTCTAGGGACAAAACTGTACTGTTAGAGAGAAATTAAGTAATTTATATGAATTTTAAACCTATTTGTAATTATTTTAGCGATTACTTTATAAATGACATTGCATAAAGAAATCGGTCTAAAATGGTGCATGCCTTCAAGGTTATCTATTTTAGGAAGAAAAACGTACAATGTTCTAGAGTGAGAAATAACTCTGAATTAAATTAGAGATTGTAAAAGCTCACAATTACCTATTATAAACTTGTAAGATTAGTGAAGAAATCATAAGTAATTACCTAGGGATTAAATGTAGGCTTTGGATGGAGTTGACTCGAGATAGATTTTAGAGTTTAAATTCTCTTTCCTTATATTTTACATTTCAAGTTGCTTATTGTTGTTCTATTTTTATTTTGAAATTTTGCATAAAATATTGGTTATGTCCTACCAAATAGTTGATAGATTTTCTTTCATTCATAATTATTGAAAAATTTGTGAGATTGTTCTAGTTGACTTGGAAACATTCTTTTGTATAAAAAATAACCATATATTTTGTAATGCTCTAATATTTTTTTTTAATATAAATTCTTTAAGTTTGTGTCCTTCATCAATCTAAGGAACTAATCAACTTTTATTATTGTTGTTGTTGTTATGGTTGTTGGTTTGTTTTACTTATTTTAAAATAACCTTAATTGTAAGTGTTTTGAAAGAAAATATTGAAAAAACAAGTTTAGGTATTGGTAAGCTCCCAATTCATTCACTCCTTTTGAATGTTAATTGTCTTGTTTAACGAAAGAGTCCTCTAACCAAATCATGTAACATGGTAATTGTGTCTTATTCATTTCTTTCTATCAAGTAAACCAATTTGTGTTGGTCATTCTATTACCTTTTTTAAAAAAAAAAATCCTAGAGATGATCTTTTTTAAAAAATGTCCAAAACTAATTAAAACCGATGCCTTGTAGCCAAACAAATTTGCACCGATTAAAACTAGCAAATTTGCATTTGGACAATCCATTCCACCTGTCTCGTACCATTGCTCTGATTTCTCACTTATTACCTTCACAAGCAAACCAAACAAACCAATTAAACAATTGGTTCTTAAAGCAAAAAAGTCAATGAAAAAAATATAAATAAACTATTTGTGAAATCTATTTGTGAGTTTATTAGAGTTGCACTATTAAAGTAAAGAGTTGTTTAAAGTAAAAAAATGATAATGTGATGTTGTGAGATTCACAATAAATAACTCATTAAAATTACACCATTAGAAATGTTCTAAAGTTCCATTATTTGGATGTGCCTGAAGGGACAATTAGTGTTAAACAAGTCAAAGTTTGTGATTTTTTGTAGTTCAATTTGGTTTGATGTCATGAAAAAAATTGCTTATTTATATAATTTTCAGAGAAGCAGTACACAAACTTATGTTTTATTTGTTTGTCAGTTATTCTAAAAATGTGTTATTTTTCTTAAAATTATGTTTGCAAATAATAATGATACTATTTTTATTAGCTTAAATTATTTTAAAAAAGTCAAATAAGAAGTCAACTTAGCACCCAAAAAAGCCCATAATATATTCAATCGTTGATATTTTGATTTGAATTGATTTTATACACTAAAAACAAATCAAATGATTCCTTTTTACTTAAAATCAAACGCAACTATTTAATTTGAGAGTATAACAAAACCTTCCAAAACGAAGCGATGATCACCCCTAACTGTGGATTTTGGATTGTTTTCAGTCTATGCCAAAATTGGACCCTCCAATCCTAAAATTGTGACCTTCTCCCCCTGATATGACCAAGAGCGTTGACTACTAAGCCAAAAGTTTAAGTTGTTAGTCAAAACTCAACTCTTGACTTATATACTATGCATCTGACGCAGATCATTTGTTATTTAAACCATTTGACATAAGCCACCAAATCAAATTCGACTCACAAAACTCACATATACCCTGTCGCAACCCTTAGGGATATCATTCCCTCCATCTTAGAAAAGGTTTACTTTCAAACCTTGAAATAATTAAAGACATTTTGATCATGGGACTCAAACTTGCGCTAACTCTGATACCAAATAATATGATCAAGAGTGCTTACCACTAGGCTAAAAGTTTAAGCTGTTAGTCAACACGCAACTCTTGACATATATACTATGCATCTGATGTGGGTTCTTTGTTATTTAAGCTATTTGACATAGGCTACTAGGTCAAATTCAGCCTACAAAACTAATATACACCTTTTCGCGACCCTTAGGCATATCATTCCCTCCCTCTTAGAAAAGGTTTACCTTCAAACTTTGAAATAATTAAGGACATGTCGACCTTAGAACTCAAATCTGTGTTGGCTTTAATACCAAATAATATGATCAAGAACACTTACTACTAGACCAAAAGTTTAAACTATTAGCTAGAGTGCAAATCTTCATATATACACTATTTGACGTGGGTCCTTCTCTATTTAAGTTATTAAGAACAACTATTGACATATACACATTGCATCTAACGTAAGTCACTCCCTATTTAAATTATTAGGCGTAAGCTACTAAATAAAATTCAATTCACAAAATTAATATACATCTATTCACGACCTTTAGGTATATCATTATCCCTCCATTTCATGTTGAATAACCATGACTAAAGTAAAAAAATAAACGGTACATTTTATCTTTTTTTTTTTTCAATCATAATCGTTTGATTAGTATGAATGACTAAAATTTCAAGAATGGAGAATCGAGATTAGCGCCAACCAGAAAATACCAGCACCCTGATTGTGCGTTACGGGGTGGTTGTCATTTCGTCGAGCAAGTAGCATGCAAAGATGCACACAAGCACACAATAGTGCCCTCAAATCGCCATGGGTGCGTGTGTCAGCTTCTCCAACCCATACATCTCCTTCCACTCGACACATCTTCTCCGTCTAACTCTATCGATACTTCCAGATCTACCGCTAGCCACTTTCGGAAACTTTAATTTCAATGCCTTTATTTTTGCATCATATCACTCTGCTACACATTCTTTCTAATTCTCTGTCTTTGATTTGTGTATCTGTGTTAATTTCTGGTGTATTTTCCCATAATTAAGACGATAGACTAGAGAGAATGAGAATGCCTTATTGCCCAGGCAACCTCATAACCATGGCGAACGTGGCGTGTCTCATTGTGTTGATCCTCTTCATCTCTGGAATCATCGAGTTTCCTTCCTCTTACTTCTCTCTGTCGTTAATTTCAGCATCCTTATTCACCGATCATCGTGATGCCGAAGGATTCACAGATTTGGCGAGTGCTTTCAGAGAATGGGATTGGCGAGTAGGTTACGATCGGCTTAAAGAGAAACTCGGAAACACCAGTTCCATTGCTTCAAATAATACTAATTCTTCTTCTTCGTCTTCTTCATTGCAAGAGATTCATGATAATTTGGATAGTTCCTCTTCTTCTTGGTGTGAGGGTTTGAGAATAAAGCACGTGAGTGTGTTTGTTATAAACCCAAAATGAAAATAGAAATTAAGCAGAAAATGGGAAAGATAGAAGATGATATTGATGGTAGTGACTGTAACTATTCCCAGAAGAACAGAAAAAAATACAGTATGACCTCCCCTTTCAAGTAGAGGCAAACTCCAAGTAAAATTAGCCAATAATTTCGATATCCCTCTCTCTCCCATGTGCTGCCTACTTATTCCAAAAGAAAACAGGAAAACAACATAAAGCATGAAAAAAGCATAAAAGAAAATAACGTGACACACATAGTGAGTCTGACAAACTAACAAACATAGTGATTCAACAAATTCAGCAATGGTCCCCCTCTGCAGCCAACCCAGTAATAATCACGTGCCCATTCTGGAGAACTCTTCTTTCTCTTCTCAGACTGTGGGAGCTCAACATATGTTGCTGACTCATTAGCATCCTTGTCAGTAATTTTCTTATCTATTTTTTTTAGGGATGGATTCATATCAATTACACATCCCTTCAAAACAACCTTGTCCTCAAGGTTGGTATTAAAAAAGAATAATCTGTTATGCATTCCCCAGGGTCAAATGGAAAATGCTGACCTCCAAGGGCGGAGCCACATATTAATGAGGGGGTGCAGAGTTTGAAGTATTTACATAGGACCCAAAATTTTTTATAATTTTCACCCCCTTAATTTTATTTTTGAACCTTCTGCCATTGTTCTCCTCTATCGATCCTAAACCTCTTGCCACTGCTCTCCTCTCTCAATCCGCACTGCCCAATGCCCAGGACCCCATCACCGTCTGCATCAGCAACAACCCCTCTATGATGGCCCGTAAAGATTGGGCCCACTGCTGCCACTATCTGAAACTTAATACTGAAAAGCTACTAATGGCAATTATGTAATTCTGGAATTTGCTTGAGGATATTTAATTAGCCAAAGGAGTAAAGTGAGGGTAAGATAGTAATGATGCTACTGACTTTCACCTTTTTCGAATGAATCTAAGCCATTGAAAGGATCTAAGGCTGAAATTAAATGTGGAGTGGGTAATTAAGTAAAATGACAATTTCATTTCCTTCCTTGTCCTTGATCTAATGGCTATGATGAATTTGAGTGAGGGCAATTGAGTAATACCATTCATACATTTTAATAACGCCTCCTGGAGTCTTCTACGACAATTGCTCCTTTTCCATTTTTGAAGTAGCTCTCAGCCAAGAGAACCTTTAGGGTTCAATGTACGGTTCCGACCACTCTTTGTTGCTAGATCATCAGATCCACCGATTAAAAGATCAATATGGTAGGTTGGTTCCTTCTTGTGTCTGGTTCGTGACTCACTGTAGCTATATACTTGCGTTGATGGTTAGAAACAAGAAATGGAGAAAATCTCCGAAGACTAAGAGGTGATGATTGAGATTGAGGAATAGTTCAGAAAGAATGAGGAAGAAAGAACAGAGATTTCAGAGGAAAAGAATAGAAGAGATAAGTACTGAATAGTTCTGTATTTTTATTTCATATTTTCTTCTGAATACACCTCATCTATTTATATTATTTTTCTAGTCTGATTCTTCTCCATTATGTGACAGATATGATGGAGAGAATTTTTCACATCTGAAATCATGGAAATATTGCTGAAACGGTCTCCGACAGACAAGGAACTAATTTTCTGGAAATGTAAATTTATTCTGTATTGTAGCCTAGACGTTGTAATAATTAATTTGTAATATTAAGTGGACTCTGGACTGTTCTGATGACATCAGCCCTAAGGCTGATGACGTGGTGATCTGGTGACTTGAGTCACGTTGGCCGAGATGCTGACGTGGCAGTGAGAATGGTATTTATTTACTATCTGTGATTTATGCCTTCTGATGCTCCAGTGAGGCTTGAACTGAGGAGCCACGGTCTCTAATTAATTTGGGCTGGATTTATGTTTTCTGTTACTTATCTGTGGGCTGGGCCGTTCATGATATTGTGCTATCTGTGCCAAATGAGTGAGATGGGTGATCTGAGCTGAGCTGGTTCAAGGGCCGCCAGCGATGATGAGTATGCTTTATTCACTGCTTCTGTTGCTGAAGTTTATTTTATTCTGCAAAAATAAAAAACAAGTGAGAAATAAACTGTTGATGTTTTATTTTTCTGAGGCACGTGAGAGCACGTGACTACCAATGTTAGGTACCTAAACAACTTGGGGAACCCACCCTCAAAAGCTAGCTGTTAAGGGGGAAGAACCAAGCTACTTAAGTACCCCATCAAGCATCCCATACTACCCAATGTGGGACTTAGACATCCCATACTATCCAGTCCCTAACACCCTCTCAAGTTCGTGTTCATCGACCATTGGCCTTTAACTCTTCATCTCCTCTCTCGATCTCCTATCATCTCTTGGTCTCTCCCTCTCTAGTTCTTCACCAATTTGCCACCGACCGACCACCTTCAACCGCCTCCATCAATCTGCCTCTAGTCACCAGCTGCGTTCTGATCACCACTCACTAGTGACAGTGAGTCCACCCCTGTCCCTACCCTTTCTCATTCCATTGTTATAAAAGCTTGAAATTTGAAATTTTTTTATATAGGTCTAATTTTATCAAATTAATTGATTGATTATGCAATTATCATTATGAGTAATATATTTGTAAAGTCAATTTCATGAAATTTTTTTTGATAATGGTTCATTTCTCATTTCATATTTAAGGACCCCATTGTTATAAAAGTTTGAAATTTAGGGGTTTTTGAAAAGTCTAATTCTATCAAATTAGTTGATTAATTATATAATTAGGATCATGAGTAACATATTTGTGAAGTCAATTTTATGAAATATTTTCTTGATGATGGTTAAGTTCTCATTCCATATTTAGGGACCCCATTGTTATAAAAGTTTCAAATTTGAAGTTTTTGTACATAAATCTAATTCTATCAAATTAGTTGATTAATTATCTAATTAGTATCATGAGTAACATATTTGTGAAGTCAATTTGATGATTTTTTTTTCTTGATGATGGTTAATTACTCATTCCATATTTAGGGACCCCATTGTTATAAAAGCTTGAAATTTGGGGTTTTTGTACATAGGTCTAATTCTATCAAATTAATTGGTTGATTATGTAATTAGGATCATGAGTAACATATCTATGAAGTCAATTTCATGAAATATTCTTTTGATGATGGTTAATTTCTTATTCTATATTTAGGGACCCCATTGTTATAAAAGCTTGAAATTTAGAGTTTTTGAACATAGGTCTAATTTTATCAAATTGGTTGATTAATTATGTAATTAGGATCATGAGTAACATATTTGTAAAGTCAATTTTATGAATTTTTTTCTTGATGATGGTTAATTTCAGCCGGCCACCTCAACTCATTGACAGTAAGGCCCCATTTTCTACTCTTCCATTTGTTCTTCTCCTTTCTGATTTCTTTCTCGTTTTCTCATTTCCTTCTGCCAACTCCCTTGTTGAACAAGTGTTTGAATTTTGGGGGACTTAAGCTGCTGTGATGATGGATTGCAGAGAGAGTCACAGGATCGAGCAGAATAACAAGATTGAGAGGTAGGTATTAAGCCCTTTTCTCATCATCCTCTGTAACTCGAAGCTTAGTGTATTTTTTAATATATACAAAACTTCTCTATGTTGATTGTGTGAATTTTATTTGGTTTTGGATCTGGATCTAGACTGGAATATGTTGATTTTTTAATATATATATATATATATATATATATATTGATTTTTTTATTCAAATATTTAATTTATTTTTTAATAAATTGCCCCTTGGGTGGGGGTTCCTGGCTCCGCCACTGCTGACATCCCCCATAATCTAAAAGGGGGCTGCTTGCCAAGAGTGGATCTTTGTATTTGATGTGAGTCCCACATGCCAGGTGGAGCTCACCCCATCTAATGGTCCACACTTGACAAACATAGTACTTGCCAAGCAGATAACTCAAGCCCCATAATCCATCCTTACAACAAAAAAAAGGAACTAAGGTAATTAAATATGCATCAGGAAACATATATTTTAATTTCGCTCTAGCTGTTTTCTTTCCGTTCACGGGAAGTGTGGCTGCAAAAAAAATATACTGTTTACTGCACTCATAATTTTTCCTCACTCTCCTCCAGTCTCTTCTTATGACATAATCAGCTTCATTATTGACATCAACCAGCTACTCCATCTGCTCATTATCACCATCTTCATCTTCTAGGATGGTGTCTTCAGTTGGCTGTTTGTCTTCACCATATAAAGCATTGTGTGATGACAATGCAGATTCTAGTTGCATTGGTAACTCTCTTACTGATTCTTTTGGTTGAGACAAGAGCTTTTCATCAAAGCGAAGCAAGTTTATTAGACGGGTTACTTTATTCTGGAAGCTCCCACAGAGAAGTATATCAGCTTCATCAGACACCATATATTTAACACCACACATAAAATCCATTCGACGACTTCTGTTTTCGTCAACATAATTTAAAAGAGTAACATGTGTTGTCACAATTATGTCCGGTTCACGAATTGGCCATCCTTGCCTGCCACAAATGGCTACTACACCAACCATAGGTTTGCCCTTGTCCTCATAAGGACTGTTAGCCATCCGACTACTTGTTCACACAATTGTACATTTGGACACAAAATGAGTAGAACCTTACGTGGCAGAGACTCTTCTTAATTAAGAACAATATTTTCAGAATTATGGTGGGCACCTCGCAGCTTATCAATTAGAGGAACTGGGTAACCGGTCTCAACTGCAATAACCACATCCTTTCCAGAAAGCATGGATGGTATAAACAAAACATCTGCAGATTGTATATCAAGGGGAGACAGCTTGATAATATGCTCATCAACTCCTTCATCAGAATAAAGACAATATTCTTTATTAAATACTCTTGCATAGTTTTTCTTATCCATTTCTGAAGCTTCAAGCAACATTAGAAGAGCAAACTTGTCTCTTTTCCTCTCAAGATGTGCTATTGTTTCCAAATTAGTTTTACTCTTTCCAAAAGATCTTTTCAACTCCACAATACCAAGAAACTGTGAAACTTTGCTTCCATCGACATTTAAATGGTTCATGAGTTTTGGCGAACCTCCAAAAGGCAGCATAAAATAAGAATTTCCTTTGTATTTTGCAGCTAACAGAAAAGTATCACTAGTAGCATCATGGCTTTCAGCAACAACATCATTTTGCACATGCAAATCTAGAGCCAAGCATTGAAACTCAGAATCATGAAACTCATAACAATGGAAATTTATAAGTTGTAAATAATCTTCTTGCAAGTTGAAGTATTCATCACTAATACCCAATAAACTAAAGGAGATCACAACATAAATTCCACCAGGATCATATACCATAATAAAAATGCCTCAGCTCTTTGAATCCAACCCATAGGATCCATTTCTTGAAACCCAGGAAGCTCCACCTTCTTGACTGACATCCGATACTCATCCAACCCATCTTGCAAGATTCCTGTTGCTGGAGGTCTCGCAGCCCCTCTGACTTGCCTCTCAGACGATGCTGAAGAGCCATCCACAGGTATAGTGCCTTCCTCTTCCACTCTCTTCCCTCCCAACTTGCTAAACTCTTTCAAGAATGATTGATGCAATCCTTCTTGAGTTTGTTGAAGTTTTTTCCATCATTGCTCTCTGCATCGATTGAGATTGTTGCATTTCCACCATAGCTGCCCGAAATTCATTCATTGCATTTTCTAGACCCTCCACCCGTGGAATCATTGTCTCCACGATGGTCATCCGTGCTTCCATGGCATCACCCTTATCGGTTGGTTTCGGCGGCATCTATCTGGTAGGTCGGACCAATTTGTTAGAGACTAAGAGATGAAATTATTCAGATTAAGATAAAAGAAGGGATTACAAGCAATAAACCCCCCCTTCCAGAGCTGCTGCTCCTGGAGAACCCTTGACACCCAAGGTGTTCCTCCCACTACAACTGACAAACCTTTTTCCTACCTAGCACACACACACCCCTCTGCTACATAACGTGTCCCCACTAACAATAACATGCACACAATTACATCTCTGCCTTTGCCCCTCTCTTTTTCCTTTCGTACACTCTCCAGACCTTGGGCCCATTCCCTTGGTCCACTAAGGGGCCCTCGTTGCCATTTAAGGCCTCATCTCTATCACCATTGATAAGTATGTCATCAACGTAGACTAAAACGAAGATCTTGTGATGATTGGTGACGCACATAAACAAAGAGATGTCACATTTACTTGGAAAAGAACCAAATCTTGGTAAAACTGAAGCAAATGCTCAAACCAGGCTCTAAGAGCCTGTTTAAGGCCATAGAGTGCTTTATTTAACTTATAGACTAGAGATTTATCTGTATGGACAAAATTGAGAGGCTATTGCATAAAAACTTCCTCTTCCAAAGCACCATTGAGGAATGCATTTTGGACATCCAGCTGATGAATAGGCCAGTGATAAGGAAGAGCCAATGTCAACACAATGTAGATGGTGGTTGGCTTCACAACCAGACTGAAGGTTTCATTAAAGTCGAATCTCTCTTTCTGATTAAAGCCTTTGGTAATAAGTCTAGCTTTGTATCTTTGAACTGTGCCATTTGCATTTTGCTTGATGCGAAATACCCATTTGCAGCCGATGACTCTCTTCTTTGAAGATAAAGGCACAAGGGTCCAGGTGTTGTTCTTTTACAGAGCATGAAATTCATCAACCATTGCTTGCTTCTAATTGGAATCAGCAAGAGCTTCTATGACAGTCTGCGGCTTATATTGAACAAGAAAAATTTTGGGTTTATGAATTCCTGCCTTTGCTCTAGTAATCATATTATGAGAGTTAACTACTGCAGGTTGTATGGGTGTTGTAAGATGATCATCATTGGCTGCTGTATTGGACTGGTTCTCATGATTTGATCCCGGGATGAATCAATAGCAGGAGGCAAATGTGTAGAAGGTGGTTCTAAATGAAAATTATGATTGGGATTTAGTTGATAACGAGTGGATGATGTGTTTTGAGTTGAAACAGCCTCTTAATCAAATAACAGGTGAGAGGGAACTGAATGTGATTGATTGCCCAAGAAAGAAGATGCAAGGTGATCTTTATGTGCATGTGAGCCAACTGTGGATGTACCCTATTGAGAACGAACCAATGGATGCACAAGAGGTGGTCTTGTAGACACATAATGGGGAAGTTGAGACAATGAAAAAGGCACAGCACCTGAAATATCTGGAGAGGTTAATAATGGAAAACGTTGTTCATTAAAAATTACATGCCTAGATATATATACACCTTGTTAGTTGAAATATCTAAGCATTTGTAGCCCTTATGATTCAAGTTGTATCCCATAAATATACATTCTGTAGACCTGTAGGACATCTTATGAGCATTATAGGGCCTCATGAGCGGGAAACACGCATAACTGAACACCCTTAACACACCATAGTTTGGAAAAACACCAAAAAGCTTTTGTATAGGAGATAAGCCACCTAAGGCTCGGAACTCTCCTCCCCAATCAGATTGTAAGGCTTTGATTTTTGTTTCTAACTGCAATTCAACCATTGCCTTAAATTGCAAAAAAAAAAAAAGATAAAGCTTTAGATTTCCTTTTTAGCAATTATATCCATATGAATCTAGAAAAGGCATCTATAAATGTTATGTAATAAGCATGACCATGGGTTGAATATATAGGGGCAAACCCCTATAGATCTGTGTACACTAATTCTAAAGGTTTTGAATAAACAGAAGTAGAATTTGAAAATGAGGGTTTGTGACTTTGGAACTGGGATGGCCTAATCTTTGATGCCATATATCTATAGTACAGTGAGAAACAGAAACTAAATTAGATGAAAAAGCTGAAAAAGTGGAGTTTTTGTTTTTAAAAACTAGTCCAGAAGTAAGATGAACCAAATTCATATTGTCCATCGTGTATAAGCAATCCTTAACCTTCCCTTCCAAAAGTGTTGCCTTGGTAGCCTGAGATTTAACAAAACAAGAATCAGAGTGAAACTAAAAAGCACTGAATTGTCTTTACAGAATTTAAAAACACAAGATTTTTGGTAATCTTTGGCACATGTAAAAGATTATAGAGAGTAAGGGCTTTTGAATTTGAAAAAAGAAGTTTTTATGAGAGAATAACCTATAGAGTTTAAGGGCAAACATGTGCCATTACCAACATGGATCAAATCTTGACCATTGTAATCAATCTTGGTCATCAAATTCGGCCCATCTGGTGTAATATGGCTGGAGGTGCCTGAATCAATATACCAGTTGGGATCACAAATTGTGTCAATACCAGTGATCATGGTAGAAATCTGATTCTGATTCTTGTAATTAGAGTTTGCATTGGCTGTGTTTGAATTATCATATTGAGAAGGAGAGAAGCCATGATTGAACCAACGATAGCAAGTCCATACTGTGCGCCCTCTCTTTCTACATAATTGACATACTACCTGTTGTTTTTTAGGTATACTCTGATTGTATTGAAAAGGTGGAAAACCAGAAAAGAAATTTTGTCCTCCGCGTCTTCCATTTCTGTTGTTGACCTTTTCCTCTGTTATCTGTGAAAAAGCCATTGGTCCCTCTTCCTGAATTATTCTTGGTCTGTGCTATATTCACAGTTGCACTACCATCAATCTTTGTATTATCTAAAAGATGCAATTGAACTTTCTTTTCAAGTCTGCATTCTTGAGATAGCTAGAGAGCTTCAATCTCATCTATAGTATAGGAATCCATTTTTGACAGCACTGTAGTCACCACATCTTCATATTCATCGGATAAACCATCAAAGATGGCTTCTATATAGTTATTGACTGGGACTGGGTCGCCAATAGCAGCTAAAGAATGAATCACCCCTTTAATTTTATAAGATATTCATTCATTTTTAGTGTCCCTTTTATTTGTTGTTCGTAACTAGATTTTAAGTTGTTTTACCTTGGCTTTGGTTTGAGAAGCAAAATGCACTATAACCTTTCCCCATATTTCACAGGCATAATCACAGCCTACTACCCTTATAAGCATGCCTTCAGACACTGACGCTAGAACCCAGGACATCAGAAACTGGTCTTGCCTTCTCCAATCAACAAATTCTAGATTAATCATTCTTGTTGCCTCATCTTGAGAGTTCTTGAACATTGTCGGCATATGCTCATAGGCTACCAAGTGTTTCTCAAGGCCATATCAATGAACAGCAGGAAGAATTTGTTGTTTCCACAGTAGAAAATTATGTTCATCCAATTTGATTGAAATATTATGCGAAAATGTAATGATGCTATTGTTCTTTCTTGAGCACCATTATTGCCTGAGAACGCAGAAGAATTGTTGTCGTCGTTGTTTTCCATTTGCGCTGACTGGGTTTCAGATATTGGCTCTAATACCATGTAAGATTCTAAAGTGAAAGAATATTAGTGAGAGATTATATCAGTCTATGTTGTACTGATAAATGTACAGAGAAGAAGAATAACAGACTAACTGAATAACTAATCTAATTATATCAACTAATAGGTTTCGCAATGTTTATGTGTTTATTTGTGATTGATTAGTCTATTTAAAGATTCCAAGCAGATCTCTCAGGATCACAATCACGAAACACGTGAAAATGGTTCTCCACTTGCATATGACAAGTTGGACAGATATCAAAATATATAATTTGAGTATCAATGTATTTAATATATTATATGGATTATTGTTAAAGTGAATAGCATAGAATATATTATTATAATATTAATTATTAAAATTAATGAAATTAATAATTTCTGAATTTTATATTTTATTTGATTTGAATGGTAAATTAAGTTAATTAATAAATTTGGTAAATTAATGACTACACATTAAATGAATTATTTGATATGAATTGATTGAAATAATTTGAATTGAAATTCAAAAACAATTATCTTTATTATTTTGATTACTGTAGTGTTTTAGAAGATTTTTTTAGTAGGTAAAATAAATTTAATTATGGAATTGATATGTGAATTAAAAAACTTGTTTTATTTGACTTTATTTTGATTTCTTTTCAAAATAGTTATTAATTTAATAGAAATCAAAGTTTGAGATATGAATTATTAAATTATAATCTCTTGACTGAAGAAAGAGATGAAAATCAAATTTTTGAAAGACAAAGTCTGAGGCCTATACAGTCCAAACATTGTAGCAACCTTTAGTGTTTTTCTTCTTTAGATGTGATTGAAACCAAAAAAGACACATTTAAAAGTGAAGATTGAATCAATATTAAACCAATCACCGATCTGTACAACAAATAATTTATAATAAATAACAAATAATTCACAAATTAACAAATTAATTAATTTACCTATTTTATTCATTTAAATTTATTCTATTGAAAAATAAATCAATTCAAATCAAAGTTTGAGTCGGTAAAATAGATTTAATTATGAAACTGATAAATCAGTTCAAAATATTTACATTTAAAAATTATACGCTAGAACTCATAAGTTTCTTATAAATCAATTGTAATTTATAAATTTTTAATTGATTTAAATATTTTGTTTACTAAGTTTACCAACATTAAATTGAATTTTATTTGGATATTTTTTTTAATTGCACAGGGGTATGACCATAAGTAAAACTCCAACTTTATGAGATTCTAAATATTAATGAATATATTCTTATTCTCATTTATTGTGTTTATACTATAGAACTCTAACTTATATTTTTAATTTGATTATAGAATTGATATGTCAATTAATAAACTTTCTTTATTTCACTTTATTTTGATTTATTTTATTTTTTAAAAAATAATATAATTTAATTATTACATGAATGATTAACAAATTTGGAATTGAATGTGTATTTGCATTGGAGAAATATTTTCATTGTTTAGATAATTTGATTTTTTTTATTCACATTATATGTATGTTTGTCTCTTCTTTCAATCATTATATGTTTACTGTCAATTAATTATTATTATTATTAGTTATGAAAGTTTTTAGAGTTATGAATTACCCGTGCATCACACAGATCACAACACTAATTTTTTTATATAAAAACTATTTTTACGCATAACAACCAACATGACGAACTCCAGTAGTGAACCAAAATAAAAACTAATTCTTAAATTTAAAAACTCTTTAAGAATAACCACTGAAAATGCTCATAATAATATCTTAAACTTGGAAGGCTAGGTGAGGCTGTTAGCAGAAAAAGAAGAAAGAAATGCATGTACCAATTAAGTTGGTTAGATTTCATATATTTTCGTGATTGATTAGTCTATTTAAAAATCATGTTTATTGTGATTAGGATTATGTGTATTATATGACAAGCTGATTAATTAATGATTTCCGTGTATTGGTGTATCTTATATTTATTATTTGATTAGATTTTTTTTTTGTGCTGATTAAATTTTCAAGATTCAATTGAGTTTATAATAATAGTTTGTTAGTTAATAAGGAAGAAGAAATGCATCTACCAATATAGTTTGATCTGTTTTTGGAGGGAAGTGAATTTCCTCGTATGCTTAAAAAGCATAAAACACTCTTACTCCAACGTGGACTATTAAATGCGTTATATTTAATGGTCTATGATTTTCTTACATTTTTTACTTTTTTTAAAATTTCACTGATTATTTGATCTTAGTCAACGATCATCAAATTGATCAATGTCTAATATAATTTTAAAAATTAAAAAAATAAAAAAATAAATATAGACTGTTAAATGTATATCCAACAATTCACGTTGGAATAAAAACCTCCTATGCTTTTCAAGCATATGAGTAAATTCACTTTCCATGATTAATTTATGTGTTTCTTTGTAATTAATTAATCTATTTAAATATTTTGTTTATTGTGGCTAAGATTACATATTTGATATGATAGGCAGAAAAACACATTTTTTTCAAAAAAAAAAAGAATTAACCATTCAGGTATTATTTCTAAGCTAGCATTATTGTACCTATTATTGATAAAAAAAAAATTTTGTTAGTTCAAATGTGGAATGCAAATATATGAAATTGGAAGGAGTATTTGTCCATTACTATAGTTCAAAGATCTACTTGCAAAACAATCAAAATTAAAAAGAATTCTTTGCTAGATCTTTTTAATTTATTTGTTATTTTCAAATAAGTCATTCTCAAAGAAAGCTATTTGTCAATTTTTATAATTCAAAAGAATATTTATAAATGATTCATGACTGGAAAAAAGTCGTTTGCATTTTTCATTTAAAATTTATCAAAAATAACCACTCATCAAGGAAGATTTCATCAACTTCACTATTCAAACCATCCTTTCAATCAATTGGCTAGCATAAGATGGATTTGACCAGTTAAACCGTTATTATGGACTATTGGACTTTACTTATTTGAATTATTTATTAATTATAATTAATTATGGCTGACTCATAACAGTTTATTGTTTTCTTGGATTTCACTCTCATGTGCTCTTTTTGTCCTTAAATATGTATTAGTACACCGAATTTGTTAGGCACTTTTTTCTTTTTCAGTTATAATTTGACCAAATTAATTCTCCAAAACTAACAAGTAGACAAAATAATTTTAAAAAGTAATACATTCATTGTACATGAATGGTTTCATCAAATAAGCCTAAAAAATATTTTTAAAAAATCTTTTATCAAATTTTTTTTGTTTAAATAACTAGTATTTGAAAACTCATTTGACTTTGACTAATTTGAATTTTTTTTTATTCACATTATTCGAATTTGAGACCTTACTTAAAGAGAATAACTGCTAAACAAAAGAGACATAGTAATTCAAGATCTGGACTACTTATCCTATTTATTCACATAGAATTGCTTCTTGGCCTATATGGTGAAACAATGAATACTGGTGGTGGAGGAAGAAAGAACAAGAAGAAAGCAGTAAAAGAGGCCAAGGAAGTTTCATGGAAGGAGAAGAAGGAAGTTGCAGACAAGGAAGAAGATGTCTTAAGAAAAGACATACAAGGCCTTAAAACATGGGTACATCCTCTCCCCTCCATGTCCTTCATTTTCTCTTCAATTTTCCTTCACTTTCCAGGCTCTTTGAACAAGTTGACACTTCTCCTACAGTTTGTTAGAAAAGAAAATTCTCAGCAAAATGTTTTCGGCTTTTGCATTCTTTCATAGGTAGATATGATAGACTCCATGGACGAAGAGAACTTGAAGGAATATCTTAAGAATAGACCTGATGATTTGAAGACCAAAAAGGTCCAAAAGAACAAGACAAGGGTAAGAGAAAGAATAAAGTTTTGCAAGTGTGTTTGTGTGTATATATATATTTAAAGTATATTCTCCTCCACTGCAAATAAATAGAATATAGATGGTAGAGCTTTCAAGTATGGGTTTTACTGCAGGTCCATAGTAGTGGGAAGTCCAAATCTTCAACTAGTAATGGGATAATGGCTTCAGTTTGGAAGTTTCACAAGGATTAGAATCCAAAAGCCGCTCACTTTGGTTTCTCTGCAATTTTTGAACTTCTTGAAAGGATGATAGAGCAGTGAGGTGTTTCCCATGTAACTGCTGTTTAAACTTTCTAGTTTCAACTGTGATTGAAAATTCAAATCTACTGCAGAAAACATTTAATTCATTTCTAGTCTTCATAGGGAGCCATTGAGTGCTCCTAAGATAAAATGCCACATCTTCACTTTCAAAATGACAAAAGGACAAAACTTAGTAAAAAACTCTTTAGGTGTTTGCAATCAGTTTTTTCAATAAAAGCTAATGCAAAAATACCATATTCATCCCTTAACTTTGACTCAAGTTTCAATATTGTCTTAAAATTTTATTTTGTGTCAATTTTGTCCCACATCTTTCCAATTAGTTTCAATTTTGTTCTTGAGCCCAACACGATCTAAATTGTTAACGAAAAAAGCTAGAATGGCCAGCTACCTCTATTGTACAGGTCAATGTAAACTAATTTAGCAAGGGACATTTCACTTCATATATTTTCTTAAATGATAAAATTGCCTTCCATTATTCACTTCGTCTTTTCAATTCTCTTGAAGAATGGAAGGCAATTTTATCATTTCAAGAGAATATTTGATGTACCTACCTAGCTGGACGAGTTAGCACTAACATATACACAGTAAAGTTTTAGGACAAATTTGAGACTTGAGTCAAAATTTATGAATAAAAATGGTACTTTTGCCAAAACATAACAAGTAAAGGAACTTTCTAGAAAGACTCAATCATGCAGTGCTCTTAGTTGTAGAACATATTAACTTATTATATTTTTAGTAGAAAACCAAATAACATACACCTAATAACTACACCTAAGTTTTGTCCAAAAACAAATTCATAAGTAAATCCGATTTCCAAATAGGTATTTAAGTATATCATCAAATACACCTTTAGTGGGATTCATCTTTGACATACGTTCTTATTGGTAATTAACTTGGTTTTGTTCTACCCATCTTTTGCAACTGTTATACTGGGAACAATCAGGAGGGCTCACTATCCCCAAACAACTTGCTCCAATGATTATAATAGGTGGTTACAGCAAACTGTGTCATTATAATGAGAAACTAAAGCTAGTGCAGGAAGTGATATAACTTAATATTTAAAGAACACTCTTTTAAGTATGACGGTTGGAAGACCTGGCAATATAATTTTCGACTTCCATATTCTGCTCAACTATTCATAACAAATGCAATAAATATTACTTTCATTTCATCTATGAACTGCCAAAGTTATCTCACATACCAATATGCACATTTCAATTAAAAATGATACATTGTCATCAATATAGTGTAATCTGGATTCACAAAGAAAGGTCATAATCAGCTATCTTCTATCATAAAAGAAAAAGAGATGAGGAAAAAAAAAATACCTTTTGATTTTTTGCCACATGAGCTGAGCCTGCTGTGTTACCTATTTCTATAACTTTACTCAGTAAAACAAGAACTTCGCCTCTATACAGGTAACAAGGCCTGTCCAAACTGAATTCAATCTATCACTAACATGCAGTCCTACAATTTCGGCGAAGTAGTCAACCTAGCTAGCATTTCTTCCACCTCTTCTGCTAACAGCCTCACATAACCGGCAAGGTAATGTGTCGAGGCTCAGTGCCCGGGTTTTTCCGTAGTTACCCAACACACCACACCTTCTCCATGCATGGTATTCTGCATAAGCCACAGGATCATTTGCTAGGGCCTTCACATATGAAGCCAATTCTTCCAATGAGCTGAATTTTGTACCATCTATTATGGAATGTGGAGGGACAAAATCCATGACATTTGGAGCACCAAAATAAATTGGAACCGCACCAGAGTCTAAGGCATAAAATAACTTCTCCGTCACGTAACTGTCTATCCAAGTGTTTTCAATTGCAAGGACAAACTTGTAGTGAGACATAGCACAATGTAAGTGATCCCACCATTTTGGGGAAGCATTGGCATCATTTGCACACTCGGGGTAAAAGGACAGAGCCATGTCTAGACCACCAACATTATTTAGGCACTTGCCAAATGAATGGTGAGGCAGCAACCTGAGAAGTTTCTTGGCAAGTTCGTTCCTTTGAGAAAGACACCGCGATGAAGACCAATAGACAAGTGTATCCTGGAGATAAAAAATTGGTTAAGTTACTATGAGCTCCTCTTTTTCTTTATTCCTTTCTTTTTTGTTTATCTCTTATATGACAAATCACTTACATTGTTTTTGTAAGGTGAGATGTGATAGTTTCGACCATTGTGAAACAGAGCACCAGCATAAGTTGACTGTACATCATCTTCAGCATTATAACTGATGTATATATCCTCTCGACCTGATCTCCTTCTCCCAGCTTCAAGATCCATGTATACACGAAGTGGTTGTCCTATGCGTCTCTGAAATAAAAAGAAGTAGTTGATGACAAAGTGGGCCAAAAGGAATATCACAGTACATTCTTTATCAACGACAAAGGTCCTGAACGCCCGCCATGAATTGAGGAAAAAAAAAATTAGGATATTGTGTTAAGAAGTAAAATACCTAAAAGGCCTCAAAATATGGCCTCAAAATAAAATACTTAAACATTCAACCTCCAAACGTATTTCAACTCATGGCTAGACCACCACATAAAAGGCCAAAACTTCTAGGCATGCTTTCAGATGAGAAAATAACTTCAAAGGCAGTTTTAAACATCAAGTGATAATCACTGTCGAGAAAGATGATAAATGCAAGCAACGAAAGTTTAACAGTTTTACCACAGGGCATTTATGTCTCAAGTTTCCTGACATTGAAAACCCATTTTCTTGCATATCTCAAGTAAAACAACACAATAAGTACTATAAAATTGACACAAAGACATTACTGTCATGGGCAACAGTTGGGTCCATAGTTTTTATGATTTCTTTAACAAAGCATTCACCTCCTGGCAGTTTGCTATAAACTCTTTTATCCGATTTCTTGAAGGTGTCAAAATCCCAAGTAACCCTAGCTTTTATTTTGTAAGTTATAAATTTTTCTTCCTCTCCACCCCTGTTTCCACTTTAGAAATTAATTGCATTCAACTTTTAATTCAAATTTACAAATATCACCCCCCCCCCAACAAAAAAAAATAAAATTTTTATCCCTCAGTTCATATAGCTTCAAGTCATCAATCATCGTTGCCAAAATTTCCTGCATCCTTACATATACGAGATACACGTAGAAATGAAAGATTAATGAAAAGGCATATTGAGTACTACTAGGATAAGGAGGTGCTGGGATGTTGTGCTAATGTAATTCGACTGAATACAAAGGGATACAAATATGAAGAAAAGAGCTTCTTAACTGTTGACTCTCACCTAAACTTGAACCCTAAGAATAGAAACATCAAAATTAAACTGCACGTGTACAGTACAATAAAATCCAAATCCCAGCTCACTAAAATAGCCAGATGCTTAATGGCTGAGAGATCATTTCGTTGACTGTGCCTTCACTAAGTCATGATTACAGTACTTCTTAAACATGAGATTCAAATTACGCCTACGAATATATTAGCTGATTGTAAATAAAACTGGCACATCGACTTTCAGCAAATCTAATAGAAATCAAAGAACGTTTTCAATCAGAGACCTACCCGAATCGGAGGCGTAGTAGTTTCAAACAACAACGCATCAGGCTTGTCCGCAAGAACCGACGATTTAGTCCACAAGCAGCTCAATCTACATCGGCAGGAGTACAAATTATCTAAATTATCGGGAATCCAAGTCCACCCTTTCACCAAAACGCTTACGTGGTTTAATTTCAAGTCCCCGCATTCCGATTCACCACCAATCCCCTGCAAAGAAGAAGGATCCTTCGACTTATTCAGCTTCATCCCACCGTGCTTCTCCTTGAACCTGGAACAACCGACCTGAGAATCCCATTTCCGGAAGGCAGCCGCCAGATCGGCGAAGGCTTCTGGTGTCGCTTTAGTCTCTGAGGTAATGGGATCGTTGACGGGTTGCAGTGAGGACGATGCAGAGGGAAATTGAAGAAAGCCCAAGAAGAGGAGTATGAAGAAGCTGAAACCGAGTATTAATGCGACGGCGACGGTGTTAATGGGCTTCGGTGACATGGTGGTATGGAGAAGATCGGAAGTGGGATTTACTGTATCTCTCTAATGTAGAGAGAGAAAGCAGAGAGAGAGAGAGAGCGAGAGAGATAAAGGACCAGAAGAAGATGCATACGAATGAGTCCAGAAAGTCAGGTACAAAACCAGCGGTCTTCTTCTTCTTCGTTGTTACTATTACATTACTTCTGTCAGTTTGGTAGATTAGTCTTCTTCCAACAAAACGTAAACATATGTTTTCTTTTATTGGAAGAAGATTTTTTTTAATTTTGTGATTAAATATAACATTTTTTAAATATATTAAATATGTAAAAAAAATTTAAAAAAAACTGAACATTGTGAGTTCAGAGTTAGAGTTAGAATTTTCTTGTAATAAAAAATTATTAAATATGTTAGAAAATTTTTTAGAAGATCCAATGCTTAAATGTAAAAAATTATATACTTAATAACCCCTAAAATATTATTGTATCCCCCAAATTTTTTTGAAAATTTTGACATTAACATTTTCACATTAATTTCATATAAATTGTGTTTTATAATAAGAATAAAATATATATATATATATATATATATATAAGAAGAGATATAAGAAGAGATATAAAAATAAAAAAAATTGTAACTCTACTTTAGAGGAATTTAGATCCTTTGAAATTTAAAATGAAATTAATGATACAAACTTGGATTGTAAAGAGGGAAAAAACAGAGAGTCTCTTTAGGCCTTGTTTTGATCCTGTTTTCTTCTCTGTATCTACCGATAAAGAACAGAACCTAAATTTGTAAACGACACAGTGATCATGATTGTGATTATTTTATATAATATTTGAGTTTATGTGTGAACGACACGTAGATAAAAAGTTACAAAAACATCATATATAATAACATTATAAAAGATACTGATTCACAATTTTTTAATCTTAAGTTGATGTCAAAATATAATATTTCTAGGAAAAAAAATTGAGCTCGATCATGTATTAAATTATTTGTATATTTTATTTTATTTTTACTCTTGTGAATTAATTAATAAGAGACTTAAAAATCTTTTTCGATATTTTCTTCATCAAGCATAAATATTAACAAAAAAATTGCATTAAGATTCCTACTTATTTTTTTTTTATGTAAACAAATAGGTTATTAATATTCTTTTTTTTTTTTTAGTTTTATGGGAGTAAAACAGTTTTTTCACTCATGAGAATGAAAAGTCATTCGATTCATGAGTTGTGGAATTCAACTTTTTTTTATTTGAGGGACCGAGAATTCTTAAGAAAATGATATTTTAGCCAACTAAATATGCATTTTGACCTTTTTTTCTATTTACTTTTTCTATTCTTCAATTTTATCAACCAATCAGGATCTAGAGAGATTCATATTATAGAAACATATGATAGCAAAAATATTTATTCATACGTTTGAATTTTAACTCATTTTTTAATTATAATCTAAAATTTTATTTTGTATTAATTATTGCACATATATTTTTAATAATTAGTTTCAATTATATTTTTAAACTTAACATCATTCAAATATTTTGTCCAAACTCACTTCTAAATTTCAAGATAGAATAAAATTCAAAAAAAAAAGAGAAAAAGGAAGAGGAACAATAATGAAAAAATAAAAGAAATTAAAACCCAAAAACTAAAAGAAATTCTCAAAATTCCAAGAATATGATAAATAAATAGTTAAAATACAAAAATGAAAAGTGAAATGAAATCTTAAAAATTCATAAATATGAACTAATATCTAAAAAACATTTAAATCTAAATGTGAAGACCAAAAAAATATAAAAATAAAAAATAAAATTAGGAAATACAAGTTTGGGAACATATATTAGAAAAATAAAATTTTAGAAAACAAGAAAAAATAAAATGAAAAAGTTTCTTAAAACCCTATCACAATAATCCAACCGGGTTAGTACATAATAATCCCATAACCAAACATCTCACAGTTGAAAACCCTATGTTCTCCTCGTCCAAACATACTCGTGGAGTACCTAAGCCATATTAGCCTACGCCTAAAGCCAAACACCCTCCCTCCACCACAACCACACCATTTGGTGTGCCTTCCCACAATGGAATGGAAAAAAGGATTCCATTTTTCCATCAATGGTAGCCCTTCTTTCCATCGGTGGAAGCATAAAATGGAATGGAAATCTATTTTCCTCTTGTTTGGTATGGTAAAAATTGAAGTTGATGGAAAACAAGAATGGAAAACCGGTTTTCCATTTTCTCACTTTAACTGTATGGCTTTTTCCATTGCAAAATAGATAGAAATCGGAAGGTTTATATGGAAAAGAGTTCGTTTTTACTAATTTGTCCCTATTCCTCTCTTCTCATTTCTCTTTAACTAGGCACTAAAACTTGGATAGGGTGATGGTGTGAATGGTGAGAAGATGAAAGCCATGACAGAATGTCGTTTCAAACACAAAAATTTTTAAGATCAAGGGTTTTGTATCGAAATGAAGATAGCGACAACAAAAGAGTTGAAATCTATTTTGGATCTCTTAGGACCAGAGAAGGTTTTGAAGAAGACGATGGAGGAAAAAAAAAACAATTGTTCTGTTTCCAAGGCTTACTAGTGAAGAAGTGGACAACAAGTGAAGAGGAAGAATAAAACAATTGCTATGTTTCCGAGACTAACGACGTTGATTCAATACACTAGTAAGGATTTTCATCGACTAAAAAGCAGAAGAAGAAGGCATAGGTTGGCGAGTAAAGAGGAAGAAGAAAAAATTAAAAATAAGAAGGAAGCTTGGATGGAGTAGTTATAGAGTAAAAGATAGAGGATAAGAAGATAGAAAATAAGAATATGAAGGAATCTTTTGCATAGCAGCATCAGCAAAAGTAAAATTACCTAGGGATAATTTAGTAAAACTACCTCATATATTTCCTTTCATTTCTATTTAAAAATACATACCAAACAAAAATATTATTCTTTTCCTTTATTCTTTTACACATATATTGAAAAAATAAGACCTGGCCAGTTGAACCCGCAATCGGCCTAGGATCGGGTATGAGTAGGACAAAAAACTAGCTAGGCCTCAAACTGGAATAGAAATGATAGAACCAGCCGGGTGACCAGTTCCACCGATTGAAGAAGAATTGGAAAAAAAAAAACCATTGGCATCATCACTGAATGATGGAAAGAAAAAAGAAGAAGAAGAAAAAGAAGATTGATATGGAGGACAGATAGAAAAAAATAAGTTATTTGGACGTCGCCCCTTACCTTCTTTATCGTCTTCTTTCTGGACACATATGCCTCATCAAAGAGAAGGTTGAATGATGAATATTGCAGATAAAAGAGAGAGGAAGTTGGAGATGGAAGAGAGAAGAAAGAAGAAGAATATGAAGTAGATGGTTGATGGCTTGGAACTCAAATTGGAAGTAGATGTGGGAAATCGAGAAATAGTTCAAATAGAAAGAGAAAGCTGAAAGATTATATTTAATTACTATCATTTCGACTACGATTCAACTATTGAATTTTAAACCGATGTCTTCACCGATTAAATGATCGATATGATTTTTAAAACATTATTTTTACATCATATACCAAATATATTTTTTTCCTTTTTCCTTCTATTGTTTGTTTTCATTTCCTTTCCTATTATTTTCTGCATACCTAATGGGCTCTTACTGTTCACATTATCCCGTATTTGGTAAGCTTCTTGGTTCTGTAGCGTAATGGAAACGAAAGTCTCCTTTCCATTTTTTTTGTACGGAATTTTCCCAATGATGATGTGATAGAAATGCGGCGAAGGGAAGGGGAGAGGAAAGAAGGAAAGGCGAGAGGCTTAAGGGCCGTTTGGTATTCAAGAAATTATAAGAATAGAAAGGAAATAAAAAAAATGGAAAGGAAAAGAAAATAGAAGAGGAAAGAAAGAATGGAAAAAAAACATATTTGGTATGAGATAAAAAATAGAGTAGGAATGAAATTGTCACGACCCATTTTCTAGGCACATGACCGGCACAATGATGAATATCCCATCACTGTAAGCCTTTCGATAAATTCTTCCCACAAGTAAAATCGTTAGTCATTATCTCTATATTCTCAAAATACCATTCCTTAATAAATACAAAGAAAATACATCAGATTTTCTTAATAGATCCTCAGTACGAAATACATTATCATACTGAAATACAAGCCAAATACCAAACCCCTGACCTAGATGTCCTAGACGGTTACAGAGCAACATACTGTATAACAAAAGAAGGGCCTACCCGACAGCGGGAAGGTCCAACGTGATCTACTCCTCTAGCGGATGTACTTCGGCGGCAACCTGATCTGAACAAAAAGTTTGTACAAACAGTGTGAGCTTTTAAACTCAGTGAGCAAATCGGCCTTGCGTTAATAAAATTCAAATACATCACCAGTCATGCAAGCATATCCGAAGGCTCAAGCTCAACCAATAGACATAGTTAGAAATTACATACAAGAAAAATTCATCCAATTCAACAAACGATACTAGTACTCGTCAATGGCAATATATCCCGGAGAGCGCACACAGGCCGGCTCACCAATTTTGTATTTTTCCGCCATGACGCACAACCTCATCCTCTTAGCTAGGGCGCCTCACGGATTTATCACCAATCCGGGCTATATCCCTACTGAGGGAATCGTTGTCTCCACACTCATTGGTCAAGACACCCTTTAACCCGGGTTTTCCGCCTTGCCGTGAGAGGGGGTACTGTACCGCTCAATCACAATCAATAGTACAACAGTTCATATCATAATCAGAAGCACAATATAATACTCATCCATATAACAGGTATAGTATATAACTATATGATTCAAATTTCATATCATCATGAGATACTTGCTTTGTCTTATCCATACTTCTGGATTAATTATCTCATTATATTCGTCATTCTGAATCCAATTTCTCCCTATGAATCTTGGGAGTGTCCTACGACATACTTTTTATCACCAGTAATGCTAAAACTCTATTAAAACAGGGTCGTTTCACTCACCTGGATTCCGTACGAGTATCACTTCTCTAAATCGTTACGGACAAGAGTACGCAGGTGAATTTCAGTGTTCCGCTACAGAGATTTTCATGAAAGATTACAGAAAATACGTTAAGATCGTTTTCGTACAGATACTGTTCATACGTACGGGTACTATTCATACGGTCACTATTCATACGTACGGTACTATTCATACAGTCACTATTCATACGTACGGGTACTATTCATACCGGAAATACAGAATACAATCTGTAAAAGAGTACACCAGGTAAGTTCCCAGGAAAGAGTGGAGGGTCACACTGGACACACTTAAAAACCAGGTCTTTCCTTAGCCAGAACTTTCCTAGACATGTATTCTCCACAGATTATATTCTATTTCGGTAATCAGAGAATCAAAATAACAGCTAACGACAGTTTTTCTGATGTGGAAGATCGGCCAAAGCCGCAACCACAGAGCATACTTAAGAAAATAACTTCTAAAATTTGAAAGACATAGAAATGGCATAGTATCCTTACCTAAGCAAAAATGGAAAGGCCCAAAATCTCAAAAGCCTAGCGTCGGAGCAAGAGAAACTTAAGGAGGGAAGAAGAGAAGTTGAAGGTGTGAGTTTAGAAGTGAAATGGAAGGGCCTATTTATAGCAAAAGTCAAGGGTACTATTTGATACTATGCGCTAATAAAATATTCAATTTACTATTCATGAAAATGACATTTCTAATAATGCAGTTACTGTGCACCTTACGCGTACGATGGAAAATTTTCGTTTATTTACTATTTAAAACTTTAAAGGGAAAACTATCCTTTCACCTTAAACCTTTAAGTTTCTTTTCAATTCAGTCCTTTCAATTTAGTCCCTGAGGGTATTTTTACACATAAAACGTCATTTTCTCCTACAAACTTCTTTCTAGTTTTCTCTTATAACCAAACCACATCTAGTATTTGACATTTTGATTGTATAAATGAACAGTACCATATACGTAAATAGTAACAGTAGTTTGAAAACACGCATTTATATTTTATTTTTCATGGGTATTACATTATCACCCCCTTTAAGAAATTCGGTCCTCCGAATTTAAATTACCTCAAGTCGTAAAAAGATGGGGATATCTAGAACGCATGTCGGCCTCGGCTTCCCATGTGGCTTCTTCGTGAGTTTGATTCCTCCACAAAACCTTGACGGATGGAATCTCCTTAGATCGGAGTTTCTTTACTTGACTATCGAGGATAGCTACCGGTATCTCCTCGTATGACAAGTTTTCATCTACTAGGATAGAATCATTCTGAGAAGGGTGAAGTATATGAGAAGGGTCATGAAGGTACTTCCTTAACATGGATACGTGAAAAACAGGGTGAATCCCTTCCAGATCCATAGGTAGGGCAAGCCGATAAGCCACTTTTCCCACTCGTTCTAGAATCTCATAAGGCCCGATGTATCTAGGACTCAACTTTCCTTTCCTTCCAAATCTCAACACACCTTTCATTGGAGAGACCTTAAGGAATACCATATCGCCGACTGAGAACTCCAAATCACGTCGTCTGTGGTCAGCGTATGCCTTTTGTCTACTTTGAGCTGCTCGCATCCTATCTTGTATTGTCTTAACCTTGGTTAGGGCATCCTGGGCCAAGTCAGGTCCTAATGCTTTCGCTTCACCTACCTCGAACCAACCGATCGGAGATCTGCAACGTCTCCCATACAAGGCCTCAAAGGGTGCCATCCCAATAGTGGCCTGGTAGCTGTTGTTATATGCGAACTCTACAAGATACAGATGCTTTTCCCAGCTACCACTGAAATCTAGAATACAAGCTCGTAACATATCCTCTAGCGTCTGAATCGTTCGCTCTGACTGTCCGTCTGTCTGTGGGTGAAAAGCGGTACTAAGGTCCACTCGAGTACCTAATGCCTCCTGAAAACTTCTCCAGAAACGAGAGGTAAATTGAGGACCTCTATCAGAAATGATAGATATAGGTACTCCATGCAACTTTACTATTTCTTTAATATACAATTGTGCCAACGTTACTACACCATAAGTGGTTTTGACTGGAATGAAGTGTGCTGATTTGGTTAGTCGGTCAACAATGACCCAAACTGAGTCATAACCTCCTGTGGAGCGAGGTAGACCAACAACAAAGTCCATCGTCACTCGTTCCCATTTCCATTCAGGAATCTCTAATTGTTGTAACGAGCCTCCTGGTTTTAGATGCTCAGCTTTAACCTGTTGACAGGTTAAACAACGAGACACAAATTCTGCTATGTCTTGTTTCATTCCTTTCCACCAGTAGATCTGTTTCAGATCCTGATACATCTTGGTGGCTCCTGGATGTACAGCATATGCAGCACGATGGCCTTCTTCCATGATGTCTCGTCTAAGAGTTCCAACATGTGGTACACACAACCGTTGTTCAAAATGTAAGACTCCTGTATCGTCGAGTGTGAAACTATTCACTTCACCAATCTTCACTTTTTCCATAATTTGGACAAGCTCAGGATCCTCCATTTGAGATATCCGTATCTGGTCAACAAGGGAAGATCTAGCCCTGATATGGGCTAAGAATGATCCTGTCCTTGTAACCTCAAGAGTAGCACCTTTTACTCTCAGCTCTTGTAGTTCTTGGATCAAGGGTCTTTTTGTTACTGCTATATGGGCCAGACTACCCATAGATTTTCGACTCAAGGCATCTGCTACCACGTTCGCTTTGCCTGGGTGGTAAAGAATATTGCAATCATAATCTTTTAGTAATTCTACCCATCTTCTCTGCCTCAAGTTTAAGTCCTTTTGGTCGAAAATATATTTTAGACTTTTATGGTCAGTGTAGATTTCGCAAGTTTCTCCGTATAGATAATGTCGCCATATCTTTAAAGCGAAAACTACTGCTGCCATTTCCAGATCGTGGGTGGGGTAGTTTTGTTCATGTTTCTTAAGTTGTCTCGATGCATATGCCACTACCTGGCCATGCTGCATGAGAACACATCCCAACCCTACTCTTGATGCATCGCAGTATACTGTAAAACCTCCTGGTCCTGAGGGTAAGACCAATACAGGTGCGGAGATTAACCTTTTCTTGAGTTCTTGGAAGCTTTCTTCACAAGCGTCATCCCATTGGTACTTTACCCCTTTCCTAGTCAGTCGTGTCAGAGGGGCGGCTAACTGGGAAAAATTTTGGATGAATCGACGATAATATCCTGCCAATCCCAAGAAGCTACGAATCTCCGTGACGGAGGTAGGTCTAGGCCACATTTTGACCGCTTCTACTTTGCTTGGGTCTGCTTGGATGCCATCTTTGGAGATCACATGTCCCAAGAAAGTTACACGATCAATCCAAAACTCGCATTTAGAGAATTTGGCGTACAATTGATGATCCCTCAATGTCTGCAACACAACACGAAGGTGTTGTTCGTGCTCTTCTGAAGTCTTTGAGTACACCAGAATGTCGTCTATGAAGACAATGACAAATTTGTCTAAAAAGGATTTAAAAATCCTATTCATTAAATCCATGAAAGCAGCTGGTGCATTCGTTAATCCAAATGACATCACCAAGAACTCGTAGTGCCCATATCTGGTACGGAAGGCTGTTTTAGACACATCCTCCTCCTTGATCTTGAGTTGGTGATAACCAGACCTCAAGTCAATCTTTGAAAAACACTTGGCTCCTTGAAGTTGATCGAAAAGGTCGTCGATGCGAGGCAACGGGTATTTATTTTTGATAGTTACCTTATTCAGTTGCCTGTAATCTATGCATAGTCTCATCGATCCGTCCTTCTTTTTCACGAACAGAACAGGAGCTCCCCAAGGTGAATAACTTGGCCTTATAAAGCCTTTGTCTAGCAAGTCCTGTAACTGAGTCTTTAACTCTTTTAATTCTGTTGGTGCCATTCTATAAGGGGGTATGGAGATTGGGCGAGTATCTGGTGCTAACTCTATCTGGAACTCAATCTCTCGATCTGGGGGTATACCTGGTAGATCATCTGGGAAGACATCTACAAACTCCTGGACTACTGGAACGTCTTCTACTTTTAGTTCTTCTTTCTTAATATCTTTAACGAATGCCAAGTATCCTTTACAACCCTTTCGTAATAAACGTTGGGCACACATTAAAGATATAAGATTCCCAGAAATTTCACTCCGTTCACCATGAAATACGAAAGAAGGCTCCCCCGGAATATTAAATTTAACTATCTTATTATAGCAATCCAGGGTGGCATGACAAGATGCCAGCCAATCCATGCCCAAGATGACATCAAAGTCTGTCATATCTAACAGCATTAGGTCTACTGTTGTATTTATTTCCCCGACTCTTACCTTGCAAGCTCGATAGCCTCGTTCTATTAGTAAGGTGCCTCCAGTAGGCGTAGTTACTAAAAACGGACATTCTAATCTAACAACTTTTTGCTTAAAGTTCTTAGCAAAGAATGGTGACACATAGGAATGCGTAGAGCCAGAGTCAAACAAAACATGTGCAAAATTTGATTCAATCAGAAGAGTACCTGCTACCACCGTATTAGACGCTTGAGCATCTTGACGGGTTAAAGCAAATACTCGAGCGTTCCCTCGGCCTGCTGAAGCCTGCCCTCGACCACCTTGTCCTCTGCCAGCACCTCTTCCGATTCCATTGCCTCCTACAGTTACAGGGGATCTGTTGGCAACAGTAGCCTCTGATTGATTAGGGCGTACTGACCCTTGGCCAGATCTCGTGTAGAGTTGGGGGCAATCTCTTTTGATGTGGCCCTGTTGACCACATTGGTAACAGACCCTAGTGTTGTTGTTGACAAAACAAGCTCCGAAGTGATTTCTTTCACATTTAGAGCACCAGGGCCTTTGTTGACCCCCTGTACCACTTTGTTGACGCTGTGGTGCACTAGCAGTAGAGGCTGCACGTCCAGAACTCTCTCCGTGGTAGCGTGATTTCTCATCTTGCTTCCTCTTTCTTTTGTTATTCCATTTTTCTTTTTGCATATCTCTTTCTTCCATCATACGGGCGATGTCGACGGCTTCTGTGTAAAATGAAAAATCTCGTATTTTCGATCCCACCCTGTCAAATAAAGACTCTCGAAGGCCTTTAATAAATCGTCGGATCTTTTCTTTCTCAGTTAAGACCATGTGAGTAGCATATTCAGACAACTCTATAAACAGATTGTCGTATTCATCGACGGTTCGTGATCCTTGCCGGAGTGCCTCAAACTCATTCATCTTTGCTTCTCGTATACTCTCCGGAATAAATTGTTCTCGAAAAATTCTTTTAAAGTCATTCCATTTAATAGGTGGGGCATTTCTGGCCATGCCCTTCTTCCATGTTCGCCACCAGCGGTCGGCCTTACCTCTTAACTGAAAGGTAACAAGGGTTACTTTTCGAGGTTCAGGGCATTCTAACGTGTCAAGGATTTTCTCACAGTCATCTAGAAAACGTTGTGGGTCTTCATTAACATCTCCTGCAAAGGTTGGCGGATTCAGCTTCATAAATTCCGAGATTTTGACCTCTGTACCTACCCAATCCTGAGGAGGGGGTGGAGGTGGCATCTGGTCTGTCTCTTGTACTTTTGCAGCATGTACTGATGCCTGTGAGCCATCTTCAGATGATTGTCCCATCAAAAGTTCCTTTAGCCCATTCACCTCGTTCTGCATTGCAGCTAATGCTTCCATCACTACAGTCGCGTCAATTTGTGATGGTTCTCCAGCATTTCTTCCAGGGTTTTCAGTGGATATTTCTCTGTTTTGTGCATGGTTATCTTCTGCACGATTAGGCATCTCCAGTCTTGCATTTGCTGACTGAGCAGCTGGAGGGACCAAGGCCCTGCCAGATCTTGTGCGGATTCCAGAAGCGTTTGATTTTCTTGGTGCCATCTAAACTTATTCTACAATTAAGAATAATATATATCGTCACTATTATGCTTCAAGTAAAGACACGAAAGAAATGGATTTTAATCTCTACAGGGCTTTTGGTGGATCTTCATCCTATGGTCGTGCTGCAGTCACGACAATAGGGGAAGGCCCACTAAAGACACCTTGCTCTGTAATCACTAGGAGACCTAACAACCTATGCTCTGATACCAACTTTGTCACGACCCATTTTCTAGGCACATGACCGGCACAATGATGAATATCCCATCACTGTAAGCCTTTCGATAAATTCTTCCCACAAGTAAAATCGTTAGTCATTATCTCTATATTCTCAAAATACCATTCCTTAATAAATACAAAGAAAATACATCAGATTTTCTTAATAGATCCTCAGTACGAAATACATTATCATACTGAAATACAAGCCAAATACCAAACCCCTGACCTAGATGTCCTAGACGGTTACAGAGCAACATACTGTATAACAAAAGAAGGGCCTACCCGACAGCGGGAAGGTCCAACGTGATCTACTCCTCTAGCGGATGTACTTCGGCGGCAACCTGATCTGAACAAAAAGTTTGTACAAACAGTGTGAGCTTTTAAACTCAGTGAGCAAATCGGCCTTGCGTTAATAAAATTCAAATACATCACCAGTCATGCAAGCATATCCGAAGGCTCAAGCTCAACCAATAGACATAGTTAGAAATTACATACAAGAAAAATTCATCCAATTCAACAAACGATACTAGTACTCGTCAATGGCAATATATCCCGGAGAGCGCACACAGGCCGGCTCACCAATTTTGTATTTTTCCGCCATGACGCACAACCTCATCCTCTTAGCTAGGGCGCCTCACGGATTTATCACCAATCCGGGCTATATCCCTACTGAGGGAATCGTTGTCTCCACACTCATTGGTCAAGACACCCTTTAACCCGGGTTTTCCGCCTTGCCGTGAGAGGGGGTACTGTACCGCTCAATCACAATCAATAGTACAACAGTTCATATCATAATCAGAAGCACAATATAATACTCATCCATATAACAGGTATAGTATATAACTATATGATTCAAATTTCATATCATCATGAGATACTTGCTTTGTCTTATCCATACTTCTGGATTAATTATCTCATTATATTCGTCATTCTGAATCCAATTTCTCCCTATGAATCTTGGGAGTGTCCTACGACATACTTTTTATCACCAGTAATGCTAAAACTCTATTAAAACAGGGTCGTTTCACTCACCTGGATTCCGTACGAGTATCACTTCTCTAAATCGTTACGGACAAGAGTACGCAGGTGAATTTCAGTGTTCCGCTACAGAGATTTTCATGAAAGATTACAGAAAATACGTTAAGATCGTTTTCGTACAGATACTGTTCATACGTACGGGTATTATTCATACGGTCACTATTCATACGTACGGTACTATTCATACAGTCACTATTCATACGTACGGGTACTATTCATACCGGAAATACAGAATACAATCTGTAAAAGAGTACACCAGGTAAGTTCCCAGGAAAGAGTGGAGGGTCACACTGGACACACTTAAAAACCAGGTCTTTCCTTAGCCAGAACTTTCCTAGACATGTATTCTCCACAGATTATATTCTATTTCGGTAATCAGAGAATCAAAATAACAGCTAACGACAGTTTTTCTGATGTGGAAGATCGGCCAAAGCCGCAACCACAGAGCATACTTAAGAAAATAACTTCTAAAATTTGAAAGACATAGAAATGGCATAGTATCCTTACCTAAGCAAAAATGGAAAGGCCCAAAATCTCAAAAGCCTAGCGTCGGAGCAAGAGAAACTTAAGGAGGGAAGAAGAGAAGTTGAAGGTGTGAGTTTAGAAGTGAAATGGAAGGGCCTATTTATAGCAAAAGTCAAGGGTACTATTTGATACTATGCGCTAATAAAATATTCAATTTACTATTCATGAAAATGACATTTCTAATACTGTGCACCTTACGATGGAAAATTTTCGTTTATTTACTATTTAAAACTTTAAAGGGAAAACTATCCTTTCACCTTAAACCTTTAAGTTTCTTTTCAATTCAGTCCTTTCAATTTAGTCCCTGAGGGTATTTTTACACATAAAACGTCATTTTCTCCTACAAACTTCTTTCTAGTTTTCTCTTATAACCAAACCACATCTAGTATTTGACATTTTGATTGTATAAATGAACAGTACCATATACGTAAATAGTAACAGTAGTTTGAAAACACGCATTTATATTTTATTTTTCATGGGTATTACAGAAATATTTTGTGTGTTTGGTATGTATTTTTTAAGAGGAAAGAAAGGAAAAATTAGAACAAAATGACTAAATTACCCCCTTGCATTCTCCCCCCATCTCCCTGCCAGTCGGTTGACTGGTTGCAGCAAGCCGGTCGATCGGCCTACTGCAGGTGTGTCCACCGGCCTGCTGCAAGCCGGTCCACCATTTACTGTCGGTCGACCCAACGCTCGGTGTCAATATGCTGACTCATGGATCTTGTTCGTTCGACACCATTAAGACTCGTTTGAAGCCATTGTTGTAACTGTGAATAATTTAAAACATGAGAAAGAAAGACAGCAAAGGCAAATAGAGGCTGAAGCGTGCTTGCGACGTCGAAGGGTAACTATTAATTTATTATATAAATGTGTGTGCGAGTGCGAGATGGCTGAGAATGAAAGTGTGAAATGGAAGATGCAGGAGGACCAGAACGCGAGAACAGAGCGTGGTCAAATTCGACATTTCTCTTCTTTTGCTTTTTTCATGACCGGTTTTCTATTGATGAAATAATGGAAATGAATATCACAATTTTGAAGGAAGAGGGAATAACTACAGCGAGCTATACCAAACAAACGAAAAAAAAAACACAATAATAAAAAGACGCTTTCCTTTTCCGCTTCCGTGAACATACCAAACGGTCCCTTACTTCATCCCAAATTTATTCTTACACATGAAACCACGCAACAATGGTTTCCGCCTCTGGCGGTGAAACCCGTCGCCGCCTTGATATCCAACTTGAGGCCAAAGAGCTCTTACAATACCATAGCCACTCACACATGCTCCCTCTTGTACGCCAGTCTGCAACTTCGGTGAGTTCTCCCAATCCTCCAATCAAAGCCCATAGTCACAACTCAAGGCCCTCTGGAATTACTGTGCCTATAAATTCCCAAATGCTTTCTCCCTCCAGCTCACTCAACTCCTAAACTCGCATCTTCGCGATTGCCTTCGAATCCACACTGTTGCTCTGCTATGAAAACTCCACGATCATGTTCAAAACATACGAGCGTGCGAGCAATAGTGAACGAAAGCTCCAGAGGACAGCTCTAACTTATATAGCTTATTTTATAACTTATTTGATAAATTTATTTTAATAATTTATAATTTTTAACATTTTTTTATTTTTATTACTTTTTCATAATACCAAATATTTATATATTTATATTACAATATATATTAATATTCTATTATATATATTATAATATATCATATATAAAGATATAATAAAATATTATATATATAATAATATATATTTTAATTAATTTGATATATATAATAATTTAAATTAATTTAATTTAAAGATAAAAAAATATTTATTTATATTATTTTAAAATTATAAAATATATATCATTTTATGTAATTATATATTTTTCATCTAATTCAATAATTATTTTTATCGAATATTTTTAATTTAATAAATTAACTTATAAATTTTTAATTATAAGTTAAAAATTAATTTATAAAATTTTAATTAATTTATTAGTTAATTTTGTTGAACTAAGCTAAAGAATCTATATATTTTAAAATATATAAATATTCTTAGTTCAATATTATTTAAAATATAAATATTCTTGGTTCACCGTGGCTTCGAAAGCTATGTAGAGGAAGAGTAATATGTTTTAATATGTTTTTTTAAAAATTATAATAAATAAAAATTAATTTAGTAAATTAATTTTACATGCTTCCTTTTATTTTTATTAAAAAATTATATATCAAACATTTTTTTTAAATTTTTTATTTCATATCAAATATATATATATATAGACATATTTTAATTTTTATGTTCTGCACACGAAACGAGTCTAACGAGCTTTTAATCCAACCCAGAATCCGTTTTGATCCAATCCAAAAACCGTGGTCCATGCTCTAAATCTGGTAACCCAAGTCCGACCCGCTTCAGCCCCTTTCCTCTGGATCTTTCTCAGGCTCTCAGCACTTAGCCGCAGGACCGTCAAGATTCAAGACCACCCCCAAGCGCTAGCAGAACGAACCCAGTGCGCGCCACCCATCGGACCCAGGTCTTCCCTTGAACCACCACGAGCGAGCCAACAAGCCCTAGCATCCCGTGAACCGTATCTGAGCCTCTTCACGTCTAAACCCTCCGAATCCGAGCCTTGGTCTTGTCGTCTCTCTCTGTCGTCTATGTATATCCCGCATCGCGTTTTGCTAGGGTTTGCCTCTTGCTCAGCAAGTTCTAGAAAGTGAGTGATTGTGAGAGCGAGAGAGTGACCTTGAGAAGAGTGAGAGTTCGCAAGGAGAGTAACGGTGATCGGAGGCTTCCCACACACTACACCGACGGTGAGTTTTCTTTTTCTTTCTTTCGATCATCATCATAAGCTCATCCATTTGTTTACCTCTGCTCTTGGTCGTTTGTAATTTATCCTTTTTAGAGTTGTATAAGATTATAGGCCAGCTAGGTGTTTCTGGCGTTTCTGTGGTAATTAACCGAATTGGGGATTTTTGGTCTTTGGTTTCCTTGAATGTTTCTGAGCTGTTGAATGATGGATAGCTCCTGTGCGGCTCATCTTTTGGTTCTTGCTTCTTGATCTTTTGTGGCTTGTTTTATTTCGCCTTAAATGTTTGAAGGATTAAGTTCAATTTCAGATTCTAACCTTGATGTTAATCTTGCTGGTTCTATGATGTTTGATCTGGTGTGCATCGCAAGAGAGGAAGTGTGCCTTCATTTCTGTCATGATCTTGATTTCATTCGGCATTGTAATTTCTGATGGTTTTGTGCTTAAAATCCAGTAATTCAACTTTAATTTATTTTCTTAATTTCATCTGTTTGACTGGTAATCTTGGTTCTGTTCCAACCCTGTTAATTGACCTAGGTGCTTCTAACTTCTATTTCTACTAAATACTAAAAAATTGCTGCCTACTCACTAATGAAGAATCGCTTGTGTCAGATTCTGGTACTCCTTTACTGCCTATCGACTTTTGTCTCTGAATAAGAGGTTCCTCAGTGATACAGTTCCTTGCTGCAGGAGGGTTTCACGGCAGTTCCAGATAAACCATGTCTGGCAGCTCAAGTAGAACTGTTTACATAGGTGAGGTCACTGTATTTTTTTTTGTCCTTTTTCCTCAGCTTCAATGTTTATTTTGCTATTTTTTTCGTACTTAGGGAAAATTGGGAAAATGCACTTCTAAAAGTTATCCATGTTATCTGCTCACAACAACATTTTTGACAGCAGTCAATTGCTGATATGATTTATTGTTCAATAATTATGTGGCATAGAGGTTCCACTTTATCCATTACTGACAGGGTTTTACCAATATTGGGTCATTATCACAATTTTCTTCCCTTGTCTATCTCTATGCTTTTATTGCCCTTTAACATTCCCCCCCCCCCCAAAAAAAAAAAGCAGGGCAAAAAGGATGGGAAATTACTTTTAAAAGCCTTGTGCAGGTTTTGACACTCAAAAGAGATTTTATAAATATATTGTCCCCCTAAATATATTGCAAATTTCTTTACCTAGACCATCCAAATGTTAACGTCAGTGCTATTGACTTGAAATTTTATTTTTATCTATGAATGGATTAAATTTGGATATATTCCTAAGTCCTAACACTCCAAAGTCCAACCCTTATGCTGAGTGCTGATTGTCCTGAGTTGAAGTTGAAAATATAATTGATGGCTTTAAGATGCCTGTCTGGGAACATCTGATAAAATTGGAACAATACAGAGATTGGATGGTTTTAAAATCAGAATTGCTTGGCTGATAAGTTTTCTTTAAATATCTTGACTACCAGTAAGTACAATCTAGGTGCAAAATTTGTTTTTTTAAAATGTATTTATTTATTTATTTTTGTGGAAATAATTGATTAAGCTAACAAATTTAAGTCAAGTTTCCTTCCTGCTTTCTTCTTCCATCTGTTTGGTTTATTTCTTTCACTGCTTTGAGGAGCAACGGAATCTCTGTCCAATCAAATGCCATTCGTATGTTTTCTTTGTTCTATATGCCTCTGCAACAGTTTTCAGTGGGGGATGATTTTGTTCACTGCTTTGAGCTGATCTCTGTTCTCTAATTCTAAAGGGTACTTCTGGGAAGGACATCAGGGATGGAAATAATTCTTTCATTCTTATTCTTTTATGTTTTCTAAAAAACAACTGGTTGGTTAATGATGTGAATCTATTGTTTTTTTTTTCTTATTTATATTATGTTTGATCACAATTTGTGGATGGTTTCAGGTTTTCCTTCATTTTTCTTTTATCTTCATTTTTGTTGTTAGCTACTTGACCTCCTGCAGCGTATTTTCTGCTCCTCTCCAGGCATGCAGGATTTCTATGATAGGATTTCAATCTTAATTTTATTGTGCATTGACATTCTTTTGTTATTTGGACAAATCAAGTTTAAGGACTTTTGGATTATCTGAAAGTTTAGAAAACTTATAAATGTGTATTTGGAGTTGATTTATTTTTTTTCATTTGACTCAGGCAATCTAGATGAGCGGGTAACCGACAGGGTCTTGTATGATATTTTAATTCAAGCAGGACGAGTGGTGGACCTGTATATTCCTAGAGATAAGGAATCTGAAAAACCTAAAGGTTTCGCCTTTGCAGAATATGAAACTGAGGAGATTGCAGAGTATGCAGTCAGGCTTTTCTCAGGCCTGGTGACACTCTACAACAGAACACTAAAGTTTGCCGTGCGTTCTGTATTCACCTGTTGAGACTTGGATTTGGTTAATTAACCTCTATTTACGTTGTTGAATTTGGTTTAGTTGATTGGAATTTCATAAGCCCTATTGTCATGTGACATTTATAGTATTGGTAATAGCTGGATATATAGGTGCAGCTCTGTGAACTTACATGTCCAACTTATCCTTGGGGTATCATATTATGTATCAGGCTTTCATAGGCTTTATTGCAAACTGTGTAATATATAATTGATTTTCTTAATTTCTTCTGGGGCATTATTAATGAAATGTTTAGTATGCTAATCGACAGATATCTGGGCAAGACAAACCTTCACCAAATGGTTCTACAGCAGCTACGCCCACATCAAATCCTTCTCACCGACCAAGGCCTTACCCTGCTCCAACACATAATACAGAAATTTCTCAGCACTCTGCTAGGCTATTAACACCTAGCCGATTTTCAGATTCCCCTGTAAATTACTCCCGAGGTAATGTATTTGCCTTACTCCCCCAACTTGTATTCCTTCAAATTATGCATTTTATTCACAATATAGTTGTTTTATTGACACCTAATTCAAGATTACTGAACTAGTCTTTTCCACTTTAAATTCATTAAATTCAATGCCAGTTACCCATCAGGTAGTTGACAAATCTGGTGGGTATGGATCACTCTACAATGGGAATGATTATGAATACAGTCGAAGAGTCTTTGGGCCAACATTGGATAGCATTAGCCGTTCTAGATCACGCCGCTATGATACAAGTAACCCAATCTTTTATCCATCTCACTAATATTCCCAAAAGATCTTGTTCTTTTGGGTGGGGTGGGGTGGGGTGGGGTGGGGTGGGGGGATTAAATCTGCCCCAACCGGTAGAATGTAAATGGAAATATTCATTAATTAGGAGATTCCATTTGCTATAAGCAAAGCCATTCATGTAGCTGCGCTTGTTATATTCATCATGTACTATTTCATCCAGGTAGGCCAGGTATTTATCAACTTAATTATTCTAGTTTTCTTCCTTATTAGTGAAGAACATAATTCAGTAGGTTAAAGTCTGATATGAAGTAAAAGCTTCTTATACTTTGCCTTTGGTTATGCTTTTGTATGTCTAAAGGTGTTGTCACTTAGTGTTGGGGGATGAACCATTTTTGTATTATTCTGAGATTGTGGGAACTGTAGAAAATGTTTCCCTAATTTGAGTTACAGGTTTATTTTTAATTATGTATGTGGTATTCTTTCCTGATCTATGTTGAATGAATGGAAATGAGTTAGCTGTAGCTTGTCATTTTGTTTTCCCCAAATGCTGGGGATCTCTTGTCGGTATTAATTTCATTCACATGTCAAACCATAGGACAGAAAACAATTATCTGTTTTCATTGTTCTATGCTGAGATACAAGAGGCTTTTGGTATACTCCTATCGCACATCTACGATGTCTTGGATACCAAGGTATATATATATTATGCTATTTAAGATGGTCACAGTTTGGAATGATATTTGAAAGTTGTCAATTGAAGGTGAATTCTTGGGTATACTCTTCACACAATCAAGTGGTGCAAGGAGCAAACAGCAATCAGCCAAAGTAGGCTTCTTAGGTGACCTTTTTTTGGTTAAGAGGTCTGAGGATACATATCTGATTATTAAGATGATATTTCTAAAATTGAATACTAAATTATTAAAACTATTTGTTTTTCCAACATCTATATGCATTAAATACATGTTAGTTAAAAATATTTTTCGATATCTGTATGCATTAAATACGTTTAAAAGTTTTTCGGACCTTTCATGATATCTGACCAAATAAGACGTATTTAGAGCACTTAATAAAAGTAAAAGCAAATACACTTAAAGGATTGAAATCTAAATAAATTAGATTCAAACCTCAACATTAAGTGCAATCCAACGAGGCCTTAGTGAACTTCACCACTTGCTACACCCACTTTAGTTTCACTGGCTCCTTGCACCATCTGGTTGTGTGAGGAGTGTATCTAAGGATTTCTTGAAAAGGATACAAGTGATATTTTATGGAGGTTACCAAAACTAAGAGCTATGTGAAGTGGGATTTTCACGGTATGTATGATATGAGATTCTCATGGTCTATTGGACGGTACCCATCAATGTAAGGAGTGTACCTGAAAGTTTCTTAACTTAAAAAGGATACCAGTTTCTTAACTTAAGAAAGGATACAAGTGGTATTCTATGGAAGTTAAGAAAACTGAAAGTTGTGTGATGTGAGATTCTCATGGTATATGTGATGTGAGATTCTCAAGGTATATGTGATGTGAGATTCTCATGGTATATTGGACGATACCCATCAATGTACCAAAAACACACGACGATATTTTCCTTTGGTATATATATGATGTTCTCATGTTCAGTATGTTGTGTCTTTGATCTGTTCCAAAATATATGGTCTTGTGAGGAAGTCACTTTGGGAAGAAGGTACTGTCGGTTAGCATGATTGCATCAGGATTGTGAAACATTTCTTTGATATTCGTAAGTTTTTATCTTTCATGATCTTTGCACATTGTGATCATGAATAGAAGAGAACATTGATTTCACTTATGCTGAATCATGCACATTCATGTAGCATTCATACTTGCCTGCAAATATGCTTTTCAGGAATTGCAGATGAAACGCTGTAGTACAGTCTATATTTCCGGAATTTTGCCAAGGTTTCTGCAGCGGAATTTTGCTCAGAAACTGGATACTTGCTTTAAAATTACCCACTAAACCAAAGAGAAAAAGAAACAAGAAGAAAAAAGAAAATTCTACTTATTATACGGAAGGACAGTCTTTGTTGGATGACGAATGGACAGAAATGAACAAAAATTCAAATTTGCAGGATTAAGAATCTATGCACCCCAAAACTGAACAATTGAATATTTCAACTTCACAAGGTCAGAGACATATTTTGGGCTTATTGACCAAATTAAAATACCCGAGGATGTTCGCTAGTGGAAATGGTTATTTTTGGTTCTTATGATTTTGGACAAGAAAGTTGAAATGTGACTGATGAAATAGTGACTTACAAAAGCCAACACCTGTGGATGGATGACTCTTAAATTTATATGTTGGGCAAGAAAGAAAACCTTTTAACTTTTTTTTTTCTTGTTTAATTAATAATTTTTTTAAAACTCAATTGATAGTCATATTATAGCACAATGGCTATTGTAGTTTTATAAAATAAATTGCAGAAGAACGGTGAGTAAAAATGTTGATTTTGTTAGCATTTAAAATTATAAGTAGCTGTAGGACATGGAATATTAATAAAAGTTCGTGAAGGGATTTGAATAGTTTTAAAGAAATTTATGTTTAATTGGCATGGATCAAAGATTTATGAGATGTATGTTAAATTTATTCAATTAACTTTTCTTGAGATTAGAAAGAAACTATGAAGCCATTTAGTATCTAAGAAAGAGTAGAAATGGAAAGGAAATATGAAAATGAAAAGGAAGAGAGAATGGAAAAAAGAGAAAGAAAAGAAAAAAAAAATTTGTTTGGTATGTATTGGAAAAGAAAGAAAAAAATAAGATTATTATATATTTTTTAAAGATAATAAAAAATAAATATAAAAATGATTTACTATTTTACCCTTAAATCTTCAGCAAGGTCGGTTGACTGGCTGTCGAGAGCCGGTCGATTGGCTGCCCTAGCATGGTCTGGCGTAGCCGGTCGACTGGCTGTCGGGAGCCGGTCGACCGGCTGCCACGCTTTGTAGCAGTCAGTCGATCGGTTGGCATGACTGTTGCCAGGCGCCTGGCAGTCACCCGACCAGTCGGCAGTTGCGTTTGGTGGCCTCCGATATCAAGAGCTAAGCGAGACGAGTGTCGCGCAATTGAAATTTGAATGAATGGGTAAATAAGGAATTTTATTTTCCTTTCCATCAAAATGACCAATTTTACATCCACATGAAAGTCAAAAAGTTAATTTTGAAGGAAGAGTGAAATCTGACTTCTGTTTTTAACTTATACAGTATGACATACCAATAGAAAAATGCTATAGTGTTGAAAAAGTGCTTTCATTTTTCGCTTTCGCGAGCATACTAAATGACTCCTATATTAATAATTACATAGAAAAATTATATCTTAACCTTATGAATCTTAGCAAAGTCCTAATTTATATTGACGAGTCATATGAGCCTAAGCTCCGTTATCCCAACTAGGCTCAACCATGAATAGGTATAGTTTGAGCATGTTCCTAGACTAATGCACTATTCAACCCACGAGAGTGCGATGTGTTATAGAGAGCTTGAATTTATAAGGCTTAGACTCTGGTTAGTCTATTTTTATTAAAAAATTATGAACATGTTTGGTTTATTCATTTTTTGTTTTTGTTTTTATTTTTATTAAAAATAAAAAATAAGTTTAAAAATGTATTCGGTTGACTTTAATGAAAATAAATTTAAATTTAAAAATATTAAATTTTTTTTAATATTTTAAAAATAAAGACTAAAAATAAAATTAAAAAATATTTTAACAAATTTAACAGACCACATTATACAAAAAAAATATCAAGATTAATCTTTATAATCTGAGTTTCAAAGAGTTTGAGATAGCTCCATAAGAATTGAGAGGAAAGTTGGTGCAAGCCTTTGAAATGCCCCCTCCTTCCTCAATTTCCAAGATAAGACGAAATTAAAATTTATTATGAAAGATGAAATTATAACTCAAAATTATAGATTAACAACATTTGATGGGTTTTAATCCGTGTGTTTGAATATATCAATATTTTTCATTATAATTTAGACGATATTAATAATTAGGGTAAAATTAACATATTTTGTAAACAAGTAGAATAAAACTAACACAAAATAAATATTTATGAAAAAACTAAAGCTTGTACTAAATATAAGAGATGAAAATAATGCTTATGCCTTTATGTAAAAGGTCTCTTCTCCAACCTAATCATAAATAAGTCGAACCTTTATAGACTTTCTCCAAGTAAAGCATTCTTCAAGTCTTAAATACATCACTCATGATAAATGAGAAACAAGCTTGTCTAAGAAAAAAAAGATCACATTCCCCATGAAATGTCCCGCTCTCTCCTCAATTTCTAACCCAAAAAAAAAAAAAAGGCAATGTCCAATTCATGCTAAATCCTCTAACATTATGTTAGAATAACATAAAATAAGAATCATTCGGTCAGAATTAAACAATGAAAATTAAAAATAACTAAAAATAAATAGACAACATTAAAAATAACTAAAAATAAATGGACAACACCTAGCTACGTCAGAATATCCTTTGTAATCTAATTCATAGATAAAAGGGAAACATTCAATATCTTCTACAGGCATCCATAATTGTACCCTCACCTAATTCTATGTTTAAAACGTTCCATCTACCCCCACTTATTATACTGACTTCTCTCTCAAGCTGTCATTTGAGTTAGGAGAATGCATCATGCTTCACATGCACCAATAATAATAATAACAATTGTTGTAGAACCTTTTAAGGTACACCCTATTTATTTAATTTGAATATATCTTAAAATAGAAAACTTATAAATTAAAATTAGTCAATTTCATTTCTATTAATGTGATTCACTTGTTATATTTTATATATTTATACGTACTTATTGTCAACTTGATATTTTTTTAAGAGAAATGTTTTGGTAGAATTGGACAACATGCTCAAAATTATTCAGAATGGGATTTGTTTTTGCCATTCTTGTATTATCAGTTTGGAATATACACTAATTCTATTTAATATTTTTTTGGCAAATCATGTCTATTTAACTATTCTAATTTCTATAAACGGAATCAATTCTTGTTATTTGATTTTTCAATAAAACGATAATAAAATGGAAGGAAATTTATTTGAAAGATAAGAATTTGATAAACAAATTAAATGTTTATTTTAGTATATTATCTAATGAAACCCAAACACAAAAGCAACTTGTAAAATATTTAAAAATTATTGACCTAAAGAAAAATTAAAACTTGCACATTTGTTTTGTTAAGCCTTATAAATGAAAAAAAAAATTAATATAATAATTTTATATCTCTACAATCTAATATAACTCAAATCAATTTAATCAAAATCTTGTAGCTAATCCAAATATTAGTAATTCTAAAAAAAGAAGGCACCTAAAACTTGCCTTTTAGTAAAATATCAAATGACGTAAAAAGTATTTACAAACATACAAAACTACACTTTCTTTTTTTTCTGGTCAAATAAAACGTCACAAATATGTAAAGCTTAAGCAAAGGGGATTCAAAATGGGGTCACCTTTGTTGAATTGAACCATTCAAAGAATCCCCAAAAAGCAAGGTCTCCAAATTGAGTTGACTTTGTGAATATGGGACTTTATGTTAAAGCCAACCACAGTTGGCACAATTAGCAATCAACGAATTCTAAGTTCAATTTTCTCTGTCAATGTAAACACTTCGTTTGGTGGATTCGTTTTTCGCGTAAGACGTTTAGGTTATTTGGTCTTAAATAAAATTGACTGATCAAATAAATTTTAAATAAATTTTATCTATTAATTTTGATCAAATAATCTTATATGACCTGACGTTTAATTCACCGAAACTTTTTTTTATCCTTAGAAGAAAAAAAAAATAAGAAAATTGAAAAGGTGCCTTTCCAAGATTTGATTCCTTGCTTCGTTGAACGATCCATTTTGAGTGCGTTGAAGAATGTACTGTTGACATTCCCACCAAATATGGACATGCTTCCTGCTAACCTGGAATTAGCATCCTTTGGATAAGATTTCCGACTCATTGCTGACTCATATCTATTTTTATTAAAATTTATTTATATATAAATAATAGGTTAAATTATTCGATTACTCCTTATAATTTTATTTTAATTTTTAATTTAATCTCTATTGTTTAAAAATTTATAATTGAGTTTTAATAATTTTACAAATTTTTAATTTAATCTCTGTTATTAAATTTTTATCTATATTTCATTAAATTTTGTTAATGTAACTAGCTATATATATGTATTAATGCTCTAAATATATATGATTACAAAGGTATAAAGTTTTCCCTAGAAGATTCAAACTGGAGATATCATTAAAGAATGATATGTATCAAATCACTTGAACAAACTAATATTAATTAGATCAAATTATCGTCTTTGTTTTTATAGTTTCACTTATTTTTTGAATTGGTCCTTATAGTTTAAAAATTTTTAATTGAGTTCTTATATTTCTACAATTTTCTAATTTAATATCTATTATTAAAATTTTGTTAACATTTTTGTTAAATTTTAGTGACATGATCGATTATATACTATCTTAATATTCAAAATATACATGATTTAAATTAATTTATCCTAATTATAGTTTGAATTATATATATTTATAGCATTAATTCACAATTTTCAGACTAATAATTGTAAGGTAAAACTTGGATCTAGCGGATATGGTTAGTTTCTCACAATGTAGTGAATTTAAGTTCGAATCTTCGTTGGAAGAGATGTCCAACAGCGTCTCGAGTAAGATTATTTTCAGTTGATGATACTTGTGAGAAATCGAATTCTTTTTAAAGTGATGACTTTATGATCCAAACTTCTAACTTTATAGGCAAAATTCTTCTAGAAGCTTAATCTATTTTCACTAATCTAACCACGATCGGGTTTACTTAGCACTTTTTTAGTTCTAAATATTATACTAGATTTCATAATATTTGGATATATATTACAAAAAAACTCTCATTTAAGTTATTTTCTGTCAAATTAATTAACTTTCTACGTAATATGAAATTGTAATTTTATTTTTAACATGACATTAAAGACCATTAAATTAATGTTAACATCTAATATGACATAATAACTGAAAATATTATTTTCACCTAAATATAATCCTATAATTTTGTAAATATTTGCCTTTTATCAGAATCATAAGAGGAGTGTTTCAGATTTTCAAAGTTTTCTCCTTCATTAATTAATGTTGTCACAAATGATTATGTCTCTTTTTTTTTTAAATATATATATATATATATATTGCTAAAATTATTATTATTTAAAATTTTATTGAATTCTAACTAGTTTAATTTAAATTACGAAAAATATAATAAAATTATCTCAACAATAATTTTAAAACTTTATTTATGAAAAAAAAAGATTAAACCACTTAAATCAACCATATTGATTTTACTTATATTCTTTTGAAATATATACATATAACATGAATTTCTCATATGTGGTGTTCCTCAAATTCATGTACTTATAAGATAAGTTATTGAATTTGATCAAATTAATAATATCAAAACCAAACGTGCATATGTAACACAATTTTAAAATACATTAAATAAAAATTATTACATTTCAAATATAAAATAGTGACCCCATTGATTTTGTTTTAAACTTTTAATTGAGACATTTCAATCATGGATCATGGACGGCCATCCAACTATTTTGGCATATATTTAATAAAAACTCATTGACTGAGTTCGAATCTTTATTTTTATTTTTTGGAATTATAGCTACTCCAACTATTATTTAAATTATTATTTTTTGCTTTGTAACTTTTAAAAATTATATGAGGTTCTTTTGTTTTTAAATATTTTTTTACAATAAATTATGTTGTATTTTAATTTAATTTTATATTTTTCACATTTGAAGGTGCAAATAAATTTTTTTATTTTGTAAATTAATGTGACATATTTTTTAACTAATGTAAAAATTATTAATTTAAGCAATTTTAAATGTCTTTTTATAAAAAATAAAATGCTTGTGATATATTCTTTTGAATTATTTGTAATTTTGTAGATGATATGTTATTAAAAAAAAAGAGAGAGCACTTAATATGTATTTATATTAATAGAAAGCATTTTAATAAAGAAAATATAGTATTAGGTTATAAAATATAAAACAAAATTTAAAAGAACTATAATGAGTCTCAGAATGTAAAAAATATAAAATTAAATTAAAGTACACCCTATTTTATTATTATAGTCGAGAGATTGTATATTTTAAATATAAAAAAGAGAGTCATAAAATTTTTAAAACTTAAAAAAGTATAATTTACAATTTAATTACTTATAAATTTGAATATAGTTATACGAACAAAAAATTGACCTTCAAAAGAACTTTACTTTCCCCCCTTTTTTTAAATAATAAAAAAGCTTAAATCTTGATCCTAACTTACAATACTCGAATTCCATACCATTCTAACTACAAATTTGGTTATTATTATAAAAAAAAACTTTTGTAAAATAATATTGTACAAATCTTTTGACGTTGCCATTTGCAATATTATATTATATTATATTGTATTGTTATGTGGCACCTTCAGAAAACTACCTTAAAATTAGCAATCACTTTCCATGCTTTAATTAAAATTATTTTCTTCTATATTGGTCCTTTTTTTTTATTTGTTTGATTTATACCTATTTTTGTTAGCCACGATGTTGCTTCCCTTTTCAGATTATATAGTTTGTTACTTTACTGTTACGGAATCACCATATTCCTTAACTTGTGGTGATACACTTTTTTTCCCCCCAAAATTAAGCAATATATTCTCTTAATGTTGTAATAACTGGATTGTACTGACCAATTCAAAAAGTTAGATTAAAAATTAATCTAAAATAATTTCTAAAATTTGTGAATAATTAAATTGATTGAATTGGGTAAAATTAGGTGTTAAATAAATTGGTTGAACTAGTTCATTTATTTTTTTTAATTTTACTTATTTTATAATTAGGTAATTAACAAATTAATATTATAAATCAACCAATTTTAGTTTATATGCTAACATATTGATATTTCATGGATTTGATATGAACGAATATTTTATTGATTAATAATATTTTCTTGTTATTTGATCAATTTGAACTGTAAACTTTTAATTATAAATATTATTTTGTGTAGTTTGATATCAAATATTCTTTTTAATTAAATTTATATTTATAGTATTTAATTATATATATTTTTTAATATTTTAAAATATATTAATTCATCTACGGTCCAATTTTCAGAACGTTTGTAATTAAGTGACCATCACATATTATTGCATTCTTAAAATTGCCAAATTTCTAAGCTAATACATATATATATATATATATATATATATATATAAAATTTTATAGATCAATTTATATTTAGTCTTTAAAAATTTTAATGTACATAAGCCAATTCTCAACTGTATAAAATTTATTATAGGTTAGTCATTTTGTTAACTTTTTTTAATATTATTATTATTATTATTATTATTTAGTCAGACCAGTGTTTAAACTATGAAAGTGAGTAGTTAAGCTTTTCAGAACAGTTTAAAAAAAGAAAAAGAAAAATACCCATGAAATAAGATTAAAAGTTAGTACAGTAAATGAATAAATATGAAAATACGTTGCTTCCAGAATATAATAATATAAATATTCGTCTGTTTAAATTTAAAATTTTGAGAAAAAAAAATACATTTGACCAAATTGATTTCGACCTTCAAAAAGTCCTACAGCCATTAAATTATTTCATACAAACTTTATTACCAATACAAATCAAATGATCAAATTTTACGGCAATTTAATAGTTTATAATAATATTTCAACATTCCCTTCTTTATTATTTTGAAATATTTTCAATTTTGGACATAGATAAATTATTATGCATGGTATAGGTAATTAGATTTTGTCTTAAATATATACTTAACTACAATACATATTTTTATAGAACTAGCAACAATATTTGTCTTAATTACTTAAAGAGACTATATATATGTGTGTATATATGAAAAAACTTAGATAAAGTAAGTTTTTTATATATTTATTATTAAATTTTTAATCAAAATGTGAAAAATGTAAGATTTTTAAACCAAAACGAAATAAATATAATTTTTTAAAAAGTAATTTTATATTGTTTACAATTTATCGTTGTTTGATTGGTTTTTTTAATAAACTTTTAACATATAAATTATTTTGAATAAAAACTTGACGGCAAAAATAAATATGATGTTGGTGTAGCGCATACGCAGATACTTTTATTTTTAGGATACATAAATCCTTTTAAAATGCCTTTAATATTTTATTATAATAATGCAGTTTAATAATTTACTAACTCTAAAAACAAAAAATCTCTAAAATACGGAATAAAATATTGTGTGAATGGCAATTTGTAATTTTATAAGAAAAAAGAATCTTCCCTTCAGATTCCTCGTTCCTGCACTCTTGGATGTGTGGGGTAAAAGAAAGCTGTTCTATCTTCCTATTATAGTATATATATTTTTTTAATTTTTAATAAAATGTCACTGTTATGGTACTATTATAAAGTACAAAAACAAGACAAATAAAATTTTATTTGTGGGAATTTAGATGAATATTTTAATTCAGCATATGGTATATGCTATTTTTACCCCTTGTTTAATGGAATTATATAAATAAAAGTAAATTATTGATTTAATTTATAAAAAAATTACATCCATTTCAGATTGTTCCTACAACAAATTCAATATATTAATATAATAAAAATTATAATTATTTTAATTTTATCTTTCTTATTATCAAATCTATAAATTTATTGCCGTTAATTATCAAATTTATCGTTGTACATTAAATAATAAAATTAAAATAAATATAATTTTTTAAAAATTAAATTGATATTCTTAATTTTTCAAAATTAAGTTTAAGCAATTGTATTTTTTAATGAAGAAATTAGCAATTTGTTAATGTCACAATATTTATTTATTTATTTATTCCCAATTAATTTCGATTTAACTGAACAATATCTAAAATTAATGCAAGACTATATATTAATGACATAAATCACAATAAGCGCTTCGTCAAAAGTCAATGGAGCTGTTTAACAAATAAAATTTCAATCTACCCCCTTAGTCCTCAATTAATTACCAGTAAATCCCAGAAATTCCGGAATTTACATTCCAGTATCGGACAAAATATGCTGCAATTACAACCGCGAATTCCAATATCACATTGCAGACACGGAGGACGAGAGAGAAACGTAGCTGTCAGAACTGTGTCGTTTTACCACCGGACCGTACCGGTCATCCTCGACACTGACCGGCTATTCCCAGTATTCGCTTTTACATTCGTTGAATTGTGAAGAATGTCTTCTCTCTCTAGTCTCTTAAACTCTCTACACTTCCTGACCTATCTTTGCTTCTTCTCTCATTATAAATATGAACTTTGGAGAACATGCTCATTTTTTCCCCTCTCCTTCTTCCCTCTTTCCTTCCCTATCTTCCCGACCAGCTTTTCCGGCGAAATCGCTGACGAACAGCTGTTTCATACGCCGCCAGATTGTCTCCCCCTCCGTCACGCCGTCATTCCTGCTCCTCGAGGTTTGTTCCTCCTCCTCAAACCTCTGAAAAATATTTCAGTATAGTTTTCTCTCATGGCTAATGGATAGTGCTTCAGATCTGTCCTTTTTTCTGTGTAGGTATTTCTATGTTATAGGTGGCAAATTGGACCATGTTGTGCCGGTTTCTCTTTTTTTTTTTTTTATATTTTGGTCCGCCTGTTATGTAATGACATTTTCATTGTTTCTAACGGATCTTGATCTGTCACGAGCTACAGTGTTTCTGTGAGTGATTTTCTTGGTAGTCTGATAGTGCAGTATGTCTTATTGGTCGGATTTTTATAGTACTCTGCAAGTCTGATCTTGTTGAGAGACGTAGAACATTCTATTTTGACATTGGGTTTTTTTGTTTTTCCCAAACAAGGTGTTCTCCTAATTTTTCATTTTTTCATTTTCATTATCTTCGTATATATATCGTATTTGATGTACAGTTGGCAGAAACAATAATTATGTTTGAATTGGCTTGAAGGTGCATGTATTCTGTGTTGGTTGGTAATGTAGTCTATACTCTGTTGTATCTAAAATTTACCTTGCAGTAAATTTGATAGTCTTTTTACATTCTCTGCCTTTATCGTACAGCCTATTATATATAAAATAGTTCTGATCAAATAGATCATTTTGCTTATAACTTGTGAGCATGCTTCACGTTTCTGATGCCGTCATTGATTTTATGCTTTTGGAACTGTATTTTCTTCATTTGTTTATTTCATTTTTATGGTTGACCTTTGAGCATTTTTTGGGGGCCTGTAGATCTCTCTTTCTTGTAACATCATTTGGCTATTGGAGAAGTGGAGAAAATGGACGGGGATTTGGGACTCAGAAAAGTTGACTCACACTGCTCCATCTCTGAGATGGATGATGATCTCATGCGTCTCCTTGAGAAGCCAAGGTTGAACATAGAGAGACAGAGATCATTTGATGAAAGGTCACTTAGTGAACTGTCAATTGGTCTCACAAGAGGAGGCTTTGAAGACATATACTCACCAGGAGGGAGATCTGGTTGGAACACACCTGCTTCGTCAATGCGTAACTCATTTGAGCCTCATCCTATGGTTGCTGATGCTTGGGAATCCCTGCGAAAGTCTCTAGTCTTTCTCAGAGGCCAACCTGTTGGCACAATTGCAGCTATTGATCATCAATCGGAGGAAGTTCTAAACTACGATCAAGTAAATTTCTCAATTAATATTGAAATGCTATGCCAACAGAGTGTCTAGCATATTCTGTGAACATTTTTATTAAAATATCTGCTCTTAACCCTGTAAACATTGACAATTAATATAGTTGAAGATTCTGGATGTCGGAATGTGAAGTTTTGTTTAGAGTTTAAGCAACAATTTCCTATGAATGTTGAGTAAATTTAGCTAGGCATAGATCAAAAGATCTAGATTCATTGAAAGATAGCATTCAATTGGCAATAGTTTTCTGCACCTGTGATTCTCATAATCCATAATTACCTGATGCTGTCCGAATTCTTTTGATCTTTGGAGTCTTGGCCATGGTTATTATTGAAAAGCTTCCATATCTTCATATATTTATAGGGTGAATTTTATCTTTATTAATGTACTTGATATATTGTTGCAGCCCATGATAAATTGTAGGTTTAAGAGATTTATGGCTTATGCATTAGTGTGGCCCCTCCAAACCCCGAAACTTCGAGAATTAAATCTTTTTGTAGTCGCACACTGATGCAAGATTTTTTAAGAGAATTTATAAAGAATAGTATTCGTTGAAGTCTGTTATTTATCAATTAATATTTCCTTTCTAGGTTTTTGTTCGGGATTTTGTGCCAAGTGCTTTGGCCTTTTTGATGAATGGTGAACCTGATATAGTAAAGAACTTTTTACTGAAGACACTGCATCTTCAAGGTTGGGAAAAAAGAGTAGACCGATTTAAGCTGGGAGAAGGTGTAATGCCAGCTAGTTTTAAAGTACTTCATGATCCTGTTAGGAAAACAGATACTCTCATTGCTGATTTTGGTGAAAGTGCAATTGGACGAGTTGCACCAGTTGACTCCGGATTCTGGTGGATCATTTTGCTTCGTGCATACACAAAGTCTACAGGGGATCTAACTCTGGCTGAAACACCAGACTGTCAAAAGGGAATGAGACTTATATTGTCACTATGTTTGTCCGAGGGCTTTGATACATTCCCAACTCTGCTTTGTGCTGATGGATGCTGCATGATTGATCGAAGAATGGTAAGACAAATTCCAATCTGTTGCTTCTCAATATGTTTATATGATTAATAAAGCTTAGAGTCTTCTAGCTGCCAAATTCCTAGCTCCATAACAGTTGAGAAGTTGCCCAAATTTTTTCTCTGTTAACTGTCTACTAGTCTGTGCTTGCTAATGCTTATTTGAAGTTGGTTTTGGGATCATTGTTGTGATTTTAGCTTACACTCGATGTTCCTTTTAAGAAGCATACAAAATTGCAAATGTTTACTGTAGAGATGTGATGAAATGCGGGGCAGCTAGCATGAATGATATTATAAGATTTTCTATTCTTTGGCTGAGAAGGCAAGAATAACTTATTTCTGAGAATTTCTTCACTAGATTTATATTTTGGTTATTTCCTTATCTTTGCAACTAAACAGTATTCTATAAATCACTCATCTTTCTCTCTCTATCTACCATACTTTTTTGGAGGTTTTTATATTAATTTTCTGACACTTTTCATGTCCTTCTCATAACTTCTGGAGATTTGATTTACTTGCAAGTTTATGTAAGGTACTCTTTTAATGTAGGGTATTTACGGCTATCCCATAGAGATTCAAGCACTTTTCTTTATGGCATTGAGATCTGCTTTGGCAATGCTGAAACATGATGCAGAAGGAAAAGAATTCATAGAGCTTATTGTGAAGCGTTTGCATGCATTAAGTTTTCACATGCGGAGTTACTTTTGGCTTGACTTCCAACAACTAAATGACATTTACCGGTATAAGACTGAGGAGTACTCACATACTGCAGTAAATAAGTTTAACGTTATCCCTGATTCTATCCCAGAGTGGGTATTTGATTTTATGCCCACACGAGGTGGCTACTTTATTGGAAATGTCAGCCCTGCTAGGATGGATTTCCGGTGGTTTGCTTTAGGCAATTGTGTTGCAATTCTATCTTCTCTTGCCACTCCAGAGCAATCAATGGCTATAATGGATCTTATTGAAGCCCGCTGGGATGAGTTGGTCGGAGAAATGCCCTTAAAAATATGTTATCCAGCAATAGAGAGTCACGAGTGGCGAATTGTTACTGGTTGTGATCCTAAAAATACCAGATGGAGTTACCATAACGGAGGATCTTGGCCAGGTTCTTCCCTCCTCTCATCATGTTTAGTTATGCAAAATGCATTTAACTCGGGGCAGTCGGGATAACTTCTTGATAATTGTTAATTTGTTAAATCCTAGCGCAATTCTATAGTACTGATTGATGAAAATTCTTGATTGCAGTCCTTGCTTGTTTATTGTATTTTTCTATGGATTGCCCAAATTATGTTTAGGTTGAGCGTATTGGTTTAGGTCTGATTAGATAAAATTCGTTTGCTGTTACAAACAATCCACTTGTTAAATTTTTTCTTTTCCTTTATACGTTTAACCCATGACTACCATGAACTGTTTAGGAAATCAATTGCCTTACTAAATAATAATAAGTAAATACTTCATACCATGCACACGTTCAGATGATGTCTCTTTAAAAAGAGATCAATTGTTGTTTAATTGGATTTTGTTAATATATCCTTCTATTGCTTCCATTAATCATAGAAATGAAGTTAACTGCTGGTACTCTATTATTATCAGAGTTCGCAACTAAGTTTTGTTGGCGCAAGTGTTTTATATGTTTCCTTTTATTCTTTCTTGTCTTGAAAGCATTATGTGGCATTAGATTTACGAATCAATCATCTTGTACACATGACATGCCTTTTTTTATTAGCATTCCCGAATACATCACACATTCTTTTTACCCCATACATGTCACCATAGCTTAGCTATGTCAATTATATACTTGATTGTACTTCAGCACAAAAAAGTTATGTCATTTTCTTAGTGGGAAGCAAGGGGAATTTGTGGAATGCAATATTTTTTTTGACTTTTTTTTAGTGTTAGAAACATGGAAAATGAAAAAAAAAAATTGTTGTGGAATTATAGTTAGTGATTTTTTTTCTCTCTCTTTAGATGTGTGATACGTGGAACCCAAGGCTCTATTGAATCTTATCAGTACGAAACTATATGGTATTGATGGTTTTTCTGTGTCTTTTGTTTTCTTTCTTTCCTCTTGCTCTCAATTGCAGTGCTCTTGTGGCTTCTAACGGCTGCTTGCATCAAGACTGGGCGACCGCAAATAGCGAGACGGGCAATTGAGCTTGCCGAGAGTCGATTACTGAAGGATGGGTGGCCTGAATATTATGATGGTAAACTTGGAAGATATATTGGCAAACAGGCAAGAAAATACCAAACATGGTCCGTTGCAGGTTATCTGGTGGCAAAGATGATGCTAGAGGACCCTTCACACCTAGGGATGATATCGCTTGAAGAAGACAAGCAGATGAAGCCATTGATTAAAAGATCATCTTCTTGGACTTGCTAAAATGCTCAAATGATATTCAATAGCAAAAACAAAGAGAAAAAAAGGTCAGAGATATTTGTAATTTTAATGCGGCACTATTCTTATTTCTTGGCAATTTCCTTCTTCGTAGGCTTGATTGAAAGTTTGTGTTCTTGTAAAATAGCTGCCGCTCAGACTGGCATAATGCTTTTCCCAAATAAGGAAAAAATAAACACTTCTCTTTTTTTTTTTTAGTTTTATTCCATTGTTCCACTTCTTAATGGGAATATTCAGATTTATTTATCAGATGATAACACTGTTAATTATGTAAACACTAGTATATTTTTAAGGGACTCCACTTATGCAATTCTTTATATTTTTGTTGTTAAGTTTTCCACTCATGAGCATCTCTAATGGAAAAATATTGGAGTTCGTTAGCGTGGCTGTCACATGTAATAACCGGTCTTATATAAGAATCGGTTCTTAACCAAAAAAATCAAAAATCAAAAAGTAAACATTAAATACATCTGCATTAATTAAATTAGTGAAGAGTTGTTTGTAGGATTTATTTATGAGTTTTTAAGAGTTGCATAGTTAGAGTGAAGAGTTGTTTAAAGTAGTGAAAAATTGTTTGTGAAATTTATGTGAGTTTTTAAGAGTTGCACAATTAAAGTAGAGACTTGTTTAAAGTAGTGGAGAGTTGTTTAAAGTAAAAAGTAGTAATGTAACATAGAGCGATTTACAATAAGCAATTTGTTAGAATTGTATTATTGGAGATGTAAGTAATTTTTTGAAATAACTAATCAGGCAATGTTAATTTGTAAAAAAATGTAGTTATTTTTAAAAATTATACATTTATCCTACTTTAATTAGATAATTATACATTTATTTTGTTATGATTGAAGAATTTAATAATAAAGATACAAGTAATTGAACGTAAATTTTTTCAATTTACATATAAATCAAAAGAATTGCCTTATAATATCACGTCAGCATTCGGAGTCCGTCTGTGCATCTTTTCGTAATTTTATTGGTATTATTTAATTTTCACCGTCAATTAAACAATTATTTATTGGCTAAGTTCCAATTTATGAAAGATATAGAGATCAAGTTCTAACCGTTCAACTGAGAAAATGGTATTGACTTTCAGAAAACAAAGATCGCTATTTATATTTGCATTTGAATGTTACTGTTGAGTCGAATTTTTAAGAACATATAAATATTTTTTTCATTTGTAGACCCCAGTGTGAAAAAAAAATATTGACTTGAAAATTATGAGTCAACTATTTTTCTTGAAAGATTATATCAATTATTTAATCTTGAAAATTCTAAAATACCGACTCGGTTATCCTTCTAGCAATGAGTTTTTTTATATCTTCACGGTCCGTTTAACGTGACATTAATTATTGATGTGACACATTAATTACTTAGTTGTTGACCAAGAGTTATAAAATGCTTTTTATAATCATATCTACAACAATAACAACAAAGCCTTTTTTCACTAGGTGGGGTCGGCTACATCGATCGCACGACGCCATTGAATTCTATCAATGACCAACTTTTTAGTTATCTCATTTATCAAAAGATCTCGTTCAATAACTTCTTTAACTGTCTTTCTTGGTCTTTTTCGACTTTTTTATCACATGACTCCAAACTATCTACTCAACTCTAAAAAAATATTTAAATTAACTGTTTATTCCTTGAAAAATTTAATATACTATATAATCCTTGAAGTACTGTAAATTTCAAACTCTAATTTTTTCATCGACGAGCTCCATCATGCCTTACAAGGGTGTTTGGTTCGCAAAATGTTTGAAGATTCCCAGAAATGATATACTCCTACTAAGCTTTAAAAAGAATGTAACATTCACTCAAAATTTCCAATTTACATCCTCATGTGATGATGTGAGAATATTAAGTTTCCATGTTATTGAAATTTTTTTTTTGTTTGCAAAGTTGAGTATTTTACGTTACCTTAACACTCACTTATCAAACTCTTTTCTTGAGATCAAGTTAACAGTGTCCAAATGTGATTATGGACCAACAGGCTACTTGGCCCGATAAGCTAGATCAGACAAAAACTAATTATGGGCTAAAACATCTAAGCCCTAACAAATCTATTTATTATGAGTAAGAGAATAAATTTTGTTGTAGAAAGATGAAATCAGTGGCATCTCTTTCCTAGTTTTTAGAGTAATACATTGGTTTTATGTTTTTCCTTCTATTGTCATCCTATTAAAAATATGACTAAAAGACATCCAATTCTTTATGACTAAGATCAAATAATATAGGCTCATAATGGCTATGGTCATTAATGATCCTATTGAAGGACTAAGATGGACCTATTCTATTTTGTAAGAATAGTTATTTAAGAAAGTGTTACAACCTCGACTCATCATTTGATTTATACTAACTCACGTTATGAGAGGTCCCCGTTAACCTTAAGCCGAAGACATAAAATATGACAACGACATAGACTAAAACTTTTCCTATCTCAATTCTCAATGATGGTCTGTCCCTATTCGTGGAATCTTCCTAAGCATCACTACCTTAGTATAAATTACTACTATGATATGTGGTACACGAGTTAATGCAAATGTCATAATTTTTACTTATCAAATAAATGAGGACAATTAATATACATATAAAGGAATACATGTACAATAATAATGACACATTGAGGTCAATGTCGTCCTTCATTCACTAAAAGGAAGAATATGCAAAATCAAAGAGAAGGAAAATATGAGAGAAAGAGAGATGCATATCTGAATGAGATATTCGAAGAAAAAATATAGATATCTATATTGATTTTGAATTTTAAAATTCCAATTTTGGGAAACCAAAAGACCTCTAAATTAGCCAATAATGATGATCATTTTTAAAAACCTCCAGATGAAGAAGGAAGGAAAATGCAAATTTCACAGAATGTTCATTGATGACGGTGCAATAAAGAAGTCTAGCTTTTATAAAAAAAGGAAAAATGAGTGATAATTCATTATTATAGTTTGACTTTGATGGAAGTAATTGTTGTAAAAATTCTGGAAATTAGCACAGTGATAATATGAGTCGCATCTCTAAAATAGACAATGTCTTTAAGGAAATTATTCCGTGACCACAGCAAGAATACTACGTCTATAAAACTCTATCCAGGATTAAATAGATTCTTCTGAGAAAAGGGTCTTAAGCCACAGAACAGTAGAAATTTAGAGAGAAGCGTAACCCAGAAAGTGAAAGAGAGGGAAAAGAGATAAGTTTAGAATTGTTTCTGACTTAGTGTGTGAAATGAGGGGGAGGAGTCTTCTTTTTATAACTGCTGAACAATAATGAGGTATACAAAAATTTTAATAAAATTAAAATTTGGTTTCAAAAATTAATGGACTGTTTCAGAAAATTAATGGGCAGTTTTGAAATATTTAAATATATTTAAAACAAATAAAACTAAACTGTCAGCCCTTAATTTTTTGACATTAATCCAAGTTAATTTCATAATAATAAAATTTGCCTATGTTCAGGTAAACTAAAAATAGATTAAAAAATATTTCTCACTAGTTTAAATTCATGTGGACTTATGTGCGCGAGAGCCCACCTCTTCCCAATCTCTTTATTAGCCTACTAACACAAATTAGTATATAAACTATCTTCTCCTCCTTGCTCCAAGCAATGTGGGAGTTTTAGCTTTCTCTTTTGAAATACAAAGTCTTTATAAGGCTATTTTCACAACAATTTTAAATTTTATTATAACTAGTGTTGTGACTCGTGTGATGCACGGGTAATTCACAACTCTAAAAACTTTCATAAATTATAAAAATAAAAATAATTGATTGACAGCAAGCATATGATGAGTAATTCAATTTTCATAAGCATACTCTTGTTACCATTCTTAGAGCTTTCTATAATATGACCAAAGTTATTGACCAGCTCGTTAACATCTGAAACGCAAAAATATTATTCGTAGAAAGTTGAAATCAACAACAAATAAAATATAATATAAAAAACAGAAGATAAAAACTAACCTACTAAATAGTTTTCGTCAGCAATATAATTCAAAATATCAATGAATGGACAAAACTTGAAAACAGATTTTGGAATACTCAAATAATTTTTAACTAGTCGGACATCAATTGAAAAATGAAACTCAAGCATTAATGAATGTTTCGTTTTATGATGCTCACTGTTATACTTAACTACATCAAACATAAACATTTCCCTCGATTATTTGACACTTAAGCTTATTCACAAATGATATCGTCACATGACTGTGTAAACTATCACCTTTAGAAGGCAAAAAAATAAACACAATATAAGTATAATGAACAAAATAATAAATATAAAACAATTGAATATAATGAAATTTAAGTTACCTGTGAATCTTACAAAACTATCTTTAGATTAAAAATTTTCTCAGGCTATTGAACAATGAAACTGTCCACAACCTGACTATTCGAATCTTAATCATCTAATCATCTCTTGATGCATTAATATCAGTAAGGTTACTAAATTTAGCCATATGCGAAGTATTAACAGAATGAAAACTAATTCTTTAAGAAGAATAAATAATACAAATACGAGAGAAATACATGACAAATAGAATAACTCTTTATTTATATAACATGAATATTGAATATAATAAATGCTAATAATGTAGTCATTAATAGTAAAAATTATATAGCAAATTTATTAATTTATATTAACTTATTAATATACCTAATAAGGAAACAATCATATATGAACAATCCATTTAAGTGAAAAGTCTACCTAACTTACTAAAGAATAATATATTATATTTTCAACGAAAAATTTATCTAATTTATCAATTATATAGTAATTATATAGTAATTTATCCTAATTTTTTTAAATTCATTTAAATGCAATTATAGAACCAGATTTTAATTTGAATATGTATTGATATTGAAGAGCCCTAATCACATTTCAAAAGGTTTCTTTGAATTCATCCAAAATTTTTCAAATTCATTTAATGTAATTTGATTAATTTAAAAAATTTATTTATTTAATTTGTTAATTTATTAATAAATAGTAATAATGTAGTAATTAATAGTAACAATTATGTAGCAAATTTATTAATTTATTAATTATTAATATATCTAATAAGGGAACAATCATATATGAATAATTCACAACAAATGCTAATTTGTTAAATATTTACTTATTTGTATATAATAAATGCTAATATACTAAATGGCAACATATTATATTTTAAATAAAAAGTTTACCTAATTTACCAATTATATAGCAATTATGTAGTAATTTACCTTAATTTTTTTAAATTCATTTGAATGCAATTATATAATTAGATTCTAATTTGAATATGCATTGATATTGAGGATCCCTAATCACATTTCAAAAGGGTTGCTTTGAATTCAAATTTATTTAATGTGATTTGATTAATTTACCAAAAAAATAATTTTCCTAATGTATTTATTTAATTTTTCATTTAAATTTATTATACATAATTTAATGACATCTTGACAATTAATACCCTATAATGAAATTATTTTAGTCTATTATATATATTATTTAAGAAGAGAAATAACTGATATACCAGAGCACTGATTGCTAACAAATCCCTAATCAGATTTCAAAAGGGTTGCTTTGAATTCAAATTCATTTAATGTGATTTAATTAATTTACCAAAAAAATAATTTTCCTAATGTATTTATTTAATTTTTCATTTAAATTTATTACACATAATTTAATGACATCTTGACAATTAATACCCTATAATGAAATTATTTTAGTCTATTATATATATTATTTAAGAAGAGAAATAACTGATATACCAGAACATTAGCAATATAAAGTGTGTGTATTTAAAAAGGTTCTTGTAATTAATGCTAAGGATTAAAACTCTTTTAGTTTATTATATAGATGGTGATGAATCCCTTTAGCATATAAATTGGAGAATAACATCAGTTTTTTTTTCTTATAAACCAATAAATATGTGTCAAGCTCATTTTTTTTAAAGAAAAAAAAACTTTGCCCAACTCATGTTATTTGTGTGTATATTTTAAAGAGATTATATATTTAAAATATGAAAAATATTATATTTATATCATATATACTATATAATATATTTCTCCTATTATTTAAAATCTCTCAATCTATACTCTATTTATTTAACTTTTTATTAATATGCTATGTCAACAATTAACGTGCTATGTCAATAAACTATTAATAAATTTTTTGTTAGACCTTTACTAATTCTTAGTTGGCATCATCTTTCATGGATTAAATAATTATTATGTTCTTTCAAAAATCAAGAACTAAATTATGTATCTATATATCTTTCAAGAATTTAAAAAAAAAAATTTCTTCTATTTTATTACAACTAGATGCTGTTGATACTTGAAAATTTTAATTTTTTTAAGTATTTAGAAATTATAAGATATTTAGCTATAGTAAATATGAAAAATTCAAAATTTATGTATTGTATTTATTTTAAATAAGTAAAAACTTAAATGATTTAAAAATTAATTTCTGATTTCTAATTTTTAATTTGTTTTAGTAAGTTTTTTAAAAACTTAAAAAGTTACGATATTTACGTACTAAACGTGACTGTAGAATTTGGAAATGATATATTGTATAATTAGTGAAAATATTATGCCCATATGGACGCGGTGTATAAATTTTGGGAAAAATACAAATAACTTCCTTTAACTATAGTCTAATTATAATTTTAGTCCATAATTTTTAAAATATAATAATTTATTCTCTTAAATTATCAAACATAAAAAGCAAAAACTACGTGATTTTAGGAGGGGCAAAAGTTGGAGATTATAGATGAAAAAAAATGTGATTAAGATGTTTGAGGCATAATATATCACTAAGGCATATATAATGTGATTTTTATATATTAATTTTATGTGATTTTAATATATTAATTTTAACTGATATAAGGCATATTTATTTTTTATGATAATTTAGGGTGTAAAATGTTACATTTTAAAATTCATTCACTAAAATTATCATTAAGCTATAATTCATGGAAGTTATAATTTGTTTCTTGTAAATTTTAGAGTAAATTTTTTATTTAGCCTGCAAATTAGTTTCCATTGTCTCAATTGGTACCAGGAAAAAAGCCAGTAGTTGTGTGGGCTAGACCTGGACTGCCCGTAAATGAGCAGTCTGGAGTTGAGCAACTTAGGCTCGTTTTACGGTCTAGCCCGCGGGTTGATCTTTTTTTTTAACTATTAATTTTTTTTCGTTCATCCTAAGATCTTATAACTGTCTTTTTCCTTGTTCTTGTCTTCTCCTTTCTCATTCATTTGACCTCTGTTCCTGTTTGACTTCTAGTTCTAGCTCTCCTCCTCCTCGAATCAGCACCGCCTTCTTTTCTCTCTCGGCCTCTCTCTGACTATCTCTCTCCCTTTCCTTCTCGGTCATGCCTTCTCTCGCAGATGGCAGTGTCTTCTCAATTAGTAGTCTCTTGGAGGAATCTGAAAAGGGGTATGAATCCTAATTCTGCACTTCCTCATCGCTCGATGCTCTCGGCTCCCTCTTCGTCTTCATCTAAATCCCTCTTCATCTTTTTTCGCCTTACATGCGATTTTGCTCACTACTCCCTCTTCGTCTTCGTTTGAAATAGTGAAGTCCTTTTTCGCCTTTGTCTGTGTCTACGTCTTGCCTATGGCTGTGCTTTGTATTCATCTGCCTCACCTGTGGGCTTTGGCTATGCTCACTGCTCAGTGCTCTTGGCTCCTTCCTCCTCTTCCGCTCTTTGCCTGAAATCTTCCATTCTTCCATCTCGATCTGTAATGTATCTGATATTCTGATTAAGCTAAAAAAAAAAAAAGGACCGCGGGCTGGACCGTTTACGCGATCTTGGCCCAGGTAGTCTTGGATTTGCATATGCATACTCGTTTGTAAATGGGCCAGCCCATGACTGGCCAGTTTACACTAAGACCGGACCGGCCCGTTAACCAGTACTAGTCTTAATATAGCTTGCAAATTCAGTGCTAAAGATTACATTGTCTCATTTTGGAACCCTCAAAAAGCAAGCGTGTCAAACTTTCAATTTAGTTTCTAAAAGATTATTTTTATTTCAAATTTATCCTTTTATTTGTGAAAATAATTTTAGTCAATGAAAAATTTGTGATTTAGCAGTAATAAATTTGACAATGTAGCAACGAACAAGATTAAATAAAAATAAATATAATATTTTAAGAATTAAATTGAGTCAATTGATCTTTCAATGACCAAATTTGATAAAAATTTAGGGACCAAATAAGTAATTTCCTCAATATTTTAAAAACAAGTTTCAACAAAATATCATCGGCTTTTGAAGGAAAAAAAACAAAAATAAGGGCAAGTTGTGCACATGGATGAAAGTATGCTTTTTTTAGTGGAATAAAGAATCTTGACTCTTGGGTGCTCTGAGAAAACTGGGCCACGTTTCATGGGCCAAAAAGACTCAAAAGTCAATATTGGCATTGGGCTGTCATGGGCCCAACTTTGCCTCTACACATGCTTCCATATCACCAACACGACACCTTCCCACTTTCTATGTTTCAGTTTAGGCTCTCTCTCTCTCTCTCTCTCTCTAAAACTTTTGTTTCTCACAAATATCTTTCATTGGAACAATCTTGCTCGAGTACTAAATGTGAGTATCTCTCCTAATGAGGATTTAAATATGAATTAATTATCTTTTTAGAGTCTAGCCACTACCATTTAACAGAAACATATTCTCTTTTGTGCTTTTAAAACACAGAAGGCTTTAATTCTAAACATAGACTGTTAAATATGCATCTAATAGTCCACATTTTTTTCTATTTTTTTGTTTATTTTTTAGAATTGTACTGGCCATTGAATTTGATGACTATTGATCGAGATTGAATGATTAGTAAAATTTTTTTAAAAAAAATATAGAAAAAATATGAACCGTTAAATGTGACGCATCCAATAATCCACGTTAAAGTTGGAGATTCGTGCGCTATTTTCACTTCTCCATTCGACACAATTTTGTTGAATTTTAATTTAGGCATTTGATAGTATTATAGTATTAAAGTTGTTTTGATTTTAAGAATCATCTTTATTATTAATATAATAAAAGATCATTGGTAAGAATCAGATCAACGTCCTAAAAGAATTTGAAATGTATTAAGTTAATGAGAATAGTATCTTCTTTAAATTCTTAAAAAGAAAAAGTTAAAATGCAAATAACCTCTAATTTAGGGGTTGTTTAATTTGTTCTTTCATTTTAAAAGTAAATTTTCTTAAAGTTTAAATTTTGTGCTTTATAATCTCTCCATTTATTGTTTTGTCCAACACCTTTATGCTACCTATCTATGAAGGTTGAGAAAGGTGAAATTAACAAAAAATACATCTAATTTGTTATTTTAAATAACAAAATAACGATTTTTTTTGCTAGTGTCTTTATTATTTTTGCAACAAAAAAGTCTCCTGAAATGCTTTTTATCATGTGAGCAAAACTTAAATTGTTTAAGCCATTAGGCGATGGCCTAGTAACGAGAGACTTCAGTAGCCTTACAAATAATATTAAGCTCGAACTCTTGCTTCATAATGCCCCAAAAAAAAAAACTCAAATTTTTTTTTTTATTTGGCCTATCAATATTTAAAAATATATTTTGGTTTAAATCGAGACAGATTACAAAAAAATATAAAATATCTTTTTAATATTAATTTTTTTATTTACAAAACTTGTACTTAAAAATTCAAAAACTTTAACTCAAGTGACACTTTCTTTAAACATAAACTTAGAGAGTCTTAATAACTGAAGGTTTGATCCCTTCTATGACTCAAAAAAAAAAAAAATTAAACCCAAAATTTTACTTTTATATATATATATATATATATATATATATATATATATATATATATATATATATATATATATATCACTTAAATTAACTAACTAACAAAATGGGAACTGTTTTAACTAATTTTTGGTTCCTTGAGATTATTTTGATGTACTCAAGAGTCAACACATGACAGAGCACATACACTGACTCTGCCTCCAACTTCATTATTCCCATTTCCCACCACCCACTAACTGCCATACACAATATCTTAAAAAATAAGTAAATAAAAAATAAAATTAAATAAGATAAAATAACCTTTTTTTGAAAAATATCTGTATATCCACAGTGTGGTGCTGATGAGTGAAGATATTTATCCAACAAACAAAAAGGAAACAAGAGACAAACATAGACTCATTAACACCTACATCTTCATGCCTCCTCTCCCACTAACTTTATCAAACTCTCACAACTCACAACCATATATATATATATATATATATATATGAATTTTAAAAAATAAATTTTTGTACTATTAGTTTACCTTAAAGACATGTGTGTATTTGATTAAAAAAATAGATAATATTAATAATTTAATATTTAAAATTTTAACTTTACATAATATAATTTTTTTAATATTATGATTTCGTTATATACTATTAAGAGATATTTGTTTGTCTTAACCAAGATATAAATTTAACTCGTTCAATTTAAAACCATTACGTGTATTTGTTTTTTTTTTTATTAAATATTTAATAGCTCTAAATGCATATTATTAATTCATATCTCATGAAAAGTGTAAAAATTATTCAAACATTAATTACTTTGAATATATCTTTTACTAATATGTATTTAATATGTACATGTGTTGAAAAAATAAACACTCTTAATTATTTAGCATTCAAATTTAGAGATAATATATTAATATTTATATATGTATTTAGATTCCGTACTTCTTAATTTTAAGAAAAAATTGTTCCTTTAGTTTCTAAAAAATGAGTAAATATACAATTGATTCAATAAAATAATTAATTTATACTGAATTTATAATTTATTTAAACTAAGTACTAAATAATAAAAAATATATTTTTTAGAGGTCAATTTCTATATATATATTTAGAAAATAATTTTAGTTAGATTAAACAAATTTGATTATTGAAAACTCCCAAACATTTGTTTTGTGTGTATAATTACAATGGGCATAACACGTGTCAAAATCATACCCCTCCAACTTTGAAGACAAATCATGATAACAAGCAAATAATTTAATGAAAAATAAATAATTTTATTATAATAAAATATCCTTAAAATGTTGTGAGACAGTTGATTCACTATGCATGAGATGATAAACATCATCTGCCCCAAATTGGGTAAAATAAAAATTGCAGAAAGGGACATTTTTAATTTTAATAATTTTTAAAGAATATTATAATATGGTCGGAAAGTTAAGGATAAAAGGGTCGCTATTTAAGTCCACTATGCTTCAATTCATGATTACATCACCACAATTCCAATTTCATCAACTTGCTTCATTCATGAAAGCAAAAAGTGTATGTATCTATATATATATATATATATATATATATATATATATATATATTGGAAAATATTTTTCTCAACAAAAAAGTTTTGGCCCAAATTTGTTTTTAAATATTTTAATAATTGTTTTATAAATTTATAAAAGTTTTTATTTTTTGAATAAATTATTAATTTAGCTCTTGAAATATCACGGTTGTTCCTAATTGATCTTAAAAAAATTAAATATCTTAATTTAGTTTTTAAAAGATTTTATTAGTTTTGATTTGATTATTCTTATTGCTAAATTACAGAATTTACTGTTATTAAGTTTTAATTTTTTTTCGCTAAAAATCACTTTGACAGACATAGGATGAAATTAAAACAAATATGATATTTCAATGACTAAATTGATATGTGTTTTCTTTCTTGAACTAAATTAAAACAAATATGATATTTCAATGACTAAATTGATATGTGTTTTCTTTCTTGAACTAAATTGAGCAGGTGTAATATTTAGGGAATATATCAATAATTGACTCTTTTTTTAAATTTTTTTAACATTATTCACATTATTGATAAAAGTATTTGATTTATCGAACATGTATTTATTAAAAAAATATTTGACCAAATATTTGATCTATAAATTTTTACAAAGGAATGCAAAATGATGCTATTATAAATTTATTATGTAAGATATATTAGATCAAAATTTATAATTGTAGTTTTTTCATAATTTTTATGGACTGGATAAATTAAAAAAAATTACCTAACTTTAGACCTTTAGCATGTGTATGCTTAACAATTAACAAGAATACCTAACATGATATACCAATTCAAATGGGATATTATAATGATGGATACGCCTTTGTCAATTTTTCAAAAAAGAAAATTGCAAAAAGCTTTCGTTAATTTTGAATTACTTATAAATATATAATTTAAATTTTTTAAAATTTAAAATTAAATTTCAAATATTTGAACTTTTACACATTAAAATAAATAAAAAATTTTCTAATTTTTTATTGCGTTAATTATTCATTTGTTATTTTAGATTCGTTGTATGTCAATTGGATATTTAACGTACTATTACATTGAAAAATATAATTCAGACATATCTATTTTAGCATGTGAAGTTATTGAAGTGACAAATGAATTAGCATTTTTAAAAATAAATAAGATACAAAGAAATTTTTTATGTTATTTTTAATACTTTCTCCTTTTAATAGTTCATAATAAAAAATTGATTTTATGAATATGTGAGTCGCAAAGTGTATAACATGTGCTGTATATATGAAATTAAAGATATTCTTTAAATATTCTAAAATCCAAAATGTTTAGTATTAAATGATGATTATTTATTAACATTGTGTTAGAATATGTGTATGTGTGTGTATATATATATTGTTTAAATCATTAATAATATTTGAAAAACTCCATTAAACTGATTTGAGCAATCGAATCATAAATATATAAAAAATTTTTTATCGTGATTAAATTAATCACGGTAAAATGCATGTGAGTTCTCCACAATCCTAACCCAAAAAAGTACTTTTTCGTGAGTGATTTGTTAACGATATTAATTATTAAATTTGTCATTCTTGAAGCTTTTCGAGGACCAAATATGAATACTTTACACAGATTGGGGGTATTAAAGTATTATCCACAAATTGCTCCTTTTCCATATTTAAAAAAAAATTAATTGCAAAATTAAACAACTGAAAAGTACTGTAGTCTACCACTATCTCAGTTCACGGGTTGTCATTTGACATCTCTTTAAAAAAAAATCATATATACGTATGACCACTTTTCATGCACTATATATACAGTGCACACCCTCTGGTTCTTTCACATTCTCATTCTCACAACAAATTCACAGTCCAAAACAAGAAGAAAAATGATATCCAGCCTTCTCAAATTCAGTCTCTTCCTTTTCTTCTTCGCCAATTCCGCCGCCGCTTCCGGCAGCTCCGGTGCCGGAGGAAGGAAGCTTCACCCTTCGGAGATGTACGCTGGTGGGTCGCCTCAGACGGCAGGAGGAAGTGGGTCAGGTCATGGTCCGAACTGGGACTACAACTGGGGTTGGGGCTCGGCGCCCGGGAGTGGGTGGGGCTATGGGTCGGGGTCCGGGCGGTCTTCCAACGGGTTTGGTAGAGGGTTTGGATATGGGTTTGGATCGGGGTCTGGGTCTGGGTCAGGTTCGGGGTATGGGTACGGGTCTGGTGGAGCCCAGGGTGGCGGCAGCGGCTCCGGTGGAGGGAACGGCGGCGCAGGTGGTGGATATGGCAATCAGTATACCACTGACTCAAGGAACAAAAACAGCAAAGAGCAACAGAATAACAGAATTAACCGAATTAATTAATTATATATATATATATATATATATTGTTTGGTGGTTATGAACAATGGCTAGAGGTAGCACTCTGTAAGCTTTCTAAGTTTTGAGGTTACTATGTTTAATTAAAGTCTTTAATATATTAATGTATAATTTGGGGTGCAAATTCTCCCTCTCTCTCTCTCTCTCTACATATATATATATATATATATGTGTGTGTGTGTGTGTGTGTGTGTGTGTGTGTGTGTGTATAAAAGAATATAGATAGATAGATAGAACTAGAAATGCATGTTGGAGACAGTGGGCAGCTGTGGTTTTCAGCAAATACACGTGCATTCCGACAATCTCTAGACCACCATAATTTATTCACCACCCTCCATGTCAGAATAATTAGATTTGTACGACATTAACATAAAATTAAATATTTACTTTTTTAAAATTACTCTTTTTAATTAAATTATTTTAACTTTTATATATTCTTTTCAAAAAATGTATGATCGTCTAATGCATTCAAATTTAATATTATGGAAAAACGGAATTATCTTGGTGGTTAAAGACACACAGATAACTTTATATCATTGATTAATTATTTAATAGAGGAATTATTTTAATTAAAAATGTCTAGAGAATTAAATAACAATATTTTAAAATCGAATTCATCATTAAACTAATAAAATATTAATTTTATCTGCTTCACTTATTTATTTTTGTGACAAAAAATTAAAAAATTTATTAAGAAATAATTATATTTTACAAATAATAATTTTTTTTACCGATTTTTCGATTTTCACTGATTTTTTAAGTGAATTTAAAAAAAAAACATAAATTCGATTATTGTAAAAAACACTTCAAAAGTAAAAACTAAAACAAGATCAATGTTAAAAAATACTCCCGTGAAAGCAGTGAAAAGACATTTAGTCCGAACAAAATTTAGGAATAAAATGAAATCCACTTTATAAGCATAAGTAAAAGGATCTCGTTTCTGATCATATACCATTCTCTCAGTACTAAACCTAATAGTCATATAAGAGAAATCATAACAATTGACAATAAGCAGTTCATTAATCCTTCCTCATTCGTTCCAATTAATGGTACGTTTATTTGATTGTTTAAACGATCTTATAAATGAAAATGGTACCAAAAACAGAAGATAGAGCAAAGGCATAAATTTCTCCATTGATGCAAATTATTATGGCTGATAAGCCTCGGGAAGTCGAAGACCCACACTGGAAGCAGATTTTCCAATAATTCTTTTCATTTCATCTGACCTATCCACAGCAATATTGTAAGTGAACAATAACTCCTGCAAAATTATCACCAAAGATCAGTTAGCGCGCCAAACAGAGATCTAAAAATAAAAATGAATTACTAAACCAAGAAAATTCCTCAGAAAGTATCAGCCAAAAAAAAAAAAAATCCGAGGGAAAGCTACACATAACTCATATGAACTAGAGCCTATTTATGATTTAAATCCTGAACAATAGTTTTTAGATGTTAATTTTCACTAATGTGTAACATTTTCACTTTTTGTGATACTTTCAGAGGGCAAAGTGTTATGATTTAAAGTTTAAGGACTAAAATTGTAATTAAACTATTGTTAGGAGGTTTGTAGTTTGTACATAGTTTTCCCAAATTCTGACTGCACAACAACATCATAGAGGGTTTCCTCAGGCTAGGTAAAGACCACATCCTGTTCTGTGTCTCCTACCTCCATTCTGCAATTTTTACAGCAACTATAGCTGGAGCCATCTTAATTACTACTAGTAAGTCATTAATTTGTTTGCAAAAAATTATAGTTGTCTCAATTTATCCTTCTAAAGGTCAAACATTTCAATTTAGTCCTTAAAAGATTGTGATTGTTTCGATTTGATCCCTAAGTGATTTTTTTGCAATGATTGATTTTGTAATTCAACAACCAAAAAAACCAAATTGAGAAAACTGCAATATTTCAGGGACTAAATCAATAATTTACTTAAATTATTAATCATGTTTTTAACTGAATAAAATTGTCTAAATTTCATTTCACCTACCACAATTCTCTGCTTTTCAAACATCTGATCCCATATTTATACACAAGATTGGAGAAAAAAGCAACAAAAAAAGAGAGAATTGCCTTGTGATGGTGCACACTGTTAAGCAGAAAGGTATAGTCTCGGGCAAATTTGATTTTCTGTTGGACAGCCACATCATCAGAAAGATTGCTGTTCTTACGAAACTCTGATGTTACAAATTCCCGGAAATGCCTCTTGCTCTCTTCCTTGCCAATGTGTTTCTTGACAGCCTTGAGAAGTTGGCGATAAATCTTAGCTGTTTGAAAGGAGGCTTCAGACGCCATTTGCCTCTTTCAATATCTACAATGTTCTTCGTGAGGCCACAGTTTAATTAAGGAACCAAAAAAATAATAATGAGAATTTGTTACAGTATAATGAAGTTTCCTTATTTAGGATTGGCAGAGTTACATTTAAAATTGGAATAGATATCAAATATTGAATTTAATCACTATGTCCCATTACATTAGCTTGGGTAAAGGAGCTACTTTCAAATTGTCATGGACCTGTTATTAGCACCATTTGTAAAAGATTCTGTCTGCAAGTATTTATTGGAGCATAGTCGTTGCTTAAACCATGCAATCTAGCATGTTTACCAAATTTGTTGCTGTCATATAAAGCAGACAACAAGCTTCCAATGTAAAGTGAACGCAGACAGAAACAGATATACACAATATAGACTTTGTAACTGCATGTACTGGAGGGTCGTATCTATTTGAACTGGAATCTTGATTTGGATGTACTAAGATTTTGGACTATGGAATATGGTTTTTGGCAAATCCTTAGTTTTGAGGAAAGAGGTGCAAATGGTATTTGCTTACTCTTTTACGACAAATCCTATTTGGAAAAATCTGGTGAATATCTCTAGTGTGTTTTGAACTGGCAAAAGAAATTTGATATGTTGCTACTTGCTAGTGGTTAGGGTGATCCTATGTACATGAACTGTACAACATTTAGTCGAGAAGAATTCAAACCAGAATTAACAAGGCTACAGTCTAAAATCAGATTTGCAACATAAGGGTTGCAGCACAAAATCAGCATGAGACACCCTCTAAGATCAGAATTTAAGCATCATACACACATGCTAAGCTTGACAAAAACTTGCCCCAAGTCTCCTGATTTAAGACAATGTGGTGACACTGGAATATTAGCCCCAAACATCCTCCAAAATCAGATTTTAAACAACCAGGGCTGCACCAACCTTTATGATACAGAAATTCATAATTTAACCATGTAAAGAGCCCAAACCAGAAACGAATTTCCTAGATTCCTTCTAGAAATCCAGCAAGCAGCATATATATTTCAGGACAGCATTAGCACAGAGCATCCTAAAAAACCCAGATTGGATTTAGGAAACAGAGAATGCAAACACACTTTGAGATTTTAAATTCAAAACATCAGAATCATCAACCAGAATTAGCATGAACTAGTGTAATACTCTTATTTGATTCAGAGCCGGATAAACAAGCATCTAGTCTAAAATTTCAGAACTGAGAATCATGAATGCACTCTAAAAATTTTAAATCTGAAACTTTACCAAAAAGGCAAGAATGCAATCCAAAAAACAGATTTGAGCATGCTTCAGTGAAAATCAGCACCTTTTGAAATTTCATATTTAAATCACAAACAAGCTCAGGCATGAATCTATGGCTACAGGTTTTAAATTCAACTCAGAAGTACACATAGAAGTCTCAGCACAACACTTTCATGCAACCTTTTCCAAAAGAAACTAGATAAAGCACCATGTTTTGGGGGCAAAGGTAACATAAATTCGTCTAAGCTTCTGATTTTTAAATGCTATAAGAAATAAAGCCTATCTTCAGTTTTAGATTTAATACTCGACAGAGTAAGCATGCATATCATCCCAAAAATTCAGACTTAAATGTAACAGAACATACATATATACATTCGAAGTCCTAGGTTGCCCCAAAAATGTTTGGATTAGAACCACACCATAGCAAAGTTTGGGAATCATATCATGGCTCATTCACAAGGTCAGAAGTTTAAACATAATATGCACGAAAGGGAAATAAAACCAGCATAGGCATATCCTAGCATTCCAGTTTATAGAATAGAAAACTCTTCCTAGTGTTCTGGTGCAGTACAAAGTTACAGGGCCTCACTTAACGTTCGAGACACAAATTGAACTCACTGTGGTTCCCAACAATTCCCCACCCAATATAATTTAGAAATCCCGATAGAGAATAGCAAAAGATTGAACTCACTTGCTTGCAATGTGAATCAGGATGCCACCTTCTACGATCAACGCCAAAAACCGATGCCCTGATAGATGACACCAGTACTACTCTTCCCCCGCTGGTTGAATAGTAGCCTGAGGTGACATGGAGCTTGGCTTGAGTTCAAAGGGCCAAAGAGGCCTCACCCGAGCTTGGTCTCGCAACTCTTGATAGGCTTCTGGCCACAGACGTCGGCCAAAAAACCCCCCCACGCAAGTGACGTTGTTGCTATTTGTAGGTTGGGTCAAACTACAAATGATGATGGCTTGAGGGTTGGCTCAAGCTAGGCTTGCAGTGTGGCTCAGGATGGAGCAGAAGGTATCGCGGCGTGGTTTGGGTGGAGCATAAGGTGTCACTGTGAGGTTCAAATGCTAAGGGCTAAGAATGACAAAAGGGGCGGGGCAGGGGTGGGGAGGCAATCCCTGTCATGGGAAAAATTTAACCCTATCCCCGATCGTCGATTCCCCGCTGGGTTATTAAATTTTTTTTTTGAAAATTAAAAAAAGAAAAAAATCAATAATACATAAAAAATATAAAATTATACATAAGAGCATTCATTATTGTAATTAATCTTTTCCTTCCATGAGTAGGAAAAGATTTGCAGCAGACAACAGATTCCCCCCCCCCCAAAAAAAAAACACACTCACAAAAAAAAAACCCATACATACGTAAAAAAAAAAAAACATAGCTTCAATTGTGACTCGCGCTAAATTCACCCATGAAGGTAGATGCAACTAGAGTCACAGGACCATGGCAAATTTGCTTGTAGAGACAATACCATCACCACACAAGGACAATTTGACTCAAAAGGAAAAGGTAGACCTTCCAGCACACTCAGCAATTTACAGAATGACCAATAAGGATGCCCATTGAATCTGACATACAATCAAGATAAGTTAAAAACAGTAGCAATGAATGCAGATACTAACTAGATGAAATTTTTGAAGATATCTCCATAATCAGCAATAGAACTTGGTAAAGCAGCCAATATGATAGGCTAACTCTATAACCCATGAACCATGAGTATCCTATAGTCTGAGCTTGGACTTGTCTCAATCCACAATATCCAAAATTTCATTACATCCAAATGTTTTAAATTTAAACTCCACAGACCACAATCTAAAGTAAAACAACACAAATGACAACAACTATCATGAATAGTGAATTATTTTAGGTTTTCATTTCTTTCCCTGGGAGAAAGGATCAAGTATAGAAAAAGCATACACATAAATGGTAATATGAACTGAATCGCACTTTTTCTAGCTAAAGTAGTTGTTTGGTACAAGACAAATACATTAGTAATATAACAAGCACAAATAATATAAGACCTAAAGTGCAAACAAATACACACAGACATGGTTACAGGAAACCAAACACTTGATAAGAGACAGCGAAGTTTTGAGGCAATCAGTTACTGAGAAGGGTCAATTTTAGCTGCTTTCACTACTTTATATTTTATAAGCTTGGCTTTAGTTATATACCCTCTATTTCTACATGTAGGTAAAAGAAACTACGATGGTGCATTGTGGGTTCTAAAGTGTAGATGGCTTACCTCAGGACTACGGCCGATGCAAGGGAGGTTGAGAGAGGAAACAAAGGCGAAAGAGGAGTGAGGCGAGACTGAGAGGAGACGACGGTGACTGAGACGACAAGGGAGGACACAGTGGGTTGTTTTTCCCTGTCCTTGTCTCTGCTGAGATCTCCGAATTGAACTCCCCATTACCATCCATCCTACTAAGCTGGAGGTGCAAGGTTCTTTTATTTTTTTTGAGCAAAGCGCAAGGGTTTTTCGGGGAGTCTAAAGTGACTTGCTTTGGAAAAGGGGCTAAGCAACTCTGGTTTTGGGCCTAAAGGGACAGTGGGTTCCGGGCTAGAGGGTGTTTGAATGTGAGAGAAAGGTTAGCTGAGGTGTTTGATCATGGGATGGCTTATGCTAACATGGAATAAGGCGAGTTATGTGGGATTAGGCAATTCTAAGGATTATTTTTTATTTGGGATATTATGTATATTTTTTATTTTTGATTTTTACTTTTTTTTGCATCTATTTTTCATTTTCTAAATTTTTTTAATTTTTTTTATCATTTTTGTTCTTATTTTTTCCTTTTTCTTAATTCTGATTTCTTAAATCAAAATTTTTGTAAGCATTTCGTTATGGTCTTTCCTTTTATTTTTCTAATTTTTAATATTATTATTGTTATTCTTGTTACTATTATTATCCATGTTATTTATTTTGAATTTGAAAAGATGCTAGGAGAAAACAAGATGGTTACATATATTTTATCGGTGGTTAGGGTGAGCATTTCTACATGAGCCTACGACATTTAGTCGAGAAGGATTTACCTAAGCATTTATAGTAAGGATTGTGCTAAGATTGGTGTGGAGATGAGTTATCCTATTCTTTGTATGTGGATTCAATTGTTGGGCCTTCCAACACTATTCAATGCTTGTGAGGCCCACATGGGCCTGTAGAGTCTACTAGCATCGGATAGTGTTGGAGGGCCCAACACTATAATACCTGCCAAAATTAAGACCTTGTGTTTGGAGGTATTACGATATTTTATGTTATAAAATAATTTAATTTATTCAGTCATTTTTAATCTTCATATTTAATTTATTCTATTTGAATAATTATTTGTGGAAATTGAGATAAAGGACTGGATCAAGTATTTTATTACTGTGTAGTATTTCTTGTGATTTGAAAAATCAAGAAGAAAAGAAAATTAAATAGAATTAATATAATTATCAAGGGATAATTATATATGGATCATACAGGTTTAAGACATTTGGGTATGGACACCCGTGAGTCATCCAAGACCCACCACCCCATTTTAAGCCTTTTCCTTTCTCTTTCTGCTTATTTTCTCATGCTGGAGATGCAGAGGACCATGGAGGAGGAAGTTTTCTCTCAAACTTCCATCATCTCTTCTCTTAGTTTCTCCAAATTAATTTCTTGTTTCTGGTTGTTTTTCGGCTCCTCAGGGAGTGAAGAAGCTAGAGGTAAGTTCAACCTCCTTCATCTTCTCTATTTTTCGGTTTCAGTTGATGCCCTAAAAGAAAATGGGGTTTGGGTTAGATTTGTAGTGATTTTGGATTAAAAGTGTTGGGGACGATAAAATACTGAACTAGAGATCAAAATCTTGGCCAAAATGAGATTATGAATGTTGGAATCAAAGGATTTGGTAGAGGAATGAAGAACAAGGGAAAAACGTGATCTACAGAATTTTGGTTCTACAGCCATCGCCTACGCAATGGAGTCATCATTACTCGTCGCTTAAGCGACAAAATCTGTTTCCTAGGCGATGGGGGAGTTAGAGAGCAACGTTCTCTGTTAGTCCATTGCTTAAGCGATGGATGTCAACATATTAACTCAATTTTCAAATAGTCATAACTCATTCATCTAGACTCTGTTTTTAGCAAATCTTATAACTACTAAAGTGTAAACTGCTCGTTTTTCCTTCCCCGCGAGTATAGCATGATGACCCCAAGTTACGGCAGCTCTAGATGAAAGGAGAATAGGGGTATTAAGAAAAGGGATTTCTCGAGGATCTAAAACCCTAATCCCTTTTGGGGGCCAAATACCTCTGATCTCTACCGTAGGTGCCAAAGAAGAATGAGAATAAAAACCTCTTTGAGTCTAGTTTCTAATGATATAAGTTTATTTTAAAATTTTTTACCATTGAAGATTTATGACCAAATGAATAACCAAAGGTTAGAATTGGTGGTAAGGATTTTCCTAATTTGTGACCTTAGCATATTTTTGCATGATTACTTTATAAGAATGGATCCTTTGATGCACCTTCCACATCTTTTAGGATGTTATAGCTAGCTTGGAGTTGAGAGAATTTTCTTCTATCATCTCATATTTCTAGTGAAGAATAAAGTAGAGTTGGGCAAACATCAAGTGAGTGAGTGACCTTGCTAACTGAATTTTTATTAAAATTGTTCAAGTACAATATAAATTTCATTCACACTATAATTGAATTTAAATTCATTAAATTTCCTAGTTAGTGATGTTAACTAGATAATGAAATTTTGATTATGATTTGAGAGATTATTATGTAGGATGTATTTGGAAATAGTAAATTGATTGTTGGTTGTTGTATGTGATATATTGTGTTTGTGTGAATGTATTGCATATAGAAAAGAGAATTACGTGAGAACGTAAACCTACGAAAGAATAAAAGAGAATTACATGGGAATGTGGACCCACAAGAGGATGACCAATTAGTAGATTCGTGGATGGTGCCATCCGTGCGGACGAAAGTCGAAAATCAATACTAGAGGAATGTAGACTTCTAAAGGCAATCTATTGAGCAAAAATACTTTAGAAAAGGTGAGTATCGAGATTTAGACTCAATACGATATATGTGAAAATGTAGATTCACGAGTAGGAAGGCATGTCATTATTTGCATAATTATACTTTGTGTGTGTAAATATTTATGCTTGTACATGTTTTAAAGTTATGTTAGAGTATTGGATGTGATTTAATGAGGAATTGTGAGAGTGTAGACTTGCATGGGAATAGCTCGTCACAATTACATGAAGAGGTACGTTTGTTTGAATATTTAATTGTGGTCAACGTGAAAGAGATATTTATTCTAGTTGTCGTTGTGATTACGGTATTTGTACTTGTGCCTTATTTTGTCGCACAGTCATATGCTCATTGAGTTTTGATGAACTCACACCCTCTGTGATTATATTTTTCATATATAGCAACTGAAGAGGAAGGAAAATTGTTGGAGATTTAACAGCTTAGGGAGACATACTCCATTTTTGATTGGAGGGTTCATGGAACTAATTTTTAGACTATATGCCTAAGAGAATGCTTTGTAATCGTATAGGCCACCTAGCTCTTATTGTTTTTAATTAATTTGGGTTATAATTTATTGTATGCATTTCCCGATGCTATGGAATGCGAGTGAAGGCACTATGTAAATTTATTTTCTTTAAAAATTTATAATTTACATAGTTGTGGATATTAAGATTGCTCAAGAATTTATAGGATACCACAGAGGTATACCTTGAGATTTATGTTATCTCATGTGCCCAGTTTTCAGGGCGTGACAAACACCCTGCTCGATGTATGGTGCCCAACAGGAGATCTCCACGCGTGGGAACCTTAGAGAGAAATTCATGAAAGTTACAGTTAATTTGTCACATCCTAATTTTGGATATGTAAGTAATTATATAAACTCGAAAGTGTATCTCAATGGTATCCCATAAAATCTCTGATTAGTATTAAAGTCCATAACTATGCAAACATAAATTTTTCAAGAAAGAGATTTTTGCATATATATATATATATATATATATATATATATATAAACTTCAACATAGTAAAACAGTAAATACAAGTTAAATATCATATAGTATGATATAATTTTTCAAGCCTAGGTGACCTATAGAGATTACAGAGCATTTTCTAAGCTTTTGGATTCATAAGCCTCCAAACAACGTGGAAAGTATCCTCAAGGAATACTAATTCTCCTACGGATTTCCTTCATTTTCACCCACTGTATCTAAAGAACGTTCATAGAGAGTGTGAGTTCATCAAAACTCAGTGAGTAAATAACTGTGCAATAATAAATGTATCATAAGTATAAATACCATAATCATTATTACAATAAGAACAATTATATTCATATCCAGGGTTTCTATACCTCTGTCTTTGGTTTTATGTTCAGAGATTCAATTCTCATTGTATTCATATTCAAATCCATTACATGTATTGATATCTTAGGGGATCAAGCCCTCAACCATTCCATGTGTATAATTATATGCATTGGTATATTGGGTCAAGCCCTCAACCATTCTATGTGTATATTTGTATGCATTGATATCTTGGATCAAGCCCTCAACCATTCTATGTGTATATTTACTTTTTCAATCATAATTCTTATCAATATAATCTTAAATCACACAATAAATTCCATTATCAAATTATCATCACTAAATAAGGAATTTAATTAGAATTTCTAATTGCGATATGAGGTGGAATTTATATTGTACTTGAAATAAAAATAAATAAACTCGGTTAGTAAGGTCGTCCACTCACATATATTCCGTATTCGAGTCACTTTTATGAATTGTTACAGAAAAGAGCACATAGCTGAATTTCAAGTTCCGCTACGGAGATTTTTATGAAGATCAAATAGAGAAAGTCATGGTTGCTTTTGTACAAAACACTATTTATAGGTATGAATACTATTTACGTTTACAGATACTATTCATATGTATGAATACTATTTATACGTACGGATAATAGCTATACATATAGATACTATTCATACATATGGTTACTATTCATATCAAGAATAGTGAACATAAGCTATAAAAGAGTACACTAGGAAAGTTTCCAATAAAGGGAGGTAGGTCACAATAGACACTTTCAAGTACCATGTCTTTCCTAGACATATATTCTTCACAGTTTTATACTCTATTTTGATAATCAAAAAATAATTCTCAGATTGTCGAGGATAATTCTTTTCTGATGTGGAGGATCAATTAAAGTTGCAACCATAGAACATACTAAGAATCTAACCTCTAAATAGTATTCTCACCTTGGATCTAGGCTAAGGAATAAATACCTAAAATTTCAGAGTCCTAACATCGGAGCAAGGGAAATTTTATGTAGAGGAAAGAAGAGAAATTGAAGGTGAGTTTAGAAGTGAAATGAAATTGCCTATTTATACGAGTATGAGCTAATAAAATATTTATTTTACTATGCACTTTAATAATTTAGTTTACTATGCGCTAATAATTCAGTTTGGCACTATGCATTTTACTATACACGAGGTGGCTGAATTATTGGTTACTATTAGAAACTAAAGGAAAAATTATCATTTCTCTTAAATCTTTAAGTTTCTTTTCACTTTTGTCCTTTTTATTTGAGCCCCTAAGGGAATTTTCTCACATAAAATGTTATTTTTCTCTCAGTTTCTTTCTAGATTCCTCTTATGCTCAAACTATATTTTACTCATGGGATAAATTTCATATCATAACATCTATTATGCTCCATAATTTGTGCAATCTATAAGTGAAAATCCATATTTTCAATAATATACACAAACAAACATACAAAAATTAAACAGATAGGCAAATTATTTTCTCCAAAATAAGTATATCATAGTTCTTGAACACTTACAACTTTAAAATATAGTGGGTATTACATAATTATACTTGGTAACCTATTCTGTGTAACAAAATTCAAGCATGTGTCCTCATGGTAAATCAAGATTCACCCCTCTAAGTCATGTATGCCAATTTGTCATGTCACAAGGAATAATAAATAGAAAAACATACTTAACCATACGGGAGCAAAGTTTCCAATCACTGTGATATTAGTGCCTAATTTAAAGATGGAGTTATAGCAGATTAGAAACATTTTAGAAACTGTATTCAAATGACAGGATCTATTCTAATTTCTATTGTCTCAAATCCATGCCTTCTTACAATTACTTCATATCATTTCAGAAAGTGTATAGCATAGTAGCTCAATAGAAGACCTTCAAGTGCTATGCCTTTTGAAGAGTTTAGTTTCCTTCTCAATAGTATTTCTTCTTTTGCATTATGTTTTAGGTAGCCTAGACTCAAGACTGAAAAGAAGAGAGCAACTCTAATTAATAATCAAAAAGCAAATAGCCCAAGGCATACATCCAAATGTAGTCAACTGATATGAGTATGAATCTTTGTTTGGTCAAGATTGAGATTAAATCATAATAATATGAAGAACAGAGGGCAGTAACGAAGAAGACAGGGAATAAACAAAAAGAAAGAAGAGATAGGGTAGAATAGATAAAGTCAGAATAAGGAATTGCGAAAGAAAGAAGAGCAAGGGAATCAGAGAATACACATTCAATCTTAATCATCCAAACACCCCTAATCTGACATAAGAACATACATCCTCAACTGCTAAACCATTGGCTTGAAAAGATGCAAGTACCTGTACTAACTCATATGTAAAAACCAAAATGCCCCTGCTGACACTTTTAATCTTAACACTGCCTCCCCCCGATTAACCACACTCTTATCCTCAAGGTTGAAAATCCGTTGTAAAGTTGGGAAACCTTCACTGCAATTCTAGCTAATCCTCTCATAAAGCTTCTTGTGCCCCTCTCCCTTCCACTAGACCAGAACTTCATTAATGGCCCTTCCCTTCTTTTGCACCATCCTGTGATCCAAAATGGACTCGTTTCCCTCTCACCCCTGTTTTTAGACATGCCCTCCGGCAGATGTACTGGTGCAATGGATGAATCAGGGCACCTTCGAAGAAGAGATATATGAAACGTAGTATGTATTTTTTACCCTCATCAAAAGCTTCAATGTGTATGCCACTGGCCCTACCTTTGCCAATACATCGTAAGGCCTAAAATAAGAAGGAGACAACTCATCAGATGTTCTATTCTTTATTGATCTTTGTCTGTATGCTTGCAGTTTCAAGAACACCCACTCACCCACTTGAAACTCTCTTTCACTTATCCCTTTGTCATCCGACTGATAGCCTTTTGCAAATTACTCTACAAAACCTTCAACATCTCTTCCCTTGTTGTAAAGCTTCTGTCAATAGTTTCAATGTACGAATCTCGTGGTAAGTAAGGTAGATGCAGCAAAGGAGCTTGACCATATATTTCTTTATACGGCATCATGTTTATGACTGAATGGAAGGTGGTATTATACAACCATTCGGCCATTGGAAGCCACTTACTCTAGCTTTGAGGGTACTATAAGGTAAATGCTCGAAAATAGTTCTCAAGACATCTATTTACAACTTCACTTTGACCATTACTTTATGGATGGTATGAAGATGAAGACTCTGGCCAACCCCCTATTAACCCATAAATTCCCTCCATAAGTTACTAATGAATAACAGGTGCCTATCACTGACAATATTGGTTGATGCCTCGTAAAGCTTGTAGATTTAGTCTATAAAGACTTGTGCTAACGCAACAACAATAATAGGATGTGCTAGTGACACGAAGTGAGCATACCTGCTCATTCTGTCCACAACAACCCATATCATATCCTTTTCATTTAACCTCGACAGACCTTCTATAAAGTGCATTGCCACACTATGCCATACACCTTGAGGAACTGGTAATGGTTAGAGTAATCCTAGTGACATAATGTTATCATTTTTACATCTCAAACACAGCTCACATTTGAGTATGAAAGCCTTAATGTCACGTAACATACCCTTCCAATGAAATAATGCTTTAATTCTCTTCTTTGTTGCCTTGAACCCCGAGTGACCCCCAACAGGAAACGTTTGTAGCCACTCCAAAATCATTATCCTAGTCTGAAGTGTAGAGCCTATCACTAACTTGCCCTTTCTGGTCAACATTCCATTGGTCCACCTATACTTTAAATGCTTTTTAGGGAGCTACTGTATTTAACTAATTAACTCAATTAATTTCGAGTCTTGCTCCCACTCCTTTTTTATCAGGTTCTATAGCTTCGAAGAAATGCCTGAAACCGACATCTATAAGAGTTCTTCGTGTGTGGCATGAGGAAGAGCATCATCCATTGAATTCTCCCTTCCCTTCTTATACTGTATTTCGTAACTCATGCCTATAAGTTGGTTAACCACCCAAATTGGCTTGGGGTAGATAACTTTTATTCTAGTAGGTAACGAAGGCTCTTTTAGTTTGTTCTAATAAAAAATGGTTGTACAGCTAAGTAAGAATGTCACTTCTGACAACAACTGGTTCCTTGGTGATAGCCTTGCAAATGTACGCTATGGGATGTTAACCTTGGATCAAAACTACACCAATGCCACATTGTGAAGCATATGTTTCTATAGCAAACAATTTTCTTAGGTCTGGGAGAATCAAAATCAGGGCTGAAGTGAGTGCTTCCTTCAATTGCTTGAGAGCACCCTCAGTCTCTTGATCCCATTTAAAGCCCCCTTTCTTTAACAAATTCATGAGAGGACGAGCTATGCCTGTGTAGCCCTTCACAAATCTTCTGTAGTACCTTGCCATGCTTAAGAAGTTGCACACATGTTTCACACTCTTAGGGGTGGGCTATTATTGCACAACCTCGAGCTTCTTCGAATTAGTACAAACTCCTTTAGCAGAAATATAGTGGCCCAAGCATTCAATCTGGCTGGCTGCTAGAACACATTCCCCCATGTTTATGACATACTGGTGTTGCCTAAGAATATTAAAAACTCTTTTTAAGTGCTTTAAGTGTCTTCACCATTCTTACTATGAATAAGGATGCCATCAAAGAATACAAGCACAAATTTCCGCAATGTTCCTTAAATATGTGGTTCATGGCATTTTGGAACGTCGGCGGGGCATTCGACAACTCGAATGACATAACCAAAAATTCATAGTGGCCGGAGTTAGAGCTGTCAAAACGAGCTCGGCCCATCGGGTTGAGTTTATAAATTTTTGACCCATTTAAATTCGGGCCTAGGCGGCCCGGCCCACCAACTCGCGGGTTATGTGGGTTCAACCCGGACAACCCGCGGGTTATCCGTTTAACCCACTTAAAAAATTTTTTTAAATAAATATTTTTAATACATAATACATATTCACTTATTTAGAATTTCAAATATTCTATAATCTATATTCTATACTATTATTATATTACTTATTGTCTTACTTTATATATTTACTATTTTTCTGTTATAACGATGAAAATGTGTTATCATTTTCTATAATATAGGAAGATTAGAGCCTTAAAAACTTGTCAAATGTCAAAATAAATTGGTGCTTTAATGCCATTTTCATTCCTATCTTCCAAAGGTTATTTTGTAACATAATAGTTTAAGATAGGGAAATTGTAGGTGTTTTATATTTTTTATTTGATAATTGCTATTATTCATAAAATGATATCTAATTATACATTGATTATCAAAATTTCTAGTGATTGGTATTTTGGTTACAACAAATGAGCAAATGAATATTGAAATTTGAATAAAAAAAGTAAAAAAAAAAAGGAATTTCTGGCTAATTTTACAAAAAAAAAAATTAGTGCGTGCTGGTGGGCTAGCCCGTTTAGCCTACCAGCCCACACCTAGGTGGGCCAGGTTGCCAATTTGTTAGCCCGTTTATAAACGGGTTGGCCCGACCCGACCCGACCCGACCCGCATAACATTGAGCCCGCCGTGGGCCAGCCCAAACCCGGCCCGCCAGCCCGTTTTGACAGCTATAGCCGGAGTGTGTTTGAAACGCTATCTTGTATCTATCTTCCTCCCTCACACATATCTGGTGGTAGCCGGATTTCAAATCTAGCTTGGAGAATACCCTTATCCCCCCGAGTTCATCAAAAGGTCTTCAATTAGTGGGATTCGAGTATCTATTCTTGATGGTAAGCTTGTTCAACATTATGTAGTCAACGTAGAGCCTCCACCCACCATCCTTTTTCTTAACTAAGACTACTGGGGATACAAAAGGTGATGAGCTAGTCTGAATCACCCCTTTATGCAGCATTTCATCAACAAGACCTTCAATCACTGATTTTTGCATCGCAGGGTAATGGTATGGGTGCATGCTTACAAAATTGGCACCTTCCTGAAGAGGTATGGCATAATCAAAATCAGGTTTACCTGGTGGCAATCCCGTTGGTTCTTTTGTAAGCTCAGGATATTCTTCCAATAGAAACTATGCCTCACCATTAACTGTGCTTTCCTCCCCCAAGTTTAAAGCATAACAACATCCTTTTTCCTGCCATGGGGTCACTTGGATAAAATATGTTTGCTCATCCCTTACTTGTGACTATCCCTTATCCATCTTCGATAATTAATTCTTCACACCCCTGTAAGCAGTCAACTCGATATTCTTACCATTACTCATAAACTCCATAGTCAAATTTAAACATTCCCAAGTGATGGATCCCAACGTCTTGAGCCACTACATTCCCAAGATCAAGTCGCATCCAACCAAGGGAAATAAAATAACATTTGTTGAAAAGCACTAGCCCTCCATAGACTAAGTGAACCCCTCGATCATCCTTGTACCATGAACTTTTCCCCCTTTACCGTTGTAACTTGTAGTGGTTGCATCTTAGTAACCTTAGCTAATGATATCTTATTGAACTTGTTACTAATAAAATTATGTGAACTCCTAGTATCAAAAGAATGTGTAGCATCCTAGTCCTTATTGTGCCTTTAATCCTCATTGTGTTAGCCCCCCCACTCACATTGTCGAGGACAGAGTTGAGGGATACCATAGCCTGTTGTTCATCACTTCCTGCTTCATCCTTGTCATCACTTCTAGTCCATTCCTTTGTGTCACCATTGCGTCTTCCACTTCCATGAAGAGCACTTGCCCCTTCTGTCGCTATGAATAGTTATGACCGGAAACGAACTTCTCATGATAGAAGAAACAAAGGTTCTTGGTCTAGTGTTCTTCTAACTTTACTGGAGACATTTTCATTTGAAACTAGTACCCTGGTTTTCCTAGCACCCCTCTTTGATCCTGATAAGTCCCCTAAGATCAAGGTGACGTCATTGTGCCTTTCTTCAAATCAGAAACCAGTGTTTTGGTCTTGGCATTACTTCCAAGGCTCATCTCCTTGATCTTGGCTAAACGGGTTGCTTCTAAGACTGTTCTTGGGTTGAACAGTCTCACATCCCATGCCAATTCTTCCTTCAGACCCCCTAAGGTAACAATCTAACTTTTGCTTCTCTGTCAAATTACTCTTGTAAGAAATCTTTTCAAACTTTTCTTGGTATTCGTTGAGACTTTCCTTCTATTTTAACTAAACCAGTTCTTCCAGAGGGCGTTGGAAGGTGGCATTGAATCTAATGTGTATACCTTCTGCGAACGTTGGCCAAGAAACAGGGTCCCTAGAGCTTTTCTTGAAACCGTCGTACAATTGGTAACCAACTTCGTCTAGAACCAAGCTTGCCATGGTGACCTTGTGATCTTCCAATGTCTTATCCTAGTCAAAATATCTTTTGCATTTTGACAGCCAGCCCACTAAGTCGTCCTTCATAAACCTTGGCAAATCCATCTTTGTAAAACGTGTTGGTGCTTGGTAATTTTCCTCTCTGAGGATTCGCATTATGATGCAAGATCTCCATTCGTTGTTGCGACAACTGAATCACGGAGTCCTGAATGTAAGTCATTTCACCATTTACATCAGCATGTCATTAGTCTGCCAAGGCATGGAGTTCTCCCATCCTGACCTCGACCTCATGTAGGACTACCTGTGAGCATGTGGCTAGGGGTGGCAATGGGGTGGATTGGGGCGGGTTTTTTAATACCCATCCTCGCCTCGCACACTTATTATCTACCTTGTCCTCGCCCCGTTACCTCGCGGGTTTTTTTTTTATTTTGCTCTATCCCCGAACCCGCAGGAAATTTTAATACCCTGCCTCGCCCCGAAATCATATTATTTAATGGCCTTTTCTCATATTCGAACCCGAACTCGACCCACATTAGTTGACAATATGAATTTTTTTTTTGGTGAAAAAGGGAAATTCATTTAGAGAAAAACAAAAAGTCATACAAGCTTTTAAACATTTAAAACAAGGGGGCAACATGTAAAACAATATAATTTTTAAACATAACATTCATAAACTTATCATAACAAATCTCATTATACAATACTCAACAAAATTAATTCAAAAAACACAATAGTCAGCAATTTGTTAAGATACACATCAACATTAAAAAAATCTCATTCATGATTCATAAACCTCCAAAAAGTTGTCATGCTTAACTTCATTAATCCCATTTATACATTCTGAGCACTGCACTGAGTCTGAGTATGCATTCCAGATAGGTAGAGACCACTGCATTTGAGATGGCAATATGTTAATGCACCAAGACAAATGGCCAATAGTGTACTCTTCGTCAATTACAAAAAATTGGTAATTGTAATATTACTAATTGTAAATATTCGTAACTTCATAAAAAAAATCATAAACTTCACTTGATTGCCAATTAATACACTTCACTTGATTGAATGATTGCCAATTAAATATGTATTCAACTATTAGAAAGGCGAAAGTGACGAAGATAATTGGTAATGAACTAATAATATGCCATTGAATATCAACAAAAAACTTGAACAGGAAATATATATGTATATAGACACACACACCCCTATCCACAAATAATATATTTTATACAAACTACATGTATTTTAGTTGTTATAATATATTTTAGTTATTTTGACATAGAACATTAGATTCGATGTCTTTGAGAGAAGAAAGGTTGATAGTCTTTATATAAAGCCATTTTGTTACTCATTGCTCTCAACATTGTCATAACACATTAACCCTCAAAGTATTTCTCATATATAAAAGGGAGATGTTTCCAAGTCTCATAATAATGAAATATAATTTAGCCAACTAAAATTTCAAATAAGAAAACAAGATTTCAAAAATAAATTATTCACACGAAGAAAGTGGCTGCCATCTACTTAAACCAATCATTTGAATCATACATCAGTAACTTCTGTATTAATTGATTAAAAAAATATTATTAACGCTAAATTTTTATATGAAATTTAAAAAAGACAAAATATTAAACATTTAAATTATTCCTGAACATTTATCATCTATTTCCATGTCATCATTAATAGTAGCTTAACATTGAGAAGAAGATGTGCCATCATCTATGAAAAAGTTTAAAGTTTAAAAAATCAAATACTAAATTGATGTAAATTAAATAAATATTATTTCAAAAAAAGAAACAAAAAAATGTGTAACCTTTTATTTCCTTAGCCAACAACCAATTTTGAGCACACATTAAAGCTTCCAATGTCTTTGGGTGCAACCTATTATGAAGAGGGCTCACCAATCTACCACTTGTACTAAAAGCAGATTCTGAAGCAACAGTAGATACTGGAATGGCTAGCAAGTCTCTTGCAATTGCTTGAAGAGTTGGATATTTAACACCATTAAGTTTCCACCAAAGCAAAATATCAAAGTCAGCTCATCGTGGTAAAATTTCTTCTTCTAAGTAATGATCCAACTTTATTCTAATATAAGAAATCCTAGATCTCTTCTTATTTCTCATAAACTGATCATAACCAGTCAATCTATCATCCACAGACAGTGTGCTATCTGATTGTCCAGAAGATTCATCTTTCCCAAGTGAATTTGGCCTTAATTGATATTCACTCACCAAATCATAACATAAATGATCAATCACATCAACTTGATTTGATGAATCACTACCATAAATTTAGGGAAAATAATACTCAAGTAAAGTCATCTTATATCTAGGATCCAAAACCGCAGCAACTCCCATAATGCCATGAATCACATCCCAATATTTTTTAAATTTACCTAGCATAAATGATGCCATATTCCTTATAACATCTATTAGAGATTTTAGTCAATCATTCAATGATAGTTTTATCTCACAAATTTGAGCAAAATACATATTGGCTGTAGGATATTTTGTTCCTGAAAATAATTCAGTAACATTATAAAAAACCTCCAACCATTTGCATACATCTTTTTCTAATTCCCATTCATCTTCACTAGGCAATATCTTGTACTTAGAGTCTTGTTGTTTCAAGCAAGCAAAAACATCCTTATACTTTATAACAACTTCAAGCATTAAGAATGTTGAATTCCATCTTGTTGGACAATCAAAAATTAATTTCTTAATAGAAGGAATGTGCAATTGTTTAGCAGTTTCTTCAAACTTTTCCTTTCTTTTAGATGTTGCACCCCAATATATCTGTAATACCCATTATTTTTTTTTAAGTTATAAGTATTTAAGAATTTTGATAAATTTATTTTGAAAAAAATAAATTCCCTATCAGTTTAATTTTTGTATACTCGTTTGTGCATATTGTTGAAAATATAAATTTTTAATTATAGATTCTATAAATTGTGGGATATAATGGATGATATGATATGGAATTAATCCCATTAAGTAAATATACAGTTCAAAAGTGGAATCTAGAATGAAAACTGGTAAGTGAGACTGGTAGATGAAATAGTATAGGAGAATGGTAGATGAAAACTGGTAAGTGAAACTGGTAGATGAAATAGTATAGGAGAATGGTAGATGAAAACTGGTAAGTGAAACTGGTAGATGAAATAGTATAGGAGAATGGTAGATGGAATAGTAGCAAATAGTACCATAATTTCTCCTATAAATAGGCCCTTCCATTTCAATTCAAAACACACACCTTCAGTTTCTCTTCTCTCCTTTCCTCAAAACTTCTCTTGCTCCGGCGTTAGGGCTCTGAGATTCTAGGTCTTTCTTCCTTAGCCTAGATCCAAGGTAAGAATACTATGCCCCTTTTCTGTGCCATTCAGATTTTTAAAAGTTATTTTCTTAAGTATGCTCTGTGGTTGCGGCTTTGGCCGATCTTCCACATCAGAAAAACTGTCCTTAGCTACCTATATGTTGTTTTGATTCTCTGATTACCGAAATAGAATGTAAACTGTGAAGAATACATGTCTAGGAAAGTTCTGGCTAAGGAAAGACATGGTTGTTAAGTGTGTCCATTGGGACTCTCCACTCTTTCCTGGGAACTTACCTGGTGTACTCTTTTACAGATTATATTCTCTATTTCTGGTATGAATAGTACCTGTACGTATGAATAGTAACCGTATGTATGAATAGTAACCGTATAAATGAATAGTAACTATATATAAATAGTATTTATATGTATTGTTGAATAGTACATATACGTGTACATTTTTATATGTATTTTTGAAAAGTACACGTACGTATACGTGATTATATGTATTAAAGAATTATATTAATTGAATCCATTAAATGTAATTGTGTAGATTTAAAGAAGATATAGTAACTTGGATTTCAGGTGAGTAGCTAACCTACTTGGATACTTATTTAATTATATGAATAGTCCAAGTAATTTACATATTCAGAGTATATCTACTATTACCTTTGACTGAATATTTTAATTAATATGGCTGTGTGCCGAATATGATTATGGTCATATGCTATGGCTGTGTGCCGAATGTGAATATGGCTGTGTGCCGAATATGATTATGGTCATATTTATGGCTGTGTGCCGAATGTGAAAATGGCTGTGTGCCGAATATGAATATGGCTGTGTGCCAAATATGATTATGGTCATATGCTATGGCTGTATGCCAAATGTGGAGATAGCTGTGTGCCGAATATGATTATGGTCATATTCTATGGCTGTTTGTCGATTATAAGTATGATATGATTTTACTTATGCATTTTATACATATACTTGTGTATTGTTAATCACTTGATGATTATCTGTAATTAAGTTTCTATCCTTGTAACGTTATCTATTCATTGAGATTATTATCTCATATTGTGGTGGATATATTTTTTTTCAGATCCTGAGATTAACGAAAAACATCTGTCTGAGCAGTAGCGCAAGTTCAATATCCTAACCCTCTTTGCTTCAAGGGTTGGTGTTTATTTGAATTAAAGCTGTTTCTTCAGTTTTAAATTCTAGAAAGCTCTGCAGTCAAATAGGACATCTAGGAGGAAGTGGTTATTGTACATAATTATGTTATTACAGTACTTTAAGTTTACTGTATGTTTTGTAAGATTGTAGCTTATTAAGTAAAATCAGAGTATTTAACTAAGATAAGTCTTTGTTATATTATTACTCTCACATTTTAGAATGATTATTATATGGAGCTAAAAGCATAGGCTTACAACTAGAGAGTATCTCTAGGTTGTGCCGGTCACGTACCATTTTGAGGGTCGTGACAATATCATACTTTCATGAATCTTTTCAATCCTCCCTTAATCACCTTTAGTCCATATTTCACAATAAGATTTAGAATATGTGCACAACAACGCATGTGAAACAAACAGCCATGACATATTAATTTTTCAAGTTGCAACTTGTCCAACAATAATTGCACTAAAGCATCATTAGTGGAACAATTATCTAAAGTTATTGTGGACAACTTTGTGTTGATGTTCCAATCCATCAAAGTATCAATCAATGCTTCACATAACACATCACTTGTGTGTGGGCAAGGGACATAAACAAACCTAAATAACAATAAAGTTTGAAGTACATTAATTGATATTTTCATATAATTTCTAAAATGTAATTAATTAAATTTTAGCATATGAAACTAAAAAGTGTACCTTAATATTCAACTTTGTAGTGTCCACGAGCTATCAATTAAGTGAGCTGTGATAGTCATGTATCCCCTCTTCTGGTTAGAAGTCCACATATCAGTTGTGATTGCAACTCTACCTTCATTTTTCTCTAACATCTTCATTGTTCTTGATTTTTCAACATCATAAATATTCAAAACGTCACCTTTCATAGTATTGCGAGAAGGCATTTTGAATAAAGGTTGAAGAGAATTGGAATATCTTTTAAATCCTGTGTGCTCAACCATGCTAAGAGGATACTCATGCATAATAATCATCCTAGCTAATTCTCTCTTTGAAACTCCTTGTTCAAATATGCCAGCTTTTAACTCTTGCCCGCTCCCTTTGGAAAAATTATTAGTCAGAATTGTTTAACGCAAATCCTTCACTCCCTTTCTCTTACATCTATCAAGATGACTATGCAAATATTTTGTCCTATTCCTTGTGTTTTCTCATAACAATTTGGAGCAATAATTACATTTGGCCTTCCATTCTCCATGAACTTGAAACCTAATAAAATATTGCCACACTACACTTTGAAGCTTTGAATCTCCTTCTACATCATCTTGCACTTGTGTCTCCTTTCTTGATTCACTTGCTTGTGTTGTTGGTGTAGAACTATCACCCACTTTACTTACTTTATTACTACTATATATCCATTAAACATTTGTTTGAAGCATCTTCCATTTTAAAAAACTATTAAAACTATTAAAAAAAGTCCTATTAGTATAATAAGCCAAACCAAAAAAGGTAAATATATAGAACCAAATCCTAAATTATGTTTAAATACTAAACCAAATCCTAAATGAACTAAGAGAATTTGGTTTATAAACAATTTCAGTAACTGCACAGAAAAACTTGACCACTAAGCTCGAAAGAGAACTAAAACACACAAAATGATAAAGTTTATTGCCACTGCCATGTTTCATTCCCTTCTCTATTAAATTTATTGCCTTTACTCTGCCATAAATATAAATTCTAATATAAAAAAACTGCATTTAACATTAATACCACAAATGAAATAATTGAATAAAAATGATTAAGAAAATAAAATAACATGTAAAATTATATTTAATGTATGGATGTATTGTACAGAAAAAAATTTGGAATCAAATAACTAAATCCAAATTAGTTTATACCAATTGTATGTTTATAACAGAATGCTCTATTCAACAACTCAAACCAAAAGTTATCATTCTTACCTTTGAAATCAATAATAAAAAAGGTTAAGTAGCCATCATGCCATCTATATCACTATTATTTTAAGGGAGGAGAAAATCTAAAGAGTCTAATTCTAAATTCATTATGTTAGCATAACTCTTTCTCTGATCCTCGGTCTTTTCATTTTCATTTGATCCTCGGTTCGAACTTAACTCAGTTTGCCTCTTGTATTGTGCTTTAATGCTACATAACCACTGTATTTCAAAAATAGTCATGTAAATGATAAAATGAACAACAATTGTATTGCTGAAAACATGTTTGACTTAGAATAATTTCATAGTCTTTTAAAGTTTACTATTGAGGTTAAGCTACATTTGGAAATTGTAGCTGTCCACTTGATCCCATAATAGTCTCAGCAATATGAAATTCTTCAAGACAAAAGCGAAACTGGCTTTTAACAGTAAAACTATCCAATGTCTTAACATTCACATGATAATTTTTTGGTTATAACTTGGATTTAAAATACTAGAGGGTAAGTGGTAACAAAAAAAACTAAAGAGATGTTGAATGAACTATTACACAGATTTATCAACCAGTCTGTGAATTAGCTGTTGTATAAACACCATCCATTTTCGCTTGGCAAACATCATGGGTGTTTTTTTTAATTATTAATATAGGGAATCATTTATGAACTGATATCTCTGCTCTCTGCCTATTCATTCTTCTCTGCTTCATCACATTTCATTTATGAACTTATATCACTCTTTTTTTGCTATTGCCCACTCTACGTTACTTTACTGGACTATTCTCACAGATTCTTAGATATACACATGATGAAGTCAAACTACTTTTTCAAAAGCCCCATCTTTTTCAAAAGGCAGCACACAGAGTTTTGCTAGCACTAACAAAAGTTAAAGAAAATAAAAAAGAAGAAGAAGAACAAGAGGACATTACTAGATTATAGATCGAGAGGCAGCGTTGGTGACTGGGTCAGCAAGGAGAAGAAGAAGGCCAAATATGTCAAGATGCCGAGCTCGAGAGACGACAGATGATGAGATCACGAGAGAAGAGAGGAATGGGGAATAGCAGTAGAGATCACGAGAGAAGAGAGGAATGGCCGAAGGCAAAATGGCCAAATGGAGTCCCGAGTCTGGATTCTGCCATTTTGGCTCTGGAGAGTAGAGATTGAAAGTGGAAAAAATGAAAGAGGAATGAGGAAAGATCAAAGATTGAAGGCTGTTGGCTAAACTTTTGAAGCAATCAAGCAAAACCCTAAATATCTGATATATTTATTTATATATTATTTATATACTAAATGTAAAATGGCTGATATATTAATTTATATATATATATATATTATATAAATATATATAAACAATTAAACATATATATATATATATATATATATATAAAATACATTCGGGGTGGGGACGACACTGCCTCATCTCCACCCTGAACCCGCAGTAGTATATTCGGGGTCTCTCTGAACCCGCCCTGTTTCCCGGTCAATTATTGAATTACCCGACCCGAACGGGTCGGTCCGGGCCGGGTTAGTCAGGTTCGGGTGGAAATTGCCATCCATACATGTGGCATCAGCCATAGCAGCAAGATTGTAGCTCTGATACCTATAATACGAGTACAAATTTTTGTTTGGTCAAGATTGAAATTAAGTCACAATAATCTTAAGAATAGAGGGCAGTAACGATGAAGATAGGCAAACTCTTTATTTTGGTGTTTTATATTGGGTCTAATTCTACTTGAAAATTTATATATACTTAAGTAAGCTATATTGTGAAGAAATTATAAGTTTAATTATATATGTTCTTTTAATAAAAATTTGTAGCATTAATCTTAAATTGTCAAGAAATTCATAGGTCTAAAATTAAGCAAAGAAAGCTCAAATTCCCTTCCAGTTGAATATATATAAAATAAGAATATGTAAAGGCATGTAATTATCTAGGAACCAATGATTTTGTTGAGAATATAGAAGCTAAACATAAGAGGGATCAAGGAAAATAAGGAAGTCTAGGATTTCATTATTAAATAAGAAGGTATCCAAACTTAGATGTATTGTATGTTGAAACAGAGAAGAATAGCAACAACAAAGAGAACAATTTGCCAAGCCTAGTTTTCAGTCAAAAGGATTTGTTTTCCATGATTTCAGCAAATGAGGTAGTTAGTTTTTCATAAAAGCACTCTTTTAATGTTATTAAAGTATTTGATATGATTCTTATAAAGTATTTGAGATGAAATTTTATGTTATGTCAATATATATGTTAGTTTCTCCATGAGTTTTATTATGATTTTTATATGCTAAAAGAGAGGTTCATTCCACATGAGTGAATGAAAGCTTATGTTTGTTCCACATAAGTGAACAAAGCAATATTATACAATAGTCCCATATGAGTGGACAAGAACCATTATAGTTGTAACATTCCGATACTCCAAGCTATTACTTATGGTGAGTAACCATTATAGTTGTAACATTCTGATACTCTAAGCTATTACTCATGGTGAGTCTGACGTGTAACTTAAGGGCAAGGGAAAAATTTTTGGAACCAAATTTAACGTTGGGATCAAAGTGAACATTTTTAGTTTTGGGGGTAGGAAATTTTGGAAATCATCCAAAGTACTTGCAGGATTACTAATATATTTTAAATATTAGATTTAAGGACTCACTTGAGTCTTTCAAAAGGATTTTTTTAAAGATTATGATGAAATAAATAAATTGAGACCTCATTGGTGTTTCTAAGTGAAGATTGAGGGATGGAAATTCTTATATAGTGTTGTGGATGTGTGTGTAATATATTTGAATTAAGGAAAATTCTTACCTTGCCTTCATTCATAGTTTGCTTACAAGACCAACCCATGGCAATTTGGTAGTCTTACCCTCTTAGTGTGTGTATGTATATGGCTCACACACATTAACTTTTTTTTTTTAATTCTCTCCCTCTCATGTGTTCCCTTTATCTCCCGTGCCCTAAGATCCCACCCATCTCATGCCCTTTCCTTCTACCAAGACCACCACCCAAACCCTTTGACCACCTTCCTCTGCCGTGGACTTGACCTTCCGATGACTAGACTTCGTCGGAGCACCATGGGTTGAGGTGAGTTTGCTCTTTGTCCCATTTTCTACATATTTTCGAGTTTAAGGATGTTGCGGCTGAAATGGTTATTAAATGTAGTTGTTTAAGCTTGGATGTTGTTCTTAAATGCTCTTCTATGTTGGATGATACATTTGAAACAAGAAATTGGCTGAAAATCACCTTGAAAGATGGATTTTTAATAGTTTGAAATCTATATCAGAAAAAGTTAGGTTTGGGGAAAATTTTGAATGAATTGGGATTGAATCTTGGAAGTATTTTTAGCACTGATGGTTGGGGATGTTGCTTAATGATTGGGAGTGAGTCCTGGAAGCAAAAATCATGAATTTTGGTGAAGAACCGAGCTGTGAATGGAAGAAAATCAAGGAATAACCAAAAATCGTGAAAATAGAGCACAATTTTGTCATCGTACCACTTTAAGCAAGCAAATTTCCCGCTTAGGTGCACAGGTGATAGAAAGCTTCAGTAGTTTTTAATGAATTTTCAAATGGTCATAACTCTACCGTCCAGACTCCATTTTTAGCAAATTTTATATCGTTGGAAAGCTCATTGCGTCTAGTTTCTAATAAGACAAGATTCAATTGAAAATTCCATACCGTTTGGGAGTTATAACCAAAATAGTGATTAAATGTCAAAACAAGTGATAAAGTGTTTCCTATTTTGTGACCTTAACATGTTTTTACATGGTTACCTTATAGAAATGAATTCTTTGAGGCGCCTTCCACATTTATTGGGATGGAATGGCTAGCCTGAAGTAGAGGTGAAGGACTTCTACTCTACCTTGCTTGATTCCTTTCTTATTGTATATTTATTCATATACATATTTTGTGTAATTTCAAATTATGAGCTAAGCATGAATTTTCCATAAATGTGTTATGTGTGGTGGCTTGAAAGGAATGATCTTCTATATGTATAAATATGCGTATATATGTGTAATGTAATGTATGTGACTGTCTTGGAAATTTATGGGAATTGTTATTCTCAATGATGATTGAGGGTTTTAACCAAGTAGTTCAATCTGTGTGGTACATATATATGTTTCCTTGAGACCAAATGGGATGCATGGTTGCTCCTATGTGAATAGGTATAAGAGTGCCATCATATAATTATATATTTATGCACATTCATACACCAAGATGCAAAAGCACCTAGGGAGTGTGTATGTGTATACATAGTTGACCATTTTTAAATCATGAGTAGTGAAATGTGGACAAACATATAAACATGAAATATCACATTTTAGTTTCAAAGGAACACACATGTATGTTTGTGCATGCATCAACCCTTGAGGTTTATATAGAAAATTATGTACACACATATTCACACAAAATAGTGTCATGAGTTGTTATTCCATACGTTTGGGTATAGATGTACATATTTATATATGAAAATACACACACACACATATACACAAAAAAGCATGCAACACACATAGCTCGCCTGTCCACACTATATATATATATTCAAATATGGTTATGGTTGCCAAGAGAATTGAGTCTAATTATGCTTAGTGTATTGTTGAAAATATGATTTGACTACGTTTATCTTCTTTGGCTTATTGTAACCTCATGATACTGAGGTGTGGCACTTGACATACTTATTTCACGTTGTGATATGATTCTTGCTATGACTTGATTGGATTCCTCTATAGTTATGGTTGTATGGTTAGTCAAGTCTGAAGTAGTTTCCTATTTTATATCATGGATTGGTTGGATACTTGTGGTTTGATGATATCAATCTATTATAAGATGTTTGGTCTTGTGTGGTCAATTATGACCTTATGTTTTGAGGCAAACTGTGTTATCGCCTTGAGTTCTTTGTGAATAGACCTATGATGTGAATAAGTGAGTATATCTCTAACTGCATGTATGATCGTATACATACTTCTTCATATATTTATATTATGTTTACATGCAAAGATAGGATAAAGTTTTCCTCACTAGGTCAGTATGACTCAACATTTTCAGGTGCGAAGGAAGCTTAGCAGTGGTATCAAGTATCGTGATAGGCTCCCTTTCGTTCAGGGATATGGCATGAACTCCTTTCTCTCCTTTCTTTCGTTTCACTCTGGACATGCTCTGTAATTGGGTAGATTAACTAGGTTGTGTATGTGGATGAGGTTGTGTATGTGGATGAAGGCTTGATTCTTACTATGGTTTACGTATTGATTGACTATGTGCGTGAATCGTGATCGAGTTGACATAATGGGAAATAAATTGTTCTGTTGATTTCATTCCATGTCAAAAGAAAAAATTAACAAATTGGCTTATGAAGTTAAATTAATAAGATTTTCTTTTACATTATTGTGGGTTTTGGGTAGAAGTAAGGCTTACGGGAAAGGGGTTGAGTGCTCTTATATGACAGTCACATGCCCGGATCTTGGGATGTGACAATAGTGCACTATAGTCCCACATAATTGGACATGATTTTACTCCTAGTTCTACATGAGTGAATTATATGAGTGAATTATGAGATGATATTTTATGTTTTACTCCTAGTTCCACATGAGTGAATTGAGAGATGATATATTATGTTTTACTTCTAATTCCACATGAGTGAATTAGAAGGTGATATGAAGAAAGCTTGCTCCAATTCTACATCAGTAAATATGGAGTTTATGATGTTGTTTTTAAGATGCGTTTCTTGAAATGTTCATGGGGAAATCTAACTTCTGTTACGTTATTGTGCTTTTATAACTAAAATAGTAATGAAGTTGTTTTCTTAAAGTAAACTAGCTACTGAGATATTTATATCTCACTTTTATATGTTTAAATAACCATTTCAAGGACCAAAGTGAAAGAGAGAACAATAGAGGCTAAATAAGAGGATATTATGTAGTAATATATGTAAATGTTAAACATTTTGTAGAAATGTATTAAAGATAGAAAAGAAAGATTTAATGATGTTCATGTATATGCCTAGAATGCATAAGTTTAGATGGTAATAGTAGTAGAGAATACATTTATATGTATACTGAAAATCCAAATACTAGACTTTTTAATGTGATGTAATAGAACGCTAGTAAAAAGAGTGTTATCTTTGTAATCTAAAGCTTACATTATGATATGAACTTATTCAATCTATGGTTGGTTACCTTGGATAACATGAGTATATTATATTCTTTATTAAGATTATATTAGGAAATAATTAGATTAGTTTGATTATGAAATGTAGAAGAGAAAAATAGACAAGTAGCAACAAGTTTTATTAGAAATATATAATTGAAAGACTTACAGTCAAGCGAATGTTTTAAACCAGCTGATCGACAAGTTTTGGGCAAATATTATTATTCAAACCTGCTACTTATTCCATTTACCCTTTTTACTTAAGCAAATATTCATTTATGAAATTTTACAGGAAAATGAAATAAATAGAAAAATAAAATAAGGTACAAGAATACAAATATTTATAAGGTTTAATTCAAATTATTCTTCACTTCTAATAAATACGCCAACTATCATTAAAATTGATTTTAAAATTATAAATAAACAAGAACATTACACGTTGCTCAAAGAGTATGTCACTAGGAGAGGTTAAGCATTAATGATGCTTCAATGCCAAAGTACTAAGTTTTAGAAAGGCTTGGCACACGCTTACCTTGAACATATGATGTTTATGCATTCTTTAATAACTTAACTCCTTGTACTGAAATTATGTAGAAATGAATGGTTAAGAGAGTTAAAAAAAATAATAAACTTTTAAGCAGACAACCTCCCTTGTCATTTTTGCTTCTGATAATCTTCTCTTGCAAATTGGAAATAGGCTTTTAGATCAACAAGCAACCAGCAACCAAAGAGGCAATCTAGATATCTTGGTAATTTTGTTTTGTATCAACATATTTTCTTTCATGAAGTGACTTTGAATAGAATTTCATATATTCTACTAGTCAAACCTATTCGTGTTATTTTGGGGTTTACACCATGTTTTACAGCTTCTTCATCCTTTTTTTTTTTCAACAGATTTTTGGTTCCAGCTTTGAAACGGCCATGAAAGTAGCCAGCACACTTTCCTGCTATGGTCATTGAGTTATGGGAGAAGACATGTTTCTGTGCCAAAGCCAAGGGTGAGAGTGCTTGAACATGAATGAAAAATACACTAATAAAAGGGTCACGTAATTATAGGCACATCATTTTCAAGGAATAGCTACTAGAGAAGAACGGAGTTTTTCTCCATTTTAGCCTTGTATTAAAAGTAGCCTAAATCATTAGGTGTGGTCTACTGGTGATAAGGTCTTAGGTTCCAATCCTTCATGATGGGGACCCCAAGGCACCACCAATGTCTATCCATTTGGCCCACCAAAAAAGAAAAGAAAGTCACCCATCCCAGACCGTGTGAGAATTGAAATGGTCGAATTCTAGCAGTGACCACCATGGAGCTAAATCTTTTAGGAACAGACAAATTCCATCTTCTAGCTGGTTTCGACTTTAAAGAAACTCCTACCCTTCTCTCTACCACAAAATATTTACACTAAGAGTAGATCACTAATTTGATCTCCAAATGATTACAATTGTCTCAATTTAATCTCTCAAAAATTGTACTTGTTTCAGTTTAATTCCTCTTTTTGTCAATATAACTTTTAGCAATAAAAATTAAGATTTAGCAATAGTAAATTTTGTGATTTAACAACAAAATGAACTAGATTAATACAAATGTAATTTTTCAAGAATTAAATTGAGACACCTAATCTTTCAAAGACTAAATTGAAAAAAATGTAATCTTTTAAAGACTAAACAAATAATTTACTCTAAAACTAAAGAAGCATCTCTATGAATGACATGGGAGCATGACATCACCTTAAACCAATCATGGACCCACAAACACTAAACCTTCATGATGAACTCGGCTCAGTATGTACAGAAGGCAGATCATGCAATGGACTCCTTGAACACAAGTCAAATGATGATAGTACAAATTTGGTGATTGATCTATGTGCATAAATTCATAAGCTGAATACCATCATAGAATTCAAAATAAGTTATAGAGAACTTTCTCATGAAAGGAATCAAAAATTAAGAAGCAATTGTCCAGTTCTGTTTCCTTGACCTCTGTACCTAGCTAAGCAGTTTCATTCTGTGTTCAAGACCTTTGGAACTTTGATATAAGGTTCCTCGTAGCTTGGAATGCCAGCAACCATCGTGTCCCTATCAAGCATATAATATTATGTTCGCACCATTAGTTTTCAAATAATTTTTAATTGACAAATAATGAATAACCCACTCACCTACTATCAAAAGTTTCAGGAACATCATCACGCACATTGTTGTTTTCAGTATCTGAGACAACATGACAAGAAAATTGGTGAAATAAAATAATTAACCTCGCTCCCTGTTGGGAAAAACGCGGTATTGGTGAAATAAAATAAGTTCTCACAAACACAGGATAATTCTCAAACCAAAAAAACAAGAATGACACTAAAAATTTTAGCATGGAAACCCTCCAAATGAAATTAAAAAATCACGGGACACGTAAGCCGCTTGTACTTCCACTATAACAATAATGAGATTACAATCTTCACCCTTAAGTAGACCTCTCACACGAAAAAACATCAAGGGTATTTTTTTAATTTGTGGATAATACCCTCACAAATTGGCTCTCTATTTTTCTCTCACTCTCCTTCTCCGAAGTTGTGAGAATTGCTGCCTATGAGATGATATGAATGAACAAAGGAAGAGCTCTCAATTTATAGAGAGCCTCCCCATTCTTCACACCTCAATCAAAGCAGTAGCTTCCAAAAAAACTTTCGGTGCTAATTGAGTTGCAGGCTGACAAGGACAAATTTCCTTCCGGTGCTCCACTTCCATCATTCATCACAAATTGCAACTAGTGGGACCCATATATCCCTTTCTTTTGACCAAGTTATTGTCCTTAAATGTGGTGGGCCCTACTTGGGAGGGACCCACCTATCAAATCTCTCCCTCCCAACTCAAGCGGAGGAATTCACCAATTCTGCTGTTGATCGACAGTATTCAAACTTGTCTCTTGGAAGAATCTTGGTCAACATGTCTAATCTATTTTCTTCTGTATGGATCTTTTCAAGCTGTAGTAGCTTCTTGTCCATCACATCTCTGATCCAATAATATCTCACATCGATATGTTTTGATCTCGAGTGGAAGGAGGCATTCTTTTCAAGATGAATAACATTCTGGCTATTATAGAATAGCTCATACTTTTCTTGGTGGAATCCAAGTTCATTTAAGAACTTTTTCATCTATAGCAACTCCTTACAAGCTTCAGTTGCTACGATAAACTCTGCTTCAATTGTTGAGAGCGCAACACATTTCTGTAATCTTGAGTGCCATAACATAACTCCCCTTGCAAAAGTGATCAAGTAGCCTGAAGTAGACTTTCTTGAATCTACATCGCCAACCATATCTGCATCTATGTATCCAACTAACACAGGTTTGGTATCTCCAAAACATAAGCATATTTTGGAAGTACCTTGAAGATACGTGAAAATCCACTTTACTGCAGCCCAATGTTCCTTTCTAGGATTTGAAAGTGTAAGATAGTATTTGAGAGAATAATGTTGTGTATATTATTCAACTATGTGTAGGTATTTAAATACAAAAGGAATCCTATACTAGGAAAGAAAATAATTACAATAATAATTACAATCCTACAATTTAGTCTATAATTAGGGATGGCAAAGGGGCGGGGCGGGGAATCTACCCCTGTCCTCGCCCCCAATCCCCGCGGGGGAGAAGAAATCTTCCCCATCCTCATTCCCCGCGGGGAGTGAGGACACGTGGGGACCCCGCGGGGTTTTTCAAAAAATTAAAACTGTAAAAAAAAAAAATCAATAGTACATATTTTAATCAAAAATCTTCTCTTTTCTCTTTTAGGTTGGGGGATAATTGGGAAAATTCAGACAGATAAGACCGTGGATTTCGATAGAGAGACTGTGTGGGAGAGGACGAGAATTGAAGGATGGGAAGAGTGACCACAACAAACAGAGGAGACCACGACGATGAATTGAAGGATGGGGAGAGCGAGTGCAATGACAAGAAGAGGCCATACTTGAGAGGCAAAGACGGCGAGCACACATTCAATCTCAGTCAAATGGTGAATTAGGAATCAGTTTTGGGGGAATGAGATTAGGGTTTTATTTTTTATTAAATTTATTTTAATTATTTTGAATATAAAATGACTAAAAGATCCCTAATATTATATATATATATATATATATAGATATTTGAGGTATTTTGTAAATTTACTAAAATACCCTTCGGGGACGGGGACGGGGACCTCGCGGGGCGGGGAGTGTGATCCCTATCCCCGTCCCCGTTTAACTTTCGGGAAGATTTTTCCCCGCGCCCCCGTCCTTGTCCCCGCAGGGGGAAATTCCCCGCCAACGGGACCCCAAATGGGGGGATCCCCGCGGATTTCCCCGAGTTCGGGTCCCCATTGCCATCCCTATCTATAATCTAGTAACACTCCCATTCAAGCTGGAGAAAAGATGTTAATTATGCCCAGCTTGTTACAAAGATAATCGACCTTAACTCTATTAAGAGCCTTTGTGAAAATATCACCCAATTGTTTTCCAATTTTCATATAGCTCGTAGAAATCAAACCTTGATAAATTTTTTCACAAACAAAGTGACAATCAATTTCAACATGTTTAGTTCGTTCATGAAAGACTAAATTAGATGCAATGTGAAGCGCAACTTGGTTGTCACACAACAATTTAGCTAGCATTGAGACCTCAAAATCCACTTCTCTAAGAAGCTGATATATCCACAATATTTCACATATAGATTTAGCCATAGCCCTCTATTCAAACTCAGCACTTGATCGTGAAACTACATTCTATTTCTTCCTCTTCCACGAGACCAAATTGCCGTCAATAAAAACACAATATCCTGAAGTTGATCTTCGATCTTCCTTAGCCCTGCCCAATCAGCATCTGAAAAACATTCAATCCTAGTGTGACCATGATTGGCAAACAAGATCCCACGCCCAGGTGCCCTTTTTAAATAGCACATAATTTGTTCAATTGCCTTCCAGTGATCAGTAGTTGAAAATGACATATACTGACTTACCACACTAACTGAATAGGTAATATTTGGAAGAGTCACAGTGAGATAGTTCAACTTTTCCATCAATTTTCTATATCTTTCAGGGTCTTCAAATAAATCACCAGCTTTCATAAGTTACATACCAGGAATCACTGGAACATTGCATGGTTTAGCTCCTAAATTCCCTGTTTCAAACAGTAAGTCAAGCACATATTTCCTTTGAGAGAAGAAGATTCCCTTCTTACTCCTAGTTACTTCAACACCCAAGAAATATCATAGCATTCCCAAGTCTTTGGTATAAAGATGAGTATGGAGGAAGGATTTAAGAGATGAAATCCTTGTAGAGTCACTACCAGTGATGACAATATCATCCACATACACAACTAATAGAATGATGCCACTATTAGAGTGTTTGTAAAAAATAAAGTGATCAAATTTACTTTTATGCATGCCAAAATTCTCAATAGCCTGACTAAACTTACCAAACCATGCACAAGGACTTCGTTTCAGACCATACAAAGGCTTACGGAAGCGACATACTTTCCCATACTCCCCCTAAGCAACAAAACCTCGTGGTATGTGCTCATCAGTCATGCAAGGATTTCATTTCATCTTGCATGGCTTCAACCCATTTATGTCTGTGCTCATCCGTCATAGCTTGCTCAAAGCTCTCTGGTTATACCCCATTAGTGAGTAGTACGTACTCATTGGTTGAATACCATAGAAAGTTGTCTCGTTCTACTGCTCCTTCTCAAAGGAACTGGGAAGGGCACAGGTTGGTGTTGACGATCACCATCGTCTAACTCATCTTCTGTGGGACCATCATTTTCTACAAGCAGATCAACATAATCTTCATCTCCAACTTGTCTTGGCACCGGTGTTAATATGTTGAGTCACCATTGGAATTAAAACCATTTATCTTCATCCTGACAATATCTTCAATGGTCTCATTCTCAACAAACACAGTATAACAACTCTTCACTAGTCTCTTCTCCACTGGATCATAAAATCTGTAGCCAAACTGATCTTTACCATAGCCAATAAAGATACAATGACGTGTTTTGACATCAAATTTGGACCTTTCATCCATAGGGATGTGCACATAAGCCTTGCAACCAAACACTCGCAGATGATCACAGGAAACATCTTTTCTCGACCATGCATTTTCTGGAACATCTAGCTTTAAGGAGATACAAGGTGAGAGATTCAACACGTGAACTGTTGCTAGTAAAGCCTCACCCCAAAATGTCTTTGGCAACTTTGCACATAAGAGTAAACATCTGAATCTCTCCATCAAAGTTTTGTTCATCCTCTCAGCTAAGCCATCTAGTTGCGGTGTTTTTGGAGGCGTTGTCTGATGCCGAATACCATGCTCTTTACAGTAGGCATCAAGGTCCATTGTATTCTCCACCATTGTCAGTTCGGATGTATTTCATCTTCTTCCCAGTCTCTCTCTCAACTAAGACATGAAACTCTTTAAAGACATTTAGCACTTGATCTTTTGTCTTTAAAGTATATACCTATGTGTCTTCCTCGAATGATCATCGATGAAAGTCACAAAGTACTGACCACCACCAAGTGACTTTGGCATTGGTCCACATAAATCTAAATGGACCAGATCTAACACATTCTTCATTCGAGAAGGAGGGGAACACTTGAAAGCACTCTATTTTGCTTTCCTGCTAAGCAGTCAGCACATTTCTCCAAATGTACTTCATCCATTTCGGGTGGCATCTTCTTCTTGACCAAGCTAGTTATTCTTTTTTCACTCATGTGGCCGAATCTCTAGTGCCATACTTTAGCCACACTATCTTTCACCATAGCACTTATAGTGTCGTTGGAGAGTTTTGCATGCATCACATACAAAGTAGCATGCTTTGTACCTCTGGCTACTACCAAAGAACCTTTAGTGAGCTTCCATTGGTTATTGAAGAAGATACTGCAAAAACCTGCATCATCCAATCTTCCTGCAGAGATTAAATTCAAGCGAATATCTAGAATATGCTTGGCATCTCTTAGGACTAATTTGGTACCATTGTCTCCCATGCCAATAACTTTTGACATGTTATCATTTCCCATTTGGACAATGTCAAAATCACCTATTGTGTAAGAGGAGAAGAATTCTTCTAAGGCGTTGCATGAATGATAGCACCACCATCAATCACTCAGCTGGTCTCATGGGATGTAAGATTGATAGTTTCATCATAGATAACATTAAACTCATCTATGGCATTTGTACGTTCATCATCACTGTTGTCGTTTTTTCTTCTGTTCTTTGCCTTTGTTCTTCTTATCCTTCTTGAACTTACATCAGAACTCCTTTATATGCCTCTTTTTCTTACAGTGATGGCATTCAACATTGGCATATCTGTTGGATTTGCCTTTGCTCTAAGTTTTTGGTCCCTACATTGGCTCCTCCCCTGGAATCTGTAACCAAAACATCTGGCTGTGATGAAGAAGATGAGCTTTGTGATCTCTTTCTTATTTCTTCATTCGAAATACTGCTTTTAACAAATTCCATATTAACTACACCATTAGGTGCAGTGGTGGTAATAGAAATCTTCAGAGTCTTCCACGACTTTGAGAGAGAGCCAGTACTAACAAAGCAAATATTTTGTCATCTAGCTTTATGCCATTTTGGACAACTGGTCCCCGAACCCTTGCATCTCATTCAAATGATCTGCTATGGAAGTCCCTTCCTTGTATTTTAACTGCATCAATTTTGTCAAATAAAATAATTTATTATTACTGGTCTTTGACGCATAAAGCTGTTTAAACTTATTCCATAACGTCCGGGAAGCTGATTCTCATTACAGATGTGGTTGTACACGTTGTCTTCAACAAACTGTTAGATGAAGCTGCACACATGCTCAAACTCTCATTCCTCATTTGTCTTGCCTTTGGGTTTAGTTGTTATAAACACTAGTAAATGAATCTTCATCACAAATAGGAGATCCTTCATCTTGTTTCTCTATATGTGGTAAATCGTGCTATTTAGACTAATCATTTTGGTGTTCTTTGTCTCCATTGCGATCAGTAGTTAGCAGATTGCGCTGAACTCAAAACTCTTCTGGCAATGAACAATACCTCATACGTATGAACAATGCCCCGTACATATGAATAGTACTAGTATGTATGAATAGTTCCGTACATATAAATAGTGCTTATACATCTTTGTACAGTATTCGTGAATAATACTAGTACGATATTTGTGAATTATACTCAGACCAGGATTTTCTTTAGCTGATGGTAATCCCAAAAAAAAAACTTTTTTGATGTGGAAGATCAGTCAATAGTGCAACCACAAAGCATACTAAAAATTTTATGGGACTAACAACTAGGTCTCTAATACCACTTGTTGGGCACAGCGGAAATAGCAATAAATAATTAGCAAAATTTGACACCAAAATTTAACATGGTTCACCCTTTGATTTAGGCTACATCTGCGGGACAAACTTCGAAATGTTTTCTTCCACTAATAAATTAATGGGTACAAAGAGAGAGACTTCCCTAGATAAAAATTAGAGGTAATCCAAGAGATAAACTCAAAAATAGTGGCACTCAAGTGTTTCCCAAAAACACCCCAAATATTTCTCTCACTATTTTTGTTACTCAACCCCTTTTTGGAAAAATTTCGAAAAGACTAATTCTCTCACTAATCACTCATCAAAGGAATTAATCCTTTGCTACTTCTTCTTGGTGTCTTCGATGCTTCAATGCCATGGAATGAACCATCAAGGCACACACCTTTACACATCCATTGGAGCCACAACCAATAAATTGCAAGGGTCAAACCAAGTGAGCCTATATGTTATTGTCCATATTGCGCAAACCCATCCTTCCAAATATCTGGGTTGTGACATTCTCCCACTACAATTTCATACACGTCCTCGTGCATGGCTGCATTCTCACAATGTCACACCCTTTCAGACAAAGAAGTTTGCGTATAACCATCTTGGCTTCCGTCAGTAGATAAAAGTAATGCCCACTCCCTACCTAAAATCTTTTGGTGTCATTCTTGTTTATTTGGTTTGGGAATTATCCTGGGTTTGTGAGAATTTATTTTATTTCACCAATATCGCATTTTTCCCAACAAAGTGGTATTAGAGCCGTGGTTGTTAGTCTCATAAAATTCTTAGTATACTCTGTGGTTACACTAAAGATTGATCTTTTACATCAGAAAAGTTTTTTTTTTTTTAAGATTATCAGCTAAAGAAAATCCTGGTTGAAGTACCATTCACGAATACCATAGTATTATTCACGAATACTGTATGAAGACATAAGCACTATTTATACGTACGGATACTGTTTATACATACTAGTATTATTCATATATACTAGTACTATTCATACGTACGAGGTATGTTCATTGCCAAGAGAGTTTCGAGTTCAATGCAACTTGCTGACTACTGATCTCAATGAAGACAAGAAACACCAAAATGATCAGCCTAAATGGCACGGATTACCACATATGGAGAAACAAGATGAATGATCTACTATTTGTCATGAAGATGCATTTACCGATGTTTACAACAGCTAAACCTGAAGGCAAGACAGATGAAGAATGAGAGTTTGAGCATGAGCAGGTGTGTGGCTTCATCCAACAATTTGTCAAAGACAATGAGATTCATGCCTGGACGCTATGGAATAAACTTGAAAGCTTCATGCGTCATAGACCAACAACAACATAGCCTTATCCCACTAAGTGGGGTCGGCTACATGGATCGCACGACGCCATTGACAAAATTGACATAGTTGAAATACAAGGTAGTGACTTGCATAGCAGATCATTTAAAGAGGCAAATCGAACAGATATGCTAATATTGAATTCCATCACTGTAAGAAAAAGAGGCATATAAAGAAGTTATGCCGCAAGTTCTAGAAGGATCAAAAGAAGAACAAAGACAAAGAATAGAAGAAAGACAACAGTAGTGATGATGAATAGACAAATGCAATATATGAATTTGATATCTATGATGAAATAATCAATCTTACGTCCCATGAGACTAGCTGGATGATTGATAGTGGTGCTACCATTCATGCAATGCCTCGGAAAGAATTTTTCTCATCCTACATAGCAGGAGATTTTGGCACTGTGAAGATGGAAAATGATAACATGTCAAAAGTTATTGGCATGGGAGACATTTGTCTAGAGATAGAGAATGGTACCAAATTAGTCATAAGAGACGCCAAGCATATTCCAAATATTCACTTGAATTTTATCTCTACAAGAAGACTGGATGATGCAGGTTTTTGCAGTGTCTTCTTCAATAACCAGTGGAAGCTCACTAAAAGTTCTTTGGTGGTAGCCAAAGGTATAAAGCATGCTACCTTGTATGTTGTTGCATGCAAAATTCTCCAATGACACTATAAGTGCTATGGAGAAAGATAGTGTGGCTGAAGTATGGCAAAAGAGACTCGACCACATGAGTGAGAAAGGAATGACTAGCCTGGTTAGGAAGAAGATGCTACCTGAAATGGATGAAGTACATCTAGAGAGATGTGTTAGCTGCCTAGCTGGAAAGGAAAATAGAGTTGTTTTCAAGAGTTCCCCTCCTTCCCAAATGAAGAATGTATTGGATCTAGTCCATTCAGATTTATGTGTGGATCAATTCCAAAGTCACTTAGTCGTGCTCAGTACTTTGCGGCTTTCATTGACGATCATTCTTGGAAGACATGAATATATACTTTAAAGACAAAAGATCAAGTGCTGAAGCATATGAAAAACTTTCCATCTTCTTCTCTTTCTCTGTAGAAGGGCACTACTTGGAACTCAATCTAAAGTGATTAGCAAGAAAACAACTAACCACTTTAGCATTGTCCATATTGAACCTTTGAAGTATTTTCTCAATATACTTCTCTTGTGACAACCACAATTTCTTGCACTCCTTTCTCTAGTTATCTTCATGCCGAGAATTGGTCTTGTTGGCTCCAAGTCTTTCATAGCAAAAGACTTGTTCAACTGCTTTTTCAAGCTGTAGTAGCTTCTTCTCCATCACATTTATGTTCCAATGATGTCTCACATCGATATGCTTTGATCTCGAGTGGAAGGAGGCATTCTTTCCAAGATGAATAGCACTCTGGCTATCGCAAGACAACTCATAACTTTCTTGGTGGAATCCAAGTTCATTTAACAACTTTTTCTTCCATAGCAACTCCTTACAGGCTTCAGTTGCTGTAATAAATTCTGCTTCAATTGTTGAGAGCACAACACATTTTTGTAATCTTGAGTGCCATGACACATCTCCTCTTGCAAAAGTGATCAGGTAGCTTGAAATAGACTTCCTTGAATCTACATCACCAGCCATATCTGCATCTTTGTATCCAACTAACACAGGCTTGGTATCTACAAAATATAAACATATTTTGGAAGTAGCCCGAAGATACCTAAAAATTCACTTTATTGCAACCCAATGTTCCTTTCCAGGATTTGAAAAGAATCTGCTCACTACGCCAACTATGTGAGCAATATTTGGTCGCGTACATACCATGGCATATATCAAACTCCCAACATGTCAAATGAACAGCAATCCAAAGAAATACGAATATATTTGTACCGTCCCATGACTACTAGCCAGCCTTAAAGACATTGTCTTTAGTGGATGTAAGTCAAAAGAGGTTATAACCAACCTGCTTTAATGGAGGGTTCAATACTTTGGAGATCAACATCCTGCAGCTGACCAAACCTGCCACGGGAGCCAATTACACATTGCTTCAGTGCAAAGCCCAAAACACATGAAACCAAGTAATGAATAATTGAAATTTACATTATAAAAAATCTCAATTATATAAATAGTAGTAATCAAGTCATACCAATGCTATGGATGGAATCTCCAGAAAGAGAAAGATATAACATTTTGATGATTAAACAAACAGTGAACAACAAAATTTTATAGCATCAAGACAATTGAGCAGTTATAGACAAACACATGAAGTATCCCTATAGAAAAGGTGCAAGTTGGACTTTTTCTATTATCAGTCTTGACATTGACTACCTGTTGTTAGGCAAGTGCCTTGTGGTCAGAAGTCGGAACATTTATATGGGTTAAAATTCTAATTTTCACACTAGAACATCTTGTATCTACTGCTATACTCTTTCTTCCTGTACTTCTGACATACTAACTTTCAAATTAATGTCTCTAGATCTTTTTATTCACCAGCTGATCAAACAAAAGACGTTAAATAAGTGCTTTTGAACATAATCAATCTAGACCTTCTTCTTGTTTACAGAGTTCTCTGAAAGTTGGAATCCCGCTGACAAGCCCCCAAATTGATTATTTGGTATTAGTAAAAAAACAAAAAAAAAATCTTCCAGCAAGGCAGAAAATATCCAAAAATCAGGGGAATTCTAATCTCAAAAACAAGAAAGTGTAAGGAGCCAAGGAAAAATGATTTAATCAAACTCATACATCTTTTTCGCAACTCTCAGAATACTGTACAACTAAAAGTTTGAAATTTAGAGATCCTTTTAAGGGGTTAGGGATGAGGAAATAAGGATTTACCAATCTATCACCTGTTGAATTTTAGGAGCAAATTGTTCAACCTGCAAAATAAAATTAAAAATATTTTTAACACAAAAGAAATTAAAACAAAAGTATTGTCACTCAAACTATCAAATTCCAAACAACAAAACTTCATATCATGCTAAAATCACCTCATTTGATGTAAGAGAAATTCGAGCTGTTTCTGCTAAACGAGCTACATCTGGAGGAGGAAGAGAGGATTGAATTGTTGATGAGCAGCTTCGGATTTTGTTGTATTGAATGGCATAAACCTTTGGGAAGCCAAAGTAGTTGAAACTGCTCTTGGAGTTGGTAAGGAAGCTATGGCACATTGCAGATGAATATGAAGCTCCTTTAAGGAAAAGACCTCTAGTTCCCATTTGCTTCAATTTTCTGGCTATCAGACAGTGGAACTCTGTTTCCTCTTGGCCTCTAAGTATGTATAAGTTATGTCCTTTTTTCTTATGAAAGAAGAAATTTTATAAAGGAGAGCATGAGAGTTTTGAACTTAAGCAGAAAGAAAAATTGGAATACCTTGAAGTATTATAACTATCAATTGACACTAGATGTTTGATGTATAAATCAGCACAATAATTTCACAAAAACGCTAAATGAAATAAGATTGAGACAGCACAAATCATATAAAAATTTAAACCAGCATGAAACATTCACAGAACACAATTTGGCAAAAGGAACTATACACCACAGGCATATTTAAAAAGGACATGAATGACAGAATGCTCACAGGAAATACAAATGCAACTTAAAAATTTGGAAATCTGAAACATTAATATAACAGAGAAACACTCACATGAGCATTATACCATCCTTTTGAACCACATTATCGACATATAAAATCATGGAAACAATAATTAACACAAATTTTTATTTTTATTTATTTATTTATTTATTTCCTTGACTCATAATCAAATACAAACTTTGGGTTGAGCTAAATGCTATCTTTTCCAGTCCATAGCATAAAACAAGTCATCCACTGTGAATGCAATCAGTCAACCACAATTATCAATAACTTGTACTATCGTTCATTAGGCAAATTAAATTGCAAGTACATACAGTTGGTATGGCAGATCATAAATTTGAATAACGTTTTAGTAATTGCAACTTACCAAACAAACAAAAGAGAAAATAATATATAAAAGCAACATAGTAATCAATCATTGGTTCAAGATTAAATTTCAGCAAGATGACCAAAGAGTCATTTTAAGCTATTTTTCAGAAATTAAATGACAAAGATTGAAATAAGTATTGCAGCAAGGTGGCACATAGGAGTGGCTAAATTATTAGACATAAACAACCAAGAGATCACATGGGTTATTTGTATGAACTCAATTCATTTGCACAAAGTGGCAAAACTAAATTTGAACAGAAAAAACCAAGTATACAAGTAGGGATGTCCCATTTTTCAATGTAAAGCAAGCTAACTAGTAACCACCACTACAAATCAATATTGATATGCACTTGGCCTCATCCAAGCATTTACACAAATTGCAAGTAGCTAGTCAAGTACTTCGACAGTTTTCTTTATCAGTGTCGTCCTCAATCTTATCAGTTCACCATGAATATCTAATGCTGGAAACACTGTACTTCTAACCAAAAATAAACAGTGACATTTTGTTTAGTCCTTTTTATACAAACTATTCATATCAAAGTGCTTTGGTTATCTTTAGCACTGCCCAAAAAAAAAAGTGCTATAAACAATAATGTGAACTTATCATCAATAAAATCAGATTTGTTATTTCACAGTGGCAATTGAAAGCATATCTCAGTGATTCTTATAGGTAATACTAATAGCCAACACTAATAAAAATAGTATTCTTAAATGGGTACCAAAGATTTGGGAGGAGTGACCGAAAGTGGGAGAAAAATAATTACAAGAGGCCTCACCTTCAACCAACTCGTGGTGGCCAGCGGTGGAGTCGACCGTCAGCGGAAAGCCGGCCAGACAACGCCGGTGAAGCAACTAGCGGGGATGGTTCGCGGTGGCAGCAGCTCCCCGCGTCCTTTCTTCTCTCTCGGTCTCTCTCTCCTTCGCCTACTTTGGTCCGCCCCTACTGGTGCGAAGGAACGAGGGGCCCTGACTAAATGTTTTATCCTTAGAGGAAGTTGGAGCAAACTATTTTGGGTTCCTAAAAATTTAGTTACCTAACACTTTAGTCCTTTTAAGTCATTCTGATGCTCTCTTACTCCTTTTTCTTCTTTTTATTGATTTTAACGTAGGAATGACCCCATTCCCTGTCCATGCCCCTGCCCCCAATTCTTGTGATCGGAAAAATTTATCCTCCAACTTTGATCCTTGACTCCCTATGAGATTATTAAAAAAAATTTGAAAATATAAAAAAGAAAAATAATAATACATAAAAAATATATAAAATTACATGAGAGGCTAAATTTGAAGATTAAAAGAACTCATTCAACTTTTCCAAAACATCAACTTGGTATAGGTTCAAGAAAACAGAAACAAAAATACAAATAAATTGTCCCGCAACAAATTTAAAAGTTTAAAACACATCAAATATAAGATCAAACTCAAAGTTGAGGGACAAAATTCAGGACAAAACTCTACATTCTGCTAAAAATCTCTCATTCTATCTGAAATTCTCTTGATAGTTTCTAATGTAGAAGCAGTTAGGTGAAGCTGCTTCAAACATGAAGATCAAGTGCGTTAGTTTCACAACCAGGCACATTGCATTTGAACTATCTCCTTGTTATGATTCTGACAACTGACAGTGGAATCCTCAATGACTCAACACGTTTCTGACCCTTGGCATCTCAATACATCCTTGTTCAGTCACTATTTTTTTTTTGGGTGCCAGTATAATTTCATAAGAATGAAGACTAATATGAGTCTTAATAGAATTTGGACATTAAAAAGGTCAAGATACTGCCTTTGGAATATCAATGTCAACATAGAGCTAATATCTGTTGTTCATCATAACCATAATTTGTATTAAGATGTGTAGGGCATAAAAAGGTGCCATTTATATGACATTTGAATTGGTCCTATCAGGTTGCTTGAAGCTCCTACCACCTGAAGAACTATAACATTTGGATATTCCAGTGGATAAAGAATCCAGAGGCCCTGTTAATAAAGTTTTATACATATCAGAGAGCGATACCTCTCTTGAAGGAGTGAATACTACTTTGTCTCAACAGCATCCAGAAGTCACAAGATTTAATTTATTTAGGGTTTAAGGTTGAGAAAGGTTTAATTAGTATTATTTTGAGCAATTCAGCTTAATTTAATTTTATCTTATAGAAAGAACATACACATAAGTGGTAATATGAACTGAATAGCACTTTTTTCTGGCTAAAATAGTTGTTTGGTACAAGACAAATATAACAGAAATATAACAAACACAAATAATATAAGACACAAAAAGATCAAACAAATGCCCAACTAAACCCGGTATTCATTCAGGGAAAATTTAAACTTATAAAATTAAATTAAATCTGCTTAAAAATGAGTTTAAACATGTTTGATTTATTTGTTCATAGCCATCTCGCTTTTATTTTTTATTTTATCTACATTGTTATGTTTTTTTTATTTCAAGAAAAATGACTAATAAATAGAGAATCGATTGTTTTATTTTAAATTTAAAAATTATTACAATTTAAAACAAGAAAGAAGATTAACAAGTGTGATTTTTTTAAAATTATACTCATCTATTATTATTTTGTATTTATTTGAGCTTGTGAATGTGAATATGAAACTAGAAACATTCTCTTTCTCTAATTTGTTTTGAGAAATAAGAATTACAGTGCATGCTTGCTTTGATCTTCAAAATCTTGAATTTAAATGTAAATAAAATTTTAAAACTTTGATCTTCAAAAATTGTCATATTATAATGTAATTAATTATAAAAAACTATTAACTTCCTAATAATTAATAAATTAAAAGAATAATTTTTATATTATAATAATTGAAATTGTTTATTAGAATTTAAACTCAAGCAGAATAATTAAAAAAAATTTAGCTTAGTTCGCAAGCTAGCACATTATCTCATGGGCCAAGTTGCGGCTAGGTATGAATATTAGACACTAGACTTATTGATAAACGAGTTAGCTACGACCCATTTAAGATATAGATATAATATGGGTTCATTTTAACAACAACATTTATTGTTAAACTTCCAAATAAAAAAAGAATGAAAAAAAAGAAAATCAATGCTGTCATACACATTCATTTTCATAGTTTTGGTTTTTGTGTGTGTGAAAATGATGTTTTCCTTTTTCATTTGTATTAAGCTATTTTTCACATTTATCGCATAATCATACGCTAACACATACTCAATAGTTGAAACTCCAAAGGATAAAACAAAAAAACAAAAAAGGCGAAAATTTAAAATATTACATTTAGCATAACTCTTGTTTACAATATAACACTCGACTCCATCAACATTTTGGTTTCCTTCACATCAAATCAATTAAATTTGTTTTAAACTGATGTTGGATACAATAAAAGTAGCTAGTATCATACAAAGTAACAAAATAAAATTTGAATCTCTTGCTAAAAGAAACGTATTATTTAGTGTCCTATTAACACCTCATATAATATTATCTTTAGTGAAAAGAATTTATAGAAAAAAAATCAATTAACTTTTTGCATAACATAAGATTAAAATTTTGTTGTTAACATGATAATATAGATAATTAAATTAATGTTAACATTTAATATGAAATCATCATTTTATTTTTACTAATGAAAAAAAGTTATTAAGTAATCTTATTATTAGAAAAACACATATTGTTCAAAAAGTTAATTGTAATGACAAAAACAAATTAAAAACGAGCCAAGTGTCTTATTTAAAACTAAAGGGTAATATGATGTCAAGTTAATTAGTTTAAGTGATTATTTATTTATTTATTTTAAATAAAGTTTTGAGTCAAGTTTCGTGAATAGTAACGTAATATAATTTCGACAAGATTAGTGGAGGTTTAATTTAATCAAATTTAAGGGGATATCTGTGTAATTTGCCCTTTATTTTATTTTCTGAACCATTTTCATTCCTAGCGTGCTTGCATCGTCCTTCTTATTCGGCCTTGGCGAGCTGTGGAGACCGAAGACATCGCTCCCATTGCAGAAGAGACTGACTCAAACGCCGAAATCCAAATGTCGCGTGAGAGACTCAAAAAAACCGCACTTCCTCCGGTGCAAGAGGTACGATCCATTAACGAGGGTGTTCCTCCGGAGCCTGCTTTTTTTCTCAGGAAGATTTGGCCTTCTATCTTCGCGTGGGAATTAAAGAAAAGCGAAGATTAATTTTGAAGAATTTATGCTATTTTTAGATTTAGCTCGGTGGAAATTACTTATCTGAATTCAGAAGCCTAAAGTATAGTTTTCCGAGTAATGGGTTTATGTGATTGACTGATTGTAGAATATATCATGCTTGCTAGTTGTAAAGGATATGCTTGAATTGTTATATTTCTCTGACGATGGTCAATCATTGAAGAAATGCTTTCGTTGTTTCCAATTCAATATAGGAAGGGTAAGTCTGGTCCCTAAATGGGTCGATTTGAGTTAAGCAAATGGTATACAATTGCCGTTGGGCGGGTCGCTTTTCTGTTTGTTGTTAGATGTGGGACATATGATTATTACTCTACTATGTAAGAGATTCTGAATTTGTTTTAATGTTGAAATGAAGTTCAGTCGTTTTTGATTTCTTGTTTTGTTAAAATTTGCAAATTCTGTGATACTCACTCAGTATGATTTGCCTCAGTCACATTTGATCATTTTGAAACATATTTCTATTAATTAAGGTTTTTTTCTTCTTTTGAAATGCAGAATATTGAAAAATTGGAGAAAGTTGTAAAAGATGGCAATTGTTATGGTGCTCAACAAATGTACAAATCTGTCAGTGCCAGGTTCAAGCAACTTCTTTATGTTACTTCTTATCAAACTGTGTGCTGCTTTTTTTTTCCCCAGAAAAGTGTACATTCCCTGCAACGTAATGCTAATTTGGTCTTCAATGGGAAATGATATTTTAAATGATCAGTAATTCTGTCAATGTTACTTTATAATCATCTAGAGGGCACAGTTTATGAAATGAATTTGTTTTTTAATTTATAAAATTACTTTCTTTTCGTTGAAAGGGGGCACTAATGAACCATTCCTACTTCACTGCAGATATGTATCTGCTCAGAGATATTCTGAAGCATTAGATCTCCTAGAATCAGGAGCATGCATTCAGTTGGCACATGGACAGGTCATACATTTTTAATTACAATATTTCTCTGGAAAGACACTTATCATCCTTATGGTCTCTAATCACTATTCAGGCATGATGGATGAATTATTTCATTGTTGTCATGTAAATCGTTTCTCATAATGTAAAGGGTTATTAATCACTTCCAATTTATGTTAGCAGCTAGTGAAAGGAAAATAAGCAAAAGTTGTTTTTTTATTGATTAGCAATGGAAAAGCATGCAAAGACGCACAGAAACAAGGGGAAGGCAAAACAGTTTATCTAATCATATGTAGAATACTGGAATTGCAATAACTTCTACTGTTTTTTACTTAAAGATACTAGCAAAACCAATCCTAGGCCTTTTCTTAACAACTTAAGCTTATGATTCGAAGTGTTCAGGAGTTTGATCCTTGTTGGTTGTTGCGTTCATTTCTTAATTAATTTTCTTCACAAGATTTGGTGAGCCTATGCTTTGTGCATAATTCAAGCTTAAAGTGTTTTTATGTGGGGGTTGAACTGGAGATATTAGCAAAGCCAATATGAGGCCTTCACTTAACAACTTAAGCGTATGAGTTCAAGTGGTCCTTGAAAGAAAATTTGCAGTGGAATTTTGTTTTTCAATTGTAATTGTAGTGATGACCTAGTGGAAGTTGGAGATGCTTTGATTAATAAATGGCCTATCCCATCCCATACCATATGATATGAATGTTCTATCCAAAAAAAGAAAAGAGAAGAAAAACATAAGGAATTCCTTTTTTTAACCTCCTTGTTAATCTGCATTTGATAAACTTTTCATGTTAAAAATGTTATAGAAAGAACAAAAGTCATATTGATAGTCAAGTTCCAAATAAATTTTCTTACACTTCTTTGAGATTTAGCTCTTGTTTTGCTCCTTCTTTTTCTTTGTTGGGCCCATGGCCCTTAAGTTTTACAAAAGAAGAGGTGGGCCTAAGGACAAAAGAATTGAGGCTGCTTTGGGAAATAATGAAGTGACGGGGAAGGAGAGAGAAGTGTAACTAACTGTGATGAGTTGGCAGTGTAGTGAAGGGAGGAAGGTAATATTGTCAGGAGGAGAGAGGGAAAGGCATGGATGGTTTTGGTTTGGCCTAGGGAGAGAGCTAGACCTATCGAATGTCTAGCAGTGGTGTTTCCTTGTGTTTTCTTGGTGTTCTTGTGTGTGCTGCATTTTAATTCTGTTTTGCTCTTACTTTGTGTGTGGATATCTTTCTGTGGAGAGTGCTGTAATTCCCATCTCTACCCCACTGGTAGAGGTATTTCCTTATTTCAATAATACATTACTCTCAGCTAATTGCTTGTTTACTGTAATTTAGGGCTCTATCATTCTTCTTCTTCTTCTTCTTTTTTGGTATGTGTGTGTGTGTGTGCTGTCACTTGCTCACTAGATTTAGGCATACTAATATTGATGGGCATGTAAACCAAATTGCTCAAGTGCGATGTTGTCTATTTTGGCAATCACTCATACATATGCATATCTTGCTGGTCTCAAATCTATAGTTGTATTCTTAGTTTTCTCTTCAATCAAAATTGGAGGTCAATACCAATTCCCAATTTACTTGGTCTGTTAACAGGGGTAGAATTGTTTCTTCTCGCCTTGATAGATTTTTTATCACTCTTGAATTGGAGGATTTTTTCCCTGATCTTATCCAAGAGGTGGGCTCTCGTCTGGTCTCTGACCATTCCCCATTATCTAGAGTCTAGCAAAGTTAAATGGGGTCCTACCCGTTTTAGATTTGAAAACATGTGGTTGCAACACCAGTCTTTTCTGAGCAATGTGAAGAATTGGTGGTCTGAATGCTCGGTTACTAGATGGGAGGGTTTCAAGTTTATGAAGAAGTTAAAATATGTGAAGGAGAAGCTGAGAGTTTGGAAGCTAGAAGTGTTTAGGGATATTAGAATTCAGAAGAAAGACGCTCTTAAAGAGTTGGATGCTCTCGACAAATCAGAGAGCTATGGTGGATTAGAAGAGGATCTTGTTGTTCGTAAGGTGACGCTTAGGAATGCTTTGGATGATATTTGTAAGAAAGAAGAGATGAGTTGGCGTCAGAAGAGTAGAGTTAAAACTTCTTTCACAAGGTGGTCAATGGGAAGAGGAGGAGGAGCTTTATTAAAGAATTAGAGGTGGATGATGGCACTATTGTTAGGGAAAATGAGGCGATTTCTGAAGAGGTGATTAGTTTTTCAAGAAGGTATTTACTGAGGAGATCCATGAGAGGCTGAGGATTGAAGGTTTGGACTGGTCTCCTATAGACGGTCCTAAGGGGAACTGGGATGAGAGACCTTTCAAGGAGGAAGAAGGTAGAAGTGCCAAATGGAAGATGGATAAGGATAAGGCTCCTGGGCCTGACGGGTTTAATTTGGCTTTCTTTCAAGCCTATTGGTCTGATGTGAAGGATGATTTGATGAAGGTTATTGATAAATTTTTTCACATTGGCTGTTTACCGACTATTATGAATTCTACCTTCATTGGCCTTTTTCCCAGAAAAGATAGGTCTATTAAGGTGAGGGATTTTAGGCCTATTAGCTTGGTTACTAGTGTTTACAAGATTATTGCCAAAGTGCTTTTTGTGAGGCTGGGTGAGGTTATTGGGGACTCTATCTCCGAGAATCAAAGTGCTTTCATTGCTGAGCATCAAATTCTTGATGCTAGCTTGATTGCTAATAAATTAGTTGAGGATGTCAAGCGTAGAAAGCAAAAGGGCCTTGTGTCTAAAGTGGACTTTGAGAAGGCTTATGATATGGTTAATTGAGATTTTTTGGATTGGGTTTTTTGTCGTAAGGGTTTTGGTGATAGATTGAGGCGTTGGATGAGAGGTTATCTCTCTTTTGTGGCCTTTTTGGTTATTATTAATGTGCAGTCTAAAGCTTGGTTTAAGGGGTAACGTGGAGTTAGACAAGGTGACCCCTTGTCCTCCTTTCTTTTTACTTTGGTGGTTGATATCTTAAGCTGTATGTTGAGAATGGGTTCTGATAGAGGGGTTCTTAGAGGTTTGTCGGTTGGGGGTAATGGTTGTCATGTGTCTCATTTGCAGTTTGCAAATGGCACTATTCTTTTCATGCCTAATGATAGGGAAATCTTCCTCAGTGTGCTTTCGCTGCTTAAGATTTTTGAGTTGGTGTCGAGGCTCCGTGTTAACGTAGGAAAAGTGGTCTAGTTGGTATTAATATTCAAGAAGAATCTCTTGGTGAGTTAGCTAAGATTGCAGGTTGTGCAGTTTTAAATTAGCCTCTATCTTATCTAGGTGTTGCTTTAGGTGGTAACCCGTGCACAGAGTCTTTTTGGTACCCGGTGATTCAAAAAATTTCTCGTAAGCTAAATAGTTAGAAAGGTTCCTATTTTTCTCTAGGGGGGGGAGAATTACCTTAGCTCAGGCGTCTTTATCTAGTATGTTTTTGTATTCTGTCCTTATTCAAGATTCCTATTGGGAAGGATTGAAAAAATTATGAGGGATTTTTTATGGTCTGATGGAGGGGAGAGAAAATGGATCATTTGGTTAGCTGGGAGGTATGCTGTAGATCTAAGGAAGATGGGGGTTTGGGTCTTGGTAACTTGGTGTCTAAAACCATCTCTCTATTGGCTAAGTGGTTATGGAGGTTCCCTCATGAGCCTAACTCTCTATGGCATAAGGTGATTAAGGCTAAGTTTGGGCTTCATCGGAATGGTTGGAATGCTAGTTCCGGGGGTGTTTTTACGCACGCAAGTCCTTGGAAGGTGATTTCTTAGGATTGTTGGATTGGTTATATCCCCTTTAAAGAAAGGTTCCCTTGCCTCTTTTCTTTGTCCTCTTCACATAATGCTCCCATTGTTGATTTCTTTTGTTTGCAAGGGGATCAATTTTGTTGGAACTTCCACTTTTCCAAAAATGTAAGTGATAGACTTGTGGATGACCTTTCATCATTGTTAGACATTTTGTCTCCATTCCGCATTTTCTCTTTTCTTGATAAGACACTGTGGATGTTGGATTCCTCAGGATTACACACTTGTACTTCTTTTCTCACTTTTTTGATTCGAAATCCACTTGTTGTTTCATATTTTAAAAGATCTTTTTGGAAAGTTAAGGTGTCTTTAAAGGTTAAGGCTTTTTTGTGGATTGCAATTCTCAATAGAATTAATACTAATGATCTGCATCAAGTCAAGCGGCCTTTTTAGGCTTTATTTCCTGGTATTTGCGTGATGTGTAGGAGGAACTCTGAGACTAATAACCATCTGTTCTTACATTGCAAGTTGGCCTAGGATATTTGGAACATGTTATTTGGTCTCTTTGATGAGTATTGGGTTTGCCTTGATGACCTTGGTACTCTTTTTGTGACTAATTTTAGTGGATCTGGTTATAGGGAAGAGAACAAAATTTTGTGAAAAGCAGCTATGTTTGCAATTGTGTGTTGTAACTGGATGGAAAGAAATGCCAAAGTTTTTAATGAACGGCCTTTGCCTCCTCACTTGCTGTGGGAACGTATTCGCTTTGTTGCTTCCCTTTGGGTTTCGGCTAACGGGATGTTTAAAGGGGTGCCTTTCTTTAATGTTTATAGAGATTGGAGGGCTTTGTTGTACTAGCCTTGTTTTTGGGGCTTTGAGGGGTGGGTTTTTGTTTTGGTTGTCTTTTCTTTGGAGGACCTCTTGTCCTCCTTTTTTTTTTTTTTAATCTTTTCCTTTGTATCTCTCTCTTCTTAGTAATAACACTTCTTTTTCTATCAAAAAAAAAATTATGTAGATTAGGCATTATATGCCATTTGAGCTTGGTTTTGTATGCTTTAAGTTTTATGGTTGGCTTCTACTGTCAGTTTGAGAGGCATTGGCTCATCTGAGATTTCTGCAAGTATGGGCTGATAAATTTTCCATTTGAAATTAATTTAATTTAATTCAAGTTTTTAACATCTCTATTAATGAAATTAATGTTTAGGCATTTATTGTGGCACAGAGAATTATATAAGAAACTTAGTTTCTGTTCTTTATCAGGTTACATGTGGTGGAGAGCTTGCTTTATTGTTTGTGGAGACACTAGGGAAAGCAAAAATTCCTTATGATAATGAAATTCTTGGTGAGCTCTTCAGTTTTCATTGATATCAGCAGTTTGTTTCATGTTTCCATTTGGATGCAATATAAATGCTTTTCAAAATAAGGGAAAAAAGAAGGAAAACACAAAATTTCAGGCAGAATGGTGGCTATGAAAATTGAAGTTTGATGTTGACTACATAAGTGGATCAAGGTTATGCTCTAATACCATTCTGGTGTAAAACCAAAAGGGAACACAGAAAACTTTGGGAAGAATCTCAAATCTCAATACTTATTAATCAATAGAAAAAAGGATGACAAATAATAACCTAGCAGATTTATTTATAGGTATATTGCCTACACATTTATAATAGAAAGGGAACTTGACTGAATTCCTATAAAAATATGGTTATCAAGGATATGAATTACCATTATCTAAACAATTCAATTGCAACAAAATTATAATTCCTAAATCAATACTTTAATTGAATCAAAATTCATTTAGATAATTAAATATAATATCTGCATGACTGCATCACCTTTGCTCAGTTTTGATTATTTGCTTGCTTCTAGTATATGCTGCATGTACTCAATGGGATGAGGAATTTGTAACCAGGTCTTTGTTACATGATCCTATAAACATCTATACTTATCATTTTGCTTCAAACCTCTGTCCTTATTAATGAAAAATATTTATGATAGACCGGCTTGAGAAGATCTACAAATCATTTCCTCGGGTTCCGCTGTCCCAAAACTTGAGGGTTGATGATGACATGGAGAAAATTTCTGAAGCCCTTGTAGCTGCAAAAACACGTGTAGAGAGCTGCTATTCCTTCTTAAAAGCTGCTATCAGGTGAGACACTGCACAGCTAAAAGATGTTCAGGATTAGATTCTGCAGTTACTGAGCCTCCTTCTCTTCTATGTGAAATGTTTTCAGTACCAATCTTTTTTTTCCCCTTAGTTTATGTTATGTAATGAGGGCGAGCCTCGGCGCAACAGTAAGGTTGCTGCCATGTGACTTGGAGGTCACAGGTTCGAGCCGTGGAATCAGCCTCTTGCAAAAATTGCAAGGTAAGACTGCCTACATTAGATCCACAAAGTGGATCCGGCCCCTCCCTGGACCCTGCGCATAGCGGGAGCTTTGTAGCACCAGATTTGCCCCTTTTTTTTTAGTTTATGTTATGTAATCTGTTATTCACATAAAGATATTGATGTTTGAACTTTGAAGTGTTTCTTTGATTATAGAACCTCTCAAACAGAACTTTCTTCTTAGAATATATAGGTGAGCATCGCATGCATGGGTCAAGGATTTCATACCTGGACTATAAGGCATTGATTACTAAATCCAAGCTGTTTTGCTTTTAATTTTTGGCATTGCTCTGCTAAGATATCTTTTCTGTATCTTTTATATTGGTTTCACACCTAGGCGGTTAACAATTTTTTATTAGTTATCTGGAAAATGAAAAAATGCCTGATGGAATATATTATACATGTCAGCTAACTAATTTGTGGTTATGAGTGATGACTGTATTTATTCAAAGATAAAGGGGATAGAAGAGAAAGCATCAAATAGTTTTAGGTTAGCATGGTGTCCAATTTGGCCAAAATAGAGGGAGTCCGTATACGGAAGGCAGAGAGGAATTATTTCAATTTGGGCTGGTCAGAGTTGAGTCAAAAAGGACACATGGGAGAAGAGGGTGTGAGGAGAGGCTTTTGACTTGTTGGGCCTACTGGTGCATTCAGTTGTTCTAGAATGGATTTCATGAATCAGAATATGAATCAGTACTCAAGGAATAGCATGAATTAGATTTGATACCTTGAAGTTATTGCGGGAAGTGTCCATAAGCTCACATAAGGAAACTGAATAAAATATGCAAAACCTATCTGCTGTAATGTGGTTTTTCATGCAAAGATGGATAGGGCACAATTACTATCATATTGGTTCCTCGAGTGGGTCACTAAATCACTAGGGGGTCATTATATAAGGACAATTGAAAGAGCTAATAAGGGAAACAAATATTGTTTCCATGCTCTTCCTTTAGCTCATGAGAGATTCGATGCAGTTTTATGTTGGCTTTTGAGGGTCTAACACAACCCTCCTCCTTTATCCGGACTTGGGACCGGCTATAAAACATAGGCGGAGTTAAATGAGATATCTAATGACTTGGTCATTGATAGAGCTCAATGGCGTCGTGCGATCCATGTAGCTGACCCCACTTAGTGGGATAAGGCTTTATTGTTGTTGTTGTTGCTCTTCCTTTAGCTCACCAACACAGAAGGTGGCTTGGATTTCTTGGTGGCTGTTAACAGTACTGAAAGGCTTCTCTCTCATTAACCTATCCTGTAGTGGAGTTATGAAACTTCTTTTTTATAGTGAAAGCAGTCCTTTTGGTTTCTAATTCTATCTCACCGTTAATTGCATGACTCACAGGATTTGGATCTTGCCACAGTTACCTTCTTGTTATTTTTGTCTGGTTGCTTGACTTGAATAGTCAGTAACATAGCATGTAGTGCACTTGTGCCAAGGGCTCCAAAATGCTATAGCATGTAGTGCATAGTGTTTGCACAAACTAAATAAAACTGTAGCATATAAAAAAATTCATAATGACATATATATAGAAAACCAAACATTCATTAAAAAGAATCAACTCATAATAACATATAATCATCCATAAATCACAACATTAGGCAAGCAACCAAGTTGAGGGTATTAACAACGATCAGTTTTGTTGGAGATAATGATATTTAAGGATTTCCATTATTTCTGGTGGATCCAGATGTATCTTTCAGGTGGCTTATAGGGTACACCCGCGAGAAAATTACTTAGCCCTATTTTGTGCTTCTGTAATTCTGTGCTGTGGGATTATGTCATATTCTGTCAAAATGAGGGGTTATGTCATTATTCTGATTTTATCTTTATAGCCTCTTTGTTGTGATTTCTCTGTTTATGTAAATATTTATTATGATTTGTATTTGTAGAAAAAAGTAGGATTGATTTGTATCCCTAGGATTAAGGAGGATTCTCCTTCCTTAATTCCACTAGCTAGGTGTATATATACCCTAGGCTACCTCTTGTAAATCTCAGACTTTGAGTGAATATCATTTTTGGGTTCAAATTCTTCATGTGCTGCATCTTCCACTTGGAACCTTTATTTGAAATTGTACTTTAAGATATGCAAAGCGAGTAGTGTTTTGATTTTCCTTTACATTTTTCATGATACTAATTATTTAGTTTTACCCAATTAAACAAGACTTGCAATCCTAATCCCTGGCTTCCTCCATTTAAATGTTAATATTTAAGTTACAATTTGTCACGGTCTCTACTTATGGATTCACCATCACGGGTGACACTGTCACCATTGCCCTCATGGAAGATTTCCTTCTCCCATTGCTCTCCTTCAAGATGTTCCCTGTTGCCGTCGCATGCGTCGCAGTCGTCATTACAGGCGACTTCCTTCTCTCTCTCTCTCTCTCTCCTCCACACTGCTCCCTTCTGTTGTCACGTGCATCTCTGTCCTCCTCGCAGGCGACGTCCTTCTTGTTTTCTTCCCGCGTAGCCACTTCCTGTGTCAGTGAGTCGAGCCTTGTGTCCTCTGTCTCTCCGCTGCTTTCAATGTCCGTTCTGCTTGCAGTATCTAAAGCAGTTGAGAGAATTGGGTAATGATGGCTTCACAGTGAGCAAGACTTGCTGTCTGTTGCTCAAGGAACAATTGTTGCAATTGCACCAATTGTTGCTGCAGAGAGTCTCCCATAACTGTAGGTTTTGATACTACTTTGTTACGGTCCCTACTTATGGATTTGGTTATGGGTCTATATTGGTGGTTCAAATTATAGAGAGAACCAAAATCTCTAGTGTAACCTCACCAAATTAAATGGTTCAGATTATAGAGAGAACCAAGATCTCTAGTGCTCACACACAAGGTCTTTGATAATAATTCTAATCTGCCCTTTATTCATTTTTCAAAAGGTTTAAATACAATCTAAAGAATATCACAAGACATAACTGATATAAGAAACTGTTCTAAACTACCCCACACATACACACATGAAACTGTTATAAACTACCTAACACACATACACATACATCCACATCAGCATATATAAATTACATAATTATATAAATTATAAAAAATAAATATAGATTATAACTGCTCATAACACAATTTTATTGATTTGAAAATATATTGTGGTTACTGCTATTATGTTCAGGTGGTCTGCAGAATTTGGAGCAAATAGTTATGGATCTCCAGAATTGCACGTTATCCTTGCTGAATACATTTATTCTGAATCTCCTGATGATGTGGTATGTTTCAGTGTTGAAGTATAGGTTTATTACTACTTCTCTCAAATTTATACTCTTTGTATTACGGCTCATTCCAAATGTTTTTACTGGCGGCCCTGTGAAGATTTTCTTATCCTTCATTATTGATTGAACATTGAAATAGAACATACTAGTTCCTGAATAATTGAAAAATAAAAAATTTTAAACGAACAAAGAAGTAAGATTGTGATAAACTTCTTGTAGGTCATGTGATGGCAATTGGAATAGAAGAATGTTTTACGCAACTTCAAAAGTTAGCTAAGATATGCCTCCCCTTGACTTGAAGAGAAAAATTGTCAAGGTTTTAGGTTGATCATGAAATATTCTGCTCCCTATAAGGAAGATACTTTAGGTGTTTCAAGACCTTGAAATACTTTCCAAGTCTGTTGTTTGTATTAGTATTAAAGCTATTAAAGGCAACTTCACATTCATTTGCTTGAGCAATTAAATAATCAACTACATTTAAAAACCATAATCAATCTCAATAAATATCATGTCTGGAATATTCTTGTAGATCTTGGGTCTTCAAAGTATATGGTTCACTCAGAAATTTTTTTATCAAATAATTCTGATTATCCGCTTATGATCTAAAAAAGCAAATTCCACCAATTGGGTGACGTCTTTTGCCTAATCAATTGGGATAACTTTATTGATTGAGCACTTCAAGAAGTAAAGCTGGGTCCACTTGAAAAACTACAGCTACTTTTTCCAGGATTTTAACTCTCTCTATCGCCTGGAATATCATTTGGGTTGGCATGGTGATTGGTGGAGAGTTGCAAACAGCATCCTCCAATCCGCCTTGAACTTCCTGATTAGCAGTTCCAGTGCCTTGTCTTTATTTCAATTTCATTCTATAAAGCACTGGACTGCCTAATAAAACACGGTGACCTTGTTCCGTAAAGGCTCCATCTTGTCACAGTCAGTTCAAAGCATGTATTGTACATGACAAATCTTCAATCATGCCAAATAATTCTTTTGATTCTGCTTTGATTTGCCGTGGCTCTAATACAAATTAACACTGGATGGAAGTAAGAAGATATTGTTCTAGTACTCAACCTATAGTCCACTAGGTATGACTCTGCAATTTACCAGAAGAAATCAAGAAAATCCTTGGAATAATATTCATATCATAACTATAAATATATAAGCTATTCTTCATGTCACACATAGTAGGCCTTCTTATAGGCATAATAAAACTTGACTGACAAGTAAACAATCTTCTAGACGTTTCCTAGCCCATATTATTCCTATTCTACCCTGGTTACCTCAAATTTACCTACAATAACTGAATAAAATTTCTAAATAATTCCTACTAAAGTTACATTAAAGTAATCAAAATAAAAAATAATTATATATAACCCCCTTTATCTTGCATCATTAAATAGTATGCACTAGAATTCTAAATTAAATAGAATGAAATTACATTTAGCTAACTAAAATCACAGTTTAGAATGATAAACTTAACTGTACATAGCTATATGCTTGTACATTTCACAGCAATCAATATAATAAAGAATTTGGTGAATGTTATTATGTCTAAGATGATATTAAAACGCATAACTAAAATGTACATGATAATAATATAAACATATAGAGTAATCAAGCATGTCATATTCAAGATTTAACAAATTAAAAAGCAGAACATATACTCAGAAGTTAAAACAGAACTTTGCATGATATATGAATGAATTTCTTTGTTAATTTCAAGCTCATTTAGTATCAACCTAAACAATCTTACTGAAAACAATAAATCTGATTAGGTAATTTTCATCAGGTGATATGTCGTGCTATAATAAAGGGCAAACTTGGTGCTACAAAGCTCCCGCTATGCGCGGGGTTCAGGGAGGGGCCGGATCCACTTTGTGGATCTAATGTAGGCAGCCTTACCTTGCAATTTTTGCAAGAGGCTGATTCCACGGCTCGAACCTGTGACCTCCAAGTCACATGGCAGCAACCTTACCGTTGCGCCGAGGCTCGCCCTCATATGTCGTGCTATAATAAATAGCAAAAAGTTTCATGGTTTGTGATATTTGATTCATGTGCCACAAGTTTATTAGCCATCATAGGAACTAAGAAATTTAAGGAAACGACACGACACAAATGCTTATTTACATGTGATGTTGATTTTGCTAACAGACTGTTGATGTGTCAACGGACAACCCTGATGTGGACTTAAAAATTTTACATTTGGTTCTTATGGTGTGCCCAAATTTTCAATGTGCTCCTTTTAATTTGTTTGAATTTTCAAATTGCTCCTCAATATGAAATTAGTTATTTATTATTTTTTTTATACCCATGGGACTTATGACTAATTCGGGATCATTTTGAGATCATGTCAAATACGAATTTTTTTTTTTTTTTACTTGCTCTTTCCTTTGGTATCAGAATTTGCTCTCACTGCCACATGCATATCAAACATGTCTTGAATTGTTAAGTGGGTATAAATAGATATGGTCTAAGATGGTTTCTCCCTCCATAGGGAAACAAATATTATGAGCCCAATTATTACTTATACCCACTTATCATTTCAAAACGTGAAATAAGATAGGGGGAGTAATCATGTGGGGAAAGAAACTTCTGACACCAAACTAATGAGCATGCTTATAAATGAACCTAGTTCCCGTTCTAAAATGATCTCAATTTTGTCTCAAGTCTGTTGGGTGTAATAAAGTCAACTTTATGTCGTGAACAAAGTGAACATTGAGACAAACTACTAGGATCAAATATAAAATTTTGAAGTTCATGTCAACATTGTCTGTTGACACATCAAAAGTCCATTAGCCAAGTCAACTTCAAAGTAACTCTGTCATAACAAATGTTAACGCTAGGGACCAAATTGAAAATGACAGCAAAGTATAAGGAGTGATCTTTAAAAAAAAAAAGATTATAGAGACCAATTTGAAAACCGAGACAAACTATAGGGAAAAATGTATAATTATTGCTTTCTTATTCTCTCTCCTTCCCTTTAGAATTTCCAATACACTGCAAGTTGACAGAGGAAAGAGAGCAGAAGACAAACAAATAGAAGATGAAGAATGAAGGGGAAAAATACAAAGCGGGAGAGGGGAAAAAAATAAAGATCTGAATGAAGAGTCAAAATGAAAGAAGTGAAAATGGAGGGGGGAATAGAAGTTATGCCATTCAGTTTGTCATTAGTGAGGTGGAATTGCAGCTAAAAACTCCATCCTTCAGTAGAAATAGCCTTGTTTTCATCTTTTTAGAGCTTTTCCTCGATCTATTTTGAATTCTAGGATGAGGCACGCTGGAGTGCAGCATCCTTTGCTGGTGTGCCTACCACCTTATTGAATGCAAACACCTCAGATGGGGATATCCTTTGTCTAATAACTATGCTTATGACTGTTAAATGTTTGAAGCTTGTAGAAGTGCATTATGGTCACTGTACGTTTAGTTCAACAATCTGCTATATTAAATTATAGTAGTTTAAAACTGTAGCAAGCTTTTGCATTGAACTGCAAATGTTATTTTGTAGCTAATAGCCGAATGATTGTTGGCAATGTTCCTCGATCTCTACATGCATTGACTACTTGGATTAGTGCATGTCTATTTAAAACAATATGATGATTTGGAAAAATGTTCATGCTTTGAAGAGCTTCATTTACTTTGAAACTATTATGATCTCCATCTCTGTTCAATGAACACAATATACTTCTGACATGCAGGATATGACTAGAGTAACATATCATTTTGTAAGAGGAAACAATCCAAAGAGGTTTGCTTCCACTCTTGTGGATTTTATGGGCAAGGTTAGACTCGTTATTTATTTATTTTTTTTTTCTGTGGCTGTATTCATATTCCTTGTTGTCTGGTTCAATTTTATCGAATTCTTATGAGGCACACCAAACAATTCTGCCCATGGATTTTCTACTTAAACTTGGGTTGGCATTCAGTGGTGATCTAACTATACTATTATGACTTCTGAGTTTTTATTGGGTGTTCCTAGAATTTATTTGGAAAAGGTAATCGGGGCATTCCTTGTGTCATGTGGGCTTTGTTTTGAGAAGTTTCAACTGATATGGCTTTTACATCTTAGTGTTATCCAGGGGAAGATGACTTGGCCATCGCTAGAGCAGTTTTAAGGTAAAAGCAGAAGAATTAGATGCTCACTTTGAAATGTCTGGCAATTGTTGATTCTATAAAATTTAGTACGTTCTTGTTTATTACATTATAAATGTTGTGTTTTCTCAATATTTTTCTTTTTTTAGTGAATTTTGACTTGGCTTAGACAACTTCTGTAGATTGCAGCATGTATTAGCACCTCAGATTTCATTGTTGCTTTTCCTAGCCTCAGATATATTGTTATGTTATTCTTTTGATTCTTTGTCATACTTGAACACTTCAATCTAGGTCATGGTATTCATGAAGCTTCTGGATAAATAACAAACTGGAGAATAATAAGGAAATGAAAGGGGGGTTTTCTTTGTCTTCTGTATTATTGAATTTAAGTCTCAAGCTATCATCACTGAATTTTCTATCTATCTGACAAGGAGATCTTTTCACTGTAGTTGTCCAAAACTAATAATCATTATGCATTCATTGTGGCCCCAAATAATTTGATACTATCCTCGAGTGAATCTTCAGGATAGCATTATATGAGTTAAGCATGTATCCAGTATTTTGGTTGTATTGATATACTTCACTTCTAATACTTGTCCACTTTAGGTAATGCCGTTCATCAATAATATGTTCTATATATTAACTAGGTGTTAAACTTAGGAATTGCTTTATTTCTTGCATGACAGGTATTTATCTTCAGGCAATCTAAGAGATGCTAATATATTGATGGATGAAATACAGAATCAAGTTGCATCTAGAGAGATTAAACTTCCTCAAACAGATTTGATGCAGTTCATCAATTTTCTATTGCAAACGTAAGCTCTTTTGCTTTATAGATTGATTGATCTTATTTGTGTTCCTGAATTTAAACAGAGAGAAATGTTGAAATACTAAAAAAATATTGGCATATATTTTTTTAGAATACTTATAGATTGCTACTAGCACTTTGCTTAGCTAATTTAAAGATTGTTAATTTTGTTGGCTGAATCTATTTACATATATATATATAATCAAACTCAACATGAAAGAAATGTTAAGCACTTCTGTCAGTTCCCTATCTTGTGATTTAGAAAATGCACGGACATTTGAGCTAAAAAGAAGGGTAACAGTTGAAATTGTAATTTTCTGGGACTACTGTTCTTTTAATTTAGTAAGGAGCTTGTTTGTATTTTTGATTTCTAGTTATCTGTAGTTGAATTGCCAATTATGTCACACATTGTCGATAGATGAGGAGATATTTATGAAGCCTTCGAAATATTTTCTAGCTAATTTATCCATTCTTCTGTTTATTTGGATGGATCATAACATTTGTAATTTCAAGGGCATTTATTTTCCCTTGCACATGTTATTGTCTTGTGGTTGTGTGTCTGGGTTCACTTAGTGTGTCATGCATGGTGATTTTAAGGGAGTCTCATTGTCTGATATTAGAAAGAGACTAGGCAGATTTGTAGCATTTTGAATCTCTTATCCCTCCCCCCCCCCCCTCCTCTTTTCCTGCCTGTCTTTCTAGTAAAATTTCTTATTTATCAGGAAAAAAATGATTTAGATTCCTTTTTTTGTTTCACTTTTATGCAGGTTGGAGAGAGATGCATTGCCTCTTTTTAATATGTTGAAGGCAAAATATAAGGCAAGTATTGACAGGGAACCTGCATTCAATGAGGTAAGCTGACTTATCAATTCTATGTTGTATGCATGCACACATGTGCTTTTGTTGCTGGATATCAAATATATTTGTGATGTCATCTTATATTATTTACGAGAGTGAAATTCAACTCGTGCTACATTTGACATGAAAAACTATGGTCTAGATGTTGGATGATATAGCGGAGAAGTTCTATGGAGTACAGCGGAAGAATCCCATGGGCTTATTTGGAGATATATTCAAGGTGACTTGTCACACCTTTCGATAATTTAATACTCGCCAACTGTAAGTGAACAGTTATATTATCTCAAAAAAAGACTGATATACAACAGAGTAAAATTAAATGTAAATTATGATTGAATTCTTTAGGCAACATATCCCTAATTTGAAGGTGAATTTTATATACATTGTCATATAAGAATATATTAAACCGGTTTGATAATATTCTTATCATACATTATCTTGTTTTCATTTTCACTTTAATCACTTAAAACTTTCAACTCAGCGTTTAAATTTTTCTACTTTTTTTCACAATATGGAATTTTCAAATCAATGATTGTAAAAACCTCTCAATGTTTGTCAATTTTGCATTTGTTTGTATGGTTAGCTAAATTCTAAGTTACTTCACAAGAAACATGACATTGATAGAGACATGTCAGCACGACAAAATCTAGGATGTCCAGCTATTATTTGATGTATCAACAATACTTGAAGATCTGCCCTGATAATTTTGCCGATTTATTTTAGCCCTTCTTTCTGTTACACTCATTACTAATTTCTTTAGAAGTCCACATGCTCTATTTTAAGGGATGAATGTATTATATGTTTATTTTGTTAATAATATATGCATAACTTAAGATGTTGTACAACTCAAGTATTAGATAAACAATGTAGTTTTCTAAGGAACAATTTTGTAACTCACTGCTTTTAATTTCTTACTGTGCAGTTGATGGGAGCTGAGTAATGATATTTATCTTGAGTAACCGAAAGGATGGCACTTTTCTGTTGTTAGCGGTAAACCTGTTTAACATTAAAAAGATTCTGATAAGTCTGTAACTTTCATTTATTTTTCCTTTAAAAAAGAGAGTCAAAATTTAGCGAGTTGTGAAAAGGATCTTTGTATACTCTGTTAATTAGGTTTATTTCGATGAATTTTGTTGTTAATGTCCGCAGCTTTTGCAGACTAACTAACTACCAGAATATATATATATATATATATATATATATTTTCCTGTAAATGGAGATTTCTTGCATTTTGATAGACATTCATTTCATTACCTGATTGACTTGATGTTGTAAATGACTTGTAATGATTCTGTTTCCCTCCAACATTTTGGTGATTTATGATTGCTTTGTGCTGTGGAAGTTCATATCTTCTCTCCCCAAGAAATTTCTGTTGTGAGGGAGAGATCATGAAGGCAGACCAGATAAAAGGGTGAAAGTCTTTTTTTTTTTTTTGTTGTCTTGCCTTTCTGATTAGAGATCATGTGAACAGAGAAGATATTATTTGCAATTTACTCAGGGAAATATATGTAAATATATATATATATAAATTTGTTTCAGCCATTGGATGTTTTTGCTTCTAATGGTTGATATTTATCCCACGTGTTTTTTTTTTGGGAAATTATATCAAAAAATTTTCATCAGTTCAATCAAAGTTAATATTATTTAGATCAACATTTTTACTCTTGAAATAGAGCCTCTTTATTTTTGGAGCTGGATTAGCTTTTAGGCGCAGGAGCCTCCAATTCCTATTTCAGCCGTTGGATGTTATTGCATCTAATGGTTGACTTTTATCTCATGTGTCTTTTTTTTTTTTAAATTACATCAAAAAATTTTCATCCTTTCAATCAAAGTTAATATTATTTAGATCAACATTTTGGATTTTACCTATGTTTTGACTTATAAAATTAGTCTTCAGCCGTTTGATCTCGGTCAACTATTAGCATATCTGATACTGTAATTTAATTACAATAAAATTACAATAAAAATAGAATTTAATTTATAAAAATATAAAATTACAGAAAATATAAAAATTAATTCATCAAAATATAAAATTACAGTAATTTAATGTTATATTTACAGTAATCTTATTGTAATTTTATATTTTTCAAAAATAAATGTGTTATTTACAGTAATTTATTGTAATTTTATATTTTTATTAATTAATTTGTATTTTTATGTCATTTTATATTTTCTAAATTAAATACTATATTTATAGCAATTTTACAATTTTAAAGTAAATTCTATATTTACAGTAATTTTTTGTAATTTTATATTTTTATAAATTAATTTGTATATTTTTTTAAAATTTTATATTTTTCTACACTAAATACTATTTTTACTTTACATTAAATTATTGTAATTTTATATTTTGATGAATTAATTAGTATTTTTTTGTAATTTTATATTTTTATAAATTAAATTCTATTTTTGTTGTAATTTTATTGTAATTTTATTTTACACTGTCAGATGTGCTAACTGTTGATTGAGATCGGACAGTTGATCAATGATTTTATAAGTCAAAACATAAGCGAGATATAGGCCGTTAATTTAATTATTGCAAATTTGATTGAACAAATGAGAATTTTCTAGTGTAAATTAAAAAAAAACACGTGTAATAAATATCAACCATTGGACGCTTTGAAACAGAAGCTGGAGGCTCTTCTGCCTGAAAGGCGTAGGAGTGAATCTGGCTCCTTTCTTTTTGACTCATTGAGTTAGTTGTTAACCCAAGAATTACTAGCCTGAGCTAGAATTACTAGTGTAGGCTCCCCCGCCCCCTTCCCCCCACAATCCAAAAAAAAGTGTGTAAACTATTGATTTAACATTTAAAAGATTACAATTGTTTCAATGTAGTTTTTAAAAGATTAAATATTTTAATTTAGCTATTGAATATTGTGTAATAACTTTTAACAATAAAAATTTTATGTAACAATTAGATTTTGTGACTTAGCAATGACAATGATCAAATTGAGACAAATATAAAATTTTTCATATTAAATTAAAACACTTGATCATTCAAGATATAATCTTTCAAGGATTAAATATGTAATTTACTCAAAAAAAGAAAAATAGAGAATTACTAGCCTATGCTGCCAATGGTTTCATAATTCTATCCTCTTGGGCCAATTGCAAAACAAGTTACATACATAGGGATTAGTGTGTGTTTATGTATAGATATGCTAGTTGCCATATTAGTTACATGAAGCTTAAACATACGTTCAGTTTTGTTGTTTAAAGAAGTCTTTACTGGGACACAGTAATTATTGTTAATGAAAACAAATATGTTAAATTTATTTAAGAAGATCAAAATGAATGATCTAAGGGTTTTTAGTGCAAACTTTACTGGTGATAATTTGTTATTAGGTATTCACTAATAGTAAAATCTCCTTTTTTAAAAAAAAAATTTTAAGTAGATCAAGTATACCAGATATGCAAGTCAAGACTACATTTCAGTAAAATTCACTTCACATGTTCTTTTAAATAGGCTGAATTTATTTATTGTTTTATGGACAAAATTAACCTAAAAATTTGCCATCTTTCATTTGTAAAATCCTCTCACTCAATCTAAAGTATGTCCATGTTTTTTCTTTTCTCTTTTTTTTTTTTTTGGTCTGGAGGATTGACCCCTGACATCTAGAACACTAACTAATAGTGAAGATGCCAAATTTTTCAAACACATTGATCATGATTTCATATTCAACCTGTCAAATTATGCCCTGATATGAGTGATACATCATAATAAGTCTACGCCATTGTTTATTTATTTTTTCATTTTTAGTCCCAACAAGTTACATGATTTGATTATTTAGTCATTGATAATTTACTTTTATACAATTTAGTCCTTAAATGTTATAAATTCGTTAAATATTTTTATTGAATTAATCTATTAAAGTTTGACCCAAGAAAAAAAAAGTCTTTTAAGAGATAAGAAAATGTATAATTTAGATCTAAAGAATGATTAATTTGTATTGAACTTATAACTTATAAAAATTAACTCATTTAGCACTTAAATTTTAATATTGACTACATAATAATTTCACCCTTGAAAGATATTTTAGTACTAGTCTTTGAAAATTTAATTCTATACAATAATTTAGTTTCTAAATGTTATAAATTGTTCAACATTGTCATTGAGTTATTCCTTTTAAAAAAAATAAATATACAAATTCGTTCTGTAAAAAAAATTAATTTATACCAAATCTATAATTTATAAGATTAACTTAATTAATATTTAAATTTTAAAGACTTAAGAATATGAGAAAACATTTAACAGAGTTTGACCTGCGGAGTTTCCACAGTGCAACCCAGCTGCATTTGGAATCTTAGCTTTGTTCCCCTTTTCATAACCACAGGTCATTCATTTGATGTGATGAGACTTTTAGTTATAATATCATCACAAATAATGTGCTTTTTAGCCTTCTTTCATAATACAAACTAAAGCTCCTTTCCATTCAAACAGCCCAAATCTTAATTAATTTCACCTATCTCAATTTTATAATTTTTTATTTTAATTTTTTTCTGGGGTGCCTTTGAAGTAAGATACAGATTAAAGTGAAAAGGAGGGTGGCTATATATATAATGTGGAAGATGAAGATCCTTATGCAGGGAAAAAACTATTGTTAGATTCTTGAGTAAATTATAAATTTGTTCTCAAGAATAGTTGTCTCAATTTAATTTTTAAAAAATTATAATTATTTTAATTTAATTTTTTTTTCATCCAAATAATTTTTATTAAGGTTTAATAATGACAAGTTTTGTAATTTAATAATAAAAAAGATTAAATTAAAACAAATACTATATTTCAAACACTAAATTAAGATACTTGATCTTTTAAAAAATTAAATTGATAAAACTATAATTTTTCTAAGACTAAATCGATAATTTACTCTATTTATATACACACAGACACTAGTGTTAGTTGGTTTGAGTAGTTTGCCACTTATTCCTTTTAAATAAAGTCTCAATTCAAGTTTTATAAATAAAAAAATCAACACAAGGAGAGATTTACATCTTTATAATATGATCTGATTTGGGCTAAATATTAATGGTTGCAGCCAAATATATATATATATATATATATATATATGGAGGATGAAGATGGTTGTGGTGAAGAACAATATTATTAGATTCTTGATTACAGTGTGAAATGTGAGACCCAGTGATGAGACACAAATCTTGAATTAAATCTTATTTCAGTTAGGATTTAGAAGCAACCACAAACCCAGAATATTAGGCTTTGTGGCTTTGGAAAATTGATTAACTTTGCTATTTTAACATCTTTTTGAAACCCTTCAATCATTTTGGTTCACTTCCTTTCTAAGAAAGGGCAAAATTAATGCATTGTCGGACAGAATCATTTCCTAACTTGTGCTTGAAATCATAAATCTCCCTCTCTCTCCCTCTCTGCCTCCTTTTTTTTTTTAATTAAATTTAAACTTAATTTGGTTAATGATGGATAGATTAGTCAAACTAATCATTAAGAAACATCTATAACATATTTGAGGCACTTTTTGGTTGAATTACTATTTTAATCCTTACTATTTTATTCAATTTTCCATTGGGTCCCTTTATTTTAAAAATTGTCAAAAATATTTTTTACATCCCTAATGTTTAAATCAAATTTCAGTTTCGTTCCTAACTATTTTTAGGTCAGTTGTGTTTTACATGTTTTATTTTTGTTTTAAATTTACCTTTTTTACTAATACTATCTATTTCACTAGCGAAAAATGCTGACTAGGTGGTTAGTAAAAAAGTAGATTTAAAACAAAAATAAAATATATAGTAAAAATGGAATAAACGGCTTTAGTAAAAATAGTATATTTAAAACAAAAATAAAACATGTAGGACATAACTTATGTAAAAAAGAAAGTTAAGGGTGTAAAAAGTAATTTTTCCTTTAAAAATTAGTAATTAGATTTAAATTTTTTGTTTTAGTCCTTATTATCAAACTGTTATTAACATTCTATTAAATTTGGTTATATAGCCAATTATTAACCATTTTGACATTCGAAATATATATTATTTAAGTTAATTCGCCTAAATTAATTAATATAAATTGCATCATATCATAAGTATATATGTTATATACATATGGATTAATTTTGCTTAATCATTTACTTTACTTTTTACTTTTTTGTCGGCATAAGTCATTCATATTCAAAGTTTCAACATTCACTTAATCATACCAACAAAACTCAATGGAATACCAACTAAAGTTGAGTAATAGGGATTAAATTGAAATTTTGTAGAACTATAATGATTTAATTGCAAATTTTTAAACTACAAGGACGGAGTTAAAAATTGGGTGAAATTATAAAGATTAAAAAAATAATTTAACTTTTCTTTTCCTTTTTTAAAGTGAGAGCTGCTTTTGGCATATTTGCATATCTCTATATAATTTGTTTAATACATTTGTCTGAAAATATCTCTTTGGATTATAATTTGTATGCTATAGCCAATAGGATATTATCTGAATATTTGGATGTCTTCATGTGTGGAAACTCAATATTTGAATCCAAAATTTATGATTGAAAAACTATGCATGAGAAATTAATCCATGCTGCGGTTTTGTTAAATATTTCAGTTTTTTAATATTTGAGTTTAATTTATATTATATTCTTAACATGATTTTTACTAGATTATAATATGTTTTTACCAAAAAAAGTAAGAATTATTAACCCAACCAATTTTTCTCTTTTGGTCTCAGTACCTTTTTTTTTTTCTTTAGAATTGTTTAACAGTTAATAATTAAGGTGCACAATGACATTAGTTTAGATTCTACCTTTTTTTTGTCCCACACTTATAACATACATAAAGCTTGAATGCTAAGATATTTTTTATCTTATCATTTCATCATGTGGCCAGGAAGAAGAAACAAGCCAAACAATTATATATATATATATATATATATATATATATATGAGATTTGGAGCAATTGATATCTGATAATTTATTGGACTTCAACTAATTTGGTTTAAGCTAAACTAAATTATAAGTAACCATTAATATTTGAAAGTTCACTAAACTTTAATTAATTTGATTTGAGTCTAGTTGAATAAGGTATAAAGCTCTTCTAGTATTATTTTTTTCATTTATAAGATTCGAACTTGAGATCTTATTTAAGGGAAACAAGTGGCTAACTATTTGCACAAACCACAACTGGTGCATATATATATATACACACATATACTAGTATCCGAAAACTCACTTAACTCTAATTAATTTTGCTTAAGTTGGATTAGACCTCATAGGTATGAAGTTCTCCCAATACTTATTTTCTCCACTCATAAAACTCAAACCTTTATTTGAAGGAAATATGTGTTACCAACGAGAATTAAGTTTAGTAGAATGAGCTAATTCCTCACAATGTAGCAAACCAAGATTTGAATCCTTATTGGAAGATATGCCCGCATTTAATACCCATAATTACCTCAAACTTGGGACTTTACTTGGAGGAAATAAGTTTCATTAATGAGAGCTAAGTACAGTGGAAAAGACTAATTCTCCACAAGGTTGCGAATTAAGATATAAATTCTTATTAAGAGAGGTATCCACATTTAGTATCTAATATTACCTCGAACAAGATTACTTTCAACAAAAAAATATCTCTAAAAAAATTTAAAAAAGTGTCGAATCATCTGAATTAATAGTTTATATATATATATATATATATATATATAGGTTTCTCTTAGACAACTAAATAGAGAATCTAAAATTTGTCAAAGTGGGGACAGGTTCCTTTCCTTTAATGTTGTAGTTGCCAAACTTACTCCATACATTGAAAGTTGAAACCCTTATCTTCCAAAAAGCTTTAAAGTGTGCGTAACATATAATGAATGCATCACTGTCTCCAATATGCCCCAGCAATGAACCCTACCTCTTTCCCATTTATTTCACTTCACTTCACTAATATATATCTTTTCAGCTTTATATATATATATATATATTTATTCATTCATTTATTTCAACTTTTATATTCATTCATTTTTTGACTTTCAGGTACAATTAATAATGTCTTACTTTGGTTTGACCTACCACCATGAAATTAAAGCCAATCATTTTTCCAATGTTCTATGGTCTTTATTATCAAAGCTTCTGTATCATATTTAGTTTTGGCATATTTGTTGCAATAATTATTTTTGATCGGTTTAAATGGTTTGATACTTTTTTTTTTTGAATAAAATTTTGAATTCAAATTTTTTTTAAAAAAAATTAGTGTTGAGAAATTGTATACCAGTATTATCCATGAAAGATCAATCTCCTCTGAATTTAACCTTCTAAAATAGGATCTCATAAAGCTATTAACTAATAATAAAGAATTGTTTAAGTGTTTTTAACCCCTAATTTTACATCAGAAAGTCCAAAAAAAAAATTTTTTAGGAACCATTTTGACGGGTTAAATTAAGATATTTTATCTTTTAAAAAAATAAATTAAGAAGAAAATGAACTTTTGGGATAAATTAAGAGACTTTATCTCTAGAAGATTAAATTAAAAAAATATTTAAAAGATTAAATTATTAATTTACTAAAATTAATCATTAAAATGCAAAATTATGTTAAGAAATTATCATTTCAAAAAAATTAATATTAACTTCCACATACTTTAATTATTTTGTTTTAATCCAATTAAAAATGCTACGAATCATCCTCTTCCAGAAGATAGACCAGCGAACCCAAACTTTTAATATTTTTTTCTTTTTGGTGCTTCGTGTTATTTAAATATTTTGTATATAAACTTCAAACGTCTAGTTTCCAGTTTGAAAGGAAACAAATATGAATATATATATATATATATATATATATATGTGTGTGTGTGTGTGTGTGTGTGTGTATAAAGCATTTGGGAAGTTGGTCATTTTAATTGAATTGGAGAATGACTAAGTCTTAGTGCTATCCAACCATTCACATATCACTACTTTTCTGTCATGCATGCACTACAAAAATTAATTTTCTTTAATATATATATATATATATATATGTAATGAGAAAGAACATTATATTTTGGGAAAAAGAAGTGTTCATCATAGATATTGTATGTTAAGGTGTAAATGAATTGAGTTGTTAACATATATAATTAGATTTTGTTAGTGTTGTGAAAATAGACTTGAAAATACTTTGTATTTCAAAAGAGTGAGTTAAGTCTCACATTGCTTAGAATAAGAAGAGGAAGAAGCTTTATATACTAATATGTGTTAGTAGGCTCATAAAGAGCTAAGAGAAGTGGTGGGCTTACTTACTCACAATCTTAGACTAGTGTAGTACAAATCATCCAATTTATCCCTTGCGCATGCAATAAAGTGGACTAAGTTTAGTTTTCTTTTCATAAATAAAAATAATATTTTTATTTGCTTACCTGAATAGAGACTTATTTGACAGTTACGAAATTAACTTGGTCAATATCAGAAAATTAAGGGTTGACAGTAAACTGTCTGTAAATTTCCTGGCTTTTAATTTTTGTAACTTGTATTTTAATTTCATTTAATTTTTTGTCTGCCTCAATTATAATTCAACAACTATTAAAGTGCTCTCCTCCCCCTCATTTTATACATTATAGCAATCTGCTGAACTCTTTTCTCTCTTTTCTCTCTTCTCTCTCTGCTCTCTCACTTTCTGGATTACATTGTTTACATTTTTGTTGTTCTATTTCCTGATATATTCTCAGAGAAATTTGTTTAATCCTAGTCCTGGAGGGAGTTCTGTAGATGTAGAATTATTTCTGTAGTGACAGAATAATTTTTCTTAAGAGCAGTGTTTCCTAAAGACGCGACTCAGATTGTGACTATGCTGATACCCATATTTTATAACAACTTGTTTTAAGTTCCTATTTATTTTATTAAAAGTTATAGATAATATATATGAAAATATACACAATTGTTAAACCATTGTATTCTAATATACATACACAGATACCCATGGAAGATTATAAGGTTCATTATTTTTTTTATGCAGCTCAGTGTCTCCAAAATTAAAAAAAAAAGAACAAGAGAAATTTATCTTCTTCTTATATTTTTATTTACATGTACAATGAATTTTTAAGATTTAGTCACGTGATGTTATACTACAAAAATTATACATCACATGAAAAGTTATTTAATCCCAGAAATATCATAATTGTTTCAATTTAAGTCTCAAAAGATTAAGTGCATTGATTTAGTTAGTCCTTGAATAATTGTGTTTATCTTGACTGCTTTATTTGTCAAAATGATCTTTTAGCAACAAATAATTTGAGATTATCAAAGTAAATTTTTTACTAGTATAGATTTTATGTGAGATTTAATAATAAAAAAAGTTAAATTGAGACAAATATAATTTTTTATGGATTGAACTGAAATATTTAATCTTTTAAATATCAAATTAAGATAAATGTAATCTTTTATAAGCTAAATGAGTAATTAATTACTCTAAAAATATAAAATCTGTGCCTAATTTAGTTCACTGATCAGGACTCATTTGATGATTGAACTTACTGCCAAACTTTACAACTAAATATATCTTTGTGTCATTTTTCAAAGATCCCTTCATGTATAGCTTTGGCTTTCCTTTGTAAGAATGTTAATATATATGCGTACTCTTCGTACTTAGATTAATTATTTTTCTTAATTAATTAAAGTATTAAAAGAAGAAAATCGTGTGAGAAATTGCATGAAACAAGTCCAACTAAGCAACGACGCGTGGACCTTTTGATTCTCACCAACGTGTGTGTATAATTACTGTATATTTATGGCTTTTAACATTATTGTTATCAAAATATTTTCAATTTAGTCCCTCCATATAGCTGTGATGTCAAGAGATTCAACTTTGATGGCTCTTTTATAGGAGTGACCATTCTGAAAACTAAGTTCAATGAGACATGTTCTTATTATATAATTTGTAATATTCAAATAGAATTAAAATCTCATATCGGACATAATATAATATTTATAAAGAAATTTAATTGATGTCTCTTTTATTAAATTTAAATTAATTTAATATAATATATTGATGAATATTAATATACAAAAGATATAATATATATATATATATATTGAATTATTTTAAATGATGTGTAATTAAATTTTGAATTATTTTAAAATTTGAATAGACATCTTATTGAGAATTAAACAAACAAAATTGTTCATCCCTCTCTCTCTCTCTCTCTCTCTCTCTCTCTCTCTCTATATATATATATATATATATATATATCCTATTAAAATTCTACAGTAAGAAAATTAGATAGAAAATAACCAATAAAAGTTTCAAAAAGTATTTGTTGTATCTTGAAAGAGTTTGCCTATAATTCCTAATATACAAACATAAATTCTCTAAAAATAGTGTATGTCATGCCTCAAAGTCATTTTATTATCTTTATTTCTAATAGTTTCCAAGTTGGAAAGCTTATTCAATTTCATAGCCAGACCAAATTGAGAATATAAATCTATGAGGAACCAAACTAAAATTTTAGTCATTTTTTATTCATAAGATTCGAACTCATCAAGATTATGTAAAGAAAACAAATATTAAAACCAAACTAATAAATTGGGAAAAAAGGTATCTAAGAAGGACCAAAATATAATTTTAATTTTTTTATTCACTGAATTTAAACTTAAGACTTTACTTAAAGAAAACAAATATCAATTACTTGGATCAATCAACGTTGATATGTATCGATATATATATATACAAAGACACAAACAAGTATGAACATATTATTGGAAGCCAGTTTTCATGCAATATATTGCAAGTGTGTTAGCGCAACACAACATGCACCGTCGCTTTGTTTCTTCTGCAGACCTGTCTAAATCACTATATAGGATTAGACCCACATGTACACCCACGAGCTTTGATAAAATTATAATTAAAATAATTACATTTGTAATCAAGTTTAGAAAACTGAACCGGTCATTTAGATCGGTAGAGATATCAGTTTAAACAGTCAATGATTAAACTGTAATCGAATTGGTGATACTTAAAATATATTAAAATATATAATATATAATCTATAATATTAAAATATTTAAGGCATATTACAGATATATATTTATACCAATTTTAGATATTCTTCTAATTACATAAATTTTTAAAAATTTCTTAAAAATACATAATAATATTCAATAAAAATTTAGTAAAATTCAAAAAATTTAGAAAAAAAATAAATTAGTTGAACCGGTTAATTTTATTAGTTCGATCAATATTTTATCTGTTTAAACACTCATTGATTCTCAAATCTAAACCAAATAAAAAACTTGGCCAATTCAATCAGACCAGCCGTATCTGGTTCTCTGAACCATGCTTATAATTGAATGGTTTTTGTTTGTGGGGGTTTGTGGGTGTGTGTGTACACACACACATATCAACACCAATTTCATACAACTGTTTAATCTTTTAAACTCTTGAAACGAAGTAGTCATTAATATGTGATATCAAATTTTTATAATCAACTATAGAGTTCGATTAATGTTATTTTAACGCAGTGCGGATTATGGATAATTAAATTGTTTTTAATTTTGAGGCTATTTAGTAATTTTCTTATTTTTAGCAGTATTTTTTTTGTAATTTTGTATTTCCCTCTTAATTATTTAATATTTTTTCTAGTTTAATTAGAAAAAATTACCATTTTTCTTGTTTGTTAGGAGTCTTTAAGACTTATATCTCACACCTAACAAATACGTTTTGTTATCTTTTTTAAAAGAAAGGCAATAAGATCAGTTTATCGATTTTATTTTTATTATTATTATTTTTATTAGAACCTCTAATTAATATCTAGAAACTCACAGGATTTTTAGAATGCAGATCAAGCAATTCGTTTGGGTCATTCGATTAGATTTCGAGTTGGTGGGACCAACATTCCATTCGTCAGAACTAATCATACACCTTTACTTAACCAAATAGGAGATCCAAGTTTAGTATTTTATAGTTTAGTTTGAATTGGGTTGGATTATATTGGTGTAAAACTATTTCCAATGCAAATTTTTTTATTCATAAGATTTGAAACCAATATTTTGCTTAATGAAAACAAGAACTGCACTCTCTGAACCAACTAACCTTTGTATTTTAATTTCTCTTTATTATTGATATTTGTATTTCATGATTCGAAACTTATTATCACACACGCTTCTTTCTCAAATTAAGATTTAATCACAAAATTAGTGTAAAACATCCAAATGTAAAAAATAAAAAATATAGCTTTTATTGAACTCTGGATTGGAATGAATACTCCAGATTCTAGTTAAAATTAGCTGTAAAGATGCTGCTTCTTCACGTCAACGGTTGAAATGAAAATATAGATATAATAGGTTATTTAAAGATCTATATGCGGTTAATTTCAATTGAAATTTAACATTTTTATTATACACATTAACAATATACATATGATCTTTGCTAATTATTAATTAATATCTGATTGAGTTAAATTTGGTTTGTCTATGATCTATCCCACATGCATATGATGTTGAAAGCATTTTTTGATCATTACTTGAACCCGGAGTTTAGATAATAAAGTCAAACCAGTTAGTTTGATCAAAAAATTAGTACATCAACTAATTTTTTAATCTGGCTTGGCCCTCAAAACCTATAAGGAAAAGAATTGGTTAAATTGGCTTCAAATCCCTAAAATCAATGAGAGAAATATCAACCAAGAACCAGTCATACTTGTTTTTGACTTTTTTTTTTCCAAAAACAATACTTTAGTTTTATGATTTTGTTCTCAATTTTTTACTCACTGGTTTTTTTGTTTACCTATAATTTTGATATTTAAGAAAGATAAACATAATTATTTACTATTTAGTGAATAGTTATGAACTTAATGTTTATATGAGTGACTTTATACATATATTTTAATATATTTTAAATACCATTAACTTGACTAGAGTTTGATCATTAACTCTTGAACCAATATTTCCATTAGTTTAATGGGTAGTCAAATTCTAGAATAATTAAATTTGTCAACTTAATTTTGTATTTTCTATATCATCATATTTAGGAAACTTATTAGAAGAATAATTTGACATTTGAGGCCTTATAACTTTCTATAAATTGGTGTGTGATTAATGATTATAACTTAAAATCCAAGTGCATGTGGAAAACAATTTACAAATCACTAAATCAGTCATGATCAACTCCAAGATTGTTTGCAATATAATAAATTAAAATATAATATTTAAGTGAAAATAATTAGTTAATATATGAAGATTAATTATATCAAAAGTAAATTACTAATTTGGTCTCTAAAAATTACAATTGTCTCAGTTTAACACTTAAAATATTGTGTTTGTTTTAATCTAGTCAATTTGTTTGTCAAAGTAACTTTTGATAACAAAAATTTTGAAATTTAGTGATTGTCAATTTTGTAATTTAACAACGAAAATGATCAAGTAGAGAGAAATATAATCTTTTAAGAATTAAATTAAAATACTTAATCTCTAAAAATTACAATTGTCTCAGTTTAACACTTAAAAGATTGTGTTTGTTTTAATCTAGTCAATTTGTTTGTCAAAGTAACTTTTGATAACGAAAATTTTGAAATTTAGTGATTGTCAATTTTGTAATTTAACAACGAAAATGATCAAGTAGAGAGAAATATAATCTTTTAAGAATTAAATTAAAATATTTAATCTTTTAGGGATCAAATTGAATAAATTGTACTCTTTTGGGGACAAAAATAATTTACTCTTATAGAAAAATTAATGTTATATTTGATACATGAACGCTTCTTTTCCATGTATTGTGCACTCAAGCAATCTATTAATAATTAACATCTGAAATTTTTAACTAGATACGTGAGGGAAACAATAATTAATCTGATTATTTACTAATTAGAAAAACTGAGTAATTAACTTTTGGTCTTTATTAACCACTTTTATCAGAATAGGACCGGATTGGTCGGTTGGACCGAGAATCTGTCCAGAATAACCTTTAAAATCAGTAAGTGATCAAATCGGTCGAATCGGGTAAAAACTGGTTACTTGATTTTTTTTAAAAAAAATTTTTTTTCTTATTCTATAATCAGGTAATGAATAAATTAAAATTGCAAATCATCTAATTTTAGTGGAAATGTCAATATATTGTTATTTTATGAATTTTATATTAATGAATATTATATTGATTAACAATATTTCCTTGTTATATGGTCAATTTTTTCTATAAAATTTTTATTGTGGTTGTTGTTTTGTATAATTTGATATCAAATTTTATTTTTTATTGAATTTATAAATTTATATTTATAATCTTTAATTATGTATACTATTATTTTTAATATTTTAAAGTTGACCGGTTCAACCACGATCCGACTATTGAATCTTAAACTAGTGTCTCTATTGGTTCAATAACCGGTTTGATTTTTAAAACTTTGTTAATAACCTAAAATTTTCAAATTTTCAAAATTTTGTTAATCATTGCAATTTTACTCAATTTAAAATATGATCCCTATAGTTTATAAAGCTTAATTAGAACCTTCTAGTTTAATTTTCAAATTTATAATTTAATTCCTGCTATTAAAATTCTATCACTATTTGGTTATATTTTTATTAATGTGACCATATATACCATATTGACAACTTGGATATATACAATTTAAACCAACTCCACCAAGTCAATAAATTTAGAGAAAATTATTGATTTAGTCTCTGAAATATTATAGTTATCTCAATATAGTCCCTAAAAATTGTATTTGTCTCAATTTAATCATTTTTATTACTAAATCTCAAAATCTATCAAATGTCAAGTTTTTCATTGTTAAAGGTCACTTAACAAAGGACAAAATTAAGACAAACATAATTTTTTTAAAGACTAAATTGAGACATTTGATATTTTAGAGACTAAATTTAGACAAATATAATTTTTGGGGATCAAATCAATAATTTACTCTAAAATTTAACCAAAAAACAAAAACTGAAATTTAAAGACAGGGACTATGTTAAAAAAATTGAAACTATAAAAATAAAATTAAGAATTGAGTGAAATTATTAATCTTAAAATTCCAAATTTCTGAACTGTAATTCCAAAAGAAAATTCCAATCTATATACAAGACTTTGGTGTGACCACATGCAAACCCATGTTACAAAATTTGTTTGTTTTTCCAAGTTGAGGGGGAAAATAGCAAATGGATTTGGAAAAACACTAAAGCATTATTCTTTTTTTTTTCTTTTCAAATAATGGAATAATGATATTTTGGACTAATTTAAAAATTATAAAGTGAATGGGTATTATTATTATTCAATTGTGTTGCTTACCATAATAGTACAAAGCAGTGTTCCACCAACTTATTAAGCCAAATTAAAGGGACTCGGATCCTCTGTAGTACTTATAGTAATGTAAAGGTTTTAGCAATGACTTTTATCGTTGCTAAAATTTTGAATTGTTGCTAAAAAATATTGCACTGCATTATTGCAGAGGATCTGCTTCCAAATTGAAGAAGCCTACTTTTTTCTACTCACAAACTATATACCCCACAAAGGTACTACCTTGTCACCCACAAATTAAAGGGTAAATTACAGTAATTTTCCCATAAATTTAATTAAATTGCACTTGCTATATTTTAATTTAAATAATACACTAGGCTCAATCACTTGTGATTTATTTTGTCATTTAAATTAATTTTTGCACATGTGTTCCTTCTTGTAATAAAATGTTACTTAACAATTTTTAATGTTATATCACAAATAAAGCCCCAGCTTTGTATTAGATGTTAAAATTAAGTTAACAGTCTTTGTTGTTGAGTTAAAAATAAAAGAGTAAATTCTTGTTTTGGTTTTTGAAAATTATAATTATTTCAATTTGATATTTGAATGATCAAGTATCCTATTTTAATTTATGAAAGATATATTGTATTTAATTTTTTTCAATATAATTATCTTTGTTGCTAAGTCACTAAATTTATTATTATTAAATTTCAAATTTGTTGTTGTTAAAAGTCACTTTGTCAAATAGAGAGATAAAATTAAAACACTTGTAATATTTTAGGGATTAAATTAAGATATTTGATCTTTCAAAAACTAAATTGAGATAACTGTAATATTTGGAGGACCAAACTAATAATTTACTCAAAATAAAATTACAATCTTATTTGTAGAAAATTAATTGATTTGACAACAATTAAATTGTAGATAATTTTTCTACAACATATATCAAAGAGAAAAAAAACCTAGGTGCAAACTTTTTTTTAATTTTTACTATTAAATTCTCTAATCAAAACACGAAAAATATGAATAATTCTCTAATTAAAACATGTCAGGTGCATGGTCTTTAAAAATTAATTATATACTTCATGCAACTTAACATTGCATAATGAGATTCATCTTTTAAGAACTTATTACACATGCTCTATCTAATTTTAACAAAAATCTTATAATTAGCAAATATATAAGAAATTGCACATATGTATACATCTTATATCAAAATATAAGGGATGGAGTTAAATACAATAATATTTGAAATAATTGAGAGGGATTAAAGTGTAGTTTAAGTAAAGTTTAAGGGTAGTAAATGTAATTTACCGAAAGAGAAGAATCTTAGGGTGAAGTCATTGTGATCCACAAAGAAAGGGACAACATTCACATACATAGGGATAGGGATAGGGATGGGTGTGGATCCTCTGCTTGGAAAAAAATAAGCAGAGGGATGCTTGGAGTTTTAGCAACGGTTTCAATTGTTGCTAAAACTTTCAGCAACAGTTTTTTGTTGCTGAAAGTTTTACCAACAGTTAAAATCGTTGCTAAAACTCCAAGCACAAAAATTCCAAGCACAAAAATTCCAAGCAGAGGATCCACACCTGATAAGGATAGGGCAGTAGTTGAGGAATGAGGAATAATGAGAATGGTGGTTGCTAACAAAACAAATTGATGTGTCCTTTTTTGTGGCATTTATCACTGTCTTATTCCCATAATTCCTAATTACTAAACACTAAGAATCCCATGTGTTTATTATTTTTTGTATACCAAATTTAAATTTGGTTCAACTCAAAATTAAGATTTAGAAAGTCGGATCAGTCATTGAACAAGTCGAGATAGCTAGTATTTCAAGTGTAAATAGTCAAACCGTGGTTAAACTATTTCAAACATGTGGTACTTAAAATATATTAAAATAATAAAATATATTTATAATAGTTTTAATTTTTTCCTAATAGCTTAAATTTGTGAAGATTTTTTAAAAATACATAATAATATTCAATAAAAATTTAAAAAAAAAACGGTTAAACCGGCGAGTTTTGTTAATTCAATCGGTTTAAACACTTACAAGTTCCAAGATTTAAATCGGATCAGAGACTTGGCCAATTTACTGATTTTCTGGTCGAACTGGCCGATTCAGTTCCATTATATGATCTATACTCAAAATTCTTAATTATTTAATGCTTTTGGAAACAATATGGCTTTGATAATTGATACATATCTATATATATATATATATATACACACACACAAACACGGTTGATATGTATTCAACTTTTGACTTTGTTTTAAATGAATTATTTTTTAAATTTTATAAATAATTAAAAGAAACTACACACATTTTAATTTTCCTATATGTATTAATTAATGTTCATTTTTTAAATTTAGTATAAAAATTCTCAAGTTTTGTGTGTGTGTGTGTGTGTTTTTTTTTTTTCTTTTGGAGGGGGGGGGTGCTTTTCTTCTTTTTCATCATTCAAATTTGGTATAAGTTTTAGATTGTGACTCTTATTCCTCCTAATCAAATATTGGTTTCAAAACGATATATTAACATATAAATAAAATAAAATACAAAAACTATTTTAAATTTGGTTGGCCACCTCGAAATTCTTTATTTCATTGCTTTCGGAAACAAGATGGGTTTGATATCTATACTCAGTAGTTAATTTGTATGCAATTTTAACTTTGTTTTAAATATTTTTTAAATTTAGGTTAAACTGTAATTATTTTTTGGATTTTATAAATAATAAAAAGAAGCTACATACATTTTAAATTTTTGTTCTTATATTATATATATTAATTCATTTTAAAATTTAATCATAGGAAAATTTTCAAGTTGTGTGTGTGTGGGGGTTTTCTTTTCTTGATTTACATCATTCAAATTTGGTATGAGTTTTAGATTGTGACTCTTATTCCTCTTACTCAACTATTATATTGCTCTCAAAACAATATACTAACATATAAATGAAGTAAAATACAAAAAAAAATTAAATTGTATGTGAGAAAATAAAAGTCACACTACTTTTTTGTTATTTGAAAGATATAACAAAATTATTATAATTTGTGTTCGTATTTAGAAATCATTTTGAGTGAAACTAGAAGAAATTTCATAATAAATTAATGCTACAAGAAAAATAGATATCAGAAACGGATATAACAAAATTCCATCTCTGAATTATTAGAGGCGGAATTAGAGACAGATTCCATTTCGTCTCGAAACCTGACGTCTCAAATATATGAGACGTCCAAATGTTATGTCTCAAATTTCTAGAACAAAATATTTTTGTCTCAAAAACAGAAATCTGTCAAAGACGTTTCTAAGACGAATAAGTGTCTGTCTCAAATCTAGGACGGAAATTCTGTGTCTGAATTCGTTTCTACTTTGAGATAGAATTTCCGTCTCAATTTAGGAACAGACTTAGAAACGAATGATCCGTCTCTAATTTGAAACGGACATTCTATGTGAGAATTTCGTCCCTAATTAGAGACAGATTGGTCCATGCTAGATTTCTTTCTCTAATTAGGGACGGATTAGTTCATGCCAAATTTTAGAGATGAATGATCCGTCCCAAAATTCCACCTTAGCTTTTGGACCAATTTTTTTTTTATTTGGTGAAATCCTGTGAAAGCAAACTAATTTCAAAATCAAAACCTATGAATGAATTCAAAACCAAAATATGAAATGAGTCTATATATTCAAACCAGAAAAATTTAGAGAAATAATCGTTTACAACTACGAATAATAAACAAATAATAAACATACATAAGTTCAATCCATGAAACCTTAGTCTAAGGGATGGGACGAGGGTTGGGTCTCATCATCATTAGTCGAAGTACCCATATCTCTATCGATAGACCCCACAAAGCGATCCATCATGCATATGTACCGATCTAGCATGGATGCATGAATCTGTATCAGTGTCGACTGCTCCTCCAACTATTGAGTTGTCGTGGTAAGTTCAGTACTGCTGAGGCAATCTTGTTGGGTCTTGAGCTACTCCAACACAGGCTCCATGTGGCGCTGCAACTCCTCCTCAAAGTTAGGATGGAGACCATGTCACAACCCATTTTCTAGGCACATGACTCGCACAATGATGAATATCTCATCACTATAAGCCTTTGGATAAATTCTACCCACAAGTAAAATTATTAGTCATTATCTCTATATTCTCAAAATATCATTCCTTAATAAATACAAAGAAAATACATCAAATTTTCTTAATTAAAAATAATAGATCATCAATACAAAATACATTATCATACTGAAATACAAGCCAAATACCAATCCCCTGACCTAGATGTCCTAGACGGTTACAGAGCAACATAATCTATAACAAAAGAGGGGCCTACCCGACAGCGGGAAAGTCCAAAGTGATCTACTCCTCTAACGGATGTTCTTCGCTGACAATCTGATTTGAACAAAAAAATTGTACAGAGAGTGTGAGCTTTTAAACTCAGTGAGCGAATCGGCATCGCATTAATAAAATTCAAATATATCGCCAGTCATACAACCATATCCGAAGGCTCAAACTCAACCAATAGACATAGTTAGAAATTACATACAAGAAGATAAAAATTCATCCAATTCAACAAACGTTACTAGTACTTATCAATGGCAATATATCCCAGAGAGCGCACACAGGCCAGCTCACCAATTTGTATATTTCTGCCATGACGCACAACCTCATCCTCTTAGCTAGGGCGCTTCACGGATCTGTCACCGATCCGGACTATATTCCTACTGAGGGAATCGTTGTCTCCACACTCGTTAGTCAAGACATCCTTTTACACCGGGTTTTTCGCCTTGCCGTGAGAGGGGGTACTGTCCCGCTCAATCACAATCAATAGTACAGTATTTCATATCATAATCAGAAGCACGATATAATATTCATCTATATAACGGGTATAGTATATAACTATATTATAGATTTATAAACCACAAATCAAGATAACAATTAATCTGTTTTTGAAAAGATTCAAACTTCACATAATTATGAGATATTTATGTCATTTTATCCATACTTCTGGATTAATTATCTCCCCAAATTTGCCACTCTGAATCCAGTTTACCCCTATGAATCTTGGAAGTGTCCTACGACATACTTTTTATCACCAGTAATGCTAAAACCTTATTAAAACGGGGTCGTTCCACTCACCTGGATTCCGTACGAGTATCGCTTCTCTAAGTCATTACGGACAAGAGTACTCAGGTGAATTTCAGTGTTCCGCTACGGAGATTTTTATGAAAGATTAGAGAAAATACGTTAAGATTGTTTTCGTACAGATATTGTTCATACATAAGGTACTGTTCATACGTATGGTTACTATTCATACATACAGTTACTATTTATACCAGAAATAGAGAATATAATCTGTAAAAGAATACATCAGGTAAGTTACCAAGAAAGAGTGGAGAGTTACAATGGACACACTTAAAAATCATGTCTTTCCTTAGCCAGATCTTTCCTAGACATCTATTCTTCACAGTTTACATCCTATTTCGGTAATTAGAGAATTAAAATAACATATAGACAGCTAAGGACAATTTTTCTGATGTGGAAGATCAGCCAAAGCAGTAACTACAGAGCATACTTAAGAAAATAACTTTTAAAATTTGAAAGACATAGAAAGGGCATAGTATCCTTACCTAAGCAGAAAAGGAAAAACCTAAAATCTCAGAGGCCTAGCATTGGAGCAAGAGAAACTTAAGGAGAGAAGAAGAGAAGTTGAAGGTGTGAGTTTAAAAGTGAAATGAAAGGCCTATTTATAGGAAAAGTCAAGGGTATTATTTGACACTATACGCTAATAAAATATTCAATTTACTATTCATGAAAATGACATTTTTAATAAAATATTTTACGCGTTAATCGGTTACTGTGCAAATGGCGGCTTGAATTATTGCTTACTATTGAAACTTAAAGGGAAAACTATCCTTTCACCTTAAACTTTTAAGTTTTTTTTCAAATCAGTCCTTTCAATTTAGTCCCTGAGGGTATTTTTACACATAAAACATCATTTTCTCCTACAAACTTCTTTCTAGTTTTCTCTTATGACCAAACTATATCTAGTACTTGACATTTTGATTGTATAAATGAACAGTACCATATACGTAAATAGTATTATACGGGTGAATAGTACCGTATACTGAAATAGTAATAGTAGTTTGTAAACACACATTTATATTTTATTTTTCATGGGTATTACAGACTAGATGGCTCACCAAAGAAACAACTCGATAATCTGATTTGACGGGCCTCAAACCCCGTGTCGAAGATGCAACCCTTCTTGTTCTTTCCTCCCCTCGCTTGCAACCACAAGGCATTGTCATCGGCCTTATTATCCCTGGCTGCAGCACTCTCACTGATTGCAGATGCCTGCGAGGATTTCAACTTTGTGTACTCCTCCTAGAAAACATCCATACATTAGGGCCTCATAAACATGTAAGTTTAATCCCAAAGATACTGGTAAAAAGATCATTAGTGAAATTATAACATATCAATATACTCACGAAACTTCCTGCGATCGGTCGTCCATAAACTCACCTGTGCTCTTCTTCTTATTAGTGCGCATAAACAAGTCCAGTAGCCTGGGCTTCCTCTCGATTTGAGTCTCCTACATTTAAAAACAAGATTATGAAAGAAAATAATATCATATCTTAACTAACCATACATTTAAAAAACAATGGATTAAATATACTTGAGGTCCCTATAGTTCTATTAAAAATGATTTTAATCCCTATAATTTGAAAACAATAAATTTAGTCCTTATAATTTTTAAAACTATGAAATAGGTTATCGGGGTTAGTTTTTTGTTAGTCAACGCTGACTGGAATACTAATGTCAGTTTAAAATCCATGTCAACGTTAAATGTATACCACTTATGCTATGTAGACTAGCCACGTGGACTCCCTAAAAAAAGTTTCAATTTATTCACTTAGGTCCTTTGTCAAAATTTTCCTTTTGTTCAATTGTTGATATAAACTTTTCTTCTACTTCATCTAGGTCCCTGATTTAAGAATATATTTTTTTTGTCAAAATCATCCCCTACAAACTTTTTAAATTATTCACTTTAGTCCCTATTCTTCACTTTCATACTTTTTTCTCACTGTTTGATCATCCATATCGGTCCATAATTCCATTTTTAGTCATGAAATGATTTAATCTATCATTTCTAACCAAAAGAAAATTCACTTAAGTCTTTGGTCAAAATTTTCCTTATGTCTAATTTTTGATATAAAATCGTCTTTTACTTCGTCTAGGTCCTTAGTTTAACAATATTTTTTGTCAAAATATCCCCTACAAACTTTTTAGTTTGTTCACTTTAGTCCATTTTCTTAACTTTCATGCATTTTTCTCACAGTGTGGTCTTCCAAATCAGTCCATAATTTTATTTTTAATCATGATATGATTTGGAGGACCAAACCGTGAGAAAAAGCATGAAAGTGAAGAACAGAGACTAAAGTGAACAAACTGAAAAGTTTGTAGGGGATGATTTTGACAAAGAAAAAATATATTCTTAAAATAGGGACCTAGATGAAGTATAAGACGAGTTTATATCAAAAACTGGACAAAAGAAAAATTTTAACTAAGGATCTAAGTGAATAAAAGGTAAGTTTTGAAATTTAAATTTTAATTCATTTCTTGTATTTTTTTTTTTGAGTAGAAATGATAGATTAAATCATATCATGACTAAAAACAAAATTATAAATTGATTTAGAGGACCAAATCATGAGAAAAAATATGAAAGTAAAGAATAGGGACTAAAGTGAACAAATTAAAAAGTTTGTAGGGGATAATTTTGACAAAAAATATTCTTAAACTAGGGACTTAGACGAAGTAGAATACGAGTTTATATAAAAAATTGAATAAAAGGAAAATTTTGACCAAGGACCTAAGTGAATAAAGTAAAATTTTTTTATGAAGTCTATGTGGCTAGTCCACGTCAGCATTACACATTTAGCGCTGACATAGATTTTAATACTGACATCATCATCCCAGTCAGCGTTGACTAATCAAAAACTAATTCCAATAACTTATTTTATGGTTTTGAAAATTATAGGGACTAAATTTATTATTTCCAAAATAGGGACTAAAATCATTTTTGAATGAAACTATAGGAACCTTAAGTATATTTAAACCAAAAACAATTAAAAGGAAAGAAGTGAGTCAACTGTACTTAATTACAAGCATAAACTCAAGACAATTCACATTATTGGATCATTTTGCATTCAACCCAACAAAAATCCAGCCAACTTGGTCAACCATTGACTTGGATTCACCTCGTCTTTTTTTTTTTTGAAATAAATTTTATATGTACCATAAATCAATTTTTCTTCAATGTTTCTAAAAGGAATTGAAAGTTAATTACCTTTTTGTCTATAGTGTTTATATATATTTATATATAATTGGATTAATTAGTTTTACATGTAAAAATGTACGGTGAAAAAAATTAAATCAATTAATTTAAAGTGTGAAATTTACATATAAATTATTTATTTTAATTGTTTTGATAGGTAGATATAATTTCTGTATTTTTTAATTCATTTAGCAGTTTAACAATTAATCTAAAATCAATGATCGAGTCGATTTCAAAAAATTAGTTCTACTCCTTTTAAGATCTAATTTGTTCCCACTCTTACATTATAAATTTAAGCAAAAAAGTGGATTGACCAGCTTTTTATTAGATTAATTGCAATATGATACAATTAACTGACCCGAATCAAATTGACCACTGGGTCATTGGGTATTGAATTGACCCGACAGAAAACAATGATTCGTAGTTTCTTACTGATTTTATTAATTTTTTTTTCTCGGGAAAAATATGGTTTCAGTTGAGAAAAGAAAGTAAGATGGGGAAGGGATAAAGGCAAGGTCTCATGGTTCTGAGAGACTGAAAGGAAATCTATTTAAATATTTAATACATCACATGCTTGCAGCCATAATTTTCCAAAAGTTGTTATGCACATTTGCCAAAAGAATCAATACAATCAAATGCATCTGTGATACAACTCTTACAGTTGTAACTTGCGGTATTTCTCAGTGGTTTCGTTGTATGTAATTAAGTTATGGAAAATGTTTTTCATGCGGCGGCGCGGTGGCGATAATCTTCAGTCAAATCAAATGTGACTCATGTTATTCATTATGTGGTCTTTGTCTCCTCTGGCAAACAAATAAGCCCACATGTATATTATGAGAAATAATCATTTTTAATTATAAATTAATGATTTATATTGATGTAAAATTTATTAACATATATTAATAATATTATTTTTATTTTTTTAATTAGATTCAACATCAACAATTTAATGATGATTATTTTCTGTTTTCTTCTTTCAGGTTAAATTACTCCTCTCATTAAATATATTCTTTATATATATATATATATATATATATATATATATATATATATATATATCATTATGTTTAATGACAAAAGGATCCAACCCTAACTTACTTTAATCCATAATACTCCAAATCCAAACCCCTAGAGCTATAAGTTTGATGGTCATTATATATTATTATTATTATTATTATTATTTATAACAAATAAGCTAAAACCCTAGCCCCTAATTCTAATTGTCAAGAAAAAAAAACTAACAGAGAAGATAAAACAGAACAAAAATTAAGAACACATGAATTTAACATGGTTCAGACGTCAATGTAACCTACATCTACGAGCAGAGAGAAAATCTTTTTAATCTTCTGGCAAAAGTTTTTGATACAATATAATACATAATGAAAGCCGAAATACATAGATCGAAAAAAGTACATAGTTGCTCAAACCATAAAATGGGTTGCGAGTCGTCTCAATGAGTTTTTCTATAGCCTTCAAGTTTTTTCTTTTCAAATCATGCTCCTAAAATATTGAGTCGGGTCATAATTCAAGTAACTATGTAATTCAATTCAGTCAACATTAATCATATATCAAGTTTGGTTAGTATAATATATCATTATTTGTCGGTCAATTATGTTGTTTTTAATTACTCATATCATTCAAATGATTGTTGGAAATATTCAAAAGTATCTGAAAATATGTTTCAGTTTCCGTAAAAAAAGCATAATTATATTGTGAAAAACATCATATTCTATACATCCCTTTGTATTTTTCTTTCTAAAGGAAAGAGTCTCATTAACGCTGTTTGGTTCGCACTGAAGGCTGGAATTGGACAATGGAATCCTATCTACAGTATTTTGTAACATGTTTGCTTCGACATCCCGCTTGGAAGTTTTCCCTTCCTTTGGACATTGTTTTCCAACGATTTTTCTATGAAATTTTCTCCTCTAAAGTCGATGGAAGACCGGATCAAGTGATGGAAAACGGATGCGAAGTTAGTAAGTTACTATACCGTTCCTATTATCCATATGAGAATTTCATTCGCTGTCCTCAAATCACTTGCTAGGCCATCCAATTTGTTTTTTCCTTCGAGTTTGGACACTGCACATACCAAACAAGTTTTCCCCTTCGAGCTTCCCGTTAGTCCCTTCTGGCGAGCCTTAGCCACTAGTGACCTTGCAAATTATGAAAATGGGATATTGAGATCTATTCTCCGCAACCCACTCCACTACCATCGACCTCCGGAAATGAAAAGGCATGAAATGAAATCTCCTACTCACAGCAGAATCTAGAAAAGCTTAAAGGGAAAAATGGAAACCAGAAATCGAACTTCAACTGGGTTTCTCAAGATAACGCCCGACGGTTGAGAACATCATCATACGGCAGGATGGAGGAGATGGAGCAACGGGTGAGCGAGCCTGTGCATATTGCAGCAAAGGATGGAGAAAGACAAAGAGAGAGAGTGGCTGTCACCCAAATCCATCTTCTTTGAGCCTCCTGAGTATCGAGGAAAAAACCAAAAAGAATTCATGAATGGGATTGGGAGTTGATTTTAACTGGGCCAAAGTGAATAAATTAAAAAGTTTATGGGGTTAAGTTTAACAAAACAAATATATTCTCAAACTAGAGACATAGATAAAGTAACAGAAGAATTTATATCAAGCAAATGACAAAAAAAAAATTTTAACTAGGGATCTAAGTGAATAAATAAAAAAATTCTGGGCAAAGGACAAAATCTATAAGATTCTCAAATTTCTGTAATAAAATGAGAAAATTATATCAAAGGGTAAAACAATAAATTTATTTACTCAATTCTTTTCTATTACACAGTGTTTTGAACCAAACAACTTTTTTCATTCTACTTTCCATTTCATTCTTCCTTTCATTTTTATTCTTGTTCTGTATTGCAAACCAAATGAACTGTAAATGCTGACTCTTATTCATCGATGTCTTTGAATAATTTGCTTTTAAAAGATTATGTACTTAGTGTAGGACTAGATTGGCAAAATTGACTAAAAAAGTTGGCAAATCAGCCAATTTTTTTTTCTAGTTTTGTTAGAAATTAGTTTCAAACTAGTAAAATTAATGTGAAAAAAAAATCGGGTTTTTTGACTTTTTTTCTAAAAAAATTGCAAGTCCATATGCTACATGCCAAGTCACATTTGTACACGGTAAGTATTATGATATTTTTTGTTTTATTTAGTTTTTTAGATTTAGCTTTTATTAAGGTTTTTTTTAGTTTTATGATTTTTTTTACTTGTTAGTTTTTAGTTTTTAGTTTTTTGTATTTAAGAAAGATAAACATAATTATTTAGTAATTGGTTATGAATTTATTGGTTATATATAAGTGACTTTACTTATTTTTTTAATATATTTTTAGTATTACCTATTTAACAATTTGTTCATAATTTGACTATCCATATATATATATATATATATATTTGTTATTCGGTGGTCTGATAATGATTATGAATTTAAGCCCTTTGAAAATTAATAAATGTTGGATCCACAACCCAATCTATGACATGTGCATAAATTGGTTTATTTTATTTAATTAAAAAACATATTTTCCTTGAAATTAAAATTTAAAACTTCTTAATTACTTTTTTTTAAGGATTTGTTTTCTTTCTTCACAAAAAAGCAAAAGAGAGCATAATACTAATTTAATCTTTAAAAAATTTAATTTTTAAAAAATTAAGTAACTCATTTTAATTTTAAAAAAATTACTTTTCTCTCGAGTTGATCTTTTTTGATTCCAAATCTTAAAATTGATAATATGTTGTCAAATTTTAAATTTTTTTGTTTAAAAAAATCACTTTAATAAATAAAAAATGATATTAAAAATATAATATTTTAAATGTTAAATTAAAATATTTTATTTTTTTAAAATTAAATTGAGACAATAAATTGAATCTGTAGTTTACTGAAAAAAAATTTCTTTCTATATAAATTTTATGAAAACAAAGGATGGTCAGCGGAATGGTGTTTCCTAGAAACCTTCTTCTTGTAGTTGATTCGGTGGACTTTGTTTTATATGTACATTCTCAGCAAAATAAAGTCTTACATTTAACAGTTTTGAAGACTATATTTATTAAAAAGCATAGCTAATTTTCTTATTAAAAAATAGGACTAAATTCACAAAATTGATTCTTAAAAAGGATGCATCTTTATTGAACACAGAACATAGAACGTGGTCGCAATACAAACAAATGGGAAACGTGCCATCCCTATTTCCGTCAATGGAACATCTCATCAAACATATCCACACTTTGACTATATATAAAAATGTATGAGTTATTTTATATATATATATATATATACGTATATGTATATATGTACGTATATGACTGTATATACAGCTCTTGAAAGTAGCCAATTATTGTCTACATTTAACGTGATAACACAAGCGCGAGAAGAATGAAGTCTTTGTAGGATAATTGGCATGTGTCTGAAAAGATGGTAATATATATATATAGTAAATTATTGATTTTCTCCTCAAATAATTTCAATTTTTTTAATTTAATCTTCAAAAGATTAAATGTCTCAATTTAATTTTTGAAAAATTAAATTTATCTTAATTTGATCCCTCCATTATTTAAACTGATTTTTTACAACAAAAAATTTTGAGTTTAACAATAATAGATTTTGTAATTAATTGAGCAACAAAAATAGTTAAATTAAGACAAATATAATTTTTTAAATACTAATTTAAAATATTTGATCTTTTGAAGATTGAATTAAGAAAATTATAATATTTCATAAACAAAATTAACAATATAATTTACTCTAAATATACAGATATATATATCAGTATCAGAACATTTGAATGTTGAATGTAATTGGCATAGAGATTAATATTATAAGTCACAAAATATTCTGATGTCTCTGCGCGGATGCACAGCGAATTAATAACAATTTTAACTGTTATTAATTAGTTAAAATAGTTGTTAAAAATATCTTTAAAAATAGTTTTAAAAACCGTTGCTAATCCTAAACCTTAAAATCATTTTTTACAATAGTTTTAACCATTAAAGTAAAAAGTACCTGCGCATTCTTAAAAATATACAGTAGATCTGTTTTCATCATTATCAGCTAACAAAGTGTATTTTTATGAGAAATGGAAAGATTCCAGAGCAGGGCATGCAATTATACATATATATATATATATATATATATATATATATCTGCGCGAAATAATTTTAACCGTTTAGCTTTAACTGTTACTAAAGTAAAAAGTACCTGCGCATCCTTAAAAATTTACTATAAATTTGTTTTCATCATCATCAGCTAACAAAGTGTATTTTTCTGAGAGGAAAGATTCCAGAGCAGGGCATGCAATTATACATCCATATATATATATATATATATATATATATATATATATATATATATATATATATATATATATCTGCGCTCAGTACACACTTCTACATAGCTACCTAGCTCCACCTAATGTTCTATGACAAATGGCTACCTCCTAACGAACTTATGATTTAGTACGAATATTAATATAATTAAATACATATCTCAATATAAAACAAAATGTTGAGTTTAGCGGTGTTCTCCACAGTGTCAAATCAAAGTTCGAATGACACTTTGTGAAAGAGTTATATTAAATATGTGACAGTATTTACATCTAATAAAATAAGCTAATTTTTTATTAAAAGAGATATTTATATTTAGTGTCTAATAATATTTTAAGCAGCATGATTATTTAATGTACCATCGCTGCTTGATTAGAAAATACTTGTGAAAAATTAAAAAAAATATAGATCAATGTACCAATGCTACTTGATTAGAGTGGTTTGACATTTCTTTTTCTTAAATAAAGTTCTGTATTTGATTCTTGTGAATAAAGAAAATAAATACTGAGAGAGTTTTACACCTTTTGTGGTCTAACCTGATTTGAATAAGATCAATGAATTTTTAGATATTGGTAGTTGAAAAAAAAAATACATGTCAATATAATATAATAAAACATATATGTAATATTTAAGCATAATGAAAAAATGGTTTTGAATGTGAAAACGAACGTTATAAACATGATATATTTCTTAGACGGGTTTTTCTTATGGTTCATCTCGTACTAATTTCATTTTTTTTTAGTTAGAATCATACTATATAATAATTACTTATTGGACTACGAATAATTTAATTTGAGTCAAATAAGATTATATAAGTGTAAATTAAATTTCTTTAATATTAATTTTTTTTATTTACAAAATTTGAACTCACATTTATGATGAAATATCATTTTAATTTTTTTAAGTTTTTTGAAGATATAATGATTAAAAAAAATATCATTATTAAAAATGATAAATCATTCTAGCTATCACATATAAGTTTGGCAATCCAAATTCTTTTTTTAAAAGAACTGAACATGGACAAAAATATCATAATCAAATGTATCATCTTGGCAATTCCCATTTTCATTTCAAACTCCACTATTCTATCAAATCAATCAGAGTATAAGAGTGAAAGCCACCACCTATTATGCATTATTAGCTAGCTTGAAAGTTGCTTTTCAAAGGAGCATATGTCCCATGCACGTTGAATTATTTATAATCAACAAACTCCAAGAGATTATACATTCATATACACTTGAACATTTAAGGCAATATTTGAAAATTTCATCAATAATAGAATGAAATGGCACGGAATAAATTTAATTATATTCTGCCTATTTGGAAGTATATATAATACGAAAATGGACGAAACTTCCCTATCTTTTAATATTGTGGATTTTTATGAATATAAAGTAACAAATTGTGATATAGTCATTTTATAGTGTTATTTATTGAAATGAGGGGAGGTGCGTTCATATTATCAATGGACGGTGGCCACTGGCGATGCATAAACTTCCCCTTTTTTTTTTTAAATCTTCAGTATGTGAAAAGATCACTGACTTTGACTAATTAATTTGATTTAAAGCGAGTGGAACACAAATTACCAAATTAAACTCTCTTAATTTGTTGATTTTTTTTATTTATAAGACTTCACTAGAGAAGAACTATATACATATAGATTTAAAGTCAAAGAAAGGATCTATATATAGGAAATTATATGCAACTTTTATTTTAGAGATGGTAGTTGTCATGCATTAAACAGAGAAGATAGACAAAAAGAAAAATGCAGAAAACACATAAATTTAATGTGATTCAATTAATGTGACCTACATCTATAGATAGAATTTTTTTTTTAATTTTTTCACTGGCAAAAAATTGTTTCATACATGGTGCAAACAAAAAATAAAATATATATTTGAAAAATACATAACTATTCTAAATCGGGTAGAATAGAAATGGTCTATACAAGAGACAGTTTGAACATAGTAATTATTAATTAAAAACTATTAATTAATATATGCTTACCTTGTCACTCTAGCCTAATAAATTAAGAAAATTTCACTCGATAATATAATAATTAACGTTAACAAGATTAATGACAATGAATATCACGATTACTTTTAAAGATCATATGTTTATCATATTCTAATTAAAAAAACCTAATACTTTCTCGTCCCTAACAGTCATTGATTTGAGTTTCAAAAATCAAGACACATGAAGGGGCACATGTATGTAACTTTATATCTCCTTCTAGGGTTCACTCTGAGGTGATGCATGCCGACCAAGTCTGAGGAGCCAACAAGTGTACATACGTAACCACCAAATCCTAAGAAAAAAGCGCACCAATGGGAAGAACAGATTCTATGTATGTATGGACATGAAACGTTGGATTATCCGAAACAAGGGGAAGGGGAAACCGAAAGAACTATTGAGGAATCAGCATGTTTTCTGGAAGGATATCGAAAGTCCCAACGTGGTACTGTTAGGGTAAGTAAGTTATGACCAAACCCATCCGTTTGAACTATTTATCCATATGCCTCATGTCATATATACCTGCCTAATCATTTTCCCATGCATTAACCTACCTTTTTTTTCTTAGGGTTTGGGGAGATGAACTACAGGCTGATATACATCATGGTTTATGTATGTTCTTTTGACTTTTTTGGTTACGGGTTAGGATCACGCTACAAATTTACTGGCTTTTGATTAAACTATCAATTCAATTGAGTCGGATAGGTCTCATATATGTAAGTGTAAAATTTTTTTAATGTTAATTTTTTTTTAATTTATGAGACAAAATTTTACTTAAATTTAAGTGTTAAACTATTTTAACCAACTAATATTTATATACATTGTTTTTTACTTTCAAGAACTGCCTTGATATTTCCGATCCTTTGTCATTGTAGCGACTTATATATATATATATATAGCTAGTTCTTGTTCATGTTGTTCCAAAAGCAAATATGAAATAGTCGTTTGAGAAGAAGGATTTGGTCACGTGTCATATATAAACATGGTTTTTGACCTTCAAGAACTTTAATCCATTGATATATCTGATCCTATGTTATTGTAGCGACTTTTAGATATACCTATATATGTATATATATAGCTAGTTCTTGTTATTGTTCCAAAAGCAAATATGAAATAGTCGTTTGAGAAGGAGGATTTGGTCACGTGGCATATTGTTACAGCAGTAGTTTGATAGATATACACACGCACATGTTTTCTTGACTTTGGACTTTGAAGAAACGTGATCAATTGTCTCAGCCATGAAAAGTTAAAGAGGAATAACGGTAGAAATCAAAATGTGCTTTTTTTTAAATTTTATTTTTTAAATATCGGCAGAGTGTTTAAGATAATTAGTTAGTTAAAAAATTAGCAAAATAAATAAATTAAATAAATGGGAACAAAGAAGAAAAATAATGTGAAACTTTTTAAAAATTGGGAACGAGAAGGGGGGGAATTGGGGAAATGTAAAAAAGAAAAATAATAGAAAGAAGAATTTTATTATTAAAAAAACTCGTTTGGACTTTAATTTATCGAGTAATTAAGAATAACATGAATATTAATTCATTACGTAATAGAATAATAGACTTTGTTCCCTGTGGTTCCTTTGGGTGGAGCTTAGATGTTTCCTATTTGTCCGTATGTTGTCTCAGTTATTACGCAACTGCATGTTATTTTCATAATTGTTATACACATACAGAAGCTGAATTCAAACAATATATATATAGAAATGCTATAATTAAATAATATATATAGAAGCTGAATTCAAACACTCACATGAGGATCAATCAAATCAACAGCTAGCTAGCAAGTTTTCCATTTCCATTAATCACTTTAAAGTGTGATATATGTGCAAGGGGAAATTATACAATTTAAACCGTTGAATTTTTCAAATATAATATCCCATCCCTCTAAATTATCACAAAAGGCAAAAATAGTAGGTATCAATTAAAATTTACAGTTAAAAACTTCAATCACATAATTTGTCACATTATATCTTATCATTATCCCCAATTTGCTTGAATTTTTTCCATAATCACAAGGTTTTTATATATTAATTTTATCCATTATGTAACGCCTTCATTGATTGTGATAGTTTCAAAAGGTAAAGTGTCATATTTTAAAGTTTATGGACAAGAATTGTAACTAGACTATAATTCAGAAGATTATATATGTAATTTTCCTTATGTATTACTAAATTTTAAGCAGCACAATTACAGTTGTATTCTGTAGTTTAAAACCCTATTTTTTATGGTAGCCAACTAACCAATATTGTCAAGAAATTATTGATTAATTATCTGAATACCATTAATTTAATTCTAGATCAAGTTTTATTTCGTCCATAATAAAGCAGACTAGCTTTTCATTGTGAAGTTGCCGTTAGATATAATAAATTAAAACTAATCATACATTCTTACTAAACAGCTTAGATTTTAGAATTAAAACATACAATCTTCAATTATCAAAATGTTCATATATAAGTGATCACAAATTTAATTATATTTATATTTGCTATTTTTTATTGTGTGTGTTTGTGTGTATATATATGTATATATATACTATAATTAATTACAGTTCAAACTTATTAATTGGTTTCACGTCCGGGGCAGATTACTTCTTTGAGTTGTATATGATAACGATGGATTGTCAAGGAACTGTTGTATTCTTTTCCAAAGTTAATTTGAATTTAGATTCATGCAGCGCGTGCAAAAAGCATAATAACATTGCAATTTTGCAAATGAATTTACCAAATGGAGAAAGTGTTCTAAAGCGGTTTTCTTTTCTCTTTTTCTCTTACTTCTTTTTTAGTGTAGCTACAGTAAATGTTGTTTGAATGCAGCCCCACCCCTTTTCCTTCTCTTTCATAGTCCTTCTCTTTATCTTCTATATGTGAGAGTTTAGTCTCCCGTTTGTGAAAGTTTTTATCTTCTCGTTGTAAAAGTTATTGTCTTTTCGTTTTTTTAGATTTTTTTAGATCTAATTTCCTTGTAAGTTTTTTTTTCAATATTTTTGTTTTCAGATCTGTGTTCGGATATGGTCTCTTTGTCAATTTTTTGTTTAATTTGCTGTATTTTGGGTTGATGTTAATTGTTTGAGATTCAATTTTTTAAGAGAGCGTGGGATTTGTCTGTGTTTTTAGAAAAATCGAAATTCATTATTAGTCAACATATACAAACACATATGATCCAATGATGGATAGATAAAATAACTCTAGAAGTTTCAACAGTATATCTCAATCTGCCTTCTTTGGTTGGTAATTTATTTTATACTTTTTCTTTAGATCCCTTGATAGGTTTCAAAAATTTTTTAAGGGATTATCCTTTTTTTCGTTTTTCTATTTTAATTTTTAACAGCCCTTGTTACATCTGGCTAATGCATTCCTCTATTTTTTTTCTTAATATCATCTCAAGTTATTATGAATTAAAGAGAAATTTAATGATGAGGTTTACATATTTGTAATCTAATCTGACTCAAATTAATTGAATATAAATTCAATAGATTTTGGATACTAGTGTCTCCAAATTCCAAACAAAAATATGCGTGTTGTCGTATAACCTCGTGTTACTTGACAACCACACTGTTCAATGTGTTGATGGCACTACCACAAGATGACAAGAAGGCAATTCACGTTTAAATGGCACAGCACTCCATAAAAGAAAGTAATTAAACTTTAACATGAAACGAAAAATCCTTAAGAATGTTACATACATCACATTATTCTCCTCTTTAGCATGCCTAACTTGCCAAACGCGTCTAATTAATCTAATAAGCTTCTCATGTGTTCATATTACAATTTTGATCTCTTAATTACTAATATTTTATGAGGATAATTATAATTAACATAACATTATATACCCACATCACAATCTCATCTCAATTTCGCTTTCACAACAACACACCATTTAAGGTTATTTAATGCATTGTTATTATCAAAATCGAACCGGACTAATTAATTTAATCAGTTGAATTGAAAATTAATATGGAATAATCTTTAAAATTGGTAAGTAACCGAATCAGTCAAGAATTAATTAAATCAGTCCAAAACTGAGTAAATTAGGTAAAAACTAATACTAAATGAATATGTTTACTTGAATTTTGAATTTCTTTAAAAAATTTTAATATTTCTTATTTTATAATTAGGTAATGAAAAAATTAATATTACAGATCATTTAATTTTAGTTGAGATGCCAATATATTAGTATTTTATGAATTTGGCATTAATAAATATTCTATTGATTAATAATATTTTCTTGTTATTTAATTAATTTTTATTGTAAATTTTTTATTGTAGATGTTGTTTTATATAATTTGAAATCAAATTTTATTTTTGATTGAATTTGTAAATGTATATTTATAATATTTAATTATGTATATTATTTTTTTAATATTTTAAAATAGACCGATTCAATTATAGTTCTATTACTGATCATTGAATCGGTGTCTCTATTAGTTTAATAACTAATGCAATTTTTAGAACATTGATTTAAAGGGTGTGTTCGTTACCAATCACACTTACGCTTAGTGATAGAAGTTAGTTTTTATAAGGTCGCGAATTAAAGTTCAAATTTTATTAAGAGACTCTACATTTAATTTTTGTTAGTGTCTCGAGCAAGATTGCTTTTAATAAAAATACTTCTTAAAAACAAAACAAATGTGTATTATCTTAATTTTGTCAAATTTTTATTAAAAATGATGTTTTTACGATTATTAATTGAATATTTAGATGTCTGATCTTTTAGTTGTCAAAATAGTAATTTGCTTTATACATATAAAGATACTCATTATTAATTGAATATGTTTAAAACATAAATAATGTTCAATTAAAAAATAAAAACATTAGTACATTTAATTTCAATATCATAGTATTATGGGAAAACTACACGTAACTCTTATGAACTATAGTCCTATTATAATTTTAGTTACCAAACTTCAATTTTGATTTGATCATAATTATAGTCAAATTGGGAAGCACAATTAATTTTCACCTTCACCTTCCATTGACCAGCAAGGTTACTGTTATTTTACTATTATATATCATCACCAATATTCCACAATTATTATATATCATTATTGTGTAACATATCACTATCTCATCAAGTTACTATCATTATTATTATCACATTTACCATTATTATCATTGTTGCAATAAAGATAACTTAACCACAAAATTATCATTCATGCACGTTTCATCTTATGCCACTGATTTACCTAATAATTCATACCAAAGGTAATTTTTTTTTAAGAAGAGCATATCATCATATATAACTCATACAAGTTTAGAGACGGTTTTGTACTTTTAGTACAATTAGTAATTTATATTCATTTTTATTTTATTTTTGGTGCCTACAAGTGAAGATTTGTACTTGAAATTTATGTTATTATTCTAAAGGAAAAAATTATATTCAATTACTTATATTGTTGTCATTAAGATTTTCACTAAACATAAAACGTATAGAAAAAATTTCTTAAAGAACTAATTATACAATGATAGTTGTAAAAAAAAATACAGTTAATTTTTAAGGTCATATTTGTCATGTTCTGATTAAATAATCATACACTTAACATGTTAGGATTTAAAAATATGACAACAAAGATTTAATAAACTACATATAATTTTTTTATTAAAAAAGAGTAAGTTACTAATTTGGTTCCCAAAATATTATAGTTATGTCAATTTAGTCCCTAAAATTTATGTTTTTGTTTAAATTTAGTCTCTTTTTTTTATCAAAGTGACTTTTAGTAACAAAAATTTTAAAATTTAGCATTGGTAGAATTTGTGATATAGCAAAAAAATTTATCAAATTGATATAAATGCAATCTTTTAAGGACTATATTGAAACACTTGATTTTTTAAGGATCAAATTAAGAATATTGTAATTTTTAAATGACTAAATTAGTATTTCATTCTTTAAAAAAAAAAGTCTTTGAATTGCTTGATAAAAGACAATATTTCTTACGTTTAGTATTTTCCAAGACCACTTGGCCCACTGACTAATTTTAGAAGACTACAATTAAATGACGTTAATAATTTAATTTTAAAAACTTAATTTTCAGCTCACTCAGCTTGGAACTTAATTTATTTTTATTTTTAATTTACATCTTTAAAATGCAAAATTAATATATACAAAACTCGAAAATACCTATATAATATTAAGAATAAAAAAGCACTATATATATATAGAGAGAGAGAGAGTGTGTGTATGTTACTAATTTGACCCCTCAAAATTATAATTGTCCTAATTCAATATTTAAAAAATAAAATACTTAATTCAATTCTTCAAAAATTATATTTATTTTAATTTCATCTCTTTAGCTTGTCAAAATGACATTTGATAAGAAAAAATTTAAAATTTTACAAAAAAATAAATTTTGAAATTTAAAAATAAAAAATTAAATTAAAACAAATAGAATTTATCAAAAATTAAATTAAAATACTTAATTTTTTAAAAATCAAATTGAAACAACAACTTTTTAAAGACTAATTCACAATTCTCTCTTTATCTGTCTCTCTCTATAGGCAAATACGTTTAGGTTTATTTATGGAAGGTCGACTTTTTCAAAAATCAAATACGTTTAGGTTTATTTATGGAAGGTCGACTTTTTCAAAAATCTCTTCTCTAAAATTTGATTTTTGTGAAGGCCCAGTTTCAAATTAAAAAAAAAAAACTTTTGATCAACACTGTGAATGCTAGTACACGGAGGAAGAAGACCCCTTCTCTGTAGCTTTTTCCAATTCGTTTATATACAGATTTCCAAATACGACGTCATATTTCCTTGTTGGATACGTATGGTGAAGTCAGGCACGTAGACCCCAATTTTCTTCCGGGGCTTTCCCTATATATAAAGCCCCGCACTTCCCCTGCTTTTTCGTGCTCTGTAAACCTGAGATCTCTGATCTCTCTACTCTGTTTTCCTCGCGCTTTCCCTCACTTTCTCTCACTTTCCCGGACTTTCCCTCTGCACTTATTTGCCGCCGAGAATCCTCCATAATGGATTACAAACTGAAATCCACGACCTGCATTCCCATTCCTTCTCCCTCTTCCTCTTCTCCTCCTCCTGTGTCCCAATCCCAATCCCAGTCTCGCTCGCAGTCGCCGCCTTCTCCTCCGTCGCAGCCCGCCGTGGTGGTCTCGCCCTGCGCCGCCTGCAAGATCCTCCGCCGCCGCTGCGTCGAGAAGTGCGTCTTGGCCCCCTATTTTCCCCCAACCGATCCTCTCAAGTTCACCATTGCTCACAGAGTTTTCGGTGCTAGCAACATCATCAAGTTCTTGCAGGTACCATCCTCCTTCTCCTTCCTCTTCGCTTTATTTCTCTCTTGGGACTTTCGTCCAACACCTTGCCGTCCAGAGCCAGCGGGGAGAATGCTTTTTTTTAATTCCTTTTTCAGCTAAATTACTAATTTGATTCTCAAAAAAATTACAATTCTCTCATTATCAAATTAAAAAATTATAAATTATTAATTCAGTTTTAAAAAATTATAGTTATCTCAATTTAATCTTTGAAAGATTTTTTTTTTAATTTGTTTCTTTTTATTGTGAAAGTGACTTTTAGTAATGATAGATTTTTGTAATTTAGCAAAAAAAAAATTAAATTGAGATAAATATAATCTTTCAGGACTAAATTGAAAAATATAATCTTTTAAGGATTGAATTAAAAAAAATTATAATATTTTAGGGATAAATAAAGAATTCAGTCTTTTTTTTTTTTGGTTTAATTCTTTACTGAATCAGTTTTAACTGATTGATTATTTGAGAGAAACAGAATCATGGGCTTTGGTCAAAAGTAGAATCAAAAGCTACCAGGAGGCTTACCTAATTAATAGGCATAATGGCCTGTTTTCTAACTTCCCAACACATCAATACTCTGTATAGCGTGAAGATTTTTCCCTCCCTCCTGCCAAACTCTGATTAAGACAGGAAATTCCTTACTCCAATAAAAGTTTTTGTGAATCACGAGGTCAATTACTTATTTGTTGATAAATTGCCCAAAAGACTTTTTTTATCTGGGTCTGGTCCTTCCCTGCTATTTCAAGCTTAAATTCTTTGATCTTGAAGATGATCATGAACAAAATTGCAACTTCTTTAGCATTCAAACTCTTCCTTATTGTGTTCTCACTGCTAAATTAAATCTCTTGATTCATGTCAAAACCCAAAAGGGCATGAAATACATTGGGAATAAAGAGGTCAATTTGCAGTCTATGATAACAGCTAATACATACAGAAAGAAATGTTTTTAATTCCAGAGTAATTTACTGGTTTAGTTCTAAAAAATTATATTTATTTTAATTTTGTCCTTCAAAGGTCAAGCATATCGATTTAGTCCTTAAGAATTCGTGTTTGTCTCAATTTGGTCTTGCTCATTATTGAATTTTAATTTGACAAACAGAAGAATCAAATTGCAACAAATATAATCTTTTAGAAACTAAATTAAAGGATTTGATTTTTTAAGGATCAAATTGAAATAAATGTAATTAATGGAAGACCAAATTAATAATTTACTCTGATTTTAAATTAGACTTTGTGTTTGGGATCCATGATGACTGAAAGTGCAATGATTTTCAGGAACTTCCAGAATCTCAGAGAGCAGATGCAGTGAGCAGTATGGTGTATGAAGCAAATGCAAGAATAAGAGATCCAGTGTATGGGTGTGCAGGAGCCATATGCCAGCTTCAGAAGCAAGTGAGTGAGCTGCAAGCTCAGCTAGCCAAGGCTCAAGCCGAGTTGGTGAACATGCAGTGCCAGCAAGCCAATCTGGTTGCCCTTATATGCATGGAGATGAGCCAATCCCAGGACCCCGACATGTCCATGGTGACGGCTCAGCCGGCTCAGCCGCCTCTCGATCTGAGCAGCTTATTAGACGACTCCAACAGCTTCGGCTCCGCTTCGGCTTGGGAGCCTCTCTGGACATGAAATGAAAATGGAGTTTTAATAATCTGTGTCTCTTAATTAGATTATATATATATATATATATATATATAAATTATATCTGACTATCTGTTAGAGAAGTAAAGGAAGGGAGATTAATTAAATGTAAAATGATACTGAGGAAAGTTCGAATAAAGGGGTATCTCAGTTAGTTATATGATAGATATGGGTCATGATGCCTGATGCTGCTGGATTCATTAGTCATTTTTGTGAGCCAAACCTTTGAAAAAGAAAAAAGAAAGAATGGAAAGGAAAAGAAAAGAAAAGAAAGGAAAAATAATTGATGGGTGTACCCTAAGATGCAATGATTATCAAGTGAGAAAATAAAAAAGGGATAGACAAAGAAAGAGAGAGAGAAAAAAGGGGATGGCTGTTTTAGTTTGAGTCAGCAATGCCTTGAATTGAATCAGGGCAACCGTTTGTGTTTCTTGCCAATACAACTGTTGACAAACGGCACTTCTTTTCTTTTTCTTTTTTTTGAGTCTGAAATGTGAACCATATTTGATGATGCAGCAAAAATTGATAAAACATTTTTTGAGTCTTCATAACTATACTTAATTTTTAATTGGATCAAAATATATAATCAATTTCCTCATATTTTAAAATTATTTTTATTCATTTTGTATCGTTAAATTTTGAATAAATATTATTCAAGTCACTTAATATAAGTTGTATCATATTCAATATATATTAGTTAATTTCATTTTATTATTTATTTTTATTTCATATTCACACTGTAAAGATGATTATAATTAGTCATATTAATAAAATTTTAACAATAAAAACTAAATTAAAAACCTTTTAAAACTAAAGACAGTTTAGAGATGAAATAAAAAATAGAATGAAATTATGGAAAGTTATCGATATATAAATTGAATTGCATGAGATAAATAATTTTGTACCAAATACATAACTTGGAAAAGTGTAATTTTACTAATTTATCATTGGTAGTTAACAATAATTTTGCAGTTAATTTTAAAGTTGAAGCAAAATTATGGCTGAATGGGGAGCCTCCAATATGAAAGCAGATTGGTGAGTGGGAACATTTGTTTTGATTACTAGAGAGCATATTACTATTAAACGACAAGTAGATGCAACATTGCAATCATTTGGTTAAGTGAAACGCGCTTTGTTTATCTTTAAAGCGTTTTTACGATCTCTCTTTTTTAACCCGGACCCTTTTTTCTGATTTTCTCGTAGCCCGAAAAACGCGTTGTTATCTCTCTCTCTCTCTCTGTCGTTTTTCGCTCCTTGCCCACTTTCTCTCTGTCGTTTGACATTATATTCTGTTAATGTCATACATGTCTCACGTGCAATCCGTATGGTCCCCCATTGACTTTCACTCACAAGTGGATCACAACAAAGAATGAACTATATATTATTTACACAATTTTTTTATAATTATCACACTAAAATGCTAAATTACTGATTTAGTCTTTAAAAAATTATAATTAGATCAAAGTTTTCAAATGAGCCCTTAAAAAGTTACATTTGTCTCAATTTTTATTTTTATGTTTGATAAAGTGACTTTTTGTAATAAAAAATTTGAAATTTATCAATGATAAATTTTGTAATTTAGCAAGGATTAAATTACAACATTTGAAATCTTTCAAAGATTAAATTAAAATAATTTTAATATTTTAGATCTAAATCAGTAATTTACTCTAATTATTATTGTTATTATTATAATATGTATTATATTATTTTTTAGAGTAAATTTGGTTAATAAATAAATAAATTTATCATTTTTTTTTCTGTTCAACAAAGTGATTTTTCATAATGAAATTTTTTAAAATTTGGCAATGCTTTGTGATTTAATAGTAAAGAATGAACTGAATTAAGATGAATGCATTATTTCAAGGATAAAATTAAGATATTTGAACTTTTAAAGATTAAATAGGAACAATTTAATATTTGAGAGCTAAATTAGTAATTTACTCTAATTATATTGTTATTATTATAATATATATTATATTATCTTTTTAATCCACTTAAATGTTTTTTAAGTAAGAAGAGTAAATTTGGTTTATAAATGAATAACTTTTTCATCATACACAATCTTTTATATATATATATATATATATATATATATATATATATATATATCTATATCTATGATTGTTTATATATAATATTTGATACAAATGATTAACGAGGGATGTTTTGCAGTTTTGGACAACATGAGTCACTAATAATTAATACCTTCATCATTTGGTCCAACCAGAATAGGACACGTGGAATATTATAACAATATCGTGCTATATTGATCATATATGATCTCTATATATGTCCCACGTTTATGTTTTACTACACAGACAACCTGAGAGTTAAAGTAATTCCAAGGAGACACATTCTCTCTCTAGAAAATTTTGTGAGGAGCTAACCAAAAGACTCAAAATTTTACACTACGCATAATGCATCACCACAAAATTATATATTAAACTCACTTTTAAATTATATAACGATCAAATTTTATGATTATATTAACAATTCAATGGTTAAAAATAAAGATAGGTAGATTGTTTAGTCTCTAAAAATATAACTTTACACAATTTAGTTCTTGAATATTAGAATTTGTTATGCATCATTACTGAGTTAATTTTTTAAAAATAAATAAATATAGAGTAAATTATTGATTTAATTCCTAAAAGATTTTAGTTATCCCAATTTAGTATTTAAAAGATCAAGTGTCTTAATTTAATTATTGAAAAATCGCATTCATTTTAATTTGATTTCTTTCGTTATTAAATCTCAAAATCTATCATTAAATCTCAATTTTTTATTATCAAAAGTCACTTTGACAATATAAGGATGAAATTACATTGAGATAAACATAATTTTTCAATGACAAAATTAAGATAGTACTTGATATTTTAGAAACTACGTTAAAATAACCGTAATCTTTTAAAGATCAAATTAATAATTTACTCATAAATACACTATTTAGTCCTATAAAAGAGAACTAATTTGTAATGAGTTAATAACTTATAAAGACTAACTCATTTACTCAAATTATTGGTACTAAATAATAAAAAGTGTATCGTTTAAGCACCAAATTTGTATATTTACTAAAATTTTGTTAACAAAAATATGAAGATAAAAGTTTTATTCATGCTTATGCCTCTTAAGTTTGATCTATATATATTTCAATTATAACTCAGAACTTTATTTTGTGTTAATTATAATCTATATGTTTCAAAGTAGTTTTGATTATGCTATTGAGCCTAATATCATCCAAATATTTAATAGCAAACGTTAACATGATATCTCATCTTATACACATCAACATCTATTAATCTATTATGATTTTTCTATATAGATTTGAAACTGATAACGACTAAACTAATCATTATTTCATTGTATATTGGATTATTTTACTTCATATTATATATGATTATTTTGTTATCATTTAGCTTAAGATCGTATAATTAAAACTAATTGAAATATGGGTCAAAATTCATGAATATCAACATTTATGTATGAGTTACTCATGTGAAACTAAGTGCCCTTTGTACACAATTTATGTTGAAATGTTGTATGAACAATTTATATATTACTAAAAAAAATAATTTGCTAGGGAAAGAAAAGGAAGAGACAAAAAGCAAAGTAATAGTGATGTGGTTTGCTTTAATGCATTGTTTAAGTTGTACGCAAAAACAAAGAGAGAGAAAAAAAGGAAAATATTGTGTTGGAGAAGCATGTGCCCCATTGAAGATACTCTTTAGTCTTTCCCACCATCTCATGACCTACAAATTAAAGTAGTGACATTGAAAGCTCAGAGTCAAACCTCCAACACCATATATACACACACTCATATTTCACCTATCATCACTTACTTTTGCTGCTTTCATTCAATGAATATAATATAAACACACACACACACATATAAATATATATATATATATATATATATATGTTCATGTCCTGCAATAACTCTTATATATTTATTCCTTTTTATCATGTACTATTAATTATGTACCGAACAACTAGTTTGTTGGAGATCTTAAGTCTAACTCACATGTATGGACCCCTATTTTATTCCACTCTCTATGTATAATTTTTTATCAGAATTATTGGTGTTTAAATATTTATTAAGCTTTGACTAGTCTAGTTTGAGTCGAATCAAACAAAAAAATGTAAAGTTTTTCTATTGACAAGCTTTGAAATCGAAACTTTACTTAAAAAAAATACATGTTGAATCACTTGAATGAACCAACATTAATGAGAGAGAGAGAGAGAGAGAGAGAGAGAGAGAGAGAGAGAGAGAGAGAGAGAGAGAGAGAGAGAGAGAGAGAGAGAGAGAGAGAGAGAGAGAGAGAGAGAGAGAGAGAGAGAGAGAGAGAGAGAGAGAGAGAGAGAGAGAGAGAGAGAGTTTTTGCAAGGCGACAAAAGCAAAACTTTGCTCCTTATTAATTAATTAAAGTCTGGAACCTCTGTTGTATTGTACGATGTTGGACTTCTCAACACTGTTCGATGGATATGGTAAGGCTTGAGCCGTACCTATCATAGCAATTAGACAGTGTTAAGAAGCCCAGCACTGTGTTGTTCCCCAGGGAATAGCAAAGGATCTCGACTCAATTAATTAAACCACTCAAGTTCTAACATTGGACTATTATCTTGTGTTTTTTGATTAAATTAAGATTTGATCCTCAAAAAAATATGGTTTGTCTTAACTTGGTTTCTAAAAAAATCAAATACAATTGTCTTAATTTTGACTTTAGTCTTGGTAATGAAAATTTTGAGATTTTGTCACGTCCCAAAATCTGAACACGTGACCGGCACGGAAAGTGAATTTCATTTCACCTCCGTAAGCCTATTTTTTTTTCTCTTAAGTATCATACCATTCTTTTTCATGCAACCAAACCGAGTTCTCTATACAAACTACAATTATTCACATTACATCACTGAATGAACCTACCCGATTACAGAGATTTCTAGATTTATACAACTTAGAATAAGACTTAACTATTATACCTTTATCCTGAACAAATGAAAAGGTAATCATGGACTAAGGATCCATAATTCCTTGTTCCGATATTTACCTTCAGCTGTCAACTCTGAAAAAAAAATATCAATAAGAGGGGTATGAGCAAACCACGTGCCCAGTGAGTAGATAACACAACACTATGACAAAAAATATCATGCATCATAATGATAACATGCAGCAATCATACGTAAATCGATCATCATATGATATAATATTATTCATAATACTTCACAACAATATCCAAGTAAATCAAATACATTTTAACATAATTCAAAATTCACAACAGCAATCGGTGAAATCAATTTCACACACATTTCCCGTACCAACCGGGTCGTCCAGAATACCGCTGGATCGTTGCCCGCGGCCCCTGCCGCATCCACCCTTATCGCTCCATTTATAATCTCCACCCTTATAACTTCACATAAATTTCTCCATGGGGTGCACCACCATGCATTTCCTTTCCAGTCAAACACAATCACAATCACATATAAAAACATCCTCAATCATAATCTTGAGCCACAACATAATCGATGTGGTTCCAGCAACATAGCATGTATACAACATAACCCATAATATAGATCAATTATTCAACAATAACATACTTCAACTATCTGCATATGAATGAACTCAACAATCAGAGTATGATACATTTCAACTCAGTTCACATGCCATTCACAATCCATCATATAACCTCAATTCATGAGAAAATAAGAAAATATAATTATATACATCACCTGGCACGTTCCACAATTGTTTATGTCTCATCATCCCACATCATTCTCTTCAAACTTGGATATTCAACATATTTTCACTATGATGCAAAAAGTCAATAACAAAGATATTTAATCATAGCAAGTATTAACCCACTCACCTGGATTTCACGCTCTCGGCACTTCCACCTTGCACCTTGACCATTCCTATTGTAACCAGATAAAAACCATCAGGGTTACGAAATAGAGAAATTCTTTACCACTACTCCCGACCTTCATCCACTTCTCAAATCATAACTCCTAACTGGTAATGAATATCCAGATGAAACTTATACCATTGGAAACTAGACTCAAAGAGCTTTTCAACGATATTTTTTAAAAAAAAAACTGATGCTACAGTAACGTCAACGGTCAACGTAGCTACAGTAACGTTGACCGAGTCAACGCTACAGTAACGAGAAAATCTGGAAAAATTTTCTCAGTGAACAGTAATTCTGGGGAAAATTTTCGATGTTCTTCGTGTTATTCATCCAAAAATCCAAAAATCATATCTAAAACAACATTTCTTTTGATTTCTTCTATGGGTTTTCATCCTTAATGTCTAAAGAGTGTTTTAACACCAAAACCCCCAATTTCTACCAACAATCCAAGCTCAAATCTCAAATTTTCATCAAGAACACTAACTTTTTTCAAATATCCAAATTCTACGAATTTCTCCTAGTTTTCTCCAAATTTCTTGTTCTAATAACATCATAAACCACCTAGGAATATTTTAGATTAACATCCACACTTAAATTCATCCATTAAAATATTCTACAAAAATTTTGCAAAAATGATAACCAAGGATTTGATCTTGTAATAAGAGGAAGAAGAAGAAGAACATCAACTTACCAATCATCCTAACTTTCATAGCTTCCTTTCCAAAGCAAAAATTGCATGAATGATTGATGAAGAAATTCCTTTGCAAACATAATCGAGAGAGAGAGAAAGTGAAGCTACGGAAAGGAGAATGAGAAAAAGAAAAGAATAAGGAGAAGTGTATACGCGTGGGCCCCACCAATTTCTTTTTCGATAAAATCGCTCATAGCCACCTTAGCTTATAAGATTTGTTCACTTTAATCCCTCTCGATGTCTCAAATACCACTTTAACCTCGAATCCATCATCTTTTCAGTATCGGACTCATAATTCATTCTCATAAGCTTTATTCTTCCTCTCAGGTTCCTATTTGGTCATTTTTCAAAAGTCCTCTATACTTTCTTTTCTTTTCACTTTAGTCCTTGAGAATTTGTAAAAATTTCCTAAATTAAAAATTAAAATTTCTATTTCCATATTTTCTTCACTAATTCAAAAAGTAAATTTTCCACGTAATTAAATTTTTCACTAAACTTCAAAATAGGCTTTAAATATTCATATAAATTCTTGGGATATTACAGATTTTACGACAAAAATTTAGCAATTTACCAATAAAAAAGACTAAATAGAGATAAATATAATATTTTAATGACTAAATTGAGACACTTGATATTTCACTAATTAAATTGAATTGAGTCTAATTTTGATGGATTAAATTAATAATTTACTTTTTTTTGTAGTTATTGGATTTGATTATCACAAACCTTTTATTCTAATACTAAGTTAAAAGAAAAAAAAATTTTCTTCAAGTTGATTGCTTCCTTCATGTTATGCTTTTCTTTCTTTCAAAATAAAAACTAATTAACTTATATAAGTAATAATTTTAAGGGTATTTTAGTCAAAATAAAATTGTGTATGATCTTATGGTTGAAGAAACAAATTGCATGTGATAAGAAAAAGCACATATAGGACCAAATTGGAAGTAAAACCCAATTTGAAGGGTAGAAAACTATTTGGCATAATTAACGTTATTAATTAGACCTCAAGAAAAAAAAAACTTGAATGTTTCCATTTCTATTTCTTCTGTTGACCCAAGACAGTACATCCATTATATTTTGGGTCTCCCTATTTTAATGATGAAACAAGATTCCATTCACATTTTTGGAATTAAGTCCTCTTCCTTTATATAATTCATATACTATATATACTTGCATATTTTTTAATTTCTTTTCTTAATTTCTTATGTGAATTTGGAATTTTACGATATTCATTTTTGTTTTGTTTTTAGAAAAATGATAAATAAATAAATTATGCTTCTTTTTATAACAAGAAATATATGGATCTTATAATCGATTGCTTAAACACATTAAATTGATTTTTAATGTATGTAGAGCAATTTAATTAAACTAGTAAAAAGTACAATGGACGAGTATATTCTAAAAATTTGATTTTTAGGCATTTTTAAGAAGAAATAAATTTATATAATATTTTCTTTTAATTCCCATAACATTGGGAATTATATATACAATTAACATGTAAAGTAAATTGCATCTAGTTATAAACTCCTAAAACACAGTAGGACTTAGATAACTTATTGGATTATAGAGCATTCCTATCAGCATATAGCCCAAAAGTTAGTTCGTAAAGAACCCTCCACAAAAATTAGAGTATATCTCCAAGTTGCTAAACTCCAACGGTTTCCCAACCTTCTCAGCTATTAAATCTGAAAAAGATAATAATAGAGAATGTGAATTTATCAAAAATTCGATGAGTAAATGACTGTGCAATAAAATAAAGTATAAATACAAATACCAATATCACAATCGTAATATAAATAATTACTTCTAGCACGTACAGGCATATTCAGATACTCAAATATAAGTGTACCTGATTTTGTAACTGTAACGTACTATTTCCCTTGTGACTGTAATGGATGCACTAAATTGTAAAAATAAAAGATTTATACTACCAAAAAGAAAATAAAAGATCTAACAAATATTATCATACCAAGATTATTTTTTTTTAATTGCATTTCTGTGATGAAAAAGTTGTACTCAAGATATTACACACACACATATATATGGCAAATCATTCATATGGTACTTAAGATATTACGTTTATTTCAATTTAGTCCTTAAAAAATAAGTGTTTCAATTTAGTATCTCACTTTTTCAAAATTATTTTTAAGAAAACAAAATTTGAGATTTGACAATGACCGATTTTGTAATTTAGCAACAATAAGGACTAAAATTAAGATAAATATAATTATATATATATATATATATATATTAAATTGTGATATTTAATCTTTTAAGGATCAAATTGAAAAAATTATAATATTTCAAGTATTAAATTAATAATTTACTCTATATATATAGAAAAAAAAAGTCTTAAGTGCAGTTTCTTATACATTTATTATTAGATTTTTCAATCAAAATGTGACAAATATAAAATTTTTTAATCAAAACATAAGTATATAATTTTTGAAAAATAATTATATATATATATATATATATATATATATATATATATATTATAACACAAAATTACATAACTGATTTCTTAAAAGTTTTTTATACATATTTTATTTTAATAAAAAAATTAATAACAAATATATAAAACGTAACATAAATCTTTTTATACGGGAAAAAAATATCAAATACGGAAGCCACTGTATAAGTATTCAGAAAATGCTGCGATGGTTGAATTCAAAGTCAGGAAACAATGGGATAGCTGCAGGTGAATTTGTAGTGTAGCATAGTTTCTTAATTTCTTTGTACATGCCGAAACATAAAATGGGCCAATATCATGAATTCATCGTTTTGTACAATTGATTTAATTAAATAATATTTATAATCAATTACATGGTCAGAAAATGAGTCTATTATGTGACGTGAGTTATTTTTTTAAATTCTTTTATTTTATAATGGAGGGTTTAAATTAAAATAAGAAAAACTTTAAAAAAAGTTAGACAAGTCAATTTGAATAGTCTGTTATGAATAGAGAAAAACATACGGTTTAAATAGGAAAATAGACTCTCATTTAGTCATTTTCTGTAAAGAAAAAAAAGACAACACATTTTTTGAAAAAAATAAAACAAGAGAAAATACTACTTTTGTTAGTAATAAAATAGGAAAAAATTTAACAAAATTTCTTAAACTTCTAATTTTAGATAAGTTCAAAACCTTTAATCTCTTAGAAATAGTTCCTTTGATTTAGTTTCAATCTAAGGCTCTGCTATATGGAGCCCGAGCTCTCTAAAGTGTGAATTATCAACTATTAGATTAATCTTGAAATTTGTATTTTTAATTATTTTTAGTGTATGTGTTGAGAAATATAATTTTTTTAAATGAGAATGGACCAATTAAATTTGGATAATTTGCTTAAGCCCTGTTTGGAAGAGTTTATTTTGAATTTATCTAGTTTATCTTATGGCATAAGCGCTTATACACATGTTTGAAAAAGCTTATAAAAATAGCTTATAACATGCCAATAAGTTATTTTTAGCTTATTTTCATAAGCTCTCCATAATAGCTTATGAAAATAAGTTGAAAATAGCTTATGTGAAGTTTATTCTCGTAAACTTTTCAATTATAAAAATAACTTATATATAAGTGTTTATATGATAAGCGTTTATTATATAAACACTTAAATAAATTGTTTACCCAAACAAGATTTTAGTCTCAAAGTCAAACAAGATACTTTGCTCAATCTGAGTCATTAATTTTCATAACATATATTTCAAATTTTAAGATGTTGTTGTTTTTATTTATTTTTTAAAAAAATATAAAATATAGACAATTAGTAGTGAAAACTAGCTGTTAAGATTGAACCAAACAGGGAATTTGAATTTGACCCAATTTAAGGCACTTTATGAAGAATTGTTGTTCTTTCCAAGCCTTTAAAATTTTCTTCTACGCCATATATGAGTGTGTGTGTTCACTTCAATTACGTATAATTTGTGAAACTTAAATTTTCTTCTACGCCATATGTGTGTGTGTGTGTGCGTGTGTGTGTGTGTGCGTGTGTGTGTGTAAAAGTCCCTTCAATTACGTATAATTTGTTTGAAAGAAAATACGTAATACAATAGAATTCATGGTCCCGATACAAAATAATGACTTGACCAATCGTGTGTATATATATGTGTATATAATATATATATATATATATATATACAATATTATGATATAAACCCTAAATTGATGTGTTCCGACAAGTGTGGAACTTTCTTGAAAAGAGGTAGAATGAACTCGACAACCGAGTCATTTGTCTTAATACTATTTTTTTCAAAAAAATTTAGGTATATATTATGTTTCTCAAAAATTTTAAACCAATACTATGAAATCTATCAAATCAGTTATGTGTAATTTTTTATTCTGTCGAAGTTCGGCCTGTGTCAAGCTGAATTCTTGATAGGTATTTTTTTTTTAAATTTTTGGGAAGCTTGATCTCTGTCAAGCCAAGCTTTTGTTGGAATTTTTTTTTCCTGTTAAGAAATTTTTTTTTCACTTCCAAACTTGGATTACTGAGTTTAAAAAATTAAGAATAATTTTAATTTATTAGAAAATTAGAAATTAATTTTGTATAATATAAAAAAAATAATTTAATCAATTTTGTATGATTAGTTGATTAGTTTTTTATTTAATTACAAAAATTAAATAATTTACATTTGATTAACTAAATTAGAATTATATAAGAAGAAATTAGAAAATTTACTAAAATTAGATTAATTGAAATAATATAAATTATGGTTAAATTAACATGTTTAAATATACAGTGAATGATAATAGAATCTAATTAAAATGACTACCAATCCCACAACGACTCCGTGTAACTGGTCGTTTTGACCGTGATGCCGATCAGAGATCAAGATTATGTCTCGGTCTTCTACAATCCGTTCCTTGATAATTTGAAGAAACCATGACCAAGATTCATCATTTTTCTGTTCAACTTGTACAAATGTAATAGGCAACACTTTGTTGTTATCATCCTGAGATGAAGCTATCATTAAGGGTCCTTTGTACTTGCCATACAAAAAGGTTTTGTTGACCTGGAGAATTGGTTTCAAGTGAGCTAAGCATCTATGCAAGGTTTAAAGGATCAAAATACTCGTACAAACTTGCATTGCGGGTGACCATATTTGTCAGCAGGTAATGGGTCAGTACATCATTCCACCACAGAACCTGGCATCGCTTGTTGGATTGCTCCAAAAAATCGAGGTATATCAGCATATGATTGCTCCTAGTCTTCATACGCCTCGTCGATGGCTTTCCACTTCGCAGATCACGCTTTCCAATAAGAAATTTTATAACTAAATTTGAAAAGAATATATGTGATTATTTGACTAACAGGGATTTCTGATTTGTCTTTCACCAACCCCATAATGTGCCTGGTTATAATATTTACATCTAATTTCAGGTGATCCTGGAGTAGCGACGCATTCAGACAAGTGTGGGGACTCGGATAAATTGTAATCTACCAATAATTACGAAACATCTTTCGAGTTGTCTTAAGTCTCCACCCACAACCTTCATCTTTTTCTGGGCACACATACAATTTAACATTTTTACTTTGGTGCTCCACTTTTTAAGTCAAGTGATTCAAGACATGATATTCTTTTACCGCTTCTCGCAATTTAAGTTTTTCATCGAACCACCTCCCAGTATAAAGGCCAGTATCATTCATTGTTGAACTATCAGGTTCTTCGTCATCCATTGCCTCCTCCTCTGAAAGACTTGTTAAAAAAATTGTGTGCAAGCTCTCGATACTCACTGATGGGAGGGACTAAAACTCACTCGTTATGCCCACCACGATCATCTGCAACATCATCACCATCATTGTCATCACTGTTAGCTAAATTACCAAAACACTCCTCTTCATCAGTAAAGTCATCCATGCATGGTTGGGGAGATGAAGGAATATCATCTAGTTCTGGCACCGGTTCATCATCATGTGCCAACAATAGACTACTGAACATTCCTTGACTGGGGGGCTGCGATGAAATGTCACAAGGGATGATGGCTTGTGATGTAACGGCTTCGATATTAAGATTTATCTGATGACTTGAAGTTTTAACCAACAGCTCGAGACCTTAAGACTTTGTTGATCATTGTTCTAATTGTATTTTCAGAACTCACATTTACTTTCATATACTCTCCTTGAAAGAAATCCCTAATGAATATTTTATCCACTAATTCACTTGAGGGGAGATCTAAATTCTCGTGAATTTTACTTTTTAATTCATTCAAGGTGATATTAAGATCATCAAGCTTCATCATACCATAAATATCATATATAAATTTAGACCTCTGATCACGTTTAACATTCTTTCCTTTGACATAAATATATATGTTTATTCTTGAACTCATCTTGACTACCTATAGAATAAGTAAGAAGCAACAAATATTAATTTATTTAAAAAATAATTAATAGAAATTAATACAAAAAAATTCTAGATTTCCTAATTTTCAAGACAAATCATGTTTCTTCCATCCTAACATATGCTAATATAAATATACATAAGTAAACTCTCAAAATAAAAATATACTTCCAATTACAATTTTAAATTTTTTTACTATTACAGATTTTTTTTGTTTTAGAAAATTAGTATTTCACCTTAAAAAAAAAACAAGTCTACAGTTCTTTATTTTACCTTAAAAATTGTAATTGGAAAAAATCTAATTTATAATAATTCTTTATCTTTTTTATTATGTTAGATATTTTGTATAATTTTAAGAAAATATATTTTTAAATTTGTATTTCTATACATTTTTTAAATAATTTTTTTGGGTTTACAATTATTTTTTAATTGGGTTTCTAATACAACTTTTTTAGAAAATTAATTTTTTGTCAATTTTAAATAATTTTACTTCGTTTTATATAATTTTTTAAATTCATAAATATATATATAAATAACGGAATCAAAAATATCTAACACAATCTAATAAAGAAGCAAAGTGTCAATGATTATTTTTCAATTTTTTTTCAAATACGGTTTGAGTTAGGGAATTGTTTCTTCTACCTTCAACTAACACACTTACTTTTTAAATTTATACAAATACATTTGTTTTTAAATTCTAATAAATTTTTAAAAAATTATAAATATAAATAATATTGACTTATTTTTCAATTATTTATATACATAAAAAACTATATATTCCAATTATGAATTTCTTTAATTTCATATACTTTAAAATATTTAAATTTTTATTTTCTGTTCTTAATATGATTTTTTATGTGGCATCTAATTTTTTGTTTAAATTATATTTTTTCCTACTGTACCATATTTATAAACCAAATTTACAATTTTCTATTTATGTTTAAATTTTCTATTTAAAAAATAAAATAGCCTAATATTCTTTTAGACCCAATAAAAAGATATGATTATTACAACCTATAATATTATATTACAAAACTAACCATATGATTATTTAAAACATGCTTTAGTTACACTAATACCACAAAAACATCATAAATCATCAATAAATAAAACAACTCAACTCATATAAATCTAGTTTATAATTAAATCATACTACTCATCAAACAATAAACAACACAATTAATACAAATATAAGTTATAATTAAAACATAGTCACAACATTGATCTAACCTTGATTTTGATATGTAATATAGCTCTACTTCTTGTGAGAAGGAAATAATTTCTGGAGACTTTTGACAAGTAAAACAAAGGGGAGAGGAGAGGATCTAGGTGTGTGAAAAATGTGAGGGGAGCTGTAATTCTTATATAGGGGAAGTAACTAGGGACTAAAATGAAAAAAAAATATCAAGGGACCAAAATTTTAAAAAAACTAGTCCCAAGGTACATGCCTTCAAAGGTTGCAACGTGGTGTGACACCACACTGCAGCCTTTAAAAAAAAAAAGGCTATCCTGACAGAAGCTCAGCCTCTGTCAGGCCAAGCTTCTGTCAGAAAAAAAAATTTGACAAAAGCTCGACCTGACAAAGGTTGACTTCTGTCAAAATTTTTTTTAAAAAAAATCTGTCAGAAGCTTAGCTTGACACAGGCCGAGCTCCGAAAGAATAAAAAATTACACATAACTGATTTGACAGATTTTGTAATATTAGCCTAAAATTTTTGAGAAACATAGTATATACCTAATTTTTTGTGAAAATAATAGTATTAAGACAAATGACTCCGAACAACCCGTCTTGAAGTTAAACTTGTAAAATATGTTGCCAAGTCTCAAGCCCTTGAAATCTAGGTATCTATTCGAGTAAATTTTTTAGTTGTCCTTAAAAATTATATATTTTAATTTGATATTTTTTATTATTAAATTGTTAAATTTATTATTGTCAAACTGTAAATCTATTATTGTTAAGATGCAGGTTTGATAGACATATCAATAAAATTGAAACGGATATGATCTTTCAAAAAAAAAATTTAGACATTTGATTTTTTTACATATCAAATTGAAATAATTATATTTTTTTAAAGATAAACTGTTGTTGAGTTTAATAAAAAGGGCTAATCTTCACAAGCAGATTTCCTGTTTAGCATATGCATGCTGCTCGATCGTTGTGAGCCCCACCTCTGGGCGTTAAAATCGTATCTGCTCATCTCCTTTAAGATGACAAACCAAGAACAGAATCTTCGTTAAAAGAAGTGTCCACATTTAGTATATACAGTGTCTTGAACAAGCATGCAACGAACCAAAACGAACAGAATCGTGCTAGGCCTTCCAATGTCGTCCAATTTTAGCTTCATCGTGCGATTAGAGTGAATGGCGCGCCTAGCTTCATATGATGAAGCTTGATTGGACAATCCTCTAGCTCCCAGTAGAATGTTGGCTATCAAATGATCCATATGGCTTGAATATGACTGTCTCCAATAAAAAATAATTATAAAAATTTAAAAAATAATTTTGTGAAGATTAAATGAATAATTTACTAATGTTAATTAGGTTTCTCCCGACTGACATACACACAAGAAATGTATAAAGAGTAATGATGAAAATACCCAAGTGGATAAAATAAAATATCTATAAGATTTCTTTACTTCCCATTTTGTATTTACAACGGAGTGAAGTGACCCATTTGAATGTTCAGAGTTCCAAAAGACTAATCAGTGACGGCACTTAGGCGGCCATCAAAACTCATAGTTTTAAAAAAATAATAAAAAATTAGGCACAATTATTTATATATATATATATATATATATATTACAAATAACAGTGTTTATAAAATTACCACAAGTAGTTTGGAATTAGAGTATTATAGATTAGAAGTCAAATTTCGAATCCCTTGTCTTAAAAAAAATATTTATAAATTTAATAGATACATTGTTTCTGCCCCTCTTAGTTTCTCCCTGTCTATCTTTTTCATTTTATGTAAATTGCTGATTTTGTCGTTGAAAGTTTATAATTTTTTTAATTTAGTCCTTAAAGGGTAAAATATCTCAATTTAGTCTCTAAAATATTATATTTGTCTCACTTTGATCTTTTTTTGTTACTAAATTACAAAATTTACTATTATTAAATCTCAAACTTTTTGTTGCCAAAAATAATTTTGACAAACAAAAGGATTAAATTGAAATATTGATATTTTAAGAACTAAATTAATAAAATAATAATCTTTTAAGGGCCAAATCAACAATTCACTCTTTTTTTTTGTTTTTATCAAAGTTATCATTCTATTTGCTAAGATGAAATATTAGTCTCTTCCAAACTTATTAAATTCAAAGGATAAAACTCTTCCAAAATTGACGTCTCCAAAAAGTTGAACTATTATTGATCTTGTAATTCAAACCGTCCTTACCATTCTCTCCCTCTATCTAGCTAATTATAAGTTATAGTATTAGGAGTCTTTTTCAAAAAAAAAAAATCTTATCCGTGATTGTGGGCAAAAATATTGTTCATGTTCCTTGAACTTTAGCTCATGTTTAAATTATAAGCTGAAATTTTATTTCATATCAATTATAATTCATATGTTTTAAATTAGTTTCAATTATACTTGTGAGTCTAATATTGTCTAAATATTTAACAATAAATATTGATGTGACATTTAATTTTACACACATCAACACGAAATCATCCACACTTATATACTAACTTAAAATAACCAAAATGACGTCATTGTATACCTCTATTAATGAAAAATTGCCCTTTCTTCTTCTTCTTTTTAGTTATTTTAAATTAGTATTTGACATGAGATATTCTAACACGAATTATTTGTTTGGCCAAGTAAAGTTATTTGATCGGTTATAGAAGGTGGAACCCATATGGGTTCTACCTGCTCGAAACCTAATCGGATTACCTGGATGATTTGCTTGGCTAAGTAAAAGATCTATAGACAAAGTATTTATTTATAGAATACCACATCAGTATATGTTATTATTAAATATTTAGACGTCATTAAATTCAAAGATATAATTAAAATTAATTAGAAACATATAGATTATAATTAATACAAAAAACTATATTATAAATAAAATATATCATATTAATTGGGACGTGTTCATCGATCCCTTCTTTATATATATATATATATATCATATTATCATGTAAGATGAGTCTCGTCAAAAGTTGATCTGAAACAACACTAAATTAATTGGGAACCTTCATATAATTGGTAGGAGAATATATGAATGGAGTGATTCATTAATAATTATTATAAGAAAAAGGGTTTGAGACGTCAAAATCCACTTATTGCAACTGGGAGTGTGGTTGGTCATGTGCGTCCCCCTTGGTACGGTGCCTCAGCTCCCAAATGCAACTGACTTTGAAAAATACTTCCACTTTGTGACTCATGAGGCAACGTCAAACGCAACTAGCAACAAAAAAAAAAAAAATCCCAAAACGCACAACGTTTTGGCATCCGTATGATGGCCAATGACTACGTTAAGCCAAAAAGTCGGACTCTCTTACAATGAGCTACCGTTGTGTAGAGGGATCTTGTTAATTTCTTGGATCAGAAGTTATTTATTTCTACATGCCTAGAGATATATATATATATATATATATATATATTATACATCGTGACCTAGATATGTCTAGCTTTTTGATTACTTGGTATTTGATTTTTCATTGATTTAGAGTTTAAGATTTACTGTAAATGAAGATTCTCAACTTTCGTGTGTGTTGGTGCTCTAACATAACATCAGAGTGCAATTTATTAATTTTGTTTTGAGTCAATAATGACGTTATTGATATTAAAAGACTTTTATCTTAATTCTGTTTAAATTACAGTTCATGTTTTATTGTAATCTGACATGACATCAAAGAATCCATATTCAACTTTCGTAAAGTCATAAAGAGTTTTATACTGACATTGTAAAAAGAGGCACAAAATGGGGAAAAAACCTTTGAAAAAAAATTTTCAAAGTAGTTTTTATTTAAAAAAAATTCGTCCAACGAATAATAGAAAGACCTTTATACTAAGCCAGATATAAATGCCAAAAATAAACTGAAAATAAAATAAAAATTTCTAAACTTACAAAAAAACGAAATAGAAAATGGTCATAAGTGAAACCATGGATTTTGGGTTTGAAAATGGCCTTAAAACTTCGTAAATATATTATGGGCAAAAGTAGTTTTTTTATCCCTAATATTTACCTTAAGTTTTAATTTTACTCTTAAAGTTTTTTTTTGTCTATTTTATTTCACATATTTCTTTTTTTTTTAAAAAAAAAATTTTGTCTCCAAGACTAATGTCATTAATATAATTAATAGAAAATAGTAACGTAGACTTTTTTATGTAACTCGTCTACTATCAAAGGGTCAAACTAATTGATTTTAGTTTTAATTTTGCCTTAAACATTAAGCTTCAATTTTATCCAAAATAATATTTTTTTCATTTTTCTCATTCGTTTCAAATTAAAGGTTAAATATTTGATATGTTATATGAAAGAGTTTACATGTCATTTAGAAGAGTCTACATTAGCATTGTTCATTAACTTTGTTAACGGCATTAATCCTAAATACAAAATTAAATTAAAAAAGAAACATATAAGATAAAATTAATACAAAAAATAGTTAGGAACGAAATTAAAACTCATGGTAAATATTAGAATGAAAAATATATTTTTACTAGTGTTATATAATCCAAAACAAGTTAAAAGTTATGCCTATTGAAAGTTAATTACTCGTATTTTTAAATTATCGTTTGAATTTCTGATGATTTATTTAATCTATATAAGATCGCATCACATGTCCAACCATCACACTAATATAAGAAAACCCTAACCAAAGAGACACGATTCCACATTGTAATCATGCAAGCTGGCCAGTATATATAAATATAATAGGAATAATCATAGAAGCTAAGTTTATTAACATCATTTGTGGAACTAAGAAAAGTGAGACTTTAATTTTAACTATCATAGCTATCAATACTTGACCTCATTTTATTTTTCTTTGTCTTTAAGCTATAGCAGCCCAACACCTTATGGTCTTCACCTATGGATTTCAAATGCACAAATATCTGTGTGAACCCCTTGAAAAATATTGAAGATTTAACCTATCTTCTTGTTTTCATTCAAACTGACAAATGATTATAGCTGTAAGTTAAAAATACATAATTTTCCAAGCTTATGGATTCTATGATTATGGACGTTTTCTACATAGTTTGTTAGTTATATTTCCACTTTTTGTCAATCTATATGTCCCGTCAAAGAGGTAGTGCCTTCAACTTGTTTAAGTTGGTAACTAATTGGAGTTAATATATGAAATATGCTTTTCAGACTATTTTATTTGCATTTGTAATAGGTCTGTGAGTCATTTGTTTGGTCAATATTCTATTTGGTTAAATAATATTGTTTGATCAGGACTTGCAGTTGTAATCCATGTGAAGTCGACCTAATTAGATGACTCTATTTAACCAAGTAAGGTGATGACTAACCAGAAGAGCTGAGTTCTTGTAATAGTATTATTATTATGCGATAATTACACTAACCTCCTTAAAATTTTGTTAAATTATATTTGATACTCTTATAACTTTAATATTATTGTTGGTACCTAATATTTTAATAAATATGTTAAAAGAAAAGGCAAAAGTATGTTCATTTTCATCCCTAAACTTTGTCTTGAGTTTTTGTCTTAAAATTTTATTTTGTGTCAATTTTATTTTATATTTTTTCAAATAGTTTCAGTTTTGTCCTTGAGTCTAACATCTTTTAAATTATTAATAATAGAAGTTGATCATTACACAAAAAAACAAAAACAGAAATCAAAGATGAAAATTTTCATCCTTGATGTATCAGGGGTGAAATATGAGATGGATTAAATTTCGTCTTTGATGTGGACATCTCAAATTTTTGGGATGAAAAAATCTTTCCGTATTAGAATTATCAAACAAAATATTTCCTTTTCAGTTGACTTGAATAATGGAACATGATAGCGCTAACTCGTCTAGTTAAGTACTTTCATATGTCAAATATTTACTTTTTCTTTTCAGTTAACTTGAATAATTGGAAGGCAATTTAATTAATATAGTTTATCCTTATAATTGAAATAAATTAAATATCACATTGGTTTGGTTGAACTTGAGCAAGAATATAATTGTCAAGATCATCGTGAATTTCACTTTCATATACTTGTACTTTAATTTCTCTTCATTAATTTTCCGTAGACTCTTAGCCCTTTCTTCACTACGAGAAAGAAATGAGCACAAGGGAAATTCAAAACATTCCGAAAAGGATTGTTAGAAAGAAAGGAAAAAGCTTATAAAGGAAATGAGCTGTGATTTTTGATTAAGTAGCTTAATTTTTGTCAGCACCTATTAATACACCATGACTTTGCCACTTGAGGGGATTGAAATTGATAATGATCAAATTCAAAGTAAAACGATCATATATAAAATAAAATAATAATTATTTTAATCATTATCACATGTGTTGATATATAAAAATTAAAATATTACGTCAACATCTTCTATTAAATATTTGAACGACGTTAAATTTATAGGTATTATTAAAATTAATTAAAAATATATATGTTATAGTTAATAGTAATACGAAATAAAGTTTTGAATTATAATTGAAACATAAGTTAATATTAAAAAATATAAATATTACTTTTCACATTAATTAAATATAAACAAAAGTAGTTTTAGTTCCATGTGAAAGTGGTCTAATTAGAGAAGAAAAATATCTATATATATATATATATATATATATATATATATATATATATATATATATATATATAGGAGTGAGAATGGATTGTTATGGCTTTTGGATTATAATTAAATATAAGTCAAAGTGGAGAAGGATGGATATTACTTTTGCCATTATTTAAATATAAAAAAAAAATTTAGTCCCATGTGAAAAAGGTCTAATTAGAGAATGGATTGACTTGGCTTTTGGATGTCTGGCTTTGAAGTTTCTAAGTTTGGCTTCTCAAAGAATACAAAGTATGGAGAAATATGAATTAAGGACTTATGACTTCCTTCCTATTTGCTTTCTTTCACTTCTAGAAACTATAAACTAAGTAAACCCTTCACAATGACAATGATTCCTTGCACTTTCATTCCTCAAAATATCTATGATTACGCCCTAAAATTCGGGTTTTTTTTTACTGAAAATTTTTTTTTTGGGGCATTATCATATATAGATATTTCAAAGAGTAAATAACCTATTTGATCTTTAAAATAGTACAATTATCTCAATATAATTTTTGAAACATTCAAATATTTCAATTTAGTATCTAAAATATTATGTTTGTCTCAATTATTTTATTTGTCAAAGTGACTTTTGGCAGTGGATAATATAAGTTGAGATTTAGCAACTAAAGATATTGTGATTTAGTAATGAAAATATCAAATTGAGAAAAATATAAAATTTTAGAAACTAAATTGAAATATTTGATTGAGGAACTGAATTGAAAATATTTTAATTTTCTAGGGACTAAATTAGTAATTTACTCCAAAAAAATATTTAATTAAGTGATGAGAAGATAATACAACAGAAGAGAAAAATCATGCTCGAACATGCTTCAAAATTGATCATAGAGTAAATTGCTTATTTGATCCTAAAAAATTATAGTTATTTCAATTTAATTTTTAAAAGATTATTTTTTGTTTTAATTTACTCTCTTTATTTATCCAAGTGATTTTTAACTACAAAAATTATAAGATTTAACAATAATAGATTTAGTGATTTAACAATAAAAAATAACTAAGTTGAGACAAATGTATTTTTTGATGAACTAAATTAAAACATTTGATTTTTTAAAGATTAATTTGAGAAAAATGTAATTTTGTAGGAGCTAAATCATTAATTTACTCTTAATCTTAAAATATACGAAAAATTCCAACTTCTCGTGTGGGGATAATTGAAATTTTTATGTATATTAAATTTTTAAAAAAATATATCACAGACTTCGATTACTTAAAAATATTTATGTTTAGTTTTACTTAAAAAAATAAAAACCTTCCTAAAAATTGGAATTAAGGGAATTGACCAAGTCACATGCAAATTTTTATGTGGAAATGTGAACCTAAAAAATTATCTTCCAGTTTTTATCTTTTTCAATAGATTGCATGCCTTCTCTCTCTTTCTCTCACAATTATTATTTTGATAAAATTATTATAAATTTTGTTCGGAGTGGATATTCTCTTTAAACAATTTTAAAAGGCCACTCCCTTATATTGGTAATGCATTTAAAATGTTAGTCTTAAAATACTCTTCAAAAGGATTAATTCAAGTTGGTAAAAGTAGAATATGACCTACTCTATATGAGATCTAAACCAATAATTCAAATTTTTAAATATTGTTTTGTCATATTTCTCAAGCATTTTTTTTGAGTAAATTACTGATTCAACCATTGAAAGATTACAATTATTTTAATTTAATACTTAAAAGATTAAATATCTCAATTTAATTTTAAAAATATTACATTTGTCTTAAATTAGTTATTTTTATAATTAAATCTTAAATTTTTATTGTCAAAAGTAACTTCAATAAATAAAAGGATGAAATTGAAATAAATGTGATATTTTAACAATTAAATACAGACACTTGATTTTTAAAGACTCGATTAAAAAAATTATAATATTTCAAGAATTTACTTTTTAGAGAGACTATATCTAACCACTTAATCTAAAATTTAGTTACCACTTTAGGACTTAAATTTTAAAACATAAAAATAAAATAAAAATATTACACATAAGTTAAATTCAATATATAGAATCATAATTTTTCACGTGATAACTTATGTTTTTATCATTTTAGCCAATTTTTTTTCCTTCACAATCTTTAAATCATGCTTCCTTCAAAATCACTTGTTTTTTAAACAGCAATTAACTAATTTATAATGTTTTCACTTTTTGTAATTTTCTTTTTCGATCGAGTAATCATAATGATGTTCTATTGTTTGTCTTTTTTTTTTTTTTTGGCACTGTCCATAAGGATGCTCTCGTTGCATCTTTTTTAGGCAAATTACATGGGCCAATTTGTAAGAATAAAACTGCATGGGCCAATGGCCCAAAACTTACAATATTGGGCTGTATTACGAGACAAAGTTTTCTCTAATAGGCCCAAATTGACTAAGTAAGCGTTCATCCAGCCCGGCCCATATTATAAAAGCATCCCACAGTGAGAGAAGCAGCAGACTCCCCAATAGCTCAAGGGCTTACATTGCTGAGACAGATTCTCGTTGGTTGCGTGAGGCAGAAATTTGTGGGTGTGTTTGGGAGAAGAGAAAATCGGAGAGAAGCAAAAAGAAAAGGGCAAATATGAGTGGCACAGTGAAGAAAGTGACCGATGTGGCGTTCAAGGTTGGGAAGAACATTGACTGGGACGGGATGGCTAAGCTCCTCGTCTCCAACGAGGCTCGCAAGGAGTTTGCCACGCTTCGTCGCGCTTTCGATGAGGTTAACCAGGCTCTCCAAACCAAGTTCAGCCAGGTCCGATCTTTTCTTTCGTTTTCTGTCTTTACTCCTGATTGATGCTGTTTCTTTGCCAGATCTCTTTTGTTTTTGCATCTTTTTATGATTGTATTGATTGGATTTTGTTATGTATGTTGTGGCTGTGATTATTGTCTGATTCTTTAAGTGGGCTTTTCTTTTGTGAAATTTCCACTTCAGAATCATTTGTCCCTTGTATTCCCATCTCCGGGACTTGGATTGCGTCGTGAAGCAAAGGAATCGGAAATGTGGGGGTTTTAAAAAAACTTATCGAGCCGAAAAAAATTGCTTACTTTTATAAATTGGCATTACTGGTTACCCTCAATTATTCTTCCGATTTTAAACTGCGCCTTTTAGTAAATAAAAAATATAAAAAATTGAAACTCGCCTCCTTTGGTTTATTTTACTTCTATGGCTTGGATAGAAGTCTTTCGTTGTAGCAATGTGGTTTGAGGTGGTTATCACACGGGGATAGAGGTGGAGCTTGAATCCTCAACTATTTGTTCTTGATTAATCAAACATAAGATTGAGGACTTGGAAGCGAAAATAATGGAGTTAGGTTCCTTGTACCATTTGTTTTAAGCAAACATTTCGGGACTTTTATATTGAAATTTTGGTGCCATCAACTCTTCCAATATGTTTTTTATTGAACTTTTTATGCGAGGACAGGAGTGCCTTTGTTTATATTTAGAGAATATTGTTCCTTAATCACCATGTCAAGATTTGCAACGACTTCTAATGTCCCATTGGATTAAATGTTATCTCTACCATTCACTCTGATATTGAAGTCGTAATTACAGCAAAGCAAGCTGATAGTTTAACTCCTAGCAAGATAATGTAGCAGCAATGTGCTTTCTATTTGCATAGGTGAAGCAGCTAGTTGCTTTCTTGGAGAAATTAGAAGGTTCTTTTTTCTTTTCTTTTCTTTTCTTTTTATTTTTTCTTCTTAATCAATGTATGTGAGCCTTACCGTAATCTTCCTTTTGAGGTTGATTATGTGCTTTGCATCTTATGTTGTAGCATCTCTTTTTTCTCAAAATTTATTTAGCTAGAGACACCAATTTAGTGATTATTTTTTACAAATCTCATGAACTTTGTGCTGTATAACTCTTCTTAGATATTTTTAATCTAAGAACTATTTATGTTATAAGAGAACTTTCTTCCCTGCATCTTATTTTAAATGAGAGCTTTCCTTTGAAATTGATCATGTAAGCAAATTTATTTGGATCCTTTGGATTTAGTGGTATATAACAGAATTTGATTCATTAACCATTTATTAACTTGTTATTTTGCTTGAACCGTTGTTGTTATTCATTTATTTTCACATTGTGCAGGAACCTGAACCCATAGACTGGGAATATTATAGAAAAGGAATTGGCTCTCGTTTGGTCGATATGTACAAGGAGCATTATGAAAGTATGTTTTCAAGCTCTTTTGTGATTATCCCTTGATCGCTTTAGTATTTTAGATCTTCTTACAGGTTAGGTTAGTTGTTCTAACTCATTCTTGGCAGTCTCAACATTGTTGATATACAAGTTTATAAATTTGGTTCTTATTATGCACTTGTTTTTTCTCTATGAATGGAGAGAATGGCTTCCTGTTTGCTAAATTACTTTGTTTTGGTTTAAGAGAGTGCAAAGCTTCTCTTTTTGGTGCCAGCGTGTCAATTTGATGGCTACACTTTTTCTTTGCTAATCAAAGATTGTGGCTTTTTTGTTTCCCTTCCTTTTCTCTCCATATCTTGGGTAGTATGAGTTGTTATGCATGGAAGTTAGAATTTCTTTAAAGGCCAAAATATTCATGCAAAGCATTAATAGGATTTATTTAACTAGGTCCAGCTCTAGCATAGTTATTGTGCTGCTACAAAGTAGTGCACTCTATCTGTGTAAATGAAGTATCATATCAATTTGAACCATAAAATTTAGCGTTTTCGTAGGATTTAGGTCATTGACTATTAAATGTGCTTTTTTCTCTCTTTTTTGCATTTTTATCATTCTACATTGACACCGGTGTGATGAATATATATATATATATATATTATTGAAAATTTTATGGTACGTGGAAGAATGCTGAAATAAAACAAGTTCCCTTCTTTTTTCTATTCACTGTATTATGTATACTCCCTATCTAAGTACTTTCAATTTCCATGAATTTGAGTGTGGATACTTTTGGTAAATTCATGGAAGCACAACCTATATGACCAATCCATTAAGGAGTAGGGACTAGACTTCGGAATTAGCTTGTAAAGTTCCATATAAACTCAGATCTTTGTTCTTTCTGCAATGCAAAATATTTCACCCTCACCTTACCTTTGGTTGTCTTAATTACTGATTATGTGGAATGAATGCTGCCTTTAATCCTTTTTTCAGATAAAAAATCTTGCCTTTGTGGAATGAATACTGCCTTTAATCCTTTTTTCCAGATAAACAAAAGACTATTTTTCAAATTCAAATGTTGCTTTTGAATATGCACGATCAAGCCCATCTGTTTTGCTTTTACATATCATTAGCTATTCTTTATTTCGCTGCAGGCATAGAGATCCCTAAGTACGTTGACAAAGTAACTCCTGAATATAAGCCAAAATTTGATGCGCTAGTGAGTTCCTTTGCCAAGTCCTTAGCTTTTTTCTCAATCTAGTACTCAGTCAAATACATAACATCTGTGATATATTCGTATGTCTTTTGGCTATAGTTGGTGGAACTTAAAGAAGCAGAGGAGAAATCTTTGAAGGAGTCTGAGCGTCTGGAGAAGGAGATTGCTGAAGTACAAGAGCTTAAGGTAATAAAAATAACTACATTATCTTTTCCAGTTTTTAACAATAAGAAGTCTCTCATACAATCATATATTTTTACAGAAGAAGCTTAGTACCATGACTGCAGATGAGTACTTTGAAAAGCATCCTGAACTGAGGAAGAAGTTTGATGATGAGATTAGGAATGATAACTGGGGCTATTGATTACAGTAAATTTCAGAAAGCAATCTCCTTGATGGGTCAATAATGATTCTAATATTTCTTTGTAACTTGGTTCTCTATCAATCTAAAGGGTTCTCCGAGTAACTCGAGTTGTTGGAATTTTTGTGGAGCTATTCTCAAGAAAATGCTGTGTCTTGTGGTTTTCATATGCACCATGTCAAGAAAATGCTGTTTATCGCATTCTTAAATAAAATTTGTTAGCTGAAAGGAGGATTTGTTTGTTGATTTTGCTGTGAATTATTCTTTCCTCAATTATGAGGGAAAGAACTACTGGTCGTTCTACGCTCCAGAGCAAGATAAGAATTTGTAACCACATTTGGATAAGAAGCCTGGTTGGGATTATTTTATCGTTTATATAAATAAGAGGTACTTTATGTTTTAATCCCAAAATGCTAAGGATTCTTAACAATATTCGACTTATAGATTTTTAGTAGTGTAAAATAAATGTTAATGTGTTCTTCAAATTTTTCTATGTAGGTATATTAGTCGAAAATTTTATTATTTTAGGGTTTTTTTTTGTGTCGAAAGAAATGTAAAAAGGAAAAACAATAGACATTGATCACTGCATATCATTTGGAATGACAGGTTGAATGTGTTTTTTCATTAATTTGCTTTCTTTTAGCTACAACTATTTGTTAATATTTGAACAATAAGTTATCAGTAAGGAAAAGTAGTATAAAATTGAAATTTGAGAATTTAAGAACTTATAATTAATTTTAGAGATGAATGAATGGGAGAAGTTTAAGGAAGTTTTTGCGTTTTAACTTTATTTTAGGTGGCTAAAATATTTAGAAATTGAAGCTTATTACAACAGAAAAGGAACTCTCAGAAATCCAGTCAGATGATATATGATTATTTATTTTTTGTTTTAAAATTAATTGAAGTTTTGAAATTTCAGAGCACACATTCATTATGGCTTTTTAATTCTTTCAGAGTAATTTTATTTTAGGAATAGCGTGGAATTAAAATTCCCCTCGACTCTATATGAACATACCAGTTACATGACATTTTATCTAACTCAAGTAAAAACACAACACTATTAGTTCTGGAAATGATTTGAGTCATTCTAAGCCTAGGAAGAGGCTTATGCAGAACTGAACCAGTTATATGAACCAATCCAAAAAAAAGAACAAAAGAGGTGAAATGAACAAAAGGTTATAATCTGTACAACAGATAGAAGAAAAAAGAGCATCTTTCTCTAAAGACAATTTTTGAGTACACAACAAAATGGATTACAATTATGCTGCTATCATTGGCAGACCCAAAAAGAACAAAATGAACAAGAAAAGTATTCATGGCAAGCGGGGATGTCGGCAGATTGAAAATGAAATTTGCTGCTATAAACTCGAAAAAAAAAAGGCTCAAATATTTTTCTTAACCGTCGATTATACATTACTCAGAACTTTCGACCTTCTTCTGAGACAGAAGGTGGTCTAGCTCCTCACTTTTGTTCATGGCTTTCCTTGCTAGTTCATAACCTGCAAAGTTCATGGCACCTAAAGGAGCAATCCAAAAGAACCTGGGCACTGCTCCTTTAAATAAGCCAAGAGGACCCTCGCGGCGCAGTATAGAGAAGGCTACTAAGGTCATCGGCACAGACCGACCCTGTGCAGTCATCATTCTAGTTTTCATAACATCAAAAGGAGTTGTGACAACAGCAGCCAACCCACCAGATAAAGCCCCTACAGCAATCGTCTCCCACGGCTCCAGTTCCCGTTGTAGAACTTTCTGGACAACCTGAAAACCAAAATGCCAACACCATCAATAACACATAAGATCCAAGTTATAGCATGATGAAAATTTGGTAGTTAGAAAGATTGTTTCAGCACTAGGACGGGGTGCACCCTGTCCAAATAATCATTACTCCACACCATTCTCTGCCTGTATCACCCTTTTATAGCAGTTAGGGGCATAATCAAGTAATTAACAGCTAACTCCTAACTCAAACGTAACCAACTAGAATATATTAACTAACTAATCATCACCATCACATAACAATGGCTCCCCCTCGAAAACAATCCTTGCCCTCAAGGATTGGTACAGTGTGAGATTGAAAATAAGGGGCTGTTACTGAATAATTTTCCATGCTCATCCATGGTCATTTGAATCAATCCCTGCAATGTGTTTCTCTTCCTCTTTCCCTTCATTATGCACCCTTATCATAAAAACTTGCAAAGGCCTGAACTTATTATTGAAGATGTACTTTTCTGGGCACTTACAGCATGAACCCCTCTTTCTTATTTCCTCCCTTCATGTTGTAAAGGAGATCCCCTTCCAAAACATTAGTCTATTAAGAAGGTAGAGCCTCCAAGGTTATGAACCCATCTAGGCATCCATACTACCCAATGTGGGACTTCAGTAGGATCCTAACACACTCGTTTCCAAAATTAGTTCAGACTTATATAAGATAGTGACAGTGGTTTCTTTCTCATTGTTGAGACTTCCAAGTTCCAACGCAGCAGTTTATGGGCAGTTCCACCCTCAATTATTTGAGGCTTTTCTGGGTAATCTGTTGCTCCACCATCTCGCATTAGGTTCTTTAGTTCTGCCATATGGTCTACATGCAACACATCTCCAAAGCAATTAGCCAAACAATTGATTTACTCTTCCCAGCCCATTTCCGATGTTCTTCTTCTTTCATGCCATTGCAGTGCCTTCCCCTCAGGATGGATAATGATCAACTTGATTCTTTGATCCATTAGTGTAACATCAACATCAAAGAATTGTATGCAAATAAGTACCCCCCCCCCCCCCCTTTTCTGAAATAATTGCCATCAAATCTTGGAAATTCAATTTGGGTGAAACTTGTGGGGAATGAATATGGACCAGCTTGTGATTCCTTCACTCGTTGTTGATGACAGAAGCGTCGATGTTGGAGCTTGTATCAACCTGAAGAATTCTTGTTATCAGTTTTGCCAGCATCACCTCCATTCTTGCCATTGTATTTCACAGCTCATTCACATCTGAACGAGTCTGCTTGAGTTCTTGCTTCAATTCCTCAAAGTGGTCTTGCAATCTTATCTTCATTGCCATGGCTCTCCAAGATCGATGTTCTGATAACCAATTAATACCAGAAAAACTAGAAAAGATAGCCTCAAGCTACCACTTCATAATACCCTTCTTCTCTGCCTATCTCTCCCTTTTATAGCAGTTAGGGGCCAATTAACTAAAACAACTAACTACTAACTGAAACATAACCATCTAGGATAAGTACCCAATACTTAACTAATCATAACTGTATAGGATACTAACTAACTAATCATAACTGTCACGTGGCAAGCCATTTATGTGAGCATCAACATGAAGAAGCAACATGTCATGCTCGCAAACAAGAATATCATACAATGCATAAACCACAAGCAAAATTTTTTACTTTGTCTATGGCCCAGACAATGCCAAAAGATATAATACTTTATCTTAAAAAATTATATATCCCTTAACTAAACCATAAGATATCATTTGCTAGTCACTGTTATAGTCAATAGTGTTTATGCATGTCAGTGCATATACATAATGCATTTGTCAATACACTATTGTAGTTAGTTGGTCATGACTTCTTAAAAATTATACCTTCTTAGATTCAGCATAAAGCGCCATGCCAGCCACATAAAATGGAACCTCACGACAAAGGGTAGCTCCAGTTCCACGAAAGAAACCCTTAAGACCATCCTGGTGCCACGTCCCAACTATAGCCTGCCCCACATTGTCAAAAAGACCAGCCTGCAGCCGCTGTTTCAACACCTCACAGGGGATCCGCACTGCTGTTCCCAAAAATGTGCTACAAAATGATGATATAGATTGTACCTACATAGTATGCTAATACAATTAACTTCATGGATTTTATAAATAGTAATACCAAATAAGATTCTATTTAACATACAAAACCAATCATGGACACACAAAGTAAAAACTACCTTTTAAAAGTCAATCAGAGAGCACAGCTCTTTCAATTTTAAAAAAACATAAAACTAGAACTGGAACAACATTAATCTATTTGGTCAAATAAAGTAACACGACAGCGCAAGCACCATTTTAATAAGCATTACGAGCTAAATAATTCAGTTTTAAGTCAAAATTTCAGTATTAATGTAGGTGAATGATTTCTTGTTTATGGTGAAAGGAAAAGCAAAAAAAAGTTCTCCAGCTTGGAATGATGGTATAATCTTTAAGTACAGAAAAGTTCAATGCAGTATTTAAGCTATATTCCCAACCACTATCCTCAAGAATAAGTCTAATCAACAGCCTCAACCAATCCAAAAAAGAACAGTTTAATGAAACAAGGACATCTTCATAATTAACTGAAAGCTAAAGCGCTGAGGCAATTTACTTGATGTTCCCTGAATCCCCAACAATATGCAAGGAAGAAAAAGGACAAAGAAAACCACAATCTGAAGTTGACCAGAAAATAAATAACATCAATTAGGAATATATTAAATTAGATACCTGGATGTCTGGTAGTGTTGGAGCAACATTTATCAACACTAGTTTGCTTGCCTCAAATATTCCGGTTCGCAACCCATGGCTGCATTATCAAAGTTAGCATGAGCTTAAAGGGAAGACAACAGTAACATTTTTTAGTGAAAGCACAAACAGATTTTCCCTTCTTTTTCTGCTTATTTTTCTTCAGGAGAAAAGAAGAGGAAAGGATGGGGTAAAGAGAGGTGAAACAAGCATAACCTTGAAAACTGTCCAAGAATTGCAGGGATTGATCCCCTGTATAAACCCCGTGCTCCAATCTGCGGAAGCTTGGAAATGATTTCAGGGAAAGACAATGTTGATGCTTGTACTCGTGTCTATCAAACCAAACAAGACAATGATATGGCCTTAGTTGCCGGAAGATGCCAACAGATATCAGACAGCAATATGAGATATATGGGATCACGTGCAGTACTTAAGATGACAAAATCACCGACATCTCCAGTAACTAACAAAAATTATGAACTCAAGGAATTTACCTTGATTGTATCAACTGGATGCATTAATGCACATGACAGAGCACATGAAAGACCCCCTGCCAAAGCAGACCTAAGAACACTTCCAGCAGGAATTTCAACAGGTGGTGGAACAGCAACTACCGTTGCAGCTTCAAACCAGATACTCCTGCATATACAAACCAAATAAGTAAAAAATTGTTCTTCACACACAGTATAAATATTCATTACTGGTCTCCTTGGTGATGACAATAAGAAAATTGTACTTTCAACAGTTTTTTATCTCTAAGCTTGCATATAGAAGAATAACGCCGACTACATCATACCACAACAATTGAACACAGAGAGAATCTTCCTAGATGAATCAGAAGCAAAAAAATGTAATGGCCAATTTCTCCTGAAATGATGAAGTGAAAATAGGCCAAATGCATTGTTGAATAGCTACTTCACTGAAAAAATTAATAATTTGATATCACCATCAGACAGCTTTTTGGTCCATTTAGACAAGACTGTACAAGACACTCACTGGTTCAGTCAAATTGAACACTTGCTTATTATTCCGATACCCTAACCACATCTCTGAGTAATTGCAGTGCCACTTGGACTCAGGCATCAAAAAGACAGCCTATGCCCACAGCAGGTATACAATGATATAAGCTACACCCCACATTGAGAATCAGAAAGTGACATCAGTTCAAGTTATCAAATTTATTTTACCTAGGATCCTCTTGAAGACGATCAGAGGGAAGCAAAAGCATAAAATTGCGAAAATGTCCATAAGAAATTGATCCTTCAGTGTCAGCATTAAGAAATCGCATCATAGCAACTGCGTTGTCTTCATTAGCAGGGAGTCCAGAATTCTTCAATGATTCCAATATCTCACTCTTCTTCAGTGTCCCAGACTTGCTTAGACACAAAGAAGTATATGCGCGAAGAATTGTTGGCTCCTTCTGTTCCATCAAAGATAAAAACTGTTTCCAGCCAAGAGACTTGGAAAATAAGTGACTTCTAGTTCGGCGCATAAATTCATGTGCGTATCTTCGCGGTAACTTCCTCTTTCTCATTGCAATTTCTAGATCTTCCAAAGTTACACGGCCATCACCATCTGTATCCAGCTCCTCAAAGAACCTTCTCCCTGTAAGAAAATGAATTTTTTTTCAAAGAAATGAAATCAAACTATCTTTAAAAAACATGAATCTTACATGCTAACAGATACTACAGTAATGTTCATAGCATTAACAACTTTTTCTAAGCCACCAATCTACCGATGCCAAACACTGAACATTTCAATTGACCACTGTACTAAAATATTGTTATGTAGTCTATGAAGCATGGACAAAGAAACATAACAAGTGAAAAGAAGCCACAGAAACAGATACTCCGGAAACCCTAAAAAGGTATCATATAGATTAATAAATGCATAGTTATACTTGAAAATACTTCCTTGAGGCACTAAGTTCTATTTGCTTGTCACTTGACAATTAAATTTGACAATACTAGTTCAAAGATTCTTTATTATATTAGTCTTGACGGCATCTTAAATTGAAACTTCGTTCCTAAACTCTGATTACTCAAGCATATGGCATAAGCCCATTTCACAGGATGTCACGCAGGTGTCATGCTTAATGATAAGATACTGCCAGGCTGCCAGCAACCTTTAGAATTATACTAAGTCTGCCATGATTACAACCAAGCAAATGTAGTATGACTAATTACTAACTGAAGGACTATCAACTTTCTCCTATTAAAACAATCATACACTGCCACACTACACTTCTAATAATTACTTCCATAGACTTAGAAGCAATCTTCTATTTCCTCTTGCTTACAATGTATATAAAAATAAGAGGATAAAAGGAAGGAGGCTGCAATGTTCCCCGCCCCCAAAAAAAAAAAATCAAAATCAAAAAGTACGAGAAGAAAAAAGTTTCCCTCTTTGTACAAAAGTAGTTGCTGCTGTGCAAAAGTACTTTGCATGAGTTCACATCATATGGGCCTTTATTTGCATTGCAGCTTTGGATGAATTGCAGTTTAAGAAATAATCACAAAACATTATTTTCAGAAATTATTAGGACGTTCTTAGGCAAAAGATCTGGTCAATAAATATCAAAAAATCATGTGTTTATACATATATTAAAATAATATTAATAGTCAACCACAAGATTTAAGGGGTTGACAATGGAATTCTGAGTGTTTTGACAGTAAGACAAGTTGCCTTGGGATTTGATTTCTCTTTTATTTTTTTTCTCCAGAACTATTCATGTTAAGTTGCTGTCATGGCCAAGAGACCAACAAGTAGCCATTATAGCTTCTAACTACTTATACTCAGAATTGGACAACAAACTTGAAAAAGTAATTTAAAAAAAAAAAAAAGGTTCAGAGACCTAGTGTTTATATTTTTCACTCCTCAAAGGGAATTAAATGCCTGAATGTAATAGTCATAGGCAGGTTCCCTGAGCTACATTACTATCTATTCCAATTATCGGATCCTCCAATAAAAGTGCAGCCCCAACCATATATCTCTACATAGAAATTATAAGTTCCTTTAACGCTTAGAACAGTAACAATATGTCTATTTTGGAAATTGATTAATCCCATTACAGACAAGATGAACATGCACGAGTTGGAACAAGGTAGTAATAAAAGATAAATAAATAAAATCCAACTTAGTAGTCAGACCACACTGCCGTCACAACTCACAAGTGATACTGCCCATAAAGGAGCAACATTAAACCTCGTGTATACTTTCGTACCCTTTTGGTTGCTATCATCTACAGACCTTAAACAGCCATGTATGCATTCAGAATATTATATATTCTGAATATTTCATGCATTCATAACGTTAAACATTTACTTACTCAAACGGAATTTAAATTTGCTTTATCAGCCATCTACGTTATAGAAAAGTATTTAGTTGGGGTGCATGCAAGCAGCATTCCATCCTATTTGAGAAAACCTTACCTTCAGCCTCCGTGTATCTAAAGAAATCTTGGACAGAGAATAGTTTCTTCTTGTCTGGATGGTCTTTGGATGTTCGCCCGAGCTGTGGAACGAGCTCAATCAATTCTGACAATGAAATAGTGGAGAGGCTGGACTTTATACGCTCCACATTTGATAGAGGAATACTAAGTAAGTTGGTGGCAACCTTCTGCGCGGCACTTCCTCCAGTTTCTTCCCTGTTTTCAACAGCAGCACTATCATCTCCCTCTTTATCTGAAGGTCTTACTCCAACAGCACTTGATGGTAAACCCACCTTCGCAAATCTTAAATTTCCCAAAAAATCATTTACACATACTTTATGCCCTTCCAAGATATTATCGAATGCTTTGAAATGATTAAAATGAGATGAAGATGGTGGCAGCGGAGAAGTTTTATCACCGTCATCATCATTTTCCTGCGCTCCCCGATCAAGATTCTGAAGAGTTTGAGCTAATTGATCAAAAATAAAACACAGTCTATCTTCAAGTGAAACATGCTTTCCCTCCTTCTGTCTCCCACCCTTTTCCCGGAATGTTCTAACAAAGTGATCCTTAGATTCATTTTGGTTCGATTCACTTGAAAAGGTAGGCTGCATGCACGAACACAATCTATCTTCGGCACCCGTTTTCTGAAATCGCTTCTTGCTTGATTTCAAAGGAATTGGCAAAGTCTGAAGAAACCCATTAAATAGCACAGACCAAGTAACAGCAAACGGCAAGCAATTTGTGCAAGGCCCATCTTCCTTGGAAACCTCCTGCTCTTCAGACCATCTACGCATCCCATCAGCTTTATTTCCATTTCCGGGGTTCTGTAAAAACATACCCAGGAAGGCCTTCAAAGGAACCTTTATCGATAACCCTTTCTTTCTCTCATCAATAACCACACACTGACCCTTCTTCTTCACACCACAGATCTGAAACATACCACCTTCACTCACTTGGGCAATCAACTGAACACCATTTCTGTTATTCTTAGGTCCCGGCCAAGCTGGCCAGCAATGCTCAAGATCTTTAGCCGCCTTCTGAATGCCCACCTCGAGAGGCGACAGCGCTTCTTTAACAACTTGAATCGAATTGAAGAAGGACTCAACTGGGTTATTCGCGGACACCATTACTGATTAATTCTTCGCAATTCAGAGAGCTCTGAACAATTTTGTCCCGTGTTAGCAAAACGAACTTGAACGAGAACAAATTTCAAATCGACGAACAAACAGTAAAAAAAAAACTATTATCAGATTGTTATAAAGATCCGGCGTGACGGATATAAACCTATCGGGCCCAAATTTGAAATACCCTAGTCATATGAACATGGAATCGATGAAAAATTGCAGACTTAAAGTGTTCAAGATCAACGCCATTTCGGTTCGGAAATTACGAGCGTACAAGATGGAAGTGTAAAATACGAAGTAGAATGAGAAAGAGAGTGGATAAGATTGCCCGAGTGATAAGGTATATTAAGGAAGCGGTGGCTTTGGACACAGTTTGGGTTGAGACCGATATAAGTGGCAGAGGACGAGGAAGAAGAAGAATACCAGAATGTAGAGAAGAAGAGGCCCATCATTTTTTTCTCAATTTATTTTTTTAAGGGTAAAACAAAAGATGGAATATTTTTTTCCAAAAAAAAAAAGAATAAAAATTGGTTATCTCAAAAAATAAACAAATAAATAAATAATTTTTTTTATCGGTTTATTTCTTTGGATAATGATGGCTGAATGGATAATAGGTGACGCAAGGCCATGTATGAATGTAGTACCTTTAGCTTAAGGGTCATGTTCTTCAATGCATTTATTAATTACCTAATCTGACTAAATAAATCTAATTAGCAATTGTAAGATTGAATGACAAAATTGAAGAACAATTATTGTCCTTAGTTCTTTCCGACGTTTCAAAATTTATATATATAATTTTATAATCAAATTTCAATTTGAAAAAAATACAAATTTAATCGTAAACTCTCTACATGTTATATCTGTTAAAAATTAATAATTTGTACCTAAAAGATTTTACTTAAATATTACTTTGAAAATAATACAAAGTATAAGTTGTATGAAGAAATTGTCCAAAGAAACAAATTTATATTAGAAAAAAATCATTATTATTTGGTCAACTTTTAACTTTTTGTTAAATGGCTGAAAAAGTGATATATATATATATATATATATATACACACACACACATACATATATGTAATATATTGTTTTTTGAAGAATTATCCACCATCAATAAATGAATATGCCTTGGAGCCAAGAAGGGGCATGCATAACTAATAAAAAAGTTAGATTTTTTATTCGGCTGGATATTATTATTTAATTAACATTGATAAATAAAGTTTATATAAACGCCATATGATTAGACAGTTTTATTTAGTTAAATAGGAGATATGAAGCATTGAGAGAGTATAAGTTAATAAAAAAAGTATTCAATCTTGATAACAAAATGTGTTTTTGTTTATGATATGTATATGTTATGAGAGACAATCATTTTTAAGACAAATTTGAGTATTAATGTGAATATTTTTTTAGCGAAAATTCCAACATGAACTTATTATTTTGTGAGGAACTAATCCCTATCACTGGACTAATTCATCCTCAATTAGTGTGCTTTGGGTTAATTGAGAATATACAATTTAATTTTTTTAAATTGTAATGTAATAACGATATAGTTGAATAATTAATAAGAGGAATACTTAATCTTCTTGTTATCTGTCAATTAAATTCCCCACTGGAGAAGAATTGCTTTAAATTTGGATTACTCGGAGTTTCAGAAAAAGAAATTGGAAGTATTCTATTATAAGTTTCAAATATTTCTTGATATGGACATAGCTACAATTGTTAGCCAATTAGCATTATAAAGTTGAAAAGAATGTAAGAATTTTTTTAAAAAAATATTTTAAGTAATTTTTAAATATTTTTTAAAATTTTTATGATTAAATATTAGATCATTAAACTTATAACATAAAAAAGGTTCTTTTGTTATGTTTCTCTTAATGATCCGTTTTAAACTCTTTCATAATATCTTAAAATAAATACTTAGGCATTGAGAACAAATGAGAGCATACCGTATTTAGATAATAAATATATAATGTCAAACGAATTAATATTGGCAAGAGAAAAATAAATGAAAGAATATATATTTCAAGTAAAAAAATTATGAGTTTAACTTTCAGTTTAAAAAATTATTTATGAACTATCTAAAGATAATTTTTTTTTTTAAAAAAAATTTCATGTATAAACCCATTTGCTCTTCTGTCATTTTATTTTCGACTTTAAAAAAAATTGTAACAACACGTTTTGACACAAAAGTTCGAGTCCGGTACCTAATAAGTTTGATTTTACATATTTTGTGCAAAAATATGAAGGCGACTCTAATAAAAACATAAAAAACAAATCGTAGAAATGGTTCTTAAGTAGACCTTCAAATTTTATTAAGTATTCATGTACATTACATTCATTTAGTTCATAGTTTCTATAAAATATAAAATAACATAAATATTTGAATATTATATATAAGTGTAGGTACTATATATATTATAAAAAAATGTTAAGATTTACTGTTTAGAAATAGAAAATTGAAAGTCTTTGTAATATATTTCTTCATGATATAAAATGATTAAATAAGATGTAATTTTTCAATTTTTGTTTATTGAATATATTTTTTATTACATTTTTATAGATAAATTTTGTTGTAGAGTTAATATATAAAGGTAAATTTAGTAATGCCAAGTGAAGCGAAATGATAGGGTCAAATTTTCAAAATTATAGTATGCCAAACGTAACCATTTTTTCAAAGTTATAAATGATATATATAATGTCTTCTCAATCAACTAAAATCTTTTCTTATCTCCATAGGTAAGGTTTTTCTTCAATTTATTCCTTCATAGATATTTATTCTCAAGAGTCTTCCAAAAATGAGACTATTATCAAATTGGTCCCTCTATTAACTAACTGATAAAAAACTTAACTAAGTGTGATGTGTACTGTTAAACATTGATGTGACGGTGTTGAGTGTCATATTAATTTAATAAAATTCAATTTTGGTCCCTCCCAATCACACATGGGAGTTTTCTTAGTTTGGTTTCCCATCAATGTGAAATTCTCAAAATAATCATTAATTCATTCACAAATGAAATTATTATCAAATTAATCACTCATTGTGCTAAGCATTAAAATATTCACAAAAAGCTTGATGTAAATTATGAAATCGCTAAAGCAAAAAGTATTACAACATCTACAATTGTTGCCTTGAAAAATTATGACCTAGCTAGTTTTGCTAACTCAAACCTCAAATCGCTCATTCCAAGCGAACAACCTGTTGAGTTTGGTTTCAAATTGTAGATAACATACGATGAAAGATGATAATGAAAACATTTTAACGGCTAAGGGACTTGTTTAAAAAAATTGTATAGGATGAAATTGAAAGTCCTCCTCTAGTTTGAGGGTTGAAAGTTTTTTTCTTTTTTTTTTTTCTTTTTCCTCTATATTAAACTATACAATGAAAACAGGAATTTCCTAGCAAGGAGAACAGGCAAATAAAAACCATTAACCATCAATTAAGCTCCCACCAGCTTCATTATTGATATGAAAAGATATAAATATTAGCTGTTATATAGACGTTGGAATAAATGACTCAATCAAACTGTCAGAAATAAATGTAATTTTCCAAATTGGATGCTCTATCTCCACCAATTACAAAGCAATAACAATTTTCATTTTGATTTTTCATTCACCACCAAAGTGACATTGAGAAAAAATTGTCATTGAGAGCAAGAGGAAATGTGTTTTCAACTATGAATGAGACCAGCAAGCCAAGCAATGATTAAAGGAATTTCCAATCCCCATCACTTGTGTTTGAAAATGAACATCAGGAAGTATTCACTTAAACCATCTTGAGCAGCATCTGTTACAGATGGGGGACAAAAATGAATTTCCAGGATCTTCAGTAACAGTAATAAGTAACATAACTTGACAGGCCTGCGAAGTAAAGATGCTGGAACCAACACAGCTTTCCTTTCTGGAACTGGAACTTGGTATTCCCAATAACCTCCTAAATATATTACCAGCCTCGTGTAGGATAAACATCAATATCTTGCAGAAAGTTTCACTCTTCTGAATTCCAAGGGATAAGACAGAGCCAGAGATGCTGGAATCTTTAGAATCACGAGAATGATTGGCAGTGCCTCATCTTGACCGCTCTCATCCTCATCACAATTCTGTCAAATGATAGAAAACAGTAAATTTTCAGTCAATACAAGGGCAAGTCTGGTAGTTAGTTTAAACTACATATCTTATTTATAGAAATTCACATCTAATGCATTAGCAATTGACCCAAGCAATATATGCAAAGAATATTATTATGCACCCTAGTAACTGGACTGTCATACTGTAGACTAAAACTTTGCTCTTATACATTCTGACATCTGGTGACATCTTATCTGCCATCTGGGTTAACTGACCTCAATTGCATCTTAAAATTCATGTTTAACAGTATTATACTAACAGTAATTTCCTACAAAAAAATCAGTATAAACACAGAAAAAGTAGAAAAGGGGGAAAACAGCCAAGATACAAAACATCAAAGCCCTCAATTTCTCTGAATACCTATAAAAGAAATCCCTTTAGTCCTTTAAAAAAGTCCTTGATTGAACACCACAACAATGTCAAAAAGACAGTCCATGCACCAGATGGTTCAATTTAATCTTATTAAGTAACTCTAGTCAAACAAGGATTTAGACATTGGACAAAAAAGCTGAAATTAGCATGAGGCATTTAGTACTGTTGGTAGATTAGATGAGAAAATAAAATAAGAAAAGTCATTTAATGATTTAAACACTAGCAAATTCCAATCAGTGGAGCATTCTAACAAAAGTACCAATCAGTACACTTCACAACTACCACTAAACACTAGCAAATTCCGATCAATCGTTGCGGCTTATATTTGTGGAACTCATATTCTAACTAACCAAATGATTTCTGTCACTATCAGCCATGCAAAGATTCATTAAGAGAAAGAAGAGTATCTGGGAGGATAAGAAATCCTCCTATAAGGAAGAAACGAGGAAATGCAGAAAAATAAAATAAATTAGCTCAAAAGAGTGCAGACCAAGTGAATACATTAACCATGGAACAATATTGTAACGCCACCTTCCAGTGAACAGACAACTTCAGTTTTGCCAGAGGGAAGGTAAAATTTAGGCAACATCAATTATCATATCATATATCATATGAAGCAACAAAAAGAGAAAAGAAATAATTTAAAACAGGAGAAAATCAACATGAATACTGAATATAAAGAGACACAATAAAAAACATCAGCAAGTACACCAAAACAATCCTAGAACAATTTTCTCTGTAACCCTCCATTAAACAAATATTAAACTCAATAACTCAAAGTCTCTTCATCTTTGTTTTGTTCAATCTTCTCAAAATATCTTTCCAGAAATTTTGAAAATCTTTGATCCTGGAAATTTTAAGCAGAGTGCTAAGTTAGAAAGGTAAACAACACAGAAAGGTAAGACAAGAATTCACATACTCCATTTATTAGATTCTAATAAGAAGAAAATGAACATAATGTTAGAACAATGGAATTAACGATGCTACTCTTTTTTAAGGACAAAAATTTATAGACAAATGGAAGTAAAGCTAACAATCCCTGTTTTCCAGTATTAGTCAAATATTTAAAAAACAATTCAACATTGACTTTTTCCAATGAGTAGGGAAAGAGTTCATTCATTTCATTTATAGCATTAAGAAAACAAGACAGTTATGAAAACAAAACTTCTCACTGCTAAACTGTCAAGAAATTTTAAAAAATAAAATGAAATAAAATAAAAATTGTACTGAAAAGCAGCTACATTATTATGATATACAAGGAAATTACCTTTTCTTTCAATTTGTTCAACCTCTTTGTCTTCTTCACAAACCCTAAACTCTTTGAGAAACTTTGGAGACAATAAAAATTTGAAAATAAAAACTGTTGTAGAAAATGAAAATTAAAAAAACCCTGATTCATCCCCTATTTTCCTTGACTATAATAATTTTCACCTCTAGCCTTTTAAGAAAAATGCATAGGCAACTAATGAAGCATCCAAAGCTCATCTATCAATAATTACACTCTCATAGCTCATCTATCCTGAATAAACCTTAGTAGAAACCATAAGCTCTTTCTATGATGCTGTTCATTAGCGCTCTCCAAGATCAAACACTGCTTCTGCTGTCTCTCTGTACAAAATACTCATTTGCTTGAAACAATAGGAAACAGTGCACCAGCACACTACAAAACAATGATTTTCCTACTACAAATAATTTTGAACAACTTGTAACACATTTAACCAAGCCATCACTATTCATTTCAATGAACCGGTATTACAAGTATTTTAAGATTTGTAAGAAGTCAGTAAGAAATACACAGAGATACAAGACAGTATCATTATTTACAATAGTCAACAATTGATTTTGGATATACATCAACCTAAAGGATACATGTCACACTATAATATATAACAACATTTAATCTCCATAGCAGTCTACAACAATCGAATACTAAAATTCATCATCACCCTAAAGTGATACTGTTTTTCGAACCCCTTTCTACTCTATATTATTCCTTGTCCTACCATTTCCTTTTACTATAGGGAATTTTCATATTAGCACCCAATAAACCTATTTCACCTACAATTTCCCACTCCTCTGGTATGTTTATAACCAAACGTAAGTCCCTGCACAAGAGGTTAAATTTCAGTCTTATGAACTCTTCACAAGCATCAGTTAATTTTGGCATAAAGAAGCCATAATTGCATGTTGTTCTATTCTCAAGCATGCTTGTCAAAACATTCATTACTATGACAATAACATTATGATATGTATGCTTGTAAAAGAAATCAGCCCAACTGCTCTGGCACAAAAATACAAGCATTTGCAAGCCATTCATGCCAATTCAACATAAATATATACGTAAATGAATTTGGGCTATACTGCTATAGTGTCTCACCTCATTTCACTTTTTCAAACAATCCTCTAGAAATCATTTCTTCTAGAAGCTTCTTTGCCTTATCATTCTTCTTGTTTTCAAGAAGACCTTGTAGAATTGTCTCAAAGGTTTTTGGAAACAAGTTTTATTTTTACAAAAAAAAAACGTGTGGAATATTGTTATGTATTTAAAAAAAATAGAGGATAAAATTTGGGTGTAGGTTTTATATTTTTGTTATGAAATTCTTCAATTAATACATGATAAGTGTGTAGTTTTTAACAACTAACATTATTTTTTTTAATCATTGCATGATCTGCTCTTTTTTTTAAAAAAAATTACACGTATTTTTTTTTCTAATATAAAATCTCATAGCAAAGATATATCAAATTGTCATTACCTATAATTAATAAGAATGAAAATTTGAAAGTAGGTGAAAATGTTGCATTTTTTAAAATATTGAATACTAAACTTAAAACACCTAATATTTTTAATGTTTTAAAAATTAAACTTGTTGTTGAACCAAAAAGGTAAGCTGAAGCTGAGATTGATATTTATGTTACGATAAAATTGTGGTGAAATTGATTAAATTGAAATATTTTAAATTATGTTACTTATATTTATAATGTACTATTTTGTAATAATTAAATTAATAATTACAAGAATAAAATTATAAGTAATTTTTTTTAAACAACTAATTGTTATCTCTAATATTATATGATATTATAATTTTTTTATTTTCTAATTTTTTAAAGTATCTAAATCATTTTGAATTAACTAATAAAACAATTTATTTTTTTAGCTGTCAACTTATTGTTAAATTACATATAAATAATATACATATTATAATTAATGAAGCATTTTTGGAGTGATGAGGCATGTCAACCACATCCAAGGACTTACTAGTTTGATTCCAAATGACTAAAGAGTATAATTGTTTAAGTTTTTAAAAAATAACTTTATATTTTTTTACAATCATTATTGCATAATTGGTTTTTAAGAAATTTTGTATACATTCTTCTTTCAACAGAAAACATGATAGAAAAAATATAAAAAAAATTTAAAAAAATATAAACAATTAAATAATTTTTTTTTCTTTCTCTAAAAAAACAGTTGAAAAAAATTTAAGTTTAGGCTAATTCAGGTTTGAGCAAATTATTATTTGTAAAAGCAACAACTTAAAAATGTCACTAAAATTATGGTTTGAGGAAAAATTATTTTAATGTAAAGACTTTTAAACATGTTATTTTTGCAGAAAAGACACATTAATGCAATCCAAATCATAGTATGTAGAAATGCAACCAAAAACAAAACACAATATTATATTAAAAACGTTTCATTCTCTTTCACCTGGTGAGCTTTACAAAGAGGAAAAACCAGATCCGCTGTTCATCTGTGCTCGTCACTTTAACAACAGTTTTTAACTGTTATGTTACTAAAACTTTAACCGTTGGTAAAATTTTTAGCAACAAAAAAAATCATTGCTAAAAATATTTAAAAAAACAAGTTTTTCAACATTTTTAACAACGATAAGTGTTTGTTACGGTAACCATAACAATAAAGGCAAGCCCAGATAAGGACGAGCATCAAATAAAGAGGCCAGAGAGAATGGAAACCACTTTGAAGGAATAAATGTAGACAGTGCAGAGAGAAAGTTAGGGACAGAAGTCATAAACTGAGGGACAGAAGCAAAGCTTTCCCATGCATCTGAAACAAGTCTTAAACAAAACCTTCTTTCTCCTATGACAAGAAATTGGAATAAAGGAGCAACAAATTAATGGCGGACAAAGATCATGCATTTAAATTTTAAAGCTTTGTTCCTCCCCACAAGAACACACATTGAATGCTTAGAGAAAAACTCTGTATGTCTTGAAAGCTTGCATGTGTTTCTGTGAAAGAGAGGGCTATCATTGTACCAGTTATAACTCTATATTTTTTTTTTCGAGGTAGACTGAATTATATAAGCATAAACTTTTTTTATACTATTTTTTTTTTATTTACGAGACTTCAACTTAATTTCTTATTCGACTGAATCAAGTTCAACCCACTTGATTTTATAAGTGTTGGTAATTATATGATATAATTAATGAAAGATAATTAAAAAAATGAATCGTCTTATTTTCTAACCAGAAAAAAAAAATTATTTCACCATTTGATCCATATTTTTTTTTAAATTTGTCTGATTATATTTTTTAAAAAATCATTCTTTCAATTTAAACGATTAATTATAAAATTGAAAAACAAATAAACTCAAATCACAAAATAAATTTTTATTCACTCCTCAAAAAAATTAACACAACGCATTTCTTAGGTTACGGGTGGTCCGGTAATTATTGCATAATTTCAATAATTACAACATGTTACATAAACTGTGTAAATCAACAAATTAATAGAGATAGAGAAGGGGGGGGGGGTGAGAGATCACAAAAATGAAAACCTCTATTTATTAAAGCACGCACCTCAAAGAGCAAAACAAATCCCTTCATTTTTCTTTAAAATTATATTTGAATAGTTGGATGAGATCATTTAATTATTTAAATTAATTTTATATTTTTTTAAAAAAATTAATCAATAAAATACAAGGTTTGAGTTAATAAAAATTAATCATGTAATTATTTTTAAAAAATATAAAAAAATAAAATTAATTTAAACAATTAAATAATCTTATCTATGATTTCCCTTAAGGGATTAGCTTTCTTCAAAGAGAAGTGCAAACATATATATATATATATATACACGTGTCATCTACGATGGGAGACAACTTGTCTATGAGGAAGAAAAGGAAGAGAAATATGAGTGTAGATCATGTGCTTTTCTCAAATCTAGCTGTTCGATCATCTGCACATATTTGTCTCAAATCTAGCCCTTTGATCTGTTGATAGAATGACCACAATTTGAGACAAGTATCTTATATCGTGGCCGTTGGATTTGTTTAATCCAACGGTCACAATCTTAGTCAACTTTTTTTTTTTGGATTTCACATGTATCAAGGTCATTTTTGGTTGAATAATAAAAAGACACTTCCTTTTAACTTTTATTTCATCTAAGTCTGTAATAGCTTAAAAAAATTCTTCTTGTGCAATAAAAATTGGGAATTTTATTTCCTCCCCTTAGTTCCCCCTTTTTAATTGTTAATTGACTATATCTTTGCAACAAAAAAAAATCCTTGAAATCTCTTATTGTAACACCGAAGGACTTAAGTGAAATTTTAAGAAATGATGTCGATGATACTTAAAAAACAATTTTGAAGCAAAGATGTTCAATTATGAAAACAATTAAAAAGGGAGAACTAAGGAGAGAAAATAAAATTCCCAATTTTTATTGCACAAAAAGAATTTTTTTAAAATACTATGGACTTAGATGAAATAAAAGTTAAAGGAAGTATCTCTCTATTATTTCAGCCAAATATGACCTTGATACACGTGAAATCCACACACACACAAAAAAAAAAGCTAACCAAGATCATGACAGTTGAATTAAATGGATCCAACAACTATGATAGCTTGTCTCAAATCGTGATCGTTTGATCCTTGATACACATAAAATTTAAATAAAAAAGTTGACTAGGATTGTAATCGTTTGGACGGCTAGATTTGAGACAAGCACTGTACTTGCCCCTACAAATCTGCACACGAGAAACATGGACGAGGATGATACCCACAGCTGCAATAAATTGATTCTTCATATAATTATATATCCACTTTCCTTTCTTGAATTCTTCCATAATTTTGTTTCCCTCTCTTTATTTGTTGCATTCATGGCACAAAATTATAATTTAAATAAGTTATTTGGATTTAAGTAAGTAATGTTTTAAACAACTAATTGTTATCTCTGATAAAAGGGCGTACCCAGTGCCGAAGCTCCCACATTTGTGGGGTCTGAAGAAAGGTATACCTGGGCACTAAAGCAAGGGCATATCTCTGATACTATACAATATTATAATTTTTTTATTCTCCTATTTTTTTAAATTATGCAAATTATTTTACATTAACTAATAAAATAATTTACTTTTTTTAACTGTCAACTTATTGTTAAGTTACATATAAATAATTTGCATATTATAAATAATGAAGCATTTGTGGACAGCAGATGAGGCACGCTAATCACATCCAAGAGGCTACTAGTTTGATTCCAAATGACTAAAAGAGGTCAATTTTGAACAATTTAACATAATTAAATTAGTTCAACACTATTCCATATGAATTAACCTCCTAAGAAATTGCTCACTCAAACCTAATTTTTTTTTATCATTAGGACACTATTTTGTTCCTCGTCTTCGGCAAATAAAAGATTAGTCATAAAAAAACTGATCAAAACAATTAGATCAGTTTAGTTTTTAAAACCTTCAGTAATTTTTTACCTCACATTTTTCAAAATGTAAAATTTGTTTACAACTCTACAGGCTAATAGTCCAAGTCCATATCCTAACAAGAAAAGAAATTGTAATTAGGTTGGTTGGTTCTTTAGGACACCAATTTCCACCCTGTTTTTTCAAGGAAAAAAAATAGTTCAATTGATCAGTCTAAACTTCACATTTTTCTCAACATACAATTTGTTTACAACTCTTAATATCAATTGTCCTAATCCTAGTCCTAGAAAGAACAATTCTAGCTTGTCCCTTTTTTTTAATTAAAAATCCCTATTAAATATGAAGCATTTATTAATTTAACTTTTAAAAGATTATATTTAGTTCAATTAATAATTTATATCATGATGAGAAAATGGCATTAAAATGGATCTAATTTTTCCTTGGAATTTCAACAGGTGGTGGAACAACAACTACCGTTGCAGCTTCAAACCAGATACTCCTGAACACTTGCTTAATATTCCTATACCCTAACTACATCTCTGAGTAATTGCAGTGCCACTTGGACTCAGGCATAAAAAAGACAGCCTATGCCCACAGCAGGTATACAATGATATAAGCTACACCCCGCATTGAGAATCAGAAAGTGACATCAGTTCAAGTTATCAAATTTATTTTACCTAGTATCCTCTTGAAGACAATCAGAGGGAAGCAAAAGCATAAAATTGCGAAAATGTCCATAAGAAATAGATCCTTCAGAGTCAGCATTAACAAATTGCATCATAGCAACTGCATTGTCTTCACTAGCAGGGAGTCCAGCATCCTTCAATGATTCAAATATCTCACTCAAGTGTCCCAAACTTGCTTAGACACAGAAGTATTTTGTTATGAGTCCCACATCAGAGAGCCTCACCAAAGTGGTGGGGTTTATAAGCTCAAGAGGTTCTCCCACCTAATAGACTAATCTTTTGAGATGGGCTCTCCCTTTGGACTTATGTTTATATTAATTGGTACTTTCATCGAAAGCCGAGCTACGAAAAAGACTACCTATAAGCTAGTTTAAGGTGCCATATTCGAAAGGATGTAGCATCGAATACTGATAGATGAGTGAAGCCGCCAGAGGAAAAAGGCTACCATCGGGTCAGTGCCGATAGTGTGAAGCCACCGGAGACGTCGACTCTTAAAGAGGGTGGCATTGTTACGAGTCCTACATCGGGGAGCCTCACTAAAGTAGTAGGGTTTATAAGCTCAAGGGATTCTCCCACCTAATAGACTAATCTTTTGGGATGGACTCTACCTTTGGACTTATGTTCATATCATATATGCACAAAGAATTTCTGTTCCATCAAAGATAAAAACTGTTTCCTGCCAAGAGACTTGGAAAATAAGTGACTTCTAGCTGGGCGAATAAATTCATGTGCGTGTCTTCGTGGTAACTTCCTCTTTCTCATTGCAATTTCTAGATCTTCCAAAGTTACACGGCCATCACCATCTGTATCCAGCTCCTCAAAGAACCTTCTCCCTGTAAGAAAATGGATTTTTTTTCAAAGATATGAAATCAACCTATATTTAAAAAACATGAACCTTACATGCTAACAGGTAATGTTCATAGCATTAATCACTTCTTCTAAGCCACCAATCTACCAATGTCGAACACAGATAACATTTCGATTGACCACTGTACCAAAATATTGTTATGTAATCTACAAAGCATGGACAAGGAAACATAACTAGTGAAAAGACGCCACAGATACAGATACTCTGGAAATCCTAAAAAGCCATCGTATAGATTAATAAATGCATAGTTATACTTGAAACTACTTCCATGAGGCATTAATTTCTATTTGCTTATCACTTGACATGACAATACTAGTTCCAAGATTCTTTATTATATTAGTGTTGACAGCATCTTAAATTGAAACTTCGATCCTGAACTCTGATTACTCAAGCATATGGCACAAGCCCATTTCACAAGATGTGACACAGGTGTCGTTCCTAATGATATGATCCTGCCAGCAACCTTTAGAATTATACTAAGTCTACCATGATTACAACCAAGCAAATGTACTATGACTAATTACTACCTGAAGGACTATCGTCTTTCTCCTATTAGAACAATCATGCACTGCCACACTACACTTCTAAAAAATTACTTCCATAGACTTAGAAGCAACCTTCTATTTCCTCTTGCTTACAACATATATAAAAATAAGAGGATAAAAGGAAGGAGGCTGCATTGTCACTCAAACAATGTCCTCCCCCCCACCCCACCCCCCTAAAAATCAAAATAAAAATTAAAAAAAGTACCAGAAGAAAAAAGACTCCCTCTTTGTACAAAAGAAGTTGCTGCTGCAATGGAAATCAAGACCCAAATAGCAGTTCGCAGAGTAATTTGCATGAGTTCACATCATATGGGCCTTTATTTGCATTGCAAACTTGGATGAATTGCAGTTTAAGTAATAATCACAAGGAACATTATTTTCAGAAATTATTAGGATATTCTTAAGCATAAGATCTGGTCAATAAATATAAAAAAATCATGTGTGTTTATACATATATTAAAATAATATTAATAGTCAAGGGGTTGACAATGGAATTCTGACAGTAATACAAGTTGCCTTGGGATTTCTCTCATTTTTTTTTTCTGCAGAAGTTGTAGCGCATTTAACCAAGACATCACTATTCATTTCAATGAACCAGTATTACAAGTATTTTAAGATTCATAAAAAGTCAATAAGAAATACGCAGAGATACAAGACAGTATCATCATTTTCAATAGTCAACAATTGATTTTGGATATACCATCAACCTAGAGGATTCGTGTTACACTATAATACACAAAACCATTTAACCTCCATAGAAGTCTACAGCAATCAGATACAAAAATTCATCATCATTCTAACAAGTGATGCTGTTTTTCGAACCCCTTTTTGCTCTATATTATTTCTTGTCCTACTACTTCCTTTTACTATGGGGAATTTTCACTTTAGTACCCAATAAACCTATTTTACCTACAATTTTCCACTCCTCTGGTATATTTATAACCAAATGTAAGTCTCTGCACAACAGAGGTTAAATTTCAGACTTATGAACTCTTCACAAGCATCAGTTCAAGTATATGTTATAGTTTAAGTAAGAAGGTAATCAATTGACATGACTAAAGAATTTTTTCTCTTTAAGATCATAGAGCAAGATCTAAACAATAAGTTTAATTTTGGCATATAGAAGCCATAATGGCATCAACTTTCCAAATTGTTCTATTCTCAAACACCCTTGTAAAATCATTCATTACCATGACAATAACATAATAATATGTATGCTTGTAAAAGAAATCAGCCCAAATGCTCTGACACAAAAATACAAGCATTTGCAAGCCATTCATGCCAATTCAACATAAATAAATACGTAAATGAATTTGGGCAATAGTGTCTCACCTCATTTCACTTTTTCAAATAATCCTCTAGAAATCATTTCTTCTAGAAGCTTCTTTGCCTTATCATTCTCAATGTTTTCAAGAAGACCTCATAGAATTGTCTCAAAGGTTACAAAATCAGGGAGGCAGCAATTCTCTTCCATTTTATCAAGAAAGGCCTTTACTTCATCAAGCAACCCCTCTTTACAAAATCCACTGATCATAATAGTATATGCTTGGACGTCTAAACAATAGCCATTGGCCAAGATATGTTGAAAAATCTCCAGTGCAATGTTTAGTCTACCACCTTTGCATAAACCATCAATAAGTATGGTGTACGTGTATATATTAGGCTGAATTCCTTGATCAATAATTTACTTAAATAATATAATTGCCTTGTCAAGATGTCCGTTTTTACAGAATGCATCTAAAGTGATTATATTAGGGGAATGACCGCTATCATGCATATCATTAACAAGATCTCGCACATATGAAATTCTACCTAATTTGCACAACCCATGAATAAGAGAACTGTAAGTTATAATATCAGGAACTAAATTTCTGCAAGGCATTTCATCAAGGAGATCCATAGCTTCATCCACCATTTTAACCTTACAATGTGCATTGATCAAAATGTTATAACTGATAAAGTTAGGTGCCAAACCATTTTTGATCATCTTATTAAATATTTCCTTTAAGTCAATGACATTACTCCTCAAACAATACCCATCCATTAAGGCATTGTAGGTAACAACATCAGGTCTTTGATTACCCTTCATCATTCTTGCAAACACAGCTTGAGCTTCTGTGACCCTTCCTTCTTTACAAAATGCATTAACCAGTAAATTAAAGGTACATACATCTGGGTTGATGCCTTTCAATAGCATTTCATTGAGCAATTGATTTGATTCTTGCCATTGACCCTTGCTGCAAAAGCCATTGATTAGAGTACTATATGTGACAACAATGGGACATATTCCACGGCCAATCATGTGAGAACACAAATTATGTGCGTGAATTATCAATCCATCTTTACAAAGGCCATCAATGATTGTGTTGTACGTTACGATGTTGGGCTTAATTTCCTGTTTCTCTATCATTCGGAGCAATTTAATGGCAGATCTTGTTCCTCCTATTTTACACAGACCATTGATTAAGGTGTTGTAAGTAACTTCATTAAACTGAAATCCTTTTGCTATAAGGTGGTCGTGAAAGCCTAGTGCTTTTCTAACCTTACCATTACCACAGAGTCCACTTATTAGTGTATTCAACGTTACCGTATCCGGTTGATAAGCCATCTTGAGAATCTTCCCCAGTATAAAGAAAGCAAAATCCATCTGACCCATATGGCAGTAGCAATTGATCAAGATGTTGAGAGTAACTAAATATGGATTGAATCCCTTCTACTCCGCTTGTGCAAAAAGTGAGAGAGCGGAGGGGTATTGCTTCATTTTTGCAATAGAACCTAAAATTTTAGTAATTTGGAATATAGAGGGTGGGGGACGCATATGAAGCAAGCGATTGAATGAATCGACGGCGTCGCGGATGTTATAGGATTTGGGGAATGGGAATGGAGACAGAGGTTGGGATTGAGGGAATATGGGGAAAAGGGACGAAAGGGAGATAGAGAATATGTGAGCAAGAGAGAAAATTTGGGAAAGGAGTACCTTGTAGCTGTAGACAACACCATTTTCGCTTCGGATTCGAAGAGTAGCGTCTCCGGTGCTACTGAGCTGCTTCACTTCAATAAACGCAAGAAGCTTGGGCTATGCGATGGAATCAGAGGGAATGTCGAAGGGATTGGCGTATAAGTTGATTCTTACTTCTTTTGTGGACGGTGGAGGTGCGGTTTAGGGCTTTGGTGGGGAAGGGCTTATGGGAGGAAAGGAATGGTCTGATTTTAAAAACTTGGATTTGTTAGGATTTAATTAAATGCTTCATATCTTTATTTTTATATGATTTATTTTAATTATTTGTAAAACATGGAAATATAACAATATGACACGTTTAATAAGAATGAAAATTTGAAAGTAGGTGAAAATGTTGTATTTTTTAAAATATATTTCATTTCTAATACTAAACTTAAAACATCTCATGTTTTTAATATTTTAAAATTTTTAAAAATTAAATTTGTTGATGAACAAAAAGATAAGATAAAATTAATTCTTATATTACCATAAAATTGTGGAGAATTAAAATATTTTAAATTATGTTATTTATATTTATAGTGTACTATTTTATAATAACTAAATTAATAATTACAAGTAATTTGTTAAACAATTAATTGTTATGTGTAATATTATGTATTATAATTTTTTTTATTCTTCAATTTTTTGAATTATTTAAATCATTTTGCATTAACAAATAAAATAATTTACTTTTTTTTAACTGTCAACTTATTATTAAGTTGCATATAAATAATGAAGTATTTGTGGACGGCTAATGAGGTACGCTAATCATATCCAAGAGGTTAATAGTTTGATTCCAAAAGAATAAAGAAGGTTAATTTTGCACAATTCAACATTGATAAACTTCTTCAACACTATTCAATATGAATTAATCTCCTAAGAAATTGTTCAGTTAAACCTAGTTTTTTTAACATTAGGACATTATTTTATTTCTTGTTTTGGGCCGAATAAAAGATTAGTCACCAAAAAAAACTAATTAGATCAGCTAGTTTAATTTGGTTTTAAAAACCTTAATAATTTTACAGCTCACATTTTTCAAGAATGTCAAATTTGTTTACAGCTCTACATGCTAATGTTCCTAGTCCATATCCTAACGAGAAAATAAATTGCAATTAGGTTTGGTTTGTTCTTTAGTACATCAATTTCCAACTTGCTTTTTGACCAAAAAAATAAAAGATTAAATTGATGGGTCTAGACTCTAGACTTCTCATTTTTGTTAACATACAATTTGTTTACAACTCCATATATCAATTGTCCTAGTCCTTGCCATCAAAAGACCACAATTCTAGCTTGCCCCATTTTTTTAATTAAAAATACCTGTTAAATATGAAGCATTTATTAATTTAACTTCTAAAAAATTACATTTAGTTCTATTAATAATTTATATCATATCATGATGAGAAAATGACATTAGTATGGATCAAATTTTTCCTTAGAATTGTAATTAATTTTAGATTAAAATAGACAAAACATTCCTAAACTAAGATGTTCAATGCACTTTCTGCCCCTTAATAATTCTCCAAAATATCTTTTTTAACTTTAGGAGTTAGACATTTTCTAGCTGATGTATTCGTTTTAATAATCCAACAAAAGTTGAAGGGTATATCTTTGTTATTTTGAAAATTGAGAAGAATGCAGTACATTGACCCCTAAGTAGAAAAATTGTGCATTTTTCGCTTTAGTTATAAGAAGATGTAGTTTTCTTTCCCAATTGGTCGAAGTTAAGTTGTGCTAAAATGCGTATTATAACATTGATATATTATTATTATTATTTTGGTATGTAACATCTGCTAAAATTACACTAATTTTGTATAATCTAAAAAAATTGTAATAAAGATCTTGTGAAAATTATGATTAAAATCATGAAACTTTTTTAAAAAGTCTTGCAAAATATCTTATTATATAAAAATAAGGTAACTTTGGAACCCTTTGCAATATACAATTTGAAGCTGACAGAAGACGATCAGTCGATTGATATGGGGCTATCGATCGATTGATGGTCTTTAGAATTGTATATATCTAAAGTCAAGAGGTATCAGTTGACTGATTGATGGACATCAGTCGACTGATGTGCCATGAACTTCAGATTTCAAAAAAAGTTAACTTAAAAACATGATAAAATTATCTAGTTTTATTATGCACATAATCTACAACACTTCTTCAACTCTTCTTTGCAAATTCTCTTCTAGAATAAAGCTATAATACAAGGGACTTACATGAAACTCATAGTTCTATGCATATACACAAATTGTGCATAGATCTCTAAAGGTTTACATAGAAAATTAACATTACATTCCTTTTCTATATATATCTACCTAGCAATTATGTTAGCTTGTTTTTTACTACCTCTTGCTTTTCTACTTTAACTCCTGAATTGATTAGTTATACATAAAACATGAGATATATAATCTCAGTAGCTAGTTTATTTAAAAAAAATCATTTCAAGAACCATTTCAGTTATAAAAGTAATTCTCGGTAACTAATTTACACTTCCATGAACATAAAAGAATTTACATAAAGCAATCTCATTTCATGAAACATAAACTGATTTCTAGATACATAACTGGTGTCATAAACCTCTTTCTTGTATAGTGCACTATACTTTGGCTAATTTAGCTACTTGGCTACTTTCGCTACTTTCTCAGGAAAAGAACTTAATGTCTCGTGAAGAATTCTTAATTCTGTCATCCCATAAGGACATAATCTTTACTTTTCAAGAGAAAGTTAATTCTATGTTCTCATGGAGAACTTCAACATATCTATACTTGCTGAATCATAAAGAATGTGGTAAATAACTAATTTAACTTGTTTTCTAGCTTTCTTATGAAAAGAACTCTCCATCCTATAAAGAATTACTACATCCCATGAGGAGTCAAATTCCATATTCATAAGAAAACATGTTCTTAAATATTCATAGATAGCTTTATCATAAAACTATATCATATCATATGATAAATAACTGAAAATAAATTGGTTTTATGAATAACTAGCTACCTTTAATTCTTTCTAGAGCTGAATTTGTAGATTTTCTCCTAGTTTCTCTCTAGCTCCTCTAGTTTCCTCAATTTTCAGACTTCCCTTTCTTCTATTTTCTTCCTCTTAGTTTGAAAATTGCTATTCTATGAATTCTCTGAAAGTAATGGTTGGAACCCAAGAAGGGGGTGAATTGGGTTTTATAAATTTTTTACAAGAATTAATTGGAAGTTAAAATGATTTTCTGTAAAAGTACAATGCTTAGGATAATAAATACAATACAGAAAATCAATGTGCTGTCAAAATAAATAATTATAAAGATCAAGAAATTAAAGAATAGATATCAATATGCACAAATTAAAGAGTAAGGGATAGAGAAAGCAAACTCGGAGATTTATACTGGTTCGGCTAATCCAAGCCTACATCCAGTCCTCAAGAGACCACTTGAGTATTTCCACTATAATTGCAAGTTTAATCCGGGTACTTGCAAACCACTACAACCACACAAATTCGATCCGGTTATTTGCGAAACCACAATGAAGAATTTATGAATCCGGGCTCCTCCTCAACCCAAAGCAAGTTCTTCCAACACCGGCACTTGCGAACCTCAACTCAGAATAATATATGTGTTGATCAAAATCAACAATACAAAGAAACTCTGTCTAAAGAGTAGATGAAAACAAATGAAGCTCTAATAACTCTAATGATAGAGAATATGCAAGATTTGGCTCAAGAATGCTTTCCTTTCTCTCAAAGATGATAGAAGAAGTTAATATCACATTGTAGGACTTTGTTCTTGCTCAAAATCGTGTATTTAAGGTCATATATATAAGATTTTACAAAACTAGCCGTTATATAGCCGTTATAGTGCAGTCCAGATTTTGAGCTTTCTTTAAAAATTCATAACTCCCTCATTTGAACTCCGTTTTAAACAAATAATATACCGTTGGAAAGATCTTGGAGTCTAGTTTCAAATGAGCCAAGTTTTACTCAAAAATTATTTTTCTTTTAAAAGATATAATCAAAATACTGACTATAGGTCAGAACAGAATAATTTTTTATTACAGTAAAATCAACTTTCAGTTTTTCAAACTATACTTTGAATAGTCATATATTTCTCATTTGGACTCCGTTTTGAATAAATAATATACCGTTGAAAAGATCTTTGAGTCTACTATCAAATGAGATTAAGATACTTGAAAAACCGATTTTTCATTTATGAGATATGATATAAGGAGTGACCAAAGGTCAAAAAATAACTTTTGTAAAACTTCATATCTCACTATCTTTTTGTTCAAAAATGCTTGAGCCAATGTATGCAAATCTAAATCATTGAGTTGCACAAATATACTAGCCTATATAAAATATACCTAATTTAAACACATAGGCTATCTTGATGTATCCAAGCTTCCAAGACTTCAAATCTTCTAATTCTTCATTTCTTGGAGCTTCATCCTTGCATGTTGTGAAAGTAATGGTTGGAATCCAAGAGGGGGGGTGAATTGGGTTTTATAAATTTTTCACAAGAATTAATTGGAAGTTAAAATGATTTTCTGTAAAAGTACAATGCTTAGGATAATAAATACAATACAGAAAATCAATGTGCTGTTAAGATAAATAATTATAAAGATCAAGGAATTAAAGAATAGATATCAATATGCACAAATTAAAGAGTAAGGGATAGAGAAAGCAAACTCGGAGATTTATACTGGTTCGGCTAATCCAAGCCTACATCCAGTCCTCAAGAGACCACTTGAGTATTTCCACTATAATTGCAAGTTTAATCCGGGTACTTGCAAACCACTACAACCACGCAAATTCGATCCGGGTATTTGCGAAACCACAATGAAGAATTTATGAATCCGGGCTCCTCCTCAACCCAAAGCAAGTTCTTCCAACACCGGTACTTGCGAACCTTAACTCAGAATAATATATGTGTTGATCAAAATCAACAATACAAAGAAACTCTCTCTAAAGAGTATATGAAAACAAATGAAGCTATAATAACTCTAATGATAGAGAATATGCAAGATTTGGCTCAAGAATGCTTTCCTTTCTCTCAAAGATGATAGAAGAAGTTAATATCACATTGTAGGACTTTGTTCTTACTCAAAATCGTGTATCTAAGGTCATATATATAAGATTTTACAAAACTAGCCGTTATATAGCCGTTATAGCACTTATAGTGCAGTCCAGATTTTGAGCTTTCTTTAAAAATTCATAACTCCCTCATTTGAACTCCGTTTTAAACAAATAATATACCGTTGGAAAGCTATTGGAGTCTAGTTTCAAATGATCCAAGTTTTACTCAAAAATTATTTTTCTTTTAAAAGATATAATCAAAATACTTACTGTAGGTCAGAACAGAATAATCAACTTTCAGTTTTTCAAGCTATATTTTAAATAGTCATATATTTCTCATTTGGACTCCGTTTTCAATAAATAATATACCTTTGGAAAGATCTTTGAGTCTACTATCAAATGAGATTAAGATACTTGAAAAAATGATTTTTCGTTTATGAGATATGATATAAAGAGTGACCAAAGGTCAAAAACTAACTTTTGTAAAATTTCATATCTCACTATCTTTTTGTTCAAAATAATTGAGCCAATGTATGCAAATCTAAATCATTGAGTTGCACAAGTATACTAGCCTATATAAAATATACCTAATGTAAACACATAGGCTATCTTGATGCATCCAAGTTTCCAAGACTTCAAATCTTCTAATTCTTCATTTCTTGGAGCTTCATCCTTGCATGTTGTTTTCCTTGAGTGAAGCATGATATTGCTTTTCCTTGTTCTTCAATACAATGCTCACTCTTCTTGTTTTGAACCAACCTATAAAATATATCTTACTTGCAAACCCAATGGTTAGTTTAATAGCATGATTCAATATATGCAACATACATATTAAATAACATAATCATACTTAAGTACTTGTAGCATATATATGATAATTAATCTTTATATATATCAATGCTACTATTCAAATACATTTGTTATCATCAAAACTTATGACATATAGCCTTAGGGTCAACATGTTGTTTTCCTTGAGTGAAGCATGATATTGCTTTTCCTTGTTCTTTAATACAATCCTCATTCTTCTTGTTTTGAACCAACCTATAAAATATATCTTACTTGCAAACCCAATGGTTAGTTTAATAGCATGATTCAATATATGCAATATACATATTAAATAACATAATCATGTTTAAGTACTTGTAGCATATATATGATAATTAATCTTTATATATATTAATGCTACTATTCAAATACATTTGTCATCATCAAAACTTATGGCATATAGCCTTAGGGTCAACATTCTCAAGCACTAGAATCCATCTAAACTAGGGAAATTAAATTAGGAAGCTTATCTTTAGTGATTTTCTTGTTAGAAACCCAACTAGAAGTCTCTTCTCTATCTTCTTCTTCTTCTTCTCCACGTTTCTCTCTCTCTCTTCTCTAAAATTTCAAAATTCTCTCTTTCTCTCTCTCTACTTGCTTCTAAAAGGTTTAAAGAGTCCTTTTAACATGGAAATCCCTTTTTTACCTATATTTTCTTATTTCAGAGCTTTGTTGGCATGTTAGGGGTATTCTAGTCAATTTTTCATTGATTTTTCAGTTGGAACCGACTTTTTTTCACACTCCAGCAGGCGATTAGTTGAATGATTGCTCATGATTAGTTGACTGATGTGCAATTAGTCGACTGATTCAACCCGATTAGTCGACTGATTGCTATAGGACCTAAAATTTCAGCATGACCGAGAATCATCAGTCGACTGATTTCTTCTCATTAGTCTACTGATTGCATATATCAGCAACCTAGTTCTTTTCTAATACTATTAGTCGACTGATTGTTACCATTAGTCAACTAATTCCCTCATAACTTTGTTTTTCTTCTATTCTTAGCTCATTTATCCTAGTTTCTCATGCCTTTTCTTGATTACTTGATTCTAGGCATTCAAAAACATACTTTACTAACTTCTAACTCAAATAAAAAGATATAACTTTAATAAGAGAAAATCTGGGATGTTGTAATTCTCCCCTCCTTAAAAGAATTTTGTCCTCAAAATTTGAGCTAACAAAAAATATGAACATAAAAATACTTAGTCATAAGATATACTTTTTCTTATTTTCTTGAAAGATTGTTCTATCTCTCCTATGGGAAAGTTCTATTATAAGGCAAACCACTTCAAATCATTTTAACTACTTCCATGAGTATAAAGGATCAACACCAGAACATGGCATTGGTGCACTATAAATCTGTCTATTTCATAGGGTTTATATTGCACCATGAATTCACCCTACTTATGGTTTCATAATGCATAAGGAGTTTATTCCTTATAAGAGTTCCCAATGCACTATAAATTTACCAGAATATGAGTTTATAATGCACCACCTTTATAAAATACTTTCTTTTATAATCATGAAAGATTTTTCATAGTTCGTCATGAAATTTCTATAACTTCACTCATTTGAGAGGTTTGCACTGTGTTGTCATAAATCTACTTTCCTCCTTGAGTCTAATGTATTGTAAGTCTACTTTAGGTCTACAATACATCATATGTTCATGAAGAATGTAATACCCATGAAAAATAAAATATAAATGAGATTTGCAAACTATGGTTACTATGCTAGTATACAGTACTGTTTACCTATATAATACTATTTACGTATACGATACTGTTCACTTATACAATCGAAATGTCAAGTACTAGATGTGGTTTGGTCATAAGAGAAAACTAGAAAGAAGTTCGTAGGAGAAAATGACGTTTTATGGGTGAAAATACCCTCAGGGACTAAAATGAAAGGATTGATTTGAAAAGAAACTTAAAGGTTTAAGGTGAAATGACAGTTTTTCCTTTAAGTTTCAATAGTAACCAATAATTCAGCCGCCTCTGCGTTTTACACAGTAATGCGTGAAATATTTTATTAAAAATGTCATTTTCATGAATAGTAAATTGAATATTTTATTAACGCATAGTGACAAATAGTACCATTGACTTTTCCTATAAATAGGCCCTTCCATTTCACTTCTAAACTCACACCTTCAATTTCTCTTCTTCTCTCCTTAAGTTTCTCTTACTCCAATGCTAGCCTTCTGAGATTTTGGGCCTTTTCTTTTCAGTTTAGGTAAGGCTACTATGCCCTTTCTATGTCTTTCAAATTTTAGAAGTTATTTTCTTAAGTATGCTCTGTGGTTGCGGCTTTGGCTGATCTTCCACATCAAAAAAACTGTCCTTAGCTGCTTACATATTATTTTGATTTTCTGATTACCGAAATAGGATGTAAACTGTGAAAAATACATGTCTAGGAAAGTTCTGACTAAGGAAAGACCTGATTTTTAAGTATGTCCATTGTGACCCTCCACTCTTTCCTGGGAACTTACCTGGTGTACTCTTTTAAAGATTGTATTCTCTATTTCTAGTATAAACAGTCTCTGTATATATAAATAGTGTTATATGTATGAACAGTATCCGTATGTATGAACAATATATGTACGTATGAACAGTGACCGTACATATGAATAGTAACGGTATATATGAACAGTAACCATACGTATGAATAGTGACCGTACATATGAATAGTTCGTATGTATGAACAATGTCTGTATGAAAACAATGCTAACTTGTTTTCTCTAATCTTTCATGAAAATTTCTGTAACGGAATACTGAAATTCGTCTGTGTACTCTTGTCCGTAACGACTTAGAGAAGTGATACTCGTACGGAATCCAGGTGAGTGAAACGACCCCGTTTTAATAGAGTTTTAGCATTACTGGTGATAAAAAGTATGTCGTAGGACACTCCCAAAATTCATAGGGGAAATTGGATTCAGAATAATGAATTTAAGGAGATAATTAATCCAGAAGTATGGATAAGACGGAACAAGTATTTTATGATGATGTGAAGTTTGAATCTTTTCAAAAACAGTTTAATTGCTATCTTGATTTTTGGCTTATAAATCTATAATATAGTTATATACTATACCTGTTATATGGATGAATATTATATTGTGCTTCTGATTATGATATGGAATAATGTACTATTGATTGTGATTGAGCGGGACAGTACCCCCTCTCAAGGCAAGGCGAAAAACCCGGTTGAAAGGGTGTCTTGACCAATGAGTGTGGAGACAACGATTCCCTCAGTAGGGATATAGTTCGGATTGGTGATAAATCCGTGAGGCACCCTAGCTAAGAGGATGAGGTTGTGCGTCATGGCAGAAATATACATAATTGGTGAGCCGGCCTGTGTTCGCTCTCCGGGATATATTGCCATTGACGAGTACTAGTAACGTTTGTTGAATTGGATGAATTTTTATCTTCTTGTATGTAATTTCTAACTATGTCTATTAGTTGAGTATGAGCCTTCGAATATACTTGCATGACTGGTGATGTATTTGAATTTTATTAACGCGAGGCCGATTCGCTCATGGAGTTTAGAAGCTCACACTCTCTGTACAAATTTTTTTGTTCAGATCAGGTTGACAGCGAAGAATATCCGCTAGAGGAGTATATCACTTTGGACCTTCTCGCTGTCGGGTAGGCCCCTCTATTGTTATAGATTATGTTGCTCTGTAATCGTCTAGGACATCTAGGTCAGGGGTTTGGTATTTGGCTTGTATTTCAGTATGATAATGTATTTTGTATTGAGAATCTATTAATTAAGAAAATTTGATATATTTCCTTCGTATTTATTAAGGAATGATTATTTTGAGAATATAGAGATAATGATTAATAATCTAACTCATGGGTAGAATTTGTCGAAAGGCTTACAGTGATGGGATATTCATCATTGTGCCGGTCATGTGTCCAGAAAATGGGTCGTGACAAAGTTGGTATCAAAGGAAAGGTTGTTAGGTCTCCTAGTGATTACAGAGCAAGGTAACCTTAGTGGGACCTCCTCTATCGTTGTGAACCCAGGCACAATTATAGAGAGACGGCTCTACTGAAGGTCCTGTAGGATGTTTCCATTTTCTTTCCCTCCGAGACTTATCTCTTCTTAGGAATTATGTTCTCAGTTTTAGTTTTAGACAGATGTGGCTACACTTTTGAACTTAGTCAAGGAAAAGTTGTTATTTGTTTTGATTCCATTGCTGTCGGATCAAATTTTTATATGGTGGGTTTTATAAGCTGAATTTGTGATTGATTTTGTGTAGTTAATTTTCTTTATCTTTCTTTATTATTATTTTAGAGTACCGTCTAATAAAAGAAACCACTTGTATTAATAAAAAAAACTGAAGGATTACATTGCAAAAAAAAAAAGAAGTTTACTCATGCATGAGTAATCTAAAGGCGAGGTGGTCTTGGATTAGGAGGGTTGTATTGTATCATCACCTCTCGACCATTCCTTGGAGCAAGAGACAGAGCAATGTCGCGGAGGGTAGTGTAAATTCCATTCATACAATCAACACTTCTTTGCTGTTGATTGCAGAAGCACTGGGTGGACTAATAGAAAAACCTATCTATTCTTGAAGTCATTGCCGCGTTATTGCGTTTGGTTAACTTCTCCAGATCCTTTATCATCTTCTTGAGAATCTTCACCTCCTGCTCTAAATAGGCGATTTTGTCCTCTGAGCTATGGCCTGTACTAATCTCCTCGGCTTCCTCATTCTTCTTCATCTTCTTCTCCTTTTGATTTTCTTGAGATCCCTCGAGAGGTCTTTTGCCTTTGTCCTTACCTAAACTTAAGTTTAAGTCAAGTTCTTCTTCCTTAGCCTCCACTGTGAGATCAATGTACTTCCTTGTGGCCATGATTTGGAAAATTTAAAAATTTTTGTAAGAGTATGAGGTGAGAGGAATGCTGGGAGATTGTAGGCTCAGAGATTATTACTCTTTGTGGTGTGGTAACTGAGAACGTTGGGATGGTTTTTATAGAGAAAAATTAGGACTTAGAGACAAAGAAGATATCTCTTCACCGCACCCATACACGATCAACTTATGGATTTCTGCAAGCTGGAAGCCAGAAGTCTAGGGTAGGCGTGCACACCAATAGCACGTTGCATTAATGCCAAAACCACGAAAGTCAATATTCGGTGGATTTGCGGCCGATTTTACTTGGTTTTCCCATTTCTCCTGTTGGCATTTTCCGAAATAAAAAAAAAAGTTGACAATATAGCCATTAAAGATATGATGAACTGAAATATATTTCTCTACTTTGTTGTGTTGTTCTTGAGAGCCTTCAGTTGAGTATAACATACATAACTGATTGAATCATGTTGTAATTACATGTATGTATGTTATTCGTGCATAATGAGTGAAGGCTACAATCAAGGAGAATATGTGATGATCCTATATATACTCATAGAGAATGAGAAATCAAAATGACTTGGATAGAATGAAATGTGTAGAGGATAATACATCTTCATGATTACACATACTTACATAAAATGCTCTCGTGGGCAAATGAAAAGCAATGATTTTCTTGCATCATGATAATGCTTACTGCATGCGACCGTAAGCAGTTAACTTTGTTTTAAAATATATATATTTACATATATATTGTGTAAATCCAGAATAAAGACACCGATTAGAATATAAGATAAGGCTAATATGAGACTACTCGATCATAGAGTGATATCGTGATCTGAAATTATACTGTAAGACAAGTATAGAGTGAGGAAATCATAGATTGAAACGGCGATTAGTCGAAAATTTTGAGAAAGGTCAAGATTAGCCAAAAATTTTTTCAGAAAATCTTTGACTTATGTTAATTGCATTAAATTATATTTACTATTTACTTGCATGTCCGACATTAACTGCTGGCATTGCGACGTATGCGATCTGTAAACCTCTTAGCGAGCGGCGTATAGGTTGTGGTGGCTTTAGCTCGAGGGGATTCGGTTTGCCTATAAATCTTGTATGCCCGTTACCCTACTCATCGCACCAAGCAAACCTACTTCTTTCATTACATACCTAATTCTCAATCTCCATTCCTTTCTCATTCGAAGTTATTTCTAAGATCCCTAGAGCAATGGCCGATAATAAGTCTTTCAACTTGAATTTTGAGACTAGCAACGTAGAGCTTGATTTAAATTTAAGTCTCGGAGACAACAAAGGGAAGAGACCTGTAGACAGGTCACCAGAAATTAAGAAGAGAAAGAGGGATGTAATAGAGTTGGAGGAGGACAGTACTGCAGCATCCTCAGAAAATATGCTTGCACGCCTAGAGCATAAGATAGAAAACCTGGAGCGTAAGATAGAGAGCCTGGAATACAAGACAGAGGACCAGAAGTGACTAATAAATTGTCTCTTTGAAAACTAAGAGAAACTGATAAACCGTCGTTTCGGGAAACTAGCTAATCGAGTTGATAGACATTCAATGTTTGCAACTCAAAATTTTCGTGACCAACAAGCAAGGTGTATTGACTGTATGAACGGAGTGACTTATGCTCTTCGCCAAATTTCTCACACGCTTTCTCCAGAAACCCTTTGTAGGCTACAACGATTAGCTTCCTCCTTAAGGTCTGAAGCACCTTCCTCTTCTAGACCCGAAGCACCTTCTACATTTCAAAAGCCTCCTCGTCCTTAATTTATTCTTTCTTTTGTTTGTAGCTAAAGCTATATTTGGTGTAAGCTTCACGTATTAAAATTATCTATGTACTAGAAATAAAATTTAAGTTAGTATTTAGATCTTCTTTGTTGAAGTGATTCCTTTTACTGAAAGAACTTGAGGAATGAGAAGATGTTGGACTTATATTTCGTACTTGATTATGGAAATTCTAAAGCAGAGTATGATAATATCCTTTTGACTGAGCAGAGTTACTAAAATGATATTTCATTACACTTCTGAACTATGGAGGAGTGCTAAATAAGTATTTTATGAACCTATATATAGAGAACTATGTGTTTGCCCTAATCATTGAAAGGATACGACTCTATATGAGTTATTGAGGTGAAAGGAATTTCTATATATATTTATTTTATAATTATACATGAGGAGTATGTTATTTACTTAACACATTTTCTAGAATTGTTCTTCTTGGAGATTTATGTAATGATTTCATGTGATTTTTTCTTTTATATGACGCCTTCAGCTGAGAGTATCGTCTTAAGGTAGAAAGATAGCCTTCGGGCAAGAGTATTACCTATGGCCAAAATGACACCTTCGGGTGGGGTGCTTGTATTCGTAAAAGTTATGAGCTATGTGTGTGGTAACATGTGTTCTGATATTCAGTATGAACTGGAAAGACCACGTGCCACTTTTGAAGACGAAATCTATTTGAGGTTTTACATGGATCTCTGATTAAATGGTTTAAGTTTGGTAAAGGTTATGGGAATGAGACACTTTATGGTACAAGAGGTCGTGGAGAAGATCAAACTGATAAGGAAGAGATTGCTTGCTGTTTAGAAAAGGCAAAAGTCCTATGCAAATTATTGATAATGCGGTCTAGAGTTCACAATCGATGGTATAGTGTTCTTGTAATTCTTACTAAGGGTGTGATGAGGTTTAGGAAGAAAGAGATGCGAAGAATGAGATATGGACGAAGTAATCACACTTATTTCAGTCTTGAGGTGAGTTTTGAATTCGGAAGACCGAATTCTCTTAAGGGAGTGATAATGTAATACCCATGAAAAATAAAATATAAATGAAATTTGCAAACTATAGTTACTATGCTAGTATACGGTACTGTTTACCTATATAATACTATTTACGTACATGATACTATTCACTTATACAATCGAAATGTCAAGTACTAGATGTGGTTTGGTCATAAGAGAAAACTAGAAAGAAGTTCGTAGGAGAAAATGACGTTTTATGGGTGAAAATACCCTTAGGGACTAAAATGAAAGGACTGATTTGAAAAGAAACTTAAAGATTTAAGGTGAAATGATAGTTTTCCCTTTAAGTTTCAATAGTAACCAATAATTCAGCCTCCGCGTTTTGCACAGTAATGCGTGAAATATTTTATTAGAAATGTCATTTTTATGAATAGTAAATTGAATATTTTATTAGTGCATAGTGACAAATAGTACCATTGACTTTTCCTATAAATAGGCCCTTCCATTTCACTTCTAAACTCACACATTCAACTTTTCTTTTTCTCTCCTTAAGTTCTCTTACTCCAATGCTAGGCCTCTGAGATTTTGGGCCTTTTCTTTTCAGTTTAGGTAAGGCTACTATGCCCTTTTTATGTCTTTCAAATTTTAGAAGTTATTTTCTTAAGTATGCTCTGTGGTTGCGGCTTTGGCTGATCTTCCACATCAAAAAACCTGTCCTTAGCTGCTTACATATTATTTTGATTTTCTGATTACCGAAATAGGATGTAAACTGTGAAGAATACATGTCTAGAAAAGTTCTGACTAAGGAAAGACCTGATTTTTAAGTGTGTCCATTGTGACCCTCTACTCTTTCTTGAGAACTTACCTGGTGTACTCTTTTACAGATTGTATTCTCTATTTCTAGTATAAACAGTCTCCGTATATATGAATAGTATTATATGTATGAACAGTATCCGTATGTATGAACAATATATGTACGTATGAACAGTGACCGTACATATGAATAGTAATGGTACGTATGAACAGTGATCGTACATATGAATAGTAATCGTATGTATGAACAGTGTCTGTATGAAAACAATGCTAACTTGTTTTCTCTAATCTTTCATGAAAATTTCTGTAGCGAAATACTGAAATTCATCTGTGTACTCTTGTCCGTAATGACTTAGAGAAGTGATACTCGTACGGAATCCAAGTGAGTGAAACGACCCCGTTTTAATAGAGTTTTAGCATTACTGATGATAAAAAGTATGTCGTAGGACACTCCCAAGATTCATAGGGGGAAATTGGATTCAGAATAATGAATTTAAGGAGATAATTAATCCAGAAGTATGGATAAGACGGAACAAGTATTTCATGATGATGTGAAGTTTGAATCTTTTCAAAAACAGTTTAATTGCTATCTTGATTTTTGGCTTATAAATCTATAATATAGTTATATACTATACCTGTTATATGGATGAATATTATATTGTGCTTCTGATTATGATATGGAATAATGTACTATTGATTGTGATTGAGCGGGACAGTACCCCCTCTCAAGGCAAGGCGGAAAACCCGGTTGAAAGGGTGTCTTGACCAATGAGTGTGGAGACAACGATTCCCTCAGTAGGGATATAGTCTGGATTGGTGATAAATCCGTGAGGCGCCCTAGCTAAGAGGATGAGGTTGTGCGTCATGGCAGAAATATACATAATTGGTGAGCCGGCCTGTGTTCGCTCTCCGGGATATATTGCCATTGACGAGTACTAGTAACGTTTGTTGAATTGGATGAATTTTTATCTTCTTGTATGTAATTTCTAACTATGTCTATTAGTTGAGTATGAGCCTTCGAATATACTTGCATGACTGGTGATGTATTTGAATTTTACTAACGCGAGGCCGATTCGCTCACGGAGTTTAAAAGCTCACACTCTCTGTACAAATTTTTTTGTTTAGATCAGGTTGACAGCGAAGAATATCCGCTAGAGGAGTATATCACTTTGGACCTTCCCGCTGTCGGGTAGGCCCCTCTATTGTTATAGATTATGTTGCTCTGTAATCGTCTAGGACATCTAGGTCAGGGGTTTGGTATTTGGCTTGTATTTCAGTATGATAATGTATTTTGTATTGAGAATCTATTAATTAAGAAAATTTGATATATTTCCTTCATATTTATTAAGGAATGATTATTTTGAGAATATAGAGATAATGATTAATAATCTAACTCATGGGTAGAATCTGTCGAAAGGCTTACAGTGATGGGATATTCATCATTGTGCCGGTCATGTGTCCAGAAAACGGGTCGTGACAAAAAAGTCCCTTATAAATAATCTCTTGCTAAGGGTCTTACTAATCATATCTACCTCTAGCTAGCTTCTATGCTTCCATCATGAATCTTGCTAAAGGCATTGTCTTTTGATTTTTACCTTAACCAGTCTCTATTTCTCTCTATGGAATATATTCTTGCTAAAGTCTCATAACTATTTCTACATTTAAAATGAAATTATATTTGTTCCATATGTCTTCTTACATAAGGCTTAATACTTCCTTTAGCTTCTTAGCCTTAATTCTATTCTCAGAAAAACTAAGACTCTTATCTTGAACATATTAACTCTTACTTGATTCATGTTATAAAACATCACTTGCCTCATAGTAAAAGTATCTAACATATATCTTTTTTTTTTAAATTACTTTGCAAGTTAACTGGAATATTTGCATTGTTCATCATTATACATAATACTATGGAAGGCAAGTTTCTAAGTTCTATGGAAACAAGTCTTAAATCTTCTTGAAGAGAAAATCTTCTTCAAGCTAAAGGAATATTCATGAAGACAAGTTCTCAAGTTTCATGTCAATAGTGTATTCATACACAATAAAATACAAACTAGAGTAAATCATGAAATTTTTTTTTATCACTTGACAAGTAGAAAACAACATACATGATATTTTTATACTCAGAATGAATCCTTCTATGATATCTACTTGTTACAATACACACAACTTTTCTTACTTTATTCTGTTGTAAGACTTATAGTCTATTATGTAGAAACTATACTTACATAAACCTTATTCTTTGTGAAACTAGTGTGTATTCTACTTATCTACTTATAGAATAAACATACTCTTACCCTCTCTAGGATTGTTATTCCATTCTATCTAATTTATCATAACATACTCTTGTTTTTCTAATTTAGTTATGATTGTCTCCTTGTTCTTTTACATAAAAAGAACAAGTCTTAACTTCTTGTTTCCCTTTATGTAACAAGTCTTTCTTCTCTTATTCTTCTTTTAGAATAAGAGTCTGTTCCTTAATCTCAATCATCATAGCTACTTCCATGAATATATAGGTTGTCATAAACATTCTCATTCTTTCTTATAATGCTCTATAACTTCTAGTTATTTCTCAAGAAAGTATTCTACATTATATGTGAAAATTTTATCATCTCATGAGGAATTTCTATCGTCTCACGAGAAATTTTTGGTTCCATCATCTCATAAGGATTTTACTACCTTTGAGGAATTTCTATCATCCCATGAGGAAAAGTTCTGGGGTTCTCATCCTATGGAGAATTTCCGCATCCCATAAGTATAGGTCCTATCATCCCTTCAGGATTTATTCTACATCATATGGGGAATTTATCTACATCTCATGAGGAAAATTCTGGAGTTCTATCTTTTCATAAGGAATTTTACGTCTTATGAGAAATTCTATCATCTCATGGGGTTTCTGTTTTGCTATAGTGCACTATAAGTTTTTGTCCTAATTTCATAAAAATACTCACTCATATATTCATGGAAGATTTATCATAATTTCATTTATATAAGTCATAATATGAAACAGTTTTTTCTAATCTTTTCTCTATTCTTCTTTTGAGATGATCACCTCCATCTTCTTTATTTGATTGAAGGAGACTTATCTACTCAACTTTTTACGAAACTATACCATACCTTCCCTTCTATGAATTTGGATTATAATAGGTTCCTATCTGTAAAATATACTGGTCAGCTATACATTATAGACAACACTCCACTACCTCCTCATTCTTCAAAGGTTATCTAATTTCATTTATGTTTCTCTGAATGATATCAGTAAGTTCTAATTCTAACCTTGAATCATTAACATGAATGGGACTACTAGCCATCACATTCCCTATCAAGAATTTGCATTTGAATTATTTGGTCATAGATATTTAGATAATTTAATTTCTAGTCTTTCTCTATCATATAACTACCTTTCTAAATTGAGATAACCATCACATGCCCTCAAACTACTGATAATATGTTGACATGTAATCATTTATTTCAATCTCAAACAAACATTTGTCATAGAATATGAGCAAGAATCATGTAAGGAAATTTCACATGTTAAACAATTCATTGCATATTATACATGAGAAATTTATCTAAAATTCACCTTAATCATAAATTACTTCTTTCACGTTCTATGAATCATCTTGCACCCAATAAGGTTTCTTGGCTCATTAAATTTCTTGATTACTAACTTATTGTGAACCTTTAATTCACTAACTTCATTCTCATTATGCACAAAATAACTTTCTTTATCGTAACATACTAGTCACTCTTGTGCATTCAGTTAGTCTTTCGAAATTTCATGTTATTCTAACATCATTTATTCCTCAAGGAAGAGTGCTATCATAAAATGGATTACACAACATATAAAGCATAAACAATACTTGTACTCATACTAGAATACATCATGCATATTCAAATTTTCTATAATACATCTATGTGTAATCACTTTCTTAGAAGACTGCCTACTATACATGTATGCAATTTCTATGTACATAAACTAAAGCCAGTTAGACTAACATTTACTTTCTTATCGCCAAAACTAGCCTATTTCTTAAGGATCTAACATCATCAATATATATTCCTTAAGTGCAAGAAATCTTACCTCCTTAAGGGTTCAGGCTTTTTGTTTAGATTTCTTATTCAGTCCACTACTTTCCATTTTCATGAATTTATAGACATTCTGCTTTTTCTTGCTATTCTTTCTTTTATTTTGTTCATTCATCTCATGAATATCCTTTCTTAAACCCTTTATCTCTTCAAAAATAGAGGTGAGAATATTCAACTCGGTTGCCCATTGATGTGCCTGTCTTTCTAACTAGATTCCTAAGATGTCTACACTCTCCGTGAATTCCTCTAGGACTCCTCTTTGCTGGAAAGCCATCCTACAAATAAAACCATAGCATCTATCCCACTGACATAAAAGAGATGGTCAGCAATATAGGGACTCTTAGGGTATTTAAGTCATACTAATGCATATTATCCTAATCTTTTATGCATAATTCTAAGGTTATCCATCATATTTTCCCTACTTAGTACCCAATCTTTACCCACATAGTGCCTAAGACCATGCTCTGATACTAAAATGTAACGTCTGCTAAAATCACACTAATTTTGTATAATCTAAGAAAATTGTAATAAAGATCTTGTGAAAATTATGATTAAAACCATGGAACTTTTTTGAAAAGTCTTGCAAAATATCTGATTATATAAAAATAAGGCAACTTTGGAACCCTTTGTAATATACAATTTGAAACTGGTAGAGGACAATCGGTCGATTGATCTGGGGCTATCCGTCGACAGATGGTCTTCAGAATTGTATATATCTAAAGTCAAGAGGTATCAGTCAATTGATTCACAAACATCGGTCGACTGATATGCTCTGAATTTCAGATTTCAAAAAAAGTTAACTTAAAAACATAATAAAATTATCTAGTTTCATTATGCACATAATTTACAACACTTCTTCAACTCTTCTTTGCAAATTCTCTTCTAGAATAAAGCTATAATACAAGGGACTTACATGAAACTCATATTTCTTTGCATATACACAAATTGTGCATAGATCTCTAAAGGTTTACATAGGAAAGTTATACATAAAATATGAGATATATAATCTTAGTAGCTAGTTTATTTAAAGAAATCATTTTAAGAACAATTTCAGTCATAAAAGTAATTCTCGGTAACTAATTTACACTTCCATGAACATAAAATAATTTACATAAAGCAATATCATTTTATGAAACATAAACTGATTTTTGGACACATAACAGATGTCATAAACCTCTTTCTTGTATAGTGCACTATACTTTGGCTAATTTAGCTACTTGGCTACTTTCGCTACTTTCTCAGAAAAAGTACTTAATGTCTCATGAGGAATTCTTAATTCTATCATCTCATAAGGACGTAATCTTTACTTTTCAAGAGAAAGTTAATTCTATGTTCTCATGAATAACTTCAACATATCTATACTTGCTGAATCATGAAGAATGTGGTAAATAACTAATTTAACTTGCTTTCTAGCTTTCTTATGAAGAGAACTCTCCATCCTATGAGAGATTACTACATCCCATGAGGAGTCAAGTTCCATATTCATAAGAAAACATGTTCTTAAACATTTATGGATAGCTTTATCATAAAACTATATCATATCATACACAAACATGATAAATAACTGAAAATAAATTGGTTTTATGAATAACTAGCTACCTTTAATTCTTTTTAGAGTTGAACTTGTGGATTCTCTCCTAGTTTCTCTCTAGCTCCTCTTATTTCCTCAATTTTCAGACTTCCCTTCCTTCTATTTTCTTCCTCTTAGTCTGAAAATTGTTATTCTATGAATTCTCAAACACTAGAATCTATCTAAATTAGGGAAATTAAATTAGAAAGCTTACCTTTGGTGATTTCCTTGTTAGAAACCCAACTAGAAGTCCCTTCTCTCTCTTCTTCTTCTTCTCCATGTTTCTCTCTCTCTCTCTTTTCTAAGATTTCAAAATTCTCTCTCTCTCTCTCCACTTGCTTCTAAAATGTTTAAAGAGTCCCTTTAGCATAGAAATCCTTCTTTTACTCCTATTTTCTTATTTCAAAGCTTTGTTGGCATATTAGGGGTATTCTAGTCAATTTTTCATTAATTTTTTAGTTGAAACAGACTTATTTTCTCATTCCAGCAGGCGATTAGTCAACTGATTGCTCATGATTAGTCGACTGATTCAACCCGATTAGTCGACTGATTACTACAGGACCCAAAATTTCAATATGACCGAGAATCATCAATCGACTGATCTCTCCTTATCAGTCAACTATATCAGCAACCTAGTCCTTTTCTGACACTATCAATCGACTGATTGTTACCATTAGTCGACTAATTCCCTCATAACTTCGTTTTTCTTCTTTTCTTAGCTCATTTATCCTAGTTTCACATGCCTTTTCTTGATTACTTGATTCTAGGCATTCAAAAACATACTTTGCTAAGTTCTAATATCATTTCTAACTTAAATAAAGAAGAATTAAAGAGAAAATCTAGGATGTTACATGGTATAGATGACATTGATATTTTATAGAAGTCAAACTTACCCATTGATAAGGTGGCTAGAACCACCCAATAACCCAAATTGTTCAGGATGCAATAAGGCTTGATGCTTAAAAGGGTTTCTAAGAATCTATTGGGCCATGAAAAATGTTTTTGGTTTTTATTTGGTGGCCTAAAATATTTTTACCAAAGTTCAGTGCTTTAAAAGTTGGCCCAAATTTTCTTTTTAAAGTTTTATGACCATAATCTGATTAGTTTTTAGAGTAAAGCTCCCTAACTCCAAGACCTCACTATCTTTTCCTCTGCTAGGGTTTCTCATCTGGTACGCCGCTAGTGGTGAGGGCTGCCTCAAATAGCCCTCACCCCCTTTTTTCCTTTTGTTCTTTTCCCCTTTCCATAGTGGGAGTTCCCCCTGTTCTTTTGTAGAAGTTTTCCCCTCTTTTTGTGATAGTTTTTTTTGTATTTTTACTTTCCTGAAGGTGGTTCTTGATGGAGGTGCAGCAATGCTAGCTTTCCCCTAAATTTAGAGGACCAATAGGTTGTGGAGGCACTGAAAACTGAAGTTGAAATTTTATTTCTTTTCGCTATAAACGATCTGATCCGCTTGCTCCCCTACCTCCCGATGTTGGCCTTATTCCATCGTGCTTTAGAAAAGTGATCGGAGAATAAAAGTGGAGCTGGAATGCTAACCATTCTATCCTGGGCTGATGAGGCTTCATGGATCTGCTGCCATCGGTGCTTTTGGAATGCCGTCGGTGTTTCCCTCCTACCCTCACGCTGCCATCGCGCTTCCCTCCTCCCCCCGCGTAGCCATCACACTCCTTCCCCATCCTGCTGCTGTAATCATCTCCTCCTTCCTACCGTTGATTCCATCTCCACCGACACCTGCCCTTCCTTCCTAAAGACATTCGGCTACCGGCGTGGAACTCCTAAAGACTATGCCCATTGTTTACGCCTCCTTCCGTGAAGTATTTTCTTGCCGTCGGCTTGCCTCTATTCGACACCTAAAAGAATGAAGGAAGGATGGGTCTTCGGACCATCCATCTCTAACTTTTGTGTTTTTTCTTGTTTGCTTTTTAAAAAAAAAAAGATTGTTGGGCTTTTCAAGCCCACTTGATGTTGGTTTGGGTTAGGATTTTTTAAACTTTAACCTTCTTGGTCTAGGAGTGTGTTGCCTCTGTTAAGATCTAGGTATTTCTTAGGATGTGTTGCCTTAAATTTATATACCTGTTATCCCATGAGTTCAAGTCTGATTTGTATCTGTATTATCTTGAGTTCTTGTAATATCTCATATATCTCAAACTTTATACCTTTTATGTATTAATGGAAAACATTTTTATTTGACCAAAAAAAAATTGATTGGTTTCTCAAGTGCAATTTTTTACATATTTGTTATCAATTTTTTTAATTAGAATATAATAAAAGTATAATTGTTTAAGCTTTTAAAAATTAACTTAATATTTTTTTTTTTACAATCATCATTGCATAATTAGTTTTTCAATAAACTTTGTACATACATTCTTCTTTTAATAAAGAACTTGATAGCAAAGATATTAAAAAAATTTTAAAAAATATAGACAACTTTATACAATTCTTTTTTCTCAAAATACTTCGCACACTAAGTGTGTGCTTGGACAAACCATGATTTGCATAATTAATTTTGGAGAAACGCAGATATGAGCAAATCATGGTTTGTAAAAGTAATAATTTGGAATTGTCACTGAAATCATAATTTGAAAGCTAAACTATATTAATGCAAAGACTCTCAAATATATTATTTTATACCAAAAATACATTAATACAGTTCAAATCATAATTTGTAAAAATGCAACCCAAAGCCAAACACAAAATTATATTAAAAACATTCCCTTTGCTCTTTCACCTCGTGAGTTTTGCAGAGAGAAAGGAAGCCACTTCCTTAAAGTTAGGGAGCTGTCGTTTAAAAAAGACAAAATCCAGAAGACTAAGTCATCAGCTGAGGAACAAAAGCAAAGTTTTTTCATGCCTCCAACACAAATCTTCAGAAACAAAACTCTCTTTCTCCTATGACAAGAAATTGGAATAAAGGAACAACCCATTAATGGCGGATGAAGATCATTTAGGAGCATTTAATGAATAGAGTCGTTGCTGAACCACCGAAGAGCGAGAGAGAGTCTCTAACAGCTAGCTGCTTGTATCCATGTAATTAAATTTTAAAGCTTTGTTCCTCCCCACTGGAAGACACATTGAATGCTTAGAGAAAATCAGAAAAACACTCTATGACTTTAAAGCTTGACTGCGTTTCTCTGAAAAAGTGAGTTATCATTATACCATTTATAATTCTAATGTGATATTTCTCTCTTATATTGCTCTAAGAGCATTTACAATAGTGAATCTTAGTTAAGTTTTTATTGTGAGTATCACAGTGTCACATCATCTTTAGCAACTCTCAATCACTTTAAGCAAATATCTATTACAGTGGTAAATTTCTTAAAAATTCACAAATGAGTCATACAATCAACTATCAACTGCTTTAATATTTATTACTCTATACTAATATTTATTGTAAATTGATTATTTTATTATTATTTTTTGTATAAAAGTCGATTCTTATATAAAAACCGTTCTTATATGTGGTAGCCAACGTGGCTAACTATAATAATGAATAGGAATAAAAATCGGTTCTTAAATTTAACAACTTCTTAAGAACCACCACTGTATATATTCTAAATGAGCCAAAATCATCTATCTAATTTCTTCTCTAATTGTTTAAGTTTCAGTGAAAAAACTGGTTGTGTAAGTTTAATTTTTTGGAAAACTCTAGGGTTTGTTAGGATTTAAGTATAATTCTCTTGGTTAAAGAGATTGTAAAAATGGATAAAAGTTTATAAGTTTGCTATGGTTTTTAAAAGAACTTAGCATTTTGTCGGTACAGAAGAAGGCTCCTGATCTTCTAAGTACGTGGAGGTTGCCTTTGTAATTAGTTTATGGCTATACTATTTATTAATGTTTTGAAAATCAAACTGGTCATTGAACCGATAAAAGCACCGATTTAAGGTTCAATAGTCGGACCGTGGTTAAACCGTGGTCGAACCAGTAGTAATTAAAAAATAAAATAAATATTTAAAAATATTTAAAAAATATTAAAATACTTTATAAGTTTATAAAAATATCAAATTTATGAAAAAAAATATTTTTTACTTTTTTTATTAAGTTACCAATTCAAAATTAAGTATATTCCTTATTTTATTTATTTAATTATTTGTAGAACAAGTCTACCAAATAAATATTAGAATTAGATATATCCAAAACTAATAAATATGTAGAAATGGTTGATTAAAGTTGATATATAACAAAATCTTTATTTTCTTCACTGACACATCACACACACTCGGCAACTTTTAGTAGGTATGTGTCAATTTATGAGTCATATATAGTGATATCATATCAAAGATTCAGAGTTTTCACTTTTCCTTCATAGTTCACACGCACTGGCTCTTTCATCTTTCAATCTTCCCCCTTCTCTCTCTCTCTTTTTCGTTCTCTCCTACTTTGTTTCTCTCTTTCTTAAGTACAGTCCGGCGAGAACTCAAAAGCTCTATTTCTTTCTCATTACTCATCTATCATATTCTCTCGCTAACATTGATGGCGTCGTGGTCGTTGTAAACAACATTTGCTGGTTTTTTTCTTCATCATCTTTTTTTCTTCTTCTTCGTCTACTGCTACGTCTCTTGGGATCTGAACAAAAGATTCAGCTTTTTTTTTTTCAACCCATGACCGGTTCAACCATGACCGATTCAGGGCAAAAACCACCGATCAAACCCGGTTTTTGACCAAATTTGACTGGTTCTATACTCCACCAATTTTTTGGTATTTCCAGACCGAACCAGGGTCTGACTCATGATTCAACCAGTTCGACCGATCGATCCGGTCCGATTTTTCAAACACTACTATTTATAAAATTCTTTTATTTGCTGCTTGAAAAGAAGAAATAAAGCTTTCTTTATAGAAATGCTTGCACATCTATATATTGTGGTGTGATCTTTTCTTCCTTATCTCTACAAACTCTTCATTTCAACAACTTGGTTTTTTGGAAAGAAGGTGGTTTTCAACACAAGTTTAGTCTTTACAAAAAAGGGTGATATGGTAAGTGAAGTGATAATAAGAGATAGAATGACGTAATAAGAGAGATAGTGAGAAATTATCCAATTCAATCTCTTCTTGAATAACCTTTTAGACTAACGCAAGACATGTTGAGTTTCCTCTCATTTGTGAAATTATTTAATTTCGCAAACCAATTGAAACAGTTTGTTCATTAAACAAGTCGTGCTTTAATACAAAGACTACTCGATTATAACCCTATGTACCCTAAGATAGTCCGTGGTGTTGGGATCTAGTTTACACAGCTTGAAAAATGAACTTCGTTATCCAAATTAGTCATCAATAATTTCTCTAACGAATTAAAATCGTAATCCATTTCAATTGAATTCGCCGAGTAAAACATCTTTAGAGGTATGTGAAACTCACACTAACACATACATTAACAAACGTTTTTATCTAGGTGAGTGTAAATGTCTAATTGTATATGAACTGTGACCTTTTTCCCCTTTGCAATAATACATATTCCCCTTTCAACTTACCACATTATTCGCTACGAAGGATGACTTCAAAACAAAGGAGGAAACTCTGAAAATAAGCATCTCTGTTACTCGAAACACATACAATAATTTAAATGCTAACAAAAATGAGAGTTTGATAGCATAATTTGTTATTTAACTTTGATAGAATATTTCAAATAATTTGAAGGACGAATTCTTTTTTTGATAAAAAAAGAGGCAATTCACCCCTCTAATTTCTTTCCTTCAATCGTTAGTTTCAACACAAATGGCCACGATTTATAAACTGGTGTCTTCATTTGGCGCCCAAAATAGAGAGATCCGCGAATTCAACCTTCTCTAGGCTGTAGTCTGTTTCTTGTTTCTTGTGAGAGGAGGAATACAATACTAGGAAGCGTGTCTTAACAGGTTTTCATCTTCATTATTAAACATTGATATGTATTCATATTAAACTTCATTGGACATGTTCTTGTGACCGGAAAAGTAGGCGGCCACTACTGTGTTGTCCATTCCATCAGAGTTTCAGGTGAAACTATAATATGTGCACTTGTAAAAATTACGAGACTGGTTATGTACCTTTGTAGGGAATAAATCCAAAATCAAGACAGTTCCAAGTGTGTTAAAATGCAGATCCACCACCCTTTGTCTTGCCGATCATCACATCTTTAGCCTCATTTATTTTGGAAGCAAGATAATGATTGCCACCTGCATCAGCATGGTTTGCCACCATTACCTTTCTATGTGCTTCCTTAACCTTCTCTGGAGTTGCATTTTCCCTATTCATCCACAGTACATTATAACTTCAGATAAATTCATTACAGAAGGAAGACCATTATTCTCCTAGTGAGAAGGATCTGATAATGAATAACTGGATTCGAATGGGTAACATTTCTCATGTTTTTGGGGTTTGATAATCAAGAGTAATGGCATACAAAAATGCTGATAAAAATGATTATATGGAAAGAAACTTGAGCGATCCTGTCTTGCAAAGACAGAGAGAGTTGGGTGGTGCATATTTCATAGAGATTTATAGGATTAACGCATATGGGTAACCAATATCCGTGGTCGTTACAGTAACAACTGTGACTTTACAGTATGGTTTAGACCATAGGTCAAGCAGAGGTGAAGTTAGCTTATCCCCATAATTCCTTGGTTTACACTACATGCACATGAGATTCTTCGCCTAGGACAAATGCATTTCCTCTTTAACAGATGGAGAAGAGAGTCAAAAGACGTGTAAAAGGTCCAAATGACACACTAACTGATGGGTGCCTTAGAGATCACAGAAATGCTTAAAACTTAAAAACTGTCTGTTATGAGCTTTGACTAATAAATAGCTGCCTATTGAATCACTGGATCTATGGATACAATTAGCCCACCTTAGGACTTTTCCCCCATCATTATTTTCAGACCAGTAAGATCTGGTGAAAAACATCCTTGTATGTTTTAAACATCACAATATTTTTTATTCATTTATATAAAACTATATCATAGGACAAAAATAGTGTAATGGAATACTAGATCTTAAAACAATTTAATTAAACTCAATCAGCCCATGCATCAACACGATCCATATCTACTAAGATAATTCACTTCAGTATCCATCTTTCACCCATTATCATCGAATTTGATATTTGAATTTATTCTTCCAATGATCGGAAGGAACATTACAAGGGCTACGATTTTTAATTTAAACATCCATGAGCAATCAGACATCCAGTTTTACCTGATTCCCAAAATTAGAGCTGCTTCTCTTCTTGTCATAGTAGGCTGGAAACCACCTTCATAGAATTTACGTACTCTGGGTTTTAGGGGCCGGGCCTTTAATGCTTGCCAAGCTTGAATACCATACCTACCAGCAAGAGCTGTCGCTGCTACAGCAAGGCCAGCAAGGAATGGTGTAGCCTGTGGTTTGCTACAAGACATGTAAACTACCAAAGAGAATTAAGTTGACAATTACAATTGCACTATGATTACAAAGTTTCAGATATCATTACATAAATGATTCTGCCATAGTGAATTTTCATGTACAGAATTATAAGCCTATATGATTAATTTAACCGCCATATTACTTGCTATCTCCTTTTTCTTTTTTCCCTTTTTTGGTAACAAAGAAGGCATGAGGGACTTAGATATATAAAATAGGAAAAGGGCAGCAGTTGGGATTGTGCCCTTCACATCAAGGCTGCCTAAATCTTATAGACTGTGGCTGGTGCAATGTGAGCTATTATTTCATTGGCTGAAAGATCTTATACTTCAATTCCTGACAGTAATGGTATATTATACCATAAAGCATGCAGATTCTAGATTGAATGTACGTCATTCAAAGAACTTAGGGTACACTAATGTTGATACCTAACAACAAAATTGACAAGGACAGAAAATATCATTAGTACAGCAACAAACATCCTGATGCAGAGCAATACAGCTTCCATTCAGAATGCTTCTGTGGTTGACTCAGTAAGACATTGGACTTTAAAGTGGAATGAAAAAGAAAATACATTTTAATAGTTGGCCCTGTTTGAGTAAACAGCTTATTTAAGTGCTTATAAAATAAGTGTTTATCATATGATAAGCGCTTTTATATAAGTTATTTTTACAATTGAAGGGTTTATGAGGCCAAACTTCACATAAATTATTTTCAATTTATTTCATAAACTCTCCAAAATAGCTTATAAAAATAAGCTGAAAACAGGTTATTAGTATGTCTTAAGCTATTTTTTTAAACTCTCTCAAACACGTACATAAGCACTTATGCCATAAGATAAGCCAGATAAGCTCAAAATAAGCTCTCCAAAATAACTTACGAAAATAAGCTGAAAACAATTTATTAGTATGTCATAAGCTATTTTTTTAAACTCTCCCAAGCACGTGTATAAGCACTTATGCCATAAAATAAGTCAAATAAACTCAAAATAAGCTCCTCCAAACGAGTCCTTAAACTTTTAAGCCAAAATAATTAAAAAAAAAAAACAGAGAACTGTTTTACCTTTCTCAGACTTTGAAATGGTTCATGTAACTGCTCCAATGCTTCTTAGAACAAAAAATTGTAACAGATTGCAGAATTTGACACCTAATATCTTTGTGTCCCTCAAAAGCAAAAAGACTTGTTACACATGTATTTGACATCCAAATTAATCTCATGCCTAAAACAGAGATAACAACTAGCAAGGGATGTGAATTTCACAAATCTAAAACACAAAGGGATATAGAAAATAAGTACACCCAAGAGTATGTCGCAATTGGAATAAATTATCATCTGATATGTTTAAGTTCCTTGATAACATTGTTGTTTTTTACTAGGAAGGATCACATTAGAAGTTCCGCTAATCAGGTTGAAATAGATTATCTTCTATCTTAGCAAGGGAGAAGGATTTTTTTTTTTTTCTTCTTCTAAGAGCACTGCTTGCTGTCTCTTGGAGCTCTAGAACATTACACTATTGGGAGTGACTCCCAACTTCCAAGAAACCTTAGTATATGCTTGCTGCCAACCTTTCTATTATACCATCCTTTGAAATTTCTTTTTTCATTTTTCATTTTTCTCCTCATTTTTCAAATTTTGTCAGGTAACTGCTGGACACAATAATCAGATTATTGGAACTTATTTTTCAATCTTAGTAATACTCAATCCTTTTTGACGTGCAATCCATACTCAAATACCAAAATTTGATCCAATTAACTACACCCTTACCCCAAAGTGGAGCTTTAAATGCCAATGCTTTAGGCAGATGCTTCAATAAATAGATTTGGACCATTAACAAAGAGCAACACCTAGTAAGGCTGAGGGATTTGGAAGCACACCATATATAAAGCATGCATATCATATGCCTTCTCACAGCCAGGTGTGAACAAACTATGTATGCCTTAATATTTCGTACGTATGAAATTCCAGGATTTATATGAACACACAAACACACACACTTCACCTCTCTGCTCCTTCTTTATGATTAATTTTTGACAAATATTATCAAGCTACAAAGAGGACCACGTTTTACAGACGAACAAGATACTTCGGTAATCTAGACAGCACTGGCTACGAACAGAGATCGCAGTTACAAGGATCAGATCATTAAGGAAAAAGAAGTTATTCAACGCAAGTTTCATAGATAAATTTGGGTAAAATTGGAAAATCTGTGAACTCATTTTCGATTATAAATTCAAACTTGGTACGAAATGTAACCCAAACAATCATACAATTTACAAGCGGCCATGACTGAGTGCAGATGATGGAATTAAGTCAAATTTGTGCAGGAGAAAAAACAAAAATAAAAACACCGATAAAATGGCGCGACAATAGAAGGTGCGAAGAGATTGACAATTAGCTCACCATCTTTACGAATCTGGAAAGACTGGGGAGAGCCCTTGAGGTTTCATTCAGAACTTCCGGATGCTTCTAATACTTGGAAGTGAGCGTTCCGGTTCCCGAATGTTAAAATTCAATATCAAATATGTTTAGTATGATATTAAGAATAAACTTATAATCTCATCTTATATTAAAAAATTAATTTTTTACAAAAAAAAAAATCAAATGAAATTTTCTTACAATATAAATCAAAACATATCAAAAGAATTAAATATATTTTATTTAAATAATAAAAATATTAGATATATTTTTTGTCAAAATATAAAGTTATTGTTATATACTCTTTTTTTTATATAATAAAGGCCAAAATACATAATACCATCAAATTAAAAGGTCTATACTTTTACTCTCCTCAAAACTAGAAAAAAAAAACTTCTTAAATTTACAATTTGTAATAAAATATTAACTCTCTCTATTTATAATTTCTAGTCATTTCTTAAATGCCATATCATACCACATCATACTATTTTATACCTATGGCATGAAAAGAAATGATAACAAATTAATTCTCTCTCTCTCTCTCTCTCTCTCTCTCTCTCTCTCTCTCTTATATTTATTTTAAAATTTTATAATAATTTATATTTTATTTATATAACTATTAATATACCGACTTTAAGACTAATGAACCAAAAAACTCTAAAACCATATATTACTATAAAAAAACATCGTCACAGTGATTTCTTCCTTAGTTAAATTTTACATTTATTTTTAAATAATTATTTGGATATTAAATTAAATATAATAATTTGCCACTTCAAAAAAGGAACCCACTTAACTCTTTTGTTTGTAAATTTTGGAGTGATGTGGATTGTCACGTGCAATGTTTTGGAACCCGAATCGGTCCGGTGGGTCGATCCGGGACCCGGTGACCCAGGGTCGGTACCGGTTCGGGTCATCACTTTTGGCCCGGTCGCAATCGACCCGATCGACCCGGCCGGGTTTTGGCTGACCCGGGTTGACCCGGGTCTCTTTTTTTTTTTTAATTTTTTAAATTTTTTTTTTAAAAAAATTTTATTTTATTATCTTTTTTTTTTAAAACAATCTCTTAATTTTTGAAACTAACCCAACTAATTTTGTAACTAACATATTCTCATATATTCAGATAGGCACAACAAAATTAAATTAAAATTATTTTTAGAAAAATAAAACTAGACCAAGTTGATAAATATAAAAGTTTTTTCTAACATAATTTTCACAACAAAAATTTCATGATTTAAGTTATTGAATATGATTGAGAATTTTAAATATGCATTCTTAAGAAAAATTAATATTCTGCATATTAGTCATATTATTATGTTTGGATGATATTATTTATGACTTTATGAATAATTATTAATATTTATAATTTTATGTTTGAATTATTATACATGTTTATGATTTTAAAGTTTCAAATTTACATATAAATTATTTATTTTACATGTTTTTTAATTTATTTCTAAAGATATATACATGTATATATATTTTTTAATTTATTTATCCGGTTCAGCAATTGACCTGGTGACCCAGCGGTTAAACCAGTGACCCAGTGATTCGGAGGCCAGCCTGGGTCAATAACCGGGTCGGTTCCAAAAACATTGGTCACATGGGATTAAACCTTCACCTCAAGACTTCCATCTCAACGTTCAGTTTATTTAGCAAGAGACTTCAATATAAAATGGTGCTCATAATTTGATCCAAGTATGTTTAGTAACCAAAAAAAAATCCTCACATGGCTACAACAGCATATGGAACAAGTTAAACATATTATAAATATAAAGAATAGATCTTAATACGTGATAGACATTATTTTTAAATAGTTTATATTTGTGTATTAAAAAATTACAAATAAATTCTTCAAAGATATAACAAAAATTATTTTGAAATCTTTATCTGGATATTTTTTATCTAAGTTACTCATTATAAAATTTTAATAGAATATATATAAAATCTAAACAATTATGTTTGTTGAATTTTCAACATATATATCTGTTTAATTTTTAACATACGCGTCTGTTTAATTTTTAAAAAACGTATTTATTTAAATTTAATCAATATGTTTGTTAAAATTTTTAAATGAATTTAAAATTCAACGCATTATTTCAAATTATTAAAATAATTTAAAATTTAATTAACACATTATTTTAAATAAATTAATAAAAAATATTAATTAATTATTAAAAAAACCAAGTCTTATAACATTTTTCCTATATATTATAATATTTGTATACTAATACTCGTTAATATACTATATTAAATTAATTTAAATTTAATAAAAAAATTAATTAAATATTTTTACAAATATCTTATTATATTTGAAGATTTTAATTCTATTTTAATATTATAAACTATATAACAAAATAAAGCATCAAGTTAAACAAAATTTAAAATTTTATCAGTAAAATCTAAAATTATGGTAGATTTGGAAACAACTAACATAAAATATGATATTCAACAAAAGTTAAAGGCACGTTCTGACAAATTTACGTCAATATTCAAACCACTCAATAAACACAATTGCTATGGCATCTACTTGATTAAATCCAAACATTTATATTCTGTAAGGTAGTACAAAAAGTAGACAAACCACGTTAAATAAATAAAGAAGGCCCCAAAGCATTTGCAATATAAATAGCATATATTTTCGATAGCTCAATAATCTTTCACTTCACATCCTCTCTCTTCGATCTCTTGTAAAGATTTGACTTTGTATTTTTTTTTTTTTGTATTTGCTCGTCTCCTATCTCATCCACATTTTTTGTACTACTCTTATGTAAGTTTAATAATATTCAATATTTCTCAGTTTACTTTATTTTAGTTTAATTTCTTTGAATGCACATATTTTTTTTATTAATGAGACTTTACGACTAATAAGAAAAACTCTAAAATCATTAATTATTATAAATAACATTGTCACATAATTTCTTTATTAGTTAAAATTTTCAATTATTTTATAATAATTATTTGGATATTAAATTAAATGTAATAATTATATTTTTAAAAATAATAAAAAGAAATGGTGACAAATTAATTCTCACTCCTAGATAATTTATATTTTTTCTATATGGCTATTAATATATGACTTTAAGACGAATAAACAAAAAAATTCTAAAAATCCTATATTATTATAAATAACATTGTCACAGTAATTTATTCCTCAGTCAATTTATTAATTTATTATATTCTTGACATGATTTTGTTATTATTCATTTGTTTATATTTAATGAATGTCTGAATCTGGTTAACCAAATTTCAGAATTCAGACTATGTTTCCATGTGGGTCATGTATCAAGATCTTTAAGCCCTTTTTACTTTTCACTCCGGAGATGACAACATAAAGTTAACCATGACTGAAAATAAGATTTGCAAGATATAATCTAACAGAGGAAAGAAATTGCCCTTGACTTTTATTAATCGTTATTGCAAAACACAAAGCAACTAAAAATTGTCTCCTTTGTAATTTGAAAGGAAGTCTATAATATGATGGAGTAAGATCCATCCTAAGTATCATTATTTTTTTCCCAATAGCCTTTCTAGCAATAATTATTCACTCAAGTATATGTTTTCCTAACTTTGACACCAATAATCTACTTCCGTTACATAGACTTAGGGCCTTATCAATATTTCTAAGTAATATTATAGGAGCTCCAACTTTTAACTTCAATTCATGATTGGGAACACCTAAAAGCTTGACACTATTCAGGAACTCATGTATACAAATGATCCATGTCATTTCTATTAAGATCAGCTTTACATACACCATTAAAACTAAAATATGTTTTTTCATCACCTAGGAGTAAAGACATGTAGTCATTAATGTCATCAACATCTTTCAGTTTAGGGGCCAAGATAGCTTTGTCTTGAAAGTAGTTTAGGTCATGCATAGTTTGGAAAAGATTTGGATATGTTGAATTAACAATTGATTATATTGGATCATCAACAATATTTATAAGAAGATCATCTGGAATAGTGACAATAGATTTCCCAATATTTTCTTCATCAGTTGTGCCATAACCAACACTAATAATCCATTTAGCAAATGATTCAATCTCGTGAATTTCTTCATGTGATATATCACTTTTTAGACGCATGTTTTCTGTTAAGGTAAGAACCTTACAGAATTCCCAAATCTAGCCAAAATTAATAGTGGAGAAGACAATATGTTCTCTAGTGGCCCTTGGTATAACTGATAGAATTTGACAAAAATCACCACCAAAGACAACTACTTTTTCCCTAAAAGGCATTGCCGAAAATTCTTCCTTTTTCTTTCTCATCAAGTCTTTAAGAGTTCTATCAAGTGTCTCAAAACAGTTTGCTCATCATAGGAGCTTCATCCCAAATGATGAGGTCAGTTTTAATGAGTAATATGGCTAAGTCAGTTTTCTAAGAAATATTACATATTGAGTCTTCGGTTACTTGTAATGGGAGACGAAATCTCAAATAAGTTGTTCTACCTCCTGGTAACAATAATGAAGCTATGCCACTTGATGCAACATTCAAAACTACCACTCCTCTCGATCTTAAAGATTTAGTCAATATACGAAAAAAAAACCCCTCCAGAGTTAGAAATAACATCATCTAAAATTTCGTTATAAACTCGACTTTGATCTTTGTTCAATGATTTAAAGAGCTGCATATGCTCTTGAGCTATGAGCCCTTTATCATAATTCAATTCCTTAAACAGAAGTCTAAGATTGTTGGGTTGTTCTCGAATCATATTAGGGAATGGTAATGAGGGAATTCAATGAGAGATCTACCATTGCTTTGTAGTATATTCTCAATATCTATCAAAGCACTATTCTTCAAGTCTTCATTACTTAGCACCAAATCTATAATATAAACTAGAAAGCTATGAGTATTTTATTTTTGTGAAAAATGAGGATAGAGCAAAGAACATACCTTGTACATTGATTAAGGTTATCTAAACTGTGTATTAATATAAAAATAACAAAGGTTATTATCAAATTAGCAAAGTATTAAATAAAGTAAATTATAACAGATCTTCATGACATAGAATTGTTCTTTGCTTGTGCAATAAATCTTCTGAGAGCAAATGCCATGTCTTATTCCAAATGTGGTCAAGCATTGAAACACTATTACATATGAGTAATGTTGAAAATAAGCGTCTTAGGTCACTTGTAGATCCCCAATCGCTTGCTTCAATGATGTCATCTATATACTCTTTGTTATCATCAAGTAATCCTAATGCATAACATGTATCTTTGAATATATTATGGACAACACTATCAATTGTTTTAATGTCATCAAACGATTTAGGTCCCTTTACAAGATTCAAGAGAGTTCTGAGATAATAAATCTTGCCACTACTAGGAGGAGTGTAGTATAGTCTTCCAATAGAGAAACCTAACTTTCTAGGAGTCCAATCGGGTGGAACTATTGTAAACAAACTTTGTAGGGAACTCAGCACATATTAAAACTCTTGCTTCAAGATATGTTTTACTAGCCTCAAACCATACCAAAAACATCGTCATTTTATTTGAGTTTTGTTCTACGACAAAATTAATAAGTTCATCATCTAAGAAGAAAAATGAGACAATACAGTGATTGATCATAGCACATCATGCTATTATATAAAATATAGCCAAATAGTTAGAGAAACACTTGCAGATTTAATACAACCTGAAAAAATGATTGTTTGCATATCAAGAAGATGAAAGAAAGTCTCTTAATATATGGTTCCCTAGAATTAATGTCAAAGCCAAAAATCCTCCAAATAGCCTCACAAGGTGATGTATATCTATGGTCGAAGAACATTTTTATTTTATCTTGTTCAATTATCAAGTTTTCGTCAAAACTCTCATAAAAAGCAACATTACTCTGTTATGGCCCCATATTGATATATTTGAATAGATACTTAATAGATCTTGCTTGATTACATCTCTCAACATTGATATAAACTTGATGTCTTGTAAGTAATGTAGGATTGTAAAGAATTACAAACCTAGTATGAAGATAATTAAATTTATACATATAGTAAAAAATACAATAAATAAATAAATAAATGAGTTACGATTAATAAATAGACAATGAACCTGTTATCTAGTTGAACACCATTCTTTTCAATAAATGATCCATTATCTTATCTTCTATATATTGGATAGCCTTCTTCATCAATTACGGTTGAACTGTTAAAAGCCTTGGGGAAGTGCTTTGTGCATCTACCTTCAAGCATACATAGTGAATTGAAATTAGCATATCCATAGGGGTCATGCATCATCAAGTTGCTTATAGCTTCATAAAAGTGAGGAAATCTATTCTTGGCAAGGATCTCAACAGATATTATTTGATCAAAATCATATGGAGCAGTGATTCATAATCTTCATGAAGGAAAATCAAAATATGAGCTTGTGGCAATCCCCGCTTTTAGAATTGGATGGTATAAATTACTGTTAGCAACAATGAAAGAACAATAAGTGTGATAACCCCAAATAAGGATAATATTTTGGTAAATAATGAAGATTTTAAAAATTTACCTCCCATGACTTGTCCAAAGAAATTGTTCGTTTTAATGTCTCTAATAAGTTGATCAAGCTTTATCTTGAATATTCTGGAAGCACATCAGGTCTATCTTTAACTTTGAGGAGGTTTATATATAAGAATCGTACAATCTCAGGTCACTTAGGATTATATGTAAATGTGATAAAGAGATCAAGAGGATCAGCCCATTTACATATTTCCATAGCATCTTGATAGTTTTGAATTATGTTGTGATATCCCAAATTTAATTACCTTAGAAAATGAGGCTAAATAAATAAATGAGCAAGAAAATAAGGATAAAATAGTTATTAAGAAATTTTTTAGAGATATAAATAGAATTTTATCCATTGAGTAGGGACCTATTTGTATATAATAAAAAGATTTGAGGGTTCTTATCATTTTCAACCAAAAGAAAAAAAATGAGATAGTGATGTGTGTGATGTGTGTGGTGAGAAAAGAAGGAAGTGAGAAGAAAAAAAAAGAAAAGAAAGAAAGGAGACATGTGGGGTTGTTAAAGAATAATTTATATATATATATATATATATATATATATGAATGTGTTGTGAAGTGAACGGTGGGGTGGAAGGGAAGAAAAAGAAGAGAGGATGAGAGAAAGGAAGATAAAGAGATAAAGACAAAAGAAAAAAAAAGAAGGAAAAATAAAAGAGAGAAAGTGATGTTTGATTTGAGGCGGGAATAGTGGAAAAAAAAAGATATTAAAAAAATATATGCATTGTTTTTTTTTCAATTATATATATGTGTGTGCATTGTGGTATGGGATGGGTAGAGAAGAGTAGAGAAAAGAGAGAGAAAGAGAGAGAGGAAGAGGCGAAAATTTGAAGAAGAGAGAGGATTAAGAAACATAGAGCAAGGAAGTTTAACAGGTTGAGAATCAGATCAGGTAGTTAGTCTTCCATAAAAGTATGATTATTTATGATTTATGATATCTGTGTTCATAATCAATTTTTATAGAATTTTATTTATAATTCATGTTCTACATAGTGAATAAGAGAAATTTAATTATTGTGTGATGTTATGTTTTTATGGCTGAAATGATCTCCTCATGTGTTTACATGTTTTTAAGAAAGTGACTAGCTACTGAGATATTTTATATCTCACTTTTAGAAAATTGATCATTTCAGGAAAAATGGCAAAATGGAAGGCTTTGATGATATTAATGATGATCTTGAAGTGTAGAAATATATTTTATAGTAGTTTATGATACAAAGATGTAAAGATAATAACAAATATTATGTAAATTATTTTTGTATATATTCAAACTCAGATATAAGTAATGAGAATCTTGTAAATTTTCTGCAAGGTTACTATTTACACGAATAGTAAAATTCGTGAATAGTGAAATTTATAATTATTTGAAAGAAAATTATTCAGAAAATTATCCAGTGAACCGGTTTAGAGAAAAATTATTATTTTTAAAGGAAATAAAAAGGAAATAAAAAGTCGGGGTGTTACAAAATGGTATCACAGGAAAAGATCTTGCCATCTTATGGAAAGAAAAATATTTACATGTAATTGTTTGATTTGTTAAAAGTATTATTTTTATGATGTTTGTGTTTGAGTTGCTGTGAATGTTTGTTATGATTACGTGAGATTTAGAAGAGTATTTGAGTAAAAAAAAAAGTAAGTCATATAGAGAATTGATTAAATATGAATAAAGGCATACTAGGTATCTTTTGATAAATAAAGAAAATAATGGAGTCTTATTTGTAACGTATGTCTGGCCAGTATATTTTACACATAAGAAATCATTATAGCCTAAATTCATAAGAAGAAAAGGTATGCCGAAGTTGAATTAGAATTTATTTTGAGTGCGATAATTTAGATAAAAAAAAATATTAGAGATATTTATCTCTATAAAATTAAGTAACTAGTGAAGTGTACATTGAATTATAGATAAAGTTTATATTTCCTATGATCATATGAATTATCCATGTGTTTGTTCTCTCTCTAAAAGTATTCTTGAAGATGGAATTCTACAAAAATGATCTGGAATTCTTATTCCATGCCATATTTATGATTATATATGTTATTAGTATAAACATATTTATGTTTATGTAATAACTCTTAATTCTGTAGAAAGAATTTGAGTTAGAAGAAAGTATGTATGATTATGATGTATTATCAAATAAGTGAAGATATGTTTCATAATAAAAATTAAATTCTATAAGAAAATAAAATTAGAACAAAAAAAAAAGATTGCCTTGGATACTTTTGTGATACATTTTTCATTATCTTACACATTTTCAAGAATGATTCAAGGTAAAATTGAGAAAAAGTCAAGGTAAGTGAATAACCTTGCTAAGCTAGTTTGATGTTATTAGTCAAAGTACAATATAAGTCTCATTTACAATATTATTTGGATATTAAGCAATTAATCTTTCAGATGACAGTATATGATGATTGGTATATTTTTAGAAATTCAAAGTAATAAAAGTATGTATAAATTAATTTATTTCATGGTAATTGTACTGTGATAAATTTTCACTTGTTTATTGATAAGTAAATATCTATGAGATTTAATACATGAGTTTGAAAGGGTTAGAGTCTCATACTACTCAGTGTATGACTATGAAAACCTAAAAAGATCTACATGAGTCCCATACTACTCAGTGTATGACTATGAAAACCTGAAAAGATCTACAGGATCTAATACATGAGTTTGAAAGGGTTAGAGTCCCATACTACTCAGTGTATAACTATGAAAACCTATGCACAAAGAGTTTGAGGGTTAAATTCCCAGGTCACTCGGTGCAAGTATCTACGGCACATAATGCAAAGTGATTGAGGGATTGATCACCCAAGAAATCATACGCAAATCTACGGTACAAATGCAAAGTGATTGAGGGTTTGATCACCCAAGAAATCATACGCAAATCTACGGTACAAATGCAAAGTGATTGAGGGTTTGATCACTCAAGAAATCATATGCAAATCAAACAAATATAATACTACAGTTGTGTAAAATGAATGATAGATTGACTATGTTAATAAATGTGATGTTTGTATTTGGAATATTTTCATGCACGTTGTGGTTGCAATTTTTATATGTATATATATGCATTAGTTTGAATTTTGGGGACAAAATTCATTTAAGGGGGGAAGAATGTGATATCCCAAATTTAATTACCTTAGAAAATGAGGCTAAATAAATAAATGAGCAAGAAAATAAGGATAAAATAGTTATTAAGAAATTTTTTAGAGATATAAATAGAATTTTATCCATTGAGTAGGGACCTATTTGTATATAATAAAAAGATTTGAGGGTTCTTATCATTTTCAACCAAAAGAAAAAAAATGAGATAGTGATGTGTGTGAGGTGTGCGGTGAGAAAGGAAGGAAGTGAGAAAAAAAAGAAAGGAGACATGTGGGGTTGTTAAAGAATAATTAATATATATATATATATATATATATATATATGAATGTGTTGTGAAGTGAACGGTGGGGTGGAAGGGAAGAAAAAGAAGAGAGGATGAGAGAAAGGAAGATAAAGAGATAAAGACAAAAGAAAAAAAAGAAGGAAAAATAAAAGAGAGAAAGTGATGTTTGATTTGAGGCGGGAATAGTGGAAAAAAAAAGATATTAAAAAAATATATGCATTGTTTTTTTTTCAATTATATATATGTGTGTGCATTGTGGTATGGGATGGGTAGAGAAGAGTAGAGAAAAGAGAGAGAAAGAGAGAGAGGAAGAGGCGAAAATTTGAAGAAGAGAGAGGATTAAGAAACATAAAGCAAGGAAGTTTAACAGGTTGAGAATCAAATCAGGTAGTTAGTCTTCCATAAAAGTATGATTATTTATGATTTATGATATCTGTGTTCATAATCAATTTTTATAGAATTTTATTTATAATTCATGTTCTACATAGTGAATAAGAGAAATTTAATTATTGTGTGATGTTATGTTTTTATGGCTGAAATGATCTCCTCATGTGTTTACATGTTTTTAAGAAAGTGACTAGCTACTGAGATATTTTATATCTCACTTTTAGAAAATTGATCATTTCAGGAAAAATGGCAAAATGGAAGGCTTTGATGATATTAATGATGATCTTGAAGTGTAGAAATATATTTTATAGTAGTTTATGATACAAAGATGTAAAGATAATAACAAATATTATGTAAATTATTTTTGTATATATTCAAACTCAGATATAAGTAATGAGAATCTTGTAAATTTTCTGCAAGGTTACTATTCACACGAATAGTAAAATTCGTGAATAGTGAAATCTATAATTATTTGAAAGAAAATTATTCAGAAAATTATCCAGTGAACCGGTTTAGAGAAAAATTATTTTTTTAAAAGAAATAAAAAGGAAATAAAAAGTAGGGGTGTTACATATGTAATGGGGACCACCAGTAAAAAACGATGGTAATATAATACGTTTTCTATAGGATGAAGGATTAGTTTATCCTCTGAAGACAGCATCAACTAAGCCCTTATATAAGTCAGCTCGCAACCTTTGTTGATTTCTCTTAACATAGCCTAATCTTTTATATTAAATCATTGTATAAGCATTAGATAGAAATTGTTAAAATAATTTTCCAGAGCTAATAATAATAGATGACTCAATCAATCTGTCTTATATTCTAAAAGCAATATATTGCCTCATTGTCACCCTATTCGATTTGGATTCAGGGTCCATATTGACATTACTAAAATCAACGTCTTCTCTATAGCCACCATGTCCAAAGGAAAATAATAGAGGATATTGTAAGGGTAGATACAATGGATGCAATTCACTAATGCGTTGAAGTGAACCGGACCTTTATTGAATGATGATGTCTCTTTCAGTGTTATTGATCTCAATGTCACCAATAGTGAAAGCAGCAACCTCAAAATTGGTTGGTCAATTATATCCACGTCCATTAGAGGATCCCCTAGAATTAATCTAATTCTTAACCCTTTACTTTTGTTGGAGTGAAATACTTCTCTTGCCATCTAAATGTCTTTACAAGAGGGTTATATCTATCTAGCATCTTTTGTAAATCAAATACTATTTCTCTGTTAAAAGATTTATCATCTTCAACAGAACTAAAAAAAAAATTTTAGAAAGAATGTTAAATGGGATGAACCTATAGTTTACATATATTGATAAAAATTTAAGAAATGTTGTACCTAATAGCATGAACTCGATTGGAAATTTCATCCTTAGTTTCATAGATATAAAGCTGAGCAAATGCAGGACATTTTCCAACCTTAGGTAACAAAGTGCAAATTCTATGAACATTTTGACCATATAGCCTATAAATGTATGGTCCACGTCCCTTAATTATGTCAATGTCAATTTTTCCTCTCATTGATGTGAAAGCAAACATCATATTGTATGCTCTTATATTACTTTGAAAATGCAGGCTCTTTAGGTCTCTGACATTAAGAAGGTTATCAAGTTCTTCAAGAGGATTTTGCATTATGGGCAGCTCAAATTTTCCCAGCATGCAACAAAAACAAAACTTTGGAACACATGCTCTACTATCTTTTTTAAATCGTTGTTCATTCCACATTTTTGCCTTCTAGAACTGATAGGTGAATATGGGATCTCCTATGTCTATATATGCTTGCAGATGTAACAATTGTTGTTGGTCAAAGAAAACTATAATAAATAGGTGTACTGATAGATTGGTTAAATAAAGAAGAATGAAATACTTACCTTCCTCAGTCATTGGTAGGAGGTGACTTGAGTTAGCTGACATAAACAATAACAGAACAAAAGCTGGTTAGATTAACATTGTAAAAACTTCATCATTTAAATGAAGAAAAGGTAAAAGTTATATGAACATTATTTTTTCAAATGGTTTTAGCAGAAATCCTTCCAATATTATCCAACAATTGTGAAATGAAATATGATTTTCAATTGGAATTAAATAAAAATTAAATGAGGTAATATATAGTGCACATCATTAATATAGAAAGGTTCAAAGTTGAATAAGAAAATTATTTAAATGTACCTATATCAGGCGATACATTGTCAGCATTCAAATAGTTAGATGGTCTACAATCTGTTCTTGCTTTCTTCCTTCCTTTAGAATTTCTTATCCGTTTAGGACTTTGTAAAGATGTCAAAGTGCTTGACTTATTAGATTGATGAATGCCTAGACTACGTAAAGAAGAAAGAGGATTTAAACATTTATTCTTAAAGAAGTTCTGATGGACGCCAAGACTACAATTTGGGAAAAGCAATAAACAAAAATTAACCGGCACTATACTGGATATCAGTATATGATAAGGAACACGATAGAGATAGATAAATAGAAAAGGGATATGACAGAGGCTTATTGTTTTTAATGTCTGAAAGAATATGAGTGGATTCACTTCGATTGAACACTATACATCATGATTTTAGACAGTAAGAAAATGAAGTCTAAGGAGCAACTGAAAAACATATACAAAAAAAGGTAATAAAAATATGTTAACATACATAATTAAGAAGAAAATAATGGAAACCATAATATGTAGTATTCAATATTAAGTTACCTTTTAATTTGTCATTCGAACAATTAAGATTTTCCTTGTTTTTCGCCATTGAAATATCTTATTCAACTATGTGATCTCAGCAAAAATCTACAGATGATATGAATGGTTAAGGATGGAAAGTTCATTGTTCTTTCTGGGGACCTAAACAAAAGATTCAGACGCCGGTAAAAGAAAGCTATATCTGTTTATTTAAGATAAACATAATATTGCATGTGACTGTTGTTATTCCAATATCTATAATAATTTATTCTTGCCGCACTTGATGTTGAATGCATACATAGTCAGATATCAATGATTATTGTGTAGGAGAACAACACCTCAGGAATAATATATTATAATTGACAGGAAAACAAAAACGAACTTCAAATACAAATAATTGAATAATAACAAAATATGATATTAATACAGCTATATAGAAGAGGAAACTTACATATACTTCCTTTTCAGAGAGTATGTTAATAATAAATAAGTGTATTTATTTAAATTTTATTATGAAAACACCAAAGTTAATGACTTCAACAAAGAAAACAAAACATGAAGAAATGACTGAAAAAATAGAATTTATATATCACTAATAAACTCTCAAAAATTATATATGCTAATAAAATCAGTCTATCGCCAATCAAGGTATTATAAGGACGGAAGATAAATTGTCAATGAATAAGAGTTACTAAATGCATAAACTATATGAAAATACATAAACCGTGTAATTAAACTGAAGAAATCATATAGACTTTTGGGAACAATTTTGATGGCTTTGTTTTTAAAATGATTGGAAAATTGAAGTCAGAAATTTATAAATGGTTACAGGTATTGAGCTTATCATCAAAATAACTGATGCAAATATCAAATGGTTGGTTTGGGCTCAAATCATACGACAAAACAGAAATTCGATTATCATAACTGATTACTGATGATCCTACAGTTACCCCTTCTGGCATATTTTGGGATTTCGATTTGAAAGAAACTCGCAACAAAAAATTTGTAAACAATTACACGATTAAGACCTTTAGTACCTGTCTCATAAGAGTCGAAAGTGAAAGCAATACAACCATGCATAGCCAGTGCTTGACCATACAACTGATCATTTGGGAGATAAACTTTTTGTGGCTTCATCCATACCTTTTCCCACAGTGAATATGAATAGTTCAATACATCAGAATAATCTAGCAATTCAATGTAGATCTTCAGAATCTAATAATCATGTGTTGATTTATTCTCACCAAAAGCTTAAAAAACACCATCTATATTGAGCACCAGTAAATAAATAATAAACTAAGAAAAAAAACTGCATATGACATTGTATGAAAGCAAAATAAATAATCACAAACAAAAACTTTTAACATATAAAGTATCATTATTGTTAAAGCATATAGCTGTTCTTTGTATTACAGCTGCATATTTTCTATTATTCTCTATTTTGTATTTTTCCTTTCTCTTTTGACACGTGTCCCTTGCAGTAGCTACTTGTGATGTCATATGGGTTCAATCCCTACTTGGTGAATTTGGTATTTATCTTAAATCTCCACCTCTTCTTTGCTATGATAATTTAGGAGATTCATATCTTGCGGCAAATCCAATTATGCATTATCGCACGAAGCATATTGCTCTTGATTATCATTTTGTGAGAGAACGTCTTGCCTCTAAACTTGGTCTAAAGCTTGTTTTCAGTAAAGATCAACTTGTAGACATTATGACTAAACCTCTACCTACTCCTCGTTTTCAGTAACTTCGGTCAACCCTCACTGTGATGCCATCACAGTTCAAATCGAGGGGGGATGTTAAAGCATAATTTCAGTCATATTTTTATATTAGCTTTTCTTTGTATTACAGCTACATATTTTTTGTTATTCTCTATTTTGTATTTTTCCCTTCTTTCTTGACACGTGTCCCTCATTCTGTCACAGAGGCCCCTATATATAATACTATAACCTTCATTCAGAAATCAATCAAGCAATCATAGAATTATTCAGTATAATGTTTTCAGTTTTTATTCTTTTCTTCATTCAGGCTTTGATACCATGGTAGAGTCAATAGAAAAGAATAAAAATTGAAAACATTATACTGAATAATTCTATGATTACTTGATTGGTTTCTGAATGAAGGCTACAATATTATATATAAGGGCCTCTGTAACAGAATGAGGGACACGTGTCAAGAGAGAAAGGAAAAATACAAAATAGAGAATAACAAAAAATATATAGCTGTAATACAAAGAAAAGCTAATATAAAAATGTGACTGAAATTATGCTTTAACAATTATCAATGGTCGAGAATTTAACATGTGCCTTAGTGAGTGGGTTGAACACAATGAAACGATCCATGACCTTATGAATACATAACGAAAGACGAATTAAACCATTTACACTACCTACAAAGTGAATTCTACTACGATTGTATTGAAAAGGCTGATTGGACAAAATAATGTTGATAACACAGGAATATCAGAACAATATCATTCCAGAATCTCTATTCTGCTGCTCATTGTGCTTGTCTTGGAAGAACTATGACTTAATACTAGCATACCGGTTTTTTGAAACAACGGATTGTTGCATACAACTCAGAATCTACGTATTTTAATATTTTTTTCGTTTTAAAGTAGTTGATAATCAATAAATGTATTTGACAGAAGAAATCATGCGATTTAGTGTATGGAATATGGTATAATTGACAATAGTGGATAGGTCATAAGGAAGAGGCGAGATGGGAGAAAACGATGTCAATCGCTGATCACTATGCTTTACCAATTTCTATGCTCATTCAGAACACATGTTTGCATATCAAGTTCAACTATATGGCACCAAAATAGTTATACATTAAAAAAATATGCAATAAACTATAAAAGAATAAATATCAAAAATCATATGCCATGGACAAATAAAAAAGGATATTGAATATTGAATATAATAAATAAATAAATTGATATTAATTGATAATCAGGAAATGCATTTTTAAATATATTTAAAATGTTGTGTTTATAATTTTATATTGAGTAAATGTAAATTAATGAGAAAATATATGCAACGGACGAATCAATAATGATATTGAATATTGAATATAATAAATAAATTAAATAAATGAATAAATTGATATTGACATTAATAGATAATTGGAATATGAATTTTTTAAAATATTTAAATGGATAATTATGAAACGCATTTTAAAAAATATTTATGTTAATTAACATTAACTCTGAACATAAACTTCTTCCCAACAACCATATCTAATTTGTTTGGAATATGAGTTACACCTTTAGATTTCTGGAAAAAAAAATTAAAAAATTCATAATACAAATCAACTATTAAAAGGACAAAAAGAGAGATTATGAAAACGAAAATTCATGACTAACCAAATAAACAAAGTCTAAAAGATTAGATGCACTGCACTGTGAAATTCTTGATACTTCCCAGTAAAAAATAATGAAGCAAGTACCAGTTATATCGTCAATAACAATCATTTCAATCCTAAATCTGACATCAAACCATGTAAAATAGATAAATATAGCTTTACTATGATATAAACATACAATTCTTAAAATATTAAGAGTTGCAGAACCATCAACTATAAATGATATACAACAAACCTTAGAACAACAGAAGTTGCATAATCCTTACACTTCTCACAAAAAAACCGATTCCAGTCAAATATCACTTTTTTAGAGCACTTTTTACACAAGTTATCAATATTTTAAAAATTAAATCGGTCATTGAACTAATAAAGAAACCAGTTTAAAGTTTAATGCTCGAGTACCAACAATACTTAAAATACATAGATTAATATACACAATTACATTTACATCACATAATAAAATTCATAAATTAGTAATAACAATATTTAAATATAATTTAGTTGTGCATAACCATACTTGCCTAATGCCTACTAACTATTTCGTACTCATCTCTCTCCATTCCCTACACTTCTTATCATTTCATTTTTTTTTGGCTAAAATGCACTTTACCCCCCTAAACTTTACTCTATGTGCAAAAAACTTCCCTAAACTTTCAAACTGAACAAAAAACTCCCCTCAACTTTTATTTTGTGCCAAAAACCCCTTACAGTTAGTTGACCGTCAGTTGACCGTTAATTAATGCCACGTCATCAGTATATTAGATACTTCAAATATCACGTCAAACAGTTTTTACACCTCAAATGCTGATAGTGACAATTTTACAGTGCTGACATGGCAAGTGAACTACAAAAAAATGTCTGACGTAGCACTTGAGGTGTCTAGTATACTGATGAAGTGACATTTAGTTAACGGTCAACTGACGGTCAACTAACTGTAGGGAGTTTTTGGCACAAAATAAAAGTTGAGGGGATTTTTTTGTTGAGTTTGAAAGTTTAGGGGAGTTTTTTGCACATAGAGTAAAGTTTAGAGGGGTAAAGTGCATTTTAGCCTTTTTTTTTCGCATTTCTCTTTCTTCCCTCTTAGTCGTGTACCAATTATCTCCATTTCCCAACACATCCATCATTTCACCTTTCTCTTTCCTCTCTTCAATCACGTAGTATGCCCCCTCCATCTTCCCCTCTTTTCTCTCTCTTGCTACGTCTCTTTAAGGCTTAAGCTCAACCAAAAAACCATAAAGCTAGAACATGAGAGCATTAGTGAACCTTCATATTCACGGAAATACAAACGATGGCAACGGTAGATGGCGTTGATAAATGATGATGGCTAAAGCCATTTTTCTTCTTCTTCGGCCCAGCAGCACGATTACGACACATATTTTAAAAAAAATTATCATTGAACCGGTCAACCCATAAAATTGACCAGTTTGGGATTGGTTGAACTGGTTTCGTATCAATTTTATTTTTTTAAATCCAAATGCCCACCCAATCTGGACCTAGAATCGGTTCCCAGTCCGATTTAATTTTTTAAAATATGTGAATTATAGTACCAACCATACGCTGTGATTATTTGTGAAATTGTGGCCAAGCTCACACATACAGAACCCTGAAAAGAAAATTGAAAAAAAAACTTCACGTGACCTTATTATTTTGAATCGTACTCAGAAAAAAAAATCAATTAAAAGAACTATAGCCAAAAAAAAAATCCAACTAAGTTATAGCAAACCTGGCACAATTCATTAATCTCAACCAAAGTCTTTCAATCACTTGAAATAATCATACTATCAAACGAAGATATATTGGTCGCACCATAAACTTGAGAAGAGTTATGAGATATCGGTTATGCAGCATGCTTTAACCTAATAGTCTAGACAATAATGTACGAAACATTAATAATATATATTTCAGAAATAATTACTATCATTCATTCAAAGCAATTAGAGAGTATTATGCAATAAATTGACGATACTTAGGAACTTCAGGATTGATGAACAACTTTGAAGCATAGAGAGAGTTAGATATTCTAACAGAACCTGAAGTCATTAAAACCATTAAGCAATAAAGTATGATACTAAATAATATAATTCTTACAATAATTGGAACGATACAAAATAATCAATCAATACAATGTCTTAAATATATGGTATACCAAAAAAATGACAAATCTTGCACCAGAGATGATAACAACTGTTGGACAACTGCGTTCATTAGAAACATGTCAATTAAGCTCATCAGCAAAATGTCCCTGTAACGTACACATGATTCTATTTGAACTGCAATATTTACAAACACCCTATTATAAAATGAAGATATACACGACGATAAAAAATGAAATTAAACCGGAACAATACTCTGAGTCATGAAGCTCCACTTCCATGCGTCTATTCTTGTTATCATTCTTATAACTCTCTATAATAAGACCAAAAGTACTTACAAGACCTATGACATCTGAGAAACAAAACCCTTTAAATATTGAACACATATGCATATATCATAAATGAATGGGTCATAGTGAAGAACTGTAAACAAAAAAAAAACTTACCCATTACATAATTGTCATCAATAGCCCGATTCAAAATATCAAGGAAATGACACAAATTAAAAACACATTTTGGAATGATGTGGTCATCATCATATAGGCAAACGTTTGTTGAGAAGTAAAATTCAAGTATAAATAGATGGTTAGTCGTGCGATAATCACTATTATACTTAATAACACTAAACAAATGCATAACATACACATTACCCTCGCTGATTTGGCATTTAAACTTACTAACAAATGACTTATTCATGTGATCATATATACGATCACCCTTAAAGGCAAGAAATGAACAATAAGTGAGCATAACAACTCAAGACCATCTCAAAATTGAAGATGGTTAACAACGTGGAAATAATACTTGAAGATTGTTAAAAACTTACGTAAGAATCTTGCAAGATTATCTCCAAAATGAAAATCTATTCAAGTATATTGAAAGATGGAACAGTTCACATCTAACAACTTGGACTTTTATCCTCCAACCATCCCTTAAGAAGGAAATATCTACAACTTGGTTCAACTTGGCCATAGCAGAAAAACAAATAAATTTTCAAAACAACGTGAAAAAAGACTCGAACATTGGCTTAAATGAGCAACCCTATGTATAACTGGACACAACAAATTCAAATTTGAATTCAAATCTATATAGAACATTGAGTAGCCAATATTACAGCCAGTCACCATTACTATCTAAGAATAGAGGCACCATTTACACACACGAAAGATATAAAGACTCATGACGATTCAACTTCTCAATGCACCCGGGAAAGAATATTTAGAATGAAAGAATTAATGGACAAATATAATTTTGTCATTGGCTAAACATAGCAGTAGAAGAAGGTGAAATAATTACACTAATGCATCATTGGCCAGTGGTATAGACAGAAGCAAAACTCCACATAATTGATACATGCCAAATAAAGAATGGAACAACTTGTAAATATAGAATACACATCAGATGATGAGGTGTGCGTATTTAAGAGGAATGCTGCAATTAATGCTAAGGAGTGGACTTGTTTTATCATATTATATAGATTACAAGAAAATAATTCCTTTAGTTTAAAATTTACAGGAATGCATATTAAGAAATGAGAGAAAAAATAACACCAAATAGGACAACTTCGAATAATATTAAATTTGAATTAAAAATCAAGGTTTTCATAAACGGACCGATCATTAAGTCAAAAAATGTATTGATTCAAGGTTTAATCATCGGATCGCAGTTGAACTGGTAGTAATTAAAAAAAATAAAAATAATAAAATATATACCTAAAAATAGTGAAATAATTATATAATTACATATCAACATATCATAATTTATATATATAAAAATGTAAAATTAATTAAAAATAATATTTAATATTCAATTACACAAAAAGAGTTTTGACAAGATATTATATTCAAATAAATGTTCACAAGTAACAACAAAAATAAACCAACGAACCAAAAAATTATCATTTATCAGTCATTATTTCATTAATTGACTCTATAATTGGTTGGTCTTCAAATTTTTCAACACCTAATTATAAAATAAAAAAAGCAAAGTAACCAAAATAAAGCAAAGTGACAAAAAAAAAACAGGTCAAACCATTGAACCAGCCGATTCAAAGCCGGTTGAACCGGTTTTCGGTCGATTCAAATGCTCTCTAGTTCGAAGAGATTGAACGGACAAGTCCTATAGTCAGTTCTCGATCCGACCAATCGAACCGGCCGGTCCAGTCTAATTATCAAAACAGTGTTAAAAACAAATAAGAATGAATACTTCAGATAATAAACTTCTTACTGTATTTATTATTAATATTGATGAATAGTTTTTTTAAGCCAGATAAATAAGAAGTTTATACGTAGTTCAAAAATGATATTGCCACCTAGCATTTTTTTTTTTGGGTGCCGATGTTGCATTTATAACCAATTTTTTGTGCTTCATATTGATTTTAATTATTTGACAAGTTATCTCGTAATAGATATGGAATTATTAACCATGGAAGTATGTCAAAGCACTTAAACCAGTAAAAATTCTTTCATGATATTAACCAGTGAAAAATTATAATGATGCACTTGCTTTGACTCACACACACACACAGATATAGAATTTGTTTGGCAAAATTAACTTATAAGCTAGTTTATTGAATTAAAAATATTCAATAAAAATAATTGTTTAAATAGTTAAAAAGTGTAAAATGAAATAAAAAGATATATATTTTTTAATTCTAAAATAATATAAATAAATATATCATTTATGTTTTTAATTAAATTAATTTAAATTACTATATATATAAAAATTCATTAAAAAATATATATTTATATATTTTATTATATTTTTTATATATAAATAATATATTTTTACATATATAATATATTTATATACTTTATCATATATAATAAAATATATTTAAATATTTTATTATATTTATATATAAGGGTATAATGAATATGAAATAATGGTATAATAAGTATTTTTATAAAATAACAAGGGTAAAAAGAGTAAAAAAAAAGTACATAAGCTACAAGCTATTTAAAATAATTTATCAAAATAAGTTATAAGCTATTAAAATAAACTTATTTATCAAATATTTTTAACGAACTTATAAGGTAACTTATAATCTATAAACTTGTCGCACCGAACATAGCCATAGAATAAAGTATATGTCTCATGGCATCATGAAAATAAAATGAAAATGATTTACTTAAAGGTGAAGATGAATCTGACGGAAAGAAAAAATTCCCCACAAGATTACTACCTAAAAAAAAAATGTAAAATCTATCATTAACATGGTATTCACCCCCAAACCAATCCTGTTACATAACTTTACGAAGGACACAATACTATGATTAAGGAAACAACTTTATGCACAAAATAAGCAGCAACTATTTTCTTCACTCAGAATCCTTCCATACTGCTCAAGAATATGATCACAAGCAACTACCAAACCCTTTATATACCCCAAGTATTTTCTTCATTCACAAGTCTACCATATGCACATATGTATGTACCAGTGGCATTCTTTCCCACCATTGATAACTTTCTCCTCAGTGTAAAGCAAAATCCACCTTAACAGGACCAGAAACATGCTTTCTTGGAGCGGCCGGTGAATCCGGGAAGGAAAGCCGCTTCTTGGCAGAGTTAACAGGTCCTTTTTCTGGTGTCACTTTTTTATCTGCACTAGATGATGATAGACTTTCTGTTCTGGACTTGCCCTTCACTGATGTCCTCTTGGATAAGGCAGGTGCACTTGCAAGGCTCTCGTCATCTCTCACTGATGATCCTGAAATGGTATGCCTCCGGTATCGCTCTGATTTAACGCTGAATGTGCTCCTTGAGTCATCATCACGGCTTAAATTACTTCCGCTTGGGCTCAGTGTCTTTACTTTACCAGAGGTAGATGAAGATGGAGGCTTTGAAGCTGAGGTTGAAGGTGACTGATGACTTGGGGGCCGGCTTGATCGTTGGCCGGCCGGGGAAGGCTTGTTAGCACGGCTAATATGATCACGAAGAGAATACAGTTTGGTGATTTCCCCGACAGACATGGATTGGCTGGCTGTGCTCTTAATGGTTGCACGGTCATTGTGATCCATAGCACTCTCTCTCTCCCATGACCGGGCTTCCATCCATCGATCTAGCCAACTCCAACCCCAGTGGGGATTGTTTGGATCCAGGAATGTTGTGGTGGGATTTACAGGTTTTGCAGAGCTCCTCCACTTTTGCTGTTGGAGAAAATATTGGGTTTAGATTGAAAATCATTTATGTTGAGCATTGACAGTAATCCTAACTCTATCAACATGAACAAAACAAAAAGATATAGAGTAAATTACTGACTTACCCTCTAAAAGGTAATAGTTTTTTTTAATTTGGTCTTTTAATAGATCAAGTGTCTCAATTAGTCATTAAAAGATTGCATTTATCTTATTTTGATCATTTTCGTTGCTACATCACAAAATTTAACATCGTTAAATCTCAAAATTTTCATTACTAAAAATCACTTTAATAAAAAAGAGGGAACAAAGTGAAATGAACAAAATCTTTAAAGGACTAAATTGAGACACTTGATCTTTCATACACTATATTAAAACAGTTACAATCTTTTGATGACCAAATTAGTATTTTACTCAGATATATGAACCATTAGCATATGAAAGTTTCCATTTAGGAAACACAGTTACACAATCAAGGTTAAAGCATTTGATAAAAGTGTCTGTGAACAAGTGCTTACGAGTTTAATCTGTTTTATTATAACATTACAAAACCATCCAATTCATGATTGTAAATAATATTATTCTCACCTGATACAAACTAGTAAATTTCTTGCCCTAGCAAATGTCTTCAATCCAATGACTATTTCCTAGATAGTAACGTACATGAAAACAAAACCCAGCCCTGACTAGTCATTTTATGAGAAAATACTGCTAATTAACGTTGATATTTTAAATGAAACTCATGGTATGTTTTATGGAACTGTATCACACTAATGTCAATTTTTCCATCTGCGTTTTTGTAAAATCATTCCAAAAATTTCAGTCTCTTATTCTAATTTTTGTTCTCTGCAACTCAATTAAGATATGAAAAAGCATGACTATAAAGTTATAACAAAAATAGATTTTTTTCAAAACTTAATCTTTTAAATCAAATCTGCATTTTCCTTTCTTTTTCTTTGTTTCCTTATAATCCAAAATGCAAAGACTAACCAACGTAAATTAGTTCAAGCGTTCAACACTTGTTCTCCTCAAACAAGGTCTTATGTTCAAGCCTTGTGAATGGAGAAAATTAACATTACAAGAGCTTTACACATTTGTCATCCAACTCAATTTGAACCAAGTTGGTCGGGGCCCAATGGGATTTTGAATACCGATAGTTAAAATTTTAATAAAAAAATGCAAACACTAAACAAAATGATAGGCTAGTACTTGATGTGTGAATGCATAGGTCATAGCTTTCTCCCTTCTAACAGCAGCTTCTTGCCTTTTTGAACGTCTTGCTTCAATTTGTTCCTTTGATTGCGCTCTATCATCCCATTCCCCTATGCTTTGCTGCAATAATTTTTGCCACTTTAATTCAAACGCAAAAGGTGTATTAAATATTCATTCCAAACTTTTGAGTGGACATGAAATTTTAGTCATTCTTATCAATGGAAAAATTTAAGTGCAGAGATGTCTACCAGTACTACTGAACTTATAAATCATCAAAAGATGTAAACTAGATATCAGCACTTTGAATCCAAAATGAACCTTTACTTACTGATCCACAAAACTTTAGGTACACTCACGTTCTTAAAACTATTTCAGATGGAGATTAAAAAATAATCCAGATGAGAGGACAAGGGGCAGTACTTAATAATTTGTCCAAAATTAACCCAGTAAACATTATACTGAGTTCAAATTCAAAATTATTCACAAGCGAAAAAACAGAGGCATATCACAATGAAAGCCCACCATATGCATATAGCACATATTGCACCATAATCTGCACTACAAAAGGGCCGATATACATAGAGTACTTACAGCAGCTTGCAACTTCTCAATTTCTTTTCCATGTTTCTGCAGCAGCTGCCGGTGAAAAGCCTGGTTCTCCTCAGCCATTTTAGCCCTCCTCTCACAAACCTGAGACTGCAGTCGTGAGAGTGTCTGCATGCATCGTAAGGTAGAAGCTGCTTGTTGTTTAACAGATTGCCCTTGTATCAAATTCTTCAATCTCACCAAACCCCTCAAGGCACGCAATGCTCTTCTTGCCTGAAAACCCCAGAATATAATTTTACGCAAATCTTATGTTACAAGTTATACAAAACTGTCTGTTCTTCTATAACTTTCCCCTGATGAAAGAACGGGCATCCATGAGATAAATCTGCTAATAGACTTTGACTATCATGCAATCGTAACAAATACACATTATTGCTGATAGTAAATAAACTTTGAGAAAATAAGACAGCGAGTTCATACCAAGTATCCTCGAAATGCTGTCTGAATTTTGATAGCTGCTTGTTCTTCCTTTGATTTCCCACGGTGACGACTGCCACTGGTGAGACGTACGACCTCTGCTGCAGCCCGAGCAGCAGCAACAGCAGCCTCTGCTGCAACAGCGGTGGCAAGAGCCACAGAATAAGCATGCCTGTTCTGCTCATTCTCCTCCTCGGTTAATTTAATATCATTTATACGAGGAACTGTAAATGATGCTTCTTCATTTGGCAAAGCTGTTTCCAAGTCATTGTGCTTGTCATATCCTCCTTTATTTGGCTTTTTATATTTTCAGAGGAAAAAAAAAAAGAAGTAGAAGAAGAAGAAGAAACAGATTAGAATCTATTCAGACTTCTGATTTCATAAGCAGTAATGTAATAGAAATGTTCTTCTTCTCTTGCCAAAGTCCAGATAATATATATATATATTTGAAACCTGATCTTTCTTGGGAGGAATGAGGGCTCTCTTAACTGCAGAAAACCAATTCCCTTTCCTCCCCATCTCCTAGTCACTGAAAGAAAAATAAAATTAGATTTCCAAGTCAAGCCAAGTAAGGAAGGATGAACAAACTCGTTTTAGAAATAAGAAGTAATAAAATTCATTTAAGTTTCACTGCACATTCAAATAAACCCTAATTAAAAAGAGAGAGGACTCCTTGCATCACATGTCAAGAGGAACCTGCCATAAAAACTTCAACTGAACCTCAAAATGGTAACTTTAAATTTTGGATAGGGTATGTCTATGAAGAAATATACTTCTTAGGATTAGATTTTGACTTTATTAATAATTAAAGAAAATCAAGTGAGAATCTTCAAATAGATCTAATGGTGGAGCTCTCCTTGCCATTTTGGAAAAAAAAATACGACCAACAAATTCTAGAAATCCATGTACAGTCCTGCTAATAAGATGCAGAATCTAATAAGAAAGCGTCACCCAACAGAGAAATACAAGAACTTACCGCCAATTGCAAAGAACCCAGAAAAAAATAATAATCATTCAACAAACCATACCACCATAACTTCAACATAAATTAACAGTCCCATTGATTAACATTGGACCAGAAACAGAAACCAATAAGAATCCTCCACCCTATAATAATAATAAGATAAAAAACAGGGCTTCCCACCAATTTATCAACGCAATGAACAGATAGCAAAGAACCCAGGAAAAAATAAATAAATATCATCTAACAAACCATCACACCATAATTTCAACAAAAATTAACAATTCCATTGATGAACAAAGAACCAGAAATAAACTAATAAGAATCCTCCACCCCATATTAATAATAAGAGAAAAAACAGGGCTTCCCGCCAGTTTATCAACGCAATGAACAATTGGCAAAGAACCCAGACAAAAAGAAAAATTCAATAAACCATCACACCAAATGAACAATTTCATGGATGGACAACGGACCAGAAACAGGAACTAATATGAAACTCCACCCCATATACCAATAATAACTTAATAAGAGAATAACCAGGCTTCCCGCCAATTTATAAAGGCAACGAAAGAATAGCAAATAACCCAGGAAAAAAAAAATAATTCAACAAACCATCACACCATAATTTCTACATAAACAAACGTTCCCGTTGATGAACAATGGACCAGAAACAGAAACTAATAAGAACCCCCCCCCCCCCCCCCAAAAAAAATCAAACAAGAGACTTCCCGCCAATTTCTCAACGTAACGAAAAACTGGCAAATAACTCAGATCATAACAATCCAGAAGAACCACAAAAACCAGGAAGAAAATGGAGAACTCTGAACGTCAGCATACAAAACAATGCACAAATGCATCAGAAGCAAGGATTCCATTCCAATACCTCAAGACGAAAATCCGTGATCTGAGGAAATCAAAGTATGTGTTTCTCTCCGCCGAGTAAGAACGATAGGAAATCCGCAGAAGTGGAAGACCTGCGTACCCGGTGAAGAGAGAAAAGGAAGGGGAGGGAGGAGGGACCAGATCGTTGGCCAGAACGAAGAAACTGAAATGGAACAAAATTAATATTTACAGCACAGAAAAAAGTGGACCCGACGACTGCGATTCCTATTTTTAACGATGATAGTTAAGAAATAATAGCGACAGAAAACGACATTACGATACAAACAGCCTCTCTGGCTTTCTCTCGGACCTGGTTTTACTTTTGAAAAGGGGATCAAAATAGAATGCTTAAAATATCTCTGCATCACTCAAATTTTAACTTAATTTTTACAATTTATTTTTATATAAGTTAGTTCTTATAATTTTTCAATATTTATAAAAAGAATTTATACTTAATATCCGTTTTTTTATCCATTTTTTAGCGTATATGGTAGTAATCCAAATCACATTACTAGTCAACTTCCACAAAATCACATCAAAATATAATGTATAAAAATACTATTTTTGCCCCTATTTTTATAATGTATAAAAATACTATCTTTTCATATGAAAGGAGGTTGGAACTTGGAAGTGTCCAGATTATTAAAATCAGAAAGAATTGAAATGTTAAAGGGCTTTTCTACAAATATTTCAAAATTGTAAAGATCAATTTAGACAAAAATAAATCATAGGAATTAGGTTTAAAATTGAATGAAACTATCGCACAAAAAACATGGTCTGTTTGTTTCTTGTTTTAAAAACATTTTTATTTTTAAAAATTTAAAAGAAAAACTTGTTTGAGACGTGATTTTAAAAAAATGAAAATTGTTCTTTAAAATTTGTTTTCAAAACAAAAAAAAAACATGTTTTAATTGTTTTCGAAAGCACGATTCTAAAAACTTCTAATAAAAACATGGCGACATTTAAGAAATTAAGCGAGCTCATTAATGGCATTCAAAAAATAAATAAATACTTTTTGTAGGGATCAAAAGCGTAGCTAAAATCTAAAAAAAAAAAATCATATTGCAATATGACTGCTATATCTATTTTTTTCCCTTTTTAATTTTTATTAAAAAAAGTGAGTTTTCTAATGAATTTTTGTGAAGTTATCGAATTTCATTTTTTTTTTCATTTTTATAGATTTTTTTGAATAATTTTTTGTTAAATCATTTTCTCAGTAAAAAAAAATTTAAATTATTGTGTAAATACATTCTTAATAATTTGTGTAGTTGAATAATAAATTTAGGTAACTTGTATTCTTTTTAAATATCATTATTAATTATTTCATTGTATTAAATTTGTCACAACATTAAGTAAATTTTTTTGAACCAAATAACTTTTAAATAATGTTTTTAAAAACAATTTTTCCAGACAATTTTTTTTGTTTTTCTAAGTTTTAAAATTATTTTCAAAAAAAATTATCCAAATAAATTTTTTATTTTTCTTATATTCAAAACTAGAGTCTAAAATAATTTTACAAAACTTGTTTTCAAAACCAAACAAAAATTAAAAATATAACCAAATAGAGCTTATATTTTAACCAAGCATAACAAAACATAGCGTATATTATAATAATAATAATAATAATAATAATAATAATAATAACAATAATAATAATGACAAGACTTTCTTTTTTCTCTTAGAGCTGCACTTTTTTATTAAAAAATTATTTTCTAACATTAAAAAATAGAATATACTAATTATTTATCAAAAAATAAATATAATTATATTTGTTAACGCAAATAATTCTATATATATTATGAACAATTTATTGATTTAGTTATTGATAGATTATAATTTTCTTAATTTATTCATTAAAAGATCAAGTTTTTAAATTAGTCTCTAAAATATTACATTTTCCTTAATTTGATTATTTTTACTTCTAAATCTTAAATTCTACCATTATTAAATTTCAAACCTTTCATTATTAAAAGTTATTTTGACAAAAACAAATATCGAATTAAAACAAATATAATATCCAATAATTCAATTAAAATATTTAATCTTTCAAAGATTAAATTAAAATAAATACAATTTTTTAAAAAATTAAAATATTATTTATATAATATAATAAATATTAAATTTATATTTGATTGATACAAACAACTTCGTTGCCTTTTTCTTAGTTTTGGAGCATTTAAATTTGCACTCTTTTTCTAAAGAGATAAACTAAAGCTTTTTCTTGCAATTGGAGCATCTTGATTCAATACCAAGGCTAATCAATAAGATACAACTTTTTTTTCTTTGGTAAACTTTGTTAGCAAAACAAACAAAACGTAAGAGCAAATTTTGTTACTGAAACAACATCCTTCAAACACAATCTTTCAATTGTCTATCATGAAATTAAATTCAGTACCAATAATCAATGATAAAAAAAAAACTTTATCAATATCAAATGGATTTAAATTCTACCATGTTCAAGAGTCTCACAAATAAAATTACTTAACAATTTTTACAGTCATATTAAAAATAATGTCACATTTCATATTTGATGTTAAAATTAATTTAATTATCTTTATTATCATGTTAAAGATTAAATTGCAGACTCATGTTGTATAGAAAATTAGCTAATTTGACATGAAGTAAACTAAATGTGGATTTAGGTTATATATATTGATATGTCAAGAAAGTTGAGTGTAGTATTTGAAACTAGCAAAAAATTAAATGTAATTTAGCCATACTTCAGAAGGCAGTTAATGTAATTTACCCTAAATAATTTGACAAAAATCAAACTTTGTAATGTTTCTACAACATATATTAAATTATAAGAAAAATCAAGTGTAATATTTATAACTAGAAGGATATTAAGTGTAATTTATTCTAATCTTAAAGAAAATTATTTAATTTATTTTTTGGATAATAAATGAATAAAATATTTTAAATTGTACATTAATGTCACTTGACCAACTCATAATCCTAATTAAATACATCCCTAGTTCCTTGTCCACCTTATAATCATGCTTACTAGTTAGACACTTCTCATTGATCATGCCAGTGGGCCCTCCAATACAAACTTAAATAGGGGTAACATCATATCATCATCACTCTGTTAATGTCGAAATCATGAACACCACCTAACTATACAAGTATCTTTTATGTTTTGGTCAATTAATGGAAAACAATTTAAGGTCCTACTAGAGTATTGGGTGTTGAGTACTACTGCCTCTAATATTTAGCCACATGGATTATTAATCCATGTCATCTTATAACAGAAAAACAGTGATAATACTTATTAAATTAATGTTACAAATAAACTTTAAGTCTAATTTTTTATATATTTATTATCAAATTTTTTTAATTAGAATATTCATAATAATGTAGTTCTCCAATCAGTATATAATTTTTAAAAAATAATTTTCTTTTACAATTCATTTTTAGATGACTTTTTTCAAAAGAAAAAATTTTTACACAAGTTATGTTTCTATTGAATAACTTGATATGAAAGATATATAGAACTTTATATAAATTTTGTCTTTCTTGATTTCTGTATATAAAACGAAGTGACATAGAAGAGGTAAAATTTATGTAAAAAATAAAAAGGCTGATAAATCTATAATATTTTAATGACTGATAAAATTTTATATATTAATATTTTTTAAAATAAAATTTTGAATTTTTTCAATGTCCTTCAAATTATAAAAAAAATATAAAAACAACAATAAGTAAGGTTATGTGTAAATTGAATGTAGCTTAAATTGAAATTTATATTAACTGAAAATTATAATAAAATTAAAAATAATAACAAATATAAATGTTGATTGATTTATTGAATAAAAATTTTATTTAATTAATAAAACTAAAGAGACAATTAATCTCTTCTTCTTATAATTGTGATCAATTTATATCAAAAATAGTTATGGAGTACAACAAGTGAAAACTTAAAATCGACACTAGCTAGAATGAAAAATTAAAAGAAAAATAAAACAGAGAAGATTATAAGGGTGCCGAAATGAAATATATTAACTGAGTTCTTTTTAAATTTAGATATATTTTTCTGTCAAATTGATCCAATATGTGTTAAACAGTGAAATGGAATAATAGTACAAATGGCTTACTTAAAGGAGCTGTAGCATTATAGATTGAGGGGGCATTATTTTAATTTACTGTTTTGAGAAAAAAAATATTTTATTTTCATGAACTTTATTTAATATGTAAAAAATTCTTATAAACTTTAAAATTCGATAATGAATTCTTATAAATTTTTCAATGCATACAATTTATTTTTTTTATTAAAAAATTTATAAATCAATCTTACAGTCAACGTCAAATCAATAAAAAAAATGCTACGTCAACTTTTACATAGACTCATTAATTATCCCAAACTCATATTCACTATTATATCAGAATAAGAACACTACAAAAAAAAACTAATTAACTTGTTACAGATTAATTATTAAACTTGTTTTTTTTTTTTGGGTAATTTTTGTGATTTATTCTCCCAGTCATTCCTCACTGGATTCAAGAAAATAAGTAAACGAGTGAAGATTATTAGCCATATTTGTCTCAGTGGTGTTGCTCTACATCTAGTTGTTGAGGATCTCATCGGAGAAGGCGAAAGGCTTATCGGAGGACGACAATCAGCGCTGAAATCACACATTTCGGAGAAATCAGAGTTCAGAAGATTAGACAAACAGAGCTCACCCACGTTGAAATGCACCAGCAAATATGACGTCATTGTACATGATATCATCTCTTTCTCATTGCTCTCTCTAGAGGACAAGATCCCATTGCTGTCGTACGAGGCATTGAGTCCCACCGTTTGGTCACTGATTGTGTCATTTGCAGTAGGAGGACGCAGCAATGGCTCATCACTTTCGGTATTTCTGAATTCTCGCGTTGGTCTTCTTCATCGTCGCTGCTAGATTCTCCATCATTTTCATGGTTGATTTGGATTTCTTTGAGGATTTTGAGTTTCTCACGCTCTTCATTGCTTAGAAATCGACCGGTGCAAAAGGGTCCTCGGGGTGGAATGAGGTGGGGGTTGTTAAGAGTGAGACGAAGATGATGATTTGAAGGTGAACTTGGTGTCTCTGGGTCTGGGGGAAAGTAAGAAGTGGGTATTTGGAGATAGGAGTTGAAAGAGGAAAGGGAAGCCGATGCTGAGGTCTAAGGCGGCCTATCACATTTAAAGAGCCATAGACCAGCATCACGTGACCCACATGTGTTGTGCTCCCATCGTCTTCAACATTATCCTTGAAGCCAAGCCAGACGAACGTCGGAATATTGAATCTCCGTTGAAGATATTCACTGAAGGGCGCCACCCTCGCCAGTGTTGCTTGAGCAGATCGAGGCGCTCGGGTTCCACGTCATGCACAAGTACAGGCTGACGGAGGCAACCAAATCGGCCTTTTACGTGCAAGTGGCAGAGGGAGTGGAGTGAGCTTGGGAGGGGCCAGCAAGCCGCGATGAAGGCCAGTCACGGAATTGGTATTCTAACTGTAATATCAAATTAACGACATTATGATTTTTATAACGATAATTGTTATTATTTTAATAATATTATTTTATAACATTATTTTAATAAAATTATTTTGATCATTCTTAATTTTTTCATATTTAATTGAGTTCTTTGAATGTTATTTATGGAAGTATTCTTAGTTAAGTGTTAAGGAAAGTAAAGTTAGAGAAAATACTTCGGAAAGTGGAAATAGTATTAAGGGACGAAGGTGAGAGACAGTAGTTATGAGGCATTGAGGGTGCTGGATATTTATAGAGTCTGAAGAGAGACTAAAATGAAATAAGGAATTAGGATGACAACTAAAGCATGGGAAATGACCAAATTAGGAATATTACGAATTTGCCACTACTAAGGTTAATTGGGGCTTAAGCAGAGGGTAAAATAGTAATTTCACCCTAAGATGGTATATATAAGTGACCCTACCTCTTTTTTCTCAATTTTCTCACTTTTTTTTATCTTTCTCTCTCCCTCTCCTCACTCTCTCTTCTCTCTTTCTCTCCACCTTCTTCACCCAAAACCACTGGCCGAGCTCCGAGGAGTGGTTCTCTAGTGGCGGGGTGAGTCTCCGATGACCAATCAATGCAAGGAAAGTAAGGAATCAATATAGGAATTCTGATTTTTTGAACTTTTTCCTATTTTTGAATTTTAGGGCATTTTGGGTAGATTTGAGGATTGAGGCTTGGTTTCTTAATTAATATTGGAGATTTTGGTGTCTAAATTCTCTTTGGACACCAAGTATGCAAACCCATGTAAGAAATCATGAGAAACGGTGAAAATTTGGCTAGAGCTGAGTCAAAACCGAGAGGAAATCACCTGGGTCACGATCGTGGCACCCAAGCACCATGCATGTTGATGTCAGGCTGCAATATTCAACTGGACCTTTCTTCAAATTGTCATAACTCGTTTATTCGAATTTCATTTTTAGCAAACTTTATATCGTTGGAAAGTTCTTTGAGTATAGTTTTCAATTGTGTAAGTTTTGTTTGAAAAATATTTATCAGTTAAGAATTATGACCAAATGAGTGAGAAAATGTCAGAATTAGTGGCAAGAATTTTCTTTATTTTATTATTTATTGACTTTAGTTGATTCTAGATGACTTAGGAGGTGCATTGGCTTTATTTCTCGAGAACTATTTCACAGTAAACCTTGTCGGCATCAAGGTGAGTGAGTGACCTTGCTAACTGAGTTGTTATTTAAAATTACTCAAGTACAATATAAATGTCACTCATACCTGATTGAATTTAGATTATTAAATTTCCTAGTTAATGATATAATGATATTAATTAGATTATGAAATTTCTTATGATGTTGGGGGAAATATAATGAGTTATTTGGGAATAGTAAACTGGTAGTTATATTATATACAGTGATGATTATGATTTGAGAAGTTATTATGTAAATGTGTTGTGAATAACAAACTGATTGTTATTTGTGATATATTGCATTTGTGTGAATGCATTACATATGGAAAAGAAGACTACATGGGAATGTAAAGCCACGAGAGTAGGAAAGAGATTTATGTGAGAATGTAGACCCATTGAAGATAACCGATTAGTAAATCCATGGAGGAGGACATTTGTGTAGATGAACATCATAAATTAAGTCCAGAGGAAGATAGACCTCTAACACAAATAGTATTGAGATTTAGACTCAATACAGTATAAGTGAGAATGTAGACTCACGAGGGGAAAGACATGTCATTGATTGCATAATCATACTTTGTGTGTGTAAATTATTTATGTTTGTACATGCTTTGATGTTAAACTAGAGTGTTAAATGTGATTTAATGAGGATTGTGAGAGTGTGGACTAAGGAAATAGCACGTTACACTTACATAATCAGATACCCTTGTGTATGTGTATCTGTACATGTCTGTACGTGCTAGAGGTGTTTATTTAAATTATGGTAGTGATTATAGTATTTATACTTGTACCTTATTTTATTGCATAGTCATCTACTAACTGAGTTTTGATGAACTTACACCCTCTATAGTTACATTTTTTAGATATAGCAGTTGAGAAGGATGGGAAACCGCTGGAGTTTAGCGACTTAGAGATGTACTCTATTTTGTTGGAGGATTCGTAATGAACCAATTTTTGGGCTAAATACCAAGAGGAATGCTCTGTGATTTTATAAGTCACCTAGGTCATATTGTGTCTTAGGGATTTTATTAATTGGCTGCAATTTGCTTTGTATTTTTACTATTTATATTTTCCCGATGTTATGGAAAGTAAGAAAAGGCATTATGTAAATTTATTCTTTTTTGTAAATTTATATTTCGCATGGTTGTAAATATTATGATTGTCCAAAAAAATTATTCGCTACCACTGAGGTACACCCTAAGATTTACATTAATTCAAGTGCCCAATCTCAGAGGCGTGACACTAATGATGGCGAATGTGGATGTGAAGGACAGGAGGACGATGGAGAGTGTGACTAGAGGCGAAGCAACACTGTTTTGTCGATGATTCTTATCTTTAACTTTCTTCGCTAAATTGGTCAGGTAATCCATGAGTATGGGTCTATGTTAATTAATGGATCATATGGAAGCTAACGTAGCATTTTATATCATATTAACAGTTTATATAGCCTTTTTTTGTTAACTTAGCATTAACCATTAAGTTGACTAACAGATTTTTTAACAAAAGGGATAAATTGCATACATTGAAAAGTTCATGGGAGTTTATTATCAAGTTTATAGTTCATATGATTTTTCTGCACATTAGATAAAGTTTATGAGAATAAAATGTATTTTTTTTCTTTTTTAAAAAAAAATTAAATGTCTGAATTTGAATAAAGAATAAAGATAGTATTTAATTAAATATTAACAAATCAAATTTTTTTAAACCCAACTGAAATTCCTAAGCCGTACGATTAGGTTATCAGACTATCTTTTTCTCCACCAAAGCCTGAAACGAAAGCTGATATTTTGATCTGACTATTTCATATGCCAATCTCTTTGACTGACATTCCCTCTGATTCCATCCCATAGCCTAATCTTCTTGCGTTTTCCATTCGATTATTGAAGTGAAGCAGCGTTGTACCACGAGGCACTCCTTTCCCAAATTTTCTATCTTGCTCACATCTTCTAAGTTTTAAAATTATTCTCAAAACAAATTATTCAAACAGATTTTTTTTTAATTTTTCTATATTCAAAACTTGTTTTCAAAACCAATAAAAAAAATCATAAACATAACCAAATAGAGCTTATATTTTAACTAATAAGTAATTTATTGATTTAGTTCTTGAAATATTATAATTTTTTTGGTCATTAAGTATCTTAAATTAGTTCTTAAAATATTACATTTTTCTCAATTTGATCATTTTCATCCTAAAATATTAAAATCTACCACTATTAAACTTAAAAAGTTTTTATTGCTAAAAGTTATTTTGATAAAAATAAAGACTAAATCAAAACAAATACAACCTTATGATAACTAAATTGAAATATTTAATCTTTCAGATACTAAATTCAGAGAAATATAATTTTTTAAAAACTAAAATATTATTTATATAATATAATAAATATTAAATATATATTTTGATTAATAAAAACAACTTTGTTGTCTTTTTCTTAGTTTTGAATTTAATCTTCTAAGAAGATTAAAATTTGTAGAGGATTTAAATTTACACTCTTTTTCTAAAGAGATCAATTAATGCTTTTTCCATGCAATTGGAGCATCTTGATTCAATACCAAGGCTAATCAATAAAGCTAACATTTTTAGAGTTTACCATTGAAGACTCAACTTTCTTAAGGAAAATATAGCATAGTTTAAAAAAAATAATTTACATCAATTTCTTATAATATTTGATTAAATTACATGTAATATTTTTTCCAATTTCTACAACTATACTCGACTCTCCTTAATTTTATTTTATAGTTGAAATTAAATTTTAACACAAGGTATTTTCTCTGAAATAATATTTTTTTTACTTTCATATTAAAAATAAAGTCACATTTCATATTTGACGTGAAAATTAATTTATTTATGTTTATTATCATGTTAAAAATTAAATTGCAGTCTCATGTAGTATACAAAATTAGCTAATTTGACATAGAGTAAATTAAATGTGGATTTATGTTATCTATATATATATATATATATATATTTATGTCGGGAGAGTTTATTGTAATATATGAAACTAGTGAGAAATTAAATGTAGTTTAGCCAGACTTCAGAAGGCAGTTAGCGTAATTTACCCTAATTAATTTGACAAAAATCAAACTTCGCAATGTTTCTACAACATATATTAAATTATAAGAAAAATCAAGTGTAATATTTTTAACTAGAAGGATATTGAGTGTAATTTATTCTAATGGGTCCTCCAGTCCAAACTTAAATTGGGGTAACATCATATCATCATCAATTTGTTAATGTCAAAATCATGAACACCATCTAACAAATATCTTTTAATTTTTGTCAATTTATGGAAAAACTTTAATGTCCTACCATAGTATTGGATGTTAAGTACTACTGCCTCTAATTTTTAGCCACTTGGATTGTTAATCTATGTCATCTTATAACAGGTAAAGGTAAACAGTATTAATACTTGTTAAATTATCGTTACAAATAAACTTAAGTGTCATTTTTTTATATATTTATTATCAAATTTTTTAATTAAAATATTTATAATTGTGTAATTTTTTTAATTAAAACATAATAAATGTATAGTCTTTAAAAGAAATTTTATATTTTTTACAATTTATTATTATATAACTGATGTTTCAAAAATAAATTTACACGTATTATATTTCTATTGAAGAATTTAATATGATATCTAAATAAAGCGACATAAAGAGGTAAAATTTATGTGAAAAAAAAGTTGATAAATCTATAATATTTTAATGACTGATAAACTTTTATATATCAATATTTTTCAAAATTAAATTTTGAACTATTTCAATGCCCTTAAAATTATAAAAAAATATAAAAATAACAAGGAGTAAGGTTATGTGTAAATTGAATGTAGATTAAACTGAATTTTATATTAACTGAAAATTATAAGAAAATTAAAAATAATAACAAATCTAAATGTTTATTGATTTATTGAATAAAAATTTTATTTAATCAATAAGACTAAAGAGACAATTAATCTCTTCTTCTTATAATTGTGATCAATTTATATTAAAAATAATTATGGAGTATAACAAGTGAAAACTTAAAATCTACACTAGCTAGAATGAAAAATTAAAAGAAAAATAAAACAGAGAAAATTATAAGGGTGCCGAAATGAAATATATTAATTGAGTTCTTTTTAAATTTAGATATGTGTTTCTGTCAAATTGATCCAATATGTGTTAAATGGTGACATGGAATAGTAGTACAAATGGCTTACTTAAAAGAAGCAGTAGCAGTAAAGATTGAGGGGGCATTATTTTTTTTTAAATTTAAATTTCTGAATTTGAATAAAGACAGTATTTAATTAAATCATAACAAATCCAATTTTTTTAAAACCCAACTCAAAAACATCCTAAGCCGCACGATATGATCAGACTATTCCTTTCCTACCATAAACCCTTCTCCATCAAAGAAGCCAGATTTGGATGCCCAAGGGTCCTTGAGGGAAGTTCCCTCAAAGATTAAATTTAGATCATTAGATGAGATTATCAAACAGTTCAGATTAATTTTACGTGTTTCTTCTTCTTTTTTTTTTAAATTGTATGATTAATTTTTAATAAATTTAATTTTATATTATTTTCATTTTTAAAAAGTTAATCATTCAATATTTTTAAAAGCCCGAAGCGGAAGATGAAATTTTGATCAGACTATTTCATACACCAATCCCTTTGATTGACATTCCCTCCAATTCCATCGCATAGGCTAAGGCCTGTTTGATAGCCCTTGGAACTAGGAATGGATGGATGAAATTCTAGTATTGTACATGTGTTCCCTTGATTGGTATGAGATGTGGCACAGTGAATGGATGGAATATGGAATTCCCGATTCCATATAAATTGTACAGATTTTTTTTCCTTCTCAGCTAACATGGAAAATCAGGTGAAATTTCCAAAATGCCCTCTAATTTATTCTTAATCCCAAAAATGCCCTCTGATTTGTGGTTCTCTCTGCTCTGTTTGCTGTCAAGACGATGAGAGACTTTAGAGAGAAGAGAAATTTGTGCCCTCTAAATATACATTGAACATTGAAAAGAAGAAGTATAAAAGTAATCTTTATATTACACAAAAATGAGAATCCAGAGAAAGGATGATGAGACTTTAGATTTAAAAAGAGAAATTTGAGAAGTTGGGATTATGGGGATGAAAAGTTGAGGGAAGATTGCTGTTGTCGAATATCCAATTTCGTCACTGATCTTCACTTGTCAAAGTGCGATGGCTTTATTGTCGTTGAGACCAGCTTCCCCACCTCACTCATCGACCTCTTCTTCAAGAATCGAAGCCAGTTCAAGAAGCCCAAGCCCAATAAATGAGCTCAGCCTTCTGTTCCTCCTCTCTTTCTGGCGACTGTAATGACAACGGTGTGGGAATGAGAGAAAGAGATCTGTGACAAGAATGATGTAGAAGTGAGGGAGAGAGATTTATGATGAGAACAATGTAGGAGTGAAGGAGAGAGATATGTGAACGGTGTGGGTTGCGGCTTGACAAGAATGGTGGCATGGAGAGATAAGGAAGATGGTTGATGGCATTGGGCAGCTGAGAAAGTGAGCTGTGGAGGTTGAGAGAGTGAGTGATAGTGAGGACGATGGTTGTGGAGGCTGATGGGAGATTGGGGCTGAACAATATTTTTTGTTTTTTCCTTTTCTCTTTTCTATTCCCTTTTTCTTTTCATTTTTTTATTTTCTTTCTATTTCCACTCTGTCCTAAGTACCAAAAGTACCTTAAGCTTCTTGCATTTTCCGTTCCTTTATTGAAGTGAAATAGCGCTGTTGTAATACTCGTTATATTTTAAAGTTATAAATGTTTACGAAATACAATAAATTTATTTTTGAGAAAATAATTCCCGTATATGTTTAATTTTTGTATGCTTGTTTATACATATTGTTGAAAATATAGATTTTTACTTATAGATTGCATAAATTGTGGGGGTATAATGGATGTTATGATATAAAATTTATCCTATGGGTAAAATATGGTTTGAGCATAAGAGGAAACTAGGAGAAAAATAATGTTTTATATAAGAAAATCCCCTTATGGACTAAAATGAAATGACTAAAGTGAAAAGAAACTTAAAAATTTATGAGAAAGGAAAATTTTCCTTTTAGTTCCTAATTGTAATCAATAATTCAGCCGCCTCGTGATTGTACAGTAAGTGCATAGTGCCAAACTGAATTATTAGCGCATAGTAAATTAAATTATTAGCATATAGTAAATTGAATATTTTATTAGTGCATAGTATTCTGAATTCTACTATAAATATGCTCTTTCATTTCACTTTTAAAATCATACCTTCAGTTTCTTTTCTTTTCTCTCTTCAAAATTTCTCTTGCTTCGATGTTAGAGCTCTGAAATTTTAGGTCTTTTTTCCTTAGCCTAAATCCAATATAAGGATACTATGCTCCTTTAAATTCTTGTAATTAATTAAAGGTTAAATTCTTAGTATGCTATATGGTTACAGCTTTAGCTGATACTTCACATAAAAAAAAATTATCTTCAACTACTTGAGAATTATTTTTTTATTATCGGAATATAATATAAAATTGTGAATAATACATGTCTAGGAAATGTTTGGTTTAAAAAAGACTTGATACTTGAAAGTGTTCATTGTGACCCACCTTCCTTTCTTGGTGTACTCTTTTATGGTTTATATTTACTATTCCCGGTATGAATGGTATCCATATGTATGAATGATATTTGTATGTACGAATAATATCCGTATGTATGAATAGTATCCATACACATAAATAATATCCATGAACATAAATAGTATTCATACGTATGAATAATGTGTTAAATTTTAATATTATATATATATATATATATATCCTATTTTGGATATGCATTAATCAATTATTAAAAATCATTAACATATTAACTATATTATTCTAATATATAGCCTTTAATATATGAATATTATAATTGGGCTTTTATATTGTGAGTGGCCCGTGATGGGTTGGGCCAATCACATAGCCTGTTGAGAAGTCCATGCTCTCATCTGATAATAAATAGACTGGCATCCCATTAATTAGTCCCGTGATGGGTTGGGCCAATCACATAGCCTGTTGAGAAGTCCATGCTCTCATCTGATAATAAATAGACTGGCATCCCATTAATTAGTTTAACCCTAGACAAAATACTTATCAGACAGAGAGTAGTACCACTCTCACATAACTCAAAATTTCCTCTGTTCTATTGATCGAGATGGATACCGCGATGATGTCAGGTACACCTTCTGTTCATCTCTTTTATATTCTGTTATTTAATATGCTGTAGTTTGTATCTACACTGATCTAGAATTATAAATTAATCCCTATTAATTCCTTCAATGGTATCAGAGGCTGGTTGTAGTACAAACTATGGCTATTAATTAGTAATTTAAATCTGATTTTCGCAATTCCCTAAACCCAAATTTTAAAACAAATTTCATTTGCCCTAATTTAGTAGGTTAATCTCAAAATTGTTTTAGGGCTTTGATTCAAAACATTTATACGAATCATATAAGTGAAAATCAGAGGGTTTGAACAACGGTTGAGGGAGATAAAAAATTTTCGTTTTCGTTTTTCCCTAAGTTTTTTCGATTTTGATTTCTCCCAAAACAACCTATGTTTTTCGAAATTAATTTGGGGTTTCTAATATGTGTTATTATTCGAACAACATACTCTGAAACGAGGGGTTTTCATTGAGGCCTTTGGGAGATCTAAGCTTTTTTTAAAATCGATTTTTCTCCCAAATTTTCGAAAATGGCTTCTCTAAAATCACCATCTATTTTCAAAATTGATTGAGGGCTTCACTTTTTCATGGGATTTCGAACAAAAGCCCTAAAGAAACACTATTTTTCGTGGCCATTTGAAGGAGATTGAACCGGGTCATGATCCGGGTCGCGCGACCCGGTTACAGGCCTGCCGGGTGAAGAAGAAGACCCCGCCTGGCGAAGCCCACGTGCGGGCCAGGCGCGTGTGGGAGCGTGGGCCCACTTACAGGCCTCGAATTTTTTTTTTATTTTTTTGGAAAATTAAATAATTAAATAATAGTATTTTTTGGTAATTTTTGAAAATTTTTTGGGACCCCTAAGTATTTTATTTCATTTAATCCGAGACTATTTTACTGTTTTAACTATCGTACTCTCGGATTTTTGGACTGAAATTTTTTGTGGTAGTTCCTCACTCTATTAACAACATCTAGGTATGTTGTACTCTCCTCAGTAAGATATCCTAGTGATGGAATTAATTTCAGTCCATATGAAAATTATTCCCTTTTATTATTTTTTGATTTTTCTGTTATTTATTCACCTTTTTTTCTTTTCTTTCCCTCATTAATAATTATTTATTCTGTCGAATATAATTGCCTTTTGTTTTGTATGATTGTGAACTCACCTATCGTGGGCACAGTTATGCAAAATCTTTGATTTAATTGATTAAAATTTTATTTATTTTATCTTTTTTTAATCATTATTATTAGTCTAATTTATTGCATTAATAATAATTATATCCTATTGGTATATTATTATTAATGTAATTTCTTATACAATACCATGTTAATCAATACCTCTATCAATTATTTTGAATACTCTATCGGCATTCAAAATTTAGATGATGATATGAGGTCTAAAGTATTGTATTATTATATTTCTTGTTTATTTTGGTTCGGGACCCTTAGGCGGGACCAGGTAGATAAGAAATTCTCTCTAATAGGCTTGATTGGCTATGCACACAGAAACATTTAATTCTGTTATAGCATAATGACATTATGCATATTAAATGTTTTCTTTTGTTGTTTTAATGCCAGCCTCCCTGCCTATGCAATTAACTTCTGTCAAAACACTAAATGGGACCAATTTTGAGGACTAGAAAGAATCTCTGGATTTGTATTTGGCCATCACTAATATGAACTTGGCCTTGAGAGAGGAAGAGCCCCTAGCTCTTACTGCTGAGTCCACTGTTGCTGAAAGGGCTTCTCGTGAAAAATGGGAGCACTCCAACAGGGTGTGTCTCATGGTGATGAAATATACCATGGAGAAGTCTATTAGACAGAGTATTCCAGAGAGCAAGAATGCTAAGGATTTTCTGAAGTCCTTTGGTGAGAAATTCACCACTTTTGATAAAGCTCAGAAGGGCCAGTATCTCTCTCTGATTGAGAAGACTAAATATGATGGTGTTAGTGGAGTTCGTGAGCACATCATGAAGTTAGTCCACTATTTTAATAAATTGAAGTCTCTCAAGGTTGATCTTGGTGAGAGCTATCTAATCTGGCAAGTACTGGAGTCACTCTCTTCTCATTTTGATGTTCTGAAAACCTCCTATAATACTCAGAAAACTGAATGGACGATTGATGAAATGATTGCCATTGTCTCTCAAGAAGAGGATTCCATAAAGAAAGGGAAAGCACACAGTGTTCAGTTTGCTGCTGCTTCTTCTTCTGGTGCTAAGTCTGAGAAAAGGAAATGTCACAAAGGAAAGTTTCAACGTGACAAGAAGAAAGGGAGAAAAGTTTCTCAACACTTAAAGCCAAAGAAGAATTTTTTCAAAGGAAACTGCAAATATTACAAAAAGTATGGCCACAAGGTGGATGACTGTTATACTCTCAAGAGGAAACTTGAGAAGCAAGGTACACTCCTATTTTGTATCTAATATGCTGTAGTTTGTATCTACATCGATCTAGGATTATAAATTAATCCCTATTAATTCCTTCATAATGATCATACGTATGAATAGTATTTTGTACAAAAGTAACTTTAACTTTCTCTATCTGATCTTCATGAAAATTTTCGTAGCAGAACCTGAAATCTAGTTACATGCTCTTCTTTGTAACAACTCAAAAAAGTGACTCAGATACAGAATTTATGTGAGTAGATGACCTTACTAATCGAGTTTATTTATTTTTATTCCAAGTATAATATAAATCTCACTTCATATCGTAATTAGAAATTTTAATTACATTTCCTATTTAGTGATGATAACTTGATAATGGAATTTATTGAGTAATTTAAGATTATTTTGATGAGAATTATAATTGAGAATGTAATTATGCATATGAAATGGTTGAGGGCTTGACCCAAGATACTCAATGCATGTAATTATACACATGGAATAGTTAAGAGCTTGATCCCCCAAGATATCAATGTATGTAATAGTTGTGGACATGAATACAACGAGAATTAAATCCCTAAACATAAATCAAATACAAAGGGTATAGAAACCCTACATATGAATATAATTGTTCTTATCGTGATAATGATTATGCTATTTGTAATTGTGACATATTTATTATTGCACGGTCATTTATTCACTGAGTTTTGATGAACTCACACTCTATATGATTATTTTTTAAATACAATGGATAAGGAAGAAAATCCGCAGGAGGATTGTAATCTTTGAAGATACTTTCCATGTTTGATTGGAGGATTTATGAATTTAAAAGTTTAAGAAATGCTTTGTAATCTTTATAGGTCATCTAGAGTTGAAAAGTTTTATCGTACCATAATATATTTGGCTTATGTTTATTGTTTTATTATGTTGAACTTTTCATATGTATATATGCAAAATTTCTTTCTTTAAAAATTTATGTTATGCATTAGTACTGATTAGAGATTTTATGGGATACCATGGAGGTACACTTTTGAGTTTATAGAATTACTCACATGCCCGGAATTGGGATATGATAATTTTGGTATCAAAGGACATTTTTTAGGTCCTTTATAGATTACAGAGCAAAATGTTCTTTGTGGGCACTTCCCCATTTTTGTGAGCCGCGGCATGACCATGAGATTAGGTTCCATAAAAGACCTTATAGAGTTTAGAGTCTTTTGTTTTTATAACTCATTCCTCGGTGGGTTAGTATAAGGTGATCTTGTTTGATCTGAGAAGTAATTGTTCTCTGTGTAGACTTTTGACTCTTCGATGTCAGAGGAATTCTCGAATCATAACAAGCATATGGGCTCAGGGAGGACCTTAATTCTACCGGTTAATATGCAAGACAACTTTTCTGATCATGCAGATAATTCACATGTTCTGAATGTTGAAAGCTCAACTGGTGGTCAGACAGAGGGAGCCGAAGTCGCTCCACAGATTGATGCCGCTGTTGTCATGCAATTGTTCAACTTGATAAATGATCGATTAGATCGTATAGAGGAAAGATAAAGAGAACAAGCAGCTCCTATTGATCCACCAAAGGTTTCTCTTGTTATTGAGACCAAACAGGCACCACCACTATCTCCTCATGCTAGAGAAGGCATAGTTAAAGACGTGAAAATGTTTGAGTTCCTGAAGATGATACTACCCAGTTAAAGGCTAGAGAAATCTCTGTTATTATATTCAAAATTCAAAACAATATATACTAATTTTTATAACAAATCTTATAATAAAAAAATATGCTATTATTTTACATAACTCATTTTAAATTATATAAAAATTTAAAAATTTTAATAACAAATCTTATAATATAAATTTCATTATTATTTATACTTAATAAAAATAAAATTTATATTAAAAAATAGTTATAAAAATATACTATGCATATTAAAATTATTTTTTCATATAAGATTTGAAAATTATATTTTTTAATAATAATTAATTTTTAATATAATTTAAAATGATTTGACATTATAATATAAAATTTTAATATATAAAATTTAATTATTACTAAAAATTATAATATCAAATCTTACATTAAAAAATAATTTTAATATGCACAGTATATTTTTATAATTATTTTACTTAATAAAAATAAAATTTATATTATAAGATTTGTTATTAAAATTTTTTAATTTTTATATAATTTAAAATGAGTTATATAAAATAATAGCATCTTTTCTTATTGTAAGATTTGTTATTGTTTTATAAGATATAATAATTAGTGTATATTGTTTTCAATTTTGAATACAGTAACAGAGGTTCTTATATATATATATTAAATTTTATAAAAAAAATATGTTAAATGTGTATCAGTGGCTAGATGGTAGAGAGCTATTCCTTCTTTCATCCAAGCCCAAGTTCAAATCATGTTGTACATGCGCTTATGTTTCATAGAAGTCTTTTACTTAGTTTTAAACTCCATGGGAGTTTTCTGCACATAGAGTAAACTTCATGGGGGCAAAATGCATTTTTCCCAATTAACATTAATTATTATTAATTAGTTAATAATAGATAATAAAAAAATAGTACTCCATCATTTGAAAAAAAATTGACAGTCATCAATTGTAATTCAAAGTATTTCAAATTCAATGTCTTTGAAAACAAAAATATTATGTTGATAAATAGATGCAAAAGTATTTTTAAGTCAATTTTTCATTTTTCATTTTAGATTATAATATAATGTATTATAATTTGAAAGAAAATATAATTCCTTTAATATAATGTCATTAATTTATCAAATTTATTAATTTACTTAATTTATTCATTTAAATTTATTTTATTATTCTTAATTTAATAACATACCTACAATTAATACCTAAGAGTAGAATTTTTTTTAGTCTGTTATATAGATTATTCATTTAAATTTATTCTATTGTATATAATAAATGTTGATTTACCAAAGGATAACATATTATATTTCAATATAAAAGTTTACCTATTTTATCAATTATATATCAATTATAGCAATTTACCTTAATTTTTTTAAATTATTTAATGTGATGTGATTAATTTTTTAAATTTATTAATTGACATAATTTATTAATTTAAATTTATTCTATTATATATAATTTAATGACCTACTGTTAATTAATGTTCTAGAGTGGAATTGTTTTAGTTTATTATATAGATAAGAATATGGAGGGTTCAAAGAAAATTGTTCTAGGATTTTTTTGGTGTACTTGCTGATTTTTTTGATTGTGTCTCTCTATATTCAGTATGCATGTTTATTTTCTCCTGTTTTAAATTATTTCTTTTCTCTTTATGTTGCTTCATATGATATGTGATATGTAATTAATGTTGCGTAAATTTTACCTTCCCTCTGGCAAAACTGAAGTTGTGATAGAACCCAAACCCTTCTTAATATAATATGAACGAGAGTGTAAAAGAAGGAGACGAATAGATTAATAGATTTGATAAGAGAAGAATGAAATACTGCTAATTATAATAACGTAGTCCGTAAGGAGAGGACCAAGCTCCCAGTACAATGATAATTGATAAACTTTGATACCCTCCTCTAGCTCCGACTGCTTTTATTTATAGACTATTGTTAGGCTAATCTACTTGACGTAATTTAAAAAGGATTATGACTAATAATTATAACTAGATAATGCAAATTAATTTAAATGACAAAACTGACTTAATAATGTTTATGTGACTACTTTAATAATAAATAAAATAGATGGTAATCTCCTGCTGTCCCTTATCTCTTGATTTCCACAAACTACTCTGCTACTGGATCTTTGACTAAGTCAAGTTCCATATAGGATGACTCAGCCATATCGCCTCTTTCTTCCCACGCTGTAGCTACCTTTTTCCCACGCTTCCGTTTTCTAGAATATGTCTTCAATCGTGGTAATGTATCAGTACATCCCCCGTGGAAGTTGGCCTTGTCTCTAAGGCTAAATGATGGAAATTGTTCAGTCAGCAAATCATATTCCTCCCAGCTTGCTCCTTCTATAGGGCGACCTTTCCATTGGATAAGTAGTTCAAGGATAGGAGTGCTTGATAGTTGGTTCCAGCGATGGCTTAAAACACTTTTTGGTTCTACTATGAGTTCCCATTCTGGACTAATAGGTAGGGGAGGAGGTGTAGCATTTGTAGATATACCTCTGGCAGGTCTTAAGAGAGACACATGGAAGATAGGATGGATTTTAGAACTTGTGGGAAGTTACAGTTCATAAGCTACTGGTCCTATCTTTCGTATAATAGTGTAAGGTCCAAAATAACGAGGAGATAGCTTTTCATATGCATGTTTGGCTAGGGATCTTTGTTTGTAAGGTTGAAGACGGACAAAGACCAGATCACCTACCTCATAGAACACATCACGGCGTTTGGCATCTGCTAAAGATTTCATGCGAGATTGTGCTTTTAATAGATTGGAGCGAAGAATCTGCAGCATATTTTCCCGAGCTATTAGTTGTTGTTCAAGTTCAGCTATCTTGGTTTCTCCTGGAATAAAAGGATGTAGAGAAGGTGGGTCTCGGCCGTACACAATCTGAAAAGGAGACATGTTGGCAGAAGAATGGAAACTAGTATTATATATTCAGCCCATGCCAAGAATTTGGACCATGCTTTTGGTTGCTCATGAGTGAAACATTGTAAGTAAGTCTCCACGCAATGGTTGACCACCTCTGTTTGACTATCAGATTAAGGATGGTAAAAGTTCCCATACGTAGTTGAGTGCAGCTGAGACGAAATAGCTCCTGCCAGAAAGAGCTAATAAAGATAACATCTCTGTCTGAAAGGATTGATCTAAGGAGACCATGAAGACGGACAATTTCTTTGCAGAAGAGGTTGGCCACTATTTTTGCTGTGTATGGATGAGAAAGTGCAATAAAATGTGCATATTTGCTGATTTTATCAACGACCACTAATATGGTATCGTACCGGATAATAACGGGAGACATGTGATGAAATCCATGGAAATATCCTCCCATATACGTTGCGGTATTGGTAAAGGTTGGAGCAAACCTGCTGGTGCCAAAGTTTGGTATTTGTTTTTCTGGCAGGTTAAACAATTTTGCACAAATTCCTTGACACGCTTCAAGGTTTTAAGGAACCCACCATGCCTACCAGTAGGCATATTGTGTGCTTCTGCCAATATTTCCTCCTTCAAAGATGATGTGTTTGAAATAACTAACCGAGATTTGTAGAAGAGATAGTTTGCAGACAATTGAAATCCAGAATTGTTTAATGTGTGTGCTGGTAACTGCTCTATGATTTGCCTTGTGTAGGAATGACTTTGTAGTTCTACTTGTAGTTTGCTATAATCCAATGGAATGGGTATTGCCAAGGCCATTAAACATGCATGCTGTGACCTCCTAGAAAATGCATCTGCACCTCTGTTTTCACTCCCCTTTTTATATAAGATTGTGAAATCAAAGGGAAGAAGTTTCAACAGTAAACATTGCTGCTCATTTGTAGATACCCGTTGTTCTAAAAGGAATTTCAAACTACAGTGATCAGTTTTAACATAGAAGTGCTTACCTAGTAAATAATGTTTCCACTTCTGAAGAGCAAGAACCAATGCTAGTAATTCCCGGTCATATGCTGATTTAATTCGATTGGAGAAACTAAGCCCTTTACTGAAGTAGGCTACTGGGTGTTCATGCTGTAATAAAATTGCGCCTATCCCTTCAGAGGAGGCATCGCATTCTACTGTAAAATCTTGTGAAAAATTCGGTAATTGTAGCACTGGTGCTGTCGTTAATGCATTTTTTAAAAGATTGAATGCCTCCTCTGCTTGTGGGGTCCAATTGAAGCCCTTTTTCTTGGTAAGCTTTGTTAATGGTCGAGCTATAGCCTCAATTTCTGACAAACCTTCTGTAGTAGCCAGTTAATCCCAAGAACCTTCGTAGTTCCTTAACACTGGATGGTACAGACTATTCTACTACTATTGAGATTTTTTCAGCGTCAACCGCCACTCCTTTAGAAGTAATTATATGGCCTAAAAATCCCATTTGTCGTCTTCCAAATGAACATTTTTTGGCATTTGCAAAAAAAGAATTGGAGGTGAGTAATTGAAGAGTAGTGCGCAAATGTTCCTGATGTAACTGCATATTCAGATTGTAGATGAAAATGTCATAAAAAAAGACAAGGATAAAATAACGAAGGAAGGCCGAAATAAGTCGTTGATTGCTGTTTGAAAAGTGGACGGGGCGTTCATGAGTCTGAAAGGCATCACAATGAATTTGTAGTGGCCTGAATGTGTGTGGAATGCTATCTTATGAATGTCAGGAGGATATATCCGAATCTGATGGTAGCCAGAATGTAAGTCAATTTTTGAAAACACAGTGGCCCCATATAGTTCGTCAATTAGCTCATCCACATTAGGAATAGGATACTTGTTAGGAATTGTACTTCTGTTCAATCCACGATAATCTATACAGAGTCACCAGGAATTATCTTTCTTCTTAACCAAAAGGACTGGGCTGGCAAAAGGGCTAGAGCTTAGCCTGATGAAGCCAGCGTTTAGTAATGTTGTTACTTGAGTCTCAATCTCTGTCTTTTGCTGATGCGGAAAGCAGTATGGGTGTAGGTTCGGGGGGGTACTATTTGGTAATAGAGGAATAGTATGATAATGAGACCTAAATGGAGGAAGTAAGGTGGGTTCTTGGAATATATAGGCAAACTCTTGAACCAACGTTTGTACTGATTGAAGGGTATCTTCAGATGTTTCAGTTGTCATATTTTGGAATGCTGCTTCATTGATTATGCCCAAACACATCCTTTGCAATTTGTAGCGCTTTCCGTTGATGTGAAAGACCATGAACATTTCACTCCAGTTTGCTTGCACAGTATGAAGGGATGCAAGCCATTTAATTCCAAGAACTAAATCTGCACCGCCAATTGTGAAAGGATAATAATCCTGAACAATAGTTAGGTTGGGTAATTTCACCTCGATATTTCGGCAAATTCGATTGCATCGTATGATTTCTCCGTTGCCAATTTGTACGCCGAAGGTGTCACACTGTTGCTCTGGAATAGACATCTCGACCACCAACTTCTCTAATATGAAGTTATGAGTAGATCTGCTATCAATGAGGATGATGACGCATCGAGTCCCCACCGCCCATTGCAGTTTCATCGTCGTTCTTGTAGATTTGCCAAGAATAGCGTGGAGGGAGATTTCAGCGATTTCGCCCTGCTCAGCATCTCCGCCCTTTTCACCTTCGATTTCCGGCGTCCTCTATGTTCTCGTAGCAACCGGTCAGTCCCATGACGGCGAATCCGGTGGTTTTGCATCGGTGGCTTGGGGCGTTTTTTTCGTTGCACCGAAAGCAAAGCCCTTTGGCCAATCGGTTTTGGCGCTGGGCATCCCATGTTTGCTAGTGCACTTGTGAGTTTCGAGTACCTGATACAGAGGTGGCATTGGTATTGTTAGTCGTGATGGATGGAGCATTATGTTGGGCTGTGCGATTGGTATAAGTGGGCCGATAATTGGAGCCCATTGTAGTTCCTCAGGTGTCGCGAGAAGAGCCCAATTTGGACTCATATTCTAGGGCCAGGCTCATAGCCTGATATATGGACCGGGGCTTTTGGATTCGGACATCCCTTTTCAATTCCTCTTTGAGTCCATTCAGGAATACTCCCAACAAACAGTGGTGTGTGCAATTAGTGACACGCACTGATCTTTTTGCAAACTCCAGCCTATACTCCTGTACTGTCCCTGTTTGTTTGATGTTACATAAATATTCATCTGGATATTGGAATTCTGCTGGTCCATAACTCTCCTGCAAGGCTTTGACTAATTCTTCCCACTCTAACAAAGTTCGTTCACGGTTAATCTAAGCAAATAGATCTAGCGCATCACCTTCAAGATACATAGTTGCAATATCTATTTTAAGTTCTTTTGGGATTTGATAATACCTAAAATATTTTTTAGCTTTCAAAATCCATCCACGTGGGTCGCCACCCTCAAATTTAGGAAACTCCATTTTGTGTATGGTCGGCGTGAAGGGTTCTTATTCCACCAAGGCGGATCCATATCTTCATCAGTTACCTCTTCCCAATGAGATTTTGCTTGATGTCGTTGGCCAGAATTTGTTTCTGTGGTTTTGCTTTTTGTCTGGTGTTTGTTCTGGCTGCAGTGGTTGATTAATTTTAGCCTTCAATGCAGCGATGTCGGCTACTTGAATATCAATAGCTTCAAGACTTGAGGTGATAGAGTTTAACTATTGTGTGATTGGGTCAAGTGGAGGAACATTGTTCTGATTTGAAGGTAGGTTACTAGACTCATTATGAACGGGTGTTTACCATGTTTGAAGAACAGGCTCTGATACCAAATGATAGAACTCAAACCTTTCTTAATATAATATGAACGAGAATGTAAAAGAAGGAGATGAATAGATCAATAGATTTGATAATAGAAGAATGAAATACTACTAATTATAATAACGTAGTCCGTATGGAGAGGACCAAGCTCCCAGTAAAATGATAATTGATAAACTTTGATACCCTCCTCTAGCTCAGACTGCTTTTATTTATAGACTATTGTTAGGCTAATCTACTTGACGTAATTTAAAAAGGATTATGACTAATAATTATAACTAGATAATGCAAATTAATTTAAATGACAAAACTGACTTAATAATGTTTATCTGACAACTTTAATAATAAATAAAATAGATGCTAATCTCTTGCTGTCCCTTATCCCTTGATTTCCGCAAACTACTCTGCTACTGGATCTTTGACTAATTCAAGTTCCATATAGGATGACTCCCATATCGCCTCTTTCTTCCCACGTTGTAGCCGCCTTTTTCCCACGCTTCCGTTTTCTGGGATATGTCTTCATGATGGTAATGTATCAAGTTGTTTGTTCACTGGAAGGTTGTATTACAATATTGTTCCATGGTTAATGTATTCACTTGGTCTTTACTCTTTTGAGCTAATGTATTTTATTTTTCTGCATTTCCTTGTTTCTTCCTCATAGGAGGATTTCTTATCCTCCCAAATACTCTTCTTTCTCTTAATGAATCTTTGCATGGCTGATGATGACAGAAATCATTTGGTTAGTTAGAACATGAGTTCTACAAATATAGCCCCAATGATTAGTGGTAGCTGTGAAATGGACTGATCGGTACTTTTGTTAGAATGCCCCACTGATTTGAATTTGCTAGCGTTTAAATGACTTTTCTTATTTTATTTTCTCATCTAGTCTACGAGCACTATTAAATGCCTCATGCTAATTTCAGCTTCTTTGTTCAATGTCAATATCTTTGTTTGACTAGAATTACTTAATAAGATTAAATTGAACCATCTGGTGCATGGTCTGTCTTTTTGACATTCTTGTGGTCTTACTTGAGGAGTACTCTATTCCTCCTGCTGCTCAATATGGTTTAAGAGAATACTTCCCTTAATCATTGTTTGGCTTGCTGATCTCATTCATAGCTGAAAACACATTTCCTCTTGCTCTCAATGACAATTTTTTCTCAATATCACTTTGGTGGTGAATGAAAAATCAAAATAAAAGTTGTTATTGCTTTGTAATCGGTGGAGATAGAGCATCCAATTTGGAAAATTACATTTATTTCTGACAGTTTGATTATCATTTATTGCAACATGTTAATGTTTATATCAATAATGAAGCTCGTGGGAGCTTAATTGATGCGTAATGGTTCTTATTTGCCTGTTCTCCTTGCTAGGAAATTCCTGTTTTCATTGTATAGTTTATTATAGAGGAAAAAAAATACTTTGATCCCTTAAAACATAAGTTAGCTTTCAATTTCATCCTACACAATTTCTTTTTTATTAAGTCCCTTAGTCGCTAAAATGTTTTCATTATCGTCTTTCATCTTATATCATCTACAATTTAACACCAAACTTAACCGGTTGTTCACCTGCAGTGAGCGAATTGAGGTATGAGTTAACACTTAAAAAGGCTAGCTAGGTCATAATTTTTCAAGGCAACAATTGTAGATGTTGTAATACTTTTTGCTTTAGCGATTTCATAATTTACATCAAGCATTTTGTGAATATTTTAATGGTTGGCACAATGAGGGATTAATTTGATAATAATTTCATTCGTGAATAAATCAATGATCATTTTGAGAATTTCACATTGATGGGAAACCAAACTAAGAAAACTCCCATGTGTGATTGGGAGGGACCAAAATTGAATTTTATTAAATTAATATGGCACTCAACGTCGTCCATCAATGTTTAACAGTACACAGCACACTTTGTTAAGTTATTAAACAGTTAGTTAATAGAGGGACCAATTTGATAATAGTCTCAACTCTGGAAGACTCTTTTGAGAATAAATATCTACAAGGGAATCAATTGAAGAAGAATCTTATCCATGGAGACGAGAAAGTATTTTAGTTGATTAAGAAGACACAGCATATATTGACCATTTATAACTTTGAAAAAATGGATACGTTTGACATGCTATAATTTTGAAATTTTGACACTGTCATTTCACTTCGCATTACTAAATTTATTGCCTTTATATATTAACTCTACACCCAATTTTATCTATAAAAATGCAATACAAAATATATATACACAATAAACAAAATTGAAAAACTACATCTTATTTAATCATTTTATATTATGGAGAAATATATTACAAAGACTTTCAATTTTCTAATTATAAACAGTGAATCTGAACATTTTTTTATTATTCTAGTATATCTAGAAATTTAGTGTTCATTTCTTAAATTTCACATCCCTAATAAAATATCATTATTATACTAAATAGAAATACCAAGATCAAGATGACCCTAAAAAAATAAATATAACTTCAGGGAAACATTTGGCAAACTCTAAACTTGCTCTATTATCTAATAATCTTGAAGCTTTATGCCTAGAAAAAATACACTCTTTATAATAGTGCTGATGTGCTCCATAATAGGCATCAAATTAATAATCATTTTTTTCGTTTGAAATAAAAAACAGAAATAATAAAAATTCTAGTTGAATCTATGAATTAATAAATTAGGATGATTTTATTAACATAATAGTATCTACGCAGAGTTCGTGGGTGACACGTTCTCTAAGATACTTCATGGCACTAGGATTTTTTTTTTTAGTTGCAATATTTACGTGTGGGAGAATTAAATCACAAACAAATAATGTATTTTTTAGAGTAAATTATTAATTTGATCTCTAAACTATATTTCAATTTAATTTTTTAAAAGACCAAATGTTTTAATTAATTTGTATCAAAATAACTATAAAAAAGAACAAAATTAAAATACATAATTTTATAAATTAAATTGAGATATTTAATTTTTTAATGATCAAATTCTGACAATCATATATTTTAAAGACTAAATCAATTATTTATTCTATTTTCTAAGCTTGGAGCCACGTGAAGCCACTCTCCATCACATGCTTATGGAATAAATGCAAGACCCAACTAGTTTATCCATTTAATTAATTAATATAGTATGCCTTTTTTATTCTTTTATCACAAGTTATCCATTTAATGTATTTTTTTATTCTTTTATCACAAGTTATCTTTCATTAAAAGATTATCAAAAAAAAAATCTATCACTGAAAGCAAGTTTTTTATTCTTTTATCACGAGTTATCTTTCAGTAAAAGCAATTTTATCACAAGTTATCCATTTAATGTATTTTTTTTAATCACAAGTTATCTTCCACTAAAAGATTATAAAAAAAAAAAATCTTTAAACAATTTTATTTGAGATACTATTAAACATTAAATATAGGCATATTTTTAACAAGAATTTGAACCTGTGTTCATTATTTTATAAAAGACTAACTTTTTTTTATTAGACCAAACTTTCATATTTGTCTGACTAATAAATTTCTTGCCCATTTACGCGTACTTCATTAGACTAGCCCGCTTTAGTTTAGAACTACTATTTATTGTATTTGGGCTATCAAAAAAGATAGACCAAAAGTAAAAATAAAATAAAACTATTGAGACAATGCTTGTTTGGTTATGCATTAGACAATTGTGAACGGGCGGTGACTATGATCAACGTTGTTTTGTGCAAAAAAGAATCTGTTGCAGCCACGTTTGAAGTTCCCAAATCGTGGTTTAGGCCAATGCAATCCCAAGAAGCTTCTCCGGCCATTTAAACCACGTTGTGTCTCCAACGTGACTTTCCCGCTGCATTTTTTCCAAAAAACAAGGGATGGGCGTTGGACACTAGAATGTGTGTTATTGGAGGAGGCATGGAGTGACCAACAAAACTGCAAAACAGAGGCACGAGTGATGGCTGTGAATGTGATGGGGAAATGTGTATACCAATTCAAGATGAGATACTGCGTCTGTGAGTTTAATTCCACTTGGGCACTCTTTTTAATAAACAATGTTTTAAAACTTGAACAGGTTATTGAACCGATGTCTCCATCAATTCAAGGTTTAATGATCAGACCGTGGTTTAACTGGTGATATTTAAAAAATATTAAAAAAATAAAATATATAATTAAAAATATTAAAATACAAAATTTGTAAAAAGAAAATACATATTTATATATTTTTGAGTAAATAATTTTTTTATAATATTTTAAAATTATACTTTTATTTTTTATTTTTAAAATATATAATTTTTTATAATTATTTAAAAAAAAGAGTAAGCCTTCCTATTCCCAATGTTTTCTTTTACACTTCCCCACATTTTTCTTCCCGGTGTATCTACTTTTTGCTACCTTCAGTCAGTGTATCACGTGTCTTCCTCCTTTCCCAAACCGACTTCCTCCCTTCATTGTTATGCCTTCCTCCTTCCCAAACAACACAGCACAACACACACCACATGCACACCAAGCACACTGCAGACAGAGACCACAGCACTGCACCACAAAGACAAACGTGCATCCTCTGCCAATTACGCAGCACCACACACACTTTGACTTATGTTCTGTTTTTTCTTCTTCTTCTCTGGCTCTTATCTTCTTTTCCCTTCTTTTACTTCAGTTCTTCTCCAGTCATTCAAAGGAAAAAAAAATTCAAGAACCAGGGGAACCGGCCACCCAACCGATTCACCTAATTTTATCGGTTTAGAACCGATTTGACCGGTTCCGTACTGGTTTAGTATTAAAACAGTTTTTTTCTTAAATCAGATTGGACCCTTGGTCGGTCATCAGTCTAACCTGTCAGATCAACCAGTCCAGTTCGATTCTATAATCATTACTAATAAGTGTTTTCAAGTCGCTCCTCGATGTTTTAAATTGGACTTTGAATAAAAAGTCCCTTAACTTTTCTGTTATTATCTTTGCCTCCATTTGGAAAATTTAGAAATTGAACTCTTTAATTTTTTTTAAAATTTTTTATTTTTTATTTTTGATTTTTTAAATTAAAAATTACTTTAATGAGTAATTAGTGAATAATTTGTAATATTGACAAAAAAATAAAAAAGAATTACATTTTATTAAAACATTGATATAATTTATTATTAAAAAATTAACTATAAATTTCATGTTTTTTTTTTATAATTACACATTCAAAAATTCATTTGTAAATTAGCATCAAAATATAAATCACAGTTATAGTTTGTTTTAAACCACATTTATTTAATTGATTTCTAAACATAAATCACGTTTACCCAAATTTAAATTTACCCAAATTACATTCTGCAAATCATAATTTATCTAAATTACATTTGTCCAATGATTTTTCAAATATACATACAGTGGAACAAGATCTTCAATTCCAAACCAAGGCTTACATACTTGTATTATTTTTTTGGTTGAAATACTAGTATTCTTCAAGATTTATTAAACTCAAATTAATTTGGTTTAAATTGAGTTAGATAAAAAAAAATGTTGTAATGCTATTACAATTTTAATTTTTTTATTCATAAAATTTGAATTTAAAACTCAAGAAAATCTAATATTAATTTACTTGAAGAAGCGTTGATTACATACTTGTATAGTAATAAATATTGAGTATTATTGATATTTATATTTATCACGTAATTTAATATAGTTTTCAGTGATATTGAATACAAGTTATCTGATTTAATTTTTTTGAAGCATTTATAATCAACAGTTTAATTTTTTAACTTTTGAAAAAAGTTGTTCTCGTGACCAAATTGCATAAAAGAATATCATAATCTAATAATTCGAGTGATTCTCCTTAATTCATAACAATATTGTATCAAAACCAAAATTTCAGTGACAAAAATAATATTTTTGACAACAAACCAAAATTTAAAAAATGAAATAAATAATTTGGATCTAAAAATGAAACTGAGAAAGAAGACATAATAAAATTTATTTTATCTGAGTTTTTTTTATATAATTTTATATTTTTAATCAATTTATTAAATAAAATCCATCCATATAAATAGGGAATGGCAATAGTGATATGTTTTCAAAGATTCCCGCATTCTGATTTGTTTTCTGTGGGGATGAAATAGGGAAAAAATTCCCTTGAAGACAACCCAGCGAAAATTCGGTCTTTGAATGACTTTTTAGTAATTTTATTAAATTTATTAAAATACTTTTAATATATATATATATATATATATATATATAATATTTATTTAATATATTTAAATAATTTTATAATTAAAATAGTTTAATTGAAAAAAGAACCCTAAAGTGTATTCCCTAATTCTTAAATCTCTAGACTCCATCCCCTGCTTCAGCCTTCAACTTCGTCGAGTCATAGTCATTGCTTTAGCTTCTCATCAATATTCGTTGTCTCCATCACACAACTCTTTCCATCACTATCTATCTGTCTTTGTTTCAGTTGTCTCACCGTCGTCTTCATTTCTGACTCCATCGTCTCTATCTGCAACTAAACAAGGGGTGAGTATTACTACCACTGCTTTCACCATTTCCGTCTCCATTATCTCCATTGTCTTTGTCTCCATCTTTCATTTTTTCATATTTTCAAAAAAAATTTGGACCCCATGTGGAATCAGGGGGAGTCGAGTATCAAGGATAAGGGACAAATTTTTCCCATGGCATGGATCAAAGACGAGGAAAGGGTAGAGAGTGGAAGCAGTGACAGGGGAGCAAGAGCGGGGAGACTACTTTGTTGCCATTCCTAATGATATAAATGTCTATTTTGAAACTTTAAGAATAAAAAAGCAAACAATAATATAATTTACCATTTTTACCTTTATATTGGGTTCTTTCTTCAAGAGCTCGTTTTGTAGCCCTCTCTCTTAGGGATGATAATGGAAAAGGGGAATTTGGGGATCCTGCGAGTAGCACTGGTAAAACAGTCTCGTATTTGAACGTGCATGGGCATCAATATTTTGGCTTGTGGGCTAAACAGGTGGAGCCTGTAGGACCCATGGGCCCCACTTTTTTTTTTAGTTTTAATTTTTTAAAAAAAAATCCTTCCTTTCCTAAATTGGCAAATCCTGACCAGCCCAAGAAAGCTCGCCCCAGCGCCCAGTGTGTGATGTCTTAACGTGTGGTCCAATTCTCTGCTGCCCTTGCCCTAAGAATAGATCATCAGTAATTCAGTTTCAGTGACTCAGTGGTTTTCTTTCCTTTCTTTCCTTCAGCCTTTCCCTTTCCTTCCCTTCCTTGAGTCGTCAGCTGGTCACCCCTCACTCCCTCAACCCTCAGTCCTCAGACTCATTGGCCAGTGGCCGCTACTCAATGATCGTCTCTCAACTCTCATTCTTCACCCTTCTCTGTTCTCTCATCTCTTGACTCTCGTGCTTGTGCGGCGTCACGACGTCAATTTGGTGCCGCACTGCCTTAGTGCCAACCGGAGGATCTACTTCATAATACCGGAGCTGCAGCGACTATTCTCACTGACAGGTACTTGGCTCTATTTGGCTCTGTTTCTTGTGTTCATCGAATGAATATTGTCATATATTTGCTTCTTTATTCAATTATTGTACTAAAATTTTTGGGGTTTTAATGGTTGATTTGTGAATGGAACACAATATTATGTTTTTTTTTTGTGAATGGGTGTGTGAGATTATCACTTCTTTTTGTGTTGATTCATTTTCATGGTAGAGTCTGAGCAGAAAACTGGTCCACATAGAGAAAAATGGTCCATATACTCTATGTACTGCTCTATACAGATTACAGTGTCAATTTTTTTTTTTTAAAATAACCTAGCTTGCGGACTATGAATGTGTCACATCCTATAAATGTGACCGGCAAGATAGTGAATTTCCTTCCCATCGTGAACCGAAAACGCACAATAATAAGATAAATCTTCAACACCATACATTCCCAATTATATGTCCACGTTGTTTCAAGTTCTAAAACTAAGTTCTCATTATTTCAACACGCATAAATATTATGTACTCCACATATATATGTAGTATTCCAACCATCATCTTTGTAAAATGAAGAAATAAATAATTCTATAATATTTTCAAATCAAAACATTGACAAGGTTTTAGTCTTCTTACAACGAAACCGTAAGAGATAAAGTAAAGCGTCATACTTCACATAGTTCATCCACAACATCTTAGGAGGTTTATGTGATCACAGAGCAACTGCTAAAGTTTACAAAACAAATAAAGTACAAAGGCCAACCCAAAATACAAGGGGAAACGGAAGAAGTAAACTCGCTACTGTCCTGGGGGACAGAGTCCCCTGCGTCAGCTACAGACTCTGAAGGTTTTAAAAAATAACAGGATGAATAATGAAATACTCAGTGAATGGATAACATTATCTATCACAAATAAATTTATCATTTAATATTATGAGGATATCAACGAATTATAACTCATATCAATTACAAACGATAAATACAGAGTGCATAGTACAAATCTCATTCCAACCAGATCGTCTATGGTACTAGTTGATTGTTGCCCGCAGCCCCTTAGCCGCATCCGCCCTTATTTCTCCATGAAAGGGGTATCTCCACCCTTATAACTCCCCTAACTTCTCACATGGGGTGCACCACCATGAAAACATCATAATAATGCTCAATTATCATGCAAGTGTTCACACAACCTCAATATAACAATAATAGTTTTAACATCAAATTTAAATGTTCTATGAGAATTTCTGTTTAATCGAACGAAAGCTTTGAGATCCACAATGCTTTATAAATTATAGTTATATAAATACAAGGAATATAAATCTCTTAAAATGAATACACAACATACCACTTAAATTCGTTTCACAAATTTTCTTTATGATACCTGATGGTAATACCTTTGAAAAATGTAGGTAGAATAATGTTATCACACTTAGCTCGAATGTGGCACTAACTACCTTTGTTTTTACAGCTAAATTATAGGGGGTGCTAGGAAATAACTTTCAAAGATTTCCTAATATGCAAATAAGATAGAAAAATAAGAGCACATTAGAGTTGGACCTTCTAGTAAGTAGAACAGAGTATATAAGAAGTATTTATACTATCCTAATAAGGAAGTTTTACTACAAAAGTTCTGCAGACTTTCCTTATGTTATCTAGCCATTAAACAGCAGCAGATTCTGCAAAATTTGCTTTGTTTAACTATCCAAACTGTTAGCCATCTTACAGAATTATTCAGTCAGTATAATACCCAATACTACTGCTCTAAAGTGCAGAAAAATATAATAATCAAAACATATTATGACTATTTCAGAAATAATTCAACCTAAAACTCTCTCTTCTTCCTTTCCATCATTTTTATGGAGAAAGATTTCTAAAAATCTCACAAATCAAGAATTTAAGGCATAATAATCATTTTATATTTTACTAAACTAGAATTTTTGTATCCCTCTTACCTAGGGTTTATAGCTAAGGAGAAGAAGAAATAAAGGAAAGGAAAATAAATTTCAAGTAACTTAAAACTTGTTTACCTTGTGTTTCCTACTAAGGTTAGAAGGAGCCTAGGTGAATCTTCAGTTATCAGAAGAAAAGAAATATCCAGCATGAACAGAGAAATGGAGACTAGAAAAAAAATAGGAAAGAAAATGATCATTTCTGGTATATAAGTGATTTCTCGCGACCTAGCGCCTGGGTGCCCTGTATGGCGCTTGGGGCTCCACGTTCAAAACTTAGACAGAGAGTTTGGGAGTTGGCATCTTAGGCGCCCTGCGTGGTACCTGAGGCCTAGGGCGCCTGAGACGCCATATGTCTGGTGTCAGGTCGAGAGTTAAGGTGAGGCGCCAGCCGTCTGATGTCCTTCTCCATGGACTAATTTGAGTCCTAACACAATTATATACAACAATTTGTCCCATATGGTAATAACCCAGTTACAAAAATATATTTAAACTAAGCTGTCTTAATCCGACTATAAAAGCATGGTAATCCATACATGAGAGTATAATAGTTAATATAATACAATTTTTCATACTTTCATAACTAATGAAGGACAATTATATTACATAATGAATGGGCCTTGACTTTAAAATTGAGGCCCGTTTAAAAATGGGTCGAACATGCCGGTACTACTTGCAAAGACATGAATAGGAAAAAAATGACTTTATCAATATTTTGGAGATAGAATGGAGATCACATTTTTATCTCCAAAAGACATTTTTGTAATTTTACTAAAATTATTAAAATATCTTAATATATTTATTAAACATACTTTAGGGTTTGTAACTAAAATAATAAAATGAATTTAATAAAAAAGCAAAGCCCTACTCCCATGTCTCACCATCTGACCATCCCTCCGACCCTTCCCTTCTGCTGCCGTCGCTCTCGCCGTCTCTGGTCCGTGCTCGCCGTCGCTGGTCTGTGCTCCTCTTCGTTTTCGTCGTCTCTGGTGTTGTCGCCGTCGCTCTCGCCGTCTCTGGTCTGTGCTTGTCTTCGTGCTCGCCGTCGCTCTCGCCATCTCTGGTCTGTGCTCCACTTCGTTCTCGCCCTGTTCAACCCCAGCAGGTAAGACCCAAAACCACCTATAATGTCACAAGGAAAATCTCACAATATTATACATACATTACAAACATTAAATATTGAAAAGCAGAGAAATGTAGGGGAAAAAAGAAAGGAAAAAAAAAGAAAAAAGAAAAATCCTCCTACTGCTGTAGCATGCAACTGCACATATATGGAGTCTTATCAAACTGTCTTCTAGTTCAGCCTTCATCTTTTACTTGCTTCCTCCCATTGTTGGAACTGAAATGGCAAGAACTTATATGGAGTCTTATCCATTTCGTTTGAAATTTAATTTACTCATAACTTGGGGTGTTGTAATGTTCAACTTTCCTATGTGGTCTGGGATAGTGGCCCGAGGTCTTGAGGATTTCTTTTGACCATAGAACTGCTGTACTAACAAGCATAATGAGGCACTGCTAATTTCAGGGTTTAGAAAGTGGTGAACCTACAGCACTTTTGTGCATCTGATTGTGGTTTGAATTGGTCTAGCTGGCTCTCGGGGTTTTTGTCCTTTGAGATTGTGAAGGAGAATTATGATTATTATGTTGGTTCTTTCACAGAATTATATGCGATTGTGAAGTTTTCTCCAAGGGACTTTTCCTAATGAAAGTTTAGTGGATTTGAATGGCACCATTATGTTTCTCCTCTATTTCCTAATCATACTGTTGGTTCAGAAGTATTTTCCTTTTGTTTGTTGAAAATTAAAGCTACTATTGAAATAGATACAGAAGTTCTTTTACTTGCTAAAAGTTTTCATTTCGTTTCAAACAATGAAAAAAGTAGAAAGAATGAATTACTGAGGATTTTTTTATATTTCTGTCCCACCCCGTTGCCATTCCCACTCTCTCCTGTGTTCTCCTTCTAACCGGCACTGCCATAACCTGTTTTTTAAGTGTGGAATTTCTCTTTCCGAAACAACCGCCATACTACTCCAATTTCTCTTCGCTAGCCACTGCCGTTGCCACCAGCCTTCTGACAGAAGCTTCTGCTCCTTGAGCTTCGTGTTGCCTCTGGTAGTGCTTTACTTCAGTTTAACTTGGTGAAGTTCTTCAGCTTTTTCTTTATGTGAGAAGTTTTCTTGTAAACTTATCAATTCATGATTATTGGTCCTTTGCTCATTAGCTAATAATTGCAATGACTCATTAAAAAAATAGAAGACTTAGATAGAGAAATTTGGAGAGTATTTAATTGACCAGTTGTTTTAAGAAACAATAGATTTTTTTTTTTTTAATTTCATTAGAAGGGATTAGTGCATTAAGGATGACTTATTTCAGGGTATTTTAGAGAAAAACAAGGAACAGATTGTTTTTCAGTAGTTGGTGCATTGCACTGGAGTTCCCCCGCCCCCCCCCGGGGGCCGGTTTTTGGAACTCCATCTCTGTATTTTGTTTATTTGCATTCTCTTTTACTTTCAAGTGGGTTTCTTGCCCTCTGCCCTGTAATTTTTCTTTTTACTCTTTCTCATAAAATAATGTGTGGGTTAAAATATCTGTACCTATCAAACGCCATTAAACTAATTGGAGTATTGGACACTTCAAATAAGATGGTTGTATAATTTTTTTGTTATATTGTCACTGGAAAAAATGTTCATGATATATTAGCAATATTTCAGATATGTTGTCATCCAATTATTGGAAATGGTTTACTTTGTAGTTTGAATGAAAACTTATAAAATGGGTGATTTCAAGCTTCATGGTTTAATTCCACATTTGGTGTCAGCGAGACTAAGAGGCTCTCTCGTATTTCTTTAGTCACCATTTATTGCTGTGTAATAGATAAATCCTTTTAAAGATATTTTTTTTTTTACAAACTGAAATAAGAAATGACAACTCCATGTACTGCTTCCTTAGTAAGTTCTGTCCTGCAAGTTTTGCACTGATTCCAAATTCTACGTCGCTTGATTGCAGACTGCCTCACATTTATAATATTTTGCTTGGATTTTAATTATTTTAACCATAATTTTTTATATGCTTCTTTATGTGGTTATGCATATTTGGGGCATTGACATAGAAATTGTGTTCTATGTTTGTGTCTAGTGTCTCCGTTGATATTGTCCCAGAATGGGAAAGTTAGGGAAGAAGGCAAGGAAGTTTGCTAAAAAGAATCTACAGTCTGTTCTAAGAAAAAAGAGGAAGACAAATTCTATGTTCAAAAGGAAAGCTTCTAAAAGTAAGAATTCATTTTCTTGAGCTGATGTACATTACTTTTGATTCTGTTGTATTGTCTTTTTTTCTTTTTTATATACTAGGTTGATTTCTTATCTTTTTGGTTTTAGTACTTCTCGTGTCTTTTTATAAATTATTCTTTCACTTAAAAAATATAGTTTGGATTCTACGTTATTACAAAATGGCAAATCTTGTATTTCTACTTTATAACATATATCCTTCTTTGCTGATTGAACTTCTTGTAATTTATTTATTTTTTGTGTTTATATTTTCTCCAAGTTCAGTTTACCTGTATGGAATATTCACTGATTTTAGCTGCTGTTGTTTACCCATTTTAGATTTTTTGGTTAGAGGAACGATTATAAGATCTCGTCTCTATGGTTGTCAGCTCATGACTTCTTTAGAGAATGGGGAAGAGTTCTCTTCTGCAGAGCTCTCTTAAGCTAATCATCATCATCTTTTTTTTTTTAATTAAATTTCTTTTTATTTTGGATTTCCTTTGTTTTGTTTATGTTGTTTTTGGAGATTCCTTGTCCTCTTTCAAATATACTTATTTCCTTTTTCTAATAAATTCTTTTAGCTAAATAAAAAAAAAGGGCTTAGTTTTGCAATTAAAAGTACCTGTCATAGTTTCAGACTTTTTCTTGTCACAAATTTTAGACTGCACTGTGAAAAGGATAATTGATATCTTTGTTTTTCAACTGATGAATGTATTAATCCTCTTGGATTCTTTATCAATTTGAGCTCTCAATTTCTTGTCAAATTTGATTGCAACAGGAAATAATCAAGATATTGAAGAAGAGCGAGAAAGGGATGTGATAGATCCATCAAATGGAAGGTAAAAATGCTACCTAAATGCATCCATGCATCAAATTTGATTCTTTTGTTTTTTGTTTTTGTTTGAGGGGGACTCCTTGCCCTCTAATTTGTTCATCTATGTGATATTCTTTCTTCTTATCAATAATTTTTTAAATAAAAGAAAGGTTATGTAATTCATTTGTCTCATCAGATATCCATGCTTACATGTATGTATGTAAGTATTAATGTATCCTGTCCTTTCCTTTTCCTTCTTTTTCTATGAATCCAAGTAACTGGATGATGTTTTCTGGAACTTAACTACTACTATTAGTGAAAGTTTTTCTGTAAACAGCTTCTCAAAGATAAATTGATCCATTTTTATTATTCATGTGGAAGATCGGCCAGAAATGCTGCTGTTGCATTCCTTACACCCTCCTCCTTTTCCTAGAGAGTATTCGGTGTTAAAGGTCCCTGGCTTTCAGCTGTCATCTTGGAGTTTAGGGGCAAGTAGTCTTTGTTTATGTTGTTTTTGGCACAAGCAGAGTTTGATCTTTGAGAGCGCTAATGAATAGCGTCATAGAAAGAGCTTATGGTTTCTACTAAGGTTTATTCAGGATAGATGAGCTATGAGAGTGTAGTTATTGATAGATGAGCTGTGGATGCTTCATTAGTTGCCTAGGCATTTTTTTAAAAGGGTAGAGGTGTGGAATATTATTGTCAAGGAAAATAGGGGATGACTCGGTTTTTTTTAATTTTCATTTTCTAAAACAGTTTTTATTTTCAAAGAGTTTAGGGTTTGTTTTCTGAAAAATGAAAATGAAAAAGTTAACCAAACATGTTCCCTTCATAATTTCAAGTGAAAATAAAAACACAAAATCTTGAAAGCAAGCTGGCTCTTAATTGGTGAGGAAAATTTTAAAATGTTTGGATCATGCCACTTGAATCTTGGGAAAAATATTAGCTGATGGCTGTTCGGCTGATCTGGAACCAATTATTGAAGATTCTTTTGTTATCAGAAACACAGCAGGTGAAGAAATTGAAGATGCTTCTCTTGATGCTATATTCAGTGAAGATGACAGTGGGGTGGTTGGAGATGATTCAGACAGTGATGGATTTCTTTCAGAGGTTTGGATTATAGTTTATTACCAAAACTCTTGTTAAAATTATCTTATTTCAACTGATGCGCTCTGGTTGTACTTGTGATCAGGACCCAAGCTTTGCTTATGTTACTGGAAGTGAAACTGAAAATGAAAATTTTATTGAGAGTAAGAAAAATCTTAGCTTCTGATTTTAGTGCTGGCATTGTATTTTATTAGATTTTGATCAAAGTTATTTTCAGACAGCTATGGTGGTAGTGCCTTATACTTGCAGAACAGAGATATTAATGCAGAACTTGTGAAGAAGACAAAAAGGTTGAACAAATTGAAAGAAAAGGTAATTTCCTTGTATATCATAATGATGTTGCTGCTTTTTAGTACAATTTTTATTTTATTTCATTTTATTTTTTAAAATTGCTTAACAGTTTAACAGTGAGAAGTTTTGTTTTCATAACTGTCTTGTTTTCTTAATGCTATAAATGAAATGAATGAACTCTTTCCCTACTCATTGGAAAGAGTCATTATTGAATTGTTTTTTAAATGTTTGACTAAGACTGGAAAAGAGGAAAACAGGGATTGTTAGCTTTACTTCCATTTGTCTATAAATTTTTGTCCTTAAAAAAGAGTAGCCTCGTTAATTCCATTGTTCTAACATTATGTTCATTTTCTTCTTGTTGGAGTCTAATAAATGGAGTATGTGATTTCTTGGCTTACCTTTCAGTGTTGTTTACCTTTCTAACTTAGCACTCTGCTTAAAATTTCCAGGATCCAAGATTTTCAAAATTTCTGGAAAGCTATTTTGAGAAGATTGAACAAAGCAAAGATGAAGAGACTGTGAGTTGTTGAATTTAATATTTGTTTAATAAGAATATGGAGGGCTACAGAGAAAATTGTTCGAGGATTCTTTTTGTGTACTTGCTGATGTATATTGTGTCTCTTTATATTCAGTATGCATGTTGATTTTCTCCTGTTTTAAATTTTTTGTTTCTCTTTTTGTTGCTTCATATGATATATGATATGAGAATTGATGTTGCCTAAATTTTACCTTCCCTCTGGCAAAACTGAAGTTGTCTGTTCATTGGAAGGTGGAATTACAATATTGTCCCATGGTTAATGTATTCACTTAGTCTGATCTCTGTTGAGCTAATGTATTTTATTTTTCTGCATTTCCTTGTTTCTTCCTTATAGAAGGATTTCTTATCCTCCCAAATACTCTTCTTTCTCTTAATGAATCTTTGCATGGCTGAGTGACAGAAATCATTTGGTTAGTTAGAACGAGTTCTACAAATATAACCCCAATGATTAGGTGGAATTTGCTAGTGTTTAGTGGTAGTTGTGAAATGAACTGATTTGTACTTTAGTTAGAATGCCCCACTAATTGGAATTTTCCAGTGTTTAAATGACTTTTTTTATTTTATTTTCTCATCTAATCTATGAACAGTACTAAATGCCTCATGCTAATTTCAGCTTTTTTGTCCAATGTCAAAATCTTTGTTTGACTAGAGTTACTTAATAAGATTAAATTGAACCATCTGGTGCATGGACAAAAATCTGAAAAAGCACTTTTGTGATGACTGTTAATTGAGCTTTAGGGGTTATGTAATCAACAAATGCCTTTTTTTTTAACCAATACATTCTAGTGTCTACAATTCCTGGGGCTACTGGGAATCTTCTACATATATAATGAGTATTCGGTCAGAGTATTTGGAGAATCTTTTGTCGACTCATTTCAAAGGTTCTAGGAGGCATAGCAAGGGTAAGGTTTTGCGGAGATTGTCATTTCAGCAATAGTTTGGTGTATTTGGTGGAGAAATGCCGGAATCTTTAAGAAGATATTTTAGTTGTCATAGCCATGGGAAAAAATAGTCTTTTTGACATTCTTGTGGTGTTCAATCAAGGGCATTTTTAAAGGACTAAATGGATTTCTTTTATAGGTATTCAGAGAAATTGGGGGCTTTGTTGTTTTATTTACCTTGGCTATTCCCCCCCTTTTTACTTTTTCATTGTGTTTATACTGTATTTTTGTAGGAAATTACTATTAGTATAATACTGTTAAACATTAATTTTAAGATGCAATTGAGGTCATTTAACCCAGATGGCAGATAAGATGTCACCAGATATCAGAATGTATAACAGCAAAGTTTTAGTTTACAGTATGACAGTCCAGTGATTATGGTGCATGATAATATTCTTTGCATATATTGCTTTGGTCAATTGCTAATGCATTAGATGTGAGTTTCCATAAATAAAATATGTAGTTTAAACTAACTACCAGACTTGCCCTTGTGTTTACTGAAAATTTACTGTTTTCTATCATTTGACAGAATTCTGATGAGGATGAGAGCAGTCAAGATGAGGCACTGCCAATAAATAAAGACTCCACTCATTCTCGGGCGGGCAAGCTGTTTACTAGTGCTTCTGTTGACTCTTGGTGTAAACTTGTCAAAGAACAGAATAGTGTGCCTGCCCTTACTTGTCTCACAAATGCTTACCGAGCAGTATGCCACTGTGATTCTAAAGATTCCAGCATCTCTGGTTCTGTCTTATCCCATGGAATTCAGAAGAGTGAAATTTTCTGCAAGATATTGATGTTTATGCTAAACGAGGCTGATAATATATTTAGGAGGTTATTGGGAATACCAAGTTCCAGTTCCAGAAAGGAAGCTGTGTTGGAGATAAAGAATACAACTAAATGGAAATCTCTAAAGCCACTTATTAAGTCTTACCTGAGAAGTACTCTATTCCTCCTCAACCAGCTTACTGACTCCGAGATATTGAGCTTCTCAATTTCAAAACTCAGGGCTTCAATCATATTTCTGGCTGCATTTCCATCTTTACTTCACAGGCTTGTCAAGGTATGTTACTTAGTTACTGAAGATCCTGGAAATTCATTTTTGTTCCCCATCTGTAGCAGATGCTGTTCAAGATGGTTTAAGAGAAGACTTCCTGATGTTCAATTTCAAACATAAGCAATAGCAATTGGAAATTCCCATTATCACATTTTCTGTGAAATACCTAAGTAGTTAAGATTTAAGAATGATCGTTTATTTGAAAATTACTTTCTCACACGTGTATGCTAGTGCAGCCTTTTTGCAAGATTTTCAAAATTTTTGAACATCGCTTGAAGGAGTGAACTTATCTCCATTGCAATAAGAAATTTTTAAAATGTCTTCTGGACTCTGTTGTTAACATCCTCCTCTTGAATCTCTGTTTATTCAATTCCTGATTAATTTTGGTTTTAGTTTTCTTGGTCCGATGTAGACGCCCTGTGCAGTTAAGCTTTGACAAGTGGGTTTTGTTGTTTACGAAAGAAAAGGATTATAATATCACAAATTGCTTGTTTATTTTTTTTATTTTTAAATTTTGGTGTGGGGGTCTTTTTTATTCCAGAACTGTTGTGAAAAATATTTTTAAGAACAATTTTTGAAATAAAAAGATGAAAAAGAAATTGTTTGAGTGAAATTATTTTTAAGACAATAATAAAATAATGTTGGGGAATGTGGAGGTTGCCGAGACAATGATGTTGTTTTTAGTTATAATATTACACTTAAACTTGTTCACAACAACACTTATACCAAGTTATCACTTGTTTTTACTAGAAATTCTGAAAAAAAAATAGTTGTTTTTGTTTTCTTGTTTTAAAAACACGCTTGATTATTATTATTATTTTTTGGTTCCGTTTTATATATGGAGTAACACTGTTCCAAATGGGTTTCCTACTCTTTTTTCTTTGGGGGATAAAAAAACATGTTTTTAGAAATACAAACCTAACAGATACATTTACAAGTTTTTTGTTCAGAAGAGTAGAACTCATACTCGTAGAGAGTGCGCTTCAAGTTCTATGGTTAAGATAATGACTGGTGATATTTAGGAATTTTGGTAGGCATAGTTTCCATTATATCTCTTGAGAACTTGGTAGTTGTTAGTTGTAACCAGATTTTCAGTTACACCAGTTGTGGTTTGTGCATAATGTCAATATCCTGCTAGTAAGATCTGTCTCACTTAACACTCAAATTGACTGCAGGTTGCTGTTCATATGTGGGCTACAGGTGATGAATCTCTGTCATCACACTCCTTTCTCATCATACGAGATATAACATCAGTTTTTGGTTCTAATTATTTTGACTACTGCTTTGTCAAAACATACAAGGCCTATATTAGTCACGCTCAGTTTGTTGAGCCAAGGCTGTTTAAACATATGCAATTTTTAAAGAACTCCTTTGCGGAGCTATGCTGTTTAGATGTGCAGAAATCATCTAATAAAGCAATGATATGTTTACAACATCTAGCTAAGATATTGCAGAAGGGGTGGAAAACAAAAAAAAAGGTAAGCTCTAAACAGTATTCTCTTTTTTGTTTGTGTAATCACATGTTTAACTGTCACCCTTTGAATAATAGACAGCATTAGTAGGTATCTACAGAATCATAATGTTTCCAGATGGATTCTGATACTCTCTACTTTTTATGGCAGGAGGAAGTTAAGAAAATACGCAGCTGGCAGTACATCAATTGCATTGATCTTTGGATTGTATTTATATCAATAAACATACAGGACTATGACCTTCAGCCATTGCTGTATATAATTGTGCAGATTATAAACGGAGTTGCTCTCCTGTTTCCTGGGCCTAGATATTTACCTTTGAGACTTAGATGTATTCAATGGCTTAATCGTCTTTCCAGTTCTAGTGGGGTTTTCATCCCTGTTACGTCATTGGTGCTGGATGTTTTGGAATACAAAATTAGCAAGGATGGTGGAAAGCCTCGGAAAGTCTTTGAGCCCTTGTCTGCCATACAGGTCAGACAGATATTAGAATGAAAGATGCAAAGTTGATGTCTCTTTTGTTAGATTAGCTTGGACATCATTGTCACTTAATATCACTTGGCCTTGTGAATCCACTATGCATTACTGTTATATTAAGCTTTTCTATCATTCACGCAGCTGCCAAAGCATTGGTTAAAATCACGGGAGTTCCAAGAGGAGTGTGTCTTGTCTGCCATTGAACTCCTTACAGAACACTTTGCACAATGGAGTTACCACATATCTTTTCCTGAACTGGCAACTGTTCCACTTATTTACCTCAAGAAGTTTTGTGAGCTAACTTCTTTTGAGAGTTTCAGACGTGTTATGAAGCGTTTTATTGAGCAGGTAAATGTTCTAATTGAACATTTTGTTTGTCTCTTCTCAAAGTACACGCCATATGGAATTTCCACATTCAAATAAACGACAAGAAGTCCAGAAGAATGTACGAAATGCAAAACAAAGACCACATAATAAATTGGCTGTAATTCTTGTGCAACTTGTTATAAAAACTGTTTTGTGGTCTTATTGAGTCTATCTCTGCTTGATGTCAGGCTAATTTCTAGAAATAATTAGTTTGCATTATCCGCGTTTGTTTAAATCATATTTCCGCTGGATTAATCATTTGAAAGTTGATGTTGCTCAAACTTTTTTCTTTCTCTTGATTTGTTAATCTAGACAGTAGATTATGATCAACTTACCCAACTTGTTCCTTTTGTTTGGGGTGGGGTGGGGTGAGGGGTTCAGGTGGAGCTGAACATAGAGTTTGTGCAGAAGAAAAGAGATGACGTGGCTTTCTCACCAAAGGATCAACAGTCTGTTGAATCATTTCTTCAGGTATCTCTCTCTCTCTCTCTCTCTCTCTCTCTCTCTCTCTCCTTTTTAAGTCCATGTTTTAGCCACAGGTGTAAGTTGGTCTAGTTCTGTGGTTAATATGCAGGCTGAAAAACGCAGTGGCAACACTCCGTTTACACAATATTATAAGAGCATCTTGAACAAGGCCACTTCCAGAAAGTTGATTACAAAACCAAAGGTGCTGTTCGCTTTATCACTTCCTTCTTACCCGATTTATTTGTTATGGTCTATTATGCTATTATTGTTTGGGCTAAAAAGCTAGGGTCAATATTTACTGGATTATGCCATTTCCACATAGTTCAATCTATGCAGACATTGATGCTTGTGCATGTTCACAAATTTACCATCCATCTACTTTATATATTTAATGATAAAACTGAGCCATGTAAAATTTCCTGGGGTGAACAGGATTTAACTTTCTGGCAACCAATATGTAGAGGAAGAGGGACACTTTTTGAGATAGTATAGACAAAAACACTATTTGGTCCTCTGGTGGACAGATCAATTTCCAAATTGGCCCTTGACTGGTTTTCATTCTTAATTTGGTCTCTCATATTTGAAAATCCAACTAGTCCCTCCATTAGTGACTCGCTAACTTGGCTTACAAATCTAGTGTCATTTAATGATGCCACATCACAAAAAGCGTGTCATGTTACTAAATCCGTTAGCTAAGTTAGTGGTTGATTAGTTGATGGACCAGATTGACTGGATTTTGAAATGATAAAGACCAAAACAGAACGAAATTATGTTAGGTACCAATTTGAGAATTAATCCATCTCTAGAGGACCAAAGTAAGGGCTTCAGTTGAGGTAGTATATGTTCTGTAACTAAATCCACTTTTATATTTTTCTGAGCTTAGCCATGATACTGACTGCAGGGTCCCAGCAAACGAGGCAAAAAGAAAATGCAACATCAAAATGGCATGCTGGATGTACCTGCTGCTGATGGACGCCCAGAAAGCGAAGTAAACCTTCAAGTGGATGGAGTAAGAAAATGAAGAGGGAGAGGTAATTACTATTTGAAGAATTATTATTGTCTTGCTGTCATGTTTTGACTCCACTCTAAGACAAATGAAAGAGATATCACTTTCCTTTTTGCTTCTTTATACCCCTTTATCGTGGGATCAGAAATCATGTTTGTAAAATGCAATGCTATGGACAAATGCAGTTTTGTTTTTTTTTTTAAGAGGATCCAGTCACTGGTTCCAATGATTTTTGTTTTGTAATTTTTGGTTCAGGGTTGAGGGTTGAGTGTATTGACTTTGTAGGCCCCTAAGTTAGAAAGTGTTTAAGGAAATATCAAAAGCAAAAGGAAAATGAAATTGAAATTTTGCTGAGATTTTGGGCCAATGATTCGATTGGATAACTTTTATTGTATATTTTTTTTATTGATTTTTGTACATTTTATATTTTTATTCGATTTACATATTAGTGGCAATAAGATCCAAACTAGTTTATTTAGTGAAAACATGAACCCAGAGAATGATATTAAGAAATATGATTTTTAAATAAATTAAAAAATATGATTTTAAATCATATGATTTTTAAATATGATTTTTCGGTCTCTGTATACTGATTCTTTTATCATTAAATTAAAAAAATCATATTTAAATAAATTAAGTTGTAGTGTATTTTTTTTTTTCCATACTTGTGTATATTTCCAGGAGAGTATTTTATTAAATGATCACAATAAATTTTCAATTCTGTCATTTAGCAAACGCCATGTGTCCAACTCTTGATGGCGTTGATTTGTCTTTCAATGATTAGCACTTCATTTTTTTCTTTTTATCAATTTTGTTGTGCGAGCGATGTTACTCTAATAATGTCTCCATCTTTTCTGAACCCACTATTTGCCTGTTGAATTTGAAAGATTGAATCATGTATCTCATTTTTTCTTTCTTATGATGGCTTTTGCTTTCTGCCGGCCATTGACTGTCCTAAACATCTCATGGAAATTCTTTAGCCAGACTTCAATTTTCTAATATATATATATATATATATATATATTTGTACATATGAGGTGATACATTTATTTAGCCAGACTCATCGGAGGTTAGATCTAATGGAACTAATTTTTTATGAGGTGATAAATTTAAATTTAAATTTTTTTTAGAAGATGTGTTTATATTTAATATTTGATAATATTTCTAAATTATTTCTAGTGAATGATAAGGAATCAAATATATATATATATATATATATATATATATATATATATATATATATATCTTTTTGGGCTAGTTTTAGTTTGGTCAAAGTCAAACAATTATTTTATGTTAATTTATTTCGATTCTAATCGTTATTAAAATCAGTCAACTTGTTGAATATATATTAGAAGATACGAATATAAATATTATATTCTCAACGTGAATATTTAATCTTATGTATTGCCTAATAATTGAGGAAAGAGTGAAATGTTGAAGTCAGCAAATACAAAAGGACGTTTTACAAGTAAGTTCGTTAATTACTTAATTCTATTAATGATTTGTATGATACAAATCGTCACGTTTTAGTAATTAAAATTTTTTTGTAAATATCTTGAATGAAAATAATAATAATTTATATATGAGGATATTGAAACTAACGCCAAATATAGGAGATAATAGCACTATTTACATCTTTTTTTTTTTGAAAAAAAAAAGTAGATTGAAGTAATTAGACAAAATTATTTTTTACATTCCTAACGTTTAAATTAAATTTTAATTATCTTTAATTTTTTTTTACGTTAATTATGTTCTATATATTTTATATTTTTTAAATTTATTATTTTTATTAATATTGTTTATACCACTAACAAAAAATGCTAACTGGACGGTATACTTAGCATATCTTAAACAATACGTTATTTGTTACGTAAACTCAAATTTAATATTTCACAAATACACTTAATGTATATGTCATTTCCTCTTTCTTAATTCTGTATTCCCATCATCGCCTTTCTTCTCCACCTTCCATCACTGTTCTCATCAGCTTTCCACATATTACATTTTCAATCTCCCGCACAAACTTATGACAAGACATAAAATGGTAGAAAATAATAACTCTCTCACTCTTAGTTCGTTTCTTTCATTTGTGTCTCTCTCCTTCTCTCTCTCTCTCTCTCTCTTTGTTTTTCTCTCTAAGAGCATTTTTAGTGGTGAAAATCACTTGAGTTTTTACTATAGGTCCTACAATGCCACATCAATTTAAGTAATGCTCCATTACTTTAAAAAACTCTCCACTTTAATAGAAAACCTCTTAAAAACTCACAAATGGATCCTACAATCAATTTTTCACTATTTTAGCATTTATTGCTTTCTATTAACATTTATTGTGAGTTGATTATTTTATTATTACTTTTTGTATAAGAACAATTCTTACGTGTGGCAATTAACATGACAAACTCTAATGGTAAACTAAAATAAGAACAGGTTTTTAAATTTAAGAACTCTTTAAAAACCACCATTGAAGATGTTCTCACGATTCTATTTTTCCTCTCACTCCCAAGCTCATTGTATCTCTCTCCTTTTTAGCTCTCTCTCATTGTCATCTTGTCTTCTCTTAGTTGCCTCCCTCACTCACCATGTCTTAGTTATAGCAAACCAAAATAAAAAGTAATAGAAAACATCTCCTCACTGCTTGTCTCTCCTGCATTTTCACTATGTCCATATGTGTGCTATATGTTCCGCCATGAAAACAAAAAAATGAAAGGGAGGTTCTCGATTGCACCCTATGTATCACCATCTACACTCTGTTACACACATACCCTCAATTTTTAGTCTCCCGTACAAATGTATGTGAAGGCAAAGCAACACACAGACAAACCAAGAACAGAGAATAAGAAACGGAGAAAAATATAGAGAGAGAAAGAGAGGGAGGGACAAACAGAGATTGAGAGAGTGTAACGAAAAGAGTGAGAGAATGAGAAAGAGATGGAGAAGGAGTGACTTGAATTGATTTCGACATACCTTTGTTTTGGAGAAAGATCCAATTGTTGGGAGAGTGAGAGCTCAGAACCAAGAGAATGAGAGCAGAGAGAGAGAGAGATGACAAATAATGGAAAAAAAATAAGGGCAATGATGGAAGGCGGAGAAGAAATGCGACGATGGAAGGGAATGGAGGCAGTGATGATGGAAGTCGGAGATGAAAGATAACAATGGGTCTGCAAAATTAAGAAGGGAAAAATAACATGTACATTAAGAGTATTTCCAGTGGTGAAAATTACTTAAGACCCATTATTGCCTTTCTTCTCCACCTTCCATCATCGTTATCATCAGCTTTCCACATACTACGTTTTCAGTCTCCCACACAAACTTATGTCAAGACATAAAATGGTAGAAAATAATAACTCTCTCACTCTTAGTTTGATTCTTTCATTTGTGTTTCTCTCTCTCTCTCTCTCTGTTTTTCTCTCTAAGAGTATTTTTAGTAGTGAAAATCACTTGAGTTCTTACTTTGGGTCTTACAATGCCACATCAACTTAAGCAATTATTCACTACTTCAAATAACTCTCCACTCTAATGGAGAACCTCTTAATAACTCACAAATAGGTCCTACAATTAACTGTCCACTCTTTAGTATTTATTGCTCTCAACTAACATTTATTGTGAGTTGATTATTTTATTATTATTATTTATATAAAAACTAGTTCTTATATAAGAACTGTTTTTACGTGTGGCAGTCAGTATAACAAACTCCAGTGGTAAATCAAAATAAGAATAGATTCTTAAATTTAAGAAATCTTTAAAAACCACCACTGAAGATAATCTCACAATTCTATTTTTCCTCTCACTCCCAAGCTCATTGTATCTCTCTCCTTTTTTTGCTCTCTCTCATTGTCATCTTGTCTTCTCTTACTCGCCTCCTTCACTCACCATGTCTTCGTTATAGCAAACCAAAACAAAAAGTAATAGAAAACATCTCCTCACTTGCTACTTGTCTCTCTCGCATATTCACTCTGTCTGCATGTGTGCTATATCTTCCACCATGAAAAAAAAAATGAAAGGGAGGTTCTCGATTGCACCCTATGTATCACCATCTACACTTGATTGCACCCTATGTATCACCATCTACACTGTTACACACACACCCTCAATTTTTAGTCTCCCATACAAACATATGTGAAGGCAAAGCAACATAGAGACAAACCAAGAACAAAGAATAGGAAATAGAGAGAGAGAGAGAGATTGAGAGAGTGTAATGAAAAGAGTGAGAGAATGATAAAGAGATGGAGAAGGAGTAAGTTGAATTGATTCCAATATACCTCTGTTTTGGAGAGAGATCCAATTGGTGGAAGAGTGAGAGCTCAAAAACTAAGAGAATGAGAGTTGGGGGAGAGAGAGAGAGAGAGAGATGAAAAATAATGAAAAAAAAAAAAGGATAATGATGGAAGGCGGAGAAGAAATGCGATGATGAAAGGGAATGGAGGCAACAATGATGGAAGTCAGAGATGAAAGTTAACAATGGGTTTTCAAAATTAAGAAGGGAAAAACAACGTGTACATTAAGGGTATTTTTAAAATATCAAATTTGAGTTCAAGTGACAAATAATATGTTGCTTAAGATATGTCATGTGTACTACTCAATCAATATTTTACGTTATTGTAATAAGCAAAATTAATAAAAAATTAATATTGATAATTTTTTTTAAAAAATAAAACATATAAAACATAACTTATATAACAAAAAAAATATTTACGAAATTAAAATTTAGTATAAAAATCAAAAACGTAAAAGTAGTTTTGCCATAAATATTCTAAGTGTAACTTTCATTAAAATTTATCATAATATATTTTTAGATACTTTTCTCATAATTAACTTAGTCTTTTAAATAAATCAAACCTACATAAAAATTTCATTTCTTGGGCGTAAAACATATCCCTAAGTAGGGTCAACACTGGCTAGCCCTAGGCAGGTGCCAGCACGTGCTCGTCTTCACCCTAGGCGAATTCATCGACTTGACGCTCTTTACGACGTCGTTTGCCTGCTTACACCCGAAACCCAACAACGACCTCACTATCTTCGCCCACAGGCTCCTCCTACCTCTGCTATTCCCCACAGCCACTTCCCCTCCCGTCGGCGCCGGAAACATCGCCGTCGCCGGACCCCTCCTCCGGCTCTGCCTGCTCCTGATGTCGCTCAACTCCATCTCTGCCGGCAACTTCATCGACGACATTCCGAGCATAAACAAATACCACCGGCTCTTCGTCGGCGACCTCATCAGCGACACCTTCCGTACCGAATAAGCGAATCTCGCATCCTTCGATTCTTTTCCCTTATCGAAGGTTGAATCGCGAGGCATCGCAGATTTCGATGCGGATTTATTTGGACTCCTCGGAAGAAGAACGCAGGTATCGTCCTCCTTTAGGTTTTGGGAATTGCTCTGTTTTGCGTCGTCCGGAGATGCTCTGTAGGCATTGATGATTTTACCGCAGAAAATTATGTCCGTCTCTACCTTTGAGCGAGTGGAGGCGGTGAAGTCTTCGCTGATGAACTCGAAGAAATCGTCATCGCCTTGGACGACGTCGTCTCCTCCTTTGGAATAAGAATCGTCCCATTGAGCTGAATTTGGAAGGTCAGAGAGAGAAAGTGTCTCTTCTGCTTCAAATGGGTCTTCTGCTTCTTCCTGATGTAAGTGAAATTCTCTGGCCACCATCTTCAGAAACAACAGAGGAAAACAAAACGGGACGTACTTACGTATGTTTGTATGTATATTGTGTGTAATTGTGTATGTATATATATGGAATTGAATTGAACAATTTGCTTATTCGGTTAGAGTAACATAGAGAATTCCATATATATATACACATATATATGCATGGAGCTTTGTAGAGAGAAGGAGTGGAAGATGGTGATGACGATGCAATCTAGAAGATGAAGAGAAATAAAGAAAGAATTTATGAGGGAATGGTAAGCAGATTTTGGTGTCTACTGTACACATCTAGAAGAGCAGGCGGGAAAGGTTAATTATGTGGGCCTGCATGGGAATATTTCTTATTTTTCAAGAGGTCAAATTTTGTGTTAACCAAATCTTATTTTCATTTTTTTTATTTTCGACTAATTTGAAATCGCATGACTATTTTAAAATTTGTAATAAAAGTATTTTATTATTGTTTTTGAATTTTTAAAATACAATTTTATTAAAACAAAAAGAGCAAATCGTATTTCCTCCTTTTTCATATCTATATGTATAAAAGAGATGTCTAAATTTTTACCTAAAAAAAATTCTCCAAAAGTTTCAATGTGACCAAACGTTATTTCTTTTGTGTTTAAAGTTATAAATTATATTTATCATAAAATTAAAAAAAGTTATTATTTTTACATTGATCAAATATATGTAATACTTGTTATATTATAAAAATAATTGATATAAGGGTATTATGATCAAAGCAGGTCTAACTTTAGTTTATTTTTTATTATATATAGTGGATTTTTTTTGTATCAAAAAAGTTATAGTGCATATTTTAATTTCAAGAAAGATGAATGCATATTTTTAAAACAAAAAAAAATCATCTAATTTGAACATCTAAAATATGTAATTTTTCTTTTCTTTAAAAAAGGCTTCTAGATGGAAGTCGGTACCGCTAGAGAGAGAAGTACTACCTTTGTGATCTCTCTCTCTCTCTCTTTTGGTCTAAGCTTCGCCTTTTGGGAGATTTTTGCTTAGTTTAGTGGAGAGTTAGGCTGCTTGGATTGTCTTTGTGTATTTGTGCTCCATTTGTCTTTGCCTCAGTGTCTCTTACTCACTTCTTACGGCCTTGATGACACCCACTTCGAATTCACCATTGTGGACTCTTCTACCTTTTTCCCTATCCTAAATTTTTAGTCAACTTATAATTTTTAAGACTTATTTATTGTTATAGAAATTGACGATAAACATAATTTGAGTCATGTTATAAGATACTGTTCTTAAAGAAATATTTTGCAGTAACAATTTTTTTCCAAAACTAAATAGGCTCTTATAATATAATTCAGGAACCAAAATAGTAAAAAAAAAAGAGTCGTGTAACCTAACGTATTTTGTGAAAAAATTAGAGACACTAGAAAAAAAGTAGGGATAAACATCTAAAGAAATAATAAACCTCTTACCTTGTTCAAATGAATTAATTTTTTTTTTGCTTATCCAATATATCTTGCATGCAAGGGTTGTGAAAATCATTGATTTACACTGGACTATCCCAATAATATAAGCGTGTGAGTTCATGTCTTTTCCTAAGTCTTCAAATCTCACTCTTTCTGGTATAACGTTTACAAGTACAATTTTAAATACATTATGTTAATATCAGGGATTAAGATTGCAGTCTTAATTAAGTATCATCTCCTGGTGGCTTCTACTTTTAATTAGCTTGATTTACAAGTTTTTTTCATGAGTCTATTAAAATGTTCTCTCTTTTCTATCCTCATTTGTGCTTAGTAATGGCATGGAATAGGGTGGTTGGATTGATTCTTCCACTTTTCGGCTAAAATTCATATTTTTATAAGATTCAACATTTCTTGTTATTTATGAATTCTATTTTATAAAAAAAAATGTAACTTTAAGTTAATACCTTTTTAAATTACGTGTGTCAAATATTGACCAAAAAATAATGTCTCTCTATTCCTATTATGAATGTTCATAGACTCGATTTTGAGTCTTAACAGTTTATCGTTTTTATAAAATTATTAATTTATTTGATTTTAATTTTTTGATACTTTGATTCGATCTTTTAGATGTTATTATTTACAATAACATATATACAAATATAGAAATAAATAGACTAAATTAATTAAAATATACATAAATAATTTATTGACATAAAAAATCTATAAATATAATATTTTTATATATAATATAATTTTTTAATATAAAGTTAGTTCAGATAAAACTGAATCGAATCAAATTGATAATTAAATTAAATCAATTAAAATTTATATTTTAAAAATTAAATTAAACTTTCTTTTTTTTTTAAATCAATTTTTAGTGGATTTAATTTGATTTTAAATACCTCTAATTCGTATGACTGAACGGGTCTCTGATGGTAAAACTTTGGGTTAATGAAAGTGAAAGTGAGTATGGGTTCACATTAATTTCATTAAATATTTTCAACAATGTAATTGCCTTCCCTGGTTAAGGCTGTGGTATATAGATGAGTACAGCAGAACCTGTTTAGATGATCTGATTACTTTACATAAGAGATACTAATTCCCTTAGAATGTTAGGCTGAGTAAAAAGATTATGTTCATTTTAGAATTTAACTACATCATCTCGAACAAAACCTTTTTTTTTTTTGGGATACTCTATATGTTGACTCTTGAGTAGCCTTTTTTTTATATACTAGTGGTTCAACATGCTAAAATATAGATTGATTTTCTAAAAAAAAATATTTTTAAATATTTTGCAATGTAAAAAATGTACGAAATTTTATAATTTCTTAAAAGTATTTAAATAAAAGAGTAGTTGAAAATTATTTAACTTTTTACCTTCCATTCTTGCATGCATTTTTTTTTTAATTTTTCTTATATTATATCTTATATTTTACTTTATAGGCCGGCGGTTGGTTCCCAAACCATATGATAATACATATGTCAAATAAAATATGAATTATTATGTTAAAGAAAATTAAAATGTAAGTTAAAATGTGAAAATTATGTAATAAAAATCATTACAATTTATTTCTATATTAAAAAATTCTATTTAAAACAGTCAAAATGCAAAGAACATCTCTCAACTTTGAGGATTGTATAATATACTTTGATGATAAATAATTACAATTTTGGCTCTTTCGTTCAACATTTTTGTTATTCATCTGTGTGATTTTTTTAATACTTATCTATGTAGATTGAAAATACTGAATTATTAAAAAAATACATCTAAGTTAAGAGACTTTTTTGTTGCAAAAGTGTAGAAAAAAAATGTAAAAACAAATTTTTTACTCTTGGATGATACATCATTTTTTTTTTCAAAGTTAGCCCCTTTTTAGCTTGTATGTACAAACAATGTTACAATTTTGGATTTAAAAAAAAAACCAACAAAGGAGTTATGTAACACAAAATTAAGAATTAAAAAAGTTTAGCACTAACTATTAAATTAGAAGGATTTTTTGGATTTTAACTTAAAAAAAACAAATCAAAGAAAAATTTGGCATCCACTAAAAGTGCATGTCAAATTGTCAAAGTTTACTAAGATATAATTTTAAAGACCTATATATAATATATATATATATATATATATATATATATATAATAATCATAATGAAGATAACTCAAATAATAAGAATTGACAATAAAAAACTATTATATATTGTGAAAATTTTTAAAATCGTATATTTATCAAATACTAATAAATGTACTGAATTGACAAAAAATATTTTATTATTTATTGTTATTGAAAGTGATTTTGCACTTTAGCATCCTGTTTTTTGTTGATAAAATTTAATTATCTTATTTAAACAACTAGCTCGCAACCAGTACAGTACTGATATAAAACAACCTAAAAAAAAAAAAATTCAGAACAGAGAAAAGAAAAGAAGTGAGAGAATTTAGATGTGCAGCAGTTGCAGAAGAGAAGCTTCTAATTCCAATCCAAGAGAAGCTTCTAATTCCAATCCCTTGGTTTTGATCTGAGACCAATGTCTTTCTGAGTACATAGATATATGCTTCCGACGATCTGCAGATTTTTTTTTTTTTTAAAAAAAAGTGTCCTTGGATATATATTTTAGTTTACCAACTTAATTCTTGAATTTCAAATGATACAATTTATCTTTAAAAATATATATCTCAACCGTTTAACTATTTTAAATTATAAATTTTACTAATATAAATTAATGAATAATTAATCAGAATTTTTTTTAAAAATAAATTGTATTTTAAAAATTTAATAGTCAGGTTAAAATAGTATATTTTTTAATTTGATAATTAAATAGTTCAATATATATCATTCATTAATTTATAATTACATCTCTTTGGTGTATTACACCATCGGTGTGTGTGTATATATATATATATATTTAAGATATGAAACATTGAATGTATTTTAAAATTAAACTAAAATATTTTAATTTTTATTTAAAAGTTCAAGTCAACTTCTATGCATCCCTCTTTTTATCTCAATATTTCTAATGTCCTTTTCATAATATAATTAATTACTTCTAATTTTTCCCGTCTAATAAAAAAAGCATGCCGATTGACTAGTTTGTATTATTTTTAAATTATTGATATGACATAAAAGCCTATAATTTTGTCTCCTCCTGCATAAGAGGAATATTCTACCTCACAATTCAGCAGCCATAAAACTGTGTAGCAGACTTGACAGCAAAAACTAACGTTGAACTTGAAATTTATTTAATGGCACCGGTTGATTCTAATACTAATGTCCTAACTAATTATTTTATTGTGATTAGATAATTAGTAATTAATTTAAAATAAATAAATTGATAATCATTTGATCGCAATTAAACGATTGACAGAGAGTGCCGATTGACTCCACTTGTCCCCCTTAATTAATGAAGCAACCTTCATAATTGATTAGGAAGCATTAGTTGGTCTTAATTTCAACAATATTTCATTTTGGCGTGACTTAATATTATATAGTTTGTAATATTGAGTAGAATTAAAAGTCTTGTATTGGATAAAATATGATATTTAAAAAAGGAATTTAATTGTTGTTCCTTTTATTTGAAAATGTGTATTTTTTATTTGAAAATATGTATCTTTTAAATTGAAAAGATGTATCTTTTAAATTGAAAAGATGTGTCTTTTATTTAAAAGATGTGTTTTTAATTTAAGAAGAAGTGTCTCTTAATTAAAGAGATGTCTCTTTTAAATTGAAGGGATATGTCTTTTTATTTAAAAAAGAAAGATGTGTCTTTTAAATAAAGAGATATGTCTTTATTTGAAAGGATGTATCTTTTATTTGAAATTGAATTTTAAACTTATTTTAAAATTGAATAAGACATAAATTAAATAGACTCATCTATTCAAAATAATAAAAAAAAAGACATGACTTTTGAAAATTGAATAGACATAACTATTCAAAATAGAATAGACATAACTGTTAAAAATAGAAAGACACATCTATTCAAATTGAACAGACATAACTGTTCAAACTCTATATATATATCATATTAGAATTCTACGGTGAGATCTTGGTTCCAAGAGGGCTTTGTTGTATCCTGGAAGGGTTTGTCTGTGATTCCCCAATACACAGACATAAACTCTTTAAAGAAAGTGATTTATCACGCCTCAAAGCCTTATTTTTCTAACAATTTTAAAGAGTTTATATTCCTGTCATTCGCTGCTATGGAGAATTCAAAAGAATTCATCAAACTGGATCGCTTTGATAGTACTAATTTCACTCGCTGGAAAGACAAGATGATTTTCTTGCTCACTGCTCTCAAGATTCACTATGTTTTAGACTCTCATCTACCTGTGCTGCCAGATCTTAATCCTGAAGAATCTGATCAACTCAAAGCAGAAAGAAAGAAACGTGAAGAGGATGAACTCATATGTCGAGAACACATTCTGAATACCCTGACTGATCGTTTATATGATCTATACTCAAACTTGAAGACACCAAAAGCAATTTGGTCTGCTTTAGAAACTGCCTACCAGACAGAAAAACGAGGTACTGACAAATTTCTAGCCCTACAATATTTTGAATTTAAAATGGTTGACACTAAACCAATCATAGATCAAATCCATGAACTCCAAATCCTAGTTTCAAAACTAAGGGATGTTGAAATCAAAATTCCATATGCTTTGCAAATTGGTACAATTCTTTCTAAATTGCCTTCTTCTTGGAATAATTATAGAAAGAAAATTCTGTACTCCACTGACAAATTAACATTAGAACAATTTCTTACTCATATTCAAATTGAATATGAAACTCGTGCAAGAGAAACACTAATTATGGCTTCAAGTTCTACTATTAATTTTGTCAATGAAAAGAATATTCACAAGGGAAACAAGAATTTAAAAGCAAATAAGAAATCCTTTAAGAAAAAGAAAAAGGATATTATTTGTTTCCATTGTGGCAAAAAGGGCCATGTTATTTGTGAGTGTAGATATAGAAAGGCTGGAGTTAACTTCAATAATGGAAAGAATGAAAAGACTAAGAAAGCAAACTTGGTAGAAAGCACAATATCGGAAATGGTGGCCATGGTGTCTACACTTCACATTGGTATGATTACCGAAGTGAACATGGCTAATGCAATAATGAAAAGCCAAGACTGGTGGCTTGATTCGGGTGCAACCATCCATGTTTGTAACAATAGCGATTTCTTCAAGACCTACACAGAAGTCAAAGATTCTTAAAAGGTGCTTATGGGAAATCACGTTACTGCGGAAGTGCTTGGAAAGGGATATGGAGAGATCAACTTCACATCTGGACAGAAATTGACATTGTTAAATGTATTTCATGTACCAGAAATTCAAAAGAATTTAGTGTCTGCTAGTTTGCTATCTAAGAAAGGTTTCAAAATTGTAATTGAGTCTGACAATATTATAGTGTCTAAGAGTGGAACATTTGTAGGAAAGGGTTATAATTCTGATGGCATGTTCAAACTTGGTACTAATGCAATAAATGTTGATTCTGCTTATATTGTTGACTCTTACTGTCACATCCCAAAACTTACATGTGATATAAACATAAAATACCTAGGGTGTACCTCCGTGGTACCCCATAATCTCTGTGAACATTCTTAATATCCATAATTATGTGAATCATAAATATTCCAAGAAAGATATTTTGTATACATATTCAGAAAATGTTCAACCTTCAAACACTATACAACCTCCCAAGCCTAGGTGACCTACTAGATTACAGAGCATTTCCTAATCCTTACCAATTGTTTACCAGACAAAAGTAGAGTATACCCTTAAAGGCTATAAATTCTTCTCCTCAACCACTGTATCTGATAAGATAATCATAGAGAGTGTGAGTTTATCATAACTCAGTGAGTAAACAACTGTACATGAAAATATCATAAGCACAAACACCACATTTACTAATACAATCAATCTATCATTTATTGTAAATAATTATAGTAATACACTTGTCTAAATTTTGCGTATGATTTCTTGGGTGATCAATCCCTCAATCACTTTGCATTATATGTCATAGATACTTGCACTGAGTGACTTGAGAATTTAACCCTCAAACTCTTGGTGCATAAGTTTTCACAGTTATACACTGAGTGGTATGGGACTCTAACCCTTTCAAACTCGTGCATAGGTCTTCACATTTATACACTGAGTAGTATGGGACTCTAACCCTTTCAAACTCGTGCATAGGTTTTCACATTTATACACTGAGTAGTATGAGACTCTAACCCTTTCAAACTCGTGCATAGGTTTTCACAGTTATACACCGAGTAGTATGGGACTCTAACCCTTTCAAACTCGTGCATAGGTTTTCACAGTTATACACCGAGTAGTATGGGACTCTAACTCTTTCAAACTCGTGTATTAGATCTCGTAGATCTTTTGCTCGTCAATAAAATAGTGACAATTTATCACAATATAATTACTATGAAATAAATGAATTTACACATACTTTTATTCCCTTGAATGTCTATCATCAACCATAACAATCATCATATATTATCAACAGTGAGATTGATTATTTCTCACTTCAATAATGTTATAAACAAGACTTGTATTGTACTTTATCTAATAAGATCACATTAGTTTAGTAAAGTTATTTACTTACAAAATGTTCCAATTTATTCAAGGAACAATCACATCTAGTTCTTTAGTCAACTAGAGAAATCAATTCTCAAAGGTAATAAAATACCTTCCAATGATATTATACTTTTTCTCAACCTGAACACACACTGATAATCTTATCAATTTCACAAATAACGCAAATGGGATTTATATTGTGCTTTGACTAATTTATTAAATTAATTTTGCAAGGTTGCCTACTCACCTGGATTCCACGCGCTCAGCGCTCCCACCTTGCGCCCCCAAAAATCCCTATTGTAACCAGGTAAAAACCATTAGGGTTACAAAATAGAGAAATTTCCTATCACTACTCTCGACCTTTACTCACATCTTAAGTCATAACTCCTAACCGGTAATGAATTTCTAAATGACATTTATACCATTGGAAACTAGACTCAAAGAGCTTTCCAACGATATAAAGTTTGCCCAAAACGGAGTCCGGATGAAGAAGTTATGACTGATTGAAAAATAAGCTAAAGCTTTTCAGCATACCTGGCGCCTGGGCGCCACACATGGCACCTGGGCGCCACACCTGGCGCCTGGGCACCAAGTCCCTTTTCTTCCCAAAATTTTCTGAACCTTGGCGCCTGGGCGCCAGGATCGCGACCTTTCGCGATTCCTCTCGGTTTTGGCTCAGATCCGGCCAAATCTTCACCGTTTTCCATGATTTCTTCCATAGGATCTCACCCTTAATGTCTAAGGAGCATTTAGACACCAAAAACACCAATTTTAATCGAGAAACGAAGCCGAAATCTCGATTTTTACCCTAAACTTTCTGAAAACTATAAAATAGGAAAAAGCTTGAGAAATAGAAATTTCTACCTCAATTCCTTGCTTTCCCTACGTTGCTTGGCTCCTAGAGGCTCGCCCCGTAGCCCGAGATCCACCCTCCAAGCTCGGTTGTGGAGTTGGAGTGTAGAGAGAAAGAGAGGAGAGAAAGTGAAGAGAGAGAGAGGAAATGAGAAAATGAAGAAAATTTAGGTGAGGCCGCCTATTTACTCGCCCGGGGTGAAATTATCACTTGCTCTTCAGTTGACCCTCAGTCAAGATTAGTAAAAACAAATTCATAAAATCTCACCTCGGGTGATTCTAAATCCTAATTGCCCCACAATTTTCTTCTTTCACTTTAGTCCCTCTCAAAGTCTCAAACTCCACTTCAACCTCGAATCCATCATCCTTTTGGTACCGGACTCATAATTCATTCCCATAAGCTCTATTCTTCTTCTCAGGTTCCTACTTGGTCATTTCTCAAAAGTACTCCATACTTTCTTTTCTTTTCGTTTTAGTCCTTGAGAATTTGTAAAATGTCCTAAATTAAAATTTTTGAAATTTCTATTTCCAAATTTCCTTCACTAATTCAAAAAAAACATTTCTCATGTAATTAAATTTTTCAATAAACTTCAAATAGACTTTAAATATTCATGAAAATTCTTGAGATATTACACTTACTATACTTTATGACATGCTAGATTAGGACATCTGAATTTTGGTTCTTTGAAATTTATGTCCAAAAATGGTTACATCAATTGCAATTTCAAAAATAATGGAAAATGTGAAATTTGTATACAAGCAAAAATGATTAAAAAATCTTTTCATAAAGTTGAAAGAAATACAGATTTATTAGACTTGGTGCATTCAGATATTTGTGAATTAAATAGAGAAATAACAATAGGTGGTAAAAGATATTTTATCACATTTATCGATGATTTCTCTAGATTCACATTTGTCTATTTACTAAGAACCAAAGATGAAGCTTTTCAAAAATTTAAAGAAAATAAATCAATAGTAGAAAATCAAAAAAATAGGAAAATAAAAATCCTTCGTAGTGATAGAGGTGGAGAATATTTTCCTATTGAGTTTAATAAATTCTGTGAAGAGCATGATTTAATACATCAAAGTAGTGCACCTTATACTCCACAACAAAATGGGTTGGCAGAAAGAACAAATAGAACCTTGGTAGAAATGGTTAATGCTATGTTATTGAATGCTCGTTTGCCACATAATTTATGGGGTGAAGCACTTTTAACTGCATGTTATACACTTAATAGAGTGCCTTCAAAGAGTTTGAAAACATCACCTTATGAACTTTGGAATAATAGAAAACCAAATTTAAATTATTTTAAAGTGTGTGGGTGTATTTCATACTATAGGGTTCCTGATCATCAAAGAACTAAATTAGGACCTAGGGGCATTAAAAGTATTTTTGTAGGATATGCACAAAATTCAAAGGCCTATAGACTTTTGAATGTAGAATCAAATGTGATTGTAGAATCTATACATGTTGAATTTCTTGAAAATAAATTTTTTCATGATTCTACCAATGATCAATTGAAAGATCAAAATCAAAATGATGATGACACATATACATTGTCACATTCTGGTGTTGTTAATAATAAAAGAAAAATTGATGAAAGTCATCAAGAAGTTAGAAAGAGTCAAAGAGTTAGAAAAGAAAAATATTTTGGTTCTGATTTTATTTCTTCACAAGCTTTAGTCTTTCTTGTTGAAGGAAGTAGAACTGATATCTGTAATAAGATACCTATTTTATTAAATATTGAAAATGATCCAAAGACTTTTCAAGAAGCAATGTCTTATAGAGATGTAGCTTTTTGGAAAGAAGCTATAAATGATTAAATGGACTCAATTATGTCCAATAACACTTGGATCTTAGTTGATCTACCTACAGGATCAAAACCTATTGGTTGTAAATGGGTATTTAGACGAAAATATAATACAGATGGTTCTATTCAAACTTTCAAGGCAAGATTTGTGGCTAAAGGCTTCACACAGAAAGAAGGTATTGATTATTTTGATACCTATGCTCCTGTAGCAAGAATAACATCCATTAGAGTACTTTTATCACTAGCATCAATGTATAAATTACATGTACATCAAATGGATGTTAAGACAGCATTTTTAAATGAAAATTTAAATGAAGAAATTTATATGAATCAACCTGAAGGTTTCATTCTTCCAGGAAATAAAAACAAAGTTTGTAAATTAGTTAAGTCTCTTTATGGTTTGAAACAAGCACCAAAGTAGTGGCATGAAAGATTTGATAGTGTAATACTATCAAATGGATTTATACATAATCATGCTGACAAATGTATTTATTCCAAATTTACAAGTGAATATGGTGTCGTTATATGTTTGTATGTTGATGACATGTTAATATTTGGAACAAATATGTTTGGTATCTCTGAAACTAAGAAGTATTTGACTTCAGTCTTTAAAATGAAATATATGAATGAAGTGGATACTATTTTAGGTATTAAAGTTCAAAGAGATAACAAAGGAGTGACTTTGTTACAGTCACACTATATAGATAAGATGCTTGATAATTAAACATTTAGGAATAAAGGAGTTTAATACTCCTTATGATTCCAGTATAAAATTGACTGAAAATTCAGGGAGAATGATAGCACAATTAGAATATGCAAGTGCAATAGGTAGTATGATGTATGCAATGCATAGTACTAGGCCAGATATTACATTTGCTGTTTGTAAACTCTAAAGGTTTACAAGTAATCCAAGTAATGAACATTAGAAAGCAATTTCTAGAGTGTTTGAGTATTTGAAAAGAACAAAGCACTTGGGAATTTGTTATAGTGGTTTTCCTACTGTATTAGAAGGTTATTCTGATGCAAGTTAGATCACAAGTGTTAATAATAATAAATCCACATCTGGTTGGATATTCACCTTGGGTGGAGGTGCCATAAGTTGGGCATCTAAGAAGCAAACTTGTATTTTCCATTCCACAATGGAATCTGAATTTATTATATTGGCAGCTGCTGGAAAAGAGGCAGAATGGCTGAGAAACATGTTGTTAGACATTAAGTTGTGGCCACAACCTATGCCAACCATTTCTGTATTCTGTGATAGTGAAGCTACTATGTGTATAGCTAACAACAAAATTTACAATGGGAAATCAAGACATATAAGCTTAATACATGCTTATATAAGGGAATTAGTCACAAATGGAACAATGACAATTGTTTATATTATGTCAAATAAAAATTTGGCTGATCCATTGACCAAACCATTGCCTAGAGATGTAGTACAACAAACTTGTATTGGAATGGGGTTAAAACCCTTAAAATAAAGCACTAGTAACGAGAACCCAACTTTGAGTTAGTATACACTCTAACAATAAAAGTTCAATGGGTAATAACAAGTTACTAAGTGTTGTTTAAGGCACGGACTCTAAAATTGAGATCTCGTTCAAGAATGTACTACATAATATTAAGTCAAGAGTTGTGCATACTGTTACAAAGAGAGGATGACAAATGTCTTAATGGTATTGTTAAATGTCTGGAGTAACAGGGACATAATAACAATACCACCTATATGAATATTGAAGTGATGCTGCTTCAAACAAGATTTAAAAGGGTTGATATTGTAAATATTCATGAAACCAGGATTAGCTCATGGCTATAAAAGTGCTAAAGCGAGATTACCGAAACGTCTTCACAAAGTTAATGATGTCATATGTGTTGTACTTTTGGTTTTGGCAAATGGAGTTATGGTTCAAATCTTATGATACCACTAACTTCGTCAAAACTTTAAAGTGTTACACTATTAGGAAGTTCAAATCTCTGTAAAGATACTTTCTATTATGTATGATATCATATAGAAATATTACAAACTAGTGGGGGATTGTTATATAGTTTGTAATATTGAGTAGAATTAAAAGTCTTGTATTGGATAAAATATGATATTTAAAAAAGGAATTTAATTGTTGTTCCTTTTATTTGAAAATGTGTATTTTTTATTTGAAAAGATGTATCTTTTAAATTGAAAAGATGTATCTTTTAAATTGAAAAGATGTATCTTTTAAATTGAAAAGATGTATCTTTTAAATTGAAAAGTTGTATCTTTTAAATTGAAAAATTGTATCTTTTAAATTGAAAAGATGTGTCTTTTATTTAAAAGATGTGTTTTTTATTTAAGAAGAAGTGTCTCTTAATTAAAGAGATGTCTTTTTTAAATTGAAGGGATATGTCTTTTTATTTAAAAAAGAAAGATGTGTCTTTTAAATAAAGAGATATGTCTTTATTTGAAAGGATGTATCTTTTATTTGAAATTGAATTTTAAACTTATTTTAAAATTCAATAAGACATAAATTAAATAGACACATCTATTCAAAATAAAAAAAAGACATGACTTTTGAAAATTAAATAGACATGACTATTCAAAATAGAATAAACATGACTGTTAGAAATAGAAAGACATATCTATTCAAATTGAACAGACATAACTGTTCAAACTCTATATATATATCATATTAGAATTCTACGGTGAGATCTTGGTTCCAAGAGGGCTTTGTTGTATCGTGGAAGGGTTTGCCTGTGATTCTCCAATACACAGACATGAACTCTTTAAAGAAAGTGATTTATCACGCATCAAAGCCTTATTTTTCTAACACTTAATTGGAGGATTATCTTTAGTTAACATCCAATTTAGGGGGTGTTTAGAAAACTTGTGGGTAAACTTAGGTTTTTAATATAATTGATTTTTAGAATTGATTTTGTGTAAAACTATATTTGTATGAATGTAATTTATGTTTAAAAACTATTATCAGAAAAATTATTTTGAAAAATAGATTCTATTTGGATATTAGTTAACATAATCACTTTTGAATGTGTAATTACCATAAATGATATGCATATTATATTCTTTTATTTTATTTACCCTTATTTAATTTCTCTCATATCAAATAATACAATAATAATTGAGAAATATATATATATATATAATTACTATTAACTTGATTAGGACTAAAATAAAAAGAAAAAAAGGACCAAATTGTTATATAACTCAAAACTTTTGGACTGAAGTGCATTTTTCCATTTTCTCCACTAATATCAAACCCTCTAGAAATATCCCACTCCCACCTTCGGTCTTTGTTCATATGTGAGAGAGAGAGAGAGCAAGAACGACAGGGAGGTGAATGGTGATTCCTGCCATCATCAACTGCTAGGTGCCACCCTCTGACTAACCCTTCTTCTTCTCCCTCTTTCTCCTTTGCATGACAAAGGAGGAGCACAGTTGCAAGAGAGAGAGAGAGAGACCGAGAGAGAAGAGCAAATATGTGGGACCAACCCTTCTTCTTCTCCCCCTTTCTTCTTCAACTCCACTATTGGCCACTTTCACTTTTTCCCTCTATCTTCCCTCCTCCCATATCATTACCATAGATCTAGATGAAAAATAGAGACGAAGAAAATTGGGAAGAAAACATGGAGGGTAACATATGAAATAACTCATGACATAGTCTTTAGTCTCCCACTAAAAATACATACACAAATTGACAGAATTTGCAAAAACTTCCTTTAGGACTACACCTCTAAAAACAAGAAAACTCACCTTACCAAATGGGAAATTATCACCAAACCTAAAAATTTTAGAAGTCTAGCCCTTAGAAATTCGAGTGCTATGAATGTTGCCTTCATGAAAAAATTAAATTGAAAAATTAGAACAAACAGTCAAAAACTATGGATAATTCTTTTTAAAAAATAAATATAATGATAATTCCAAAATTTATAGAAACTCCTCTTATGTGTTTAAAAGTATTAATAAAAAAGATAAACAAATTTTCTCAAAAAAAAAAATCCTTCATGGTAAGAGATGGCACGAATATAAACCTTTGGAATGACCTTTGGTTAAATAATACCCCCTTAAGACAACAAGTAATCAGCCCACTTACTCCAAATGAGTCTTCTAAAAAAGTCGTTAGCATAATTGACGCGGACCTGGATCCTCTGCAATATTTTCAGTATTGTAGAGTGCAATATTTTTTTTAGCAACAGTTTTTTTATTGCTAAAACTTTTAGCAATAATTTAAACTGTTGCTGAAAGTTTTAGCAACAGAAAAAACTGTTGCTAAAAGTATTGCACCTCTGCAATCTTGTAGAGGATCCAGATCCAATTGACACCTCTTCTAACTCAAAATGCTAGAATTTAGAATCTTTTTATTTCCCACTCCCTCAACAAATCCTTAACCAAATAAAAAGTATTGCACTTCGAAACTCTCAGCTCCCCATGGATGATGACATATACTGGAAAACAATCAGCCGTGACAAATTCACTCTAAAATATGCTTACAAAAGTCATGTAATTAAAAATATCTAAGAACGCCAAACAAAATGGATTTGGAAGACATAATGCAACGAGTGTGAAAATTTCTTCCTTTGGATTGTTATTCCAAAGCAATACCGACTATGGTCTTCCTTCACCATAGAAATATTACTTCTTCCCCCTCTTGCCCCACATGCCAATCAAACTATGAAACCGTAGAACACGCTCTTTAGGACTGCCCAAAGCAAAATCCATTTGATCAAATTTTACAACCCCTACAAACTTCTTTTCGTGAAACTATCAAACTTGACTCTTAAATAACTCCACCAATGATCAATTAAATAAGCTCAATATTCTTTGGAGGACCATATACTTCTTCACCCTTTGTTCAAATTGGCTCTCAAGGAATAACTTCATCTTCCAAAATGAGACCAAGCAATCTAAGGAAATTGCAAACCTTGCCCTTAGCAAGGCTGTAGAATTTTGGTCAAATGAATTCACAAGACTTTATCCAAACTCCGCCTTACCATCGGCCACTCTAAACATCAAATGGTACCCTCCCCTAACTAAATGTTGATGGATCTATGTTAAGTTTCATGCTAGGAATTGGTGGCTGTATCAAAGACCATGTTGGAAACTGAATACTAGGTTATGTAAAGTACACTGCTATTAGAATTTTACTCCAAGCTGAACTTTGGTCCATCTTTACTAGTCTTAAACTTGCTTTAGAACATGGCAATATTTGTAGAATCATAGTCGAATCGGACTCATGCCAAGCTGTTAACCTCTTGATTAACTACTCTTCTGGTTTTCATCCCTTGGACTCCATTATCATGAATTGTAGGCACCTTCTTTCTAGATTATAGGACTATAAGATAGAAAAGATAACGAGACAACAAAACGATTGCATATATGCACTAGCAAAGGAAGGTCGAAAGGAATGACTAGCTGAAACCATCTACCTGGACATCCCTCATCACTTTCTTCATCTCCATCAAGTAGACATCTCAAATCACAAAAACCAGCCTTCCACGTCCCCCCTGAGCTTATTTTCTCACCATGACGTCTGTTTCTCCTTCTGCTAGAATGTTATCTTTCCAAATGCTTTGTTATTACTATTTGTTACTATTACTTATCTTTATCTTATCAGAACTACTTAGCTTGTATATGTTTATTAGCTCTTCGTGCACTTTGCTCTACAACTTTGGACTGTCTGGACTCGCTTTTAAGCTAAATTAATCTTCCTTTGTTACCCAAAAAAAAAAATAGAACTCATGACATAAAATAAACATGCATTATTGGACTCATGATATTATAAAACAAATATAAAGAATTTTATCTAGTAGTTAATTTTAGTGGTTCACTATTAGTTCTTAAATAACATGAATTTAGTCTTGTGGAAAAACAAAAATTAGCTTCATGAGAGATTTGCATTCATAATTTGACCTAATTTAAATTAAACTAGTTGAGAGATTTGCATTTCATAGTCTAACCTAATTTGAATTAAATTAGTTGAATGCAATAGATTTTCATTTAGTGGTAGTTATAACTTATAACTTTCCCCCACTTTCTCAGGAAAAAAAAAGATTGCATAAATATAATTAATATATTATGATATGGTCGACCTATAATAAATTTTTTTGGATAAAAATATATAAAATTAGACTAAAATATAACATATTCTATAGTTAAAAATATAAAAGTGTAATTTTTTTTTAAAGATGGAATGTAAATGTACTTTGAAAATTTAAGGGAAAGAAATTTTTTTTTTTGACATTTTTTGGGACCAATAATTTTATTATCTGCAATTGGATGATGTGTTGACCTTGGGCCTAACATTTGAAAAAACAAAAGGGGCCAGGCCCTTTTCTAAATCAACCTTTTTTCTCTTTCTGAACTTTCAAGACTATTCTTGAATCTTGAGAACCTTTTAGTTTTGACGCTCAAAAAAAAAACTGACCCAAATATAATTAATAGAAGATTTTAGGAAGTATTAATTATTTTTGGGCACATAATAAAACTATTGCCAATGTTTCTTCCTTGTCCTTTGTTTTTGGGCACATATTAACAGTTTTTTTTAAAACTATATCGTTACTTTTATATTATAACTCTAATAATATAAAAGCAAGAAAAATTTATGGCAAATGCTCTAAAGTTTATATTTTATAAAAAATAATTTTAGCATAGAAATAACATTTAATAACTTTTTTTTCTCTCCTATATTTGTTTTAAATTTTCTTTCTTAGTTTGTAAACTTTCTCTTGGGTACTAGTATATGAGTTTAACATTAATTATAAAGAAATCTAATATAATACGCAGAATTTGTTTGACAAATTAAGTCTAGATCTGAAAATTAAACATTCATATCTTATATTTAAGCTTCTGAGTTTGCACTAGATCTAAATTTCAACTCAAATTGATTAGGCCACATAAAATTGAGGATATCTTGACCATTAATTGAAAAAAAAAAAACAATGTTTTGTTTCAGAATTTATCCATTTGATTTGCATTAAATGATTGGTTTGGAAAAGAAAAATAATTTAAAATTTTTTGAAATTCAACATTATATGTTTTTTAGATTGGTGAAAATACACATTTTTAACAAAAAAAAAATCACATTAGAGTATTTCAACACAACTTTAGACTTATTCCAATAATAAAAAAAAAGTATACTAAATTTAAAAAATATATTAAATAAATAAAATTTCTTTATATTAAAATCGGTTGACTCAATCAATATTATATATATTATAGTTATCTAACAACCAAATTTATTTCATTAATTTTGATTAAAATTTCATTCAATTGATCTAAGTAGTTACGATTTTATTAAAAAAAAGTCTTTATGATTGATTTTACTTGAATTAGATTGAAATTAGATAAATTAGATTTTTTAAACTCATATTTCTATTAGATAATCATAAATTACGTTATATTAGTTTATGCACAAGAATTAAGTTTAACAAATCTAAAAGACTTTACCAAAAAATCTATAGTTGTAAAACATTTTTGCTTAATTAAAATTAAACAAAAAAAGTCAAAGAATCAACTCATAGTCTAATTCCCTAGTGTTTACTGATTCTGAATATAAGATTTTTCTATGAAGACAAAATTTCCTTGATCTCCAAGTATTTTGACCATAGTTTACATAATGGCATATATTTGTCAACTAAATACAATGACTTGGGTATTAAATTAGAATCTGTTACTCATTCAGCTGCTAAAAAATTACACTTATCTCAATTTAATTATTTAAAGATTAAATGTTTCAACTTAATTAATATAAGATCACATTTTACTCAATTTCATAATTTATTGTTGCCAATTTCAAATTTGTCATTGTCAATAATTACATTTATTTTAATTTCATTATTTTGATAAACAAAATAATGAAATTAAAATAAATGTAATATTTTAATAATTAAATTAAAATCCTTAAAATTAAAAAAATTGTAATAAATAATTTACTCTTAATTTTGTTTTCATTTTTTGCATCATTTTTTATTTCTTTAAATTTAGTTAAATTACATATAATATTATTTTTTATTTTAAGAGTATCATTTAACCGGTTAACTCTCCTAACATGTGATATATTGTAAAACATTCCATCTATTTTCTTTTTAGCTATTAACTTTTTGCATAATATAAAATTATAGTTTCATTTTAATGTCACAGTATATGCAATAACGTTATGTTAAATTATAATATAAGACTATAACTATAATTATAATTTAAATTAAATAATTTTATTTTTAAAAGAAAACTAATATTTGGTAACAAATTAAATAAAAAAATTTGACGTTGGCCAAAAAAAATATAAAAGATTAAAATTTTGCATACATAACAAATATCTGAAAAATAAAAAATTTTAAAATATATTAAATATAATTTGATTAAGGTTCAAAAAATTAGTCTAATAATTTATTGTGATAAGATATTATTGCTTCAATTGTGGGGAGACAGGGGAGTATATCTGATCTGGCTCATAACAAAATGCGATAAATTATAATTTCATATAAGAATAAAAATGAAGAAAGATTCATATATCTGAATTTTGACAGGTACTTTGTGTCTGTAATGGGGCCATTGTGAGCCCACTATATACACACATTCTGACTCTCAGCAATACAGAAGGCGGCAAATAGATGTGTCCCCACGGATTTGGGGCTCTCAAATCTTCCAAAAATATTGGATTTTTTTAATATTTTTATGAATTGAAGTTACAGATGGTATATATCACACAATGATCTATTTAAATTTTTAAAAAAATACATTCTAGAACGATAAATTTATATAAAGATAAATATAATTTTAAATTAAATAAAAGATAAAAAGAACAAGGTTAAAATGCGCTTTACTCCCCTAAACTTTGCTCTATGTGCAAAAAATTTCCCTAAACTTTCAAACTTAACAAAAAACTCCCCTCAACTTTTATTTTGTACCAAAAACCCCCTACAGTTAGTTGACCGTTAACTAATGCCACGTCATCAGTATATTAGATACTTCAAATATCACGTCAAACAGTTTTTACACCTCAAATGCTGATAGTGACGATTTCGCAGCGTTGACATGGCAAGTGAACTGTAAAAAAATGTCTGACGTAGCATTTGAGGTGTCTAATATACTGATGAAGTGGCATTTAGTTAACGGTCAACTGACGGTCAACTAACTGTAGGGAGTTTTTTTCACAAAATGAAAGTTAAGGGGAGTTTTTTTGTTGAGTTTGAAAGTTTAGGGGAATTTTTTGCACATAGAGTAAAGTTTAGGGGGGTAAAGTGCATTTTAGCCAAAGAACAATAATTTATCTAAGTGAATAAACTATTTATTAAGCGAATGCGATATGGGTCATTAAATTGCATGGATCTAACAGCTTAAACTCTTCAATATTTTTTGCACAATCTGGGTCATCCACAACTTCATTTGACCAAAAGTAAGTTATTGATTTTTAAAAAATTTATTTTATCATTTAAAATATAATTACAAACAAGAGAATATTGAAGCTCGCTACTATTTGCTATGGCTTTTGTATTTTTGGTCATTATGAAGATTAGGGCTTCACTAGACCTATTTTTTTGAGATAGTTCGTCTCGTCGTGAACAAGAATTCCTCCACTCACCTCCTTGAGATTATCACTGATTATATTAGAAAAATTCTTGATGACGATAGGGTTTATTGCATCAACTCGTCTTTGTTTTTGGAAGGAGTTGCCTTAAGAGATTGACTGGACTTTATTCACTAATTGCACTTTCACAGTGTACTTTAGATTGTAATTTTCGTTTTGCTCTCTTCTACATCCTCTTGTAATAGAAAAAAATGTTACACTAATGGTTTTATTAATAAACTTCATCCGAGAATGATGTCAAAACTTTTTTGGCAAAACGTGAAATGAAATAATAAATATTTGAGATTAAATTATAAAAGTATTTATAGTTACTTTTTATTTTTGGTTTAAATTTGACTTTAATCCTTTAAACTAGTTATATTTTACTATATTTTTTAAAATTTTTTATTTTAATTATATTCCTTAAATTTAAATTTATATCATATTTATTCTTTAATTTTAATTTTTAAGAAGATCTCTTAACCATTTTTTATAATGATCTCTCACATTTCTTTAATTCAAAATTGTCTTTGATGATACAACCAAAAAATTTTTCAAATTTTAAATTTCAATATCAAACTGGAAAAAAGAAAAAGAAATAAAATTAAATATTGGTGTGAGAAAACAGAAAAGAAAAAGGGGGTAAAGTAAAAATCAACACGATAATGATCTTTTTCTCATACGAACATCAATACGGCGTCGTTTTTACCTTTTAGTTCACTCCCCTGAGCCCTTACATAGAGAGGATTGGAGGAGGGTGTTTCCCACGCCACCTTCAGACCCTCTGCTCCTTCACGTGATATGAAGAGCGTGTAGTTCACTTCCCACGCTGACTTCCGCAACGGAAGATAACGCGCCATTGGCGCGAATGGGTTTTGAATACCGCCATATTAACATAAGAGGACATAACCGAGAATAATTTTATAAGAAGGGCATTTTCGTAAAGAAGAAAAAATGAGTTCCTTCATTCCGTCTAGGGTTTGGTTTGTGAACTACCGCCAATGTAATCAGAAAAGGACACAATTGTCAAAAAAAATTAATTAAGGGCATTTTGGGAAACAAGAAAATGAGTTCGTATCTTAGAATGATGAAATCCCTTTCGCTGCGGCTAGGGTTTGGTTTTGAATTACCGCCATACATAAATGACAATATAATGTTTAAGCAAGGGTAATTTCGTAAATATCAAAACGACATCTTATTATAAAACCCCTCTTACCCTATCTCTCATTCACTTCTATTCTCTCCTCTCAAAATCCTTCGGTGTCTCCCTTGCGGCTAGGGTTTAAGCGTCTCAGATTATCCCTAGGTTTGTTCTCTGATTAGCTTTTCTTTGTATGAATTCTTTGCTATATTTAACTTCAATTCCTGATGACTGATTTAGCGGGCAGGTTATACTTTTTGTTATCTGTGATTTAATTTTTCGATCTATTCGAATAATTTTCCATGCTGTTCGCTTTTTTATGTTTTTCAATAATCTAATTGTTTGATGTCCGCTGGAAGGATTTTGCATCGAGTGATTTGTCCTGTTAAATATATATTTGAAGAATTCTGAAATGTTTTATCTTGATAGGTCAGTTTCTGATATGGATTGATTTCTTTTTTTTTTTTAAGTTTGCTGTGATCTTTACGTTGATTAGATGTTTAGATTCCAATAAGGGGTTAAGATATTGGAGAATTTGGAATTTTTTTCTGGGGACTTATTAATTAGATGTAGATTTTCTTGGTTAACTGTTGTATGCGGCTATTTTCTCTAGAATATGTAGCAATTGAAGTGTCATCGTCTGGTTTTTTAAGTTATGCCTTCAGTTCTGAATTTTTAGGTTGAAGATTATGTGCTGTTATTTTTTTGGCTGTTAAATTATGGCTGGTCTTAATAGCTTATTTATTTTAATTTGTAGCAGTTCTTTTCAGTTTCAAGCTAAGGAATCATGGGTAAGGAGAAGGTTCACATCAACATTGTGGTCATTGGCCATGTCGACTCTGGGAAGTCTACCACCACCGGCCATCTTATCTACAAACTTGGAGGTATTGACAAGCGTGTTATTGAGAGATTTGAGAAGGAAGCTGCTGAGATGAACAAGAGGTCATTCAAGTATGCCTGGGTTCTTGACAAGCTTAAGGCTGAGCGTGAAAGAGGAATTACAATTGATATTGCACTTTGGAAATTTGAGACCACCAAGTACTACTGCACAGTCATTGATGCTCCTGGGCACAGGGATTTCATCAAGAACATGATTACTGGGACATCTCAGGCTGACTGTGCTGTTCTTATCATTGATTCCACTACTGGTGGTTTTGAAGCTGGTATTTCCAAGGATGGACAGACTCGTGAACACGCACTCCTTGCTTTCACCCTTGGTGTCAGGCAGATGATTTGCTGCTGCAACAAGGTATGTAACTTATTCTGTGTCTTTATATCATCTCCCGCTGGTTGTCCATAATTGTATTTTGCTAATATAATTTTTTATGTGATGTTTTCTTTCAACAGATGGATGCCACCACCCCCAAGTACTCCAAGGCCAGGTATGATGAAATCGTGAAGGAAGTCTCCTCCTATTTGAAGAAGGTCGGTTACAACCCTGATAAGATTCCCTTCGTTCCCATCTCCGGGTTTGAGGGAGACAACATGATTGAGAGGTCCACCAACCTCGACTGGTACAAGGGACCAACTCTTCTTGAGGCTCTTGACCAGATTCAGGAGCCAAAGAGGCCCTCAGACAAGCCTCTCAGGTTACCCCTCCAGGATGTCTACAAGATTGGAGGAATTGGCACTGTTCCAGTGGGACGTGTTGAGACTGGTGTCTTGAAGCCCGGTATTTTGGTGACCTTTGGTCCTACTGGACTGACAACTGAAGTTAAGTCTGTTGAGATGCACCACGAGGCCCTCCAAGAGGCTCTTCCTGGAGACAATGTTGGGTTCAACGTTAAGAATGTTGCAGTCAAGGATCTCAAGCGTGGTTTTGTTGCCTCCAACTCGAAGGACGACCCTGCCAAGGAGGCTGCCAGCTTCACATCCCAAGTGATCATCATGAACCATCCTGGCCAGATCGGCAATGGCTATGCCCCTGTGCTTGATTGCCACACTTCCCACATTGCTGTTAAGTTTTCTGAACTTTTGACCAAGATTGACAGGCGATCTGGTAAGGAGCTGGAGAAGGAACCCAAATTCTTGAAGAATGGTGATTCCGGTATGGTTAAGATGGTTCCCACCAAGCCTATGGTTGTGGAGACTTTCTCCGAATATCCTCCACTCGGTCGTTTTGCTGTGAGGGACATGCGTCAAACTGTGGCTGTGGGAGTCATCAAGAGTGTAGAGAAGAAGGAGCCTACTGGAGCCAAGATCACCAAGGCTGCACAGAAGAAAGGAAAGTGAATCGTGCGGGTTCCTTTATTGTCAAAGGAAGTCTATCACTATCGTTACAATAAATGTTTTAAACTTGTTTGTACGTTGTTTCCCCAGAGTCTATGTCTTAGTTTTATTGGTTGCAAAGTCAAGTCTTTACCTTCGTCTAGCATCTTTGGTTCCCAGAACTGGGTGCTTGACAGACGGTGGCAAGGCTTATTTTGTCTTTCTGTTCTCTGTTTGCGCATTATTATATTCTGAATTGTCGTCTGAGAACACCTTCATTTTTGTAAGCCGCAGTCTGTTATAGTACTATTTCTGCACTCTGCTCATTTCGCTATTAAATACCAACTTCTATATCTCTGGTCTTTTCAATTGGTTATGTTATCACAGTATTTTTATGTGGCTTTGAGTGGATTTTTCTTTCTGCATATGGATCTAATTACGAGTGATATAAAACTTATGGTTCTAATTACGAGTGATATAAAACTTCTGTTCTGAACTTTGTAGCTTTAATGCTGTGAAAACTTCTTCATATCCCGAGGGACGCTGGTCTTAAGTGCTCGGTATCTTATTTTATTGTAAAATCTGTCGCTGCTATTTTCTGCCTTCATCTTATAATTTACTATTCCTATATTTTTCACCAATTTATGAAACACTATTTACAGTATTATATTTCTAACGATTTATGCGTGTTGAAAGAAATGTTTTGTGCTTTTTTGTTTTAAAATCTCAACAGTGAAATTGTGACCATTAAATTCAAGAATTCAATTGAAAAAATAAGTTAAGTGTAATATGACAACTTTGAAAAAAAATCATTTCCAATAATCGCAATTTTTTTTTTCAGTTAGTGTGGTTCGTCGCTGTAAGAGTGATGTACGTTGTGAGTTGAGTCAGTTAAAGTAATTTTAATTAATGAGATCGAGTCAATTAAAGTAATTTTAATTAATGTGATCAGTGTCCTAATTATTTTTAGTAATTGAGTGGATTGAGACTAACCCAAATCCATATTGTTCAAAAGCAAAGGAGAGAAATTCACCATCGCATGGTTACTCACCACAATAATTTGAAGCATCCATAATTATTAACTTATATATAATATTAATAATATATATTAAATATAATAATATAATACCTATTAAATTTGGAATTATATGTTTTGGAGTATTAGGATACCTTATAATGTTATTTTAATATATTTAATTTAGTCATTTTATTTTATTTTTCATATTTAATCAATTCTTTATAAATGTTATTTATAGAATTACGGTGAAATAATTAGACTAAATATTTTAATGCTCTGTGGTATATTATGAGAGAGGGATTTAATTTAATTAATTTGAGAATTAATTAAAGAATTTTGCAAAATGAGTCAAGTGCGGTTTGGATATTAGGTATGGATACTAATAGGTTATTCATTGACCTATTTGGCTAACCTTAGGTCCCTTTTCTCTCTCTTCTCTTCATTCACGATCAACACATTCTGGAGGCTTCATTCTTCATCTTCTCAACTCCTTCAACCCTTGCTTCCAATCTCTCAGGTCGGTTTCTATTTTCTAGTTGCTTTTCAATTCATCTAAGTTGCAAAGAATGGTGGTAAGTTTAATTCTTGACTTCAAACTCTATTTTCGGTTTTGGTTTTGCCTATGGAAGAAAATTAAGGTTTTGGGTTGATTTTGAATTTTAATAGATGAATTTAAGTGTGGGCGTGTCACGTCCCAAAATTTGAGCACGTGACCGGCACGGAAAGTGAATTTCATTTCACCTCCGTAAGCCTATCTTTCTCTTAAAAATCATACAATTCTTTTTCATGCAACCAAAACGAGTTTTCTATACATACTACAATTACTCACATTACATCACTAAATGAACCTACCTGATTACAGAGATTTCTAGATTTATACAACTTAGAATAAAACTTAACTATTATACCTTTATCCTGAACAAATGAAAAGGTAATTATGGACTAAGGATCTATAATTCCTTGTTCCGATATTGACTTTCAGCTGTCAACTCTGAAAAAAAATATCAATAAGAGTGGTATGAGCAAACCACGTGCCCAGTGAGTAGATAACACAATACTATGACAAAATAAAAATCATGCATCATAATGATAACATGCAGCAATCATACGTAGATCGATCATCATATGATATAATATTATTCATAATACTTCACAACAATATCCAAGTGAATCAAATGCATTTCAACAAAATTCAAAATTCACAACAGCAATCGATGAAATCAATTTCACACACAATTCCGGTACCAACCGGGTCGTCCAGAATACCTCTGGATCGTTGCCCGCGGCCCCCGCCGCATCCACCCTTATCGCTCCATTTATATTCTCCACCCTTATAGCTTCACATAGATTTCTCCATGGGGTGCACCACCATGCCTTTCCTTTCCAGTCAAACACAATCACAATCACATATAAAAACATCCTCAATCATAATCTTGAGCCACATACACAACTCATTCATTTACAATTCAAGCCACAACATAATCAATGTGGTTCCAGCAACATAGCATGTATATAACATAACCCATAATATAGAACAATTATTCAACTCGGTTCACATGCCATTCACAATCCATCATATAACCTCCATTCATGGGAAAATAAGAAAATATAATTATATACATTACCAGACACGTTCCACATTTGTTTATGCCTCATCGTTCCACATCATCCTCTTCAAACTTGGATATACAACATATTTTCACTATGATGCAAAAAGTCAATAACAGATATTTAATCATAGCAAGTATTAACCCACTCACCTGGATTTCACGCTCTCGGCACTCCCACTTTGCACTTTGACCATTCCTATTGTAACCAGACAAAAACCATCAGAGTTACGAAATAGAAAAATTTCCTACCACTACTCTCTGTTGACCCTAAGGTTATATGTCATAAGTTTTGATGATGACAAATGTATTTGAATAGTAGAATTGATATATATAAAGATTAATTATCATATATATGCTACAAGTACTTAAGTATGATTATGTTATTTAATATGTATGTTGCATATATTGAATCATGCTATTAAACTAACCATTGGGTTTGCAAGTAAGATATATTTTATAGGTTGGTTCAAAACAAGAAGAGTGAGCATTGTATTGAAGAACAAGGAAAAGCAATATCATGCTTCACTCAAGGAAAACAACATGCAAGGATGAAGCTCCAAGAAATGAAGAATTAGAAGATTTGAAGTCTTGGAAGCTTGGATGCATCAAGATAGCCTATGTGTTTAAATTAGGTATATTTTATATAGGCTAGTATATTTGTACAACTCAATGATTTAGATTTGCATACATTGGCTCAAGCATTTTTGAACAAAAAGATAGTGAGATATGAAGTTTTACAAAAGTTATTTTTTGACCTTTGGTCACTCCTTATATCATATCTCATAAATAAAAAATCATTTTTTCAAGTATCTTAATCTCATTTGATAGTAGACTCAAAGATCGTTTCAACGGTATATTATTTATTCAAAACGGAGTCCAAATGAGAAATATATGACTATTCAAAATATAGTTTGAAAAATTGAAAGTTGATTTTACTGTAATAAAAAATTATTCTGTTCTGACCTATAGTCAGTATTTTGATTATATCTTTTAAAAGAAAAATAATTTTTCAGTAAAACTTGGCTCATTTGAAACTAGACTCCAAGAGCTTTCCAACAGTATATTATTTGTTTAAAACGGAGTTCAAATGAGGGAGTTATGAATTTTTAAAGAAAGCTCAAAATCTGGACTGTACTATAACGGCTATATAACGGCTAGTTTTGTAAAATCTTATATATATGACCTTAGATACACGATTTTGAAAAAGAACAAAGTCCTACAATGTGATATTAACTTCTTCTATCATCTTTGAGAGAAAGGAAAGCATTATTGAGCCAAATCTTGCATATTCTCTATCATTAGAGTTATTAGAGCTTCATTTGTTTTCATCTACTATTTAGAGAGAGTTTCTTTGTATTGTTGATTTTGATCAACACATATATTATTCTCAGTTGAGGTTTGCAAGTACCGGTGTTGGAAGAACTTGCTTTGGGTTGAGGAGGAGCCCGGATTCATAAATTCTCCATTGTGGTTTCACAAATACCAGGATCGAATTTGCGTGGTTGTAGTGGTTTGCAAGTACCCGGATTAAACTTGCAATTATAGTGGAAATACTCAAGTGGTCTCTTGAGGACTGGATGTAGGCTTGGATTAGCCGAACCAGTATAAATCTCCGAGTTTGCTTTCTCTATCCCTTACTCTTTAATTTGTGCATATTGATATCTATTCTTTAATTCTTTGATCTTTATAATTATTTATCTTGACAGCACATTGATTTTCTATATTGTATTTATTATCCTAAGCATTGTACTTTTACAGAAAATCATTTTAACTTCCAATTAATTCTTGTGAAAAATTTATAAAACCCAATTCACCCCCCCTCTTGGGTTCCAACCATTACTTTCAATTGGTATCAGAGCTTGGGCTCTTGATTTAAGACTTAACCGTCTAAGAGTAAATATGGTTGGATCTAGTGAGTGGTTTATGTCTGAAAATTGTTCTTTCACAGAACCTCCAATTTTTTATGCTAATCATTTTCAATATTGGAAGTATGAAATGAAAATTTTTTTAATTTCAGTAGACCATAAACTCTGGGAAATTATAGAAAATGGTTTTTATATGTCTATCAAGGAAGAACAAGGAAAATACATTCCAAAACCCAAGAGTGAATGGAATGATATTGAAAGAAGTTTAGTGCAACTCAATGCTAAGGCAAAATTGATTATTTCTTGTGCATTGAGTCAAGATGAATTTTTCAGAATTTCTAATTGTGCAACTGCTAAGGAAATGTGGGAAACTTTAGAAGTTGCATATGAGGAAGATCTTGTTGCAATGGAATTAAAGTATAGAAATCTCATTAATGAACTTGATATCGCTCAAATGAAAAATTGTGAAACCATTAATGAGATACGACTTGTGCTTAATCAATTGCAAGCTCTTGGTGTTGAACTTACAGGAAAATCTCAAATCACCAAGGAGATAGAAGAAAAAGAAAAAGGAGAAAAAGAGAAACCACAACAAAAAACTGAATCATTAAAGAAAGCTTACCTATCTTCCATTTGGGGAAATAGCAATTCCGATGAGGAGAACACAAATGAAGAAGCCAACACTTGTCTTGTGGCCAGAGATAAAGATGAGGTAAATTCATTTGACTACTCTTTTGAAGAATTACAAGATGCCTTTGATGATTTACATGAAGAATCTCTTATACTTACAAAGAAACTAAATATTTCAAAACAGAAAAACTCTTCTCTTGAAAATGAGTTGGAAACATTGAAAAACGAATTTTCTATTTCTAAGGAAGAGAATTTTGTTTTTGAAAATCAAAACAGAACTTTGCAAGAAGAGAATTTGATTTTAAAGGCAAATATCTCTACCAACAAAAATTGCTTTTGTAGCAAGTGTGATTCCTTGAAAAAGGAGAATGAGGATCTTAAAAACACACTTAAAAAACTTTCTCAAGGTAGAGAAATTCAAAACTCTTCTATTGAGAAACAAAGTAGTAGCTTTAACAAAATTGGTTTTGTTCTTAACAAGTCAAATCAGAAATATTTCGAAAACTACTTTGTTCCTATAAAAATGTCCAAAAGTCCACCTTGCACTTGTTTTTATTGTGGACTGAAAGGACACAAGTCTTACTCCTGTTTTTATAAGAAAAATCTTGTTCATGGAGTAAAAATGAAATGGGTTCAAAAAGGATCTCATGACCCAGGCAAACCCAAAAAAATTTGGGTATCAAAGACAAAGGATTAATTTGCAGATTTGCCTCGAAGCAAGGAGCGGATATAACTTTTCAATGGCTAAATCATTCAAACTCCACTCTCTTGCATCAAAAGGAGGCAATGGATAAGTAAACATATAAGCTGGAATGCATTGTAAGAAATTTGACTGATATGTTTACTGCTCTCTAATGCTTTTGTCTGTTCTCTAATATGCATTACATCTATCCTTGATACTCATGCATGCTATATCTGAAAACAATTGTTAGGTGTGCAGCTTATAGATTCGAATTTTGTTTTGAGCTAAAATCTTTCTTCCAAATTTTGTTCAAACTATCCTTTTTACCGCATCATGAAAACTTGCTTCCATTACACGCACATTTTTCTTGTCTTCACAACAATAAGATTACTCCTACCCATAGTATTTATCCTTGCTGTAATCTTATTTAAATATTTTCAATGAAATCAAATTTATTGCAAAATTGCATTTCATGGAAGTATAGCACTTTTATTAATATGGCATATCTTGAACATAATGTTACTCCTAGTGCTCGAGATTTATTTGAACATCAAAGTGCTCCACCAAAAGTGTTTTGCAGGAGTTAATCCTCAAAATTATCCTCTAAAGCACATTCTTTCCTCTGCTCTCCGAAATCAGTAAGATTTATAGTTTTGAAGTTGGTTGGTCGACCAACGCTCCTATCAGTAGTCGACCAACGAAGCCTACATTGAACCAATGCTTGATAGATCTTGCAAATAATCAATCAATTAAGATCATTAAAATTGTAAGAAGACAGGATCGATCAAAAGAAGAGCAATGAGCAAAACAAGGATATCAAAATCTTGAAAAGGAACTTCAAGAAGCAACAAAAGTTTGCCAAAATTGATGAGTATCTCTATCCTTTACTTCTTCATTATTTAATTGAATGATACTCCTTGATCTCAATTGTACATTCTGGCAAATTTTTTTTTGTCATACTTTCATTGCAATGACATATTGTTTTCTGATATCTTACATACTTGATCACAACATGACATATAAAAATATGTTAAATACTTAAATTTTTTTTTTTACATCATGGTTTGAGCATTATACATATAATCTCTTTTACATAAGCTATAACTTATGAACCATTGTTTATGGATTATAGTTTATATCTGATTATATCTTATTAATCCATATTACCTCAATTATGTTACTAAATACTCTGATTATAATATGTTTTATCTTGAGTAAGTATGTAACTTGCTTTTGCTTTGAAATGATGATATATATATCCATGTCAGAAAATTCTTTCTATCTTTAAAATGGATATATATTTTTCAAAATATATATATCCTTCTATTGTACAAAATTTGTGCGGCTGATTTTCTTTATCTTTCTTTATTATTATAATTTTTTTTAAGTACCGTCATCTGAAAGAAACCACTTGCATTAAAATAAAAAAAAACAAACCAAAGGATTACATTGCATTAAAAAAAAAAAGGGAAGGTTTGCTCATAGATGAGCAATCTACAGGCGAGGTGGTCTCGGATTAGGTGGGTTGTATTGAATCATCACCCCTCGGCCATTCCTTGGAGCAAGAGACTGAGCAATGTCACGGAGGGTAGTGTAAATCCCATTCATACAATCAACACTTCTTTGTTGTTGATTGCAGAAGCATTGGGTAGACCAATAGAAGAACCTATCTATTCTTGAAGTCAGTGCCGCATTGTTACGTTTAGCTAACTTCTCCTGGTCCTCTATCATCTTCTTGAGTTTCTTCACCTCCTGCTCCAGACAAGTAATTTTGTCTTCTGACGTTTGGCCTGTACTAATCTCCTCACCTTCTTCGATCTTCATCTTCTTCTTTTGGTTCTCTTGAGATTCCTCCAAAGGTCTTTTGCCTTTGTCCTTGCCTAGACTCAAGTTTAAGTCGAGCTCTTCCTCCCTTGCCTCTACTGTGAGATCAATGAACTTTCTTGCTGCCATGGTTTGGAAAATTCAGAAATTTTTGTAGGAGTATGAAGAGAGAGGAATGTCAGAAAGTTATAGGCTCAGAGATGAATACTCTTTGTGGTGTGTTAATTGAGAACTCTGGGGCAGTCTTTATAGAGAGAAAATTATAACTAAGAGCCAAAGAAGATATCTCTTCGCCGCACCCCTACACGCTCATCCTATGGATTTCTGCAAGCTGGAAGCCAGAAGTCTAGAGTATGCATGCACACCGATAACGCGTCACATTAATGGCAAAACCACGAAAGTCAATTTTCGGTGGATTTGCGGCTGATTTAATTTGTTTTGATTAGAAATTTTAAGGATTAATAAAATGGTGATATTCAGAACCGTATCACTCTGCTTTGTTGTGTTGTTCTTGAGAGCATACATGATTACATCATGCTGTGATTATATGTATCTAAGAACATATGTTGTGTATGCTATTCATGCATCATGAGCGAAGGCTATGGCTAAGAATAATATTTCATAATTCCACATGCACTCATACAAAATGAGCTATCAAAATTTTTACATGTACTCATCCTCAAGATATATATATAAATTCATTTTGAATGGGTATATAAATTGCTTCCTTTGTGCTGAAATTTATCTTATCCTTTATGAAGCAAATTTGTTTTGAAAAAGTACTTTAAAAATGCTTCTGTTATGTTAATATGTTTTATCATATGAAGCAACATTCTTTTTGAAAAAGAAAAGATTTTAAAGATCTCTTTTGTTGTAGATAACAAAAGGGATGAAAAATATTGATGTTTCATATATGGATTATGAACTATATACTTGAATATATCTTATTACACTAATCCATATATATTGCTTCCTTAGATGAAACGTTTCTAAATTCCTTTGAAGCAAAATGTTTTTGAAAAATATCGTGAATCTCTTGAATTGCTTCCACAATGCTGAAATTGCTTTACCATATTGAAGCATTATCTGTTTTGAAAAGAAAAGGATTTGAGTATCCTTATTTTAAATCACTTTTGCTATATGTTGAAATAATTTTATGCATATATGCAGAAATTGATTTTCAGAAATCTTGAAAAATATTATTATTCGATTTATGGATTATGATTAATATTCTTGTTTATATCATGCTTTACTAATCCATATATCATACTTCTGCTGTGTGCTGTAAATATTTCTATCATATGACAGCAAATGATGTTTTTTTTTCAAAGAGTTTAATTTTTCTGCTATTTACTAAAAATGCCTCTTCATAAACAAGCAGAAATCATTTTCAATGAAAATATTGTAGAAATTTCTTCAAAAATCTTACTTCAAAATTCTACAATCAAAAACTGAATTTCCTTTATAATGATTTGGACAATCTTTTTCAAAGGAAAAATGTTATGAAATTCAGGGGGAGCTTTGTCTCACTTGAATGTATTTTTTTTGAAAAAGAATATATCTTGAAAAATTGGATATTCATTATTCATTATTCTTTTTCAAATTATGCAAGGTTTAAGGGGGAGCCTAAAACTCTTTCAAGTTTTATCTTTTGGCTCATTTCATTTGACATGAGAAAAATTTTTCTAAAATTTTCTTTTTACATGTCAATGAAATCAATGATAAGTTTTGATGTATCCTTACCCCATACTATATTGACATCTTCTGACATCCTGACTTAATGAAAGTATGTGCTTTAACTTCTATATATTGTGTTCCTTACACCTTTTTGTTGATGTCAAATAGGGGGAGAAGAAACAATAGAAAAATATGTATACGTGCTTATAACATTGCATTCATTATCTTGTGATACATATTTTTATGTGGTGATTTGTCATCATCAAAAAGGGGGAGATTGTTGACCCTAAGGTTATATGTCATAAGTTTTGATGATGACAAATGTATTTGAATAGTAGAATTGATATATATAAAGATTAATTATCATATATATGCTACAAGTACTTAAGCATGATTATGTTATTTAATATGTATGTTGCATATATTGAATCATGCTATTAAACTAACCATTGGGTTTGCAAGTAAGATATATTTTATAGGTTGGTTCAAAACAAGAAGAGTGAGCATTGTATTGAAGAACAAGGAAAAGCAATATCATGCTTCACTCAAGGAAAACAACATGCAAGGATGAAGCTCCAAGAAATGAAGAATTAGAAGATTTGAAGTCTTGGAAGCTTGGATGCATCAAGATAGCCTATGTGTTTAAATTAGGTATATTTTATATAGGCTAGTATATTTGTACAACTCAATGATTTAGATTTGCATACATTGGCTCAAACATTTTTGAACAAAAAGATAGTGAGATATGAAGTTTTACAAAAGTTATTTTTTGACCTTTGGTCACTCCTTATATCATATCTCATAAATGAAAAATCATTTTTTCAAGTATCTTAATCTCATTTGATAGTAGACTCAAAGATCGTTTCAACGGTATATTATTTATTCAAAACGGAGTCCAAATGAGAAATATATGACTATTCAAAATATAGTTTGAAAAACTGAAAGTTGATTTTACTGTAATAAAAAATTATTCTGTTCTGACCTATAGTCAGTATTTTGATTATATCTTTTAAAAGAAAAATAATTTTTCAGTAAAACTTGGCTCATTTGAAACTAGACTCCAAGAGCTTTCCAACAGTATATTATTTGTTTAAAACGGAGTTCAAATGAGGGAGTTATGAATTTTTAAAGAAAGCTCAAAATCTGGACTGTACTATAACGGCTAATAACGGCTAGTTTGTAAAATCTTATATATATGACCTTAGATACACGATTTTGAAAAAGAACAAAGTCCTACAATGTGATATTAACTTCTTCTATCATCTTTGAGAGAAAGGAAAGCATTATTGAGCCAAATCTTGCATATTCTCTATCATTAGAGTTATTAGAGCTTCATTTGTTTTCATCTACTATTTAGAGAGAGTTTCTTTGTATTGTTGATTTTGATCAACACATATATTATTCTCAGTTGAGGTTTGCAAGTACCGGTGTTGGAAGAACTTGCTTTGGGTTGAGGAGGAGCCCAGATTCATAAATTCTCCATTGTGGTTTCACAAATACTCGGATCGAATTTGCGTGGTTGTAGTGGTTTGCAAGTACCCGGATTAAACTTGCAATTATAGTGGAAATACTCAAGTGGTCTCTTGAGGACTGGATGTAGGCTTGGATTAGCCGAACCAGTATAAATCTCCGAGTTTGCTTTCTCTATCCCTTACTCTTTAATTTGTGCATATTGATATCTATTCTTTAATTCTTTGATCTTTATAATTATTTATCTTGACAGCACATTGATTTTCTATATTGTATTTATTATCCTAAGCATTGTACTTTTACAGAAAATCATTTTAACTTCCAATTAATTCTTGTGAAAAATTTATAAAACCCAATTCACCCCCCTCTTGGGTTTCAACCATTACTTTCACTCTCGACCTTCACTTACTTCTCGAATCATAACTCCTAACTGGTAATGAATATTCAAATGAATATACCATTAGAAACTAGACTTAAAGAGATTTCCAACGATATAAAGTTTGCCCAAAACGGAGTTCGGATGAAGAAGTTATAGCCGATTGAAAAATAAACTAAAATTTCCCGGTACACCTGGCGCCTGGGCGCCACCCATGCCTGGCGCCTGGGCGCCAATTCCTTCTTCTTCCCATCTCACCTTGGAGCCTAGGCGCCACACATGGTGCCTGGGCGCCACGATCGCGACCCCTTCGCGATTTCTCTCGGTTTTGGCCCAAATCTGGCCAAATCTTCACCGTTTTTCATGATTTCTTCCATGGGATCTCACCCTTAATGTCTAAGGAGCATTTAGACACCAAAATCACCAATTTTAATCGAGAAACGAAGCCGAAATCTCGATTTTACCTCAAACACTATTAAAACTAGAAAATAGAGAAAAGCTTAAGAAATATAAATTTCTACCTCGATTCCTTGCTTTCCCTATGTTGCTTGGCTCCTAGAGGCTCGCCCCGTAGCCCGAGATCCAGCCTCCAAAGCCCGGTTGTAGAGTTGGAGTGTAGAGAGAGAAATCAGAGAGAAGGAAGAGAGAAGGAGAGGAGAGAAAGTGAAGACAGAGAGAGGAAAGGAGAAAAATGAATAAAAAATAGGTGAGGCCACCTATATACTCGCCCGGGGTGAAATTATCACTTGCTCTGCAATTGACCCTCAGTCAAGACTAGCAAAAGCAAATTCATAAAATCTCAGCTCAGGTGTTTCTAAATCCTCGGTGCCCCACAAATTTTCTTATGCACTTTAGTCCCTCTCAATATCTCAAACTCCACTTTAACCTCGAATCCATCATTTTTTCGGTACCGGACTCATAATTCATTCCCATAAGCTCTATTCTTCTTCTCGGGTTCCTACTTGGTCATTTCTCAAAAGTCCTCTATACTTTATTTTCTTTTCACTTTAGTCCTTGAGAATTTGTAAAAATTTCCTAAATTAAAAATAAAAATTTCTATTCCCACATTTTCTTCACTAATTCAAAAAGAAAATTTTTCACATAATTAAATTTTTCACTAAACTTCAAATCAGACTTTAAATATTCATAAAAATTCTTGGGATATTACAGGGTGTTAATCTAAAACATTCTTACATGACTTATGATGTTATTGGAACAAAAAATTTAGAGAAAACTAGGAGAAATTTATAGAATTCGGATATTTAGAAAAAGTTAACATTCTTGATGAAAATTTAATGGTTAAAGCTTGGATTGCTAGTTTAAATTGAGGTTTTTAGTGTTAAAACGATCCTTAAATATCAAGGTTAAAAACCCATAGAAGAAAATCAAAAGAAATTGTGTGTTTGGATGTGATTATGGGATTTTTGGATGAAAAACACAAATAATGTTACTGTTTATTCTGAAAATTTTTCTAGATTTTTGTGATTATTGTAGCATTGACTCGATCAACGTACTGTAGCATTAACTCGGTCAACGATACTGTGGCATTGACTTTGGTCAAAGTTATTGTAGTTGTGTTGACTGTTGACTGTTGTTGTAGCATTAGTTTTAAAATGTTTATAATTCTTTCATTCGAACTTCGTTTTTAGCAAATAAGATATCGTTCGAAAGATCTTTGAGTATAGTTTCTAATGGTACAAGTTTCATTTAAAAATTTTTTATCCCTATTTTGGTGACCTTGATATGTTTTTGCATGATTATCTTATAGGGATGGATTCTTTGATGCATCTTTCACATATTTTGGAATGTTGTGAATAGTTTAGATGTAGTGAAAATTACTTTCCATCATCTTACACATCGTCGAGGAAGGTTCAAGGTAAAATTGGACAAGTATCAAGGTGAGAGATCCTACCTTACTTTGTTTACTTATTTAATGTATATATGAAAAGTGTACTATAAATATATATATATATATATATATATATATATATATATATATATATATATATATGTGACATGAAATTAATGCATTCATGTTATGCATTAAAATGTGCAAGTGTGAGACTATTGTGAACTTTTTCTAAAATGGAATGCATATAGTTTGCCTATGATTGTATAATGTGATTGTGTTTGATTTTGAGAGAAACGGAAATAGAGTTTATGAGATCCCATGGAATGAAATAAGGGTGGAATGAAATCACTATAGCCACATGGTATTGAATATGATATTCGTCCTTTTAAGGACATGATAAATACGGTTGGATTACAGATTTATCCCTTTGAGGACATGGGTGAAATAAGGGAGGATGCGGCAGGGACCGTGAGGCAATGGCCACTTTATGTGGACGAGACCCGAAAAATGTATGGGAACTTAAATTAAAATTGTATAAATTGTTTGAAATGTGATTTGGCTTGATCTTGAATGTGTTTGTTAATAATTGCAAGGTGATTTCAACGTATGTATATTGATAAATATCTTGTACCTCAAAACTTAGATGATTGTATTATTAGATCAATTATGTATATCTGCATGTGTATATATATATACACGTATATTATGTGTAAATGTTGTAGGATTCTCTTAAGTAGAAGCTGTCTTCAGTTTCAAGTATGGAAGATTTTCTAGTTCGATGATGTACATGCCAAGATTACCTTCCCAATTGTTCAGGGTAAAAGTATAATACTTAGGCCTTATAATAAGTTGTATAAATTTAGAAAAGTTTTATAATCAGGTAGGTTCGTTCAATGATGTAACGTGTATAACTGTAACGTGTATGAAGAACTCAGTTTAGCCGTACTTTCTTATCTTTTGTGAAAAGAGGAATAGTTCACCTATTTTAATTCTTAAATCATGCAATTTAAATTAATTGCATTTAAAAGAATAATCAAAATAAGGGTTAATATTGTGCTTAAGAGAAAAATAAGTTTACGGAGATGAGATGAAATTCACCTTTCGTGCCGATCATGTACTTAGATTTTAGGGCGTGACAAATAATATAAAGTGAGTAAGAGATATCATTTAAAAGTAATTTTATATTAGATTTATATGATTATTTAATCTTAATTAATGAGAAAAAAATTAATACTTCAAACAAAGAGAAAGAATAGTTTACAAAAGAGAAAGAACAATTTCATTTTTTTTAGCTTCAAATTTCTAAATTTATATCTTTTTTCTTTTTTAAGTAAATGAGTTTGTCACGCCTCCAACTTATGCACGTGACCGGCACGATAGATAAGCTTTTACCTCACCACCGTAAGCCTAATTCCGTACCAATTTGATATATATAAAAATGCTATCTCATGAAAGAGAGTACAATAAATATTTCAAATATATCCATTTATTCATTAATAAATGATATTCTCAACGAGCATTGTTCGTCCAAGATTTACCTACCCAAATTACAGAGCTACTACTATAATACTTTTGATAAAGTTTTACATAATAACAAATATTTACCCCGATCAATGGAGTTGAGGACTCGAATGATTAGCTGGTTGTGCCTCTACTTCTTATTGAGAATCTGTGAGGGGAGGAATGGCAAGAGTATATTTTACTCAGTGAGGAAATATATTATTCTATCACAAACATAAGAAACAATCATATAAAATCACAAAACATATCATATAGTTCCAAATTAAATTCCCAGACATTTTTCGGGTCCAATCCACATAAGGTGGTCGTTGTCCCACGGCCCCTGCCGCATCCTCCCTTATTACTGCTTTCATAAATGCCTCCCTTATTTCACCCCTATATTTTCAATACTCTTTGTATTGGAACAAATTTTTGTTTAACATGATTTGCCACCCTTATTATCTCCTGCTCCTCCCTTTTTCCTCCCACACAGGGACCCGTCCCCGTAACATTTTCCATCAATCACAAACATAACAATAATTCAACCTTACACACAATACTACCCATGTATGTGATGTTGTTCACACATATAGTATATGATACTCTTCATAAATACAGCACTGTTCACATGTACGTACAATACTGTTCATATGTACGGTATGATACTATTCATAAATATGACACTGTTCATATATATGGTATAATACTATTCATAAATACGATACGATACTATTCATGAATACGTCACTATTCATATGTATGGTATAATACTATTCATAAATACAGTACTGTTCATATATACGGTATGATACTATTCATAAATATGATAATGTTCATATGTACGATATGATACTATTCATATATACATTATAATACTATTTATAAATATAGTACTGTTCATATATACGATATAATACTATTCATAAATATAATATTGTTCATATATACATACGATACTGTTCATATGTACGGTATAATACTATTCATAAATACAACACTGTTCATATGTACTGTATAATACTATTTACGGCATGGTACTATTTATATATGCGATAATCAGAAATAATTTTCAAGTAGCTGAGGATAATTCCTTTCTGATGTGGAGGATCGGCTAAGGCCGCAACCACAGAGCATACTAAGAACTTATCACACAGGTATTTGTAAAAATATAGTACCCTCACAGTATCTTAGTAATCAATAAATAATTCTTAAACAATCGAGGTTAGTTCCTTTCTGATATGGTAGATCAGCTAAGGCCGCAACCACAGAGCATACTAAGAATTTAACCTCTAAATTATTATAAGAATTTAAAAGAGCATAGTAGAATATTCCCTCACCTCGAATCCAAGCTATAAAGGAGGACTTTTATAATAACTCAGAATCTTAACACCAGAATCAGAAGAATTAGAAGAGAGAAGAGAATAGAATCTGAAGGTGTGTGTTTAGAAGTGAAATGGAAGGGCCTATTTATAGGAGAAGTTATGGTACTATTTGCTACTATTCCATCTACCATTCTCCTATACTATTTCATCTACCAGTTTCACTTACCAGTTTTCATCTACCATTCTCTTATACTATTTCATCTACCAGTTTCACTTACCAGTTTTCATCTACCATTCTCTCATACTATTTCATCTACCAGTTTCACTTACCAGTTTTCATCTACCGTTCTCATATACTATTACATCTACTAGTCTCACTTTCAGCTATACATTCTAAATTCTACTTTTGAATTGTATTTTACTTAATAGGATAAATTCCATAACGTACCATTCATTATATCTCACAATTTATTCAATTTATAATTGAAAATTCATATTTTCAACATCATACACAGCCAAGATAAAATTTACGTAAAAATTTAAGTAGACATAATTTTTTTTTTGACGGGTATTACATTCTACCCCCTTTAAAAGAATTCGGTTCTCCGAATTCAAAAACTTACTTTACGATTCGAAGAGGTATGGATATTTTGTCCACATTTCATCTTCTGTTTTCCATGTGGCTTTCTCTTGAGAATGATTTCTCCACAGAACTTTGACAATGGGAATTTCCTTGGTGCGAAGTTTCTTGACCTGTCTATCGAGAATGGTTACTGGCACCCCTTCATAAACAAGAGTTTTATCAAACTGCACGTCTTGTGGCTGGATGACGTGAGAGGGGTCAGAAAGATACTTACGTAACATCGATACATGAAATACTTGGGTGTATTCCCTCTAGGTCCGAAGGTAAAGCTAGGCGATATGCCATGTTACACACTCTAGTGCCCAGAGCTTTATAAAAAGTTCTCCAGAATCGAGAGGTGAACTGGAGTCCTCGATCTGATATGATGGATACTAGTACGCCATGAAGCTTCACTATCTCCTTTATATATAGTCGACTAAGTTTTGCTACACTGTAGGTGGTATGAACAGGAAGAAAATGTGCCGACTTAGTAAGTCGATCCACAATGACCCATATAGAGTCGTACCCATTTGAAGATCGGGGCAAACCCACCACAAAGTCTATAGTAATCCGTTCCCATTTCCACTCAGGAATCTCAAGCCTCTGCATCAACCCAAGTGGTCTCTGATGTTCAGATTTGACTTGCTGACATGTCAAGCATCGAGCGACAAAGTCAGTCACATCTCGCTTCATGCCTTCCCACAAATAAACTTGTTTCAAGTCCTGATACATTTTGTTGGCACCAGGATGAACAACATATGGCGCACCGTGAGCCTCTTGTAAAATCTCCCGCTTCAAGGGTGCAATGTTCGGAATACATAATCTTCCGTTAAACCATAATACACCTTCTGCGTCTACTGAAAAACCTGGTATTAAACCTCCCTTCGCTTTCTTGTCTCTAGTTTTAACCATTTCAGCATCATTCTCCAATGTTGTCTTCACCCTTTCTACAAGGGAGGATTTAGCTGTCAAGTGAGCCAAGAAAGCACCTGACTTAGTAATCTCAAAGAATACCCCACTAGCCTCTAACTCTTGTAATTCCTGAATCAAGGACCTCTTTACTGTGGTAATGTGAGCTAGACTCCCCATTGACTTCCGATTGAGGGCATCCGCTACCATATTTGCCTTTCCTGGATGGTAGAGAATGGCACAATCATAGTCCTTCAGGAGTTCCATCCATCTCCGTTGCCTTAAGTCGAGATCTTTTTGATCAAATATATATTTAAGACTCTTATGATCCGTGAAGATCTCACATTTCTCCCCATACAAGTAATGCCTCCAAATCTTTAGAGCAAATACTACAGCTGCCATTTCTAGATCATGAGTGGGGTAGTTGAGTTCATACTTCTTAAGCTGTCGAGAACCATAAGCAATGACCCTACCGTGTTGCATTAATACACATCCTAATCCTACCTTCGAAGCGTCAAAATATATAGTTGTTGGTCTAGGCCACTGCTTTACTGCCTCGATTTTACTTGGATCTACATGAATACCTTTTTGGGAGATTACATGCCCCAAAAATGTTACTTAACTCATCCAAAATTCACATTTTGAGAACTTAGCATATAATTGATGTACCCTCAAAGTCTGCAGTACTATTCTTAAATGTTCTGTATGATCCTCAATACTTTTAGAATACACTAGAATGACATCAATTCTTGGTAAAGGATATTTATTCTTTACCGTGACTTTGTTTAACTGTCGGTAATCTATGCACAGTCTTAAAGAGCCATCTTTATTTCTTACAAAGAGTACTGGGGCACCCCAAGGTGAAAAACTTGGGTGAATAAACCTCTTATCCATCAGGTCTTGTAATTGCTCTTTAAGCTCTTTCAACTCTGCGGGTGCCATACGGTAAAGAGGAATTGAAATTGGTCGAGTGCCCGAAACCAATTCAATATTAAATTCAATATCCCTTTCTGGTGGTAAACTAGGTAGATTTTCCAGAAATATATCTGGGAATTCACTAACCACTGGTATTTGTTCAAGACTTCGTTCCTCCTTGTCTGTATCTTTAACAAAGGCCAGAAATCCATGACAACCTTTTCGTAACATACGTCGAGCGGTTATCATAGATATTATGTTACAGGGAACCTTGCTTTGGTCTCCCTGAAATATGAAATTATTTCCACCCAGTATACTAAATGAAATAGTTTTGTCATGACAATTCAATGTAGCATGGCATGAGGATAACCAGTCCATGTCTAAAATTATATCGAAGTCTGTCATACTAAGAAGTATGAGATCTACCTCCGTTTCCATGTCCTTAATAGTTACCTTACAAGAACGATATCCAGATCTGACTACTAGGGTTTCCCCTATTGGTGTAGCTACCAGAAATGGTTCGTCCAGTATAACTGGTTCAGACTTGAACCTCTTGACAAATAGAGGTGACACATACGAGTGGGTAGAACCAGGGTCAAACAACACACATGCCTTATGAGAACACATAAGAAGAGTACTTGTGACTACTGCATTGGAGGCCTGTGCATCTTGTCGAGTAAGAGCATAGACACGTGTCTGCCCTCTTTTCTTAAAATTGTTACTTTTTGTTTTATGCCCATATTCGACCATCCGTACAGCTTCAACCACCGCTTCATATGACGGGTAAACATTGATTTGTGGGGATATCAAACTATAAATCGCCTAATTCGACGCTTGTCATTCGGTACCATATGGGGTGCATAGCGAGCAAGGCGAACAAACTTAGTATTGTATTCTTCAATGGACATCTCCGGGCCTTGAGTTAGTCGCTCAAATTCTTGCTCTCGAGCCATCTGAAGGGTTTCTAGAAGAAATCGTTCTGTAAAAGTCTCCCTAAATTCTCCCCAAGTGACTGTCGAGGCTCCTATGGGTCGACCTGCCAGCCATGTTTCCCATCAATCACTAGCATCATTTCGAAACTGGAAAGCGACCATTTCAACCATACTATCAGCAGACCATCCTAAAATTGAATGATATAAGAATTCTTGAGGGTCCTTATCCTCTAACCCTGAAAAAGTAGGCGGTTGTAATTTGAGAAACTCTGAAACCTTATTAGTTGTAGGTGGAATAGTCGTAGGGACCGATATTATCGGAGGACTCGTTTCAACATTCTACTTAGCTACCACAACCGTTATAGCCTGTATGGCATCTTGGAAACCAGTCGCCATCGTTTCTATGGTGACTTGCATACTTGAGATGAAAGCCATAAGTTGTACATTATCTGGTTGGGGAGATGCTCCTTCCCTTACATGGGGTATTTTTACTGGTTTCTGCATATCGTAAGTGCCTTTGTCATGCTCAGGATTTCCTTCCTTTTCTCGACCCTTCCCTTGGTCCCGAGTAGTTAACATTTGAGGAAGAGATGAGGCTTCCTCCGAGGTCTCACGTTCTCTTTCTTGTATCTCGTGTTGCGAAAAAGGCATTTCGAATCTACAATTTTTTGACTTTTAACGACGTTCTAAAGAACAACAATTTAGGAAAGAAAATGTGACATGACATCCCTATAGGTCCTTTGGTGGAGTCTTTTACTATTACTATACCCGGGCTCATAGTAATAGAAAAGATTCCACTAAGGAAACCTTGCTCTGTAATTAGTAGGAGACCTAATCCCAAACCTCTGATACCAACTTTGTCACGCCTCCAACTTACGCACGTGACCGGCACGATAGATGAGCTTTTACCTCACCACCGTAAGCCTAATTCCGTACCAATTTGATATATATAAAAATGCTATCTCATGAAAGAGAGTACAATAAATATTTCAAATATATCCATTTATTCATTAATAAATGATATTCTCAACGAGCATTGTTCGTCCAAGATTTACCTACCCAAATTACAGAGCTACTACTATAATACTTTTGATAAAGTTTTACATAATAACAAATATTTACCCCGATCAATGGAGTTGAGGACTCGAACGATTAGCTGGTTGTGCCTCTACTTCTTATTGAGAATCTGTGAGGGGAGGAATGGCATGAGTATATTTTACTCAGTGAGGAAATATATTATTCTATCACAAACATAAGAAACAATCATATAAAATCACAAAACATATCATATAGTTCCAAATTAAATTCCCAGATATTTTTCGGGTCCAATCCACATAAGGTGGTCGTTGTCCCACGGCCCCTGCCGCATCCTCCCTTATTACTGCTTTCATAAATGCCTCCCTTATTTCACCCCTATATTTTCAATACTCTTTGTATTGGAACAAATTTTTGTTTAACATGATTTGCCACCCTTATTATCTCCTGCTCCTCCCTTTTTCCTCCCACACAGGGACCCATCCCCGTAACATTTTCCATCAATCACAAACATAACAATAATTCAACCTTACACACAATACTACCCATGTATGTGATGTTGTTCACACATATAGTATATGATACTCTTCATAAATACAGCACTGTTCACATGTACGTACAATACTGTTCATATGTACGGTATGATACTATTCATAAATATGACACTGTTCATATATATGGTATAATACTATTCACAAATACGATATGATACTATTCATGAATACGTCACTATTCATATGTATGGTATGATACTATTCATAAATACAGTATTGTTCATATATACGGTATGATACTATTCATAAATATGATAATGTTCATATGTACGATATGATACTATTCATATGTACATTATAATACTATTTATAAATATAGTACTGTTCATATATACGATATAATACTATTCATAAATATAACATTGTTCATATATACATACGATACTGTTCATATGTACGGTATAATACTATTCATAAATACAGCATTGTTCATATGTACTGTATAATACTATTTACGGCATGGTACTATTTATATATGCGATAATCAGAAATAATTTTCAAGTAGCTGAGGATAATTCCTTTCTGATGTGGAGGATCGGCTAAGGCCGCAACCACAGAGCATACTAAAAACTTATCACACAGGTATTTGTAAAAATATAGTACCCTCACAGTATCTTAGTAATCAATAAATAATTCTTAAACAATCGAGGTTAGTTCCTTTCTGATATGGAAGATCAGCTAAGGCCGCAACCACAGAGCATACTAAGAATTTAACCTCTAAATTATTATAAGAATTTAAAAGAGCATAGTAGAATATTCCCTCACCTCGAATCCAAGCTATAAAGGAGGACTTTTATAATAACTCAGAATCTTAACACCAGAATCAGAAGAATTAGAAGAGAGAAGAGAATAGAATCTGAAGGTGTGTGTTTAGAAGTGAAATGGAATGGCCTATTTATAGGAGAAGTTATGGTACTATTTGCTACTATTCCATCTACCATTCTCCTATACTATTTCATCTACCAATTTCACTTACCAGTTTTCATCTACCATTCTCTTATACTATTTCATCTACCAGTTTCACTTACCAGTTTTCATCTACCATTCTCTTATACTATTTCATCTACCAGTTTTCATCTACCATTCTCTTATACTATTTCATCTACCAGTTTCACTTACCAGTTTTCATCTACCGTTCTCATATACTATTACATCTACCAGTCTCACTTTCAGCTATACATTCTAAATTCCACTTTTGAATTGTATTTTACTTAATAGGATAAATTCCATAACGTACCATTCATTATATCTCACAATTTATTCAATTTATAATTGAAAATTCATATTTTCAACATCATACACAGCCAAGATAAAATTTACGTAAAAATTTAAGTAGACATAATTTTTTTTTGACGGGTATTACAGAGTTACTCTTTATTTTTTTAAAAAAAGTGTGGATTAGCATGTTGAGCCAGCATAATGCTAACTGTAACATCCTATATTTTCCTCTATTGAAATTATATTTTCTTTATTTTAGTTAGAAATGATATTAGAACTTAGCAAAGTATGATTTTGAATGCCTAGAATTCAATCATCAAGAAAAGGCATGAGAAATTAGGATAAATGAGCTAAGAATAGAAGAAAAATGAAGTTTTGAGGGAATCAATCGACTAATATAATAAATTAGTCGACTGATAGCATCAGAAATGGACTAGGTTGCTGATATCTGCAATCAGTCGACTGATGAAGAGAGATCAGTTGACTGATTATTCTTTGTTATGCTGAAATTTTGGGACTTGTGGCAATCAGTCGACTAATTGGGTTGAATCAATTGACTAATTATGAGAAATCAGTCGACTGATCGCCTGCTGGAATGTGAAAGTAAGTCGGTTTCAACTGAAAAATTAATGAAAAATTGACTAGAATGCCCCTAATATGTCCATGAAGCTTAGAAACATGAGAATAGGGGTAAAAGAGGGTTTTCCATGGCAAAAAGACTCCTTAGACTTTTTTTTAAAGCACAAGAGAGAGAGAAAAATGAGTTTTCTGAAATTTTAGAAAGGAGAGAGAGAGAGAGAGAAACGTGGGGAAGAAGAAGAAGAGAGAGAAGTGACTCCTAGTTGGGTTTCTAATAAGGATTCATAGAATAGCTATTTTCAGACTAAGAAGAAGAAAATAAAGGAAAGGGAAGTCTGAAAGTTGAGGAAGTAAATGGAGTTAAAGAGAAACTAGGAGAGAATCCATAAGTTCAGCTATTAGGAAGAATCCAAGGCAGCTAGTTATTCATAAAAGCAATTTAATTTCAGTTATTTATCATGCTTGTATATGATATGTTATTGTTTATAATATAGCTATCCATGAATATCTGAGAACATGTTTCCTTATGAATATGAGACTTGACTTCTCATGGGATGTAGTAATTCCTCATAGGATGAAGAGTTCTCTTCATAAGAGGGCTAGAAAGCAAGATAATTTAGTTATTTATCATATTGTCCATGATTTAGCAATTATAAATATGTGGAAGTTCTGCATGAGAACATAGAGTTAACTCTCTCTTGAAAAGTAGAGATTATGTCTTGATGGGATGACAGAACCAAAAATTCCTCATGAGATGACAGAAATACCTCATAGGATGCAAAAATCTTTATGGGAAGACAGAGCCCTAGAAATTTCTTCTACTGAGTAAGGATTCATAGAATAGCTATTTTCAGACTAAGAAGAAGAAAATAAAGGAAAGGGAAGTCTGAAAGTTGAGGAAGTAAATGGAGTTAAAGAGAAACTAGGAGAGAATCCATAAGTTCAGCTATTAGGAAGAATCCAAGGCAGCTAGTTATTCATAAAAGCAATTTAATTTCAGTTATTTATCATGCTTGTATATGATATGTTATTGTTTATAATATAGCTATCCATGAATATCTGAGAACATGTTTCCTTATGAATATGAGACTTGACTTCTCATGGGATGTAGTAATTCCTCATAGGATGAAGAGTTCTCTTCATAAGAGGGCTAGAAAGCAAGATAATTTAGTTATTTATCATATTGTCCATGATTTAGCAATTATAAATATGTGGAAGTTCTGCATGAGAACATAGAGTTAACTCTCTCTTGAAAAGTAGAGATTATGTCTTGATGGGATGACAGAACCAAAAATTCCTCATGAGATGACAGAAATACCTCATAGGATGCAAAAATCTTTATGGGAAGACAGAGCCCTAGAAATTTCTCGTGGGATGACAGAAATTTCTCATGGGACATTGAGTACTTTTCCTGAGAAAATAACTAGAGTAGTTAAAATAACTAGAGTAGCTAGAATAGCTGAAGTAGTTAAAGTAGCAAAAGTAAACAAAGAATAGTGTACTATATTGAGAAAGAAACTAAGATACAAGTTATGTGCTAGTATGTTAGTTATATTTCATGGAATGAGTTCCTATTGAGATTGCCTTTATAATAGTTCTTTTATGTTCATGGAAGTGTGAATTAGTTACTAAGAATTACTTCTATGACTGAAATGGTTCTTGAAATAATTTCTTTAAATAAACTAGCTACTAAGATTATATATCTCATGTTTTATGTTTTACCTAACCATTTCAGGATTTGAAGAAGCAAAAGATAGCAAGGAATAAGCTAGCATAGTTGATACGTAGTTATATATAGAAAAGGAATATAAACTTAACTTCTCATGTAAACCTTTAGAAACCTATGCAAAATTTGTGTGTATGTATGGAGGTATGAGTTATATGTAAGTTCATTGTACTTTAGCTTCATTCTAGAAGAGAAATTGCAAAGAAAAGTTGAAGAAGTGTTGTAAATTATATGCATAATGAAACTAGTTAATTTTATCATATTTTCAAGTTAATATCTTCTGAAATCTAATGTTCAGGGCACATTAGTCGACCGATGTCCATGAATCAGTCGACTGATACCTCTCGATTTTAGATATATGCAACTTTGAAAACTATTAGTCGATCGATAGTCTCAGATCAGTCGACCGATCGTCCTCTGCCACTTTAAAATTATAAATTGAAACAGCTTTCAAAGTTGCCCTATTTTTATACAACAGATATTTTTCCAAGCTTTCTAGAAAAGTCTTATGGTTTTAACCATAAGTTTTATAAGATCTTTACTACAATTTTCTTAAATTGTATAAAATTAGTATTATTTTAGCAGACGTTACACTAACTTGTTAAAAAATGGGTCAACTCGACCCGTTTTATTTCAGAACCAATTTGAATGAGTCGAATTCGTCTGTTTTGACAACTCTATTGTGTATGTGATATACATGAGGGTTGAATTTCCATCAAGCTTTTAAAAATAGCCATCATCCCTTACGAAAACCATAGAAGTAATATTTAGAAGTATTTGCCATTCGCAACTGGAAGGAGCACAACTACGAGGGGTGATGTAACAATGGTGTTTACACATATATGGTCTTGTTTCATTATTGGAATTATTTGTTGAGAATAGGAATATAAATGTATAAATAAATACGAGAAATTCATTTCATTCTATTGTTTGGTTAGACATAGAAATGAATTGTTTTTTCTTGTTTGGTTAGAAAAATGTGTAAAAAAAAATTTATGAAAAAAAGACTATAATACACATAGAAACAAAAAATTACACAAACATTACATATAATAACAGCAATAAAGAGATTAAAAAAGTAATTTTTATTTCTGTTACCCCAAAAAATATGAGCTAGGAAATGAGAGTTTTCTTAGGAATAGAATTTCAGCAACACACAAGAAAAATGACCATTTTCATTTCCATTCACATTTTCTAGCCTCAAAACTATAAGTAAACAATGGTGGGGGCGTACTTTATTTTATTTTATTGCGTGAGTCTTGGTCATAGGGTTTGGATCATCAGAGAAGTTCATACCGCAAGCAAAAATGATATATATGTTGTAGAAATTGAAGCAATTGTGATAAATAGTTTAGCCTAAGTTGTATTAAAAAATATTGTCTTTAAAAAATATTTCGTTACATCAAATAAATTTTCAAAGCAAAAATTTCCCTAAAATTAATTAAACAGGCTATTATAAGATGAAACTCAAGTATCAAAACAACAATAATTAAACTTGAATAAACAATCTAGAAAATTATAGTAGTCTCTCTCTAGACTATTATTCTACTAAAATGTATATATATGTGTGTGTGTGTGTATATATATATATAAGAATGAGGGAGTTAATCACTTTTAAAGGATAAAAACAACCTCAAAAATTGACTAGAGATATTATAAAGATAATGAGAGGTTATTAGAAAAAATGCTATTTGCCTTGTCAAAAACACGTAACCATTTCTACATTTGAATCATAAAAAAGACCAAATTTTTAAAATGCTCCATCTCTTCATGTTTGTTCATGTGTCTCTTTACTAAAAAGAAACTAAATATGCCATTAAACTAGGGCAAAACAGATCTGAGGAAGGCGAAGAAAAGAAATTCATTGACCAAGCCAAGGGAAAGGAAGTTGGGATGAATGCTCAAATTCACAAATAGAGGATCAATGATTATCATATGACATCCAAATAAATCACTTGGGAAAAACCAAAACGATTGTGAATATGTGCAAGTGGACGAGGTTTTTGAACAAAACTTCGATAGATGAGAGATGTAAGCCCTGCAAGGTGTGAGGCGATCTCTACTAAACGAAATAAGTTTCACTTTAGGGGTTAGCACTACAATTAGAATGGGAAATGGAAGCTTTGGAAAAAGAGTTATTAAGAGCTTGACTTCAACATTACTCAGTTGTAAAAGGGGGAAAATGAGGAACAACAGTTACAGATAAATTCTTAATGTTAGTGTAAAAGCACCCAAAAATATAATCATATAAAGTGCAATAGGCTAACTATATTGACAAAAAAAAAAGATTCAAAAAATGGGAAATCCAGATTCATCTGATATTGCAAAATGCCACAGCATATCATGCAAAGACTTCACTAATCAAATCGTTCATTCCAATCAACACTCATTCTATCAGATCAAACAGAAATTCAACATTCGTTCTGTAATTTATGAAGGGTCAGTGTGACTACTTACACTAACTATTCTACCAGCAAAAATCTGTGAGCTCACATCAGAATGTCTCGAGGAGGAATTCTTGGGTATTATATAATGCGTGCACATGTAATGGTCAGGATTCAATCTCAACACCCCCATGTTCGGTTGTTGAACTTGAAACTGAATCCTAGCCATTGTATGAACATGCATTATATGACACCTAAGAATTTCTCATGTTTCAAGTGAAAAAATTTTGAATGCTGACTCATGAGCTACTTTTTCTGGGGTCAGTTTTGCCAGAAGTTCTTTATTATGACAGTGCTCTGCATCAACAAAGTAAAACTTCCCATTGGCCTTAAACGTGACAAAAGGCCTATTGGTTTGTGGAGGGCGAATATCAGCAAACCTAATAGTCCTTGGAGTATAAGTTGCCATCCAAGACAGCATCTCCACCTCAAAGTTATCTGAACCAGGCTGCCACCTCAGCTTGTGAATGTATGGGCTAACAAACCAGTGAAGGGCAGCAGTTGTAGAAGCACTCAAGAATATAACCGTTGAGGCTACCGCACCCTTTAGGATGATATTCATATCAGGGGATGTCATGAAAGTTATTACGGGCCCCAGAGACACTGAGAGGCAGCAAGTGGATAGAGAGAGAAGCTTAACTTTCTTGATGGTGGATGAGATAGGACCGTAATACAGAACTCCAGCTTCCTTGTTGTTTTCCCCGGATTCAGATTGTACTTCTCTGTGAGGTCCAATGCTAATCTTGTTGTCTTCCTCGGTAGCAGTGGCTTGAGATGCCCACCTCTTTTGGGCAGCAGCAAGCAGGGAGGAAGATTTGGAAGTAGGATCAGCTCCGACTTGGAATACATGTGTCCAGGACGAAGTACAATGATAGGCTGAAGCATGGAAACAAACATAAAGTACAAAAATTAATTACTATATTGTTTACATTAGAAACAGACCTATACAGAAACCAAAGGGGTTACTAACCAAGGGGTTACTAACCAAGTTGGTTAAAAAGAATAATAGTTCTCTTTAAGAGCAAATTATTAATTTGGTCCCCAAAAGATTACAATTGTCTCAATTTAGTTTCTGAAAGTTCAAGTGTTTGTCCCTATAAAAATTGTGTTTGTTTCAATTTAGTCCTCTTGTTTGTCAAAGGGACTTTAAGTAACAAAAATTTTGAGATTTAACAATGTTAGATTTTATGATTTAGTAACAAAACGAATCAAATTGAGACACATATAATTTTTTAGAGACTAAATTGAGACATTTGATCTTTCAAGGATCAAATTGAGAAAATTATAATTTTTCAGGGACTAAATCAGTAATTTATTCTTCTCTTTATCAACTTAGGCATGATCAATTTAGAGAGCATTCAGGGAGTAAAATCCCAAATGCACACAACCAATGTGGGAGTATGGGCCCTAAAGATAGCCCAAGGAGGGAATTTAGTACAGAAGTATACAGATTAGCTATTCTACATGGCCAGTAGTTCAAATACAATATACCGGAAAGAGTTTATAAGTTTTAGAAATATGACTAATTTATAATTTGGATAAATAAAATACATTTCAAGTAATTGAACTAAAAAGAAGTGGCAAATTAACACTGGAACAAAGAAATTGTTGAGCTAGACTGAAACATTTCAGAACATTTCATACATGATGGAAGGTGTATAAAACCATATATTTCATGAGGAAGCATTACATGTGGCACGCCATTAATTCCGAAGTATGTAATGAAGAAAAAGTAGGTTCACATAGGGAAGCAACTAAGAATCGCTTGCACGTGATCGTAACTCTACAATATAATGTTTTAAATACATAAAATGGGAAAAAATTGAAACAGAATTCTGACATATATTACAAGCATCTGACATAAGGAATCTGGTAGCAAAGAAGATGAGATTCCTAAGATTTGGTGGCTAGAAAGTCAAGTATATGCTTTAAGCATAAGGTGCACATAAAATCTTCTCTACATTGGAAGGCATAAAGAACTAGTGTGTCTAAAAATTGACTTCTAAGTTAATCTTAGGAATGACGACAAGTTCCACCTTCCAGGGGAATAGCTTGAACAGCTGCAAAAAGTTTGATGTGAATCATTAGACGTGGGAACTTGCAGTTCAGAAGATAAACTGTTCGGTCAAAACGTAAATTGATTCCTACTATTGCATGTTAAGAATCCTTTATTCCAAAAACATCTAGTCTCACTTGCCTTTAGTTCTTCAGAATCAAAGCCCATCAAACAATGATGAGATTTTGTAACTCGTGTTTCCTTCTATCACAGCCTAAGCTTGTATATTGTCATAGAATTTTTGTACCAAGAAACATGAGTAAAGCATACTTAGAAGTGGTTAAACTAATATACTAATTCTGCATTCACTAGGCTACCAGTAGAAAATGGATTAGTCAGTCAGAGTCATACACCATAACAATACTAATAATAATAAAGAAGTCCAAATATACTTCCCATTGAAGGGGGATTTCGAAAATCTCTGTCTCTTAGCAACAGAAAGTTATTCATCAAGCCAACAATATCCACAAATGAAAGGGTGATGGCAATTGAAACCATATATCTCTATCCACTGCCATTAGGCATGCTGCAACATAAGCATAAATCCTACCATATTAGAGATTCATTTCCTAGGGCTTAAACACTGTACTACTTTGGAAGATCTTCAGGTTAAGCAACAATTACAGACACAAATTCTAGAGCATCTTTCAGTACCCAATGGCAGAATGTTTACTTATTCATGAGAAATCTATTACTCCACAGATTAAAAGGAAAAAACAGCAAGTGTCCTGTGCCACAAACATTTGTGTTCTTTTTGTTGCCAATATTCGAAGGGCAGCTTTCAGGTTGCCATTCTCTTTCTGAACACAAGAGAATTGAATTTTGACCTTCTTGAAAGTAGAATTCAAAGCAGCCAGTGCCTGTACCCCATTCTTTTTATGTCTTAGAAAAAGAGAAATCACAAATAGCGCTACTGTGAAACCCTAAAAATAGGAGAGATGTAAAGTCTAAAACCTTCTGGTTTGAACAAATCAGGGACTTCAAGAGTTCAAGAATTAAGTGCATATTAGCATCATTTTACATAGTTTATAAAATCCCTAAAGATTCGTGAGAAAGAGAAGTGAAGAAAACCTGAGGGGAAGTTTTTGGAAGAGGGGCGTCTGGTCTGCGATCGCAGCAAATTTAGGAGAGCCGCTCTTGCCATTGTTCCGCAGCGTTGTGGTTTGTCTCCCACTCGGTATCTTCGACACTGTAACTAGCGAAAGATATTCGAGGCGTTTAAATAGCCAAAGAAGTTGTTGGTCAGCATCGCAATAAACAGGGCATTTGGTCTAGTGGTATGATTCTCGCTTAGGGTGCGAGAGGTCCCGAGTTCAATTCTCGGAATGCCCCTTCTTTTATTTTATAATTTGTTTTTTCTCTTGGCAAAAATATATTTGGCCCTTTATGTTTATTTTAAATTTCATTTGTTCTTCAATGTTCTAGAAATTTTATATTGGTTCTCTCTATTTTCAAAGTTGACTATTCTAATATTTTTTTCATTAAAATTATCCGTCTATGTAACAAAGTTGATCCAACATCTTTCAATGGCTAATATAACTTATTTACATAGATATTGTTTTGATATTAGTATCATATATGTAATTTTTAAAATGTTCTAAATTATTTTCTTTTATGTTTTTAAAATTTGTTTGAGCAAATTACATACTAGACCTTGATAGGTTATGATTGTTTTATTTTAGTCTTTAAAAAATTTAAGTATCTTATTTTAACTTTTTTCATTATTAAATCATAAAATTTATTGTTGTTAAATATTAAATTATTCATTGCCAAGTTATTATAACAAGTAGAGGGACCAAACTGATTGATTAAGTTGTTGATTAATTCTTAAAAATTATAATTATTTTAATTTGATCTATAAAAAAAATAAATATTTTCATTGTTATATTGCTAAGTGTATGTTTGGCATCGCGTTTGCAGGAAGACATTGAGCGTTCAAAACTATAAACCACAATAGACACAAAGATTGAGATGTTTGACATTACGTTGGGTCATTATTGTAACTACATTGTCAGTTCTAAACCACGCTAGTGTATCAACGATACTTCCCCTGCGTCCAAACCACGTTGACCACCTAATTTCCTATGCTGGCCTCGAACATATCTATAAAAGTATGTGAAGCGTGTTGATGAATTGTTTCCACATCATCGTCTATCAGCTCTTATTCACTGTATGGTGAGGATTTTTCTCCCCTTTCTTTGGCTCTTCGCGGTAGAACTTCATGATCATTGTGATAGTTTTTATTTTTAATGTATTTTTCCTTCAAACTAGAAACCTGAAGCTCATTTGGACACCAACATCGTAACTCCTTTGTTCTCCCCTGTTCTTGGTGTTTTCCCATTTACCATTGCATTTTTCACAATTTCTCTGTGTGCAAAGTTGAAGCTGTTAGTTTAGCTGTCTGAAGATGTGAAGTGTGCCTAAAGCTCTGAGATGGTTTACAGTGTCTGAAGCTCTAAGGTGGTTTACAGTGTTTGAAGCTCTGAGGTGTTTTACGGTGTCCGAAGCTCTGAAGTGTGTGTGAAGCTGGTTTGTGAAGGTGTTTTGTGAGGTTGTTGCTGCGCTGAACCGTGGTCATGGCTTTCCCTCTGGTTCAAGTTGAATTTTCTGGCGGTGTTTGCGTTTCTGGTATATTGTTGCCTGGCCGTCGAATCTCCTCTATTCTTCCCTCTTCTTTGTCAGTTTGTCTAAAATGTATGGTGATGGTGAATGTATTCGGAGAAGACAACCTGTTTTCTTTTTTTTTTTTTGTTTCCTCCCTCTCCATGGCACTTTGGGTCATGCAGTAGCGGGTCTGGATGTCTATCTAGGCTGATTGTGGATTAGGGTAGTGTTTATGGATTACTGTGTGGATTAGTGTAGTAATTTTATTAGTGCTTAATTTTATTAATGATTGATGATTAGTGATTAGTAATTAATTTTATTAGTGATTAGTGCTTAATTTTAATTGTGATTCATTTTATTATTGATTAGAAATTTGATAAGTGATTAATATGATTAGTGATCATTTTGCTTAATTTTATTTTTGATTAATATGGTTAGTAATATTTAGTGATTCATATGATTAGTAATTTGATTACTTTTATTAGTAACTTGACTAGTGATTAGTTGAAATATCCCAATAATTTACATGAAAAATGTTCTTTTTGAATTAGTGAAGGAAATTTGGGAATAGAAATTTCAAATTTTTAATTTGGGAAATTTTTACAAATTCTCAAGGACTAAAGTGAAAAGAAAAGAAAGTATAGAGGACTTTTAAGAAATGACTAAATAGGAACCCGAGAAGAAGAATAGAGCTTATGGGAATGAATTATGAGTCCGGTACCAAAAGAATGATGGATTCGAGGTTAAAGTGGAGTTTGAGACTTTGAGAGGGACTAAAGTGAAATAAGAAAATTTGTGGGGTACTTAGGATTTAAAATCACCCGAGGTGAGATTTTATGAATTTACTTTTTCTAGTCTTGACTGAGGGTCAACTGGAGAGTAACTGATAATTTCACCCCGGGCGAGTATATAGGTGGCCTCACCTATTTTTTCTTTATTTTCTCCTTTCCTCTCTCTCTCTCTTCACCTTCTCTCCTCTCTTTCTCTCTCTACACTCCAACTCCACAACCGGGCTCTGGAGGGTGGATCTCGAGCTACGGGGCGAGCCTATAGGAGCCAATCAACGTAGGGAAAGCAAGGAATCGAGGTAGAAATTTCTATTTCTCAAGTTTTTCCCTATTTTCTAATTTTAAGAAAGTTTGGGGTAAAAATCGAGATTCCGGCTTCGTTTCTCGATAAAAATTAGTGTTCTTGGTGTCTAAATGCTCCTTAGACATTAAGAGTGAGATCCTATGGAAGAAATCATGGAAAACGGTGGAGATTTGGCCGGATCTGAGCCAAATCTGAGGGGAATCGCGAAGGGTCGCGATCGTGGCGCCCAGGCGCCAAGGTTCAGAAGGTTTTGGGTAGGAAGAAGGCCTTGGCGCCCAGGCGCCAGGCTTGTATTGGCGCCCAGGCGCCAGATGTACTGAAAAACCTTAGTTTATTTTAATCAGTCATAACTTCTTCATCCGGACTCCATTTTGGGCAAACTTTATATCGTTTGAAAGCTATTTGAGTCTAGTTTCCAATGGTATAAGTTTTATTTAGATATTCATTACCGGTTAGGAGTTATGACTTAAGATGTGAGTAAAGGTTGAGAGTAGTGGTAGGAAATTTATCTATTTCGTAACCTTGATGGTTTTTATCTGGTTACAATAGGAATGGTCAAGGTGCAAGGTGGAAGTGCCGAGAGCGTGAAATCCAGGTGAGTGGGTTAATACTTGCTATGATTAAATATCTGTTATTGACTTTTTGCATCATAGTGAAAATATGTTGTATATCCAAGTTTGAAGAGGATGATGTGGAACGATGAGTCATAAACAATTGTGGAACGTGTCTGGTAATGTATATAATTATATTTTCTTATTTTCTCATGAATGGAGGTTATATGATGGATTGTCAAAGGCATGTGAACTGAGTTGAAATATATCATACTTTGATTGTTGAGTTCGTTCATATGCGGATAGTTAAAGTATGTTATTGTTGAATAATTGTTCTATATTATGGATTATGTTGTATACATGCTATGTTGCTGGAACCATATTGATTATGTTGTGACTTGAATTGTAAATAACTGAGTTGTGTGTGTGGCTCAAGATTATGATTGAGCATGTTCTTGGATGTGATTGTGATTGTGTTTGACTATAAAGGAAAGGCATGGTGGTGCACCCCATGAAGAAATTTTATGTAAAGTTATAAGGGTGGAGAATATAAATGGAGCGATAAGGGTGGATGCGGCAGGGGCCGCGGGCAACGATCCAGAGGTATTCTGGACGACCCGGTTGGTACGGAAAATGTGTGTGAAATTGATTTCACCGATTGTTGTTATAAATTATTTGAATTATGTTGAAATGTATTTGATTTACTTGGATATTGTTGTGAAGTATTATGAATTATATTATGATCGATTACGTATGATTGCTGCATGTTATCATTATGATGCATAATATTTTTTTGTCATAGTGTTGTGTTGTCTACTCACTGGGCACGTGGTTTGCTTATACCCTCTTATTAACATTTTTTTTCAGAGTTGATAGCTGAAAGTAAATGTCGGTACAAGGAATTATGGATCTTTAGTCTATGATTACCTTTTCATTTGTTCATGATAAAGGTATAATAGTTAAGTTTTATTCTAAGTTGTATAAATCTAGAAATCTCTTTAATCGGGTAGGTTCATTCAGTGATGTAATGTGAATAATTGTAGTATGTATAGAGAACTCGGTTTGGTTGCATAAAAAAGAATTGTATGATTTTTAAGAGAAAGATAGGCTTACGGAGTTGAAATGAAATTCACTTTCCGTGCCGGTTACGTGCTCAGATTTTGAGACGTGACATTAGTAATATGATTAGTGATTAGTAATTATTGACGGAAAACAGATAAATAAAAAAATAATTGTATTTTATTAAAACATTGATATAATATATTATTAAATAATTAATTATAAATTTCATGTCATTCATTGTAATTATACGTGCAAAATTATGTTTATAAATTAATATTCAAATATAAACCACGTTTACCTAATAATTTTTCAAACATACACTAAATCTATTGATGTTAAATTTTTAATTATTCATCCCCAAAAATCACTTGAACAAATATCAGGACTAAATTAAAGCAAATATATTGATGTACTTGATTTTTTAAAAGCTAAATAGAGATGAATATATTTTTTAAATATCAAATTAATTATTTATTTTTGTCTATTTCACTAACATCGCAACATGAGTACGCATTATTGATTGATCTCATAATATAAAAATACAAATAGAATCCATTAAGTACTGGCACTTTCAAGGCTAAAAAACTATTTGGTTCAATAGAGGGGAAGAAAGGGAAGGAATTTTATTAGAGGGAAAGAGAGGGGAGGGAAGGAATAATAAAATTTCTTTGTTTGATTTAGCTTGAAGAGAGAGAGAGGAAAAATAAATCTTCTTTTGTTTAGTTTGTAAAAAGAGAGGGAGAGAAAATAAAATAAAATGACTATTATAACCCTTTAATTATATGACTAACAGAACATGATAAATTTGTTATCACTTATAATTAAGTAAATTAGCTCATTTGTTATGGTAAAATAATATAACATTTTACAATCTTCAATTTAATTCATCTAAAAAGCATCTTAAATATATAATGTGTTTTAAAAATCATATAAAATTTTAATTTTATTCTTATTATAATAAGAAAATAAGCTAAATAATTTTATTGTTAGAAGAAATAATATTTTGTTATTTACTTGATATAAACTTATTTTCTACTTTATCTAGATCCCTAGTTTAAAAATATATTTTGTTCTTTGTAAGTATGCAACCTTTGAAACTTAAATTTTAATTCATTTCTTGAATTGTTTTTGGATAAAAATAATAGATTGAATCATATTATGACTAAAAATTAAATTATGGACTGATTTGGAATATCAAATTGTGAGAAAAATGTATGAAAATGGAGAACAAGGACTAAAACTAAAAAGTTTGTAAGGGATGATTTTGATATAGAACAAAAGATATTGTTAAACTATGAACCTAGACGAAGTAGAACATAAATTTATATCAAATAAAAGACAAAAGAAAAAATTTGACCAAACTTCATGTAAACCTTAGGGATATAAAATACCATTTTGCTTACAATATATTATTTATTTATAATAATAATAATAATAATAATAATAATAATAAAACTTTTAAATAGTCTAAATATGTTATACAAATATGTTAATAATATATTATTTAAGGAGTAAAATGAATATTAAGAAAAATTTTTGAGCACACTTATGTCTTTTACATTATTATAATTTTTCTTACCTCAAAATTACTTCAGTTTTAGAGGACAAAAAAATGAAAGGGAGGAAAAGATTTTTCACTTTCATTTTCTTTTCCTTCTCATTCAACTAATTGAAACAAATAAGATCAATTTAAAAAAAAATCTCTCCCCTCTTCTCCCATGTCGTCCATTCTCCTCCAATCAAATAATACCTAAATGTTAATTTTTAAAAGTATTATGTCTTCATATTATTGATTCTTGTTTTAATTTTGATTGAATTATTGTTTATGTTTTTAATGAAAAATTATGACAATTAGGGCTAAAATGCATTTTTTTTAATAAAATCAACGGTATTATCGTGTCCAATATTAAGTTAAAAAACAAATAATTACTAATATGAACACAAATTAAAATTCTCATTTTGATCTTCTAAATAGTAAATATGACCGCCAATGTCAAGTTACTCTCAGTTTTGAATAATTTACTAAAAAAAATTAAATTTCATTCTTTTAGGTATAATAAAATGACATTTTAAGGAATAAATGTTGTATAGTTAAAATAAAATTAAAAATATTATATATTACAATTATTTTCAGAGACTAGAAAGAATTTTAAAAAATACGCATTTTCATCAACAAGAAGCACATATTCACACACCCAAACCAAAAAAACACACGCACACACACTCTCTCCGTTATAGTCTAGGGGTTTGGAGATTGAAGCTTATCCTACCTCCAATCCCTTCACACCGGCGGCCATGCACACGACGCTACTATAATACGATTCTTCGGTATCGGAACTTGAGAAATCAAGAACTAGCGACTATGTCCTGCGATAAGGTACTGTATTTTGATCATGTATCTCTGCTGCATCATCGTCTTCTTCATTGCAAATTGCAATTCTCCCTCTCTCTTTGCTGTTACTATTTTGCTTTTTTTTTTTCCTTGTTTCTTTTTCATGTGTATGCATATGATAGACATGTACCCATATGCAAGTTGCTCTTCGTCTACATGGATTAGTGTCTGTAAGTTGTAACAGATGAAACCCAGCTCTGTGAGGACCCTTGTGAGTTGTGACCGACATAATGTTTTTAGTGGTAGAATTAATTTGTAATTTCCTGTGTCGTTTGTCGGATATAAAACTCTGACATTTACTTTCTTTTCCAGTAGTAGAATTCATTAGTTTTCTGGAATCATGTCTACTGCATTTTCTGTTGTTCACATCCTCTTTTTCTCTCTTATTCACTCATCCACAATGCACAATCAAATGCCTGCAGACAGTGCTTTTCCTTGCATTAGTGTAGTACCAACTATCACTTGCTAGAAAATAACAAATTTGCATCACATTGGTGTTCTGTCAGATGGAAACAGTTGGTGCACCAATTTCAGAGGGTAGATATACTAAAGCAGGAAATGCGGATGGGTCTGCTGTAGAAATTGAGGGTTTAAGGCATCGTGTTGATGATATAATTTCAAAGGTGGACAAGGTAAGTTCTAGAAGAAAAAGTATCCTAACAATTAATCTACAGTATGCTTGTGTCTGTTAGATTTCAATAGCTTTTCTGATTTGTTTTACCTGATAGTAAGCTAGCATGCTCCATAAAACTACCCCAAAATCAACCGTTCATATTGTGGGTCCTTGTATACAACAACTGATGGGAAAATTGTCTTACTAGCTGTCTAATTGTTAGACAGCTAACAGCGAAGACTTTTATTTTAACAATTTTATTTTGTCAGTTTGGTTGTTAAACTGCTTCCCAATAATCCTTCAAGTGAAATAATTTCCATTTATATTTTTTAATGGTTTCACTGAGGATTGCAATCCTTTTTGCGTTATACAAGATCTGCAAACTATTTAGAATAAAGCTCAAAAGAATAGTTTAGGTTTCTTAGTTTCAATCGTTGCTGTGTTGCATAAAATGAGTTGCGTCTGCCTTTGTTCTGACTGCATAAAATTTCTATTCTCTCCAAATTCTCGCTGATTAGGTTGCTATATTGCCAGTAAAACAGAGTAGGTACTCAAACTATATGTATTCAACGGTATACTAGCACAGTAACCACTAATGGAGTGGGATAATCAATCTTCAGTGGAGAAGAAACAAAGGAATGATGGTATTGTAAGGGGGGAAAAATACTTCTTTAAGAGATGCTTGCTCTATAGAACTTTAAAGGTTTCTAGGTAGGCAGTACATGATCTCTTTCACATACTGCTTTGGGGTGAAGATGAGATTACACTCCTGGAAAGCAAGATTGATTTGATGGTCACCACAATCAAGAAGTTGACATTTGGCTGGTTCTTTAAACTAAGTTTTATCTCTCCTGGTGCTTTCCGTTTGCTGTTTTAACTTCAATGTGTAAGTTGAAACATGGGTACTCTTCTTATATAATCATTATCCTAAATATCATGTATATGAGTTGTAACCATAGAATTAATTGAAATTGTTTGCAGTGAGTGGTGAAACTTAGCATTTAAAATGTATATTGAGCACAAGCTTTTCTGCAATTATTATTTCTCTCTCCAAATAAAGTTGTAACCTATTTCCAAATGTTAATATGTGAATGTTTTGGTAAATTCAATAATAAATGGTCCGTTCAAATGCTATAATAGTTTAATTGCATCCTTCTAGAAGCTTGTCTATGGATTTTCAGTTTGTATTTTTTCCTGCAGCTTGAGCAAAGATTGAATGAGGTAGAAAATTTTTACTCAAGCATGAGTAAGAAGCAGGCCAATACATCCAAAGGTAGCTCAGCTACTAAAGATAAAGATAAGGAGAAACATGTTCCAAGTATTAAGAAGCAACAGCAGGATGCATCACGTAGAGAAGCTGCTGCTGCCAAGAGAATGCAGGATCTTATGCGCCAATTTGGCACAATATTACGTCAGGCAATGAACTTATCTGTTTTTCACTTCTAAAATTTGTATAGATTTGTGGTGCTTGTGGAATGTTTTATCTGCGTGCACCTCTATGTTGATTGCCAACTGCCAGTTTGTTTGCTGGTTTTACAAAACAATCAAGTTAATAGTGTTAAGTGAAATGGTAAGTGGTTAACTAAAATAATGAGTTGATATTTTTGGTGTAGTTAATGTGAAGCTAATTTGAGTTAACTTGACTTGATGTGATAAAGCATTCAGTATGTATTGTGAACACTATTTCAAGACCTGATTCTATTGTGAAATCAGACTTTTGTGTGAGGGGTGTGTTAGAGATAAAAACCATTCTGCATCCTGACTCCTGTTGCTTAAACTTTAGGGATATTTGATTTCCTTGACATTTAGACTTATATTCACATAACAGTCTACACAAGAATATTAGTATATTTCATTCAGTGATGCCAAGTGAGGTGATCACTTGCTCCTCATTCTGCTGTAAATTGTTTCTTTGATGTATTTGTAATTTGAGGCCAGCCCATGCCAGGTGTTTGTAAATTGTTGTGAATGTCTACTGAGCATTCGAATTGCTGATTAACTCTAATAATTTCTCAGATCACACAACACAAGTGGGCATGGCCCTTTATGCAACCTGTGGACGTGGAGGGCCTTGGTTTACATGACTATTATGAGGTATGATTTGCATATGTTTTCATTGTTTGAAGGAAAAAAAACTTATGGGCAGTTTTTTATATATTTACTATCAAGTTCTCTAATCAGAATATGACAAATGTATGATTCTCCAATTAGAACACGACAAGTGTATAGTTTTTTAAAAAAAACTTTACATTTCTTACAACTCATCATTACATGATTGGTTTTTCAAGAAACTTTTTACACATGCTATGGTTCTAATTTCTATTGGAGAATTTGATAGCAAGATATAAGGAACTTTATATAAGTTTTCTCCTTGTTCGAATTAGCTTGCTAATAATAGTCTGCAGTAAGCCTTTGATTGATCTGTTGTAGATGATACATGCAGGTCATTGATAAGCCTATGGATTTCAGTACCATTAGGAATCAGATGGAGGCTAAGGATGGCACTGGATATAAGAATGTCCGGGAGATATGTGCTGATGTCAGGTTGGTTTTCAAGAATGCTATGAAATATAATACCGAAAAAAGTGATGTTCATGTGATGGCAAAAACTTTGCTGGCAAAGTTTGAGGAGAAATGGTTACTACTTCTGCCCAAAGTTACTGAAGAGGTAACTCAATCTCAATGAATTGCTCTTCCTGAGACCAAAGGTTACGTAGGATAGGAATTGATTACAGATTGAGGAATATTTTTCTATTTCATTTTAGATTTCTTTTTCTTTTTAACTTCAAACTTTTTATCTTTAATGACAATTTCTTGATACATTGTATCATGTGAGGCTATTTAATTGTAGGAAAGAAGACGAGAAGAAGAAGAAGCAGAAGCACAAGTAGCCATGCAGCTTGCTCAAGAGGCTGCTCATGCCAAAACGGCTAGAGACTTATGTAACGAGGTATTCTTAGTTTTACAACTTTGTTGAGAGGCACTATTCGGAGCCATAAGAAAATTATTCACAAAATCTAAACTCTTTTCAAGCATAGATACTCTCTATTATTTAGCTAAAGACATTACTTGAAATGTCACTTTGTATTTTACCAGCTTTATGAAGTCGATATGCATTTAGAAGAACTACGAGAGATGGTTGCCAAACGATGCAGGTCAGCTCTGTTGCATCTTACTCCCCCGCCCCCGCGCGGGGGCCGCTGCTGCTCCATCTGCATTCTGATTTCAATTTTTTAGTACATGTACTTTTGCTTCTCCTAAAATTGAGTTTGGGAAAACCAAATGCAGAAAAATGTCAACCGAAGAGAAAAGAAAGCTTGGAGTTGCCCTTGCCCAACTGTCTACTGAAGATATCAGCAAAGCATTGGAAATTGTTGCACAAAATAATCCAAGCTTCCAAGCCACTGGTGAAGAGGTGGATCTTGATATAGATGCTCAGGTCATTATTTATATCCCATTCCATGTGTCTGCTTTTTTAATGTATTTTTCTTGAGGAGATTTTACCTGCTAGACTCCGCTCACATATGAGTGAGAGTTAATAGTAAATAAAAGAGTACATTACTTATTTTGGTCCTCAAAAAATAACTTTGTTCTAATTTGAGCCCCTAAAAATTAAATGTTTTTTTTTAATTTGGTCCTTCCTTTGTCGAAGTAATTTTTTGCAATGAAAATTGAAATTTAACAATGGTAGATCTTGTGAAATTTAGTTACAAAGAGGACTAAATTGAGATAAATATAATCTTTTAGGGACTAAATTGAGATGCTTAATTTATCAAGGACCAAATTGAAAAAGCTTTTTTTAGGGTCTAAATCAGTAATTTATTCTAAATAAAATTATAACTTTAATATGTTATCATGTTTGGTGAAAGCTGATTGATGAACGTACATAGGCTAAGTCTTTCCAAGATTGCCTCAAAGAAAAGCTATTCCATCATTCAGTTTCAACTATTTGTTGCAAGTAGAATCAACGAGCTTTTTAGTGAGTATTTTGTGTTTTCTTAAGCAGAGCGACTCTACCTTGTGGAGGTTAAAATTTTTCGTGAAGGAGGCTCTAGAAAATCATGGCAAGAATTTAGGAAGCATAGGTGGTGGCAATGAAAACAATATCAACAACAAACGGAGAAAGGATATATGTGATGCAATTGCCAAAACATCAAAGAAGAAGACCAAGAAGCCCAAGGAGTAATTCTTCTAGGACTCAAACAGATGAGTGTTAAAAGGAGTCTGGATTCTTTGCAGTTAGCACCAAAATTGCGGAGTCCAGTTATGACATCATGGTTGTCTGTTTTGAATAAAAAACGGTCACGATTGAAGGAAGGTTTTTGTTTTTTTGTTTTTGTCTTTTAAATATTTCTTCCTCTTTCGTTGTTGACTCTAGTTGTGGTGCGAATTGTAGAGAATCCAATCACGTGTTATAGGTTTTCATTTACTAGTGTTGTTTAACCTAGTACCTTCAGTTTTAGCTATTTCTAGAGGCTCCTTCTTAATGCCCAAGTTCAGTTTTAGCTATTTCTAGAGGCTCCTTCTTAATGCCCAAGGTTTTCTTGAAATACCAACTCTTGCTGGTTTTGAAGGCCTATCTGTTGGTTCTCCATTATCCTTGTGGTGGTGCTTTGTTTATGTAAGTATTTTTTTTTTCTTTGGTAGGATATAGGACTACATATAGATGGATACTTGATGCACTACGTGTCTAATACAATAGTAAAGTTAAATTTATGTTATATTTTGGTTAGATCACGGGTTTGAGAACCAAACCAATTCGTTCGACTGAAAAACGGTGAATTGGTTTGGGCACATTACGTTGCATTGGTCCATATTTCATCTCAATATTACGAAGGATTTATTGCTTTTTATTTTTTGAAGATTTGATGAATCACCTTGTGTCTTGTACTGGTCCATGTCTAGTTATATTAACAAATTGGCCAACATATTAGCAAGTTGGTTCAAGTGTTAAGTGGACTTACTTCTATAAAGAGTAGTATACAAGTTTGAATTTTGAAAAATAAACTTGTTAGGAGGACTTTATAACGCTTTTGGTCCGATAGAAATTAATTTCAAGTCCAATGTAATCTGGGAATACATGAGTTCACCAAAAAAAAAAAACTTGCTAACATTGGTTTAAACCAGACAGCTTTTCGTGAAAGTTGTTTCCTAGTTTATAAGTTGAACCAGATAAACTTTAAAGGACATCTTGTTTAGGCTGGTTTGAAACTTTTGAAAGTGACTCAGTGGATGTAAACTCTGAAAATCATTTAAATAAGAAACGGGACGTAATATTTGTGTAAATTTATGTCTAGTGCCTTTCGAAAAAGATATCAACAAAATGCTACACCTTAATGTATTTGTATAAAAACAGAAGTCATTTACATTTTGTCTTGAAAATAGAATAAAAATAAGAACGAATTGACTTTTGGTCCTTGAACAAACATTTTTATAATTTGGTTCCGTATTTTGCAAAACTAAAATGAGAATATCACAATTTGAAGTGCCAAATTGAAAGAAAATGTTTTTTTTGTACTGTGAATAATGCAAGTGACATTTCGTCTTTTGAAAAATATACCTTCTTTATTTTGGTTCCTTAAGATTTTAATATATCATTTTAATCATTCAAATATATTTTATTTGTCATGTCATCTTGGTGTTAGACTCACCAAAAGACAACTGGTAGAGATATATGTTGTGGCCACATCACATCTTTATTATTTATTTATGTTGGCTTAACATGATGATGGTATTGAACATGAAAATTCTTTTGGGTGATTGGAATGAGATGATTTAACTTTTTTCAGATCAAATTGAGAAATAACGTTTATAAAATATACAAATGTTTATGAAAATAATTATAATTATAATTTTATTTATTTATTTATTTATATTAAAATTACTAATATTTTAAAAATTTATTTGACTTTAAAGAAACTCAAATTACAAAAATATAAAACTCTTTTAACACTATTCTTTTTATTTACATAATTTTAACGCGCTCTTTTTATTTAACGGACTCTTTTAATAAAATATTAACATGAAATGTAATTTTAATTTTAGCTTTTCTAATTAAAAATAAATAAACAAATTAACTTAAAGAAGCTAGCACTAAAAAATGAATAAAGAAGCGCCCAAAAAAAAAAAAACACTTGATGGCAGGAGCAGCAGAAGACACCACCTGCGACTACTACTAGTGAATTTGTCAGCTAAAGTTCTTGGGCGCGGAAACGCGAGAGATTACAAACACGTATTATTTCTTTAGTATTTGCCTGGTAATCTCTCTAATTTTCTACTTTTTTTTTGGTCTATTTATTTTTTCTAATGGATTTATCTTCGTCACACTGATTCTTAATCCACCCAGATCGCTTGATGATGGCATTGATTGATGCGCATAAGCTGTTAGTGTACGAGTTCGGATTTTGATTATTTAGCTAGTGGGTAAACAGTAACCAAGCCATACCGATGTTTCCTTTGGGTTGAGTTGAGAAGAGGATTCATTCTGTCGGGATATTTTTAGGTCTGTTAGTGATGTTGCTGAAGCTTACTTTGTATTGAACGAAGTTAGACGGGAAATGATATATTTTTTTCCTTTTAAAATTTAATTTCTGGCTTCATTCCAGTAATCTCACATGAACGAGTGGTATGTTATCTCCCATCGTCTGTAATGAGTTTATGTTATCTCCTTAAATTACTCTTGTAGAAGTGATCTGTTGGTTTTGCCCTAAAGTAATTATAGTGGGGGACAAACGTGCTAGTGTGTTAACCATTCCATTAGGGAGGTGACTGGAGACGGACAAGAGTGAATATTACTTCTCTTCCCACGTTCTGTATTATATCAGTAGATAGTTTATCTTAGGGAAAGGAAATAAATTGTGATATGTGTTTGTATTGGGGAACACAATGAAGTGACATGAGATTAACAAGGAAAAGGCTTTTATAGAATTATGCAACTCTAACTTTGTTTTCATTTTATTGCTGATAAATAGGAATTTGGGTTTCTTCTGTATGCTTAATTATGGAGTAAACAATCTTTCGAATCCTGCATGAATTAAGAATATAACTTAGGAGTTTTGATAGGCATTTATTTTTGCTTGTTGTCATAATATACAAAAGCAATACAGTAGTGTTGGTAAAGCAGTCATGCCTTTGATTTATGTTTTCTCAACGTCTTGGTATGAAATTGTAAATTTGTAAGGTAGTTTTATTGCATTTAAGTAATGTTAAAAGGGATATTTGAGATGTAGGCAGAATGCAGAATCCGGGTGCAAATCAGCTTCCTGAAGTGGATTCCTTGCCAGATGGGTTTGTTGATAGCGCTACAGAGCCTCTTGCTCCTCCAACTCCAACTCCTGAAGAAGAGAAGCCGGTGAATGATTATAAGGAGAGTGTTTCCTCTGACCTTGGTCCTTCAATTGATTTAACGGACAAGTTTGAAGCAAAAGATTATCAAAACAATCATGGTAAGGAAGACTAGTGAGCAACTTAGAATCCTTATATTTTCTTATCTAAAGAACATACTTTTGATAAATCAGACTGCTCAGTGGAGGTTCCCTGTGGTAGCTGTATGCAGCAGACAGAAGGTACACAGATTACACCTCCTGTAGGTCAATCTATTTCTGAGGCTCCACTATCCGGATGCTGTGAGGTAAAAGATCAACAAGAAGGGGAGTGTCAAACTTCAGATGGAAGTAAATATCCTCAGCCTTCCTGCATATTCATCCTTTTTTTTAGATGCTGTAACTACATGCCAATTAGCTTTTCTCATCATGGAAGATGAATGATCAATAATTTGGTCTTGAATTGAGAAATTTCTTGACAGAAGTATATATCTTTGGCCTTAATGCATATTGACCCTTTTAAGGATCTGTGGAATCTTTTCATTAGGTTTCAAGGGCATGTCCTTAGTATTCTAGATCAGACGGTCTCTGATTGCAAAATAAGATCTTTACTTTTGGAGTGAAATTAGTCTATATTAGCTGTTGAATATCCAAATTATCAACACCCAATTGTCAAACAATGCAATCCCTTTCTTAGGGTTAAAGATCTTCTCTATCCAACTAACTAATCAAGTAAACATGATCTTAACTTATCTGTCAGACAGTTGAACAACTCTTTCATGAACATTCATGCCCTACAGCTTTCAAATCCTTGGTATGGTTTTTAAATTAAAACAATCAATTGATTACCGTGTATACTGTATCAAATGCCTTGTTTGTGTTGTATGCTCAAATGAAATCAATCAGTTAGCGGTTTACACGTGTCTGCAAACCCATTCTAATACATGCTAGCTGTTCTCCATGATTTATTAGGTAAGTAATTATCCGTCTATCTGCTAGTTACATTTTCATTTGTGTCTGACATGGTTTTGTTGACCTCATTTCTCATTGCTGTTGTAGCCACTGCTGAATGTTTGGAGACAAAAGCAACACCTCTTAAGGATGCAGATTCACAGGAGATTGTTGACTCTTCTAAAATCAGAAAATCAGTTAGTAAATCAATTCTATTGATTTCCTCACACTCACTGACTACACATAAATGTCCAGCATGTAGTTTCTTTTTCTACACTTTCTCTTCTACATTATTGCTTCTGTATATTTTGCAACATAAGATCAATGACTTTGTTGATTATATTAAATTAGACGAACATGATTGAGTGTCTATGTATATTCTTTCTTGTTACTTTTACAGAAGATCAAGCAGACTGTGGAGTCTGTGATTTTGTAGGTCTAATTTGCATCTTTTCCTTTAAAAATGACAAAGGAGAACAATTTTATTGTTTCTAGAGCTGTTAGGATAGTATATGAGGGATTAGATGGAAAAATATTTCAGAGTTTTGTGAATAGGTTTTATTTATTTATTTCTTTTTGGGGTGAAGATTTTAGAATACCTTTGCTTATGCAAAAAAAAAAATGTACAATAGGACTACAGTATGATTGGGAAGACCCATAGTCTCACTGTACTTACTGCTGCTTCTTTTTTTCTTTTCTTTTTTTTTTGGGGGGGGGGGGGTTGGGTGGGGGAGTTATAGTACTTATGGCTTTCCATCACTGTTTCCTTTAAGGAGTTGCCTTTGATGGATATGCAGAGAGACTGAGCACTTTCATACACCCTTGATTCTTTTGATGTTCTGTTCCTTTGTTCTTTCCTTTTTTACTTTGTAGGATGATGATGTCTTATCTTCCATGACCCTTTTACTATCCTTTCTTTTCTAAAAAGACAAAGAGAGATACATTAAAAGTAGAGCTATGAAACTGAACAGAAAATTGATAAAATCTATCTGGAAAAGCAACGCATAATGGGGAGGAGCCCATACTCTTTTTAAGATAATCCAAAGAATATAGATGGAAATAGAGTTGAAAAAGATTCTTTGGAAAAAGGGCTTATCTTAATAGATAATTCACATGGAGGGTTCTTTTCACAAGTATCTACTGATCTGCAGACAGTTGGGATTGAGGTTGGGTCTCATGTTTGCCTTGCACACCAGCTTTTAGTTAGGTTGAAGTTCAAGAACATTTTTAGGCAAAGCTAATTTATTTATATTCTAAAAGCTAGAGTTTTTAAGTATTATACAGATATGAAAACTTAATCATGAGTTATGCTAATATTTTTAGATTCTCTGAAGGACTTACTGGCCTGAAGAACCTGTGGCTATTTTGGAGTGATTTGGTAGCCTAACCTCTTAATGGGCAGAAACTATTGTGTGAATGATTTGCTCTCATCCCTTCTATCATCTGAATGAAAAATGAAATTATACAGTTTTTTAAATGTATTAAATGGCAGTTTTGGTGTATTTATATTCCTATTATAATTGGTGAACACATTGTGGTATATCTAATCCATTTTGGTCAGTACAAGTACAGATTCATCCATTTTTTCTTCCTTTTACCATATCTTAGTGTTACATTTGAGAGTTGAGATTGTATTCAAAAGAGATTAAATAGTTGAACTTAATTTTTCAGGAACCTGCTGAAACTAAGCGGAAGAGTGCAAAGCGTACATTCAAATCTGAAAAGGAGGTTTTGGAGTTTACACTGAAGTATCAACAAGTGTTGGCAGAAAGAGATGCAGGTATGTTCATTGTCTTTTTGAAATATTTCCTTATATGGAATTTGGGAAGCTTCTGATCCTATTATTGGGAGTTCTTATATTATACCAATGTGCATTAAAAACTGGGTGGGTTTTTTGGATGTATAAAGTATTCAGCTCAAAATCGATGACTTGAAGTATAGTCTTTATTGGTGTAATTTTGCCACGCTTTATTATTTTCTCTCTCTCTCTCTCACATATGCTAGTGTATATCAACTATATATATGTATATTACTTTCCTTCTTTTATTTATTTATTTATTTTTGTTCGGGGAGGTGGGTGCAGCTGGTTCTCTTTTTTAAGTGATAAACAATTTATTTCCTTTTTGGGGTCAGGGTATGATTTGGAATTGTTTGGAGAAAAACTGTATGGCAAGTTATGCAAAATAAATAGAAGCATATCATCTATGACTATATTGGGGCTATTTTTTCTTTTGATCATTAACTTTTGCCCTTGTATTTGTAGCCCTTGCTGTACGAGATAAGCTTGAGTCACTATGTAGGGAGCTACAGCGACAAAATAAAATGCTAATGGTATTCCTCTATAGCACTACATCCTCTTAAATTCATCTTATAGTATTAGTGTATTTCCAGCCGTGGTTTACTCTAGATATTTGTCTTTCCAATATATACACATATACTTTCATTTATATGATATTATGTACTTGTGATCTATTAATTGGCGATGCAAAACTCGTTTGAAACTTGAACCCTATAAACCACTACAGACATTTTCTTTTGTAATTTAAATTTACCTGGAGGTCCTTGAAGGAGGGCAGCCAATTAAGGCTCTTTTTAAAGTTGGTTCCTTAGATGCTAGAGGTTCCCATTGTAATGCCTTAGCTAAGGCTATGGCAGCTATAGCAGCCAGTTTTAATTTTCAAGAAAAAAGAATATTAATGGATAAAAAGGACTAATATTATATTAATATGGCATCTCTTTGTTTCTTTTATGTGTTCTTTTTTGTGTGTGTATTTGATATGTCAACCAATTTTCATATGCATTTAAGTTTTGCTATTATAGTTTCCAATCACATCTCGCTGTGATATTATCTCTACCTGTTTCTGCTCTGTTTCAATGTGCTCATGAAAAAGTATTTTTAGATTCTGTTCATCTAACTTGGAGCTTTACACCTGGTTTTCTCTATGGAAAGATGAAGATTGATTTGTTAATTTTTCAGGAAGAATGCAAACGTGTATCAACTGAGGGGCAAAACTTGAGGTTGGACTTATCAGCCAAATTTCAAGATGCAATCAAGGTTTGATTTTTTTCTCATATTTGGTTGCGAGTCTGCAATATAGCCTCAAGTAGCATACATGCGGTATACTTCTACTTTATAGCTTCCAGTAGATAACATGTTACATCTGACCATGGCAACTATTGTTTTGTTATTTTTTAAATTTTAAATTTAATGCCATCATTTCTCACTCAGAGGGCCCAAATTTGGAACATGAGGAGGATATAAACAACACTACCTATAGGCAAAAATTCACAATAACAATTAAAATATGTCACACCAAAAGTACAATCTTGTAATGTAAAATATTATTTACTCAAAATCTGATTTTACAAGAGAGGAGTCTAGGGTTTATATACACCTAGCTAGAGAAATAAGAAAGGAAAAAATAATCACCCCTAAAGAATACAAATCAATCCTAATGAATACAAATCAATTCTAATCAATCATAATAATGAAAAAGGAAATAAGTCAAAGACCAAATAGAAAGGAAACAAACAGTCATAATAACAGAAAGATGGAATCCCACAAATCCAACCCTTGAGCAGAGAATAGAGGATGGTTTGAGCTTTACTGAATCCAGGATTATGATTGCTACAATCACCTCAAACAACATAGTCTACATCTTGTAGAAACTGCAGTAGTCCAAAAGTCTACTCTTATCCATTCCTCGTACCCCTTCCCAGCAAAATAAGAGATCTGTAAGAGAGTTAGTTAAGGTTCAGCATACAAAGATGAACTCCAGCTCCCATAAATATCTCGCCAGATAAAGATGAAGCAACAAATGCTGCACTGACTCACTGCTACATGTACAACAACAGTACTGATGAACAGAGCATAAACCTGTTTTTAAGTGATTACCAACTGTTGAAATTCAATTCAGAGAGGCTTCCCAATGGAGTAATTTTTGAAGGTAACACGAGAACAACACTCGAAAGGAAAATAGTCAGCATGCCAGTTATAAGATTTTTCACCTTTATAGATCACACATGACCTTTTCAAAACTTATAAACTGAGGCAAACCTGCCCAAAGTGCCTTCCCAATCCTCCATATAATGCTTTATGTTGTCTGTTAGAATAGAAAATATCTCTGATCGTCTAGATTGATGCTTAAAGAAAAATGTGTAGGATTCTTTAATGTGACAAGGTAAAAAGGGGCCTTTATTGTTGATATCATTCATAACTATAGTTTAGCTTAATATTTAGTATTATTTCTCCAATTAGCTATTGAGTTTTGGATATAAGTTCTGTATTATTTTGTGTTTGATTTGTGGCATAAATTATGTATTATTTTGGTGTAATAGACCATTATTTGGAGGTTTTAGTTGATTTATAATTATAACATCTAGCAATTTAGTTCTTCACCTCCCTAATAGTTCCAGCAAATGGTTTTTCTGGGGGAGTTGCCCTTGGATTTGCTAGGGAACTGGAGAGCTCTTTTGAGCTAATGTTTGTCTAGCGTGTTACTATTTTTATTACTGCTTTGGAATGATTACTTGTTCTTCATAGATGTATTTCTTTTTTTTTCTTATCAAAATCCTTTTCCTATAAAAAAATGGTACTAAGTTGAAAGTTTGAATGTAAAATTAAAACAAGTTTTTTCAAGGAGGGAACGTGAAGCTTACCTCAAAAGTTTAGAAACGATTTAGTTGAAAAGTATAATTGTGTGCCTGTTTGGCTTTTTTGTGAAATTTTTGCTATCGCTTGTTTGTGCAAATGGTGATTTGGGTAGAACCATCATTAAGGAAGGAACAATTTAGATGGTTTCTACCAAGGTTTTGAAAACCAACTGGTCATTGAACTGTTGAAAATATCATTTTAAGGTTCAATAGTTTAACTCTAGTTGAACCGTGATTGAAACGGTTGTAATTAAATGTATATATTTTTTAATTTTATATATTAAAATTTTAGTATAATAAATAATAACTAAATCTTTTTATTATAAATTAAAAATTATTCTTCAATTATTCTTAAAAAATATTATTATTATATATATTTTATATTAAAAAATTAAAGTATTAATTTTCTGAATATAAAAAATCAAATTTCATATGAAAAATGACAAATCACAGGTACCTTTTTTTTTTTCCCCACCTATCCACGCAAGCCATCATTTCCTTTCTTCAATACCTATCCATGCTTCAACCTTTTGCAGACTATTAGGTAGGTAGGTTTGCTTTTTCCCTTCTTTTTCATATTCTCAAAAGGCTTCTTTTTCTTCTTTTTTCTCTTTGAATTATCACAGAGCTTCTGCTTCTCCCTTCATACTTTGCTTCTCAACTCGCCAATTCAATGAGATGGTTTGGATCGTCTAGTAGTGTAGCGGTAGGGCTTGGCCGTATTGGCTTCAATCTAAGGTTTTTTTTTTTTATTGTATACATTTTGTAGAACTAGTCAAACCATTAAACCGGCTAGTTTGGTCGGTTTTACTGGTTCGGTTCAATTGCTCACCAGTTTTATAGGTTATTTCGGACCAGTCCGGTCCTGTTCTAACAATCATGGTTTCTACTTCAAATTTTTTCTGTCAAAACAAGCAACATTCACCTAATTTTCCTCCATGGCAGAAAAATAGTTTTCGCTACTACATTGATGAGTAGCAAAAAATGCAGATAGAGGAAGTAATGATAGAATAAAGGTTGTAGAGGCCAAGTACATTGTACCTTTTGTTTGCAATAATTTGTTTGCGGAAAAAGAAAGGGGGGGGGGTTGGTGAGTCTTGGTGTGCCCTCTGAGTTTGGATAAGTTTTTATTGATTAAATTCAGAGGCTTGGCTGAAGTTGAAAGGTAAATCTTTTTGGCTTGTGTGGGTTGGAATTTGGAAAGAATTGCTCGTACTCTTAAGCATTCTAGCTTGTCCTTAGACTTGCTATGATATGAGGTTGTTTTTTTGGCATCTCTTTGGTGCTCTGCTTCTGGTTTCTTCCCTTCCAAGGAGTTTCCTTCACAGGGGTTGGAGATCATTATTGCTTGGATGACTTGATGGTTTCTGCTTTCTTTTCATTTGTACTCTATCTTTTTTCTTTCTAATAAATTTTAGTGAATTGGCATTTTTGATCTTCAAAAGATACACCTTTTTTTCTTTGAATTTGGTCCTCTAATTTGATCCCTTTCATTTAATTCTTCAAAGTAGTCATTGTCTCCATTAAAATCCTTTCATCAATGGATTAACACGAAATTAGTTAGAATAGTGACATGTCCTAACAAAATTGGCACCTCAACATTAAATAATGAGTTGACAACCCTTAAATAATAATAATAATAATAGTAGTAGTAATAATAACAATAAAATGGTGTTTCTACAAGAACTTTCTATTCGTAGCATCTTTTTTTGGTATTATATTTTAAGTTCAAGTGTTGCCAGCTCATTATATAATGCTGAAGTGTCTATTTTGTTGAGTCACTATTTTGGCTAGTTTCACATTAGTCAATTCACATAATGACTTTTGTAGACGAAAAGCAGTTTGAAGCACTAAAACGAGAGGGCTCAATTTTGAAGGACCAACTGGGAGAAAGTTTGTCTTTTGAGGACCAAAATACTAATTCATTGTAATTTTTGCTATCAAAATAAATAAATTATTGCTGCAATCCTAAGATGTCTTAGTAGGTGACATGGCCTACAACTGTTTATGCCAGAGATATACAAAGTTGTCAAAAGGAGCAACTAGCAAGTGTCAAAATGGCCATTTTTCCTAGATTTAATGTCTTCGCTAAGGCTAGATGCCATGATTTGAACTTGGGCTTTCAAAGAAGGCATATCTTTTCAACCAGCCCATAGTTGCTGCAGTATGTACTTATCAAAATGTGCTGAAAACAATCTAGATGTTACTGTATCTGTCAATCTGTTTTAATCCTTAAGCAATCTACTACTTTGGGGCAGTTTTTCTTTGTTTTTAATAAGGGGGCTCAAACGTCGGCCTCTAAACCCACAATACCTAGTCCTATAACACTTGAACTACAAGCTCAGTACTACCTTGGCACAGTTAATGTTTTGGTGGAAAAATCTGTTTCAACATCTATTTTATCTTAGATGAATCTTAGGTTTTCTTCATTGTGAGACAATTGGAAATTTGTTCATTACATGTTTTAATTTTTTTTTTTTGTAACATTGAATCTTGTTCTCTCTTTATTTATTCCTCCTTTAATATTACTTCCTCTTTGCTACAGGATGTGGGGATTAAGCTTGAAGAGCAAAAGGAGGACTGCCTTTCTCAACTAAAGGAGAATGAGATGTAAGATCCTGAAGTATATGAAGGGGGGGGGGGGGGTTTCTCTAGATATGCCTTTCCCAACCAAAATTTGTTTCATGCTTCAGCCTCCTCTTTTTTTTTTTTTTTTGGGTCCGTAATCCATTTGGTACAATGCATAGAATTCAACTCTTTTTCCCTTTCATAAATTTAGGATTGGCAAGTGGTCGGTGCCCTCTTATTAGTCTTACCTATGCCCACGGAAGTTTCTATTTCAAAAAAATATATACATGGTGCAAAATTTTGTTTGCTATATTCAAATCAATTTCTTCTTGGTGTAATAATGTGCATTTCAAAACAATATTTTGATTTTAGATTTCTGCAAACCTGATCAACATCAAGTGAAATATCTTGTATTGAAAAATAAAAGTATACAAAAGATTCCCCCCTCCATTTTGTATTATAATTTGTGTGCTGCAATTATATTAAAAATTAAATATGAAATAAGTGGTAGACAATATTCAAGAGTAATGAAGATTGTGATTTTGTTTGTACATCTTTATTTTTGTTTTTCTGTGTATATTTTCTGGGTTTATCATCCATTAGTTAAATTTTGTTACACTTTACATTTAATTTTCTTTAACAGAACGAGAAAGGTTAATGATATTGATTTATTGTATAATCTTGTGGTGGTATCTTTGTGAGCACTAAGTATATATTTTTCATGTTTCCATTTAGGTTAAGAAATAAGCTAAAGCATCTTGCTGACCAATATGCACTATCTGAACAGCAATATGCCCAGAAGGTGGAGTTCATTATATACTGTTGTGGTTGATTTTTTTTTCTTATATAATTCTTCTTTGAAATTTTGTAACTGTTATTTACTTCCCCGATTGTCTATTCAAATTCACAGTTGAAACAGAAGACCTTGGAGCTTCAGATTGCCGATTTAAAAATTAAGCAACATGAGGAAAAATTGGTTCAGGAACAGTCTCAGATGAAAGTTTATGCAGAACAAGTATCTCAGCTATTAGCAACTGAGAAAAATTTGCGCTTGCAGCTGACAGCCGATGGAGAAAAATTCCAACAATTCCAGGTTAATTTGATTTAGTTTTATGTATCAGTGTGCAATTTGAATTAAAACCACTACTTTCTGCTCAGTGTTTGCATAAAGCTCAGATTTTCTTAAATGTTGTAATTTGGAACCCATTGATGTGAGAGTTTTAAAAATTAAAGATTTTATTTATCTCCAACGGAGAAAAGGTGTGGTTGAGTGAGTCTTGCATTGATTGAGACTTTAGTTTTTCGTGTTTAACCAACTGACTATAAACCAACTAAACCTTGCTTATTGGCTTTCTTTGTCTGCTTGAATTATAGTTGTCAATTTGGACTTACTTTAACTTTTAGGTTTGGGCATGCCATTAATAAGCTATTCCCCAGTAGTTCCTGTGTCTGTAATTTGGCATTTGCTGAATGCCCCCCGTTTAGAATGGTCTTGAGCTGACCATACTTTATGGACTTCTGCATTTGATTTGAGACATAGTTTAATTTATATGTTTATAGTTTATGATGTTGTTGTTGTTGTATAGTTTATGCATGAATTTGACTCTGTTCTTTACTATGCCTTGAATATTCAGGAAGCATTGTTAAAGAGCAATGAGGTTTTTGAGACATTTAAACAGGAGATTGAGAAGGTACATTCAAATTTTTTTCTTAAAGAAATTTCATGCGTCCGCTACCAATGTTTGCTGATCCGTATGTAGCTTGCATGAATATTATCGTGAAGTTATTTGCCTTTTTTTGTCAACAATCAGATGACGAAATCAATCAAAGAACTCAAAAAGGAGAATCAATTCTTGAAGAGTAAATCTGAGAAGTCTGATGTTACCCTCATAGAGTTAGTTGATGAGGTGTGTTTGTTGAATTTTGAGTAAATTACTAATTTAGTATCTAAATTTTAATTTGATCATTGAAAGATCAAGGTGTCTTAATTTAATTCCTAAAAAATTGTATTTGTCGCAATTTGGTTTTTTTTTTTTCGAGATTTTTGGCAACGAAACATTTGAGATTTAGCAACGAAAAAGATCAAATTGAGATAAATATAATCTATCAATGACTAAATTAAGATACTTGATCTTTTAAAGACTAAATTAAAAAAATTACAATCATTCAAAAACTAAATCAGTAATTTATCTTGAATTTTTTGCCAATATATGTGATTTTTTTTTTTCCTGAGCAGCGTGAGCGCTTGAAGAAACGGCTGGAGAAAACAAAAAATCAGAAAGAAAAGCTGGAATCATTATGCAGGTCCCTTCAGGCAGAAAGAAAGAACAATTTATCCAAGAATGATAACTCAGTTCCAACCTGAATTAGAGCTTGTTAGAAGCACATCAATGAACTAACTCCTGGAAGCTATGTCTCAAATTCCACTAGCATGCATCTACTTGCAATATTCTGATCCTTTTGCTTTAAAATGCTGTGTTTCTATTTACAAAGAACATTCATGTCATTGACCTTGTCAATCTTGCTTATATAGTGCGGTCTTTCTCAAGAAGGTTGGCTTTCTTTTTTTTGTTGACAAAAGTATATGTCGTGTCTCTAATTTTTATCTTAATTTTTATTTATGTTCCTAACGTTTATTTTTTGTCAAATATATCTTTTATGTTTTACTTTTTATCATATATGCTCTCAAATGACAAAAACATCCCTTATTTCTCTCTTTTTTTCTCTCTCCTTACTCACACCCAACTCGCTAGAGAAGACGTTAGAGAATTAGAAAACCGAAGAACTTACTGTTATTTGCTCTGTTTCCTCTACCACCGCGTCTTTCTTTTCTCCAACATTCTTGTTCCTCTCTTTTTCTCTCTGATTCACTCTCTTTCTCTCTCAATCTCAAAAAATTTCTTCGTCAGAAAGAAAAAGAGGGGAATATGAATGTTGGAGGGAAGAGAGACGCGATGGTGGAGGAAATAAAGCGAATGACGATGAGTCCTCCGATTTTGTAATTTTTCGGCGTCTTCTCTGACGAGCTAGGTGTGAGTTAAGAGAGAAATGAATGGTATTTCTGTCATTTTAGGACATATATTATAAGAAATAAAATATAAGGGACATAATTGACAGAAAATAAATATTAGGAACATAAATAAAAATTGGAATAAACATTAAAAACATGGCATATTCTTTTGCCTCTTTCTTTTTTCTCCTCTTCCCCTTTCTTGTTTTCCCTTCCCCTTCTCTTAATTATCTCGAAATTTGTTTATATAGAAATAATAAAGTACTTAACACAAAGTTTGAAATAGTTCAATGTGAAAAATTTAATCTCTTTAAAAAATTGAACTCTCCATAAATTTTTCTTTTGTGAACTCCTGAAAATCTGTCATTGTTTTTTAGGGCTTTGATATTTTGACTCTTAATTTACTTTTCTTGAAGATATGTTCTATAATTAATTAGTATGTTTAAACGAGGACAATGAAATGAATGGAAGATTTAATCGAAAGTTTTTAATGAATTTTCAAAATTTTGCATCCCTTCGTATTGATAAATTTCTCTAATTTGAGAAGTTCTGGAGGAGAATAATCATTTAAATTGGTCCCTTTTTTTAATAATTTTTTCTATTTCCTTTAATTTATCTCCTTCTCTTTCTAACTTTTAAACATACCCAAAGAAAAATGTATCACCAAACAATAGGCGGGAAAAGAATGTGTTTTAAAAATAAGTCTTACAGAATTTGTCTTAGAAACTAATTTCAAACATAGAATGTGATTGGATAATTTGTTTTAGAGATAATTTTAATTTTTTTTAAAAAAGAATGTTTGGAACAAATTAAGATTAATATCTGTTAGTGCCATATTCGTTGTTTTAAAAAAACATGTTTGAAGTTTGAATCAACATGTTTTCATTTTTTATTTTTTTAAACTTTCTAAAATATATTTTTCAAAAAATATCAAAAAAATGATACCAAATAATTTTTTTATTTTTAAAAATTAAAAAGTATTTCTAAAAACAAACGGCATCTTAATTTGTCCTAAATTTTAAAAAAAAATATTCTAAAAGTAAAACTTCTTAATTTAATCTCCCAAGCATTTCTTCCCGATCAAAATGATATTTTCAAAAGGCATCAGTAAGCCTCTCTAATACAAAAATTTTTATTTTGAGAGGTTAAAACACTCGCTAAGTCTAAATCAATATCAACCACTAATCTCATTTTTGTTTAATGGTGAGACCATTTTAATTGGAAAAAATATTCAAAGAATTAAATCAAAAATTTAAATGGAATGATCTTTCAAGTATTAAATTAAAAAATAATGTATTAAAAACTAAATTATTAATTTATACTACAATAAAACGGTTGCACTTGCAACATATGACACACACTCAATAGTTGTAACAATAAAGTAACAATAAAATTTAGCCTTGATGCAAATAATATTTTCTATGATTTAAAGGTCAAAAACTTGTTATACATAAATTAAATCTCTATGTGCTCCTCCCTCAAATTTTGTACATCCTTTAAAAAAAATAATTAATTTAGTCCTGAAGATTATTGTGGTTGTAATTTAAATCTTAAAAAATTATTTGTCTCAATTTAATATTTAAAAATTTATATTTATCTTCACAAAATTTATTGTTACTAAATTTTAAATATTTTGTCATCAAAAATTATTGTTAGAAATAAAATAGCCAAATTAAAATGAACATAATTTTTACAGATAAATTAAAATATTTGACCTTTTAGAAATTAGATTAAGACAATTATAATTTTTTTAGGCTTAAACTAATAATTAACTCAAAAATTAAATCAGAAAAGATGAATATGAAAAAAAAATCTAGAGGGCCCAGATTCTGGTGGGACCCATTCACATTCCTTCGGCAGGTACATATGAAGCTAGACACTAAACAGAACGCTCTGACCGGAAAAACCGTTTCTTCTCCTTTGAAGTATTCGAATCACCAAATACATTCTCTCTCTCTCTCTCTCTCTCTCTCTCTCGCGTCTATGAGCGTGTGGCGCCATGGACGACCAAGGGGGGAAACCCAGCCACAGTGGCGCCATCACCAATAATGTGTACTTGGACACTACCAAATCCGAGAAAGCCGTGTGGCTCATGAAGTGCCCACCCCTCGTCTCTCGCTCCCTTCGTGCTCCTCCTCCCTCCGATGCCTCCGACCCTTCCCGCCCCGTCGCCAAGGTCGTCGTCTCCATCGACCCTCTCAACTCCAACGACGACGATTCTTCTCCCGAGGTTATCATTACATCGCCGCTGCATTCTTTGATTTATTCGACTTCAGTGCCCATCCTTCTCCCTCTGCATGCATTGCTTTCAAAACCCAATTTCTCTTTCGTCCTGCATTCTCTGATTTCTAGGGTTTCATGACCTGCCATGCATTTTTGGTGTCTTCCGTTTCTTTTCTGGGTATTCATGAGTAATTAGATTTCCCAAAATTTTATTTGTTTTAAAATTTAATTATCCACCCTTTTCGAGTATTGTATATTTTTCTTTTGTCTTTGAGCTAGGAAGTCATCTTGTTGTAAACAGAGTGGACTACTTCTGTCCTTTCTTTTCCCCTGAACTTGACATATGTATGTGTTTCCCTCCAAATAAATGTTCTAGTTTGTATATTACCGACTTATATGCTGAGCACACAGAATTTTATTATTCTTTCACTAGATTGTTCTCTTGATTGTTGTAAATGTAGTTTACGTGTTTTTGACTCTTTTTGGTGGCTAGGACGAGTTAACAGTCACAAAAATTGGCACAAGTTATAATAAATTACAGTCTTAATACTCCATCAATATTATGAATTTTTTTATTCAATTTGGATGGCGAGTGGAGTAGTTACTTTTTGACGAGGATCACAGCAAACATTTATTTTGTATGATTTCTCTTCCCTTCGTGCTACTAAAGTGAAATTTCTAGACGCGTAGTATCTAAACTTCCCCTTTTATATATTGTAGGGATATTCCTAACTGTTTAGGGAGTTATAATGGTCTAAGGATGCCAATGAGAAAACTAATACACTGATTAAGCAGTGATGCTGATGATGGATTTGGCTTTGTGCCTGCTTAACAATTCTTATAGACAACAGTTCCTTATTGTCAAAAAAGGAAAAGTAAAGAAGAGGAAGTAAGGATAACATACTATTACATTGAGACAGCTCAAGTGACAGATTTTTTACTCGATGATCTTGTTCAATTGCTTTACCATAAACATCATCCTATGTTGTTGAAGTGGTTTCACATTAGTTTATGAAAGAAATTAGAAACCATGTTTAATGATTTTGAAAGGAAAATAAGTGGTAACCAATGCATTCTTACTAGTATCTAGTAGGGAAATAAAAATTTTCCAACAAATTTATCATTTTAAAAAACTCCTTCTGTTTTATTTTCATCTCTATAACAATGAAGGTCGTGGTACTAATCAATAATTTCATAGCTCATAAAGCTGTTAATTGTCCATTGGCACATAATTTATTTACCGATACTTTTGCCTAAATAGAGACATCATTCTGCAAAACTCTTTACTTTTTCATCACAATTAAGTTCATGACTCATGAGTACTAATCATGTAATCAACACTCTCATTGCTCATAAAGCTGTTAATTGGCATATATCTTATTTTACTGAACTTTTTGCTTAAATATATGGTTAACTGGCTGGAACTGAAATCAGCCATAGTATACTTGTATCTTGCGGTCTCTTTTCACATCATATTCTTTGCATATAACAGTTGAGCTATGAAGGAATCTTGACCCTGTCACTGAATCCATATTGAATTAATGAAGAAGACAAAATGTTACCTTTCTTTTTTTCACTTAATGTATTGATTTAAAATACATCTTTTTTTTCGCCTTTAGAATGTCAAAGGAATATGCCATATTCATAGCACTATTCAGATTTAATTAAAATGAAGTCCTTCCTTACATTGCTTTTCACTTTGAATTGATTGTTTAATTTAAGTTCTCAGTTTACCATGGAGTTGGCTGGAACTGAAGCTGGACATATACCCAGATGTTATGCTTTGGATATGTCTAAAGATTTCATTCCCATGTCTGTGTTTTCAGAGTCACCTCAAGGTGATTAATTAAAATGTTGATTGAATTTATATCTTGGTTTGACATGATGTTGCTGATATTATTTCAATATTCTTTCTTCATACTTATATTTTGACCTGATTCTATTTTTCTGTTCATGTACTTTCTCCTTATTACGGTATTATAAAATGACCTCTAATTTACGAAACGGCAGTGTGAAAGAATGGAATGTGCTCAGTATCCTTCAACTTTGTATGTTGAAATAATTGAACCCGAATACATTCAGCCATGAACAGGGACTTGTGTACTCATATTTTCATTATACCGGAAGAGTTTTTAACACGTGTATTTTTTATTTCATTAACTTTGAATTTGGCTTCCAAAAACACTATATTCAACACTTAGACCTCTTTAAACCGTCCGTAGACTTCAGGTTCTTCTTATGCATGAGTTCTGTCCTGACAACTCATGGAACTTGATGGAGAATGAAACACAAATATATAAAGGGTATGAAGAGAACTTCTGACTTATTTTTTCTTCAAAAGTGCTCTGCAAGGCCTTCATCCCAGACCATGTGAAACAATAAGTTGTTGGTTGGTTAGTTCTTAGGACATTTGGCTTCATTCATCAGAATGTTTTCTTGTGCATGCTCGTTCAAATGAGATGTGGGTATATGCCAAATACAGTGAACCATAGGTTATACATGTAGAGGGTTACTCACTGATAACAATTAGTAAAAATGAGACTTTGAAGGAACTGAAAATATTGACACCTCATAGAAGCTATAGACATTTTAATGTAGACCGTTATTTGTAATTGCATTTATTTTGGTAAAATTATTTTTCTTTGCGTTTGCGATTCTTCCTAGGTACATATCCTTGTATCTTTAACTCGAGCAAGAGGAGATTGAATGGTCAGTTATGTAACATTTAAAAGAGAGGAGATCAGAATAATGGGGATATATTTTATCATGCTAGCCCTGGCAGTGTTTGTTTTGAAGCTGAAATGTCATAAATCTCTTCTGACACTGCTACTTTTGCAAAATTTTAACTAAAACAGTTGGAATTTCTGGTCATATTGTAGGGAAAATTACTGTGGAAGGAAAAATACTGAACAAATTTGACATGAGGCCCCATAATCAAAACCTTGAACTCTATGGGAAACTCTGCCGTGAAAGGACAAAGAAATATATGGTCAAAAATAGACAGATACAGGTTCTCTTAATGGATCCAATAATTCATGCAATAATCGATTTCCTTCCCTTTTGACTTCTTCGCAAATTGATTTTTCAGGTTATTGACAATGACCGTGGGGCTCATATGAGGCCAATGCCTGGGATGATTACTTTTTCAACTTCTGGACCTAGTGTATATGGCTTATACTTCTCCTTACTAACTAGTTTTTCAGCTGGCATTAAATGCATCCCATTAGAGACCCAAATTATAAAAAAGAAAAAAATAATAAAAAGAAATGTAGACCAAGCCAATTATGAATACACCTGTTTTTTATAACAAGGTCTAAGAATTTTTCATTATTCTTCACCTTCTTTTGGAACTTTATCATATTATAATTTATTATTATTTTTTCCCATTCTTTTTTAACATAAATAGATTTAAAAAAAAAGGTCGTAGGAGCCCCTAAAAAAATTTTCATATATAGGCCTGTGAATTTATTGTATATTTTGTTCTGAATTTGTACTTTTAAGAGTAACAGAAGCTTCTGTGTTGGATTAGGAAAAGAAGAAAACTCCAACTAAAGCAACAGAAACAAAGAGAACAAGAAGGGACCGTGGAGAGATGGAAGAGATTTTGTTTAAGCTCTTTGAACGGCAGCCAAATTGGAGTTTAAGACAACTCATACAGGAAACCGACCAACCTGAAGTATGTATTTTCAGTGATACATTTCTCTTTATATTCAGCTCTAGCTTATGGGCTTTACTTTCTGAGGAATGTCCTTGCTGACCATTCATGAACAAGAAAGGTTTTTCAAACAATGTTTGTAAATTCATCAACTTCATGGAGGACTGCCCTCTTCATATTTGAAGTCTAACCATGAAAAATGTGTTGCTTCTAGGAGACATGCATGTATTGTAAATACTCGTGCACACATGATATAAATGGCATAAGTTCACTAGCATATATTAGATGTTCGTAAATTCTCACAAACCATCTTTAAGAAAGAAAACATAAATGCAGTAGTATTGGTGTTTTCCATCAGGTTCTTCCTTAACTTATGACATGAGGGAGAGCTCTTTTGAAAGGGGGTTAATAATGTTTCATTGAGTTATATATGTGTGTGTGTGTGTGTGTGTGTGTGTGTGTGTGTGTGTTTTATCAAAGAATCTGACAGTGAACACCTTATTATTTTTTTCTTCATATATAATAGGAAAGTCTCTCTCAAGCACACCATGTGTGTATGAAACCCATGATATCTCCCTCCACATTCTTTCTACATCGAAAAGAGTTGCCACTGATGAAACCAAATTTGGATGCTCCGCAATTGACACCACAATTGCAAAGTCCTATTGCACAGTTGTGACAATTCATTTTGAATTAAATGGTCACAGAAAAATTTGACCACATGCGATTTGCCTATTTTTATATTTTTTTTAATTTCTTTCATTCAATCATGACCTTTTGATAAAGTGAACAATTATGATTGCACAATGGGATGTAGATATAGAGCCAGATAAAATGAAACCTTCCTAGTCATTGAAGGAATGCAATTAGCCCTGAGCTTCCACATCAGGATGGCTATATATATACCACTTGACCCCTTTTCTGATTTTTTAGGAGATGTGGTTGATCACTGGATGAAACAATGGTGGATTAAAATACCTGAAACAATGACATCTTGTTTTGTGCAGCAATTTCTGAAAGACATACTTAAAGAACTTTGTGTCTACAATAACAAAGGAACCAATCAAGGCACATATGAGTTGAAGCCCGAATACAGAAGATCTCGTGATTAACCAAACTCCAGGACTGTTGCATGATGCTCTCGTCACTCTCTTATGTTGATTTGTTTAGTGCTAGAAGACAAGAAAATGGAGAATTGGTTATCTCTCGTTTTCAGATTTTCAATATCTACGCATGGTTTTGGTGAATCGTTACTCTTTAGTTTCCTTCTATTGCACCACTTTGATATATTGCATATAATAGAGTTTTTGGTCAACCCACTTCATTAAAAATAAATAAATCATATAACCGTATCAAAGATAATCTTTATGATAGAGAAAACTTTACTTTTTTTCAAATATTTATCAATTAAAGTTTTTCTTAAGTCAACATTATAAGATTGAGTCTTTAAAGAAAAAAAAAAATATATATATATATATATATTTCACGTGTTATTGTTTTTATTAAAAATCTAATAACAAATATCTAGAAATTTTACTAAAGTCCTATTTTTTTAATATTTAATTTGGTTTATTAATCTCTAGATGATTGTGTACGGGATTATTTTTTTCTTATGGCTTCTGCCTCTGAACAACTAATATTAAATTTAAGCAATAAAAAAAAATTCAACCGTTAATCACATGCCAGCATGGTTGGGAGTTTATTATCGATACTTATATAATAATAAAAAATTTAATTCTAGTTTTATTAATATTTTATTCTACAATCTATTATACATTTTTTATAAAGGCACTTAATTTAATTTAAATCATTATTATGTTGTATTTTAAATTTGAAATTTTAAACAAAGATTAATTATTTATCAAAATATGAAGAAAAATAATATTGAAATATTAATATATGTTTTTCATAGATAAGTTTTAGAAGCATTTTCGATTAAACATTAATTTCGAAATTCCGTTTGTTTTTTTTGTCAAAAAATATTCTTTTTCCGATGAGTGAGATCCAGCAATTTCACTATGGGAACTTATGATTATACAATAATAAATACAGGGTTAATTTCATGCCATGATTATCAGTATCACGAGCTCACTATTGCGCACAGCCTTTGATCCCTCTTCCTTTGTGCATCCTTATGTTGCCATTGGTTTAATATTAAAAACTAATTTGAATAATTCAAGTGAAGATTTTTAGGATAAATTCTTAAATATGAGATAGTGCGGTGTCAAGTGTGCAATTTTAAAAGCATTAATCTTAAGAAGCAAAGTTTAATATCTCCAACTCATGTGAAGTCACACTAGCATTATGAATGAGTTAGCTCATGCCTCTCCAATTATGACTCTAGATCCTGTGCTTGCGAGGTACTTGTCAAAAAGTATTTTTTGTACCACTTTCAACAAAGACAAGGGATCTGACTCCTCCAATTATAAGCAAACTTTAGTACATTGTTTTAGATTTATTTATAAACATAGCTAAATGAGTTGTCTGTTTAATTAGTAAACTAATAAGGGGCGTTTGCAATTTAATTTACTTATTTTTAAATATTTTGTTTTTTATTTTTTTAATTCAATTTATTTTATATATAAATTTTATTTTATCACATTTTATATTTAATAAATATGACAAATTTGAGTATAAAAAATTTATAATTTTTAAATGAATATAGAAATTTCAAAATTAAATATAATATAGTTTATTTAAAAATAAAATATAAAAATTAAAGTTATTGATATTTAAATATCATAAAATAAATGATATTTTACTATAAATTGTTTTATAATAAAAATTATTGAAATTTGTACTAAAAAGAATTTAATATTTAATTATTTTAATAAAAAATGTTTATTTAAAAAAAATGAGTGGCCTATGAACTAGCTCAGTTAGGCCTAGTTAGCTTGAGCCTTTAAAAATAATCCGTTTAATAAACAGATTAAACCAAGTTATTTGATATTACTACATAATACATCATTATTTATTTGAGTATAATTATGAGCTAATCATTCTCATAAATTTTAATTGAGGTTATGTAACCAGCATCTTAAGGGCACTCGTTAAGAAACATGTATTGCTCTCAAAAATAATAAAAAAATGTATATAAATAAATGATTATTCAACTTTTTACGTTAGTCATCATTAATGTTCTATTTGCTTCTTCTTTTTTCTTTTGTTACAAAGAAAGCACAATGCTTGAGAAAATAGAAGAAATTAAGTGTGGAAGCGATCAAAAACTCAACCATTTAGACTTTGGAATTTATATTTAAGGAAATTGTCGCTTGAGTTAAGACACTTGGACACCCTAAGAGCACGTTTGATAGGTAAAAAAGAAAGGAAATGAAAGGAAAATAAAGATGGAAATGAAAAGAGAAAGAAAAGATATATTTGATATAGGATAAAAATATAAAGAAAAAAATGTATTTGGTATTTATTTTTTAATGAAAATGAAATGGAATATTTAGATTAATTTATTAAATTATCTCTTATTTAAAATGATTTTTTTAACAATCATATTTAAAAGTTAAAATAAGCAAACAAATTAAAAAAAATTTTCAATCTCCCTCTATTATTCTCTTTGTCGTCTTCTCTTAGCATTCTCGTATTCTCTCATCTTCGTCTTCGCATAGAGACAAACGAAGACAGAAACAAAGACTTAAAAGAATGCTGGCATCTCCCTCTATCGTTTTTCTTCTGTTGTGTTGTTTTGCTTACCAAATGATGAAAAAGAGACAAACGGAGATGCCAGTGTCTCCCTCTATCATTCTCCCTCTGGCGAAGATATCTAGATTGAGTCACCAACTGTGTCACAGAATACCAACACAAAGACAGGCATGGAAAGCTGAATACCAACACTGCAACAAATACTAGGGCAGTACGGTCAAACAAGGAAAGACACACATGGGGACAAAGGGCAAAATGAACATTAGTGTTCCTTCTCTCTTTTCTTCTGCTGCTTTCAATCATCTCAGCTAAGAAAGTTTTTCGTACAATTAAAATAGAGAGCAAAAATCAATATGAGAAATCGTTTACCGTAAAAAAAGTGAATCAAACATGTGAGAGGAGAAAAGTGACGAAATTCCACTCTCCTTTTCATTCGAGCGCATATTATAATTTTACCTTTAAAACAATCATTTTTAAAATCTTAAAATTTAATAATAAATATTTAGTTATACTTATTTTTATTATGTTCTATTTTATGTCAATAACAAGTAATAAAATGATGCATTACCTTCAGCATCATAATTCTTGTTATATAGTGTATTGATTAACATTTATTTAAGATATCAAATTAAAAATAAAAATCTGAAAATAAACTCTCAACAACAAAAAAATTATGACTTTAAAATTTGATATCTTAAATAAATGACAAAATCAATATACTATATGATAAAATGAATGATAGCTGAAAATAATGCAATGTTCTATTATTATTATTATTATTATTATTATTATTATTATTATTATTATTATTATTATTATTACTACAAAATAAGGAATACTAAATTAGGTGTAAATAATATTTATTATTAAAATTTTGAGATTTTAAAAAATATTATTTTAAGAATGAATTTATTATATCAAACAAATAAATAAAACACTAACGATAATTAGTTTAAAAAGTTGAATACTCCTTTATTGTAATGTAATACACTTTTTATTATTTTATCGAGAAAAAAAAAAAGAAACACTTTAATCAGTACCTCTATAGAACATTTGTTAGCAAAACCCTAATTTTATTACCAACCAAAAACATATATGAAATGACATTTAAAATTTACGTTATGAGAATGCTTGAAAATTAGGATATCTTGTCATGTCATTATTCCACGTTAAGTTATCTATCTGAGTATTATTTCTTTCGAGCCTTTTATTCGGTCAAATATCCTTGAGTTCTCTATTTTCCAAAAAAATAAAAATCTTGAGTTTAATTTTTTATTAAAAAAACTGTTAACACTGTCTATATGCACGACCTTTGATCAGGTCCAATCACCAGTGGTGCTATTAAACACGAATTTGTATACTCCTTAAATTTTTTATTTTCTTCTATAAAAGTCTTCTTAAGAAATCTTATAATTGAACCTATTTCATTGTTATGTTAATAATTTAACATGAAGGGCACATTAAATGCGTGATTTCTTATATAATTTAAGATTTGACATTGAGATTGTTTATAATTTCAATCAAAATTATTTTAAATTTTAAGGGTTTATATACAATTAATTAATAAAAGAAAAGGCAAATAACCATTTTTTTAACCAATGCCACAAAAAGAAAAACAAAATCTACAAAAATAAACAATCAGATCCTAAACGGGGATGGTCATACTAAATAGATAAGATATTAAATAAAGTTTTCATACTTGGACACGAAGAAAAATATTTCCTCAATAGCTAGATGACTAGATTCATATTATAATAGATATTAAACTCATTTATGATTTCTTTTCCCACAAAATCCTTTTTTTTTAGGGGATTCAAACCCATTTATTGAGGATATGTTTGGTATTAAAAAAACGAAAGAGGATAAAAATAAAAATGAGATATTTTACTAAAATACCCTAACTTAAAAAAAAGTTTTGTGATTTTAAAGAGGGCAATTTAGATAATTTTTATTTATGTAAAATTATAAAAAAAATCTTACATTCATTGATATTATCCAAATACATGTATCAAATTTTGTTTGAAAGAAAATCAATGCTGGAGATACTGTGGAGCATTAATAGATTTTTTTTCGATTTAAATTTAATTCATTACCTTATAATTGACTAGACCTATTCATTAATATTATCCAAATACATACTTATTATAATAGAGATTTAAATCATAATTCATCATTTCCTGAAGTTGTGATGGACTAACTTATTTTATTAAATCTAACCTTTATTAATTTATTTTAATTACACTTGCTCATTAAAAAAAGATAAAAATATTTTTTTATCTCTAACGTTTATTTTAAATTTAAATTTTGTTATTTTTTTATATCAATCTTGTTCTATATATATTTTTTATTTTATCTATAAGATTAATACTATTAACATAATTAATAGAAAACATTGACGTAAATTTTTTTATGTAATACATATACTTCCAATATGTCATATAAATTTATTTTAATTTTAATTTTGTCTCAAATATTTAATTAAGTTTTAATTTTACTCTAAATGATATATTTTTATTTTTCTATTTTGTCTTAAATTAATGTTTAAAATTTTGATGTGTTATATAAAAAATTATCATATAATTTAAAAGACTTCACATCACTATTTTTTATTAATTTTATTAACGATGTAAGTCTTACAAATAAAATTAAAAAATATATATATATATAATAAAATTAACACAAAAAATGAAAATAAAATTAAAACCCAAGATAAATTTTAAAAAAAAATTTGGCGTTAAAAAAAATTCCAAAGTTTATGCTAACAATTCATTAAACAAATGTGAAACGGCATTTATAATACAAGAAAAATCTCAGGTTTAGCAATAAAAGAAATTACAAGTTAGAAATATATCATAATATTCCTTTTTGCCAATTCGAAGCGGAGCAGGTCCGATTTGGCGTGTGTCAAGCCACAGCCATCATTGACTTTTTGATTCCTCGAAAACACGTTGCAAAAATAAACAATAAATATATTAAATAGGAAAAAAAAAAGAAAATAAACGCTCTCTATCTCTCTCCTTCTTCGTCTCCATTCCATACTCTGCTGGAGCATCTTTCTCCCCATTCCACCTACCGCGTCCCGATTCCTTTCTTTGTTCGTCTCTTTCCTCTTTTTCCCTCTCTCTTTGCTTTCTCCGCACACATCAGAAATTTCTATTGCTTGCTCGGCGTGTGCCTCTTGGAACCACCGAGAGGTATCCCATCTACAGTTCCTGATTTTTGGCTGACTTTTGATCAGAAATTCGCTTATTTGTTGCTTTTAGTTCTAATAGGTCGTCCGTTTCGGTAATCGGGGGTTTCGGATTGAATATTTGTGTGCTAATTTGGATGTTTGATTGGTTGTTGAACTGTATTCCTCGTTTGAAGTGGTTTGCTTTTTTCTTGAGCTGCTGCTATTGTGGAGGAGTTTGCAAATTTTGGATCTATTTTCTTTTCTTTTATTCATGCATGTGCAAATCCTTAAAGGGGCCTAAGTTATACATCTTCTTTTTTATTTTTGGTTAGTTTTTTTGTTTTTTTGTTTTTTTGTTTTTTCTTCTTTTCTGGATTGGGAAGCTTGATCTCGGAAAACTCGTTCTAGCTGTTATTCAATTCAGCCCTGGGTTGAAATACGGTGTAGAGGAAAGATCTTGGGTGATTCTTCAAGGGTCATGGATTATTGCAGTTTGGGAAGTGGGAATGACGAACATGCTTAATTCTTTACTGGTCAATTAATATTCAAGGTTGGGGGATAACTGAAGTCCCGGGTCCAAGTCCTGACAATTTTTTACCTTTCCCGGCCTTTTGGCCAAGTGTAAGTCCTGACAAGTTTTGTGTCATTTTCTCTATGCCTTACAAATCTGGAAAAATGAAATAGTTAAGATTTAAAGCTTTTGGAAAGGCAAAGTTATGTGGCATCAGATGGTTTTGGGATTGGGTTTTAAAACTCAGATGGACTTTATTAGTTTGTGTTCCTAATTCTTCGGTTTCCGTCATAGAAGATTTTGAGAAAATCAATATGATTTTAAGTGTTCTGGAGCTTGTAGTATAAGATTTCATTTGTTTGGGCTTGTCAAGATTACGAGAATCAGTTTCAGTGAGTCCTCCATTGTTTATGTTGTGAATTTGTTTTCCAACTTTGTATAAAACTGCTTATATTAGTTTCTAACTATTGGTTGCAGACAAATTCTAAATAATAAAAGTGACGTTTACTTGAATTCCTTAATCTGGTTTTACATTTCCATCAACATCTGTGCTTCATGAAAACTCCCTTGTTTGTTAATGTATGCTTGCCCTCGTTGAATTTCAATATTAAAACTGTTTTCTTTTCTTGCTCAACAAACGCTTGTTTTCCAAGGTGGATTAGTGATTATTAAGCTGGCTTTTCATTGAATTTGAACTTCTATTGTAAAAAAATCAACGGAAATTGTGTCTTGACATATGTCACTATGAATAGGTCTTGATAAGTTGATATTTACATTTTAAGCAGATCTACAGGTATTAGAATCTTCTTTCCAAAGCAAAAGCTTGAATACGACTTGCTATATTAATATAGAAATATCCCTCATGCTGATGAGCACATAAAATCTTTGCTGACATGTTAATATTGATAGATTGATTAAAGTTGCTAGTGAAGCAGTGTTTTATTTATGCACTCCCTCCCTTTGCAGATCTTCTATATTTGCAACAGAAGAATGGATTTCTTCTCCAGAGATGTCAATGAGGACTCCATGCTTAGGTGTCCCTTCCTGAGGAACATCAACGAGCCTACTAACTTCTCATTCTCATCATCATTGGCTTTCCCAATGCCTGTAAGTTTTCCTTTTACTCTCACCTGACATATTTGTTGAGAATAATACCATCTAAGTTTTCTAAAGCTTACCTAACAGATTAGGCCAAAAAGATATACTTTAGTAAATAGAGCTGCTATTTCAGGAAACGAACTTTGCTTTTGCTTGAACCCTGATTTCCACTCATTTATAATATATATATATATATTAATTATCTGTAAAACATGTTGCTTAAATCTGGATTTTTGTTAGAGATGATAGAAATTGAGGGACTCAAATTTCTCTCTTCCTCTTGCACAGGTTCGTGGGACTAAAGGTCCAATTTTTGAAGATGGTCCCAATTTTGAACTGGCATTTAGGCTTTTCCATGGTAGTGATGGTGTAGTCCCCCTATCTGAGAGATCTTTTCAGCATTCGGAGAAAGTAAAGCCCGAGCCTCCCACATCCCCATTCAATCCCTTAGCAGCAAAGGCAGCAACAATCAGTCTATCATCATTTGGATTTGGAGGGCCTTTCGGTTTTGATTCATTTTCTGAGAAGTGGAACAACCAGAAAAGAAAGTCCAATTCATCAAAAAAAGAACATTCTTCACAGGTATAATACATTCAACCTGCTGAACTATGGACTCTAAGACTTTTTCTATGTGAAAATCCTCCAGTAAAGGCTTTAACATTATAAATATCATGTTTGGGCCTACCATCTCGGGACAAAAAATGCTCGCTGATTTATCAACAATCCTTTAATTTCTTTTTGTTTCATTTTAATTTTAGAAATTTACATTGTGTTTACTGTTTATAGATAATCATATCTTTTTTTTTTTTAGATATTATTGATACTTTTCTGAAAATGACATGCTAGCTGAAAGTAGAGCGTTGAATCATGATTCAGATTATTTATTCATTGTCCCTAATGTGTGTCAAACTGATATTTCAGGATGGTTCAAACCACGAAGCATTGAGCAATGAGTGGCTGCAAACGGGACAGTGTCCGATTGCAAAGTCATACCGGGCAGTTAGTGGTGTACTTCCACTTGTAGCTAAGGTTCTTCAGCCCCCTCCAGGCATGAAATACAAGTGCCCACCAGCAGTAGTTGCAGCCCGGGCAGCTCTGGCACGGACTGCATTTGCAAAGAACCTCCGGCCTCAGTCCTTACCGACAAAAGTTCTTGTGATTGGCATGTTGGGAATGGCGGCTAATGTTCCCCTAGGAATTTGGAGAGAACATACCAAGAAATTTTCACCGTCATGGTTTGCTGCTGTCCATGCAGCTGTTCCTTTCATAGCAATGCTAAGGAAGTCCGTCTTAATGCCTAAATCAGCTATGGCATTTACTATTGCCGCATCAGTGTTAGGTCAGGTAATCGGCTCTAGGGCAGAGCGGTACCGGCTGAAGGCAGTTGCTGCAAGAAAATTGACCATAACAGATACCTCTAATGCCTCTGCCTCTGTCAGTACGGCCCAGTTACAAGTGGTTAAACCGAAAGACAGACACTGCAGTGATACTATGAATAACTGGAATGCCGGTACACTTCAGCTGGCAGGGCCTTCATCAACTGATGTACTTTGCTGATGATTAATTTGTTGTTTGTATTATTGCTTCTGTTTGCAGTGTGTTGTCTGTTATAATAATTTTTGTTGATCCATTTTCACTTTGAATGCCTGTTTGACAGATGAGGAAATAAAAGCATGAATATGCTCTCCCATTGAGGTTGTTTTATTAATACCCTATCTAAAGTATGATACAGTCTTGTTCAATAGAAACTAGTATTATAAACAGTGAAATTTGTGTACTGTAAAGCCGTAACCTCCATGGTCAATTTTCATGCTAAGTCGGTGCTTTCTTAGTACTGGTGAAAATTCTGTTGGCATTCGAGTATATAGGCAGCGAGTCTGAATTCTTTCTTTTTGGATCTAAATAAAGAGTTTATTTTGTGAATCGCCAGTTTCTTTCGAATCAAACAGTCACAAATGAAGAAAATAAATAAACAATGTAGGTTTTTTTTCTTTTTTTTTTGTCCTCAATTGTAACTTTTTTTTTGGTAAGATAGAAAAAAAAAAAAAACCTAACGGAGGTGCTCCACACCCAACTTATCTCTAAGCAGAAACGAACCCATTAAAGAATGAAGGTCTTTCCAAAGCTTCCAACTATATCTCTAAGAAGAACCATACTTGGCAAGGAAATCTGCATAAGTATTAGCCTCTCTATAAACATGGGAAATCTTGACCATCCACTGCCTTTGAAGGAGAACTATAATATCATGAATGACTGAATCATATCTATGCAAGCTATGACAGTCACCATCCTGAAGGAGAGAAACCGCCTCCAAAGAGTCAGACTCACATTGAATCCTTCTAACACCTTCATCCCAAGCAAAATTCAGGCTATTTTTCATAGCTAAAAGTTCAGCATGAAGCACATCACCAGGACCTTCATAACTAGAAAAATCAGCCATCCACTCCCCTTTGGCTGTCCTTAGAAGTCCCCCAGTCCTCAATTGTAACTATCCGACTTAAAACAAATTGTTACAATTTTAAATTGAACACCCCATCTAATGCCAAGAAAAAGAAAAGAATTTGGACTCATTAGCAGCAAAGTACAGCCTCGAAAGGGTCTGTCTTATTCAAGGTAAGAATTTTAGTTGAATGTAGTAGGATACTGGGATGAGTATGGGGTAGTTCAACCATTCTCACCAACAAACAGCTTTTCAACTAATGTAGTGGGATACTAGGGTATGCATTATCTGCCAATGTATCTCAATTCGATCAAACCCAGAAGCAATATATGATCTCAATGAGATTTGGGTGGATTGATTAGTTTGTCTACTGAAATTTTATGTAAAATTCAAAATCATTTGATTTAATCAGGTTTGAATGCTTCAAAATCCATGTGGTGTTGGATATATAAAAATGAAATGAAAGTATCTTTTGGCAAAACGAGTCACGACGCAATCAATTTGTTTGGACTCATTTTTTTTTGAGCTAACATAAAATACGGAGTTTCTAATGTCATTTTTCATTTTCTCCTAACTTGTTATTAACAATTTGAGTTACCGATTGAGAAATTTTAACTCATATTAGCTTGTCGCTTATTTTCTTTTTTTTTTGAAGTGAAGGAAAAAATTTCATTAAAAGACAAACAACACAAGTCTATATATGTATATATATCACATGCATACCCATATTAACCCAAAATATACGCGCAAATATATATATATATATATATATATATATTTATATATATATATATTTATATATATATATATATATATATTTATATTTATATATATATATATTTATATTTATATATATTTTTTCACATAACGCATGTATATGTAGCACACGTTAAAGAGAAAAAAAAACACGCACGCATATATAGTTTAACGTCAGTTCAGTATCATTTTCATCCATCCTCCATTTCGACTTTCACTATCTCGATCTTCTTTCTCTCCGATCTCTCTCACGCTTGCCTAACTCGACAGGATGAAAGGAAACATAAACTAGAGACAAGGTCTGTAAACTTACCTCTGCGCTGTCTACACGTTCTCCCCTTCTGTCTACACGTTCTCCCCTTCTCTGTGCTTGCAATATATCTCCCTTTTTCTCTTTGCTTCGCTTTCTTTCTATTTCTTCCTCTCTGGAGTCCCTCGCTCTACCTTTTTTTCTTCCTTTTTAACACCTCTGGTAAGCTCTCTTTATTATCCACCACGCTCCCTCCTTTTCGGCTGAGTGGCTCCATGCATGAGATAGTGGGATAGTGGAATAGTGGGATAGTGGGCTGTTCATCATGTGCTAAAGTGGAGTTTCTCATGTGATAATGTGGTGAGCATATCAAAAATAAATATTAAAAGACATTTGACATACCTTTTGTTATTTTGTTATTATTTTTTTATATTTTTATATTTTTATATTTTTTGATTATTTATTTATTAAAAGGAAAGGAGAAATTATAAACATGATGGACAAAATTAGGTGTTACAGTTGCCCCTCTTTACTCATGATTGAACAAGATTATAAGAAATTAATTTTGAAATATTCTTGTTTAAGAATGAGTAAAGATAAGAAACACTTAATTTTGTCAAGAAATGACATGCACAAAATTGGATCAGTCATAAGATAATGCAATTGTCTGAAAAGATGGGTACCAGTGGTTTCTGAGCTTTGAAAAGAATAGGTGCTGGTTGTGCTCGAGCTTTGAAGAGATGGGTGCCGGTCGTGTCCAAGCTTTGACAAAATAGGTACCAGTCTTTTTTGGGCTTTGAAAAGGTGGGTGTCGGTCATCTCTGGGCTTTAAAAGGTGGGTGCCGGTTGTCTCCGGGCTTTGAAATGGTGGTGCCAGTTGCCTCTGGGCTTTAAAAGATAGGTGCCGGTCGTCTCTGGCCTTTAAAAAAAATGGGTGCTGGTCGTCTCTGGGCTTTAAAATGATGGGTGCCGGTCGTCTCCGGGCTTTTAAAAAAATAGGTGCCAGTCGTCTGTGGGCTTTAAAATGATGGGTGCCGGTCGTCTCCAGGCTTTAAAAAAATAGGTGTCAGTCGTTTCTGGGCTTTAAAAAGATAGGTGCCGGTCGTCTCCGGGCTTTAAAAAATAGGTGTCAGTCGTTTCTGGGCTTTAAAATGATAGGTGCCAGTCGTCTCCGGGCTTTAAAAAATGGGTGCCAGTCGTCTCTGGGCTTTAAAAAGATGGGTGCCGGTCGTCTCCGGGCTTTAAAAAAATGGGTGCCAGTCGTCTTTGGGCTTTAAAAAGATAAGTGCCGGTCGTCTCCAGGCTTTAAAAAATGGGTGCCGGTCGTCTCCGGGCTTTAAAAAATGGGTGCCAGTCGTCTTTGGGCTTTAAAAAGATGGGTGCCGGTCGTCTCCAGGCTTTAAACAAAATGGGTGCCAGTCGTCTTTGGGCTTTAAAAAGATGGGTGCCGGTCGTCTCCGGGCTTTAAACAAAATGGGTGCCAGTCATCTCTGGGCTTTAAAAAGATGGGTGTCGGTCGTCTCCGGGCTTTAAAAAAAATGGGTGCCAGTCGTCTCTGGGCTTTAAAAAGATAGGTGCCGGTCGTCTCCGGGCTATAAAAAATGGGTGCCAGTCGTCTGTGGGCTTTAAAAAGATGGGTGCCGGTCGTCTCCGGGCTTTAAAAAGAATGGGTGCCAGTCGTCTCTGGGCTTTAAAAAGATGGGTGCCGGTCGTCTCCAAACTTAAAAAAAATGGGTGAAGTTATTACTACGGGATATGGTAGTACTTAGGCAAAAGCTGTCACAACTACTGGACATGGCAATACTTGAACCCAAGCGATATTTTGAATTTGGATGCACCAAAGACTTTAGCGCGCCTAAGGCCTAAGGTGTCGGAGTTAAATTGAAAAATGCATGCCATGCAAGAACCAAGTTAAGAGATTTACTTGTTTGGAGATAATTGCGCTTTCTTTGGAGAATTTCGTCAAACCATACCAGACCCCTTTCTTGTCTTCAGATCACTTGAAAGACTTCTTGTATTATGAATTGGGACCTTGCCCCATGATTTGACATTTGTTTCTTTGACGGAGTTGTCCACTAACATGTTGATAAGGGTGGATTTTCCTTTTCTGACATAAAGATTTCATGCAATGTCAAATTGCCCCAATACTCTTAGATTTCATGAGACATAATGCTTGTCACTCTAGGACTTCAACCAATAGACATGACTAGATATGTCCCATAAACCATAGATGGAGGCATTGCCCCAGTGTTGAGACATGTTATTTATTTTTGCATTCCTCAAGGAATGAGAAGAGTCTGCTTGCCAATGACTGATCTAGCTGCAAATGATGGCACCTTGTTGAAAATGATGCTTAGTAACATTTGGGTCTTTTTGCCCCAGTTATGTAACTATGATGGTAGTCATCTTTATAGGATTAATCCAAATTTGTAAAATGTTCCTTTTAGTAACAACTTTCAATTCACATTCACCATAGATCTTGTGATCAAATCTTTTTGACGTCATTACTCAGCTTATTAGTGCTTGTTATGTCATCGAGTGAAACACATTTATCTTGTTTAACTAAGTCGATGCACGTGAAACACTAAAAGATGATAAATTATGGAATTCAAAGAATGAAATCTTGTGAATTTAAAAGATATTGAGGAAGATTAATATGCAGACAATGGTTAATGGTTTCACAATGGCGAAACAAAGGTATGCAATGTGAAGATATGGGAAGATGCCCCACTTCAAAACCTGAGATATTCCCTGCACAAATCTTTGATTAATGTGAACAAAAGAGATTTGGTCTAAGTCAAGTTGTTACCCCAATTTCAAATTTACTTTTGTTTTATATCTCTTTTTTTTTAAAAAAAAAAAGTATGTGCCCCAGTTTAAGCATACCAAACCTCAATGAGGACTTTAAATGCTTGTAATGTGGCCAAGGTAAATTGGCTTTTGAATTAGAAAGATATTAAGCTCAAGACTAACACGCCCCTTATCCCACTCCTTCACTTCTATCTTATCTCCTAAAATCTTATGCCAAAAATTCTTTGAACAAGAAAGAGTACTTATGGGTTGTAACGTGGCTTAATGGTGAGGAATGATGGCTTCAGAAGGAAAGGTATAAAGGCCCAAATTTCATGTTGGGTTACAATGAGAATTATGTCCTTGAAGTGTTGTGTAGTCTTGGTGACATTCACTTAGCTCTTTGTTCTTAACTAAGCTCCCACTTTGAGGGTTTATAGCTTATTTCTGTTAAGATGAGCACTCCTCCCTTAACAATTTTCATAGCTAGAGATGAATTTTGTAGTTTTTCTCTCTTTTTTTTTTGGATCTTCTTCAATTTTGTGCCTTTGGCTTTTTCTTTCATTTCTTCTCTTCAGAAATTTTTTCTACCTCTTTTTCCGATCTTCAAGATAGATCATCTAGATGCCAAAATTGCTTCTCATTTTTTAATACTCATTGTTTCCCAGGCTTGATACATCATGGGTGATTTAAGAGAATCATAGGCACAAAGGGGATAACAACGGTTAATTAGTGTATGGGTAGTGAAAGAATTAGACCTCTCGTGCTTTATTAATTTTTGGCATAAAACATGTTAAAACTACCCCACCCTGGTATTTATGGTAAATAAATGAAATGAACCCTACTTCTAGCTCAAATGGGGTGACTAGGGATAATCTCCTCTTTTGTCTAGGAAAACAATGAATGCCTCATATCATTGACTCAATTTGCTCATGGAACACACCCTTAATGAACTTTGAATTAGCTTTGGGGTCTTATATTCGCATTATCCTTAGATTTTTGTCTGTGTTCACATTAAGTTAAGATTTTCCAAGAAATATCACATGAAAAATAAAATGAATAAAAATAGAGAAAGGAAACGAGTAGACAAGCATAAGGGAACAAAAATGATGATTTTTTACTGTCGGAATAAAAGGATTAATATAATGGAGGTGAGATAATTGCATATTGCCCTAGTTAAACAAGACATGAAAATATAAAGTCCTTTCAAAATTTTAAATAACAAGCACTAAATAAGATGATAAATAACACCAAAGATTTAACTTTGTTGTTGTTCATATCCTATGATTAAAGATGCATCAACCACTTTCTGGTCCTGCTTTTAATTGGATATGGTTGGAGTCAATCAAATCCAGCACATTTCTTTTAAATGTAGTACAATTCTCGATCGAATGTCCAACAGCTCCCATGTGAAAGTCACATGTAGCAGTCAGATCATACCATGCTGGATATGGAGGATTCACCACTTTAGCAGGTCGAGGCCCCAGAAGCTGAGTGGTCAAAAGACTTTTGTATAGCTCAGCGTTTGTTGTGCCAAAGTTTGGCCATGGGCGACTATGTAAACCCTTTTGTCCTCCCCTTTGGGTGTGTTTATTTGGCTCTAGCTGACTTTGGCCATGACTAATAGCTCGATAAGAATATGATTGTTGCTGGGGGTAGGATTTTATTGGCTGTACATAACTCACCTCTTCTTCCTTCTTCCTTGCAGGTTGCCCCTTCTTTGAGCTACTTTCTTTTTGGGGACTTGAGAGTTTTCCTTCACGAATATCAGCATCGATTCTTCCCCCAATCTCAATCAAGTCCGCAAAGTCGGTGACATACGTTCCAAGCATAGTTCTATAGAAAGGATCTGGTAAGGTACGGATGAAGTAAGAACAAAATTCGGACTGGATTAATGGAGGTTGCACTTGTGATGCCATTACTCTCCATCTTTGGGCATATTCTTTGAATGTTTCAGAATTTTTCTTTGTCATTGCCTTCAATTGCTCTCTAGTCGGAGCTGTCTGTAGATTAAACTTATATTGCCTCATGAATAAGTCTGCCAGGTCCTTCCATTTTTGGATTTTTGAGTGGTCTAGCTGCATAAACCACAACAATGCAGCTCCAGTTAAGCTTTCAGGGAAAAAATTAATTAAGAACCTCTCGTTGCGGGACCATACGCACATTTTGGTGCAATATGACTTCAAGTGGTAAACCGGGTTACCAGTACCATCATATTTGGAGAATTCTGGCATCTCGAACTATTTCGGAATCGTTATCTCAGGAGTTAGACACAATTCATCCAACTCTAATGACCCCCAAGACACTGGTCCTAGCAAGGCGCGCAATTGGTCTTTGACTTCTCCAATTTCTTCTTTAAGATTTCTATCTTCTTTCTCAATCCTTGAGGCTGGAATCTGGAGCGTGTAAACAAGATCGTCACCAGGATGTCCCTGCGTGGCATCTTCCCCTATGTTCTGATTAGTATTGTCGGGTGTATCTGTTGTTTGCTTGTGGGGGTTTTTCCCTTTATCTGCTGTTGGAGTGATGTTATCTCGTTTGCTTTTGCCTTAGGATTAACATATGCTGGCATAGGATTGTCAGTCTCAGCTTGAGTTTCAATAGCGACAGGTATTGAAGAGAGAGCAAATGCATCCGCTTGCTTTCCTCTCACTTCTTCTGTTAATGTTAAAATCATTTCAGTCATTTGAGCAAATTGCCTTTCCAAGGCCTCAAGGCGCACGGTGGAGTCATTTTCCATTCTTTGATTATCTCCTGATTGGCCTTCTATTGTCTTACTTTGTGAGCGAGTGTTGTATACACGAGTTGATGGTAGGGTCTGGTTGGACGATTTTCTTTTAGAAGGCGCAATGGTAAAGTTTTATTAATTCTCTCTGAAGAGAAAGATCAAAAATTAGCCTTTTGAAAATGATTTAATCAAGTTATTAAGTCTTTTCCTCTTTTTGAAATGATCTCATGTTGGAACACGGATATTTTTAAAATATTTACTACATCTACGATGACTCTGCATAATGTGAGTCTCGCGCTCTTTGTGAGCTTTCATGAGTTTTTGAGAAAAATGGTTGTTGAGAAAAAAAAGGAATTTATTTTTACTCGTGTTTCAACGATTAAGTGAAAGCAACAGAGGAAATAGAACTCTCTTATTAAAAGGAAAAAGAAAAGATATTACATATTATTCAAAAAAAAATGAGGAAAAGGAGTGAAAAATTATTGAACAGAGTTAGAAAAGGGGGAAAGACCGTTGTTTTTTGAAAACTATTTTATTAGGAAAAAATAGAAATAGTTGAAATAAAAGTAAAAGTTAAAAAAATAAAATAAAAGATAATGATATACAAAATTGGGAAATGATAAAGGGTGCTTCCCCTATGTCTTACTTAAAGATTTTTATGCATAAGTCTTTTAGGCCAATTAAGAGTGCACATGTTTCAGGGTGGATCTACAAGCCTACGGATTTAAAGGTTCCCAGACTGCCCCCATAGTCGAAACTCATGGAGATCTCCAATTGTCAGCATTGAGAACGTAAGAGTTACACTCTCTATGAATTCTATACTGATAAAAAAGGTACAGTCTGAGCGGAAGCTTTCGTGATCCCCGCAAGGGATAGACCCTCTGCGACATCACTAGACTTCCTACTATCTTATAGTTGCGCTCAGCCCAAATATAGAGCCAGTGTGTACGATGGACGTGTTAATACATAATATGTGAGGGGAGTGAAGTAAATATATATAAAACAAAAAAATAAATAAAATAAAATATAATATAATATAAGCGTAATTAAAGTAAATAAATAAAATAAAAAAATCTTAATTAGAATAAATAAATTAAAAAAGGAATAAAAAATGTACAAGTAAATATATACAAGACAAAATAAAATAAAATAAAAATAAAATATAAAATATAAGGGTAATTAAGATGATATCAAATTTAATTGCACACTTAATAAATCAGTATCAACTCTCGAATTGTCCCCAGTGGAGTCGCCAAACTGTCACACCCAAAATGTGACCGGCCGGCGTTTTCTTAGAAAAAGAAAAAATGATTATAAAATCAGCTTTCGAAATTGAAAACCAATTTTATTTGGAGCCGCCACCAAAATTTTATTTATTAGGAAAAAACTTTGGAAAAAACCTTATAATTTGACGGTCTGCGATTAAACAGAAATTGAGTTCGGGAGTTGAATCGCATAGGGAAGGTGTAAGGCACCCTATACGTTTGATTTAGAAAGCATACAATTATTTAACAGTCACTTCAAAATTACCCTTATAAACCACCAAAGAAAAAGATGAAAAAAGAATAAATAAAAATATACAAAGACGGACTTGGCTAGGCGGTGCCTAGGGCCTACGTACCCAACCGTTGGGATCAAAGTCCACGTAGTTCGTAATTTTGAAGATATTTTCTTGTAAAGGAATATATTTGAATTTTTTCGGATTTAAAATAAAGTAATCTTTTGAGAGATTTTTCCTCATAAGTATTGTTACATAATCACGTTATGAGTATTTCATCTAATTTTCGAATGATTTAAATTTAACAAATTTATTTTAAGAGAAATTTTTCTCACTTGCATCGTTATACAATCGCATTGTGAATACTTTATTTTTTTTTTAGTTTTATTATTTCTTAAAAAAAGGAGATCCATTCCGATGGAGTCAATCTCTTATTCCATTTGGAGATTATTTGATAATTTTTTGTTTTATTGTCCTACGGCATTGATTAACAATCGCAATAGGATAATAAAATTTTGCCTAGAGATAGGGATTATTGAACTATTCCAAAAGAATCAGTTGTTTCCCAACTCATCATCGGCATAGGATGCCGATTATAACAAGAAAAATATTTGCAAACACACCAAGAAAAAAGAAAAAAATGGAAAGAAGAAAGACAAATAAATAAAAGCCTCAGGAAATGAATCGCAATCAGAAATGGGACTTTCTATATGATGACATTGTCTGATATCCCCATGAAAAAAAAATAGGCACACACCATTAAATAAAAAATACACACTAAAATGTGTGTCTATATATGTATATATATCACATGCATACCCATATTAACCCAAAATATACGCGCAATATATTTATATTTATATATATTTTTTCACATAACGCATGTATATGTAGCACACGTTAAAGAGAAAAAAAAACACGCACGCATATATAGTTTAACGTCAGTTCAGTATCATTTTCATCCATCATCCATTTCGACTTTCACTATCTCGATCTTCTTTCTCTCCGATCTCTCTCACGCTTGCCTAACTCGACAGGATGAAAGGAAACATAAACTAGAGACAAGGTCTGTAAACTTACCTCTGCGCTGTCTACACGTTCTCCCCTTCTGTCTACACGTTCTCCCCTTCTCTGTGCTTGCAATATATCTCCCTTTTTCTCTTTGCTTCGCTTTCTTTCTATTTCTTCCTCTCTGGAGTCCCTCGCTCTACCTTTTTTTCTTCCTTTTTAACACCTCTGGTAAGCTCTCTTTATTATCCACCAAGCTCCCTCCTTTTCGGCTGAGTGGCTCCATGCATGAGATAGTGGGATAGTGGGATAGTGGGCTGTTCATCATGTGCTAAAGTGGAGTTTCTCATGTGATAATGTGGTGAGCATATCAAAAATAAATATTAAAAGACATTTGACATACCTTTTGTTATTTTGTTATTATTTTTTTATATTTTTATATTTTTTGATTATTTATTTATTAAAAGGAAAGGAGAAATTATAAACATGATGGACAAAATTAGGTGTTACACTATACATGACCCCAGAAGAAAAAGACTCGATGGAATTTTTAATTCAAAAACACTATTGAAATATCTTATTTTTCTCCAAACACTCAGAAAACAAAATATTCCCAGTAAATACTTAATTTAATTTTATTAAAAATATGTATTTAATCATTATAAAAAACAATTTAAAAATTATTTGATAAAGTGAATAATTATTCAAAATTATTATGCAAATGATTAATTTGTTGTTTGTGTACTTACGTCTCTTTGCAGTGTGTTTTCTGTTATCATATTCTTATTGATCCATTTCTCTTTGAATACTTTTTTTCGCAGACGAAGAATTAATTTTAGAAATACGAATATGCCCTCCCATTTAGATCTTTTTTCCTAACTTTTTTTATTATTAATAATACCCTATTCTAAGTTACCGCACTTTTGTTCATTAGAAACACATTATAAACAATGGAATCTGAGGGTCCATATGCATTTTTCAAGCCAAAAATTTCATGGTCAATGTTCATGTTAATAAACTACAACTTCATGCTTTGGCAAAAGTAAGAGAATGTGAATATTGAAAAGCTTTTGCAGTGCAGTTTCTCTCTTAACACTCGTCAAAATTTTGGTGGTATTTGAGTAGTATCATGCATTCGTTGTTTGTGCTGCAAGTGCTTTCGTATTAGAGGGCGAAGGTTTGCTAAGAAGTCCCAGTTCCCCTTAGTGCGCAGTCCCACATCGGCTGAGGCAACAAGCGAAGGCCAAGAAGCGTTGTATAAAAGCCGCGCTATCCCAACATTTCAAATCATACCTTTCTCGGCCTTTTGGCTAAGATCAAGTGTAGTATCTGTTCTTATCAGTTTAATATCTGATATGTGGGCCAGCGGTCCACACGATATTAAATTAATTTTTTAATTGGGAGGGCCCAAATCACTAGCTTGCTAGTGGGGCTTTAGCGCGTCGCCTTGGTTTTGCACTGTCGCCTGGGCCGGGCGCACCCACCGAGTCAGTTCAAATGTCCGGCCCAAAATTAACTTAACTCGATGGGTTTTAAAATGTATCTGTTGTGCTTTGGGTTGCGGTTGGCTTACGTTAGTATAGAAACAAGAATCCCTTTAATTTGTATTCATATTTATATGCCGACTTATTTTTAAGAAGAACAAATTTTATGGTGACGAGTTAAATTTACGGTGAGTTTGATTTTGAATGGTTTTATCATAGTTTTAGCGGACAATAATATTGCACACCTGTAGTTATGACAAATATATTCCCTCACGTAAAATATCTATAAATCCTAATATGGACAGCGTATACTAGCCATGGTATTGTTTTTTGGTTGTCGAAATCTCTCTCGGATTGAATGAAATGGATATTTTGCTTTGAATTCATAAGGGGCCAATTGCGTTTGATTTCTTATTTTGAAATATGGCTGCAATTTACATGTCTGAATATGATGAGATTTCAAGCTAGGGTAATGTAGTTTATAAATGAGGGGAAAGATAATTTTGTTACTTGAGATTCTTTAGTAATTTTAGTGAGCATGACACAAACAATATTTTCATTTTAATTTTTAAAAATAATTTCAAACAAATTTTTTAAATATATATTTCAAAAACATTGTACTAATTAAATTTTTTTAATTTTTAAAAAAATTGTTTTTAAGTGCACATAATATTTATATTTTTTGTTAAGTTTTTCTATTATGAAATATTAATTGTTATCAACGCTTGGCTAGTGCAGGATTAGGCGTTAAATTGAAAAATTATGATTAAGATAAATATAACAATATCATTTATACATTCATACACACACATAAATATTAGTTGAGAAGCAAGTTAATGGAATAAAAGAATAAAAATAACTCAGTCTAATTAAATATAAAAATATAAATTAAAGCTTCTAATAATATGATTATCCGTAAGAACCAATTTACAACATATCAAATTTTAAAAGTTAAGGAACAATTTTGTACAATGGGGAAAAGGGAGTAGGGCAATGAACTAGCACAGGAAGACCTCGGGTTTGTGGACTCCGCAAGCATGTATTCCGGAGTCTTGCAAGCAGAGGATTTGACTCCCAAAGCAGTTAGATCTGGCAATGGGGGGCAGACCCAGAACCAGCAGTGAGAGATGAACAACGGAAGATCATTGGCGCGAAGCACCGTCTAGCGTCGTGTAATACCCGTTAATTTCGGAATATAATTCGCTTAAGATTATTTTAGAATTCTACAACGTTACTTTAGTTATTTATTTTGGTCATTTTTAATTTTCATATTTAATTGTTCTCTTTGAATATTATTTATGAAAATTGAGTTAAATGACTGTACTGAATATTTGCACCACATGGGATATATTCTAAGAATAGTGAAATTCATGGAAAAGTGGTTTAAGAATGGTCAATTAATCCATTTATTGTAAATTGACTGGATGTGTTTGGATGTTGAGTTATGAATACCCATGGGTTATTCAATAACTCATTAGAAATATTTAATATAAAACTTCAATAGTAACTTCTCATAATTCGATTTTGAAGCGAAGCAAAAGGAACAGTAACTTCATTTTCTCTCTCAGTTCTTCATTTTCTTCTCAAATCCTTTCCTTGATCTTCAGAAGTTCGATTATTTGTTCGGTTCAAAAGCTTTGTAAGGATCAAAGGTAAGCTTTAATCTCGTTATTTTCCTTAAATCTAAGTTTATATGGAAGATTAGAGGAGGTTTTGTTCTTGAAGATTTTGATGATAATTCGTGAATCTCAGTTGTTTTAGAAGTTATATTTGAGTTATAATCGGTTAAAAGAGTTGAGATTCTGGTTTTGAATCAAAAGAAAGGAAAGGATGAATTTTTTGAAAGATTTTCTGCAAAATTCGAAGTACTGTAGCAACTGGAAATATGAAATTTTTCTTCGAGTTATTGTAGCGACCAGAAATTTAGGAAAAAAATTCTGGAAAATTTTCTTCGGGTACTGTAGCAGTACTGTAGTGTCTGCCGTCAACGGTACTGTAGCAGTCAACGTTACTGTAGCAAACCACACTGTAGCGAACTGTTACTGTAGCGAATCGTCACTGTAGCGAATCGTCACTGTAGCAAACCGTTACTGTTGCAAACCGTTATTGTAGCAATCAGAAAATTTTGCGTATTTTCGTGATTTTGTTTCCTTTCTTATGTTTCCTTGTAATATATTTTACTAGGAAATTTTCCTACACAAATTCTAGTGTGGAACAAGGTAAACTTGGACAAACATCAAGGTGAGTGAATAACCTTGCTCAGCTAATTTGATATTACTAGTCAAAGTACAATATAAGTCCCATTTACAATATTATTTGGATAATAAGCAATTAATTTTTCATATGGGAGTATATGATAATCAGTAGAAATAAGAGTATGTAGAAATTATTTATTTCATGACAATTGTACTATGTGATGAATTCTCACTATCTTATTAATGAGTAAAGATCTACGGGATCTAATACACGAGTGTGAAATGGTTAAAGTCCCATACTACTCGGTGTATATCTAAGAAATCTTATACACGAGTTTGAAAGGGTTAAAGTCCCATACTACTCAGTGCATATCTATGAAATCTATACACGAGTTGAAAGGGTTAAAGTCTCATACTACTCGGTGTATACCTATGAGATCTTATTCACGAGTTTGAAAGGGTTAGAGTCCCATACTACTCGGTGTATATCTATGAAATCTTATTCATGAGTTTGAAAGGGTTAGAGTTCCATACTACTCAATGTATAAGACAATTAATTATATGAGTAAATGTGGTATTTGTACTTTTGATATTTTATATAGTACAGTTATTTACTTACTGAGTTTTTAAATAAACTCACACTCCCTATGATTATTTTTTTCAGATACAGAAAACAAAGAACAAGAGTATCCGTTTGAAGATTAGAAGCCCCTTGGGATTATTCTTTATTTCTATCTGGTGGGATACCAGTACTTATTAATGTGGATACTAGAAACGCTCTGTACTTTCTATAGGTCTCCTAGGGTTGCGATGAGATAGAAATATCAGACTATGTATGTCTATATTTACTTATCAGATGAATATAATTCTGTAGTGTGGAATGAATGATTAAAGTTGAATGTAAAACCTTACAGAATATATGTAAATAACGTATGTTTGAGAATTTTATCTAATGAGTAGTATCTTTTCACATGTTAAATTTTTGGAATGTGACACGTCGTCCATATCTTCAAGGAACCTTTGTCAAATAGAGGAGGAGAGTGTCTATAACAGAAACATGGCAAGCTCTCACGGAGAAGAAGATAACAAAATAGGAAGGAGAGGAAAAGGAGAAGCCCATTTCACTAGTTTGCTAGTAGGTCTCTCATACGTCACCCTGGCCTTGCACTGTCGCTTGGGCCTGACGCACCCTATCGATTTAGTCCAAAGAATCAGCCCAAATCTAGTCATTTAATTTGTTCTACTTTTTTTTTATTGAAATTCTAATTACGAACATAAATTGTTATTTTTAGAAAGAGCTTGTGAATTTTATGCAAATGAGCTTTGTCTTCAAAAAGAAATTGAAATTAATATAAATCTTTGTACGTCAGTTAATACATTTTTAATCAAATTTTGAAGTTTGTTATAACATGATTAATAGTGATAATTAAAGAAAAAAATATAAAATGAGGGTGAAAAGTACAATGGAGATTGGCTTACACTACAGCTTGGGCCTTGGTGCACCAAACCAAAACAGTTAAAACATTTGGCCCAATCTAATTCATAGATACCTATTTGTTAAGTGGTATTTAAGTCTATACAATTGTAGTTTCTTCAGTTTCACTTTCTTTAATCTAGAAATTTAAATCCTTTAAGTAATTAATTTTAATATTTGGTTATATTAAAATAATATAAAAAAGACTCCTATAAATCTAAAAAACATTATAATTTTTAAAAGAACAAATTATGTGGCGATGAACAAGATTTTGCAGAAAGTTTGATTATTTAAGAATTTTTATTAATATCTAAAGTTAACAGTCAAAACGTTCCATCTTATCTTGCATAATTACTCTAGAATCAACTATTATTAAATTTTACTGGACAATATTTATGGTACACGTGTAGTTATACCCAAATATTCACTTAAAATATCTATATATCCTAATTTTAAGCCTCATTTTAAAGTGTAAAATCAAAATATCATGTATCATTATAAATTAACCTGAAAGGTGGAACAACATATGTATTGTATTTTCGTTGTCAAAATCTCTCTCGGAATGAATGAAATAGATTTTTAGCTTTGAGGTATATTATTGTGGTGAGCAAAAATTCATGAAGGGCTAGTTGCCAAATACATACATACATATATATACCTGCATTTGAGTTTAAATATATGGTGAGATTTCAAAATTAAGGGATAATGGGAAAGGTAATTTTGTTATTTGAGATTATTTTGTAATTTTAATAAGCATGTCCATTACACATGAAAACTCAAAAGTTTATTGCTAAGGGAAATTTTTAACAAGGGCATAAATTGCCCTTTTTTTTTTGAAATATTATATTAGAGGGGCATTAGCATTACAATCAGATGCAAAGTTAAGAACGAGAAAGTAGATGAAAATATAAAGTTGTTAAATGCTCTTTTAAATTAAAGGAAAAGTTATGACTATATTTAGTTTGACTAAAAGATTCTTATATTAATTACTTATTCATTACTTAGGTAGCATAATAAAAATATGTATTTGATTGCCAAAAAAAAAAAGCCACATTTTCAAATTCAACATATTGTAAATTATTTGATAGAACAAAATTATTAAAAAAAAAAAGAACATCTCCGGAAATTACATATTAAAGAAACTCAATGAATTAAAAATAGTAATAAATGGTATATAAATTGAATAACAATATATTTATTAAATATCATAATATCGCCGAGCCACTCTTTTCTTTTCCTTTCCTTTCTCTGTATATTTGTTTTGTTTCTTTTAATATATATATTTTTTTTTTAAATTTCTAACGTAAGATTTTCTAATCCTAGAACTCTTTATATCTCTAAGTTCATCACTAACATCATAAGGAAAAGAATTTGATATAAATCTACCAATCCTTTACACAATAGATGGTTCCTTCAATTTATATGTTGTTTCTTTCTTTTCTTTTTTATTTTTCTTTTTGTATTTGATGTATGTTTGAGTTGGCTCGATCCTAAATTTTCAGGTTTATCAATTTTTGTGGGTCTGTTTCTGTGTGTGTATCAGCGATGTATATCATTCAAATTCCATAATCAATATTCTCTTTAAAGAATTTTGCAGTGCAGTTTCTCTCTTAATAATCGTCAGAATTTTGATTCACATTTGAGTAATAAACAGGAAAAGGCACAGCCTCAAACTGAAACAAATGATAAAAAAAGAGTTTTGATTCAACAAAGTGGTCTGTCTTGTTTTGTATATCACAGCGGAGTCCCACATCGGCTGGGGCAGTGAGCGAAGGCCAAGGAGGTCTGTATAAAAGGCGCGCTATCCACAAGTTACAACTCATACCGTTCTCTGCTTTTTGGCTAAGATCAAGTGTAGTATCTGTTCTTATCAGTTTAATATTTGATACGTGGGCTATCGGTTCACAAGATATTAAATTATTTTTTTATTGGGGAGAGTCTAATACAGTAGTTTGCTACTGGGGCTCTTCCTTGTCGCTCTGGTGTTGCACTGTTGCCTGGGCCTGGCACACCCTACCAATTGCAATCGAAGAGTTTGGCCCAAACCTGGTCGTTATTTGTCTTGTTAGACTTTCTTGTAGAAAATCCAATGATCTCCTGTGTTGCTTGTAGAATTTTTTTTGTTGGAATGGGTGTAAATGAGAAAAAGGATGTGGGCTACGCCCAATTTGAATCCAGTTGAACTAACTTGTATGTGTAATGTTACTGTGATTATTAGCGAATTTTAGTTGACATAAATTTTTCTGGGACAATGTCAGTGAATACATTCTCAATTAAATTTTAATTTTGTTATAACATGATTAGTAATGAGAATTAAAAAAAATTATAAAATGTGGGTGAAAAGTACAACGGAGATTGGCAAATTTTGGATAAAGCTTTATAGAAAATTTGTATCAATTTAATTATAATTGATTAAATTAAGAAATATAAAAACGGAGTGAAAAAAAAAACAAGACTATATTTAAGTTATTTGACAGAAATATAATATTTTTTAAAAGAATAATTGTATGGTGATGAGTTAAAAAAATGATTTTGTTCATTTCTTTATTTTAATATTCTTATTTATATCAACATTCAATCTTATTCCACAATAGTAACTCCAAAATAAACTATCAAGTTTTATTGGACAAGAATATGGTAATTCGCTTATCTTGTGCGCCATATTCCTTGAATTAAAATATCTTCCATATCAGAATCTCAGCCCTCTTTCAAAGTGAAAAATCAAAGTATCACATTATAAACACCCCCTCCCCCCCTCCCCCTCTCCCCCACAAAAAAAAAAAAAGAACAAATGAATTTCTAAAATTCAAAGCCCATCAGCAAGTTCTTCTTCTTCTTTTTCTTGTCCCATATCAGCAAGTTCTTGTTTTATTCATATCAATTTTTTTTGGGGTCGTATGATTAGCATGCTTTGAACCAATTGGCAGACAAGCTTTTTAACTCTGATATTCAGGGACTTGAGAGAATACGATACCTTTTTACTGAACCCAATTGTTTTCTTCTTCTCAGTAATTGCAAACTCATTAATGGCAATTGTCCATCCATCGCACTGATAAAAAAAAAATTACTTAATACAAATTAACATGAAAAAATGGAGCAACATTAATTAACTATAGGCTTATACGATTTTTTCCCCTTCTCAAAATCTCTCTCGGAATGAATGAAATATATTTTTTGTTTTTTTAGGAAAAAAATTTGCATTCATTTCTTACTTAGAAATTATGGCTACAATTTAGATATATGGTGAATTAAAGGAATGTGGTTTATCACATAAGAATAGGGAAGTACATTTTTTTTAAAACAAGTTAAATACAATCTAAAATAAAAAAACTATAACTATATTTGAACTAAAATATTCTTATATTAATTATTAATATGTTATTTAGATGTTATATTAAGTATTAAATATGTATTTGGTTACTATAAAAGAGGGAGACATTTTGAAATTCAAAACATCATTTAAATCATTTTATAGAATAATTAATTATTCAAAGCAAACAATATTTTCAAAAATGATTTTTTAAATGAATTAAAAGTAATGATTACAATATCTAAATTCAATATTAACATGCTTATTATTATTTTTTAAAAAATAATAACAATTTATTAAATATCACAGTTATATACAATAAAAATTGGGAGGCGTATAGAATTGCTATGAAAGGTACACACATGTGACGTCGTTCACCAAATGAAAAACAACATCGATATCTATAAAGATGTTTTTAAACATAATATTATAAAAAGATAAATAAAAGAAAAAAGTATACATATGTTAATAAGAATATAAATAAATAGATAGATACAAAGTTGAATCCAATTATTGATAAGCAAATGATGGTTATCTAAATTAAATTTTAAACTAAATTTTATTTGATCGAGAAACTCTTCATATTACCTATTATATATAACTGATGATTCTGAGATTACTGTGGTCTTATGTATGTAAAGCATTGTTTAAAAGAAAAATCACAAGTGTTATATATACGTGTGTGTGTGTCTGTGTGAGAGTATATATACAACCTCAGAAATCTACTATATTTTTTTCTCTTTTTCTTTTTACTATTTAATGTATGTCAGAATTGGCTCAAATTTAGTCTATCATAGACTTCCATGGAAGGAACCTGATGCACCAAAACGCTTCAAGTTTTGTATGAAAAACGATGACTTGGTAACATTCTTATTTTATTTTTTTTAATCGTAAAATACAGAATCATCATGTAATTCTCTTCTTCTTTGCTAATTGATCCGAAACTATTTTTCTTTTTCTGATTATTTTCATTATTATTAGTTTATAATTGAGTCTCTTTTTTTATTATTCCAACAGTTTATGATTTAGTTGATTCAAAAAAAGTGCCTCTATTATACGTAAGAACTTGTTAGTCGAATATTTTAGGATGGAAGTCAGGGAACGAGTTCATTCATTGTCCATCTTCTAGCGAAGTCCCACATCGGCTGAGGCAATAAGCGAAGGCCAAGAAGGGCTATATAAAAGGCGCGCTATCCCCGTTTGCAACTCATACCTTTCTCGGCCTTTTGGCTAAGATCAAGTGTAGTATCTGTTCTTATCAGTTTAATATCTGATACGTGGGCTATTGGTTCACATGATATTAAATTAATTTTTGATTGGGGGGAGCCCAATTCAGTAGCTTGCTACTGGGGCTCCTGAGCGTCGCCCTGGCGTGGCACTACAGCCTGGGCCTGGCGCACCCTACCGATTTAGTACAAGTATGTGTTCGGCTTAGCGTGATATTTTGGCATATTTTCGATGATTTCTTGGGTTGAAAAATTTTCTGGCTCTATTTAGTGTTTTTCGTAGGTTTCGTTGAATTTTGAGAAGAAAAAGGGACGTTGTCTCGAGGTTTAGTCTCAATGTACAAGTATATTTTTAACTCTGCCATATTATTTGACACTAAGTAATAATATTATACGATGGAGTTATTGAACAAAGAGGAATGACGTCGAAAGATTGATCTGGAATATATTTATCATTAATTTGTTTTATAATTTTCGTTAATATCCTGTATTAACAGGCGAAAAACTGATCTTATTTGGCATAAGTACTCTAAAAAATTCATTATTAAATTTAATCAGGCAATTTACCTAAATACCCTTATATTGTACACCATACTCCCCCTATCAGAATATCTTGTGTCCTAATTTTAGTCTTCGTTCTAGGTGTAAAATCTAATTATAACACCAAAATAATAATTAGTAATATATAATAATAAACTCACTGTCTTTCTAAAATTCAAAACCCCTAGACAAATTTTCGTTTTACTCATAGCACCATTCTTTTGCCCTTTTTTCTCGCCAAATTAGCTTGTTTAACCATCTGAAAACTTCAAAGCGTGACTTGAGAGAAGATAATCGGCATTATGATAGAATCATTACAAAAAGTTAATTAGGTAATTGTTTTTATTCAGAAGCAAGTTAATTAGAGTACACCGAAAAATTAGTCTAATTAAATTTAAAAATAAAAAAAATAGAAGTTTGTAGCAATATTATAAACATAAGAATCAATTTTCAGCTTTAAGTTGAGGACCAATTTTCTCGAATAGAAGAAAAGTGAGATGCAGATAACAAATTTTTAGCATATGGTTCAAAGAAGAAGGTGTTTAAAACTGAACAAAAACTATCAAAATGATTAAACTAAACCAAATCAATTTAAAATTGAAAACACAAAGTTCAAGTCGATTTTTTAAATATGACAGTTGAACAGTTTAATTCAATTGTAAATTTGATTAGAACCAAACCAAATCATACATTTTATATATATATATATATATATATATATTGCATAATACATTAACAAAATTTTATACAGTTTAATTCAATTGTAAATTTGATTAGAACCAAACCAAATCATACATTATATATATATATATATATATATATATATATATATATTGCATAATACATTAACAAAATTTTATACGTTAATGCAGTAATTTTATTTATCACTGAATTTTAATTAAGATATATTGTCACAATTTATATACTAACATGAACACATTAAGTCACGACTTGAATTATTAATAGATAGTTTAAAGAAAAAAATATGAAGTTGTAAGAAAGTTAAAAATAATTTTTTATCGTGTTCATGAAATAATAATAATAATATACATTTACCAAGTATAAAAATATTTATTAATGTATTATATTATATATTTTTGATATATAAATTTAAAAAATATATAATTACAATCATTACTTTTTTACCTTAGTTCAATTATGGTTAGATTACTGTGACTTAATATCTCTATCATGATCAATCAACTTTTTAAAACATTAATTTAGGTTGAAGTTTCTTTAACAACAACTCTTTAATTAGTTATTAAGTTATTTTATTCCAATAATTATATTAAAAATAAAGAAGTGGGTAAAGAAAAGATTATTTTGTTGAAAGTTGAAACTTTGATTTTGTGTTTTGACAATTTATTTTTTAGTTTTTTATTTATTAATAAAAATTTAAACAAAATAATTTTATAAAATTTTATTACTGAAAAACGTAAATAAAATTTTAATATAAATTTAACAGTCAAAACAGAAATCACGTAGTTTTATTTGAATATATTCCTTTTACCTCATCATACTTCTTGTTCCCTCACTTGCAATATCTTGAATATCATAGTTTCAGTTTGTTATTTTTCTTTGATTCATTTATCTAATTTATTGGAGTTTATGTCGTCTAAAATAATTATGTTTTAAGTTTTAACTAAATTTACAAGCTAAATTAAAGAATACAGTGTACAGTCAAGTTTTTGCTGAAGTTTAATTTCATATTTAAACAATTGAAACTCATTAAGTATTTCTGTCATTTTACTATAATAATTATTATAATAAAAAATATAGAAACATTCTTAAAAAAGAAATATGCCATGAATAAAACTCTTTAAATGTTTGTAATTGTGGGACAAGAATATGTCATTCTAAAATTATTTGATATAATTATGTTATCCATTTGAAAATGGTGCCGTGCCTTTCAATATTCTTGTGATATATGAGTCACAATCATAAAATTGAAATTCACCATTTTGAGAATCTTAGAAGACCTGACTAAGTGCTTTAAACTGTGAATTAAAAAAAATATTACGGTAATATGAATTGCAAAATTAGATCTTACTAAGTTTATTTGTAATCAAATTCAATTTTTTTTAGCTATACATAAATAAAATCACTCTTTCAATTTTTCATCAATAAAATCTAAGAATTTAAATTTGAACGGTTTTCTACTTTTCTAGATTGTGTTGAGTTATTAATTAATTCAACTAATTATTCGATGATATTTGTCAACTTCTATTTACTTATCTTTTCTATTATTTTAGTTTATTTCAACCTTCCATTTTATTTAATTGTATTTTCAATGTAGATGCTCTATCATTTTTCAAAATCTTAGTATTCTTATTAAATTTTCGAATTATTTTAATTATATATTATAAATTTTATTTTTTTGATAATGAGAGGTATGAAATAGTTGTTGAGTCGGTAAGAAACATTATTTTTTTTAGTAGTTAAAAAATTAAATATTTTAATTTAATATCTAAAACATTATATTAGTCTCAGTTTAATTTTTTTAATTATTATATTACAAAATTTATTGTTATTAAATCTTATTTTTTTATTACCAAAACTTATTTCTAAAAATAAAATGAAAAAAATTTAAAAAGAGATAATCTTTTAAGAAATTAAATTAAAATATAGTATCTTTGAAGGATTAATTGAAATAACAATAATAGTTTAGAAGTAAATCAATAATTTATTATAATTATTTAAAATTAACAGCACATTACTCGTTCTGTCACCGTATCTTCTTCAGTTTCCCCGAGTAGCGCGATTTCTCGTTCAATGGCGGCGACATCTTTTCCACCGTGTCATTCTCGGAGATTAGGATTTCCTTGGCCGGAATTCAACGACGGCCTCCGTTACAACGACATCGTGCGACCCGCCTATTCTGGTGCTCTCTTGCTCTCTAATTCTGTGCTATCAGTTTTTAGCTTGAATTAGAGGAAAAGAGAATTCGCATGTAAAATATTTGCAAAATTTCCCCCTTCTTTCCCACCCGTTTCACTGCATTGACAGAGCAACCAAACAGGGACTTGTTATTCCCTCCCATCTTGTTTGGTATGGATAATGCTAATGAAATATTATGTTACAATTCACTGATTGTATGGACTTTAACAATTTCAGGGTTGACTTTGTTAGAGTTCTACTCGAGCAAGTACAAAAGTTCAGCTCCTTTGCAAGGGTAAGTTGCAAGTTGTAGCCTCTCAAATTGTACTAGAATTAGAACTTTTATTTATTTATTTATTTTTTTGGGGGGCTCCTGCTTAGAAATGAAAGAAAATGAAACGAGGATGCTGGGCAAACTTAACATCATTAAATGCAACTTTTTGAACTAATAAAAAAAAGTGGAATTGAATATGCTTTCATTGAGAATCAGTAAAAAGGAGTACATCAGTATTAGCAGCATCTGTTATGTACGCTGTCTAACAAACGGATCACTGTATTTCTTTCGATATGTACATACGCTGCGGAAATAAAACGTGAACGATAAGCATGAAAAAGATTAGATATTGTCCAAAATCTCAGGAAAATTTGATAAACATTCCAGTGTATCTTTTTTGGGATAGAATAATGTTAGTGAGTCTTCATACACGCGTCTTCTTAGAGCTTACTTCCTTCTATATTTGCAGAATGGATTGGAAAGTTTATATATATATATATTAAAAATTATGGCCTTCTAGCATTCTTCACCAAGAAAATAATGTACTAATCTTTGAGCAGTTGGTTGCAGCGTATACAGAGCGAGCAGGTCTGATGATCAAGGAATCTGAATTAGTGGACATACATAGAATGAATTGTCTGTACAGTTTATTCTTATCTTAATTCGTATGTTATCTACAGATAACAGTTGATGGAAGAGTTGTTACGGATCCCAGCACAGTCCTCAGGTTATTTGATATAAATTTAATATCCTTTATACAATAGGTGGTTCCTTCTATTTTATATGTTGTTTCCTAATTTTTTTTTTCTACTTTATATAGAGTTGGCACAAAGTTAGTCTATCATAGGCTTCCATGGAAGGAACCTGATGCACCATACACACTTGAAGTTTTGTATGAAGACGATGACTTGGTAACATATCTTTATTTTATCATTTAAAGTTGTCATGTATATCTCTGGTTTGCTAATGGAGCTGAGAATACTTGTTGGATCAGTTTTGTTAAATCGACAGTTTGAAGTTATTTTTACTGCAATTCAGCATGTTTATTATTAGATACAACTGACAATATACTAGTGCATGATTTTACTGAAAAGTACCATACTTGTAATTCTTGCGAAGGAGGATAGCATAGAATGCCACCATTTTGCCAATATCTCACACCATTATAAAACAACGGAAATCTCGCATCCTAAAATTTTCAGCTTTACCAACTTTTTTGTGTGAATAACTGTCGAAATACCAATCATAGGAATCCATGATTTCTTAATCATAGTATCCAATATATATATATATATATATGTATATTAAGGAATGTGAGATTCCTATGTACCAAATAGCTCTTTATTCATTGAAAATATTTTCTGATTTCTCCCATTTGAATTAGATTGTTTCAAATGGCAATCAGAGTATCTTATATATTTTTTATCATCGACTCAAATGTTGTCTATTTAGGTTAATAAGAACTAGTTGATATGAATTCAGATTGCTGTAAATAAGCCTTCTGGTCTGCAAGTTCTACCTGGAGGTCTTTTCCAACAAAGGACAGTTTTAACACAGCTCCAGTGGAATCAGGGTGCATCTGCAGCATGCCAAGGGCCTCACTGTGTTCCAGTACATCGCTTAGGGAGGGGAACTTCAGGTTACACTGAGTGCTTCTGTTGATTTTGGAAAGTACTAGATTTGATCTATTGCATAGTTTACTTTGGAAATATTGCATGGAAGCATGAGTTTGTCCAAAATAGCTTAAATGTTTAAATCAAGTAGGACCAGAGAGGATACTTGCAAAATTGTGAGAAAAAGACGTTTGATCTTAAATAAGAATATGATATGAATAAAATATTGATGTGAGTTGTGAGAAGTTTAAAGTCCTTCACTAGTTGTTATTTGACAGTTTAACTGAAAGGGGTAACAATATTTTATTTGACAGTTTAACTGAAAAGGGTAACAAATAACAATATTTATTAAGTTATTCCTACCCGAGACGTTAAAGAAGTATGAGTACTTAATTTTTTTTTTTTTTTAAATTACCCAGCTAATATTAACAACTAGGTTGACACTTCCCAACTTTTCATAATGGATTGATTGCATTTCAGGAATTTTACTATGTGCAAAGACAAAGCTAGCAAAAGCTTGTCTTGCATCATATTTTGCTGACGGAACATCCCATATTGGAGGAAACAGGTTTGTTGCATCTGCTTATTATTTCCTACATGAAACCATGGTAATATCTTTACTTGATTTTTTTTTTCAAAAAATTATATATTAATGTTCATTTTGTATAAGGTTTTTATATTATGATGTGAGGGTTTACTTATGCTACCAAATACCGATTCCTTTTAATGGTTATTGATAATTGCAACCTATATGTCCATTTGCATGACGTCCTTACTGAGGGCAGAAAATAGGCTTCTGTCTAAATCCCCAAAGTATGTGCAATAATCAACATTGATATTCTATATTGGTTGTAGAACATTTCTTATTCTCCACAATTTTCTTAAGAGTGAAATAATTTGACCTCCCTTAAATTTAGCATTAATTAATACACAAATGAGAAACCACCTTGTTTTTTGAATATATAGTACTATGTAATACTTTTTAAAAGCACTCTGATCATAGTCCTTAGTTAAATCACTAAAAGTCAACCAAAATGTTAAATTTGATTGTCAAATGCCTCAAACACCCTTGATTAACAATATTTAAAATCCTGACCAGATGTTTTTGCAAATCTGTAATTTATGTATCACTTTACTCGTAACCTTTTCAAACGGACATGAGTACTGTTTTTAAAACAATTATGTACAAATCTAGGGTGTTTTGAGCATTTGACTGATGAATCTAGCCTTTGACCTGTTTCTGATGTCTCAATTAATGGTTATACGCAGTATCATTTTGAAAAAAGACTAAATGGTAATATATTTTTGAAATATGAGGGAGAACTATGTATGTGTTTGAAATAGAGGAGGGTCTATGTATTTGATGTTAATTCAAGGAAAGTCAAAGTATTTTACTCTTATTTTTTAATGACTGCAATGGGATATTGATAGGTATCAGGGAAGGATATTTTGTTAGAGGGTAAATTACGAATTTTGAGAAATCAGAGTTAGTTATAAAGGGGAGAGTGGGAGTGAGAGAGGGTGTGGAGAATCTTTTGCTTTTTGCATAGTGGGAAGAGCCTTGTAGCTCTGGAGGAGCATTTTCTCTGGTAGGAGGCCCTGGCCTCTGGTTGTTTCCTTTTTGTTATTTCTTTTCCTTTGCTTTTCTGTTTCTTCCTCCATTACTGGAAATAAAACTTCGGTCCCTTCTTGACTATATTCTAGTTCTTCTTGATTATATTCTGGTTCCTATCAGATATGGAAACCTTTTAGTGTTCCAACTTCAAATCATGTCCCATAAGCAACTTTTCGTGGATATATTTAATAAATGGTTGTTCATGAGGAGATTAAGGGGTTTTAAAATTAGGTCTCTGGTTGTCCTGTAATTCGTGTGTTCCTTATAAGAGAAATATCAAATGATTAAAATCCAACTATATTTTGCCAATTTTCTGGCCATTCTCTGGTTGGTTGGACAATATCACCATTCACCACTGCTATCAGTGGTCTGATAGAAGTGGTTCCTGGTTCTTTAGTTTTTATGATCCTGTTACTTATCTTAAGAAGACCATGATTGCAAATAGTTTTTTTTTTTAAAAAAAAAAATAGTAAAACTGTTAATGTCCAAGCACATTCACTCATCATATTCTATTATTTATCAAAACAGAGATACCAACAAGGAGCTTGGGAAAATTGCAAAGATATACCGAGCACTTGTGAGTGGGATAGTTGACAATGATAAGGTAATACACTGACATGTATAAATGTAGAAGCTAAAGAGCTCCCATTTTTCATCAGGAGATCTTTCACTTCTGTAAATTATATTAAAAGCTGAAGTAGCTTGTGTAATTACTCTGGTTATTTAGAGTCACTAGGTGAAGTTTCATCCAAACTTGAGCTGTATTATTTGTAACGTTATTCTCCTTTGCTTAATTTTATTTTTTCTAACTGTTGTCCAAGATTGTATTAACTATACTGATTTATTCTAATATCTTCTGGTATTGCTGCCATTATACGTTGAATGGAAAAGGGAAATGGAGTTCTCTTTTTTTTTTTTTTTTTTTAGCCAATCGTGAAATGGAGTTGTTATTTAGGATCGTTTGATGCTTTTTTAACTGAGCCAGTAAAACTACAGTGTTATCTATACATAGCTTTTACAACTTGAAGGTTGTTTCACTCTATAGGTGATTATCAATCATCCAATTGGAACAATAAAGTATCCTGGTGTTGCTAAAGGACTGTATGTTGCTTCTCCATCAGGTTGGTTTTAATGTTTTTTCATAACTCTCATAAAGAATGTCATGACCCTTTCTTCGATGTTTGTTCAAGTAGTCATTATCTTTATTGAGTTACTATCATCTGCTTTTGTCATAATATTTGCCAATTGTCATATTTTGCAGTCAATAATTTCTTCTCATTATTTTGACATTTGCCCTTCCATCATATAATTGTCTTCTCATGCTCAGTTATTTTCATTGAAATAGGAAAACCAGCTCTCAGTGTAGTGGATGTTCTAGAGAGAGATATGCAAGGAAACAGCACATTGGTCCAGGTGGCTGAATATAATTTTTATGATTCCTTGTCATCCAACTGCCACATAAACTTGGGTCCTAGTGGAACATGCAATGTGGTCAAAAAAATTACTTGCAACTTTTCGGCATTGATTATTGAAAAAATTATAGAGAATCATTCATTTTAAAAATTGATATTTTGTTATATGCTGGAAAGCTAGCATATTGCTAAACCCCCCATTTCAAGATGCTTAGTCTTAGGTGATAACTGATAAATATCATAGCTGTTTTTCTTTTTTCAAATGAAGAAGAGCAATATATCGTATGCATATAGATTTTGGATAGATGGTCTTCATAACATTGCATGCAAAGTAAACATTTCTGGTTTTCATACATTTAGGTTTTGCTGATTATAGTAGCGTTATGACTTTCGATTGTCTGACAGGTTCAGATTCAATCTGGAAGGCCACACCAAATTCGCATTCATCTGTCTTTCATAGGGCATCCTCTGTTAGGTAAACGTTAAAGTACTGAGCTATTTATTGTGCCACGTGAAGAGTAATTAAGAGAAATTTTTTTGCATTTTTTACTCTTATGCAAGCTAACCCCTATGACTACGAGTACCACCAATGTTTTTAGCCTAATATTCATAGCGTTTGAAAAAAATATAACCTTGAGTTGGCTAAAATGCACTTCTCACTCACAGCTCTCAAGTAAATTCCAATTTTCTCAGAAAAGAATTCTGCTTCAATTTTTTCCTCAATCTTTCAATTTAGTAAAACTGATAAAACAAAATAACAATGAATTTGCTCCCATATGATAGTAATTTAGTGTTATTGATGGTAGTGAATGACAATGTTTTTCTATTACGGTTTCAATTTGAGAATTGTGGGTTTGATGTTAGTTAGGCTTTTCTAATTTGGGGACTTTCGGTTTTGTCTCATAGGGATTTATTCTTTGTTTGAATAGGTAGCTGACACAATTTGAGAAGCTTACGCTTGATTTCATTTTGAAGAATACAATTTTCAGTGTTCTAGTTTTGCTCTGGGCTAGTTTTTTGGTTCTACATCAATTACTAAGTTAAAATAGTCTCCATGACCTGCAAGGTTACTTGATGCCTAGATGGCTAGATTTTGCCTAGATGGCTAGATTTTATATTTCAGCCTTTCAGCACTTATAGAGGAAGTTGGTGTCCTAGTGCCAATATTTGAACGGTACCTTGAAGTTTGATGGAATTTAGTGCAAACCTGTGCAATGTTTCAGGGATTTTGCAATTGGATTATTATACGGTGTCAAGTGAACAGACCCAGTTGCAGCTCTGAATCTATAGGGTTCTCACCATGGAGCTTATACCTAATCAACACATCAAATGACTGTTCGCTAGGGTTTCATTTGAAAATAAGAGTGTGTTTGGGTAAACAGCTTAATTAAGCGCTTATATAATAAGTATTTATATAATATGAGTTTATAGAGGCAAACTTCACATAAGCTCTGTATACGCTATTTCTATAAGCTATCCTGAGGACCTTATGAAAATAAACTGCAAATAGCTTATGGACATACCATAAGCTATTTCTATAAGCTCTTCCAAACACGTGTATAAATGCTTATGTCATAAGATAATCTTAAAATAAGCTCTTCCAAATACACTTAAATTCTCCATTGGTTTAGTTAGACATCGAGAGAAATTGAAGATCGCTTTTTATAATTAATTTTATTTCGTTTGTTTTGTTTATTTTTGCTTCTTTGTTCAAGGAGGATATTTAATTCTCCTTCGTTGTGTTCATTTCTTTTCAATAAAATTTCTCCTATTATTTTATTTTATTACTATAGTTCCTGTTTGTAAAAATTGTGTAAAAATTACAATAATTATAATTATAGAAATAAAGCACTCCTAGAATATTTCATAGAGCTTGCTCATGAAATAAAATATGGACCGGCTCAGATTTTCAATATTTCCCATTGCTAACATATGCTATTTGAAGTTCCATTAGGAGAAGGTTTGCTTAGAGTAGCTTTTATGTTATTTTTGTGGGGAGCACTTTGATCGTACTTGAAGAACCTTGATTGCCTGACATTCTCATTTTCTCAATTCTGCATCCAATTTAAAATGTGGTATGCTATATATGATTATTTCTTTTTTCTTGTTATGTTTTTATTTTTCTTTCTTTGACCTACTGAGATATCATAGTAACACAAAGGCTGATGCAAATTGACTTACTCTTCCCGTGAGAAGCAGTAGAAAATTTTTAACACTGATATCATATAAATAGCCATTAAATGTTTGACTTCAATGTTTCTTTTATGCATATAAATCTTTATTTTTTGCAAGCCTGAGTTGCACAGGGGCACACTCCTATTTCCATGGCTTATGCAGATCCTTGCTCTGTTATAGTGACATGTTACTACTTGTTTCTCCATTTCAACCTCAACTTACCTGATATTGTGCACATGCTTTTGTTAAGGCTGTCCATAATCTTTGGCGCCAAAAAAAAGAAAAAAGAAAGAAGAAGAAGAAGGGGAGGGAGAGAGAGAGAGAGGAGAAAAAAGTGTCCGTAATCCATATCATCTGATTTCTGCTGTGTCGTAGGCTTGATCCTGTATCTGTTTGTTTATGTTATTTTCCACTCTGCCATTTTCCATGTCACATGTCAATATTCATGCTTTTCGGTTGTAGACAAACATAAATCAGTTTATGGTGAAATGATAAGACAATCAACTGCTTCCCTCCAATAGAAGCTTTCTATTCACAACATAATTCACAGAAGCAAATCTTTATCAGGCATCATCCAAATTTTCCCTTGCCAGAAATATTCGGTCATTATATTTTTAGATATAGCATTTAGTTTCTGCACAGCTGGTTAACCTTGATGCAATTTAGTGTTATTAGTAGGAAGCTTGATTATACAAGAACTTAGGTATGAATTTGCCTCTTCTCAGGGGATCCTCTATATGCTGCTGGTGGGCAACCTAAATGCTTTGATAGCAACATTCTGGATGAAGTTTTTGTTGAAGATGGGTAAGGATTCGTCAGAGGACACTTGCATTTATTTAACACTTCTTCATTCTCGTGTATAGTTGTAGATCATTTCAAATTCTTTTTCATGCAATGATTTCACTGTATATTGTGTACAAAGTAACTGGAGAAAAATTAATACGAGTAGGTAGGCTTCCAACACTTTAGTTATTTTTGTTCTTTTTAAAAGAAAAAAAAAAGCATATATTAGTGTTTGCTGAGCTCCATCTTAGGCTTCTGATATGCTTCTACAAGATATATTTAAAATTATGAAAAGAAAAATCCCTCTGCAGAAATAGTTGTTTCAATATTTGGTTGACATGCTCAACGTTTGCATTTACACGGTATCTTTTTCAACTGTTACTTAGCTGATTCACTGCATATGAAGTTGAATTATCTCTTTAATTCTTTTGCTCCTGTGATTGTTCAATAATTAAGAGAAGGTAAATGAGAATGTAAATTTAAAAATTGATCTGTGCTCCCATTGGTGCTTGCTATATAGGGGTTACCAAAAACCTACTCAACCCGTTCCTGGAGATTGTGGTTACTATTTGCATGCACACCAATTGGTTCTTTCCCATCCCAAAACAAATGAGGTGTGTATATTACTATTCATATTAAATATTGATTGTTATGTTAGTTTAACAGATCCCACTACTAGCCATTTTGGGATGGATTTCAATCATCCTAAGATTGGTGTGAAGAATCGCTTGATGCCATTTAGTTGCATGGTTTCCATTAGAAGAGACTTTAGTCTTGCAATTTTCTGTTCACATACAAGGAACAATTTGGGGCGTTTGCTGATATTTTATTTTGACCTAAATGTCCTTGTATCTCTTATTTATATAATATAACTAGTACTAAATAAATCAAATTTTTAGTTTTAGACACAACTAATAACATTGAAATAAAAATGTAAAAAAATATTTTTTAAAATTTTTATATTTAAAAAATAAATAAATTAATATTATCATTTAGAACATTTGCTTATATTTAGTCTTTGGAGGGTTTGTGTATATTTTCAAACAGAACAAAGGCCGTGTAATTTGACTATTTGAGCATCTACTAGAGAAGAGAAACGTAATTTACTCTTATTTGTATACTTATTGATACTAACGTATAAGTTTTGAGAATATGATCTTAATTTTTAATTTGTGCACTAGCAGGTTATTGAAATCATTGCACCCCTTCCTTCCATCCTCCAGACACGGGAAGAGGCCAAGGAGTTTGGTATCAAGTAGTATCCAAGTACTAAAGCTTGTGCAGTCTGATTGCTTTTTGGAGATAAGCAACACATGGGGAAGATGCATCTAACAAAGGCATGAAGCCTTTGTGATTATGGAATGTTGAACTTGCAAATGAGCAGGTCCCTTGCGGTATGAACGACCGACTATATGTATCATCATCAGGGATGAGTAAGTAGTGTACTTCTAGCATATGATAGAACAATGGCGGATTGTTTGAAAGAAAAGGAAAATGCCACATAGCTGCATAGTATAGGTCCATCAAACAAAATTGGTCTTGCCAATCATGTTGACCTGCCTCAAGATGCTTGAAATTGTTTTAAGTACTAAATTTTAACCTAGCTTACACATTTTGAAGGTGGTCAGACGACTCACCAAAGTGGTTTTTTACCTTTTTCTTCTAATTAGTTCTATTGGGTGGCATATGGAAAACTGGGTTTTTAACAATAATTATAGGACACCAAGTTTTTGTTAATGATTCATGACGAATACCAAGTGTTGATTCTTAGAATAAGAGCAGAATTACAGAGACGATGCAATTGACAAGTGCATTTTCAGTCCACTCCCAACAGAATCATCAGAACTTAAATCAATAAGCAGGGCATCTGATTGTCAGAAAGATGAGTGGTCAGGGTAGGGATCCAAAATGGCAAATCGCCCTTCCTAACTTTAAGAGATTATTTCTGTATTTCCATCAAATACAACAAAAAAGAGAAAAAAAATACAAAGCTGCTGTCATATTACAAGCACCTAAATAATTTACCAAAAAGACAGGCCTGAGAACCGTCAAATCGCCCTATCACAGTATTGAGCAATAACAAAACCATAATACAGGGTGCGGCAAGAGAGGTTGCCGCTGAACACATCTACTACCTGCTTAAGTCCCCTTTTTTCCCTCCCCAAGATTCATCCTCTCTCATGATACTCCCATTCTGACCACCATACTGCTCAGAATTGGAATAATGCATTTTGATGGCTGCCACAAAATCTGAGACACCACTGTGTGATCCTCCCACAAGAATCCCTGGTCTCCCAACACCAACACCATTCAATCCAACCATTCCCCTCCCCTGCTGCTGTAAATTTGAGATTGCTTCAAAACCATTTCTTCTCTGCACCTCAGAAAATACATCTTGGCGGTGTTTCATGTCTACCATAAATGGCTGCACTTTCTGAACATCCCTACCCCTAAACATCTGATAATCAATCACACCATTACTGCTATTCATTTCTCTAGTTGCAAAAGCAGATGCACCATTCAGGTGCTGTTCATTACTCTTGGTTAACGCTTGCAATGACTGTTGCTCCAATTTGGCAGAGGATGTAGGATAATTACTGAAGGCAGCAGGATATTTTGCAAGCAAGATGGCAGAATCAGGTATTGATGGAACGCCAGTTTGTATCTTGTTCCCATCCCAAAAACCATAACTCCTCATGGGAACATTTTCAAGACCTATATTATAATCAGTACTTCCAAACTTCAACATTGTGGAATTTTTATCAGCATTCTGATGGCCATTAAATTTCAGGCCAGGAGGCTTGCTACTTAACTTGGAATGATTGGCACCACTTTCTTCGCGTCCCTTAGAACTCTGACTAGATTTCTGAGTGGATGAAGGGTTGGTTAATATCTTCCCAAACAATTTCACATCACCATTTCTAGATGTAACTTCCGAATCTAATGAATGCCGTGATTGTGTTTTGTAATGATCACTGGATTGCTCGGTCTTCTGGGACAGAAAAGGCAACTCAGTTGCTAAACTGCTACAACTCAGATCACCATTCACTTCTTTCTTAATGGGCAAAGGAAAACCCTGGAGGATGCTAGATGCCTCAACACGGTCCAATAAATGCCTGGGAATATGACTCTGTTGGCCATCACTGCTTGTGTTATTATGAAAGTGCATATCTCTACTTCCCTGAAAATCACATGTAGAAGGCAGTTGATCTTGACTAGCTGTTTTCTCACCTTGAACAGCAATAGTATCTTGCAATGAATTTGCTGTTGACTGAGAATTCTCCAGCGGCAATGATGATAAAGAGGGCCCAGAAGCTTGGAGCTCATTTTCAGCTACAAGATCCAACCCCGTACAAGAATTGTCCACAGATGAGAGTGAAGCATTAACCACTGTACTCGAATCTTGTACCAAGCTTTTTAATTCAACTACACCATCTGAACCTTCTTCATGTTTATTATCTCTATCATCAAGACATTGGGGCAGTGATAGTTTCTGCCCTTCTAACTCCTTTCCAAGACCCCCAGAAGAAACCTCAGAAACTAATTTAACCTCAACAGCAGAATTAGTCTGGCATGGTATTGACTTTGTAACTGCACATGCCAATTTATTTGCTTCATCTTCTCCCACTTCTGTGCTAGCTAACACATTTATAGTTGTCTGGCCAGTGGCCGAACCAGACTTGTCAGAACTGTACAATATGTCCCCACCACCACCACCAGAACCCAGTTTAGATTTACCCTTCATATCACAGGCATCAGAAACCATATCATCCACATCTTCAGCACCTTGACGATCTAACTCTGTTCCAATTATATTATTTGACCTGTTCAAGTCAGCTGACAAGTTCCTGCCTTCAACAGGATTGAATTCATCAGAGTATGCATTCATAACAGACATCGGCTGATCCTCATCTGTTTTTGTGCCAGACCTATCTGTGCCAATTGCTGAACCCGTTTCCACAGCACATGCATCATCTGTATCACTCCCACCACCATTAGCATCATCATTCATTGGGTATCCTGCATTTACAGATTGGGGGCGCATGAGATCCAATCCAAGGCATTTCCTAGCCTTGCTGAAAAACACTTTGCACTGATCTTGGGACCTTGAACCTACACACCGTGAGATCTTGGCGAAGTCCTTACCAAAAGATGATACAGCCTGGAGAAATGCTGACTTCTCCTCATCAGTCCAATCAGTAGGATCCATCTCCTCACAGCTCTCATCTGAACACGTCTCATCGTCAACATTTTCAGCAATATCAACTGTCAACAATTGCTTTCTGACAGAGTTCACTTTCAGACACTTCCTATCCTTGTTACCCTCTAAGGGATCAACAGAACTAGTTATACAGGAACTCATAGCCTCAGATGAAATAGAACCACATATACCAGCCAAAACATCAGCTGCAACTGCCTCTCTTTCATCCCTAAGAGCATCAAAACTATTGGATCTCCCCAGGATGCTGTCCTCACCCTTTGGTGTTTTGATATTACCAAAACCCCCTAAAAGTGAACTTCCTGGACGCATTTTCTTGTGACTATTAAGGTTGTCGGCTTGGCCTGCCATAACTGAAGCTGCACTCAAAATCTCAAGTGAAGTTGCATTTACATCACGATTCCATTTTTTTCCTGAAGCTACCAAGTCAGAGTTAATCAAATATGACTTTCCTAGCTTCCTAACATCCCGTTTAATTTTGTCAAAACACTCAGATTTATGATTTTTGTAATAGAATTCAACACAGTCAGCAGTTGTCTTGTGATCAAGAAAAGAAGCTATTTTCCGGAAGTCTTTTCCAAAAGCAGCAAATTTCTCCATGAAAATATCCTTCTCTTCTGAAGTCCAAGGGTTGATCATAGCCCTCTCTTTCTCATATGCCAATGGATCTTCAATCAACCCATTCCTAGATGGAAACCTTGATATCATCTTCTCCTTCTCATCCAAAATAAGTGATGGCATCTTCAGGGTGCTCCTGTGAACTTTAACTTGAGGCTCCGAAAGCAGTTTGCTTGCAAAATTAATTATCTCCGGTGTTGGAACCAAGTTTAAATTATTTCCTGCAGCAGACACAGTGGAAAGAATGAGAAGGGAAAATGACCAAGTGCTAGACAACTTAAGGACAGAACAAAAAAGTAGCAAAATATGAATGTCAGATGCCAAGATAAAAAATAAATCACCTCAAATTAACTATATATTGTCACAGAAAACTAAATGACAGCAGATATCATTGCACATAATCCTCAAATTTAGAGGCAGAAGTTTTATAATTCAGCACACTCCAAATCAATGAAAATGTCTGCATTTCTTTTAATAAATTAAAATTCTTTTCATGAACAATAGAACTTGCCTTCTTTTCTAGCAACTACTAAATTGTCACAACTCAGCATTCTGTCAACTATTTTGATACACATCAGAACTCACTTTACCCATTTTTTCATGTAAAGCAGCCAAGGACCTGCTAAATAAAACTAAAATGGTAAATTCCTAGCCCATCCGTCAGTGACGGAACAGCAAGCACCATAGCCAGCAGCCTAACACTTAGTACATCATCATATGGATCAATCTCTACTGCATCAAAGAATTCAACTCAAACAATCCTACCGGGTATATTATATTATTATGTATCAGAAAGAAATTAACGAAATCGACATAATGTGCATTCAACTTCTGCAAACTCCATAAGCGAGTAACTATCACTTGCTGAACCATCATTATACTATTGGATTGACATCTCAGCATCTTCTGTATATCTTATTCAAATACCAAAATGTAATAGATAGTACTGCACATATGCATAGAAATATGAACATAATAACAATCACTAATGAAAAATAGTTGTTAATAACTCAATACAGTACTCAATAACCAAATAGCAAAAAAATAATATAAAATTAAGAAATAAATTATAACAACAATTCATTGCTTGACTCTTTCCTACATTCTTCATGCCCTAACTCTGCATTATAAAGACCTGATTCATACAGATTGAGTTCTCCAATTTTAACTGCTTCACTTTCCAAAAAAAAGTGCAGCAATTGAGATTTGGCAGCTGGGCCTCACCGAGCAGTTTCGTGGGCTCAAATAGGAAACTCAAACTCATGTGGACTCTCGAGAGCTGTCATGCAAGTCAACTCTAATTAACATGTTAACTCCGAAGAATTCAGAATTAAGTCCTGACATTAATTAATAGAAATGAAAATACAGCAACTATGCAGTATCAGTATATATATGGAATAATCAAATATGAACTTTGAAGCACGTCAATCATTTAACCAAGGCTGACAGAAAATTTGGTAAGTTTAACAATAAACAACATATGATTACTAATCAACACAAACACACATGCATCAAATCCATCACAAACAAACATTTATATATGTATATAAACCCAACCTACAATCAAAATGCAATCCTTTGGCCTTTCCACCTATAACAACTTATCCATGCAATAAGAGTAAAACTAAATATTCTAGATAATTAAGAGACAACAAAAAGCATAATAATTGGAAAGACTAGCATAATATATACATACCAGGGTAGGAAATACGAGTACGGATGGAGGATCGATTCTTCTGGTAGCCACTGCTAGTAGTTCGCATGCCTACTTCAAGTTTCTTATGAGATTTTGGGCGGCATTTCCGTACAGACATTAATCTTATATCTTCTTTCCACTGGTGATGCAAAGCTTTAAACTTAAGGGTTACGGCTCGTTCCTTAATTCTTGCTAACCACTTCCTCTCTCCAAATTTTTCTTCAACAAATGCACCATTTGGAGAGCACAAGTCACTGGAAGCTCCTCCATTACCAATCTTACAACAATCTTTCGGCAATAACATGGCAAATTCTTCACAAGAACTGTTTGCAAATTCTTTATTGGAGGACATAATTGTATTATACAATATATCCTCAGATCTAGAACAAACACTTGCACTAGGCGCAGAAGCAATGCCATCTTTTACCTCCATAGACTTACTAACACCACCAGAAGCAGATATACTAGGTTGCTCACTAGTAGAACAGGGCACTAAATATCTCATGCTTGCTGATTGAATGGCATCCAAGTCTCCTGAGTAATTATCATTTCTCCCCACATCACATGAAGAAACTGCTTTAATCAGGGGTTGAGGCTCCACAAACTTAGATGTCGCTGTTCCAGGGCTATCAATTTCTTCTTCCTTACCATTTTCATGAATACTATGCACGTTAGTTGAGGGGGACATCTTTCCCACGTTGGGATCGGCAGAAGAACAGATTTGCAAGGGCTCTGGCTTAGAGACTTTGTCAGAGCCTCCTACATGTTCTGTACAAGATTTTGCATTGTTTCCCAGCAGCATGGAGCCTGATGTTGCAGGACATGGACAGCTGTTTCCAGATTCAGATTTCAACGACTTCAATTCATTTTCTAGTAAATCTATTTCAGTTTCAGTAACCTCCAATACCTTTGACAGGTCAGCTTTCCATATCAGCAATTTATTCATTGCAGTGGAACTTGGTGTGCCAAGATCCACAGAACTTGGGTCGTCGGAATGCAGCAACTCAGTAAGTGAAGAACCCAAATTACTCAAGGAATCAATATCCAACTTCTCTAAATTAAAAGAACATGGCTGCAGATGATTCTGAGGCCCAGGATCCAGCGAGCCACTCAAATTACTGATATCATTGTCAATATTCGTAGCTTTTCCATATAATTTATCATCCACACCTGCCGAAAGGTGAAACAAATATTTGGTAAACAGCAAATACATATGACATAAAACTATATTACATGTTTCTACAACTACAAAGGTGAAATATCAATTAGAATTCCTTTTTTAGCTCAAAGAAAGGTTTACCTTTTAGAAATAATTGTGAGGAAGAAAAACAAAAACAGCTGAAAACACTGTCTATATTGCATTTTAACAACTATTGGTGGGAGATAAGGGTGAAATATCAATTCGAAATTCTCTTCTAAGCTCAGTAAATTGTCTAACCAGTTGAAATAATGTTAGAGAGTAATAAGGAAAAGAGATTTCAAAAAAATTTAAATGGTCGTACAAAAGGCACATATTCATAGAATAAAAGCTAAGTTACATAAAGACGATAAAGAAACAAATCATAAGATCATCAAGGAATAGAAGACAGCAATAAGTTGACAACTGATGCAATCCCAATTCTTATGAGAATCGATGAATCAAGCAAAAATCCTATACAGATATTAAAATTGCTGTTGATATAACCCGGTCAGCTTAAAAAACTCAAATATCTGACGCAATTTCTGGCCATATGAGTATTATAATGTGCACAGGAATAAATGTGTCACCAGATTTAGAGCACTAGTCACGGCAATTTTATATGATGACATAGCAATATAAACACCCTCATGAGAAAGAAGGTTATTCCCTTAATAGCAGGAAGCACCTCTTCAAGTTGAATTCCCATGGTTATAAAAAGTGTAATCATTTAGTTAAAGAGAACAAAAGCACTCAAGTTAGGACTGAGGAAATTACAAACCTGGTGAGGAACTGCAGGCAACAGAAGATGGAGTCGCAGGAGATGCACAATCTAAAAACCCTGTAACCTTAGGGCTTTTATCTTGTAAATTGGAACCAAGAAAATTACAGGGTTCCATATTACTAGTAGAAGAGACAGGTCCATCCTTGCTGACACTCATATCAGGTTCCTCAATTTTCTTCTTCTCATACTTTGCAAGTCCCTCGCCCCAATTCAACCTAGGCTTCTTCCTAGACAACGTCTCTTCCGACGGTGCAGAAGATGTCACACATGCAGCACCATCTCCTGAATGGGATTCAATGGGTGTTGCATTTTTTGGTTGCAACTCAGACTTTGCTTCATTGGAATCTGTCCCTCCTATGCTCCTTGAGCTACTTGTGTGGCTAAAACCTGAGCCTCGTGAAGACAAGCTTCCAGATCGGGTCCATTTAAGAGGCTTCCAGTCAATTGAACCCAGAGAGTGGTCTCTATCGCACTTCTGGCCTGTACCCAACCCATTGATACCACCCATCTTATCATGCTGGTCTTTCAAATGGTGCTGATCCCAAGTATTTACAAAGTCAGAATGAGGATGAGAAGGATATGTTAGCATGTCATCAGCGGACCTCTGGTCATTAGTCACATCTGGTGGCCTCCTGGGCAAATTTAAAGAGCCATTGGTGGTCTCCCATGAATGTCCTCTCCAGTCTCTCTGGCTAAAGGATCCTCTATTTTCCCTACCGTTCCTTCCATATTTTCCATCCCCTCGTGAAACAGATGGCCGACAGTTCTCTTCTTCCAGCATCTTCTCACTGGACCGAGATAGTGCATACCCATGACCAGATTCTTCGGAAAACAGGTGCCAACCACCCTGCTTACCATGACCTTCAGAAAATATTTAAACAAAAAAGGAAAAATAGAAAAATATCAACACAAGCAAGGTATATATTTTTTACTTTCAGAAAAAGAAAAAGAAAATAGAGAAATTTTTGGGGGTGGGGAAAGCGGGATTCTTCTCCCTACAACGGCATTTTTATTAAAACCAACGACCCAGATCTTCAAAAAATCAACGCAACGTCCACAATGAAATATCAAAAATGTAGGGAGTAATCAATTAAACAGAAAAAAGGGGGGGAGGGGAAGCCCTAGAGAAAATCTAAACAAAAACAGAAGAATAACATCAAGCGGAAGCTGCAGCTCCTTATTAACTGAATAACCACAAATTTGGAACCCAAATGTCAAAAATACATATAAGACCAAAAGGGCATAAACTCACCTGGCGGTCTGCGGAAATCGCCCGATCCCCACCGACTGAACTCTCGGGAGCCGTGATGAGAGGAGTCTCTCCATCTCGCCACAGACCCTACCGATTCAGACCTCTCGTGCTTCCTCTCCTTGAAGAAGTCCTTTCGGTCCCAAGGTAATGGTTCAGGCGGCATGAAAACAACCCAATAGCATGGGCAGCCACGGGAAAACCGCAGTTACAGCACCACACGAGAATAAAACCAAATAACAGAACTCCTAAATGGAATTCATACAATCTCCGAAGCCAGATCGTACAGGCGGCCGCACATACACCAAATTCACATAACAGCACCAAATCTAGGGTTTCGAAGGTCAGCCACGAATAAGTACGCAGCTGAGAAAACGCCGATTTGCAAGGTTCCCCGCCCCAGATCGAACAAGACACCGTATGGGGCAGCCAAACACACTGCGCCGCGCCAATCTTCGGCTTCCGAAACAATAAACAATAAAACCCCTCAAAAAGCAAAACAAGGTCCTTTAGGTTTCACAAAAAAGCGAATAACTTCAGAGGCAGCGAATCAGATCGAGGATGGCCGCAATAAATAGTGCCCAACCATGGATTCCAAGTCCTACACCCGGTATATCTTCGAGCTTTCAGCCTCCTGTGTCTCTAGTTCACAGTCTATCTCCCGTCACCTTCTTCTTCTTCTTCTTCTTCTTCTTCTCTTTCTCTGAAAATTTTCCCGAGCTTTCTATCTCTTTCTTGGCTGGTGGAAAATCTGCGTATGGGCGAGAAAGTGAGAACGTGAGCCGATAAGGGACAAAGAGAGCCTTGAGAGGAAAGAGAGATACTGGTGACGGATCTGAACGCTGATTATAAACTTTATTTCAGTTCTCGTTTGGAATCCGCTAATAAATCTTTCTCCTTTCTTTTCCCCTTATATATTATTTTATTTCATTTACATATCCATACGTATTTTTCACTTTTACTTTTTTTTTTTAATTCTTCGTCAACCAACTTTTTCTTTTTAACAAATTACATATAACCTCTCTAAACTGTAATTTAATTATAATTTTATTAATATAGCATATAAATTTTTAAATTATCAAAAAAGCATATAAATTTTACATATCAATTAAAGTGGCATCTAAATTTGCTTAATTTAAAAAAAAACATATGTCATAGATCATAAATAAAGAAATTAAAAAACATAATAAAATTTTAAAATATTAGATATATAACCTAACAAATCATATAATTTTAAATATTAATTTTAATTAATATATAATATTTTCACTTTTTATTATAATTTAAGATAAAAATATTATATTGAAAAATGTAACTGCTAAAATTACAATTAAGTTATAGTTTCAAAAATCCTATATACTTTTCCTAAAAATAAATTTATATGGAGCATCTTATACCTTTATTTCTAATTAGAATATAATTAATATATAATTATAAAAATAATTATATATTTTTTAGAACTTATTATTACATAATTAATTCTTCAAAATATTTTACGTATGTTTTAATTTTAATAAAAAAATCTTATAAAAAATTGCAAATATTTTTATTCCTTTCTTTTCCTTTTTAACTTTGGGCATGGGAAGATGAGAATGCCCCTTGGTTGGGGCGGTAATTACGGGAGTGGGAAACATGTTCTGACGATATTGACCTTGGAATTGCTTGGAAGGGCAATCCTTACGTGGCATCCTCCTATAGGTTGGCCTTGTTTGACTGTAGCAGAAGCTAATCAATTTCACTTTAAATAAATTATCAATTTAGTCCTCGTCAAATTAAAAGTTTTTTTAATTTTATTTTTAAAATATTAAGTATTTTAATTTAGTTATTAAAATATTATAATCATCTCATTTTATTTTTTTAGTGCTAAATATCTAAATTTTTATTATTAAAAATTACTATGTCAAAGAGAGAAATTAAATTAAAACAAATTTAATTTTTTAAATATTCAATTAAGACAATTATAATTATTTAAAAATTAAATTAGTAATTTACTCTTTCACTTTTTATAACCATTCTGCAACCTTGAGGATGGAAAAGAGCACCATAACCTTCATTTTAAGTTTTTTTTTAAATGCTTTAATTTAAAAAAAAACAATTGTATGATTTATCTTCTTTATTTTAAAATTTGTAAAAACATCATTTTTATCCTTTAACTTTGACTCTTGTTCCAAAATGTTCTATTTCGATCTTTTTTTACAAATATAGTTAATTTAATGGATGAAAATTGTTGATATGGCTGATAACTCAATGAATATCTAAATCTTTAGAAAAAATGTGGTTGTTCACACATATTTAAGTATCAAAAAAAAAAATCATTCAATCCTATTCCTTCTTATTTTTTATATTCTCACTTTCAACTGCATAATTTTATTAAGGATTCTTTTGTGCAAAATAGTGTGTTAAAAAGTGCAATAATCAACAATGTCACAATAGTACTTTTAAAATAAAATCAAGTGAATCAAATGTTTTTTTTTTGGAAATATAGGTCTGTTTGGTTTATGAAAACATTTTTTATTTTTATTTTCAGTCTTTATTTCTTAAAATACATTTCTTAAAATACTGAAAATATTTTTTTGGTATTTTCACATTTAGGCATATTTTAAGAAATATTTTTAAGAAAATATTTTCAGTTAACTCAACCAAATGCATTTTTAAGTCCATTTTTTGTTTTTAATGAAAATGAAAACAAAAAATACTCAAACCAAACAAGCTTATAGTATGCATAATTGAGAAATAATCGAAACGGAGACCGAGTATAAGTTTTTGCTATTTAAAATATAGTAGCATAACTTTGCTCTACTTTTCGAATTATGTGCTGAACTGTGAAATAATCAAAACAAAACATGCGAAATTCTACACTCTTTATTCCAAATAGAATGTCAATTCCACAGGTTCATTCTGGAGAACAAATTGGAATTCTTTGTACTTCTACAATTTCGCACATTAAAAAATGAAGGCCAAATATAAGTTTATACTATTTGGAAGAGAATGTGCATAGTTCTGCTGTGGTTTTTAGAATAAAGTGTGCAGACTACACACTCCGTTTTCAATTATTTTATAATTCCACACTTTCAAAGGCCGAAATTTTTTTTTTGAACAAATGAAAATAGATTCTAATAAAGGCATTAAGTCTGAGTTCCATGAGATTATATAAGATATCAAGATAAAATAATTACAAATCAAACTTTGACTCATAAAATAACAGGTACATAAAATTAGAATAATAAATCTTAAAAAAAGTACATAGATCCTAACAGAAACAACACACTCCTAGACTAAAATGATTAAAGTTAAAAAATCTAACCTAAAGAGCTGTTTTTTTTAAACCAAAATTACAGAGCAGCCACAAAAGCCTAGCAAACAAGCATCAAAAGCCCAAAATATAAAAAAAAAAAAAAACAGAGGGGACAAAAAACAGAGTATGCTTCACATTAGTCCAAGCCACTCTATCCTTCGACTCAAGCCTCATATTTCTCTCATCTGCAACACGTGGTAGCCAACTCGTCATCACAAGCAATGGTGTGGGCTCCAAAGGAGTCAACAAAAACTTCCCTCCCAGCAACCCTCCTCGAGTCGCATATGTCTTCACCTTCACCAAGCTAAGTTGGGCTTCGAAGACCTACACTATAACTAAATCATTTTTGTTGAGGCTTCTCGGTCAAGGCCCAACACACTTCACCCTTGCTATAGTTATGGAGTGCCTCTGACCTTACATGCACAGCTTTTGTGCCGTGAATTGATAGCAATTAGGATGGATTGTGAGACTGTACAATGAAAAATAAATGAGGACGAAACCTCGGCATGGGAGAAAATAAGGGAGAGAACAAGAGAAGAGAGACAGATACAAGCTTGGTCTTTGTCATAGAAGCTTACTAAATGAGCAAGAAGCCATTGACGAAGAGAATGAGGATGTTTGTCACTGCTGAGTACAAAACGTTGGGCACCGAATTACTTTCAACTTCGAGGTCATCGATTGGGCAGCGTCTACAAGAATAGAGAAATGGAAAAGCTCTTATTAAGGAGAGGGAAGAAAGCAAAGTAAGAAGGAAAAAGTGGGTGGAGGGCTGCCTCCACCTTCAGAAGATTTGGGAGCTACACTGTTGGGAGAAAAGAAACCCAAGCAGAGCCCTCGAAAAGATGTGAGTTTAGTGCTTTTGAAATAGTTAAGAAGGCAGAACTCTATTAGGCATATTCCATTTACGTTTATTGAACAATTCTGTGCACTCCAAAAATGTTGGATCTTCAGGTTTCTGTTTAATGGAGTTTGGCCTTTTTTGGCCTTTTCAAAAAAAAAATTGGAGACCAAGTTTAATTTTGTACCATTTGAAATAGAATGCGTAAAATTTTGCTATGCTTTTTGGAATAAAGCACTTGAAATTATGCATACTTCATTTTCGATTTGTTTAGTATTTTGATCACTCCGTTTGGCACATTCTACTTCATAAAGTATAACAGAATTGTATGCATTATATTATGAATAGCAAAATCTTATGCGTTTTTTTTTGTTCTGACAGTTATTTCAGATTTTGCATACTTTGTTTCGAATAAAAAGATTTAATTTGTTTGATCTTCTTTTAAATGCACATTTATAATTTGCCGATTATTTTATACTTTTTTGTACACTTTGTTTTGCACAACAAATTTCTTGAATAAGATAGGAGTTGAAAGTAAGAATATGGTGATGAAGAACAAAAGAAGTACATTTGGATGTGAGAAGACACACACTTGAATGCAATTCTTATCTTTCTTTTAATTTAATATATACATATATATATATATATATATATATATATATGAGTCGCATTTTTTTCTTGTATTATTGAGAGAGAGAGAGAGAGAGAGATATATATATATATATATATTCATTAAACTAATAACTATGCCAATAATTTCCATCAATCAAGTTAACGATGTTTGTAAAAAAAATATCAAAATAAAACTTTTTTTTAAAGTTAATGGATTAATAAGAAACAAAGAAAAACTAAGGGACTAATATTGAGGGGTCAAAATTAAGGGACCAAAATAATGTTTTTGTCTTTCAAAATTTGATGATAGATCCTCCCCATGCAATATGATTTTTGTAATGGTGTATAGGAGCAATTTTCACCCCTCAAGTTAATGGTGTTTACAAAAATGATCAAAATGAAACGTTTTATAAATTTAAGGGACTAATATGATATAAGATAAAATAAAGAAACTAATATGATGCAAAGGTCAAAATTAAGGGATCAAAATGATGCTTTAACCTTTTGAAATTTGATGAAAGATCCTCCTTGTGCAGTATGCTTTTTCTAAGTTTAATATTTTAACATTACTTGGTTACATATATTGAACGAGATTAAATTAGTAAAATAAAAAATCCACATTTAACATTTCATCTCCAGTATCAAACAATAGTTTTTGTCATTTTTCTTAGGGGTCATTTGTTTTTTTTTTATGATTAAGATGTTTGAATCTAAATACATATTTGATTATTAAGATATTACTTTTATATCTAAACACTGAATGATTAAGATTGTTTGTTTTTTCAATATCTTGATACATATAACTTATCAAAAAAAAGTTATATTCAAATAATTTTCAAATAAATTAGTAAACAATTTTTTTTTGTTAATTATTATCTTTAATATTATATGGTATTATAAAATTTGTTTTTAATTTTTAATTTTTTATAATTTAAAATTATTTTATACAAATAATAATATGATTTACATTTGTTATATTATATATAAAATTTCATCCTTATATAATAATAATAAGATTTAATTTATTTGATTGAAGCAATTTTCTACATTCAACATGACATAGGTTCCAATGTTCTCAAAAACTTCTTTTAATATCTAAATAAAGCAAACCGAGACTCAATGTTAGATTTAAATAATTGTTAGGCTTGTCCCAAAATCTAATTATTAAAATATAGGTCAAATTATGATATAATCTTTATAGTTTTACTAAAATTGTAATTTGGTTCTTATACTTCATTTTGTTGTAAAATTGGTCCATATAGTTTTACAGACTCTAAGAAATGGTCCCCGTTGTTAAATCATAGATAATTACTGTTAAAAATAAATACATGTGGCATATGATATAGACTTTTTTTACATGCCAATAAGTTATATTAATTTTTTTTTTAATCCAAAGTCACCGAGCTCAGTTAGCATCTAAAATAAAATACCAAAATTACTCTTCCTTCAACCTTTGCCTTTCTGAATCACTCTTGTCTATGTACTATGATCTCTAGTCCCTCTCATCTCTGTAATGTGATCTCCATCACTCTCATAAATAAAAAATCTTTCCTCTATATTATTCTTCACTTGCATATGCCTTCTTCTATCAAACCAATCCAATCATATTGTTGGGGAGTGCAAAGCCTTAAGGTGCAGATACAGACGAAAATTGAAATGAAATCTCTTTCTCTCTCTCTCTCTTTTTGTCTCTCTTTGTCTCTCTCTCCTCTCAAGACTCATTAGTAGCCTCTTCTGCCATTGTTGTTCCCCAAACCCAAGTTGGTCATCGTTTCTTGGTGGAGCAGTGCTATTAGATGGATCAAATGGAGGCTATGCACTTTCACTCCTATTAGGTTTATTCAATTCTTCCACCTCTTCCTTTTCCCTCTCATGCCGCCTCCACTCCCAATGTTCTCTGCCCTAACTCTGAGGGCCTAAATGACGTTGAAGAATTTGAAATTGCCAAAAGAGAGTTCAAGGAATATAGAGGAAAAGTTTTTTATTTACGAGAGTGATAGAGATCACAATACAGATATGAGAGTGATTCAGAAAGACAATGTTGAAGGAATAGTAATTTGGTATTTTATTTTAAATGCTAACTAGGCTAGGTGATTTGGATAACAAAAAAATTGATATGATTTGCTAACATGTAAAAAAATCCACATCATATGTCACGTGTACCTTTTTAACAGCAATTACTTAGGATTTAACGGCGGGGACAATTTCCTAGAATTTGTAAAACTATAAGAACAAATTTATAATAAAATAAAGTATAGGGATCAAATTATAATTTTGGTGAAATTATAAGAACTAAATTTATAATTTAACTTAAAATCAATTCAGATCTATTAAGATCTTAATAAAAATAATTTTTATAAGTATTTTTCATTGAAAGTAATTTTTAAATATTATTTAATATGTATCAGAAAGTTTTTTATAAATTTGAGTTGGATCTTATCTTCTTTCACATTATCCAAAAATATTGAATTGAAGAGTTTTTTTTTTTGGTTATCATGTCATTGGTGCGAAGTATCCATCGATTTTGTTGATGACTAATCTCCGCCGAAGAACCTGGTTGGCGACCTATTAGTGGGATCTCTTCTCCCAACCACTTTTAATTGAAGAGTCCTTTAAACTATTTACAGTAATATACAATGTAAATTTTAATGAAATGTTGTCACAAAATAATAAAAACATATTCTGGGATAAATAAATAAAGTTTCAAATGCTGAATTAGTTAAAAAGATTAAGAGAAATTGCATTGAAAATTTAAATTTTAGAATGCGATAATTTAAGAGATTTTTTTATTTTAAAGATTAAGAGTATTTTCTGTGAATGAAACAAAATTAAATGAAAAATATATATACTTGATATGTTTTATGATAATTACAAGTTTTCTTAGAAGAAATAGAAGTAGTGGCTTATACAAATTAATAAAGAGATAAAAAGCTGCATGAAAATTCATTCAAAGTGATACCATTTGTTGACATCTTAATATATTAAATGATATCATTTGTTTTAATTTTAATGTATTAAATATAAACACCTTAAATTTTAGACGACATTTAAAATAATAATAATAATAATAATAATAATAATTTACCGAAAAGCGAAATGCTTTTATGTGGGAATGTTTCGATCTTTCAATTGTAAATTGTTTATTAATTATTGCTTCGACGATATCAGGTATTAACTATCGAAAAATAAAAATTTTATGCCATTGTTTTGCTCAGAATTTCAATCGACGATCCAAAATAAAAAACAGGACAAAAACCAACTAATAACAATAGAACTAGCCCCCAAAAAAAATTGAAATAGCAATTTCTTAAAAATCAGTATCAATATGTGATTATATCAAAAAATAAAGGTAAAATTATATTTTTAATCCTTAATGTTTGTCTTGAGTTTCAATTTCATCTTTAACATTTTTTTAATACTAATTTTATCTCACATATTTTTATTTTGTTTCAATTTTATCTTTAAAACTAATACCGTTAACATAATAACATAAAATGTTAGCGTAGAATGACACATCATTGCCAAGTGTTACACATGTGACAAACACATAAAATACAAGAGAAAATGATAATTTTGTGCCTAAATTTTTCATATTTCGTTCTCTTCTCTGTCCATCCCTCTTTCTCTATTCTCTCTCTCTCTCCTTCTCCACTTCTCTGCATCTCTCTCTCTCCACACAGAAGAAGGAGAAGAAGAAGAATTTAATTTTCAGTTAATATGTAGACTCAAAGCAACTTGATACCAAACATTTTGTACCTCGGTTAATAAGTGATTACAAAGGCATTGAATTTAATTTGTTGTCAAAATTGGTGCCTCTACTTTCTTTTCAGTTTTAGTTATTCTTTCCTGTTGGTGGATAGTTGAGCCAAAAGAACAAATGGAAAGGTTAAAATATAGGGTAAAAAATATAAAGGCACCATTTTCAACCAATTTTTCCATTGCTTTTCTTTTCCTCCTTCATGATCTGATGAATGATATGGAATCCGAGGGAAATGTGTTAGAGAGAGAAAGGTTGTGTTTGTAGAGAGAGAAATAGTAGTGTAGAGCACAAAATAATGGACACAAGTATAACACAATCAACAGATCAAGCCCATTGTAATATACTTGTGAATTTTATATGTGTGGGGCAATGTAACTTCATGTGTAACTTAGGTCAAATGTGTCTTGAGGGACCTAATTGAAAGAAATGAAAATTTGTTGATTAATAGTGAAAATCTGTATTTTGTGTTGGGCAATATTTTATTGATTAAATTGAGATATTTAATATTTTAAAGACTAAATTAAAAAACTTTAATTTTTCAATGACTAAATCAGTAATTTACTCTATTTTATATAAAGTTGTTAAAGATAAACTATGTTAACAATTTAATTCTTAAAAATATATTGTTCTATTATTTATATCCTAAAAGTATAACTTTATTTAATTTAATTCCTAAATGTAATAAAGTTGTTAACTATTGTTATTATGTAAACCCCTTAAAGATAAGTAAATATATAATTTAATCTTAAAAAAATTAACTTGTAATAAGTTTATAATTTATAGAGACTAATTCATTCAATAACACAATTTATATTTTTTAGAAATCAAGTTATATATTTATCAAGGTTTTAAAAACTAGATGGGTCATTTAAATATTGAACCAATGGACATGATTGAACTTATTATATTTAAATCTATATATTTTTAATTTTACACATTGGAAATCTATTATAATAAATTAATAAATATTTTCATATATATGTTTGATAAACATATAAAGGTCCAGACAAGTTATTAAATATTTTGATACACATTTAACAATAATACATAATCTAAATAATATATGAATATAGAGCAAAATTTAAAATTAATTACAAAATAATATATCAATAATACTCATACATAGAAAATCACATCAGTACTTATAGAATGTATAAAAATGAAAAAAAAAATGTATGGAAAAATTACAAAAAAAAAAAAGAGAAACCAATTCAATAACCAAGGAGTCCGACTTTACATACTTTTTTAAATTTTTTATCAGTTCAACCAACTCTTAATCGATTTATTCGATTACGTAGAATTGGTCATGTGATTGATTCACTAATTATTTAATTCAATTGATTAGTTTGATGCATTTTTCAAAATAATGATATTTATTTCAAAAATATTTTTCAAGTATACATTTTCAAAATTCTTCCCTCGTAGGGTTGAGCATGAAAGATTTAGAAGAATGTTACATTTCAATGTCAATTTTTCAAAAGGCAAAAATGGAGATGCAGCGGGGAGGGAAAGTTGCTGGAACTTTGATCAACCACTTAGAGGAGACGATTGGTGTGGAAGACATGATAAGCGACGACAGAAAAACTGTCTTTCAAGGATAAACCATCGGAGAGACTAACAGAGACAAAGCCGGTAAGAATGTTGGAAAAAAAAGACAAATATAACACTAAAGATTGATATTATGAAAGCCTTATTAATGGTAACTTAGGGATTAATTAATTGGTAAACAAATTAGTAGATATTTGGTTTTTTCTTTTTGTTAAAACACTTAAACATTTATTGAGTCATGACTAATTTATTTTAAGTTAGATCAAATGATAAATGTTTAAAAAATTTTCAAACTTATTTTTTTCGATTCACATGATTCAAACTATAAATATTGTTTGAGATAAATGAATTTAAAATCATTTAAACTAAGTAAATTATTGATTGAAATCATAAAAAGTTAATTTTTCTTAAATAAAATTTTAAAAAATTAAATATCTTAATTTAATTTTTAAAAGATTGTTATGATTTTTTTTTTGTGGTTGTTTAATAAACCCATCAATTGATATAGATCAAAACGCAATAAAGAGAAAATTAAGCTTTGCTAAAATTTTAAATATTTGCTTTGTGCGAGCGTTGACTTTTTCTTTAGTATGAGATCAAAAATAAAATATAAATAATGGTATTATTAAATATTTAAATGTTGTATTCGTAATAATAATATTATTTTTGTAAAACTGACAATCCTGAAATGAAATTTTCTAATTTCAATATAACAGAAATTGCTTTTGATTTTGTTGGTTAAAATCAAAGGAATTTTTATTTGGTTCTTTTGAAAAATAAAAATACAGCCATGTGATCACTGGCACAGCTACAAGTTTATCAGCTGGTCCTTCAGTATTTGAAAAAATGGTATACTTTGTAAAATAAATAAATAATTTCAAGCCTAATATTTCGAATTTAAGGGCATTTTGTTCAAGATTCTCTCTCTCTCTCTCTCTCTCTCTCTCTCTCTCTCTCTCTCTCTCTCTCATTTTTATAATATTTTAAATTTTAATAAAATTAAATTAAAGTATTACATATACTAAGTACAAGAGTAAGCTACATTTTATTTCTTTAAAATAAAATTTAATTACATACATAAATTTTCAATTTGTAATAAAACGATATCGTTATCTTTAATTAAAAATAAATTTTATATCATTTTTTAATAGAAGAAAATAATTTTCAAGTCGTTATATTAATTTGATCATAGTCAAAATTTTATGTTGTTATTAATTTTAATTAAATTCTAAAAAAATTTTATTTTAGTTAACATCAGATCACCCCTTGTCGTTAATTTTAATCATATTTAAAACTTTTATTTTCATTTAAACTTTAGGAGACTCTTAACTCTTTTGTTATGTGTTTAAAGTTTGTGTATTAATTTTATAGCAATGTTTTAGTTATTTATTTGTTTATTTTTATTACAAGGAATGAAAAAACAAAAATCAAAAGAAGATGTAATTAAATGAAGATCTTGTTTGAAATTGTTGTGAATCTTTGCTTATTTTGTTATAATAGAGTTTCATAATAAACACTGTAAAAAAGAAGTAATTTATATAAAAGCATTTGATAAGCATCTTTATTAATACGATTGTGTTTGATAAATTATTCTAAAAAAATGCTTTACTGGCAAATTACACGTATAATTTTGACTTTGTAATTAGTAGTATTTGGATGGATAAATGAATTTGGATATTCATTATGACAAATTTTAATTAATTCTCAAATTTTTTATTTAATTAAAATATAAAAATAAAATAACGTAAATATATAAATACTTTTTTTAAAATAAATATTTCACATATAATGTTGAAACAATTGAATAAAATATATCAAAATAATTATATAAAGATAATGTAATATCCGTCAATTTTGAGATCACGTAATTGGCGGTATTATAGTTATTATAATTAAAAATTTTGTTATTTTAATAGTATTATTCTATAGCGTTATTTTAGTGACGTTATTTTTAATGCATTATTTTAATAAATTAATTAATCATTTTAATTTTTATATTTATTTTATTCTTTTGAAATATTATCTATGAAAATTGAAATAAATAACTGGACCGAATATTTCATTTCGGGTGACACTTTTGAGATTTGAGAAAAGACAACGCCCCGAAAAATGAGCACATAACTTAACATACAAATTAGGGTATAACTCAATGGTAACTCATATTCCCTTGAAAACCCTTATATCCACAATTAAGAAAGCATAAATTTACAATACAAATAAATTTACATATTACTTTCTCTTAATTCCTATAACATCGGGAATTATCTATGCAGTTAAAATGCAAAGCAAATTGCATCCAAATAAATAAATTTCTAAAGCACAGCAAGACTTAGGTGGCCTATGGGATTACAGAGCATTTTATAAAACATATAGTCTAAAAATTGGTTTCACGAACCCTCTAACAAAAATGAAGTATATCTTCATAAGCCGCTAATCTCCAATAGTTTTTCCATCATCCTTAACTGTTAAATTTGAGAAGAAAAAAAAAAAACAACAGAGAGCGTGAGTTTCAGGTGACTGTGCAATAAAACAAGGCACAAGTATAAATATCAGCCTCACTACCATATTCAGAGTAAACATCATCAACACATATTAGTGCAAAAGAATATATATAAAGCGTACCGTATCGTGCCACCATAATTTGCGATCCCTATACGAGTTCACATTCTCACAAAACGAATCGTAAAACAGTTCTCAAACACATAAAAACATAAGTAAACATCCACATTGAAATACATTATGCAACAAACATATGCTATATATTTTCACATCCTGCCGCACTTACCACATTGAGACTTAGTCTATAATTTTCTCTTCGGACTGTTATTTCTCAATGGGTTTATTTCAGAGGTCCACCCATCTATTCTCACTCTCATGGTATGAATATGTAAACAATAGTATGCAATATATTTCCCCTCAGACTATAATTATTCAACAGATTTATTCTAGAGGTCTATCCATCTATTCCCACTTCATGACGTTCTTCCTCAAGAATATCCACATCTTTGGATTACTAGTCGATTTCCTCTTGTGGGTTTACGTTCTTACACATTTCTTTTCTTTTCTCTTTTTCTTTTGTTTATGAAATGCATTCACACAAACACCACATAACACATACCACATCGACTCACCACTTTAAGTACAAATAAACATTAAACTCTCAATCTCACAAAGTAAATCTCACAATCATTCAAAGAAATTCTTTAATCTAATTAATACCACTAACTAGGAAATTTCATTGATTTATTTCCAACTATGGTGTGAATGAGGTTTATATTGAACTTGCCCAGTTTTAATGAAACTTAAGTGGCAAGGTCACCAACTCATCTCAATGCCGTCAAATATTTACCATGGAGGAAATCTGAGAAGCATCGCCAACGAATCCTGCAAAACTACTTGAAACCAAACCCCAAAGTCTTAACACATAAAAAGTCTCATTTTTCCTTCTCTGTCCAACATATGGTGCCCAGGCACCCTAGAGTCTCTCCAAGAGGTTCTCGACCTTTGCCCAGATGGCGCCTAGGCGCTAGAACACCTCTATGGGTGCCAGAACTTATCTTCCACTCACAAACTTTGTTGCATGGGTGCTAGATCCTAGAACTTCCATGACAGCTGCTATTTGAGCTCTAAACCCACCAAAAATTTCACTTTTTCGTCCCTTTCCTTTCCCCTTTGATTCTTGCTTTCATATGAGTTTTTAAGAGTGAGTTATGGTGATCAAAACCCTTCCAACAAACAAGAATAAAAGTGATTCCATTGGTTTATTGAAAATTCATCATATTCTCTTTAAAATACAGTTTCACCTTTTTCTTCCATGAAATCACTTCTAGTCTTCCAAATTATCATATTCTCTTTAAAATACACTTTCACCTTTTTCTTCCATGAAATCACTTATAGTCTTCCAAATTAGTTGTATTTCACCATTTACAAGCAAAAACCAAAAGAAAGAAGCAAAGGAACCAATTTTATAGCACCACCAACCCAAAAACCCATTTTTCTTCAATATGGGCATAAGTGGAGGAAATAAAATAAAAAGAGGAAAATGAAGCTTACCTTAAGCTCTAGCAACCTCAGAGAATCGTAAAACAACTCAAAAACAAAAATCCATCAAAAGACATGAAAGATCAAGGTTAGAGTTTATCTTTTAAGCTCCCAAGCCTCCTTTGCGTGAAATGAAGAAGAAAATGAGAGAGAAAAGAGATAGGAGGGACTTAAAGGGTGGTACCTATACCCTAATATCTCAAACTCGAGTGATTCCCATATAATTATCTATCAATAATTATTTTGATGGAAATAAGAATAGAAAAGAGGGGAGGTTACTAGCAAAAAAATAATATGGTGCAGCAGAAACAAAATTCTTTCTAAATGAATATATATATATATATATTTTGTATTTATGTTCGCTTTAAAGGGGGGAGTAATAGATTTATTTTCTTTTTCACAAAAATGATTTTTTTATTATTTAATAACAGATTTTAAGAATTTCTAACTATTACAAAAAATACATAAATATTTTGGCCGAAAAGGATAAGCAAAATAATTTGTCAAATTAAGAATACCAAATAAGCTGAAGAACATTGCATAGCTAAATTATAAATTCTATACAAAATAAATATACATAATATTAAAAATCCTTCTACAATTTCATCAATTCACTAACACTGCCAATTGCTTTAATTTTCTTAAATAAAGTTCGCAAATATTAGTTTTGTTAATGACAAAAATTTAAAATCTTTTCACATATTTATGATTTGATTAGAATAAAATTAAATTAATTTGAGTCAAATAAGTTTTGTGTACTAGTGATGGTTCTGATAAAAAGAATGAATAAATTACTTATTTGGTTCTCAAAAAATATAATTATCTCATTTCAGTTTTTAAAAAATTAAATATCTCAATCTAATATTTGAAATATTATATTTGTCAATTGATAAATTTTAAAATTTTCATTGTCATTTTTGACAAATAGTTGGGACTAAATTAAAAAATAAAATTTTTGGAAAATCTAATGGAAATATTTGATTTTTTATTAACTAAATTAAAATATTATAATTTGATTAATATATATTTTTTAAAATATCGGTTCAGTGTACAGCTTGCATGCAACTAGGCGGAGTCAAAACGTCAAAAATCGCAAAACAACAAAGAGATGACGTCAGCAGAGGCACGTGCGCACGCACACGCTCGACCACCTTGGCGCGCTCGGAAGCTCTTGGAAAGACGTCCAAACAAAGCAAACATCGAGTCACGCACACGCTAGTGCTTGAGCGCGTGAGTATCAATGTTAGGGCTGACGTGGCGAATCAGACCGGCATCATCCATTACTGATATTCGATTCCTTCTGTACTGTTCTGTATTGTGTACAAAACCCATGCGCCTTGTGTGTTTTATCTGATTATCACATTTATGTTTAAATATTTATTATTTTAATTTATAAAGAATGCCTCTTCCAATGCTGTCATTTAGAAGCAAAAAATATAATTTATTTTTAATTTTTTGGATTTATACACATGTTTTAAAATTTTAATAAAAATTTCTTGAAAGTAGGTAACTTTAGTTTAGATTTTTTTACGTTTCAAAAGTTACTATACACGTCTTAAATTTTTTTATATAATTTAGTCTTTAAAAAATACTTAAATTAATTGTTTAGTTTTTAAAAAGATAAAATTTATGTGCAGTTTTTTATATTTTTGTTATCAAGTTTTTCACAAAAAATAAAATATATGTAAAAATTACTTAAAAGCCTAATGTTAAGTTTTAAATATATATATATATATAATTATTTTTTAAAACCATACAATTTTTGTGTTCTAATTGCACAGCCATGCAATTTTCATGTTTTGATTGGAGAATTGATAGTAATTGTACAATGAACTGTAACTAAATTTTTTTCTCTCTGAAAATTTAACTCCGCATGATTTAGTTTATTAATATTATGAATTTGTTAAACAAGATTATTAAGTTGTTCTCTAAAAGGATAATTAAATATATAATTTAGTTTAACAAAAAAATAATTTATATTGAGTTTATTCATAAAAATTAACTTCTCTTTTAATGATCAATTTATATATTTACTATTTTTTAATTTTTGAACTATTAAAGAGTTTTCATTAAAAAAATTAAATATTAAAGAGCTACAGTTTATAAAAATATTTTTTAACTTACAAAATAATGGCAATGTTTATAAATAACCTAAATTAAAGGTAATATTTGTTTATATATATATATATATATAATGTTTTAAAATATGAAGTTCTATAAAATGTTTTATTGGTTTTCATTTTCATGCAACAAATATTTTTTTCATTAATATTGAGATCTTATTCTGCTTATCATATGTTAAACACAAATTTATCAAATAATTATTCGATTAATCAAAACATTAAATCACACAATTCTGTAAGATTTCATTATTAAATAATTTTTTTGTTGCTGTTGCTTCTGCCAAAAAGCAAAGCTTTTTATAATTTATATAATGGAGTAGGTATGATTCATTGAAGGAATGAACAGACGTAGAAACGATCATGTGCATAATTAACATAATATAGATTTTTACCTACTCCACCACTGCAAAAAAACTGTTTTTTTTTTTAATGTGATATGAGAATGTCACATTTTTATGTTTATTATTAGGTTTAAAAAATAATTTTTTAAAATGTAAAACTTATAAAAATCAAACATTTTTACAAAACACCCATTTTTTATTCCTATGAAAAAAAAATAAAAATGATAAACTCTCATGTGACATAAATATGTTTTCTAAAATAAAGTTATTACTTTACCTCCCTACTTTAGATCCATTATAGTTGTGTTGATATTATTGAATGTGAGGCTGTTAAATACAACAGGATAATATTTACAAATTTTAATTTAAATATGATAAAATTAATAGTTAGAATAAATATAAATGAGATTTTTTTAAGCTTTTGAATTATTTGAGATTTTATCCAAAATATTGCTTTTTGTATTTTTTTTTGGTATTTTAGATTTTACACCTTAATGAGTTGGAAATTACTTGAACAATCAAATTAGAGGATGAAATTGCTTAAAATGATTGGGTTAGACTTGCAAACAATGAAGTTAATTAAGGGAAAGGATATCTTGTTTATACTTTCGATACTTAAATTAGTGATAAGTATAATGCAGAGAGAAGTAATTGTTTGAGTGCTTTTCAATTGTGGTTGAGTGTGGTGTTATGCCATTAAACATTTGTACATGTTCAGTTTTCACGTTACTTGACAAATGGGCAATTACCAATTGAGGAATTTTATCAGGACATTTGAAATATTTGTATGGTTTAATTATTGGGTTTGGATGAGATGGATTTGATATTAAATGAAAGTAGAGGACATAATCAAACTTAGTAGAATATAATTTATCACACCTCATACTCTTAAATAAGTAATGACATCTCAAATGCTTAATGTATCCTAAATTTCAAGGTCAAAATAGACATTTACTGTAGCATCTTTAATTTCAACTCCAAGTAATTATATGTAAAAAAACTCCTATTCGTTTCTTGATTAAGTTAATCAAAATAGTACCATCAATTACATAGGTAAGCTAGTCAAGAGTCATCATAATTTAACTAATAATGTGGAGTTTGATTATTTGAGAATGCAATTATGTTAAAGCTTGGTAGGGATAGATTTGTCGTCTATTGTAGCTTTACCTGACTCGAATCTAAATAAGTTATTGCTTCTAGAGCTGTCAAAATATATCAGACCATGCTGATGGGCCAAACGAGGTAGTCTGCCAGCCTATCCCTTCTTTTTTTTTTTGTTCTTTCAATTTTTTTTTACTTTTCCTTGAAACAAAAAATAATAAATAATAGTTTATTTACTTGAAAAAAATAGAGAAAGAGATGGATTTGAAGATTTGGAGCTCAGAAAAGAACAAAAAATGGAATTATTTTTTCTGTTTTCTTTAGTGTTATCTTTTTCTCATTAATCAAGATCAAATGATTATATAAATTTGATATAGAATTATTTTCAAATGATGTCTTTTACTCTTTCTTTATATTATTATACTTAACATATATTATTAATACACACACACACACACATATATATATTTATATATAAAGGGTGTAAGAAAAAAGAATTTACCTAAACGTTTGAATCATGATCCAAAAAATCGACTTACCTCTTGTCATTGTATTCGTTTTATGGTAGAGTAAAATTTCTCTCACTTGACTCTACTTTAGATGGTGTATGTATATTTTGATTACAGAGCAAAGAGATTACCTCCAAGATTTATATATAGTTTTTAACTATCATGAACGTTTATTATACTTTCGCAACTAAAAGACATTATCATCTCATGTTAAAATTGTCATCAATGACCATTGATGCCATAACCGAAACCGTTACATCACTTAATACAACGTAAATATTACTGTCACGTCCCAAAATCTGAGCACGTGACCGGCACGGAAAGTGAATTTTATTTCACCTCCATAAGCCTATCTTTCTCTTAAAAATCATACAATTCTTTTTCATGCAACCAAACCGAGTTTTCTATACATACTACAATTATTCACATTACATCACTGAATGAACCTACCCGATTACAGAGATTTCTAGATTTATACAACTTAGAATAATACTTCTGAACAAATGAAAAGATAATCATGGACTAAGGATCAATAATTCCTTGTTCCGATATTTACCTTCAGCTGTCAACTCTGAAAAAAAATATCAATAAGAGGAGTATGAGCAAACCACGTGCCCAGTGAGTAGATAACACAACACTATGACAAAAAAATATCATGCATCATAATGATAACATGCAGCAATCATACGTAAATCGATCATCATATGATATAATATTATTCATAATACTTCACAACAATATCCAAGTAAATCAAATACATTTCAACATAATTCAAAATTCACAACAGCAATCGGTGAAATCAATTTCACACACATTTTCCGTACCAACCGGGTCATCTAGAATACCTCTGGATCGTTGCCCGCGGCCCCCGCCGCATCCACCCTTATCGCTCCGTTTATAATCTTCACCCTTATAACTTCACATAAATTTCTCCATGGGGTGCACCACCATGTCTTTCCTTTCCAGTCAAACACAATCACAATCACATATAAAAACATCCTCAATCATAATCTTGAGCCACATACACAACTCAATCAATTACAATTCAAACCACAACATAATCAATGTGGTTCCAGCAACATAGCATGTATACAACATAACCCATAATATAGAACAATTATTCAACTCAGTTCACATGCCATTCACAATCCATCATATAACCTCCATTCATGGGAAAAATAAGAAAATATAATTATATACATTACTAGACACGTTCCACAATTGTTTATGTCTCATCGTTCCACATCATCCTCTTCAAACTTAGATATACAACATATTTCCACTATGATGCAAAAAGTCAATAACAGATATTTAATCATAGTAAGTATTAACCCACTCACCTGGATTTCACGCTCTCGGCACTCCTACTTTGCACTTTGACCATTCCTATTGTAACCAGACAAAAATCATCAGGGTTACGAAATAGAAAAATTTTCTACCACTACTCTCGACCTTTACTCACATCTTAAGTCATAACTCCTAACCGGTAATGAATATCTAAATAAAACTTATACCATTGGAAACTAGACTCAAAGAGCTTTCCAATGATATAAAGTTTGCCCAAAACGGAGTCCGGATGAAGAAGTTATGACTGATCAAAATAAGCTAAGTTTTTCAGTACATCTGGCGCCTGGGCGCCACACCTGGCGCCTGGACGTCACGATCGCGACCTTTCGCGATTTCCCTCGGATTTGGCTCAGATCTGGCCAAATTTCTACCGTTTTCTATGATTTCTTCCATAGGATCTCACCCTTAATGTCTAAGGAGCATTTAGACACCAAAAACACCAATTTTAATCGAGAAACGAAGCCGGAATCTCGATTTTTACCCCAAACTTTCCTAAAATTAGAAAACAGGGAAAAGCTTGAGAAATAGAAAGTTATACCTCGATTCCTTGCTTTCCCTACATTACTTGGGTCCTAGAGGCTCGCCCCGTAGCCCGAGATCCACCCTTTAAAGCCCGGTTATGGAGTTGGAGTGTAGAGAGAGAAAGAGAGGAAAGAAGGTGAAGAGAGAGAGAGGAAAGGAGAAAAATGAAGAAAAAATAGGTGAGGCCACCTATTTACTCGCCCGAAGTGAAATTATCACTTGCTCTGCAATTGACCCTCAGTCAAGACTAGCAAAAGCAAATTCATAAAATCTCACCTCAGGTGTTTCTAAATCCTAGGTGCCCTACAGATTTCCTTATTTCACTTTAGTCCTTCTCAATATCTCAAACTCCACTTTAATCCCAAATCCATCATCCTTTCGGTACCGGACTCATAATTCATTCCCATAAGCTCTATTCTCCTTCTCGGGTTCCTACTTGGTCATTTCTCAAAAGTCCTCTATACTTTCTTTTCTTTTCACTTTAGTCCTTGAGAATTTGTAAAAATTTCCTAAATTAAAAATTAAAATTTCTATTCCCACATTTTCTTCACTAATTCAAAAAGCAAATTTTTTACGTAATTAAATTTTTCACTAAACTTCAAATTAGACTTTAAATATTCATATAAATTCTTGGGATATTACAATTACACATACTTAATGCAACGTAACCGTTACACACTTTATGCGACATAACCATTATGCACCATTTAATGCAATTAAATGACAATAACTATTGCACCACTTTATTGTAATTAATTATATTACGTTCTCCCACTTAGTGCAAAAGTTAACTAACAACTATTGAGTAACAAAATACATGAATCATAGTGATAGTTCCTCTAAATGTGAGTATTATCAACTATGTATTACAATGCGTTTTGCTTCCCATGTTCTAAACATGGTAATGATACTTAATGAATAAACCCCACGTTTATTCTAGGTCCAAAATAAAGTAAGTTTTATAGAATAAATTAATGTGCACACAAAAATGAGAAATAAATTGAATGTATATACACAATTACATAGAGGAAAACAATTTCCATTATGTCTACATGACCATTGAATTTCATTGGTGGCATGCCCTTAGTCAAAGGATTGAAAATAATCCACTCAGTGCTAATATGCTCAATGACTAAATTCTTTTCATTAACATGTTCTCTAATGGCTAAGTACTTAATGTTGATGTGCTTACTTTGACTTCCACTCTTATTAGTCTTAGCCAAGAACACTGCAGCTGAGTTCTCACAGAAAATCCTTAATGGCCACGAAATGGAATCCACAACTCTAAGCCCATAAATCATACTCTTAAGTCATACACCTTGTGAAGTAGCCTTAAAACAGGAGACGGACTTGACTTCCATAGTAGAAGTAGAAGTCAAAGTTTGCTTGACATTTCTCTATGACACAGCTCTACCGGCCATAATGAAAATGTACACAGATGTTGATTTACAAGAATCAACATTGCCGACAAAGTTTGCATCAGAATAGCCAACCATGTAACTTTTAGTTCTTTCTACACACACACACACATGTAAAGGGTGTGAGAAAAAAGAATTCACCTAAAGATGTTTCTAAGCATTCAAAACATGATCCGAAGCTGATTTATCTTTATCCATTGTATTTGTTTCATGGTATAGCAAAGTTTCTCTCACTTGACTCTTTACTTTAGATAGTGTATGTATATTCTGATTAGAGAACAAAGAGAAGACCTCCAAAACTTATATATAGTATTCTTATTACACTTTCGTAACCGAAAGCCATTAACACCTCATGTTAAATGGTCATCAATGGTTATTTATGTCATAACCGAAACTGTTATATCACTTAATGCAACGTAATTGTTACACCTAGTTAATGCAATATAATTGTTACTCCTACTTAATGCAACATAACTGTTATAAATACTTAATATAACTTAACTCTTACACACCTAATGTGACGAAACCCCAGACCTGAAACCCGAAAAATCGACTTATCTTTAGCCATTGTATTTGTTTCACGGTAGAGCAAAGTTTCTCTCACTTGGCTCTCTACTTTAGATGATGTATGTATATTTTGATTAGAGAGCATAGAGAGGACCTCCAAAACTTATATATAGTGTTCTTATTACACTTTCGTAACTGAAAGCCATTAACACCTCATGTTAAATGGTCATCAATAGTCATTGATGTCATAACCGAAATTGTTATATCACTTAATGCAATGTAACTGTTACACCTACTTAATGCAATGTAACTATTACATATGTTTAATACAACATAACTGATATAACTACTTAATGTAACGTAACCCTCACACTCTTAATGTGACGTAACCATCATGCACCACTTAATGCAATTAAATGGCCATAACCATTGCACTATTTGACTGTAATTAAATATTACAAAGGGTTCTTGGGTTCAACCCACATGTTAGATGAGTCTAAACAAACTTCCTCTTAGCTAGCCCGACTAGCCTCTTAAGTTGGCTAAACATGCCAAACTCATCTGGTTGTGCTTGTTTTACCAATTATCATTGTTCAGAGAATTAGACTGAATCGGACGGTTCAATCGGACAAACTAGTGTACCAGTCAAGTATTCGGTCCGATCTAGACCAGTGAACCAACGACTGTTAAACTAATAAAAAATTAGTCGAATTGATAAAACCAGCCGATTCAATTGGTTTAACCAGTTCTTTTTTTTTTTTGAATTTTTATTGAATATTATTATGTATTTTTAAAAAATTTTCAAAAAATTAAGCTATTAGGAGAAGATCTATGATTGGCATATATATGTATATATATATTTTTTATAATATGCCTGAAATATTTTAATATATATATATATATATTAATATTTTAATATATGTAATATATACATTAATTATGTATTTTAATATTTCAATATATTTCAAGTACCACTGATTTAACTACAATTTGACTATTAACCTTTAAATTGATATTTCGACAGTTTTAATGACTGATCCAATTTTTTAAACTTTGCCAGTTATAACTGCTTGTGTGGTGTCTTAATATTAGATATTTAGATTGTGCAAACCAAAAAAGTTAATCAAAATGATAAGAGAATATTGTAAGATAGTTATATTTATGTAACTATGACGTTTCCTTAATTAAAGTCGTATATATATTTTACAAATTTCACAGCCCACATGTTAGCTAGCTACTTGGAACTTCTCACGCGTTGTCAACTAGTCCACGTATGACAGTTAGGCAGTTCACGTTGAAATTTGAGATTATTATTATTATTATTATTATTATTATTATTATTATTATTATTATTATTATTATTATTATTATTATTATCAGGCAATAACATTTTTTTTTCATTGTTGTAGGTTTTAATTTTGTTCTGTGTGCTTATTTTGCAACAATTTCGTTTCATTTATTTATAAAATGCGTTAATTTTGTCTTAATCATTAATATTATTTAAATTATTAACAATAAATGTTGACAAGTCTACTCACCTAAACAATGACTCATAAAATGTTGCCAGCATATAATTTTAGATTTTAATATTGTCTCTTATATTTTAGATAAATTTCAATTTATCCTTTAAATTTGAGGTGAGTTTCAATTGACTTTTTTTTTTTTACATTTTAGGTCAGTTTGTATTTTAATATGTTTAATCTATTTAGATTCACTTAAAAAGAAATTCGTTAAAATTTATTTAACACAATAATGTTTTATCTTTATATTTAATTACTTTTTATGTTTATTATATTAGAGGCATAAGCAACTTATCCACCATGAATTTTATTGTCTCATATATATTTCAATTTTAAATAATTCCTATTTCAAATTCGACTCCTAATTAGTCACTCTGTAGTCACTTGCAACTCGTTATATTTATTTATTCATCATAATGTTTTAATTCTAGTGTATATAACTATATATAAGGCACCCTCTCACGCCTAAGTAGTAAGTATCATTGAGTCTTCAATATGACTCTGTTTTAGGCATGACTAGTATAAACGCATTCATAAATAAAAGGGAATTTAATTTAGGAAAAATGGAACGACAGGGCAAAAGAAAAAGAAATTAAAAATTAAATGCTTTTATTTAAATATATTTGAACTGACAAGAGTGTGTGAGGAGAAAATAAGAGATATGTTATTTTATTCCTGTCATGTTTGTCTGTTTATTATTCATTATATTAGATTCTTTTATATAACATTATACATATATATAACTACTAACAATTCAATTATGATTTTTTTGAGTGATCAACATCTAAAAATTTATCACAAAACCAAATTTTTTTCTCAATGTCAGTTTTTTTCAAACCTTGTTAGAAAATAAATGTTGAATTATTTAGACTAACAAAAGTTAATAATTTATCAAGTTTGTAGTTTAAGTGGTATATGACTAAGTATTGTAGGTATGTGGATCTTCTGCTGGGCCAAACAGAGCCGTCTGATTGATATTAGCAGGTGGAATCTATGTGAGATTTACTTGATTGGACGATTCTGTTTGGCCAAGCAGAGGAGCTGAACTCGTATTGTAAGATTCTCTCATGTGAGATCTCATGTAAGATTCCCTCATGATCACTTTTATAATGCTAACCTTGGTGATAACCCTTTGTTCACCTGGAGAAGCCTGGTTGAGGGACAAAACGCTCTAAAACATGGTCTTACTAAGTGTGTTGGTGATGGTACAAACATATCTACTTGGAATTATCCTTGGACCCCAGACTTTGTAATCCTTTTCTGTATAATCTCTTTCTTGATATTACTTCTTTTAACAAGGTATGTGATTTAATGGTGCAGGGTAAAAAAGAATGGAATAATACTTTAATTGAACAAGTTTGTATTCTTGATGATGTGAATCTTATTTTAAATATTCCTTGGTGTGAAAATAACGCTTGTGACTCTTAGTCTTGGATGTATTATGAAAAAAGGTGTGTTTTCAGTTAAGAACTGTTACCATGTACTTCATAATTTGAGGTTTCGTGATAGTTCAAATAGTCATGATGATGTGACTCCTTTTTGGAATAAATTGTGGAATATTAGTGTGCCTAACAAGTTCAAATATTTTGAATGGAGATTATGTAAAAATATTCTTCCCACTGTTGATCATCTCCAAAAGAAAGGTCTTGCTTTACAAAACAGATTTTTTTTTTGTAATAATCATTATGAGACTTGTAGGCATATTTTCTTAGAATGTGAAAAGGTTGGGAGGGTATGGAATGATGCCTCTATTCCAAGACTAGATGTGGGTCTTAATGCAGGTGTGGATAAATGGCTTGAGAAAGGAAATTACATCTGGTCTGAGAAGGAGTTTGGTATGGTGCTGTGCGTTCTCTATAGAATTTGGGAGGCTCGATGTGATTAGAATGGAGAAGAATCAACAAGTGCTAGATCAAGTTTGGAAAAGAGTTGTGGAGGTCTAGGAAAGTTATGAAGAGGCTAACAAGAGAGAGGCCCAATCTACTAACAAGCCAAGGGAGAACAAGTGGACAGTCCCTCCACAACAAATGTTTAAAGTAAATGTTGATGTTGCGCCTTGTGAATTATAAGGGGTAATAGCTGCCATTATAAGAATTTCAAGGGCTTAGTGGTAGCAACAGGGGTGAATAAAGTTTCCTACATTTCCAGTCCCTTGATCCTTGAAATGAAAGCTATGATGGATGGACTCAAATTGGCCAAAAGTTGTAACATTCAAAAGATCCATATTGAAATTTCAAAAAATTATCTCCTTGTACTATGAGGCGGTTACCGAGAGAAAGTGCACTTCCTCTTATTCTTCACCCAGATTTGAGATTGTCATTATCTTTAGTCTTCTCAGTAGTGGCAGCTAGGAGGAGGCTAGCCACTACTCATCTTCATCCTCCATTAGTCCCCCTTCCCAGAGTAGATCTCTCGAATAGTGATTTTCTATCATTCTCTCTGAATAATCTCTCTCTCATGTGGTGGTTTCTTATCCCCTTTGTATTTTTTTTCCTTTCGAGTATATTGTTTGACTTTCAATCTTTTAAGAAAGCTTTGGGGCTAAGAGTAATTTTGGAGAGAACAAAATTTGTTATTAGTTAAAACGTGCAAACCCTTATTAATATAATTCGAGGAATGATAGATGAACTACTTCAGATATTTTAGTGGTATATATTGTTTTACCTCATTTGATTAGTAAGTCGATGTATGTTTTTTTTTTCTTTAGATCTCTTGATAAGTTTCAGAATTTCTTTGAGGGTTTTTCCTTTTTTTGTTTTTTGTCTCAGTTTTTCTTTTGAAACCTCTGTCGCATTTGGCCAATGCAGTTTATTGATTTTTTCATAATATAATCCGTCTTGGGCCTTTTGGCCAATATCAAAAAAAAAAATCAAATTGAAGGAGATGCAAAAATCATTGTGGAAGCTGTTAGAAAGGATAACCTTGGCCCTTCATACCTTTAGATGTTGATCAAGGACATTAGATGCTTGTCAAGATAGTTCTTTAGGTGCTCATTTTAGTTCAATGTTGTAGAATTGTCATATTTATTATTTTTTATTAGTCTTTGAGTGGATTGTTTTTTTTCACCTTTAGTGCTTGATTAATTTGTAAGAGGATTTTCCTCATAAATTTGAGTATTTTTCCCCCTTAGTTTGCTCCTTGTTTTTCTTCCTTACATGACTCTTTTATTTGCGTCAGCTAAGCTTATATAAATCCTAGCTTCTCCTTGTATCAGTGAGATTTTTAGTATGAATAAAATTCTACCTGGAAATTCTACATGGTATCAAAGTGCCCCTCTCTTCCTCTAAATCAACAAATTTTCATTCACACTATTCTCCCTCTTCGCACAGTTCTGTTTCTGACTCATGGTCATTGAAGTTAGCATTAGAACCTCGTCGCTGTCATATCCCCACTGACCGGAGCATCCCCGGCTATTACCTGCACCGTCACGCACCACAGTAATCTCTATTGCATCTTCTACGCATTGGCACGTGAGAGCGCATGGCTCGTCGCTAGTCACCAACTTCGACAGACTTGGTCGCCGACCACGTAGAGAACAACCCTGTCCTTTTTTTCATCATTGGGACATCTATTCGTGGTGTTGTTTTTCTCATCTTCTTCTTGCTTGTGCGTGCATTGTCATCGTCTCTACTATCCTTTATTTCTCTATTTTGGTTATTCTGTTCATTGTTTGTTGCAGCTCATTTCAAATATGGTGAAGTATGGTATGGCTTCTGATGTCTCTCACTCCCAAAATTCCACTGTCTCAAATCCTAGTGGAATATTAGATAGCAACCAAACTATCATCATTGGACACAAACTCAATGGAAACAATTATCTTCATTGGTCCTAATCAGTGATAATGTTCATATGTGGCAAAGGTAAAGATGACTACCTATTAGAAACTGTTGCTCCTCCAAAGGCAGATGATCCCAAATACAGAACCTGGAAGATGGAAAATAGTATGGTAATGTCATGGTTGATCAACTCCATGACTAATGAAATTGAAGAGAACTTTCTTCTCTATACGACGGTGAAGGATATATCGGAAGCAACCCGATAAATGTTCTCAAATCGAGAGAACACATCATAGTTGTTCGAAGTTGAAGCTGTCTTGCATGACCTGTGACAAGATGAGTCAACTGTAACTCAATATTTCAATTCTCTCACTCGTTACTGGTAGCAGGTGAACATGCTTAAAGAGCACACATGGAAGTGTCCTGAAGATGGACTCAGTTATAAACAAATCATTGAAAAGAAGATAGTATACAAATTCCTCTTTAGGCTCAATAAATACCTCGATGAAGTTTGTGGGAGAATTCAAGGGATGAGACCACAACTCAACCTTTGAGAGATATTTTTTGAGGTATGGAGAGAATAAAGTAGAAAGAAAGTTATGTTGGGAGCCCCTACCATCACATCCTAGACGAAAAATTTTGCCTTGGTAGGTCAAGGACCTCAAAATTGAAGCAACGAGAATAGACGTCCATACTGTGACCATTGTTGCAAGCTTGATCACACTAAGGACACATGCTGGAAAGTCCATGGAAAAACCTAAAAATTGGAAGCCCACACGCGCACAGAATAGAGGCAATGATGCAATCAAAAAGGAGAAGTCAACTCAACAACCTTTTCAGTAAAGAACAATAGGAAGCTTTGAAACAATTAATTAAACATTCACACACTAATGATTCCACTATTGGCGTAACTACTTTGGCATAGAAAGATATTGGATTCGGGGAAGATGATTGGCAATGCTAAAGTACTCTAGGGGTTCTCAAGGGTTCACTCTTACTCTCTCTCACAGTTGTGTGTCTAGAATCATCTTTAAAAGGTTCTTACTCCTCCACAACTTCAGTAATGGCCCAATCTCCCCAAAATTCACCTGGTGTTTCAACTCTCCACAACAACTTTCACCTTGGCTCATCGTCTCCGGTATTTCTTTGTTGATCAAAGCATCTTCGACCATCTCTCTCAATTGTGCCTCTATAATCACTTGGTGTTTCAACTATCTACAGCTTTAATTATATCCCATTCTTCTGAAATTCATCTCAACAAAAATCAACTTTATCTATTATATTTTAGTAGTCTTTGAGTGGATTTTTTTTATTTCACTTTTAATGCTTGATTGATTTGTAAAATGATTTTCTTCCTAAATTTGAGGATTACACCCCTTAGTTTGCTCCTAGTTTTTCTTCCTTAGATTACTCATTTATTTGCGTTGGCTAGGCTTATATAAATCAATGACATTTTTAGTAATGAATAAAATTCTACATGAAAATTCTACAAATTTTATATGAGATCTATTATAATATATTCTTTTTGATATTTGATAATCTAACGAGTAATGATACATTTCATTTTATTAATATATTTTCTATTCATTTAAGAATTTATAATAAGAAGTCACAAGTAATTTATTTTATTTTTTAAACGAGCACATAATATTTGAGTTAATTGATGATATTTTAGTCCAAATAAATATGTGATATAAGTTACTAAATTTAAAAAAATAGATTGTAATGAATCTTTTTAATATGAAATATAAATTAGATGAAAGTGTAATAATTTTATAATTATAAAAAATATATATATTTTAAAAATAAAAAAGATGATCGATTGTGTAATTTTAAAAATTTATTAGAAATGAAAAATAATTTAGTCTAAATTTTATGGTCAGAGATAAATTTTAATGAAGTTCTCATATTTAAAAAATCTAATGCAGCAATCAATCAAAATCACCAAATAATAATAATAATATTTCGTTTCCCCGCTGAGCATTATTCGCTGGGCTCCAGAGCTGTGTATATTTTGTCTCTGTCTTTGTAGGCTTCAAAACTTGGACCATTATTTTTTAAATTAATAGTAAAAAAAATTAAAATTTATAAAAGAGACAAAAAAAGTCCAAAAAATCAGGTGAAATTTAAACCATTAATTTTAAAAATAATGGTTCGGATGAAATAGAATCTTTTTGTATTGGACAGGATTCTGTGCTTCCCAAAAAATAATTTGTTCTTGCTTCAGTGATAGTGACTTTTAAAATATAAGATTTTAAATATAAATCACACTCATATAAATTTATTTTTGACCAAAATGAAAATTAATTTAATTTAAGTTTACACAACTTAAATTTAAGTATACACTTAAATGGATTTATTGTGATTATTCTAATTGAATGAATCAGTTATTTTTCTTATTCTTTTTTACCAACCCATGGTTATTTAAATCAAGTTGATTAAATCTCCTATATCAAATTACCCATGTTTATGGGTAGAGTATGATGCTTTTTATCTTTGAATTCATATTTTAATGGATATTAAATTTAATATCTTCTATTTTTTGTTTGGACTCAAACTTTATAAGTTTTTAAAATGAACATTTTTTTTCTTTTAAACACAGAACCCATCAACATAGAAATCATTCATATAAATACACAAAAAGTCTATAACTCTTGATATTGTCCTAATACAAAACTGATTTGAAAATTAAAATGGTCTGATCTCAAAGAGTATGTCTCAAATATTATAATCTATAAATTTTACTATTAGCCTATTTTAGTAGGTATTAGTGTATACATATATTGTAATATTTATATATTATAATATAAATATTATACCTGTAATACCCGTTAATTTCAGAATATAATTCGCTTAAGAGTATTTTAGAATTCTACAACGTTACTTTAGTTATTGATTTTGGTCATTTTTAATTTTCATATTTAATTGTTCTCTTTGAATATTATTTATGAAAATTGAGTTAAATGACTGGACTAAATATTTGCACAATGAGGGATATATTCTAAGAATGGTGAAATTCATGGAAAAGTGGTTTCAGAATGGTCAATTAATCCATTTATTGTAAATTGACTGGATGGGTTTGGATGTTGGGTTATGGATACCCATGGGTTATTGAATAACCCATTAGAAATATTTAATATAAAGTTTCAATAGTAACCCTCATTTTTTTTCACTCAGCCGAAGGAAGCAGAAAAGATTTCTCTCTCAGTTCTTCATTTTCTTCTCAAATCCTTTCCTTGATCTTCCGAGTTTCGATTATTTGTTCGGTTCAAAAGCTTTGTAAGGATCAAAGGTAAGCTTTAATCCGATTATTTTCCTTAAATTTCAGTTTATGTAGAAGATCAGAGGAGGTTTTGTTTTGAAGATTTTGATGATAATTCATGAATCTCAGTTGTTTTAGAAGTTATATTTGAGTTATAATCGGTTAAAAGAGTTGAAATTCTGGTTTTGAAACAAGAAGGGAGAGGATGAATTTGTTAGAAATTTCTGCAAAAACTTCTGCAAAAACCGAGTTACTGTAGCAACCAGGGATTTCGAAACAAAATCTGGAAAATTTTCTTCGGTTACTGTAGCAGTACTGTAATGTCGGCAGTCAACGGTACTGTAGCAGTCAACGTTACTGTAGCGAACCGACACTGTAGCGAACCGACACTGTAGCAAACCGTACTGTAGCAACCCGTTACTGTAGCAGTCAGAAAATTTTACGTATTTTCGTGATTTTGTTTCCTTTCTTATGATTCCTTGTAATATATTTTACTAGGAAATTTTCCTACACAAATTCTAGTGTGGAACAAGGTAAACTTGGACAAACATCAAGGTGAGTGAATAACCTTGCTCAGCTAATTTGATATTACTAGTCAAAGTACAATATAAGTCCCATTTACAATATTATTTGGATAATAAGCAATTAATTTTTCATATGGGAGTATATGATGATCAGTAGAAATAAGAGTATGAAGAAACTATTTATTTCATGACAATTGTACTATGTGATGAATTCTCACTATTTTATTAATGAGTAAAGATCTACGGGATCTAATACACGAGTGTGAAAGGGTTAAAGTCTCATACTACTCGGTGTATATCTAAGAAATCTTATACACGAGTGTGAAAGGGTTAAAGTCCCATACTACTCAGTGCATATCTGTGAAATCTATACACGAGTTGAAAGGGTTAAAGTCCCATACTACTCGGTGTATACCGATGAGATCTTATACACGAGTTGGAAAGGGTTAAAGTCCCATACTACTCGGTGTATATCTATGAAATCTTATTCATGAGTTTGAAAGGGTTAGAGTCCCATACTACTCGATGTATAAGACAATTAATTATATGAGTAAATGTGGTATTTGTACTTTTGATATTTTATATAGTACAGTTATTTACTTACTGAGTTTTTAAATAAACTCACACTCCCTATGATTATTTTTCAGATACAGAAAACAAAGAACAAGAGTATCCGTTTGAAGAATAGAAGCCCCTTGAAATTATCCTCTATTTCTGTCTGGTGGGATACCAGTACTTATTAATGTGGATACTAGGAACGCTCTGTACTTACTATAGGTCTCCTAGGCTTGCGATGAGATAGAAATATCAGACTATGTATGTCTATATTTGCTTATCAGATGAATATAATTCTGTAGTGTGGAATGAATGATTAAGGTTGAATGTAAAACCTTACAGAATATATGAATATAACGTATGTTTGAGAATTATATCAAATGAGTAGTATTTTTTCACATGCTCAATTTTTGGGATGTGACAATACCAAACAATTAGGGTTAAGAGAAATTTGTACCTAATGGTTTGATTTAGTTTAAATTTATCTCATTTGTTTATAACGTTTATTTCGAGTTTTAATTTTATCCTTAATGTTGTTTTTTATGCTAATTTCATCTCACATGTCTTTTTTTTTTTTTTGATTTTATCATTAAGGCAAACACCATTGACATAATTGATAAAAATATTAAAGTGAACATCTTCATGTTACCCCTTCCACTACTAACATATTATTTTAATTGATTTTAGTTTTAATTTTATATTAAATATTTGGCTAAACTTCAATTTCACTACAAATGATATTTTTATTTATTTATTTCACTCGTCTGAAATTAACAATTAAATATTTAATATCTCATATAAAAAAAATTTACATGATATTAAGAAGAGTTCAAATATCATTTAAAAGAACTCACATTACCATTTTTCATCAAATTTATTAATAATGTTAACTCTAACGACAAAAGTGAAAAAAAAATATGTAAGATGAAATTGGTATAAATAAAATTAAGGGATAAAATTAAAATTTAAGATAAATATTAAGATCTTAAAAAGATTTTTGTCGAAAAAAAAATTCTAGAGGAAATCAGGAAACCCATGTTGCTAAATACACGGTCAGCCCATTCTGTTTCTGTAAAACGCATGTGTCCAATTGCCGATCCTTTACAGTTGCCACGCCGTGAAAATGAGTGCTCTCTGTCCCCTTTCTTCAAAATTCAAATAGAAACAATGTCCTTTCAAAAAATAAAAAACAAAAATAGAAACCGTGTCAAATCTACTCACCCAATGAGATTAAACAATTCATTCTTTCAGGGAATGATTGATTGAAGTCAAAAGTTTGATCTTTTGCAATATTTTTTGTGTCGAAGCCACAAAGATTGAACATTGAGGAACAGTAGCACATGCCGCCGCCGCTCAGGTCCTACGTGCTCACTGAATCGCCCATTCCGAAGTAAATTTTCAAAGCTCTCATCATCAAGTTGATGAGAAAATGCATGGCGTTTGATCGCTACTACTCGTCTTATCTTTTCACAATCACTAGGACTGTGCATTAAACGCCAAAGTTTAAATTAACTCTCTCACATTCTACGACAGCTCTCTCTCTCTCTCTCTACTATTTCAATTTCTATCTTAAAATTGTTTCTGGGGAATCTGGGATTGTTTTTGGGTTTGGTCCCTCTAGTATTTCCCCTGAATCCCCCACCTTGAAAGATTTCTTACATGAATTTTGAATCAAGTAACTAAAAGGCCTAGCAAGCCCAGAAACATTTCACTACGCTTTCTGACTTTTGCTCATAGATTCATGGGTTACTCTCAGTTCTATGTTCTTTTGCTTTTATGGGTTTCTCTGAAAATTTGTTTAGCCTCCTCCCCCATTGAAGATCAGAAAAGAGATAAGATAACCCATTTACCGGGACAGCCAAAAGATGTAGGATTTGCTCAGTACTCTGGTTATGTGACTGTGAATAAGCAAGCTGGGAGGGCATTATTTTACTGGTTGACCGAGTCACCTGCAAGTCTTGAACCCAAGTCCAGGCCGCTTGTTTTGTGGCTCAATGGGGGCCCTGGATGCTCGTCTATTGCTTATGGTGCAGCTGAAGAGATTGGCCCTTTTCGCATTAACCCTGATGGCAAGTCACTTTACTTGAATCCTTATGCTTGGAACAAATGTAAGTGTAAATTGCCAACCTTTTCAGTTTCTTGTTTGCTGTCAAATCAACTTTTATGAAATTCTAAATCATATAGCGCTCCAATTGCAAAAAATCTCCACTTGTCATATTTTCATCAAAGAATATGAAAGCAAATACCTCAAAGAACTTGACTGAAGTTTGTCCAGTGGTTTGTGCCGATTTCATTTTAGTACCTTGTGGTTCGAAGTGTCAAATTTTTAACTGTAGATGCGCATGAGGGCAAAAAAATCTCTAATTTACCCATTTTGAACCCTAATTTTTGAAATTCCATCCTTTCTCGGACACTAGAAGCAAATTAATACCTAAATCTTATTTATTTGATATAAATAAACCTCAACTTGTCTATTTGGAACCTCCAATTTTACAAAATGTCTTCTTTTTTTCACATTGAAGTAAATTAGCACCTAAATCTTATTTATTTGATATAAATAACTCTCAATTCATCTATTTTAAACTCTAACTTCACAAATTTCTTTCATTTTTTAACACTGAAGCAAATTAACACCTAAAGCTTATTTATTTGATGTAAATAGCCTTCGATTTGTCTACTTTGAATGCTATTTTTACAAATTTCCTCCTCCCATGGACACTTGAAACAAAGTGAAATGGGCCCAAACAATAGGATCCCAATCTGTAATTAACCTTTTTTTTTTTTCCCTCCTGCAACATATGTTTAATGCTTATTTATTTTGACATTGCAGTGGCCAATATACTTTTCCTTGAGTCTCCTGCCGGTGTTGGTTTTTCATATTCCAACAGCACATCGGATCTGTACACAGCGGGTGACCAGAGGACAGGTAGTGTAGTTGTAACATTTGTAAGAGTAGCACCTTCTCATGGAGGATGAATGGTTCATTTGAGTTTTGTCTGTTTCAGTCAGTGTCAAGTTTTTTGAGATTGTGATCTGGGCCTTCTAACTTTGCAGCTGAAGATGCTTATGCATTTCTTGTTAATTGGTTTGAAAGATTTCCTCAGTATAAGCATAGAGATTTTTACATTGCTGGAGAAAGTTACGCAGGTCCTTCTTCAATTCATGCACCAGCTTTTTTCTTAAGGATTTTGTTTCCAGGATTTTTTATTGAATGCTTTGGGAGGTGAATGTGATAAATTATCCAATTCTTTAAAATAAATTTTCAGGTCACTATGTTCCTCAATTGGCTCAAATTGTTTACCAGAAAAATAAGGGAGTCCAGAATCCGGTTATAAACTTCAAGGGATTTATGGTGAGATTATAATATTAAGGCAAAAGTATCATTTTCGTCTTTAAACTTTGATACAAGTTTCAATTTTGTCCCAAAACTTTATTTTGTGTCCACTGTATCCAGCATCTTTCCAATTAGTTTCAATTTTATGTCTAATACCCCAACACCATCTACATTGTTAATGGCAAGTGCTAATGTAGCTACATCCATTGCACATGTCAGCACCAACTCGTCTAAGGTTCAACTAGGCATGTCGATCTCATATATACACTTGAAATGATAACATTGCCTCCCAAGTGAAGGGTTGAAATGAAGAAAAGAGGGGCAATTGTCTCATTTCAAGTATATTTTTGATGTGTACGTGCTTAGTTAGATGAGTTTGGTGTTGACGTGTGCAATAGAGGTGCCTGCATCAGCATTTGCTGTTAATAATTTAGATGGCATTGAGTTCAGGGACAAAATTGAAATTAATTGAAAATATATGAAATAAAATTGACACAAAATAATTAAAGCTCTGGGATGAAATTGAAACATAGGTCAAAATTTAGGTATGTAACCAGGACTTTTGCTTAAGATTATTGAAAATAACAATTATCCTCTAACCTCTTATCCTCATTTAAAGGCCTTTAGGTTGTTTGATAATCATCTGATGGGTGTAATTTTTCACCAATTTCTACAAGGTTGGAAATGCTGTCACTGATGATTACCATGATTATGTTGGCACATTCGAGTATTGGTGGACCCATGGTTTGATTTCAGATTCCACATATAAGACGCTACAAATTGCCTGTGAGTTTGGCTCCTCTGAGCATCCATCAATACATTGCATGGAGGCTCTAAAAGTTGCATTTTTGGAGCAGGGAAACATTGACCCATATAGCATATATACACGGCCATGTAGTGATACTATATCTCTCAAACGCAGCTTGGGTGGTCGCTATGTAAGCTCTTTCATCAATTCATTATATGTCTAGATGCTAGCCATAGTGCACTGTCGTAGATTTGTAGTTGTAAATCAAAATGGTTTATATTACAAGTGACATCTATTTTTGAACCTGAGTGTAGTCTCTGTCAATGAAACTTCCTCCAGGGCAGCCTTTGGTAGTCAGAAGGTGATAGGGTCTGGAGGGTAATCAACGATGGTGAAACAAAATAGAAAAAGTGCCGAACACAGTAGTAGAACTAATGGAGTGGACAAGCCTCCAGACTGTCTGAGCATTCATGAAAACCCATACAGTCATATATTTCTAGTCTGCATAACAACAAGCACACACTTGCAGCTGAAGATAACTTCTCCTAATACATAAATAAAACTACTTTTTAAGAAGATAAAATAACTACTGGACAGCGAGTCAGCATCGAAACCTAGCAGTGAGGCACTGGATCGTTACACAGCAAAAGAAACTCAGCGCTTCAGTGCTGACCTCTAATGCTGACGTGCTAGCTCAATAACCAGCAATAGAAACTCAGGACTGCATTGAACTCCAGTGCTGAGGCATTGCCTCGATAACCAGCAACAGAAACTCAGCGCCTCAGTGCTGAATTCCAACATTTGAGGCGTTGGGTTGAAGTCAATCGTCTCCAGTCCTCTTTCTGTTCCTATGAAAATAGGTCTTCAAAGGAGGAGTTGGATCAGTAGGTTTCTGACTTTCTGTCAGTGGTGGAACCTTTGAAACTAAAAACTAATGGGGAAGTATGGAAGATTGGATATCTGTTATAATCTTCAGCTTGCAGGATTCTCAAATGTGTGGATAGTCTTTGGAGGACTCCACACTTTATAGTTCCCTCACTGTATTTAGACACTCATCTCAATAAAAAAAAAGAAAGGGAAGAATGAGGGAGCAATATTTTTGGGACAGATATTTCTGAAATTTTCTTCTTTGTGTAGTGCATCTGATTTGTTCTATCCTTTCAACATTCAATCAACAATTTGTTACTTAGAATCAACTTTTTAATGTAAAGGTATAATATAAGGGCATTTACTGGACAGCTGATTTTTTAGAACTTTCAATTCGTTAAAATCAATGTTCAGATGGAGTACTCAGTTTTTCAGTTTGTTTGAATGCTTACCTTTGACTTTCAAACTCAGCCGTGGATGTCTCGAGCTTATGATCCTTGTACTGAGAGGTATTCAGACTTGTATTTCAATCATCCTGAAGTTCAGGACGCACTCCATGCCAATGTGACTGGTATCCCTTATGCATGGAAGACATGCAGGTACATGCAAATTCATAACATCTGAGATGTCCTTATGACATCTATTTTTGTTAGAAATTTGACTTTGGATATTTCTTGTCAGTGACATTGTTGGGAATGACTCCTGGGCGGATTCTCCACTATCAATGCTTCCAATATATCAAGAACTCATGGACGCTGGGCTCAAGATATGGGTGTACAGGTGTGTTTATCTATATTGTTTTATTTTGATACTCCTGTGCTAATAATGGATTTTGCATGTTCCAAAAATTATTAGGACACCTGTTATGAGCTTGGAGGAGATCCTCTCCCAAAAGACTAGCCTGAGGTAGAGCCTCCAAGGTTATAAACCCACCTAGGCACCCCATATTGCCCAATGTGGGACTTGAGTAGGGTCCAAACAAAATCATTCTAGTGTATAGACTACCAAAAATCCCACTAGAAGAATCCCGCAGAGAGCTGGTTTAAGTTTACTGTTCTGGTCAATTTTATCTTGTATTCCATTGAACTTCCCCCAAATTTAGAAAGTAAATGAAAAAGGGGTGAATGGAAATAATTTTAAATATGTTGAGTTTTATGGACCATATGCCTGGTGTCTCTGTCTGCCTATGGACTATGGGCATGCTAAATCACAGTACACAGCTGCATCTTCCTAAAGCTACAATTGACCAGCCTAAGACTATAAAGTCTTCAGAAAAGTTTATGAGTTCTTGGTTGTAGCTCAAGTTCATAAACGTTTTGGGATTGTTTGTTAAACTGATGATAGACTAGTTCATTGCATTCTAACTTCAATATTTATCAATTTAGGATCCTACTAATCTTGCTTGGATATGGGTTATGGGTTATATGTTTTTTCACCTGATCAAGCTTGATTGAGAATCTATAAATGACTTAATGTGTTTGTTCCTTCTGGCTAAAATGAGTGAAATTACACTCATGCTTGATGAATAAATTTGTTTAATACATGCGTAACCCTGCAATAAAATCAGTTAGGCTTGTTATGTTGTGGGTGAATTTTTTGAAGGATTCCAATATGTAATGTTGAATGATAACCATTTTTAAATAACAAGAAACAAGACGCTTCAGGGTTGTGGTGGATTTGATGAATCATCATGATTGTGATTTCAATCTGGATCTTCCATCTATATAATTTGCAGCTATGCTTTCAGTTGTTACTGATTTGCTGTTAACACTTAGCCTCTCTGAATCCTTTGTGGAATTTCTGACCTTATAACAATTGGGGCTTGTTTTGTGACTTAAAATCCATCTTGAATCTTAAATTATATGTTCTCTTTCTCACCTTATCTTATTTTTGACTCCAAGTTGTTAAAGCCTTCTGCTGAGATGAAGTGAAACATCTTTGTTTCTAAATCATCTTTCCTGGTGTCATTAATCATGTATCCCATTCAAAATTCTTGGCTTCATTTTCTTTCTGACATTGTTCTTTTGTAATCTTACTCATTTTGGTCTATAAAGCATATGAGGGTAATCCCATAATACTGAAAAACTGCTCTTGAATGTGAAAAATACATATTATTTGTGTTCTTACTATTCTATATTTGTTATTTGAAGAGTAAATTATTGATTTAGTCCCTATCTCAATTTGGTTCTTAAAAAATCAAACGTCTTAATTTAATCTTAAAAGATTGCATTTGTCTCAATTTGGTCCTTTTAATTACTAAATAACAGCACTTACCATTGTCATATCTCAATTTTTGTTGTCAAAAGTCACTTTGACATACAGAAGGATAAAACTAAGAGAAATGTAATCATTTAGGGACTAAATTGAGATTCTTGAACTTTTAGAGATCAAATTAGTAATTACTCTTGATCAAAACTGAAAGTTGGATTTTTAAAATATATATATATATGTATATATTTAGCTGGATCTTATAAGCTGTTACCTATTTCTTCTGATCATCAATCTGAATTAATCCTTTTCTACAGTGGAGACACAGATTCAGTGGTTCCAATAACTGCCACTCGATATTCTATTGATGCCTTGAACCTTCCTACCATCATCAACTGGTATCCTTGGTACGATAATGGCAAGGTTAGTGATTCTGGAGACAATTTTTGAAAAGAAGAACATATCTATTTGGAAACTTTAAAGAGCTTCATATGATTTTATCTGAAACTTTAAAGTTTGACCTGCCTCTATTCAGATAATCATTTAAAGGGTAAATTACTAAATTGGGTCCCAAAAAATTACAATTGTCTTAATTTAGTCTTTAAAGGATTGTATTTGTTTCAATTTGATCATTCTTTTAGTCAAAAATAACTTTTAGTAATGAAAATTTTTAGATTTAGCAATGGTAGGTTTTGTGATTTAATAACAAAAATGATTAAATTGAAATAAATGTAATATTTGAGAGACTAAATTGAGGCACTTGATCTTTTAATAATCAAATTGAGAAAATTTAAATCTTTTATGTAAACCAGCAATTTACTCTAGTTTATCAAAATGTAGAAATATAATTATTATCATAATATTATAGAATAAGAATATGAATGATCAATTTACTCATTTATTTACAAAATAGAACATTACTTAACTCTGTTCTAAAATGCAGAGAATAGAAAACAACTTTTAAAAATGAGTAAATTACTAATCTGGTCTCCAAAATATTATAGTTGTTTTAATTTAGTCTAAAAAAGGTTGCATTTTTTTCAATTTGGTTTTTCTTTTTGTCAAAGTGAATTTTAGCAACAAGTAATGAAAATGATTAAATTGAGACAAATGCAATCTTTCAAGGATTAAATTGAGAAAATTATAATTTTTTATGGACTAAATCAATAATTTACTCTAATTTAAACTATAAAAAATGTAGAAATATAATAATTATCACAATGCTATAATAAAAAGAATATAAATGATTTATGAAGTCAATTTACAAGTTTATTTATGGAATAGACCATTAATAAAAGCTGCTTCCTCCATTTCTCTTTGTTCTAACATACAGAGAATAGAAAACAAATTTTCAAAATGAGTAAATAATTAATTTAATTCTTAAAATATTATAATTGAGAAAAAAGATTAAATGCCTCAATTTAATTTTTTCGGGTCTCATTTTTTGTCAAAGTGACTTTTAAGAACAAAAATTTTGAGATCTAACAATAATAGATTTTGTGATTTAGCAGTGAAAACTATAAGAACCCAATTGAAACAATTTAATCTTTCGAAGACTAAATTAACACACTTGATCTTTTAAGAATTAAATTGAAAAGACTGTAATCTTTCAAGTACTAAACAAGTAATTTATTCTTCAAAAATTGAGAACAAAAACTAGTTGTGCTAAATAACTACATATATATATATATATATATATATGTATATCTACTTAATTTCTAAAATCAGCAATCAAACGTGGCCTTGTTTTATTGTGTTTTGAAATTTCCTTGCTTTGGTGAAGGTTGGTGGGTGGAGCCAAGTTTATAAAGGACTCACATTAGTTACAGTAAGAGGAGCAGGACATGAGGTTCCTCTTCATCGTCCTCGCCAAGCATTCATTCTTTTCAGGTCATTCTTGGAGAACAAGGCCATGCCAACTTGAGATTCATTTCTGTTTTTCTTAAGTTAATGAATAATCAACCAAGTACAAAACAATCAATCCCATTCATATGCATTACACATAAATAAATGACCAAGTTGTTCAAGTGTTAGTTATCAAGTTCTTCGATTGAAACATAACATGTAAAAAAATACCCATATTTCAGAAAACTACACGAGCCTCCATTCATAAGAGGAAAAAATTCCTCATAAGTTTCCTCTTAGCTCTTTGCTTGAAAAATTGTAAGTGTTATCCAAAGTGGTTCTTTTCCTGTTTGGAAATTGTAGAATATAGTTGCATGAAATTTATTCTTCATAAAGTTCAGGTATAGGGTTCTGCAATGCCATATCTTGTATAAACACTCTTCTTATTCAATGAAATTTGAAACCTTTCCTCTAGTTCCTAAATTTTAATGTTCAAGTTATTCTGGTATTCCTCTTATGAAATTTATATGGGAGAGGTAGGATCAGAAGATGAATGGTCTCTTCCTTATGACGGCACATTAGATGTACAATGAATGTGAATAAAGGAATCCTTCTTTTGGGTTAATATATTTAATGGCGTGTTTAGTAGTGCCGATGAAGAGGTTGAGGGAGAGGGAATGGCCGGATTCCCTCGATTGGTATGAACAAGGCAAGGGATTCCAGCTTCTCTCAATGGGTCTTTGGTCTTGTTCTTCTCTTTTCTGGGTTGTTCTTAGTAGTTTTTCTTGTTGTAGTGAGTTTTGTTCTTCCTTTCTGAAATAAAACTCTTGATTCTTATCAATTGGTTCGACCTTACCGATGGAGCTAGTGTTGTGTTGTGAATGCCACCAAAGATGTTTGATAGAGTTGATGCGATGGAAGCACGTATTGAGAGATTGGAGGGAGGAGTATAGAGCATGAAAACAGGATTAGAGAACATGAAGCAAGACATCTTGGTAGAAATTACAAGAGTAATGGGAAGAATGGCAATGGGTAAGTTCCCCAGTCAGGAGGCTGAAGGAGGCCCTTCTGGAAATAGCAACTCAGTACCTAAAGAGACTACACAGCCGCAGGGACTTGAGGGATGGGATGAGTTCATGTTGTCTACTAAGAATGTGGAGTTACCGGATTCTGATGGTTTTGACCTAGTTGCATGGATTACTAGAGCTTAAATGTATTTTGAGGTTCAACGGACGTCGGAGGAGCTCTGGTTACAGCTTGCGAAGCTGAGCATGGTCACTATACACTAGTTCCATTTTGTGGCAAGAATCTATAGATTCAGCGACTCAGAACAATATGAAGGAGGTGATGATATTGCGATTTAGAGTTGGAAGGCCGAACAACCTGTTTGAACAGTTGAAAGACTTGCGGCAAATCAATAATATCGAAGACTACATTATAGCGTTTGAACTCTTCTCATCTTAGTGTGGCCAACAACTAGAAAATCTATTCTTAGGATACTTTTGTTGTTCTTAGCAGTTTTTCTTGCTGTTGTGAGTTATGTTCTTCCTTTCTGAAATAAAACTCTTGGTTCTTATCACCCACTTTGATCGGACGACTCCTACTGGCCCAGCACGTAGCCAAGCCCCTGTCCATTCCTTTCTACGTCCCTTTTTTTTTTTTTTTTTCTTCTTCTTCATGCTTTTCTTATTATTCTCTTTTGTTGTTTTCTCGTGTTTGTCTCTCCTCCCTCCTTCCTCCTTTGTACGTGCTTTGCCATAATGCTTCCTTCCTCGGTGAGCTCTCTTCCCCTTTGTCAAACAGTGCCAGTTTCCTTGCTCAAACGACGGCAATTTGGACAAACTCTCGTTATCTTTCAGATTATTTTACTTGTTACATTATTGCATTCTTTTAAATTAAACGTGCAACAAATACGTTTTTTTTGAACTCTCATTCTCTTTTCATCATAGCCCATTTTCATTCTTTCTTCAAAAATATTTGTTGCATACTCAATGGCTCCTAAGAGAATGAATAGACATGTCATCTACGTACATTTGTTCATGGGTTAGATTGAAACGGGCTCAAGCTCAAGGCTAAGCTCAGTTCAACATGGTCATTTTGTTGGCAACATAACCCATTAATAATTTTCATATTACCTTAATTAATTAAAGAAGTAATCTGTTACATGCCTAAAAAGTTAATTAACGTGAAAAAGAGTTTGCAATTTTTGCAACAAGGATATATGTTTTCTCCAATATTGGATAATGTTTCTATCTCAACAGAGATAAACATAGTTTATCATGGTGGTGATTGGTGCACAGGTGTTTTAATTTCTCAGGTATTCTCCAGATGTTTGAAAAATTAAAATTTTTATATACCGAAACAGGTTTTCTAATTTACAATATTCTTATTTTATGAGGTCTCTGTTGATGCTCACACATAATTTACACACACACACACACACATATATATATATAATGCAATAAAAGATTTTTAATATAAATATTAGAATCTTGGTGCTAACTGCTGGAGCTTAAGAATAGAGTTCTTAAAATGGGTTGAGCCCATTGGATGGCCCAATTCATCTTGCCAAAAATGATGGGTTGGGCTCACATAAAATGTTTTTTTGTTCCCTTTTGCAGAAGGCCATGAAATATTATAAATTAAATTAAATTTCAACGATAATTTGGATAAATAAGTAATCTATAATGAAAAGTTAATTAAATTGAAAAATAGCTGTATCTCTAATTATCTCATTATAGTTTGTAAAACCAGATTGGACTAGCTAAGTCAATCGATTGAATAGAAAATCGAACTTTGGTCTAATATGAACATAACTAGAAACTGGTGGGTTGAAGAATCGATCAAACCTGGTCAAGGACCAAGCCTTGACTGATCGATTTTTGCTTCAAATCGAACGTGTAGACCAATTCAACCAAGCTGGCAACACGTTCGTAAAATGTTGTTAGGATGGATTCAAACCTACAACAGTGAAGAGGCTGCAAAGCTCTTCCACCATCCAACTAATTGTTGTTATCAAATATACTAAAAATTAATATATAATGAAGATTATATTGTTATATACAATATTCAAAATTTATTATATATTATAAAAGAAAAATATATTATTATTTTATATAACTCATTTTAAATTATATAAAAGTTTAAAAATTTTAATAACAAATTTTATAATATAAATTTAATTATTATGTAAAATATACTAAAATTATTAAAATTATTATCTAAAATATTTTAATTCAACCGATTCAACTATTAAACTATAAATCACTTATTTTTTTTAATTCTATGACTAATCTAATTTTTAAAATATTGATATCAATTGACAGACAGATTCCTTTAGAAAGAATTGATGTTAAAAGACAGATACTCTTAAAGTTTCAAAATTTTATTGATTTAACGGGACACTAGTATAATCATTAAATACTATTCAGTTGCGATATATTGGAATATGTTATGTATGATAAAATACTAAAACAGTATGATGTGGGTTCTATATTATGGCATATGTTAGTGGTAACTTATTACTTTAGTATCATATTAATTTTACGTTAGATGTTAGCATTAAAGACAAAGATACTTTTCAAAAGATCGAAATAACATTAATAAAAAAATAGATATTTTTAAATAATCGATATATTAATTTTTTTTGGTGAAATATGGAATTAAATTATAGGAAATTAATCCAGACTACAGACAAAACACTAACAACAATGGACAGACGTAGCGAAAAAAGAAACAACATTACATGAAAAGATAACAACAGAGGACAGTAGCAGTGAAAAGGCACCAACATTACATGAAAGGAAGAAGCCAGAGAGAAGAAAACCGGGAGCTTCATGGTGAAGTGTTGACAGAGTCATGGTTTGCATCAGCTTCAGCAGAAGTGGAATTTCGCATGTCTTCATGGTAAAGGGAAATTAGTTCCAGGGATGGTATGAAAAACAACGAGGGACATTTTATTTTGCCTTCTCATTTTTGCAACGTGGCTCCTCTCTTTAGCTAAGAAGGGTCTGTGGCTGTGTGGCATGCTCACAGCCCTTGGATGGTTGTGGGCCCTATACGAGTATGTGAGGCCTACAACCATCTAAGGACTGTAGGCGCCACAGACCCTCTTTGGTGTATGGTGCCAAGGAAGAGAGCCCAGTCCCCATTTTTGCACCCATATGCAGCTCTGTTTTATTCCTTGTCAATCTTCACAATTTTGTGGTCATGAATTTTAGAAAGAAGATACCTACAGTTAAAAATAAGGGAATCCACGGGGTGAAAGTGGAGGATAAATCTGAAAGGAGATTTAAGGCTTGCAAGGAATCAGTTTCCACAATAATTTTCTAATTGCCATGAGATTCAACAATAATATTCAGACTAATCATAATAACCTATAGCTCAGCTTGAAGAGCAGTACCCAAACCACAAAACTTTGTAAAACCACATATCTAGTTTTCAAAGTCATTTCTAATACAACCACTAGCTCTCAACGTGGAATTAGCCATAGATCCATCAACATTAAGTTTCAACCAAGATAAAGGGAGAGGAATAATCCAACAAGAATTTGGGTGGTTAGAAATTGAAGGAAGGTGAGGAGCTGAATTGCTATAAATATTTGTCCAATATTCAACAGCTTTGTTTAAAGCCGTGCGGGCAATGATGCTTGGGTGAGTTGTTTCATATTGGAATAAAGTTTTATTTCTGTGAAAGCCAAATTGATTTAAGGATAAAGATAAAAATGGTGTTCCAAGGGATGCTATAATTGCTTGGTTTAGAGTTTAAGGAGTTTGACTTGAGCCAAGTTTGGAAATTTTCAAAAGAGGTATTTGATTGAAAATTGAAAAAGGACCAAATTCTTTTAGTTTTGGGGTAGTTTCTGAGAGTGTGTTCCACAGTTTCATCTTCAACGTTGTAGATAGAACAAGTAGGATGGGGGGATATGTTTCTAGTATGAAGGGTTTTCATAGTGGGGAAGGCAAGATGATAGCATTTCAAGAGAAAATTTTTTTTCTCGTTGATTACATGGGGTTTTCCATAACCATTTTACATTAGGAGTTTGATTAGCAATTGGAAAGAAGCTATAGTAGGCCGATTTAGGAGTAAAGGTGCTATTGCTAGTTAAATTCCAAAATATGCCATCATCAAGGGGAATGTTTGGGTTAGGGAGGGCAATGGTTTGAATTTTATCTTTTGGAAGCTGAGGAATTTCAAAGGGGATTGAGCTAAGGTTCCAGACTTGGGAATTATTAGTTTGTAATATTGGATTCTTCATTTAAAAGGAGAGGGCCAATAAGCTGGGAACGAAGAGATGAATTATTTACCCATCAATCATTCTAGAAATTAACATTTTTGTCATTTCTAATAAAAAAGGAAGATTTTTTTGTAAACATGTGATTTCATTTTTAAATACTTTTGTAGGCAAAAAAGGTTGTTCAATATTTAGAAATGTTTTTATATTTACGTTTGAAAAGAATAATCCAAGGTTTATTATTGTTGGTGTTAATTTTTCAATTTAACTTTGTCATGAAAGCTGTATTCTTAAAGCATTTATTTATTTGACTCTTTACTTTTTAACACTCATTGGTTAAAGAGCATTTATTACTGTTAAAAATAGTAAAAAGTATACAACGTTAAATGATTAGTCATCTTCTTAAGGAAAAAATATACTTTATCTCCATAATTTTATTGCATATGCAAAAAATTCTCATAAATTTTAAAATTTGGCAATAAACCCCCATAAATTTTTTAATGTATGCAAGTTACCTCTTTTGTTAAAAAAAAATCTGTTAGTCAATTTAATGGATAATGCTCAGTTAGCAAAAAAATGCCATATAAGCTGCTAACATGGCATAATTTGTTTTCGACTAATATGGTCTCCATAATTATATTATTATCAAAAGTTTCTCAAAATAACTATTTACTATTAATATGGTCTCCAAAATCATATTATTATGAAAAGTGCCCTAAACTAATTTATCTTCTACTAATATGGTCCCCATAATTATATAATTATTAAAAGTTCCCCAAAACAACTATTTACTATCAAATGGTCCCCAAAATCACATTATTATGAAAAGTGCCCCAAACTAATTTGTCTTCTACCAATATGTTTCCCATAATTACATTATTACCAAAAGTTTCTCAAACTAATTTGTCTTCTACCAATATGGTCCCCATGATTAAATAATTACCAAAAGTTTCCCAAAATAACAACACACTATCACTATGGTCCCTAAAATCACATTATTATGAAGTTCCCCAAACTAATTTGTCTTATACCAATATGGTTCCTATAATTATATTATTACTAAAAGTTTCCCAAAACAACAACTTATTATCAATATGGTCCCCAAAATCATGTTAGTATGAGAAGTGTCCCAAACTAATTTGTCTTCTACCAATATGGTCCCCATAATTATATTATTACCAAAAGTTTTCCAAAACAAAAATTTACTATCAATATGGTTTACAAAATCACATAAATACCAAAAGTTCCCCAAAATAACAATTTACTACCAAAATAGTGCATAAAAGTTATATAATTAGCAAAAGTGCCCCAAAATAACAATTTACTACCAAAATGGTGCACATGAGTTACATAAACACCAAAAGTGCCCCTAGACTACAATTTATTGCCAAAATGATGCACAAGATTTACATAATTACCAAAAGTGCCCCAAAGGATCTTTATTGTAATGTGGAGGCAAGATCCGATTAAATGTGTTGAAGGATATTAGGTGTGTACTTAATATACAAATGCCACACTCATCGGTTTTCTGTACGACATTGGGTATCTTTCAACACCTTTAGCAATCCCTTCAAATAAGAAAGCTCCTGGTAGGCCCAAAAAAGTGAGAAAGAAAGCTGTGAATGAACCAAAAAATCCCTTCTTGCTCAGAAAAGATGAGTCTACATTGAAATGCAATAATTGTGGCGTAGTTGGTCACAACGTAAGTGGATGCAAGGGACCAATAAACTGCGCTAGAAATATATACAAGAAGAAGCCGAAGAAGGTGAGCTAAGCCTCGGATACTCCACCCGTGGTTAGTAGTTATGCATATTTTAGTGAATAACTCATAATTGAAATAATTCTAAGTTACTAACATGTTACTATTTGTGTAGGCAAGCCAACCCTGGCTACTCAGAGCACCCAAGGAGATTGTGATGACATCGTATGAGCAAGAAGAGCCATGTGTATCAGTAGTGATTGGAGCACTTTTGGTGTTTATGTAACTTTTGTGCACCATTTTGGTAGTAAATTGTAATTTTGGCGCACTTTTGGTAATTATGTAACTATTGTGCACCATTTTGGTAGTAAATTGTTATTTTGGGGCACTTTTGCTAATTATGTAACTCTTATGCACCATTTTGTAATAAATTGTTATTTTAGGAAAATTTTGGTAATTATGTGATTTTGGGGACCATATTGATAGTAAATTTTTATTTTTAGGAACTTTTGGTAATAATGTAATTATGGGCACCATATTGGTAGAAGACAAATTAGTTTGGGGCACTTTTCATAATAGTATGATTTTGGGGATAGTAAATTGTTGTTTTGGAGAACTTTTGGTAATAATGTAATTATAGGGATAATATTTGTAGAAGACAAATTAGTTTGGGGAACTTTTATAATAATGTGATTTTGGGGACCATATTGATAGTAAATTGTTGTTTTGGATAGCTTTTGATAATAATGTAATTATGGAGACTATATTTGTAGAAGACAAATTAGTTTAGAGCACTTTTCATAATAATGTGATTTTGGGGACCATATTGATAGTAAATAATTATTTTGGAAAACTTTTGGTGATAATGTAATTATGGGAACCATATTGATAGAAGACAATTTATGTCATGTTAGCAGTTTATGTGGCGTTTTTTTTTACTGGGAGTTGATTGTTAGGTTGATTAACAGAAGGGATAACTTACACATATTGAAAAGTTTATAGGGGTTCATTGTCAAGTTTAAAAATTCATGGGAGTTTTCTATAGATAGAATAAAGTTTAGGGAGGTAAAGTGCATTTTTCTGTCTTTCTAAAGTACCCATCATAACTGCCTATTAATTTTTTTAAGAGAAAAATACACTAACCCCATGAAGTTTGTTTTATGTGCATAAAATTTTCATAAAATTTAAAACTAAGCAAAAGACCCTTATAAACTTTCATATTGTGCTTAAAAACCCTACCATCTAGTTGACTGTTAGTCAACTAATGGTAAATACTGACATGAACATTGAAGCGCCACGTCAGCAAATGGTTTATGCGCCATATCAACCTTCTTCCCCTCAATCACTGTATCTAATAAAATTGCAACACGTGGCATATACTTAACTTTAAAAAAATCAAAGCAAGACATGCACAACAAGATTCAGACTTGGGCTTACATAAAAGAGGAAAGAGCTCACCACCATCTAACTACTGATACCCATTCAATATATGTATGCGAAATTTAATATATATTGGAACTTGTGTTATTGTATTCAAAATTCAAAATAATATACACAAATTATTATATCTTATAAAACAATAACAAATCTTATAATAAGAAAATATGCTATTATTTTATATAACTCATTTTAAATTATATAAAAATTTAAAAATTTTAATAACAAATCTTATAATATAAATTTAATTATTATTTATACTTAATAAAAACTAAATTTATATTATAAATAATTATAAAAATATATTATGCATATTAAAATTATTTTTTTAACATAAGATTTGATATTATAATTTTTAGTAATAATTAAATTTTAATATAATTTAAAATGATTTGATATTATAATATAAAATTTTAATATAATTTTTGATATTATAAATGTAATACCCGCAATATTTTTAAGATATAAGTATTCAATAATTACGATAAATTTATTTTGGAGAAAATAAATTTCCTATCAGTTTAAATTTTTGTATACTCGTTTGTGCATATTGTTGAAAATACATATTTCTATTTATAGATTGTATAAACTGTGGGATATAATAAATGTTAGGATATAGAATATATCCCTTGGATAAAATATGGCTTGAGTATTAGAGAAATCTAAAAGAAACTGGGAGAAAAATAATGTTATATATGAGAAAATCCCCTTTAAGGACTAATTTGAAAGGGACAAAAGTGAAAAGAAGCTTAAAGGTTTAAGAGAAATGATAGTTTTCCCTTTAAGTTCCAATAGTAACCAAAATTCAAGCAGCCTCCGCGTGTTGCACAATAACCGTAAATGATTAACGCGTTAGAAATGTCATTTTCATGAATAGTAAATTGAATATTTTATTAGTGCATAGTATCAAATAATACCATTGACTTTTCCTATAAATAGGCTCTTCCATTTCACTTCTAAACTCACACCTTCAACTTCTCTTCTTCTCTCCTTAAGTTTCTCTTGCTCCGACGCTAGGCCTCTGAGATTTTGGGCCTTTTCTTTTCTGCTTAGGTAAGGAAACTATGCCCTTTCTATGTCTTTCAAATTTTAGAAGTTATTTTCTTAAGTATGCTCTGTGGTTGCGACTTTGGCTGATCTTCCACATCAGAAAAACTGTCCTTAGCTGTCTATATATTATTTTGATTCTTTGGTTACCGAAATAAGATGTAAACTGTGAAGAATACATGTCTAGAAAAGTTCTGGCTAAAGAAAGACCTGGTTTTTAATTGTGTCCATTGTGACCCTCCACTCTTTCCTGAGAACTTACCTGGTGTACTCTTTTATAGATTATATTATCTATATATGTATGAATAGTGACCGTACGTATGAATAGTGATCGTACGTGTGAATAGTGATCGTACGTATGAATAGTATTTTGGTACAAAAGAAACCCTGACTTTCTATATCTGATCTCCGTAGTGGAACCTGAAATCCAGCTACGTACTCTTCTTTGTAGCAACTCAGAAAAGTAACTTGGATACGGAATCTATGTGAGTGGATGACCTTGCTAACCGACTTTATTTACTTTTATTCCAAGTACAATATAAATTCCATCTCATATCGCAGTTAGATTCCATATTTAATGATGATTGCTATACAATGAAATTTATTATTGACTTAAGATTATATTGATGAGAATTATGAATGGAGTATATAATACACATGGAATGGTTGAGGGCTTGACCCAAGATACTAATGCATGGAATTATACACATGGAATGGTTGAGGGCTTGACCCAAGATACCAATGTATGGAATTATATACGTGGAATGGTTGAGGGCTTCATTTCCCAAGATACCAAAGCATGTAATGATTGGGAATATAAATGAAAACTGAATTCTCGAACATAAAATACAGAGGTATAGAAACCCTGAATATAAAAATAACTGTTCTTATTGTGATTATGATTCTGGTATTTGTACTTTTGACATATTTATTATTGCACAGTCATTTAGTCACTGAGTTTTGATGAACTCACACTCTTTATGAACATTTTTTTAGATACAGTGGATGAGAACAAAGGGAATCCGCAAGAGGAATAGTATTCAATAATGATACTTTCCACATTTTCTGGAGGACTTATGAATCCAAAAGCTTAGGAATGCTCTGTAATCTCTATAGGTCACCTAGGCTTGGAAAATAATATCATATTGTAAGATATTTGGTTTGTGGTTACTGTTCACTATGTTGAACTTTTATATGTATAAATGTCTTTCTTGAAAAATTGTGTTATGCATTAGTATTAATAAGAGATTTTATAGAATACCATAGGGGTATATCCTCTAGTTTAAAGAATTATTCACATGCTCAAATTTGGGATGTGATAGTTTTTGGTATCAGAGGCAGTTTTTAGGTCCCTTATAGATTACAGAGCAAAGTGTTCTTTGTGGGCCCTTCTCCATTGTCGTGAGTCGCGGCATGACCATGGGATTAGGTTCCATAAAAGACCTTATAGAGTATAGTGTCTTTTGTTTTTATAACTTATTCCTTGGTGGGTTAATATGAGGTAATCCTGTTTGATCTGAGAAGTATTTGTTCTCTGTGTAGACTTAACTCTACGATGTCAGAGGGATCTTCAAATCATAACGAGCATGTAGGCTCAGGGAGAACTTTAATTCCACCAATTAATACACAGGACAACCCTTCTGACCATGGAGATAGTTCACATGCTCCAAATATTGATGGTTCAATTGGTGGCTGGGCGGAGGGAGCTGGAGTCGCCCAACAGATTGACGTTGTTGTTGTCATGCAAATGTTCAGCCTGGTGAATGATCGGTTAGATCGTATAGAGGGAAAACGAGCAAAACCTGTTGATACACCAAAGGGTCCTCTTGCTATTGAGACCAAACGGGCTGGAGAAGGCACAGTTAAGAACGTGAAAATGTCTGAGTTTCTAAAGATGATGCCACCCATTTTTACCGGCGAAGATCCTAATGAGGACCCGCAACGATTTCTGGATGATTGCGAGGCAATTTGTGATGCTTTGGGGTGTTCTGATGCACGAAGAGTAGAAATTGTCTCCTTTCAACTAAAAGGGAGAGCCGGTAAATGGTGGAAGGCTTGGAAGAATGGGAGAACCCAAGATGCACCACCAATTACATGGGCGGAATTCCAGAAAATGATTATCAATGAATTTCTTCCAAAAAGTGTTCGATCCTCTAGAGTAAGAGACTTTTTGTATTTGAAACAAGGATCCATGTCGGTAGACGAATACAATGCCCAGTTTATTAAGTTGGCAGAATATGCTCCGTAACTGGTGCCTACAGAAGAGGCTAAAGTGGAGAAGTTTGTGGAAGGTCTTCGCGATTCTCTTTATTCGCAGGTGGGTCCTAATATGATTAATTATAACTCTTACTCTGCCGCTGTCGATACTGCACGTAGAATGGAAAAGAGGTGGAATAAAAAGGAAGAATTTAAGAATAAAAAGAGGTCTAGAGATGAGAGGTATTTTAACCAAGGTGGGAACTCAGGAACCTCAAAGCCTTCCATCACTTCATAGCATGTTCCGATTGCATCATCTCAACCCACATTCTCCACGGCTAGTGCAGCAAAGCTCCGCTCAGAATATAAAGGTGGTTACAGCTCTTCGAGCAGGGGTGGTTCTCAAGCAAGAAGAGGGAAGCCTCAATGTCCTGAGTGTGAAAAATTTTATTTTGGAGAATGCCTTAGGAAGATGGGAACATTAAGTTATTTTCATTGCGGACAAGAAGGGCACTTCAGGAGAGAATGCCCTCAACTTACTTCTGGATCTGGTCAGGCATCCGTTCTTCCATCTCACACCCAACCGGGAATTACTCCAGTCGCTCGTGCACCGACCACTTCTATTGGAGGAAGCTTTGGGAGAGGATCTGGCAGAGGCCAAGGAGGTCGTGGGCAGCAAGCAGCTGGTAAAGGAACTGCCAAAGTATATGCCTTGACTCGACAAGATGCCTAGGCATCCAATATGTTATTACAGGTACTTTATTAGTTGGTGCTTTAACTGCACATGTATTATTTGACCCTGGTTCTACACATTCATATGTGTCATCTCTGTTTGCCAATAGGTTTGAGTCTGAGCCAGTTATACTGGACGAACCATTTCTGGTAGCTACACCAATGGGGGAAGCCCTAGTAGTTAGATCTGGATATCATTCTTGTAAGATAACTGTTAAGGACATAGAGACGGAAGTAGATCTCATGCTTCTTAATATGACAGACTTTGATGTGATTTTAGGCATGGACTGGTTATCCTCATGCCATGCTACATTGAATTGTCATGAAAAGACCATTTCTTTTAGTATACCGGGTGGGCATAATTTCATATTTCAAGGAGACCGAAGTGAAGTACCCTGTAACATAATATCTATGTTAACCGCTCGACATATGTTACGAAAAAGGTGTCATGGATTTCTGGCTTTTGTCAAAAATATAGACAAGGAGGAACAAAGTCTTGAACGAATGCCAGTAGTTAGTGAATTTCCAGATGTATTTTCAGAAAATTTACCTGGTCTACCACCAGAGAGGGATATTGAATTTAATATTGAATTGGTTCCGGGCACTAGACCAATTTCAATTCTTCCTTACCGCATGGCACCCGCTGAGTTGAAAGAGCTTAAGGAGCAATTACAAGACTTGCTGGATAAGGGGTTTATCCGCCCAAGTTTCTCACCTTGGGGTGCCCCAGTACTCTTTGTAAGGAAGAAAGATGGCTCTTTAAGATTGTGCATAGATTACCGTCAGTTAAACAAAGTCACGGTAAAGAATAAATATCCTTTACCAAGAATTGATGACTTGTTTGACCAACTTCAGGGGGCACAATACTTCTCAAAGATAGATTTGAGATCTGGTTATCATCAACTAAAAATTAAGGAGGAAGACATACCCAAGACCGCTTTTAGGATGCGATACGGGCATTATGAATTTCTCGTAATGTCATTTGGATTGACTAATGCGCCTGCAGCATTTATGGACCTTATGAACCGAGTGTTCAAACCTTTCCTTGATAGATTCGTGATCGTCTTCATTGATGACATTCTGTTTTACTCCAAGAGTCGGGAGGATCATGCAGACCATTTGAGAATGGTGTTGCAAACTTTGAGGGAACATCAATTATATGCTAAGTTCTCAAAATGTGAATTCTGGATCAGTCAAGTAACATTTTTGGGGCATGTAATTTCCCAAGAAGGTGTTCATGTAGATCCAAGTAAGATCGAAGTAGTGAAGCAGTGGCCTAGACCAACAACTGTATCTGAAGTTCGGAGTTTCCTTGGCTTAGCAGGGTATTACCGTCGCTTTGTCAAGAATTTCTCTAAGTTGGCTCTTCCACTAACTAAGTTGACTAAGAAGAATGCTAAGTATGTTTGGGATGATGCTTGTGAACAAAGTTTCTCTATGTTGAAGGAATGTCTGACTTCAGCACCAGTTCTGATTCTACTTTCGGGACCGGGGGGTTACACTGTATATTGTGACGCCTCGAAGGTAGGATTGGGATGCGTGTTAATGCAACACGGTAAGGTCATTGCTTATGGCTCTCGACAGCTTAAAAAGCATGAACTTAATTATCCCACTCATGATCTAGAGATGGCAGCTGTAGTGTTTGCTTTAAAGATTTGGAGGCATTACTTATATGGAGAAAAATGTGAGATTTTCACGGATCACAAAAGCCTTAAATATATCTTCGAACAGAAAGATATCAATCTAAGGCAACGGAGATGGATGGAACTCCTAAAGGATTACAACTGTACCATTCTCTACCATCCAGGGAAGGCAAATGTGGTAGCAGATGCCCTTAGTCGGAAGTCGATGGGGAGTTTAGCTCATATTACCACAGTTAGGAGATCTTTGATTCAGGAATTACATGAGTTAGAGGCTAGTGGGGTATTCTTCAAGATTACTAAGTCAGGTGCTTTCTTGGCTCATTTGACGGCTAAATCTTCCCTTGTAGAAAGGGTGAAGGAAACATTGGAGAATGACACCGAAATGGTTAAAACTAGAGAAAAGGCGAAGGGAGGTTTAGTACAAGGTTTCTCTGTAGACGAGGAAGGTGTGTTATGGTTTAATGGGAGGTTGTGTATTCCGAACATTGAACCCTTGAAGCGGGAGATTTTACAAGAAGCTCACGGAGCACCATATGTTGTTCATCCCGGTGCCAACAAGATGTACTAGGACTTGAAACAAGTTTATTGGTGGGAAGGCATGAACCGAGATGTGACGGACTTTGTCGCTCGATGCTTGACATGTCAGCAGGTCAAATCCGAACATCAGAGACAACCTGGGTTGATGCAGAGGCTTGAGATTCCCGAGTGGAAATGGGAACGGATTACTATGGACTTTGTGGTAGGTTTGCCCCGATCTTTGAATGGGTATGACTCTATATGGGTCATTGTGGATTGACTTACTAAGTCCGCGCATTTCCTTCCTGTTCATACTACCTACAGTGTGGCAAAACTTAGTCGACTATACATGAATGAGATAGTAAAGCTCCATGGTGTACCAGTGTCTATCATATCAGATCGAGGACCCCAGTTCATTTCCCGATTCTGGAGAGCTTTTCAGAAAGCTCTGGGCACTAGAGTAGATTTGAGCACAGCTTTTCATCCTCAGACTGATGGTCAGTCTGAGAGAACTATTCAGACCTTAGAGGATATGTTGAGAGCATGTGTGATGGATTTTGGTGGCAGATGGGAAGACCACTTGTCACTTATTGAATTTGCTTATAATAATAGTTATCAAGCTAGCATTAAGATGACTCCTTTTGAGGCATTATATGGGAGGCGATGTCTATCTCCTATTGGTTGGTTTGAACTAAGCGAACCCAAAATGGTGAGACCTGAGATGATACAGGAGGCCATGGATAAAATTAAATTGATCAGAGAGAGGTTATTATCCGCTCAGAGTAGGCAAAAGTCCTATGCAGACAACCGACGACGTGACCTAGAGTTTTCTGTTGGTGATATAGTTTTCTTACGAATCTCACCGATAAAGGGTGTAATGAGATTCGGAAAGAAAGGAAAGCTCAGTCCAAGATATATTGGTCCTTATGAGATTTTGGAAAGAGTGGGTAACGTGGCATACTGCCTAGCCTTACCTTCGAACCTAGAGGGAGTACACCCAGTATTTCATGTATCGATGCTACGTAAGTTTCTTCCTGACCCCTCTCACTTCATCCAGCCACAAGACGTACAGTTTGATGAGACTCTTGTTTATGAAGAGGTGCCAGTAGCCATCCTCGATAAGCAGGTCAAGAAACTTCGCACCAAGGAAATTTCCATTGTCAAAGTTCTGTGGAGGAATCATTCTCACGAGGAAGCCACATGGAAAACAGAAGATGAAATGTGGATAAAATATCCACACATATTCGAATCATTAGTTAAGTTTTCGAATTCGGAGGACCGAATTTTTTTAAGGGGGGTAGAATGTAATACCCGCTATATTTTTAAGATATAAGTATTCAATAATTACGATAAATTTATTTTGGAAAAAATAAATTTCCTATCAGTTTAAATTTTTGTATACTCGTTTGTGCATATTGTTGAAAATACATATTTCTATTTATAGATTGTATAAACTGTGGGATATAATAAATGTTAGGATATAGAATATATCCCTTGGATAAAATATGGCTTGAGTATTAGAGAAATCTAAAAGAAACTAGGAGAAAAATAATGTTATATATGAGAAAATCCCCTTTAAGGACTAATTTGAAAGGGACAAAAGTGAAAAGAAGCTTAAAGGTTTAAGAGAAAGGATAGTTTTCCCTTTAAGTTTCAATAGTAACCAAAATTCAAGCCCGCGTGTTGCATAGTAACCGTAAATGATTAACGCGTTAGAAATGTCATTTTCATGAATAGTAAATTAAATATTTTATTAGTGCATAGTATCAAATAATACCCTTGACTTTTCCTATAAATAAGCTGTTACATTTCACTTCTAAACTCACACCTTCAACTTCTCTTCTTCTCTCCTTAAGTTTCTCTTGCTCCGACGCTAGGCCTCTGAGATTTTGGGCCTTTTCTTTTCTGCTTAGGTAAGAAAACTATGCCCTTTCTATGTCTTTCAAATTTTAGAAGTTATTTTCTTAAGTATGCTCTGTGGTTGCGGCTTTGGCTGATCTTCCACATTAGAAAAACTGTCCTTAGCTGTCTATATATTATTTTGATTCTTTGATTACCGAAATAGGATGTAAATTGTGAAGAATACATGTTTAGGAAAGTTCTGGCTAAGGAAAGACCTGGTTTTTAATTGTGTCCATTGTGACCCTCCACTCTTTCCTAGGAACTTACCTGGTGTACTTTTTTATAGATTATATTCTCTATTTCTGGTGTGAATAGTAACCATACGTATGAATAGTATTCGTATGTGTTAATAGTAATCGTACGTATAAATAGTAATTATATGTATAAATAGTGACCGTACGTATGAATAGTAATAATACATATGAATAGTGATCGTACATATGAATAGTGATAATACGTGTGAATAGTGATCGTACGTATGAATAGTATTTTGGTACAAAAGAAACCCTGACTTTCTATATTTGATCTCCGTAGTGGAACCTGAAATCCAGCTACGTACTTTTCTTTGTAGCAACTCAGAAAAGTGACTTGGATACGGAATCTATGTGAGTGGATGACCTTGCTAACCGACTTTATTTACTTTTATTCCAAGTACAATATAAATTTCATCTCATATCGCAGTTAGATTCCATATTTAATGATGATTGCTATACAATGAAATTTATTATTGATTTAAGATTATATTGATGAGAATTATGAATGGAGTATATAATGCACATGGAATGGTTGAGGGCTTGACCCAAGATACCAATGCATGGAATTATACACATGGAATGGTTGAGGGCTTAACCCAAGATACCAATGTATGGAATTATATACGTGGAATGGTTGAGGGCTTCATTTCCCAAGATACCAAAGCATGTAATGATTGGGAATATAAATGGAAACTGAATTCTCGAACATAAAATATAAAGGTATAGAAATCCTGAATATAAAAATAACTGTTCTTATTGTGATTATGATTCTGGTATTTGTACTTGTGACATATTTATTATTGCACAGTCATTTAGTCACTGAGTTTTGATGAACTCACACTCTTTATGAACATTTTTTTTTAGATACAGTGGATAAGAACAAAGGGAATCCGCAAGAGGAATAATATTCAATAAGGATACTTTCCACATTTTCTGGAGGGCTTATGAATCCAAAAGCTTAGGAATGCTCTGTAATCTCTATAGGTCACCTAGGCTTGGAAAATAATATCATATTGTAAGATATTTGGTTTGTGGTTACTGTTCACTATGTTGAACTTTTATATGTATAAATGTCTTTCTTGAAAAATTGTGTTATGCATTAGTATTAATAAGAGATTTTATGGGATACCATAGGGGTATACCCTCTAGTTTAAAGAATTATTCACATGCTCAAATTTGGGATGTGACAATAAAATTTAATTATTACTTTATAATATCAAATCTTATATTAAAAAATAAGTTTAATATCCATAGTATACTTTTATAATTATTTTTAATATAAATTTAATTTTTAAATTTTATATAATTTAAAATGAGTTATATAAAATAATAACATATTCTCTTATTATAAGGTTTGTTATTGTTTTATAAGATATAATAATTAGTGTATATTTTTTTAAATTTTGAATACAATCACAGAAGTTCTTATATATATTAAATTTCGCATATATATATATATATATATATATATATATATATATATATATATATATATATATATATTGAATGTGTATTACTCGTTGGATGGTGGAGAGTTCTTCCCTCTTTTATGCAAACCCAAGTTTGAATCTTGCTGTGCATGCCTTGTCTTGATTTTTCTTCAAAGCTAAGCATATACCACATGTTACAATTCTATTGGATATAGTGATTGAGGGGAACATGGCTGATGTGGAGCATGAATCATTTGTTAACGTGGTGCTTCAGTATTCTTGTCAGTATTTACTGTCAGTTGACTAACAGTCAACTAGATGACAGAGTTTTTTTGGTACAAAATCAAAATTCATAAAGATCTTTTGTTTAGTTTTAAACTTCATGGGAGTTTTCTGTACATAGAGCAAATTTTATAGGGCTAAAGTGTATCTTTTCCTTTTTTTAATATGAAAAGCTTATCTTAAAATAATAATTTTTAAATCTTAAAATTTAATAATAAATATTAATTATACTTATTTTATTATTTTATAATATATTAATAGTTAAAAAATATTGCATTACTTTACAACGTTATTCTTGTTATGTATTGTATTAATTGGCATCTACTTAAGATATCAAATTTTCTAATCATAAAAATAAAGATCTTAAAATTAAAAAAAAGATTTTACGATATTAAGAGTAAACTTGTCATATTAATAAAAATAAATATAAGACAATAATGATAGTTAATTTTAAAAGATGACTGATTACCTAATACTTTTTAGTTAATATTTTAAGAACGCGAATTTTTTTTTAGTTAAACAGATCGTGTGAACTGTCTAATTAGTTTTTCATAAAGTAAAACTCATATAGACTCTACTTACTAAAATTAAATGGATATTCCTATTTGATCAAACAACATATTTAGGGAAATAAAAGATCTCAGTATACGTCCTAAGGGCACTCTATAGCAAACCCCACATTAATGGATCTTTGTATAAACTCGAAAAAGTAGAAAATGACGAAGCCATGACAAGATGCTAGCAAGTTCTGTATTCTTCTAGCTTGCTTGGAAGATTAAAACATGTTGACGGGACGATAAAGTATTGCAGAAAAATCCCATGAAAGAACAATAATATTATAGGATCGAGACAAAGTGTGGTTTCTGAAGTGTTATTGGTGATTGACGAATCAAAAGGCGAGCGTGGAATATTTAAAAGCCTCATGGAAAAGGAATTAGGGTTTAGTGGAGAACATTAAATTAGGAACAAGAGAATATATATGAGAGGATAAGAAAGCAAGGGAATCCCATATATGCTATAAACCCACCCCAATACTGCTCCACCCATACTTATACTTTGCTTCTTCAATAAGTTCTCAAAGCATAATATGTAATTACCAAAAGCCCATCTTTTAATTAAGGATGGTGAAAATACCGAATCTTATAGGGAATTACAAAATTTATTCATTTAGGTTTGAATATGAAAATAGAAAAATGAATTTGAGTTTCAGCATGAGAAATTTTGATGGATATGGGATAGAGAATGAGGAGTGTAGTTTTGAACTTGGCTTAGATTAGGAATATATATATATATATATATATATATATATATTCAAGTAAATAGGTTTAAGTTCAAAAGTATGAAAACCATTTTTCTCCATATTCTATCCGTTACCATTTCTATTTTTTTTTTCTCTTAATGGTGTTCTCCCACTAGATAGTGGAATGTTAATCCTTTTTGGGTCTACGGGTTTAGTTATTTAGGAAATGAATCATTACCATTTTTCAAATTCAAACAATAGTTATTAAAATCAATAGAGGCTTGGTCTAGCAAAATGGTCTAGTCCTTCAAAAATTAATGAATCAAGGTTTGAAGAATTTCTATTGAGAGAAGTACATACATTTAATATTTGATGGTGCTCTGAGTAAGACTACCTTGAATAAAAAATTTCTGTAAAAACCAAAAATAACAATTGTTATCAATGTGACCAGTCAACATTAGTAATAAGAATAATATTGGACTTAACTCACCTTACTAAAAACTAGCTTATGAGAAAAAGAATGTCTAAATCTTCAATATAAATCGCTCAAAACATATTTTTCTCATTAATGTGAGACTTTAACACACTTTTTAGTTTCTACACAAGAAATAATAAATCACCCAACCCACTATCAAGAGATTAATAGGCTCTTATACTGTAATAAGAATAGTCGTGAGCTTAACTTACCTTAAAAGCAAGCTCATGAGACACATTCTTCTTACTAACGTGGAAGAGAACAACAATTAGTACCGTTGTTTTTACTTGTAAGAGTAATGGTGTCTAAAATATCAAAGAAGGGCAATTTGGTCAGGGCGGGAAGCATCCATATCTTTAAAACGAAACCTGATTCAAACTTGATCTCCCTTTTAACTAAAGTTTCTGTCTTTCTCAACGCCCCATACAGCAATTACAGAGAAAGCAAGCACAGCAAAAGAAACCAAAAAAAGACACAAAACAATTTTAAATCCTCCGAAGTCCGAACCAGAAAACAATAACATCATATATAGAGGCAAACAACAATAACCCAAACCCAGAAATTCAATTACTAGCATGTATCGATTCAGCAACACGGTGATAGGATTTCTGAACCTCTTCACGCTATTAGCTTCCATCCCCATCATCGGCGCAGGGCTATGGATGGCGAGGAGCACGACAACCTGCGAGGCCTTCCTCCAGACGCCGCTTTTAATCATCGGCTTCATCGTCCTGCTGATCTCGCTGTCGGGGTTCATCGGGGCGTGCTTCCACGTGGCGTGCGCTCTGTGGCTGTACCTGGTGGTGATGCTGCTCCTAATCGCCGCCCTGCTGGGGGTGACACTGTTCGGGTTCGCGGTGGCGAGCGGCGGAGGCGGCAGGGAGGTGGTTGGGAGGGCGTATAGGGAGTACCGCCTCCGGGATTACTCGCCCTGGCTCAGGGATAGGATAAGCGATCAGGGGAATTGGGAGACTATAAGAAGGTGCATTTTGGGATCGAAAACCTGCGATAAAATCAGGTATTGGACGCCCTTGGATTATATGCAGAGGGATATGAGTCCTGTTCAGGTACCACTCTTTTTCATTAACTTCTTCTTCGTCTTCTTGTTTTGGATGTCCATGTATTTGATTCCCAGTTTACCCTAGCCCTTGAAAAGAAAAAAAGTTAACCAAACTAAACAATTTTCGCAACATTCTTCAAAATTACACACCCAAACATCGCATTCTTGAAAAATCACATTGCTATAAATTGAAAAAGAAGCTGAATTGTGAGGTACGCGTACAGTCGGGATGCTGCAAACCGCCGACGGCTTGCGAATACAGCGTGGGGACGATGATGGAGGCGCAAGACCCGGATTGCTACAGGTGGAGCAATGGAGCGAATGTTCTGTGCTACGAGTGTGACTCTTGCAAGGCCGGAGTGCTGGAGAGCTTCCGAAGGGACTGGCACAAGATCGCCGTTCTGAACATCGTATTGCTGGTCTTCCTCATCGGAATTTACTGCGTCGGATGCTGCGCCTTCCACAACACCAGAAGGGCGGAGACCGATTATCCCTACGGCGAGAATCGCATGACCAAGGTCCGTCCCAGATGGGATTATTACTGGTCAGTCTCTTCTCTATCTCTTTTATATTTTAACATTTATTTTTAATTATATATATTTTACATATTTCATATTATTTTTTTACGTTACAAAGTAAAAATTTATTTTAATAGAGTTAACACTTTATTATTTTAATGTTCACATGATATTGTTAATTAAAATGACGAACAATTTTGATAAAAAAATAATTAAAATAGTGTAAATTTGTAACATAGAAGGTTAATATAAAAAATCTAAAATATAAAGGACTAAAATAAAATTTATAATAAAAATAAAGAACCAAGATACTATTTTTGCCTTATTATTATTATTTAAAAATATTTGTATTTCTTTGAAAAGAGTAAATTACTAATTCAATGTTGAAAATGTTCCAGTTGTATTAATTAAAACCTTTAAAAGATCAAACATCTTAATTTAATCTCTCGAAGTGAAATATTATATTTGTTTTAATTTTGTGACTTAATTTGTTAAATTGAATTTTTGGTAATAAAAAATTTAAAATTTCACAATGATAGATTTTGCGATTTAGTAGTAAAAAATACTAATTTGAGACAAATGTATTTTTTAAGGATTAAATTGAAATACTTTATTTTAACTAAATTTTCTTTGAGTCACTAAATCAATAATTTACTCATTTGGAAAAAAAAATGTAAGAAGCTTCTTTAAGCTCTGAGTCACTTAGAAATAAAATTTTAAAAGTTTTAATTTAAAAAAATTAGCTTCTTAAACTTTTAACCTTAGGAAATAGGGCTTTCCATAAAAAATATTCCCAGTGATAACAGCTATTTTGTCAAATTAAACTCCTCATATGTATAACCACCAAGCTCTGCATTTATCATATTTGACATATAAAGAGTTTAATGTGGAAAAAAAAATGCTATTAAAAAAAAATTGAACGAAAAGACTTATCTGAGATCTAATTTTTAGAGTAAAAAATTTAAGGAGACTTTAAAGTAACCCAAAACTTAAGGGCTTATTGTATTTTTTTCCCCAGCATGTTTAAGTCTTGGTATAAATTAATTCAAGTTTGTCATGTCTTTTGATTTTGAGGATGAACATTAATACATTAGTTTAGAGCAATACCCAACTGGTCAAAAGTACATTTTTTTCTTTTGTCTCTAACGATTTTCTTGAATTTTAATTTTATTTCTAATATTGTTTTAGTATTGATTTCATCACATGTGTTTCTTTTTGTTTCGATTTTTTTAACACTAACATCGTTAACATAATTGACAAAAAATGTTAATGTATATTTGTCCATGTGACACGTCAACTAACATGTCATACTAATTGATTTTAGTTTTAATTTTGTCACAAACATATAACTAAGTTTTAATTTCGTTCTAAATAATACTTTTTCATTTTTTTGCACCAAATTAATATCTAAATATTTGATGTGTTATATGGAAGAGTCCACATATTATTTAGAGGAGTTCACGTTAGTATTTTTGGTCAACTTTGTTAACGATATTAGTCCCAAGGACAAAATCAAAACAAGAAAAATATATGAGACGAAATTGGCACAAAAAAATATTAAAGACAAAATTAAAACTTAATATAAACATTAGGAATAAAAAAACATTTTTCTATAGATTTGGTTAATTAAAAAGAGATAAATTCAGTCAATTATAAGTACATATATCAGCATGTTAAATTAAGAGCCCAAACTTTTCCTCTCACAATCTATAGGCATATGTACAGAGAAATTTTTAAGTAAAATTTATTATAAAAATACACATAAGCATATTACAAGTGAGTCTTATTTAAAAAGAAAAACGTACACCTAATATTCTTATGATTGAATTAAATTATTTAGAAATTATATTTTATAAACTTAGTCCAAAAACTGACAATCAATCCTATTAAAAATGTGCTTCATAAATTTATATGTGCATATACACATAACTATAGCTTACCAAAAAAAAATACACATAACTATGTCAAACGGTTACATAAATTGGAAACTTTCTTTTGTGTTGCATAGATTATATATATATATATATATATGGCAGCAAACTAATGCTTTTGGTTTGGTTTTAAATAGGTGGAGATGGTGGCATGCCAGGAAAGAACAACTTTATTAGCCTCAAGTCACATGGCACATTTCAGTAGTTTCTCAATTCTGTCACTACTGTGTGAAAATATACAAATCTCTCTCTCTCTCTCTCTCTCTAAAAGAAAAAAGAAGAAAAAGAAACAAAGGAGAAAAACAAAACTTTTATGTACAAAAGCTTAATTTTACTTTACTCTCAAAAGATGATCAATATCACTACTTTCTTACTTTGCTTTGCCTTTTCACATTGAGTATTTTTATCTTATTAAAGACTAAAATCCTATTTCGGTCATTTAGAGGTGTGTTTTTTTAAATTTGGTTCCTCACAAATTTTTATTTTTAATTTGATCTCTCAAAAATCTAAAAGTTCTCAATTTAATTCTTTTGTGTAACTACTGTTAAATAATTTAACAAATGTGTTAATTTGATAGTTAATTTATTGATGTGAATTGTTAAGTGTCATATTTTTTTTTGTTTAAAAATCTATTTCTTCATTTGTTGAACTCTTGACCAATTTTTTTTTTCAAAAAAGAGGAATCTATGTAGGGTCAAATTAAGAAAACAAACATTTTTTTCAATGAGATATTAGAATCATTAATCTATATTCCGAGATGCGAGAGGTCCAAAACTGCTTAGTTTAGGCCAATTTGATACTGATTTATACAATAAGTTTTCCAGCTCATGACCCAAAAAATAAATAAATAAAATGCTTTATAGGGCTTGGATTTTAATTATTAGTTACGGTTGGGCTGGGCTTTCCACCTCTCTACGCCTTGTATTAGTTACGTCCAAGCCCAAGCCCAAGCCCAAGCCCATAAAACTTGAGGAATTTCAAAACGGAATTAGTTATGTTCTAGTGTTAAAAGAGAGATGAGAATTATTGTCGTCATGTGACAGCTCTAGCATTTAGATCAAGAAAATTCTTTAATTACGTTGAAATTATCGAAATAACATGCACATATTTCCAACAAAGTCTACCTAAACACGCGTATATGAACATCTATAGTAATTAATTTAATTTAACCATTTTCATTACATTGGACTTCCTTACAATTTTGTTGATCAGTTAACTTTCAAAAGAAAAAGAAGGAAAAAAAATTGAAAACATGTGTAAAAATTAGGTTAACTTATTTTGTTGATCCCTATAGTTTACTTAATTTTTAATTTAATCTTATAGTTTGAAAATTTGTAACTGAATTCTTGTAGTTTAACATATATTTAGCTTAGCCTATGCTATTAAGCTTTCATTACAAGAAAAACATAGATCATAAACGAAAATTAGAGGTGGAATTTTGTCCATCTCTAATTTAACCTTGATGTATTATTTTGCTCTTGCATTGTTATTAAGAATTGCATTGATACAGATGTTAAGTTCTAGCATTGGTAGAGACAGCATTGACACAATTGATGGGCACCGTTTGATCTGCCTGGATAGTGATTCGTGAATTATATTTTATTTCTTTTTTTGGTTAGTATTTAAAAGAGTGTTAATTTCTTATTTTTTGTGTATTAACATTTATAAATGAATTGCATAGTATTTACCTAGTTGCAGACTCAGTTTGAGAGATTGCCCAAATTATAAGGGATAAATTTGAGGCAACTAGCTACAACGTGAAGACAGTGCCAGATGAACTCAAAGAACTGTGGTTCCAAGAGTGGGCGGTATGTATTGTTGTGTAACAACACTTTTTTTTCCTGTAAATATTAATTTCTATTACATTGTGCAGATACTGCATAAGTGGTTGCTAGAACACAAAGACCAAATACGGAGAAACTGGACCAAGAAATGTGGCAAGGTTTTGCGTCGCATGATGTGGAGGGTTCATGCTCCTTATCACACTCAGCCTAAGCCGAAATGGATTAGCAAAGACATTATGCAACAGCTAATCCAAGAGTAGAAGAAGGAGAAGTGATTATGCATACATTAAGTGATTAGATTTACATTAGAATTTCAATTTAAAGTTATATTACGTTAATTTCAATCTATAGGCATATGTACAGAGAAATTTTTAAGTAAAATTTATTATAAAAATACACATAAGCATATTACAAGTGAGTCTTATTTAAAAAGAAAAACGTACACCTAATATTCTTATGATTGAATTAAATTATTTAGAAATTATATTTTATAAACTTAGTCCAAAAACTGACAATCAATCCTATTAAAAATGTGCTTCATAAATTTATATGTGCATATACACATAACTATAGCTTACCAAAAAAAAATACACATAACTATGTCAAACGGTTACATAAATTGGAAACTTTCTTTTGTGTTGCATAGATTATATATATATATATATATATGGCAGCAAACTAATGCTTTTGGTTTGGTTTTAAATAGGTGGAGATGGTGGCATGCCAGGAAAGAACAACTTTATTAGCCTCAAGTCACATGGCACATTTCAGTAGTTTCTCAATTCTGTCACTACTGTGTGAAAATATACAAATCTCTCTCTCTCTCTCTCTCTCTAAAAGAAAAAAGAAGAAAAAGAAACAAAGGAGAAAAACAAACTTGTGTCTGCTTTTATGTACAAAAGCTTAATTTTACTTTACTCTCAAAAGATGATCAATATCACTACTTTCTTACTTTGCTTTGCCTTTTCACATTGAGTATTTTTATCTTATTAAAGACTAAAATCCTATTTCGGTCATTTAGAGGTGTGTTTTTTTAAATTTGGTTCCTCACAAATTTTTATTTTTAATTTGATCTCTCAAAAATCTAAAAGTTCTCAATTTAATTCTTTTGTGTAACTACTGTTAAATAATTTAACAAATGTGTTAATTTGATAGTTAATTTATTGATGTGAATTGTTAAGTGTCATATTTTTTTTTGTTTAAAAATCTATTTCTTCATTTGTTGAACTCTTGACCAATTTTTTTTTTCAAAAAAGAGGAATCTATGTAGGGTCAAATTAAGAAAACAAACATTTTTTTCAATGAGATATTAGAATCATTAATCTATATTCCGAGATGCGAGAGGTCCAAAACTGCTTAGTTTAGGCCAATTTGATACTGATTTATACAATAAGTTTTCCAGCTCATGACCCAAAAAATAAATAAATAAAATGCTTTATAGGGCTTGGATTTTAATTATTAGTTACGGTTGGGCTGGGCTTTCCACCTCTCTACGCCTTGTATTAGTTACGTCCAAGCCCAAGCCCAAGCCCAAGCCCATAAAACTTGAGGAATTTCAAAACGGAATTAGTTATGTTCTAGTGTTAAAAGAGAGATGAGAATTATTGTCGTCATGTGACAGCTCTAGCATTTAGATCAAGAAAATTCTTTAATTACGTTGAAATTATCGAAATAACATGCACATATTTCCAACAAAGTCTACCTAAACACGCGTATATGAACATCTATAGTAATTAATTTAATTTAACCATTTTCATTACATTGGACTTCCTTACAATTTTGTTGATCAGTTAACTTTCAAAAGAAAAAGAAGGAAAAAAAATTGAAAACATGTGTAAAAATTAGGTTAACTTATTTTGTTGATCCCTATAGTTTACTTAATTTTTAATTTAATCTTATAGTTTGAAAATTTGTAACTGAATTCTTGTAGTTTAACATATATTTAGCTTAGCCTATGCTATTAAGCTTTCATTACAAGAAAAACATAGATCATAAACGAAAATTAGAGGTGGAATTTTGTCCATCTCTAATTTAACCTTGATGTATTATTTTGCTCTTGCATTGTTATTAAGAATTGCATTGATACAGATGTTAAGTTCTAGCATTGGTAGAGACAGCATTGACACAATTGATGGGCACCGTTTGATCTGCCTGGATAGTGATTCGTGAATTATATTTTATTTCTTTTTTTGGTTAGTATTTAAAAGAGTGTTAATTTCTTATTTTTTGTGTATTAACATTTATAAATGAATTGCATAGTATTTACCTAGTTGCAGACTCAGTTTGAGAGATTGCCCAAATTATAAGGGATAAATTTGAGGCAACTAGCTACAACGTGAAGACAGTGCCAGATGAACTCAAAGAACTGTGGTTCCAAGAGTGGGCGGTATGTATTGTTGTGTAACAACACTTTTTTTTCCTGTAAATATTAATTTCTATTACATTGTGCAGATACTGCATAAGTGGTTGCTAGAACACAAAGACCAAATACGGAGAAACTGGACCAAGAAATGTGGCAAGGTTTTGCGTCGCATGATGTGGAGGGTTCATGCTCCTTATCACACTCAGCCTAAGCCGAAATGGATTAGCAAAGACATTATGCAACAGCTAATCCAAGAGTAGAAGAAGGAGAAGTGATTATGCATACATTAAGTGATTAGATTTACATTAGAATTTCAATTTAAAGTTATATTACGTTAATTTAAATTTAAATCATTGTATTACATTTAAATTTACAGTAGAATTTATTTTAATGACATTTACATTACTTTATTGAAATTTGCCACAAAATTTGTTGGAATTTGCAGTCTTTCACAGGTCTTTTTCAGCTGATTTAAAAAAAGTCTCAACATTTTAGGGACAAAATCAAGGACGGAATTTTCAGTCTCTAATTTCATCCTTGATTTGAGAAGGAATCAGGGGCAGAAATGTCTGTCCCAAATCTGAGATAGAATAATTTCAATCTCTGAAACTTTCGTGTCTAATTTCGTCTTTGATGTTGAGACGGAATATTTTTCCGTCTCGAATTTTTTACGACGCTCAGTTAGTGACAAAATTGTTTCCATCTCTTTTCTATCAAAGATGAATTTTTTCGTCTATGATTTTGGTTTTTCTTGTAGTGTTTTATCAATATTTCATTAAATTTTAATAATATGTCTAACCATATCCATATTAACACTATAAATGTACATCGTTTATGTCCATAGAAAGAAAAAAATGTAGATAATTAAGTGATATTAACTTATATGTGTATGACATATAATGCAATTTATGTGAAATAGTTAGGATGAATTAGTTTAAATTATTTATATTCAGAAAGTTAAGATGATATGTAATTGGTCTCTTAGCCAATATTTAATAGAACATTAACAATATTTTAATAATTGGGATTAAAATAAAAAAAAAATAAAACTATAAGGACTCAATAATAAATTTTTAAACTATAGAAGCTAAATTCAAAATTTAGTGAAATTATAAGGACCAAGATCATAATTTAACCTAAAAATTAATGTTGCAGTGTGATATATACGGTAGACATGTTTCTTCTAATTTTTTTTTAAATAAAGTAAGTTAATCTTTGGATCAATATGAGATTCCAATTTTTTTTTAAATGACGGTAAATATAATTAAATTGGTGTTAAATTCTAATATGACATTATAATTTATTTTTATATGATAATAAAAAATATTAAATAATTTATTTTCAAAGAAATACATTTATAATTACCTAGAATGATAAAAAAAATTTAACAAGAATCAAGTATAATTTTTTAACACACACACACACACACACACACACAATATCTCGAAGAATCAATTGCTCTATAACTGGTTCAATGACTATGTCAATTTCGAAGTAAATACGCAACTTGGTGATAACTGATAAGTGATAGCAACTTCAAATTAACGTGTTGAAAGTATAATACACATATAAAGAAATAGCTTCCAAATTCCAATTGTAGAATTGGGAGGTTGTGACTAGTCTAACAAGTCATTTTAATCTGAAATGTTTGTTTGAAAATTAAAGAGAAGATATATATAGCTTCCAAAGTCAAGTCGTGGTTTTTCGCCTTATCTGATCTCAAGGTTCATACTTCCTAGAATATTGAAAAGTCATATTATTCTTACGATAGAAAATTATAAATAATTTAGCATAAGAAAAATTAAGTGTAACTCATTATATTTTTGTTAACTAATTTTTTAATTAAAACATAATAAATGGTGAGATCTGTAATCAAAACATAATAAGTATATAATTTTTTTAAAAAATAATTGTATATTTTTTCAACTCATTATTGCATAATTAATTTTTTATAAAAAAATTTACAGATCTTATTTTTGATAAACATTCCAATCTTGTCATCTAGGATAGACCATTACAGGAGCAAAGACCCTCTAATAAATGTAAATATCCAATCCAAGGACTCATTACACAGGATCTACTTTTGTTCCAATAAAAACAGGGAACGTCCTATTAAAGGAGACTCAATCACTCCTCATTAATTACTTCTCCATGGACTATATTGAGGTTTATTTACGTCGGTGTTAATTTTTTTTAAAATATTTTTTTACAATATTAATTATTTAAAATTATTTTTAATATATTAATTTTTCATATAATTAAACCAACACTTAATTAAATTACATAGGTCGAATTTAGTAAAAGTAAATTAGACCGTCACTTGGTGGAATTTTAGTGAAGGTCCATTCCTTTATTTTTTTTTTTAAATTTTTGCTTAAATAAATAAATTTTACATAATATTTTTATTTAATTAAGTTTCATTAATTAACATATATTAATAAAATATATAAATTATTATTTTAAATGATTTAATTTATTTGTGTTAATAATTAATTATTGTTTTAATAAATATATAATTTTAAATGTTTTTATTATTGTTTTAATAAATATATTATCAAAGATATGAATTAGATAATAATAAATTTTAACAATTTAAAATATTTATTTTTATTTTTAAAAATTTTAAGAATATTCCTAATTTTTATTTTTTAAGTAAATTAAAAAAAGAAAATACATCAATTGTAATTAAAAATTGGATATTAAATAAATTTTATACCAATTGAAATTGTTATTAATTAAATTTATTGTGAAAATTAATTAAAAATAAATTTTATATCAATTGTAATTCAAATAATTAAAAATGAAATTTACTATTATGAAAATGAAAATGAATGTGAGGGATTTAATGAACAAAATATTTTTAATTAATGTCAATAAAAATGAACTAATTAATAAATTATTAAATTAATTAATGTGAGTGAAAATTAATTTCTCCTTAAGTGAACGAAATCAAGAAAATTAATTAAGTAATGTCAGCAATGAATCAATAATTATAACTATATTAATACTAAAATAATTTATTTATGTCAAATTTTTAATTATTAAAATTTTTATTCATAAGATAATATGTATAAATTTTTTAATTATAGTTTTTAATTTTGTTTATTAAATTATATTTTTTTCTAAATATTTTTCTCTCTACCATAAGCGATATAAAAAAATAATTGAATAACATTTTTGAGTGAGAATTTTTTAAAAATCTCATTAGATAATATAATAGTACAAATAAAATATTATTTAATCTAATTGGTTTGGTATAACAGGGCGGAATATGCATGTCGATCAATTATATCCAGTTTGTTTGCAGATTCCACATCGTGAAAGGTCTCTACGTTATTTATAATCTATTGAACTATTTATGCGTATGGAGTTTACACGTCCTTGCTTTCAGTTCATTTAAGGGTGAGGCTTCACTTTGTCTCTATTGTCGACTAGCCAATCTTTGTGGCTTCCAATTGGATGAAATTTTTCCTGATATGTTTTCAATATGGTGTCCAATCGGTAAACATTATCGATCAGTCAATGGTAGTCAAAGACCTACTTCAAACATGCCACTATTGCATGCTGACATAGAAAGTGCAGAGCTTGAAATTCACCATAATCACATTTTTAACACTAAAATCCAGCTTGCAAGTACACTTAAATAGTCTGTTCAGTTCATGATATGATTCTTCCACTTCAAAAAATGATTTTGTGGATCGAAATCACATATTACACACCTTCTTTCACGCTCGTGATTTGTTTGCAAATCTTTTATCATGATCTCTAAGAAGTCGGTGTTGCGAGCTGAAATATGTGTCTGTATGCTCGTGGCTCGTATTGTGAAATATTCTACCAATTTATACATTGTCAAGCACAAGCAGGTGCTGCATCCTTAGAAAGACGCCATTCAGGCATTCGACGAAGTTTTTAGTCATTTGATCCCATTGCATACCTTTTGTGTTGTATGCACGAGACCATTTTTTTAGAAGTATATTTGCTATATAGTTGGTACCTCTCTCAGACTAGGTTCATATAGCTGCTAGTTCTACATTTACCTTGTGGCGCTTAAAATAGTATCCTGTCATCCATATATATATAAGTTAAGTTGAGAAACTAACTTAATCAACATTGAGATTTAAAAAAAAAAAAACTCACCTATATTGATAATTTTTTCTCACAAGAATTTATTGTCTGTTTCTCTTTTGACATCATCCCCTAAATGATAAAGGCATAATATCCATTGGGCATATGGTGGTTGCGACCCTGTTTCTGGATCTTCCAACGCCACCATCGCACCTGGTCCTCTGTCTGTGATAATGCAAAGATTTCATCGATTCTTAGTCACGTGTGTTTTTAAGCTTGACAATAAATACTGATACAACTCTTTGATCTCGCTCTTTACCAATGCAAATGCTAGGGGAACTATTTTTTTGTCCTCATCTTATAACACAGCCATTATCAATTGTCCCCTATACTTTTCGTATAAGTGGGTCTCATTCATTTGAACTATAAGATTTAGATAGGCAAAAGTATCAATGCAAGGCTTGAAAGCCCAAAAAAGATGACAAAAATAGACCTTCATATATTGGTGACGTGTTGAAGGGTGAAGGTCTAAGTCATAGACAGTGCCGGGGTTAAAATGACGGACAACGTTTAACTATCAGGGTAACAAATTGTACAATCATTTCTAACCTCCAAAAACAGCTGATAATGCCTTGTATTTTGCAAGCCAAGCCTTCTTGTATGATACAATATATCTAAATGTGGTCCTTATTATGGTTATTATCTGGCCAATCATCATATCACCCTTTTCAGAGACCAAAGAAGTAATACAAGAGGCTATCATATTAGAGTCTCGCTTTTCATGATCTTGAGACATTGTAGCCGATAGACACATATGGTCTCTATTGTACTTGGTAATCTCCACTAACAGCCATTTTCATAATGTGAGCACCTGTAATCTTCGGTATCATAGCTCTTGTTGAATATTAAAAGAGGCCGACTCTTCGAGTCACCAGGTGTCATTGTTTCCCACTCGTTTAGTGTCAACGTAATGAAAAAATGTTGATAATGTGTCCATCGTGAGAGCTAGGTCCGAAGGTGTAATTACATCTTCATCGTCATCCTTGTCATCGACATAACTGTCAGGATTTGCTGGATCATAGTCGGGATCAATAATTCGTCAGATATGTTATCTTCTAGGCCCATGTCATATGCAGTAGATGGTAAAAGTGGATGGTCCGATGAGCTTGGCTATGAGTAGTACTGAGAGATTAAGAGTGTCGTTCGGTCCAACACTTGAGAGTCTAGACCTTGTACTTGAGACAATAGTTTCAAATTTGTCATGTGGGTCGATATGCCAGTGCTAACATCCATTTGTACTATACTAATCTCCACCAATAATTCCATCACAACTTGGTCCTCAAAGCGATCAAAGTGTGTGATCACTGCAGCCTGGAGTTGGTAGTCATTTTTCATTTTCACCTTTTAATAGCAGAGTGGCAACAATTTTATCGGGCATCGGTACCAAACATTGCTGACAACCTAGTTATAATAATGTTTTATAATCAGACTGATCATTAAACTATTGAAGGCACTGATTTAAAGGTCAATGGTCGGACCGTGGTTGAACTGGTGGTATTTTAAAAATATTATATATATACATATATATATATATATATTATATATATTATATAACATATTATATTTAATATCTATATTAATTCAATAAATAATTGAATATATACTATTACTCTATAGTCTATGAAAATATGTTAATTTTACTTGCAAAACTTAAGAAGAAAAATATATAAATAATGTGTTAATAAGTCAAAAGTTATATACAATTATATTTACATAAATATCAAACAAGATATTAATCATTAATATATAAATTATATAAAATAAAAATTATAATCCATAAATAAATTAAATGAAATTTAAATTTGAAAATATTTTATGATAGCCAAAGGTCTTTCTCTTTCCACTCAATCTTCAATGCTTTTTAGTCTTTCCATTCAATCTTCAATATGATTGGTCCAGGTCCTTCCGCATCACTCATCACGTCGGTCTAGTTTTTAATGAGTCATCTCCACTCTTTCATCTTCCACACACCATGTTACTTTCACACACAAACACACAAGGATAACATAACAAAAGCATAGCAGAAGAAGAAAGTAGATGAAGAAAAACAAAGACCATGATATACGATCGGTGATCAGCCACGATGCGCGATAGTCTCTCGATCTCAAGTCTCTCTTACTACTCTCTCTCTATTTTCTTGGTCAAATCTCTCTTCTCGGTCCTTTCTCTTCTCAATCTCAGTCAGGTCTCTCTATCCATTTTTTCTTTCTTCTTTTGGAGGTTTGAGGGAAAAAAAAAGGAACTGGCCATTCGCCCAGTTCACTTGGATTTCTTGGTTCCATACCGGTTTGATGGCATAATGGTTATTTTGCCCAAATAGACCGAAGCCCCCACCGGTCACCTGTCCAACTGGCCAGTCCAGTCCAGTTTTGTAATCATTGGGTTATAGAGTAAGCCATACTAAACATGTAGACAGTTTTTAAACTCCTCTAGAGTAATTCCTTCGGACAGCCACATTATTGTCATGTTTTTGGACATGAAAGTGTTACCCTCTTCTGAGATAGTGATTTCCCGTTGAGATGTAATATCCAGTAATTTGGTGGATTATTTTGTTTAGACAAAAAAAATATAATAGAAAAGATAATCTGAGAAGTGTAACATCCCAAATTCTTACATTTATTAAATATAGGCAAATTAGTGTCTGAAGGACTGTTTTGAAAATAATATTTTTAAAGAGGAAAATTTGTAAATGAAAATAGAGTGGCTTTTTCAAAATTAGAGGTTGGAGAAAAACTGGAGATAATGTTAGAAATAAATTTTGGTATCAAATTGAAAATCTTCCTAAATGACCAAGGATTAAATTGCAAGGAAATAAAAGTGTGAAAGGCCTATCTAGAATTTTAGCTAAGCCATTTGAGATGGCATTTCAGTATTAAGCTACGTAAGAAATCATGCATGTTATTCTCTAATGCTATGTGGCTTTATCTTCATTCTACCCGTAGCCTTGAACCAAATGAACAAGTGGCATTTCCTTCCATCACTTTGTTCTTTCTTTCTCACATGCTCATATAGAAGCCTTCCTCTCGGCCAGCCTTCTCCTTGCTTTAACAGATGTGTGCCTTCCATTTTGTGGACAAGGGGATGAGGGTTCTAAAAAAAGCATGTGGGAAATGAAGAAGGAAAGGATGGTGCATATGGGAAATGTAAAAAGAAGGAATTTGGCATGTGAAGCTCTCGGTTAGCACTCTTTTTTTTTTTTTTTCTGTGTATGCAAAGAATATGCAGCACCTTCATGAGCTTATCCTCCACGTTAAGAGTAGGAGGATATAGGAAATGCAAAAAATAAGGAAGTTGGAAGATGATGTGTGTGTCTCTTGGCCAAAAGCAGAAAACCTTGACAGCTTATGGGAAAATGAGAACATGCTGCACTTGAACCCGAGGAAGGCTTGGGTGATTTGTCACCATGCTTGGCCAGCTGGTAGGCGGTTTGGTAAGTGCACCAATCACTCAAGTAATATAGTGATTTAAGAGTAAAAGTATCGTTCCCACAAGGACTAAGCGGCTAATTACCCAAGAAATTTAATTGAATTAGTTAGACAAAGCAATTGGATTGAAGACAACTCTAATGAAGAACTGAAAATAAAAGCAAGTATGTGACAGTAAATTTTTATAAATTTTCTTTTAATGACAGCAAACAAAGACTCAAAACAGATGAAATTAATGAAATTAAAAACCTAAGATTACTAATCCCTCTCCCCCGTCTTAGAAATTGTAAAACCTCTCTTATGCATTTGCAACTTAATCAACCAAATAAGTTAATCCTAGGTTATTCTAATAATGTAATACCCATGAAAAATAAAATATAAATGCGTGTTTACAAACTACTGTTACTATTTACGTACTGTTTATTTATACAATCAAAATGTCAAGTACTAGATATGGTTTGATCATAAGAGAAAACTAGAAAGAAGTTTGTAGGAGGAAATGATGTTTTATGTGTAAAAATACCCTCATGGACTAAATTGAAAGGACTGAATTGAAAAGAAACTTAAAAATTTAAGGTGAAAGGATAGTTTTCCCTTTAAGTTTCCAATAGTAATAAAAGAAAAAATTTTCAGCCGTCCGCGTAAGGTGCACAGTAAATTGCATTATTAGAAATGTCATTTTCATGAATAGTAAATTGAATATTTTATTAGTGCATAGTATTAAATAGTACCCTTGACTTTTCCTATAAATAGGCCCTTTCATTTCACTTCTAAACTCACACCTTCAACTTCTCTTCTTCTCTCCTTAAGTTTCTCTTGCTCCGACGCTAGGCCTCTGAGATTTTGGGCCTTTCCTTTTCTGCTTAGGTAAGGATACTATGCCCTTTCTATGTCTTTCAAATTTTAGAAGTTATTTTTTTAAGTATGCTCTGTGGTTGCGGCTTTGGCCGATCTTCCACATCAGAAAAACTGTCCTTAGCTATTTATATGTTATTTTGATTCTCTGATTACCGAAATAGAATGTAAACTGTGAAAAATACATGTCTAGGAAAGTTCTGGCTAAGGAAAGACCTAGTTTTTAAGTGTGTCCAGTGTGACCCTCTACTCTTTCCTGGGAACTTACCCGGTGTACTCTTTTACAGATTGTATTCTCTATTTCTGGTATGAATAGTACCCATACGTATGAATAGTAAACATATAAATAGTAACCGTACGTATGAACAGTATCTATACGCAAACAATCTTAACGTATTTTCTCTAATCTTTCATGAAAATCTCCGTAGCAGAACACTGAAATTCACCTGTGTACTCTTGTCCGTAACGACGTAGAGAAGTGATACTCGTACGGAATCCAGGTGAGTGGAACGATCCCGTTTTAATAGAGTTTTAGCATTACTGGTGATAAAAAGTATGTCGTAGGACACTCCCAAGATTCATAGGGGGAAATTGGATTCAGAATGACGAATATAATGAGATAATTAATCCAGAAGTATGGATAAGACGAAGCAAGTATCTCATGATTATGTGAAATTTGAATCATATAATTATATACTATACCTGTTATAAGGATGAATATTATATTGTGCTTCTGATTATGATATGAAATACTGTACTATTGATTGTGATTGAGCGGTACAGTACCCCCTCTCACGGCAAGGCAGAAAACTCGGTTTAAAGGGTGTCTTGACTAATGAGTGTGGAGACAACGATTCCCTCAGTAGGGATATAGCCCGGATTGGTGATAAATCCATGAGGCGCCCTAGCTAAGAGGATGAGGTTGTGCGTCTTGGCAGAAATATACAAAATTGGTGAGCCGGCCTGTGTGCGCTCTCCGGGATATATTGCCATTGATGAGTACTAGTAACATTTGTTGAATTGGATGAATTTTTGTCTTCTTGTATGTAATTTCTAACTATGTCTATTGGTTGAGCTTGAGCCTTCGGATATGCTTGCATGACTGGTGATGTATTTGAATTTTATTAACGCAAGGCCGATTTTCTCACTGAGTTTAAAAGCTCACACTCTCTGTACAATTTTTTTCAGATCAGGTTGCCACCGAAGAACATCCGCTAGAGGAGTAGATTACTTTGGACCTTCCCGCTGTCGGGTAGGCTCTTCTTTTGTTATAGATTATGTTGCTCTGTAACCGCCTAGGACATCTAGGTCAGGGGATTAATATTTGGCTTGTATTTCAATATGATAATGTATTTTGTATTGAGGATCTATTATTTTTAATTAAGAAAATTTGATGTATTTTCTTGGTATTTATTAAGGAATGGTATTTCAAGAATATAGAGAAAATGACTAATAATTTTACTTGTGAGTAGAATTTATCGAAATGCTTACAATGATGGAATATTCATCATTGTGCCGGTCATGTGCCAAAAAAATGGGTCGTGACAAATAACTTAAAGGAATTCTCTCGAATTTCAATTAAGATGCTTAATACCTACGCAATTCCTTGTGTGGGTTAAGCTTAATACAACCAACCTAGCTTTGGTTAAACAAGATCAGCTAATATCCCTATTAGTTAACAAGTGAAAACACTTAGGTTAAGGTTTGCACACTCATCTGCCTTAGTTAGTGTTCTACTCTCACCTCCCTCTCCCGAGATTGATAACAGCAACAAGCATATAAATAGACTGATCAATTCCACTATATGCAGCAGTAAAATGAATAAGAAAACATATATTGATTGAATTAGAGTTGTAATTACATGAGAGGAAACAAAATCTATTCTAGGGTTGAGTTCATAGTAACCCTAGATGGAAAAATTAGCTACTCATGAAAAATAAAGAAAAAAAATCAGAAATAAAAGTGAAGAAAGCCATGAATCTAATTTCGGATGGATGATTTGATCCCCAAAGCCTTCAAAGTTGAGTTCCTTCTTCTATGCTCAACAAAAACGGTGTTCCTCCTCCTCCTCCTCTCAGGATCCGAATCTCCAAAGAAAATTCCCCTTCTGCTATTTATATGAAGTATGAAGTGGCTAAACAGCAGCTTCGCCTCTGCAGCGACACGTCCTCATCGCTGCAGCAGTGCAAGATAGAAAATGAGGCCAACGAAAATTCGTAGCGTAACGCTGTGGTGAGCAACGGAGGTATTCCCCGCTGCAGCGGTGGGAATTTACCGCTGCAGCGATGGATCACAGAAACTTCATGTATGCACTAGGCGTCTGCGCTGTAGCGGGAAACGAATGGCGCTGCAGCAGGACAAGTCAGATTTACTTCTGATGCTGGTTTCTGCTTCATCTTTCTTTACCCCCAAAGTGGATTCTTTTGTGCCCTACAATGCGAGATCAAATGTCAATTACTAGCATGAAATTGAAGATGAAAATATAGAGAATTACAAGAGCTTAGGAAAAATCAAAATCAGCATATCTTGAGGCCAGAAGGTCATAATTCAGTACAAATCAAATAGCAGTTAGGTTCATTTGCCAAGAAAAAGGCATATAAATCATGTTAATTTGGCAATTAACACTCCCCCAAACCTGAACACTTGCTTGTCCTCAAGCAAAAATTTTCTATGAGAAAAATTTCGATTAAGAATTATGCAACCAAGAACATGCGTAACTAGGAGGAGTAAAGACATTAAAACATGTGGGTTGAAGCAAACTAAGCCTCTTCAACATTATATCTAAGATTAACTCAAGAGTCAGCAATCTTAAAGATTCTCAAGACAAATGTTAACTGAACCACAATAAAACTTATAACATTGATTTTCAAAGACATCCAATCTTTTCCTCTAAGAACAGTTTAGAGTGTCAAATTCAAAGTTTTCAAAATTGACTTGATTCTTTATTCTCAAGGGCATCGTTTTATTTCAATTCTCAAGGGCTTAGATGTTTTGTTCTTAAGGGTATCGCTACCTTAATTTTTTATTGCATTTTTTTTTATATAAGACTCATTTTGAGTTGATTATAAGAGCCTTCTCCTTATTGAAACTTTCAGCTATCCCTTTATTGAACCCTTTTTAACACATTTTTTTTGAATGTTTAAAAAAGTTCTCTAAACTATTCACAAGGAGATATTATCACTTTTGTTATCATGAAATGGTTGGGCTCACACTTACATAGGTAGAACTTCAAGATTTGCAAATTCAAGAGCTAAATCTTCAATTTTTCAAAAATTTCTCCTCCTAATTACACATATTCATCTGTACAGCTCAATACCAACCAGAATTTTCTCATTATCTCAACAACAACACTACTCTCTCCCCCAAACCTAAATCTTACATTGTCCTCAATGGAGGAAATGGGTAAAAATGAGGAACAACATTCATCAAATTTTCAAAATCAGGGACCAAACATCATTCAGGTATTATGTATCAACCATCAGTGCAGCAGGATTCTCAAACAACTGAAATATGAAATTGCAGCATCCATAGCCACACCATTCCAAAATAATAGTCAAAAGCAATAAAAGATATATCAAAACAAATACAACCAAAGAGAATTAATCAAGTGTTGAACATATTATCCTTCCATGTCATTATTCCCCTCTTCAGCTTCTTCATGTCTATCTGAACTTTGTCCCCCAGCAAGATTTGGAAGCTTGGATGCATCCAAGTCCAATTTTGTAGCTAGCAAGCCTCCTAGAGCAGAAAGGTAGGCTTTTTGCTGATGAGACTCAATTGAAGTCTAGACATGGCACTTTGCATTTCAGCCTATTCACTCCTCATTCCAGCTATTTCGCTTTTAATCTCAATGATCCCTTCTTCAATTCTTATTCCTCTTTCATTTATGCCAGCTAAGCTTGCTTTTTCCTTCCCTTTGCATAATGGCTCTGCAGTGGATGCATCTTTCTTGCCTTCAGCTATCTGCCCTCTGATGTATTCTGCTGTGATGGGCTCTAGAGGTCTCATAGCTTTTTCTTCTCTCATTGGGACCTCTTGTTTTTTTAACAGCTAAGTTAGCAAAAACGGATATCCAATTATACCAGGGTTTGCTTGAGCCAACTTCTCTATGTTGTCTGAAATGAGAAGTCCTACATTTATTTGAATTCCCTTCATGATGTAGTAGATTAGTAATGCCTTTGGAACAAAGATATCTGAAATGTTAGAAGATAGCAAGAGTGTGTATCCAATGAAAGTCGACCATACTCTAGCGATTGGGAGCAATGATTTCCTTTCTACATGGTGTGGCGCTCCTCTATTATCTACCTCCCACCTAGTTCCAGGAGCACAAATGGTGCTCAAAACATATTCAGGGTCCCATGACCCATCGCTTTTCAATGTATGGTAGTTAAAAGGTTACTCATTGTAGAAATATTCTCCAATTAAGTCTGTGATTGCTTCAGCATGGAAATATATTTTTTTACCTCTCACCCTTGACTCATATTCTTTCAATTCATCATTTGCCACCCGGTAGCTGTTGGCATAAAACTCTTGTACCAACCTAAGATATCCATGGGTTGGAGTGGTAACTAACTTTTCCCAATTCCTTAGGGCAATAATCTCTTGAATTTTCGGAAATTCATCTTCTTTCAAGCTTATCCCCTTCTCCTTTACTGTTCTCCTACTGAAGGTGTTTGTTTCAAATCTCCTCTGATGGGCCGCTAATCTAAAATCTCTTGCTTCAAAACTTGAAGAGCCTTCAGCACTTGATTTCCTTTTTGTAGTTAGTTTCTTCCTTTTTTGCTGAGAAGGGGCCATGAAAGTGACAAGTACCAGTAGGAATCTTGCAAAAGCAAATTCAACACACATCTAGCATGAACAACCATTGCACCCAACCAGCATAAATCCAATCCCTAAAATGCTACAATGTTGATAGGTAACCTCCCCCAAACCTAATTCCTATTCTAAAAGATACCTAAAAAAATTGTAAAATCATAGTATAAGGCAATTAAAAAAACTAATCCTTAGCCTACAAAACCAAATGACAATCTAAATAACGAAAACCTACAATCCCACAAGTCTAAACTAGAAAAGAATAACAGATTATCATCTATAGTCTAAGCAAAAAAAAGACTAACCTAGTACTTACTACTGAACTAAAACAACAAAATATAGAGAAAAGGAAAGAAAAGTCCCAAATAACAACCCACAGCAAAATTAGCCACAAGCCTATGGTTAAAATAAACCAATGGAATTAAACCTTCGAAACACAAACTAAACTACCCATAATCCTAAATATCTAGCTAATTCTACAACTGGAGAATGAAATTTAAAAACAAAAGGGAGGAGGAAACCTACCAAACATTGTCGATGAATGAAGGGAAGCACGCACAACAAAAGCTCCACTACCCCCCGAAATTAAACCGAACACGAGGGCGAATCCAAGAAAATAGAGGGCTAAATGGAGGGTTTGGGGTAAGAGAATGGCTAAGGTGGCAAGGGCGACGTGGTCGACTATGGATGTTTGCAGCCGCAGGGGAAAAGGTCTTCTGAAATTAGGGTAGAGAAAGGTCAAAAATTTAGGGAATTGCATAAATAGGGCCGATACGCTACAGCAGAATTCATATCCCGCTGCAGCGGCCAATATCTCCTTTTTTTTTGAAAACAAAGACCACCATCGCTGCAGCGGATCGTTATCCCCGCTGCAGCATACTAAGATAGCACAAAAAGGGCTTGGATATACCCACCGCTGCAGCTTCCTATGGCAGAGAGTTACCTCTCTGATTCCCTAACTTTCACTGTAGCGAGAAATACCTATCACTGCAGCGTACCTAGACAGAGAAAAACACCCTTCAAACCCATCTTTTCGCTGCAGCGGTATAAGCCACCGCTGCAGCGTGCCTAGACAGAACACATGCTCATCTATGACTCTGTTCTCATAGCTTCAGTACCCTAGAGTACATCAAACCTCAGTTCCTAAGCAACCAAATATTCAAGCATAACAGGGAGTTCAAAATGGCCAATTTTTAGAAATAACCTATTCTCAAAACTACAATCTCAATCAAAGCAGACATCCTCAATTATCAGCACAACATTCAAGCACCCAACATCAAGCATCAATTCAACTAAACATTAGAACATCATGGAAGACTTGATCAATCCAAACTAGAATATTAACCAGCAAGGCATATCAATCAAAACTAACACACCCACCAGTTCAGCACTCAATGAATTTTAGCACAATAGCAAGATCAATCAACTACAACTAAAAGCAAAAAAAACCATGATAAAAATTAAACTACAAGGTAGTAAAGACTTGGGTTGCCTCCCAAGAGCACTAAGTTTATAGTCTTCAGCCAGACTTTACCAGGATGCCTATGTACTTTATGTAGTGAGGGCAATTGAAGTCCCCTCTTTTGCACTCTCGTGTCCTAGATAATGTTTCAGCCTTTGGCCATTTACTTTGAAGCTCTGAACACCCTCCAAATCAGCTATCTCCACCGCTCTATTCTCAAATGCCTCTTTGACCACAAAAGGTCTCGACCATCGGGATTTTAGCTTTCCAGGGAATAATTTCAATCTTGAATTATAGAGCAAGACTTTTTGGCCAGTGAAAAAAGATTGGCGAGTAATTTTCTAGTCATGCCATCTTTTAACTCTTTCCTTATATAGACGAGAACTTTCATAAGCTTGGAGACGAAGGTCATCTAGCTGATTCAGTTGCAAAAATCCCTTTTCCCTAGCCTTTTGCACATCAAAATTCAGAAACTTCACAGCCCAAAAAGCTTTATGTTCAAGTTCAACCTGAAGATGGCATGCCTTGCCATAGACCATCCGGAATGGTGAAGTTCTAATTGGGGTTTGAAAGCAGTACGGTAAGCCCACAACACATCATCAAGCTTAGTTGCCCAATCCTTTCGTGAGTTGCTTACTGTTTTCTCTAAAGTTCTTTTTAGTTCCCGATTAGACACCTCCACTTGGCCACTAGTTTGAGGATAGTATGGAGTGGCTATCTGGTGTTTGACTCCATATTTGGCCAAGAGCGTCTCCAAACTCTTATTATAGAAATGTGATCCTGCATCACTGATCAATGCTCTTAGAACTCCAAAGCGAGAGAAGATGTTTTTTTAAGAACTTTAGTACCACATTTGCATCATTGGTGGGTGAAGGAATTGCTTCCACCCATTTTGATACATAATCAACGGCCACCAAGATGTATTGATTAGAGTATGACAGAGGAAATGGCCCCATGAAATCAATTCCCCACATATCAAAAACCTCTATTTCTAGCACAATATTCAGAGGCATTTCGTGCTTTCTTGATATATTCCCACTTCTTTGGCACTGGTCACACCTCTCTACAAACTTTCTTGCATCTTTGAACAGTGAAGGCCAACAAAATCCACTTTCCAACACTTTTGCTGCAGTTCAGACACTATTATAATGTCCTCTATAGTCTGATCCATGACAATGCCACAAGATATTCTTAATTTCTTCCTCTGGTACACAGCGCCGGAGGATTTGATCAGCACACATCCTAAAAAGAATTGGTTCATCCCACCAATAAGCTTTGACATCATGCAGAAACTTCTTCTTTTGTCGATAAGTGAAGTTAGGTAGCAAAAGCCCACATACCAAGTAATTTACAATATCAGTATACCATGGTATTTGGGTCTCTTCAACAAAGAACAAAGTTTCATCAGGGAAACTTTCATTGATTTATAGCTCCACTTTGTCACTCACATCCGTGTTTATTCGGGATAGATGGTCAGCCACTTGATTTTCAGTACCCTTCCTATCCACAATTTGCAAGTCAAATTCTTGCAGTTGTAAAATCCATCAGACTAAATGTGGCTTGGAGTCTTTCTTTCTAATTAAATACTTGATGGCTGAGTGATCAGTGAAAATAATCACCTTATTTCCTACCAAATATGATCTAAAATTTTCAAACCCAAAAACTACAGCCAATAACTCCTTTTTAGTAGTAGTATAGTTTAATTGTGCATTGGCTAGAGTCCGGCTAGCATAGTAAATAGGATGAAAAATTCTCCCATGCTTTTGACCCAACACCACTCCTAAAGCATAGTTGCTGGAGTCACACATAAGTTCAAATGATTTGCTCCAATCGGGAGTGACTACCACGGGAACTGATATTAATCTCTTCTTTAGGTTCTCAAAAGCCTTCATACATTCCTCATTAAAGTGGAAAGGCATATCCTTCTTCAGCAATTTACACAAGGGCTTTGCAATCTTTGAGAAATCTTTAATGAATTGGCGATAGAAACCCGCATGCCTGAGGAAACTTTTTATACCCTTTACTGAGTTTAGAGGTGGCAATTGTTCAATCACAGAAATTTTTGCCTTGTCCACCTCTAAACCTCTTTTCGAAATCTTATGAGCGAGCACAATTCCCTCTCGGACCATGAAATGACATTTCTTCCAATTCAGCATAAGATTAGTTTCTTCACATCTTTTAAGCACCAATTCTAGATTTGTCAGGCAAATTTCATATGAAGTTCTGAAAACTGAGAAATCATCCATAAATACCTCCATGGATTTCTCTACCATGTCAGAAAATATTGCCATCATACATCGTTGAAAAGTTACCGGCGCATTGCACAGTCTGAAGGGCATACGCCATAAAGCAAAGGTTCTATAAGGGCATGTGAATGTAGTCTTTTCTTGGTCACTAGGGGCTATAGCGATCTAATTGTACCCCGAATAACCATCCAAAAAATAAAAATAATCTTGCCCTGTCAATCGATCCAACATCTGATCAATTAAAGGCAAAGAAAAATGATCCTTTTGAGTGACACTATTGAGTTTCCTATAATCCATGCAAACTCTCCACCCGGTTACAGTTCTGGTTGGAATAAGCTCATTTTAGGCGTTAGCCATTATGGTCATACCCTCTTCTTAGGGACGCACTGAACCGGGCTTACCCACAAGCTATTTGATATAGGATAAATGATTCCTGCATCTAGCCATTCAAGGATTTCCTTTTTCACTACTTTTCTTATAGCCAGATTCAACCTTCTCTGATGCTCAATAGAAGTTTTATGCCCATCCTCCAAGTTAATTTTATTCATGCACACTGACGGGCTGATTCCTCTAATGTCGGCTATGGACCATCCAATAGCCTTCTTATATTTTTTCAAGACCTCTATTAAATGCCTCTCTTGCTCCTCTGTCAGGGTAGCAGTCACAATGACTGGTAAGGCGTCATTCTTCTCAAGAAAAACATCCTTGATATCATCCTTCTCAATTTCTTCTTCCATCGTTAGAGATGTTTCCAAACTATCATTACTCACCAAATGTTTAAAGTGCATTCGTGCACTTTCATCAATCACCCTCACTAGATTGCATTCCTCAGGTTCATCTAGTGACTTCATCACCTTATTCATATTAAAGGTGACTTCTTGATCATTTACCCTCATAGTGAGCTCTCCTTTGAAGACATCAATCAGAGTTCTTCCAGTTGCAAGGAATAGCCTCCCTAGAATGATGGGGATTTCCTTGTCTTCTTCATAGTCAAGGATAATAAAATCCGCAGAAAAGATTAGCTTATCTACCTTGACTAGCACGTCCTCAATCACTCCGTTTGGGTAGCATAGAGATCTATCTGCCAGCTGCAGAGTTACAATAGTAGGCCTTGCTTCTCCCAAACCCAGCTTTTTGAAAATGACAAGGGGCATCATATTTATGCTAGCCCCCAAGTCACACAAAGCATTACCTGCAAAATTCTTCCCTATATTACAAGGGATAACAAAGCTTCCAGGATCTTGCATCTTAACTGGGAGCTTCCTCTAGAGTATCGCACTACATTCTTGAGTCATCTTCACAGTTTCAAATTCATTCAGTCGTTTCTTCCTTGAGAGCATATCCTTCATAAATTTCGTGTAACTGGGCATTTGCTCTAAAGCTTCTATGAAAGGAATGATTATATGCAGCTGTTTCAATATCTCCAGAAACTTTTGGTATTGCCTATTCATGTTTTGCTTCTTATACCTTTGAGGAAAGGGGATAGGCGGCATAATTCTTGAAGAAGAGGAGGAGGGTACAGATGAGTCCCTCTTCGATTTCTCTTTCACCACTTCTTCTTCCTTTTTATCATTGGTCTCTGGTACTTCATGCTCATTTACATTCACCCTTTACTATGGATACTCATTGACTCTCACTTGATCATCAAGATTATCATCTTCTATCTGAACATTAGAAGTAAAAGCTTCAGGGAGTTGCTTACCACTTCTAAGAGTTATAACCTTGCACTATTCCTTTCCATCCTTCCTGGGATTATTTTCTGTGTCACTAGGAAAGTTGCCTTATGACCTACTATTCAGAGCAGTAGCCAATTGCCCCATTTGAATTTCTAGATTTTAATGGCTATACTCTGGGTTTGGCTTATAGCCTTAGTTCTCTCCATAAACTTCATGAACATTTCTTCCATGGATGACTTCTTTTCCACCTGAGGTGGTGGAGCTCTATTCTGAGGAAGATAATTACCTTGATTATTAAATCCTGGAGGTTGAGAAGGCTTACTAGAAGATAGAGTCGAAGGATTAAGGCAGTGATTATTACTCCAGGAGAAATTCATATGGTTCCTTGAGCTTGGATGATAATTGTTAGAGTACTGGTTGTTCTGATTCCTTTGCATATTATCCATATAATTTAAATGTTCTATAGAAGGAAATTCTTTACAACACCTATTAATGTGAGTTCCTCCATAGAAATCACAATTTGTTTCTGGCATTGCTATTGCATTTACTTTCACCTGTTCATTTTGTCTAGAGCAAAGCATGTCAACTTTCTTTGTTAATTCTTCGTTCTGAGCTAACAAAGCATTTAGTATGTTTAGTTCCATGACTCCCCTTCTTGCAACACTCTTGACTCGACTACATGCGTTTTGGCTTACACCCATTGTCTCTATTATTTCTTTTATTGCACTATTAATCTAGCCATCAAAGGACCACCAGCTACGGTGTCCAATTTGTCTCGAGTCTCATATGTGAAACCACTATGAAATATTGTGAGCTGCTGCCACTTCGGGAGACCATGATTAGGATGTTTCATCAGTAAGTCCTTGAATCATTCTCAGGCCTCATATAAGCTTTTTCCTTCATGTTGATAAAATATTGTGATTTCGTTCCTCAGTTTGACTGATCTTGATAAAGGAAAGAACTCACCCAAAAATCTTTTCTGTAGCTCGTCCCAAGTTGTTATACTTCCTCTTGGCTGAACATTCAACCAACTCTTAGCTATATCCCTCAAGGAAAAGGGAAACAAACGTAGATAGATGGCATCATCACTGGCTCCATTAATCTTAACCATGTCACAAATATCCAGAAAATTTGTGATATGGTTATTCGGATCCTCCATGGGACTTCCTCCATATTGAGTCTATTGAACTAAATTCAGCAATACTGCCTTAATCTCAAAGTTGTTAGCACTGAGCGGAGACTTTACTATACTGAAGGCATATCCAGCATTGTTGGGTGAGGCATAGTCCCACACAGCTCTATTTTCATCTTGGTGCAAATTTGTAGCTCCATTTCCCCCATTATTTTCTATGCCACCCAGATTTACATTATCATCTACCATTTCTTCTTGAGAACTTTGTCTCTCTTGGGTTCTTCTAATTCTAGCTTCTTTTCGAGTTCTCCTTGCAAGCCTCTCGATTTCGAGATCAAAAAGAAGATCAGCTTGATTAATGGTACCTCGCATACATAGGAGGAAGATACCAATTAGCAATGACAGCAAATTCAGTAGCAAAAATCAACACAGCAAAAACTAAAAATGACCCTATAATAAAAAAAGAACAGAAACAAAAAAAAAACAAGATAAAGAATCTAAGCTAACACTTTCAAATTTCTTTAAATATTAGCACAAATCTTAGTCCCCGGCAATGACGCCAAAAACTTGTTAGGCGGTTTGGCAAGTACACCAATCACTCAAGTAATATAGTGATTTAAGAGTAAAAGTATCGTTCCCACGAGGACTAAGCGACTAATTATCCAAAAAATTTAATTGAATTAGTTAGACAAAGTAATTGGATTGAAGACAGCTCTAATGAAGAACTGACAATAAAAGAAAGTATGTGACAGTAAATTTTTATAAATTTTCTTTTAATGACAGCAAACAAAGACTCAAAACAGATGAAATTAATGAAATTAAAAGCCTAAGGTTACTAATCCCTCCCCCCAAAACTTAGAAATTGTAAAACCTCTCTTATGCATTTGCAACTTAATCAACCAAATAAGTTAATCCTAGGTTATTCTAATAACTTAAAGGAATTCTTCCGAATTTCAATTAAAATGCTTAACACCTACGCAATTCCTTATGTGGGTTAAGCCTAACACAACCAACCTAGCTTTGGTTAAATGAGATCAGTGAATATCCCTATTAGCTAACAATGAAAACACTTAGGTTAAGGTTTGCACACTCATCTTCCTTACTCAGTGTTCTACTCTCACCTCCCTCTCCCGAGATTGATAACAGCAACAAGCATATAAATAGACTGATAAATTCCACTATATGCAGTAGTAAAATGAATAAGAAAACATATATTGATTGAATTAGAGTTGCAATTACATGAGAGAAAACAAAATCTATTCTAGGATTGAGTTCATAGTAACCATAGATGGAAAAATTAGCTACTCATGAAAAATAAAGAAAAACAATCATAAATAAAAGTGAAGAAAGCCACGAATCTAATTTCGGATGGATGCTTTGAGCCCCAAAGCCTTTAAAGTTGAGTTCCCTCTTTTATGCTCAGCAAAAGCGACGTTCCTCCTCCTCTCCAGATCTGAATCTCCAAAGAAAATTTTCCTTTTGCTATTTATATGAAGTATGAAGTGGCTAAACAACAGCTCCGCCGCTGTAGCGACACGTCCTCACTGTTGCAGCAGTGGAAGACAGAAAATGAGGCCAACGAAAATTCACAGCATAACACTGTGGTAAGTAGCGGAGGTACTCCCGCTACAGCGGTGCAAATTCACCATTGCAGCAGTGGATCACAGAAACTTCATGTATGCATTGGGCGTCTGTGCTGCAGCGGGAAACGAATAGCGCTGCAGTGGGACAAGTCAAATTTACTTCTGATGCTGGTTTCTGCTTCATCTTTCTTTACTCCCAAAGTAGATTCTTTTATACCCTGCAATGCGAGATCAAATGTCAATTACTAGCATGAAATTAAAGATGAAAATATAGAGAATTGCAAGAGCTTAGGAAAAATCAAAATTAGCATATCTTGAGGCCAGAAGGTCATAATTCAGTACAAATCAAACAATAGTTAGGTTCATTTGCCAAGAAAAAGGCACATAAATCAAGTTAATTTGGTAATTAACACTAACCACCTAGAACCATTATGCTTGCCTTGGGGACACCTACTCTATTCCTTAGCCACATAAGGAGTGAAGCCGAGAAGTGCAGTTTATGTGTGAACAACATGTAGTGTAAAATAAGGAAAAGAAACTTAAGTAATCTGATCTGTTTGTCTATTGTACAGCTACGTGAATCACGTCTATGTTTTATTATAGCCCTTAGCTTCATTTCTTGGCTGTAATAAGAGAGAACCCGAGAGAGAACAAGAGAGAAAACAGTAGCATCTTCGTGCTACAGTCAAACCGAGAGGTAGAGAGTTTCTTTCTTCTTGCTATAGTAGAAAACATGAAGCTTCTAAATAGTTCTTTTTAACCCAAACCAATAGGCCAACCTTGGGAAACTTTGGTACTGACCAAAGGACCATCTTAGCAGTGGATTTAAGGTCCCAAGCACACCTTCACAGTAGCAAAAATAGTAACGTGAAAGTGCAGAAAAATTTAAAGAGAAAGTGAGCTTGGAGTTTCTAGTAAGCATTGAATCATTTCTTTTAGGTTTGCATGTGTTTAAGAAATGATTAAACATGACTTAAAGAGTCCCAAGATGAGTTTGGGAGAGCCATGCAGCAAGGAGAATGGAAAAACATGGAGTTTAGATGTATACATGCATGACAAGAACTATAGTGAATAAAATCAAAAGTTTGTAGGAGTAGCTATAATTTTGGAACAAGGTATATTTGTGACCTATGGACTTAGATGAAGCTGAATGTGGTCTTAGATCATGAAAAAGATAAGGGAAAAATTATTACTGAGGACCTAAGTGAATAAAATGAGAAGTTGTAGGGAAAGAGTAAAATTTCTGAAAATCTCCAGATTTAGTATATATGGGATTTTAATTAGAATTTGATGGAATTTACCAAATTTTGAGGGTTATTATATGGTTAAAGTTTGTATTAAGGACTAAAGAAAATTAATTCAAAGTTTTTGAGGAAAAAGGAAATAAGTTGGAAATTGGGAGAATAAATTAGGATATTTTTAGTTAGTTATAGTTATTTAAATTTGGGATTAAAAATAGGATTACGAATAATACGTGATTAATATTTAGTGCACAAGAGTTAATTTTTAATATATAATTTATTTTACCAGCACCTTGGAAGAATTTTGAGCAGAATCGGTACGAGACGGTAAATTCAGGTAACCAGTTACATTTCATAAAAGCGTTGTTCATGTATTTTTGAAATTGTTTTGTACTGAAAATGATTTATTGATGAATTATACAATATTCAACTTTATGCATTGTTATGTATGTATATGTATTATTATAATACTCATGTGCCAAGGCAGTGTATGCCAAGCATCTAGGGTACGACGGTATGTGCCAGTATAAGACTCGCCATGGTTAGGGCGGAAGCAGCTATGCATGATGATGCTAGTGTCAGTCTTTGTGACCTTCGACCACAAGTTATAATTAAACTCTAGTGGTAAGCATTGAGAAGATGATGATTCTTGGTGCCATTTGAAGTGAAACAGACTTTTGGGGTACTAAGACCAAGTATTAACCCTTGGCACCACTAGAGATGAAAAAGACTCCTGGGGTACTAAGACCAAGTGATGATTTCTGCATGACAGTGGTGTAGATAAGTTGAATTGAATTATGAATGGGTTTATAAATTGATCTATGAAATGACATATGAATTGATTTATGAGACAAATTATGATGAACTTGCTTTTATGACTGGGAATGATTTTTGTTTTCAAATATTAACTACTGGCTACTGAGATTTCTATGTCTCATGATTTTGTGCTGTATTAACCATTTTCAGGTGCAAATCAAAGTGGGAATAGCGGGGTTGCAGCGAAGAGTCAGTAGCTGTAGCCTAGAATTTATAGTTATTGTAAAATAATTAAGAGTTGATCTCCAATGATGTATATATATGTCGTAATGACAGTGGTGCAAGACCTATATTGATAATGATGGTTCTTAGTTATTTTTAATTATGGACTTGAGATATTTGAAATTTAAGGTTTTGAAAATTGCCATAATTATTCACTAAGGAACCTTATCCAAAAAAAAAATCTTTTATGCTAGAGATAGTATTGAGTGATTTTGAGGTGTTACAAGAAGTGTTTAAAAAGGCAAAAAACTAGACTCACATTGAAGCAATTTTTTTTTCTGAGCACAACTGAGAACAATTGAGAGCAATGAAATTGAAACAAATTTCTTTGAAGAAAGGCAATGGTAGCAGAGAAGTGTTCTTGTATATTTATAAACTCACACCGAAGCAATTTTTTTTCAAATAAATGAAAATTAATTTAATATTCTGAATAAAAATTATTCGATGTTGGGTCCTCTCAACACTGAAATTTCAGTATTAGACGAGAACCAACACTGAAATATCGATGTTGAGACTCCCATCCCAACACTGAAATTTCAGAGACCCAACACTGAATTATTTTAGTGCTGTCTCGTCAAGTTGGACGAGGCAATGGTCGAATTCGACCACGCACCTTTCCCTCTATTTATACCCTTCCCCCTAACTCCATATTCTCTCTCTCTTTTCTCTAAAGCTTTCTCTCCTCATCTCTCTATCTTATTTTTAATTTTTTTTTTGCTACTATAATGGCTAAGAGAGATCAAGTTATATTGTCTAGACCAATAGATAGAAGTATATTATATCTTCAGGACCAACAAATATCTGAATAAGCACGAAGAGAGGGCCTAGTAAGTGAATAACATCCCATACTATTTTTTGTTGATTTTTGTATATTATTTGTTGCTTTTTATGTATATTATTAGTTGATTTTTTCAATTTACTCATATTATTTGTTGATTTCTATACAGCCTCATCGATTATTAAAAATTCGTCGCCACATGAGTAAACTATTGATGCATGCAAATCCTCGCATTGTACCATATTTACAACAAGCGGGGTTTAATGGAATGTCAAGGATTAGATATTTTATGTATGACAAGGCATTTGTCATGATGCTAGTTGAGAGATGACGACCTGAGACTAACACGTTTCATTTAACGCAAGGAGAGTGCATTATTACATTATAGGATGTGGCAATGCCGCATGGGCTCCTTTGTAATGGAGGTGTTGTTGCTACGGAGTATGTCCTAATCATGTGGTACATGGTTTGTACTTTTTTGTTAGGGGTTATCCTACTTGAAGACAAATTAAGAGGACAAATATTATATATGACGCGGCTTCATCAACAGTTCCCGGAGTTACTAGAAAATGCAAATGAAGTCACAATCCAACAATATGCACAGGCATATATCTTACTCACTATCGGCGGCTATTTGATGCCAAACAAATCTAGCATGAATGTATACTTGATGTACCTCCCACTGTTGAAAGACTTTGAAGAATGTGGGAAATGTAGTTGGGGCATAGCAGTCTTGGCCCACCTATATAGTGAGATATGCAAGGTGCATATCAAATTAGCGGGTGTGTTCATTTATTGTATGTGTGGGCATTTGAACGATTTTCAAGACTAAGACTGGCAATACTAATTCAACTTGATGATAATGAAGAACATCTATAGCCCTCATCTATAGCACACAAGTATGTCATATGCCATTAATATTTTATTTAAATTTCACTTTATATATTATTTATCATTTACATTATTTTATCAATTAAAAATTTAGATAATTGTAATTTTAGGTAATAATTTGTTTAAATTGTAAATTGAAATAATGATTTATTTTTAATAGGTGGAGTAGTGTTTCCCTATACCAAACACTCGTTGCTCATGCTCTAAATTGGTATAGGTGATTTTTGGACCAGATGGGTGATGATGAGGTATTAACATTTATTTTGTTTTTAATGTGGTATTATTTTGCTGCCTATTAGTAGATACTAATATTTGTCAAAATTAGGTTATTTGGCTTCTATATGCAAACTAAGTAATCCTAGAGTATACCGCATGATGTATAGCGTGCCTCGGTTTCATCAATAAATTTTCAAATAATTGAATGACACGATCCTGATCGAGTATTGCGTCAATTTGGGATGGAACAATCGATTCTGCATGCATAGTTCAACTTAGGGGAATGACATCTAAAAAAGTTAACTAGGAAGATTGATAATAACTAGATGGTAGAGCATGCTGAATTCATCCAGTTGTGGGACCAATGGCAAGATCGAGTATGCAATGCCCCTATAGCTATATCAAATGAGCCTCTAGGACCAAACTCATTTTACATGCAATGGTTCTGGCTCCACACATAGCAATGGATTCATCCTTCGATCGTCTTTGATGGCTGTGGTGTAATATTTATTTGTTGTTTATTTTAATAAATATTACTTAAGGAATAATTTTTGTTTATTACATTATTTACAAGTTACTATAGTGAGAGCAATGAGCCTACGAGATTTGTAGCAACCAACAGTCCCTCAGATTATGTGGTAATGAATAGTGACACCATCCTACAAGCTCTTAAGGAATGTAGAAACTACAACACGGCTTATCCAGCTTCTCTGGCATAAGACTTACCGTAGCCACATATTCTCATACAAAGGCTACCCAGAGGCAGGTGAGGCTAAAGGGTGCAAGGTGAAAGGCTGCAAGGCAGAAGGGCGCAAGGGAGAAGTGATGGTTGTTCTGTGGCATTCGAAGTTAGTCCGAGCACCGTGAAGGGGGATAACGCCGATCCAAGCTCGGTCTATCAAACCCTAAATCCAAGTTCACAACAATGTTATAAACTCAACACAAATTCAGACTTGACCAAAGTCAGCGATCAGGAAGCGGAGATCAAGCACAATCACTCGGTTGTGGAAAGAGAGGTGTCGCTAGGTACCGTTGTGGAACTGGCTCTCACTATTATTGAATATATGTGTGATCAATTTGTATTCTTGTATAAAATTTATTTAATATCCAATTTTTAATTACAATTAATGTAATTTCATATTTTTAATTTACATAAAAAAATAAAAATTAAGAATATTCTTAAAATCTTAAAAATAATAAAAACAAATCTTTTAAGTAATAAAAATCATGGTTTGTAAAATCAGACTGCACCGACCGGTTGGATTGAGAACTAGACCATAGTCTGGTCGAACATGCTAAGGAACTGCTGGGTTAAAAACTAGTCAAACTTGGTCAAGAACTGGGTTTGACTAGGTTGAACCAACAGTTTTTGCTTCGAACCGGTCATGATCGAATTAGTTCAAGCTATCGTTTGTTGAAAGAAAAAAAAACTTTTACTTAACTTCAGTATTCGACATATAAGTAGCCGTCAAAGAAGAAGGAAGAGGAGGAGAAGAACTTGTTGTCGGAGACTCCCATATCCAGATCCAAATGGTGACGATGAAACTTAGCACTTGCTGACGATGAAGACAAGCCCGTGGAAAAAAAATGGTATTCTAGAAAAAGAAGAAGAAGAAGAAAATAAGAAGAAAGAAGAAAGAAGAAAGAGGTGATAATGTGATAGGAGAGCAATTGCAAAATGATAATGCTGTGTGACAGTGATGAATCAGAAAATCAGAAAAGAAAGCATTGTAATTTTGAAAAAAAAACTACTTAAAAATTTGTGTTCAGGTGATGTTTCAGTCAATTAGCCAGCATCACCAATAAAGCTGTCAAAATGGGCTAAGTCTACTGGCCAGCCCGACCCGACCCTGTAAATAAGGTGGAACGGGCTAAGAATTTAGTAATCATATTTAACAAGGGTTTTTAGCCTAGCCCATTTAGGTCCATAAGGCTGAGGTGAGTTAAGACGTGCCGGCCCCATGGGATTTTTTAATTGAAAAAATATTTAAAAATATTAATACTTTGGGTTTGTAATTTTTTTTATTTAGGTCATGAGTTGTTAAGGTCATTCAAGTATAAAAAATTGGCCTTTGAAGTAATGTATTATGTATATGACCCAACCTAATATTCTAATCCAAAAGAGAGGCTTTTAAAATTAAAAATAAAATGTCAAATCTTTGATACTAACTTATGTTTCTTTCTCATTGAATTTCATTGAATAAAGATGTCATATATAATATATTTTTTATTTTGTCATGTATTATATTAAAATTTATAATATATATTTAAATTATAATCAAAAAAATTATTTTTTAAAAAAATATGGGTTGGCCCAGCCTAGCCCATGGCCCATGAAGGGATGACTGGGACCATGATTTTCTGCCCAACTATATGCTTAAGTTCGGTTCAGCCCAGCCCACATTTATTAAAAGCTATGTGGGGTTGGCTTGGTCCGACCCAAACTCAGTTTATTGACACATCTAATTACCAAGTCCAAAGTCACATGGTTGTACACGCCTACGGATAAAGTTCAAGTCTTTTCACTCATTTTTGTATTTTTAATTTTTTAATATAAATATATAAATATTAAAAATGAAGATTAATTCTTGTTTATTAATATAAAATTAATATATATAATTTTTAATATTTTAATTATTTTTTAATATATTAAAGTATACCGATTCAACCATAGTTCGACCACGATCTGACCATTGAACATTGAACTGATACCTCTATCAGTTCAATGACTGGTCTAAAAACATTGATAAAAATCATTTAAAATAATTTATATATTTATTAAAACAATAATGAATTATTAACACAAATAAATTAAATCATTTAAAAGAATAATTTATATATTTTATTAATATATTTTAATTAATGAAACTTAATTAATAAAGATATATAAAAAATATAATGTCAAATTTATTTATTTAAACAAAAATTAAAAAAGGTAAGAAAATTCGACCTAGTGTTAATCGAATTTCTTTCACTAAAATTTGACCAACACTTAGTCAAATTTAATATGTTATACTTGGTAGAATTCGACTAATATTTAGTTAAATTACTGTATAATACAATTAAATGTTGGTCAAATTATATGAAAAATTAACATATTAAAAAATAATTCTGAATAATTAATATTTTGACAAATATTTTTTAAAAAGTTAGCAAATAAACCCTTCGTTGACCCACCATTGTTTTGAGTACGTCAAAGTCTTTCTCGACCTGGACAAACAGTCCCTCTCTTGTTTACATCAAAGTCTTTCTAGACTCGAGACACACTCTCTGTCTCTCTCTCACACTCACTCATGTCCCTCCTATATCTAAAACCATCTGGATAGGAGTTTCACAGCCTCATCATTCTACCTTCCTCTATTTCCACCCAAAAATTATTCTTTTTCTTCAAGAGGAAAAACTTTTGTTTCATCTTCTTGATCATCATCGTCGTCGTCGTCTTCTGTTGTGTCTCTGTATATACAGAGTTTCAGAGATCAGAAAAGGAAAACAATGGACAAAGAGAAAGAGAGAGCGTTGGATGAGACACCAACGTGGGCGGTGGCTGTGGTGTGTTTTGTGATGCTTGCCATTTCCATCTTCATCGAACACGTCATTCACTTCATAGGACATGTCAGCCTTCTATTCTCTCAAAAATTTCTGCAATCCCAAATTCATTCATTAATTAATTGAACACAGATTTTAGTGTTGTGACTTTGTAATTCATTGCAGTGGCTTCAGAAGAAGAACAAGCCCGCTCTCTATGAAGCCCTTGAAAAGGTCAAAGATGGTAAGTATAGTAATTACTGACCACACATCCTCTGTTCTTCTGCTTCCTCTGTTATATTGGATATGAACTAAAAGATTTTATTTTCAGAGATTACTTAAATAATATGTTCTTTCTTTCACTATATATACATACTCACTTCCTTGAATTGTAACATATTGCAGAGCTAATGTTGATGGGATTCATATCGTTTGCGCTACTGTTGTTGCAAGATCCTATTTCTGGTATGTGCATTTCGAGAGAAGTTGCGTCCACGTGGCGCCCATGTGATCCACCAGCTAAATATGCTTCTGGAGATTCTGCCAAGTCTCGGAATCTTAGGGAACTTTCTGATTCCATTACCCGCCGATTCCTAGCTACTAAAGGATATAATGATTGTAAAGATAAGGCAAGCAATTCATTACCGTCAATGCTTTCTCACCTTTTTTTTTAAAAAAAATAGTTAATTACTGATTTAGTTCTCATTTTTACCAAAAACAGAAAATGTGCTTGAAAATGCGTTTGGTTGAGTTAACTGAAAATATTTTTTTTTAAAATATTTCTTAAAATATGCCTAAATTTGAAAATACCAAAAAGATGTTTTAAGTGTTTTAGAAAATTATTTCAGGAAATGAAAACTGAAAATGAAAACAGGAAATGTTTTCATAAATCAAGCAAACCCTTATAGTTTTGTCAACTTAGATTTTTAAAAGATCAAATGTCTTAGTTTAGTGCATAAAAAATTATATTAGTCTCAATTTGATTATTTCTCTAGCTAAATCATAAATTTAACATTATTATATCTCAAAATTTTTGTTACTAAAAGTCATTTTGACAAAAAAAAAGGTTAAATTAAAACAAATATAATATTTTTAAGATTGTATTGAGACATTTAATCTTTTAATGGTGAAATTGAGATAAATGTTATCTTTTGAAAACTAAATTAGTAATTTACCTTCTTTTTTTTTTTGCTAAATATAAAGAATTTCCTTAGAGAATTGTACAATTTATTTTATCAACTTTAAAAGTTGACAATCGATTTAAGCTTTTAATTGTGTATAAGAATATAGGTTGAAAGAGACAAAATCAACCCAAAAAAAAAACGTTTATCTAACTTGTCACTCATCCATCCCAAGTGGCCAATAGTAATTTCGTGTCATTTTTCTTCTATATTTTAGCAACAAAAAAAGTCATTTAAAACAATAGGTGAAATCTCTTTTTTTAAAAAAAAATAATTTAACTTTTTTAACTTATATGAACAAGTAGTAAGGTTTTGAAAGAAAATTAAAAAAGTTATGATAGATAAAACTGAAAGCTAGAAAATTTATTACTAGCTTTTAATTAATATTAGTAGAATAAATTGCACAAAAGTTTGAAAAATTTCTTTATATTCTAAAATTTTTAATATTATATTTTATTAACTTCATTGTTGTCAAGAATCTAAATCTTAAAATCTTATGATCTTATGATTCCAAATAATCATGATCCTTTGTAAGATCTAAATATCCTAGAATCTTAGTAGGATTTTGATTTAAATATTAAAATTTTATGATTTTACAATTTTATCTATCTTGTAACATATTAATTGTTGTCATTTTTTTATTTGTTTATATATTTTTAATCTATTAGGTTAATTGAGATGAAAAAAGTCATTAAGCTAACTTAAATCTTTACTAATACTATATAATTACAGTTTTATCACTCATAATTTGTTCAATTTTTAATTTAATTTAATGAAGACTGATAATGAGATATAATATTATAAGTTTTGAAGAATAAAAAGTCCATTTGGTGAGAAAAAAAATTTTTTAAATACAATAGGGGTTGCTGTCTATTTTTTTGTTTTACTAATTGTATGACATTTGAACTTGTTTTATTAAAATATAATGAGACTTTGATAATTTGTTTTATTTACAAAAATTATATCATTATATATATATTTTTTATGTATTACTTATATTTTTGGTAAGATCTTATGATCATTGATTTCATTCTACAATTTAATCTATCATGTGCCCCTTTTTATTCTGTATAAGATCTTGATCCTAACAATCGTACTTCAAACTAATGATTAAAATGTTTTTATATTATGTATGATAATATATATAATATATAAGTGTATATATATATATACACACACACATACATACAAGGGACAAATTTAATGAAAGAAGTGCTCTAATGTGAGAGGTGAAAGGAGAAAATAACCACCATTGGTCACAAATCAATGTTCATATTGATGCAGAATTTATCAATATAAATTAACAATTTTTTATTTTTGTATGAATAAATTTTGGATCAATTGAACTATTGATTTATGATCTAACAATGATAATCTTTCCCTCTCACTAGATATGTCAACATATTGGAAACATATCTAATAAGAGGAGTGTTCTAATATAAGAGGTAAAAGGAAAAGATAACTATCATTAGATTATAAATTAATAGTTTAAATATGCAGAATTTATTAATATAAATTAATAATATTTTCTTGACTAATAATACATATAATATAAATTAATTATATCAAACATATAATATATTATTAATATACACTCCCTCTCTCTCTCTCTAACTAGAATCCAAGATCCCAATTCCCAAAATACGCCCCCGTTTTAATTATTTATTTCAATTATATTTTCAAGATGTATAAATTAGAGTCAGATCCTCTGCTGTTCTTTAAAGGAAACAGCATAGTGCTAAACTTCTCAGTACCATTCGATGACTCTAACAGATAGAGATTATATAAGTTTTACTATCTATCAAACGATACTAGAACTCTAGCATCATATAATACAATAAAGGATCTCGACTCTATAAGATATAATTGGTAAGGTGAGTTAAGTGATTATTAATTAGGAAAGTTTTGTAAATGCAGAATAAAGTTCCTTTTGTGTCAGCCTATGGGATTCACCAGCTCCACTATTTCATTTTTGTGCTTGCAATATTTCATATTCTTCAGTGCATCATAACCTTGACTTTGGGTAGAACTAAGGTACATTTCTTTCCTTTTCCAATATTTTTCGGTATTTCAATATGATATATAGAAATATTTAACAAAAATAAATAAAAAAGAGGTATGGACTTCAATATAGAGAATTTCGATTTTTAAGAAGGCAAAATTATAACGAGTTTGATTTTTTAAAAGATCAAACTTCTGAACTGATACATTATTTCAAGATTTACGTAAAGTAATTTTTATTATTATTATACAATAAATCTTAAAGTGGTCTAATAGTTAACAAATTTGATATCAGTTTAAACTCTTCATAATTTGATCTTTGAGTAAATTGTTGATTTAGTCTATGAAATATTATAATTTTTTTAATTTAATTTTTGAAAGGTTAGGTATTTCAATTTAATTCTTAAAAGATAATATTTGCCTTAATTTGGTAATTTTTATTATTAAATCAGAAAATTTTTTATTTTAATTACCAAAAGTCACTTTGACAAAAAAGATGAACCAAATTAAAACAAACATAATTTTTTAAATACTAAATTGAGATACATAATTTTTAAGAACAAAATTGAGACAACTATATTCTTTTAGGGACCAAATTAAATTAATAATTTATCCTTAATCTCTTCTAAAATTAGAGAGCATATTCTAAACTCTATTTATTTTTTCTTCTTTTTTTTTTCTATCTTTCATAAATCAACCAATAAGACTTTTTTTTTAATGCTTATTTTGCTTGCAGATAAGTATGTGGTGGAAGTGGGAAGATGAGGCAAAAACCGCTGAACGTGGTAAGACTTTAATATTTTAATTACATCACTCTAGTTTAAAAACCCATTAAATTTTCGAGCTAATTCTAAAATAATATAGTAAATAAAAGATTATATTTATCTCAATTATTCTTTTTATTGTTAAATTATAAAATTTATTATTGTTAAATTTAAATTTTTTATTATAAAAAATTATTTTAACATAAAAAAATAACTAAATTGAAACAAATATATATGACAGGACCAGAAAGATTCAGGTTTACAAGAGACACAACATTTGGTCGAAGGCATTTGAACATTTGGAGTAAATCATCAGTTTCCCTTTGGATTGTAAGTCATATATGAAATAAAATCCTTCTGCCTTGGAATTTTATTATACTCTTCCTTCATGCTATAGTGATAGTGATAAAGTTTTATGCATCTTGTTTAATTTTTGTTAATTAACAAATATATGTCCAAAATTAACTTTGACATATTAATTGATTTTTGATGAGGGTAATATCATGTGTTGCTGACTTGGATGAAATTAATGGTCTATAAAAGAGTGTCACATCGTCTGTCATGTAAATCTTAGTTAACAATAATTAGATTTTTTTAATGGTAAGGACCGTTTTTTAATGTATTAAGAATCTAGAAAGATTAATTTATAACAAACTAAAGTATAAAAACTAATTTAAAAATTAGGTGAAACTATAGGGATTAAAATGATAATTTAACCTTTTATGTGTTCCCATTGACATATACATTGAAACTGATAAGTGCATTGTGTTATGGTTGCAATGACCTCAGGCATGCTTGTTTAGGCAATTCTATGGATCAGTTACAAAGGTTGATTATTTGACACTAAGGCATGGATTTATCACAGTGAGTTTCTACTTTACAATTAACAAATCTATCCCAATTGTCAATTTTTTTTATAAATAATCAATATTGAAAAATTCTATTAGGCTCTAACTAATATAATTGAAAAATTAGGTCCGATTATAAAAGTGTAAAGTTTCTTTAGCGTTAATTTTTTTATTAATAAAATTTAAACTTAAAATATTACTTAAAAAAACAAGTGGCAAATTGAGGTTGGTAATCATGTGGGATGGGGAGAGGACTATTTTGCTCCTGATTTCCGCAACTTAATTTCGTCCTCATCCTCATCTTCAATCTCTGTTATGACAAAAGTTTTTCAGAGTCCTCATTCCTTGAATTCTTGGAAAATCCCCACATTTTTAAAAGAAATTTTCAAAAATAGTAGAAGAAATAAGTACTTATACTTATATCAATGGTTATTAGATTAATAATATATTGTAAAATTAATATAAATAATTTAAAAATAAAATAACTGAATTAAATATTTATTTATAATATATAGTAAAATTAATGGGATTCTTGAGGAGGTTTTCTCCTGTGTCCCTATCCTTACCCAAAAAAAAAAAAAGGGATGTGGGACTCCAAATAAGACAATTCTCATAGAGATCCTCATATTTGGGGATTAGATCCGCTAAAGTATTAGAGTTTTTTAGCTAAATCTTGTTCTTCTATCAAAACTTTTAAGTTACACGATGAATCATTGATGAATGATCAAGATTTGTTTAAAAAATTCTAAGAATTTGAATGGGTACAAGCACTCAAATTTGTAGATTTATTGTTTTGGTCATCCCTACATTGAGTTATTTGAACCAATTAACGTTGGTCATCTCATTTGTTAATTTGACACTGAAATTAAAGGTTATCGCAAAATCTTAAGTAAAATTGCTTAATTAAATTGTGTAATTATAGACACATCTGGCTCCGGGAAGCCAAGCAAGATTTGATTTCCACGAGTACATCCAAAGAACCCTTGACGAGGATTTTAAGGTTGTTGTAGGAATAAGGTATGATTAAGAAACATCTAAGCCTTTCTAATTGCATTCTTTTATCAATTTACTCGCAATAATCTAAGCTTAATTAATTAATTTAGCTTTTTGGTACTTGCAGCCCAACTATATGGTTCTTTGCGGTGTTGTTTTTGTTGACATATACTGACGGTAAGCTAAATTCTAAATTTTGAAACTAATTTGTGTACGGTAAATTACCTTAACTTTTTCTGAAGTTTAGTTAAATTACACTTAACACCCTTTTAGTTTTAAATATTAAATTTGGATATCCTCTGATTTATTTTGTCATTGAAATTAACTTTTGAATAAATTACTGATTGAGTTCTTGAGAAATTACAGTAATTTCAATTTGATGTGAAGATTAAGTGTCTTGATTTAATTTTTAAAAGATTATATTTTTTTTAATTTAGTCATTTTTATTCTTAAATCTCAAAATTTACTATCAAATCTCAAACTTTTAGTTGTCAAAAGATATTTTGATAAATAGAGGGATGAAATTAATATAAATATGATTTTTTAAAGACTAAATTGAGATAATTATAAACATTTAAGTATTAAATCAGTAATTTACTATTAATTTTTACAATTTATGTGTTAAAAATTACTTAACTATTTTTACTATAAAATTAAAAATAAAGTCAAAGGTTTATATTAAATGTTAACATTAATTTAATTACATTTACTGTCATGTTAAAAATAAAATTGCAATCCCATATTGTATACAAAGTTTATTGATTTGTAGAAAGTAAATTGAAATTAAATCTGTAACTTATATACACACAATAAAATGTCATGAGAAGGGAGTATAGTATTTCAAATTTGAGGGGTGCTAAGCGTAATAAAACCAAATGAGAGATTGAAATTTAGCCATTTATTTGAGTTACAAAACACTACTTAAATGAATAAATTATGGATTTAATCTATAAAATATTACAATTTTTTTAATTTTGTCATTGAAAGACTTTAATTAACATATTATATTTGTCTTAATTTAATTTTTTTGTTGCTAAAGCATATAATTTATTATTGTTAAATCTTAAAATTTTTATTACTAGAAGTTATTTTGACAAAAAAATAAACTAAATTGAAACAAATATTTTTTTAAAAAAAATTGAATTGGGACAAATCTTTTACAAATTCATATTGAGGCAATCTATGATCTTTATAATACTACATTTTAAACGAACTAAAGATGTGTGTTTCTGTTCTAATTTATCCCATTAATTCTTTGTTGGACAGGATGGTACTCCTATTTGTGGCTTCCTTTTATTCCACTTATTGTAAGCATACAACACTCTACAACTAGCAGTTTTTTTTCCTTTTCTTTTTTTAAATCTTTCTTTTTAAAAGTAAATAGTCAAATGGATACTTTTTTGTGTAAACCTTCTCTCCTGTCTTTGAAAGTATACTTCAATGATGGTTTGGCCCTTGAAATACAATCAATGATCATTTTAATATTTAAATTTTAAAATTATTACACAAAACGATCATTTCATTCGTTACCTCTATCAAGAAGATGAAAAAAAGGAACCATTTTGTTCAAAAGTTTTAAAATTTAGGAACTAAAGTGACTAATCATGTGAACATGTTAAGATATAACGTCATCCCACGTGTCACATCAAAAGATAATGGTACACATAAGTAGATAATGTTGATTGTGACGACAATATCAACTTTTTGACTATTTTGTGTAATAATTTCAAAATTTATTGACCAAACTGTCACTAAGATACACTTTAAAAACCAAAAAGTAGGTTTACCTATACTTTCTTTTAAAAAAAATGATAAAGGAGCTTCTAACCTATACAAACTGTAATCCCATATCACTTGAATTATAAGCTCGATGATATCATATCAATACTTAAAAGATGTATGTTTTATCAATTTAATTTTTTTTCTTGAAAATTTTAAATTATATTCAAGTAGGAAAACACATGTTTCAATTATCCAAATATTAATTTACATTTTTAGAGTAAATAAATAATTTAGTTTATTAAAAAATATTTTCTTAATTTTTTTTCGTAATTAAATTCTTAAAAAGACTACTCTCATTATAGTCTAGTTTTTCAAAGATAAAACTTCTCAATTTAATCCCAACATAATTTTTCCCCGATCAAAATAGCACCTTTGGATAACATAAATAGAATTTCATGTGACCATTAACAAATAATATGAACTTGGTAAAATAATGCCACTTTTGTGTCAAATCTAATAGCTCATAAATGCCTTTTGAATTGATCGTTTTAATCATTATTTAGAGAATTAAACTGAATTGATCAATTGGATCAAAAACTAATAAACTAGTCATACGAAAAATTTGGTTTAACCTAATAAATTGATTAGTGAAAATATCAGTTAAAAATGGTTGAAGTGGTCAAAAATTGTAAAAAGGGGTAAAATTGAAAGGTCCAGTGGTTGAACCAATTTTATTTTTATTTTTTAATTTTGTATACATTTTTTTTTATTTTTCATGCATTCTATGAATTTTTATGTTATTCTACATATATGTATTATTGATATAGTATTTTGTAACTAATTTTAAATTTTGTTCTATGTTAGCATATTATTCAGATTAGGTATTATAGTTAAACATCTTCAAAAATGACTAATAGCCTGTCTAAACCCTTTGTAAATTTGTCAAAAATTTATTAATTTATTATATTAGATTTTTCATATATAAAATAATATATATATATATATATACACACACACACACAACTAGTTCAACAACGTTCAATTTTAGTCAGATAAATAAACTTTGAACTAGTATCTCTATTGATTTAATGATTTGTCCGATTTTTTGAACTTTGATTTTAGTTGAAGAATAATGTTAGATACTAAATTTGAAACTCAAAAAAAAAAAAATCAAATTAAGACTAAAAGTTTTGATCTTGGATATATACGCATAAGGTGTAAATTGATATTGCAGATAATCTTATTAGTGGGTGCTAAGCTACAAATGATAATCTCAAAGATGGGTTTGAGAATTTACGAAACAGGAGAAGTTGTGAAGGGTACACCAGTGGTTGAGCTTGGTGATCATCTTTTCTGGTTCAATAATCCCCGTCTTTGTCTCAATTTGATTCATCTCGTGCTCTTTCAGGTCTCTATTTCATTCAAAGTTCTTAATTTTCTGTTAAATTTGAAGTGTTTCAATTATTTATGTTCTAATTATCCTTTTGTTTTCTTTTTGTCTTACAGAATGCATTTCAACTCGCATTTTTGGCTTGGTCTAGTGTAAGTGTTTTATGCTAAGAAATTCTCGAGAATCATATATAATGTAGTCTATCATAAGTCTGATTGTTGAATTTTAGAGTAAACTATTGATTTTAGTCCTAAAAACTTTTATTTGATACCTATAAGATTAAGCATATCAATTTAATCTTTGAAACTTGTATTTTTTTTTTAATTTTATCTCTTTATTTGTTAAAGTAGCTTTTTGACAAAGAAAAATTTGAGATTTAATAATAAAAATGATTAAATTAAGACAATTATAACTTTTTATGTACTACATTAAGATATTTGAATAATAGAATTGTGATGACTATAATATTTTAAAAATTAAATTAGTAATTTGCTCATGAAATTAAGTCTTAACCCTTTTACATGTGCATACATGATATATATATATATATATATATATATATATATATATATATATATATATATAACTTCTAATTTTTTAATTTTCATATCAAAAGGATGATAAATATTTGGCATAATTTAGCTAGAAGAGAAATAAAATAGCTGGGAGATTTCTAATTTTTTTCTTTTTCTTTTCTATGCTTCTGCATCAGTATGCATTCAAATCCATACATTCTTGCTTCCATAAAGAAACTGCAAATATCGTGATTAGACTTACAATGGGGTAAGTTCAGTAATTTCCTTTACAAAATCTAAAACACCAATATTAGTGGTTTGTGATAATTAATAATGCTTATGAGTTGTATGTGAAAATGACAAACTTCCATGTTTTTTCTTTTTTTCAGGATTCTTATTCAAGTGTTGTGCAGCTATGTGACTTTGCCTCTTTATGCTCTAGTTACACAAGTAAGATTCTAGTCTATGGACGGTTAAAAATATTAGAGTCGATTCTTTTGTTTGAAAGTTTAATTTTATATAATTTGTTAAATATTATTATTATTAACGTAGTCCTTCAAAAAAAAAAGTTATATAATTTAGTTCTACAAAAAAATTAATTTGTATTGAATTTGTAATTTATAAAAATTAATTTATTTAATACGTAAATTTTAGGGTCTAAATAATAAAAAAATACATTTTTTAGAGACTAGTTTATATGTTTTCTCAAGTTTATATGCAAATGAATTATACTTTTGGGGATTGTGTGAAAACAAACCTATGTGAAATGGTCGAATTTGAGTACAAGGTTTTAGGGTTTGAAGTTTAGGTTTTGATATTAAGAGTTCAATCTAGTTTAATTAGTAGGCTATATTTGTTCTGATTCGATCTAGTCAGTGCATGGAAATGAAAAATATTACAATTTTATCTGAAAGTGAAGTGTCTGATTTTTTAAAATTTTTATTAAAAAAAATTATGCAATTAATTATTACATTAAATTTATTATTATTTTTTGTTTCGTTATTCAAACGAACCGTTTTATGTGAGACTGAATATTCTTACAAATTATATGACCTTAATAGAAACGTCTCATCCAAACACACTTTTAAACATATAATTTGGTTGTTAAAAAATGCATTATTTATTGTTTAGTCCTAGAATTGAGACATTAAACAAATTAAACCTTATAAGTTATAAACTCAATAAAAATTAGTCTTTTTATTGAACTAAATTGTGTATTTACTTATTTTTAAAGAATTGGCTCAATAATGGTCTTTTATAATTTCATAACATTCATATACTAAATTATGTAGTGCTAAATTATCATAGGCTAAATAGTTGATCCATATATTTTTCAGGGAAAAAATTGTTAATATAGTCTTACATATATTCAAGACTACACTAACAATTTAGTCCCTAAAAAATACAATGGTTGACTATTTAGTCCCTAAAAATTTAACTCTATATGATTTAGTATCTAAATGTTATATAAACTTGTTAAACATCATTATTGAGTCAATCCTTCAAAAGATAAATAAATAAACAATATAGTCTCACAAAAGGACTATTTTGTACTAAGTTTGTAATTTATAAGAACTAATTTATTTAACACTTAAATTTCAAAGACTAAGTAATAAAAAATGTATCTTTTAAGGGCCAAGACTATATTAACAATTTAGTTTTTGAAAAATACATGGTTCAACTATTTAGTTCTTATACAATTTAGTTTTTAAATTTTATGAACTCGATCGTTAAATATCATCATTGAATGAGTCCTTCAAAGATAAATAACTATACAATATAGTCCTATAAAAGAATTGTATTGTATTGAGTTTATAATTTATAGAGACTAACTTGTTCAACACATAAGTTTTCTGGAGTAGGCAATAAGAAATGAATGTTTTAAAGACCAATTTGTATGTTTACTCTTATTAAACCATTTTCTTGTGACCTGTTTGGGGTGTAATCACAGATGGGATCATCAATGAAGCCTACAATATTCAACGACAAAGTGGTAACGGCATTGGAGAATTGGCACCACACAGCCAAAAAACACGTTAAGGAGAGCAAGTACTCAGACACAAACACGCCCTTAACGAGTGCCCCTGGGACTCCAACAGGTGGCATGTCGCCTGTTCACCTTCTCCACAAGCACCCTAGGCATAGTGACAGTGCCCAAACCTCTCCCAGGGCCTCAAATTACAAAAATGACCCTCTGGACCTTGAAGAAGGGCACGAGATCCAAATGATGCAAGTTGGTGGGTCTAGGCCCAGGCCTGTGATGGCCCAACATGAGAGTGACGTTAGCAATACGGAATTTTCATTTGGGAAGAACCCACAGGCCACAAGACGGTAGACATCTTTCAGGAATGAATTAAGACAATACTCTTTTCTTATAAATTTTTAAAATTACGCAATCTACTTCTTTTTGTGTAATTATAAAGCATATCACGTTTTGGTTTTATTTTATATTTTTAGTGTCTGGGGTTCATTATAGTTTGCTTTTTTTTTTTTAATGATTAGTAACATAATGCTACACATTTCGTTTGACCAAAATACTCACTTGTTTAGCTACGACCGCCATTAAACAACCACTACAATCCCACTTTTTTTTTTTGGGGGTAGTGTACATCTTTTTCTAGATTTTCATATAGGAATGTTTAGGTAGACTTTGTTGAAAATATGTGCATGTTTTTTTTTTGGTAGTGTACATGTAAATAATATGTACAAATATATTTTTATTAATTAAAAAATATACATTTATCATATTTTAATTAAAAAAATAATAACAAGGAGGCAAAAAATTGTATTTAAGCCTTTTTTTTTCTTTACAGAAGTCCCTCATCTGTAACATTTAAATTTGTTCTTATTATTTAAAAGACTATACCGTTATCATATTTTAATTAAAAATAATAATATCAAAGAGGCAAAAAAAATTCTTTAATTACGTTAAATTTATCGAAATAACATTGGACTTCCTTACAATTTTGTTGATTAGTTAACTTTCAAAAAAAAGAATGAAAACGTGTGTAAAAATTAAGGTTGCAGTCTGATATATACGGTAGACATTTTTCTTATATTTTTTATTAAAGAAGTTAATCTTTGGAACAATATGAGATTGCAATTTTTTTAAATGATACTGAATATAATTAAACTGATGTTAAATTCTAATATGACATTATAATTTATTTTTCATATGATAATAAAAAATATTAATTTTTTTCCTAGAAACACATTTGTAAATACTTATAATGATAAAAAAAAATTTAAAAAAGAACAATTATAATTTTTGAATATATATATACAAGATTAATTAATTAATTAATTAATTAATTAGTTTAAACAATATATTGTTTAATATAGCAAAAATCTATAACTGGTTCAATTCAACACGTCAAGTTTTGGCCCAGAAGTTGTTATCACCAAGTTGCAATAAAACTGGGGCTAAAGCCTAGCTGACTTCGAAATTGACCTTGCAAGTTGCAACTTCAACTTGATGCGCTGAATTGATCTCTTTATATAGCAATAAATTCTTCGAGATATTTGCTATATTAAAAATATATTGATTAAACTAATTGATTATATATATATATATATATATATATATATATATATGCCATAAATAAATCTACAAATGAATTATCTCTCTTTGTCTATTTCGCCCTTGGATCTTTTGCTAACATAATATTCCGTCGGGTTCATTGTAAATTGTTTGACTGACACATGGTGCCTGATCAAATGATTTACAGTAACCTAACACAATGTTGGGTCAATAGAGGAGTCGTGCTTGCCTATTCTTATTCTAATAAGCACATATCAAATACATGCAAATGTTCATTGGACAAATTTTCCTCTCTATTAAACTAAGGGAATTACACAAAATTACAAATAATTTTTGCAATTAAAAAATAAAAAATTATTGATTTAATTTTTTAAATATTATAGTTGTTTCAATTTAGTTTCTAAAATATCAAACATCATAATTTAAAATTTTAAATATTACATTTGTATCAATTTCATCTTTCATTTTATTAAAATGAATTTTAAAAATAAAGAGTTGAAGTTTGATAACGATAGATTTTGTCATTTAACAATAAAAATGATTAAATTAAAATAAATATAATATTTCAAGAACTAAATTAAGATATTTAAGTTTTCAAATGTTTAATTGAAATAATTATAATATTTTAAGTACAAAACTAATAATTTACTTTAAAAAATCAGTATCTTTCATGTTTATTGAGCACAAAAAAATAAAATTCTTTTTTTAAGTTGACTTTTTTACAGATGAATGCATTAGCATCTTTTTAAATTCAAACTCCATTATAACTCTAGTCATCCAATGTTGAATAATATAATTCATATTTGAAGAAGTAGCTTCGTACTAATTGTAGAATTGTGAAGATGTATTATCAAACGCATAAATTAACTGGTAAGATATTATATTTTTATCATATATTATAATTTTACCTGACTCAAATTTAAATTAATTAGCGCTCGTAGTTTGATGACCAACCACTATACCAAATGATTGTTAAAAAAAATAATAGTTGTGATGATGTGACATGTCTAACAAGTCATATTAGGCTGAAGATAACTTCCAAATTAATGATCTAAATTATGTGAAGTTGTGGTTTTTTGTCTCATCTGATCTCAAGGATCCTACTTCCCAGGATTTTGGGAATTCATATTATTCATACGATGGAAAATTATAAATAATTTAGCATAAGAAAAATTAGGACAGTTCTTTATATTTTTTTCTCAAATTAAATATTGAGTACAAGATTTAACAATTGTTGTTGAATGTTCTAGGGAATTCGAACTGATTGTTGCTATCAAATTTTTTAATTAAAATATAACAAATTGTAGAGTTTATAATAATAATAAAAAAAGCACAAGCGTGTAATTTTTTAAAAAAATAACTGTATATTTTTCAACTCATTATTATATAATTAATCTTTCATAAAATTGTTTACACATCTTATTTTTAATGAAAATTTAATAACAAAAATATAAAAAACTACATTTAGATCTTATCATTTAGGATAGACCCAGTACAAAAAAGCATAGACCGTCTCATAAATGTAATGTAAATATCCAACCCAAAGACCCATTTTACTTTCGTTCCAACAAAAACGGATGCTCATCCTATTTAATCGTAGCCGTCGATCTTCGAGATGTAAAAGCCACCCAAAGGAGACTCAATCACTCCTCATTAATTATTTATCTGACTTCATTAATCCACCGTGGCTTTGGGTACGTCGAACTCTTTCTTTCGAGAATTGAGACTCTCTCTTTCTCTCTCCCCTATATCTAAACCCATCTGGGTACGAGTTTCACAGCCCCATCATTCTACCATCCTCTATTTCCACCCAAAAGAAAAAAAACTTTCGTTTCATATTCTTCATCTTCATCTTCATCATCATCATCGTCTTCCGTTGTGTGTGTGTCTCTCTCTCTCATATCCCTCCTATATCTAAACCTATCTGGATAGGAGTCCCACAACCCCATCATTCTACTTTCCTCTATTTCCACCCAAAAGGAAAAACTTTTGTTTCATCTTCTAGATCCTCATCATCATCATCGTCGTCTTCTGTTGTGTCTCTGCATATACACAGAGTTTCAGAGATCAGAAAAGGAAAACAATGGGGTATGAGACGGAGAGAAAGTTGGATGAGACACCAACGTGGGCGGTGGCTGTGGTGTGCTTTGTGATGCTTGCCATTTCCATCTTCATCGAACACATCATTCACTTCATTGGACATGTCAGCTTTCTATTTCTCTCAAACATTTCTGCAATCACAAACTAATTAATTAAGTAGAGATTTTAGTATTGTGACTCTGTAATTCATTGCAGTTGCTTAAGAAGAAGAACAAGCCTGCTCTTTATGAAGCGCTTGAAAAGGTCAAAGCAGGTGAGTATTAGTAATTACTGACTACACATCCTCTGTTCTTCTGCTTCCTCTGTTATATTGGATATGAATTAAAAAATTTTACTTAAATAATATGTTCTTTCTTTTATTTCACTTTATATACATACTCACTTCCTTGAATTGTAACACATACATGTTGCAGAGCTAATGTTGATGGGATTCATATCGTTTGTGCTAACGATGTTGCAAGATCCTATTTCTGGTTTGTGCATTTCGGAAGAACTTGCGTCCACGTGGCGCCCATGTGATCCACCGGCTAAACCTGGAACTAAAGATAATTGTAAAAAGGCAAGCAATTCATTACGCCTTCTCACCTTTTTTTTTTCTTAAAATAATAAATTACTGATTTAATTATCAAACGATTATAGTTTTGTCATCATGATTTTTAAAACATCAAATATTTCATTTTAGTGTATAACATATTATATTCGTCTTAATTTCGATATTTTTCTAGTTAAATCATAAGTTTATCGTTGTTAAATTTTAAAATTTTTATTGTTAAAAGTTATTTTGACAACTAAATGAAACAAACATAATTTTTTTGAGCCTAAATTGAGATATTTGATATTTTAAAAGTTAAATTGAGATAAATGTTATCTTTTGAAAGTCAAATTAATAATTTACTTTTTTATTTTCTCAAAATATAAAGAATTTTCTCGTGACTTAGAGAATTGTACAATTTATTTTATCAATTTTAAAATTTGACAATCGATTTAAGCTTTTAATTTTGTACAGTATAACTGCTTTATTAAATTTTTCTTTTGTCCAAAACTAAATATTGCTTATCCATATATAGGTTGAAAGAGACAAAGTCAGCCCAAAAAAGAAGTTTATCTAACTTGTCATCCATTCATACCAAGTGGCAAATAGTAATTTTGTGTCATTTTTCTTATATATTTTAGCGACAAAAAAAGTCCTTCAAAACAATAGGTACAACCTCTTCTTTTTTTCAAAAAAATAATTTAACCTTTTTAAAATTCTATGAACAAATAGTAAGCTTTTAAAAGAAAATTTAAAAAGTTATGTTAGATAAAAATGAAAGTTAGAAAATTTATTACTAGCTTTTAATTAATATTAGTAGAATAAATTGCATAAACATTTGAAAAAATTCTTTGTATTTTAACATTTTTAATATTATATTTTATATTATTTATCCACTAGCATATAACTTCAAACTAATGATTAAAATGTTTTTATATCAAGTATAATATTATATACATATATAATTATACAAGGGACAAAGATTTTTTGTTGTTTTCTAGAAAAATAGCGCTGTGTTGAACCTTTCAACACTATTTGATAATTCAGATAGAATATTTGTCCAACTATACTGAAAAGTCTGAGCATGATATAATACTTGGCGAGTTAAGTGATTAGGGGTAGTTTTGTAAATGCAGGGTGAAGTTCCTTTTGTGTCAGCCTATGGGATTCACCAGCTCCACGTTTTCATTTTTGTGCTTGCAATATTTCATATTCTTCAGTGCATCATAACCTTGACTTTGGGCAGAACTAAGGTACATTTCTTTCCTTTTTAAATAGAGTGAATATTCTAAATTCTAATTATTTTTCTTCTTTTCTTTTCTTTAATATCTTTCATGAAACGACCAATAATACTATTTGTTTTAATGCTTATTATGCTTGCAGATGAGAGAGTGGAGGAAGTGGGAAGATGAGGCAAAAAGCATTGAATATAAGTTCACTCATGGTAAGACTTTAATTTCTCAAGGCTCAAGCTTGTTACTTTGATTCTATACATATTTCAATTTCGTCACTCTAGTTTAAAAACCGATTAAACTTTCAACTTAGTTCTAAAATAATATAGTTGTCTTAATTTTATTTTTAAAAAAATATTTTAATATGATTTTTAAAAATTATTTTTGTTTTAATTTAATTATTTTATTTATTAAAGTAACTTTTGACAACAATTTTTTTAAAAAAATTAGTAATTTTTGTAATTTATTAATAAATTAAATTAAATTAAGACAAACCACGTAATTTCAAAAACTAAATTACTCCTTAAAAATCTATAATAAATTTTTTATAGAACAGATATTTATTTATAGCTAACTTGATGTAATGTTTATAGTGAATTTTTGTAGTGTTCACTATGAAAGTGACCAGACATACCCACCATGACAAGTGGGTGGTCTCACGCATGAGAGGTGGACCGACTGAAATTGATGGCGAGGATATTTCATTTCCTTACGCGACAAATTGCATAGTCGGCCGTTTGACTTTGGCTATAAATAAAGAAATGGTTTTGAGTTCAAAAAAAAATTTCGTTTAAAAATGAGTCAAAATAACTAAGTCTTTGGTTAGTTTTTTTTTTGACAAAAAATATATTATTTAAATTTTATTTGAGTAAATATTTTATTTAAATATTTATCATATAAACGTTTATATATAAGTTATTTTTATAATTAAATAATTTATGAGAATAAATTTTACATAAATTGTTTTCAACTTATTTTCATAAGTTATTTTGAAAGTTTTATGAAAATAAATTGAAAATAGTTTTTGAACATGCTATAACTTATTTTTATAAAGTCTCCAAAATACGTGCATAAGTGCTTATGCCATAAGATAAGTAAGATAAGCTCTTCTAAACGCATCCTTAGTGTAAATAATCTCACTTTATTACATTTTTATATTTTATAACCTTATAATAAATAAATCTAATAAATCTGGATATGAAAATTTTGGTAATTTTTTAAAAATAAATAGAATTTTCAAATTTAAATATAAAAAAATTAATTTTAAAAGAAAATATAAAAATTAAAATTATTAGTTATTTAAAAATATTAAAGAAATAATGTTTTACATGTATAAATTGTATTTTAATAAAAAAAATATTAAATTTTTTGCTAAAAAATTAAAATTATATTATTTAAATATAAAAAAGCCCCGCGACTTCTTTATTTTTTAACCCGTGACAAGTCGGTCCATTTGATAGTGCTAGAATTTATACGTCAAATTAGAGTAAATTATTCAGTCATTAGAAATTATATATATTTTTAATTTAGTTGTCAAAAGATCAATTATTTCAATTTAGTACATAAAAAATTATATTTATCTTAATTTAATTTTTTTTGTTACTATATCACAAAATTTACTATTATTACATTTTAATATTTTCGTTACTAAAAGTCACTTTAACAAAAAAAAAGATAAATTAAAACAAATATATATTGCAGATCCAGATAGATTCAGGTTCGCAAGGGACACAACATTTGGTCGAAGGCATTTGAACATTTGGAGTAAATCATCAGTTTCCCTTTGGATTGTAAGTCATATATGAATTAAAATCCTTCTGCCTTGGAATTTTACCATATTCTTCCTTGATGCTATAGTGATAGTCATGAAGTTTTATGCATCTTGTTTAATTTTTGTTAATTAACAAATATATGTCCAAAATTAACTTTGACATATAAATTGATTTTTGATGAGAGTAATATCATATATTGCTGATTTGGATGAAATTGATGATATGACTTGCTTAAATGTACAAATGAACGTCACATCATTGGTCATATAAATTTTAATTAACAGTAGTTAGACTTTTTTTTTATGGCAGAGATCATTTTTAATTTATTAAGAAACTATAAAAATTAATTTATAACAAAATAAAATATAAAAATTAATTTAAAAATTAGGTGAAACTACAAGGACCAAAATGATAATTTAACCTTTATCTGTTCCCATTAACATATACATTGAAATTGATAAGTGCAATGTGTTATGGTTGCAATATCAGGCATGCTTGTTTAGGCAATTCTATGGATCAGTTACAAAGGTTGATTATTTGACACTAAGGCATGGATTTATCATGGTGAGTTCCTGCTTTATAATTAGCAAATCTATCCCAATTGTTAATTTTTTTAAATCATCAATATTTAAACTTTATATTAGGCTCTCACTAATATAATTTAAGAGCTAGATCATATCACAAAGGTGTAAAATTTTCTTAGCATTAATTTTTTTATTTACAAAACTTAAACCTAAAATTTTACTTAAAAAAACAAGTGGCAAACTAAGGGTGGTAATCTCATGGGATGGGAGCAACGAGTATCTCTTTGCTCCTAGAATTCTTGCAAAATTAAATCCCCATATTTTTAATAGAAATTTTCAAAAATAGCAGAAGAAATAAATAATGGCAATATGATATCTAATGGACATATTACTTATATCAAACATGGTTATTTGACTAATAATATTTTTTTAAAATTGATATAAATAATTATAAAGATAAAATGACTAAATTGGACATTTATTTTTACTATATATTTGTTTAAACTATAAGGGCATTTAAGTAAAATTAATGGGAACGGGATCCAGTAGGACAAGGAGTATAATCCATATCTCTATTCCCAAACTATCCTTGAGGAGGTTTTCTCCCACTCTATGTCCCTACCAAAAAAAAATCGGATATAGGATTCTAAATAGAGTAGTCCTCATAAAAATCTTCACATTTGGGGACAGGATTCATTCTAGTACTTGAATCTTTTGGGCGGATCCCGGTCTTCTATTAAGTAGCTCAGAAAGTACGTCTCTTTTGAGCTGTATGATGAACTATCAATGAACGTTCAAAATATGCTCAAAAAGTTTAAAGAATAGTAACAGATCTAAGTGCTAAAATTTGTGGATTTTTTCAGGTCATCCCTTCAGTGAGTCATTTGAACCAATTAACGTCGGTTATCCCATTTGTTAATTTGACACTGAATTAAAGGTTATCTCAAAATCCTAATTAAAACTGCTTGACTAAATTATGAAATTATAGACACATTTGGCTCCGGGAAGCGAAGCAGTATATGATTTCCAGAGTTACATCCAAAGAACACTTGATGAGGATTTTAAGGTTGTTGTGGGAATAAGGTATGATTAAGAAACATCTTAGCCTTTCTAATTGCATTATTTTCATTAATTTACTCGCAATAATCTAAGCTTAATTAATTAATTTAGCTTTTTGGTACTTGCAGCCCGATCATATGGTTCTTTGCGGTGTTGTTTTTGTTGACAAATACTGACGGTAAGCTAAATTCTAAGTTTTGAAACTAATTTATGTATGCTAAATTACATTAACTTTTTCTGAAGTTTGGTTAAATTACACTTAACATCTTTTAATTTTAAATATTACACTTGGTTCTCCTCTAATTTATTTTTTGTTATTGAAATTAACTTTTGAATAAATTACTAGTTGAGTTCTTGAGAAATTACAGCTGTTTCAATTTGATCCTTCAAATATTAAGTGTCTCAAATTAGTCATTAAAAAGATTACATGTAGTTATTTTCGTTGTTAAATCTCAAATTTTACTATTTTCAAATATCAAACTTTTCCTTGTCAAAAAATATTTTGATAAATAGGGGGATAAATTTGAGATAAATACGATCTTTCAAAATTAAATTGAGACATTTAATCTTTGAGAGATAAAATTGAGATAATTATAATCTTTCATGTACTAAATTAGTAATTTACTATTAACTTTTTACAATGTATGTGTTAAAAAAATACTTAACAATTTTTACTATAAAATTAAAAATAAAGTCAAAGGTTTATATTAAATGTCAACATTAATTTAATTACATATACTGTGATCTTAAGATTAGAATTGCAATCTCATATTGTATACAAAGTTTATTGATTTGATAGAAAGTAAATTGAAATTGAAGCTTCTGTAACATACACACACATATTAAAATGTCATGAGAACAGAGTATAATATTTAAACTTTGGGGGGTGCTAAGTGTAATTTAACCAAATGAGAGATTAGAATTTAGTCATTTATTTGGGTTACAAAACACTACTTTAATAAATAAATTATTGATATAATCCATGAAAGATTATAATTTTCTTTTTCTTAATTTCGTCATTAAAAGACTAAATGTCTCAATTTAATTTTTAACATATTATATTTGTCTCAGTTCAATTTTTTTTTGTTACTAAATTACAAAATTTATTGGTGCTAAATCTCAAAATTTTTATTACTGAATGTCACTTTAACAAAAAGAAGAATTAAATTAAAACAAACCATTTTTTGAAGATTGAATTGAGAAATTTACAAATTCAAATTGAGGCAATCTATGATCTTTATAATACTGCATTTTAAACGAACTAAAGATGTGTGTTTCTGTTCTAATTTATCCCATTAATTCTTTGTTGGACAGGATGGTACTCCTATTTGTGGCTTCCTTTTATTCCACTTATTGTAAGCATACAACACTCTACAACTAGCAGTTTTTTTTTTTCTTTTTCTTTTTTTAAATCTTTCTTTTTAAAAGTAAATAGTCAGATGGATACTTTTTTTAGTAAACCTTTTCTCCTGTCTTTGAAAGTATACTTCAATGATGGTTTGGCCCTTGAAATACAATCAATGATCATTTTAATTTTTAAATTTTGAAAACATTATACAAAATAATCATTCTAGTCATTACCTTTGTCAAGGCGATGAACAGAGGGAATATTTTGTTAAAAAATTTCAAAATTTAGAAACTAAAGTGGTTTGCTGTGTGAGCATGTTAAGATGTAACACTATTCCATGTTACTACCATGCTAATAGATAACAATACACATAAGTAGATAATATTGATTGTGACAGTAAAATCAACTTTTAAACCATTTTTGTGTAATAATTTTAAAATTTAAAAGCAAAACTTTCATGAAAATACACGTTCAAAAATCAAAAAATATATTTACTTTGTGAATTTGTCAAATTATAAAAAACTTATTAATTTATTATATTAAATTTTTAATGTATGAAATTATATATATACCCACACACACACACACACACACACACACACACAAACCAACTCAATTATGTTCAACCTTAGTTAGACTAATAAACTTTGAACTAGTTTATCAATCGGTTTAATTTTATGAACTGTGATTTTAATGAAGAAGAATGTTAGATACTAAATTTGAAACCAAAAAAATAAAAAAAATCAAATTAAGAGTAAAAAGTTTTGATCTTGGATATATACGTATAAGGTTTAAATTGATATTGCAGATAATCTTATTAGTGGGTGCTAAGCTAGTAATGATAATCACAAAGATGGGTTTGAGAATTTATGAAAGAGGAGAAGTTGTGAAGGGTACACCACTCGTTGAGCTTGGTGATCATCTTTTCTGGTTCAATAATCCTCGTTTTCTTCTCAGTTTAATCCATTTCGTTCTCTTCCAGGTCTCGATTTCATTCAAATTTCTTAATTTTCTATTACATTTGAAGTGTTTCAATTATTTGTGTTCTAACTATCCTTTTGTTTTCTTTTTGTCTTACAGAATGCATTTCAACTCGCATTTTTTGCTTGGTCTAGTGTAAGTGTTTTATCCCGTGAAATTCTCGAGAATCATAAAATTAAAGTAAATTATTGATTTAGTCTGAAAAAATTATAATTCTCTCAATTTGATACTCATAAGATCAAACATCTGAATTTAATCTCTGAAACTTGTATTTCTCTCAATTTCATTCTTTTATTTGTCAAAATAACTTTTAATAACAGAAGATTTAAAATTTAACGAAAAAAATGAATGAATTAAAACAATCATAATTTTTTTTTACTATGAACACCCTTTAATGATCAAATTGTGACGATTATAATACTTTAAAAATTAAATTAGTAATTTACTCATAAAATTAAGTCTTAACCCTTACATGTGCATACATGATATATATAACTTTTTAAATTTTTAATTTTCATATCAAGAGGATGATAAAATATTTTGCTTTATTTAGTCAGAAGAGAAATAAAATAGCTGGGAGATTTCTAATTTTTTTTTCCTTGTCTATGCTTCTGTATCAGTATGCATTCGATTCCATACATTCTTGCTTCCATAAAGAAACTTCAAATATCGTGATTAGACTTACAACAGGGTAAGTTCATCAATTTCCTTTACAAAATCTAAAACACCAATATTAGTAGTTTGCGATAATTAATAATGCTTAATTATGAGATCTAATGTGAAAATGACAAACTTCTATTTTTTTTATTATTTTTTTTTTCAGGATTCTTATTCAAATTCTGTGCAGCTATGTGACTTTGCCTCTTTATGCTCTAGTTACACAGGTATGATATTAGCCTCTAGATTTTTAAAAGGTATATGAGTTCATTGTTTAATTTTTAAAAGTTTAACTTTTCCTACAAGAAAAATAGAAAATAACAACAAAAATTAGTGACAGAATTCTTTTGTCTCAAATTATTTTACTGATCCATCGCAAATTTTGTCTCAAATTATTTGCAACTGAAGTTTTACAGACAGATTGTTTTTGTCGTTGACCTATCAGTGATGAAATTTCATTAGATCAACAATAAATTTTTTCGTTGCTGATTGTTTTATTTCTTGTAGTGTTTACATAATTTAATTATTAAATATTATGAATTCGTTAAAAAAATATCATTAAAGTGATTCTTCAAAGAAAATTTGTTATACAATTCAGTCTTACATAATAATAAATTTATAATTTATAAGAACTAATTTGTTTAACACTTAAATTTTAGGATCTAAACGATTAAGAATACATCTTTTAAAGGCTAATTTATATGTTTTCTCAAGTTTATATGCAAATGAATTAAACTTCTGGGGATAGTATGCAAACAAAACTACGTGAACTGGTCGAATTTGAGTACAAGGTTCTAGGGTTTGAAGCTTAGGTTAGAAGTCGATATTAAGAGTTCAATCTAGTTTAATTAGTAGGCTATATTCGTTCTGATTCGATCAAGTTAGTGCATGGAAATGAAAAATATTACAATTTATCTGAAAGTGAAGTGTCTGATTTAAATTTTTATCAAAAACAATTATATAATTAATTATTACACTAAATTTATTATTATTTTTTGTTTCGTTATTCAAACAAACCATTTTGTGGGAGACTCGATACTGTCACAAATTACATTACCTTACTAGAAACACCTCATCCAAACAAACTTTTAAACATATAAATTGGTTGCTAAAAATGCATTACTTATTGTTTAGTCCCTAGAATTGAGAGGTTAAATGAGTTAAACCTTATAAAGTTATAAACTCAATACAAATTAATATTTTTGTAGAACTAAATTGTATATTTACTTATTTTTTAGGGATTGACTCAATAATGATCTTTGATGATTTCATAACATTTATGTATTAAATTATGTAGTACTAAACTTTCAGGGGCTAAATAGTTTACCCATGTATTTTTCAGGGACCAAACTGTTAATAAAGTCTTAAATAAAAAAAATACATGAGTCGACTATTTAGTCCCTGAAAGTTTAACTCTATATGATTTAGTTTTAGTCTCTAAATGTTATAAACTCATTAAACATTATTATTGAGTCAATCTCTCAAAAGATAAATAAAAATACAATTTAGTCCTACATAAGGATTATTTTGTACAAAGTTTGTAATTTATACAAACTAACTGTTCAACACTTTAAGTTTTAGGGACTAAGTAATAAAAAATGTATCTTTTAAGGACCAAGACTATATTAAAAATTTAGTCCCTGAAAAATACATACGTCGACCAATTAGTTTTTAGAAGTTTAAATCTACACAATTTAATCTTTAAATTTTATGAACTCGTTAGTCATGAACATTGAGAATCAGTTTCTCAAAGATAAGTAAATATATAATATAGTTCCACAGAAGGATTGTATTGCGTTGAGTTTGTAATTTATAGAGATTAATTTGGTCAACATTTAAATTTTGTGGAATAAGTAACAAGAAATGTGTGCTATAAGGACCAATTTGTATGTTTACTCTTACTCAACCATTCTGTAATGATCTGTTTGGGTGTAATCGCAGATGGGATCAACTATGAAGCCCACAATATTCAACGAGAGAGTGGCAACGGCGTTGAAGAGCTGGCACCACACAGCCAAAAAACACGCTAAGGTGAACAAATACTCGGAGGCAAACACGCCCTTAACGAGTGCCCCTGGGACTCCAACACGTGGCATGTCGCCTGTTCATCTTCTCCACATGCACCCTAGGCATAGTGACAGTGCCCCAACCTCCCCCAGGGCATCCAATTACGAAAATCACCCTTGGGACCTTGAAGAAGGGCCATCCTACCCTACCACAGAAGAGCATGAGATCCAAATGATGCAAGTTGGTGGGCCTGGGCCCAGGCCTGTCAAGCCCCAACATGAGAGTGGCGATAGCATTAGGGAATTTTCATTTGGGAAGAACCCACAAGATGGGAGACATCTTTCGTGAATTAATTAAGACCACACTCTTTTCTTGTAAATTAATCAAATTACGCACCGAACTTCTTTTTGTGTAATTATAAAAGCATATCACATTTTGGTTTAGTTTTATATTCTTAATGTCTGGGGTTCATTATAGTTTGCTTTTTTTTTTTTAATAATTAGTAACATAATGCTACATATATATTTTTGACCAAAATACTCTCCATTAATTGAAAATAAAAGTGGCATAAATAATTTACTAATTCAGAATAGGGGTGAGCATTACCTGATTAACTCATAAAAATGACCATTGCGGTTGGGTGGATTTGGTTTAATGGATTAATTTGGGTCATTTTTTTTTTTAAATAGTGGGATTTAGTCAGGTAATTTGGGTTGATTTAAGTATACCCATATAAATTCCGACCGAACTGACTAACTTGTTAAAAAATAAAAAAAATTATACTTTACCATGAACACCTTCTCAATATTGTGCTTTTGAGTTTACTATTAAACCTTTAAAATTTTAAATGCACTTGCATCTTCTTTTTCTTTTTTTTTTCTATATATAAAGGAAATGTTCATATCAACAACTTTCATACAGTACCTCGAATTTTAATTACCAGCAGCTCTTTAAATACGTTTTTTCATCATAATTTGGCTAAGTGAATTTTACAATCCATGTATATAGTACTTGAATAGGTATTTATATTTTTTTTTCAGCATTAGTCGTTTTTTTAAATACTATTTAAACCCGTCTTAACTCCACAGTCTACGGGTTCCTCAATTAATCAATTGGGCTGGTAATTTAGCTTAGTCTTCTAAAAAAATTGAGCACATTAAATTAGTCAGTAAAAATATTACATTTGTCTTAATTTAATCGTTTTCATTACTAAATCATTTATCATTACTAAATTTCAAAGTTGTCATTACCAAAAATCAATTCAAAAAATTTAGGGACAAAATTTGAGAACATTGTGAAGAAAGAATTTAGTCTGAGCATAGAGCAAGCTTTTATTCTTGAGAGTTTCTTTTGAGAGATTACTACTTGATGTATTCCTCTTAGTGAGGTACCTATCTCTCATCTTGTTATGAGTGAACATCCTCATCTTTTCATCTCTCTATAATAGTGTCCTAGTGTGTGGACCTAGTATACTTGAGATTGGGTATAATCTTTGTGTTTGGTGTAAAAGCCTCATTTTGAGTTGAAGATGTTGTAAAAGGTTTAGAGTGACCTATCAAGGTACTAGCTTAAAAGCATAGTACTGATCCTCATGTTAGAGGTTATTGTTTGTACTGGCTATTAATTTTCATTATAAAATTCTCTTACTGTTTGTTTGAAGAGTGAGCACTGGAATCTCCTTTCGGAGTTTCTGAACTTCTATATATCTTGTACCTCATGTGTTTAAATTGTTTACATCTTTCATTTTAAAAGAAAAGGTAGTTTTACAACGTTTGTAAGAAAAATCTTGAAAGGGAATATTTTAAAATTGGCTTATTGATTACATTCATTTTACATATCTCTTTAAACAGAATCACTTTCAGCACCTTGATACAAAAAAGATTTTAAAAATTTATTAGTGTCCAATTCAATTCCCCTTCTTCAGTACATCTTAATATAACATATGGTATCAAAGCCTTTGGTCTGCAGCTTGTGCAAGACTAACATCCCGAAGAAAAGATCCTCAAAATGAGATAACAACTTGATGCATAAGGTCAAAGTGTAGATCGACTTCCATTCTTTGGTGGATCAAACTACACCTATTGGAAGACACATGGAATTCTTCTTAAAGTCCCAAACTATGCAAGTCTGGAGGGTAATCGAGAATGGTCTACACATTCCTGAAAAGACAATCAATGAAACTCAAGTTTGATACCAACCTCACCAACTTGTGACGAAACCCGTAATGGAATTTAGTCCCTAAGACTGTTCTACTACAAATTTGGATGGAAACTGCAACCCGACACCTATAAAGAGATGCGAGGTGGTGACGTTTGTCACAAAGACCTATTTAAAGGCATTACAAAGCAAACTACAAAAAAAGGAAACTAATTGCTAAAAGGAAACAAACTAATAGCTAAAAGGAAACTAAGAATGAAATTCTTGATTGAAAGTGAAGAGAAAATACTACAAAGAGAAAGGAAGTGATTGAAAGTGAAGAGAAAATAAAAATAGAGAGCGCAAAAAGCAAGAGTTGGGAGAAATCGAAAAAGAAAACACACACTATTTTTTATATTTGTCTGTCCAAAGAAGTCAATTCTCTTTCCCAAGCATTATTACACCCTAGTTTCAAGATTTGAGGATGAATCTTCTTTCAAGAGGGGGAGAATGATATGAACCCAACTACCATGCTGAAAGAAGAAATTCTTGATTTTATATCATTGATTTTGAGACTAAATTTTTCCTATGATCCGGGTGGCACTAATCAAAGATAATGTAATTAGGTTTTTTGTTATATTTGTGGCCTAATTAGAGTTGATCATTTGAATTAGTTTCTTTTTAGCAATTAGTTTCTTTTTAGCAATTAATTTCCTTTTAGCAATTAATGTCCTTTTAGCTATTAGTTTCTTTTTAGAAATTAGTTTCCTTTTAGCTATTAGTTTGTTTCCTTTTAGCAATTAGTTTCCTTTTTCTGTAGTTTTCTTTGTAATGCCTTTAAATAGGCCTTTGTGGTATTTTCAATTTCATTCTTTGTTTCACCTTTTATATGCTCACTCTCCTTTTTTTCTTGTTTTTCATCTTCTACTTGACTTGCATTACTAATAAATTTTTGAACTTGAGCCTGATTTCCATCAATTTCAAAATTTTCTTCTACAAAAGTATCTTTAGGTGATGGCTTCTTGGGTGAATCTACAACTTTCAAAGTGAATTACGGATTCTTGCAATCCAAGTCACGTGTATGCCTTGATCTCTCATGGTGTGGATTGAAACGCCTAGGCCGCCCTCTTTGGAAATTGGGCACTATTCTCTCTATCATTTCATGAATTGGTTTCATCTCCGCCCTTAAGATTCTTTCCATTTCTCTTGTCAAAGCCTTTATTATCAACTTTGTATCAAACTTACCCATTGCATCTTCTAAAGTACTTTCTTTAGACATTTTTTTTTCTGCAAAGAAGACATTAGTAAAAAATAAAGGACCTCACTTTACACTTCTCACGTATTTCACTCATAGAATGGTTCATTCAATTTCACTCGTGTTTTAAAAATAATAATAATAAATCAAACAAAGAAGCAAAATTTTTGTAAGGCTGAGATTTTTTTTTTTGAAAAAAAAATTGGGAATTGAAGAAAAAAATGAAAAACAGAGAATCGGAATATGGAAATAATGAACAGTACGAGGATGAACAGTAACGATGATGAACAGTACGTGAATGAACAGTGCCAAAATTTTTCTTTTTTTGAAAAATGGATTGGAAAAGAAGAAAAAAAGCTAAGGTTGAGATAAACAAGAAGAAAAGAAACACAATAAATGATAGAAAAACCTGAGACTAGAACCGTGCTCTGATACCAAATGATATGAACCTCGCCAACTTGTGACGAAACCCATAACAGAATTTAGTCCCTAGGACTGTTTTACTACAGATTTGGATGGAAACCGCAACCTGACACTTATAAAGAGATGCGAACTTTGGTATGATGAAGATGCCATAATCAAGGAACGGAAACTTGATTAATAAGTCAGAGTATGAAAGCCACAAATAAAAATCTGATAAGTTCAAAAGTTCTTCAAAGAACCAAAGAGAAATTTTCTCACCAAAAAGTATTCTCTGATTTTTTTTGAATGAAAAGGCCTATTTAAAGGCATTACAAAGCAAACTACAGAAAAAGGAAACTAATTGCTAAAAGGAAACAAACTAATAGCTAAAAGGAAACTAATTGCTAAAAGGAAACTAATAGTTAAAAGGACATTAATTGCTAAAAGGAAATTAATTGTTAAAAGGAAACTAATTTCTAAAAAGAAATTAATTCAAATGATTAATTTTAATTAAGCCACAAATATAACAAAAAGTCCAATTACATTAAATTAAAATAAAAGCCTTTAGTCTTCTTTAATATAACGCTATCTTTAATTAGTACCACCCGAATCGTGGGGAAAATTTAGTTTCAAAATCAATGATATGAAATCTAAAATTTCTTCTTTCAACATGGTAGTTGGGTTCATATCAAGGTTCCTCAAAGTCAAAGTGAATGAATTGAGGAAGATTATCAGAAGGGCGAGATAAACTATAAGCCTATCAACTATCTCTTGTGTGCTATCAACACAGAAGAGTTCACAAAATTATCAAGATGTCAAAATGTCAAGGAAATGTGGGAAAAACTAAAAATTACTCATGAAAGAACAAATGAGGTAAAAAAGACCAGAACCAATAATCTCGAAGAAGAATTTGACTACTTTAATATGAAGTAAGATGAAACTATCGAATAAATGTTTGATAGATTAGGCAAAATCACACAAGGAGCAGGAGGAAAAAGCCATGGCTAGACAAGATCTTGAAATTACTTAGAAGATTAGTCTAACAACTCTTATTTTGATCGGAAAACTATGCTAGGACCAAAGCTACATCCCTTTAAGCCTTGAGGGTAGGATTTAGAGTCTTTTGCTACACAAAATGCATTTATACCAACTATTAAGTGTGTGTTTGACATCACATTTGGATCATTGTAACATGGTTTGCAATTCCCTAGACATGGTTGGAAGGAAATTTTAGATGTTTGGCGTAGCGTTGGACAAGGTTGATTAACCAAATTTTAGATGTTAGCTTCTTGGTCCATTAAATGTGGTTGTGGGAGGGTAGGCGTTGTGGTAAAATGCATCGCTCCAGCTAGTTGGAGAATCCAGTTCTTTTTAGCTATAATTTTGTGATTTTTAGCTACGGTTATAATCGTGGTTAAAAAATAACCACAGTTATAATCGTGGCTAAAAGTCACAAAACTGTTGCTAAAAAGAGCTGGACTCTCCAGCTAACTGGAACGGATCCGGATATGGCGTTGTGTCTTTAATCTCATTTCCTCCTTTACCCTTCATTTTCGGTCCCTATTGTATGCGTGATAGCCACCTCTATTTGCCCCTATTCTCTATCATGTTCTGCGTAATGTTGTTGTGTGAGTGTGTATGCTACTCTCTGGTATTGAAAGGCAGTGGGGATGTGCCGATGGAAGCAGCTAAACAGAAAAAAAAAAAAACATAAATTTGTTTACCTCACGTCATCTATTGCTATGGTTTCTCGGTTTCTACTACTATATCTGATTCAAGCTATAATTTCGGCCACTTCCTCACGATTTATGGTCTACTACATTCAAGCTTCTTCTTCAGCTTGTTTCTTCTTCGAGTTGTACTTTATTTAATTTAAAGGAAGCTCTCTCTATTCCGCTCATGGTAATGAGGAAGGAAGGCTTATGGAAGGCAAGGTGGAAGGAAGTGGGACCAAAGCTTTTTCCCTCTTTCCTTCTAATTTGTAGGGACGGTTCAATATAAGGAGAAAAAGTAGATGTACAAGTGTGTGGTTGTAAAATTGCTAACATAACTCCTTTGGGTGAAATACTAAAAGACTCCCTTGATCTTTTAAGCAAATTTTTAATTTAGTCTATGATCTATTTGGAAAATTTTCATTCATGCCTCTCAAAATTTCGTTTCATGATTTATTCCTCTCACTCATTTATTTATTTTTTTCCACTCATTCATTGATTTATTATTATAAATTTCTATTATCATTTGTTTATATTTTATATATCTTAGTTGCTTATTTTTGTTTCTAAAAGTTCTTCCCTTCATAATAATCCTTCTAAATAATAAAATTACATATTTTATAACAACAACAACAACAACAACAATAATAATAATACTAATGACATTCATAATTTAATAAAGATATAATTTATTAAGTTAACTTTAAATAAATGACCATAAATGATAATAGTACATCAAAGAAAAAAATATAAAATCTATATATTTTTTTATAATTATACATCTTAAACCACATTTATACATTAACATCCAAATATCGTGCCTATTTGTCTCCACGTTGCATTTGAATTTCTATGGTATACTGTTAAAGCCATCCACGTTACCGGGAATCCAAGAAGTTTGGGAGGGATTCAAGCAAACCACATTAGGTTGTAACCTATTTCATGTTTTGTAACGTGGATAGCTTCACAGCGCCATTCCCCTTGCTTCTACGATAATCTAACGTGGTTAGCCACAAAAATCCATTGGATACCTTCTGCTGCCCTTTTCCATTTCCAATTCTTCTCTCTTGTGCACTATTGATGGAGAAGATGAGTGCTCTGTTTTGGTTTCCTACGACAAAGGTGCACGGTGGTGGCTTCTCATGGCTTATCTCTTGTGCTCTATGCTTGCTTGGTCAGGGACAGTGGTTCCATGCATGCTCTAGTCAACGACAAATGATGGACGACAGTCTTCTCTCTCGTGATCTCAGTTTCCAATCTCTGGCTCTGTGTGCATGTGTGGGCTTCTCTTGGCTTCTCTCTCTGTACTTACTGGATGATGAAAGAAATAATATGTGAATGTATATTGAAAATGCAGAAATTATGAGTATATGAGAGCCATGAAGCAATGTTGGATTTATGCATGCATGTTAGAGACTAAAGTGAATAAGATTAAAAGTTTGTAGGAGTAACTATAATTTTAGAACAAAATATATTTTTGACCTATGGACCTAAATGAAAACAAATGTGGTCTTAGAACAAGAAAGAGATAAGGGAAAAAATATTACCAAGGACCTAAGTGAATAAAATCAAAAGTTTGTAGGAGTAGCTATAATTTTAGAACAAAATATATTTGTGACCTATGGTCCTAGATGAAACTAAATGTGGTCTTAGAACATGAAAAGGTAAAGGAAAAATTATTACCAAGGACCTAGGTGAATAAAATTAAAAGTTTATAGGAGTAGCTATAATTTTAGAACAAAATATAATTGTGACCTATAGATTTAGATGAAACTAAATATGGTCTTAGAACACAAAAAAGATAAAAGAAAAATTATTACCAAGGACCTCAGTGAATAAAATGAGAAGTTGGAGGGAAAGAGTAAAATTTTTGAAAATGTACAAATTTAATATAAATGGAATTTTAATTAGGATTTGATGAAATTTATCAAATTTTGAAGGTTGTTAGTGATGAAATAATTTCTTTTACTGTGATAGTAAATCTAATTTATACAATTAAACCTAATTATGTCATAATTTATATAATTACTTTAAAAATTTAATTTACACAATTAAACATCCTAATTATTTTGGTTAACTAATTAAATAATTAATTTAATTATATCATTATACAATTAAGAACACAATTCGTTTTATTATGAGAATGAATATTTAAATTTCTTTTATGCAATTAAGTTCTTTTTTATATGATTTGTATATTAGTCATACTAATATCTCATATTTTCTTTTTCATAAGTAATTATTAACACTTTAATTATATTGATACTTAAGTTCATATTGTTCAAATTTAAAAAATATTCTAATAAGTAATCTGTGAAGTAATATTGGACAAATAAACAAAACAAATAATGTACTTTATTAAAACATTGATATTACTCACTAAATTAACTTTAAATAAATGACAATAAATAATAATGGTACACCAAAAAATAAAATATAAAATATGTGCTATTTCTTGTAATTACATATTTTAAACCATATTTGCACATCAACATCCAAACATTATACTTCACATCTGCTTTAAATTACGTTTGTCCAAATATCTCTCCAGATATAAATCATGTTTATCAAAATCTAAGTTTTTGCAAATCACGTTTAATTCAATCTAGTTTGTTTAATCCACGTTTGTCCACGGGCTCCCAAACACACCCATCATGTTCTGTACTAAATTACATTTGTTTGTTTCAAACCACGTTTGTCTAAATGTCTCTAAAACATAAATCACATTAATTTAAACCTAATTTATGTAACACACATTTACTCACCGAGCTCCCAAATACACTCTAAATCATTCCCTAACAAGTGGCTTCCTAATACTCCTACTAATTTGAAAAAAGATTCTCTTTCTGGATATCAAACACCGACCAACCTTACTGAGATTTTTCTTCCGTGATATATACGGTAGACATTTTTCTTCAAAATTTTTTTAATTAAAGAAGTTAATCTTTGGAACAACATGAGACTGCAATTTTTTTAAATGACAGTGAAGATAATTAAATTGATGTTAAATTCTAATATGACATTATAATTTTTTTCATATGATAATAAAAATATTAAATAATTACATTTATAAATATTACAATGATAAAAATTTTAAAAAAGAATCAAGTATAATTTTTGAATATATAATAATAATAATAATAATAATATATTAGTTTAATCAATATAATTATAATATAGCAAATATCTCCAAGAATTTATTGCTGTGTAACTGGTTCAATTGACAAGGTCAATTTCGAAGTCAATTTGCTGGGTTTAGCCCCAATTTGAACGCAACTTGGAGCAAGTTGCGTATTGACCTTGAACTAAATGCGCCGAATTGAACCAGTTACATAGCACTAAATGCTTGGAGATATTTGCTACATTAAAATTATATTGTTTAAACTAATAAATTTTATATATATATATATATATATATATATGTCAAAAATAAAGCTACAAATGAATGATCTCCGTTGTCTATTCCACCCTCAAATCTCCTGTTAGCATAGCATTGTATTGAGCCATTGTAGATCATTCGATTAACATGTGGTGCCTGATCAAATGGTCTATAATGGCCCAACACGACACTAGGCCAGCACAGGGGGTCATGGTCTTCAATTCCTATTATTGTTGAGGCATATAAGGATAACACAAATGTTTATTTGGGCAATTTCCCTCTCCATTAAACTAAAGGAATTGCACAAAATTACAAATAATTTTTGCAATGAAAAAAAATAAATTATTGATTTAGTCTCTAAAATATTATAGTTATTTCAATTTAGTTTTTAAAAAATCAAATGTCATAATTTAATCTTTGAAATATTACATTTGTCTCAATTTTATCTATCATTTTATCAAAATGAGTTTTAGCAATAAAAAGTTGAGGTTTAGTTATTGTAGATTTTGAGATTTAATAATAAAAAAGTTCAAATTGAAACAAATATAATATTTTAAAAATTAAATTAAGACATTTAAAATTTGTTTAGTACGCATGAAGAAATTTTAATAAAAAAGAAAAGAAAAATGAAAAGACAAAATGAAAGGAAAAGGAAAAAGGAAAAAAAAATTATTTACTATGAGATAGAAAAGAATAAAGAAAACAATATATTATTTTGTTTAGTATGCATTTTTTAATGAAAAAAAAGGAAATATGTGAGGTAATTTTATTAAATTATCACTGGTTTAAAAATAAAATATTATCCCTAGGTAATTATCACTAGTTTTGCAGTTTGTTCGGTTTTTATTGGGCATTTTGTTCAATTTTAAATAGTTTGATACCTTAAAGAACTTTTAAAAATAAAATAAAAAATGGTCACTTTTATCTTCTTTTTTTTTTTTTAAATCCCACTTTTATTGTTCACTTTTCTTAACATAGCTAGCCCATTTTTCTTATTTAACTATATTACTTATTATTATCTTATAAAAAAAATATGGGTGGAGAAATATATGGATCTGTTTTATCTTTGTCATTGTAGAGACTAGGGTTCAGTAGTTTTAGCCTTCATTCGAAAGAGAAAGTGGGAACTGGGAAGCCGTCTTCAACTTTGCTGCTTTAGTCTATTAGCTTTTTTTCTTTTAAACTTCATATATATATATATAATTATATAAATATATACATTTTTTATAGCAGATGGTTCGGTTCAGTTCAATTATAACTGAACTCAACCAAACCAGAACCGAAAAATCACAATTTTAAAAATTGATTTGTACCTTATGTTTTCATTTTTTTTTTGTTTGGTTTAGTTCGACCTAGTTAGTTTAGATCGATTTTGAACATTTTTATTCACCAGTATACACAAAGAAAATCCACCAAATGCTTGGCTTCGTCTTCCTCTTTTGTTTGCTATAAGGTAATGTGCAAAAATTTGAGGTCATGTACTCGAAAATAGAGCAATTGTTTTTTTACTCCATTGTCTTCTTCAAAACCTTCTATGTTCCTAATATATCCAAAACAGATTTTGACTCTTTCGTTATTGCTATTTTTGTTTCAATACAAAATCCTCAATCTTAAAAATTTTTGTGTCTTAATCTGAATAGGCCAAACCCTAAATGAGGAATCAATGTTCTGTCATGGCTTCCATCCTCTCACCATCACCACTTTCACTCCATCCAAGCTTAAGTGGCTGGTTAAAGAGAAAGGAGAAGAGAGGAATAAGGACAAATTAGTAAAAATGAACTCTTTTCCATGATAAGCTTTTGATTTTCATTCATTTTGTAATGGAAAAAAACGTACAGTTAAAGTGGGAAAAAGAAAAATCGGTTTTTCATTCTTGTTTTCCATCAATTTCAATTGAAAATGGACTTCCATTCCATTTTTCTGTTTTCATCTATAGAAAGAAGGGCTACAAAATGAGCTTAATTTTTTAAAATTTAAATTGAGATAATTATAATTTTTTCAAGGACAAAATCAATAATTTTAACAAAAAAGCTAATATCTTTGATATTTATTGAACGCAATAAATAAGATTCTTTTTTAAGTTGATATTTTCAAGATCAAACCATTAGTATTTTTTAAATTCAAACAACGGTTAGTTCATTACAACTCCAACCATTCAACGTTGAATACTATAATACACATTTAAAGAAATAGCTTTCAAATTCCAATTTTAGAACTGAGGTTGTGACTAGTTTGACAAGTCATTTTAGGCTGAATTGTTTGTTTAAAATTAAAGAGAAGACATATATAACTTCCAAATGATCTAAATTATGTAATGTCAAGTTGTGGTTTTTTGTCTTATCTGATCTCAAGGTTCCTACTTCCTACGACATTGGGAATTCATATTATCCAGATGATGGAAAATTATAAATAATTTAGCATAAGAAAAATTTAAGTGTTGTTTTTTTTTTTTAATATTTTTGCTATTAGATGTTTTATTCTGAACATAACAAGTGGAAGGATTTATAATCAAAATATAATAAGTGTATGATTTTTAAAAAATAACTATATATTTTTTCAACTCATTATTACATAATTAGTCTTTTATAAATTTTTTACACATCTTATATTTAATAAAAATTAATAACAAAAATATAAATAACTAAATTTAAATTTTATCTTTTAGCATGGATCCATTACTCAAGCAAACATCCTCTAATAAATGTAATGTAATCAATGTTTTCAAAATCGGACCGGTCATTGAACCAGTGAAGCCAGTGGTTCAAAGTTCAATGGTCAGACCGTGGTCGAATCGTGGTCAAACCAGTGGTAATTAAAAATATTAAAAATATACATAATTTAAAATATTAAAAATATATATAATTTAAAATATTAAAATATTTAATATAATTGATAATTCATAACAATAAGTGAAGGAAATAAAAAAAAATTAATCCATAATTAATAATTCGTCACAAGTCATAATATTTGCAATTTCAATCTAAGTTTTAGTTGTGAAAAAAAACATTGTAAAAGAGTGAATAAGTCCCACATTGCTATTTCTTTTTCTCATTTGAAAAATATAATAACAAATACTATAACTTATTTTCTATCTTTGAAATATTTAAAAATAAATTAGAGACAATATTTAACAAGTATTTTAGTACATGTCAAGCTACTGGCTAGTGTGCATATGAATAAATATAAAAATATAAAATTACTATGCATAATTAAAAAATATTAAAAATATACATAATTTAAAATATTAAAAATATATAATTTAAAATATTAAAATATTTAATATAATTGATAATTCATAACAATAAGTGAAGGAAATAAAAAAAATTAATCCATAATTAATAATTCGTCACAAGTCATAATATCTGCAATTTCAATCTAAGTTTTAGTTGTAAAAAAAAAAATATTATAAAAGAGTGAGTAAGTCCCACATTGCTATTTCTTTTTCTCATTTGAAAAATATAATAACAAATACTATAACTTATTTTCTATCTTTGAAATATTTAAAAATAAATTAGAGACAATATTTAACAAGTATTTTAGTACATGTCAAGCTATGGCTAGTGTGCATATGAATAAATATAAAAATATAAAATTACTATGCATATATTATTGAAGTAAAAGGGTGGAAAGTTATTTAATTTTTCATTATTTTATATTATTTGATAAATAAATATTAAAAATTTAACCTATACTTTAATGCAAATCAAGTTAGTAATGTATCTCTCTCTCTCTCTCTCTCTCTCTCTCTATATATATATATATATATATATATATGCAAATGTTAAAAATTTTCAACCTAAACCTATAAATCACTAAACTGAAAATCATAAATCCTAAAATCCTACAATTCTTAGACATTAAAATCCTAAACCGCAAAGTCCTAAACCTCTAAACCATAATTATCTAAAATCCAAAAATCTTGAACCACTAAACCCTAAATCATCGTTTCTCAAAACTCTAAAATATCAAACTCTTTAGAAACTAATTTTGTTTTCAAAAATCATAAGTTAGCTACCTTAATTATTCCTTTGAATTAGAGAGACTGTATTTATCAAAATAATATTTTTACACAATTTTTTGGAACTTTTTTTTACACAATTAAAAAATATTTAATGTCTTGTTTACCAATGTCTTAAAAATATTAATTAGTAACACCCATAAAGAATAAGTAAATTATTGATTTGGTCCAAAAGGTTATGTTTTTTTCAATTGAATTCTTGAAAAATTAAGTGTTCCAATTTAGATCTTAAAAGATCGTAATTGTTTCAATTTTTTTCTATTTGTTAAATTAATTTTTGACAATAAAAAAATAGCAATAATAGATTTGACAATTTAGCAATAAAAGAATTAAAATGAAACAAATATATTTTTTCAGGATTATATTAAGACCGTTGATCTTTCATAAATCAAATTGTAATAATTTTAATCTTTCAAGCATCAAATAATGAATTTATCCAATAAAAAGATTGTCCAACAAGGTCTGCTCTTGCCCTAACAGTATCAGGAGGATCCTTTTGAATAGCAACCAGTTCCTCTCCTTAATTTTGAGGTTAAAGAGCGTTTTTAGTTTTCTCACAACTATTGAATAATTGTTAATAGTGAATCTTATAACCAACTAATGACTATGAGAAATTAAGGAGGCAACTCAAACATTAATGTTTTGATAGTGAATCTTATAGGATAAGAAAGAGTCTCGCTCCTCACTGTTTACTCCTCTGTGCACTTCATTAACCCACCATTAATGTTTTGATTATGTCTCGACTCTCTCTCTAGTCTCTCCTATATCTGAACCCATTGGATAGGAGTTCCACAACCCCATCATTCTTCTTTCCTCTATTTCCACCCAAAAGGAAGAACTTTTGTTTCATCTTCATCTTCATCATCGTCGTCGTCTTTTGTTGTGTCTCGGCATATACACAGTTTCAGAGAGTGAGAGAGATCAGAAAAGGAAAACAATGGGGAATGAGAAAGAGAGAAAGTTGGATGAGACACCAACATGGGCGGTGGCTGTGGTGTGCTTTGTGATGCTTTCCATTTCCATCTTCATCGAACAGATCATTCACGCCATTGGACAAGTGAGCTTTTTCTTTGTCTCAAATATTTCTGCAATCAAAATATCATTAATTAATTAAACACAGATTTTAGTGTTGTGACTTTTTAATTCATTGCAGTGGCTTAAGAAGAAGAACAAGCCTGCTCTTTATGAAGCGCTTGAAAAGGTCAAAGGAGGTAACTTCGTTGTTAACTACACACCCTCTGTTCTTCCGTTTCCTCTGTTTCTCAGCATGCTTTTTATAATCTATTCGAAGCATCGATTCTTGGGACACAGATTCAGTAAAGATCTAATACTTGAATGTTATTAACTCTTTAAATTTTGTTATTGGTTAAATTTTTAAAGATATGTAAATATACAATTTAGTTCTGTAGATACTAATTTGTATTGAGTTTGTAAGTTTTAAAAACCAATTCATGTAACACTTAAATTTTAGGGACTAAACGATGTAAAAAGTTTTTTGAAAAACCAATCATATAATAATGAGTTGTAAAAAATATAAAGTTATTTTTTTAAACACTATACACTTGTCATGTTTTAATTAGAGAATTATACACTATACATTATATGATTGTTTGAAATTATCCCTATCACTTTTTAACATATAAAAACAGTGTTGTTAAATTGGGTCGACTTGAAAACATATTGACAAAAGAGTATTATTAATAACATATTTATTTTTGAGGGACTAAATTGAAAAGTATTCATATATGAAGGACCAAATTAAAAAGATGATTTTATGAGTTACTAAATTGACAAATGTTTCATGTGGGGACCAAATTGAAAAGGAAAAAAATACATATAACCCTCATGAATTTTTATCAATGTACAAAAAACCCTCATTAACTTTAAAACTAAACAAAGAGCTCCCATGAACTTTCCATTTTGGCTATGTAAGTGTGCAAGCTTATAGCTTATTTGCAATATTTTTGGACCCAGCCTGGCCTAACATATTGACCTAGGACCTGATATCTAGAGCTAGAATCGGTCCAAGTCAAACTTTTGGACTGGCATGTAAGCAACCAGGTTGACCTGACCAAGTCAAAGCTGATTCGGGCTTTGACTCGGTTTGGGTCAACCTAGTTGACCCAAAACCTCTTTTTAAATTTTTTTTTTAATTTTTACGAAATTTAGAAAAATGTGCACTTACCAAAAATCAAATTTTATCCCCTCACTTATATGTTGTGTGTCTTACCATCTTGCTATTAACTTCTTCTTAATTTCATGAGTGAAATATTATATATATATATATATATATATATATATATATATATATATATATATAAGGTGCTAAAATTATTCTAACTCAAAAATCAAAATATATATGTGTTAAGATGGCAAAAACTAAAATGGAAAAAATATTTAATTTAACAAAAAATAAGTATATTATTTCTAATGAATTAAGAGATAAGGAAAAATATATATTTATATAATTATTTGATGTAAAAAAATTAAATCAAGAAAAGTTGAAGAGAAAAAACAAATTTTTTTATAATCATCTAATTTAAAAAATAAAAATAAAATATTTAAAAAAATTATTTGTAATTTTATGACAAAAAAAATTATTTATATATATTTGTATTTTAATTATATATGGCTAATGACTATAGTTTTAAGACTTTCAAGTGTGAAATTTACATATAAATTATTTATTTTACTTAGTTTTAAATTTATTTCTAAAGAAATATAAGTATGTAAATATAGTTTAATTTTTTAATTTATTTATCCGGTTCATTAATTGACCCGGTGATCCAATGGTTGAATAATGACCCAAAGACACAAAGGCCAGCCTGAGTCAATAACTTGGCCAGTTCAATAAATATTATTTATTTGACTAGTTTATAAACTTGTTAAAAGTGTTTAGTAAACAATATTATTTTAGTAGCTTATAGCTTATTTTAAAATATTTTTTTGAGTAACTTATAGCTTATAACTTCTAGTTTTTGGTTCCTATTGTACCCTTATCACTTTTTTAGAATACTTATTATATTTCTAAGTTTATTATAACCTAAATCCTCAAATTTCTTCACTTGTTTGTGAATAATTTTTATTGTTATTTTTAATTAAATTTATATATATATATATTATATAATAATAATATATAATAAAATATATTAATATATTACATATAATAATTTAAAAGTTAAAAAATAATATGTTTATTTGTATTATTTTGGGATTATAAAATGTATATCATTTTATATTATTTTACATTTTTCAATTACTTCAACAACTATTTTTACTAAACACTTCTAATTTAATAAGTTAGCTTACAAGTTTTTAGCTTTTAGCTTTCAACTTTTAGCTAAAAATTATTTTATAAACTTTCAACTAGCTTTTAAACTTATCAACTAATTTTGCTGAACAAAAGTTTTGTGGAAAAAAGCTCTTCCATCCAGTTAACCGTTAGTCAAACTAACGGTCACGCTGACTCGACTTTGTTGACTATCACATCAGCTAAAAATTCATACATCAACAGATGACATGGCAAAAATAATGCCATGTCATCCTTGGTTCAGACTTAGTAATCAAACCCGACTAGCTCTTCATTGCTTCTTCTTTTGCATAACCCGCCCCAGCTATTCATTGCTTCTTCTCCAACCCAACCTAACTATGTTCATTCTTTATGATTCTCGTGCAAAGTGAGCACAATAAAGGAATTGTAGAAGCAAAAGAACTCATAGCCACTGCCATCGCTGGCATGATCTTACCCTTCGCCATCGGAGTCGTCTTCTCCTACCTTTTTTGTAGTCACATTGGAGCCTCTATTAACCAAGGCACCTACATCTTGTTCCTCAGAGTCACCCTCTCTGTCACCATCTTCCTTGTTCTTACATGCTTTCTCGCAGAGCTCAAGCTCATCAACACAAAGCTCGATTGAATCGCGCTTTCTTTCGCTCTGATCAACAATGTATGCGATTGGGGTTTTACTAGCCCTAGCGATTGCCCTAGCAGCGAATGAAAGGGCTTTGAACAATTGACAAATATTTTTAGGAATATTAACATGAACCAAGAATCACATTCCTAGAAAAGCTTACATTCTTGGAAATATAAGATTCTTTATACCAAACACCTCCAAAGAATGATAACAGTTTCATTCTTGAAAGTGTCAATTTGAAAAAACTCTACTCTTTGCACTTAGTAAGACAAAAATGATTAGTCTTTCATCTTACTTGGATATAAATAAAATATTTTATTCAAGGGATAACTTAATTAATATATTTTTTCTTTTACTAAAAACAATTTTATATACATTCTTAAAAGAAAAAGGAAAAGAAACTGAAAATCTAAACAGAATTTTAGATTTATGGGATTCTTTTTAGTTATGGATTTTGGGTGTCCAAAAATTTACCATCACTTTCTTTTTCTGTACTAATATAACCTTGACTAACATTTAGCTATATTAAGTTGTTTTTAAAAGAAAAAGAAATTGCAGACAGATGAAAACCCCGTGACTGATGATAGTATGAAAAAAATTTTTCATCGTCACAAATCTTTTACGGTTGATTTAGGAAAAAGCTATGGCTGAAAGAATTCTTGAAATTACTTAAAAGATTAGCCTAACAACTCCTATTTTGACCGTTTTAAATAAAGTGATTTTTTGTAATAAAAAATTAAAAATTTAACAATGATAAATTTTACAGTTTAGTAATGAAAATGATAAAATTGAGACAAAAAAAAATCTTTTAGAGACTGAGGAGCATTTGTTTGCACTTAACGAGAGTCTGAATATGATTCATTCAAATCTTAAACTATTTAGTACTTTTTTTAAAATTTTTATTATATATATAATAGCTCTAAATGTATCTTATTAAATTATATTCATGAAAAGTCTGAAATGTTTTTAAATATTAATTGCTTTTAATATATCTTTTATTAACATGTATCTAATATGTTTAAATATATTTTTATTAATTAAAAAATTGTACACTTATTATATTTTAATAAAAAATAACAACAAAGAGAGAAAAAATTGCATTTAAGCTTTCTTTTTTTTTTTTTTTCCTCTACAGCAGTCTCTCAACTATGACATTTAAATTTGTTCACTACAGAGTACAGATTGTATAGGCGTTTCTGAATTCTTAGTCATGTTGGTATATATATATATGTTTAGTTTGTGAAGTTTATGATCTGAATTTGTATGGTAACCTGTGTTTTATATATATATATATATATATATATATATATATATTGCAGAGCTTATGTTGATGGGGTTCACGTCGTTTCTGCTCACGTTGCTTGAAACCCCTATTTCCAGAATATGCATTCCGACAAAAATTGCATCCGAATGGCGTCCCTGCGCATCAGCAAAAGATTCTTATTTTGATTCTGATTCCGTAGATTCTACCAAATCTCGGAATCTTCTAAAACTTTCTGATTCCATCTCCCGCCGATTCCTAGCTACTAAAGGATCTAACAGATGTGGAAAGGCAATTCTTTAACCTCAATAACATCTTCCACCTTTATATTTATTTAAAATTTTACTTTAATTTTTTAATTTTTACAAATTTTATATTGTTTTTAATGTTTCAATATATTAATATTCTGATCATTTTCTGATAGAACTATAAGTCTACATAACAAAGTTAATACCTTATCTTTTTAATACTAATAATATGACTTAGTTAGATACTTACTGATTGAATTCAAGCGTCTCACATGTAAAATAAAATTGTTCCAAATGCTCTTGTGCCTGCTCTTTCTCTTGTCTCCTTTTCTTCTCGAACACAGAACAATCACATGTGAAACTCGGCCTTTCAGCCATCAGTTTTTTGGTGTTCAATCATTCCTTTTATTTTTTGTGTGTAATATTTTGGAAAATCATAAGGATATTTTGAAAAATTTTATTTTACACGTGGGACACTTGTTTTTAATTAATAGCTATATAGATAGGTCATGTCAATATCAGAAGAATGATATGTCAACTCTGTTATATAGACTAATTATTTTTAAAAAATAATCAAAATAATAAGATTTTAAAATATAAATGACCAATATGAGATTTAAAATAAATATAGATGACTAAAATATTATTATTATTATTATTATTATTATTATTATTATTATCATCATCATCACCATCACCATTTAGTAATTACCAATTTAAAGCCCATCGGTGATTTTATTGGTGAGAAATGTGATTAGTTTACCAAGTACTTAATTATAAGTTCAGACCCTTGCTCCGTCATGTACAAAAAGATAAAATTACAAATTTAATCATTCTTACAAGATCATAATTGTTTTAATTTAGTTATTAAAAGATTATATTTATTTCAATTAATCACTCTTTTGTCAAAAGTAATTTTTGATAATGAAAGTTCTGAGACTTAGTAATGATAGATTTTGTGATTTAGCAAAAAAATAATCAAATTAAAACAAATATAATATCCCAAAAATTAAATTGAAATACTCAATCTTTTAAAAATCTGAGTAAAATGAAGTCTTTGAATATCTAAATCAATAATTTACTCTTATATTTATTTATTTTATTCATGTTGTTCTTGTTATTATTCTGCAAAGCACAAAGAATATCCTTCTAGTTTAGAGAGATGCTATATTAACTTTAAAAGTTGACAATAAATAATTTTAAATTTTTTAATTTGTGTAATGTAACTACTCTACTAATATTTTTAATTTAAAATTAAAATATAAAATGTAGCGTTGTTAAATTTTATCTCTTTAACTTTTAAATTTCTAATTTCGTGCAGGATAAAATTGCTTTTGTGTCAGCATATGGGATTCACCAGCTCCACATTTTCATATTTGTGCTCGCAATATTTCATATATTTCAGTGCATCGTGACCTTGACTTTGGGCAGAACCAAGGTACTCTTCTTCCCACTTCGGGTGGGTGTCAATAACATTTTATTTCTCATTTAATTTTTAAAAAAATTAAGTATCTCAAATTAATTTTAAAAACATTATATGTATGTTTATTTTATCTCTTTATTTATTTATTTATTAAAGTAACTCTTCTTATGCATCAAAAGATTTAAAATTTAACAACATGATATATTGAGATTTAACAACAAATAAGAGTCAAATTAAAACAAATATAATTTTTTATAGACTAAATTAAGACATAAGATTTTTTTTAGATTAAGATATTTGGATTTAAATATATATCTAATTATTAAGATTTTATCTCTAAATCTAAATATTGAGTAATTAAGATTTTTTGTTTTTTTTAATATTTGTACATATTAAATAAATATCAGTAAAAAATGTATTAAGAGTAATTAATGCCTGAAAACATTTCAGACTTTTCATGTGATCTAATTATACAAGATGTATTCAAAGTTATTAAACACTTAATATTAGAAAAAGGAAGACTTAATGGAGTAAACTCTAAATGAATCATATGCAAACCTCATTGAATGCAAACAAATATCCCTTAATCTTTTAAAGATTAAATTAAAAAAATTATAATTAATCTTTCAATGATTAAATTACTAATTTACTCAAAAAAGTATGGGTCTCGTTTTCTTTTAAATCTCTTTAGGGGGGGTTTAGTAAACATGAAAAGTTTTTTAAAAAATGGATAATTGAGATGAAAATGAAAAGAAAATGAAAAAGTGAAAAAAAAAAATATTTGATATGAAATAGAAAGGAAAAGAAGAAACATTTATTATTTTGTTTCGTATGAATTTTTTAAGGGAATAAAAATGAAAGATGTGAGGTAATTTTATAATTTTATTAAATTACCCAATAATTATTTTTTCAAAAAAAAGGAAGAAGAAAAAAAACCTAATGTGCACACTCTCTCTCACGACCTCTATTTCTCTCTCTTTCTTTCTCTCCTCCATCTGTTTTATGGTCTCTTTGTCTCTCTGTGTCACGTCTCCTTTTCAGTCTTTGTTTTCGTTCTCGTCTCCCTCTTGGTCTCGCTTCCCTCTCAGTCTCCTCTCTCTCTCTCTTAGCTTGTCTCCATCTACTTCTTCGTTCTCGGTCTCGTCTCACTTTGCTTCACTGTTCTCGACTTGTCTCCATCTGCTTCTCTATTCACAATCTCTCTCTCTCTCTCTCTCTCTCTCTCCCCCCCCCCCCCACCCCTTGAATACTTGCCTATTAGTTGGAAATACCAAGAAGAGTTAGGGCAAATCAATCAACATAGGCTGAAAATTCCTTCAATCCGCCTATGCCTCCCGTTTTTTCGTCCATCAAGCAATGAAAATTGACGTACAATATAATTAAAATGAAAAATTGAAAACTGATTTTTCATTGATAGAATTCCGCCTCGGCTACCAAACGTAGGAGACTCTTGTGCGCGATGGAATTCCGTCTTCCATCGATAGAAAACCAGTATACCAAATGTGATGTTAATCTTTTAAGAATTAAATTGAACAAATTGTAATATTTCAATGACTAAATTACTAATTTATTCAAAAAACTATGGGTCACATTTTCTTTTTACCTCTTTCTTACTCTACATGATTAATTTTTTTTAGAAATACAAAATCACAAAGAGTTCCATCTTTTAAGGGATCAAACTTTTCACTTGTTATATTATTTTGAGATTTATAAAAAATAATTTTTATTACTGTACACAAATTCAAAATTGATCCGACATTTAAAAATTATAAAACTTAATTTTTTAAAAGATCAAAATCGCTCTCTCCTTTTTTGTTTTCATCTTTTATTTACTTGGTCACATGAAATATCCAATAATTATTTGTAAATGATTATTTTGGTTGCAGATGAGAAATTGGAAGAGGTGGGAAGATGAGACAAAAACCGTTGAATACAAGTCCTATAATGGTAAGACTTCAATCTCTCACAGTTCAATAAAAATATTAACGTGCATGCAAAGACTAACTTGTATATTTATGAATTTCTTAAAAAAATAAAACTAATTGAGTTGATCAACTCAATGACAAAATTATTAATTTACTCAAATTTTATATTAACAGATTTATGAAAATAATTTGAGTAAATTTTACTAACATTAATACATTGCAAAACCTACTTATTATTTACCGTTTGTCTATAAAATTAAATTTATAGATAAAATATTTTTTTAAAAAAATTGAAATGTACCTTTTTGTCTCTCATTTTTTAAATTATTGTTACTATTTCATCCTCATTATTTGTTGTGTTTATGTTATGCCACTTGTTTATTAATTTGTCCAGTCAAAGTGGTATATAACTGTGATGTTAAACTTTAATACAATATCGTAATTGTAAATTTTTAATAGCAAGAAAATTATAAATTTTTTTAATAATTATTAAATATTAAAAATCGATTAATATTTTTAAAATGAAAAAAAAATCAAATTATATAATTTACCAAAACAATTTCAGTACCACCATGATTTAATTTATTTTGAGTAAACAAAGTTTTTTGTCTCTGAATGTGTATTTTGGTTAGGCTTCAGTCTATAAAAAATGGTCATTCTTTCACTTTAGTTCTTAGAAGTTGAAATCATTATGCAAAATGGTCTCTTTGTCCATTCTTGCCATCACAATGTCATAGATCGGTCATGTGTGCCATTATTTGTTGATGTTATAATGACATGATATCTAAGGATTAGTTTGTTTGCTAGCATGTCACCTTAAGTGGTGATATATCAATGATGTGGCATAGAGGAACTATTTTGTTTATAAAAAAGGAATTTTTAAGGACTAAATTGTTTGTGAATTTTTTTTAAGAGACAAGTTTTTTTTTTGTTTGCTGATGGACGGAGGAAATTGTGTGCTTGAAAGAAAAGCAATTGTTGAATCTTCTTGTAGCTAAATTTGTTTTCCACAAAAAAACTTGGTTTGTGAAAATTCTTTCACAAGCAATTTGGTCTTTGAAAATTCATTTTTTATAAAAAAAAATAGTCTTCAGATGTTACATCACAGTCATGACACCACTTAACATGACATGTGAGCAAAGAAAATAACCTCCAAATGCCATGACAATAGATAACAACACGCGTTATCAGTTAATACTTAATAGTGACTATCAAGGAAGAACAAAATAATCATTTTGTGTAACGATTTTTACTTCCAGGAATCAAAGTAACCTGTAGCTATTTTTCAAGAGCTAAAGCGTAACTAAGATATACTCTTACCAATTTTACCAGTTTAAAACTGATTTAACCAGTTCTTAGCCGGTTCTTTTTCTCATTGGTTTTGAAGACCAACCCAGATCAAAAAATTGGCAGAGTCAAATGTAAAAAGCTGTTTTTTGGTGTTACAGTTAATTTTTCGGGCATTATTATTATTATTATTATTATTATTATTATTATTATTATTATTATTATTATTATTATTATTATACAAAGAGTGGAATATATTGCAGATCCAGAGCGATTCAGGTTCACAAGGGACACAACATTTGGACGAAGGCATTTGAACATATGGAGTCAGTCTTCAATTTCCCTTTGGATTGTACGTCAAATTTTTATTAAAATCCCTCTCCCTTATAGTTTATGCTCTGCATTGATGCTGTTTGTGTTAGTGATAGGTGATATTAAAGTTTTATGTTTCATCTGTTTTTTTTTAAATAATTATTACTATTTGATGATATAATTTTCTTTTGATTACAAATGAGGCAGAGTTTGAAAAAATGAGAATAGAAAAGAGATATCAAAGGATCAAACTCACAACTATAACATCGCCAGAAACTTGTGTCCTAGAGAAGTTTCACTTGATGCTATAGTCTTTGAGAATACATTGATACCACCATGTCTAATTTTGTTAATAATCAATTTAGGCTACGAGCTTTGAGATTTTACTACACAAAATTGACATTTAAAATGTCTGAGTTTTCTATTTACAGATCCCTTTAAGATTTATATGTATAATAATAGAAAAGATAAATGTACCTTTTATGACCTTAAACTTTGATCCATATTTCAATTATAATTTAAAATTTTATTTCATGTTAATTATGATCATATGGTTTCAATTAGTTTTAATTATGTTCTCGAGTCTAATAGTATCCAAATATTTAATAGCAGACGTTGATATGGTATATATCCTATCTTGCAAATGTTAATGTCAAATTATTTATCCTAAATGTTTCATGTTAAATACCTTTAAAGACCAAAATATAGAATAATTTTCAAAGACATATATTGTATTTGGAGAAAATATACTATATTTTGATTATTTTATATTGGTATTTGAAGTGACACATCTAAGATGAATGATTTGGTGCTAACACATACAAGGTGAGGTGTCACATTAGCATCTGCCATTAAATTTTTAAACATGTTAGGCTTAGGAGCATATATAATTAAAATTAATTAGAAATATATGGATTATGATTGACACGAAATAAAATTCTAAGTTATAATTAGAACATGAGTCAAAGTTCAGTGATATGAATAATATTTTTGCCAAATAAAAAATTATTTTACATGAATCTAAAAAACACTCAAAGAGTTGAGTTTTCTATAATGACTTTCTATGTTCTGGTTCACACACACACACACACACACACACACAATTTGATGAGGTTGTGGTTGCAATATCAGGCATGCTTGTTTAGGCAATTCTTTGGATCAGTTACAAAGGTTGATTATTTGACACTGAGGCATGGATTTATCAAGGTAAGTAAGTGTTTTTGCTTTGTACTTGGAAAATCTATCCCAATTGTTAATTTGGCACTAAATTTAATTAAGGGCATCACAAACCCTAGTCAATCAACACTAATTAATTAATTTAATCCTGTAATTATAGGCACATTTGGCTCCGGAAATGGAAGCAAGATTTGATTTCCAAGAGTACATCCAAAGAACCCTTGATGAGGATTTTAAGGTTGTTGTGGGAATAAGGTATAGATTATAATTATATGGAGTTTTTTTTTTATATTTTTATTATTAAATACTTCATTAAAAATAAAATATGTATAAAAATCAAGGTTCTAAAAGCACTGATAGATACTTCGATTTAATGGTCAATGATCTAATTGTTAAACTTATAACTATTCACTAAATAATTGTTTATCTTTTTTAAATACAAAAAAGTAAGTAAAAATTAAAAACTAGCAAGTAAAAAGATTATAAAACAAAAAAAAATCAATGAAACTTAATAAAAGTTAAATGTAAAAATAACAAAAAAAATGTAACAACTCTCTTTCTATTAAGTTTTGTTACCAAATTATTGTTTAGTCTTCTGGTACTGTTTACTTAACAATTTCCTAAGGTGCTTTCCAAAACCTTTGGATATCATATAAATTTCTCAACCAATTGTCTTTCATAATTTGGCTCAATTTAGGGGGATTCTGTCTTTTAGCACACACTCACCATAATCATAACCCATTAGTAGAAGATTAAGTGAAGAAAACAACATAATTCATGTAAACCTTTTGTTGTTGGACAGAGGCCAATCTGTTGGCTGGTTGGCTCTCTCAATCGACTAGTTGCTCTCTATCTTAAATCATTTTATTGTCCAAAGGTTGACCAATTGATTGACTTAGGATATTGATCGACTAATTGGTCTCTGTCTTTTCTCTTAAGAATTTGATTGGTAGCAACTGCTGGTCAATTGCTAGCTCTTTGTCCTGCTATTTACCCTCCTTTGCTTCCTTATTTCCATTACCAAGTGATGTTGTGCCCTTGTTTAGAGGTGTCAACACTTCTTTTATGAAAAGCTAGCTGCCTTGACGTAGGATCAAATTCTAAATCAGATTAGTCTCTTCCTTTCTGGTCTCTACTCTTCCTATTTCCTCTCTTTCCATTTGCATTCTGGTTTTCTCCTTTCTCTTTACTATCAAGCATTTCACTATCATTCTCCGGCTAAGAAAATTGGGATTTAAGACAAGATTTAGACTCTTTAACATACCATTGGATTCCTTGGAGCTAAAACTAATTAGTTTCCATCTAATTTCTGATTGCAAGTTCATTTTCTAGCTTTCTCAGCACTCTCCCTCGTCTGGTTCTTTCTCTTTCTACTGATAAGACTTTCTCTCACTTTCCTTTAATTATTTTCACACCTAAACGACCCACCACTTTCCTTTCCCTGCCCTTGAAGTTTCCCTCTATGTGTTTCAATGTATCTAGGGGTAAAATAGTTATTTTTACACAGTTTTAATTCACCTGCTTACCGCCTCAGACATATTTGGAGACCGACAATCAATTGCTTGCTTTCTATCTGGGCATTTTCTAGGTTTTTTGGGTCTACCAGTTGTCTGACTGATACTGACAGTCGACTGTTTGACCTTTGGCAACCAACTGCTAAGTGCTAATATCAAGTAGTTGACTGGTCAACCTATGTCCCAATTTTCTCTATCTAAAGTCCTTTTCAACTTATTTCAAGGTTCCTTTTTCTTTTTCCACACTTCCTAGGGACTCCTACCTTGTTAATTCCCTAAAATCTTATTCTTTTATCCTTAGGGTTGTGTTTAGCTAGGATGTTACAAAAAATATCATAATACTTTAAAGTGTTAAGATGCAATATGATGTGCAAACTGGCCTGCAATTTTTTTCCAAAAGTCAAAAATTGATTTTATCGATTCTTTCTTCCACTGGTTTTGAGGGTCAAACCGAATCAAAGAACTAACCGATTTGCATGTTTTTCTATGGAACCGACCAGTTCAATCCAATTCTTTGAATATGGGTAAAAAGTTCTTCAAAAACCCAATCATGTAATGCTAAATTGTAATATATACATATATATATATATATATATATATATATATATATATATATATATATATATATATATATATATGTAAAGAAATGGATCTAAATCTTTTCAAAAGGGTATTATAAGAAACGTCATGCTCTTCTTCATTAATTTAATCGCAATAATCTAAGCTTAATTAATTAAGCTTTTCGGTACTTGCAGCCCAATCATATGGTTATTTGCGGTGTTGTTTTGGTTCACAAATACTGACGGTAAGATTAAAGCCTTGAAATTAATTTATTTAGTGTAAATTACATTTCCTTAAATTAGACTTAGTACCCTTCTAATTTTATATATTACACTTGGATCCCCTTTAATTTATTTTTTATCATTGAAATTAACTTTTTACATAACATATGATCTTTCTAGTATTAAAATTACTTAATAGCTTTCACTCTAATATTAAAAATAAATTTACAATTTTATATTAGATATTAAAAACAAAATTACAATTTCACATTGTGTGAAAAGTTTATTGGTTTGATATTGTTGACAAATATTAACTGTAAGCTACATTCAAAATTTTTAACCAATTTATTTAGTGTAAATTACGTTTACTTAAATTGGATTTAACATATTAAACTTGAATCCCTTTAATTTATTTTTTATTAAAATTAATTGTTTACATAACATATGATCTTTCTAATAATAAAATTAATTAATTTAACATGAATTTAACTGCATTTGTTGTCATGTTAAAAATAAAATTACAGTATCATACTGTGAGAAAATTTTATTGATTTGATAGAAAGTAAATTGAAATTGAAGTTTTTGTAATATATATTAAAATATTAGAAGAGTCGAGTATAATATTTAAAACTTGATGGGTGCTAAGTGCAATTTAATCAAATCTCATTAGAGATTAGAGTAATTTACCCATTTGTTCATGAATTACCAAAGCCTACTTATATTAAAGATGATACTACATTTCAAATCAATTAAGATGTGTGTTTATATATTCTGATTTGTCCCTTTGATTCTTTGTTTAACAGGATGGAACTCTTATTTGTGGCTTCCATTTATTCCACTCATTGTAAGCACAGAACCCACCAAACAGATTTTACTATAATAAGTTCTCTTTTTCATTTGATACTTCAAAATTAAGGCCTCTTAATTAAGTATTCCAAAAATATTATTCTCAAAAAAAATTATTTATCTAGAAAACCTTAAGAGAATATGACATGGCTGTTAACTAATGATACAACTTTACTCAAATTAATGTCTTCAATTGTTAAAACAATGTCATTTCTTTATCACAAATCTCATGCCAATTTCATAAGGGAAAAATATTTGGGACTTACTTGAGATGCTTTAATTTCGGAGGATTAACTCAAGAAATTAAAAATTAATTGAAATACTTTATCTGTAGAGTACTAAATAAAAAAGATTGATTTTTCAAAGATTAAATTATTAACTTACTCTTTCTTTCTTCCTTCCTTTTTTTTTTTTAATCATTTGCTTGTTTGAAATTTCAATTTTGAATTTTGGCTCATAAGGTTTAATTAACTTGATATCGTAGATAATTTTGTTGGTCGGTGCTAAGCTGCAAATGATAATCACAAAGATGGGTTTGAGGATTCAAGAAAGAGGAGAAATTGTGAAGGGCACACCATTGGTTGAGCCTGATGATCATCTTTTCTGGTTCAATCATCCTCGCTTTCTTCTCAATTTGATCCATTTTGTTCTCTTTCAGGTCTCCATTTCATTCAAAAGTTCTTAATTTTTTTCTAATTAAATTTGAAGTGTTTTCAATTTGTTGTGTTCTAATTACTCTTTTATTTGTTCTTCTTGTTTTGCAGAATGCATTTGAACTTGCATTTTTGGTTTGGTATAAGGTAAGTTTTTCATAAAAATGCTTTAATATCATATAATATAAATTTTTTTTACACTTTTATAGTTTGATCTGACTTGAATTAGATTAATTAGCATTCAATGAATCTTTAGATATTAGTAGTTCTAATAGTGTGTGTGTGTGTAATTTCATTTGCACACAAGTGCCACCCACATGACATATTCTTAAAATAAAGAGTAAATTGCATTATTTTTCTTTATACCTTTTTATACTTTAGTCCCATCTTATATTTTCTATCCAAAGATGTTTGTAGAAGTTTGTTTTTGACATTTAATGACCTAATGTTATGTATTTTTTTTTAACTAAAATACCTTTTATTGATTTAAGAATATCAATTTTTACATATTTTAATACATTTTTTGCTGCCAATTTAAAATAAGATGTAACAAGTATTCTATTTTCTTTTTGAAAAGAATCATCTAATATCTTATTAATTAGGTCAACTGATGATATTTTAGTCAAAAACAAATTGTTATATTATATTACCAAACATAAAAGAACGAACCAAAACGAATTTCTATTAATAAAAAATATAAAATCAAATTAAAATATAATAATTTTTTAGTTATAGAAAATACGGATTTATATTTTGAACATGGAAAACAGATCTATATAATATTAAAAATTTATAGGAGAAGAAAGTGAAATTGGCTCTAAAATCATGTCCTGACCCTTATACTGCCTATATGATATAACTTCAAAATTTCCATTTTTTTATATCAAGACAATGATATATATTTTTTCTATGCTTCTGTATCAGTTTTCCTTCAAAAAAAAATCTTGCTTTCATAAAGGACCTGCAGAGATCGTGATTAGATTAACAATGGGGTGAGTTCACTTATTTCCTTTACAAAATTTTTTTGAAAGATTGTATTTATTTTAATATTTTAATAATTTTAATTTAATTATTAAAAGATTGTATTTATTTTAATTTAGTTTTTTTGTTTATCAAAATAATTTTTAACAATGAAAATTTTGAGATTTAACAATAGTTTTATAATTTAACAATAAAAATAAATTAAAATAAATATAATTTTTTAAAAACTAAATTGAAACACTTAATTTTTGAATAACTAAATCGATGATTTATCCTAATAATATTAATAACTCCCATGATCTAATGTGGCAATCATTTTTTTTTTATTTTCAGGATTGTCATACAAGTTTTGTGCAGCTATGTGACTTTGCCTCTGTATGCTCTAGTTATACAGGTATATGCAAATGGATTAAACTGTAGCATTTCAATTATTTTCATCTGAAAAGTTTCTTATTTTGATCATTAACAATGAAATTTCTACATTTCTTTTAGAAGTATTTTTTTTTTAATTGTTGCAATTAACGTGATGGGGATAGAAAGAGATGGTGCAAGATAGTATCATATCTAATTCCTTATGGGTTAGTGTCAAATTGCAGAGTGTAGTTCTTTTGTTGTGACAGTCTGTTATTTATCGGACGGTTATGATTAAAGATAAAAAAAAAATCTAAGTTTGAGTTTTTATGGATTGAGATTCGGAGTTAACGGCATAGTTTAACTTTAAAATTAGAGGTTAAATCATGTCTCATAACATTGAAATCAAATATTCTTTTGCGAATTGGTCATAAAATTTCTTGAAATTTTAATTTTATTTTTAGTTCCTTACCCTTGTCTCAATTTTTATTTTGGTCCCTTAACTTAATTTTCTTTTAATTTGGCCTCTTAATTTTATCTTAAGTTTTACTTTAGTTCCTTAATTTTATTTCGTTTTAGTATAATTCCTTAGCTTTACTTTCAGTTTTACTTTGGTCTCTTAATTTCACCTTAAGTCTCATTCTGGTCCCTTAACTTTATTTATATTTTCCTTTAGTCTTTTAACTTACAAAAATCACTCAAAAGTTTTTACCACTAAGGTGCTTAAAACAAAAAAAGTTTAACGAGATTATTAAAGTTGAGCAAGAAATCAAATAAATTTTTTTTTATTAAGCATCTTGGTGGTGTAAAGAGAAGAAAACTTTTAAATGATTATTATAAGTTAAAGGACCAAATTGAAATAATAAAATTATGGAACTAAAGAGAAGTTTAAGATAAGATTAAAGGACTAAATGGGAATAAAATAAAGTTAAGGGACAGAATGGAAAATCTAAGATAAAGGACTAACTCAAATTGAAGAATTAAGGTTAAACCTAAGATAAAATTGGGGACTAAATTAGAACAAAATAAAAGGACTAAAATGAAATTTAAATCAAAGTTAAGAGACAAGAATGACATTTTAGGTTGTTTTAATAAACAGTTATCTAAACATAACATTTCGTGTTGAACATTCTAAAAAATTACATTACCTTACAAGAAACACATCGCAAAAAGCACCGTTTCAACCATTTTTGGGCGTAATCGCAGATGGGATCAACAATGAAACCCACGATATTCAAGAAGAGAGTGGCAACGGCGTTGAAGAACTGGCACCGCTCAGTCAGAAAACGCGTTAAACACAACAAACAGTCAGCGCCAAACACGCCCTTACCCGGTGCCCCAGCGACCCTATCCCATGGAATGTCACCTGTTCACCTCCACAAACGCCCTAGTCGTAGTGATGGTGCCCCATCAATTTACGAAAATGACCCTTTGGACTTTGAAGAAGGGCAAGAGATCCAGATGACGCAAGTTACTGGGCCTGGGCCTTGTCCTGTAAGTGCCCAACATGAGGTGGGAATTGGCAATCGACATCTTTCATGAATTAACAACCTTTCTTTTTCCAGGTTCAACCAAACCAAAAGACAAACGAATGTTGGTTTAGTGCTTGATTAAATATTTTAAAGCTTCTTGTTTTGTTTTAACAGAAATCTTTAAACTTGGTACATTTATGCATATTTATGTCTGCCCTTCCAATCTTATGCCTGGATTCATGTTTTCATGGATCATTTCATATTTGTTTTTGTGTTCATAGTAGTTGTATTGTGGGATGGGCTTTACTCCACAAGCCCAAAAGTATCTGGGCCTGTCTTGCGCCACAATATTATTCGTTCAGCCCATGTCCTGCTTCAAAGTGACAAAAAATATTGTCAATTGGAAATTGTATTTTTTTTTGTTACAAAAAAAAACCAGAGGAAAAGAGAATAGATGAGATTGAACTTTCAATCATCATGTAAAATTCATGTTTCGAAAAAATGTCGCTCTCTTGAACGTGAAATTTTACATTTTTGTCTCTACAAAGATATTCTTAACACATCATCATCATTAATTTTTTGATCAACGCTTAATTAATGAGAATACTTGTTTGAAAATAAAAACACTCATTTAATTTATATTATTGAGCAATACTTGATTCATTATAGACGAAGTCTTATCCTAGGACAAGTGACATCACAATATACAACTAAGTTAAGAATATGAGTGTTCAATCTATCAACGTTATGCAAAAACCGAGTATTTATTTTGCTTTTTATATCTTGGTTATATTTTCAGCTTGTATTTTTTATGGTAATTATTTTTAGTTTGCTTTCCATTAAAAAAAATTATTTTTAGTTTGTATCCAATTCTGTTTTCCTCTTTCTTTCCCTATGAAATATCTAGTTCTTTTGGGACATTATTTCTTTAAATTCTTAATTACATACATTTGAATAATCTAAGCTTAGAATTTTTTATTAAAAATATTCCAATACATGAAGGTGATAATGGCCCCATGTCCTTTATTTTGAGATTTATAAAAAATAATTTTTATTACTGCACACAAATTCAAAATTGATTCGACATTGAAAAATTATAAAACTTAATTTTTTTAAAAGATCTCTCTCTCTCTCTCTCTCTCTCTCTCTCTCTCTCTCTCTCTCTCTCTCTCTCTCTCTCTCTCTCTCTCCTTTTTTGTTTTCATCTTTCATTTACTTGGTCACATGAAATATCCAATAATTCTTCGTAAATGATTATTTTGGTTGCAGATGAGAAATTGGAAGAAGTGGGAAGATGAGACAAAAACCGTTGAATACAAGTCCTATAATGGTAAGACTTCAATCTCTCACAGTTCAATAAAAATATTAACGTGCATGCAAAGACTAACTTGTATATTTATGAATTTCTTAAAAAATAAAACTAATTGAGTTGAACAATTCAATGACAAAATTATTAATTTACTCAAATTTTATATTAACAGATTTATGAAAATAATTTGAGTAAATTTTACTAACATTAATACATTGCAAAACCTACTTATTATTTATCTTTTGTCTAGCTATAAAATTAAATTTATAGATAAAATATTTTTTTAAAAAAATTGAAATGTACCTTTTTGTCTCTCATTTTATAAATTATTGTTACTATTTCATCCTCATTATTTGTTGTGTTTATGTTATGCCACTTGTTTATTAATTTGTCCAGTCAAAGTGGTATATAACTGTGATGCTAAACTTTAATACAATATCGTAATTTTAATTGTTTTAAAGCAACTAAATTATAAATTATTTTATAATTATTAAATATTAAAAATCAATAAATATTTTTAAAATGAAAAAAATATAATTTACCAAAACAATTTCAGTACCACCATGATTTAATTTATTTTGAGTAAACATATTTTTTGTCTTTGAACGTGTATTTCAGCTACGCTTCAATCTTTAAAAAATGGTCATTGTGTCAGTCTAGTCCTTAGATATTAAAATTATTACACAAAAAAGTCTCTAAAAAAATGTTTAGTAACATAATTTTTTTGACCAAAATACACTCCATTAATTAAAATAAAAGTAGCATAAATAATTCAGAATAAGATATTACAAGTAAGTGTGAGCATAACCTGATTAACTCGTTCAAACTCGAATGAACTCAAATAAAAATGACTATTGCAGTTGGACGGATTTGGTTTAATGGGTTAATTCGGGTCAACTTTTTTAGTCCGATTTAATCAAGTAGTTTGGATTGATTTAAGTTACCCACGTAAAATCCGACCCAACTGATTAACTTGTTTGGAAAAAAAAAATTACACCTTACCATGAACACTTTCTCAATATTGTGCTTTGAGTTTAATATTAAACACTTAAAATTTTAAATGTGCTCGCATCTTCTTTTTCTTTCATTTTTTTTATATATATAAAGGAAATGTTCATAACAACAACTTTCATACAGTGCCTCGAATTTTAATTACTAGCAGCGCTTTATATACATTTTTTATTAAATCTTAAAAAGATATCTTCAAAGATCTTTTTCTTTTCTAATTTGGCTAAGTTATTTATTTATTTTTTTGGTAAACCGAGGAATCCATTAATAAATTAAAGTGAGACATGGAGATAGTTTGGTAGACTAGTCTATGTCCGGTGTAGAAAGTGGACAATAGGAAGATTGCCATAGTTCTACGTGGATACAACATAAATATGAAAAGGTGTGTACCTGAGAATGTAGAAACATGAAGATAACAACGCAAGACATCTTGTGTGTGTACCTTCGTCGCTATATGGTGACAGTTTAAAACAAACCGTCACTACTTTAATAGTAGTTTACCTCGAAACACCATTAAACTGAGAGATAATGTCGATTTCACCATGAACCGCCATTATTTTAGTGACGATTGCTTTAACCGCCATTAAGTTGTCGTTTAGTGGTTTTTTTTTTTTTTATAACCACCACTAAACAACAGTCATATTCCCACCATTATTTGTAGTGTACATCTTTTACTTACATGTATATGATACATACAAATATATTTTTATTAATTAAAAAATTATACACTTATTATATTTTAATTAAAAAACATAATAACAAAGTGGCAAGAAATTGCATTTAAGCTTCTTTTTTCTTTCTTTCCAGAAGTCTCTCATCTATAACATTTAAATTTGTTCTTATTAATTAAAAAACTATACACTTATTATATTTTAATTAAAAAATAACATTCTTTAATTACGTTAAATTTATCGAAATAACATGCACATATTTTCAACAAAGTCTACCTAAACATGCCCATATGAACATCTACAGTAATTAATTTAATTTAACCATTTTCATTACATTGGACTTCCTTACAATTTTGTTGATCAGTTAACTTTCAAAAGAAAAATAAAATAAAATTGAAAACATGTGTAAAAATTAAGGTTGCAGTTTGATATATACGGTATGCATTTTTTTATTAAAGAAGTTAATCTTCGAAACAATATGAAATTGCCTTTTTTTTTTAATTGACAGTGAATATAATTAAATTGATGTTAAATTCTAATATGAAATTATAATTTATTTTTCATATCATAGTAAAAAATATTAAATATTTACATTTATAAATAATTATAATGATAAAAATTTTAAAAAAGAATCAAATATAATTTTTGAATATATTATAATAATTTATTAGTTTAATCAGTATAATTTTAATATGGCAAATATCTCCAAGAATTTATTGCTGTATGACTGGTTCAATTCAATTGACAAGGTCAATTTCGAAGTCAATTTGCTGGGTTTAGCCCTAATTTGAACGCAACTTGGCGCAACTTGGTGATAACACAGAAGTTGTTATCACATTGCGTATTGACCTTGTAACTTGAACTTGATGCGCTGAATTGAACGGGTTATATAGCAATAAATTCTTGGAGATATTTGGTATATTAAAATTATATTGTTTAAACTAATAAATTATATATATATATATATATATATATATATATGTGTGTGTGTGTGTGTGTGTCAAAAACAAATCAACAAATGAATGATCTCCATTTATCTATTCTACCTATTAGCATAGCATTGCATTAGGTCATTGTAGATCATTCGATTAACATGTGGTGTCTGATCAAACGGTTTATAGTGACCCAACACGAAGCTGGGCCAGCACAGAGGGTCACGCCCATATATTCCTATTATTATTGAGGTATATAAGGATAACACAAATATTTATTTGGACAATTTTCCCTCTCCATTAAACTAAAGGAATTGTACAAAATTACAAATAATTTTTGCAATTAAAAAATAATAAATTGTTGATTTAGTATCTAAAATATTATAGTTATCTCAATTTAGTTTCTAAAAGATCAAATGTCATAATTTAATCTTTGAAATAATGTATTTGTTTTAATTTTATCAAAATGAATTTTAGTAATAAAAAGTTAAGGTTTAGTAATGGTAGATTTTGAGATTTAATAATAAAAAAAGATTAAATTAAAACAAATATAATATTTCAAGAACTAAATTAAGACATTTAAAATCTGTTTGATACGCGTAAAGAAATTTTAATAAAAAGAAAAAAAGAAATAAAAATACAAAGAAAAATAAAAAAAATTATTTGGTATAGGATAAAAAATAAAAAAAAATTATTTTATTTAATATATATTTTTTAATAAAAAAATAAAATATGTGAGATAACTTTACTAAATTATCCCTAGTTTAAAAAACATATTATCTCTAGATATTTTTACTTTTGCCTAACGCTACCAACTCTACCAAAGTGCAGAAGCTTCCTTCGTATTCTTATCTTCAACCTTTTCACTCGTCAGCCTCCGCCTTCTTCTTTTGCTTCTTCGCCGATGAAAACCCTACCAGTGTACGCAAAGAAAAGCCACCAAATGCTTGTCTTCATCTTCCTCTTTTGTTAGCATATAAGGAAATGTGCCGAAATTTGAGGTCACCTACTTGAAAACAGAGCAATTGTTTTTTCCTCTGTGGCCTTCTTCAAAACCTTCTCTATTCCTAAGAGAACCAAAACAGATTTTGACTCTTTCGTTGCTACTCTCTTCATTTTGATACAAAATCCTCGATCTTAAAAATTTTTGTGCCTGAATCTGAATAGGCCAAACCCTAAATGAGGAATCAATCATGGCTTCCATCCTCTCACCATCACCACCGCCACTCCATCAACGCTTAAACAGTTTGTTAAAGAGAAAGGAGAAGAGAGGAATAAGGACAAATTAGTAAAAATGAACTCTTTTCCATGATAAGCTTCCGATTGCCATCCATTTTGTAATGGAAAAAGCCATACAGTTAAAGTAGGAAAATGGATAAATGGTTTTTCGTTCTTGTTTTCTATCATTTTCAATTTCTACCATACCAAACAAGAGAAAAGTTGACTTCCATTTCATTTTCTATTTCCATCAATGGAAAGAAAGGCTACCGTACCGTAAATATCCAATCCAAAGACCCCACACTATTCACTCTCAAAAGTCAAAACCGTGTGTGTGTGCACACACACGTTGATTTTTTGAAATAATTTGGCACATTTTTCTTTAAACAAAATCTTAGATTTAACTTTTGTGAACAGAAAAAATATACTTTAAAGAAACTTAGACCTTTGTAGTTTGATTAGGCTCAAGTTAAAGTTTAATAAATTTTTGAATGTTGTTGATTAAAAAAATTTATATATACACCCACATATATATATATATATGGGTGATTGAGTGGTTTTATCAAAAAAGTGGTATTACCAATCATTTTTAAAAATGTATATTAGTAAAATAGAATATAAATGTAATGTAAGGAAGAGGTTAAAATATTTATTAGAGAATGAGAGATTATAGGAAATTAATGATTTATTATTATTTTGAAAAATATTTAAAAATAAATTGAAGAGAAAATTGTTATGGCTGTGAGCCCTTTTGTTAATTGTCTCCAAAATTATGCGCTAATAAGAACAACAAATTACGTGAAATACAAGAAAGAAAAATTAAAACATAAGCAACAGAATGAGAAGTTAAATGACATTTTTTTTATAATAGCCAAAAGGCTCAAAACAAATCATATTTAAAAAATCGATAGACTACACTGGTTAGATGCAACAAAGACCTCAAAAGAAAAATTGAGATAGAAAATGAAAAAAGAAAAAGCATTCAAAAAAAAAACTCTGAAACTTATCAAGGAATCTAAAAAAAACATATATCGACTTACCAACCAAATGAGACAAAACAAAATATACCGCTGGAATATCTGAAATTATTTCATCTATTCTTCCTCGGATCATATTAACAAGTGTTTGCACGTTTTGACAATGAGTTCCATTTTCTCTAAAATCACTCTTAGCCCTAAAGCTCTTTTAAAATATTGAAAGCTAAACAACACACCTAAAAAGAAAAAAACACATAAGGGATAGAAAACTACCACTGAAAAAAAAAATACTAAAGTCACCCATGAAAGAGAAACTACTCGAAGGAATTAAAAGAGGATGAAGAAAGGTAGTGGCTAGCCTCCTCTTAGTCGCCACCACCGAAAAGACCAAAGGCAAGAGCGATCTCAAATTTAGGTGAGGAAGAAGAGGGAGCGCAACCGTTATCCTACATGCACATTTACGGAACCTCATCATGGGTTAAATAACTTTCACTATTTCTTTTTATCATTTGAAAAATATAATAACAAATACTATAACTTATTTCTATTTTTGAAATATTTGAAAATAAATTAGGGACAATATTTGACAAGTATTTTAATATATGTCAAGCTACCAATTAGTAAAGTTATCAAAATGGGTCAGCCTGGCTCGTTTGGGTTGGCTAGGCCGGCCCTACTTTTTGGACTGATTGAAATTTTGAGGGTTTAACCCACTTTTTAACGAGCTGGCAGGCTAAACGGGCTAGCCCGCTGATAAGTCCTAAAAAGTCATCAAATTATGTTATTATGAATGGGATTTTTCTTCTTATTTAAGCCTTGTTTGCTATCTTTTTGTGTTTTTATTTCAGTTTTTGTTTAGTTCTCTTGTGCTTTATAGTTTTCTTATTTTCTTGTTTCATTTTCCCTTTACTTGCCTTTTTAATTTATTTTAGTTGTTGTCTTTTGTAAGTGCGATTTTGGAGAGAAAACAAGAGAAGAATGAGACTCCAGTGGTTGGCACCCAGGCGCCAAGCATTTGAACTTCAGAGAACCTTCTGCCCAGTTGGCGCCCAGGTGCCCATTCCACGAACTAACTTCAGAAGCTGTCAGCCTTGGCGCCCAGGCGCCAGTACCGACGCCCAGGCTCCAAGTCACGAATCTGACAGTTAAAAGCTTCTTTTGAGGCATTTTGTCCTAATTTTGGATTGGGAGACTTTGGAGCAAGGAGGCAGGACACAAGGAGCAATTTTTTGAGCTGGTTTGGGGGGAAGAAGGCCTTCCCTCTTAGGATTGGTCTTCCTTCCCCCATTTCTTCTCTTTTCTCTTCATTTTCTTCTCTTTTCATGTTGTATTTTCTTGTATTTTGTAGTTATAGGTAGTTTGTAACTTTATGGTTGTTATGAGCCCGACTTTAGATTAGATTTTATGTAATTTCTTGAACTCTTGTAATTATTAATTGGTTAATACATGTTTATTTATTCCAATCTTAATGCTTTCCTATAATTTGGTTACTTATTGGGATGATTTGGTGTTTTTACTAAACTTGGGAAAAGGGAGGTAAAAACTAGACCTAAGGAATAAATTGTATGAGTTCTTGAACCTTAAAGGAGAGGGGATTGATTCGCTAATGTCATAGGAATATAGATATTAGCCTCATATAGTCAATTTAGGGTTTGCTCATTGAATTAACTTGATTTTCACATAAAGAATTATGGAGAATTAGGTTTTACCTTAGTTGAGGTTTGGGAAAATCCTTCTAAGAATATTTGTGCCCTAAACTAGCATGTACAATTGATGAAAGCAAGAGTAAGAGGATGATAATGGAACCTATGAAAAATGAAGGGCTTGGTGGTTGATGTAACTTGATTTCTTATGAAATTTTGTTGTTGAGTGATTCTTTTTAATTACATTTCGTATTTTGTTGGAGTGGATTTTACAGAATTGAATTGCTCTGAAAATGTTTGATCACCACTTTTATGAGTTTGGGGTTTTTATCTATGCTAGGGATAGCTATATATTAACTTAGCCCATTGTAACTTCCACTATAAATTGGATTAATCTAGGAATAGATAATCTTATTTATGTGATTTTTATGAGTTCCTAAACTTAATCACCTACTTGAATGATGGGATTAAGGAATTAAATAATCATTTGGGTTAGGTAAGTTTGTTTCTCCAAGGGATTGGGTTCAAACAATTTTGAGAGCTCAACTAACACCAAAAGGATTTGTAATTGAATTGAATTATTCTTCAACAACTCAAAGATTAATTTGTCTATGAATTAATCGGATTAAGAATTAAATGAAGTCAATCCCATCAACCATAGGTTATTGTCATTAGGAGTAGCTTAGTTTTAGGTTCTAGATAATAATTTTAGTTTTAGGTTTTAATTAGTAGCTTTAGTTTAAATTGTTAGTTTTAGATTTACATTTCTATTTAACGATTCGTCTAGATAGTATTTAACTTTAGCTTTGCGGGTAGTTGGTACCTCAATCTTCGTGGGAACGATACTCTACTTACTCTATATTACTTGTACGATTGGTACGCTTGTCAAGCCGTCAACACTTGCCAGCCCACTTTTTTTTATACTTTTTAATTTTCTTTTGTTCTTTTTTTTAATCAATCCAAGCCAATGAAAACATTTAAAGACAATACAACTAATTTAAAAACATTAAAAGTCTTACAATATAAAATAATTCATCAATATTTTTCCAAGATGTAATATTAAAAAGAAGGAAAAATTGAAAGCCCCATACATCCACTAATTATTCAATACTTATCATTTAATTAATATTGTTACACAAATACATATACATTTATGTAATGGCATCATATATATATATATATTTATATATGCATGATAGTAAAGTAGGAAAATATTAATATAAAAAAAAAGGTTTAGACGGGCTGGGCCTAAAAAGCCCTACCAAAAACATGCTTTAATTTTGAAAACTCAGCCCACCTAATAGGCTAAAGCCGAGCTGGGCCCGTTTTAACAGCTCTATCGGTTAGTGTGCATGCCTATATAACTTTGAAACTTCTGGTCTTTGGTATAAAAATCACGTTGTTAGCATATGAATAAAAATTAAAATATAAAATTACTATACATATATTATTGAAGTAAAAGGGTGGAAAGTTATTTAATTTTTCATTATTTTATATTATTTGATAAATAAATATTAAAAATTTAACATATACTTTAATGTATATCAAGTTAGTAATGTATGTTTCTCTCTCTCTCTCTCTATGACTATATATATATATATACACTCAAATGTTAAAAATTTTCAACCTAAACCTATAAATCACTAAACTGAAAATCATAATTCCTAAAATCCTACAATTCTTACATTAAAATCCTAAACCCAAAGTTCTAAAGCTCTAAACCATAAATATCTAAACTCCAAAATCTTGAACCACTGAACCCTAAATCATAGTTTCTCAAAACTCTAAAATATCAAACTCTTTAAAAACTAATTTTGTTGTCAAAAATCATAAGCTAGCTACCTTAATTATTCATTTGAATTAGAGACTGTTTTTATCAAAATAATATTTTTACACAATTTTTTGGAACTATTTTTTTTACACAATTCAAAATATTTAATGTATTGTTTACCTATGTCTTAAAAATATTAATTAGTAACACCCATAAAGAATAAGTAAATTACTGAGACTCTCTCTCTCTCTCTCTCTCTCTCTCTCTCTCTCTCTCTCTCTCTCTCTCTCTCTCTCTCTCTCTCTCTCTCTCTCTCTCTCTCTCTCTCTCTCTCTCTCTCATGTCCCTCCTATATCTAAACCCATCTGGATAGGAGTCCCACAATCCCATCATTCTGCTTTCCTCTATTTCCACTCAAAAGGAAAAACTTTTCTTTCATTTTCTTGATCCTCGTCATCATCATCTTTTGTTGTGTCTCTGCATATACACAGAGTCTCAGAGATCAGAAAAGGAAAACAACGGAGAAAGAGAAAGAGAGAGCGTTGGATGAGACACCAACGTGGGCAGTGGCAGTTGGGTGCTTTGTGATGCTTGCCATTTCCATCTTCATCGAACGCATCATTCACTTCATTGGACATGTCAGCTTTTTTCTTTCTCTTAAACATTTCTGCAATCACAAACTAATTAATTAAGCAGAGATTTTAGTGTTGTGACTTTGTAATTCATTGTAGTTGCTTAAGAACAAGCACAAGCCTGCTCTTTATGAAGCGCTTGAAAAGGTCAAAGGAGGTACTACTGTTAACTACACATCTTCTTCGGTTTCTTCTGTTTCTTCGCATGCTTTTAATAATCTATTCGAAGCATCGATTCTTGGGACACAAATGCAGTAAAGATCTAATACTTAAATGTTATTAACTCTTTAAATTTTGTTATTGATTAAATTTTTAAAGATAAATAAATATATAATTTAGTCCTATAGAGATTGATTTGTATTGAGTTTGTAAGTTCTAAGAATTAACTCGTTCAATACTTAAATATTAATATTAAATGAGAAAAAAATTTAGAGAAAACTTATATAAAGTTTCTTATATATTTTTTATTAAGTTTTTAATAGAAACATGACATTTATAAAAAGTTTCTTGAAAAATAAATCATATAATAATAAATTGTAAAAAGTATAAAGTTTTTTTTAAACATTATACATTTATCATGTTCTGATTGGAGAACTACACACTATACATTATATAATTGATTGAAATTATCACTATCAATTTTTAACACATAAAGATAGTGTTATTAATTGGGCCCACTTGATAACATATTGATAAAAGAACATTATTGATAACATATTTATTTTTGAGGGACTGAATTGAAAAGTATCCATATATGAAGGACCAAATTAAAAAGATAATTTTATGAGTCATTAAATTGACAAATATTTGATGTGAGGGACCAAATTGAAAAGAAAAAAATGTAGATAACCCCCATGAACTTTCATTAATGTACAGAAAACCCACATCAACTTTAAAACAAAACAAAGAACTCTTATGAACTTTTCCATTTTGGTTGTGTTTGGGTGTGTAAAAAAGCTAGCTTATTTGCAATGGTTTTTGACCTGGATTAGTCCGATGGGTCGACCCAGGGCTAGAATCGGTCTGGGTTAAGCTATTGGACCGGCGCACAATAGACCCGATCGACTTAATCGGGTGAAAGCCGACTTGGGGCTTTTTGGGTCAAACCCGGTTGACCCGAACTTCTTTAAAAAAAAATAAATTTGTATGAAAATTTGAAAAAATGTGCACTTACCAAAAATCAAACTCTATCCTCCCACTTATAAGTTGTGTGTCTTACTATCTTGCTATCAACTTCTTCTTAATTTATATGGGTGAAATATTATATATATATATATATATATATATATATATGTAAAGTACTAAAATTATTTTAACCCAAAAAGTAAAATGTGCATGTGGCAAGATAGCAAAAACTAAAATGGAAAAGACATTTAATTTAACAAAAAATAAATATATTATTACTAATGAATTAGGAGATAATAAAAAAATTATATTTATATAATTATTTGATGTAAAAAATTAAATTAAGAAAAATTGAATAGCATAAACAAAAAATTTTCTATAATCATCTAATTTAAAAAATAACAATCAAATATTTTTAAAAAATTATCTTTTATTTTATGGCAAAAAAATTATTCATGAGTATTTGTATTTTAATTATTTATGACTAATGACTATGGTTTTAAGCCTTTAAATGGTAAAATTTGTATATAAATTATTTATTTTACTTAGTTTTCAATTTATTTGTAAACAAATATAAGTGTGTATATATATATATATATATATATATATATATATAATTTTTAATTTTTTAATTTATTTATCTAATTCAGCAATTGACCTGATAACCTGACGGTTGAATAAATGATCCAATGACTCAGAGATCAGCCTGAGTCAATGACCAAGCCGATTCAAAAAACATTGCTTATTTGACTAGCAAATGCTACTTTGAGTATAACTTATAGCTTCTAAATTATACCCCTAAGTTTATTATAATCTAAATCCCCAAACTTCTTCACTTGTTTGTGAATAATTTTTATTTTTATTTTTAATTATATATATATATATATATATATATAACATTTTATTATATAATATTTTATAGGTTTAAATATACTTGAGGTCTTTATAGTTTCATTAAAAAATAATTTTAGTCTATATAGTCTGAAAACAATTAATTTACTCTTTGTAGTTTTCAAAATCATAAAATAGGTCCTCAGAGTTAGTTTTTGGTTAGTTAATCGTTAACACTAACTAGGATATTGTTGTTAGTATTAAAATCAATTTCAGCACTGATTGTGTACCACTTATGCTGACGTGGACTAGCCACGTGGACTCTCTAAAAAAAGTTTCACTTAGGTCATTGTTCAAAATTTTTATTTTGTCCAATTTTTTATATAAACTTGTCTTCTATGTCATCTAGGTCCCTAACTTAAGAATATATTTTTCTTTTATCAAAATCATCCTCTACAAACTTTTTAGTTTCTTCACTTTAGTCTCTATTCTTCACTTTCATACTTTTTTCTTATTATTTGGTCTTCCAAATCAGTCTATAATTTTATTTTTAGTCATGATATGATTTGGAGGACCAAACCGTGAGAAAAAAACATGGAAGTGAAGAACATAGACTAAAATGAACAAATTGAAAATTTTGTAGGAGATAATTTTTGACAAAGAAAAAATATATTTTTAAACTAGGGATCTAGACAAAGTACAAGACGAGTTTATATCTAAAATTGGATAAAAAGAAATTTTTGACCAAGAACCTAAGTGAATAAAAGGTAAGCTTTGAAACTTAAATTTTAATTCATTTCTTGTATTGTTTTTGAGTATAAATAATAGACTAAATCATATCATAACTAAAAATGAAATTATAGACTAATTTGGAGGATCAAACCACTAAAAAAACATGAAACTGAAGAATATGGACTAAATTGAAAATTTTATAGGGGACGATTTTGACAAAGAAAAAATATATTCTTAAACTAGGGAGCTAAAGAAAGTAGAAGATTAGTTTATATCAAAAATTGGGCAAGAAAAATTTTGACAAAACACCTAAGTGAATAAACTAAAACTTTTTTTCAAAGAGTTCACGTGTCTAGTTCACGTTAACATAAGTAGTACACAGTCATCATTGACATAGATTTTAATATTGACATTAAATCCTAGTCAGCGTTGACTAACAGTTGACTAACTAAAAAATAACCCAGACACCTATTTTATAGTTTTGAAAACTACAGGGATTCAATTCATTGTTTCAAACTATATGAATTAAAATTATTTTTCAATAAAACTATAAGGATTTCAAATATATTGAAACCTATTTTATATATATATATAATATTTATATATAAAATATATAACTATATTACATATGATAATTTAAAAGTTAGAAACTGATATATTTATTTGTATTATTTTGGGATTACAAAATATATGTCCTTTTATGTTATTTTATATTTTTCAACTACTTCAACAATTACTTTTACGAAATACTTCTAATTTAATAAGGTAGCTTATAAGCTTTCAGCTTTCAACTATTAACTATTACTTAAAAATTACCTTATAAGCTTTCAGCTAGCTTTTAAGCTTATTGGCTAATTTTACCTAATAGAGCCTTTGTGTAAAAAAACTCTTCCATCCAGTTGACCACTAATCAAACTAACGATCATGCTGACTAGACTTTGTTCACTGCCACATCAGCTAAAGATTCACACATTAGCAGATGACATGACAAAAATAATGTCATGTCATCCTTGGATCAAACTTAGTAACGAAACCTGACCCGCTCTTCATTGCTTCTTCTTCTACATAACCCGCCTCAGCTATCCATTGCTTCTTTTCTCCAACTCAACCTAGCTATATTCATTCATTATGATTCTCGTGCGAAGTGAGCATAGTGAAGTTATTGCCAAAGCAAGAGAACTCATAGTCATCGCCATCGTTGGCATGATCCTAACCTTCACCATTGGAGCTGCCTTCTCCTACCTTCTTCACAATCACAATGGAGCCTCCATTAACCAAAGAACATATCTTGCTCCTCGGCAGCGTCATCCTCTCTGTCATTGCCTTCCTTGTTTTCACCTGCATTCTCGCAGAGCTCAAGCTCATCAACGTGGAGCTCGGTCGAATTGTGCTTTCTTCCGCTCTCATCCACAATGTCTTTCCTTTGGGTTTTACTAGTCCTAGCAGAGAATGAAATGGCATCGTTGGCTTCAATCAATTGTCAACTATTCTTAGGAATATTGACATGAACCAAGAATCACATTCTTAGAAATGTTCATATTTTGGGAATATAAGATTCCTTATATCAAACACCTTCTAAGAATGATAACAGTTTTATTTTTGAAAGTGTCAATTTGAGAAAACTCTACTCTTTGCACCTAGTAGGATAAAAAATGATTAATCTTTCATCTTATTTGGATATAAATAAAATATTTCATTCAAGGGATAACTTAAGTAATATTTTTTTTTCTTTTTTACTAAAAATAATATATACATTCTTAAAAGAAAAGAGGGGGGGGACCCAAAATCGAAACAGAATTTTAGATTTATGGGATTTGTTTTAGTTATGGATTTTGGGTGTCCAAAAATTTACTATCACTTTCTTTTTCTCTATTAATATAACCTTGACTAACATTTAGCTATATTAAATTTTTTTTAAGGAAAAAAATTTGCAGGCTGATGAAAACTCTGACTGATGACAGTATGAAAAAGTTTTTTCATTGTCACAAATCTTTTACGGTTGATTTAGGAAAATGCTATGGCTGGAAGAATTCTTGAAATTACTTAAAAGATTAGCCTAACAACTCCTATTTTGACCGTTTTAATTAAAGTGATTTTTTGTAATAAAAAATTAGAAATTTAACAGAAATAAATTATACAATTTAGTAATGAAAATGATAAAATTGAGATAATTTTTTTTAGAGACTGGAGAGCATTTGTTTATATTTAATAAGAGTTTAAATTTGTCGTTCAAATCCTAGACTAATATGTATTTTTTTAATTTTTATTATGTACTTAATAGCTCTAAATGTATTTTATTAAATTATATTCATGAAAAGTCTGAAAAGTTTTTAACATGTATCTAGTATGTTCAAAATATATTTTTATTAATTGTAAAATTATAAACTTGTCATATTTTAATTAAAAAAAAAACATAACAACGAAGAGGCAAAAAAAATTGCATTTAAGCTTTCTTTTATATTTTTTCTCTTTACAGAAGTCTCTCAACTATAACATTTAAATTTGTTCACTACAGAGTACAGATTGAACAAGCGTTTCTGAATTCTTAGTCATGTTGGTGTGTATATATATATATGTTAGTTTGTGAAGTTTATGATCTGAGTTATAAATATAAATATATATATATATATATATATATATTTTGCAGAGCTTATGTTAATGGGTTTCATGTCGTTTCTGCTATCGTTGATTCAAGACCCTATTTCTAGAATATGCATTCCGACAAAAATTGCATCCGAGTGGCATCCTGTGCGTCAGCAAAAGATTCTGATTCTGATTTTGGATATTCTACCAAATCTCAAAATCTCTTAAAACTTTCTGATTCCATCTCCCGCCGATTCCTAGCTACTAAAGGATGGGACAATTGTAGAGAGACAATTCTTGGAAATTTTACCCTAATACTATATTTTTTAAAAAATTTTCTTCAAATATTATTTTTTTAAAACTATTTTTTTCCACACTACATTTTCTGTTAAATTAATTTTTTACCTTTTTTTTTTTAAATAAAGCTCGACCTGTGTCAGGCCGAGCCTTTTTTATAATTACAGAAGCTCGGCCTCACAGAGGCCGAGCTTTATAAAAAAAAAAAGTCAGCTTCTTTGAGGCCGAGCTTCTGACTGTGTGTCAGAAGCTTGGCGTCCATTAAGCCGAGCTTGATAGAAAAAAAATAAATAAATAAGTCGGCCTCTTTGAAGCCGAGCTTCTGACAGTGTGTCAGAAGCTTGGCCTCCATTAGGCCAAGCCTCTGACGGAAAAAATTAAAAAAAAATTTTAATTTTTAATTAATTATTATATTGTGTAAATTAAGTGAAATATATATTTTTATATAGTTACTTATATAAATAAATTATATAAAAAAAGTTAATCAATTAATTTTGTATAATTGTGTAATTTAATATCCAAATTTACATGAATTTATGAATATATTATAATTTATTTATTTATTATGCCAAAAACATAAATAGTTATTTATATGTAGATTTAATTTATAATTAATTAAGTAAATACAAATTTGTAAATTAATAATTCAAAAATTTAGTAACAAATAAATTTAATGTAAATCAATTTTGTATAATAATTATACAATTAAATATCAAAATTTACATTAATTTATTATGAATATATTATAATTAATAATTAATTAATTTATTATGCTAAAAACATAAATAGTATATGTAGATTTAATTTACGATTGATTAATTAAATACAAATTTGTAAATTAATAATTCAAAAATTTTCTAACAAATATAGTAGTCAATCAATTTTGTATAATTATGTAATTAAATATCAAAGTTTACATTAATTTATGATCAATTTTTAATAATGATGCAATTAAATATAAAAATTTACATTAATTATGCCAAAAAGATAAATAGTTATTTATATGTAGATTTAATTTATGTTTACTTAAATACAAATTTGTAAATTAAAAATTCAACAATTTACAAACAAAAATATTTTTAAGTGATCGAAAGTTAACAAATGATGAAAAATAATCTAAAAGAAATGGCTCCCAGTCCCGCAACGCCTACGTGTAATTGGTCGTTTAGACCGTCGACGTTGTTCGGGTTCTTCTTCTTATTCTTCTTCTTCTTCTTCTTCTTCTTCTTCTTCTTCTTCTTCTTCTTCTTCGCCGCCTTGTTGTTGTCCTTCTGACAGGGGTGTCGGTTGAGCATTCAAATCTAACGTTGGCGATTGTACTGATGGGATCACGTGATCCGGTGTGAAAAACTGCATTCCAAAATCTGCATTCTGTGTCATAGGATTAGTAAACAAAAATGAATAATCAAAATGATATTGTGCAGGAATCGGAGTATGATAGCCAACGTTAAATAGAGAACTAGAGCCTCCAGTCTGTGCAAAAGAAGGACCGGCGCCACTAGAACCTATGTCAGATTGACGCTGACAATAGGCAGAAGTCGATGGACTCTGATATGGCATGGATGTGCCTGGATCGTAGCATGCATCATAATGAATAGGTTCTCTTGCTGCGATAAGACTCCGAGATCGTTTGCCTGGCACTTGTTCAGGAATTATTACAGCAGGCAAATGCTGAGCAGGTGGAGCTGGGTGAGAAAGCCTGAGTTCTTTCTGTTCACCCAAGGCAGTAATGATATTCATAGCTCCTTGCTCAATTTTCTCTGCTAAATCATCAGGTGTCGGGTCCTCACGAGCAAGTCTATATAAGTATCATGCCATGTCAACATACAAACAACATAAAAATTATAGCAAAGCAGATTTATAAAATGTAATTTAAATTTGATACTAAATAGATGGTTTACCGCATAACCCTCAGAACCACTCACAGGATCAATCCATCTTCTCGTATGCCTCCAATACCACCGCATATACTCAGAGTTATGCTCTAAGGGATGTGCAGGATATTGTGGCTGCATCAGTCGCTGAGGCCACGCCAACCACTGGGTGATAAAGTCTGCATGTACCACCGCCCAAGTTTGATCATATTTCCCTGTCATTTGTAATGTGTGATGGCAGCCAAGATTGACAGGTGGCTTAGGAATCGATTGATCTCCACCAAATTGGCGAAGAACGCGATCTACATGGTGCCACTCGACAATATGAAAACAAATAAGTGGTACCCAAGCTAGCCAAACATTGTGATCAGCTACACAGTAATCTGGAAGCATTTGAATGACTTCCCAGTCATATGGGCACTAGATAATCTGTGAAAAATAAATGTCAGAAAAAATAAACATATAAAGTGTCATCCATGTTTGAAGAATATCAGTTTCAGTAAGATACCTCTGAATCAGTCATTCGATCTAGTATAAGTCTATAGTGCTTTAAGGCTTCTTTAGCTGGCCCAATAGAGTCCTTAGCACCCTTCCAACTGCAACAGTTACAAATATATGAGTTCATATAGTAATTAGTAATTGATAAATTCTATACTCAAGTAAGTAGTACATACAGAAATCCTAATGGCGGGAGTACAGGATAGTTCTCTGAGTCTACATCTGGGGTAGGACGTGTCGATGGCGCTAACCGAGGAAATCTAGACCACACCCAGATATGTAAAAGAGTGAGGCAACCACCAATTTCTTTTTGTTTAGGGTCCGTTGCCATACAAAGTTCTCTATAAAGATGAGCCAGCACTGCCGAACCCCAACTTAGTCGCCCACATTCATTAAAGTCCTCAAGGAACGACAGGTACATGAAATACACCTTTGTCCCAGACTTATCGGGCAACAGGTACCCCCCGATCAAGCGTAAAATATAAGCACGCGTAAAATAGATAACCTGATCATCTGTGATGTCTTCTGGCAAATTATTGAAGGTGTCTGCAAGCCAGTTCATGCTTAACCTATGGCCATCTAATTTATTCGAAGGTGGGGCAACACCTAGAAGTTGTTGACATAATGCCCGCCAGTCCATCGATGCTAATCCCGTAACTGGTCTACCACCACATGGGAGACCTAGCTGAACCGCTACATCTTGCAATGTAATTGCGCATTCTCCCTTCGTGGTGTGAAATGTATGTGTCTCAGGCCGCCATCGTTCAATGAGTGCCGAGACAAGAGCTGGGCTATGTTAAAATGTACCCAATCGTGCGACACCATAGAACCCAGCAGTACGTAAGTGGGCAATGATCGCTGGTGGTGGGTTGCCAACAAGTATACATCGTCGTAGACGTAAAATGCGATCTCTCTGCACAGATACAATTTTTCATATTAATATACAATAACAAATACATAAAAGTAATAATAATAATGCTTATATATATATATTTGATTTACAAGTGAACCTTGTTTGCCCAAACATCTTGAGAGATGTGGCGAGACTGTAGATACAGAAGTGAGTCATCGTCAGGACCTGGGTTCACAGCTCGTCTAGGATCTGTCATCTGATAAGATATTCTAATGTAAGAAAGAAATATTTAATTCAAAAATATCAGTTGAAGAAAGAATGTTACACCAACAATTGACATAAAAAAATTTAATTTAAAGAAAGAAATAATAACACAATTTAATGTGAGAAATAGTAATTCATTCAAAATATCAAATATTACATGAAGTCAGTTAATTCAAGCCTATCTAATATTACATGAAGCGAGTTCATTGAAAAATATCGAATATTACATTAAAAAAAAAACTAACTAGGATGTCGATGTGGACAGTTTAAGCGGTTGTGGCCAGGTTGCCTACATAAATCACATCTAGATGGTTGGGCTTGTTGTCTATAATCCATGTCCATCCATAGTCGTACTGAGTGTGGTCGGCCTTTATGTTTGATGAAGGATGGATCTGGAATTAGTTTAGGACCTTCTACCGATGGCCAATACTCCTGCCCTCCGATCGGACGAAATGGTGAGCTATAAGCCATTAAGATCGTTTCAAGCCGGTAAACAGGGTGAACAAACCCATTATAGTTAAGGCCCGCATGTGAGCAAGCTGCCATCGCATGTGGACATGGATAATGCCAAACTTGAAATTTACCACAATCACATCGACTTTCCACAAGGCTAAGCTTGTAAATACGACCTTGGCGACGTCCCAACTGATCATATGCCTCTTCAACTTCAAAATACCATGTGGCCCGATCAAATAAGTGCACAATGCATGAAGATGACTTAGTTGCATGCTCCATAATCATGTTACACACAACCTCTGAGTATGTCTCATCTGCCTTTAACTGTGCGTTCATGGTCGCTGATTGTTTTTCAAAGTAAGAACTAAGCCTGTACAATGTAGCTTTCACTAATGCCAGCACAGGGAGATGTCTAACGCCCTTAAAGACGTTGTTCATACACTCAGCTAAGTTCGTCGTCATTTGACCCCATCGACGACCATTAGTATCATATGCACGTGACCATTGCTCAAGGTGTAACTCACTAAGCCATCTTGTAACTCGTCCATTTAAATTTACATTTTGAATTAAGCATTTCTTGAACAACTTCATCCACCTCATGACGGTCATATGAATATCCTATTAAAAATAATACAATGTTAGTGCACAAATCATTTATGCATCCAAATAATTTATCATTAATAGAAGAGGGGACATACCGGCATGCTCGAGCCTTGATGCTAACCACTTAGAACGCAATGTAGTGCGCACATTGTTGGCCAAGTGCCTCAAACAAAACATGTGGGGTTGCCAATTAAGAACTTGTTCACCTGCCCTAAGCCCGTGATGCCTATCAGAAATTAAAATAATGTCACGATCACGAACAACGTGAGTGTCTAAATGCTGCAGAAACCATAACCAAGAAGCATCATTTTCTTGTTCAACAAGTGCAAATGCAATCGGCAACATTTTATTATTGCCGTCTTGAGATGATGCTATTAATAAGGTTCCCTTGTACTTTCCGTATAAAAAGGTACCGTCTACCTGCAAAATAGGTTTCAAATACGGCAAGGCATCTATACAGGGCTTGTAAGACCAGAATACTCGTCGAAACAATTGTCGTGGACCCTCTTTGTCTGGGGGACAGGGATCTGTATCCCAAACCACTACAGAACCTGGCATGAAATGTTCAACTGCTTTCATCCACCGAGGTAATAATGCATATGACTGTTCCCACGCCCCAAATGCCATTGAAATGGCCTTCCATTTTCCGGCCCATGCTTTCTTATAAGAAATATTGTAACCGAATTGCACTCGGATCAAGGCAATTACTTGACTAACTGATTGATCTGGCTGCTTCACCACAAATTCAAAAATATGATTCGCTATAACATCTCCATCCAATTTTGGGTGGTCTTGAGCCAGCAATGCATGGACACAATTGTGTGGACCAGGATATTTCGTGATCACCCAGTTATTGCTACGTTTTTTTATGACAGCCCTAACTCTCCAACTACAACTGTTTCCCTTTCTAGGGCATACATATACCTCAACACCTTTCCTTTGGTAGACCACCCTAAAGTCCTGGTGATTTTTTATACAATATACTTTCATTGCAAGTCGCAAAGCCATTTTGTCACTGAACTGCTTTCCAACATATAGATCGGAATTATTCCTTGTTGACATTCTTGGTTCATCGTCATTAATTTCCTCCTCATATGGCAGGCTTGTTAAAAAGCTGTGTACAATATCTCTATAAACACTAGTAGGATGGGCCAAAATTCCCTCTCCTTGCCCATTGACATCATCATGACCACCAATATTTGTAGCATCATCGCCGACATCTGTAGCATCGTCGCCAATATATGTAGCATCATCGCCAATATCTGTAGCATCATCGCCCACATCTGTAGCATCATCACCTACATATGTGGCATCATCGCCATCATCATCTAAAGCATTATCCCCAATAACATCGCAGCCAGCATCTGTACCAGCATCACCAAAACACTCATCCTCATCAGTAAAATCAACCATGCATGGCCGGGGAGATGAAGGAGCATCATTTAGTTGCGGCACCGGTTCATCATCATCTGCCATCAACAACTGACTGTACATGCCTTAGATGAGGGGCTGCGACGACATCTCAAATGGAATGATGTCTTGAGATGTACCGGCTCCAGTCATAAGTTCTGTTTCACGACCAGAAGTTTCTACTAACAATTTGAGGTCCTCAGCTCCACTTCTCAAATGTTTTGTGATCATAGATCTAACTGTATTGTCAGTTTTCAAATTCATCTTTACATATTCCCCATTCAATCGATACCTGTAGCTTATTTTTGCCACTGATTCACTTTGAGGGAGATTTAAATGCTCGTGAATCATACTTGTCAATTCATCCAAAGTGATATTTAGATCATTCAGTGACATTATAACACAGACATTAGATTTAAATTTAATCCCTTCACGACTCTTAACAGTCCTTCCGTTGACATAAATATATACATTTATGCCAGAACTCATTTTAACTGCCTATAACACAATATAATTCATATTAATACACTAAAAAATCTATAATTATTTTGTAAAGTCTCTACAGTAATTTTAAATATTTGTGGATTAAATATCTCAATTTATTATTTTATATAATAATAATACAATTATTTAATTCTATTTTCACTTCAAAATTTATCAAATTAAATTGCATAAGTTTACAAGTAATTTATGAAAAATGTGAAATTAATTTATAAAAACTAATTAAAATATATAATCTATCAAATAATTAAAATATATAATCTAAATAATTTAAATCATACGAAATACTAAAAGGAAAAAATATATACAATTAATTTTCAAACATCATTAACAATTTCTTATCTTAAGCTTTTATCTAAAAGTCTTTTATTAAGGTCAATTAATTAATTTTTAAATTAAAAATATAACCAAATCTTACTTTCTTAAAATGTTCCAAAATTTCTTTTTAATTTATCCTCTTAACTTCAAGTTCAAAATTAAAAAGATACAAAGATTATTATTTTCTATTTTAAATATTTGTGAATTAAATATCTCAATTTATTATTTTATATAATAATAATACAATTATTTAATTCTATTTTCACTTCAAAATTTATCAAATTAAATTGCATAAGTTTACAAGTAATTTATGAAAAATGTGAAATTAATTTATAAAAACTAATTAAAATATATAATCTATCAAATAATTAAAATATATAATCTAAATAATTCAAATCATATGAAATACTAAAAGGAAAAAATATATACAATTAATTTTCAAACATCATTAACAATTTCTTATATTAAGCTTTTATCTTAAAGTCTTTTATTAAGGTCAATTAATTAATTTTTAAATTAAAAATATAACCAAATCTTACTTTCTTAAAATGTTCCAAAATTTCTTTTTTAATTTATCCTCTTAACTTCAAGTTCAAAATTAAAAAGATACAAAGATTATTATTTTCTATTTTAAATATTTGTGAATTAAATATCTCAATTTATTATTTTATATAATAATAATACAATTATTTAATTCTATTTTCACTTCGAAATTTATCAAATTAAATTGCATAAGTTTACAAGTAATTTATGAAAAATGTGAAATTAATTTATAAAAACTAATTAAAATATATAATCTATCAAATAATTAAAATATATAATCTAAATAATTCAAATCATACGAAATACTAAAAGGAAAAAATATATACAATTAATTTTCAAACATCATTAACAATTTCTTATCTTAATCTTTTATCTAAAAGTCTTTTATTAAAGTCAATTAATAAATGACTTTTAACATTATATTAAAAAAATCAGTAAATCCTAACCCAATAAAAAAATAACTATATAAAGCAAAAAATAACTACAAAATAATACAATCAATATTTAGTTATAAAATAACACAAGCTAAAATATCTAACACAACCTAAAAAATAAATAAAGTATATAATAAGATCAAATTTATAATATCATACAACTTTAATCAGTAAAATCTAACCAACTGAAATTAAAATAAATATATAAATTTAAATATACTAAACTGCATATCAAAATAAACATAAAAAACTAACCTTAAAACCTTATTTATACTGAATCTACTCTGATTTTTCTTCTTCTGCTCAGCTTTTCTTCTCCTCTGAAATCAAACTCTCCTCTTCTCTCCCCCTCTGCTGAAAACTTCTCAGAAGCTTCAAAGAAAACTGTGTGTGTGTGTGTGTTTCCTTTGCATGTTTCATATATATATACACACCCACCCATCCGAACCTCCTTCCTTCTCCCTCCAAAATCAGGCCCCCCTACTTCTCCTCTTCCCAATGCACGGGAATCTCTACTGTGTGCAGAGATTCCTAACACTGTCAGGAACTCGACTTTGACTGTGTCGAGTTCCTTTTTTTTTTTTTAAATTGAAGCTCGGCCTCAGCGAGGCTAAGCTTCTTTTCGGTTGAAAAAAAAAAGGCTTGGCATGACACAGGCCGAGCCTTATTTAAAAAAAAAAGACAAAAAATTGATTTGACAGAAAATGTAATATGGGGAGAAATAGTTTTAAAAAAGTAGTATTTGGAGAAAATTTTTTAAAAAGTGTAGTATTGGGGTAAAATTTCCACAATTCTTTAACCATAATATTTTCCACCTTTATATTTATATCAGATTTTACTTTAATTTTTTTTATCTTTTACAAGTTTCATATTATTTTTTATATTTCAAAATTTTAATAATCTTGTGATTTTCTTTTTGAACCTTTAATTTATATAACAAAATTAATACGTCGTCCTTTTAAAACTAATATGACTTATTTACATACTTATGAACTAAATTCAAGTGTTTTACGGGTAAAATAAAATTGTCCAAAATGCTCTTATGCCTTCTCTCTCTTTTGTCTTCTTTGCTTCTGGAACACTGAACAACCACAGGTGAAACTTGGGCTTTTCGTCTTCCATTTTTTGTTGTTCAATCATTTCGTTCATTTTGTGTGTAATTTCGGTGTAATATTTCAAAAAAATTTACTTATTTTATGTGCAATTTTGGTGCAATATTTTTGGAAAATTATAAGGACATTTTGGAAAATTTTATTTTACATGTGGGATATTTATATTTAGTTAGCAGCCATATAAATAAGTCATGTCAGCATTAGAAAGATCAATGATGATATGTCAACTATATTACGTCGATTACTGTTCTAAAGAAAAAAAAATCAAAATCATAAGGTTTTAAAATAAAAAGGACCAAAATATTATTTTTACCTAATTATTATTATTATTATTATTATTATTATTATTTCGTAATTACTAATTTAAAGCCCCGTAAGTAAGTGATGGTTTAGTTGTGAGAAATATAAATAGTTTACCAAGTACTCATAAAGTTCAAGCATTGCTCCGTGACACAAAAAATAAAATTACAAATTTAATCCTTACAAGATTATAATTGTATTAATTTAGTTTTTAAAAAATTATATTTATTTCAATTGGTCATTCTTTTGTTAAAGTAAATTTTAAGATTTAGTAATGATAATTTTTGTGATTGAAATAACACAATTAAGACAAATACTATATTTCAAAAATTAAATTGAGACGCTCAATGATTTAAAGATTAAATTGAGTAAAATGAAATTTTTGAGGAACTAAATCAATAATTTACTCTTATATTTATTTATTTTATTCATGTTATTTTTGTTATTATTCTGAAAAGCACAAAGAATTTCCTTCTAGTTTAGAGAGATGCAATGTTGACAATAAATATTTTTTAATTTTTTAATTTGTGTAATGTAACTACTCTACTAATATTTTTAATTTAAAATTAAATATAAAATTTAGCACTGTTAAATTTTATCTCTTTAACTTTTAAATTTCTAATTTCGTGCAGGATAAAATTGCTTTTGTGTCAGCATATGGGATTCACCAGCTCCACATTTTCATATTTGTGCTCGCAATATTTCATATATTTCAGTGCATCGTGACCTTGACTTTGGGCAAAACTAAGGTACTCTTCGGTGTTAATAACATTTTATTTCTTATTTAATTTTTTAAAAATTAAGTATTTCAATATATTTTTTAAAAAATTATATGTAGATTTATTTTATCTCTTTATTTATTAAAGTAACATTTCTTATGTATCAAAAGATTTAAAATTTGACAATGGTAGATATTGAGATTTAACAATAAATAGAGGTTAAATTAAAATAAATACAATTTTTTATAAACTAATTTAAGACACATTACTTTGTTTTAGATATGATTATTAAGATTTTATCTCTAAATCTGAATATTAAGGGCCTGTTTGGTTTGAGCATTTCATGCTTCCATTTTCATTGAAAACAAAAAATAGACTTGAAAATGCGTTTGGTTGAGTTAACTGAAAACATTTTTTTGAAAACATTTCTTAAAATAAGTTTAAATTTGAAAACACAAAAAAGATGTTTTTAGTGTTTCAGAAAATACATTTCAAGAAATGAAGATTGAAAATGAAAATAAGAAATGTTTTCACAAACCAAACATACCCTAAGTAATTAAGACATTTTGTTTTTTCAACATTTGTACATACTTTTCAGACTTTTTATAAGATATAATTATGCAAGATGTACTTGAAACTATTAAGCATATAATAATAAAAAAACATACTTAATTGAGTAAAATCTAAATGAATCATATTCACACCCCATTGAACACAAACAAATATCTGGTTATAGAGCGTGTTTGTTATAAATGAAAGTTCTTAAAGGAAAGGAAATAAGAGATGAAAATGAAAAGGAAAATAAAAAGAAAATAAAAAATAAAAAAAATTGTTTGGCATGAAATAAAAAGGAATAAAAGAAATAATGTATTGTTTTGTTTTGTTTGATATTAAATGACCACTAAATTAAAATTATTTAAAAGAAGAAGAAGAAGAAGAAAAGCCTAATGTGCACTTTCTCTCTCATGGCATGTGCTTCTCTCTCTTTCTTTCTCTCATTGCTCTCTTTGTCTCTCTTAGTCTCGTCTCCATTTCAGTCTTATTTTTCAGTATCGTCTTCCTCTAGGTCTCGTCTCGTCTCTCTATCTCTCTCTCTGTGCTTGTCTCCATCTGCTTTTTTGTTCTCGGTCTCGTCTCACTTTGCTTCTCTATTCTCGGCTTGTCTCTCTCTGCTTCTATGTTCTCGATCTGTGCCATGTGAAGGGCAAGGCAACTAAGGTAGTTGCCTTAGGCTCCCTAAATCTGTATTAGACCCCTAATTACTAATTGGCAATTAGTTTCTGCTTTAATGCCAACGGTTTGAAAAAAGTGCATATAGGTAATAGGAATCATCACACCAACTAACTTCTACTTTAATGCCCAATGATTTGAAAAAAAAAAAAGCATAGCTAATAAGAATCATAAGTAAAAGTCCATCTCATTAAGTTATAATACAAGTTCTACTTTTTTTACAATTCATAGAATTTTTTTCCTCCTTCAATTATGAAACAATTTTTGGTTTTTTATTTGAATCCAAAAAATTTAAAACTTTAGATGATGATGAATTACAAAAAAAATTGTATTAACCTTGAAAATTTTTTAAAATTTAGTGAACATTTTGATATTGATATTTTGATTTATTTTTAGAATTAAAAGTTTCAAGAGAAATGTTAACAAAGGAAATTAATTATCCAATAGAAATATTAAGTTATATCAAAATATTAGATTCTTTTTCAAATATATGCATTGCTTATAGAATATTATTAACAATACCTGTAACAGTTGATACTACTGAAAGAAGTTTTTCAAAATTAAAATTACTTATATCCTATCTTAGATCAACAATGTTACAAGATAGATTGAATGAGTTAGCCATATTATCTATTGAAAGTGAAATATTAGAATTATTTGTTTATAAAACTTTGATAAATGATTTCGCAGTTAAAAAAGTCAAAAAAATAATATAAAGATTAATTATTTATATTATATTAAGTTTTTCTAATAGTTTTGATTTAGGCCCCGAATTCTTTAAGCACGGCCTTGTTCTCGATGTGTTCTCGATCTTGTCTCCCTCTGCTTCTTTGTTCTTAGGCTTGGATCGTCCCCTTCTACTTCTCTGTTCATAGTCTCTCTGTTTCTCTTGGTCCCGTCCCGTCTCGTCTCTCTCTTTGTCTCTCTCTCTCCCTCCTAAACACTTGCCAATTAGTTGGAAATACCAAGAAGAGTTAGGGCAAACCAGTCAGCATAGGTTGAAAATTCATTCAACCTGCCTCTGCCTCCTGCTTTTTCGTTTGTCGAGAGATGGAAAATTGTCATACAATTAAAATGAAAAATTGAAAACTAATTTTCCATTGATGGAATTCCGCCTCGGCTACCAAACACAGCAGACTCGCACGTCATGGAATTCTGTTTTTTTTATTGATGGAAATCCGGCGTACCAAGCATGATGTTAATCTTTTAAGGATTAAATTGAACAAATTGTAATTTTTCAATTACTAAATTACAAATTTACTCACAAAGAGTATGGGTCTCATTTTCTTTTTACCTATTTCTTGCTCTACATGATTAATGTTTTAAGAAAGAAAAAAATACAAAGAGTTTCATCTTTTAAGAGGTCAAACTTTTCACTTGTCAGATTATTTTGAAATTTATAAAAAAAAATTATTACTAGACACAAATTTGAAATTGATTTGACATTTAAAAATTATAAAACTTAATTTTTTAAAATATCGAAATCTCTCTTTCCTTTTTTGATTTCATCTTTCATTTACTTGGTCATATGAAATATCCAATAATTCTTCGTAAATGATTATTTTGGTTGCAGATGAGAAATTGGAAGAAGTGGGAAGATGAGACAAAAACCGTAGAATACATGTCCAATAATAGTAAGGCTTACAATCTCTTACAGTTCAATAAAAATATTAACGTGCAGTATTAATTATTTCAAAGACAAACTTGTATATTTATAAATGTCTTAAAAATAAAACTAATAGAATTGAACAATTCAATGACAAAATTATTAATTTACTCAAATTTTATGTTAACATATTTATGAAAATAATTTGAGTATATTTTACTAACATTAATAATTGCAAAACCTACTTATTTTTACCTTTTGTCCATAAAATTAAATTTATAGACTAAATGTTTTTTTAAATTTTTTTTGAAATGTACCTTTTGTGGCTAACTTGGTTTGTAAAAATTCTTTTCACAAAGTCTTTGAAAATTTTTTTTTGGCAAAAGTATACTTTATGTTTATATCCATTTTTACTGATGTTTCTAATGTTTATTTTTAGTTAAAAATGTCCTACATATTTTTTTTTAATAAATATGTCATTTTTTTAACAACATCAAAAAAATTAATGAAAAATGTTGACTGGACTGCCAATGTGTACATAGGCTCGGTTTGATTCAATTTTTGGCATGAACAAAATTGAACCGACTTATTCGATTTATCAAAAAATTAGACTTATTCATTTTTAATTTTTGGGTAGTATTGTTCTGTTTTGGTTGGGCGGTGTGGTTCGATTTTAAGTAGTTTGATTTACAATAATTTGTGATTTTTAATTTCAATAAAATATTTATAAATATAAAAAAGACTAAATTAATTAAAAGAAAGAGATCAAGTTAATTATAAAATATATAAAAATAATTTTGTTGACATAAAAATATATAAATATAATATTATGTGTATACAAAATATAACTTTTTTAGATATCAAGTTGGTTCGATTTTATCAAATCAAATCAAACTGACAACTAAATTAAACCAATTAAAATTCATATTTTAAAAATAATTTTAAACTTCATTTTTTCGATTTTGATCAGTTTATTTCAATTTTAAACACCTATAAATGCCACGTAGCAATTTCACTTGCTACATCTATCACATAAACTTACAAAAATGACCATAATAATAATTTAAAAAAGAAACACTGCTCCCTCTTTTTCTCTCCACCTCCCCTGTTTCTGCTTCTCTCTCTCTCTCTCTCTCTCTCTCTCTCTCTCTCTCTCTCTCTCTCTCTCTCTCTCTCTCTCTCTCTCTCTCTCTCCCCCTCTACTACTCTCTCCAGCGTAGGCTTCCTAAGCTTCATCGTGAACATGTCAAACCTCAAGAAGAACTCCACCAGAAACACCCGTAGGATCAGCCCCACCAGATTTTTCCCCAAACATTGCTTGTTCCCCACCGTCAGATCCTTCGTCTCGCTCCTGTTTGACCAGTACACGTACCTCAACAGCTTCTCCCCCTCCTCTATGATGAACAGGTCTCCGACGAACTCCTTCGCGTTCCGAAATACCCTCTCGATCGCCCTTCGTCGCAAACGGCTGAAACCTGAATATCATCTCAGCCTTCTTCACCACAAACGCCCCGTCGTGGCTCTGAATCACCAAGTCCTCCTTCGCCTTCCTGTACTGGTACTGGCGAGAGAGAGAGAGAGAGAGAGAGAGAGCATTTTTTAAAAAATTATTATTAAAGATATTTTTGTAATTTTAAGTAATAAGTTCACGTGCAAATTGATATGACAAATAATATTTGTTAAATAATAGTTCAATCAACATGTTTTTTTTAATTTCTTTGATAGTGTTAAAAAGATATTTACGAAAAAAAATATGTAAAACATATTTAACAAAAAAAACATTAAAAATATAAATAAAAATTGATATAAATATTAAAAATATAAAATATATTTTTATTTTTTATAAATAAAATAATTTTTAAATATTACATCAGTGCCACATCATTACATAACCTGACATATCAACGAAAAAAAAAATAGTCCTCAAATGTCATATAATAGATAACAACAACACATTATCAGTTAACAGTGACTATAACAACCAAAATACACAAAAGGAACTGTTTGTGCAACTATTTTCACTTCCAGGAATCAAAGTAATTTGTAGCTATTTTTCAAAAACTAAAACTTAACTAAGATATGCTCTCATCAATTTTACTAGTTCAAGACTGACTTAATTGGTTCTTAGCGATTTTTTTTTTCATTGGTTTTGAAGATTGACCGGCCACACCAAAAAATTAGCCAGTTCAAAATTTAAAAAGCTGTTTCTTTTTTTTTCTGTTACAGTTAATTTTTCGGCAATTATTATATATATGGACCATGTTATATATATATATATATATATATATATATATATATATATAATACAATGAGTGGAATGTATTACAGATCCAGAGAGATTCAGGTTTACAAGGGAGACAACATTTGGACGAAGGCATTTGAACATATTGAGTCAGTCTTCAATTTCCCTTTGGATTGTACGTCAAATTTTTATTAAAATCCCTCTTCCTAGTAGTTTTATGCTCTGCATTGATGCTGTTTGTGTTAGTGATAGGTGATATTAAAGTTTTATGTTTCATCTGTTTTTTTTTAAATATAATTATTACTATTTGATGCTATAATTTTATTTTGATTACAAATGAGGCACGAGGTTTGAAGAAATGCGAATAAAAAAGAGACAGAGAAGTGATCAAACTCACAACTATAACACCGCCAAAAACTTATGTCCTATAGAAGTTTCACTTGATGCTATAGTTTTTGAGAATATAAACATTGATACGACCTTGTCTAATTATGTTAATAGTCAATTTAGGCTATGAGCCATGAGATTTTACTTTACAAAAATTGACATTTAAAATGTCTGAGTTTTTCCATTTTTAGATCCCTTTAAGATTTATATGTATAATAATAGAAAAGACAAAAGTATCTTTCATGAATATAAACTTTGATCTATATTTTAATTATAACTCAAAATTTTATTTTATGTTAATTATAACTAAGGTTGTCAAAATCGAGAGTTTACCCAAACTCGGGGAGGGGGGTAAACTCGGATCGTAAAATCGGATCGTAAACTCGTAAGAGTTTACATTTACTCTTTTATGTTACTCAATATATACATTCACTAATTAAACTCATACATAAGATGTCCATATACAACATATATAAAATGTCCATACAAGATAGAACATACATAAGATGTCCACATGCATAAGATGTTCATACAACATATAACATACAAAAGATGTCCATACAACACAAATGATATTCTATCAACACCACAAATGGGACAAACTAAAATATTTGGGCTGCACTTCTTTAAAAAAAAAATTTGGGCTGCAATTCTTTAAAAAAAATTTTGGGCTGCACTATTCTATTTGGGATGCAATTCTTTAAAAAACATTTGGGCTGCACTATTCTATTTGGGCTGCATTTCTTTAAAAAAAATTTGGACTGCACTATTCTATTTGGGCTGCAATTCTTAAAAAAAAAAATTTGGGCTGCACTGTTCCAACTCGGTAAAATCAGCGATTTTGACCGATTTCAACCGAGTTTGACTGAGTTTGACCGGTTTCCGAGTTTATGTACGAGTTTACTCGATTTGGGGGGGTAGAAACGTAAAATCATATGATTTTAAGAGTTAAATCGCGATTTTGACAACTATGATTATAACTATATTGTTCCAATTAGTTTTAATTATACACTTGAGTCTACTACTGTCCAAATATTTAACATCAAGCTTTGATGTAGTATTCTATTTTGCAAATGTTAACATCAAATTATTCACTCTAAATGTGTTATATTAAATGCCATTTAAAGACCAAAATATAGTGTAATTTTCAAAGATATATATTGGATCCAAAGAAAATTATACTATATTTTGATCATTTTAAATTGGTATCTGAGATGACAGATTCAAGGTGAATTATTTGATACTGTCACGTGCAAGATAAGATGTTACGTTAGTATCTGTCATTGAATTCCTAGACGTATTAGGCCCATGAGCATATATAATCAAAACTAATTAAAAATATATAAGTTATGATTGACACGAAATAAAATTTTAAGTTATAATTATAACATAGGTCAGGGTTCAGTGCTATGAATAATATTTTTGCCAAATAAAAAATTATTTTATATAAATATAAAAAAAACACTCAAAGAGTTGAGTTTTCTATAACAACTTTGTCTGTTCTGGTTGACACACACACACCAGATATGTGCATATATATATATATATATATTGAAATTTGATGAGGTTGTGGTTGCAATATCAAGCATGCTTCTTTAGGCAATTCTTTGGATCAGTTACAAAGGTCGATTATTTGACTCTGAGCCATGGATTTATCAAGGTAAGTAAGTGTTTTTGCTTTGTACTTGGAAACCCTATCCCAATTGTTAATTTGATACTAAAATTAATTAAGGGCATCACAAACCCTAGTCAATCAACACTAATTAATTAATTTAATCTTGTAATTATTATAGGCACATTTGGCTCCGGGAATCGAAGCAAGATATAATTTCTAGGAGTACATCCAAGGAACCCTTGACGAGGATTTTAAGGTTATTGTGGGAATAAGGTATGGATTACAATTATATGCAGTTTGTTATCAGTTTTTTTATTAAAAAATAAAATATGTATAAAAAGTAAAGTTCTGAAAAGTGAATCAGTTAGTACCGATTCAAGAGTTAATGTCTAACTATTAAACTTAGGACATTTTCAATAGTACAACCTTAATGAGTTGTTTGTTGTACGCCTTATAATGTAACATAATTACTTTTTTTATTTTAAGCAACTCTTCTCTCTAATGGTACAATTCTAAAAAATTTACAAATAGGGCTCACAAGTTACCTCACATCTTTATACTTTCACAATGAGTCCCTCAACTTTCTACTACTTTTGCTTTAAGAATTGGTTCTTATATAATAACGATTTTTACATGTGACAGTCATGCTGATGTATTACACTAGTAAAACTCACTAAGAACGAATTCTTATTTTTAAGAACCTTTTAAGAACTGTTATTATAGATGCTATTAAAACTATTCACTAAAAATTATGTTTATCTTTCTTAAATACCCAAAAAAAAATAAGTAAAAACTAAAAACTAGCAAGTAAAAAAATCACAAAAAAATGAAACTTAATAAAAGCTAAATGTAAAAATAAAAAAATATCATAATATTTTATAGCATAATGATGCAGTATAACGTGCGACATTAGCTTGCAAATTTTCTTTTGAAAAATCAAAAATCAATTTGATTAGGTTTTGAGAACCAAAACGAACCAAAAAACTAGTCGGTTCGCAAGTTTTTTAGTTAAACCGATCAGTATAATTCAGTTATATAAATATTTATAAAAGTTCCTTCAAAAACCCAATCATTTTATGTGTGTGTGTGTATATATATATATAGTTATTTTTTAAAAAGTTTGATTAAAAATCATACATTTGTCATAATATAATTAAACAACTTATAGCAAAAATATAAACAACTGCTTCAAAATATTTTCCAACAATTATTATGAGAAACACCATACTCTTCTTCATTAATTTACTCGCAATAATCTAAGCTTCATTAATTAATTAAGCTTTTTGGTACTTGCAGCCCAATCATATGGCTATTTGCGGTGTTGTTTTGGTTCATAAATACTGACGGTAAGCTATTCAAGACTTGAACTTAATTTATTTATTGTAAATTACATTTTCCTTAAATTAGACTTAACTAATGTTGTGATCCGTGCGATGCACGGATTAATATAAATGTTATAACTTTTATTTATCAAATAAAAATAAGACATTCAAGCCATGTTAAGACACATATAAGATGATTCATTAGATACAAATGCTTTGAACATTAAATGTGAATAACGTCAAATGAAAATAAGAATAAAAAATATCGTATTCTATGAATTAATTTAGATAAATATATTAACTGATGATAAAAATGAGTTGAAATAAAAGTTACTAACCTAATAGGTCTGCTAGGATCAAAATCTTTATCTTCGTTTGATTGTTTCTTCTATTACTGCAAATATGCATTTGGATTAGCAATAATAGGTTTATTGAAATTTAAAACATAACTTACATACCCACAAAATCTTAAAACAACAAAAGGAAGATAATCAAGGAAGGAAATATACATTACATCCCAACTTTAAAATTTAATGATTTAAATCCTAAATTAACATTCAATCAATCTACACATATGTAATATCGGCATTGCTTGAAGTTTCTCATCATAGAGAGGGCTCTACTCTTTGCTCATATTAAGCCTAAAAGGGATTATTTATTAATCTTATTAGATGAGAAAATTATGAAAAAAATAAATTTAAAAATAGTCGAATTATATTATTCAAATACAAGTAATTACCTTAATGGTATCATTTTTTTCTTTTAGACTTTGAACTTTCTCATGATCTGCTTTCCTCAAGAAAATGTAATGACAGAAACAGTAAAGCAAAACTGGAATTAGAAAACCAGAACAATGTACAAATGAAATACAACAGACAGGAATAAAAAATCAGAAGACTAAAAACAGAAACATATATGAACCAGAAACACAGAAAACAATAATGGAGAACGAATACAAAAAATGAAGAAAGTAGAAAAAGAAACACATGAATGAAAGAAAAACAGAAAATCAAAAATCACAATCGAATGAATAGTAATCGCAAATGTGAACAGTACATGAACTGTATAGATCAGAAAAAATAAATAAAAAGAAAAATGAACTATAATACCAAATGATATGAGAGAAACATCACTTTAAAGCTTTGATAATAAATTGTCATTGTTGTTCTTCATCCGTGTAAGGGAAGAAGAAGCAAAATCGAAAAGAAAAATAAGAGAAATTGTGTGAGAGAAAAAAATATGCAAATATGGATGAGATCTTCAAAAGAAATATATAAATATCTACATTGATTTTGAATTTTAAAATTTTAATTTTGAAAAACGAAAAAAACCTATAAATTGGCCAATAGTGATGGTCACTTTTTAAAAACCTCTACATGAAGATAGGAGATTGGCCATTGATGATGGTGCAATAAAAAAGTTTAACGTACTTATATAAAAAAAGAAAAGAAAAATATGTGATAATTTATTATTATAATTTGAACTGATGGAGGTAATTTTAAATTTTATTATAATTATTTAAAAAAAGAAATAAATAATATGAGCACTTGTAAATTAGTTTTTATATAGCAATTAATTATTTGATTATTTGTATATAATAAATGTTAATTTACCAAATAACAACATATTATATTTTAATTGAAAAATTTACCTAATTTATCAATTATATAGTAATTATAGCAATTACATACCAATTATATAACAATTTATCCTATTTTTTTAAAATTCATTTAATGTGATTATATAACAATTATATCAATTATAAACTAATTATATAGCAATATACCCTAAATTTTTGAAATTCATTTAATATGATGTGATTAATTTACCAAATTTATTCATTTAAATTTATTTTATTATAATAATTTAATAACCTACTGACAATTAATACTCTAAAGTGGAATTGTTTTAGTCTATTATATAGATACCTTCTAATTTTATATATTACACTTGGATCCCCTTTAATTTACTTTTATCATTGAAATTAACTTTTTTACATAACATATGATCTTTCTAGTAATAAAATTACTTAATAGCTTTCACTCTAATATTAAAAGTAAAGTTGCAATTTTATATTAGATGTTAAAAGCAAAATTATAGTTTCATATTGTGTGAAAAGTTTATTGATTTGATATTGTTGACAAATACTAACGGTAAGCTAAATTCAAAATTTTTAACCAATTTATTTAGTGTAAATTAGGTTTACTTAAATTAGGTTTAACATATTAACGTTGGATCCCTTTAATTTATTTATTTTATTAAAATTAATTGTTTACATAACATATGATATTTCTAATAATAAAATTACCTTATTTAACATTAATTTAACTGCATTTATTGTCATGTTAAAAATAAAATTATAGTATTATATTGTGTGAAAAGTTTATTGATTTGATAGAAAATGAATTGAAATTGAAGTTTTTGTAATATATATTAAAGTGTTAGAAAAGTGGAGTATAATATTTAAAATTTGCAATTTAACCAAATCTCATTAGAGATTAGAGTAATTTACCCATTTATTCATGAATTACAAAACCCTACTTATATTAAATATGATACTACGTATATTTCAAATCAATTAAAGATGTGTGTTTATATATATTCTGATTTGTCCCTTTGATTCTTTGTTGGACAGGATGGAACTCTTATTTATGGCTTCCATTTATTCCACTCATTGTAAGCACAGAACCTACCAATAATATTTTACTATAAGTTCTTTTTTTTTTTATTTGATACTCCAAAATTAAAGTCTCTTAATTAAGTATTCCAAAAATATTATTCTCCAATAAAAATTATTTATCTAGAAAACCTTAAGAGAATATGACATGGCTGTTATCTTCAATTGTTAAAACAACGTCATTTCTTTATCAGAAATCTCGTGCTTTCCAAAGGGACTAATTTCATAAGGGAAAAATATTTGGGACTTAATTGAGATGCTTTAATTTTGGAGGATTCAATCGAGAAATTAAAAATTGAATTGAAACACTTTATCTTTAGAATACTAAATAAAAAAGATTAATTTATCAAAGATTAAATTATTAATTTACTCTTTCTTCATTCTTTCCCTTTTTTTTAATCATTTCTTGTTTGAAATTTCAATTTTTACTTTACAGTCATAAGGTTTAATTAACTTGATATTGTAGATAATTTTATTGGTGGGTGCTAAGCTGCGAATGATAATCACAAAGATGGGGTTGAGGATTCAAGAAAGAGGAGAAATTGTGAGGGGCACACCATTGGTTGAGCCTGATGATCATATTTTCTGGTTCAATCGTTCTCGCTTTATTCTTAATTTGACCTATTTTGTTCTTTTTTAAGTCCCCATTTCATTCAAAAATTCTTAATATTTTCAAATTAAATTTGAAGTATTCCAATTTGTTGTGTTCTAATTACTCTTTTGTTTATTCTTCTTGTTTTGCAGAATGCATTTCAACTTGCATTTTTGGTTTGGTATAAGGTAAGTGTTTCATAACAGAAAATTTTGTTAATATCATATAGTATAGAAAAATTTTATACTTTTATGATTTGATTTGGCTTAATTTAAATCAGATTAGTTAGCGTTCAATATTAGATCTCTAGATATTAGTAGTTCTTACAGTATGTATGTGTGTGTGCGCGCGCGTATATATGCATGTATGTATGTATAATTTCATTTGCACACAAGTGCCACCCACATGACATATTGTTAAAATTAACAGTAAATTGCATCCTTTTTCTTTATAACTTTCTATACTTTAGTTCAATCTTATATTTTCTATACAAAGATGTTTGTTAAAGTTTGTTTTTGACATTGACCTAATGTTGTGTTTTTTTTTAACTAAAATACCTTTTATTGATTTTAAGAATATCAATTTTTACATATTTTGATACATTTTTTGCTGCCAATTTAGAATAAGATGTCACAAGTATTCTATTTTCTTTTGAAAAGAATCATCTAATATCTAATTAGGTCAACTGATGATATTTTTGTCAAAAACAAATTGTGGTATTATATTACTAAACATAAAAGAACGAACTACAATGAATTTCTATGAATAAAAAATGTAAAATCAATTTAAAGTATAATAATTGTTTAGTTATAGAAAACAAGGATATATATTTGGAACAAGGAAAAGAGATCTATATAATATTATGAATTTATAGGAGAAGAAAGTGAAATTTACTCTAAAATCAAGTCCTGACCCTTATACTGCCTATATGATATAACTTTAAAATGTCTAATTTTTATATCAAGACAATGATATATATATATATATATATATTTTTTCTATGCTTCTGTATCAACTTACATTCAAAAAAAAAAATCTTGCTTTCATAAAGGAACTGCAGAGATCGTGATTAGATTAACAATGGGGTGAGTTCACTTATTTTCTTTAAAAAAATTTCTTGAAAGATTGTGTTTATTTTAATATTTTAATTATCTTAATTTAATTGTTAAAAGATTATATTTATTTTAATTTAATTTTTTTATTTATCAAAATGACTTTTAACAATGAAAATTTTGAGATTTAGCAACGATTTTGTAATTTAGTAACAAAAAGAATCAAATTGAAACAAATATAATTTTTAAGGACTAAATTGAAATACTTAATTTTTTAATAACTAAATCAATGATTTATTCTAATAATATTAATAACTCCCATGATCTAATGTGGCAATCTTTTTTTTTTTTTTTTAAGGATTGTTATACAAGTTTTGTGCAGCTATGTGACTTTGCCTCTTTATGCTCTAGTTACACAGGTAACGTATACTACCCTATTACAATTACATGAAAGTTTATATGCAAGTGAAATAAACTGTAGCATTTCAATTATTTTCATCTGAAAAGTTTCTTATTTTGATCATTAATTAATCATTACAATGAAATTTCTATATTTCTTTTAGAAGTTTTTTTTAATTGTTGCAATTAACCTGATGGGGGCAGAAAGAGATGGTGCAAGATAGTATCATATCTAATTTCTTACAGTTAGTGTCAAAATTGTAAACTGTAATTTTTTTGTTGTGATTGTCGATTTTTTATTTAACGGTTATGATTAAAGATTAAAAAAAAAACCTAAGTTTGAGTTTATAGGGATTGAGATTCGGAGTTAATCGCATAGCTTAAATTTAAAGATCATGTCTAAAAACGTTGAAATTAGATATTCTTTTGCAAATTGGTTATAAAATTTCTTGAAATTTTATTTTTATTTTTAGTTCCTTACGTTTGTCTGAATTTTTTTTTGGTCACTTAACTTAATTTTCTTTCAATTTGGACTCTTAATTTTATTTCGTTTTAGTTTGATTCCTGAACTTTACTTTAAGTTTTTCTCATTTTAGTCCTTTAGGTTTATTTATATTTTCCTTTAGTCCTATAACTTACAAAAATCACTCAAAAGTTTTTACCACTAAGATGCTTAAAACAAAAAAAAAAATTAATGAGATTATCAAAGTTGAGCAAGAAATTAAATAATTTTTTTTATTATTAAGCATCATGGTGGTGTTAAAGAGAAGAAAACTTTTAAATGATTATAATAACTTAAAAGACCAAATTGAAATAATAAAATTATGGAACTTAACAGAAGTTTAAGATAAGGTCAAAGGATTAAATTGGAATAAAATAAAGTTAAGGGACCAAACGGAAAATCTAAGATAAAGGACTAACTTCAAATTGAAGAATTAAGGTGAAACCTAAGATAAAATTGGGAACTAAATTAGAACAAAATAAAAGGACTAAAATGAAATTTAAGTCAAATTTAAGAGAAAAGAATGACATTTTAGCTTGTTTTAATAAATAGTTATCTAAACAAAACATTCTGTGTTGAACACTCAAAAATTACATTACCTTACAAGAAACACATTCCAAAGTCTAAACACACCGTTTCAACCATTTTCTTGTAAGCTGTTTGGCTGTAATGTAATCGCAGATGGGATCAAAAATGAAATTGAAACCCACAATATTCAACGAGAGAGTGGCAACGGCGTTGAAGAACTGGCACCACACAGCGAAAAAACGCGTTAGGCACAACAAACAGTCAGAGGCAAACACGCCCTTATCGAGTGCCCCAGCGTCCCCATCCCGCGGAATTTCACCTGTTCACCTCCTCCACAACCATTCTGGGCGTACCGAGCCTAATGGTGCCCCATCAAATTACGAAAATGACCCTTGGGACCTTGAACTTGAAGAAGGGCTGAGATCCAGATGACGCACGTTACTGGGCCTGGGCCTCATCCTGTAAGGGCCCAACAAGAGGTGGGCATTGGCATTAGGGATTTTATATTTGGGAAGCCAAAACAATGGTAGACATCTTTCAAGAATTAACGAGCTTTCTTTTTCCAGGTTGAACTAACACTTCAAGACAAAAGAATGTTAGTTTAGTGTTTGATTAAATGTTTCGAAACTTTTTTTTTTAACAGAAATTTTAAAACTTGGTATATGTATGCATATATATATATATATATATGTGCTTCCAATCTTATGCCTGTATTCATGTTTTCATGGATCATTTTTATTTTTGTTTGTTTTCATTGTAATTATATTGTGGAATGGGCTTTAATCCACAAGCCCAAAATCATCTGGGCCTGTCCTGATCTGAGCCCATGTCCCCGGGAACAAAAAAAAAGCTAATTTTGTGAAATTTTTCTCTTTTTTTTTTTGTTACAAAGAAACCTGAGGAAATGAAAATAGGAGACATCAACCTTTTACCATCATTTGAAACTTATGTTTAGGGAAAATGTCGCTTGAATTAACACTTTTGAAAATGAAATTTTACTTTTATGTCTCTATGAAGACATTCTTAACTCATAATCATCATCAGCATTAATTTTTTGATCTAAAGCCTAATTAATGAGAATACTTGACTCAAAATAAAAAAACTTATTTAATTTATATTATTGAGCAATGCGTGATTCATTTTAGTCGAATTCTTATACTAGGACAAGGAACATCACAATATCCAACTAATTTCAGAATATTGTTCTATAATAATAATGTCCATATCTTTTTCGTTTTTGGTGAGTGTTAAATCTATCAACTTCATGCAAAAATCGAGTATTTATTTGCCTTTTCATATCTTGGTTATATTTTCACCTTGTATTTTTTATGGTAATTATTTTTAGTTTGCTTTCCATTAAAAAAATTATTTTTAGTTTGTATCCAATTCTGTTTTCCTCTTTCTTTCCCTATAAAATATCTAGTTCTTTTGGGATATTATTTCTTTAAATTCTTAATTACATACATTTGAATAATCTAAGCTTAGACTTTTTTATTAAAAATATTCCAATACATGAAGGTGATGATGGCCCCATGTCCTTTATTCCCCTCTTTCCTAATTTTCTTATTTAAAAGAATAAATATGCAATCATTGGTGGTTAACTTAAGCTTCAAGAGCCAAAAGTATTAAAAAAATAATTGATAAATGATTTAATAATGTATATAGGACAAAATAATATTAAAATAAAGAAATAAAGGAAACAGTAGTTGAACCAGCTTCTTTTTTTTTTTTAAAAAAAAAACCAACATTAATTATTTAGTCAAGCATTTAATATTCAATATAACAGGTTTTGTATGGATTACCTTTTTTTCAATAAAATATTCAAAAAGAAACAAAAACAAATGTTCAAAGGAGAAAAGTGTTTTTAATTCCCCAAATTTTTGAAGGGAATTTTCGATTTTCATTATACTTAAAAAATCTCAAAGAAAATTGGTGTTACAAGTAATTGATACCCTGAAGAATGACTGATGATTATTACCTGTTAGCTTTATCCAAACTTTTTTTGGGGGGAGAACATCTTTATGCAATTTTAATTTATAAAAAAAAATCCAATTTTAGTTTAAAAAGTTATAGTTTAATTTATTGAAATTTTATTTTGAACAATTTATTTTTAGAAGAAATACATTTTGTATAGATAATTTATTAACGGTTAATAAGAAAGGTTTTACAATATATACATAGGAATTAAATAATATTTTAGATATAAAAAAAATTATGTACAATTTAATCACTCCATTAATAAATTAATTTAATTTACTTCAGCTATTTATTAAGTAATAAAGTGATACGAGAAGTATCTTCTGGTTAGGTCTAAATTAAAATTAGAGCCATAATTAATCTCCTTTGGAAAATGTCATACCAAAAAAAAATCAGTATTTTTTTTATTTTTCAAAAAAGAGTAGTGACTTGTTATTAACTAATAACATGTGTGCGTGTGTGTGTATAAATGTATATGTTTAATGAAATAACGTAATGTTAAATAAGTTGAATAATTTTTTTAAAGAAATACAAAAATTGCGAAATTAAAAACTTAAAAATGAAGACGCAATCAATAGGATTTGCTTCTATTTTTGATCTGGACGTTGATCATCGTAGTTGACGGTCTCGAATTTTTTAAAAAAATTTCTAAATTACAAAAAAAATCTAAAAAAATTAAAGCCTACTCCTGGAGGAAATCCGCTCCCCCACCCAGTCACCACTCTGAAATCTGAATCCGAATTCCGATCTTTTTGTTTCAGAAATCGTTTCTCTGAAATCTCTCTCTCTCTCTCTCTCTCTCCGTTCACGGTTTCTGGAGATTGAATCCTGGCCGTTTGTTGATCGTTCGCCATCGTCTGGGACCTCTGTCTTGATCTTGATCTTGATCGCTAACATGGAGGTCCGGTCCAATCCTACTCCCGACTACTCGTCGACACCTCAGCAGCATCGTCACCATCACACGCCTGCGATTCCATCCAAACAGCCTTCTGCCTCTCCTCACGCTGTAGATACCTCATCTGTTTCTCAGAGGTTATATTCAATCAGTTGCTTATTTCTTTAGTGATTTATCTGTTTTCTGTTTGATTCTCCGATAAGTCAGAGACTCGGGGGTATCGTTTCAAGTATATGGAACTCAATTGTGCGGTTATTTTTCTTACTGAGTTCTTGTTTCCTTCATGTAGGAAGAATGATACCCAAGCATTCACTTTTACTGAATCTCATATATATATATATATATATAATAGAATTTACAGTTTCTATATTGATCTTTTCTTTTTCATCTGTATTGTGTTGATGGTTATATTCTTTTTCATATGATTGTAGACTTCAGAAGGAGTTAATGTCTCTCATGGTATGTCTCTCCATCTCTCTAGCTTGAACGTCTTTTTGATTTTACCGGACCATTTCGTTTCATTTCATTTCCCCCCTTCAATTCTGATTGCCCTGTTGGAGAGGGATTTCGGGGAAACATATTTGAAATTCATCTGTCTTTGTTGGCCAAAAAATAAAAGACTTTGTCTTTGCGTTTCTTTTTTGATTCGCATGGCATGGGCTTCTACTTCTTGACTACATTTTATACCCTCTGCCAACATTCTGGCCAGGATAACACTCAAAAAATTACTATTACTATATTTTTTTGGTCCGATAGCTATAGCAGACTAATTTTCTAATCGTTATAGATTGATGTTGATTTACTTGTTAGTCCACTGTGTGTTGATGGCTCGTAATTTCTTGGAATACTATTTTAAACTACCAGTAACTACTATCTTGTATTGTTCATTAGTACTTTGAATTCTTGTTTTCTTTGCTTCTATTCTTAACCTTTTTGCTACAGATGCTATTACATGGTTATCTTATAGCTTGTTTTAGTTATGTGGCACTATAAGCAAGATGTATTGAAAGATACTATATATTTTTAAAATTCTTGCCATGGTCTCAGCTCTCATGTTAAGAAAAAGACGCATTTTCACCTTGCATGCTGCAAATTTGGACTTGATTATTGATAATTTTGCAGACATTTAAGTTGAAATTCTATTACTGGTATTATTTTTGACTATGCAAACTTGTTTGTAGCATTTCTTCTAAGAGGTCTATATTAAACTGCAAATTGACGTGACATATGCTGTTGGATGTCCTTGGGTATTCAGAAGCCAAGACATAACAGTTGCTTTTTCTAGTTATGAATTGTGAGCATATCCAGTTATAAATAATGACTTTTCTCCACAGATGAGTGGGGGTGATCTTGGAGTATCAGCTTTTCCTGATGGTGAGAGCATCTTTACATGGATTGGCACGATTGAAGGTGGAAAAGGAACCATATACGAGGGTTTATCTTATAAACTCTCCTTACGTTTTCCCCTGGACTATCCTTTTAAGCCACCCCAAGTTAAGTTTGAGACTATGTGCTTCCATCCAAATGTTGACCAGTTTGGCAACATTTGTCTTGACATCCTTCAGGTATTTAGCCAAGTTGAAATAGTAAATAGAATAAATTAGAGCTATTGGGTTTGGACCTACCATTTTCTCTTATTTTTAGATGCCTTGATATGTAGATGATGCATCTACTTTTATCGTGTCTTTGCTTGTAATTCAACTGTATACATGCTCACAAAGCCAATGAAAGCCTTGTTTATTTGTCTTTGTAGGACAAATGGTCTTCAGCTTATGATTGCAGAACTATTCTTTTGTCAATTCAAAGTTTATTGGGAGGTCTGTTTGCTCTTCCTGTTTGAGTTTTGCTCTTGCCTTTTGTATGCTTGCTTGACCAATGTACTTCTTATAGCAGAGCCTAACCCGGAGAGTCCGTTAAACAGCTACGCTGCGGCGCTCTGGAACAATAAGGAAGGTTGACTACATTTTCTGTCATCTGTCAACCTTTAGCTATGTTGTTATTATAATGTGTTTGAATATGAGCTTTTACAACCTTACAGTTTTAATATGGACTATTGTATATTATGATGATTAATCTGAGATTCTTACATCTGCTCGAAGTTATATATATATATATATGTATATACATGCTCTACAGCAATACTGGTTTAGTCATTAGTGGTCGTGAAATTGCTTGAACTACTGTTGCTATATTCTGGAGGGTAGTGGAATTTGTTGGCCTCTATTTAAAAACTAGACATGAGATAGGAGAGGAACATCATGAAGTGTGTAAAGTGTAGGTGCACTTTTTTAAATGTTACATCATGTTCGATATAATTATTTAACATATTTAGCGAACAGACACTTTTTTGCTTAATTGGTCTCTATTTATTTAATGTTTATCTTGTCGAATTTCAATAATGGATATGTTTATTTTGCCTCATTTTCTGGTTATGGAATTTAGAAACATGGGAAATATAATTGGATGTTCCTGTTTTGCAGATTACAGGAGAATGGTGCATAAACAATATTTAGCAGGTGAAGCACTTGAAAGTTGACTGATGCAATTCAAGTGAGAAAGATCAATAGTTTACATACGATAATTGTAAAGCTCTGAAGTAAAATTCTTAAGCCCAGAAAGTTGGCCATTTTTATATTTTGTGCTGATATGTTTACCAGAAATTGCAAGTCCTCTGATAATATGCCTTGATATCTTTCTGTAACAAAATTGTAATATGGTTCCTTTTCAAAGTGCAAAATGGCTATATGTATATGTGTGCATCTTTTTATCTTTAGGGAGAGATTTTTAGATGAATTAGATTTATAAAAATTAAGTTTTGTCCGGCTTACATATTTCTTTTTATTGTTTTGATTTATTTATAATATGGTTACTTTTCAAAGTGCAAAATGGCGTGTGACATTTCATCTTGCACACGTCATCACGTAATCTTCCATGACTTTGTCATATGAGATTAGAATTGATAATGACAAAAATGATCGTTATAAAGATGATTTTACTTTATAATATTATTTTACTTCATATTATATCTGATTGTTCTAGTTAATATTAGTTCAAATCTCACATGATAAATCTAGAGTGAATTTGGCTCTGTTTGAGTAAACAATTTATTTAAGTGCTTATATATAAGTTATTTTTACAATTGAAGAGTTTTATAGATATTGAAATATGTAAAAATGAGATGCTATGCTATGTTAGCATTTATCATTAAACATTTGGATGATATTTACATATTTAAAACTAATTAGAAACATATGGATTATAATTACGTTGAAATAAAATTTTGGATAATTGCATTTATAATCTATTGTTAATGGACGTAGCTAGAGAATGTGATTAAAGTGGGAGAGACGTGCCTATTGTTAAAAGAATGTATTTAAAGTGGGAGAGATGTCTCTGTTGTTGTTAACAGTGGATATCAACATAGTCACAATTTGAATTACGTTTTAAGAGATATTGTCCTTAAAGAAATTATTTGCGTTTGCAAAACTTACTCTAAAATTAAATAGACTCTTCTGAGAATTTTTTAGGAACTAGAACAATAAAAATATTTAAAATATAACCCAAAAACTAAGAGAGCAGGCGAGAGAGAAGTGAAGACAAGAATTGTCTGTGTCAAAAATATGAGGGGGAGGAGTGTCCTTTAAATAGGTGCTAAGGTAGACATGAAATTAAAAACCAATCATAAAAATTGAAACTATCAATCCCTTTAATTTTTTGATATTGAACAAATCAACTTTGCAACTGTCATTTTCATCTCTACTCAGGTAACCACAAAAATAAAATAAATTAAAATTATTTTTGCCTCTGGTCAGATAAGCTTTGTCTTTGTTTGATTTTTCCCGCTTCCACTATCTTCTTTTTTCTCTTTTACCAAGCCTCTCCCATCTCTTTGGGCTCTCTCTCTCTCTCTCTCTCTCTCTCTCTTAGAGTATGCTTTGTTTTTGCTACCAAAAATAGAGAAGATGGGTGATCTTGGTGAAGGGTAAAGTAGAGAAGAGGAACTTGGAAAAACCAATTATAAACTCAACTGAAAGCAAAGCTAGAATTGATTGTGTTAGAGCAAACCTAGGTTTGTAAGAAAATCTATTATATAAATTCTATTAAATTTGTTAAAGCCCGATTGCAAGCTTTGAACATGAGTTTGAGGCAGCTCACCACGTATCCAAACAAGCTCCTAGACTATGAACTAACAAACTCTTATTGTAAGTTAGAGGTCTTGTTAGTGATATCACACCCTCACAATTATTGCTATTAACGTTGTTGTACGTGTTTTCGACTGTGCGTATGTTTGATATTCATGAATGTTATAGAAATTTTACCATGATCTCATAGGAGTCTCTCTCTAGACTCTCTCATTCTTCTACTAAAATGTGTATATATATATATATATATATATATATATATATATATATATAAAAGAATGAGGGAGAAAATTAATTTTAAAGAATAAGAACAACATTGAAAATAGACTAGAAATGTTATAGGAATAATGAGAGGTTACACTAAGATTTTTAGGAAACCATGATAGTTATGGAAACAATCAGTTTAAAATAATTTCTAATTAAACATTATAAATAGATTGTTATCAACAATTTTAAATATTCTTTTTGAAATGCTCTTATTTTTATAACACCATATATATCTATGTTGTCTCTTTAAAGTTTCAAATATGCCCCCTATGTCTATAAACAATGATCGCTATGTCAGCATCTACCGCTAATGTATTGGATATTGTTATACTCAATGATATAATTGAAACTAATTAAAAAGATGTAAGATATAATGTTATAATTGAAACTTAAGTAAAAGTTCAACAACACACAAATTACTTTTACCTCATATATATATATATTAGAAGCATAACTAATGACAAAAAACAAAGTTGCAAGTTGATAATAAAAGAATGGGTAAATTATTGATTTAATTCTCGAAAGATCAAATTTTAATTTAATTTATAAAAAAATATATTTGTTTCGATTGTATCTCTTTCCATTTATTAAAGTGGGTTTAGATTAAGGATTTCAAAACTGAACTGAATCGGACCAGTTGAACTAAAACACCATAAGAAATTGAGACTGTGAGAGACTACGCGGACATGAAAAGAGAAAGAGCTAAAGAAGAAAGAAAGGGAAGAAACTGAGACTGATTAAGAGAGAGCAATACTGATGTGGCGTAGGAAAATGGAGAAGGAAAAAGTAACATTGATGGCATGGGCAAATGGAGAACGAGCAATACTAACCTATGTTTTAAAATGGCAAGGGTATGTGAAGAATAAAGAGAAAGCAACGTTGATGGCATGGGGAAATGGAGAATGAGCAATATTGATTTGTGTTCTGAAATTTTAAATATATATATATATATAATATTAAAAATAAAGATTAATTTTCATTATATTAACATATAGATGTATATTTATAATTTATAATTATGTATATTTTTTTAATATTTTTTAAGTACCACTGATTCAACCTCTGTTCGACCACAGTCTAATCATTGAACATTGAATCAGTGCCTCCATCGATTCAATAATCGGCTTGATTTTTTAAAACATTGGCTTTGATAATGAAAAATATTGAATTTAGTGACAAAAATAAATAAATTAAAACAAAAACCATCTTTGAAATGCTTGGTTTTTTAAAGAAAAAATTAAAAACATTATAATTTTTGAAAGACTAAAAAGTGGTTGACCTGTTTAATTATGTGTCTTTATTATCAAATTTACCTAATGAATTTCTTAAAGAAATCTACCTCAAATGATTATAAGTTTATTATTCATAATTTACCTGATAAACAATTATTTTTTTAGACTCAGTTTATATAAGACATATAAATCCAATTAATTACGCAAAGACATGTGAGGATTATAGAGATTCGAGGTGTTTAGATTCAAATCAATACAATTTCAATCGAACCGATTCAAACTAATTCGATTAAAGCCGACAACTTAACTGGATGGATTTGAAGACTTTTTTGTAAAAACTAACTTAGCCGGTTTGATTTTTGAATGATGTTCAAATTTATCTTAATCGAATCAATTAATCGATTAAAATTATATATATATATATAATATTAGATATATTATATAATATCATATGTTTTATAACATATTATATTAATAGATTATATTTTATATATTACATTTTATAATATCATACATTTTCTTGATTAAACTTTGAAGATAAAAAAAATCAAATATTTTTTTTTCTTAAAACCAACCATCCATTCCAATCCAATTGTTTGGATTGGATCCATGTAATTTAATTGGTTGAATTTAATGAGATTTCCTCTTATCTAATTACATCAATTTGGTTGGATGAGGGCTCAAAACTCTAAACTGAATCGATTCAAACCGATGAACATTCCTAATGCAAATTATTCAATAAAATTCACCTAAAAAAACCGAATAACATACCTTTTATAATTAATTTAGTTTATAAATCTTTTATAGAATGACTGATCTTACCTAAAGAATAATGACTATTTTTTATAATTAAAAATCTTTATAGAATGACCAATCTTACCTCAAAATTTCTCCTACTTGGAAGAGTATGAAAGGAGATAGCACAAGTAAGAAAAACTAAATTAAGTATGTAAATGGTGACGTTTCAAATAAAGTTTTAAAGACCAATGAAAGTTAGGTTTAGTAGAAATGGTTAGTCTCTCACAAGATAATGAACTTCAATTTGAATTCTTGTTGGGAGAAGTGTTCATATTTAGTGTTCGACAATATTTCACGTAAAATTACCTTTCTTGAAAAATACTAGTGAAAAACCAAAAAAAGAAAAAGAAAAAAGAGTTTTTCAAGAGATGGAGACTTAGTGAAATTTGAGAAAGAAGAGGAAGACAAACAATACTAAGATCGGTGGTTGGAGGGCCAGATTTGCTGCCTTTCAAGGCAGCGTGCCTTTTCTTTTAACAACAATTTTTTTTTGGTGTTAAAAGTTTTAATAATGATAAAAATCATTGCTCAAAAGAAAAGCATGCTACCTATAGACAGCAAATCCTGACCCATAGCCGAGAGCCGAGCAGGGTGAAATATTGGGGCACCTTCTCTCTGCACATATTAAGGTTGATGAAGCAGTAAGAGTTCGGCCACATCAAAGCCAGCTTCAAATAGTCATAATCTTCTTTACACTTTGCTTCGCACCACAACAATATTACTCTAATCAACAGAACAAACCAAACCAACTTCCTGTTCTTCATAGTTTAGTTTTGTTGGGTTACACAATATGATCTTTGAATTAATGCTACAATATAAGTTGGTATATGGTTTTACAGCTTTTTATTAACCAAAATTAAAAAAGAAAGAAAAAATTTCATCATTAAAGTGAGCTATGTAAGATTTTGTTATAGTGGGATTGGATTTGCCTTTATCTTAGTGTGTAAAACAATCCCTTACCTCTACGTTGTAATTAGTCTGTGCATGTATTGTATTTGGTTTTTTTTTCCTTTCTATATTTTAAGGATATTCTTTCAGATATGAATCTCTTTCACTTAGTTTTCATGATTGATATTCAATTTTTACGAGAACCTCTGTTAAACTGATTTCAAAATGTGTAAAGGTTATTATTATTTTTTTTTCCAGAAAAAAGTAGTTGGAAAAATTGTTTCAATTTTAATATGATGTTTTCTTAATGACTAAAAACCCAAAATCAATCGCAATCACCCACGAAAAGAAAATAAATCAAAATGGTTGCAAAGTTACTTTGATCCTGTTATTTGAGAGTGTTCTCACCTAACTGAGGCTTAAGATTTTTCGAAGGATCGTTTCAATAGAACTTGTTGCACTCATCTCAAATCTTGTGGAGTTGGCTGAGAAACCACCTATATCTTAGAGGATATATTGTATTACTTGTGATTAAGAGTTCTGCAAGCCATTTAAAGTAGGTTATATTTCGGCCAAAAAACAAAACGTCACTAAGGTGATTTAACTGCTTAACAATCAAACTTTTTCAATTTCGACATACTTGATGATGTTAAAAATTTCGGATCAATTATTGAACAAGAAAAGAAACTGATAGTTTATAAACGGAATTACTATTACGAACATTTGATTATAAGATTTTTTTTATTCATATACATAACCCAATTTTATTATTTCTTTATTTGCTTTTAGATTGCAAGACAACCACTCAAATTTTGAAAAGGGAAATTTAATTTCCAATATAGCAGCATAACAAACATGGGTAGAAGAAATTCTACAACGCACTTCAATTCCACTTGTTGACCTAAAACTGTTAAAGCTAATACCAGTCAAGAAAAGCTGTATCTTCAAGTCCAAAAGAGATTATACTCTTAATTAGAGGATAACAACTGTTACAACTGCTTTAGATTCTATGTATTTGGGTTACTTCACAGGTAAGCTATTAATCCATTTTGGTACACAAGAAACATTTTGTTTTCATAAGGATCATAATCCAAGGTAGAACTAGACATTAAAAATTCAAAATTCCCTTCAGGACCCGGACAAAATTACCTCTATTTTGTAACAGCTCAGAAAAAAATTCATCAGTTTCATGCCAGCTCAACAGTCCAATTCGCTAAGAATTTTACCTTTGGATTTCTATCTTTGTCAAGAGATTTTCATTTATCAGACAAAATAACACATCTCCAGACAAAAATTAAAATATAACTGTAGAATATTAAGCTCAACCTTTTAGTTTTTCACAACACCACCAACTTTACAAAGCCTGAAGAAATCACAATCATACATTTTCAGCAGCACCTGTTTGTAACTCTCCCGCACTCTGTGCGGCAGCCATCTTTGCAGCCAACCTTTCTTCCAGTGCTCGGGCGCCTCTTTCTCTGAAAAAACAGGATCAGTTACATCAGTTAGTTCTTTTACGTTGTGGTAAAATCAATTGTTATTGCTGTTATTTTGCCACTATAGCACTCGGATTTAGTCAGGTAAATTAACAAGCACCGCTTGGTAAGAAACAACACTGTCATTTGGAAACATGTTTGATCAGGTCTATAGTGATCCACTATTTTCCTAACATGATGTTGTTCCAATTTTCCTGGAAATTTTTTTGTTTGGCTTAGGTGATAGTGGAGTAGCATATGGAACGGTTTATCCATAGAGCTTGGGATGAACCCCACTATCAAATGTATCTTTCAATTATGTTATCAAAATCCAGTACATTTTGGATCTTACGAGCTTTTCAGACTAAAGAAGAGGTCTGTTCATGGTAAAGTAGTTGAAGTATCAAGAAATAGGACAGGTTTTGTTTCTAGAATCTCTTTTTACTAGTAATTTTTCATTGAGTATCACAAAGGTTATGCGACAGCTGAATATAAAACAGTATTACTCTTTCTGGGTAAAGTTAAACAAGAAAAGAAACGCAGCAAAAATTTCATGTAGTATTCACCAAGCTGAAGATACCAGCAAGCAAGTCATTACAATATGAAATAAACACACACAAAACAAAAAAAGGAACCTGGACTTGCAACTCTATTATTTTTTTTCCCTGATTGCTTCCTTGTGAAATGCTTTCAGCCAAAATTTCAAGAAAATATATGATATACTCGATTTTTAAAGCAAAGAAATGTGTAATTACAGTCTCCTAGATGCTTCAGAGGGGTCAGAACTTGGCAAAGGTTCACCTCCCAGCAAGCTAGTCATTACAATAAGAAATAAACACACAAAACAAAAAAAGGAACCTGGACCTGCAACTCTTTTACTATTTTTTTCCCGATTGCTTCCTTGTGAAATGCTTTCAGCCAAAATTTCAAGAAAAAATATGACATCTTCGATTATTAAAGCAAAGAAATGTGTAATTACCGTCTCCTAGATGATTCGGAGGGGTCAGAACCTGGCAAAGGTTCACCTCCCAGAGTGTGACCTTCAGAGTTATTAGAGGCATCAGATCTTCCACAGAGCATCCGATGAAATATTGATGCAATAGGGTCTATGATTGGTCTATAAGACAACAGAAAGAAGTGCTCAGGGAGGAATACAAATCTGAGGCACTTTCATATAATCATGTATAATAGCAAATTTAAAATGTAACTTACCTTAAAAATTCTGGGAAAAATGTAGAGAAAGCAAAGTCGCCACTTGGGTCACCCTTGAGTTTTGTTTCTACTCTCGTCTGCCAGTATCTGAGGTAAACCCAGCTCATATATGTCCCAAATATTACAGTGGGAAGATGTGATGCTGCCTCCAGTGTCCAGAAGCTCATAGCAATAGAAAGCAATACAGCAATAGACGGTAACCACTGATTTGAGTTGGAAGGGGTACCATCCAGAGTATCAGGATAAACTTATTCTTGCTGAAAAGTAAAAAATTATTAGGGAGAAAAAACAGGAGAAAAGTATCAGACCTTCACTTTTATCTTGAGGAGAGGCAGCTCTTGATCTGGCATAATTTGCTTGATGCCAACCAAGAAGCCAGATATAACTCCATGAAATCCAGAAAGCGGCATATACCTAGAACATAGAGAAAGAGTTTAAAGACCAAAACTTGCAGCTCAAAATGGTGCTAATGAAATATAGAACCATATTAAAAAAAAAAAAAAAGATCACAAATGAAGTAACTTAACCACCCAGGTTTTACACAATATATTAGCTCAACCTTTTAATAATTTGGAATCAGCCTTGGTTTAACATTGCAGAACAACATATAGCACCAATACCATTGTACTGGAAGAACTAACAATTATTGTAGGATAAAACTTACTAAGTTAGAGACAGTGTTAAAGGATGTTCTCTTAAAAATGTCCTAGTTATCTCTTAGAAATATCTAGTTTACTGAGGATAGGAGTTATTTTTCTTCAGATTGCTACCTTGATAATCTTTTTTCTTTTTCTATCCAAAAAAAAAAAAAATCCTCAGATTGCTTTGTTACTTATATATATCTCTACTAGAGAGTTTATCTTGTAGTTAATTTTTGTTCTCGGAGAAGAGTGTCCCCCTGCTGACCCTGGATCCTATCATCTTCAGAGCATAATAATTGAAGGAAAGGAATAGAGTGCCAAAGTATGAAATGTATTATGTCTTCAACCCCCAAGTTCAGCCAACTACAAATTTTGACAGAGTGCAAGATATGGAAAAGAAATTTAAAAGATAAGAAGAAAAGTAAGACTGGTAACAGCATAAGTAACAGATAGAAAATATCATCTCAAAAGGATATGGATTTACTGTCCAAAAAAAGATATGAATTTCATATACTTACAGGTAAATTTCCTGCCTCGAAATGTAGTACAAGGCAATAGCGGTGATGAAGATACACACAGAAGTTAGAAAGTTAACTACAAAGATGAACTTTAAAAATTCCCTAGAACCCCATATAGGTTCAAGCAGCTTCCCAATGAAAAGGAGACCAATTGTGCTGATGATTACCTGTAGAAGTGCATTATCACCTAAATGAATTTTGACGTGTTATATTAAGTAACAACTATATGTCACAAAATACAATTAATACAGTACAGAAACATGATTTGAAGAACTAGTGCATACCCCATGTATAGATTGTTCAACATAACCAGCTGAAATGAGGTTCCAGACAAATGGTATCGTCCTACAAAATGAACCAAACAGGAAAAGATTTCCTAGTCATCAAACAAATAAATGTTAAATTATAAAAAACACGGTTCGTAGTCACACTTCTGGACAACAGTGCAACAAGCAGAGTAGAACAAACCATGTCTTCAATCACATCTGTTATGTATATATAAACCACAAGCAAGTAACATATAATCCAATGATTCCATCAGATATGCCTTATTAAGCACAAAAACAATGTCATGATTCATGAAGAGTTAAAGAATAACAACTTACAATGATGACTGCTTACCATAGTAAAGTGAACTTTATGCCACCAAAAGTGTCTCCCGTGTCTTATTATTAGAATAGTTTAAAATGCCACAATTATGCAGTAAAAAAGAAAAAGTTAACAACATGAAATTCTTTTGCGTCATGTCATTTGAAGACAACATTCCAGTAAAGCACTTTCAGTCTAGTATCATTTAGCAATCATCTTTGACACCCTCTAAAGCATTGCAGTGCAGCTGTTTCACGGGAGACAAATTTCCTTCTACCCTCTGTGCTGCAGCTTGTAGCACATGTGGAGAATAAAGGGAATTTAAGTCCATAAAGTAATCCAAGTGCCTTCTTCTAGAAGGAGAAATATTTTATTTTCAGCCTGCAAATTTGAGGAAAAGCTTCTCTCATCTGGCGAGGATTGACCTAGGCCACAGAAGAGAAGTCAACTAAACGCAACTTAGCTCTTGCTTATTTACCCTTTTCACAATCTTATGATTCTCGAGGACTAGTAACTCTTTATACATTAAAAGGTTCCAATTATTGAGAAGTCAACAGCCTAATAGTGGGTACCCAACAACTTGCTAGTATGGATTGTGAAAGCAGAATGGTTGAGCGATAAGCATGGTCTGAGCTTTTTGCATATGATGAAAATTAACAATACAAATGGTACACTGTAGTCATAAAACCATTAAGCATTTCCTATCCATCCCATATTACAGAGTTTTTAGTTAAAAAAGATACAATAATCTTGGGTGAAAAGGTATAGATTCATGGCTCCTGCCTTGTTTTTCCCCCCACAAATGGCATTATAGAATTTATCTTTTTTCATAGTTTATGTTTCTTATACTTCCCAACAAGCATAATTAAGGATGAAATCTAAATCAAAGGCGATACTAGGCCTTCTCCTAGCATGTTAAAGCTTTGGATTAAATTGGTTTTTGACATGGTATTAGAGGCTTTTTCATTAGGCAAAAAAGTATTTTTTTCATCTATAATGTTTACTCTGAGTTTCAATTTTGTCCCTAACGTGTTTTTTGTGCCAGTTTCATCCCACGTTTCTTTTTGTTTCAATTTTTTCCTTAAGAGTAACATCGTTAACATAACTAACAGAGAATACTGATGTGAATTTCTCCATGCGACACGTCTATTACCAATGTGTCATACTAATTGATTTTAGTTTTAAGTTTGTCCCAAAGACTAAGTTTAAATTTTACTTCAAATGATACTTTTTTATTTCTCTCTTTCGCTCCAAATTAACATTTAAACGTTTTAAGTGTCATATGGAAGAGTCCACATGTTTTTTGAAAGAGTTCATGTGGCACTTGGAGGAATCCACATCAGCATTTTCCATCAACTTCATTAATGACGTTAAACTCTAGAGACAAAATTGAAACAAAAACGAAACATGTAGGACGAAATCGGCACCAAAAAAAACCATTATGGACAGAATTGAAACTCAAAGTAAACATTAAGGACGAAAAAAGTACTTTTTCCTTTTTATTAAGTGATAAGGAGTTCAATCATTGCAGTCCCCATTCTTCAAAAGTTAGCTTAAATTTCATCAAAGGCTATGGAGGTCCAAAATTGGCTTCAAATTTATCAAAAGGTATGGTATGCCAATGCTTTGTATGTAAGGGGGTTCGTCAAAGATATTAGTTAAATCATCCATGGGCCTCCTTTTAACAGTTTAATGTTTTGGAATGCGCAGTCTTTGACAAAAGGGCTACCAACAGCATTGACAAATGCCAAGGGATACAACTAGGAACCACATAAAATTGTTATTATGAAAAAGGAAATAATATAATAAATGCGAATCTTGGTTTTATCAAAAGCACAAATTTCAAAACTGTTGAAAACTTAATTGTAAACAGATAATCATTAAAAGTTCAAAATATCTTACTGCTCACATTTTCCCTCTCTTTTAGAGTTGATATACTAAAGAGCTGTCTAAATTAGAGATATATGTTTACAAAACTTGCCGGAGAAAACTAAGCAAAATGACCATGTTCCTCGTGGAACTTTTTGGTAGTGATAGCATTTGAGGGTTTACAGCATGTCAAATGGCACAATGGCTTCCACTCCAGTGAAAATCACCCAACCCAAATTCACTCTCCATAATGTCTGTTGACCAGCCAAAGAAAAATTTCATAAAAAACCATAATTTTGTGATGCCTCCACAACGTAACTCAAAAAGTTGATTTCGATCATTCAGGTAACAAAGAAATGTCGATCTTATAGCATTTGATTAGACAGAATCCACTTTGCATTTGGTGCTATTCCTAAGATGTAAATCTAAAACAGAAAATTCAAGCAAACCCATCATCAGTTTTTAACAGTTTAAAATTTTGGTATCCCTAGTCCCCCATTAATCACTACTATGACACCCAAGTTCACAAAACACTTAAGCGGCAGGCAATTAAATCAAACTATACCTGGCGGGAATAAGGGCAAGGTATGTAACAGATGAGGGGAAAACCCGAATCACAATGTGTCCCGCCACCAATACCACCGCTAGACCTTTGCATAGCCGCGTAAACCCAGAGAAAAGGCTCGTGCCCTGCCATTAATTAGTCAGAGCGTGACAACTGACAAATCAAAATGCTCAATATTAATTAAGCGAAAGAAGTCGGATTCCAAGATCTGATTCGAGAGAGTTCCAGCAGTTCTTTCGCTTCGCATAAACACACACACAGAGGGGGAGAGAGAGAGAGAGAGAGAGTCGTACCCCTGAAATTGTGGGAGTGCTCATGGCGGGTGGGAATGGGAGCTTGGATTAGAACGTCAATGGCAGTGAGGGGAATGTAGAAGAAAATGAAGATTAGAGAGCCTTTGGGTGAAGGAAGAGATCGAGATCGGAGTAGCGATAGAAGAAAGTAGCAACGTTCAAGAAGGTAACATTGGTTTGTTCCATTCAGGATTAAACAAACCAGGAAATACAGAAATTAGTGTTTTTTTTATGGTTAAGTGCAATTAGTTTTTATAAATTATAAACTATTTATGTCATTAAATTGTTAATATAATCAAAATAAATTTATTATTTTTTCCCTCATTACTTGACATCAATAGAATTGATAAACATTTCTCATAAAATGAAAGGACCAAAAAAATGAAGTTTAAATTACCATGAGCATCTTCACCCAAAAAAAAAAAAGTACCATGAGCAGGACTATTGTAATTCAATTTTCCAATTTCAAGAAAGATTTAATTTTCTTTTTTCTGTGGCAGATCAAAGTTCAAATAAATTTTCACCAAACATCTGGCAAAAATAAAAAAATAAAAATGTCGCTTTTAAAAGCAACCTTATTTCTGCACATTAGCAATATGAAAGTATTACATAAAGACATCTATGATACTATTTCATGTATTTCTTTTTTTAATTATTACCATATCATCCAAATTTATAAAGGCCACATCATACTCATTTCAACTTTATTAACTTTTATCATATATTAATAATATTTTCAACTGGTATATTAAATATCGACATCACAATATTTTATATAACTTGATATCTACATCTAAAATATTATAAAATATAAGATAATGTTGTATGAAACTCCTTAATGACTATCTATTATCCTTGATTCAAAATATGAACATGGCTCGTATAACAGTTCAAATTTACCTTTTAAGATATCCAACTCTTCCTAAGCTATGTTAATAACTGTCAGTTACTATCGGATATCGCCTAGCATATACATGATTTGAACAGAGAGAAAAATGTACTTTATTTTCTTAAAAATTTTTTTTAATATGTAAAAAAATTTCATAAATTTTAAATTCAACAAAAAAAAACTCATTTAAACTTTTCATTTCGTATAATTTAATTATTCTATTAACAAAAATAAATAATTTGACAAATGATCAATATTAATTAAAATTTATTAAATATCTCGTCATTATTCTTTTATCTACATAATCAATTGACTTAGCAATTAATTTCATTTTTTATATAATTTTTAATTTTTTATAAAAAATAAAGAGTAATGACATGAACAAAAGAGTGATGACTTGACAATAAATCAATTGTTTACATGGACAAAAAAGTAATGAAAAAGACACTTAAAAAATCCTAATCAACGTTGACTGGTCGTCAAACTAACAATTTTTAACGGAAGGACTAAATTGCATGAAATAAAAAGTTTATAGGGATTTGTTAATCAATTTTAAAGTTTATGAGAATTTTTTGCACATTAAAAAGAATTTATAAGAGTAAAATACATTTTTTCCTTAAAAATATAGAGTAAAAGAAAAGACCTTTACAAATTTACATGAAACTGTACATGTTCCGCATTTCCCCACATTAAAAAGCTAAAACTAGCTAAGAAAGTTGACTTGTATATCAAGATTTTCTTACTTTTTTTTCAAACTCCAACAAATTGAAGCGCTATAATTATGTCACTGTCTTCAATCCTATGTAACTATTTCACCTGCCTAACATCAAAAGACCCTAATACATTACCTGCAAATAAATAAACCTCCATGTTCTGTATCCTTGTGTAAATTGCTGCAAAAAAGTGTTCTCTTTTTCAATGGTGAAAACTCGAAAACTTGGATGAGAATATCATGCACTGACTGCATATCTCTTCGGAGCCTCAGATAATTGCTGCAAGTAAGATTGAGACACACACACAAGAACCCGGTAGCAAGCCAGTATCGAAGATGTAACAATCAAAAGAACAGAAGTCCAGTAAAACCTCAGCATCAATATCCGATCTCTACTTGCAGATTTTAGTGCCTTAAAGAATATTAGTCTGAGTCGTCGATCTCCAAGGATGGAATTATAATCATATGCAGGCAAGGATGATCTTGTAGATAAACCTGATTCTCTGTTGCTAGGTCCATTGGCCAACATCGTGCGAGAATACTGAGTGACGGTTATTCCTTGTCCGAATAATTTAATTATTCTCTGGCACATTATGTCAGCTAGGATCTCACGAAGTTGTTGGCGATAAATCTTTGCCTCCTTGGACACCATTGCTTTGATCAATGAAGCTCCATCCTGTTCATTTAATACAAAGTAAGTTTCTTACAGAGTGTATGATGATTATTTAGGCCAAGTAAACACCCATTCATGCACAAGTACACTGCATTACTCCATTTACCTTCCTATTAAGAAAATACTACCGTACCCAAAATAATTATGCAAGATTGACTACAATAAATATAGTCATAAAAACTAAATTTTTGGCGCAATGAAGATTTGATGACACTGTTAATCCACTGGAAAACAGTGACAATATAGCAACAAGATGAAACAAGCTTAGTCTTCTTCATATCAAATTATCAAAGCAAGAGATAAAAAAATCCCATTCTCTTAAAACTAGTAGAGTTCACCTGATCAATCAAACCTAGTAAGTAGACAAAATGTACATTACTAATTAATGACAGCAGCTTCAGAATGAAAATAAATAAATAAATAAACCAGAAGACACCCCCAGATAAGAACAGTGACAGATATTAAGTGCACAAAAAGTGAGCTAAACAGCTTGTAGCAACTCACAGCAGTCATAAGAAGTCTTCTGAGCACAACACCCTCTTTGGATGGTAAAATCCTCAACACCAAGTTCGCAACATCAAAAACACCAGCAGCCTTACTTGGTAAACGATCAAAGGAAGTCTCATTTTTCGATGCTACTGATTGCAAGGCTTTCCTGACCCCCAAAAGAAAATTTCAGAATTAAGAAATACTCTATCTACTGTGACCAAACAGTAGGAAGTTAGCAAATAATTGAAGCATGCTAGAATATGCCACCATGAGTCCATTAATTAGATGAGGAAGGCCAACCCCACCCAACCCCCCCCCCCCCAAAAAAAAAAAAAAAAAAGAGTATGAATGTTACTTGGACAACTTGAGTGTGGCAAAAAGAGGGACACATTATCATCAAGCACTAAGTTTGCAGATCAGACCAAGTGCGGATGATAACTTACGTTGGTGGAAAAGAGTCTTCTTGCAATAGACCTCCTATAACATACTCCACAAGGATAGAGAATAAAATCCTAATCTCAAAAAGATTTAATGGGACACTAAACATAACGAAAATTTGACCTTAAAACTGATACTCATGTGCAGATCCTACTCCCCACCAACTAATGAGAAAAGATCATTAGATTCATTAACTTAACAATATGGAAAAAAGGATATGAAAGTGGATGCTTCCATTTTAAGGTGCAAAATAGAGAAGTCATTCACAAGCTTAATACTAGAGCTGGCAATTCATGTTGGCAGTTTATCTCGAGTCAAGGTAGAAGTATTACGGCACATACCTAAACCATGACTACTCTTTTATCGTAGAAGCATATGAACTCAAACTTAACCCTAAAACTACTCACTTCTTAAAAGGTTGATCATCATACTACCTGTTTAACCCATTTAATGAGAAAGTCAAATTTATAACCCAACATTAACCTATTTATGACCCAATTAACTAGCAACTATATCATTAACAACCTATTTGTAACTCAAAATATAAAATAAAATCAAAATTAAACTATAATATGATACATCCATAACATGTAATGTGGAGATTATTGATTCTTTTTTAATTATGTTATTTTATTTATTTAATTCAGATTCTAGAAGTCAATTTAGATTCTATAAGTCAATTTATTTATTTCAATTAGTTAAGTCTTATCTTATTATCTTTTTATTATTCCTAGTCTAATTAGCAATAGGTTTAATATATTAGATTAGGATAAAGATTATTTTAATATTTATTTTCCCTTATCTGAGAAGGATTGAGTGGCTTGCTTTGTAGCCTCCTTCCTCTATTTATTTTCACCACCTCCAGCAGAATAAAATATCTCCCAAAATTATTCATCCATCTAAACCGTCATCTACTCTGTTTTCTTATACTCTGCTTTCTCTTTCCTTCACCGTTACTGTTATTTACAGAAATTCACATGATATCAAAGCCTGGTTATTGACTCATCCTCCATGGCCGCAAGACGGTGACGCGTCATTTGATTACAGCACCAGGTCTCCTTTGTCCACTCCAACTGTGACGGAGATGGGTTCGATGTCCATCTCTCCCTTCTCAGAGAGCGATATATCCATCCATGTCACCTCCCATAGGCTAAACGGGAGGAACTACCCACAGTGGGCTCAGTCAGTACGAATCGTCATTTGCAAATGTGGAACGCTTGGATATATCACCAGCAAACTACCAGCTCCAACAGCAACTGACCCAACATACAAGACATGGCTGGCCGAAAACTTCCATGGAACCTCAAATCAGTCGCAGGTATTTATGGTTCAAAACAGCCAAAGAGGTATGGGATGCTACTAGACATATGTATTTTGATCTTGGTAATATTTGAAATTCGGTCAAAATTAAAAGAGATGAAATAGGGTTCAAATTTTGTAACCCAATATTTTTCTGATCTCCAAGACCTCTGGCAAGGACTTGACTTGTTCTTTGAAGAGGATTCATTCTGTGCTGAGTGTAGTTGCAAGCAGAGGAGACATCTGGAAAAGGAAAGATTTCCTTATTGGTCTTAATCGAGACCTGGATGAGGTGCGAGGTCGAGTGGTGGCTCATGATCCCTTCCCATCCACTAAAGAAGCGTTTGCAGGGGTGCGACAAGAGGAGGCTCAACGAAAGGTAATGCTCTTTGACGACAAGGCAATAGTGTCACCCACTCTAGAAGGGTCTGCCTTGGTAGCTAACAAGGCCCACTCATCCGGTCAGCAACACTCCAACAATCGGTCAAGCAAACGACCTTGGTGTGATCACTGCAATAGACCTAGACATACCCGAAAGAAGTGCTAGGAAATTCATGGAAAACCAGCAAATTAGCAACCACGTAAAAAGAATGAAGGACGGGCATATAATACTCAGCCAAATCAGGTGCACTCTGACAACTCCCTTCCATTCAGCAAAGAGCAAATTGGTCAACTATGAAAACTTCTAAACCAGTCATCTATCAGTATTCCTCAAAATACTTCTCCGTCCAATGGATCTTGCTCCCTTGCACAATCTGGTAAACTCTACTCCGTCCTATATTCTCAATCTAATCCTTGGATAATTGATTCCGGAGCATAAGATCATATGATCGGAACTTCTAATCTTTTTCAATCCTATACCCCTTGTACCACACATATTACTGTTAAAATTGCTTATGGTTCCTTGACTCCTGTTGTTGGGATTGGTGACATACAATTGTCTCAAAACTTGATTCTTAAATCTGTTTTTCATGTGCCTACCTTAAAGTGCAACTTGATTTCTGTCAGCAAAATCACACTTGACAATCACTGTGTTGCTAATTTTCTATCTTCCTCTTGTCTCTTTCAGGACCTATCATCGGGGAAGACAATTGGCAGTGCTAGAATTCATGATGGTCTTTACTACTTTGATCAAAAGGACCAGTCAACTCTATTGTCTAATATTGCTTCTGTTTCTAATACTAGTGAAATAATGTTATGGCACCATAGGTTTGGGCATCCTAATTTTTTATATCTAAAGCGTATGTTTCCATCCTTTTTTTAATAATAATAATTCCATTCAATTTGAATGTGAAATTTGCCAATTAGCTAAACATACTCGTGCATCTTTTTCTCCAAAAATTGATTCTCCATCTACACCATTTTCTTTAATTCATATTAACATATGGGGGCCTTCAAAAATCTCTACTTGTCAAGGTAAAAGATGGTTTTTAACTTTTATTGATGATCATACACGGGTTACATGGGTGTACTTACTAAATCATAAATATGAGACTAGTCACATATTTAAAATTTTCCACAAAATGATTCAAACTCAATTTCAAACACAAATCCGTATATTAAGAACTGACAATGGAAAAGAATATTTCAACTCCATTCTTGGGGATTATTTATTAGAAAATGGTATTTAACATCAAACCTCTTGTGTTGACACTCCCCAACAAAATGGGATATCAAAGGAAGAATTGTCACCTATTAGAAGTGGCTAGGGCACTCATGTTTACTATGAATGTTCCAAAATACTTATGGGGGGATGCCATCTTGACTGCCACTTATCTCATAAACCATCTACCAAGTCATCCTATAAACTTTGAAACCCCGTTATCTATCCTATCAAAAACATATCCTCAAATTTCTAAAATTAGTACTCTCCCATTAAGGGTTTTTGGATGCACAGCCTTTGTTCACAATAAAGATCATAAAAGAAGTAAACTTGACCCTCAGGCTATCAAAACTGTATTTATAGGATATTCTCCTACTCAAAAAGGGTACAGATGTTACTGTCCAAAAACCAGAAAAATATTTGTATCATGTGATGTCACTTTCTTTGAAAAATCACCATATTTTTCCTCAACATCGCTTCAGGGGGAGAACTGGGATGAAGCTTGTTTATGGGACACTACTAACCAATCTACCACTGGTAGTAATCTGAATGATATTAGCCTTCCTATAGCTGATATTTCACCAGTATTGGAAACAGGGGGAGAATCAATATCGTTGACTACTAAAAGGCAAGAGTTAAAAGTCTACACTAAAAAGAAAAAATCCTACATCATGAATTCTACTGACACTACTCAAGAAGACTCGATGTTAGAGCCTCACTCAGGTAATTCTAATCCTAATCCTATTCTTGATTTAGATATGCCAATAGCACTCAGAAAGGGTGTTAGATCTTGTAAACATCATCCTATTTCAAATTTCATATCTTATTCAAACTTATCCCCTTCATTTCGTGCTTTTACCTCAAATTTGTCAAGTGTCATAGATCCATTGAAGAAGCCGTATCAATCCCTGAATGGAAGGCTGATGTTCTTAAAGAGATGCATGCTCTTAAACAAAACAATACATGGAACCTAGTAGAATTGCCACAAGGAAAAAATGCAGTGGGATTTAAGTGGGTGTTTACTATCAAGTATAAGGCCGATGGTTCAATTGGGAGATACAAAGCCCGTCTAATGGCCAAAGGCTTCACTCAAACATATGGGATTGATTATACAAAAACCTTTGCGCCCGTTGCGAAACTCAACACTATCCGGATCATCTTATCCTTGGCAGCAAACTCTGATTGGCCTCCACATCAACTTGATGTAACTACGGATTAAAAGCAATCTCCACGGGCATGGTTTGAGAGGTACTCCAAAGTTATCAAAGAAATTGGATATGTCCAAAGGCAAGCTGACCACACCTTGTTTGTGAAGCATGATGAAGGTTAGAAGATTACTATTCTAATAGTGTACATTGATGATATTATTATCACAGGAAATAACAGTATCGAGATAGAAAGAATGGCCAAAGGCTTCACTCAAACATATGGGATTGATTATATAGAAACCTTTGCGCTCGTTGCGAAACTCAACACTATCCGGATCATCTTATCCTTGGCAGCAAACTCTGATTGGCCTCTACATCAACTTGATGTAAAGAATGCCTTTTTGAATGGGGAACTTGAGGAGGAAGTCTATATGTATCAACCTCCATGATTTGAAGAAATGGGCAGCCACATCGTGTGTAAACTCAACAAATCCCTCTACGGATTAAAGCAATCTCCACGGGCATGGTTTGAGAGGTCCTCCAAAGTTATCAAAGAAATTGGATATGTCCAAGGGCAAGCTGACCACACCTTGTTTGTGAAGCATGATGAAGGTGAGAAGATTACTATTCTAATAGTGTACATTGATGATATTATTATCATAGGAAATAACAGTATCGAGATAGAAAGAGTAAAAAAGATGATGGCAAAGGAGTTCGAAATTAAAGATCTAGGAGTACTAAAGTACTTTCTCAGAATGGAAATTGCAAGGAGTAAAAAAGGAATTTCTGTATCTCAAAGAAAAATATACCTTAGACTTATTGAAAGAAACAGGGATGCTAGGCTGTAAATCGAGTAAGACTCCAATTGAACTTGGCAACAAAGGAAAATTACTTGAAGGAGAACTAGTCAATCAAGAACAGTATCAACGCCTAGTTGGAAGACTAATCTACCTATCACACACGAGACCAAATATTGCTTTTGCAGTAAGTCTGGTAAGTCAGTATATGCATGCACCATGTCAAGGTCATCTTAATGCTGTTTACAAAATCTTAAGATACTTAAAACAAACCTGGAAAAGGCTTGTTCTTTGCAAAAACCAATGATCGAAAGGTGGAAGCTTACATAGATGTTGATTGGGCCGGGTCCATTGATGATCGTAAGTCAACTTCCGAATATTATACTATGCTATGGGCAAACTTGATCACTTGGCATAGCAAAAAGCAGACAATAGTTGCTAGAAGCAGTGCAGAAGCAGAGTTTAGAGCTATGGCTCAAGGAGTATGTGAACTAATTTGGGTTAGAAGAGTGCTGGAAGAATTGAAGGTTAAATGATACTAAGTCAACAATCTGCATAGCTCACAATCCAGTTTATCATGACAGGACTAAACATGTAAAGGTAGATAGACACTTTATTAAAGAAAAACTTTGTTGGAGACATTATCAAGATTGAATATATCCCTACATCTCACCAGTTGGCTGATCTTCTCAAAAGGACTCTTAGAACAGAACCATACATCTCTAGAAGGCAAGCTTGGACTTATCAACATCTATAGCCAAGCTTGAGGGGGAGCGTGGAGATTACTGATTCCTTTTTAATTATGTTATTTTATTTATTTAATTCAGATTCTAGAAGTCAATTTATTTACTTCAATTAGTTAAGTCTTATTTTATTATCTTCTTATTATTCCTAGTCTAATTAGGAATAGGTTTAATATATTAGATTAGGATAAAGATTATTATCTGAGAAGGATTGAGTGGCTTGCTTTGTAGCCTCCTTCCTCTATTTATTTTCAGCACCTCCAGCAGAATAAATAATCTCTCGAAATTATTCATCCATCTAAACCGTCATCTATTCTATTTTCTCATACTCTGCTTTCTCTTTCTTTCACCGTTACTGTTATTTAAGGAAATTCACATGTAAACAGCGCAATAATCCAGCAATAGCATTAGCAATAATCTGAAGTGTCAGTACTCAAAACTACAAGCAATAAGGCCACACAAGAATACAAATTCATAAAAACACCACTAGTTGACTAAAAAAAGTCTGTATCGCATCAAATTCAACCTTATCCATTTTGAACCTATATTTGACTCATTTAGTAGTTCTGTCTAGTGCATAGACCCTTTTTTTGACCTCCAGCTCATTATGCCAATATTGGGTTGTGTCAAAAGGTAAAATCACAAAATTGCCATCCTACTTGAACTGAAGTGTTTGTTCTTTTTTCTTCTATTCCTTTCAATGAATTGAATCTGAAACAAGAAGTTGTGCCTTCTATTCGATGATATTTTACACACTAAACAGGAAACAGGGAGTAAAAGGATCATCAGATGGAATATCATTATTACGTAGGTGAGTCTGCATTAAAATTGAAAGAATGAATAATTAATTGAAACTCTATAAAATAGATAAAAATAAACTGCTTCCTTAAGAACAGACTAAGATATAATGTTTTAACTTTTAACATACCTGGTTGCACCTACCCTCAGGAAGAGGGAAAGCCTTTGCCAAAGGAACTCTTTCTTTCTGTTTAGTAGCACCTGAACAGGAGAAAATAAAGTTAAAATAGATTGGAAAAAATCGATACTTCAAAAAGAAACTCTAAAGTAAACATCCAGTGATCTTAATATTTTGAGAAATATTCAGCATAAACTGCATTGGATACACACAATGGTTTTGATAGCCAAAAAAAAGATGAATACACACAATGGTAACCGATGAGACATAAATGAACAGCTGAAGTGAAGTATATTAAAATTATAAATCAAATAGATATGTCTGCAAACTCCCAAAGTCAATTTTGTAGAGTATCAAAATGGAAAATATAACCCAATTTCTGAAAGATTCACTTATTAGAGCAACATATGAAACTTTTAATTCTCAATTTTCTTGGAAGAAAGGGCTCAGGATTTATTCTCTAGACTTTAAATCAGCAAACAACTGCAAATGCATAATAACATGTTACAGTTCAGCAGATTATTGGAACAGAACACAAGGTTCTGGAGCTTCTTATACCGAATACAATATTTTCCTTGTTTCTACTGAGTTTTCTGTGAGAATTTTCCGAACAACATAAGGGTATGCAGCTTCAAAGGTCTTAAAGTTTGGATCTGCGGCTATAGCCAAACCTGAAATGTTTGAAAGCAAAATATGAGTCAAAGAAAATGACACAAAAAATAAGAAATTTAATACAAACATTTTAGAATACAGGATATTGGTGCATAATCAAGCAAACAACTCCTTATCAGGTATCAGTATGATAAAAAATGAGAAACCATGTAGTCATTTACATATGGTATCCACAATTTACCTTCCAAGGAAGCTAGGGAACGTAAGACAAGTGTATAGTATGGTGGCATGCAGAAATGATATTTGAATGCTACAGACCAGATCTTTCCCAGAACCTAAAGAAAAGTTTATGTTAGCTTTCAGTAACTGAAGACAAGAAAGCTTAGGAAAGCAACATTAGTTGTAAATTTTCAGAATGCCAATTCTTATCACATGACTTGGCCAAATTACTTTGCTGAAACATGGATTGTTAGACAAAGATAGGTCTAAAATAAATATGCAGTAGGAAGTTCTTAAATTAGTTAGACATAATGAGATATTTAGCACTAATATTAACAATGAAATATGACAAATGATAGATTTGATTAGTACAATTTCAAAGGAAGTAGTAACTGCACGATCATGCATAAACTACAAGGTTCCATGGTTCCGTTTTGGGGGGGGGGGGTGTGGGGGTGGGAATCTTTCAATAGAAGAGCATTGTTTTGATATTTTGGAACCTTGTTTTATTGAATCGTGACTTAACAAATGAAACAAACAAACAAACAAACAAACAAAAAAGAAGTAGAAGCTCATATTTGTATCAACTTTTTCGGGTGTTTGAAAAAACTTACTCCTTTTCCATAATTATTTCATTTTTCTAATCCAAGATTCATCATAGTATGCATGGACTGGTCAAAGAGCAATAAATCTATAGTTTTTACAGTTCATCAAACAAAACTATGAGACAAAAAAAAAATGTAAACACCTTTCATCAGGAGTAATATGACTGTATTAAAAATTGCATCAAACTCTCTACAAAAAAAGAAAAGAATCGGGCAATCAGATATCTTTCACAAAAAATAATATTATTATTTAATTAGTTCAGGATAGGATCAACAAATTCTAATGTTTAAAAGCCCTACAGAGTGTACTATTGTCATTATTTACTAGTTTGTTTAATCTCTGTTGCACATTTTTCTTAATTAAGTGATCATTAGAAACTGCATGAAACAGGAAGTTGCCTCACTAAAAGCAGTTTACAGTCTCACTCAGCAATGACATCTGAAATACACAAGTGCAATCATTATCTTCTTGTTAAATATGATCTCACCCTGCTGAACTTCACATCAGGAATCCCATTATTAAACTCCACTTCTCCCAAGGCTTGTTCCAGTTCCTGAAAATTTATTATAAATCTGAAAAGTTAGTTATACAAAAATGAGTTTCAAAAAGATTCAATCTTTACTAGGTTAAAAATATGCAACGGTATAATGACTAAATCCTAAAATTTAGATATAATACTCGTGTAACAAGTCGAATATTTGTCCCCGGCCTCACAACATCCATATCAATCAGAGCACGAACTAGGGATGCCCAGTCACCATTTACTATATGAACTATGGAAGCAAGCATAGCAAGCTGATGCTTTTTTTCCATTTGACATAGCAAACCAAAATCCAGAAATCTATTGCCAGAAGAAAAAAAAAAAAAAAAGGTAGAATAAGAAAACAATGAATATCTAAAATTTATTAAAAACCAGAATTTATTCTGATTCAGAAGGCAGGGGGGAAATACCCTAGTTGTCCTGAAGAAGTGTAACGCAAGTTACCAGGATGTGGATCAGCATGCAATAAGCCTGTTTCAAGAAGCTGCACTAATGTTGACTCAACACCTTTGTTGACCTAAATTAATCAATGTGTAATATAAGTCAATATCCAGAGGGGGGAAAAAAACAGAAGGCTCTGTCATAATATGAGAACTCAGACATGGAGCTAAGGTTTTAGTAGAATCAGTAATTCATGGATGACAAAGAATGCAGCGAAGTATTACAAGCTAAGAGATATAGATAAAGCTTATCTTCAGTATCTCAATCCAGAGCCCATGTTTGTTTTGTTATTGACACCCTTGAGGATCACAATGCCAGATGTTCCCTTTCTACTCACTAATACCATTCCCATAATTCTAATGACTGAGAAGGTGATTATCTTATGTAAGATTGACATCAACATAACCAATACTCATAACATAATCAAACATCCGAGATCTAAAAGAGTTTCACCCAACATAAAGACAGAAGTTGCTATTATTATTTATTACATTTGGTTTACATACCAGATCAAGAAGACGCCTCTTTGCATCAAGTTTCTGCCTTTCTGAATATGCAGAGACATTATCAACAGAGTTTCCATTGGATACAGAGAGCAAATCTGTTGGGCTTTCACCAACCATCCACTCCATAGTAAGAACTCTCTTTCGAGTTAAATGTGGAAATACTTTTGGCACACACATAAAAGCAAATGGAGAGTGCACTTCCTGGATGTAGACATAACAAGTCAGTTGAAAGAAGAAATTCTTTATCATGACGTTTCATTAGAGTCAATTCAACCTTAAACCTTTAGGTGTTAGGTGTGGGCCCAGGAATTAACTTTTTTTTTTTTTTTTGGGCACAACCCCTCAAAGGAAAACCCTTTAGACTTGAACCTTGAATGAAGGACAGACCAGCTGATGATGGGTTCAATGTTTCTATTTGCCAAAATTGCATTCAAGAAACAAAAGTAATATATACAAAATTCTCCAAAAGTTTCTGACCAAAGTTAAGTATTTCAATGCCATTCTAAGTTGGTCATTTGTACAGAAAGTATTCCAATGCAAAATAACTAAGTAGGGCTTTCATGCTTGACCTACACAGGTTCATCCTAGAATCTGATTAAGTTCTACAACTATATTAACGTAATTGGCGAATACAGTTTTGCTAGTGAGTAAAAGACCTGTTTCATGGACTCATCAGAATGTGAAGTTGTAAATATGATCAAACTCCAATTGATACAGTGGTTATTACCCGAAACTTCGAGGCATTTGCAGCCTCTAAAGTGTAATCTAATTCGCCAATAAAACCTTTCCCAAGTTCATCAGCATACAAGCGAGGGTCACTCTTTCTCTTGGCAAACTTTTTCAGTAGCCCTAGCTGAAATTGTACACCCAGTCACTTTAGAATTTAATCCTGGACAAAATAATACAGATATTATGGTAATGGAGATCAATACAAACCCCAAGGCGAAGGATGTAGATATCCCGCACCACCACATGATGCAAATTTGGACGCTGAACTTTTACAGCAACATTAACTCCATCAGTAGTACGGGCAAAGTAAACCTAGAAAAAACAAACAGCCACTACATCACACGTCTAATAAAATGCACACAAATATTACACCAGTTATATTTAATTAAACATGGCACTCCTGTGTCATAGTAAAGAGGTACCTGACCAAATGATGCAGCCGCTATAGGTTCTTCCGAAATGTAGCTGAAGAATGACTCCACAGGGGAACCTAATTCTTCCTCAACAATCCTCATAGCAGCAGTCCTCGGAAAAGGAGGGATTTGATCATGCAGCCCAGATAATGCCTGCAAAATGAAATCAATTGGAAAATATAGACATAAAAAGCCAATGTATATGCAAGACACTATAAACTATTCTGGAAAAGGTATCCATAACATTTTATAGTTCAACAGATATTCAATAGTTTGGAACGCATTTATTGCAAATTTCATGTAAACATACTAACCAACTGAAACAACGGGCAAAAATTGCAAATACCCTTCCCATGCATATTAGGATGTTGCTGCTAAAGTACAGGTTTAAAGCACATCACAGACCCCAAAAAGTTCTGTATTTCACAATAAATTATCATCATCTAACATACAGCTTCACTGCCCACGCCAAGCTATTATCCTAAATTAACAGGTTAGTTGCAAGAAGGAAACAATCCAAAATGAAGAAACAATAACATACAAATAAAATTTAACCTAACCTTGGACATCTCAACACCAATTATATCTGGCCTTGTGGAAAGGGACTGACCAACTGCATCAGAAAGCAAACAAATGTAACAAAGATATTGGTAATCTTGTGACAGCAGAAGAAATTAAAAGGATGAACAGAATATTTTAAAGTAATAGGCAATGAAAAAATCACAGAAACCATGATAATGAAATAAAAATAAATAACCATAAAAAGTTTAACTTAAAATTTATACTGTCTTCAAAGATCAGATTTCTTACCTTTGATAAAGGTAGGGCCAAGGTTAAGCATTGTTTCTTTTAAGACCACCCCCAAATTGTACTGAGATGTTTTACCATCGTTGTCCTCTTCTTGATTTGGTTGTATAAACTTAGTGATCCCTGAAGTTCGAATCCTGATCACAGCAGAGGCAGAGGCAGAAAATACCTTCACCAAAAATATTGCAAACTTAATAATAATCCACTTTGCAAAAGGGCCAAGAAAGCATCTCAGTTTGAAATCATATTGGTGCTAATTTCAAACCTATTGAAAAATATATTGAATCACAAGCTATATTCAGGCTTCAGCTACTATCAAGAGTTCATTATGACAGTTTTTGTATCATCACATAAGCTCACATCTTTAGCTTGTCCCTCTGATTGTCCTAATGGTGAATATTCCTTAGAATAAAAAACTAAAACCCCTATCAGTAAAAGAAAACCCAGGGCAAGTAGGATTTGAATAGATGAGTAATAATTTTCAAGTGTTATATTCATTTAAATAACACACAAGTGATAAGTCATACAGATGTAGCACAAGTGAGAAAAATTATGTATATATGCAACTGAAATTCAGTTGAGCAGAATATTCCTAGTTGACTTCGGAGCATAGGCAAGTAAATCACCAAGTGTCAAAGGGTCCAATAATTCAATGTGCATGAATCAAAATTTTTTCATGGCTTGCCAGCTTTCACAATAGATGAATCAGTTAAATTAAATACAATATTTTCATTAAAAAAATAAAGAAAATAATTCAATACTTGCAATCCATTTATTTAATTAGGATACCTATTTATAACAAGAAAACAGTGAAATACTGCTGTCTTCCTGGGCTAGTACATAAATATCATGCAATACAATTCTTACAAATTTATAAAATTAATGATAATGCGTGATTTTCCCTATTTTTGTAATAGCATTGTATTACACATTAGTATGTAGGCAGGCTACACAGGAGCCTAAGCATTTATCATGTCATAAAATCATTATAGGTATTTATCAAATTAGTTAACTTCACTACCTCAAGAAGACGAAGGGCCACCACATGTGGCCTGCAGCTGAAATAGGCAGCAACATCTTGTGGATCATAGACTTCAGGCAGAGGCTTTGACCAAACCTTAGACAAATAATAAAAGTAACCAGCATAAGCTTCCAAGGCCTTGAGATCAGCCATGAGCAAATCCACTCCAGATAGTTCTGCAAGACAATGAGAAATCAATTCCATACATAGAGAAAACAATGACTTAAGACCGATGAAGCACCAATACTTAAAAAGGGAACTGCACGGTGACGGGTATATATCTGACACTCATATAATATACCCCTATAGTGACGTGTCCTGTGTCTGTGTCCATAGTTAAGACCATTATAGAACATCCTCTCCATTACCCAATTTGTCAAATTTAATTTAAAGAGTCACATAACCAATAACTATTCACTTGCAGGTAAAAATAAAATACAATATACAATGATGCCCAGTTCACAAAACCCAGCGAAACTTCGAATTAAGCGTATGTAACTATAACTCATAAACACATGCAGAGAAGCCTAGGTGTCTACCTGGGTACCAATGCTGAGGCCAAGAAGGAGGGGAAAATGGAGGAGCCTGAGGGTCCTCAAGATTGCGTAGCCATATAAGGTCGTCAATTTTCTTTTTAACCTTCGGAATACGGAATGCCACATTTGCCCACTCAACACCCTTTCCAATTCCCTTCTTTATGAACTCCACGTCCTTCCTCACCACCTGGGCAAAGTGGCTGAAATTCCCCGCGTCTCGCTTCTTATACTGCTGGCTTCTCGGGGACGCCGTTCTGGCTACCCGCACTGACGGCAGCGCCGATATGGGCGCGGACCACTGTGGCGCTACCGCCGTCGCCATTGGCGAAGGAGACAGAAAGAACCAGAGGTTCGTGAATGGAAAATTGGAAACGACCCCCGATAATTTAAGACAATAAATAAATTGATAGAAGTTTAAAAAGCTTACGATTGATTAATTTAAAATTGATGCATAAAAATCATGTGATAGTTTTTTGTGAATGGTAGTGTGAGAATATTGAAGATGACGAAAGAGAGAAAAGAAGCAGTGGTGGGAGTGGCCATGGCAGTGAAATACTGTGTGGCTGTGGTGCAAAGTGAGTGGTACACCTACACCGACCTCAGGGATTTTCTTTTTTTTTCTTTTTTTGTCTGGAAGGCTGTTTTTGCCCTTTGAAATTTGTTATTGGTAACTGGTAAGATATCAATTTTTATTTTCTTTCTTAGCAGGATCTAAATTAAAGAATAAATTACAGATTTGATTTATGAAAGATTTTGATTGCCGCAAGTTAGAAGTGTTTAGTTTATGAAAATATTTTTTATTTTTTTTATTTTTATTTTTTATTTTTTAAAATGTATTTTTTGAAATATTGAAAATATTTTTTTGTGTTTTTATTAAATTTGTTTTATTTTTATTTTCTATCTATTAATGTAATATTTTGACAATAACATATGTGAGATTCAAGAGTAATACATTTTCTATCAACAAAATAATAAATTTAAAAAAATAAGTGAGACAAGAATAATATTAAATTAAAACAATTAATTTTTTTAATGAGTAACTTAGGATAATTATATTTTTTATAAAAACAAAATTAGTGAGTAACTTCAAATGGTAGAATAACTTATTCCTTCAAAAAGAATATTTATAAAATATTTCATTTATCTATTATTATTATTATTATTATTAACGTTGTAAAAAATAAGCTGATAAAAATTTTATTCAAGTTTAAATATTCAATTAATTTAAAGACTTAGAGTTATACATATTTTTATATTTTTACTATTAAATTTTTCATCAAAAGTATAATATGAGTAAATTTTAAAAAAGAACTAAATTCATATTTCTAAATTATCATTTTTTTAAAAAAAATTAATAACAAAGATATAAAAACTACGCCTATATTTTATTATTATTACTACGGTCTCGTACCCCCTTTTATTTTTCTTATTTTCAATTTTGTAAGATCTTATATTGCCTCTGTTATATAAAAAAATAATCAAAATTTCTATCTACATCACCTAAAATATTTGAAGTAAAACGTTTATCAATTATTAATAGTGCATCTCTATCTGTGCTCAAATATTTATGTCGAAAATACTATATAACTGAGAATATTAAGTATAGCTATATCTAAATGTTAATTAAGTATTGTCATACTAGAAATGTGATCGACCAGCGTTTCTTTAAAAAGAAATATATTATAAAATTAACTTTTAAAATTGAAAACTAATTTTATTAAGAGCTGCTACCAAAATTTATTTAATAGGAAAATTTGGGGAAAACCTATAAAATGTATAGTATGAGTTTAGAGAAAAAAAAAACTGAGTTCAGAAGTTGAATAGTATAAAGAAAGTGTTAGGTACCATATACGTCTGATTTAGAAAGTATACAATTATTTTATATGGCCTTAAAATTACTCTTATTAGTCACACACAAAAAATGAAGAAAGAATGAACAAAATAAAGATACAAAGGCGAACTTGGCTAAACAGTTTCCGGGGCTTATGTACCCAGTGGTTATAATCAAAATTCACGTAGTTTGTTAAAAAAATTAGTGGTGTTTGATAAAGAAATATCTTTTGTTTTTTGAAAACTATTTTTAAAGAAATTTTTGAGTTTTTTGGAATTTATTTTCAAAGAAAACCTTTTTGGAAAATTTTCCTCACAAATATTGTTATACAATCATATCATGAGTACTTATCTAATTTTCAAAAGGTTTAAACTCAATGAATTTAAATTTGGAAAAGAATTTCTCACTTGCATTGTTATACAATTATATAGTGATTACTTTACGTCTAAATTTTAACGGATTTAAAATCAATAAATCTTTTTGAAAAATAATTTTCCATATCAGTATTGTTATCCAATTGCCTAATGGGTGTTTAGTCAGGTCCACCCCCAATGGAATCAGCTTCCTATCCCATTAAAAAAATTTAAAAAATTCTATCTTATGGCATTGATTAACAGTCGCGTGATATGATAACAATTTGCCTAAAGATAAGGATGAATGCACTATTCCAACGAAATCAGTCATTTTCTAACTCATCATTAGTAAATGAAATTAATATTTGAAAATTTGGTATTATAACAATTAGAGAACTAGATAAAATATATGACAAGGAAACAATTTAAGAAATACATGTATTCATAGAAATATATATGTATATATATATATATATGCCATATCTATCTATATATATATACAAATAACACACACTGATATACACATACACGCACAGAGATTCATGCACATCCCTTATTTTTGGATGTTCATCTCATCTCCGTCACTTTGCTCTATTTCTTACTCTCTGTGCATCTATGTTTTATGTGTTCCCAGTTTCTGCATATTTTTCGTCACCATTTTTGCGTCCTCCACTAAGCTCCCTTCCTCCGTCGAACTCTTGGTAGTGCTCTGTTTTTCTGGGTACCCTCTTTCTCTACCTTTCTCGCTCTACTCTCTTTGCTATATGCTCACGTCTCTCTTCGCCGTCAATAAATTCCGTGCCCCCTATCCTCTGTTTTGCATCTTCTTTATAATGAATTGTCGAGACGTGCCAAAGGTGTTAGAAATATTGAAAATAATAAAGGCTTTGAGGTGTGATAAATCACTTTCTTTAAAAGAGTTTATATCTGTGTATTGAGGGATCACAGACAAACCCTTCTAAAATACAACAAATCCTTCTTGGAATCAAGATACCACCCGTATAATTCTAATATGATATATATAGAGTTTGAAAAGTTATATTTGTTCAATTTGAACATGTGTATCTTTTTATTTCTAACAATTATGTCTATTCTATTTTGAATAGTCATGTCTGTTTAATTTTCAAAACTCATGTCTATTTTATGTCAAATATATGTGTCTATTTAATTTTTTTTATTGAATTTTAAAAATAAATTTAAAATTTAATTTTCAAATGAAAAATATATCTTTTCAAATAAAAGACATATCTCTTCAATTTAAAAGACACAACTTTTTTCAAATAAAAAGACATAGCTTTCTAATTAAAAGAGATATCTCTTCAATTAAAAGACACTTCTATTCAAATAAAAAGATATATTTTTTTTTAATAAAAATACACATTTTTTTAAATAAAAGATATATCTCTTCATTCAAGAGACATTTCTTTTCAAATAAAACGATACATCTTTTTTAAATAAAAACACACATCTTTTTAAATAAAAGATACATAATTTCAAATTAAAAGATGTATCTTTTCAAATAAAAATACACCTTTTTCAAATAAAAGGAACAACAATTAAATTCTTTTTTTTTAAATATCATATTTTATCCAATACAAGACTTTTAATTCTACTCAATATTACAAACTACATAACAATCTTCCACTAGTTTGTAATATTTCTACATGATATCATACATAATAGAAAGTATCTTTACAGATATTTGAATTTTCTAATAGTGTAACACTTTAAAGGTTTGACGAAATTAGTGGTATCGTAAGATTTGAACCATAACTCCATTTACCAAAATTGAAAGTACAACACATATGATATTATTAACTTTGTGGTAACGTTCTAGTAATCTCACTTTAGCACTTTTATGGTCATGTGTTAATTCTGGTTTCATGAATATTTACAAGATCAACCCTTTTAAATCTTGCTTGAAGCGGCACCACTTTGATATTCATATAAGTGGTATTGTTATTATGTCCCTGTTACTTCAGACATTTAACAATTCCATTAAGACTTTTGTCAACCTCTCTTTATAACAGTATGCACTATGGAGTGTTTGTTAGCAAGTATTTTCATTCTAGACATCTAACAACTCCTTAACTCTTCACATGATGCTATGTAGTATACTTTATTGAATGAGATCTCAATTTAAGAGTTTATACCTCAAATAACACTTAAGAACTTGTTATTACCCATTGAACTTTTATTGTTAAAGTATATACTAACTCAAAGTTAGGTTCCCATTACTAGTATTTTATTTTAAGGGTTTTAACCTCATTTTTTCACAAGTTTGTTGTACTACATCTCTGGATAGTGATTTTGTGATATCCCAAATTTAATTACCTTAGGAAATGAAGCTAAATAAATAAATGAGCAAGTAAATCAGGATAAAATAGTTATTAAGAAATTTTTGAGAGATATAAATAGAATTTTATCCATTGAGTAGGGACCTATCTGAATAGAATAAAAATATTTGAGGGTTTTTATCATTTTCAACCAAAAGAAAAAAATGAGATAGTGATGTGTGTGAGGTGTGGGGTGAGAAAGAAAAGAAAGAAAAAAAAAAGAAAGAAAAGAAAAAAAAAAGAAGAAGAGACATGTGGAGTTTGACAAAAGAATAATTAATATATATATATATATATATATATATATATATATGAATGTGTTGTGAGTCACGGTGGGGTGGAAAAGGAAGAACAAAAGAGAAGAAAGAAAGAAAGAGGAGAGAGAGAGAAAGAGACGAGGGAGAGAAAGAGAAGAAGAAAGGAAAGAAGAAAAAAAAAACATGGGAAACGCAGAGCAAATAGGAGCAAGGAAGTTTAAGAGGTTGAGAATCATGTAGTTAGTATTCCATAAAAGTATGATTATTTATGATTTATGATATCTGTGTTCATAATCAATTTTTACAGAGTTTTATTTATAATTCCTGTTCTACATAGTGAACAAGAGAAATTTAATTGTTATCAGTGTGATGTTATGCTTTTATGACTGAAATGATCTCCTCATGTATTTACATGTTTTTAAGAAAGTGACTAGCTACTGAGATATTTTATATCTCACTTTTAGAAAATTGATCATTTCAGGAAAAAGAGCAAAAGGGAAGGCTTTGATGATATTAATGATGATCTTGAAGTGTAGAAATATATTTTATGGTGGTTTATGATTCAAATATGTAAAGATAATAACAAATATTATGTAAATTATTTTTGTATATATTCAAGCTCAGATATAATTAATGAGAATCTTGTAAATTTTCTGCAAGGTTACTATTTACATGAATAGTAAAATTCGTCAATAGTGAAATCTATAATTATTTGCAAGGAAATTATTCAGAAAATTATCCAGTGCACCGATTTAAAGAAAAATTATTATTTTTAAAGGAAAAAAAAAAAGTCGGGGTGTTACAGATTTGGTCAATAGATCAACCAAAATCTTATTTGACCTTCCATAGACAATTGTCATCGTTCTATTTGTGACTAATTCTCTTATATAAGCATGTGTTAAGCTTATAGATCTTGATTTCCCATTATAAATTTTATCATAAGCTACACATTGTAACTTCATCATCACAAAATATAGAAATGGATGGTTGGCTAAGTGTTGTGGCCACAACTTTGTCTAATAAACATGTTTATCAACCATTTTGCTTCTTTTTCAGTAGCTGCTAATTTTATGAATTCAAATTCAATTGTGAAATGGGAAATACAATTTTGGTTCTTGAATGTCCAACTAATGGCACCCTCACTCAAGATAAATATTCAACTAATTGTGAATTTTTTATTATTAATACTTATAATCCAACTTGTATTTAGAATAAAATTTCTAATACAATAGAAAATCATTATAGTAAATACCAAAAGTGATTTGTTCTTTTCAAATATCCAAACATTCTAATATGACTTTTTCATGTTCATTGCTTGGATTACTTGTAAACTTTGAAAGTTTACAAATATCAAATGCAATATCTAACCTAGTACAATACATTGCATCCATCATACTACCTATTGCACTTGTCTATTCTAACTGTGTCATCATTCTCTAGATTTTCAATCAATTTTATATTGAAATCATAAGGAGTATTAAATTCCTTTTTTTGAACGTTAAAATTTATCAAATACTTTATTTATGTAGTTTGATTATATTAAAGTCACTCATTCTTATCTATTTCAACTTTTATTTCTAAAATAATATCTACTTCATTCAAATCTTTAATTTAAAAAGTGAATTTAGATACTTTTTAATATCAGAGATAACAAACATATATGTTATAAATATTAACATATCATCAACATATAGATAGACAAGTAATGGCATTATATTCACTAAATTCATTTGATAATATCATAATATCAAATATCTCATATCATTGCTTCAATGTTTGTTTCAAACCATAAAGAAACTTTAATGATTTAAATGTTATTGAGCATAATCATGTTTGTTTCATCATTTATTCCTCTTTCCAAAATACTATATTTTAGAAGACAAAGTTTCTTAAAAATTATTTGGATCATTTCCAACATTTAACACAATTGGTATTTTTTATTACAAATATCAATTTTATTTCCTTTAACAATAAACACTAAAACTTGTGAAGAATAAAATTAGAACCTATATATATACAAAAAACTTTTGCCTTCTTTTGATTTGTTAACACTTTTGATACCTTTAAGTCATAATTTTGTTCTTTTAAAATTTGGTGTTCTATTGTTTCAAAATTCATAAGGTGAAATTTTCATATTTTTTTAAGGCATTTTATAAATGTATGATATGCAATCAATAGTGTTTTACCCTATAAATCATGTGAATTTGAAGTATTCATCAATAAATAAAGTAAAAATTGTGTACCAGATTCTCCTTTTTTGGATAGTGCTTTTCACCATGTTTGCTTTCTCATCTTTTTTAATATTTCTAACAAATGAAATTGGTTCCATCAATCAAAACGATCTAATTTGAAAAATTCTTTTGAATCTATAAAACAATAAAATAAACTCTTTAAAATTGTTAGAAATATTGAAAACAATAAAGGCTCTGAGGCGTGATAAATAACTTTCTTTAAAAAGTTTATATCTGTGTATTGGGGAATCACAGGCAAACCCTTCCAGGATACAACAAAGTCTTCTTGAAACCAATATACTACTCGTAGAATTCTAATATGATATATATGGAGTTTGAAAAGTTATATATGTTCAATTTGAACATGTGTATTTTTCTATTTCCAACAATCATGTCTATTCTATTTTGAATAGTCATATTTGTTTAATTTTCAAAAGTCATGTTTATTCTATTTCAAATATATATGTTTATTTAATTTTGTCTTATTGAATTTTGAAAATAAATTTAAAATTCAATTTTCAAATGAAAGACATATCTTTTTAAATAAAAGACATATCTATTCAATTTAAAAGAGACATCTTTTTTCAAATAAAAAGACATATCTCTCCAATTAAAAGAAATATTTCTTCAATTAAGAGACACTTCTATTCAAATAAAAAGATACATCTTTTTAAATAAAAAGACACATCTTTTTAAATAAAAGATATGTCTCTTCATTCAAAAAACACTTATTTTCAAATAAAAAGATATATTTTTTTCAAATAAAAGACACATCTTTTTAAATAAAAAATACATCATTTCAAATTAAAAGATACATTTTTTCAAATAAAAACACAAATTTTTAAATAAAAAAAATAATAATTAAATTTTTAAAAAATATTATATTCTATTTAAATCAAAACTTTAACTCTATTCAATATTATAAACTATATAACAGAAGGGTCGATAATTATTCCTAAACTCCCAACACCCCATGTGTTACTGCCTCCGTGAAGCTCGGAGGCGATTTCACTCTGTTGTACTGTGTCTCCCAATTTCTCATATCCAATACGCATATATATATATATATATATATATATATATGAATAAAAACTGACCCCGGTCTCTCTCTTTTTAATTAATTAATTAATTATTTTTATTTAATTTGCTCAAATTTAGGATTAGAATATCTTATTTATAAAAACTCCTTTTTCTGATTTTTAGATTATTTTAAAGGCCAAAATTATGTGTTTACAAGTATCATTTCAATAATAGTTTCAAATTAATTATACAATGGTATTCTTCTAACTTATTTGTATGCTAGAGAGTTGAATGTAGTTTTTTTTTTTGTGTTCCGTTAACAATTTGTAAAAAATGTGAGAAAAAGTATTGTCACATAAGAAATCCTTATGAAAATTTGTCAAAAAATCAATTTCAAAATTAACTATCCTATTCATACCAGGAAAAATTATGAGTGTTGTTAAGTTTTGCTGAATCAAACAAAAATTAAAATAACTAAGAATGAAAAATTTATGGAATATAAGCACCCTAGGATTATAATCAAGCTTCACACTTCAATTGAACCCAAAGTATTACTCTCTTACTCTTGATTCAATTTCATGAATTTGACATTGGATTGCAAATTATTTATAAGACTTTTTCGATTATTTTATAAACATGTTTTTCTAATCCAATTCCCCTATATTTCTATGGAAAACTCAATTAAAAAAATGCTTTAGGAGACATCCAACTATGATTCCACAAAATCTATAACACTCCTTAAACTAGCACTTGGTCGATTACTTTTTATTTTGTGAGGACTATTTTTATTATTTTAAAGGTTGATTAGTCGATTAATTGATCTTTGTCTATATATTTTCTTTTCAAATAGAAGTTAGCAGTTGATTACTAGCCTCATTTTTTTTTATTTCTCACACTTAACCTCTATTTTAAGTGTCAAATACCACGTCGTTGGACACCATGATTACTAATTAAGTGTAATATAAGTACTATTTGCACCCAACCAACTATAGATACCAGTCATATTTGTGTTGTTATCATACCACATACTTCACTAAAGAGTTTACATGCTTTGTAGTTACTTTTCAACCAAAAGAAACATTCAACACATTACATCCTAGAGAGGATTTACTCATACACCAAAACAGCTCTCAAGTCACTACTTTAGCTTTCAACATACATAACCACAACCATTACAAATACTACATATGTCATATTGGTTTGTACAAAACACGTTAACTAAGACAAAATCATGTAACACACATTCAAAGAGATTAAATTACTTCCACTCTTTTCAGCTTTGTCCCTCCTTGAAAATAGTTTTACAAAAAAAAAAATAGTGAGAACATATATTGTCAGTAGCTAGCATCATAATTCATAAGAAAACACCATTTTCAGCATAAAAGCATTGCAAAAGTAGTAAACTCATTGCAAATCATATATATAAGGCTTTTTTCTTTTTGCTGGTGTTACGTCTCGTTGTTCTAGCTATATGGGTATTAGGTATCATTGTCTCCATATTTATTTTCTCTTAACCGTTTTTTCACTCAACAACAGAGACTCAATTGGGCATTACATACTACCGTCCTAGGTAGTAGCGTATCTAGGACCCCTCAGTTAGGGGGTAAAATTTTCATTCGTTTTTCTGGATGTGATGACAATTATTCTAAATTAATTTTAATTTATTGTTCATTTGATGATAATTTTCTCTTAAAAAATATTTCTATTATAAAAAAAATTCTTCTTCTAAATCCTAATTGCATAATCAATCAACAAATTTGATAAAATTAGACCTACATACAAAAATCACAAATTTCAAGCTTTTAAAAAGAGGTCCCTAATAATAAAATGATAAATTAACCATCATCAAAAAAAAATTTCATGAAATTGACTTCACAAATATGTTACGCATGATCATAATTGTATAATCAGTCAACCAATTTAATAGAATTAGACCTATGTACAAAAACCCCAAATTTCATACTTTTACAAAGAAGTCCCTAATAATGGAATGATAAATTAACCATCATCAAGAAAAAAGTTTATGAAATTAACTTCACAAATATGTTACTCATACTCCTAATTGTATAATCAATCAACCAATTTGATATAATTAGACCTATATACAAAAACCCAAAATTTCAAACTTTTACAAAGAAGTCCCTAACAATGAAATGATAAATTAACTATCATCAAGAAAAAATTTCATGAAATTGACTTCACAAATATGTTACTTATGCTCCTAATTACACAATCAATTAACCAATTTAATAGAATTAGACCTATGTACAAAAAATCTAAATTTCAAGCTTTTACAAAGAGATTCCTAACAATGGAATGAGAAATTAACCAACAACAATAACAAAGTCTTATCCCACTAGGTGGGGTCGGCTACATGAATCGCATGATGCCATTGAACTCTATCAATGACTAACTCTTTAGAGATCTCATTTACCAGAAGATCCCACTCAATAACTTCTTTAAGTGTCCTTCTTGGTCTTTCACGACCTTTTTTCACACGGCTCCAAACCATCTGCTCAACTCTTCTTACTAGCGCTTCTAATGATCTTCTTTGAACATGTCCAAACCACCTTAAATGATTTTCAGTCATTTTTTCCTCAATAGGTGCCACTCCAACTCTCCCTCGTATACTATCATTACAGATTATATCTCTTCTTGTATGACCACACATCCAACGCAACATCCTCATCTCCGCTACTCCAATTTTATGCTCTTGTTGTCCTTTCATCGCCCAACATTCACTCTCATATAAAATAGCAGGTCTTATAGCAGTACGATAAAACTTTCCTTTGAGCTTATCAGGTACTTTACGATCACAAACAACTCTTGATGCCATTCTCCACTTTAACCATCCAGCTTGTATCCTATATGTCACATCTCCAATAATTTCACCATCATCTTGTATAACAGATCCCAAATACCTAAACTTTGACACTTGTGATACAACATTATCTCCAATTTTAACTTCCAACTCGTTTCTAACTTATCGCTTGTTAAACTTACAATGCATATACTCTGTCTTACTCTTGCTCAGACGAAAACCCTTCGATTCTAAAGTAACTCTCCATAACTTAAGTTTAACATTAAGAAAAAATTTTGTGACTCTGGGGAGTCGGGGTCTTGTGACTGTGAGCAGTAGAGAGGAACTGAGTCATTGGAGTTCAAAAAAATATTAAGGGGGTTCAAAAAAAATAAGGAGGGGGCAAAATGAAAAAAAAAATTTTTACATGAAAATTTGTAAATTTCAGGGGGGTGCAGCTTACATATGGCTCCGTTACTGGTCCTAGTGTCATTTATGTTGACTACTACTGTATTTCGCCATACTCAGGTTCATAAACAACTAAACACATCACAAACATGCATTCAAACATCAAATAACACAAATAACCATTTAAAGAAAGTTGAACATGTTTTTATGAGAAAAATACTATATACCTCTTTAAAATTGAAGATTTTAGATTGATTCTTTCTCTTGGTTCTAACTTTTCCTTGCTTTTTACCCCTTCTCTAACCTTTCTCTAGTTTCCTTGTGCTGCAACCTCCAAGCAACTCATATATACCTCTTATAGAAAAATTAGAATTTGTGGACTGTTTCTAAATTCTAACATCCTAAGGTTACCTTTCACCAGTTATAGATCTTTATTAGCTTCCAATTGATTCACAGCCTAAGTTTCCTTTTCTCAGTGACCTCTCTCTTTCTCAACTGAGCACTTTGCCTCTCTGTCTTTCTATACAATTTCCTCACTCTTTTTTTATTTATATCTAGAGTTAAGCAATTTAATTTACTTTTCTCTGGCCCTAAGGTCTCCTTCAACATATCACATGTAGGGGTGATTCGGTCAATTTTCATCGTTTAAATGCAACTGCTTGCTACCTCTGACATTCCTCAAAGCTAACAGTTGATTAGTTGCTACAAGCAGTCAACTACTTATTCTTGACTTGGAAATTTTTCTAGAGTCTTAACCTGCCAGTCAATTAGCTATTGTTGGTGATCGAATGCTTTCTTTTAGCAATCCACTGATTGCACCTAGCAATCGACTATTTAGTTTTGTTTTTAGATTTTTAGTCTTTTGCTCTTCTAGTCATGTTTCCTTACTTCCTAAGGGTTTATTTTCACTAAAAGTCTCTACACTCTTATTCTCTTGATCTTAGAGAGGTGTTTAGCTAGGATTTTACAAGATCTATAAGTACATGTCTATTTTATAGATTAATCAAGTTAATTCAATGCATTAATTAACTTTGAATAAGTGGTATTTAGTTTCAATGGACTAAATTTTAAGTTTTCTTTCTCAAGAGCCACTCTAATCCCTTAAAACCTCAATTGGTGATCAAGCTAAAAGGGGAGGGGGGGGGGAATTGACACAAATTGAATAAACTTTAATTCATTGAATAAAAAGCAAGAAAAGTGCACAAGAGTATCAATTTACAATTTTTTTTTACTATAATCCCAGAGGAAAAAACCCTAGCTTTTCATATTTACAAAAGAAATGAAACAAAATATGCCAAACATGAAAAAATTGCAGAAAAAAATAAGAAAAAAGAAAAAGAAACTTCTCCATTGCCAAACTCAATTCATCTTTCTTTCCTTCGATTCTTACTCGAATTTGCCTCTTGAAGCTCCAATTTCCTTACTTTTCTTGAGTCTATTTTGTGCCCTTTCAACTCAGAGTTCTTCTCCCCTCAAAACCCTAATAAGTTGCTATTTAATGGGGCCAAAGAGTGTTGGACGAAAAAATCCTTAAAACTAATTTGCATGTTAAATACACGTATACTCACAAAATCATATCAACAACAATCCATATAGAGTAATTATATGGAAAAGTGGAAGCATTATAATAGGATTTTGTTAGTGATCTCCAACCATAGCCAAGTAGTTACCAAAAACAATCCAAAACCACCTAGACTAGTTAATAAAATAATGTGTAATTTTGTGATAATTTGTCTCAAATGTAACAAATCAGACCACATATGGAATTTAAAAATTCCAACAAATGCACCAACTCTGTCAAATCTAGTGTTTTAGGATGAATTGTGATGCTTCAGCAGCATGACTTTCCAACTTAAGAAAACTTGAAATAATGAATAAACACATAAAATTAGTGACAACAAAAGCAAGAAAGCACTAAGACACTAACATTCAAAACCTCCTAAACTAAGCTAAAACAAAATAGAACAAAACACACAGTCATCACCCTAAAATAACAAGAACACTCGAAAGTAAAGACAAAATAGGTTTAAATAACTCTATTTCATAGAATTATCAATTTTAATTATAAGGGGTAGGAGTTAAGGAAAAAATTAGATTTATGCTTGCCGTTGGAAATTTAAATATATTGAGATATTTTTTAATTATCTTACTTTTGTTCATTGTTCATGTCCTCAAACTTGTTTTAAAATAACAATTTGAAAGACTAGCTTAATGTTATGGAGGCTTTTCTTTTCTAATATGAGTTTTTTTTTAATATCAATTTGTATGTTAATAGAGATCATTATTTTGTTAAGACAATTTTAATTGTACATCTCTCATATCACTTTATTAATATATTAATTAGATAAATAAAATTTCTTAAATATTATTGTAAAATTTTAATCAAAACAATTAATATAAATAAAGAGCATGTAATTATTTGATGTTCATAGTATAACTTCAGTATATTGAGAGCATTTTTCCATACCATTTATTACATTATTTATTAGGGCTCTTCATGCTATTAGCCAAATTCCAATTTGAATCACAATTGTTGTTCCTCGTGAGATATGATGAATGATTTGTTAGAAAGAAGTTTCAAGAAATACAAGAAAGAATAAACTATTGTTACCAATATTTTCTTATTGAAACTTTGTTCTTGAGTTGTAGTGATAATAGTTGTTTAAACCTCTAAAATGATAATTGTTTGATTCCCATATGGCTTAGAATAAATATGAGAAGTTCTAACTATAGTATGTAGTTCAGGATTTTTTTTTATTTAAGAGAAAATTATTGATTTAGTCTTCAAAATATTATAGTTATTTCAATTCAGTTCTTAGAATGTCAAATGTCTCAATTTATTTCCTAAAATATCATTACAAGAAAAACATAAATTAACGATGAAAATTAGTGACGGAAAATTCTTGTCGCAAATTCAGTCACAAATGCCTTTGCGGATTTCAAATAGCAATATAGGGAATCTATGATGAATTCTGTGACAGAAAATTTTCGTCGCTAATATATTTTGTCTTACCAAAATTTCGTTGCATAGTATTTTTAATTTTGCGACGGAAAATCCCATCGTAAAATTCCGTTTCAAACATTTTTTCCATTGTAAACTTTTTTCTGTCTATTAAATTAGCAACGGATATTTTTCCATACCAAAATTTCATTGCAAAGTATTTTTAGTTTTGCATAGAAAATTCTATTGCAAAATTTCGTCTCAAACATTTTTTCTGTCACAAATATTTTTTCTTTCTATTAAATTAGCTACGAAATTTTTCCTTACCAAAATTTCATCGCAAAGTATTTTCAATTTTGTGGCAGAATTTAAATTTCGTCTCAAACATTTTTTGAGAAAACACGTGGTGAGTCCTTAGAAATTTAAAGAGAAATTTTGGGATTTAGATTTTTAATTTTTGAAAATTATGAGGACTAAGTTGCGTATGGAAATAATATGACAATTTTTTTAGGGCTTATTTGAAAATTTTAATAAGTTGTGCAAAGATCTCTAATTAGTGAAAAGATAGGATATAAGGTGATGAAAATATTTGGATGAAATTTAAAAATTTCAAGAGTAATTGGGGACTTAAGTGAATTTTATTTTTAAGACAAGGTGGCTTTATGTAATATAAATAAAAATTCTATCATGTGGCACCATATAACACTAGACACCTGCGCCCCCTCCTCTTTTCTTCAGTCGGATCCGGATTGGGATTTCACCTGCTCAGTTTTTAGCAACGGTTTGTACCGTTGCTAAAAACTTTCAGCAACAGTTTTGCAACGGATCCGGATCCTCTGCCTGGGATTTCACGCTCAGTTTTTAGCAACGGTTTTTACCGTTGCTAAAAACTTTCAGCAACAATTTTTTTGCAAAACTGTTGCTAAAGGTTTTTAGAAACGGTAAAAACCGCTGCTAAAAACTGAACAGGCCTCTGTACCAAGCAGAGGATCCGCGCGCTCTTCAGTCAGGGCCTAAGCCTCTAGGGCTTTCATTTGGGAAATCCCTCTTCGAGACAGAGTAGAGAGATTGAGAGACAATGTATTGCAAGGGGGGTCACGGCCGTCCACCACCAGCCACCGGCCGGAACCCTCCCTCTCTTTCTATTCTCTTCCTCCCTCGACTTCCTCTGCTACCCGAGGCAAGAACAGAATCGAGAGGGAGAGCAACGTTGAGCAAAAGAGAGAGTGAGAGCTTGATGGAGGAGCACGACGGGGCTGTTGCCCTAGAAAAGATATCTCACCGGCGGCAAGATGGATAAACCGGAGTAAGCAAACATAATTGGTTCTTCCCTTCAAATCTTTCCCTTTCGTCGAGCTGAAAGGTTGGCTTAAGGAATGGGATTTTCTTTTTTCTTCTTTAATCTGAAATATTGGGTTGGCAGTAGGTTACTAGGTAGTGGATGAAGAATTGAGATTGGGATGTTGGTAGAGAGGAGAAGAAGACGGAAGATGACAGCAAGAATGAAAAAAAACACAGTTAATGGGGCAGAACAATGTGATGGGGCAGAACAATGTCACCGAAAGGTACGGGGATGAATTCAAAACTCTCTCTTGCAAATTGTTGGTTAAAAAAAATAGTGAACTACTTGATAGTTAATTTGAGGTATATTGGAAGTGGCTATATGCTGAGTTTTGGGTTTAAATTCTCTTTGTTTGACTCTCAAGTATTCCTCCTTCAAATGATGAATTTAAGATAACAATAAATTATTGGGTAATAAATTTAAATTGGATCGGAATTCACAATGTGCTGAATGTTGTGTTTAAGCTCACTCTATAACCAATTCCAAGGATTCCTTGCTTTAATGAATGAGTGTATAAGAAAGGATGATCAAGGTGAATTCTGTTCTGTATATATTGTGATGTTTGGGTTTGTTCTGAGTTAGAACTAATGAAGTAGACTTTACTTGATTTACATGTTGGGTGAGGACTGAGAAATGAGTTTAAGAACAAAATTATAGCATGGATGCAAAAAATATAATATATTTTTTAAATTGGAAACATGTTTTGCCTTGGAATGAGATATGTGAAAGTTTAGGTGTGAGTTGTGAAATTTCCTTGGGATGATCTTTTGATAATGTTTTGAGCCCCCAAAAACAACCCAATCAAGTTGCCTAAGGTTAGAAGATGGAAATAAGTTTAAGAGAAGCACTTGGGGGAGCCATTGGAGGCTCTTATCATTGTTGGCCAGTCACGAGCACTAGGGCTCCCGAGAGCCCTACCAAAGGGTGTCGGCACCTTGTCCGGCACCAAGGCGCTGGTCATGGCCTGGCAGCCGTGGACCCTTCTCCATTTTTGATGTTTTGGACTTCTAAATGACCCCCTTGGTTCTTCTATTGCTCTAGGTGTGAGCTATGGTCTTGGGGACCTTCTCCATCGGTTTAATTGCAACCAAACCCTTGTGGATCAAGAATCAAAGAGAGCTTAGATTAAGACAAAGGTGAAGGAAACATATCCTACTTGTTTGTCTTTCTTTCTTTATGCATTTGGTAGTATATTTTATATTGCAGATAACCATAGTAAATTTGACCTTACCTTAGCCAAATTAAGGCTTTAAGTATTGTTTTAATATTGTAATAAAAGCGAAGGCAAGCCAAACAAGAATTTACCATGTGCTCTTCCTTCGTCCTTTATATTTTGACGTTTAATTTCTTATGTGGTTAGATAAGTTATTAATATGATTTGGGGCTTTGTGTTGCTTCTTATTCACTGTACATGTTGGAATTAAATGGAAATGGATTGAGAACATTATGTACGGTATGGAGAGATATGAATTCTTGGATTCTATCAAAAAAAAAAAAAAGAGATATGAATTCTTGGATCCTTTCTTTAAATTTTATTATTTGCCTCTTCAAATTTTTTTGTAAATACATTATAACTCAGGTAATGTACTCTTGTTGGCTAATGATGGGCAAGATGACACCTTCAGGTGAGGTTATGCCTTAGAATGAGGTGGCGCTTTTGGGCAAAATAACTCAAGTATCTTACCTTGTTTGTAACATATATATAACCAACTATATGAGAATAAAAATTGTGAATATTGCTTGTGTGTTTGGAAGGGTAAGTTTACACATATGTGTGTAAAGTGATGCAAATGATGATATTTGTAAAATATAGTGGGCTAATTCTATGATTGATGGATTGGAGGCTTTGGCCAAGATTTGATTGTGTGCAATAAAGTGCGTGTGAGACTCTTTTGAGTCAATCCTCTATACTTTTTTGTAGGCTTAAAATTTTACATTTTGGTCAGATCTCTCCTATATGTTTTCCATCTACTCGAAATACATTTAGGAGGCCTAATTTCTTGAGAGCATGGGAAATTTAAAGGTGTTGATCCCTTCGTATCTCTAGATTGCAGTAAAAATTGGTATCTCAATGTCAAGGTGAAGGAATCACTACCTTACCTTGTTTGTATTTTCCTCATAAATTTATACTAAAGTAAGTTTGAAACCTACATATGTCTCTTGTATGTTGATTAAAGAAGAATAAATGGACATGTAGTTTGAAAAGAATTGCATGATATCAATTATTGTGATTAGATGGTAGTTGAGAGACGTGATGATATAATATATATATATATATATATATATATATATATATATATATATATATATATATATATATATATTTATACGGATTTGGATTATCTATAATATTGCAGAGGTGCAATACTTTTAGCAACAGTTCTTTCTATTGCTGGCAACAGAAAAAACTATTGCCAAAAAATGTATTACACTAAGGCTCAAGGTGGCAACAGAAAAAACTGTTGCTAAAAAAAGTATTGCACTGATGCTCCAGGTCTTATTTATACATTCACATATTTGCATATGCCTACATAAGCCATTGAGTCATGGTAAGATAATGTGTTGATTTAATTGGAATTATGACGTGTGATCAATAGAATAGTCTTGCATCTATTCACGTGAATAATGTGTTCATATGGAGATTTCAGTTGCTCAGTTCATTTATTTTTTTAGTGAATCTTGTATGTGTCATCTTTATTTGTTTATTTTTCTAGATCCAAAGAATATATCATCTTATTATTGAATTCAAAGGGAGATTGATGGGTTTATCAAAAGCATTTAGAGGACTCTTTAATAAACATTTAAAATTGGTAAATTTTTAGTAATATATTTATTTTGTAACTTTACAATTATATAATTTTCTTTTTCAGGGAGATGTACGTCAATCGTCATCATCAAGCTATGCTTCACCTTTAGATAGTCAAAAAATTAATTAACTATTATTTCTACTGAATAATAATGAACATATTATGTATAACTTTTACAATAATGTATGATTCTTCTTTAATTATAACTTCTTTTAGAATATTTAATACACTTTATTTTCACTTTGAATATTTTTTAAAAAACTAAAAAATATAATTTGCAACAGAATTTTTCATCTCTAATTCTATCGCAAATTAGGGACAGAATTAGCAATGGAAATATTCGTTCCTAATTTTTGACGAAAATTTTCATTTCTAAATTTGTCGAAAATTAGAGACAAATATTTCTATCGAAAATTTGCAAAAATTTGTGATAAAATTAGAGACAAATTTTTTGTCTCAATTCGTTTGCAAATTTTTAAATTTTACTTGCGACGAATTTTTAAATATGCAATGGAACAGATAGTACATCCGTCACAAAAGATTTGCGATGAATGTTTTGTAGACGGATTTTTTGTTGTTGTTGCAAACCTATGAGCAATGAAATTTTATAAAATTGCCGATGGATTTTTCTCTCGCTAATTGCTGTTTTTCTAGTAGTATATTGTATTTGTTTCAAGTTGATTTATATTTTTGTCAAAATAACTTTTAACAACAAAAAAATTGAAATTAAGCAACATCAGGTTTTGTGATTTAGCAACAAAAATAACCAAATTGAAATGAATATAATATTTTATAGATTAAATTGAGACACTTAATATTTCAATGACTAAATTACAAAAACTGTAACCTTTTAAGGATTAAATTGATAATTTACTCTTATTATTTCGTCTTAACAAATAGGGGGATAACTTTTGTAATATCCCAAGAATTTTCATGAATATTTAAAGTTTATTTGAAGTTTATTGAAAAATTTAATTACATGAGAAATGTTCTTTTTGAATTAGTGAAGGAAATTTGGAAATAGAAATTTCAAAAATTTTAATTTGGGACATTTTACAAATTCTCAAGGACTAAAATGAAAAGAAAAGAAAGTATGGAGTACTTTTGAGAATGACCAAGTAGGAACCTGAGAAGAAGAATAGAGCTTATGGGAATGAATTATGAGTTCGGTACCAAAAGGATGATGGATTCGAGGTTAAAGTGGAGTTTGAAACTCTGAGAGGGACTAAAGTGAAATAAGAAAATTGTGGGGCAATTAGGATTTAGAATCACTCGAGGTGAGATTTTATGAATTTGCTTTTACTAGTCTTGACTGAGGGTCAACTGAAGAGCAAGTGATAATTTCACCACGGGCTAGTAAATAGACGGCCTCACCTAATTTTTTTTCATTTTCTCCTTTCCTCTCTCTCTCTTCACTTTCTCTCCTCTCTTTCTCTCTCTACACTCCAACTCCACAACCGGGCTTGGAGGGTGGATCTTGGGCTACGGGGCGAGCCTCTAGGAGCCAAGCAACGTAGGGAAAGCAAGGAATTGAGGTAGAAATTTCTATTTCTCAAGCTTTTCCCTATTTTATAGTTTTCAGAAAGTTTGGGGTAAAAATCGAGATTCCGGCTTCGTTTCTCGATTAAAATTGGTGTTTTTGGTGTCTAAATGCTCCTTAGACATTAAGGGTGAGATCCTATGGAAGAAATCATGGAACACGGTGAAGATTTGGCTGGATCTGAGCCAAAACCGAGAGGAATCGCGAAAGGTCGAGATCCTGGCGCCCAGGCGCCAAGGTTCAGAAGATTTTGGGAAGAAAAGGGGCTTGGCGCCCAGGCGCCAGGTGTGGCGCCCAGGCGCCAGGTGTGGCGCCCAGGCGCCAGGTATGCTGAAAAGCCTTAGCTTATTTTCAATCAGTTATAACTTCTTCATCTGGACTCCGTTTTGGGCAAACTTTATATCGTTTGAAAGCTTTTTGAGTCTAGTTTCCAATGGTATAAATGTCATTTAGAAATTCATTACCGGTTAGGAGTTATGACTTAAGATGTGAGTAAAGGTCGAGAGTAGTGATATGAAATTTCTCTATTTTGTAACCCTAATGGTTTTTACCTGGTTACAATAGGGATGTTTGGGGCGCAAGGTGGGAGTGCTGAGAGCGTGGAATCCAGGTGAGTAGGCAACCTTGCAAAATTAATTTAATAAATTAGTCAAAGCACAATATAAATTCCATTTGCGTTATTTGTGAAATTGAGAAGATTATCAGTGTGTGTTCAAGTTGAGAAAAAGTACAATATCATTGGAAGGTATTTTATTACCTTTGAGAATTGATTTCTCTAGTTGACTAAAGAACTAGATGTGATTGTTCCTTGAATAAATTGGAACATTTTGTAAGTGAATAACCTTACTAAACTAATGTGATGTTATTAGATAAAGTACAATACAAGTCTTGTTTATAACATTATTGAAGTGAGAAATAATCAATCTCGCTGTTGATAATATATGATGATTGTTATGGTTGATGATAGACATTTAAGGGAATAAAAGTATGTGTAAATTCATTTATTTCATAGTAATTATATTATGATAAATTGTCACTATTTTATTGATGAGCAAAAGATCTACGAGATCTAATACACGAGTTTGAAAGGGTTAGAGTCCCATACTACTCGGTGTATAACTGTGAAAACCTATGCACGAGTTTGAAAGGGTTAGAGTCTCATACTACTCGGTGTATAAATGTGAAAACCTATGCACGAGTTTGAAAGGGTTAGAGTCCCATACTACTCGGTGTATAACTGTGAAAACCTATGCACGAGTTTGAAAGGGTTAGATCCCATACTACTCGGTGTATAAATGTAAAGACCTATGCACGAGTTTGAAAGGGTTAGAGTCCCATACCACTCAGTGTATAACTGTGAAAACTTATGCACCAAGAATTTGAGGGTTAAATTCCCAAGTCACTCAGTGCAAGTATCTATGGCATATAATGCAAAGTGATTGAGGGATTGATCACCCAAGAAATCATACGCAAATTCAAACAAGTGTAATACTATAATTATTTACAATAAATGATAGATTGATTGTATTAGTAAATGTGGTGTTTGTGCTTATGATATTTTCATGTACAGTTGTTTACTCACTGAGTTATGATAAACTCACACTCTCTATGATTATCTTTTCAGATACAGTGGTTGAGGAGAAGAATTTATAGCCTTTAAGGATATACTTCACTTTTGTCTGGTAAACAATTGGTAAGGATTAGGAAACGCTCTGTAATCTAGTAGGTCACCTAGGCTTGGGAGGTTGTATAGTACTGTATAGTGTTTGAAGGTTGAACATTTTCTGAATATGTATACAAAATATCTTTCTTGGAATATTTATGATTCACATAATTATGGATATTAAGAATGTTCACAGAGATTATGGGGTATCACGGAGGTACACCCTAGGTATTTTATGTTTATATCACATGTAAGTTTTGGAATGTGACAACTTTGGTAAAAGAATAAGCCATTGATTCATTATATTTATATCAATTTGACTTTTGAAATATCAGGTGTCTTATATTATTATTTACAAGATTATATTTATCTCAATTTTATATTTTTTGTTATTAAATTGTCAAATTTAATATTGTTAATTCTCAATTTTTTCATTATTTTGATAAATTAAGGGGCAAAATGGATACAAAAATAAATTTTCAATGACTAAATTAAAATGCTTAATTGCTCAAGAATCAAATTAAGATAAATATAAACATTCAAAAATTAAATTATTATTTATTCTTGATAAAATATAAGAAATCCTTCAATTATATATTGCAAAATAGACTCTTAAGTATATAATTATTTGACCATATTCCGAGTTAATTTGTTTCCATTTCATATGAGCTTTATAATTGGAAGACTAAGCCTTGGTTCCAACTAAATTTATTAGGTTTTAATTAATTTAATTTGAATTGAATTGAATTATAAAAATGTAAAGCTTATCTAGTTAAATATAAAATCTTACTTAAAATAAATAAGAAACAGACTACTTATAACAATATACGTTGACACTACAACACATAATTAACATGAGTAAAACTTTGCATTATAATACGTCTCAAATCACTTCTCAACCTGATTGAGTCCATTTTCAAGTCTAAAATTTATTGTTTTAAGTGATTTTTTTAGTACTTTAATCATTTTTATATAATTAAATTTTATGTGTATTTTATTTTATTTTCAATAATCATTTTTTTACTGAGTATAACAGACTTTTTGAATTTTTTTTGGAAGACTTACTATTCAATAACATTATTTTCACAAATTTTCTCAAGATTCTTTTTTTCACTGCATGATTTCAGTTAATTTAAATTCTATTTATTTGTTTGTATTTTGTACAAAGCTTGTGTGCTTTACTACGTTTCTAATTAATTCCATGTTGATTTGGGAAATACACAGAGACAGAAAATCGACCCCATTGCTTCACCGAACAATGAAAATTAATAGAACTGAAAAGAAAAGGAAAAGTCACCAAAATAGATATAATTATCATTTAGAAGACTTCTGATATATTATGAATAAGTAACTTTCTAGTCTCCACAAAATTAATAAATATCCTAATTATTTAATTTTTGAATATTAGTTATACCCAATTTAATCTTTCAAATTTTTGACTCACTACTTAAATGTCTTTCATTGGTCAAAATCATGGCAAATATACATAGTCTAAGGAATAATAAGAGTTAATAATTTTTTTTTAACTAAATTAACAATTTTGCCTTCACGAATATTTCAATAATAAAAATTACATTTTCCCCTTATTATACGTAACATCATGGTCATTAATTAGTGAAGTAGCACAAATTGTATTTGACCACGTCGTTCTAGCATAAAAAAATCTGAGGATTTTTAAGCGAATTCCCTCATTTCACAATTCTCATGCATCACAAAAAAGAAAGATCCTAAAGAGACAAGGCAGTTGATTTTTTTGGATGTACCACTAAATCTGAGCCACACACAAACATCACCCATATATCCACATCCACATGGCCTTCCACGTGGGCAATCAATCTGGATGGCCTATCCACGTGGACCAATAACAATCAAGCACCCAGCACCGTCACCCAATAGCAATCCATATTCGGATTTGCCCATATCTCCCCCTCCCTGTCTCATATACTCTCTATTTCCCTCCCACTAAATCATTCTCAGAGTCCTCACACACACATATTTCCGATCCATTCTGAGAATCCATGGCTTCCAACACTCTCATGAGCTGTGGCATCGCCACCGCCTCCGCCTTCCCTTCTGTGCTCTCTTCCTCTAAATCCAAATTCACCGCCGCAGTCCCCTTCCCCGCTGCTGGATCCGCCTCCTCCTCCGGCAGATTCACCATGACCGCCGACTGGATGCCCGGCCAGCCCCGACCCCCGTACCTCGACGGTTCAGCCCCAGGGTATGCTCCAATTTTTCCATTTATTATAATTACAATATATATATATATATATATATTCTCACGATTTTCGATAAATCCTTTATTTTTTTTTGTGGGGGTCTTACAGTGATTTCGGATTCGACCCTCTTCGTCTAGGGGAAGTGCCAGAGAATCTTGAGAGATACAAGGAGTCTGAGCTCATTCACTGCAGATGGGCTATGCTTGCTGTTGTAAGTTTTATTTTTTCTTTCAGGCAATATCGGATTTAATTTACGAAGCAACTTAAAAAGTTATTTTTGGTGCTCTCATTGTCACTTGTTCAACGTTCGCACCTTACCATCGGATTAGTCTGAATCCGACGGTTCAGATTGTTCATGTATTGTGAGTCCTATAACTGTGATCCAACGGTAAGGCCCTAAATACTAAACTTGGCACCTTACCGCAGATCAGTTTGAATTCAACAGTTCAGATTGTTCACGTGCTGTAACTGTGATCTGGTGGTAAGGTGCGAACTGCGAACAAGACATGTCCGGTTCGTACACTGAACAAGACGTGATGCATGTCTTATTTTTCGTCCTTTGTGAATTTATTATAGTCCTGATAATATGGTAATTTTATTTATTTATTTCCTTTGTCATGATTTCCATATTCAATCTTTTGCTTGAGAAGTTTAACAAAATTCTCAAACAGTCTGGCTTTTTTTAATTTTAGAATCAATTTGAATAAAAATATATTTTATTAGGCTTGAGTATTAAAAAAAGTTTAGGCAAGGTTAAGGTTTTAAGGCTGAGCTTTTTATTTTGAATTTGATAGTTGATGCATGATTAAACCTTGAAAAAATAATTAAATTACATGTCTTTTTTATTTGTTTTTAAAAATATAAACAAATTTCTTTTGAGTCTAAATGTGATATGTCTTCAACAATAATATTAATTTCTTTTTTAAATAATTGAAAGGGAAAAATGCTATTATGATATTTTATCTTTATTTTAAGTTTTATTTTAATCTTCTATGTTTTAGATATTTTATATTCATTCTCTGTGTTACAAATTCACATAGTTTCGATTTTTTCCTATCAAAATCATTAGTCACTGTAACAAAGGTGACACTTTATCATCTTAATGCCAACGTAGTATATTTATTTGAATGTTGACTATATACAAAACAAAATAATATAAAGTGTTAACTCTATTAAAGTATCTAATAGTTTTGACAGAAAATGATTAAAATAGTGTAGTTTTGCAATATAGATTATCAATATAAAATATCTGAAATATAAAGGATCATACTTAAAATAAAAATAAAAGACTACAATACTATTTTGGCCTTTATAAAAATGCAAATAATATTGATGACAACTCTTGCTGAAATTGCACACGTACATACGATTGCAGCCAGGGATATTGGTCCCAGAAGCATTGGGCCTAGGGAACTGGGTCCAGGCCCAAGAATGGGCCGCAATTCCTGGAGGGCAAGCGACCTACCTAGGGAACCCAGTCCCATGGGGTACCCTACCCACCATTCTGGTGATAGAGTTTCTGGCCATAGCCTTTGTGGAGCACCAACGCAGCATGGAGAAGGACCCTGAGAAGAAGAAGTATCCAGGTGGTGCCTTTGACCCCTTGGGCTACTCCAAAGACCCTGTCAAGTTCCAAGAGTACAAAGTCAAAGAGATCAAAAATGGTATCACCTTTTATATGCAATTTTTTTTTATCTCTTTGTCATCATTTTTTTTTCTAAAAGTAGAACATATATATCAATTTGACTTATAAAAAAATATAAAGTTATTTTTAAATATCATACACTTATCATGTTTTAACTGAAAATACAATAGTAAAAATATGAAAAACCACATACAATATATATTTTCAATACATGAGGAGTTAAAACAATTTGTTCATCTACCTATACTATTAAACCACCACTGCCTAGTGTGTTAGTAAGACCTACTTTTATGCGCTATAAGAAATTTGAAGTTATTCTTTTGTTTATTATAATCTAATTTAATTAGGATAAATTATTAATTTAGTTTTTAAAAGATTACATTTGTCTCGTTTTGGCTCTTGATATATCATATATCTTAATTTAATTATTGAAAGATTATATTTACCTTAATTTGATTATTTTTGTTACTATAATACAAAATTTATCAATACCAAATTTCAATTTTTTTTGTTGCCAAAATATCAGGTTAACAGAAGATGAATGAGATTGAGACAAACACAATTTTTCAAAGACTAATTGAAATGCTTGATATCTTTTGAGGACAAAATTGAGATAAATGTAATGTTTTGACAACATAATCAATAATTTATGCAATTTAATTATTAATTGTATCAATAATTATTAGCTTAGTCTCTAAAATACTACAATTATCTCAATGAGTTTTTAAAATGTTAACGTTGTAAATTTAGTCCTTCCTGATGTTAAATTATCAAATTTCAAATTTTTCATTGTCAAAACATGACTTAGACACAAAAAGACATGAAATTAATAAAAACATTCAATGATCAAATTAAAATATTTGATGCTACAATAATTTAATTTGGCATATCAATTATTTATTAAATCAATTTTGTGAAAGCTAACGTGATTTGTTGGCTGTGTGAATTGTGACAGGGCGTCTTGCTCTATTGGCATTTGTGGGGATCTGTGTTCAACAATCGGCGTATCCAGGAACCGGTCCTTTGGAGAACTTGGCCACTCACTTGGCTGACCCATGGCACAACAACATTGGAGATATCATCATCCCCAGATCCCTCTAAATCTTCCAAAATCTTTACTGTACAAACCTCTCATGATGTAATATTTTCGTGAATCATTACATCCATCTTGTTGTACTCGAATTAATCAACTAAATTAACCTTAGAACATTCATGTGTTTCACATATGCCCTTCATATTTCTTTAAAATTTCAAATATGTATGAACGTAAGTAATTATATCTGTATCTATTGTTAACAATTTGCATGACATTAAAAAGACATTAGATCTAATTAATACAAAATAAAATTGTAGGTTATAATTAAAATTTTGGTCAAAATTCAAAGACATATTACTTTTACCTTAAAAATATTGTTGGATAATAATAATTGTGATTGCCTTTTGCCTATTCACTGACAAGTTCTTTGGAGTAAACAGCATCTTTCTGTCGAAACCCCTAATTAACTAAAATTAAATTTAAAACTTAAATTGATCAAAAGTCGAATTTGCCTAACTCGAACTCAAATGCACAATAACTCAAACAGAGTACGATAGCTTTCAATCCTCCATCATCATACCAAAAGGCCAAGAGGAGTTAAAGCTAAAAGTTTTAACACTTTACTTATTTATAAATTATAATCTTTTTAAATTCTTAAAAGATAGGATGTGTAAGCAATTTTTTTTTTTAAAATATATTTGATATGAACATTCGTAGTTATAAACAGTTACATTTAATATCTTTAAAGTTTTACAAAGTTAAAACTAGATAAAACAATTCTGATATTTTTTATAATATATGATAAATACAAATATCTAATATATATCTAATTACCTGTACATTTTGGATGTGAGGACGAAAATGAAGCTTCCAAATATCTCCACTACCTCTCTTATCAATTAAAAATACTGGCAAACTAAGAATTAGACTACAAAAAAGTTTTTTTGGAGAAAAGAATCATTCAGTTCGTGCATAGTCTAATGACCAAAATTATAACCAGATGAATATGATGTAAAATAATCATATATAAAGTAAAATAATAATTTCTTTGGTCATTATTAGTTCTAATTCTACGTGATAAAACTATGGTGGATTAATAGGTGCTATCATATGCAAAATGAGATGCGGTATTAGCGTCTGCAATTAAAAATTTGGCTGTTGTTAGTCTTAAGAGTATGATTTGTTAAATAATATTATGTAGAATTAAAGTTTTATTTAATCAATCTTATTTTGAATTGATGTGTTAGTTCAAAATAATATTTTGGTTGAATTTTAAGATATTTTAAAAATTCAACGGTTATATTGTTTGATTTAAATTTAAAATTTAAACTAATACATCTATTAGAAATTAAGTAGACATAATTATTTAAAATAATGTGTCTATTGACAATTGGATAGACTGGTCTATTTAAACTAATGTGTCCCTTAGAAATTGAAAAAAATAATTATATTATTTCAGATTCTGCACATAAGTTATAAGTGGGATAGAAAAAAATATAAATCTAAAAGGTTCCAAAGGTTTTGTTGTATCTTAGAAGAGTTTGCTTGTAGTTCCCCAAATATACAGAAATGAGCTTTTTATAGAAAGAGATTTATCATTGTGATACCCCAAGACAAAATGTAATATCCCAAAATGTATTTCTTTAATTTTGAGTGATATTGCATTTAAGCTATTTATGTTTTTAAATGTTAAGGAATAAATGGCATGGAAAACATATAAGTGACAATGATAACTTAGCTAAAAATGGAAGAAAAACTGTTTCAAGGGTGGACCAGTCGACTTCCTCAAGACTAGCGATTGACTAATTGCAATTGAAACTAGAAAGAGTTTCTGATATCTACAAGCAGTCAACTGGTTTCAAGGAAGTAGTCGACTGACTGCATTCTATAAGGATAAAATCCCTAATTAGAAAGCTAGCAGTCGACTGTTGAAAGGCTAGCGATTGATCGATAAACCAAAATTATGCAGAAAAATGTATGATAGAATCTATCAGTTGATCGTTAACAATCTGAAATATGGGTTAATTGCCAAAGAAGCCATGGAAAGAGAGAGAGAGAGAGAGAGAGAGAGAGAGAGAAGAAGGAAGAAGAGGAATTTAAGGGTGTAATCAAGCAAGAGATACCAAAGGTAATTTGATTAACCCTTATTCTTCAATAAATCTTCTTGAAAAACAAAGAATATTGATAGAATAATAAATTTCAAACCAAGAAAAGAGAGAGACAGAGGAAGTGGTCTGAAAACTAGAGAACAAGAGGAAATTACAAGAAAACTCACCAAACTTTAGCTCTAAAAGAAGTAAAGGTAGCTAGTTTTTCATAAAAACAATTATTTATGATGATACATGTTATATGATAAATTATGAATAATGTTATGATGCATTTCTATGATGAATCTTCCATGAATATATGAGTGAATGTTATTACCATACTCCGCTGAGTGAGTAAATCGCCATACTCCGCTAAGTGAGTAAATTTCCATACTCTATTGAGTGAGCAAACCCCATGAGTGGATACAGAATATTGCCATACTTCGTTGAGTGAGTAACTTGCCATACTCCACTGAGTGAGCAAAGCCCTCATGTGTAGAGAAAGAATTCTATAGTGCACTATAGCAAAGAAAGAGATTATATGTTATGAGATTATGTTCATGTGATAGCCTCTATGTTTCATGGGAGTAGAAATTTACGATGGTATTGCTTTTTATGACTGAAATGGTACTTGTGATTTTTTCTTAATGATTATATTAGCTACTGAGATTTTATATCTCACCTTTATGTTTAAATGATTAACTATTTCAGGAGCTGAAGAAGAAAAAAAAAAGAAAAAAGATAATGCTTGAGCTAGATGCCTGTCTATAGAGCCTACGTGAAAATAGAACTATGTATAATATGCTTGGATATGTTCTTTTATGTAAAGGCAATGTATTATGATGAAGTTGAACTTATGACATAATGTAAGATTATGTATCTTATGGAATGAATGAGAAGAGTCTTCTTGCTCTAAAATGCAAAGTGTAATGTGACCTTATGATGTAGAAAGGAAAAAGTATTAAGTATGAATGTTTCATTTTAGAAAATAGTCTGAAATTTATGACATAAACAAAGTTAAGTGTTACCAGTTGACCGGGCCATTATAGGCAGTCGACTGGCATTAATTGAAAATTTTGATATAAGACTTACTAGTCAACCGGTGCTCTATATCAGTTGACTAGCACTGGGAAAACGGGCTAGGGCAAAAAACGGGCCGGCCCGTTTAGGCCCGTTTTTAAATGGGCTAATTTTCTAATCTCCAAGCCCGCCCATATACTGGTGGGCCGGGCTTGGCCCGCGGGCAAAAGCCCGTTTTACCAGTACTACAGTTGACCGGCAATTCTTGGAACTTCTAGGAATTTTAAGTAGTATCCAAACAGTTGATTGGCCATTAGCTGTCAGTCGACCGATTGCCTCTGTATAGGTTAATAATTTTATATTTTTAACATGCCATAATTCCTCTAAATTTTCATATCTTAGTACGATGCAAAAATTTTCAGATTGTATTTTGAAAATTCATCGATTTTTCACACTTAAATTCAATACCCCTTTTCCTTCAAGTTAAAATAAGGAATAACATTACACCAAACACATGACCAGCATGGAGGATGAGAACACCCTTATCTCTATAAGCCCAAAACCAATGGCCCATATCTAATGCACACTAAGATAATCGTTCACTTTTCATAATTTAGGCAAATAAATTCATGGTAGCACACACACAGAGAAAAACATATATATATATATATATATATATATATATATATATATCAACACATAAGATTTTCAATAAGAAAACTATTATATTAATCAATAGTAAAATTTTATGCAATGAATTATACTCATGCATCAACAAGACAAGCAACCAAAAAGCTCAGCCCCTAACATTTACTATATGCTCATGCACAAGATATCCCAAGACTCTCTTACTAGATTATAGAGCGACCCCTAGAAGTTTACATATTGTTTGAGAGCGATATCTCAAAAAAAAATCTCTTAGATCATTTACTGATATCCTTGCTACAAGGATTCTCCCTCTTTTCTTACCTAAAATGTTAAAGAGAAACATGAATGGAATACTAAGTGAGGAGGTATTTCTATTCCACTACCAACTTCAAGATGTTTGCTAAGAATAAAATAAATAAGTGTAAAAGAGAGGATTACTAAGGTAAATGTACCAGATCTTGGGACAAAATATTGTGGACAGTTAGGTAGTCTCGATCCCCCTTTAAGGGTGTCTTTCACTTACCATCTAAGAGTAATGATCACCAATGGTTATAGACTAGTAACAAGTAACATCCCATACAATGTAAAGTAAACAAACATCATAGCCAAGGTAGTTAGTAATAGACATAAGTTCAGCTCATAATGTCATTATTATACATAGCTAGTAACTGAAACCTTTGATTGTCCAGTAGCATCTCAATTGGTGCAAAATGTCTTCTCCATGTTGGAAAAGCAACTCAGTGAGATCTGTAGGAAGGGGAAAGCTTTGGAGGAAGATATTGATATCATCGTCATCCCAACAACTTAGAGCACACCTTAGGCAACGAGATTTAAATAGCGGGAAGGTAAAAATAATAAGAAACACAAAAATAGTTGTCTTAAGGGTCAAGGAAAGAAAAAGAAAGGAGCTACAACTTGCACATTGACCAGGGTAAGTAAAATGTACTACTACATGTGTTCAAATACTAGAATTTTGTCAATATGATTTTATCTTTGTGATTATCTTTACTGGAGGTGGGTCTAGCAAAATCTAGAGTTTCATGTTCAGTGCCTCCAACACCCCAAGCATATGTGGTTTAGTTATAGTATCCTAGTTAACAAGGTGGATTATTTTGTTGGATAAAGGGTGTCCCTAAAGGAATTTTCTACAAAGCTTATCAATCTGGTTGTTTATTATTTTTTTTTTAGAGAAATTGAAGACCTTCGTTTGGTAGTTTGAGATTTGGTTTAAGGTAGTAGAGATCAGTTAAGCTTTACTTGCAAAAAAGATATGGTATTGTTTCTAGCCCTGCAATTTTTATTGGATTTTAAGAATGATGTGATTGAGATCTGAAGAGGTAGTTTGGCTTAAGAGGATATCCTAAGTAAGTTCCCATATTTTTTTTTCTTGAGGAATTGAGGGGGAGAACTGGAGTTTGGATTTTTCTAAGTTGATATCCATACCACTAATCCTGCAGAAATCATGAATAATACTTTTTATTGAAATGATAGATGTGTTATCTACTTCAACGAAAAAGAGAACATCATCTACAAAAAAAAAAAATAGATGTGATATTTCAAAGCGCTTTTATGTTTGAAAGGTTTTCAAGTTTTTTAGGCAACAACATTGGATATTTGGGTTGACAGATATTCCATTGCTAGAATAAAGAGGTAAGGTGATAGTCGTTCCTTGCCTAATACCCCTTTGAGGTTTGAAGCGGTTAAGTTTATTACCATTTAGAATTGGAGTATATTCCATCTCTGAAAAACAAGAGCAATAAGAGAGATCTAATTTAGAAGAAGATTATAAGCTTTGAGGATGTCTAAGATGAATGACCATGAGATGGTGTCAAATGCTTTCCTAATATCTAGTTTTAAAATGATCCAACCTTATTTACTTTTATAATTGTTCATAGAATAGAGAGCTTCTTGTGTTAGCAAGAAGAGGTAAGCAATATGCCTCCCTTAATGAAAGCACCTTGGAGTGGTGAGATGAGTCTTTGTAGATGAAGTCTTAGGTGATTAACAATAATTTTTGACAGAATTTTATAATGTGATGTACATAATCCAAGTGGGCAAAAATGATTTACTGTGGAGGGTTGTCAATTTTTGGAATAAGGCATTAAAGTATTTTACACTAGGTTTCAGGAATATGTCGAGAAGAGAAAATGTTTTCTATCCCTATGATGAATTGATCCTCGGTATAGTCCCAACTTTTTTGATAGAAATAACGTGTAATCCATCTTCTCTTGGTGTTTTAAAGGGGTGGATATTCCATAGCGCTATTTTAATCTCAAGGGGCATTAGAGGTATAGTTAAAAGGTGTTTTTCATTATCAAAGATTTTGAGGAGCATGAAAAGCAAGTTTTGGTTTGGTTGGGAAATGAGAGAAGTTTCACTTAGAATATTTATAAGGGATGATCTTAATTCAGATCCTATCTCTTGGGGATTTGTTAACCAAACACCTTCATTGTTCAAAATTTGTGGAATCTTATTTTTCCTTCTTCTAATTAAGGCAAATCTGTGGAGGTATTTGGTGTTTCTGTCTCCAAGGGAGAGCTAGTTAACCTTAGATTTTAGTAGCCATAGCTCTTCCTCACATCTCAAGGGGTTATTATAGTCCTCTTGCAGTTTTTGCTCTAGAGTTATCAGTTGGTCATCATTGTTTGTGCAAAGGGCTCTTTAAACACTCGCCAGCTTGGCAAGAGTTCTATTTTTTTTTTTTGAGTAGAATTTTGGAAGGTTTCATTATTCCATATGGTCGTATTATGCCTAAAGGAGGTTATGGTTTCATGAATATTAAGGTGGTCTTGATCCCAGGAGTTAAAAATTTTGTTTTGAGGAGGACAGGGTAGTGATCAAATTTAGGCTTGAGGAGATGGAAGACTTTACTGTCAAGGAAGAGGTTAATTTAATCAAGAGTAGTATAAGCCCTATCAATGTGTGTCCTAATGATCTAGTTAATATTTCTACCATTGGTCCAGGTAAAGGGGGCAATGAAACCTAAATCTAAAAGGTCGCAAAGTTTAGAAATGAATTAAAGAAGGCAAGTTTGGTCTGTGAGGGTGGTCCAACACCAAATTTTTCAAAAGGTTTTGCAATCATTAAAGTCTCCCATAATTAGCATTAGTAGGTTCAAGAGAAGAGCTAAGTTCATAAAAGAAGACCAAAGAAGTTTCCTTCTGTCAAAACAAGGACTGGCATAAATAGTAGTAAAGAGGAAGTTTTATCACTTGCCTGACGTTGAAGATGGATTTCTTGAAAGGAGGTTGCAATAGGTTCCATGCAGACGACATTAGGGTTTCAAAGCACCCAGATGCCTCTGGCAAACCCCATGCCAACTACCTTGATGTAGCATTCAATGCCTAAGGTGGAAATGATCCTATTTGCTCTTTTGCCACTGACTCTGCTTTCAGTCAGTATTACAACATAAGGCCTATGAGTAGAGATTAGTTCTTAGAAAACCCTTCTAAAGTCTGCTCCAGTGACTTTCCTACCATTCTAGCTCAAAATTTTCATCGTAAGAGGTTAGGTGTTTTGGTTTGATGTGTTCCTACGCCTAGTACGAGATCTAGCTAAGCTAATGAAAGACATGAGTGTGAATATCTCGCGATAGTCAAAGAGTCTCATTTTCATATTTCAGAAAGCAAATGACGGAGATGACTAGCTCTTTGTTCTTAGAGGTGGACTGGTAAGGAGTGTTATGCTTTGGTGATCGTATATGTCTACAATTGATCCTCTTTTGTCAAGAAGAATGTGAGACAGAGGGAGAGGTTACGGTACAAGTCTCATGATGGGGTTGACAGACATCAGATGGAGAGGAAACTTGTTGTGAGGGTGAGTCAGATGAAAGGTCCTTGGAAGGGGGTCATAAGGATGTTCTTGATTTGAAGGTTCTGAAGTTTTTAGCAAGATTGTGGGCTAGATAGGGAGTTTGCCATTGCATTATGCATGGGTTGGCACAAGTTGTTGTCCAAGAGGCATTATTTAATAGCCCTCTAAGGAGATTGATCCAGTAAAGAGTTGTTCCAGTTGAACTTGAAGGGTAAAGGAGATAAGTCTCATAAAGGTTTGTCAACTGATAGAAGGCATTTTCATTTTGGGGGTTGTTGTTGTATCCCAAAGATGTAGAGGTGGTGTCTTGATAGGGATCACAAAGTAGATGATGTTTTTATGTCCCCTAAAATATGATGGGAGCTACTTGGGGAGGGTCAGTTGCTTGCATTGGTAGAGTTGTTCGGAGTGTTTGAAATATTTGGGGCTGGAGGGGGATTGAGGGAGGAGATTTTAATTTTCCTGATTCATCGTTGGAGAAACCTAGGGCTTTGTTTTGAAGCTATTCAGACAATGGGAGAATTTCATCTACAGGCTTTTTGGATGAAGAACTTCTTTTTTCCATAAGGAGATTTTTATCTGCAACTAGTAGTTTAGGTTTTAATTTCTCTCTACTAGTGTTGTATGACCTGGCTCGGCCCGGTTGGGTCAACTTGGAAACTGGTGACCCGACACCTGGCCCGGTCCGGATCATAGTATTGGACCAATCTGCACGCAGACTGGCCAAGACCCGATGACTCGACAACTGTGACCTGGTTTTACCTTTTTTTTTTTCGAGTTCAGCAGTACACTTACCTTTATTGGCCACACTACCCATCTACTTTACCAAATATTAGTCCCTACCTTCACCCACCACAACTTCACCCTTCATCCATCCAGTAAGCCCTAAACAGCCACACACACATGGCCAACTTCTAGCCTTCCACTGTAGTACTGCTAGAGACTCCTCCGATGGTAACGTTCCACGGCCAGCCTCCCAGGTTTGTCTCTTTTCTCTCTCTCTCTCGCTCTCTCTATCTCACGATCTCTTTCTTTTTCACGATCTCTCTATCTCTCTCGTGTTGTCTCTCACGAATTTGTCTCCTCTCTCTTTGATGACAACAGCAGCACCTTCCCCACGGCCAGCCTCACGAAGCTCCTTCCATGACGGCACAGCCATAAAAGAAACTCAACACCCACGGCCAGGAGACAGAGCATATAACACAGGGTAAGTAACTTAGATTTCTGAATGATTATGCTGAATGATGAATGAATTAGTTACTGAATGCTTTTACTGATCAAAAAATTAGGCTAGGTACTGAATGATTAATTTTGCTGATCAAAAAATTTGGCTAAGATAGGTATGAATGATTTTGTTGATAAAAAATTAGGCTATACTAAATGATTTTACTGAATCAAAAAATAACTGATTAAAAAATTGTTGATTTTGCTGAATGATGAATAGACTAGGTACTGATTTTGCTGAATTTTTTATGAATGGATCTGGCTATGAGTAATTGATATTGATTGTTGGATAATCATTTTTTGAATAGATTAGATTGAATGCTGAATGATTTGGTCTAAATGCAGAATTATTTTTTGATTTTGATTAAGAATTTTTTTTGTTTATCTTAGATTGTCATAAATTTTGTTTAGTAATCATACACAAGAGTTAGTTGAGTCTGTGCAAAAAGGTACATCAAGAGGAAAAACAGATATAGCATGGGGTCATTGTAGAATTGCTGAAGGCACTGGTTCTAGGCATCGGTTAATATGTTTATATTGTAACAAGACTTTCAAAGGGGTGGAATTAATCGATTTAAATTACATCTAGTTGGAATAAAGGGAGATGTGGAGCTATGTAAAAAGATTCAAGCAGATATTCATTTTCAAATGCAAAGTAGTGTTGAAAAATTTACTCAAAAGAAAAGAAAGCTTGTAGAAGAATATGAAAAAAGTAATCAATATCCTGATGAGAGCTTATATAGTGATGATGTTGTAGAATTAAATAGTTCTCTTGTTAAGCCTTCTGAGTCTAGGGGAAAAGAAAAAGAGAAGGGAAAGAAACCTATAAGCTCTTATTTTATGCCTAGAACAACTCCTGGAGCCCAACCCACCATTAATAGTGTGTTGCAAAGCAAAGAGGCGAGAGAAAGGTGTGACATTGCTATTGCTAAATGGATGTGTGACGCTAATTTGCCATTTAATGCTACTAACTCGTCGTATTACCAACTAATGATTGATGTTATTGCTAGTATGGGTGTGAGATATAAGGGCCCTGGGTATCAAAATCTTTGTGGGTATTTGTTGAGGAAAAATGTTGAAGAAGTAAACTCATATGTTAATAGTTATCGCAAAACTTGGAAGGAAACAGGGTGTATTATTATGGCAGATGGGTGGACTGATCAATGTAGGATAACCCTCATAAACTTTTTAGTTTATTGTCCTAAAGGGACTATGTTCTTAAAATCTATTGATGCATCTGATGCTCCTAAGACTGGTGATATGTTGTTTAAGCTTTTTAAGGAAATTGTGTTATATGTCGGGGCTAAAAATGTGATTCATATTATGACTGATAATACTACAAATTATGTTGCTGCTGGTAGAATGTTGGAACAAGAATTTTCCACTCTTTATTAGTCTCCATGTGCGACCCATTGTATTAATTTGATGTTGCAAGACATTGGCAAATTGGATCAGGTGACATTAGTTGTAAATCATGCTTCATAAATTACTAAATTCATTTACAATCATTGTTTTGCTTTGCATTTGATGAGGAAGTATATTAATGGAAGAGAGATCCTTCGTCCAGCTCCAATTCGCTTTGCAACTAATTTCATTGCTCTACAAAGCATATTAGTTCAAAAGGTTGCTTTGCAAGCCATGGTAACATGTAAAGAATGGACAAGCTCAGCATTTGCTAGAGATAGTAAATCAAAGAAATTTGTGGATCTTATCTTAGATTCAATATTTTGGAAAGATTGTGCATTCATTGTGAAAGTTACTGAGCTGTTGATCCGTGTGTTGCGTATTGTAGATAGTAAAGATAAGCCTGCAATGGGTTATTTGTTTGTAGCCTTTCATGCAGCTAAGGATGAAATGATGAAAAGGTTTCAAAGAAGGAAAAGAGTGGTTTAGCCTTTTCTAAGAATTCTTGATAGGCGTTGGGATAATCAATTACAAAAGAATCTTTATGCTGCTGGCTTTTGGTTTAATCCATCTTATCAATATGATGTTGAAGCAATAGGAAGGCACAAGAATACTATCTCAGGGGTTATTGATGTCATTGAAAAATATACTTATAATGATAGAGAGCTGGAAACCAAGTTATCAAGTGAGATGAAAATCTTTAGGAATGAAGAAGGGGATTTTGGAAGAAAACTTGCAGTAAATAGTCGTCATACAATGATGCAAGGTAATTTATTAACAAAAGAACCTTCATTTGTTTTAATATTATTTCATTAATTTGTTTTGTGTAATATCATTAGATGAGTGGTGGCAATGCTATGGATCAAGTACTCCAAATTTACAGAAGCTTGCAATTTGAGTTCTAAGCCAAACATGCAGTTCTTCGGGTTGTGAAAGAAATTGGAGTGTATTTGAACATATTCATTCAAAAAAGAGAAATAGATTGGAGTATCAAAGGCATAATGATCTTGTTTATGTTCATTACAACTTGAAGCTACAAAAGAGGTATATTTCTCTTCATAACATTGTTTGCAATTTTTAAACATATAAATAATCATTTATATTTTTACATGTACAGGAAAAATTTGAAGAAGAGTTATGATCCGATTAGTTTCGAATCATTTGAAGAAAATAGTGATTGGATATTGGAAGAAGAACCATCAAGCTTGATTGTTGAGAAATTAGAAGTTCTTAATCGTGAATTTACAGCTTGTACCACTGAGAAGGATGATGTTGATTTGTGGTTTGTGTTTGATAATTTTGATATATTATTTTGTGAAGTCATTTAAAGATTTTTATTTATCTAAGTTATTTTCTACAAAATTAAATTTGGATGAGATTATTGATGATGATGACGATGATAGTGGTGGTGGTGGTGGTGATGGTGATGGTGGTGAAGATATTGAGGGAGCTGCTAACGTAGAATATAATAGACGACTAGTTGACTCATGGGGCATGCCTCTTACTGGAGAAACGGACAGCTAGATGCTTGGAATTTATAAATTGATTGTGGATCTTATGAACATTAGCATTTTAATGACTTTATAAATTATTATGGATGTTTAAGACTTTTAATGTATGAATTATTATGTTTTGATGATTTTATTTATGACTTTATGTTTGAATTATTATAAATGTTTATATATTATTATGGATGTTTATGACTTTGAATTATGAAAATTACACGTAAATGATTTATTTTACTTATTTTAAAATTTATTTGTAAAGATATATATAAGTGTATATATATATATATATATATATATATATATTATTTTTTAATGTATTTACCAGTGACCCGATGATCTGAAGGCTTATCCGGGTCAATAGCTGGGCCGGTTCTGACAACATTGCTCTCTACTATGATGAATCTCTGGTCTCGAGGGTGTCGTTTCAACTGTGGTGGAATCTAGAAGGTTGCAGATAGGGTCTATGCAATTAATGGTTTGAGTACGTAAGGTTACTGGTGGAGGAAAGGTTGGGGGAGACTGGAGTCCCTACTTTTCTATATGGGAAAAGCAAGTACTTTTGGCCAATACTTGTAAAGAAGCTTCAGCCACGATTTTTAATCCGTTGCTATAAGTTTTGTCAAAAAATGTCATAATTAATATTTATAGCAACGGTTGCAACTTGTAGCAACGGTTTTTACCGTTGTTACAAGTAGAAAAGTCCTTGCTTTTTTTATACAAAAAAGCAGGGACTCCGGTCTCAGGTTAGGGGGGATTTTGGCAGATGGTTGGGTCCATTTGTGAGGGACTTTTTGAGTGATTTGACTAGGCGTTAATTGGATTTGATTGCTCCATTAATCCACTGCATTAAATAGCCTTAATGTGTTTTTGGGCATGCATATTAGAACTAGAAGCCCTACTGATTAAGAAAAGCTGCTATTTGAATTTATTACCTTTTTGTGAGTTTTCAATAATTATTGAATTTGTTTTTTTATTTTTAAATTTTCCTTGGAGCAAAAATTTTGATTTTCTAACGAAATTGAGTTTTTCCCAATTAGCTGGCCAAGATGAATGGGAAGTGGGATTTGGTGTCAGCATCAAAAAATTAGAAGGAACAGTAACATGCAATTGAAGTAAGGGGGTCAAAGAAACAATCAGATTAAAAAAGGCTAGGTTTTTTTTAGATTACCTTCTGTTGAGTTCCATTGATGCAAATTACTGGTGGGGGATCAGTGATGATGTCCATTTCTATGTAGATTCTGGCTAAGGTCAGTTGTAATGTTCTTGATCTGCTTGCCTCCAAGGCCATTGTTTTCCCAAGCAAGTTACCAATTTCGATAAGCATTTGTGGGGAGTAATACTCAACGGGTAGCATAGGTAGATTTATCTAGATGGTGCTAACTTTTTCTTTTATTACCACTGATGGTTTGAACTTTGGCTTCCATTGTCACACCAATAATGGATCCCTTCTAATTTTCCAACGTGATGCAATAATCTTCAATTTGTCTTATGTATTTAGGTTGTGGATGACATAGAAGTTGAAGCCAAGGTGTTGGACTTCTAAGGTTACTTTCAATCTCTAGAGGCTCAATAACTGCTCTCTAAAATAATTTGCTTCAAAGATTTTTCCAGTAGCTTTTATAATTAGGGCTTGTTTCCAGTAGTTGTTGATATTCTTTGAGAAAGAAATTTTTGGTAGTTTGTCTTCTCTATACGATTTGATACCGGTGTGTTCCTCAGAGTTTATTGCATCTTCTTCATTTCCTAATGATGGATCAAGCTTGCATAGAGCTTGTTTGAAAATTTTCTCTCCAGTGAAAGTTCTGGTGGTTTCTTTTTGCAAAGGGTAAACTATTGGTCTAGTTTCCAAGCTTCCATTTTGTACATCGTCTTTTGGTGTTTCTTCTCTTACGTCGTTTGGTTTATTTCCTTCACATCGTAGAGAGTGATTTGGTTGACTTCCCCTTTTTTTGATTTGTTATCTTCTCCACGTCGTTCACTATTTTGAGCATATCTTGACCTGGATCACTGCGTCGCTCCATTTTCATTATGTATAATAAAATTAATTGTTTCATAAATTTGGAAGATTGTGACACTATTTGACTTTGTTTTGTCCTCAACTTCCAAATTATTATCATGATCTAGTTATCATAAACATAGGTCCTGTTTGGGTAAATAGCTTAATTAAGCACTTATATCATAAGCCCTTATAATATAATATAAGTGCTTATGTTATAAGTGCTTAATTCAATAAACTATTTGTATTTGGAAGCACATTTGAAAAGTGCTTATACAGTATTTTAAGGTGTTTGAATGCATTGTTACATAAGTACTTATGACAGTTGAAATTACTAAAAAACCCATAATAAGCACTTATAAAATTAAAGTATTTGGATAAATAAGCACTTGACATAATTTTTTAAAAAAATAATAAAACTAAAAATAAAAACTAAAGAACTAATTAATTTAAATCATGAATTATATTATTGAAAATTTAAAATTTTATCTTGAAATTTAAGTAATAAAAAGGTAGTCCCTATAAATTAAAAATTTAAATGAATTATTCTTTTTTAGAGACAAATATTGATGACTTGGGTCATAGTAGTAAAGCAGTTTTATTCCTATGTCAGCGTTGTATGCTGAAAATTAAATTTAGCTTTTAAATGTACAGTTAGTTCCTTGATAAAAATATGACATTAAGTTTTTTTTTCTTTCTAGGTCAACAATGATACTAAAATATTACTTGTATACATTTCCAAAATAAAAAATTACTTGTATATAATATTTTGTTTTGAGTTATCCCATCCAAGACCAGTCTCCTTTTCAACAAGTTTTGTCTATAATTGCTATTCTTTTCTCAAAATGTCCCATTTATTTTTCATTTGTTTGTACTCATAAGATAATCCTGTTTACTCATTAATATTCTTGATCACATTTGCCCACTCCACTTTATTAAAGTGAGCATGTGGCCTATTCCCAACCCGTACTTACTCAATGCATACCTTCACAAATATGTCATGATTTTTTTCATTCTAATAAGCCTTTTGTCGTTTCCCACTACCACTATTATTTCCCTTCTCTTGAACTTGGTTTGAATTTATTGCTAAAGGTTCACAGAAATAAATACAAAATACAATCATTTACAAACATTATAGTATGGTTAAATGTTCACAGAAATACATATCAAATTATTCAGTTTTCACAAAAATGATTCCTGATATCTACAAATATAAAAAAATGAATAATCAAGGTAAACTTCCATTTAAACTTCCATTCTTTTATAGCCTATTATGCTGCAGCTAACTGTCCCCCTGATGATGATTTCTCGGTTGGCATTTTCATTTGGTGTAATCCAACAACATCTAGATAATTAAATAAGGTGCCAATCACACGTTTCTTAGCAATTTGAAATAGAGCTTGCTATACAAACAAAATTAGGAAAGAAAGATAGAAAGAAATAAAAAAGTAGCAGCCAATGCTCAAATAGCACAGACACGAACTCTTGTAGGGACTATTTGGTTAAGAACAATATATAAGGAAGTATGCACACTAGTTCACCTGTTCAAAGATCCAAATTTTTCAAGCATCACAAATAATTAAAGGTGCCCTTTTATCTAGTTCTTTTCAATCTTTTCTTATCCTTTTCACTGCTAGGGTCCTAAATTGGCCTTTAACAATAGCATCCCAACTTAGCAACATTGAAAAGGATAACAGATATCAGATAGATTTGATTCTTGATTCACACAAACTGAGAAATATAATGACAATGCCACAGATTTGCAATTGAAAACATAAATTATCATCAACTGGTTTCCAAATCCAACTCACAACCAGAATAAGCAAAACATAGCACTGATGCATATATAGGCAATTTCTAGTTCATATTACTTCTGGTTCGAATCTAGTTCATCGAAGGTTCTGGTTCGAACTAGAAGTTCGAACTAATAATTTTTGGTTCAACTTTGAACCAAAAATTTGGGTCGAACCTTTGAACTAGAAATTTCTGGTCTTTCGAACCAGAAACGAAGCATGAAGGAAGCAATTTTTCTGGTTCGCACAAGAATATGAAGGAGAAGGATGGTGGAGATTCACCGATTGACCAAGATAGGTGAAGAGGCAATGGAGTGATGTACTTGAGGGCTCAGGGAAGAGTTACTAGAGTGGTGTGGAGTGTCAATGGAGATGGCTAGACAATGAGGGCAATGAGAGACGAAGAGAGAACAAAGGACTTGGGGTGGAATTTTTGAAAATTTTGAAGGATATTTTTGTCATCTGGGATGACTGGTCCTGGCCTCCACATAAGCTGAAATAGGCTTATTTCAGTAAGCTAAAATGAGCTTATTGGGAGGTTATAAGCTTTTTTTAAAAGCTCTCCCAAACACCTATATTTTTTTTTCTAAAAGTGCTTATTTGATAAGATAAGTACAAATAAGCTGTAAATAAACTCATTCAAACCGGGCCATAATCGTAAAATAAAGATTTAAGACTACACGTTCACTTTATCCGTTTTATCTAATTAAGGTCAAACAAACGCTTTGTGGTCAATTCACTCTTTGCTCTAACTAAATTTAGAGCTGTCAAAACGGGCTCGGCCCACCGGGTCGAGCCCGTTTAACCCACTAAAAGGGAGGGTTGGGTTTATAAATTTTTGACCCATTTAAATTCGGGCCTAGGCGTCCTGGCCCGCCAACCCTCGTGTTATGCGGGTTCAACCCGGATAACCCACGGATTACCCGTTTAACCCACTTAAATTTTTTTTAAATAAATATTTTTAATACATATTACATATTCACTTATTTAGAATTTCAAATATTCTATAATCTATATTCTATACTATTATTACATTACTTATTGTCTTACTTTATATATTTACTATTTTTCTGTTATAACGATAAAAATGTGTTATCATTTTCTATAATATAGGAAGATTAGAGCCTTAAAAACTTGTCAAATGTCAAAAATAAATTGGTGCTTTAATGCCATTTTCATTCCTATCTTCCAAAGGTTATTTTGTAACATAATAGTTTAAGATATGAAAATTGTAGGTGTTTTATATTTTTTATTTGATAATTGCTATTCTTCATAAAATGATATCTAATTATACATTGATTATCAAAATTTCTAGTGATTGGTATTTTGGTTACAACAAATGAGTAAATAAATATTGAAATTTGAATAAAAAAAGTATAAAAAAAAAGAATTTCTAGCTAATTTTACAAAAAAAAAAATTTAGTGCGGGTTGGTGGGCTAGCGCATTTAGCCCACCAGCCCGCACCTAAGTAGACCGGATTACCAATTTGTCAGCCCGTTTATAAACGGGCTGGCCCGACCTGGCTCGGATAACATTGAGCCCGCCGTGGGCTAACCCGAACCCAGCCCACCAACCCGTTTTAACATCTATAACTAAATTATGTCGAGTGACAATTTGAATTCTAGACTCGCAATATGACACAATATGACATATTGGATCAACTGACTTCTTTGCTGTAACAATTTTTCCACATTTTGCAGATGGTGGAAGCAGCAAAGTGAAGTTTTGTTTGCTGGAAAATAATTCTTTTGATTGGTCATTAGTTAACCGTTGAAGATGTTGACTTTTCTTTTATTGGTTATGTAATTTTTATCATATTCATTTATAAGTGCTATATTGTTACACTATTTTATGTGGAAAATGTTCTTCAACTTTAGTCATTTAATACTCAAATTTTTATTTCTGCAAAAGAAATATTGAAGGGAAAACATGAAGGGATTTATACAAAATATTTATAATTGAAGAATTCAATGTGCACACAAGAATAAATTCCAATAATAATATATACATTGTCAAAAAGGGAGATTATTTCTAATTTTTAAATTTACAACCAAGAAATACAAAATTTATAGTCACTTAATACCCCAAATTTTTATTTCTAAAAAAATATTAAAGGGAAACATGAAGGGGGAAAAACCGAAGGGGGAAATATTCAAGGGAAAATTTTGAAGTGTATTCAATTTACATTAAATATCATAAATATAAATTTATAAATTAATATATATATATATATATATATATATATATATATATATAAGTGTAGGCGTTTACACAGAAAATTTATAGGTGGATAATTCAATGTACACACAAGAGTAAATTCTAATAATAATATTACATGGTCAAAATTGGAGATTATTTTTAATTTTTGAAATTACAACCAATAAATACGAAATTTATAGTCATTTAATACCCAAATTGTTATTTCTGCAAAAAAAAAAAATATTGAAGGGAAAACATGAAGGGGAAAACTGAAGGGGAAATATTCAAGAGAAAATTTTTGAAGTGCATTTAATTTACATCAAATATCATAAATATAAATATATAAATCTATTTAAATAAGTGTAGGGGTTTATACAACAGAATTTATAGGTGGAAGAATTCAATGTGTACACAAGAATTAATAATATTACATGGTCAAAAAGAGAGATTATTTTTAATTTTTAAATTTATATCCAAAAAATACAAAATTTATAATTATTAATACACAAATTTATATTTTTTCAAAAAAATTAAAGAATTGAAGGGGAAAAACTGAAGGGGAAGAACTGAAAAATTTAAGGGAAAACATTGAAGTGTATTCAATTCAGGACCTAAATAGCGTCTAATGAGAGCAAGGATTTAGTGTAGCGAGGTGCATGATTGAGATGCTTGTGTGCATTGGATTAATCTAGGCTACATGGTTGGATGGCCGAGAAGCAAAGAAAAAAAATGGAAAACACTAGATCCATTTGAATAGTTAGATGCAGATCTCCAAATTAGTCCAACAGTCCTTATAGGAACAGGAGCATCCTTTTCGCGTAAGGGACAGTATGTGTTTTTTATCTGTGTCAAGAGGCCAACGTCATAGAGCATTAGAATTTGGGAAGGGATCCACACCTATTCTCTAAGAGAACAGGAGCCATTAGGGTTCAGGTGGCCGGTGAATGCGCCACATTTAATGACCTAAGCTTTTTGTTTTTTTGTTTTTTAATTTGAATTGCATGGGATAATATGGAGCCTTATATATAGGTCAACTGTAATATCCTAAGAATTTTTATGAATATGTAAAATTTATTTGAAGTTTATTGAAAAATTTAATTACGTGAAAATGTGCTTTTTGAATTAGTGAAAAAAATTTGGGAATAGAAATTTTAATTTTTAATTTAGGAAATTTTTTACAAATTTTCAAGGACTAAAGTGAAAAGAAAAGAAAGTATAGAGGCCTTTTGGGAAATGACCAAATAGGAACCTGAGAGGAAGAATAAAGCTTATGAGAATGAATTATGAGTCTGGTACCGAAAAGATGATGGATTCGAGGTTAAAGTGGTACTTGAGACATCGAGAGGGATTAAAGTGAACAAATCTTATAAGCTAAGGTAACTATGAGCGATTTTATCGAAAAAGAAATTGGTGGGGCCCATGCGTATACATTTCTCTCTTATTCTTTTCTTTCTCTCATTTCTCCCGTATACTTCTTCACTTTCTCTCTCTCGGTTATGCGTCGAATTTCTTCATCAACCATTTATGCAATTTTTGCATGGGGAAGGAAGCTATGAAAGTTAGGATGATTGGTAAGTTGATGTTCTTCTTCTTTTTCCTCTTATTACAAGACCAAATCCTTGGTTATCATTTTGCAAAATTTTTGTAGAATATTTTAATGGATGAATTTAAGTGTGGATGTTAATCTAAAACATTCCTAGGTGGTTTATGATGTTATTACAACAAGAAATTTAGAGAAAACTAGGAGAAATTCGTAGAATTTGGATATTTGAAAAAAGTTAGTGTTCTTGATGAAAATTTGAGATTTGAGCTTGGATTGTTGGTAGAAATTGGGGGTTTTGGTGTTAAAACACTCCTTAGACATTAAGGATGAAAACCCATAGAAGAAATAAAAAGAAATGTTGTTTTAGATATGATTTTAGGATTTTTGGATGAATAACACGAAGAACATCCGAAAATTTTTCCCAGAAAATACTGTTCATCGGGAAAATTTTTTCAGATTTTCTCGGCTACTGTAGCGTTGACTCGGTCAACGTTACTGTAGCTGCGTTGACCGTTGACCGTTGCTGTAGCATCAGTTTTTTTTTAAATATCATTGAAAAGCTCTTTGAGTCTAGTTTCCAATGGTATAAGTTTCATCTAGATATTCATTACTAGGTAGGAGTTATGATTTGAGAAGTAAGTGAAGGTCGGGAATAGTGGTAGGAAATTTCTCTATTTCGTAACTCTGATGGTTTTTATCTGGTTACAATAGGAATGGTCAAAGCGCAAGGTGGGAGTGTTGAGAGCGTGAAATCCAGGTGAGTGGGATTTATACTTCCTATGACTAAATCTTTTCTTTAAAGTTCTTGGCATCATAGTGAGAGCATGTAGTGTATCTTAGTGTGAAGGAAGTGATGGTTAACTTATATATTGATATTCATTATGAATTGAGATTTTCTTGCATAAGTTACATTCATGCGCACTTTCTAGAATTAAAGAATTGTATTCTCGAATACATTGATATGGATATATCTATACATAAACACCATTATATGAATGTTGCATGAAGAAGACACGAATACCATTGTGAGGACTTGTAAATACAAATGAGATTTTATGTGTAAATACAAATGAGATTTTATGTTTGAGATGTGATTTAAAAGATAAATTCTGTGAACAGTGAATGATTGTATACACGTTGATGAAATTGTGATTAAGTATGGAAAGTAGCATGAGTTATGTTGTAATGAAACTTGTAAATGATTATGAGTTATTTATGATTGTGATTGTGTATGTAATCGGAATGAATGGAAAGGCATGATGGTGCACCCGATGGAGAAATCTATGTGAAGCTATAAGGGTGGAGAATATAAATGGAGCGATAAGGGTGGATGCGGCGGGGGCCGTGGGCAACGATTCAGAGGTACCCTGGACGACCCGGTTGGTACGGGAAATGTGTGAAATTGATTTCACTGTTTGCTGTTGTGAATTATTTGAATTATGATCGATTACGTATGGTTGTTGCATGTTATCATTATGATGCATGGTATTTTTTTTGTCATAGTGTTGTGTTGTCTGCTCACTGGGCACGTGGTTTGCTCATACCCCTCTTATTAACATTTTTTTTCAGAGTTGATAGCTGAAGGTAAATATCTGTACAAGGAATTATGGATCCTTAGTCCATGATTACCTTTTCATTTATTCAGGATAAAGGTATAATATTTAAGTTATATAAATCTAGAAATCTCTGTAATCGGGTAGGTTCATTCAGTGATGTAATGTGAATAACTGTCGTGTATATAGAGAACTCGGTCTGGTTGCATGAAAAAGAATGGTATGATACTTAAGAGAAAGATAGGCTTACAGAGGTGAAATGAAATTCACTTTCCGTGCCGGTCACGTGCTCAGATTTTGGGACTTGACATCAACTATCATGCGATACAACGGCTAGGAGTCCACCTGTGTTTCCATACTCCAGAGCTATCAGCATCCGTTCGATCTCGATCAATAGTCACATAATCCAACGACCAGGAATCTGCATGCATTTTCACACTCCAAAGCCATCAACATATGTCTGATCTCAGTCAATCGTCGAGCAATCCAATGGTTAGGAGTTTGCCCGCTTTTTGACACTCTAAAGCCATTAGCATCCCTCTGATCTAGTTCAACAGTCATGCAATCCAATGGCCAGCAGTCCACTCACAGGTCCAAATGTGGAGAGCCATCAACAACCGTCAAATTAAGTCAATGGTCAAAGCATCCAGCAGTCTTCAATGCACTCGGTCTAGCAACTATTAGAGCCATTAGATTTGGATAAATTAATACTTTTTTTTCTAACAAATAGCTAGAGGCACTTAAATTTAAATTTAAAAACAATTTATTAATTTTTTTGTTCTCATCATTTGCAACTATCCAAAATTAAACAAATTGTATTATTCTATTTTGATGCTAATTTAATTAAATATAGATCTGCAACTTATTTTGATGCTAATTCAAATTTGGCTTTAAATTTAGCAATAAAGTAAAAAAGCATTTCAATAATTTAAAAGAATAAATTAAAAAATAATCTATTTATACTTATTTTAAATATTTATAACAAACACTAAATATTTCCATTTGCTTAATTTTTTGAATTATAAACTATATTTATTTTTAAAAATAAGATATGGGTGAATCAAGTGTTTGTATTTAAATAAGATATTTCAAAAATTTGAGCAAATGAAGATATTCAAGAGTGAAAAGGGTCAAAGGCTTATGAGCAAAGATATTCAGGAGTGAAGAGGGTCAAAGATATTTCCAAAAAAAAAATTGAGCAAATGAAGAGAACTATTTAGCAAAAATAAAAGTTTTAATCCTAATGGTTAGAGGCTCATGATAATTCTTCAAATTATATATGTCATGTGATATATCAAAAATAAAACTTGTATATGCAGCTTAAACATAATGAAGCTTTGGGTCTATATATGAAGAAAATTCATCATATAACTCAACGTTACATCTTCAAAAATACGTGAAACTCAGCTAAAAGAAATGACATCTAATAACTATCTCATCAGTAATTCTTGACCAAGTATTAATTCATTAACAGTTTGTTTGCTTGGCCACGAGAACCAGAAAAAGAGAGCTTCTTTCACAACAACAGTTCCTTTATTGTGTTTGGTTGGCAAGGCACATTTCCATTTTTAATTGTACAAATTTTCCTCTTGAAAAGCAATGGAAAACTCTAAGATTGGATGGAAAGTAGCTATAATTGACTGGAATGCCTTTCACTATCCTGTGCGTTTGTGCTGCTACTGGTGTTTGTGAGGAAGGTGAACAGGGGATGGCAGGTGTGGGGACGATGGCAATGGTATGGGCGACGGAGAGTGTGAGAGGAAGGGACAACGTGGTGGGCAACTGAGGATGGTGACAGAGATTGAGGGGGAAAGCAAGGGACAAGACAGAGAACAGAGGCGATGGTGATGGAGAACGAGGAAGGGGAAGGGACAACGTGGTGGACAACTAAGAACGGTGATAGAGAACATAGGCAATGGTGATGGAGAACGAGGATGCTTCGATTTTTTTTAAGGTCAATTGAAAGTATTATGGTAAAATTACTCTATTAAAAAGTACATACCAAAATATTTATTTTCATCTTCCTATTCATTTTTCCATCACATACCAAACAATTTTTTTCCATTTTCTTTTTCTCTTTTCCATTCTCTTTTCTTTTTCATTTTCATCTTTCCTTTCCGTTCCTACTTTGTACTGTAAACCAAACACACTATAAGAGACCTTAAAAGATAATTATAAACTCTAACTTTATCATAAAACAAATTAAAACAAGATGAAAACTAATAAATTGAATGTTGTTCCACATGCATTGTACGAGTCTTTCCACTACTTGTTATCCCATATGCAAATAGTGTACTTGTGATGAATACCAAAAACAAATTATATGCAAAGTATCCAACATAATGAAACTAAAAGCAGTTATGCTTTCTTGACAAGTGAAACAAGATTTGTACAGATGGTATGGTAAGGAATATACAGCCACAAACCAATCAATATACATCCACAAAATTTGAATGTTCAACAAAGTTATATACTTGTTACCCTATATGCAAATATTGTACTTGTGATGAATACCAAAAACAAATTATATGCAAAGTATCCAACATAATGAAACTAAGAGCAGTTATAGTTTCTTGACAAGTGAATCAAAATTTGTATATATGGTATGGTAAGGAAAATATACAACCACATACCAATAAGTATACATCCACAAAATTTGAATGTTCAACCAAGTGAATCATGTGAGAAATCACTACTAACCTCAAATACCTTGATCTGAATGTGAGAAATTTCTACTAAATTCCAATGCCTTGGCATGCAATCGTCAAGAGGAGCCTACGGTAAGAAAGAACACAAACCAACCAATAGAGGAATACTAATTACTTTGAAAAAACTGATTTCTATTATGTCACAAAATCTTAACCATTAGCAATTTAGTGAAACTCAAATTGGCAACATGTGTTTGGGATGTTGGAGGTGTTGAGCATGATACTCTAAATTGTGCTTGATTCATCTACAACATTTAAAATAACAAAAGTGAATATTTAGAGACATATAGAAGCATATTTTACATTTTACTTACTCTAGACTGTTATACTCGTGAATATTTAACAATTTGTAGATCTTTTTTTCCTCTTTCCTTGACCTTTCAAACAACTCTTATTGCATTTCTTAGAACTCTTTTCAGCTCTTTGCTTGAATCTAGTTGGTTGTGGTATACACTGAGTTGTGAGTATGGTGGTGGCATCAATAAAATCTATCCACAAGAGGCTCTTGTTCTTTTCACAAGGAACGAAGAATACTTAATCTCTTACTGCACTCAGAAATGAAATCTAACATCAACGAGTATCGTTCTTCGCCATTATAGGCTTTTGGCTGCTAATCTTATTGCTTGTCCACTGAGATGTTTGAACCATTGTGTGCTCTTTAGTCTAGGATCTGTTTGTATCTCTTTTCCTCTACAATCGAGTATCATACTAGTTCTTGCTTTTTTGGTCCACCGATGTAAAATGTACTGATATGGGAGTAGTTTGACATCGTTCACATCAAGGCTTGGCAACAAAAAATACTAATGCTATGAAACATTCAACAACTACATGTAATTGTCTTATCTGAAGGGTAAAAAAAGATATGTTGTAGTCTCCTGCCTTATCTAACAGAGCAACATATGTCCTTATTGGCTAAGTTTTATTTCTTTCTTTGATAAATCTCAAAAAGTTGTTTCAACATATGTGATTTAGACATTCTCAACCACGAGATTTTTTTTCTCAAGAATCATATTTAGACTTTAGTTCATTGTACCGCTTTTCATCTACAATCCTCTCAAAGTGTTTGAAGAATTATACAATATCCAAGTCTGGTCTCATTAAGCCTTCAAGTCCACATTGAAACTTTCACTGAGTTATGTGCTTTGCATTCCAATGGTGAAATGTAATGTCTACTTAATTTTATAATTTAAGGAAATCATCGTATTAGTGATGTATGAAAAGCAGTTGATTTTCCAAAAATCTTTTTGAAAATTCTTATAAAATGCCAACCTATATAATTTTAGGAAAATTATGTGGCATTTAACACATTAAAAATTTAAGCTGGACAGAGGACAAGCAATTGACTGCCAAATATCAACTGATCGACTAGTTGTCTTCTATTGTATGTGTTTCGAGGTCTCAGGGATTATTGGTCGACTGATACAGGGTACCAGTCGACTGGTAAGTCCTGTACCCTATACTTTTACTTGAGCCAGTCGGCTACCTATAATCTACCAGTTGACTAGTGACTTTTATACTTCATTTTCTGATTTCTTCACTAGCTGGTCTATTGGAAATATAAAATATTATAAGCTATATTCCAAATAACATAGCAACAACTAGTCTTAGGTCTAATTCTCTTCACATCCTAGATACAAGCTTAGGGGCATTTACATTAAAACTCAAGGATGTACACTCAAAAGTCATATGTTTCCATACATATATAAGGATGTGTACAAGTCTCCAAAAATTACACGAGAGGACATTACTACATTTGACACAACTTTCTCCTCTTTATAAACTATTCTAACATCTTATACTAGCTCATTCGTTTTCTTTCTCTTGCCTTTCTACTTTAGCTCATGAAATGGTTAGTTATAAAGATAAATGTGAGATATAAATCTCAGTAGCTAGTATAGATAGTATAAAACATTAGTATAACCATTTCAGTCATAAAAGTAATCTAAATAAACATTTCTCACTTCCATGAACATAAAAACTATCATATAAGTATATGATTATGGCATTCTCATTCTTCTTATACTGTACTATAATTTCTAATTATCTCATGAAAATAACTCTACATCTCATGAGGAAATTCTACATCCCATGAGGAATTCTACATTCCATGAAGAAAGTTCCACATCCCATAAGGAATTTCTGCATCCTATGAGGAAAGTTCTACATCCCATGAGGAATCAAGTTCTATTTTTCATGAGAAATTACTTTCTCAAACATTCATGGAAGATTTTATCATGAAACTTTATCATATCATACATAATCATGATAAACACATATAAATAAACTTGTTTTTATGAAAAACTAGCTACCTTTGATTCTTACTAGAGCTAAAGTGTGTGAGTTCTCTTCTAATTTCTCTCTTGTTCCTTAAATTTCAAACCACTTCCTCTTCTTTTCTCTTTCTTTTAGTCTGAAATTTACTATTCTATCAATTCTTGAGCTCTAAAATTAATTTAAACTAGAGGAATCAAGTTAGAAAACTTACCTTGGGTATTTTCTTGCTAAATCTTTAACTAAAAATCTCTTCTTTCTCTTTTTCTTCTTCTTCACGTTTCTCTCTCTCTCTCACTCTCTCATACACAGAGCTTGTAAGAAGAGTATTTAACAAGCTTTACATGTGAAATGCCTCTATTACCCTTACTCAATTATTTTTGAGCTCTTTTGGGTATATTAGGTGTATTTTAGTCAATTTCTACACTGATTCTTCCATTTTCCACCGACTTAATTCGTATTTCAGAATGCTACCAGTCGACCACTAGATGTCTGTCATACGTTTTCTACATAATTTTGGTCTATTGGTGGAGGATCCGGATCCTCTGCTTTGAATATCTCATGCTCAGTTTTTAGCAACGGTTTTTACCGTTGCTAAAAACTTTCAGCAACAATTTTTTGGTTGCTAAACTGTTACTAAAGGTTTTTAGCAACGGTAAAAACCGTTGCTAAAAATTGAGCAGGCTTCTGCTTGGATTTATTCCAAGCAGAAGATCCGGACGCATTGGTGGACTGCTAGCTCTTCGACAATTGATTGCTAGCCACTAAATCTAGAAATTTTAGTCTTACAGAGTGTAACCGGTCGACTACTATCCCTCTACCAATTGACCGCTTGCAAATATCAAAAGCTTTGTCTGATCTTAAAAATACAGGAAGTCTACTGGCTCACTCAGAATTCAACTTTCTTATATGTTTAACTTAATTATACTAGTTACTTTATGCCATTCTTTATTACTTGTTTCTAGACACCTAAGGACATAATTAACTTAATTTTAACATTACTCAAAGCTTAGATAAATAAAATTTGGAATTTTATATGAAAGTTTTCCTCATAAAACATGCTTGGGTCAGCCCAAAAGACATTCGTAATCTGCTCCTCTGAATCCATATGATAAGCATGAAAATATGATGGATTCTCTAACAATTGCTTTTGAAAATAGCCCAACAGTGCACCAGTGTCCCCATACGCCATGTTTCTTTGCCTTCTAGACTTCAAATAATTCTTCACATCTATGTGAGAGTATCTAAGATTAGATCTTCCCCCTATATTCATACTCATCAAGTCAAAAGAGGCTTTTTGTCAAAGTCCAGAATTCTCTACCAACTTAATCTCATTGCACTTTCGATATTTTTCATTAAGATGGAAACATATGACTAGTTAATTTTTATAATATGAAGTTCATAATTGTGTTCCTCTATAAATTCATGAACTTTAAATTTACTGTTTATATATTTCAATCCTATTTTCACCATACAACCAGTTTTAGTCTTTTGCTGAGAATTCTTAGGGTTTGAATGTCTTTTGTCCAGCTTTCGAAAACTCTCCTTTGAACAAACAAATTTTTGAGATGTTATGCTTCCATCCTTCTTGCTCTTATTATGTCATTCCTTTCTTACACTATGTGCCCTCTAAAATTCTCATGTTGCTACATCTAAATTATCAAATTTCATTCCAACCTCAGACTTCAAGATGGCCTCCATTGAAGTCCTCAACTACATAATTAGATTGAAATTTAGATTGAAATTTTTAATAATGCACCACATATGCACAGGAAAATTAAAAAAAAAAAAAGTTAAGACCTTATAGAATAAAATAATTCAATTCTTAGAGAACTCAATGAATTATGCTAAAATAATTGTGTGTTTAAAGTGATTAAGGCATCACAACATTAAAGCTATGTAAAAGGGTGTTAAGTATCCATTAATATATAATAACTAACAGTTGCTAGCAATATAGGAGTGCCAAAGGATAAAAAGATTTTGAAAATTAAGTATCCATTGTAGAATAAGAAATATATTGGAATTGTTGAAAAACCTATGAATTATTCCAAGAAAAGTCCTCCAAATTAAATAGGAGTGCCAAAGGATTAAAGATTTTGAAGATGATCTCTGATCCTTTATTAATAGTTTAAGAGTTTATAATTATCTAAAAGTCTTTTAGTTATACCTTATCATTAACTCTAGGAATTTATGTTGTTGTTAAACTCTTCAGAATTTTATAGAAAAAAAAAAAGGTGGAATTGGGTATTCAAAATTACTATCTGTTAATGTTATGACTATGGTATGCAAAATTACTTGTGAAAGGTGGAAGTGGGTGAGGCATTGGTATTCAAAATTACTATTTGTTAACAGAATTCTATAGCACACATAAATTAGCTCCATTTTGCTACCAATATAACATTTTCACAGAATTCTATAGCACACACAAATTAACTCCATTTTGCCACTAATATAAAATTTTCACATAATTCTATAGCACACACAAATCAACTCCATTTTGCCCTCTTTTCCCAATAGACACACATAAATATACCAAATTAACTTGTATATCACTGTGGACTGACACCAAGAGTATCTGATCCTGTAATCATTCTAGCAAATCATGACACTAGTTAGGTCTTGATGTTTTATTTTCATTTCTTTTTATTAGGAATTAGTCGAAAATAGTCCCTTTATTGTAGTTGAAGTTCTCACCAGGTTAATAAATTCTCTAGAAATTGCAAAGTATGCATTTGTCCCTAAATGCACTATCTGTATGCTAGTCTAATACACTTTGTGTTAGTTTTAAGCCTCTTCTGTTCATAGATATTGTCAAAGCTTCATAAAAAATCTATATCTTCAGTTGGAATCACAACATGAAAGTTCAAGCAGGGGAAGTGATGAATGTGTATCAGGCTCAACTAAAATAGAATGCTACAAGAAAATGAAAACAAAAAAAAATAAAGAATTTAAATTTTGCCCTTTTTCCCCATACACACAGACACATGAATATACTAAATTTCAAAGATCAATAGAACATACAAATAAGCTATGTTACTTTGTTATTAGCTATAACACACTTAAAAGGCTCCATTACTATGTTATTATGTTGTATATAGCACACACAATAAAGACGATGCTACAAGGACCATATGTTTACATGTTGAATGGTGTCAATAAATGAGCTCAAGACGATGCTAAAAGTTGGTGAATGAAGGAGCTTTAGCAGGAACTTGTAAGGACCTTTCTCAGGTGGCTTGGGGATGAAGGAAGACACGTTTGGTGAGAAATTGTAGGGACCTCTCTTGGGTGGCTTGCAGGGGACTCTATGATGTGTTTAAATATTGAAGCCAATGCTGAATGGTGCTGATGAACGTGCTCAAGACAGTGGCGACCGACTGTGAACAAAAAAGCTTTAGCAGGAATTGACCCCTCTCTCGGGTCGCTTGGGGATGACAACAAACCACGCAAATGACTAGGATCAAAGTGTTTGAAGCTTCAGTTGGGTAGTATCTGAGTCACACACATCGAAGATCTAGTGGCTTGATGCTTTAATTAATCAACAAAACAAAAGTCAACAAAGTGAACTAGTGCATTTCACTAAAGTGGACCTGCAGGCGGACTCTTGGTCATTGGTTTGCGTGACAGTTGACCAAAATGGTTATGGAATGTGAAAACATAGGTTATGGTTATGGAATGTGAAAACATAGGCAGACTCTTGGCAGTTGGATCATGTGAATGTTGACCTACGAAGAAACTTGGCGGCCCACATGAGCCCAAGTGACTCTTGTTCTCTACACCCCGTTTAGTTCAGTCTCCATGGAAGGGCAGACATGGAATTCCAGTACTATTTTCCATCCTCTTGCATTTGCTTCGCCACTACTGATGGAGGGTTTCCTTTCCAGCGACGAAAAATAATAGCATTTTTTTCCATTGTAGGATTCCCTCCAATCTTCGATGCAAAACCGCGTCTTAGCAATGGAAAACACGTGAATTGACAGTGTTGCCCTCTGTTTTACTGTCAGTCTCTTCACCGTCCACTGTTGCTGTCGTTACCGACTTCCATCTTTGTTTTGCTACTTTGAAGGTCGTCTTCCATCTCTACCGACTTCCATCTCTGTTTTGCTACGCCGGAGAAGACAGAGATGCATGAGAACAAAATTGAAAAGTTCCTTTCATTTTTAGTCTTGTAGAGAAGACAAAGATGCCCGAGAACAAAATTGAAAAGTTCCTTTCACTTTCAGTCTTGCAGAGAAGACAAACATGCACGAGAACAAAATTGAACAAGAAGGAGATGGACAGGTCTAGTGATGTACGAGAGAGAGGATACTTGAAAAGGGACTAAAGTGAATAAATTAAAAAATTTATAAGAATAAGTAACAAAAGAATTTATATTAAGTAAAAGATAAAAGAAACATTTTAGTTAGGAACTTAAATGAATAAATAAATTTTTTTAATAAATAATAAAATTAAAACAAAATATGTAATAATTATGATGAAATTAAAAGTTCTTATAATAAAATAAAAAAATTATATCAAAAAATAAAATAATAAATTAACTCATTTATTTCTTTCTTATTACACAATATTTTCCTTTGCTAATCAAACATTTTTTTTTCCTCTTTTTCATTCACTTTCCATTTTCATTTCTCGTTTTCTTTCGATTTAAGATAGTAGGGGCGGATCCGTCTCTTAGAATTTACCACAGGCCATCCATATCCGAGTCGGGTGGTTACTCTGACAAAAAGCTTCGCGTTCTATGAAGGGCATAATTTGATTCAAATTTCAGCAGCCTCAAGGTTCTTTCTTTTTGTGGTGTTTTTGGCCCTCCTCAATCCTTTTTCACTCTTTCGTCTGTCTTTCATTGATTGAACTGCTTTCACTTGTTTGAAGTTGAAGAGCAGTTCTCTTTTCAATGTTGGAACTTTTCTATTTCACATATGTATAGTGTAAGCTTTGTCCTCTTTCCCAGTTTCATGAATTGATAGTTGTTACAGGTGCAGCTTATTAGAAGCGGATGAATTGATGGAATACCCACTCGTTGCTTCAGAAATGCGAAGCCTGCCCGGTTTTCGACTACCCAGCAGGGTTTTACACAATTCGAAGCATCTCTACATTTCGGTTCGAGTCAAATCCGTATGTTGTGCAGCGCTGGACACAGGCCATTCAGCCTTAGTGGATAAGCAAAATGCAATGATTCAATCTCAAGAAGGGTTAAGCCCTGGTCATAAAAGGACTAGTTCAGTTCCTTATAGGGAGAATACTGAGGATGAATCTCTTAATGCGAGTAGCAACGAGAGGATTAAACAGTATTCTAGATTGTTGCGTACTTGTGCTTTGAAAGAGTCTTTGAATGAGGGGAGAGCTGTACACGGACAGCAGATAAAGAATGGGATTGACCCAGATTCTCACTTTTGGGTTTCACTGATAAATATTTATGCAAAATGTGGTCGTCCAGCTTATGCACGCAAGGTGCTTGCTAAAATGCCTGAACAAGATGTTGTATCTTGGACTGCATTAATTCAAGGTTTAGTAGCTCAAGGCAATGCCAGAGAAGGTATAAATTTGTTCTGTGAGATGCTTAGGGAAGGTATAAGGCCCAATGAGTTCACATTGGCCACTAGTTTGAAAGCCTGTTCTATGTGCTTGAACATAACTTTTGGGAAGCAGGTTAAAGCTGAAGCAATTAAGGTTGGCTTACTATCCGATTCATTTGTTGGGTCTGCACTAGTTGACCTATATGCCAAATGTGGTGAAATGGGCCTGGCTGATAAGATGTTTTTTTGCATGCCTGAACAGAACGAAGTATTATGGAATGTGTTGCTTAGTGGCCATGCTCAAGTGGGTGATGGCAAAGAAGTTTTTAGTTTGTTTGGCAAAATGCTAAAATCAGAAGTAAAGTTCAGTAAATACACCTTATCCATTGTTCTAAAGGGCTGTGCAAATTCAGCAAACTTGAAAGCTGGCCAGATTGTGCATTGTCTGGCAATCAAAAGTGGTTGTGAACTAGATAGTTTCTTGGGTTGCAGTCTCATAGATATGTACTCAAAGTGTTTGCTGGTAGATGATGCATTAAAACTTTTCTTTATGATTAAGGATCATGATGTAGTGTCCTATAGTGCTATGATCACTTGCCTTGATCAGCAGGGGCGTAACAGAGAAGCAGCTAAGGTGTTTTACTTGATGAGGGATATGGGTGTTCAACCGAACCAATTTACGTTTGCAAGTGTTGTTAGTGCTGCCAGTGAATTAGGGGACTTGTATTATGGACAGAGTATCCATGCTTGTATTTTTAAATATGGGTTTGAATATGATATTACAGTAAGTAATGCACTCATCAGGATGTACATGAAAAATGGATGTGTGCATGATGGTACTCGTGTATTTGAGGCAATGAAAGGACCAGATATTGTTTCGTGGAATGCTTTATTGTCTGGATTTCATGACTATGATTCTTGCAAATCAGGACCCAGAACTTTCTATCAGATGCTTGTAGAAGGTTTTAGGCCCAATATGTACACATTTGTTAGTGTTTTAAGGTCTTCTTCTAGCCTCTTAGATGTCGGCTTTGGTAGGCAAGTTCATGCTCAGGTTCTGAAAAACAATCTTGATGGGAATGAATATGTTGGCACAGCCCTTGTGGACATGTATGCCAAATGTGGGTATTTGGGAGAATCATACATAGCTTTTGATAGGTTGCTCAATCGAGATGTCTTCACATGGACAGTAATTATCACTGGTTTTGCCCAAAATGACCAAGCAGAGAGAGCTTTTAAATGCTTCAATCTCATGCAGAGAGAAGGAGTAAAGCCCAATGAGTTCACTCTTGCCGGCTGTTTAAGTGGCTGTTCCCAAATAACTGCCACTGAAAGTGGCAAGCAGCTTCACTCAATCGCAATAAAGAGTGGACATCTCCCTGATATGTTTGTTTCCAGTGCACTTGTAGATATGTATGCAAAATGTGGGTGCATAGAAGATGCTGAGACTATATTCAAGGGATTGGTTAGACATGATACAGTATTGTGGAATACCATGATATATGGGTTCTCTCTTCATGGTCAGGGAAAGAAGGCACTCGAAACCTTTCAGGAAATGAAAGATAATGGCTACTTACCTGATGAGGTTACCTTCATAGGTGTCCTTTCTGCATGTAGCCACATGGGTCTTGTAGAAGAAGGGAAGCAGAATTTTAATTCCATGAGCAGACTGTATGGCATAATTCCTAGGGATGAGCATTATGCTTGTATGGTTGACATTCTCGGCCGTGCAGGAAGATTTGATGAGGTTGAAAGCTTTATTGAGAAGATGAAGCTGACTTCAAATGCCTTAGTCTGGGAGACTGTTCTGGGTGCATGTACAAAGCATGGAAACATTAAATTAGGTGAAAGGGCAGCAGAAAAGGTTTTTGAGCTTAAACCTGAAACGGACTCAAATTACATATTACTTTCTAACATTTTTGCTAGCAAGGGTAAGTGGGCAGAGGTAAAAAAAGTAAGGGCCTTGATGTCTGGCCAGGGTGTGAAGAAGGAACCTGGATGTAGTTGGGTAGAGATTAACAATCAAGTAAATGTCTTTGTGTCTGATGGTGTGCATCCAAATATCCTGGAAATTCATTTGAAATTGGAAGAGCTTGATCAAAAACTTAGATTGGTGGGTTATATCTCGCAAATAGAATACGTGCTTCATAATGTCCCTGACAAGGAGAAAAAGGAATATCTAATTCATCATAGTGAAAAGCTGGCTCTCGCATTTGCCCTTATGCACACTAGCCCTATGAAACCAATCCAGATTTTTAAAAACCTACGCATCTGTTACGATTGCCATAATTTTATGAAATTTGTCTCTGACATTACTAATCGAGAAATAGTTGTTCGTGACGTCAATCGGTTCCATCATTTCAAGGGTGGATCTTGTTCCTGTAAGGATTATTGGTGATTTGGCTCTAGAGACTAATCCACCGTATTCATGTTCAAGTACTTCTCTCCATGTCAAAGAACTATATGCACTCCGATTTCATTTACGTTGAGAAGTCATAGGTAAATCTCTTGGAAGGTACTGACCACTCAGGTTATTTTACATGTCATGCGTATGAACATATGGACTTATTACTCTATCTCTATTGCTTTCAGGGACATGCACAGCTACACAAGCATTTAAACAATCTCACATCAAATTTGAACAAATGGAGGTTAAGCTATGAAAGTCCATTCCCATATTCAGGTATCTTTGTTTTTCCAATGTGGTTCACAAAATTTAATAAAATATGGTTTGCTTGATAGTCTAAAATCTTATGGAGTATGATAGAAGTATTGCAAGATGATTTGTGTTATGACTAATTGGTTCTGCAGGCTTAGTTGAAGTCGGCTTTAAAATTGAACAATAGACCAATTTTAGTTTTACCTCTAATTTATTACATTTTTGGGATGTTGTAAATTTCCATCTGAGATCCTTTGTTTGATTACCTGATACAGCAGCAAGTGTTCTGTTATCTCTATTTTAAAAAAAAAAAAGTGCTTTATGATTATTATAATGATTTCTTTTCTAATACTATATACATTGGAGTTTATATGCCTCTTGGAACTAATATTTTGTAGACAATTGTATAAATATTAAACAGTTAATGAAAGTGTTCTCTGGATGAGCATGGATTGATTGATGTAACAACTATGGAAATTAGGCTTTTGTCCATGAACTTTTTCCGCATCTCTGATTCTAAAAATGAAATTTAGTATTTCAATGCTCTTTTATTGGATACTATGTGTTTATGATACTGGTTAATATATGTGGCTTGCGTGTGAATCAGTTCATTCATATTTTCTGACAGAGGAAATTGATCAAAATATTGGGGATCTAATTTAAATTAATCTTTTATCAATGCCAGTAAGTTTGAGTTAGAATACTGGTTCTACATAATGCCATTTGTTTCAAAATACATCAAATCTGTAAAGTGTTAATTAAGTTGTAAGTCATAATTGTTTAGAGGTATGAAGGATTTAGGGAAGTCTTGTAAGAAATTTACTTGCACCCTGTTAAAAGGTAATAAGGATTTGAGAGTCTTCTAAGTTAAGAAAATAGTTTTATAGTGTATGGAAAGTAAAGGGTATATTGTCTTTGTGCAGTCATAGTATTTGTAGAGGTTGAAGGGTTACTTTAATAATGTATGCATCGTCATTGATTCTTTGAATAATAGATTTTGATTGGTCCCTTCCTTTTCTCCATAACTTTTACTCTTCGTATTTTCTCAGAAATAATAATGCATAACTTTCATTCATTGCATGTTGATTGTTGGATCCTAAGATATTGCTTGAAAGGGAAAAAAGTTAAGCTTTGTTATAATTAATATAGTCATTATTTGCTTAATCCATCTTCCTATGCAGACCTGCGTGGAGGAAACATGGACAATACATCATGGCAAATATTGGAAAGCTAGAACTGCAATATAACAGATCTGAAGAGACCCCTCGTTGAGCTATGAAGTGGATCATTTCTGCAGGGATTCTAACTCATTTCTTAATGCTGTTCTTTGGGTTAATACAGCATCAACTTATGCATGTGCTTGCTTTGGGTTTGGAAAAATATCATTATGCTACTCCAGGCCCTTGTGAGAAATTATGCTCAGACGAAAAACTGCCTGTTAGAGAGTTCCCATTTTGTGCCAATAAACTTTCTATGATAATTTATTTGTGTTACAGTCCTCTTAACCTGTCCTGCAAAAAAGCCGATAGTTTCAGCTAAATGGCAGCAGTTTGAGTATAAATTTATACTTGTCATACAAATGGTGAAGTTGCTTTCTCTCTCTGTCTGCCTCCAATTCACCTCTGTATTTACTCCTTATTTATCTAGTTTGTGATAATCTTTGTAGAGTGCAGACAATTGCTGCAGCACATAATCCTTTTGGATGCACTGAACCAGAATCTGATAACCATTTGTTTCTTAGCTGTTTGATGGCTATTGTAGTTTGGTTCAGATCAAAATATTTTGCGTTTGAAATGTTTGGTTCAACCAGTTGTCAAGAATGTCAAGAAGAAACAAGAAGATAAATCACAAGAATGTCTCCAATTATCGTCATTCTTTAGATTTACTAGAAATGGGTATCGGGAAGAAGAAAACACCTCATTCTATAGAAGTGAAGCTTTGTATCCGAGATATGCAGTCAAAGCAGGGACTACATATTCGGTTGTCAAGGACTGAATCAATCGAACTTCATCAACTCATGCTGGTAGGAATCAAGGGCCTGTTAGAGTTTCTTCTGTTCATGGATTATGACAGTGATATTATAGTGATATCCCACATAGACTTATGCTCACATGTTATAAACTGGAAATCTGGAAGTAAGTTTTCTGCAAAGCTGAGTTTTCTGAGACGATATCAGGTTTAGGGTTGAGGGTTTAGATAACACATTCTGACCCCAATGATATTAGGAGCAGAGGTAGCAGTCTTATGAATTTAAATTTTAAAGGTACAAGTTGGTATATACATCTATTTATAATTAAGTACAGCTATTATAATTAGAGAAGAATAATCTATTTTTGTTAAGAGTGTATTGGTAACAAACAGAAGCATATGTTCTCTCTATTCTATTCTGTACTCGTTCAAACTGGCAAATTATCTACTGGTTTGCAGGAAAAATCACCATCAAATCAACCTGAGGCCAGATATGAGGTATGCCTGGAATTATACTCCTTATTGCATAAATATTTTACTTTGTTTTCTTGAAGCTTTTGTTGTGCAATCCCAACACTTTTTTAAATGTCATTCACATTTATACAGCCTACAATAGCACGCAAGTGATTCAGCTGTGTTTGCAATTTTAGATAACGTTAATGGCATACAGTTTTGAAGGGTTTAAAGTTTTAAAAAGGATTAACTTCACTAATTGAATATATAGATCATTGTTTCTGACCAGGAAAATGGTCTTGGCTTCATGTATTTGTTTGGGAGCCGTTGAGTACATTTGATTGGTATGTTATGTTCAAGAGTACATTACCAAAGATCAATGTCTCAGTTTAGTTCCAAAAAAAATGTGTTTGTTGTAATTTGGTCTTTTTTTTTTATCAAAATAATTTTTAACAACAATAATCTTTTAAATTGATACAAATAAAATACTGTAAGGACTATATTAATATATTTGATCTTTTGAGGAATAAATTGAAAAAAAAATAATCTTTTAAGAATTAAATCAATAATTACTCTTATATTTAATTCAAGCAAGACTTGGAGAAAGATTTTAACGTGTACTTTTTGGAAGGACATAATCACAGTGCAGAGTTGTGAAACATTTCCACATGTCATATTCTTGTTTGAGAATTTAATGACACTTTAAAAATTGCACTTATTTTTTTTTTCATTTAAAATATCATTTTCTGGCAGGTATAATGCAATCTTCTACCTTATATTCAGATAATGTTTTCTAATATTATGATTTTTAATAAAAACCTAACACATGGAATTTATGGCTCAGCACCTCTTGATTGGTTTCTTAAAAGATTTTCTCCACATGTTGCACTTTATTAGTTTATTTAATAATAAATATAAAAAAAACTCTAATTATGCCTTGTTCAATGAGTTTCTATTGGACAACGACTAAGCTATGAGGCTTAACTGTATGATGCTTTATTTACCATGAGCAATTAATAAGGCTTTCGTTTGATGCCAAAGAAAATCGAGAAATATAAAATGATGAAAAATCAATTGACACTGCCACCGATCGAAGTTATCCTTGTCATTGAATGCGATCAAAGAGAAAACTTGTATGAATTATTTATATTTTTATTATCTAGTTTATCAATAAAAACATAGCCTATGTAAAAAGCTTTTTAAAAAATTAATCATGTAATAATAAATTGTAAAAAATGTAAAGTTTTTTTTAAAAGATAATATATTTGTCAAGTTTTGATTAGAAAATTACATACTTATCATATTTTGATTGAAAAACATAATAATAAATACATAAAGATCTGTATTTAAGTTTTTTCACTCTTATCATTAATTAGATGCTTGTGAAAATATTTATCACAAATAAAAAAAAATTATCAGGTACTTCAAGGAAGGATTAAATATTTTCCCCCTTTTTACATATGGTAATTGAAAATGTGTCATTCTGTTCCCTTAGCTTCGGTGCATAATCGCAAAATATATTGCACTTTAATCTAATTTTATATTTTTTGTTTAGAGAGATTTGTTACAATTTTTTTTATAATTGATAATCTAATGTTATATATCTTTTGACTAAAATATCTTGTATTAACTCAAGAACATCAATTTTTATATATTGTGATTCTTTTTTTTTTGGCTGTAAATTTATAATAAGATGTCGTAAGTATTTAATTCTTAGCACATTCAGATTGTTACAACCTTGTTTGAAGGATAACTTGGTTGTTTGGCTGGAATTTAGAGACGGAATTTGTCCGTCTCAGATTCCTTTCCTGATTTGATGCAAATTTCGTCCTTGAATTTAGATTAAAATACAAGGAATCAAAGACGAATTTTGAGAGGAAAATTTTTTATCTCTGATTGAAATTCTGTCTCTAATATTAGAGATAAATTATGTGTGCCAGAAATCTGTTCCCACCTTTTTTTTATATTTTTTTAAGGTATAAAAATATTTGACATAGATTTAATCTATGCCTAAATTTCATCTCTAGTTAACATAAATGGAACGACGTTGTATTGGTATTAGAGAAAGAAGTTTTCATGTCCAAATTTTATCTCTATTAGCAATTTAATTGCGATGACTTCATATTGATGTTAGAGACATAATTTTTTCGTATCAAAATTTTGTCTCTAATTATTTAACCTAAATCCCCAATTCTCGTCCCAGAGTCTGTCACTTTCATTGTCTCCTATCTCTCCGCGAAATTTTTTTTCTCTCTCTCTCTCTCTCCATCGCCGTTTGCAACTTCTCAACCATCGTTCGGTACTCTCTCTTTCCCCCTCCCTCCCTCCCCTCTCTCTCTTCGCCCCCCTCCCCTTCCTTCCTTCCTTCGATTCATCTTATTGTCGTTTTCTCTGTAATGCTCTAGTCATTGGGTATTCTCCGTAGATTACCAAAGCATTGCTTTCTCACTGTGGATTACCAAAGTTGGGTGTTCTTTCTGTAAAGTAAGTTTTATCAGTTTTGTTTGTTGTTTGTTTGTTTGTTTTTTTTTTTTTTTTGATTCATGGTTTCTGGTTGTTGGGATGTTGAAGCTTTGCATCAGTAATTTTTTTAAAATTTTTTTCCCATTTTAAGTTGCTGGAGATACAGTTAGGGTATATATTTGGAGATACAGTTCAATGTTCATTTTTTTTAAAAAAAATTTTCCCATTTCTGATTTTATTTTTGCATACGATTTTCTGCAAAAACAGTGGAAAATGGAAGTCGTTGAATATCGGTTCTTCTACATAATTCCCTTTCTGCAAATTGCAAGTTAGGGATCAACGTTCTTGCCCGTAATCTCATAAATGATAAATATATGGATTTGGGAACTGTTTTGTCGTTTTATGGGTGTTGGCCGTAAAGTCTGAATTAAGTTGATCATATTGAGTCAGTGTAATCGAGTGTATGAGGATAGAGTTTCTGGGTCTTATACTATAATGAGGATTTTATTTAGTATCATGTGAGTTGCTAGACCTTGCCTTTGTGAACGTTGAAAATAATGAAATTATAGGCTGTAGAAATGGACAAGATGGAGTTACGGTCAACAGGGGCCACAAATCTGAACTACCTATAAGCTAAAAATGGGACTTGGGCTAAAAGGTGATTAAATGGTCTGGCATGAGAATTAGTATTAGAAATCATGTTGGTAAAGGTCCATAGATGCTGTCGGGATTTATAATTGTTAATTCATATGATGAATAAGGGGATTAAGGCTAGAATTTGGAGTTAAAGATCTAGTAGCCTAACAATTTATGCTGTCAATGTTTTTAAATTTTATTGTGTTGTATAGGCATGGGATCGGATTAAGGCTATCTAAATTGAACTGCAATGTTAAAATTCCACTTTCTACAGAAGAGAAAAAGATTGAGACATATGCGAAATAAAATAGAAAACAGAAATCTTTCCTTCCCTGAAAAATCCCAAGTACTTTTTTCAATTAAAGTATATAATTAATCTCTATTAAAAAAAAAACCAATACTAGTTCTTCCTCCTCAACTGTCCCACTTAATTCTCCACCTCTAAACATCAATTTTTGTCCCTACTTTTATATATAATCTCTCAATTGTTTCATCTTTTTGTTGGTGAATGTTATTGAATTCTTCCAAGTTCAAAATGTATCTCCCCATGTACATGAACTTGTCTATTGCCTTCTCCTATGTAAGTAATACAAGATCATTCCCCTTTGTAATTAATACAAATTCATCCCCCTATCTTAGTTATAACTTAACTTCTTATGTGTTATTAGTATGCACAAATAATTAAACTCCATATTGATATTCCCTAGTTTCAATTAGATTATTTACTGAGAATATCTTCGAAGACGCTTTTGATTATGGGACACTTATGTCAAGCAACACGCACCACTTCTTTAAATTGTTTATATGTGTTAAACTGCACATAATACATGTTTCATCAAGTGAAGGGGGATAATTGTAATTAATGACATAATTAACTTGTATTATTATTAATTAGGTCACTAATTATAGCTATTTCCCTCCACTTGGCTGAAGCTAGTTTTATGTGCATTTTAACATACATTAACAATTTAAATAGATATATGGGAGAAAGAGGAGGTAAATTTGTGCACATCATCTGTAATTAAGGTATTAATTTAATTTTTGCATTTCAATAAATTAAAATGATGAATTGCAAGTTCTCTTCGTCTTTCCGCTAATTCTAATGTTTGCAATCTCATTCTTGTTCGCAAAATATTTTCTTGAAAATTTGCATGATATAATAACATACTTAAATTATTTGAGTGTGCATGCATCATTTTAATTTATTGAACCTAAATATTAAAGGCAAAATTTAAGAACGAAATTTACATCCTTAATCGGAGACAGAAGCTGAGACGAAATTTTCTGTCCCTGATTGGAGACGAAATCAGGGATGAAATTTTTATCCCAAATTAGAGACGGATATTTATTCACCTCAAATACTAAAACTTTATCTTATACAAATTTCTTTTTCTAAAACAAAAATTTTCCATCTCAGATGTCTCATAAATTAGAGACGGAAAATTTAGTTTCTAATGTCAATTTTTTTTTTGTAGTGAAAAGTTCACAACCTTTAATAATTAAATTATGTAGAATTTAACTTTCAAAAATTAAATAATCAACCATGTATCTTTAATATAAAGTTTGCTTTTGTTTAGCGACGCAGGGAATTGTTTATCAAATATTGTTGAATATATATATAATATATATATATATAATTCATTTTATAAATTAGTTATTTTATATATAATTTATATGTATAAAGATAGAGATAAAAATCAAACTAAAAGCATAGCTCTATCAAATATTATCGACAATTTTGATATATAATTTATTTGACAAATTGGTTATTTATACGTAATTTATATGTATAAAAGTAGAGTATCGTAAACTAAAAACATTCTATGATATAAGCAGATTGTAATGAATATTATTGAGCATAATAATTGTAAAATTGATGAAGAGCATTGTTTAGAGTTGCACCCAAAAAAAAAAATCATGTTCTAGTCTTAAACCTGTGCAACGCATGGAATAATTTAGCAAATATTAGATGGTTATTGATAAATGTAATTTACTTGAGAAATATAATAGTTTTTAATTGGCTTTTTGTTGTGAAAAAACCTTATTTTATGTATAGGCTTAATATATTCAGGTCTTTTAATTTTAGTTAACCTAATATTTACATTTGTGTTTGAAAAAAATGATTATGATTATTTACAACTAAATCTACGAAGCAACCTAATATTATAACTTTAATATAGTACGATAATTTGAAGTGCAAACTCCAGTTTGATACAAAGTATTAGTATTTTCTTTAGGCTAAAATTTAAAATATCTCCTTTAGGATAGTGAGTAATGTAATATGTTTTCTTAACTTACAAAAAATAACAGCAAATCTTGAAACTCTTAATTATTGTAACATAAAATTTTATGAATTTTTTGGTCTAAAATTTTGACATCAATACCACATGTAAATTGAAATAGGCAAAAATACTATTTTTATTTTTAAATTTTCATCTAAGTTTAAATTTCTTCTTTGAACCATTTTTAGTATCAAATTATAAATAGTAAATGCTGGTGTAGTCATTTTTATTATACACATTAACGCCAATTTATTTAATTATGTACATTTATTGTAATATCCATGAAAAATAAAATATAAATATTTGTTTACAAACTACTGTTACTATTTCAGTATACGGTACTATTCACCCGTATAATATTATTTACGTATATGGTACTGTTCATTTATACAATCAAAATGTCAAGTACTAGATGTGGTTTGGTCATAAGAGACAACTAGAAAGAAGTTCGTAGGAAAAAATAACGTTTTATGTGTAAAAATACCCTCACGGACTAAAATGAAAGGACTGATTTGAAAAGAAACTTAAAGGTTTAAGGTGAAATGATAGTTTTCCCCTTAAGTTTTTCAATAGTAAGCCACCTGCGACTTTTCTGAAATTTGCACAGTAACCGTAAATGATTAACGTGAATTATTTTATTATAAATGTCATTTTCATAAATAGTAAATTAAATATTTTATTAACGTATAGTGTCAAATAGTACCTTCAACTTCTCTTCTTCTCTCCTTAAGTTTCTCTTGCTCTAATGCTGTGCCTCTGAGATTTTGGGCCTTTCCTTTTCAGCTTAGATAAGGATACTATGCCCTTTGTATGTCTTTCAATTTTAGAAGTTATTTTCTTAAGTATACTCTTTGGTTGCGGCTTTGGCTGATCTTCCACATCAGAAAAACTGTCCTTAGCTGTTTATATGTTATTTTGATTATCTGATTACCGAAATAGAATGTAAACTATGAAGAATACATGTCTAGTAAAGTTCTGGCTAAAGAAAGACCTGGTTTTTAAGTGTGTCCAGTGTGACCCTCCACTCTTTCCTGGGAACTTACCTGGTGTACTCTTTTACAGATTGTATTCTCTATTTCTGGTATAAACAGTCTCCGTATATATGAATAGTAACCGTACGTATGAATAGTAACTGTAAGTATGAACAATGTCTGTATGAAAACAATCCTAACGTATTTTCTCTAATCTTTCATGAAAATCTCTGTAGCGGAACACTGAAATTCACCTGAGTACTCTTGTCTGTAACGACTTAGAGAAGTGATACTCGTACGGAATCCAGGTGAGTGAAACGACCCCGTTTTAATAGAGTTTTAGCATTACTGGTGATAAAAAGTATGTCGTAGGACACTCCCAAGATTCATAGGGGGAAATTGGATTCAGAATGACGAATCTAAATGAGATAATTAATCCATAAGTATGGATAAAATGAAATAAGTATCTTATGATGATATGAAGTTTGAATGTTTTTAAAAACGTATTAATTGTTATCTTGATATGTGATTTATAAATCTATAATATAGTTATATACTATACCTGTTATATGGATGAATATTATATTGAGCTTCTGATTATGATATGAAATGCTATTGATTGTGATTGAGCGGGACAGTACCCCCTCTCACGGCAAGGCGGAAAACCCGGTTGACAGGGTGTCTTGACCAATGAGTGTGGAGACAACGATTCTCTCAGTAGGGATATAGCCCGGATTGGTGATAAATCCGTGAGGCGCCCTAGCTAAGAGGATGAGGTTGTGCGTCATGGCGGAAATATACATAATTGGTGAGCCGGCCTGTGTGCGCTCTCCGGGATATATTGCCATTGACGAGTACTAGTAACGTTTGTTGAATTGGATGAATTTTTATCTTCTTGTATGTAAGAGGATGATGTTGTGCATCATGGCGGAAATATACATAATTGGTGAGCCGGCCTGTGTGCGCTCTCCGGGATATATTGCCATTGATAAGTACTAATAACGTTCGTTGAATTGGATGAATTTTTATCTTATTGTATGTAATTTCTAACTATGTTTATTGGTTGAGTATGAGCCTTCGGATATGCTTGCATGACTGGTAATGTATTTGAATTTTATTAACGCGAGGCCGATTCGCTCATTGAGTTTAAAAACTCACACTCTCTGTACAACCTTTTTGTTCAGATCAGGTTGCCGATGAAGAATATCCGCTAGAAGAGTAAATCACTTTGGACCCTCCCGCTATCGGGTAGGCCCCTCTATTGTTGTATATTATGTTGCTCTATAATCGTCTAGGACATCTAGGTCAGGGGTTTGGTATTTGGCTTGTATTTCAGTACAATAAATGTATTTTATGTTGAGGATCTATTATTATATGCAAATAATCTCTATAAATTTCAAATAAGAAAATTTGATATATTTTCTTCAGGAATGGTTATTTTGAGAATATAGAGATAATGATTAATAATCTAACTCATGGGTAGAATTTGTCGAAAGGCTTACAGTGATGGAATATTCATCATTGTGCCGGTCATGTGCCCAGAAAACGGGTCGTGACAAAGTTGGTATCAGAGCAATGGTTGTTAGGTCTCCTAGTGATTACAGAGCAAGGTAACCTTAGTGGAACCTCCTCTATCGTTGTGAACTCGGGCACAATTATAGAGAGACGGCTCTACTGAAGGTCCTGTAGGATGTTTCCATTTCCTTTCCCTCCGAGACTTATCTCTTCTTAGGAATTATGTTCTCAGTTTTAGTTTTAGACAGATGTGACTACACTTTTGAACTTAGTAAAGGAAATGTTATTACTTGTTTTGATTCTGTTGCTGTCGGATCAAATTTTTATATGGTGGGTTTTATAAGCTGAATTCATGATTGATTTTGTGTAGCTATATTATTTTAGGGTACCAGCCAATAAAAGAAACCACTTGCATTAAAAAAAACTGAAGGATTACATTGCAAAAAAAAAAAAGAAGAAGTTTACTCATGTATGAGTAATCTAAAAGCGAGGTGGTCTTGGATTAGGAGGGTTGTATTGTATCATCACCCTTCGACCATTCCTTGGAGCAAGAGACATAGCAATGTCGCGGAGGGTAGTGTAAATTCCATTCATGCAATCAACACTTCTTTGCTGTTGATTGCAGAAACACTGGGTGGACCAATAGAAGAACCTATCTATTCTCGAAGTCATTGCCGCGTTATTACGTTTGGTTAACTTCTCCAAGTCCTCTATCATCTTCTTGAGAATCTTCACCTCCTGCTCTAAACAGGCGATTTTGTCCTCTGAGCTATGGCCTGTGCTAATCTCCTCGGCTTCCTCAATCTTCTTCATCTTCTTCTCCTTTTGAATTTCTTGAGGTCCCTCGAGAGGTCTTTTTCCCTTGTCCCTGCCTAAACTTAAGTTTAAGTCAAGTTCTTTTGCCTTGGCCTCTACTGTGAGATCAATGTACTTCCTTGAGGTCATGATTTGAAAAAATTTAGAAATTTTTGTAAGAGTATGAGACGAGAGGAATACTGGGGGATTGTAGGCTCAGAGATTATTACTCTTTGTGGTGTGGAAACTGAGAACGCTGAGAAGGTTTTTATAGAGAAAAAATTTAGACTAAGAGACAAAGAAGATATCTCTTCACCGTACCCCTACACGATCAACCTATGGATTTCTGCAAGCTGGAAGCCAGAAGTCTAGGGTAGGCGTGCACACCGATAGCGCATTGCATTAATGCCAAAACCACGAAAGTCAGTATTCGGTGGATTTGTGGCCGATTTTACTTGGTTTTCCCATTTCTCCCGTTGGCATTTTCCGAAATTCAAAAAAGTTAATAATATAGCCATTAAAGATTGCCTTGGATGCTTTTATGATGAACTGAAATGCATTTCTCTGTTTTATTGTGTTATTCTTGAGAGCCTTCAGTTGAGTATAATATACATAACTGATTGAATCATGTTGTAATTACATGTATGTATGTTATTCATGCATAATGAGTGAAGGCTACGATCAAGGAGAATATGTGATGATCCTACATATACTCATAGAGAATGTGAAATCAAAATGACTTGGATAGAATGAAATGTGTAGAGGATGATATATCTTCATGGTTACACATACTTACATATAATGCTCTCGTGGGCAAATGAAAGGCAGTGATTTCCTTACATCATGATAATGCTTAATGCATGCGACCGTAAGCAGTTAACTTTGTTTTAAAATATATATATTGATATACATATATTATGTGTAAGTCTAGAGTAAAGACACTGATTAGAATATAAGATAAGGCCAATATGAGGCTACCTAATCATAGAGGGACATTGTGATATGGGATTACAGGATAAAACAAGTTTAGAGGGAGAAAATCTCAGACTGAAGAGCATAGTTAGTCAAAATTTTGAGAAAGGTCAAGATTAGCCGAAAATTTTTTTGAGGAAATCTTTGACTTATGTTAATTGCATTAAATTATATTTACTATTTACTTACATGTCCGACATTAATTGCTGGCATTGCGACGTATGTGATCTATAAACCTTATAGCGAGCGGCGTGTAGGTTGTGGTGGCTTTAGCTCCAGGGGCTTCGGGTTGTCTATAAATCTTGTACGCCCGTTACCCCACTCATCACACCAAGCGAACTTCTTTCATTACATACCTATTTCTCAATCTCCATTCCTTTCTCATTCGAAGTTATTTCTGAGATCCCTAGAGCAATGGCCGATAATAAGTCTTTCAACTTGAATTTTGAGACTGACAACGTAGAGCTTGATTTAAATCTAAGTCTCGGAAACAACAAAGGGAAGAGACCTGTAGATAGGTCACCAGAAATTAAGAAGAGAAAGAAGGATGTAATAGAGATGGAGGAGGACAGCACTGCAACATCCTCAGAAAATAAGCTTGCATGCCTAGAGCGTAAGATAGAGAGCCTGGAATACAAGACAGAGGACCAGAAGCGACTAATAAATCGTCTCTTTGAAAACCAAGAGAAACTGATAAACCGTCGTTTCGGGGAACTAGCTAATCAAGTTGATAGACATTCAATGTTTGCAACTCAAAATTTTCGTGACCAACAAGCAAGGTGTATTGACTGTATGAACGGAGTGACTTATGCTCTTCGCCAAATTTCTCAAGCGCTTCCTCCAGAAACTCTTTCTAGGCTACAACGATTAGCTTCCTTCTTAAGGTCTGAAGCACCTTCCTCTTCTAGACCTGGAGCACCTTCTACATTTCAAAAGCCTCCTCGTCCTTAATTTATTTTTTTCTTTTGTTTGTACCTAAAGCTATATTTGGTTTCAGCTTTACGTATTAAAATTATCTATGTACTAGAAATAAAATTTAAGTTTGTATTTAGATCTTCTTTGTTGAAGTGATTCCTGTTACTGAAAGAACTTGAGGAATGAGAAGATGTTAGACTTGTTATATTTCATATTTGATTATGGAAATTCTAAAGCACAGTATGGTAATATCCTTTTGACTGAGCAGAGTTACTAAAATGATATTTCATTATACTTCTGAACTATGGAGGAGTGCTAAATAAGTATTTTATGAACCTATACATAGAGAACTATGGGTTTGCCCTAATCATTGAAGGGATATGACTCTATATGAGTCATTGAGGTGAGAGGAATTTCCATATATATTTATTTTACAATTATACGTGAGGAGTATGTTATTTACTTATCACATTTTCTAGGATTGTTCTTCCTAGAGATTTATGTAATAATTTCATGTGATTTTTCCTTTTATATGACGCCTTCAGCTGAGAGTATGTCTTAAGGTAGAAGGATCACCTCGGGCAAGAGTATTACCTATGGTCAAAATGACGCCTTTAGGTAGGGTGCTTGTATTCGTAAAAGTTATAAGCTATGTGTGTGGTAACATGTGTTCTGATATTCAATGTGAACTGGAAAGACCACGTGCTACTTTTGAAGACGACACCTATTTGAGGTTTTACATAGAGACAGAGTTCGTCTCTGATCAAATGGTTTAAGTTTGGTAAAGGTTAAGAGGATGAGACACTTTATGGTACAAAAGGTTGTGGAGAAGATCAAACTGATGAGGAAGAGATTGTTTACTGTTTAGAAAAGACAAAAGTCCTATGCAAATTATTGATAATGCGGTCTAGAGTTCACAGTCGATGCTATAGTGTTCTTGTAAATCTTACCAAGGATGTGAAGATGTTTGGAAAGAAAGAGATACAAAGGATGAGATATAGACGAAGTAATCACACTTTTTTCAGTCTTGAGATGAGTTTTGAATTCGGGGGACCGAATTCTCTTAAGAGGGTGATAATGTAATACCCATGAAAAATAAAATATAAATATTTGTTTACAAACTACTGTTACTATTTCAGTATATGGTACTATTCACCCGTATAATACTATTTACGTATATGGTACTGTTCATTTATACAATCAAAATGTCAAGTACTAGATGTGGTTTGGTCATAAGAGACAACTAGAAAGAAGTTCGTAGGAAAAAATGACGTTTTATGTGTAAAAATACCCTTAGGGACTAAAATGAAAGGACTGATTTGAAAAGAAACTTAAAGGTTTAAGGTGAAATAATAGTTTTCCCCTTAAGTTTTTCAATAGTAAGCCGCCTGCGACTTTTCCGAAATTTGCACAGTAACTGTAAATGATTAACGTGAATTATTTTATTATAAATGTCATTTTCATAAATAGTAAATTGAATATTTTATTAACGCATAGTGTCAAATAGTACCTTCAACTTCTCTTCTTCTCTCCTTAAGTTTCTCTTGCTCTAATGCTGGGACTCTGAGATTTTAGGCCTTTCCTTTTCAGCTTAGGTAAGGATACTATGCCCTTTCTATGTCTTTCAATTTTAGAAGTTATTTTCTTAAGTATGCTCTGTGGTTGCGGCTTTGGCTGATCTTCCACATCAGAAAAACTGTCCTTAGCTGTTTATATGTTATTTTGATTATCTGATTACCGAAATAGAATGTAAACTGTGAAGAATACATGTCTAGGAAAGTTCTGGCTAAAGAAATACCTGATTTTTAAGTGTGTCCAGTGTGACCCTCCACTCTTTCCTGGGAACTTATCTGGTGTACTCTTTTACAGATTGTATTCTCTATTTCTGGTATAAATAGTCTCCGTACATATGAATAGTAACCATACGTATGAATAGTAACTGTATGAATAGTAACCGTACGTATGAATAGTAACCGTAAGTATGAACAATGTCTGTATGAAAACAATCCTAACGTATTTTCTCTAATCTTTCATGAAAATCTCTGTAGCGGAACACTGAAATTCACCTGAGTACTCTTGTCTGTAACGACTTAGAGAAGTGATACTCGTACGGAATCCAGGTGAGTGAAACGACCCCGTTTTAATAGAGTTTTAGCATTACTGGTGATAAAAAATATGTCGTAGGACACTCCCAAGATTCATAGGGGGAAATTGGATTCAAAATGACGAATCTAAATGAGATAATTAATCCATAAGTATGGATAAAATGAAATAAGTATCTTATGATGATGTGAAGTTTGAATGTTTTCAAAAACGTATTAATTGTTATCTTGATATGTGGTTTATAAATCTATAATATAGTTATATACTATACCTGTTATATGGATGAATATTATATTGAGCTTCTAATTATGATATGAAATGCTATTGATTGTGATTGAGCGGGACAGTACCCCATCTCACGGCAAGGCGGAAAACCCGGTTGACAGAGTGTCTTGACCAATGAGTGTGGAGACAACGATTCCCTCAGTAGGGATATAGCCCGGATTGGTGATAAATCCGTGAGGCGCCCTAGCTAAGAGGATGAGGTTGTGCGTCATGGCGGAAATATACATAATTGGTGAGCCGGCCTGTGTGCGCTCTCCGGGATATATTGCCATTGACGAGTACTAGTAACGTTTGTTGAATTGGATGAATTTTTATCTTCTTGTATGTAAGAGGATGATGTTGTGCATCATGGCGGAAATATACATAATTGGTGAGCCGGCCTGTGTGCGCTCTCCGGGATATATTGCCATTGATAAGTACTAATAACGTTCGTTGAATTGGATGAATTTTTATCTTATTGTATGTAATTTCTAACTATGTTTATTGGTTGAGTATGAGCCTTCGGATATGCTTGCATGACTGGTAATGTATTTGAATTTTATTAACGCGAGGCCAATTCGCTCATTGAGTTTAAAAGCTCACACTCTCTGTACAACCTTTTTGTTCAGATCAGGTTGCCGATGAAGAATATCCGCTAGAAGAGTAAATCACTTTGGACCCTCCCGCTATCGGGTAGGCCCCTCTATTGTTGTAGATTATGTTGCTCTGTAATCGTCTAGGACATCTAGGTCAGGGGTTTGGTATTTGGCTTGTATTTCAGTACAATAAATGTATTTTATGTTGAGGATCTATTAGTATATGCAAATAATTTTTATAAATTTCAAATAAGAAATTTTGATATATTTTCTTCAGGAATGGTTATTTTGAAAATATAGAGATAATGATTAATAATCTAACTCATGGGTAGAATTTGTTGAAAGGCTTATAGTGATGGGATATTCATCATTGTGCCGGTCATGTGCCCAGAAAACGGGTCGTGACATTTATGTTGAATATACACTTGAAATGACAACTATTTGTCACTTTTTTAGTACAATTGTACAAAGAAAGTGGCAAATGGCTACCACTTCAAGTGTACATTTGAGTTTCTAATATAGACATACTTAATTAGATGAGTTGACACTAATGTTTTGGTTACACATTTTTTAATTAGTTTCAATTTTATTTTGATGGCGTCTAAATTGTTAACAACAAATACTGGTGTGACCATTTTAATTATACACATTAGTACCAACTTATTCAGTTACACACATTTATGTTAGATATTCACTTGAAATGACAGTTATTTGTTTTATCATTGTACATTTGCCACTTTTTTTTATATAATTGTACAAAGAAAGTGGCAAATAGCTGTTATTTCAAGTGTACATTTGAGTCTCTAACATAGTCGTACTTAATTGGATGAGTTGACACTGTTATTTATATAATAGAAGTGATTATATTAATGTTTATTGTTAATGATTTAGACGGCATTAGAGACAAAATGAAAATTAACTAAAAATATATGGAATAAAATTAACATAAAAAATTAAAATGAAATTAAAATAAAAATTTTGATGAAAATTTAATAAGGAAAATAGTTATTTTAGCAATTGAAATAAGTCAAATGAAGAGATGCTAGGTGTTTGGTTGCGTAAAATGGTACTTTTGTTGGGTGTTTGCCAGGTAAGCCTTTAGGGTGCCTCCCAGTTCCCACCATTTTGGCACATCATGATCATAAGGATCCCCAGTTATAAAAATTCATTTAAAAAAAAATCATGTCTCTCTCTCTCACATATATACACATGCAGTGGTGTCAAAGTGAAAGCCGGATCTTTTGTTGGGTGCTAATATTTAGCAGTGTCTGATTAGGGCAGGATAGGCGGGCTCATGTCTCATGAAAATGAATTAGTCCTCTATCTCAATTTGGTAAATGAGATGGATTGGTTTAATAATTTTATAACCTATTTTAAAGAAGAATTTTTAGTTCAATCCACTGAAACTCTTGAGGTTTATATAGGCTGGAGTGGGCTAGTTATATCAGGTTTTATTTTTTAATTTACTTTTTTTAAGGTTTAGTTTGTTGCTTTAGAAGTTTAGTTCAATGTTTTGAAGTTTTATAATTTTAATATCTAGTTTCTATCGTTTAAAATAGTTAAAAATATTTGTCAAAAAAAAGTAACTAAAAATGCATTTTAAACAAAGAAAAATTGGTCCATTTTAAGGTTTGAAATACTTCTTTAGAAGTTTAGTCCAATTTTTTGAATTTTATAGGTTTAATGTCTAACTTCTATAAATCAAAATAACTAAAAATAAATTTTTAAAAAGAAAATCAACCTAAAATTATATTTTTAAAAAATTGGCTCATAGGTTGACCCAATCTAATCTATGGTCCTTAATGAGCTGCACTGAGCTAACATTTTCAAACCACGAATTATATATAATCTAGTCCAATTCAACTCTTGTTCACCTTTAACTTTGCAAGACTTAGGTTAGAGTGAGTCGAGCAAGCCTATTTAACATCCTTATACATAAATGTGTGTGCAGGTGTGACATTTGCTTGAAGTTGTATTAACTTACAAATTTAATTCATGTCACTTATATTCATAATTTTAAAAATTATACCTTCGCATAATTATCCATTAGATCTTGAGAAATAAATAAATTTATAGTCAACATTCATTGGTTTTTATTTAATAATAATTATAAGCTATCATTCCAAGCCAACAAAAGGTTTTGGTGTTTATTGTTAGACCAATGTCAATCAGTGTTACAAACATATATTAGTAAATATTAGTAATAAGGCATGTATCAAATTGCACGTTATTTTTTAAAATTTATTCTTAAATAATTTGTTGGATATAAAAGTAAATTATGGTATTTTTTCATTGTTAATTTAAAATTAGTAAAATCAGAAAGAAGTTGCTTAACTTCTCATTTTCAATGCCTTTTAACTTCTCTTTTTATATTATATTTCATATTTTATTTTATCTGTTCCCAAAGCTATATATATATATATATATATGTATATGTATATTAGTTTGCACATCCAAAATGTGAGGATACAAAAGAAAAAATACTAGTGACTCGGAATGTATACAAGTTCACGCCAAAATTTTCTTTAATTTATTTAATTTTTTTGGAATATGAAATTAAATTTTAATAATTCAAATTGTGCTTACAATAATGACAGTAATTACTTAATTAGAAATAAAGCTAAATCATTAAAAAAAAAGAAGATTGAAAAGGAAAAAAAACTTCATGATCATCATTACAGATTAGAATTTTACACACACACACACACACACACACATATATATATATATATATATATGAAGTAGTTAACTAATCTGATTGCTAAGTTTGTGGAGATGAAGAATTAATGATTAAACAAAGCTGAAAACATGTACAAGCAGTATAATTAGTTGAAACTTAGATACAAAGAGAAAGAAACAAAACAAATTGAAACAAAAGTTAGCAGAGATGAGTACACGTGACAAAAAATACTACTGAGATGCTCATGACAAAGATTTTAGGGGTTCATACAGAAAAATAGAACAAGACAGAGAAAAAGAGAAAGAATTGAAGAGAAAGAGAGAGAGAGAGATTCAGGGAAAGCAAAAGAACAATTTGTATCTCCTAAAAAGGGGAGCTAAGTATGCAAAAAGGGGTTATTGGGGGATGGTACAATTCACAAAGACATGATTGTTAATTTGGTTGTCTTAAATATGAATCTGACTAAGGCACTTTATGGTGAGTTCCCGTTTCAAGAAATTGAATTTTTTTTAATTATTAAATCACCTCAACATTTATATAACATATTTTTTTAACCATATACATAAAATTTAAGGTGATTTAATAATAAAAATTTAACTGCTCAAAAAATCGAAAACTTTAGTAATAGACTTATAGTACTATGGTAGCCACCAATATATACAGTGAAAAGAATAGGACGAGAAAATGATTAGATCACAAATTCATGGTTTGCATTGATATAGAATGTTTTAACACAAATTAATAATATTTTTATTGATTTTCATATGAATAGTTTATGTATGTATCATTTTCTAATTATTGTTTTTGTTTAGAATCATTAGTATTTGAAGAATTCACTAAACTTCAGTTAATCTGGTTCAAGGTAATTGAACCACATCTATATATAAATTTTTTTCAATGTTAATTTTATTTGTTTATAAGATTCGAATTTAAAACCTTGTTTAATAAAAATAAGTGTTAAATTATTTAAATTAATTAATATTAATTTCTAAATTATTAATTTATAATCTAATTATAATTATTTTCTCTTGTCATCTCTTACCTTAAATCACTTCTTTCATGATAAATCACTTTTCTTACTTGATGCGATGATATATACATATATATACACACACACACACAGCTCGATCTTAGGAGACATAAAAAAATTATCGTTTAAATTACATATCTTAAGATCAAATAAAATATATTTTTATTAACTCTCTCTCTCTCACTATATATTCATGGCCTGCATATGAGAGAGAGAGAGAGAGAGAGAGAGAGAGAGAGAGAGAGAGAGAGAGAGAGAGAGAGAGAGAGAGAGAGAGGCACGTGCAGTTGTGGTGCATGAGCACCCTCAGCACCAATGGGTTGGAGCATGAGTGTGTTTGCGTGCACTTCGAGAAGGCCACCACAGATCATTAAAGCTTACAAAACATAACGTTGTGTTTGGTACATTTTTTTTTTGGTTTCTGAATTTTAATTAAAGCATTTCAGGGATCTATATGATTACAAGTTTTAAATATTCATCATGTATCTCTTAAATCATTATATTGATTTTATTTTTTGTATATATCTTTCTTAAATTTTTGGCCAACATCAACACAATCCTCCAAAAGTTTTGGCATTAATTATATAATTTATTCCTTTAACTTTGAAATTTAGCAATCTTTTCAAACTGTTAATTTTGTGTAGTATAACTCTTTGTCCAGAACTTTATTATTAGTTGTTCATGTAATCTTAAAAAAAGTCTAATTAGTTTTTTTTTTAAAAAAAAAGGCATCCAACTTATCCTCTATGTGACAAAACGATGATTTTTTTTTCTACATTCTTGCAGTAAAAAATGCCTCTTACAAGGATAGTTAAATGTTTTTTTTTTCTTGATTAAGTCTTTTTTTAGCCTACATAAACAAGTAATGTAAGTGTTCTGGATGAAAAGACCAAAAGATGAGGGTTTATTTTGCACCAAACTAAAAGTTTAGGGGTCTATTTCTGAATTTTAAAGTTGAAAGAATAAAATACACTACCTTTTAAGTTAAAGGAGGTTCCTTGTATTTTGGCGGACATTGTTTAAACATAGAGTTCTAAATATTTAAGAAAAATTGTACACAATTTCTTAATTATATAACATAATTACAATTTTATTCTCCAAACTGCAATACTTTATTTCCTCTCCAAATTATCACAAAAGGCGATACATAAGTTAAAATTAACATATAAAAACTAAATGATTTTGAAAAAACACACGCAAGAGTCAAAGATCATTAATAGAAAAAAAAAACTAAGGAAGATGAGATACACACACACACACACATATCATGTGATAAATCATGTAGCTTTATAATCTTAATTTTATTTGATAAATGACATTTTCACTTTTTGTATTTAATAATTTAGGAGATAAGTTATCACGCTTTAAAATTTATATACTAAAGACTTATGTGTACTTTTTGCAAATATTTAAGGCATTAATTTTTTTTTTTTGGTTATCAAGTAGACACACATCAAATACTAATCCATCTAGAATATAAGAACACACACACACACACACACACACATATATATATAAAAGGTTATCATGTGTTTCGAAATTTGAGCATTGTTGTGATCCAACTAGAAAGTAGAAACTATAATCAGTCCATGCCAATTCTTTAATTTACTATAGTTTTGGGAAAGATGAACCTCAAATTAAAATGAGTTTAGCTATAAAAAAACACATCAGAATTAATGGATTTTCTATATTAATTAAACACCAAATTTTTACAAGTCAAGAAGAAGGGTTATATACTAAAGTCTAAGCGTGAGAGACACCTCGATACAAACGCAAAGGAAATGAGTGTATATATATATATATATATATATATATATCAAAGAGTCTCAGTGAGTGATGAGAGACACAACCAAATAATATATATATGCACACACACACACACACACACACACACACACACACACACACACACACACAAGTACACACACACACACACACACACACACACACACACACACACACACACACACATATATATAAGAGTCTCAGCGAGAAGTTACACAAAACCAAATAATATGTTTATATATACACACACATATAAGTACACACACACACACATATATATGATATGAGTCTGACAGAAGGATTCCCACACTCGTTGCTTCCAACACTCTACACGATAAATAATAAAGCTTCCCTCTCTGTCTCTTACCAAATTTGATCCCTCCGCTTCTCTCTTTTCCCTTCTTAATCGCCTTGTCCATTTCTACCTTCAAGGAAACCCTTTTTCACTACCACAAATTACCTACCTATTCATTTTTTTCCCATTAAATATAGGATTTCTTTGCTAAATTATTTTAAGATATTTTGATTATGAAATTAACATATAAATTATTTATTTTACTTGCTTTGATATTTGTTTGTTAATATATATATATATATATATATATATATAATTTTTATTTATTCTTCTGATTCTGCAACTAATCCAGTAACTTAGTAGTTGGATTAGTGATACGGTGACCTAGCTTCTATTCTGAGTCAATGATGGAATCGGTTTCTTAAACCATGCACTGAATGTTATAATATTATTAGTAGGTTTTGAATTTTTTTGAAAAATCTATAACCAATGGGCTAATATGCAAAGAATTCCCATCAAATTTGAGGATTGTGTAATCTATTTTTTTCAACTTTGAATATTGGCGATGAACCCTCTGAAATTTTTTATTTTTCATGTAAGTTGAATAATGATAAACTAAAAAAAAAATCGATCTAGGCGGCAAAATAATGGCTTTTTTTTTTCTTTTGTCAATGTCTTCTGCATTTTAAAAATAACTTTTAATATTTGAAATATTTTGTAGCTTTGTCTAAACATTTATGCTATGAAGTCTATAGAAATTAGCAGAAGTAGGTAATGAACATTTGAAATATTTATTTTGGTGAGTTTTATTCGATAGAACAATACATTTATGTAAGGTTGTTATATAATCTGTATTTTATATCAAGTTATTTAATATAAGTGCATAACACAAGAAGTAATTTTTTTTCTAAAAAGGAAACTCAATTATGTGGTGTTGATGATCTATTAAAAAAATATTTTTTTAAATTCATGTTCAGAAACTTAACAACTATAATCTTCTAAAGATTAAATTAAGACACTCAATTTTTCAAAATTTTAATTAAAACAATTTTAAACTTTTGAAAAATAAATAAATAATTTATTCATATTTTATAAATATACCAAACGAGAGTGAAAAATATATTTGGTGCTTGTCCTTATCTGAATTGTTGGATTTTAGATCCAACAGTCTAGATTTCAAGTGATAGTTTTCTTTTTTTCTTTTAAAAAAATTAAAATTTAGACTATTAAATCTAAAATTTAACTGTCTATATAAGGACAGGCACCAAATTTATCCTTATAAGACAAGCATCATATCCTTATTAAACGAGAGGTGATAGTTTGTTGGTGGTTTAACATTAAATATTATGTTACGCGCGCGGGTACACACATATATATATATATATACACATAGAGAGAGAGAGACTAAAATTCCACTTTGGTTCTTTACATATGCTCTTTTTTCTCAATTAATCCCTCACAAATTTTATTCTTAAATTTGCCTCTCAAAAATATAAACATTCTCAGTTTGGTCCCTCATAAATTTTCATTCTCAATTTGGTCCCCCATGTATACCGCTTTTCTCAATTTGATCCTTTGTAGATTTTCACTCTCAATTTGATCTCTCACAGATGCCTTTTTCTTTTCTTTTCTTTTTTGTTAGAAGTCCAATGAAGGAAGAAATTAATTTTAAAAAAAAAGATACACGACACTTAGCAATCTATGTGAATGAGTTAACTGTCAAATCAACACAGCTGTTAAATTATTTAACAACAACTATATAGAAGAATCAAATTGAACATATTTGGATTTGTGAGGATCAAATTAAAAATGAAAATCTATGGATGACCAAATTAAAAATAAAAATTTATGAGAAATCAAATTTAGAAAAGAGCCATTTGCAAGAAATCAAAATGGAGTTCTAGTCATATATATATATATATATATATATATCTAGTTTGTCTTTTTTCCCTCTCTCGTTATTGTCTCCAGTGCCATGTTCTCTCCATCTGCAACCAATGCATAGTCCATAAAATTTAACTTTAGTAATGTTATTATATGCGGAGGAAGTATGTGTGTGTGTGTGTATATATATATATATATATAGAGAGAGAGAGAGAGAGAGAGAGAGAGCTTCTAGTTCCTTTTCCATTTTAGTATCTAACTTGTTAGTTTTGAGACCAAACAAACGCTTACTTGGGTCACAAGAGACACAGAATCCGATTGAAATTCTAATAAGAAATTCATTGATTTTGTGAATTAGCTAGTACTAGCTGCTCTAGGTAGCTTTGTATTAATAACTACATACATTAAATATTAACCCTCCACTTCAAAGTTCTCTACCAACCCATTTCAGCCTTTTATATGGGGCAAGCTATATATGCTTTGTTTTAAAGTATGTCTTTGCAAGCAAATTTGGCTTTATATATATATATATATATATATAGATGCATGTGTACATATATATATATGTAGGTATGCTTTCGTGTGCTTCACCCAACATTGCACTTAATTAAATAAATTTTGGGCCAATTAGTTCTTATCAATGTGATGTATCGAATAAAAACTTGCTAGCTGTAGCACCTTTAATTTGAAGTAAGATTTTGAGATTTTTTTAAAAATTATTGATCTTTAAAATTGTATATTAATATATAGATAAAATAAGAAGTAAATTATTGTGTTAGTCCTTAAAAGCATAGTTTTAAAAACTAATCTGCTCATATCCAAGGAGGAGATCGGGTCACCATATCACTGATTCAATTATCGAATCACCAAATTAATTATTGGACTTGGAGAATAAATAAAAAATTATATATATATATATATATATATATATATATGTGTGTGTGTGTGTGTGTGTGTTTACAACTAAATATCAAAACAACTAGAACAAATAATTTATATGCTAATTTCACAATCAAAATATCCTAAAAAATATATTCAAAAATAATTTAGCACATAAATCTCATATTTAATAAAAATAAGCATGTAATCCTTTATAGTTAAATTAATAAATTGTAAAAATAAAATTAAAAGCAATCTATTTTAGAATATTTGATTGTTATTTTTAATATTATATGATATTATAAATTTTGTTCCTAACAATGTTCAATTTCATATTTTAAAATCATTTTAAATAAGATAATAATATGATTTGCAAAAATAACAACATTTTATGTTTTATAAAATGTCTAATGGCATATATATAATTCTTTATACATATTATTAGGTAAAAAGAAGTCTATGATGGTTGAGGTTGTTGTTTTCTATCCTTAGTGTCATGGGTTCACTCATCCTAAGATCTGTTTAATTTGTTCTCATTCTCATATCATGGATTTAATCGCGCGCACATACGTTGCAGAAATGAAGTCATTCCAATGTTGAATGCCTAACACATTTGCACTTGGCGTTTAAAAATATTCGATCAGCATTTTCATATGTTAGCTCTAACGAATCCAACTCAGCAAATCTGTTAGTGACCCCTTAATGGAGGGATCTTTTTTATTGAGCTGAATCTTTCAAAGACGAAATTGATATAAATAATTTTTTGAGGATTAAATTAGTAAAATACTAATCTTTTAAGTACTAAAATAATAATTGACTCTTCATTATATTGAAAAAAAAAACTTATTCTATGAACTGCAACCTCGATCGTGATATATATTTATTTGTACTGCAAGATCCATAATTGAGATCATTTCATAATTTTATTTTATTTTTTTAATTTCAGATTAGGTGTGATCATCATAAATCTATATAATAGACTGAAAATTTCTACTTTTGGGCATTAATCAAGTATGTCATTAATACATACTTTTAAATTATAATTATAATTATAATTTTATAGATTATAATTGCACTCTTAGGCATTAATTTCAAAATTATAAATTATAATACATAATTTTAGAATATAATTTTACACTACAAAAAAAACAGGAATTTAGTGGCATCTGTCTAGTGGCGGTTTTTAACACCGCCACTAAAAAAGACCATAGTGACGATTATTCGTAAACCGCCATTATATAGTGGCAGTTCAAAAAGAAATACCACTATATTGTGGCGGTTCGTAATAAACGCCACTATTTAGTGGCATTTCGAAAACAAACGCTACTATATAGTGTCAGTTCTTAATAAACGCCACCATATAGTGGCGGTTCGGAAAGAAATGCCACTATATCGTGGCGGTTTAGAATAAACGCTACTATATAGTGGTAGTTTTTAAAAAATGTCACTATATAGTGGCGGTTCAGAATAAACGCTACTATATAGTGGCAATTCTTAATAAATGCCAATATATAGTGACAGTTCAAAAAGCAAAACAACTATATAGTGGCGGTTCTCAATAAATGTCACTACATAGCAGCGATTCTCAATAAATGCCATTATATAGTGGCGGTTCAAAAGAAATGTCACTATATAGTGGCAGTTCTCAATAGAACCGCCACTAAATGTTTTAATATTCTTATTTGTGTTTGACGTCGTCTCCCTGCGATATCACATGCACCCTCACTATATATAACTTGATTTTTGTTGAATATATTGTTATAGATATTTTTGGATATTATTGCATATGATTATTAGTCAAGTTTAATATATTATATTTACAGAAGTTGTTTCTTTAATGATTTTAAATAGTTATTTTATGATATTCTTCAATTTTTTATTAGTTACTATATTATATTGCTAATTATTATTTACAGTTGTTTACTTTTATTAATAAATGTTAATTATTAATTACTACTAAATTTTTTTATTATTGTTGATTTTTTATTAGAAGATTGTCCATTTGATTATTACTATTATTTTTATTGTTGTTCATATTATGAATTGATTTTTGTTTAATTGTTTATTATAGCTATTAAAATTAAAATTATATTTTAAGAAGAAAAATATGTAATAAATTATTGTTTATATTTTAATTCATATAATTATTCACTATATTTTAATATTATAATGTTAAAGAAATGTAATAATCTCTAAGTAGCTAATATTATTATCTTACCAATATTGCTCCATCTTCTGCTACTATTATTGTAAAGAGTAATATTTCAAGTTTGGGAATGAAGTATAAAATATTTTGTTATTATTGGAGATATTATAAGTCGATTTTAATCAATATGTAACTTTTTGATATTGCCAATTTTGGAAGTCATAAATTTTCATTTAAATATGTTTTCTAATTTATTTGAGCATCCAATACTTTATTTCTGGAACTATCCTTGCTCAATTATTTGGAATATGATTCTCTATTTCCACCCCCAATTGTTTTATCTTTCTTTCATTGGCTGACTATTAACTTAGATAAGTCAAAATATAGATTTCAAATATGGTTAATACTATTACAATAAATCATTTCCAAAACTCTCAAGGCATTAGAGCAGATTTAGATTTGGGATTCTACTTAAGGAAACAATTCCCTTCAGCCCAATAGAATTTGGATAGGCCCGATGTACTCAAATTGGTGCAGATAAGGAATATGGATATCAGGCCCAAAAAAAGGAATATAGATAAAAGTCACCGTCTTAAAAAAAAAAAGACCAAAAATACAAGTCTCGGCATGAACTCTTCTTAATTGTTAAAGTACTTATTTATTTTTACTAGCAATTATTTTTAGATTACTTAAATTTATGAAATTATATAAGAGAGAAACATAGTAAAATAGGGATTAATATTATGTTCCCTTCAGTTCAGTACCTAACGAAAATGAAAGAAAATAACAATTATAATAAACTATTAGGCACAAGGCAACTTTAAATGACATGGAAATATATTATAGATAGCATAAGAATCATATTAAATTCCTGAAATCTTTTACACTAATTTTTCATTTTTATACGATAATATATATAATATATATATATATATATATATATATATATATGTTTTTTTTTGTTTACATTTTGACACAATCAATGAAACATCCATAGCATCATTAATTGTTTTATGGAAAATGAATGAATTGATGAAATTTAAAATAAAAGAAATGAAAAGTGATAGTGACAATCTTGTAAAATGTTGAAGTTATGAAAAAAGTAATGATTAAGAATTAAAAGTAAAAGGAGAAAGAAGAATTATGTTGTACCGAAGGAAGGAAGGATGAGCTTTGGATGTTTGTGAATGATTGCCACCATATTTTTCTTCTTATCTCTTTTATATATATATATATATATATATATATTTGTGTTTTGAAATAAGCTGAAAATAGCTTATAGGCATGTCATAAATTATTTCCATAAACTCTCTCAAACATGTGATAAGCATTTATGCCATAAGCTAAGCCACATAAGGTCAAAATAATCTCTTTCAAACACACCCAAAATGTGATATTGTAATAATATATCTAATTAAATTAAATATTAAATAATATAAATAGATGATATAATTATATTTTATTGAGTTATAATACATTATATTATAATTTAAGATTTAGTATTAAAAATTTACTTAAATTGACACTTTTATCTACTTATTAACATAATAATTTTATATTGTTTTCAAATATATTGATTTGAATTAATGATTTGATTTGAATGATGGAATAAATTTAATTGCTTCTTTATGATATAGATTTCAAAACTTCCGCTAATAATAACGATTTATTGTTGTGCATCTTTTTCTCTTATTTGTGCTACATAACTGTTACTATATAATTACAACATAATATATAATTTTAGAATATAATTTTATAAGATATTTTTTATAATATAAAGTGTGATATTGTAATAATATATCTAATTAAATTAAATATTAAATAATATAAATAGATTATATAATTATATTTTATCAAGTTATATCACATTATATTACAATTTAAGATTTAATCTGAAAAATTTACTTAAATTGACACTTTTATCTACTTATTAACATAATAATTTTTTATTTTTTCAAATACATTGATTTAAATTGATGATTTGATTTACAATTGAATTCAATAATAATGAATTATTCACATCACATTAAACGCATGAAAGGAATTTTGGTGAAACGATGGAATAAATTGTTGTGCTAATAATGATGATTTATTATATATAATTTCTTATGTTCAATATTCAATAACCATAAATTGTTCATATTCTTTACCCTTATTATATAAATAACGGGTCATTCAAACTGTCATATATTATTCCCGTTTTTGTATTGTTTATTCTTTCTATAAAATTAGTTTTCATTCTGTTAGTGCTTTGCATATGGTAAAATTTAGTGACATTGTCAGATAGAAGTCTATTTTATCGTGAAAAGTGTATGGATTATGCTTATTCTGTAGTTCTAAGGTTTGTAACTTTTTAAAATGTTTATTAGATGCTGCTTCTCAACACCTATAATTATTATTTATCAATATCCTATCTGTCACGAAATTATAGGTTCAAGGTTGAAATGAAAGTCGCCGATGATACAAGTGGTGCTTTATTCGTTGTTTTTGACCGAGAGATTTGCAAATTTTTGCAGTGTAGTGCAAAAGAACTTCTAGACTTTGTTTATTTGATTATTTAGTAGTGACTCCTTTATTATTGATTATTTTTTATTTTTCGATCTTTTATAGATTTGATTTTAATGTGAAATTTTTTTTGTGTTGTGTAGAAGTCTGGTGATGTTACTCTAACTTCGGAAAAGTTGAATATGTTTGTTGGAAAGAGATTTTTATTTAAAGTTAGATTCACGCAATGTTAGAGGTATCAGTTTAGTGTATTTGGTTACTCACTTAACAGATGACACTGACATGCTAAATCAATGTGTCATTGGTTCTGAAACAAGTCAGTATTATGATAGAGACTTGGATAACAACAGTGCAAGTAACTCGTAGAAGGTTTATAAAATTATATTATTTTGTTTTTTATGTGCCTTTTGCTTCTTGATTTTATTTTTTTATTCACTGAATTATTTATATTATATTGTATAGGCATGTAGTTCAAATGTTTCAGAATCTAAATGTGAAAATACTTCATGTTCTATTACACCCACGAAAAGTCCTTTTGGTGAAGATAACAAAGATGATGATGATTTGAGTTCTTTTCAGATGTCTTCTAACGTTAATAAAGTTGTGAAGAATGAAAAATTTGATAAGTTTATTAAAAATGAGTTTTTTCTAATGTGTTGATAAACCTCTAATATTTATACTTTTCCATAGTATTTTTAGGCGGACTCATTGCAATTTTAGAACATTATGAGACTTTATGTGTAAATTAGTGCAAATTGTGTTCATAGCCCTTGCTTTGCAAATTTTGACGCAAATAGTATGCTTTGGACTTCAAATTTATAATATTTTGCTATTTTGTATTATCGTAGGTCTAAATGAAGAGAACATCAAAGAGAATAATTAAAAAGTGAAGAAGTGAGACTTAGAAACCAAAAGATGGGACCAAGTTGTTCAAATGGCCAAGAAATGGAGAAATATACTGAAAGCCATCACCTAATCGACAAATTTCAATATGCTTTCTGGAAGTCCATCGTTGCAACGATGGATCACTTAACTTCAAGCCTCTTTGTGCAGCGATGGGTTATTTTGCTGTTACGATTTTCTTAGTATAAACAAGTTTAGGTCAGATTTTTAGGTTAATTTTTGGCTGGAGAAAGATAGAGGAGTTGCAGCTGAAGCTTTACAGGCCAGAGGGAGGCCTTCCTTCTTGGTTTTAAGTGCCTTTCTTCCTTTCTTCTCTCTATTTCCTCCATAAACTCAATGTTTTCTGTTGTATTTCTTGTTTTCTACTATTTTCCTTCTTGATTTCCATTTGTTGATAAACTCTAGATTTTAGGGGATTGATATAGTTCAGTTTTTATGAAGCTTTGCTATTGAGTATATTTAATTTAAGTATAACTTCATTTAATGGAGTAGATTTTACTGATTGATTTGCTCTAAAATACTTAATCACTACTTTTATAAGTTTGGAATTTTTATTTATACTAGGGATAGCTGAATACTGAGTTTGCCCTTGTAATTTATGTCATAAATCAGATTAATCTAGAGATAAATAATCTTATTTATGTGGTTCTTATAATTTCTTGAGCTTAATCACTTAATTGAATAGTTGTACTAAGGAATTAAGCAATTATTCTAATTAGGGCGGATTGTTCTACCAAGGAATTGTGGTTCAATCGATTTAGAGAAATTAGTTAACATTAAAAGAATTGTAATTAAACTGAATTATTTTCTAGTAACTTAGATTAATTTGTCTATGAATTAATCGGATTAAGAACCAAATGAAATTAACCCCATTTTCTATAGGCCTTAGTTAATAGAATTAATTTAATTTACATAATTTTTAGAATTATGCTTTTGTTTAAGTTTACTTTTAAGCTTCTTCATCTTAAAGGATTGTCTAGATCAGGGATGGAAATGATGCGGGGCGGGTGGGGAGTGCTTCCCCTGTCCCGGTTCCTACCTCTCAAATTTTCCCCTGATCCCCGCCTCCCCATGGGTCCTCCCAGGGACCCCAAACCCTACAAAAAATTCTAAAAAAAAAAACTAATACAGACACACACAACAAAGACAGTGAGATTATGGTTTAGAGAGCAAAAAATAGAGTATGGAAGAGCAAATTACAAAGCAATCAATGGACATCAAATTCACATAATAGGACATTAAAGATCTGGGATAGAGATGCTTACTTGGGATAATGATTGAAGGCAAATTCACATATCAACATAACAATGGTCCATGGCACCACAGATTGAAGCAGAGATGAAGATGACAATGATTGAAGGCAGAGCACAAGAACAACGAGAGACTTGAAGGCCAAGTGCGAGAACGGTGAGAGACTTGAAGGTAGAGCGCGAGAACGGCAATGTGAGAGAGACTTGGGCATCAGGCATGACTACAGACAACGAGAAAAATATAGACAAATGGTGAGAGATGCAGGCGAGACAGTGAGACGGCGAGGGAGGACGGAGGAATGAGTACGACACATGAAGGACGAAGGGTCGAAGGCAAGAGTATGATGGACAGAGGAAGAAGGCACCAACACAAGTATGATGAACAGAGGAGGAAGGCACGACAATGATGACTAGGGCAGGGGCACTGGACAAAGTTGAGAGTGGTAAAGGAGAAGTTTATATATAAGGGATTTAGGGATTTAGTCATTAGATTTAGAATTTTTTTATTAAAAGTATTTTTATTTCAGCCTCTGAAATTACTAAATCACCCTTAATATATATAATAAATGTATTTTTAGGGAATTTTAGTATTTTTTTAAAAAATTACTAAAATGCCCTTCGGGGATTGGACCTTGCGGGGTAGGGAATATGATCCTCTTCCCCGTCTTCATTTAGCTTTCAAGGAAAATTTTTTCCTCGCCACCATCCCCACGAGGGAAATATCCCCACTCACGGGGATCCTCAAATTCGGGTCCCCATTGCCATCCTTAGAGTAGATATTATTTTACTTTAGCTTCGCAGGTACTTGGTATCTCAATCCTCGTGTGAACGATACTCTTACTCATTTTCACTATATTACTTATGCGACTAGTACACTTGCCAAATTGCTAATAAATTTTTGGCATTGTTGCCGGGAATTGTCGATTGTGCCAACATTCATTGAGGCTGAAGTGATGCTACTTTAAACACTTTCTCTCATTTTTGTTTTTACATTCTCATGTGTCTTTATAATTTTTAATTTCTTTTTGTTTGTCTTACTTCATTTGATATATCTCTCATATTGTTTTCCTTCTTGTGTTCAAGGTTGTGAAATCTGTCTTCCTTGTTGGAGGAGTTTGAAGAGGAAAACAAGGAAGGAGACAAAGCTGAAAGAAATTACACTTGTACTAAAAACTATAAATTTAGTACTTTTGGGAGGCATCCTAAGTTTCTTAACTTTTCCTTTTTTTTATTGTTTTGTGATTTTGATTTTGTATTGTTGATGTTGGTGTTGTTTTACTTGATTGCTGCAATTATGGTTGAATTATCAATTGAAATATAGATTTAAATTATCCATGTTGCTGTAATCAAGTGCTTGTGTTAGTTTTTGTTTAGGTTTTTAATTTTATTTTCTTTTTAGGGTTCAGTTTATGTTTTAGAGCTCGAATGACATATTTGCACTTTTGGTTCTATTTCTATGATTTATTCTCTTTGTTTATGTGTTGTGAATTTATTTAATTCTCTTTGATTTGATTTCACCAACACTTTGTGCTATTTAAACATTGAGGACAATGTTGAGTTCAAGTGTGGGGGACAGAATGTTTGATTTTCCTATGGTTTGTGTTAGTGCAACAATATACTTTAGAGGGGGTGAATAGAGTATGTACAATTTTTTCGTGAAATAAAAACTTTATTTTTGAAAACTTATTAGGGTCAACTTGTATTAGCAGGGTCCTGTTAAGAAACTTTTTCAACAAATAATAATAATAATAATGTAGGGAGAAGGGATGAGAGATGATACCATAATTTATAGTGGTTCGAAAGAATTACAAAGATTCACCTACATTCACTTGTCACAAAACATAGTTATGAGTATTTTATTAGAGAAAAGAGATCACCAAATACAAAGTAACTAAACTAAGGTTCAGTTTTCAACTTTTACGCTACCCAGTCACAACCTTCAATCTGGATCAGTAGGACCCTGCTTTTGCACTTTAGCCACTAGATCTTTACAAGTCCATAGCAAAAGTTCAACACCACATGGCCTTCACACATCCCTAGCAAACGTTCAATACCACTAGGCCTTTACACGTCCCTAACAAATGTATACCAGGAAACCTTCTCTACAACAAGGTGCAGTTCAGCAACTTTTACTCCTAAACAATGAGATATCTCACTAGGTACCTATTACCAGTCCCCTTAGGGACAAGAAAGAAAATACAAATGATTTTTCAGTTCACACAGAACTAAAGATAGAGAAATATCTCACTTAGAGGATATGAACAATATAGAATTCTCTCACACACAAAATACAAATAGAAACTTGAGAATAAAATAATCTACAGAATAAAATTCTCTTTTTCCACTTCGGTGTTGCAATGTTGTTGTTGCTTCTGCCTTTTATACCTTTTTAAAAGATAGTCATGCTCCATAATTAAAGAGGGAATAAAACTAATTGAATATGGAGATTGCTTCCATATCTGGTACCTTGTTCTGAATATGGAAATAAACAATCATAAGATTGGTAGATATTTATTCCAGATTAAATACTGAACGATTATTTCCTTTTGCAATTTAAATCTCCTTATTAAACACAGATATGTTTTTTAATGTGTGATAAAGTTGACTTCGAATGACAACAAAATTCATTCCTTGATTTGTGGATTAATTAAAGTTGAGTTTGTCTTTCTTCGTTGGTACCTCGTGACAGCTACAAAAATAATGGACTTTGATTGCAATTGAATTGACGGATGATCTTTTCCTTTTGTGATTTAATTCCCTTCATTCAATATAGATTTGCTTGTTTAATGTGCGGTATAGTTGACTTTAATTGATAGCAAATATGCTCTTTGATTTGTAGCTGGATTAATGTTTTGTTTGTCTGACAGTAATAAATGTGCACTGGGATACCAGGTTCCTCATAGATTATACCAAGTACCTCTTGGATTTCCAGAATCAGAAACTTGATCCATCATTCTTTCCCTTTTTGATTATTGGCAATCCATGATGATCTTCTATAATTGTTGCAAGTATATTAGTTGTTTGCTCTCCCATAATAGGTGCCGAATTTCAAAGCTCTAGGGTCCTAATGGCTTTTCTATGATCCTGTTGGTTGCATTAATAAAAAACCTCATGTTAGATTTTTGTATCAACAGTTTGTATAGATATATTGAGCTTTTTCCTGTTTACTTCAATTATTTTTATTGAGCTTTGATGGTGAACCATTGTTTTTTTTAGATTTGCTAGCTAAATTTGTCTCTTGTAAGATGATATTGTTGAATCTACAGAAATTGAATCATTTGCCAATTGGAGCATCGGTGAGGGTGATACTGATCATGACAATATTAGTGAGTCTGTTATTGTCATTCCAGATGATATACTTATAAAGGATGTTGATAATGTAATATCATCGATTGTTATGACAACATATCCAAATTTGTTGGAAAATATGCATAATATTTCCTAGTTTCAAGAAAGAGTTATCATTGCCTCTAGATTAAATGATGTTGATGATATAAATGATTACATGTTGTCCTTCGTTCTATTAGAAGAAAGAATATACTATAACTCTGATAGTACATACAAAGTTGATGCTACTTCTAACAATGTTAATAATTTGTATACATCAGAGTTTTTTAATAGTATCAAGCTCTCTGGTGTTCCTAACCATGAGTTAAAATTAAATGTTGGAGCCCCTATTGTGCTGCTTAGAAATATTGATAAAGTCATGGGTCTATGTAATGGAAGTACATTAATTATCACAAGGTTAGGGAAACATGTTATTGAGGCTCTTGTTATTATGAAGGCAATTGAGGAAAAAGTAATGATACATGGGATGGTTCTTACTCCAATAGATACTAGACTTCCTTTCAACCTTCGCAAGAGACAATTTCTAGTTTTCTTGTATTTTGCGATGACAATTAATAAAAGTCAAGGGTAATCATTTTCCTATGTCAGTTTATATCTAGCAATTCTAATCTTTAGTCATGGTCAGCTTTATGTTACTATCTTAAGAGTAAAGAATAGAAAGGGATTAAAGATTTTTATACTCAACAAAGATGAAAATACCAATTCAAACACTACAAATGTAGTATATAAAGAAGTTTTTAGAAATATCTATTAGTTGTAAGTAAACTTTATATAGTCTTTTTCATAATATTATTATATTGATTCAAAGTTATTGTATGTCATTTGTTATTTTTTTTCTTCTTTTCAGGTTAAGGACATTATATTTGAAAAAAAGTTTGTAAATAGCATATCACATTGAAAATGCATTTGCATTGGAGAAATATTTTCATTGTTTAGGTAATTTAGTTTTTTTTTGTTCACTAAATTTTTTAAAATATCTGTCTCTTCTGCCAACCACTATATGTTTACGTCAATCAATTATTATTATTTTTATAAGTTACAAAAATTTTTAGAGTTGTGAATTATCTGTACATTATATGGGTCACAACACTAGTTCATACTAAAAAAAAAAGAAAACCATGCTGCTACAATTAACTTTTATTTGTGGTCTTTTAATCCTAATTAACAAGTTGACCATAAGGCGTTTTACAATTTATTAATTACTAGGTTTTAATTAGTCTATACTCCATACAATATGAATATTTCTGTGGGATCCTCCAATATTAACTTTTTACATATTCATCCATTTATAGTTTATGATATTATAGTTTTTGTTTCTTTTTATTCTAAGGGCCAATAATCTTCCAAGTTTCAAAAGCCTTTGCCCCACATATACAACTTAAAAGTTGATGGCTCGCCTTCTGTTGTGTCCCTTTCTCAATTTTGTCAATTTATTGATAAAAAATAATATATTTCTTTTTCCGTCATTTAAAAATTGAAAAACCACTTAAAAGAACACAGATTTAACAACAATTGTTTGACGATAGTTATATAAATCGTCACTAAATCACAGCTTAATGACAGTCCGTTAAGTCATCGTTAAGCCATTATGTTTTAATGATAATTATGTAGACAACAGTCGTTTGGACATGTCCTAACAACGGTTTTCCTAAATCGTTGTTAAGACAAAACATGTTCGTCAAAATTGCAGCTAGGACATATCTGTCTTAATGGCAGTTCAGAGCAACTATTGTTAATGACAATTGTGTAAACAACAATCATTTGGATGTGTCCTAACAATGGTTGTTCTAAATTGTTGTTAAGACAAACATGTTCGTTAAAATTGCTATTATGACACATTCGTCTTAGCGGCGGTTCAGAGCAACCATTATTAAGATTATGCAAAACATTACCAAGATATAAATGTATAAAATAATTTTTCATCATTAAATAAAATTGGCAATGTGGTGATTAATACTCATCTCAATCTCAAGGACAAGGGATCAAATCCTGTTGAGGGCAATTTTGTAATATTTAGATGTCGTTGCTAACCGTCTCTAAACCTATAGAAATGACACATGAATTAGCGACAATTTGAGTAATCACGACGGATCCAGTTCCTCCGCCTGATGTCGTATGCCAGGAGAGGATCTGCGCGCCAATCATGGCTAGTGGATTTAGCTCGCCACTAAAAATGAACTGCCCCTAATTTTTTTTTTAAATAATAGGCTTGTAATTCTAACATATTGCCCCCAAAAAAAAAGTATTTAAGAAATTTTTAAAGGAAGATATATCTTATGGTTGATTTTTTAATTAATACTCTTAATTACTTGAATGTTGTTTCGTGTTTCAAGTGAGAATTATTAGAAGCGAAAAAATTTTGTTGGGAACTATATATAAAATTAATTTTTATAAGACTAATGGTAACATTAACTTTTTTGAATTAGAGATTAGTTAATATAAACTTCTTCGATTGATTTTATTATTTACTTATTTTTCGTAAAATTATTTCTTTTTTAAAAAAATAATAATTTCTGTATACATCTTACTTCATCTTTCTTTGTTTATTATATTTATTTTATTAATTTTTGAAAGGAATTGAAGCAAGTAGATGTTATTTGTCATAACCTTTCATTTGTCTTTTTTTTAATAAAAATTAAAATGTTTAAATTTAAATACACATGTAAATTTTAAGATATTTTAAATTTAAATATTATAAATTGAGATAGCAATGAGTTTTTGGAACCAAATTAATAATTTACTCTAATAATAAAATAGTTATATTTTGTATAATTAATTTTCACAATTTTCATTAAAAATGCTCAAGGTTTTATAATTCTTTTTATTCTATTTATTTGAAAAATGTAAATTATATGGTTATAAAAAATTACTAATATAACTGACATTGCGAAAAGAAAAAAAAATATATTTTTTGTATTAGCATTAAATGATACTAAAATTCAGTAGAGAAATTAACTAAAAAAAGGCAAGCTTTAAGATGAAATGACATCAACATATAATAATGCTTTGGGAACTTTAGGCCCATTGTATCACTTATTGATGGATTGCACTAATAATTGTATTCATTTCATTTCAATCTTTATTGTAAAGTAAGATATAAGGGCCATGGCTAGGAATATTCGTACACAAATTTTTTTTAGCCAAAAGTTGATTGCACCGTACCATTGATATCAAAATCTTGTTTTTATACTTATTTCAATTAATTTAAATGTTACAATGGTTTTTGATCAAATATACAATATGGAAGTCGTCACTTGAGCTTGATGGATATAAAAGAAAAGGAAAACTAGATATATAATTAAATGGCATAATAATTATGTGTTTGCATGGATTTGTTGTTAACCTTGTGATCAAGTACTTTTGAAAATATTCAATGTAGTCTGGTGGAAGTGACAACAACTGTTTAATTTGAATCAAGAATAACAAATTTAAGTTTTAGAGACGTCAATTCGTGGATAAATGTCTCTACTCTCTACTTTCAAAGACTAAATCAAAATAATTGTAACTTTTTATGGACCAAATCAAGAATTTACACTTTAAACAAGTAAATTATTGATTTAATTTTTAAAAAATTATAGTTATATTAATTTAGTCCTCTAAAGATCAATGTCTCAATTTAGTAATTGAAAAATTACAATTATCACAAGTTGATTATTTTTCGTTGTTAAATTACAAAAATCTATCATATATTGCTATTTTTCAAGTTCTTTATTGCTAAAAGTCACTTTGACAAACATATAAAATAAATTGAGACAAATACAATCCTTTAGAAACTAAATTAAAATGTTTAATTTTTCAATGACCAAATTTAAATAACTACAACTTTTATAGACCAAATCAAGAATTTGCTCTAATCAACTATATGAGAAAATTATTAATTTAATCTCTAAAAAATTATAATTATTTCAATTTAATCACCTTGACTGGTTTTCATGAATTAACACTTTAACTCATAAAAATGAGCTAAGCATAACTAATTTTTGAAGCCTTCAATAGAATTAATGCATGTAAATTTAATTATTGTAAAATATAAATAACATAGCTGTACTTTAACAATAACAACTCATCTGAACTGGAAAGAAAAGAAAAAAAGGTAACTTCAAGGTATTATTCTCGAAACATAAATGATAAACAGGGGATTTTGTCTTCTCTTTTTTACTTTTTTTCTTTTATCTATTTTATTATGCATTGTTCTCACAATCAAAAAGAATGTACAAGGAGAATATCCGTGAAGCATCCAAGTTGGCGAATGTGACATTTCAATGTAAATATTGGTTATATGAAAAAAGTATTTCAGGTTCTTTAAATGGTTAAGTTTCATTTTCTACTTATTTATAAATTTAAAAAATTGAGATTTTTATATTATAAATAAATCTATAATAGCATCTGAAGAATTAGAATAATTAAGTTGCCCTTATTTTCTCTCTATATCTCTTATATTAAATTAATTCTCTTACTAGTTACTAGATATACCCTCTATAGGCAAGACAGATAAAATTCCTTTTTTTTTTTAAATTATTGGCTTGTAAAGAGAATTTGTATAAATGGTTTAAATTTTAAATTTTAGTTTTGTTGCTCTCAAAGATTCTAAAACATCTAAATTATTTAATTGAAACGTTTATTTTGTGAAGAAATAAATATTATATGAGGATTTAAAATAAAATATAAAACAAGTAAACAATTAATATTTCCATATAAAAACACCACCTGTTTAATCTCTTTGCATTAATTTAACTTTTTTGTCCTACATTTTTCAATTAATTGCCTACCATAACCTCATCACTTTTTAATTTTTATCTAATAATTAATGCAAAACAAAGAAAAGGGACTTTTACTTTTCTTTCCTTTCTCTCCTTCATTTATTAGCTTTATGATAATATCTGCCTCCTTAATTTTGAGAAGGCTGCCTCTCCTCACATCCCATCACATTAAATTTTTAGCTCTAGAATATATATATATATTATTCAGCACATAATTTTAAAGGCATATATATATATTCTTCTGCAGATTAATTTAATTTAATGCATTCCAAATTTTATTTCCAAAATACATCCAAAAAAATAAATTAAATACTTTTAATTAATATTAAATTATTGAATTAGTCTTTGAAAAATTACAATTACCTCAATTTGATTATTAAAAGATCAAGTATTTCAATTTAATTTTAAAAAAATTGTATATATCTTAATTTAATCATTTTCATTGTTAAAAAGCAAAACCTATTATTGCTAAATCTTAAATTTTCCGTTATTAAAAATTACTTTAACTAACAGAGAAACTAAATTGAAATAAACACAATATTTATAGAATTGAATTTAAATGCTTAATTTTTTAGGACTAAATTGAGATAACTCTAACTTTTTAGACCAAATTGATAATTTACCCCTTTAATTAATATTATACTATTGAATAAGTCTAATTAGTACTTAAGGTCAAACTCTCAACTAAAGTAGGGCTGAAGCTTGCTTTATTCTTCCCCTGACCACCACCCCAACCATATAAAGGAATAATCCACATCAGATTTGTATGTTTTCTTCTAACTTACAGACCCTAATTTCAAACTTCTTGTTGCTAACCAAATTAAAAGTGTGATGGCTTTGAATTTGAAAGTGATTTCAATGGTTATTGTGAAAAGCAAGTATTACAGTTGAAGACAGCAAATATATACAGAGACACAGAGGGAAGAAAATGAAAGCAGATGTAAGCAGTTTGGGATTCTCAATCTAATGTCATATATACAATGTCACATCCTAATGTTCCTTCACATTTCACTTTCTTTCCTTTTTTTTCATTTGTTTTTTAAAAATTTAGCTTTTCACCTTATATTTTGCACAATAGATTCAAAAAACCAAACCCAGATCATAAGAAAAAATAAAACCACAAGAAATATTTTAAACTAGATCCTCCTCTGTAAGAGGTCATATTCGATTGTAGCTGTTAAGTGTAAAGATCGACAATCTACAAATAAATTTAGATTTAAAAGTAAAAATTTAGAACTTCAATCTTCACAATTGACAGTCCTGATTTAGAAAATAAGACCCTATTGTATAGGAAAGGATCTTGATCCAAATATTTCTCATGTTCTTAATTATTGCCGTTTCTATGGAGCAAAAAAGACTTAATTAAATAATCTGAATTTTTACTTTGATCATAATTTTTCTATATATTTTAGTGAGTAAATTACATTACACCCTAGCATCCTTAAAGTTTGGTTAAGATACACTTGGTGCCTATGTAAGAGTTTAAATTCTTCTCTAGTTTATTCTTTTGTCATTAAATTAAATTTTTACATAATATATGTTCCTTTTAGTAAGAAAATCACTTAACAATTTTGTTGCTATATTAAAATAAAGCTTTTTATATTAGATATTAATATTAAATTGGTATTAGCTTTTACTATCATAATAAAAATAAAATTATAGTCTTATATTATATATAAAAAATTAGTTAATTTGATAAACATCTTAAATAAGAAGAGTACTGCCAAATATAATTAAATTAAACGTTATATTAAACTGATAAAATTTTATTAACTTACACTTTTACAGCTCGTAAAGTGTGAAATATAATCGTAAAGAAAATAAAGAAAGGTTGAAAATGGTAGATGAAACCTGACATCTGTTGTTTTCGTTGTCAACCCTAAAATTCCATTGGTGGCCATAATATGACAGCCAAAGATTCTCTCAAAGATATCGACCATTCGTAGATCAATCAAACAAACACGTCTCTGCAACATGCCCATGTACAAATGAGGCTGCACATCTATTTCACACACAAACATACATATTTATTTATTTTAACAAAATTTTGAGTTTGAGATTGTGAATGAAAAAAAATTAATACAAAGAACATTTTACATTTTTGTGATTTGATTTAACTATAAAAATAGACCAAGTTTAGTAGGATCTCTAGATAGTTTCAATTAAATATATAATATAGAGAGAGAGAAAAAAAAAGGGAGAGAGAGACTTCCTATATCGATTTTAGTAATATTATAAATAAAGAAATAAAAAATGAAACGCATGCATGAAATTAAAGTCACTTAGAACTTTCAAATTTCTGCGAACCTGGAATCCCACATAACCAAACAAAAAGAAAAAGATAGGGTTGGGCAGAGAGAGAGAGAGAGAGAGAGAGAGAGAGAGAGAGAGAGAGAGAGAGAGCAGGAAGAGCTAGGAATGATATTGGGTAAAACTAAATTAGGTTACATCAATTCATTGCATGTACATTCATATATACAGAGTTTGTGTCATATATATTCCATAGGTTTTCACAATTATTAATTATGATATTATTTTATCTTCAGTTTTTAGGTGTGCTAGCTATATATATATATATGTTTTCCAACAAGATTTTTTGAAGGATTTATGCTGAATATTAAAGTATCATTTAGTCCTATAATATACTGATCAGTATAGAAGATTTTGTGGGAAAAAAATTGACAATGCTGTGTCGTGTAAATTATTTTAAATTGTTTATATTTTATAACTTTTATTTATTTTTTTAACTCATATATATACATGAAATATTATACTAATATCTTTTTTTTTATAAAGATTTTGCTAGATTACATTTGATTTTTTTAATTGTTTCAAAAACATCACTTGATTTTTATTTTACTTAATATATATTACAAAAATCTTGCTTATTATTTAATTTCAATCAAAGTGGTTAATTTTCTTACATGATATACAATTGCAATTCTATTTTTATTGTGACATTACAAATAGCTAAGTTATGTAAAGTTCAAATATAATTGAAATTTTAATATGATGATACGGATAAAAATTCTATTTTATCTTTGAACAGTAGAGGGTATGCATTTGCTAGAAAAAGTTTTTTAAAAAATATAATACAATTTAAATATCAAAATAATTGAATAATATTTTTTTAATAATTTAATTATTACTGCACGTTTTAGTCAACAGTGGGGAAGCAAATTTTCCTTTTTCCACTGTTTATCAAAACCTTTGGTGAGTATTATAATAATAAATATTGGTTAGCTTTTTTTGCTTTTTCACTGTGGTTGTTGTTTCTCCTGCTACCACCACTTGTTTAAGTTATATTAGGTTCATAGGTCTAACATGGATGAGATTTTATTTTATGAATAGGCTTTAATTAATTAATTAATTAATTTCTGTGTGTTTAATTTTCTTTGAATTTTCCCACACTCCAAGCAGTGTGATATGATTGTACTCATGGGGTTGAATGTTCTACTTTTGCAGAACAAAAGTCAGTCAAAGCTATAATTTTTCAAAAAATGTATCTATTAAGATCTATTAAAAATACTGATTTAATTAAATCCATAATTACAGCAAAAAATCATCATGCGAATTGACTTTCACAATCCTTTCCAGATTTATTTGTCCATCTAAGATTAAAAAGGTGTGCAACGCATAAAAAGTGAAGTAGTAGTACCCATGCCCTTTTGTAAAAGCAAACTGCAAAATTCAAAAGAGCAAAATTTATAATCAATTTGTAAATCACATCAGAAAAGCCCCTCCTGTCTCCCAATTAATTCATCTTTCTTTTCTCTTCCTAATTTCGTTTTCCATTTAGTTTTACTTTTCCCCCATATCTTGCTTTTCACCACATATTGTTTTTCGGTGACTAGGGATATCTTTTCTTTTTGTTATTTGAAAAAAAAAACTTTGAATTCTGATTAATTTAATTTGAGTTAAATTAAATTATAAATGTATAAAACTGATTAATTTTTCTATTTATAATATTCAAACTTAATATCACTTGATGACCCAACTAAGCATTGGTGCTTAAGGTTATATGCTGAATACAATAAGTATTAATTAATTCATCCATAAAAAGTACCCACCAAAATTTTGAATTAACAACGTAGAATTATTTACTGCATATATATATATGTGTGTGTGTGTGTGTGTGTGTGTGTGTGTAGGGCTTATTTAGTGATCGGGGAGTGGTTTAATATATGAGAAATGAGACAAGAAAATAATCAACATTATTAGATTACAAATTAATGGTTCAAATTAATAGAGTTTGATTATAAAAAAAATTAATATAGAGTTCATTAACACAAATCAATATTATTTTCATTATTTTCACATAAATAGATTATGTATCAATCTAAACAACTACTAATTTGTGATTTAAGGGTGATTATTTTATCATTTCATCTCTTATATTAAATCACTTCTTTGACATGTCTTTTTATTTTTGGTTTCTTACAAATATCTTCCTTCGGAGGCAATCATATTCAAGTCATGGTCAGGTAGTAAATGTGGGCACATCTCATAATGAAAATTCAAATATTGATTTACCATCTTATAGGAATTAGCTCTTTCAGCCATATTCAATTCTCATTGATTAAAAAAAACCAAATTAACGATTAACGAGCAGTTGAACAACTTTTTTAAGGTTGAATCTAACCCTAACAACTTCTAAAACCCATGGATTTACAATTGTAGCAAGTTAGAGCAAAAGAATTTAATATGATTATTCTTAATGGTTAGATATATTAGTTATCTAATGAATGGACAGGAATGAAAGTAATGGAATTGGGTGACAAGGCGGAAAAGGGATTATTCTAAAATCTAAACATTTTTTTAAAAAAAGTTATATAGTGGAAGCTGTCCCTTAAGCAAAGTAAAAGCATAATCAAATGGTAATAAAATATGATTACACAGACACAAAGAAAGAAAAAAGCCAAGAGGGAGATATAATAATAAGATAGATAAAGAGAAAATTATTAATTTAGTCCTTAAAAAATTATATTTGTCTCAATTTAATCTTTGAAAATTGTATTTATTTTATTTTGATTATTTTTTACTGTTAAATCGTAAAATCTACTACTTTCATATCTTAAATTTTTTTATAGACAAAAATAAGATAAACATAATGTTTTAAAGACCAAATTGATATATATTTGATGTTTTAGAAAGTAGAAACCAAAATTGACAGCAAGTATAATGTATTAAGAGCAAATGAATAAACGGTATGAGATGGTGTAGAAAAGAAAAAAGAAGAGACATTAATAAATGGTAATATTTGGTTTGTTGCTTTTTCTCTCTCATCTCTTTTAGCTTTATTTTAATATAAAGAAAGTTGATAAGAGTGAGGAGGAATCCTTATGTGTTCCAAGCACTCGCAGACAAAAATGAGGTTCAGAGAATAGAAAAGCACACTTAGCTTTACGACCTAGAAAAGGAGATTTCAAACACACCACCTCCACCATATGCTTAGCTTAGGAAATTGCGTGGTTAGTACCCCAACCCACAATTTTTTAAAATTCTATATTTATATATTTATCAATATATGCATTAATCATTATCTAGGTCAAAAATGTAAGGACCAATTGGCATACAGTACTTCCTTTAACTTTAGGTCATTTCAAACTAAATTTTTGAATTTTATTTTTTGTGGAATAAGTCATTTCATTTAATTTCTTCTTATTAATGTTGTTAGTCTTTTTCACATATTGAATCTAATTGTTAGAGATTTTGAGATATTTTAGATCTTGAAAACTATCTAACATGGAAATGGGCTACTGTACATTAGGAAGCATGTTAATTACTTGATTGATGGAATAACCTATTTCTTGGATGTTGAAAGTTCAGATCGAGATCGAGTCCAAATTTTTGAAATTGAAAACTTAAAAGTCTACTTTCAAATGACCTAAAATTCAAGGGTGGTTTTTTTAATGTTGTATTTTTCCTAAATCTTGAAATTCTTTCAGCCCATGTAGCATTATGTTTGTATATGTAGATAATAAAGATGTTAATGGATCGAACTTTACCTAATTTAAGTGATTTATCTTTCTCTCTCTGGAACTCTATTATTAGGGAGACTAGCCTTAATCCCTTTGGCTACGTTTATAGCTTGTATACAAGTTTGAGTTTGGTTGGTTGTTTTATGCCAATTGAGTAGGGTTTTGTGTGGGGCTTTTGAACCCTCTTGATTATGACCTACCCTTCTCCTCTCAATCTCCCTTAGATCTCTCTTGCTCCCCCCCACCTCATCCTTATATACATCCACCCCTCCAATTCTCCCCCTCCACTCTTCTCCATCTTCTCTTCTTCTTCCTCTCTCCTCTTTCTCTCTCTCTCTCTCTCTCTCTCTCTCTCTCTCTCTCTCTCTATAACCTTCATCTTCGTCTTGATGAAGGAAACATACACACACACACACACAGCAACACCTAGCTAGCTAGGTTTCATTCATACCCATCAATTCCTCTTCCTTCTTCTTCTTGTCTTCTCGTCGTACGATTATCGAACCGGGCTTTCGTTAAGGAGAGATCCATCTCTTCAGAGATTCACTCTTTTTCTGCCGTTTAATTCTTATTTTGGCTTAGAGATTATTGTTTGTCAAACAAATTAAATTAATACACATCTCTAGCCAAAAATAAGAATCTGATCTGAGGGAGGTAAGCTTTTGATATATAGCAGCAACATCCTATGTATCATGTATCGCTAGGTGTTTTGTTTATGTTCTTGCAATCGATCGTAATACATAGTTAGAAATTAAGACAAACATAATACATATATATATATATATATATATAGATGTGTAAATTGATTAGACATTTATATATATAAACACACATGTATATGTATGGATGCATGTGAGATTATGAGTATAAATGTGCCTGGCTCCCTGTATGCCATTTGCAGAGCCCAACGGAGAATCGATGGCCTCCGTGGATGGCGTATGAGGAGCCAAGCATATGCATATTCCATATACATACATACATACATACATGGAAATGGATCGTGATGATGATGATGATATGATATATGATGATTAATTACATTTTTCTTTTATTTTTTTAAAATTTGTTGGTGATATGGAATCTCTGGATTAATATTGGTAAGTATTGAGGTCATAAGTGTAATATATATATATATACAGATATTATATATATAGGGTTATTCCATCCACAAAGCAAGCACGGCATTGTCATTTTCAAAGCCACAGGGTTCTGCTTCCTCAGGACTGACCAAAGGTACATGTATATCTCTTCTTTTTCCTTTCATATTCCCAAAACTTTGCGTTTCATTTTTTACGGTTTTATTCTTTTATTTTTTATTTTTAATCTTTTGGTTGATGATGATGATGCTTGATGCATGATGTGTAACTTGCAGAACAAAAATAACTTGAGAGGATAGAGAAGGAAATATCCTCATATCTTGTTAATTAGTTTGTTATTTTATTCCATGACATAATCATTTCACTACTCTTGAAACGAGGAATTTCATCATGGGAAACCCACAAAGAGAAAAAGAAGGAGAAGCCCAAGTTACGGTAGAAATTGTTCCTGACAATTATTATTTCATTGAAGTTATAAAAAATTATTTATTTAATTTCTTACTGTACTGATTTCATGTTGTACCCATTCTTGTCTGTCTCATTAACTGCGAAATATGTGTCTGTGTGTTATACACACTAACAATGTTATTATTTTTATGGGCAACTAATTATTTTCCCATATGATCACTATGAAAAGTTAATTATTTTTCGGATTATTTCTCACGGCCATGTATTTATATATACATATGACCAATGTATGTGCTAACAAGGGCCTATAAAGAAGCAATGCTGTGATCATAAAATATAATGACAGACTTTATTTCTTGGTTTACATGTAGTGAGAATATTGTACTTATATATATGACTAATTAATCGTTTAATTGTATAATATAACACTACATATATATAAACTAATTAGAGTGCATTGGTTAAGTGCTGTATATATTTTATTTATGTAAAAAAAAAACTAATTTTTCTCAACTTGAAGGCAACACAGCGCATTAATCTGTAAACTTCGTTTTGCTTTCTTTATAATAAAACCATAAGATATGTCTATTTCAAACCCCACATATATAGCTGAGTTATGCTCAAATGGCTATTAATATTATCCGAGTATTTCACTACACCCTCTATTGAAGCATTGAAGCATTGAACCACTAAGATAAGGGATAGCCAATAATTTGTCGGACATTTTAACAAAATTGACACCTCATTCTAATGTTGACATAGACTCTGTTGAATTAGCTGCTAATTGCGGAGGCATTGAACAGGATTTTGTTAAATTACCTAACAGATTTGAAAAAAACAACTGAAATAATGTTATTTTGCAACATAAAAAACGAAACATTTGAAACAAAAGATCATAATGAAACCTAAAATAAACATGATCAACCAAAATACCGTTTTTTGCCTAATAATAAAATTGCAGAGACATACTGACAGGATCAAAACGTGAAAATATATAGGAGGAAAGGGTTGGTGCAATTCCCAGATAGGCATTGTAATGATACGTTGCTGAAAATGGTATAGAAATGAACTAATTAGTGAGGTCCAGTTTCATTCCCATAAGCCTTATATATGATGCAGAAGTGAGGGAGAAAAACGAGAAGGCAATAACAAGCTTTGGCTTATCTGGGCAGTGCAGTGTAGTGTGTATATATATATATATATATATGGTATAGGGCATGATCCTATAAACACGTAGTAGTATAGCTATATAGCAGAATACATATAGCTAGCTAATGATATAGGGCCCTTCTTTTAATTCCTATCTCTTATGACTTTGTTTACTTTGATCATTGAAGTTGTTTTAAAATTCAACAATTAAAACACATGTATAATTAGCCAAAATACAAACAATAGTCTGCACTCTAGAATATTACGAAATCCACACAAGTACAATCTGTTTGTTATCTCAAGTGACATTATTGTTTCAATTTTTATCATTTTCCCCCCCACTTGTTTATAATAATAAATGCCTCTTTATAATGATAAGTTAATTGTATTTTCTACATTTGGCTTTTTTCAACATGTATGAATAAATAGAGTAGACGTTTTAGCTAAACTATAAAATTAAAAGTTTTAAGGAGGTTTATTGTTATATCTTTTAGAATTGAAAGAATAAATCTTAAATATTTCCAAATTAATTAAAGAGATTTCTTTGTATTTGGCCCTCATAATTTAGAGCAAATTAAATCGTGCAACATTTCAAATTAGAGAGATTTCTTTGTGTTTAGCATTTTGGGTTATTTCCCTTAAAATTTAGCATGTATTCGAGCTATTATTGCCTTAGTGTTTCAATTTAGTCCTAAAAGATACAATATATATCTCAATTTTTGTCAATTTGACTATCAAAGTAACTTTAGGAAATAATTGGAGTTTTTTTGTTAGAACCATCAATTTTTGAAAACTCATCAAGTTTTAAGTAATTTAATTCGAGTGAGATTGAATCACTTAAGTGCAAAGTTTTTAGATTCTGATTTTTTCCATTCACAAGATTAGAAAGTCTTTGTTTAAGAAATGTATGTGTCAACTAAAAATTTAAAAGATTGAATTTTCTCTTTGAAAGAATAATTGAATTTATCTCCATTTTATCTCTCAATTTGTCAAAAATAACTTTTAAAAACCTCATATTTAAAATTTGACAGTAATATCATTAAGCGAGTAGATTAACTGATAAAAAACTATTTTAACTTAACTAATAGTGCTAAGTTTGATTCTCTAAGAATGCGACTATATCAAAAACTTGATAATGAGAATTTTATCGCCCATTCATTTTGGTCATACCCAACCTGAACCGCGATTAGTTACAACTTGTATAGTATCTAAATACCTCAAATGGTGCAAACAAAAAAAAATGATAATAATAAATTTGACAATTTAACAAAAAAATTAAATCAAAATAAATGTAAAATTTTAAAGACAGACGTCTAAATGTTTTAAGAAGCGAATCAGAATATAATTTGCCTAGTACTTATATGTGTGTGTGTGTGTGATGATGTGCGTGGGGGGTACGTCTCAACTCTCAAGGTACACACATGCACGTCTGGGCAGGGATTGTAGTGGAAAGAGGGGGAATGGGATTACGGGAAAAGTGGAAGTGAAGGGTTTCTGGTTGGGAGGATTCATCATTATGGCTACTTGGGAATCTCACACAACTCACAACACACAACACCCACAACACTACTAACAACAACAACAACACAAAGAGAACAAGAGAGAGAGAGAGAGAGACACAGTGTGTGTGTGGTGTGTGTGCGTGGGACCACACCCTCTCTCTCTCCAAATCTCATTGGCTTGCAGAGAATATGTTATACGGTCAAAGCAGGTCAAAAGAATACAAAAGGACACTATTGGTCAGGCCACACATGGGACCACCCTCCTCCTCTCTAATATTTCGCGCATAAGTTTTATTCACTTTCTCATATTTCTTTGCTTCTTCATCTTCTCTATCTTCTCCTCTATTTATCCATAATTATCATTTTTATCCAAATTATTTTCAAATTATACATATACATATATATAGTTTTTCCACATATTGATTGTATATATACAATCTTGCCCGAATTACTGTTAAGTTATAAATGTAGATATTTCTTTTAACGGATATTCGAATTTGACTTTACCTCCTTATGTAAGAGTGTAGGATTAACTCTTTTCGATAGGCATAATTTTTGTTAGTATTTTTAAAATTATTTATACATAGATAATATCTTATTTAGAAGGATGAAAGGATACCTTTACTCTTTAGAAGAGTATATTTGCCTTAAATTTGGTTCTTTTCGTCTTAAAATTTGCTGCTAATAAATCACTAATTATTTATTTTTAAAAGTGAGTTTGACAAATATAAGGATCAAATTAAAACAAATACAATCTTTCAAATATTAAAGTAAAATTTAGTAATCTTTTGAAGACTATAATATATATATATATATATATAGTGAGAGAGAGAGAGAGAGAGAGAGAGAATCTAAATATACTTTAAAAGCATAACTTTGAAAATTTGTCATCAAATTTTACGATAAAAGTGTGATAAAGTATAAGTTTTTCTAAATATGGAGTTGATAGCCTAATGTTAAAGCTATACAATATGTCCATATGTTATATTTTGGTTGAAAATTTAATAAGAAAAGTTCAAAGAATGTAACTAAAGTTGTCCTATATAATCATTGTAAAAAATGTTATATATATATATATATATATATTAATTCTTCACCAAAAGTTATGGCATGTAAATGAACTTCTTTAAAGAGACTAATCGCTTGGTATACATTAAAATGTATGTTGATTTATTTTTAAATATTTTTAATATAAAATCAATTGTAATAGTTGCATTAATATATTTTAAAACAATAAAAAAGGAGTAATGAAAAATTATTTAACTTCCTACTCTGCCACTCCTATATGCATTTTAATATAATTTTATTATTTTATCTTATATATTTTGGATTTTATACATACCATCACATAAATTTGAAGACAAAATAATTAGAAGACCTAAAATCATATATAAATTGTGGTATTGAATTGAAAAGAATGTATCTATATATAATGTTTTTATTAAAGACTTAATCTCATAGCATCTCATTAAATTGTACAAGTCACATCTATATTGTCTCCCAACTTAGCGTTCGTATATTCTGTTTGGATAGTAATGTGTTAGGCGGTCATGGGCCATTTGATCGGGCAACACGTGTTACTTGCGCTCCATCGAACAATCCATATCCACCCAGCACGATGGTTGGACAGCAAAAAGGTCACGCCGAGTTTGCAAGTGCTCTAGAATCTTAATAAAGCTTATGCACGAGAAGAAAATAAAAAAAAAGTTTGGAAAAGAAAGGTATTAATTAATTATTATTAATTAACATTTTGTTCACAGCTTTTGACAGCCTTCGCCATTGTAGTCTGCAAAGAAACATTCTTAGGGCAACTGTGCTACTGCTGAGCTGATGATGCCAAGTTGGAGTGCAGAGAAAGAAGTGAACGAAAGAAAAAGAGAATTATAGTCCTTTTGGGAGATTTATGTTTTTATTATATTCAATTACACTTTCTTTTCTACAAATGTTTTAAACTATATGATTCTCTCATGTATTTCAAAATATACGTTTTTTGTCTCTGTAATTATGAAATTATTACTTAGTCCAATTTTATATTTTATATTAAGAGAAGTTTATTACAATTCGTTTTTTGATGTTCTGTAACCTAAAAATATTATTTTCTATTAAAATACTATCTTTTAATCTAAGTACATAGTAGATGCTTTGTTTACCAAAAAATTTAACCATCTTATATATTATGGATATCCAACAAAAAGATAATATCATAATATGTAAAAATTGATTTTTTTTTAAAGTTGATATACGGTATTTTACATTACCAAACGTGAAAAAAATAGTGCAACGAACCTCTCAGGACAATATATATATATATATATATATATATATAAATCTAAACTAAAATTTATAGAAGAGGGGTAATTTACTCTTTTTATTATTGAATTTCTTTGAAATTTGCATAAAAAGTGTATTATTATTATTATTATTATTATATACACGCACAAATTTCAAAATATATAATATAACAGTAGAAAAAGTGGAATTTTTAAAATAATTGTGTATTTGTATTAGAATTGGACAAACTTGATAATCTGTCATTTCACACAAACAGAAGTTTGAGAAAAAAAAAATGTGGTTTAATAAGAGAGATGAACGCCAAATGAAATAGTTGTTTTTGTGCTCATCCCGAAATCACGTTTTAAAGTTCAGATTAACTGATTTTTAAAGAGTCTAAACACGAAACCAATAAACCCTAAAAATTTGAGAACAAAACTAAAAAAGAGAATGAGAAAGGGAAAAAAAAGTAGTAATGATATGATGTTAGGGTTGAGTGTTTGATGGCTGTGGGGTGTGTGGTGGCAGATTAATTGTACTGTCTTCACTCTTCGGTGTCTGGAAAAGTAGATTCTATACTATTCTTGTCTCTGTTTCTCATGTAATGTAAATTTGCATCCTCGTGCTTCCTTCTCTCAACATCACTTTCAATCTTTCTCTTCCTTTCTTTCCCTTGTGAAATTCTATATCTTTTTGTGTGTGTCATCTATATTTTATACCACCATCTTCATGCGTGATACTCATATGCATGAGAAGAACATATATAACAACTCTTTTTCTTTTTCTTTCTTTTTTGAACAATATATATACATATATACACGCACACATATTGATGAGTTAGAATATTATCTAGAGTGTAGACCATGAGATGACGAGGCCGAGACGCCAAGACCGATCGATAAGACCTGCAAGATCTGTAAATGGGAGAGAAAGTTATATTTGAACCTTCGATTTTTGAGTTAGTAATAAGTAAAATGCAATAAAATCATAGAGAAGATGGTACATTATCTGTCAGGGTTGAGGTGTATATACATATATATATATTATTTATAATAGGTTAATCATATCCAAAAAAATAAAAATTTTAGGGTCACCCAAACTATGTGTACTATTTAGTTAGTTAATAATTTGTAAGTCGACTTGACTATGTCAGACACATTTTGTTAAGACCTTATATTTTTAAGAGAGTAGACGGTTTGTTCATTTTAGAAAATGTCAACAAGGCATTAAAAATATTGTTGGGCCTAGTATTTGTATTTATGCATGGTATTAAACTTAAATTTAAGTAAATTTGAACAGTAGAATTGAACCGAATAAAATATGATATATATAAATATAAAAGAGAGAGAGAGAGAGAGAGAGAGAGAGAGAGAGAGTTTAAGTACATTTCAGCAGTAGAATTGAATCGAATAAAATATGGTGTGTGTGTGTGTGTGCGCGCGCGCGCGTGCGTGTGTGTGTGAGAGAGAGAGAGAGAGAGAGAGAGATTAAAATCTGATTTCTGAAAACATGAATGCAGTTTCATCCTAGTAGAGGCGTAATATTTCATGTTGAAGCGATGTCCATTGGCAGAATTAATTAATTTAATTTGTTTCTTAATTTCTCAATCTTGAAACGTTTAATCTTGTTTAGATTATGTGAAAACAGAGAGGCAACTAATTCATGAATTATATTTAGAGAATGGAATTATGATATGATGCTCTAAACGCCGAAATGTGCCAAATTCTCCAAAGATTCTGCACTGTTTTATCCAAATTGCAATGTACTCATGTCTAGAATTGCATAGAATTATACTCCAACTAATCCTACTATTTGCCTTACACGAGCAAATATTTTAAAAATTAGACTAGTAATTGAATTGATAAAAGTACTGATACATAATTTATTGATCTAATTGTAGTTGACTCGTAAATGACTCAGTAATATTTATTATTATATATTAAAAATATATGATATAATAAATAATAAATATTTTTATACTTAATCTTAGTAAACTTATATATATATATATATATATATATATATATTATATTATATGTATGTGTAATTACTCTTCTATTGTTTTTCTTGTTCTCTTATTTATTTTTATGACAAAAGTAATATTATTATAAAAAATAATTAAAAAAAGAAAATATAAAATGATAGAAAAGATAAAAAAAATATAGTTTGTTAATTAGCAAACTATAATGTAAGAAATACTTTTTTTTGTAAATAGTAAATCTTTTTCATTTTTTATTTTTTCTTTTACAAAAGCCGATTCAATTGGCTTTTAATCGATTTTTTAATTGGTTGATTTTTGGATCATTCAGACTAATAATTAGTTTTCGATCGAATCGGCCAGTCTGTTAGTGTAGGAATGAACTTGAGAAGAGGTGAATTGAGTTTATAATTTTTTTTTGGTTGCAAATGTTTGCTTTCTTTTCAAATATTTCAAGTCTTAAATAGTTTCAGGGTCTTATAAAAGCTCTTGTTATTAAAAGTAGTTTTTAATCAAAATAATAAATTGCTGAAAGTAAAACACACCAAAAAATATAGTGGTTCGGTCATATATATAAGATACTCCTACATCCACTCTTTAAAACATACAATAGTGAGAGTTTTATTTAGAGAAACATGTAACAAGTACAAAAACAACCAATTTGAGGTTCAACTACCTGTTTTTATGCTAAACAATTTAGCAACCTTTAAGTTTAGATCAGCAAGTCTCTATTTTTACTTTTCTTACAGCTATATCTTTATGGGTCATTAGCAAACCTTTAACCAAGTAACATTTCCTTTAGAAAGGGTTAGTTCACGACTTTTACACTTATCAATCAGGTTCCAACTTCTAGGCCCACAAAAACACAATTCACTACTAGGACAGAATACAAGAATAGAACAATGATGATTCACAAGAACCTCATATCAGATGAACTCTGTCTCTCACTAAGTATATGATGAAACTTAGACAAGCTCTCTTGAAGAATTACAAATATTAAAGGCACAATAGCACAAGCACAAGCAACTCAAGTAGTATATGCTCTTTCTTTTTCTCTTGGTAGTTTGAAATGGTTGCTTTAACGTCTTTATATAATCTCTTGCAAAGTAGTCAATGCAAATCTTTAGTTTAAATGGCGTTCATAATTGCTATATTAATCAAGGTCCTTAATTGATCTATAAAATATTTCCTCTTCAGATGCACAATTATTGGGACGGGATCTTTTGTAATTGTTGTTTGAAACATGTCCTTGAATGGCGTAATACAATCAGTACTTCCAATCAGTGCATTTACATTTAATACAGAATCAATTAATTTTCCTCATATAATACTTTGACTTCATATCTTCTCAATCTGATTTTTACCATGATTCTAATTACATAAATTTGAAATACGATTGATCTTCATTAAATATTAACTTTAGTTGCTTTCGTTTAATTACATTTAATACTATAATATTACAAGGTCTTTAAAGTCAACTTCTTCAAAACTGCCATTAATAAAAAAAACTTATACTTTAAAAATTACATCAACACGGTCCAATCTAATTCTTTAATATATGGCATGAGCTATATATATGTTCTTTTATTTTAAGTATTTTTTATTAAAAGGCCGCCAAATAGGCCATCATGACTATAGATTAACATTTCCTTTATACGTAATACGTATGTGTAGCTATAAATTAACAGCAATTTGGCTTCATACTTCTTTTAGTGTGTGTGTATATATATAGCTTGAAACTATATAAAAAAAATAGAGGAGAAGATATATATATATATATATATATATATATATATAGCTTTAAACTACATAAAAAAAATAGAAGAGAAGCCTTTCATATATACAATGCATCAGTGTTATCTGAAAGAGAAAACATCATCTTGTTAATTGGAGAGATTATATGTTTTTTTTAATTATGCATATGCACCAAATTTACTTTATTTTTCAACTTCATTACAAAAAAAAAATTGCAAGATTCAGTGAGCGAAGGAAAACATTAAACAACAATCATGATTCATGATGCTTTAATCTTAAACAATACAACTATAATTACTAAAAACAGTACTTCACTGTTCATACTTCAGATTTTTTTCAAATTTTTTAACATAAGTATTGAATGTCCTTTTGGCATTTCTTACTTCTAAAATATTATCCGTCGACCTTTTGAAAAAATATATAATTTTTGAAAATAATATTTTGTGTGATTCAGCTTCTAAATGGTAGCAAAATTCAATAAACATCTAGAAAAGTAATGAATACAAAAGATAACTTGTAGACAAAAAAAAAAAATTAGAGTCTATTTCAAAGTCGTATTAATTAATAATAAAAGGTGGTTTCGTGGGTTGACAAGACATATTTGGATATATATGAATTGGTGTAGTCCATATGATTAAAACAAACATTGACGTAAGTGGGGCAATTATAACGAATGTTGTAATGCAATGATCGATGAGTCACGTTCATGGACTACTTTTTAATTATAGTTTAAAATTTTATTTTATATTAATTATAATTTATATATTTTTAATTAATTTTAATTATATTCTTATAACTAACATTATTTAAATATTTAAATATTTAATGATAGATATTAATATGACATCCCATATTACATACGTCAAATATTTATTAATTTATTATGATTTAGTTATATGAGATTGAAATTAATAATGACTAAAATAATTATTATTTTACTTTATATTTGATTATTTTAATTCATATTATATTTGATTATTTTAGTTATTATTAGTTTTAATCTCATGTGGATGTGTTTAAAATGAGATGTTATATCACTATTTGTCGTTATATTTGGACAAAATATATAACTGAAACTAATTCGAAACATATGAATCATAATCAACACAAAATAAAACGTTAAGTTATAATTAAAACTAAGATTTAGAAACAGGTCATTAAACTGGTCGAAATATCAATTCAAGAATCAATGGTCGGATTATAATCAAATCAGTGATATTTAAAATATATAAATAATATATATATATTACAGATATTAAAATATTAATATATATAATTTATAATATTTAAAGATTAAAATATTCAAAGCGTATTGCATATATATAATTATACCAATACTAGCTCTTTTTCTAATAACTTAAATTTTTTTAGAATTTTTTTAAAAATACATAATAATATTCAACAAAAAATTAAAAAAATTGATTTTATGGATTCGACCAATTTTTTACTGGTTTAAATGTTTACTGATTCTTATGTCCAAACTGGATCAGAAACCCTACTGATTCATTAATTTGCTAATGGAATGGTTAATTTTGTCTAATTCTCTAAATCATAATTAAAACATGAGTCAAAGTGAAAGTTGAGGTTGAGGCACACATTTAGGAATCATATTTCGGTGCAATAAGTTTGAATTTTGAAGACCACATGCATGAAAGCACTAAATTAGGTGAAATTCTAATTCAAACTTAGTTGATTTGAACGTGGTGAAAATAATACTTTTTGCCTCTGAAAAATCAACATCTTAAGCACTAAAATTCAAATTATTCAATGAAGTTAAGTTTGGTTTCCATATGAGGCACATGCATGTACATTGAAAATTATTTGAAAGTCCTTTTGTGCATGCACAAAAAATAATACTATATATGTCGTTGACATTTAATACATATAGTGAAATTTATATACGTTTATTAATAATATTAACAATTTTAGAAAACAGATATTTTTTTAAAGAAATAAAATAAATATGATAATTTTTTTAAAAGTATATTTATAATTTTTTTGTCATGTATTAATAAAATACTAAAATATTAAAAATTATAACATGATCTCAAATAAAATTTAATGTCTTTTTGGATGAAAAAATTGGTTGCTCATACAATATGTAATATTTTTAAGGTTAATTTTAATAAGGTAATATATATTAGTTTATATTATATATTAGTTATTTTAATATTTCTAAGATCACTTAATAAAGTGATCAACAAACAACATATTATACTAAAAAGACTAATTAAATCATCATATAAATTTAGAATTGAAGCTTAATACTACAAGAAAGCCACAAATCAGAAAATTTTTTGCCTTTATCAAAGACGAGGTGAAATATGAAAATTATCTAAAAAATGACATGTAATTAATGAGAGTTAATTTATCTCTATTTTTTTTTGTATTGAGAGTTAATTTATAAAATAAATACCTAATATATCAATAGAATGTATGTGTTCAGGAAATTGAAATAAAAGGAGGAAAATTTGAACTTGACATTCTTGAAAAAGAAATGAAATTGTCAAAATCATTATAAAATTGAAGTGGGGAAAGTGTAATTTTGAGCATTGTAGAAATTATTAAAAAACAAAAAGTGATGGGGCATGGTGTTCCACGTGCTGTCAAGTCATTTGACGTAGACTTGCCGACCATTGTCCAAAAGGTCGAAACTTGAGACCAAATCACCAATCAACAAACCAACATATGAGGAGCTAATTTCGGCACAGTTTATTTAATTACCTCATTAATTATATTTTAATTTCTTAGTTTGTGTGGAAAAACCCAAAGTCACTTTCGCTCAAAAGTTTAAACCTGTTCAAACCTTTTTGTGGGGCTGGATCAAATCTTCGTTTTCAAATCTGTAATATATATCATATATGATAAGGTTCAAAACTTCAAGTATGCATAAAATCAATTACTAATTTGATTTAGTTGATTTTAAAGAATTAATTAACCAAAATATTGATCAATAACTAATTGAATTAGTTAAAAATTGGTGAACCAATAAATTGATTGAATTAATTTTTGTAAAAAAAAATATTATTTATAAAATATAATTATTTCTCAAAGATTTAGTAAACTTTTATTTTTATCTTTTTTATTCTTTCCTATCTTGATTATTTCTTTTTTCTTCTTAATTATGTTTTCATAAGAATATTTTTTTTGCCATAAAAATAAATAAGAGAAAAAAAAATAGAAAAATAATCTCACACATACACACACACACATATATATATATATATATATATATATATATTAGTTTACTAAGATTAAGTATAAAAATATTTATTAATTTATTATATTATATATTTTTAATATATAAAATAAAAATATATATTTAATTATTACTAGTTCGATTCTAATCTAACTACTATTAAACCAATAAATCATAAACTAGTATCTCTACCAATTTAATAATGGATATGATTTTTAGAACATTTATACATATAAATTAAGTTCTCACTTTTATTTCATATCAAATCACAAATTGAAGTATGCTAACATTCTTCCACTAATTATGCTCACCAACTGCCTCAGTCTAGCCTCGCTAATACCTAGTAATTGTGAGATAAGTCAAACTTATAAATCTTTATATGGGTTTTCTTTTTCTTACAAAAAAAAAATTATATTATTCAAATGAAAAGAAGTCAGGGACAAAACTCCTTCTAGTTTTACTCCGAAGGGCCAAATACAAACTCCTTGATAACAATTTTAAGGAAGACTGAAATAGCTCTAATTAATTATGTAATTTAGCTTATAACCTTAATAGTTGATTAAGACGATTTCTTAGTTTGGTTGTTAGATCACTCCGTATTCTCCACTATTACAATAGAGTGTTGATTTCTTATTTTGACCATTTATTTTAGATTGAACAGTTAAGATTGAGATAAAAAAAAATACTTTGCAAAGTAAAAAGTACCTTGATATAGGAACAACACTCCACTATAACAACAGAGAATCTAGATACTTGTATTGCTGGCTTCTTACAGTATTAATAGTTGATTAAGAGGTTTTCTTAGTATGGCTGTCACTCCGAATTCTCTTCTTTTATAATAGCGTTATTTTTATTATATATATATATATATATACATTTATATATTTTATAAATAACATTTGATGCTAACTAGTATGTATGTGGACTGATATATTAAATATTATATATGTCTACATATTTTTGGAGTATATATATTGAATGATATCTTTAATTAGGTCCAATATAAAATCTTCATTAGTTTTGTGTTTACGAACCTATTTGATATATATTTATTTTGGTTTGGGATGTTAGTGACTATAAATATATGTGTAAATGTCCAATTCTAAATAATAATAACAATATATATGTAAATGCCCAATCCTAAATAATAATAATAATAATGAGATATTATTATAAACAAGGTCAATTTATGGGTCGATCCATAGATATGATAGATAAGATAGTGGTTTCTTGAGTTATATAGGAAGACTTACTTTTGGTAAGGAATGTATATTTATTTGTGTTTTTCATCAAACCAAAGGTTAGAGAAAGTCTTTTATATATTCTTATAAGAGCTTACCTATTTGATTATGTTCGGATTAACGATAGATCAATGTATGCTCTCATAAACTTCATTATGTGTTCTTGTTGTTTATCAAAACCAACAAACAGTAAAATTGTGATTAGAGAAACGTATTTGTGTCATTATAATTATTGACTATTTGACGGTTGTTTAAACAAAATATTTTTTCATTACTTTATTATCTTGAACGTTTATTTTGGATTGAATAGTCAAGATTGAAGAGGAAAAATATCTTTATTATGTACCTTGATATAGGAACAACACTCTGCTGTAACAGTGAAGAATCCGGATACTTGTTAGATTGTTGGCTTATTAGACTCTTTTAGTTACATTTCAAAACATGTATGATATTGCTATTATCCCCTATGGTTTAGATATTGCTAGCAAGTTTAATACAAAGCAAGTCGTATTGGAGACAAATTTGTTAGAAGCTGTGCATCTTGTTGAATATGGGGATAAGTTTGCTTATCTATTAGGTGTTATTATTAAAGACATTAGGAAAACACTTAGGCACTGTTTGATTGTTGGAACTTGGAATCATTTGGTAGGAAAGGGAATAAAAATGAAAATGAGATATATTTTATTAGGCACGGAAATGATGGAAAAGTTGTATAAGGATAGAAATACATTATGAGTGAATGACTATAATATCTATCAATATGAAAAACTACACGAACATCATATCTAGCTAATAACACTATTAAAAGAGATTAAACAAAAGTAATTTTTATTTCTCTTTTTTTAATTAAAAAAAAGTAACCCCATCGTTTACAATTTATTGGATTTTAATAATATAATGAATATATATTTTTTAAAGAAAACATGCAATGTTAAATATTAATATTTGATATACAATATTTTTTGAGGCCTTAATAAGATGATGAATATACAATAATTTTTTTAATGTATTACACAATAATATAATATTTAATATATTGCGATATATAAAAAAGTTCAAAATTATTAGGATAAAAATGTAAATTTTCTAATTTTTATGAGGATATCATAGTAAAATAACTTCTTATAAGTTAGGTAATACTCATTTCCTCAAGGAGTTAGAGAATGAATTTCAGTAACTAAATATGAGAATATTATTCTTATTTCTATTTCTTAATGTAAATTCTAGTCACCAAACATAATTTTAGAGATCAGGTTAGTTTCCGGATTTTATACACTCTTTTATTTTTGAAAACCCTGTGAGCTTACGTTCTCACAACCATATTAAGCCAAAAAATTTGTTGGTGCTCAATAAGTTTACGCTCCCCAATGTTCATCCTTAGAAATATTTATCCATGGATTTACTAATTGTATATTCAAGTCGTTAGGTGATCAATCTCTCACCTTATGCAGGTCTGTTGGGTAATCAATCTCTCACCTTATTCATACATCAAACATAATCACAATCATGACATATAATCATATTCTCACAAAATGTTTCAATTTATTTAAGGAACCACTACATCTAGTTATTTAGTCAACTAGAAAAATTAATTCACATAAGGTAATAAAATAATTCTCAATAATATTGTGATTTTTTTAACTTGAACATACACTGGTAATCTTCTCAATTTCACAAATAATACAAATGAGATTTATATTGTGTTTTGACTAATTTAATAAATTAATTTTGTAAGGTTGCCCACTCACCTTGACGTTGCCTAATTTTACCTTGAACCTTCCTCAAAGATGTGTAAGATGATAGAAGGTAATTCTCTCTACCTCAATCTAGTCACAACATCCCAAAATATGTGGAAGATGCATCAAAGAATTTATTCCTATATAATAATCATGTAAAAACATGTCAAGGTCACAAAATAGGAAAAATTCCTACTATAATTTTGACCTTTGATCACTACTCTGGATATAACTATCAAACAATAAATAATTTTCAAATAAAACTTGTACCATTAGAAACTAGACTTAAAAACCTTTCCAATGATATCTTATTTGCTAAAAACGGAGTCTGGATGAAATAGTTATAAACATTTTAAATCTGGTGCTACAGTAACGATCAACGGTTAACGTAGCTACAGTAACTTTAACCAAAGTCAATACTACAGTAACCGCAAAAATCTGGAAAAAAAATTTCTTGATGAACAATGTTTTTCTGGAAAATTTTCAGAATGAACGGTAATGTTTTTTGTGTTCTTCATCCAAACATCCCAAAATTACATCTAAAATACTGTTTCTTTTTATTTCTTTCATGGTTTTTTCCTTGATGTTTAAGGAATCTTTTAACATCAAAACCCCTAATTTTAACCCACAAACAAACTTCAAATTTTCATCAAGAATTCTAACTTTTTTCAAATTTTCAAATTCTTGAATTTCTCCTAGTTTTCTTCAAATTTCTTATTTTATAATTATTATCCAACATGTAGAAATGTTTTAAACCAACATCTACACTTAAATGCATCTATTAGAACCCCAAATCAACCCAAAATTCTCTAAATCCGAAAATGAAAATTGAAGAGAAGAATTAAACTTATCTCCATCCTTTGTAACTCTAAAGAAATAAATTGATGGCTAAAGAGTAGAAAATCTCCAGAAGAAATGGAAGAGAAAGTTGATGGAGTTGAGAGAAAATGATGTTATCTTTGCTTGCTCTCAAAGCTCTCAAAATGGTGAATGAGGAAAGAGAAAGGAAAGATTAAGGGTTAAACAGCTAGGTGGGTCAATGGGTGACCCATGGGTACACATATCCAATTGTCCAAAACTCATTTAACCCAAACATAATTATTCCATAATAATTATATTTAACTCCATTAAATTCCTCTTTCTCATATTTTTTTTAATTCACAGAAAATACAACACCGCAATAAAATATCCAGTCTAGTCATTTATCTAAATTTTTACAACAAATTATTCATATATAATAAATTAAATATAGATATTAAAGTGACTAGATTAAATATACCAAAATAATGCTATAATGTATTGTAATACTCCAAAATATATTATTCCAAGTTTGGCGAGTATTACAATTTCTGATTGTTTATAAAAAAATGAGTAAACTATTAATTTGATCTCTAAAATATTATATATCTCAGTTTTGTCTTTAAAAAATTAGGGCTCTCAATTAGTCTATAGAAAATTGTGTTTATTTCAATTTAATCTCTTTTTTTTTTGTAAAATTAAAGCAATGAAAATTTTTAGATTTAATAATAATAAATTTTATAATATAACAATAACAAAATAATTAAATTAAAATAAATGTAATTTTTTAGAAATTAAAAAAATTGTCCCCAAATCAAATCAATAATTTACTCAAAAAAAAATTAAGAGGTCTTGATCTTAGGTCTAATTCAAAAGGAAAATCACATGACTTCTTTTAAAAAAAATTATATTTTCCGTGATTAAAGAATCTCATACATAATTACAGACTAAGTCTTAGTATTGTAATGTTCGAGTTCATCATCAAAGAAGAATTGAAAGAGGTTTAACTGAATTCAATTTTCAAACCTTTTAATTTTTAAAATAGACTTTAAAATAAAGTAGAGAAAGAAGATTGAGAATGATTTGTGGATAAAAATCTTATACATGTTAAACTCTTTTTAGCAATCATGCTACCTCTTGAGCTTTCACATTTTTTAACATGATTATATCATTTTCCTTCTAATTGAAACTCATTGAAAAGTGAAAAAAAAAATTGAGGGAGTCAAAGTTTTTTAATTTGTGAATTAAGAATTCAGGGTTTAAATATGCATCTTTATAATTTTATTGAGTTGGCTTAATAGGAAAAGACCTTTATGTAACATGGCATAATTTTGTTCTTAATAGGTGTATTAATTTATTAATTCATAGCACCATTAATTGGGTTAAAATGCTCACAATTTTTCCCTATTTCTTTTTATTAATTTAAATCATAAATAATTATTACAATTTAATTATATATTAAAAACTATATAAAAATAAACTGAAAATAGAATTGATGGTTATGACTTTTATTTGCATGGAAAAGAATTTGAATGAGAAAGGAAATTGTCTCAAGAGACCTGGTAATTTTGTGAAAACAAAGAAACAGGTTTTTCATTTTATTGTTAATTATTCTTCCTTATTATGACCAATAATTCAGGTGTCCTCAGTAAAATTTCATGTTTTTTGACATTTTTTTTTGTGGGTCTTGCTCATAATTAATGCCTGAATTACTCCTCTTGCTTTCAATAAAAAAACTGAATTAAATAACTAAAAAAAGTACAAGTCGATGTAAAAGATCAAAATAATAAAAAGAAATATACATTGCCAAAAGATCAATTCAATATACATTTTTCGATATTATATATATATACACATTACATATATAATGAATTTTTTTAAATTAAATACTGAATGCATTATTAAGCCATTAACTACTTCTGAACTTATATTGGACCATCGAAGAAATGAGCAATGAGCATTAGAGACATTTGGAAAGTGGGTTAAAACCAACAATTGGGCCTCGATGAAGTAAATTGGGCCCACTAAGGTAGCCCATGAACTGTGAATTCTGATGTCATCATATTAACAATTGATTTTCACCAAAGAAAAAGTTTGTTTCTTATTTGGGCTACTACTTTTCTCCCAAGGAAAGCCGCCCAAAATGAACAACAACAAAAAAAATGAGAGAGAAACTTTTAAGAAATTTTCTCTTATTTTAATAAGACAAAATAAATATTTTGGTCTTCTATGTTTATCTTAAGTTTTATTTTGATCTTTTATATTTCAAAAGTTTTATATTGGTCCTCTTTGTTTGAATGTCTTACTATTATGTTCATTTTCTATAAAAACCGTTAGTCTATATAACAGAATTAACACATTTTACTCCAAATGTTAACATGATCTATCTAAATGGTTGCTAACTGGATAGTATCACTTGTGTAATTTCCAAAATGCCCTTATGCTTTTCCATTAGAAAAATATTAAATATTTTGGAAATTACATGAGACACTAATATTTAGTCAGCAACCATGTAGATATGTCATATCAGCATTTAAAGAATAACGTGTCAATTTTGTCACATAAACTAATAGTTTTAACAGCAAAGGATTGGTGGGGGTTGCCTGAGTTTAGCCCCCACCCCTTATCATTTTCCTTTACGGTTCTTCTCTTTGTTTCTACTTTGTGGGAGTTTAATCTCTTTTCTGTGGGAGTCTTCGTTTTCTGATTATAGAAATTATCATCTTTTCATTTTTGTTTTCAAATATATTTTTAGATCTAGTTTCCTTGTAAGTTTTTTTGTTTTCAGATTTGTGTTCAAATCTGGTCTTTTTGTAAGTTTTTTGTTTCATTTGCCGTATTTTGGGTTGATGTTATTTGAGGTTCAATTCTTTAAGAGAGTTTCGGATCTGTCTGCGTTTTTGGAGAAATCAAAACTCATTATTAATCAATATGTGCAAACATCTATTGATATGATCCGGGGATGAATAAATGAAAGGACTCCAAAAATCTCAATGATATATATTGATTTTCCTTCTTTAGTTGGTAATTCATTATATGTTTTTTCTCTAAATCACTTGATAGGTTTCATAGTTTTTTTGAGGGATTATCCTTTTTTTATTTTTTATTTTTGTTTGTTTTAGTTTTTAGGAGCTCTTGTTGCATCTGGCTAATGTAATCTTCTATTTTTTTTTTAATATGATCTGATTTAGGCTTTATTGGCTATTATGAAAAAAAAAACAAACAACAAAGGATTAGAATAGTTAGATTTTGAAATATAAAGTACCAATATGAAACTTTTAAATAATAGAGGATCAAAATGAAATAAAAAAATAAACATTGATGATCAAACCACCATTTTTGTCTTTCATTTAAAGTTTTCTTTATATTGTATATAAAGTAAGTTTTCTCTCGTTGTAGATAAGAGCTTCTAATTTTGGCTTTAATTTTTGAAGGTTCACAACATGTTTATCAAACTAACATGTAAGAGTGTCATACCTTGAAGGAAGAAGAATGTATTACAGGTGGGGCTTCGGGATATGGAATCCAATTCAAATAAGTTATAAATATATATTGATAAAAATATACCTTTTAACAATATTTGATCAATTTTAATCAACTTTAGTTAGACAATATTAATATTTAAATTTCAATTGAGCAAGTATGAAAATTTACTCATGAATCATAATCCTCTCACTTTATATATACGGAAAAATTAACTCATTCAGGTGGGATTTTTTTTTTTCAATGGGGTGTACAACAATATAAATAGTCGATGTGAGGAAATATTTCTTTTTTTTTTTGGTAGTATTAATTAAAGAGTATAGTATTATTATTGTTCATATTTTGATAAATAATTTTTTTTTAAGTTTTAAAATTTGATTTATACAAACATTTAAAAATAAATTGCATGATTTTTTAAAATAAATTAAATTGTGTTATAAAAAATAAAAAAAATTTAATAGTTGAATTAATGATTAGTGTCATGTTGTATGTTGCGTGCATTACAAGCTTTAAGTACTGTTGGGTATATGGAATCTTACGTTCTTATGAATGATTACATTTTTTTGGTATGTGATTTTTAAGAATGATATTTTTAGGAATGTGATATTTCAGTATTTGGTTTATTATAAACATTTTTTAAATTTTTTTTATATTTTTGAAATTTTAATATTTTCACATTTAGTTCATGTTAATTTTTTTGGGAAATACATATAAAAATAATGATGTCAAAATGGATCGACCGATTACTAATAAGTAGGCCAGTTTGAGATAATTTCATCTAAAAACATGTTCATTTATGTAGTTCTCATAATTGGCCATATTAATCCCAGGCTAAACGAACTTTCCTGCAAGCTAATTCTTTATATATATATTTTATAATTATAACTCTTTATTTCATTATATATATATATATATATAGAGAGAGAGAGAGAGAGAGAGAATAGATTAACATTTTAGTCCCTGAGCCATCACTTCTGTACGTTTTAATCTTTAAAAAATTATTTATTTATACGTTAATCTTAGCACTGACAATACAAATAACTTGATAAAAGCCAACTAAAAATCAAGTTAAGAGTGAGTCGATTCGTTTTTAAATGGGCTCAATACTTGCCTGTGCGCCAGGCTAATTTCTTAAAAAAAAAAAAGAGAAGAAATACTACAGTATGTGTATGTGTTTTCCCGAACCCACACATGCTGCAACACATTGACGATGTTTGATGTCAGTATATGTTGGAAAGAAAGTTTTCAATTCATTCCACGAGTGTATGTGTTTTCCCGAACCCACGCATGCTGCAACACATTGACAATGTTTGATGTCAGTATATGTTGGAAAGAAAGTTTTCAATTCATTCCACTATGTACTGTACGTCAAGTCTGAATTTTTTTTTGTTATGATAAAACATTATTTAATTTAAAAATGATTTTTTTTCATATGATAAAGTGTTTTTGAAAGAAATACTGCAATATCTAATAGAAATACTAGTTTTATTTTAAATAATTTTATTTTTCTATTTTTTAATAAATTCTATATTTATTTTTAAAAAAATTATAAAAGTTTTCATATTCAAATTTATTATAATTCTTGTATGTAATGTTATAAAATATAAAAGTGAGATTATTTACAAATTAACTAATATAATATAATTATATAAATTAATTAATTTTTTTTAAAAAGTGTTGACCCGTGTAAGCCCATTTATAAACTAGCCTATTTTTAGATCTTTAAACCCATCCAAATGCAGGCGGGCTGAGCTTAGCTTGTGGGCCAAAGCCCCGTATTCTCAGTGCTAGTTAGTCTCTAAATCTGTGAGAACATTTGGCATAAGTCCTTCTGTTAATCGAGTTGGTGTCATCAGCTGGTGAATGTAAATAGAAGAACCAAACACAAGTTCTCGGCTAAGATTTCTACATTGTCATCGCACCTGAGAGGTAGCCCTCGACTATCTTTCCCTCTGCCCTCTTCTTCTTCCCTTCTCTCTTCTGTGAGAGTTTTTCCCCTTCTCTTTGTAGAAGTCTTTCTCTCTTCTTTGGAAGAGTTTTGTTGTTCCGTTTTCAACCCTAAAGCTTCGCCATGATCCATCATTGTAATTTCTGCCAGTTTACAGAACAACACATGTGAATGGAGGAATAAAGGATGAGTCCCTGGTTTAGCTTTCCTGTTTCTATTTCAACTTCAAAGGTTGAGGAAGTGCAATTGCTTCCAAGGTACAAACATGCTCAAATCACCAAACTAACACTGGGGACATACCAGAGTTGGACAGTCGACACTAGGGACACAAATCAACCACAAGCGCACATGACCTTACTCATCGACATGTGTGGCTCATGCGTGATGCGAACCACCTCCGATCTTTAGGGATGGGCCGATCTTGATGAGCCGCTCTACCCTAGACCGAAGGTGAGAGATACGGGCTACTGTTTATAGATGCTTGTTCACGGTGCAGTTCCGATCCTGTCCCTGGCATAAAATCGAATCCTAGATCTATAGACAGGTGGAGCGTACTGGGCTCCATGACCGAGAAACCTCTTCGAAAACGATCCAACTACTACCTTGGTCTTCAATGCCCTACCATGCTCAGTGATAATGGATGCAAAGGAGATCTGCGGAGGTTGTAGGGTGGGAAGATTTTGCTGTCTCCAGTTTTGTATCTTTTCTTGGTTGCTTGAAGACTCTCATGTCCTAGGTTTAGGGTGTGTAGCCTCCTTTAAAAAAAAGGCAAAATCTAGTCATCCCTTTAGGTTAGGCTTTATTAACCTTAAGACTTAGGTACTAGTTTAGTGTGTGTTGCCCTCAAATTATGTACCTGTTATCTCATGAGTCTAAGTCTGAACTGTAATTGTTTTATCTCGAGATCCTATATTATCTGATATATCTCAGGGTTAATGCCTTTAATGGAATTCATTTCCATTTATTCACAAAAAAAGAAAAGTCCTTCTATTAAACCTCTATTGACAGTCATCCAAAATTGCTTATGTGGTCGTTAGTTTGCTTATATGACTGTTAATAGCTTACATGGAATGTCTATATGGCCAATAACCATCGCTTTAACTCTTCTGCTCTATTTCTCCTCCCTTTAACTCTTCTCTCTATCTCTCTCTGCTTACAATTCGATTTCCTTCATCATCGCACACTCCTCCAACGCAATACCTTTGCCGCCTCATCATGCTGTACAAAACTTCGGCGATCTCTATCTCGATCTCATCCAAAGTTAAAGAAGAAGATTTGGATGAAGACTTTGGGGGTTGAAGCTTGAGTCCATCGGGCTTCTATGGCAGCATAAGCACTTGTAACTACTTTCGAATTGAAGCATTAGATGAAGCCGATGATGTGGCTAAGGATCTCATGAGGAAGATGATCTACAGGGATCCATCGAGAAGATTATCCATAGAGCAAGTGTTGAGAAAGTTTGTACCGCTCTGTTCTTTTGGTTTTTCATGAATTTTTTCCCTTGTTTATTTGGGTGACGTTCAATCATTTTGCCCTTTATTTATGGCTTGGAGATTTTAAAGAGTCTATTTCTTTTGAGTTTGTTTTGGTATTATGATGCTGATAAATGAAGTGGTCTATTTGCAGGACACCCACAATTGATCTAACTTGAAGATTAGGGTACGAGTTAGAAGAGACCCGACCATAACAAATTTTGCTTCTGTAAATATGTTTTCTATCGTTGCTTACTAGGAAAATTGGAATAAGATCCACTGTGTTGTCCACACCTAAATTTTCCATCACTAATGAGTTTGAGAAGCCTAGTTTTTCCCGAAAAACAAAGAGTGGAGCCCCATAGATTCTAGAGCAGAGACTCTGCCAATTTCTTTTTTTAATTTTTTAACATGGTTTTTTAGAGATCTAGAGAATCTGAGACTCTAGATTCCTGTGGGTAAAGAATCCCGTTATTTCTCTGAGACTAGGTTCTTTTTTGGTTTTTGATTTCTGTTTTGACATGTAAAAGCTTATAGGAAGTGAGAAAGCAAGAGCTACACACACCTAGATCCCTACCCTTTGAGAAAAAACAAAGCGCCAAAGCTTGAAGCCAGCTTTCCAATTTTTTTGTTTTGGTAACCGGAATGGTTTTGTCAACCCCCAAAGACCAGAATAAAACCTAAGGCTCCCGTACAAATGCACCCAAAAATAACCGTTCACATTCTGCATTTCAAGCAATTCAAGTCACGGCATCACATGTATAGTAAGTCATACTCATCTGAAAAATGTTACATAGTAAATCATACTCATGCGGAAACAAAACAATTAACCATTATATTCATAACACATAAGATTTTTAATAAGTAAACCATTATATTCATCAGTAGCCAAATGCTACATAGTAATCATACTCATGCATCGATAAGATAATTAACCAGAAAGTTTAACCCTTAACATTTACTACATGCACATACACAAGATATCCTAAGACACTTAATGTCTAGAACTTACAAAGAGAATTAATAAGGTAAATGTACCAAATCTCAAAACAAGATATCATGGACACAAATAGCCTCGTTTCTCCTTTAAGGGTGTCTTTCACTTATCATTCAAGAGTAATAATCTTAGAGGCATCACGGACTAGAGGCGGTCCTCCTTCATGATTTCTCTTCCAACTTTATGCCAAACTCAATTTTTCACCATTTCCCCCAATTTCTAAGAATCATCAAATAACATCTAAAAACCTCATAATCAAACCGTTCAATCCAAATTTTATCATTTTGTTCAAAAATCCCCAATTTCACAAGTTTAGTGTTTATCCAAGATTTCCATGCATTCTAACTAATTCCCACCAAATTTAAGCATACACAACTTAGATTAACTTCAAGATATCACAAAGAAACCAATTCACATGGTTTTTCTTCAAGAACTTTGCATTTTTAAAGATATTTAGGGTTTGGGATGCAAAAATATCAAGGAGAAGGTAAAATGATTGATACTTTACCTCAAGCCTTTGTTTTTGATGCGGAGAAAAGTCAGTAGAGTACAAGGATTTGCCAGAGACAGACTTGGCGGGTTGAAGATGGAGGTTGTGTAGTGAGGTGGTAGAAGAAGTGAAAGTGGAGAGGAGGTGTAGTGGCAAAAAAAAATGGCGAAGTGTTTGGAGGTGTGGCTCTTATACTAATGAGGGGTAGTTTGGTAATTTCAACCGTATCCTAACTTCCAAAACCCTCATTTACATCACAAAAGAAAATTTTTGAAAGTCATTTTCATATTGTCCACAATTTTCTTAATTCTTTTCAGTTTATTCCCTCATGCATTATACGCCACACATTACATTTACATTTCCCATAATTAAAACGCATAAGTGGGTGTTTGGTTTGGCGTCCAAGTGGCCTCAACGAACGTTTGATTAGCACAATCGTGTTCATCTGCATAAATGACATGTTTGGTTGACTGGCTAAGCTACTGGAACAAAATAGATTATTACATGAAAATCGATTTTGCATGAAGTGGAAAATTGGAGCTTTTGATGAGAATCAATTTGGCAAAATCATTTCCAACTAATTATTTTACAAAGTTACCCTCCCTAGCATTTGTTCTCTACACAAAGAAAATGAAAGAAAATAGAGAGAGAGAGAGAGAGAGAGAGAGAGAGAGAGAGAGAGAGAGAGAGAGAGAGAGAGAGAGAGAGAGAGAGAGAGAGAGAGAGAGAGAGAGAGAGAGAGAGAGAGAGAGAGAGAGAGAGAGAGCCGAGAGACTTGCTACTGTAGCTCAAAGGAACCGTTGTGATTTGGAAGGAGGACAAACCATTTGAACAGCCTCGAAGGGATACAGATATATTTGAAGTTAGTAAAAAGAGCACATACTGCAGAGAAAAATCAAGGAAGAGTACGTATCGAAGACCAAATTTGGGTAGAGGAATCGAAGAGTGAGGGATTCAATAGAGAGAAGGAGGTTGAACTGAGATTAGACACATACCGCCTACTGGAATACTGTCATCAACTACCATTGAAGATGGATGAAGATGCCCATAGTGTTGACCAAGTTTTGTATCAGAAAGGTGTCGTCTATGTTGTTCTCTCTAGTACTTTGTAAGTGAGAGAGAGTAAGACTAATGAGAGTGGTGTGACAGTAAGGTGCAAGCTGGAGAGTGAGACTCATATTGATGGTGGACGCGTGGTCTGTGCATACAGTCTATAATGTGTGGACATTAATTAATTCATTTGATTTAGCTAGTATCAATAAATTAAAAAGTTTATAGAAATTAATTTTAATAAAAAATAAATTGAGCCAAAAAAACTAATAAATTGAGCAAAAAATAGTAGATTGTTTATTTATTAATGTAATTTATAGTATAAATTAAAAATACATATTTTATGATATATATTTTTAATTTTTTTTGTATTTAACTTGATATGAGAAATTAAATAAGGCTATATAAAAATAAACAATATAAAATTTATATGTAATTACATTTTCAAAAGTGTTTCTGCTAACAAATATTTAAATTAAATTTATTTTACAAAATCACTTTTTTGATAATAGTTTTCAAATATAAATCACGTTCATGCAAAATCAATTCTACTCAAAATCAATTTTAAAAATCAATTCTACTCAAACCTAAGTTTATCCCACGAGTTTCCAAATACACCCTAAGTATTACAGGTTTGGAACAGTAAATGCTTTTGATCCTGTAATTATGATCTGCATCTATGATCTATGTTTGTTATTCCAATGGTGCATCTCTCCATTTTTTGGGGTATAAAGTATAAACATTAAATATTAATATGATATGATAGAAATGAGACATTTGCATTTCAGAGAAGATGAGGGGTGGTCATTTACTTATCAAACTTCACAAAACTTGAAATGTTGAATATGGTATGTGAATCAAATTTTCTGAATTTGACTTGAAATTTAACACAATTAGTAGAATTAAAATGGACGTCCATGTCTCCAAATATAAATGAATTTATTTCTTGTGACTAGGTATACATCAACATTTCTTGGGAATAAAAGGGAGGCTTTATAGTTTATCCTAATCTTATATACATATATATATATATATATATATATACATGCTTTGTTCTAACTTATGAATGAAGTGCATTTTATATGTACTTTGATGTATAGTTATTTTACTTATCTTTTATACTCTATGTTAGTTTACTTTCTGTTAAAAATCGTTAATTAGTATTGTGATGCGTATTATATATAGGGGCCTCATTCCCCTGTAATGTATAAGATTCTTTACAGATTAATGCAATACAGTTCTTCATTACAAAATTGTTCATGGTATCAGAGCCAGTGAACACGATCCATTACCCTCTCCTTACTTTTTTTATTTCTTCTTTCCTTTTCCTTTCTACAAAATGACCAGTCGCGATTCTCAGCTAACCAATAAAGATTCAACCGATGGTGGTAGAGATGACCCATGTCCCTACAAAACTCTGATCACCTAGGGATGGCTTTGATTATTGCTTCACTCACTGGGAACAATTATCCTATATAGAGCAGATCAGTAAAGATTGCCTTAGGAGCTAAAACCAAGCTTGGTTTCCTTGATAGCAAATGCGAAAAGGCCAACGAAAACGACCCACGATATGAATAATGGCTCTGGGTAGATTACATGGTATGCTTATGGATATTAAACTCCATTGCCAAAGACATTATGGAAGCATTATTGTATGTAAACACTGCTCAAGAACTTTGGGAAGAATTATGTGAATGATTCGGCGAATGTAACAGACCCTTACTATACCAAATCCAACGGGAAATCTCGACGGTAACACAGGAGAGTATGACAATCACACAGTACTATACAAAACTCAAAAAATTCTGGGATTAATTAACCTATTTGACTCCTGTCCCAGCGTGTACTTGTGGCGCAGCTAAGACCATGGCAGAAACCTTCGATTCAAATAGATTGATCCAATTCCTCATAGGTCTCAATGATGCATATGACTCAATCCGCGGATAAATCTTGCTCATGGAACCATTACCCAACGTAAACAAAGCCTACGCCATGGTACTCTGAGTGGAAAAATAGTGTGAAGTAAACCAAGTTTATCTGGATAATCAAGAAAACAACACATTCTTAACCAAGATTCAACAAGGAACAAATACAAGAAACAGAGGGGGCGGCAATGGTCAAGGCCATGGACACGGCTCTGGTAAAGGCAGAGGGAGAAACATTGATAAAGAGCAAAAATTTTGTGATTACTATAATGTGTAGGGACATACACGTGAAACATGTTTTCACCTAAATGGGTATCCAGAATGATGGCAACATAAAATGCAAAAAGAGAACGCAAACTCAGTCAAGATTGAAACCAGCAAGGCAACTCCCTTTGATGTCTCAAATGACTCAACAACTAAACAAGACTCAGTCACCATTTTACTTCAAGGTCTGCAACAGGAAATAGACAAGATAAAAGGAAAGATAGAAAATGAAATCGGTTAACTTCGCTCAAGTTAAAGATTATACAGGTATTAATCAAAACTTACATTTTTTAAGACTTTGGGGTGAAGTTTAGACAACCTATCAGCAGAAGTAGAATATAGGAGCATGGCATCTACCACTTGTGAAATACAGTGGTTAACATATCTTCTTCAAGACTTTGGTGTGAAGTTTAGACAACCTATCAACCTCTGGTGTGATAGCAGCGCAGCTTTACACATTACGGCGAACCCCATCTTCCATGAATGCATGAAGCATTTGGAAATAGACTACCGCGTGGTTTGTGAGAAGTATCTGAAAGGGTTGATCCAGCCAATATATGTCTCCTCTCATTCACAATTGGCTAATGTGTTTACAAAGTCATTGGCTAAACTGCAATTCCAGCTTTTGGTGCCCAAGTTGGGTTTGAGTGATGTCCACCAGACTTCAGCTTGAGGAAGGGTAAATAAAGTTCGTTTTATATGTACTTTGACTTTAGTTATTTTACTTATCATTTATACTCTATGTCAGTTTGCTTTCTGTTAAAAATTGTTAATCAGTATTATGATGCATATTCTATATAGGGGCCTCATTCCCCTGTAATGTATAAGATTCTTTACAGATTAATGCAATACAGCTCTTCATTACAAAATTGAAGACGGAGAAGGCCCCATCCCCATAGTGGTTCTCCTTACTTCTCTATTTTGTCCATCTTATGCGTTGATTCTCCGCCACCGTCGAATCAGTCACAACTGGAAGATTCACCTTATCTCTCATTAAGAAACAAAACGAACCATAATCATGGCCGGAAAGAAAGAGTTAGAACTTAGGACCTTTAGAATTCACAGATGTAAAGCTAATCCAGAGGCCGTATTGATTTTCTCATGTTCTCGAAAGATCTTCTTCGACAAAAGTGATATGAGAATTCTCAGAGATCTCAGGACTTCTCCTCTTCTTATCTTTTTCTCCTGTGTTTGGCTGCTACTCAAAATTCTCGCTTGCTTTCTCTCTCTCTCTATATATATATGGGCCCTCCTTTACTTCTCTTTGGATGGGTCGTAACTGTACCTGAGAATGTTTTCACTTTTTTTAATGTGTACCTCATATTCTCATCCTCTACACAAGTGAACGTATTGTAAGTAGAGAGAGAGACGGAGAGTCAAAGGGATGGCTATTGGCCACATAGACATTCCATGTAATCTTAGCCATATAAACAAACTGAAGGCAAAGTAAGGAATTTTATACGGCTGTCAACAGAGGATTAACAGAAGGATTTACAGCAAACAATTTTTACAAATTTGGAAACTAACTTAAGAATAAGTAATTTTTTAGGAACTAAAGTGTCAAGGGTGATAATTTGAGGACTAAATTGTTAATTTGCTCTCTCTCTCTCTCTCTCTCTCTATATATATATATATTCTTACACTTCATCATCATATCTTTGTATTGTTCTAATTTTTCTTATTTTTCATCGTGTATATAATAATGTGTATAAGGCAACTTTCTTTCAAGCAATTTCAAAAAAAGAATCTTTTTTTCTCTCTCTCTCTCCCTCCTTCTCTTTCTCTCCTCTACGGGCTAATTCATCCAAATTTGTTTAGCATGTAGGCTAAACATGTTAGTTTGTTTAGGCTATTTTTAAATGAGGATTTTTTTTTGGATCTAACCACTTATTAGGCTAAACAAGCTAATTTGCAAGTTTCGGTCCATTTTGACATTAGTGTAAAGAGTATAGGAGTAAAATGGTGAACGATGCATGATGAGAGTTTAATAATAAGAGGTAAAGTAGTAATTTTGTTTTTTTAAAAAATATTATTGTCACATATGAATTTATTATTTTCACTTTCTTTTTTGAGTTTGAGAAACCTACACGCATGAGGGAATTTGTCGTGAATTTAGTGAGAACGTTTGATTTTTAGAAATTATTTTTTTTATGTGACATTCTTGTATAATGTTCATGGAAATCATTTCACATTGACAAAATCAATGAGGTTTGCTTCATTTTGTGTTAGAAAACAAAATCATGATTGACTGGTTTCATTATATATATTAAACAAAGAAAGAGAAATATTGAATTTTTGGGTTAATAGGAGGAAAGAATGAAAAGACTATCACGACACTGAGTCTTGTATTGTAAGCACAAACACATATGCCTCTCTAAGCACATGATTGATGCACACCTGCCAATCCTTCCTTCAAGATAATAGAGTAACATGAATGAAGGTTCATGCTACGGCTATAAGGGATATGGGCAAAGAGCCATCAGGTCACAAAGCTAGTAGTGGATCCGGGTTCAAGGGCTAAAAAGAGCCATAAGGTGGGATTTAGGCTAAAATGAATATGAGCCGTTGTTTAGATCTAGATTGGCCTATTAGAGGTTAGGAACAAGGAGAAGAAGTATTCCGAGTTTGGGGCTATTTAGACAAAGCACAAAGAGTAAGTATATGTTTAGGAAAGCGTTTAGTCCGCATAATCTGTATTTACTATGCTTGCAACCCATTTGCGCGAATCCAGGATGTTTAGGAAGAAGATCATGCAAACCCCGTTAGGTTCAAACCTAGTTGAGAGCTCTGCAAACCACAGAATATTAACCACATCATTTTCTTGCTCTTGCGGACAATCAAAAGTAGGTGGGTTGATTTTGTGCTTGTGTTTTTGCCCCTTAATATATGATTCAATTTTTGCCCCTTGCTTCCCAATGTATCTTTGGTGTATATTTAAAAAAAAGTTGTTCATTTTGTGTGTGTGTGACCACTTCGAGATCTTCTTGCTACAAGGACCGTGGGTGGTGCTTCTCTCTATTCCGTCGCCTTCTCTGGGCCCTTCTGTCAATTTTTGGCCATTTCTTGTCAACAGGTATGGCTTCTCCCTTCTCTGGTAGACATGCTGTGCAAAGCCGTGTGAATAGAATAGTCTGATTTCTAGCCATTTCGTGGTGTTGTGTGTTGTTTATGGTTGAAATTCACCGGACATGTGCCGACGGCGATGACCGGCATGGAATGGGGGTCTCCGGCAACCCCATGTGGTGGCAATAGTCGGGTTGCAAAACTGGGTCAATGTGACCTGGATCTTGCTCGAGTGCATTGGTTAGGTGAAGAAGAAGAATTTTTTTTTTCGAGTCAAACTTGGGCTTGGGTAGTGGGCTTTTATTTATTTATTTTTTTTGCATGTTGTATGTCAATCATTTTTTTTCAATAGTTAGGTCATCCAAAAAAATAATTAGCTAATTATAATTAATATTTCATAATTCTAATTACCCTAAACAAACTAGTTAATCATATATAATATTTTGAAGAAACAAACAAATATCTAATACTAATATATTATAAGCTTTTTTTAATTTGAGACAAATAATTTTAATTGAGATACAAATTATTATTAGATGAAACAATATATATAATTTGATTTAATAGATAATTTTATCTCAATCAATTTATTCTATTTTTATTTTATCTTTATCTCAATTACAATTATTTGTCTTACAAACTAATAAAAAGATTTATGAATTGATTTTTATCCAAATAAAAATTATTTGACAAACAAGATTACTCAAATAATTTTTATTTTATAAAATAAAAATTATTTGAGTAATCTTGTTTGTCAAATAATTTTTATTTGGATAAAAAATCAATTCATAAATATCTAAACAAAAATTATTTGACAAACAAATATCTTATACTAATATATTATAAGCTTGTTTTTTTATCTTTATCTCAATTGCAATTATTTGTCTTACAAACTAATAAAAAGATTTATGAATTGATTTTTAAAATAGAAGAAATTAATTTCGATAAAATTAATTAGAAGCATGTTTTAGTTTAATTTAGTAGTACATCATTGGTTTATAATTTGAGAAATTAAGTATAGAAGGCTTGTTTTTAATTTATGTTATTTGGTTTGTTTGTAAGTATGAAAGTATAGAAATTAAGTGCATAGCTAATTAAGTACACAGCTAAGCAACTTGTCATAGTTCTTAATTAGTATTTTATACTCACTAGAGATGAGTACAAAGGCCTCTTGGGATCTAAGATCAACAGAGCAATTTATCCAAGCTTGCTTGAATTAAATTAATAAAAGAGAATGCAATGGCAAAACATTGAAAAAAATTGGGTGAAAAAAATATTGTTACTGTATTCAACAATTGGAGTGGTAAGAACTATGACAGAACCCAGCTGAAAAACAAAATGGGATAGTTTAAAGAAAGAATGACAAGTGTGGCATAAATTATTTGGCAATGAAACTAGGATAGGGTGAGATAGTGTCAGGAACACTATCGATGCCCCTAACGAATGGTGGGAGAAGAAGATTTCGGTATGATTGATACCATAACTTTTCTAGAGATTATGTACACTTTATTTTTGTTAGCTGAGATAATATATTTTGGGATTATGCAGGAAAATTTTCAATATGCAACATTCAGGTACAAAGGGCTTGCTTTTGCATCCCAATTGATCACACATTTTAAGGATGTGGTGGCCTACAGTCAATATGCTTGGGCACCTACATTTGGGACACTTCCAACTAGCAAGAATGATGATGATGTCTATTATCCAACATGGGATAGCATGCTGGTAGATATGGAAGAAGGAAATAGGGATAGTGAGGAGGACTTAATGGTTGCAGGAACTTCCACCACCACACCACCTAGCTAGAGAAGTGGTGAAGAAAGAAAAAGGGTTGCTAGTGATAAAGGGGAAGGAAAAGACAAAACATCTAATGCTAGATAGTTAATTGCAGCTGTGAGCTCAATAGCTGATACTTATCACTCACGTACCAATTTTGTGGATAAGCCAAATGCTCGATCAAGTGTGCCATTTATGGAGGAATTAGTGCAAGTCCTTCAAAACATGGATGAAGTTACAAGCGACCCCAATTTTTATGGCCATTGCTGCAATTTATTGGTGCATGAGAAAGCAAGGGAATTGTTTACAACAAATCTGGGGAAGCCACACTTGTTACTTAGTTAGCTTTGGGTTGCAGTTCAATACCCTTCAAGCCACTACAAAAATTAAACTTTATTATTCATAGCTTCTTATCTAGACTATTGTATAAACTTTATCTTTATCATTCCTAGTTGAATTTGAACTATTGTATAAATTTTATCTTTATCATTCCTAATTGAATTTGAACTATTGTATAAATTTTATCTTCATCATTCCTAGGTTGTAATGTGATGTTTTATACTATTGCTTTCAATGTGTATTATGAATATTAGGTGTGAATGGATCCTCAAAACGCACAACAAAATTTAGAAATAGACGACAATGATCAAGTCACGATTACAACCGCAATGGTTGCTACATACTATCAATTATATATGTCCAAAGAACTACGTACAATGAATGAACAGTCTGGATATTCATGGGTAGTAAACATATTACAGAGACATCTAATTCGTTGTCATGATATATTCCACATAGAACAAAATGTTTTCTACCAATTATGCCATAAATTAATAGAGTGCGGATTAGAAGGGTCTACACGAGTAGGAGTTCAGGAGATGGTTGCTATGATCTTTTACATGGCAAGCAACAGGGTAGGAAACAGAGTCCTACAAGAAAGGTTCCAATACTCAGGAAAAACAATTAGTAGATAAATTCATGAAGTGTTGGTTGGTTTATTGAAGCTTTCTTTCAATTATATTAGGCCTCAGGATCGTTCATTTCGTGATATTTCTCCCAAAATACAAAATAACCAATGATATTGGCCCTATTTCAAGGATGCCATCAGTGCAATTGATGGAACTCATATATGAGAATAATGGCTAGAACCCAAGGGGGGTGAATGAGGTTAATAAAAACTAATTGAAAGTTCAAGTAAAATCAAATGCTTATTTGAAAAATATTGACAATACAATGTAGAGAAATATCAAGATGAATGAGGAAGAGAGCAATAAATCAAATATAAAGCTTTAAACAATTAAAGAGATAAAGTAAAGAGATGAACACAAATATTTATACTGGTTCAGTTTAACCCAAGCCTACATCTAGTCCTCAAGAGCACTTCTTGAGTATTTTACTATGAACCACAAGTTTGTACAAAAGGGCATTTGTGAGCCACTACAACAGAGATCTTTTTCTTTCCAAGGGTGTCTCTCCCTCTTACAAATTGTTTTCTCTCAAAACAAACTCAAGGAACACTTTCCTTGATCAATACAAGTAAATGAATGAGTAGAAAATAAGTGACTCTCTAAAACAGAGTGAGTGTGCAAGTGAAGAGTAATCTAGAATCAATTGATTGATAAGTGATTTTGCAATTCAAGAATCAGGGGTAAAAATTCGTGTATTCTTCTTCTTTGATTGCCTCTGAGGTCAATATATAGGCCCCAAAAGTTTTTGGCCCGTTGGAGGAGGATCCTTGATGATATCAGTTGAAATCTTCATAAAATAGCCGTTGAAACTGATGTCATCATACTGGCAATCGACTGATTCAGCATTATCAGTCGACTGATGCTCTTTAATGCCTCGATAGTCAACTGATTATTATGTAGCAGATGACCGATGCGTCCTTGTCTCAAATGTTTAAAAAACTCAGACTTGATCAGTCGATTAATGAAAGAAGATCAGTCGACTGATGGATACTGGGGCTTTATACAAAATAGGACAGTACCTAATCAGTCGACTGATTTCATGGAGTAAGTCGACTGATGAATCTCTGTCTTAAAATTCAAAAATTTTCTGAGTCTATTAGTCGACTGATCGAAACTGCAACCTTTGAAATTTGAGATAGTGGCTGATCAGTCGACTGATGATGAACGATCATTCGACTGTTGTTATTGATGCTATGCTAAATATTAGATAGTGAGGCATCAGTCGACTGTTATAAGTATATCAATTGACTGATGTCTTCTGATTTAGTTTTTTGAAGAAATTTTTGCTTTTAGCATCAATAACAACTTTTCATCTTCAAAGAAATTTTCAAAACAAGTTTGCCATTAAAGAACTTTCTTAAGCATTATAGAACAATTTACAATTTAAATTTGTTTGTTGATCATCAAAAGTTTTAAGAGAATCTTTGAATATAATGGGGGTCAACAATCTCCCCATTTTTTATGATGACAAATAGATTTAAATTAGTTGGAATGACTGCCCCTGAATTGTATATTCTTTGTAAAATGAGCACAGCAAGATATCACAATAGATATATCAGAATATTGATCGTAACGGAAATATATATCAAGAGTTAAGCAGCAACTAATATATATCATGAGTCTAATGTAAGTTCAAAGAGTCTAAATCAACAAATATCAACAAATAAACAACAAATCTTCTCCCCCTTTGTCATCAGCAAAAAGAAAGGGGTCTTCATCCTCAATCCAAGGCTACTCAATCACGATGCTGGAGAGCACGAATTGCTTCGGTCAGATCATGAAACGCTTCAGTCTGAGATGCTGAAGTGCTTTCCAGGTGAGAGATCCTAGCATCAAAGGTTTCCATGCTATCTCTCATTTCAGTAATCATGCCCATCATAATGTTGGAATTGTCAAGTAGTTCATTCAGCAACCGAGTTTGCTCCCCAATTTGAAAACTGTGAGCAGATGGTTTCGAGGCCATGTCTTCTTCTTCTCCCATATCTTCAGCCGCTTCATTATCTTCCTCAGCTTCTTGGTGCCATCGACCTCTTGCTCTTTGGACGGTTTTGTTTGGTTCTCCCCTCAGCTATTCTTCCTTAAGATAAATAAATCCCATTCTTCTAAGGGAATTTTTATCAATGATTGAGGATTTTGTTTCTCGTCCAAAGTGAGCATTAATGTTAGCGTCCTCAAGAATCCAAGAAATGAGGCCTGCATAAGGGAGAGGGGATTTCCTCTTAGTACAAGATTCCATCCTTTTCATAATAAAGTGAGGAAGATTGATGGCTCTCCCTTGCATTATACATGCCATGACAAAGTATTCAGATTCACAGGGATTAGCATAGCTCCCAAATTTGTTGAAGATGATATGACTGATAATGTAGAGAAGGAGTCGGTCATTCGCATTTATTTCACTAACCCGGATGTCCTGACCATCCTAATCTTCTATCCTTAAAACGGTGTTAAAAGTATCTTGTTTATTGTAGAAGCTGGGAGAAAGGGAAGATAAGAGTTCATTGAAGCGTAAGTCATCAGGGTTAGGGGCAGGGATACCTAAAATCCTAGCCAATGATCCCTCGGTGATTTCCACAAGCATATCTTTAATAGAGGAAGTGATTTTCCCAAGTCTAGCACTATACTCAAGATTGGCATAGAATGTTTTAACCACTTCCTCACTCTAAGCACTTTTACGACTAACAAAACTTCTCAAACCAAAATTCTTAAGCAGACTAATGAATTCAAAGTTCTGAATAGAGAAATAATTCCAATCAAGATGTCTACTTGGGACTACTTTGCATTTTTCGAAGCTTTCCTGGAATTTCTCCAGTTGGCTAGGGTCAGAAGGTTCCTCATTGGTCGTTTAGACACATCCTTAGTGCAAGGGCGTTTGGAGGAAGAGGCCATCTGGAGATGTAGAGAGGAGTGAAAGACAAAGATAAGTTAATGTTCCTCTTGAGAGCCGCAGCCCTTGAGGTCTTCGAACTTGGAGAGGAAATGATGAATGAAGAAGATGATTCCAAAGAGAGAAGTCTTCGACAAGAGGAGCGCTGAGAGAGAGAGATACTGAGAGCAAAGATAAACTGATGCCCAGGGTGTTGAGTTTCCTTTAAAGGTCTTCGATTAAATGATCCATCAGTCGACTGTCGAGGACTCATCAGTCGACTAATTTCAAGAAATTTGGAAGATTTCGAAGTCACCTTGAATTAGTTGACTGTCGATGGGTCATTAGTCGACTGATGGCTCTCGGGTTCATTTTGAAAAAAATTGCATCGTTCAGTCGATGGACCAGCGCTGGGCATCCGTCTCAGTGCCTGGCACCTGCACCAGCTCCTGGTGTTCAGTCCATATAGTAATGTATCAGTCAATTGATTTTTAGTGATTAATCAACTGATGACTTCTACAATTTGAATGAAAGTTTGGCTGACAATCATCAGTCGACTGATCGTTAGTGATTAGTCGACTGATGACATCTGCACTTATACAAATATTTGAGCAGAGAGCAATTAGTTGACTGATTTAGTTACGTCAGTCGACTGATTCATTCATGGATTTTAAAAATTGTAATCATTGAGCCATCAGTTGACTGATGATATTATGATGGTCAACTGATTCCATGCAGAAACTTGTTTTTGATGACTTTAATAGCAAATTGAGGGGATGAGTGCCTTAGAGGATAATTTGAGGATTTATACCTGCAAAAAAAATTTTCGTGGACACTCCGATGTTTAAGTTAGTGAAGGGAGTCAAACATGGAACAAGAATTTAAATATAGATGCAATGAGGAAACAATCAAATTTCATTTGGATATACCATCCCAAGTTCTTTTCTAATAAAATTGAATCTATCTTCAGCTAAAGGTTTTGTGAAAATGTTAGCCAATTGAAAATCCATTTGCACAAATTCAAGAGAGACATCTTTCTTTTGAACATGATCTCTAATAAAATGATGTCTTATTTTAATATGTTTTGTTCTAGAGTGCTGTATAGGATTTTTGGACAGACATATAACACTTGTATTATTACATCTAATGGGTATATTTTCAAGTAAAACACCAAGATCTTCTAGTTGTTGCTTAATCCATAAAACTTAAGTACAACAACTTCCAGCTGCGATATACTCAGCTTCTACTGTGGATAAGGCAACACTATTTTGTTTTTTACTAAACCAAGAGACAAGAGAATTACCAAGAAATTGGTAAGTTCCACTTGTACTTTTTTTATCAGTTTTGCTACCCGCAAAATCAGCGTCCGAGTAGCCAATTAAAACATTTGAAGATCCTTTGGGATACTATAAACCCATTTTAGATGTGCTAATCAAGTATTTGAAAATTCTTTTCATAGTTTTAAAATGAGATTCATTTGGGCTGGCTTGAAAACATGCACACATGCATACGCTGAATAAGATATCGGGTTTACTAGCGGTTAAGTATAAAAGTGATCCGATCATACCTCGATACTTGGTTATGTCAAATGGTTTACCCTCTTCATCTATGTCCAAGTTTGTTGAGGTGCTCATTGGTGTAGATGCCGGTCTTGCATTTTCCATTCCAAATTTCTTAAGCAACTCATTAGTATATTTGGCTTGACTTACAAATGTACCATGATCCATTTGTTTGATTTGAAGGCCAAGGAACAAGTTGAGTTCACCCATCATTGACATCTCAAACTCACCCTGCATAATATTGGCAAACTCTTTGCAAAGCTTTTCATTAGTAGCCCCAAAAATAATATCATCAACATAGATTTGCACAATGATCAAGTCATGCTTTTCCCTTTTAAAAAATAATGTTGTATCAACATTTCCCTTTGAAAAATTATTTTCTAAAAGAAAAGAGCTCAATCTGTCATACCAAGCTCTAGGAGCTTGTTTGAGACCATAAAGAGCCTTTTTCAATTTGAATACATGGTTAGGCTTTTCAGCATCTTCAAAACCAGGAGGTTGCTCAACATAAACTTCTTCCAAGATATTGCCATTGAGAAAAGCATTCTTTACATCCATTTGAAATAGTTTAAAATTATGTATACATGCATAAGCCAAAAGCATTCTAATAGCTTCAAGTCTAGCAACAGGAGCAAAAGTTTCATCATAGTCAATGCCTTCCTCTTGATTATAACCTTTTGCAACAAATCTAGCCTTGTTTCTAACTACAACCCCATTTTCATCAAGTTTATTTCTAAACATCCATTTTATGCCAATTATTGTATGATTATTGGGTCTAGGTACCAAATCCCAGACTTGGCTTCTTTCAAATTGGTTTAGTTCTTCTTGTATAGTCAAAATCCAATATTCATCAACAATGGCATCATCAATGGTTTTTGGTTCAATATGAGAAAGGAAGGCGGAGTGATTACAAACATTTCTAAGAGAGTTTCGAGTTGTTACCCTTTGTGATGCATCCCCTAGGATGAGCTCCTTTAGATGACTTTTGGAATACTTCCAATCTTTCGGAAGGTCATCATTATTGCTAGTACAGATTTCCTCAAGAGGTATTTTCTCTTTTTGAGACATTTCTTCTTTTTGATGCACAGTGATGTCTTCCTTTGCATTTTCTTCATGATCCTTCTTCACTTTGTCATCTAAGGAGAGGTTTTTGAAGGAATCTAACATTTCATAGTCATTAGCACAATCTTTAAGAGAGGGATTAGATTTATCAAAAACAACATGTATGGATTCTTCAACAGTTTAGGTTCTTTTGTTATAAACTCTATAAGCTTTGCTAGTGCTAGAGTAACCAAGGAAGATTCCTTCATTAGCTTTGGCATCAAATTTTCCCAAATTTTCTTTTCCATTGTTTAGCACAAAGTATTTACAACCAAAAACTTGGAGATGGGAAATATTAGGCTTTCTTCCTCTATACAATTCATTTGGGGTTTTCTTTAAAATTGGCCTTATCAAGGCTCTATTCATTACATAGCAAGCAGTGTTAAAAGCATCAGCCCAAAAGTATTGAGGAAGATCCCTTTCATTGAGCATTGTTCTTGCCATCTCCCCTAGAGTTCTGTTTTTCCTCTCAACAACATCATTTTGTTGAGGGGTTTTAGGAGATGAGAAGTTATGTTCAATCCCATTTTCATAACAGCATTCCATAAAGTTATGGTTGTCAAATTCTCCGCCATGGTCACTTCTAATTCTCACAATTGTCAAGCTTTGTTCCTTTTGAATGAATTTTGCCAATTTAAGAAAAGATTAGAAAGCTTAATCCTTTTGAGCTAAGAAGAGAGTCTATGTGTACCTTGAATAATCATCTACAACAACTAGTGCATAGGAGTTGCCTCCAAGACTCTTTGTCCTAGATCGTCCTATAAGGTACATATAGAAAAGTTGTAAAGGCTTTGTAATTGAAACAATATCTTTAGTTTTGAAAGACCTTTTGACTTGCTTACCCTTTTGACATGCATCACAAAGCCTATTATTTTCAAATCTTATTTTGGGTAAGCCAATCACAAGATCCTTTTTAACTAATTTATCCAAATGATTCATGCTAGCATGAGCCAATTTTCTGTGCCAAAGCCAACTATCCTTATTTACACTAATTAAGCATATAAAGTCAATAGAAGGATCTTCATCAAGATTTATAATATAAATATTATTGTTCCTTTGACCAACAAGCTTAATTTGCTTATCATTGATGTTCTCAACTATGCAATGAGATGAATAAAAAATAACTCTATTTCCTTTGTCGCATAGTTGACTAATGCTAAGCAAATTATGATTGAGGCCTTCAATAAATAATACATTTTCAATAGATGTTGAAGAGTTCTTACCAACCTTACCAATACCTTTGATCAAACCTTTGTTGTTTCCTCCAAAGGTCACTTTGCCTCCTTTTGAAGATACGAAATGAAACTTGGATTTGTCTCCAATCATATGCTTGGAGCACCCACTATCCAAGTACCATTTTTCACTCCTAGATTTGAGGTAAACCTGTAGAAAATTCAGCTCCTTTTAGGTACCCAAATTTGTTTGGGTCCTTCCTTGTTAGTTGTTCCTTTAACAACCTACTTTTTCTTGTTTCCATTTGGAGTCATTTTCTTGTAACAGCAGGAGTTAGAACTATGTCCTTTTAAACTATAATAGAAAAAAGTAATGAAGGGACTATTTGACATTGTTGCTGGAACAAAGAAATTCTTGTAATATTTTTGCCTAGCTTTAGTTTTGTAGCCTATTCCAGCTTTATCAAAAACACATCTTTGTTTTCCAAGCAATATATTCAAATTGTCTCTCCCTTGTGTAAATTTTGCAAGGGTGGTATTCAAATCCTTATTTTCTTTTTCTAAATCAATGCATCTACAACACGGACAATTATCTTTTAGAGAGTTGAACAATGATTTCATGCTTGCATTTTCCTCTATCAAAACTGAATTTTGTTTTTCAAGGTCCAGATTTTCTTTCTTGAGTGTGTTAAGATCATCTTTCAAACTTAAAATTTCACTCTCAAGCAAAGAAATCTTTTGTTTTGAAATCCTTAATTTTTTTGCAAGCTGTAAAGATTCATCATGTAGTTCTTCAAAAGTTTCTTGCAATTCATCAAATGAATATAAGGGTTCAAAAGAAGTTACCTCTTCATTATCTCTTCCCATGAGACAAAGATTAGCTTCTCTACTTTCCTCCTTTTCTGAATTACTTGAAGTGCCCAGCTGTATAGCCAAATTTTGAATTTCTTTTACCATGAGGCAGAGGTTAGCTTCTTCATTATCTTCATCTGATTCACTGTCAGCTCAGATTGAAGAAACATATGCCTTCTTCTTACTTTTGTCATGGCCCCTCTTTTTTTTTTGTTCTTTGTTGAGTTGTGGACATTCCTATTTAAGATGCCAAACCTTTTTGCATTTATAACATGTAGGGCCTTCTTTACTATCTTGGTCTCTTCTCCATTTTCTTGTGCTTTTGTTTCTCATAATTTTTTTTTGAATTTTCAGACAAAGAGACCAAGATCTTCTTCATTAATCTCTTCTTCTTCATCACTTTCTGCTTCTGATTTCTTGGAGGAGGATGATTTCAAAGAGAGAGTCTTCTTCTTCTTGGACTTATCCTTTTGCCTCATTTCCAGAATTTTTGGCTCATAGTTTTGGAGATTTCCAAATAGAGTTGTAAGAGATTTCATGGATTATCCTCTTACTTCCATAATTGCTGTCCTCTTAGCTTCCCATTCAGGAGTGAGATATCTCAATATCTTGGTGGTTTGAGAAGATTCTGCATAAGTCACACTAAGAGCTCTCAAATGGTTAGTGATGTGAGTAAATCTTAATTGCATTTCACTTATGCTTTCATCACTCTTTATCTTGAAATTTTCGTACTCATTTGTAAGAGTACTAATTTTTGATTCCTTGACCCCTTGAGTTCCTTCATATGCAACTTCCAAAGTATCCCACATTTCTTTGGCAGTTGTACAGCTAGAAACTCTAAAATATTCATCTTGACTTAAATCACTAACAATAATCATTATAGCTTTAGCATTTAGATGAATAAGTTTCTTTTTTGATTCAGACCATTCCTTTTTGGGTATTGGAACACTTTGCCCTTCAACAACCTTTAAAGGTATGTAGGATCCATTTTCCACAATATCCCAGAGATCTAGGTCCACTGCATTAAAGAATAGTTTCATCTTGGATTTCCAATAGCTATAGTGATTACCATTAAAACCAGGGGGTTTTGTAAAGGAACTTCCTTCTGGTGAAATACAATCGGCATGACCAGCCATTGTGTACTCTTAGACTGTTAAGTCTTTAATCAAGAGCCCAAACTTTGATATCAATTGAGAATAATGGCTAGAACCCAGGAGAGGGGTGAATTGGGTTAATAAAAACTAATTGGAAGTTCAAGGAAAATCGAATGCTTATTTGAAAAATATTGACAATACAATGTAGAGAAATATCAAGATGAATGAGGATGAGAGCAATAAATCAAATATAAACCTTTAAACAATTAAAGAGATAAAGTAAAGAGATGAACACAAATATTTATACTGGTTCAACTTAACCCAAGCCTACATCCAGTCCTCAAGAGCACTTCTTGAGTATTTTACTATGAACCACAAGTTTGTACAAAAGGGCACTTGTGACGACTACAACAGAGATCTTTTTCTTTCCAAGGGTTTCTCTCCCCCTTACAAATTGTTTTTTCTCAAAACAAACTCAAGGAACACTTTCCTTGATCAATACAAGTAAATGAATGAATAGAAAATAAGTTACTCTCTAAAACAGAGTGAGTGTGCAAGTGAAGAGCAATATAGAATCAATTGATTGACAAGTGATTTTGCAATTCAAGAATCAGAGGTAAAAATTCATGTGTTCTTCTTCTTTGATTGCCTCTGAGGTCAATATATAGGCCCCAAAAGTTTTTGGCCCGTTGGAGGAGGATCCTTGATGATATTAGCTGAAATCTTCATAAAATAGCCGTTGAAACTGATGTCATCATACCGGCAGTCGATTGATTCAGAATCATCAGTCGACTGATGCTTTTTAATGCCTTGATAGTCAACTAATGATTGTGTAGCAGTCAACCGATGCGTCCCTGTCTCAAATGTTTAAAAAACTCAGATTTGATCAGTCGACTGATGGAAGAAGATCAGTCGAATGATGGATACAGGGGGTTTATACAAAATAGGACAGTGCCGAATCAGTTGACTGATTTCATGGAGTAAGTCAACTGATGAGTCTCTGTCTTAAAATTCAAAAATCTTCAGAGTCTATTAGTCGATTGATTCAGGAGATCAGTCGACTGATCGAAACTGCAACCTTTGGAATTTGAGACAGTGGCTGATCAGTCGACTGATGATGAATGATCAGTCGACTGTTGTTATCGATGCTATGATAAATATTAGACAGTGAGGCATCAGTCGACTGTTATAAGTATATTAGTCAACTGATGTCTTCTGTTTGGTTTTTCGAAGAAATTTTTGCTTTTAGCATCAATAACAACTTTTCATCTTCAAAGAAATTTTCAAAATAAGTTTGCCATTAAAGAACTTTCTTGAGCATTATGGAACAATTTACAATTTAAATTTGTTTGTTGATCATCAAAAGTTTTAAGAGAATCTTTGAATGCAATGGGGTCAACAATATCCTGTGTATAGTTAGTGCAAGTGACCAATCGAGATTTATTGGAAGAAAAGGATATCCCATGCAAAATGTGTTAGCTGTGTGTAATTGAGACATGTGTTTCACATTTGTATTGCCTGGTTGGGAAGGCACAACTCATGATACTCGAGTATTTCAGCAGGCTATCACTACTCCTGCCATGAACTTTTCATATCCACCTCCAGGTATATTTTTTTGCTTCATGATTAGTTAATTTTAGTATTCTCTCATGCTTATATGTATTATCTCTTTAATGATTATTTGTTCCATTTTTCTAGGTAAATATTATTTGGTGGATTCAGGTTATCCAACACCAGTTAGATATATCGATCCCTACAAGTGTGAACGTTACCATCTTAATGATTTCAGACGTTCGACCAGATTTGCCAACCACAATAAGGTATTCAATTATTACCACTCCAGTTTAAGAACTACTATTGAAAGAACTTTTGGGGTATAGAAGAATAGATTCTTAATCTTGCACAGAATGCCTAAATTTAAAATGGAAACACAAGTTCAATTGGTGGTTAGAACGATGACATTACATAATTTCATAAGAAGGCACACTGATAACGACGTTGATCTTAATTGTTCAGACAATGAAGATATCATTGAGGAAGATAGTGGAAACCATGTTGTTACCTTAAACTAGTTTGATATCTTCGCTTGAAATGGACCGTATTCGAGACACTATTAGGGATTAAATGGTAGAGCATATGCAGAATAATTAGTAGTTATTTGTAGAATTAACTATTTCCTTTATTATGAGAATAAATCTTTTAATTTATTTTTATGCAATTAAGTTCTTTTTCTGGTTTGATTTTCCTAATTTTTAAAAAAGCATTGAAAATCATAGTTTAATTTAATTAATTTAATTACCAAATTAATGAGAATCTTATTTTCATTAAATTATTATAAGCTTATTTTCATTAATTTTAATTTAGATAAAATTAATTTAATAGAGAAGAAAAAAATTGTATTGAAATTTAATTAGAGATAAAATTAATTTAATAGAGAAAAAATGTTTTGAAATTTAATTAGAGATCTTAAAATTATTGTGAATAATTAGTAATTAATTTTTAATTAGTAATTGCAAAATAAAAAATTAATTTATTAATAAAAAATGATTCATTAATGATTAATTTGTAATATTAGACGAATAAACAAAAAAATTAAGTTTCCTTTTAAATAAATGGCAATAAATAATAATGTTACATCAAAAAATTAAATAAAAAATTTATGTCCTTTCTGGTAATTACACTTCTCAAACCACGTTTGCGTACCAACATCTAAACATCATGTTCTTACACCAAACCACGTTTGCGTACCAACATCTAAACATCATGTTCTTACACCAAACCACGTTTGTCTACTCCAAACTATATTTATCAAAATGTCTCCCAAACATAAATCACGTTCATCCAAACCTAGTTTTCTCCAACCACGTTCAACCTAACCTAGTTTGTCTCACCTACGTTTAATCCACCGGGCTCCTAAACACATGTGTAAGATGTTTGGTTGCGGGGTTATGCCACCCTAAACCGAGCTGGGTTATTTTTATTTTTTTATTTTCATTTTTTTCCGATTTTGAATTTCTTATTTTTTTTGAAATTTTATTTTTTTAATCTCTGTTTCCTAATTTTTATTTTATAATTTTTGAATTTCAAATTTATATTTTTCATTTTTTCTCTTTTGAAATTTCATTTATTTTTCTTCTTTGTATGTTTATTATTTGAATTTTACATTTTAATTTTCTTCTTCATTTTTTTCCTGAAATTTTGAAATAAGTCTAACCAAATATGGTTCTTACAATAACCAATCACTCACACACACTACTAGAATTAATGTCGTCAATCTGAGAAAAAGATTTTCGTATCAATATATCCAAAATTTCATCTTAAACAAATCTGAGACGGAATTGGAGACAAGAAAAACTCCACCTCAAATACAATAATTGCATATGGATAGACATGGAAAAAAAATTGTCTTAACTTTGGGACGGAAAAACTTGTCTTAGATATAAAAAAAAACTCATCGAAGAATAAACAAAAGGAATTCTTATATAAGCAAGTTCTTTGCAGAACTTTGAAATGAACTTCCTGTCTCAAATTGTGGGACGGAATGCCCCTCTAAAATTTCGTTTGAGATCTGAAACGAATTTTCTCTCTTCATTCTAAGATGGATAATTCGTTTCAAAGATTGACGCTACTGTCAGCAGGATGCAACATCGTTGTGTCTAAGATTTTGTCTCAAATATTAGATGAAATACATGTCGTTTCTAATTCCATGATAGAATTGAGATGGATGTTTTGTTGTGTAATCCATCTCAAATTTGAGATGGAATTTTCATTGCAAATTTCATCTTAGATTTTGGTTCACAAATTGAAAACCCAGCCCATAATGTGAACCCTATCCTAATAGCAATTAAAAACCAAACAGTAGACAGCTCAATGGTATAACATCAATTTCCAAATGTATACTAAAAATACTCTATAAATATATATGATATAACATCAATTTACAACATTTCCAATTATGTAATTAAAATACAACAACATTTCTATTAACAAAGTGTCCATATTACATATACCATAGATTTGCAATTTTGTCGATCACCAAAACTATATTTATAAACTATACCATGAGACATAATCCTACCCATTTGAGATGCATGCATTAACTATGGTGATCAATCATCATCACTAACGCCAGATGACTTCCTCAACTTCATCATCATGGTCACCTTCATCTTCTTCTTCCTTGCTATCATCCTTATATTCTCTATCATCTTCGATGTCGTTAATGAATGTTTTGTTGATGGGTGGGCAATCAACTTTCTCATTGATACTATTTGTGTCGCACAAGTTTTCCAAATTATTATGAGTTATTGGAAGCCTTATATTATAAGTGTTATCTTCTTGGTACGCTACCTAATTAGTTTCAGGAGTGGGAGCGTCAATTGCCCTAGACTTGATTTTAATCATTGCGAATCAATCTATCTTGTCATGTCATGCAAGATAAATGATGTAATATACTTGATGCGCTTGTTGTGTAAATACAAAAGGGTTATACTTATTCAGTCTCTTTGAGGTTTTAACCTCAACAATCCCGTGTTATGCATGGATTTTCGTGCTCAATTTGGTCTGGATCAACCCATTCACACTTGAATAAAATAATTTTTTTTGTAATTGTCCAGTAAATTCTAACTCAACGACTTCCTCATGTATCCTGTAATAGTCAAATTCTTAGTTACCCGTAGCTAGTCCTTTTCTTGTATACTCCTGTATTGTGTCTCTAGTTGTCATTATCAAACATCCAAGTTATCACAACATATATATATATATATATATATATATATATATATATATACACAAAACAACCATACTATAAACACACACAAAAGCTTCACAAGAACAAAAATTCCCAGTAAACAAATTAAAAAATCCTTATTATAGTTAAAACAAGCAAGCCTATAGTTTGAGAAAAGGAAGATAATGAAAGAAAAATTACCAAAAATGGGTGAAGACTGATGTGTGCGTGGAGCACGTAGAAACCGCAATGCAAACTCTTTTAGCTCATTGGAGCTCACTGAAGCAGGCCCAAGGTGGCTGGAGGACGTTGGGTGAGTAGAAACTTGTTAGATGGAGGCTTGTCATGGCTAGGACAACAACAAATCAACTTCTAGCTGTGGATCACGAATGAGAAAAGAGGGACTGGGTTTGGCATTTTTGATTCTAAAACAACGTTGTTTTGAAAATAATAAATTTGAGACAAAAATTTTGTCTCAGAATGAAATTAAAATAAAATAAAATTGAGAAGGGAATCTGAGATGGAATTAGACACGGACTACTTCCGTCTCATATTAAAGCCAAATAGATACAAATTTGCAATGAAAATTTTGTCTTAAAGAGAGAATGAAAAAAAATTGAAAACCTATGACATGTCTCTAAAACAGAATTTGAGACAGGTATATCCCTCTCAATTTGTAATAGACTTGAGACGGAATTTGCATTGGAAATAGTCCGTCTTAGAAGTTTAAAGATTAAAAAAATATTTTTCACATATGAAAGTTTGACCGTCGTATACTAAATTTTGAATTAAATTCTTTCATTACACCAAATTCAAATTAAATTACGGATGTAGGCCAGTTTTACTGTAGTAATTAAAACGCACTTGTGAAGAGCGAATTACTAATATATAAAATGCACCTCCAAAGTGCGTGCTAGTATAAAATGATTAGTACGCACTTCAGAAGTGCGTATTCAATGAAGTACGCACTTCACAAGTGCGTAGTTAGCAGAATACGCACTTCTGAAGTGCGCATTGAGTGTCGACCGTTACATTATTACCTTTTAAAAACATGTATGAAGTTCACATTGGCATTCAGTTTTGCTTTCATTCTTGAGGCAGCTATTTTCTATATAGAAGAAGAAAAAAAAGATAAATATTAATATTATGATAATTTATAATTTTGTATTGTCTTAATTTGATGATTTTATTATCATTTAGCTTTTTAAAATGTTTTTGTTGTTAGTTTTATGATTTTTATGTTTCATACTTGTGAAATTAATTTATGAATTTTATTTTTAGTACATGTTTGATATGTCATGAATTTTTATAATTTCTTTAATTTTATGAATTTTTAAATTAATATATGTCATGTATTTTTCTTATGACTCTTTTTTCTTTATTTGTATCCTTAATTTTATAATTAATTTATGAATTTATTATCTTTTAAGTTTTATACTTTTTATTCTTCATTTACGTAATTGTTAGTTGTAAATTGTATTGTAGTCTTTAGTTTTATAATTAGGATTATTTGTTTTATATTCTTATAATGAATGTAGTTTATGAATTTTTATTCTGCTTAATAGATTTAGTTAGTTATACATTGTATTATGTTGTCGTCTATTGTTAAGACTTTTTTTTAATTTTCAATTTTGTTATAGATTTTGTTCTTACTTTTATAATTAATTTATGATGATTTATTTTTCTTAGTTTTATATTTTTATAATGATGTAATTTATGAATTTTTTATTCTGCTTAATAGATTTAGTTAGTTGTAAATTTTATTATATTGTGGTATATTCTTAAGACTTTTTTTTTATTTTTCAATTTTTTTTATGAATTTTATCCTTTGTTTTATAATTAATTTATGATTTTTTATTTTTCTTATATTGTTGTTTCTTTTTTTTTTTTGAATTTTGTTTCATATGTTCATGAATTTTTTCCTTAGTTTTTATAATTAATTTATGATTTTTTATTTTTCTTATATTTTTTCTGATTTTTTTTTGAATTTTGTTTCACATTTTCGTGAATTTTTTTCCTTAGTTTTATTATTTATTTATATTTTTTAATTTTTGTTAGTTTTATTTTTTTATAATAATAATTGTAATTGATTAATTTTTATTCTTCTTAGAATGAGTCGAAGTGGGGCACTTCTAGTTTGTATTTACTCGAATGGGACTATATTGAGTGGTGGTTCTAATGGTGTATCATTTGAAGCCGATAACACTGTGGTGGTGAAAACTCAGTGCAATATTTCTTTAAATGTTTTGAGACAAATAATCCATCGTAAGTTAAGGCTAAGAGAACATGAGAAGATATCCTACTTAGTATATAGATATCCTATACAAATGACGCCACTTATGTTCGAGCAGCTCCAACTAAATGATGATGATGTAGAAGTGATGATTGATTGTCACCTACAATTGGGGGGGACGTTGACAAGTATGGAGGTTAATGCAGACATTAAGGTAATTGAAATTCAATTAAATCCTAACATTCTCAACTTGAATGAGCATGCCACATGGGATGAGGAGAGCGGACCATCAACACAGTTTCATGTGTCACCGAGTGCACAAATTCAGCTCATAGAGGATGATGATATAGAAATTCCGCCACTTGACCCACCTTATGATATTCTGGATGACGTACACGTCGATGACATAGAAGAAGTTGAGGAGGACGATGTTGCCGAACCAGAGCTTGAAGAGTTTGGAGGAAGCGTACAAGAATTAATGGGTAGAGATAGCGAGGTTAAGCTAGTTGAGCCCATCACATTTTATGCACCACCCGATTATATGACAAGCAAATACAGCCCCAACAGATGAGCCAGAAATTCTAGACGTCCTTGACACCTATACATGGGATGATGATTCAAACCTTGCTGTTGGTTTATTATTTTCTGACAAAGATACACTCACAGGAGCGCTGAAATCATACTCAATCAAGAGGCACAATAGCTTCAAGGTGGAGAAGTCATGTAAGAAATATTTGCAGGTAAAATGTGTAAAACTTGGGGATAGTTGTAACTGGCGAGTGAGGGTTGTTTGAAGAAGAATTACGGCATGTGGATGATCACAAAGTACAATGGAGATCATACACGTGTTTCATCATCCATTTCCCAAGACCATAGGTAGTTAGACTCTGATTTGATCGAGACAGCAATTATGGCACAAGTGGCTATCTCTAAGATGAAAGAGTGTATTAAAGAGCAGTTTGCATATATGGTATCCTATAAGAAGGCATGGATGGTAAAGCAGAAAGCTATAGCCAAGAACTATGGTGATTGGGAGGCCTCATATTTGTAATTAGGTAGTTGGTTTGCGGCAGTACGACAATTTCTCCCTGACATTGTGGTTGATTACAACTGGGACTACGATCAACAAAATGATAGGAGAATACTTCGTCGTGTTTTTTGGGCGTACAAACCATGCATCGATGTATTCGATCACCTAAAACCTATGATTTAAGCTGACAGAACTTTCCTTTATAGAAAACATAAGGGGACATTGTTGATTGCATATGGCCAAGATGGGAATCGTCACATTCTACCGTTTGCCTTTGCAATTGTGGAAGGTGAAACTCTTGAGGCATGGTCTTTCTTTTTGTATAGGTTACGTCAACATGTTGCAAAGAATAAGTTTGTTTGTTTGATTATAGACAAACTCAGATCAATTAGGGAAGCCATGGATAAAGCAGAGAACGGCTGGCAAGCACCGCTAAGATACCACGTTCATTGCATGTGACATTTGGCAAGCAATCTAAATGCAAAATTAAAAAACAAGCGGTTGAAGCAACTATTTGTAAACATAGGTATTTTGATGACCCTATGATTTTGTTATCTATGTTGTTACATTTGACATTAATATCTTGTACTTACAATGTTATTACATGTACAGGATACTCATATGAATGACCCATAGTTAAGCAAAAGATGATGGAGCTTCGAACACTTGATGTCTGAGCTTATAACTGGGTATTGGAACATGCAGGTAATAGATCTTTATAGTGTCGAGCGTATGACGATGGAAGATGTTGGGGTCACATAACGACTAACCTATTGGAATGTATGAATGGCATGCTTAAGGGAGTGAGGAGTCTGCCTGTGATGGCATTGGCTCAATCTACATACTATAAATTAACGAAATACTTCGCAGATAGGGCAGAAGAAGCATATTCCCAAATTCAAGCTGAACAAAAGTTTTATACATACGTGCGAGATCAATTGAAAGAACACGAGTTAAAGGCAACTGTTTGTGTCGTGACAACCTTCAACCTTGCCCAGCTTTGGTTTGAGGTTCAAGAACCCTATGACAGACGATGAAGGCAATTTGGACGTCATTGCAGAGTTTTACTAGAAAACAGATATTGCGACTATGGAGAGTTTTAGGCACTTCAATTTCCTTGTGCACATGCTGTTGTAGCCTGCTTAAGCGTCCACCTTGATTGCACAAATTTCATCGACCAAATGTATAGCCTAGAGACGATATCAGCTGCATATCGGAGTCCCTTTCACCCAGTTGGTAGGGAGCAATATTTGCCACAGATTCTAGGACCAACATTTGTACCTGACCCCAAAGATATCCGAAAAATAGGAAGACCAAAGTCTAAACGTGTCAAAAATGAGATGGATTAGAAAGAATCAGGTGAGCCAGCAAGGTGTGGAGTCTGTCGATAAGTAGGGCATTATCGCAACACTTGTCCAAACCATCACCGTTTTGAAGAACCTAGCAATCAGTGATATTTTGTGTATTACAGGTTAATTGTATCTTATAAATAAGTGAGTATTTTTGTTTCAGCTTATTTGCTCTGTTAAATTATATTTAAATTATTCATAAATAATGTTATAAATTCTTAAATTATATTTAAATTATTTATAATAACGTTACAATAAGGTTAAATTATAAATAATGTTATAGATTACTAAAATATATTTAAATTATTTATAATAACGTTAGTTAAATTATAAATAGCGTTATAGATTATTAAAATATATTTAAGTTATTCATAATAACGTTAGAATAAAGTTAAATTATAAATAACGTTATAACTCCTTAAATTATATTTAAATTATTTATAATAACGTTATAACTTCTTAAATTATATTTAAATTATTTATAATAATGTTACAATAAGGTTACATTATGAATAAGGTTATAAATTATTTATAATATTTAAAGAGTATTGATGTGAATTCGTGATTATTTTTTGTTTCAATTAATTTAAGTTATGGTAAATAACTAGATTGAAACCAAACAAAATAACTAGAAAATAAGCTTACATTCTGGATATGTTAAATAACAAAAATGAAAGAAAATAAAGTATTATACAGATAGTAATAACAAACTACAAGTAGTGGCTCCCAGTACCACATCAAGTGGGTTTCCTATCTCTTTGTGGTCGATCACGCTCAGGAGGAGGATCATCGCCCTGGTCCTCCTGTTGTTCTTCACCTTGGTTGCCCTCCTCATCCGATTCCTGACGATGAGTGAAGCCGACCTGAATTTGAGCTAAAAGAGGTGACTGGAACTGTGAAAATCTAGATGATCCTGAACTCGGCCACAGGCTAAACCCAAGATCCACAGACGGGCTTGTGTCTGTGGTGACATCATCACACTCTGAGCAAACCAATCATAAATGGATCCCTTATGTAAAAGTGGCATGCTAGAACTAGAGGATCCCTCACCGGTAGGGATAGCCGGCATCGGTGCATAATGAAAGTAAAGGGTCCCTCATCGGTGGGGATAGTCGACATAGGTGGCATGGTGAACGTAGAGGGTCCCTCATCGGTGGGGACACAAGGGACTAAGCAGCTGGAGGGGGTACGCTGGCCTCTTTTGCAGATGGTCATCGTTCATTGATCTTCGGGTATGTGTATAGCCTCCGGGTCACCCACGATCTCGTCTAGTCTCTCCTCCAGGTATCTCTATGAATGATGTCTAAGGTGCTATCTGTATAGGAGGATCAAGCTGCAACAAATGGTCATTACCCAACACCCGCAACATGTCCGAGATGTAGCTCTCAATGTCTCCCAATAGGGTCGACTGAAGGGTCTGACTAGATTGCAGCGTCGCAAGGTAAATGGACTGGTACCCAAGCGACTGTAGCATAAATGTAATTCATAATAATCAAAACACAACACCATGCAGAAAAATAGAAAGTTTAATTATGCGTAATAAATAACAACTTACAATCGCCAAACTTGCAGCTGCAGTGCGTGACATCCACTGCCGCGTGATGCGCCAATACCATGTCATGTATTCTGAATTCCTATGCAGTAGTGCTTGGAGTGGTTATGATATGACCACCCTCTGTCTCCGTGCTTGCCATCGGACGATGTATTCATATTGTTCAGTTGGCCAATTGACGTCCATCTTCCCCGTCAACTATTGTGTGTGCTGCCATTCATTGTTCGCAGGAGCCGATGTGATTGGTTGATCTTAACCAAACTGTTGGAGATATCTATTGGGCTGGTGCCACTCAATGATGTGGAAGCATACCAAGGGAATGACCGCCTGCCAAATGTCAGACCTATTGTAGCAGTAATCTGGTATCGGGTTTTGACACACTTCCTGTGCATATAGTTGCCACACAAACTACAACAAATATTTGTAATTAAACGGTGAAGCGACAATTAAAAAAATAAAATAGAACTCACTGTTACAAGTTTAAAACTCACATTGCTTTCTTTCAAGCGGTCAAACGTCTCGCGATATTGTATCAGCAAATGCAGCGGGTGGTCACTCAGTCCTTTGAAATCGCTCCACCTACATAAGTGTTGAATGTAACATGTTAAATTAAATTAAACATTAGTTGACAAAATAAAAAAGATCAACACAAATATGCACCTGAAACTCAAAGGCGGATGACCGGGGTACCAATAGTTGCACATGTCGATTGCGAATCCAGGGCTGGATCAATAGGAGTTGATCCCATGCCTAAGCATGGAGAAGGTACACACAGCTTGCAAACTCCTTCTTGTCGGCGTCAGTGGCTCCATATAACTCCCGATAAAGGTGTGCTAGCACAGCAGAGCCCTAACTGTACTGGCCAGCCAACTGGAGGTCCCGAAGCATAGGAAGGTACATCAGGTGCACAAACATGCTGGACTTATCACTTATCAGCATTCCCCCAATTAATTTCAGAATATACACCTGAGCATGCTACTGCAATTGTTCCTCTGTGGCATTCGGGGTATCTCACTAAATTGGTTACCTAACTAAGGCAACGATATGCGCCCTCCTCTAATGGCTTCTATAGAAGGACTGATGCCGAGTAGCTCCTGACATTGATCAGTCTAAATGTAATTGGTTTGCCCAACCATGGGCAAACCGTCTATTGGAAAGTTTGTCTGAATGGCCACATCTTCCAAGGTAATAATATACTCACCAACTGGAAAGTGAAACGTGTGTGTCTCGGGCCTCCATCACTCCATCAGAGTGAAAATCAGACCATAGTCAACTTCAAAATTACCCATCCGTGATGCTTCATAAAATCCTGCCTGCTGAATATAAGGAATAAAAGGCAACGACGGGTAAAACGAACTTTAGGTGTACTTGTAGCAACGTCGAACTTTCGCAAATACATGATTTTCCTGTCACCACAATGTTAATCAACTTAGTATTATTGTAGTAATAAAAAACTAAATAAACGAATTAATTTCATACACACTTATCCCGTCCCATACAACTTCAGATACATGTCTATCTTGCAGGTATAAAACTGAAGGATCCTCAGGACCAGGTTTTGATGGCACCAAATTTCTAGCGTTTTGGTCCATTTTACTTTTTTTATGCAAAAAACATGAATAATATTTAGGTTAAAGAGACCAATAACCTGAAACTAAAAATTATAAACACATAAAAAACGTATACAACATCTAAATTTATATTAAAGAGACCAATAATTAAAAATAACAAATTATAAAATTTAACATAAATATTTATTATATATCTAACTAAACAAAAACAAGTAAAAACAAATAAATAAAATAAAAAGTTTAACCTTAACAAATAGGAAGCCTATTTATTCTACAAATAATTATTTCAACATAATAGGATTTTAAAAAATAATCTTAAAAAATTAATATTACAAATTATGCATATAATAATATTTACAATTAAACAAACCAATAATCTGGAACTAAAAATTATAAATACATAAAAACATATACAACATCTAAATTTAGATTAAAGAGACCAATAATTAAAAATAACAAATTATAAAATTTAACATAAATATTTATTATATATCTAACTAACCAAAAGAAAAAGTAAAAACAAATAAATAAAATAAAAAGTTTAACCTTAACAATTATTCTACAAATAATTATCAAAAAAATTATTTCAACATAATTATTTCACAAAATGAAAAGTAATATCAAAAAATTACTTTTCCAATTTATACAAACAATTATTTCAACATAATAACATTTTAAAAAGTAAGATCAAAAATTACTTTTACAATTTATACAGATAGTAAGTAAAAATAATAACGTTACATATTTAATTTCACAAAATGAAAAATAATCAGAAATAATTTTAACAAAATAACTGAATAAATTAAAACAAAATCCTTAAATATTCAACAAACTAAAAAAAAATGAAAACCTACTGGGACCCAAATTACTTTTACAATTTACTTTTACAAATTATTCAAATTACTTTTACAATTTACCCAAAAAAATAATTTATAAAGTCTCGAGATATCAGGCAAAATTTCTACTGGGACCCAAACACATATATCAAAACAAAAAAACCTACTGGGACCCAAGAGATATATACAAAAAAAAAACTACTAGGACCCAAGAAATATATCAGAACAAACAAAACTACTGGAACCCAAGAGATATATCAAAACAAATCAAACTACTGGGACCCAAAGATATCAGAACAAACAAACTACTGGGACCCAAATCAGGAAAAAAAAATCAACTCAAACCAAATAGAACTGAAAAACAGTAAAGCAAAAAAGTCAATGAAAATATTACCTTGAAGTTGATGATCGAATGGCAAGGAGAGAGAAATCGGAGACAACAAGCACGCCGGAGTCAAGAGTGCCGGTGACTGTGTAAGAAACCAGGGGGACCACACGAGGAAGAAGAAGAAGTTTTAACCTCATGGTTGTTTCAGATCATGAACGCATTTCGTAAGTACGTCTTTCGTACAACATGCACATCTGACGTGCGTACTTCTGTGTTCGCATATCGAAAGTGCGTTTTTCTATAAATGTGCACTTACCAAGTGCATATTTATTGTAGATGATCGCACTTTCTAAGTGCGTTTTACAAATCGCACTTCATAAGTGCGTACTATGTTCGTCATATTCGTACTTTATAAGTCTGTTTTCATATGCTACAGTAAATTTGGGTTATGTCCGAAATTTATATTTAAAAAGGGTTATGTTCGGAATTTAAAATTGAAATTAGTGTACAGCAGTCAAAAAATCGATAAATTTTGGGATAAAAGGCGACTATCAAAAAGTCAGATGGGCACGAAATTTCACTTGGACTTTTCCATCTCAAAAATTTGTCATCCAAAAAAAAATAATTATTTATACGTTTGAGCAGGATTCTGAGACAAGCTTCTCAAAGACAAAAATTATATTTTAGATTTTGTCTCAAAAATTTGATTTTCCATAAAATCTAGTTGTCCTTTTTTGCAGCAGATTTGCGGTGGATATAAGACAAAGAGAATCCATCATAGATCTAAGTTTCAATTTTTTTTTATTTCTTGTAGCTGCACTCATATTTTCGAAATGAGGTATACATATTCTATGTCATCATATAATTATATAAGAATTTATTGAACATAAATATTAAATTTAGATAATTAAAACTTAATAATATGTAAGATGATAAGACCATATATTGATGCACATGTACAAAACCTACAAAACTATATAATAACAATAATAAAACTACATAGGATGGTTTAAAATTTTAAGAATGACAATTGTTTGACTTTGAAAACATTAATTGAAGAAGGGTTTTACCTTTTTGTATTCGGTGAGTCTAAAAAGGATAAATCTTTCATCATATAAGGAGGGAAAAGCTTTAAAAGTATTTGTTAAATATTAAAAAGAGAATTTGTTTACAAGTAATTTGTAATATTGCACGTATTATGATATTGTAAGAAAGTGAGTTTGGGCGTGTGGAAAATTTTTTTTTTTTTTCGGATAGATGATGTTACTTGTTTATATTTGTTGATATTCAATTTTAATGATTTTGTTGCTTGTTGTATACATTGCTTATCTTTGCTCTAGGGGTGGGTAAGTGATGTTACTTCTAGATGCGCTAGGTTGTTAATACTTGTGTGATGTGTTGTGGGAGAGCGAGGGACCAAAACGAAAGGAAAGTTGCACTTGATGTTAGAAAATCTTGTGACATGTATGGTACTTTTATGAGAAGAAGGCTAAATAAATATATAATAATAAAAACTAAATGAATAGATAACTATGTGGAAATATAATAATATAAATAAAGAATGACCAATCACATGGAAATATAATAATATAAATAAAAGAATGAGTAGATACATAAAAAATAATAAAATAAGTAGATAAAAACACAATAAATAAAATACAAAAAAAAAGGAAGAGTCATAGTACTACACTAAACCTAAAATACAAAAAAGGATGAGGAGTCCTAATGCTACATTTAACCTAAAATACAAAAAAAAAAAAGGAGTCCTAGTAACTTACAACAAGTGGGTGGTCACTATACCTCACACCTCTCACATATAAGCACTACCTAAGAGACTCCAAACCTTAGACGCCTTTCAAGCTCTTAAAACCCTAGACACCACCTCAAACCTTAGCCACCTCAAGAAGAAACCCTAGCTACCAAATCACTTCTAACGCCACCCTAGAAAGTTCCATGACCCTTACTCCTTTATGTTCTCTGGAGAAATTCCAGTCACCGACAATCTTTCCTAACATCAAAAAACTTCAAGGATCAAGTTGTTAAAGATTGAATCATTGAACCCGAACCTTGATACACACCTTCTCCCTCTAAATAACACATGAAATGAAAACACAATAAATCTTAGGATTGGAATCCAAATGAGTGGATGACCATGTCCTAACTTAACTTTAACATCACATATCATGTATGCATGTTTATGGGAAGTCTCCCGAGATTTGTAAGGTGATTGTTACTAGATTATAAAATGAGAACATAATCCTATTCAGTGAGTAAATTGTAACAAAACATTTATGATTTTGTTACTTACATAAATAAAATGAGATTTTAAATTTGTTCTGTGTGTGGCAAGTGGAAAACAAATATGATTTCCTTAGTTGTTATGTGGGTAAATTCTTGCTCTAGACTATGTGTGTATATATGTGTGTGGGTGTGTGTGTATGTGTGTGTGTGTATGTGTGTGTGTGTGTTTGTGAGTGAGTGAGTGGAATTGATTGTGCTGATTGGTGCCCCCATATCACGGCAAGAAGGAGGGGCCCAGCTTGAGTTTAGCTTCTGACACTACAAGAATGAGTTAAAATACTGACTACAAATTTCCTACTAATTCTTACTGAATCAATTTCTCACTGCTTTTTTGACCGAATTGATGTAGGAAGATATACTTTTCCATTGCATCATGTTTTCTTACTTAAATATTGACTGAAATTTGGTAGAAAAATTTTTTCTACGGCACACCTACTGCTATTCAGTCAATAAGACTACTATGGGTATAATATATGTAGGACCCACGTGGAGACTACGGGTGTAATATATGTACGTAATCTTTAAAAATATGAATTAAAAATAAAGAAACTTTATATATATTTAATTATATATATCATTTATTCTTATATATATATATATATATAATTATATATGAGTTCATAGTATAACATTTTAAGTGAAGAAAAATGTAATTAAAAATAATTTATAATAAAAAGTACACCATAAAATTGTATAAAAAATTGAACTAATTAAATGACATAATCCAATAAACAAAAAATTCATCAAAAATTATTAATGTGCTTTAGATCGACATTTAATATGTCAAGCCACATTATGTATTTGACGTCCAAGTTGTCAAACACATTACAAAGTCACTCAAGTCCCAATTTTTTAACTATAAATTTTTTTAAAGATAATTAGTTAAATTGAAATATGCTTAATATAAATAAAAAATTAAATAAAATATTTTGTAAAACAATAAATATATATGTTATTATATATATAAAATAACATATATATATATATATATATATACACACACTAATCTTATATATCTATATATGAATATATACTAAAATAATTTCTGAAAAATATAATTCAAATATGTTTTTAAGTAATTTAAAATATAAATGGTTTTAATTTCTAACAATTTTAATTCTAATGCTTTTAATGTTAAAAATTTCAATTTATAAGCTGTGTCTTCATTAGTTAATTTTTATTAGACAAAATCATATATAAATATATTAAAAGAGTAAATTGGTGATGTTTTAATTTTTAAAAAATAGTCATAAACTAATACATAAAAATTAAATATTTTTAAAAAAAATTAAAACATCACCAATTTATGACTATTTTTTAAAAATTAAAACATCACCAATTTACTCTTTTAATATATAAAAATTAAATATTAAAAGGTAATTGTTAATACAAAACTAAATATTTATTAAAAGGTAAATTTAAAAAGTATATATTAAACAAATTGCATATATATATATATATATATATATACATATATTGAGGTATATTTATAAATATATACTTATAAGTTTTAAAAAATATATATTTTATATGTGACTTAAAAAATTTGCCCATATGCCATTAAATATAAATTTTATTTTGTCTATATATTTTGTAAAATATTTTTTAAAATAATTTTTTCAAAATATAATTAAAATATATGTTATATATATTATTATATATTATATGGTATATAAACTATAATAATATTATATATATATATATATTATGTTATTATATAATATATATATATAATAATAATATTATATATATATATGATTTATTTTGTCTATATATATATATTAATATATTATATATGTATATACCATATAATATATATACACACATAGGTGGCTTGACATTCAGAATATTGAGCCACTGAGCTACTTTTTTTTAATTAATATTCATACTTTATCTATTTTTTTATTTTTAGTATTATATATAATATTGGAGCATCTTTGCTCCCGTTAGTATTTTGAGTGCAGCGAAGAAAGAGAGAAATAAAATCTCCATGCTTTGTTTCTAAAGAATCGAAAATAGAGAACCATGAAATATGAAAAAAAAATTAATACACAAAAAGTCTACATAAATATAAAAATTCTAATTTTTAAAAAAATGATAAATAAAAAAAAGGTCTAGCTCGACACTTGGAATGTCAAGTCACTTTGTGGCTCAATATATGTACATATATATATATATATATATATATATATATATATATATATATATATATATTTATATATTATATAGATATTATATATATAAACTTTAATTTTAATATATATATATATATATATATATATATATATATATGTATTTATATGGCCATACATATAATGAAACTCAAATAAACTACTTTGAATAGCATCTTGAAATTCAATTTCAACATTTTTAGTAATAATATAAATTCTATTTGTATTTTGAAAAACAAAATATTCAAAAGTAATAACAAGCATTAAATCAATAAATGGAATATGAATAGATTGATTAATTGAAATTCTCATTATGAAAACAAACTTACAAAGTTGAAGTGCAGAGATGATGAACAAGATAGCAAAAGAGGATGATGATTATGAAGAGAATTTTTACAAGTAGGGGTTAAGAGAGTTGTGAGATTACAAAAAAAATTGCGAAATTCGCTCTGTCTGATCTCCCTATACAATTGAACTAAGTTTGCTTATATAGAAAAAAAAATTTGAACTGGAATTGAAATCTGTTGAAGTTCGTGGATTTCAATTGCTCTGAAGTCCACATATTTGATCTTGCCTTAAGTCCAGAATTATTGAAGTTGGCCTACAGCTTTTGAAAAGTACTTTTGTCTGTTTGTGTCGATGCTTACTTTTGAAAACTTTTTCCTTCTTTTTTGATGCTTTGGCTTTGGAGCTGGCTTTGCTTTTGATAAAGTTGTTGCTTTCAGTGCTGACAGCTATTGAGCATGAGAGTGACTTAACTTAACTTTAGTCATATTGACTTAGGTTAGCTAACTCAATATTGTAGCAGTCGTCTTTGTTTTGATTGAAAGGTGATTGAACTTCTAGTTTGCTTCCAGCTGAAGATAGAGCCTTTTTAGATTAAGCCTTTTCTTGAAAAGCTTGAATTTTTTGTTGAAATTCTTTTTTTGTTGCTGCAGCGGCTAATTCTGCCATGAACTGAGACTTTGAGGTTAAAAATTTAGAACCCTTTTAAACATTTTGACTATATTTTAATTGACCGGGGTGTTGGTTGATCCATTGTTGAATAGCTTGCTTGCTGATTAAAGAAGGACAATATGATGACCACCATTTTATGTTGAAAGTTCTTGATAGATAAGTAGGGAAGACTATTGGGAGTTTTGTGGAGAAATTGAAATCCCAAGTCATGATCTAGACTGTTCCGAAAGTAGCAAAGAAATAGAGCAAATTTGTTCCTAAAGTAAAATCAGTTTGACTTTTGAAATATTGAAATGCTTCTTGAGCATAGGTTGGAAGAAAACCTATAGTTGGTGTTAGATTATTTCTAATATATGGCCCATGTAATTTAGTTTAATAGCATTAATTGTTAAATTCACATAATATAACATTGAAGGACCTAAATGATAAGTTTTTAATATATTGGGGCCTTCTTGTGATGGTTGAGAGGCTATTATGTAATTAAAAACTTTATAGGGGTCAAAGCGTAATTTACCCCTTTTTACTCTGATTTCAAATTGAAAAGTAACAGAAACATTTGAGGAGCGGTGTTGTTCTGAAAAAAAAAAGTACAGTTACTGTTTTCTCTCCTGATCATCAAGGAGACCTAAAGGCAGAAATTCAGAGGAAATAAAGAGACTCAAATTTGCAGATATGGATCCAGGTATGTTTATGATCTATTGTGTGAATTGTGAAAATCAAGATCCAAAGAAAAGAAAAGTTTTACTAACAGTTGGACCAAAAAAAATAAAACCATTCTGAAAACTAAACAAGAAATTCTACTTTGTCTTTTTTGAACCATATAAACTATGAATGAGAAAATGGATGAACAAGAAGAGTGTTGAACCAAGCTTTACAATAATCCCAATAATCAAAGGCCTCAGGATGAAATTCCCTAGAAAAGCATTGTTGAGTATAAAGAGATTTATTCCATTGAGCAGGGGTTAAAACATGATTAATTTTCATTTTTGAATACAAAATTCTTGAAGGGTTGGAAGGATCATATTCATGAGTAAGGGTGATTGAATTTGTATCAACTAAAATGAATTCATAATAAAGTCTTGATTTTTCAATACTTACTGGCAAGTAGTGCCAGTCAATTGGAAATATTTTTTGAGCAACTTCCCTAGCAGTGATATCTGGTTGAATCCATTCGGGTTCAACGACTACAATTGGGACATTGATATCCTTTTTAACATATTGAAACTTTTCTTTTTGTTGGGAAATATTTTTGACATATGATTTTGTAGGGGTTAATGGAAATATTTTCAATCCTTTGGATGTTTGAAACAGGAGTAATTTATTGAGGTGATGAAGGTGATGCTAAAGCTTGATGATAAGTCAAAGGAGCAAAACAATTTTGAGAGTATATTTAAGATGAAGAAGGCCTAAGGCCTTGTGGCCTAATGCCATTGCCAGAAGGGCATATAATGAGCGGTGTTGGCCCAATATTGGAGATATTGATAAACCCAGTGGGGGTTCATATTGATCTTTAGTTTTTTCTTTTTTCTTCTCTATTCTTTGATTTTCCCTGCAAGAATTCTCTTCTGAGAAAATATGGTAAAACATTTGATTTTCCTTTAATATGCTGAATTTCAAAATTAAAACAAGAAAGTATTGCTTGACATCTTGCAAAAATATGTTTTGAAACCAGGTTTTGAACATCTTTTTTCTAAAATACTTTTTGCAGCTTTGCAATCCATTTTTAAAAGAAAAATTTTACTAAATAAATTATCTTGAAATTTTGTGATACATAGCACTATAGATAAAATTTATTTTTTGATTGTTGAATATTTTTCTTGAGCTTCTGTCCAAAATCCTGAATAAAACCTAACTGATTATTCTTTTTGACTATTTTTTGGCATTTGCTTAAGGATACTTCTATAACCTATATCTGAGGCATCGGTTTCTACTATCATGAAGGCTTCTGGATTTGGAATTCCTAGACATGGGAGCCTCTTAACCTGTGTTTTGAGGGTTTTGACAATTTGAGTCATTGAATCATCCCAAGCTGGGGCTTTCTTTCTTAGTCTTTGGTATAATGGTTTGCAAATAATTCTTAAATTTTGAATAAAATTTGCGACATAATTAATATATCCTAAAAATGTTTGTAATTGATTTTTATTCTTAATTTCATCTGAAAATTTATCTGCAAATTCTATTGATCTACTTATCGGTTTGATCATTCCTTGATGAATATCAAATCCTAAAAATCTAATTTTTTTTGAAATAATTTCATTTTCTTAGCAAACACAACTAAACCATTTTTCTTGATGATTTCATAAAATTGATTAAGATGATTAAAATGTTGTCCTAATAACCTAGGAAATACTAAAACATCATCTATATATACTATTGTAAATTGAGTGTACCGGTTGAAAGTATCATTCATAATGTTTTGAAATTCTGAAGGAGCATCTTTGAGATTAAAGGGCATCACATTCCATTCGTTTTGTCCAAAGGGAACTGTAGAAGTTGTTTTGTACTTATCTTGTTTAGCTATTTGAATTTGATAATATCCAGACTTCATATCAAATTTTGAGAATAAAGAAGTTTGTTGTATCCTAGTTATTGGATCTTGTTTATTTGGAATTGGGTACCTAATCCATCTTAAAGTTTTATTGAGAGGCTTATAGTTAATGACCATTCTAGGGGCTCCTCTTTCTATTTCGGCTTGATTTTGAACATAAAAAAGCTGAACAGCTCCATGGAGATTCGCTTGGCCTAATTAATTTTTTATCTAATAAATCTTGAATTTCTTTCTTACAATATTCTAGAGTTTCTTTATTCTTTTGTATTGGCCTAGTTTTGGTAGGGATATTATCTTCACTGAAATTAATTTCATAAGGTAATGAGACTACATGCTTTTTCCTATTCCAGAAAACATTTGGGTGTTTTGAACATAAATCTTTTTCAAATTTTTGTTGAACAAGAGTTATCCTATCTTTGATAAAAGGTTTTTCTACTTGTCCCTCTATCTTTTTGTAATGAATTTCTTTATTTAACAGTTTTATTTGATTTTGTTTTCTTTTTATCAAGTTTATTTTTGACACAGCTAAGGATTTTAGTATATTAACATCTTTTGTTTTTGAAGGATTTAAAAATTCAAAACAAATTTCCTTTCCTGATATTTCTGTTGATATTCCTAATTCTGAGACCTTAAAAGAATAAATTAAGGTTAAAAATGGTGTTCCTAAAATCATTGGTTCATTCAGATTCCTAACTAAAACAAAAGTAGTTTTGAAACACATTCATTGATTACATATCTTAACATTTGACCATTTGTATTTTATTGGTAATTGATTTCCTCTTGCTCCACTAAGGCTTTTTGTAGTTTTTTCATAGTATTGAGTAGGAATTAAACATTCTTGAATACAATTCATATATGCTCCTAAATCCATTAAAGCTATTGTTTTTAAACTATATTCTCTATTGATTGTTTAAGTTACTTGACAATACAATTTTTGAACTTGAATTTTTGAAATTATATTTAAATAATTATTACTAGGTTTTTTGCTAGTTCTACTACTTCTTTAGTTTTCTCTATATCTTTGTTAGCCATTATGCTTAACAAATATAATGACAAATCTACATCTTTTTGCTTTAATAATTTTATCTCTTCTTTAATAATTTTGATTTATTCTTTTAATTCTTTCAAAGATATCTTATCTTTTACTGGTTTACTATTAAATCTGCTAAGAATTTCTTGAACATTGTAAGGTTTTACTTCTGGTTTTGTAACCGTTTCTTTTGAATATATTATGTCTTTAAATTTTATTAAGTATTCTTCCCTAATTTCTTCATTGTCTATTTTATCTATTACTTCTACTAAAGTTTGAACTTTATCTTTATTGATAACATTTGTGTTTTGAGCAATTTTTACAGTTACAAATTCCTACACACATTATCACTTGATTGTGTTGAATCCAAACTTTCTTCTGAGCTATTTTAATTATTTATTTGATATATTTCATTATTATCTATGTCGCTTATTGTTTCATTATCAGATACTATTTCAGATTCTTGATCCTCTAGCAAAATACTCATTAAACTTTGCTTATACTTATCATCTATATCTAAGGAATGAATTTTCTTTTTGAGTTTGCAATTTTTTGATATATGACCATACTTCCCGCATTTAAAACAAACTATATGTTTTTGATCTGTAATTTGTCTAGTGTGTTTTGAATATTCTTTTTTGTGAGGTTTTCTATATGGTCTTTGATATTTGTTGATTTGTTTTGAAAGGTAATATTTAGTTTTGCTAGGGGGTTTTCTGTAATGTTTATATTTATCTAATTTTCTAGATTTTTTATATTTTAAGGATTGAGCATGTACCTTTTCTATACTATATTGATCACAGAAATTACCTAATTTCCTATGGCTATTTTTGAGGTCAGATTTGACTTTATATTGTAATTTAATATCATTACAGAGTGCTAAACCTTCTTGAGTAACAAAGTTTATTAATTCTCCAAAAGTCATGGTATTGTATGGAATGGTATTATTGTATTGTTTCTTAATGGTTTCCCTAATTCTTTCTACAAAAAAAGTTGGCAATCCTGCTATAAATTTTTCTTTCCAATAATCTGCACTACTATCAAATCTTGTATGTAATTTTGTTAAAAACATATCCTTATACCATTTAAAATCTAACATTGTTGGACATCTAAGATTGACCAATTGATTAGCAGTTCTTTCTTGAAAACCAATTATATTTCCTATAAAATGTTTTGTTAAAGCATATATTAATATGGCTACTCCATCATTGATTGCTATTGTTTGGGTTTGTCCGTGTTGACCTACTCTTTCTTCTTGTTTAACAGCAAATTTTATTGCAGATCTTTCTGGTTCTGTTAAGTAGTTATCCCACTATTTTTTTAATTGACCAGTAAATCCTATTGTTAACAAGGCTACTATATTTGGTTCGTCATTATTTTTTATCCTATAGGTTGTTGCATATATTGACATACTTTGTATTGTATCTAATATTTGCTATTCACTAGCACCATCTATATTCCATTCTGCTATTGATTCTCTTGAGTAACTATTTTCAAAATATAAACCTTTTTATTCATATTGAGTATTTGGATAGCTAGGTCTTGGGTAATAATTTCTTGTTTGTAGGTCTTGGATTCCTAAATTTTATTTTATTTATTTTTGACTCTTCTTCATTGTTTGGATCAATGGATATAGTATTGATTGTTAGCGTTTTATCTTTCTTTTTATCATTTGACAATCCTAATTCTTGTAACTTTTTAGTAATGTCTTCTAACAGAGTTCGAGACAATTTTCCTAAATTTTTTGTTTTTAATTCTTCCTTTGTTAACGTGGGAATTTTGTATATAGGTTTTTGAGTGTTTTGTAATTTTGATAAATCTTGTATGATATTATTAGATGAACTTCCTACTTCTATTTTATTATTCATTAAATTTTCTATTATATCTAGTTGTTTGCTTATCGTATTGATTGCTAAATTAGTATAATTGTTTTGAGATTGTAAATTTTTTATATCTTTCTTTTGCCAAGCATTTTCTTCTATTGTTTTGAAAGGTGATGCTTCTAATTTTGAACTGCTTGCCTTGAATTTAATTGCTTCTAAAGGGGGATGAACATATATAATTTTTTGACCTAATTTTGTATCACATTCTATTGTTATTCTAGTATTAGTATTGATCGACTTTTCTAGTTCTATAAAAGGATTAAAAATCTTATTATTTTGACAGTATATACTGAACCAGGTAAAAAAGAAAAATTTTCCTTAATGCCTTCTAAATACTTATAATATTCTTCTTTTCATTTTTGTGTTTGTTCTGTTGAAAAAGTATTGAAATACTAATCTCTCATAGGTTTATTATATTCTTGCATAAATTCTTTATTAAGTTTTGGTTTATCTATTGTAAATTCTCTAGTGATTACTAAGATTTGGGATGTAGTTAGTGAATGATTTGTTGAAGGTTCTTCGTTTATAGGTTCATATATAGGTTGTGGAACATTAGGTTAAAAATCTACTCTTCTTAGATTATATTGAACATTGCTTGTTGTAGATTGATAATCACTATCTATGGAATGCCTACTTCCTATTTCTAATTCTGAGTTTCTAAACATTCTTGATCTAAACGATTGAGATCTTTTCATTTTAATTATTATGTCTCCTTCTGGAGTTTGAACATAATTATCTAAAGTTTTGACTCTATATTCCTAGGTGGCTGAATCTTGTCTAATTTCCATTCTTCTGAAAATGCATTTATCATCTCATGACGTTTTAAAGGTTTTGGAGTTGTTATCATTGTTCGTTGTAGATTAGCTTCCATAACTATTGTTTCTTTCCTAGGTGATTCCTTTTTTACTGTAATTCCTACACTAGTTTTTGATACTTTATAATGAATTCTGTAAATTACAACAAAATGATCAGTTCCTTCTTCCCAAGTTCCTTCTTTAGACTTAATATGTAATTATAAAGCATTTTCTACATTTCTTAACGTTTTCATATAATTTGGAAAACAATTAAAATATATTGGTCCATCACAAAAATTGGATTCGACCATGCTTATTGTTGAATCTTTGAAAGATATAGCATTTTTATGTCTAAGTAACAAAATTATGGGATTATTTATTCCTAACCTATGTAGTGGTTTGACAGCTATTTGTATTAACCATATATGTAAAAATTTATAGCCATCTTTTTGATGTTGAGTTATTAAATTCTTATCTAATAATTTTATAGTATCTTGAGAAGCTGTTAACGGCTTGGCAAGTGTACCAATCGTACAAGTAATACAGAGTGAGTAGAGTATTGTTCCCATGAGGATTGATGTGCCAAGTACCCGCGAAGCTAAAGTTAAATGCTATCTACATGAATCATTAAACAGAAATATAAATCTAAAGCTAACAAATTAAACTAAAACTACTAACTAAAACCTAAGACTAAGCTACTCCTAGTGACAAGACCCTAGGGTTGATGGGATTAACTTCACTTGACGCTTAATCCAACTAATTCATAGATAAAATCTTTGAGTTGCTAAAGAATAATTCAATCCCATTACAAATCCTTTTGATGTTGGTTAAGTTCTCAAAATTGTTTGAACCCAATCCCTTAGAGAAACAAACCTACCTAACCCAAATAATTGTCTAATTCCTTAATCCAATCATTCAAGTAGGTGATTAAGTTTAGGAACTCATAAAAACCACATAAATAAGATTATCTATTCCTAGATTAATTCAATTTATGGTAAAAGTTACAGAGGGCAAAATTAATATCTAGCTATCCTTAACTTAGATAAAAAACCCCAAACTCAATAAAATGGTAATCAATCATTTTAGAGCAAATTAATTGGTAAAATCTACTTTAACAAAATACGAAATACAATTGAGAAAAATTATTTAATAACAAAACTTCATAAAAAATCAAGTTACGTCAACCACCAAGCCTTTCATTTCTCATAGGTTCCATTATCATTCTCTTACTCTTGCTTTCATCAATTGTACATGCTAGTCTATGACATAAATATTCTTAAAAGGATTTTTCCAAACCTCAACTAAGATAAAACTTAATTCTCCATAATTCCTTATGTGAAAATCAAGTTAATTAAATGAACAAACTCTAATTTGACTATATAAGGCTAACATCTATATTCCTATAACATTAGCAAATCAATCCCCTCTCTTTTAAGGTTCAAGAACTCATACAACTCATTCCTTAAGTCTAGTTTCTACCTCCTTTTCCCAAGTTCAATAGAAATACCATATCATCCCAATATTGGCCAAATTAAAAGAAAGCATTACGATTGGAATAAATAAACATGTATTAACCAATCAACAATTACAAGAGTTTAAGAAATTACACAAAACCTAATCTAATATCAGATTTACAATAATTCTAGAGTTACAACTACCTATAACTAACATAGAGAACAAATTACAACATTAAACTAGAAAAAAATGAAGAGAAAAGAGAAGAGATGGGGGAAGGAAGACTAATCCCAAGAGGGAAGGCCTTCTCCCCCTAACCATCTCCAGAAACTACTCCCTTTTACTGCCTCCAAGCTCCAAAATCTCTCAATCCAAAGTTAGGTCAAAAAGCCCTAAAAGAGGTTTTTAAACTGTTAGTTTTGTAACGTGGCGCTATCAAAGCTATCACTTGTGCAGTGATAGGGCCCTCGGGATTACGAAAAACATCATTAATCATAGGCACCTCATCCTTTTGACAAAGGTTAGTAATAAGGCAAGGATATCCCAATCTTTTTCCTTGTTTTTGAACTAATTTTTCTAAATTTTGGGATATTAGAGATCCAACATTAAAGACATTCCTTGTAACAATCATATAAATAACCACCACTCTTTCTATAGTCACTTCAGAACAGTTCGAATAGAGAGGAAGTTGGATTGGATGAAAGTGCACCACGCTTTGGGGATTTGTTTCATATTAGATTTTTTAAAATTTGCTTCTTTCCCCTGAGCGTCCAACTCCCACCTCGCTCCCTCTTTACAGAGAGTGTCAATAAGAGTATTGGATCTCAAATGCCTAAACCTCATCCATTCACCATATTCAATATCAGCATCAGGACCATATCTCAGACTAAACAGATTATTGATATTGTTTGAAGTAAAATAAATTGTTTTCTCCCTAACAAAAGAAGTGTTTCTATCTGCAACGCTCTCATTACTCCTCCTAAATACATTTGCATAGAACTCTTTAACAACCTCGGGGTAATATCTAGTAGCCGGCCTACAAAAGGTCTCCCACCCCTACTCTCTTATTCTATCCTGGATTTCTGGGTATTGATTAGCTCTCAAATCAAACCCTCCCTCTTTAATAAACTCTCTAGGTTCAAGTTCATCAAATCTTATCTTGCTCTCAGAATTCCTAAACCTAGAGGCATCAAAATCTCTACTAGAGGAGGATTCAACTTCCTTTTGCTTTCTTGAACGCTTGTGAGACATAATGCAGCAATTAAAAGATCCTAAACATTCAAGAAGAAAATATTTAATTTCAAAAACTCTGAAATTTAGATTATTCAACAAAAATTTTCAAAATGAGAAAAAAAAATTAAAAATTCCTAAAATTTTAGAAAATGAAATAAAATAAATAAACAAAATACTAAAAGGATAAAAAGTGATTTCCAAAAATTTTAGAAATTTAAGAAATTCAATTTAATACATGAAACCCTAAAATTAAAAATATGAAATATTTTTTTTAAATAAAGGAAAATGAAGTTGAGAGGAAGAAACTTACCAAATCTACAGGAAAATGGGGAAGAGGACAACCAAACTTTGAAACCCGGCCCAAAACGCAAACAAGACGGATAAGGGAAGGAAAAAGGGAAGAAATCGACAGAAAAGAGAGGAAAAGTGGAAGAAAATAGAGAGGGAGGTTCAATGTGGGATGGGAGTGTGGAAAAATAAAGAAAGGAAGTGAAGAAAAGCTTCTTACCGGCATTAATGGCTGCTTAGGGGAGAGAGGGCATCGGAGAAGGCTGCTAAGGCTTGGAAGATTCAAAAACTGAAGAGAAAACTGCTGTAGAATCCTTAATACGACGTTGGCGCCTGGGTGCCAATTCACGAACCCTAATTATTCAGCATATAGGCGCCTGAGTGCCATTAGCAGTGCCTATGCGCCAACGAGACAGAGGCCAATTAAGCTTCAACATCATGGTGCCTGGGCGCCATCTTGACAGAAATGAATTTCTCCTATCAGCAGCAGCTTTCAACTTCAGAATTCAATTACCCAAGAAGTTTGAGGCTTGCGATCCATAAAAACACAACCAAAAATACCAAAAACATAGTAAAAACACTCAACAACTAAAAATAAACAAAAACACAAGAAACAAATCAAAGAAAACATAACTCAATTCACAAAAATAGTCAAACAAAGGCACTAAATATCAACAACACATAATTTAAACTACAGAACAAAATCCAGAACAAATTAATATAATGGAAAAGTCAAGAAACTTAGGGTGCCTCCTAAGAGCGCTATGTTTATAGTCCTTAGCCAGACTTTACCGATGTCCTTTACTAATCAATGTCTCCTTCCTTGGTCATCAATTCTTCTTTCTCATCTTCAGTGTTTTCCAGCAAGGAAGAGAAACCATATATCATGTACACAACAAAGAATAACACCGTGAGAACAACACTAAAAGAACAAAAGCAAACAAAAGAATAAATGAAGATTGCAAGGACACATGAGAATGTACAACAAAATAAGAAAAAGTGTCAAACTAACACCACTTCAGCTTCATTGAATATTGGCACAACCATCAATCTCCGGCAATGGAGCCAAAAACTTGTTGATGGCTTGGCAAGTGTACCAATCGTACAAGTAATACAGAGTGAGTAGAGTATTATTTCTACGAGGATTGAGGTGCCAAGTATCCGTGAAGCTAAAGTTAAATGCTATCTAGACGAATCATTAAAAAGAAATATAAATATAAAGCTAACAAATTAAACTAAAATTACTAACTAAAACCTAAGACTAAGCTACTCCTAGAGACCAGACCCTAGGGTTGATGGGATTGACTTAACTTGACTCTTAATCTAACTAATTCATAGACAAATTAATCTTTGAGTTGCTAAAGAATAATTCAATCCAATTACAAATCCTTTTGATGTTAGTTAAGTTCTTAAAATTGTTTAAACCCAATCCCTTGGAGAAACAAACCTACCTAACCCAAATGATTGTTTAATTCCTTAATCTAATCATTCAAGTAGGTGATTAAGTTTAGGAACTCATAAAAACCACATAAATAAGATTATCTATTTCTAGATTAATCCGATTTATGGTAAAAGTTACAAAAAGAAAAGTTAATATCTAGCTATCCCTAGCTTAGATAAAAACCCCAAACTCAATAAAATGGTGATCTATCATTTTAGAGCAAATCAATCGGTAAAATCTACTCCAACAAAATATGAAATACAATTGAGAAAAATCATTCAATAACAAAACTTCATAAGAAATCAAGTTATATCAACCATTCCATTATCATTCTCTCACTCTTGCTTTCATCAATTGTACATGCTAGTCTAGGGCACAAATGTTCTTAGAAGGATTTTTCCAAACCTCAATTAAGATAAAACTTAATTCTCCATAATTCTTTATGTGAAAATCAAGTTAATGAAATGAACAAACCTTAATTTGACTATATAAGGCTAATATCTATATTCCTATAACATTAGCAAATCAATCCCCTCTCCTTTAAGGTTCAAGAACTCATACAACTCATTCCTTAGGTCTAGTTTTGTCACATCCTCAACAGTGAGTCCAATTCAAGTTATCTCTAAGTTAAAAATATCGTCAAGGTCTTATACAAAGAAACCTTAAGTAATATTCATATTTACACATAGTCCGTCCACAAAATCCTAGGAGGCTTATGTGACCACAGAGCTACTTCTAGAGCTTACAAGATAATAGAATACAAAGGAACCAACCGAAAATACAAGAGGATTGGCTTAAGATAAACTCGTTAATCCCCTGGACAATCCCCAGCGTCAGCCACAGATTCTGAAATGTTGTAAAATAACAGGATGAGTAATGAAATACTCAGTGAATGGATAACATTATCAATCAAAAGTAAATTTAGCAATTAGTATCATAAAGATATCATTGAATTAAACTCACATCAGTTACCAATGATATACACAGTATAAATTATTCAGTGCCAAACACAAATTCCGTACCAACTGGGTCATCCACGGTACCAATGGATCGTTGCCCGCGGCCCCCTGGCCGCATTCACCCTTATTTCTCCATGAAAGATATATCTCTACCCTTATAACTCCTGTAACTTCTCTCGTGGGGTGCACCACCACGAAAATATTATAACAATGTCATACCATAACGCAAGTATTCACACAACCTCAACATAATAACGGCAATATCAATATTAACTTTACATATTTTATAAGAATTAACATTTAATCAAACAAGAGGTTTGAAATCCACAATACCTTTAAATACAAGGAATACAAGTCCTTGATAATGAATACACAACATACCGTTTAAGTCCACATTCTCAATTTTCTTTATGATACTTGATGACAATACTTTTGAAGAAATATAGATGAAATAAGGTTATCACACTCACCTCGAATGTGGCCCTAACTACCTTTATTTTTGCAGCTAAATTATGGGAGGTGTTAGGAAATAACTCTCAAAGATTTTTTAAAATGCAAATAAGATGAAAAAATAAAGAATACATTAGAATTTTCAAGTGAAACTTTCTAACAGTATCGTATTTATAAAAAATAAAGTCCGGATGTAAGAGTTATGAACATTTTAAAACTGATGCTACAGTGACGGTCAACGGTCAACGTAGCTACAGTGACGTTGACCGAGTCAATGCTACAGTGACATTGACCGAGTCAATGCTATAGTAACGTTGACCAAGTCAATGCTACAGTAGTCGAGAAATCTGGAAAAATTTTTCGATGAACAGTAATTTCTGGAAATTTTTTGGAAAATCCAAAAATCCAAAAATCATATCTAAAACTACATTTCTTTTGATGTCTTTCATGGGTTTTGTTTCTCAATATCTAATGAGTATTTTAACACCAAAACCCCCAATTTTTACCAACAATCCAAGCTCAAATCTCAAATTTTCATCAAGAACACTAACTTTTTTCAAATATCCAAATTCTACGAATTTCTCCTAGTTTTCTCCAATTTCTTGTTCTAATAACATCATAAACCACCTAAGAATGTTTTAGATTAACATCCACACTTAAATTCATCCATTAAAACTCAAAATCTTAATTTTCTTCCATAGGTCCGAAAATGGAGAAAAAGAGAAATAGAGTAGATAAAACTTACCTCTTTACCTTTAGAACTCGTGAGAATCGGAAGTATGGTTAGAAAATACAAGATCGCTTGATGAAAATTTGAGAAATGATTGAAGAAGGGAAGAGTGGTAGATGAAGAGAAGATAGAGATGTCTCGGGGAGGAAAGAAGAAAGAGAGGATATGAGTCTAATAATTGTACGTGTGGGCCCCACTAATTTCTTTTTCGATAAAATTGCGCATAACCACCTTAGCTTTTAAGATTTGTTCACTTAGGTCCTTGAGAATTTATAAAAATTTCCTAAATTAAAAATTGAAATTTCTATTCCCAAATTTTCTTTACTAATTCAAAGAAAGAAAACATTTTTCACGTAATTAAATTTATCGATAAACTTCAAAATAGATTTTTAATATTCATACACATTATTGGGGCATTACAAGTTTCTACCTCTCTTTCCCAAGTTTAATAGAAATACCACATCATCCCAATAATTGGCCAAATTAAAGGAAAGCATTACGATTGGAATAAATAAACATGTATTAACCAATCAACAATTACAAGAGTTTAAGAAATTACACAAAACCTAATCTAAAATCAGATTTACAACAACCCTAGAGTTACAACTACCTACAACTAACACAGAGAACAAATTACAACATTAAACTAGAAGAAAATGAAGAGAAAAGAGAAGAGATATGGGAAGCAAGACCAATCCCAAGAGGGAAGGCCTTCTTCCCCCTAACCAGCTCCAAAAGTTGCTCCCTTTTGCTGCCTCCAAGCGCCAAAATCTCCCAATCCAAAGTTAGGTCAAAAAGCCCTAAAGAAGGCTTTTAAACTATCAGCTTCATGACTTAGCGCCTGGGTGCCGGTTCTGGCTCTTGGGCGCCAATTGGGCAGAGGCTTCTTCATGTTCAAATTCTTGGTGCCTAGGCGCTAAGCTACTAGAGTCTTTATTCTTCTCTTGTTTTCTCCCAAAATTACACCTACAAAAGACAACAACTAAAATCAATTAAAAAGACAAGAAAAACAGAAATAAAACAAGAAAATAAGAAAACTACAAAGCACAAGAAACTAAATGAAAACCAAGAGAAAAACACAAAATGATAGCAAAATAAGGCTAAGAGAAGGAGAAAACTCCACTTATAATGGCATAATTTGATGGCTTTTTAGGACTTATCAGAAGTTCATATTATTCTTGAAGTTTCTACAATTCTAACTATATCTTGAGTTTTGAAATTAAATGTTGAATGTTTATATACTTCACTAGATCTAACCCTAGGCATATGCCAATTTCTTAACCTTTCTTATGCTTCTTTAATCATTACTTCTGCATTATTATTTTCATCTTCATCCATATTTTCACTATAGTTAGTAGATATTGAGGGCAAACTAATTTCAGCACTATCTTTATTAAAGAGTCTTCTTATTAACTCAGACATTTTTAAGAAATAATTTCTTAAAATTCTTTCAGGTTCGCTAAGTGTTATCAAGACCACCTTCTACGAGAACACCTACCTCTCTTCTCAGGCTTTATGGTTTACCAATGTAGTCACAAGGCTGACCAGCACTAACCCTTAACTTGCTAAAAGTTTTTCTAAGAAATAAGTTCTTAAAATTTTCTAAGTTTCTAAGTCAACTCTTTAAAGAACTAGGCTTTGATACTAGTTTTTGCCTAGATCTATTTCTTAACTTTAATGATCATACATATAATGAAACTCAAATAAACTACTTTGAATAGCGTCTTGAAATTCAATTCTAACATTTTTAGTAACAATATCAATTCTATTTATATTTTGAAAAACAAAATATTCAAAAGTAATGACAAGCATTAAATAAGTAAATGGAATAGGAATAGATTGATGAACTGAAATTATATAATATATATAAATGATATATATATATATATATATATATATACAGAGTGTTGAGCCACTGAACTACTTTTTCTTAATTAATATTCATTTTTTGTCTATTTTTTATTTTTAATATTATAAAATTGAAACACTCTTGGTTCCCTTCATGTTTTGAGTGTAGCCAAGAGAGAAAGAAATAAAATCTTCATACTCTATTTTTGAAAAACCGAGAACAAAGAACCATTTTCACATGAAAAACTATTAGAGATACTTTCAAAACTTTCTGGGCTTTGGGGTAGAGGTTCATGCAACTGAGTTTGTGATTTGTTGATCAAGATTTAGCTATAAACCATGGAGGATAGACCAAAAACGCTAAACAGAGTACACACATTACTTTTTTGGTAATGAATTTAAAATCTTGAATCTTGATTTTTAATTCATTTTCTTCCTAGTTTTTGTACTAAAATGATATGTTGAATTATAATATGACTAAAAGTAAAGTCGTTGTTTGATTTGGAGAATCAAAATATGAAAAAAAATAATAATAGTATACTACAGAGACTAAACTAAACTGTAAAAACTTAAACATTTACAGGGGTCGATTTAGTTTTAGAAGAAAATTTATTCTTAATTTAGGAACTAGATAAAGTCGAATATGAGTTTAAATCATGAAAATGACGAAAGAAAATTTTAAGCTAGGCAATTAAGTGAATAAACAAAAAAGTTTTTGATAAATGATGAAATTAAAAAAAATCTGGTTTAAAATTAAAATTTATTGACTGAATAAAGAGGGACTGAACTGAAGTTTAATTTAAAACTTATATACCAAGTGAAAAACTAATTTTTTTTATTAAAGTTTTATTTACATGGTTATTTGATTAAATTAAGCTATTAGTTTAAATATATAGATATGTATATATACACACACACATTTAATTGATTATATATATATATATATATATATATATGTATGTATATATGTATGTATTATATACATAGATATTATATATATGAATATGTTTAAGTTAATTAAAGAAAGTACTCTTATGTATATGATTATTTATTTAGTTATAAATAAATATATATTTGATTACTTGATTAAGCTATATATAATCAAAATTAGTTATCTATATATATGTATATATGTAAATAAATATATATATATATATATATATATATATGTTTATTTGAGAAAGTTAATTATGTATGAATATGTTTATTTAATTAGATTAAGTTATATAAATATATATTTTATATGTATATGGGTTTATTTAAATTATATATATATATAATTTATCTAAATAAACTAAAATTTATATACATGTATATGTTTATTAAATAAACAAATTATATATGTATATATATTATTTGACTAAATTAGCAAAGTTCATAATAAACTCATAATATGAAGATTTAATTAAGAAGTAAGAGAATTTATTATCTTTTTATTTATCACACTACTACTTTAAATTTAAAAATTTTTATTTTTATTTTTATTTTATTACATATATACATAAAACCATTATAACTATAAGATCATAAATTGAGAATCATTAATATAACTATAAAATTCTAAAATTTTAAATTCAGACAAATACTCATACTTTATAACCATGACTTTAGTAATTTAAAAGCGGGAAATAATATCCTGCGAAGAAGACTCCAAGAAGCTTTCAGATGCTCTATTAGTCTTCCTATCAGTCGAGGAGTGGTTTCTATCTGACACGACCGTGGGGTCTTCTTAAAGGATTATTGTTGTTTTCACTATCGCATCGGCACCGATTTTTCTTGTCGCACAATGGTAGACGACCGAGCTAACCGAGAGGTACTAATAAGAGAAGAGAGGGGTATGGTGGTGAATATTGATGAGTCAGATCTATAGGATGAAGTCAGAGTATATGCAAAAAGCTTGATTAGAAGAATCTTGACAAACAAACCAATCAATAAGGGAGCTTTGGAGGCGGCTCTAAACAACATCTAGGGACAACCGGTTAGGTTTAAGGTTGAGGAGATCAAACCAAGGTTCTTTCAATTTTTTTTCAACAAAGAAAGTGACCTGGTAAGAATCTTGAATGGGGGACCATGGTTATTTAGGAATGCCTGGATAATTTTACAATAATGGGATCGGGGGTTGAAGTTTCTTAAAGAGGAATTGAAGACAATCAGGCTATGGATCCAAATTTGGGGGCTTTCACCACACTTCAAGACAGTAGCTGTAGCAAGAAAGATTGTAGAAAAGGTGGGAAGAGTTTTGGATGCGGATGTGTTCATGGCAAGAACAAACCAAGGATCTTTCTTGAAAGCCCATATGGAGATGGATGTAAAGAAACCTCTGATTGAAGGGATCCAAGCTGTTAATGAAAAAGAAGGGGCAGCTTGGGCGGAGATTAAGTGTGAGACAATGGCATTATTCTACTACTTTTGTGGTATAATGAGGCATAAAGAAGACTATTGTAAAAAAGTTGTTAAAGGCAACAAGGAGTCAAAAAATTTAGGTCCATGGTTGAAATCAATGCAAATTGGACAAAAAGGTAATACTACAACTTCTGAGGGAGAAGGAGGAAATCCGAGAAACATTACTACAATAAGGGGTCAGATGGATACGCAGATTGCAGAAGTCACAAAAAATTTGGCTAATGTTACCATGACACAAGCAATGGATAAAAATTTGAATACCACTCCAGTACAGGGTGATGGGTTTGAAGGAAATGGATTCACACAGAGCAAGGAAAAAGAACAAATAAAGAAGACTGAATTAGCCAATAATCAAAGTCTAGAAGATGCTAAGATAGGCCAAAGAAAAGTGTTGTTAAGTGAGTTAATTGATGATGACCTATCTAATTCGGAGGAAAGGAGAAGACAAAAAGAAGGGATACAGTGTTAGGTCTATGGATGAGGGGTCATCAAAGGATGGGGATGGGAAATTGGGAGAAAATGGAAAAGAATTGTTAAAGAAAGGGCTTTGTGTATGATGGAGACAGGAAAAACTAAGATGAATAAAAGAAAATCAATGGAGGATGTGAATTTTGATACTAAACCACCAGACAAGCTTGATTCAGTAGAGGACAAAAGGAAAAAAAGTGAAAAGTGGCAATAAAGACAGCTACTTTCTCTGTATGATTATACCGACAGGTCTCGGGTCACAGGCCTACCAGCAGCCATGAAAATTGGCTCATGGAACTGCTTAGGGCTTAGGAATCCTCGTGCAGTTCAATCTCTAAGGTCACTTAAGCGGCAACAAATACCCGATATCCTCTTCCTTTGTGAGACTAAGCTAGTTGAAAGTGCTTTTTGTCGTTGGGATTTGATGTTGTTTTTTGTGTTAATTGTGATGGAAGAAAATGAGGTCTTGGTTTATTTTGGTATAATAATACTGAGATTCATATTTTATCTGCTTCCAAATATTTTATTAATGTTGTTATTAAGGATAAGGTTACAGGCAATTGGAGAATCATAGTGTGCTATAAGGAACCGAATACTTAGCAAAGACAACATTGGTGGGAGGCTTTTAGAACTTAAAAAACAACATCCAATTACTGTGGCTTCTTACTAGGGACTTTAATGAGATTTTATATGTAGATGAACAGTTAGGAGGAAATAGAAGATCAAAACAACAGATGTAAGCATTTAGAAATGCTGTGGACTATTGTGAAATCTGAGATATAGGCTATAGTGGGTATCCATTTACATGGTGCAATAGGAGAGACAACCAAAGGAATATCCAAGTGAGATTGTATAGATACTTGGTATATGAGTCCTGGTCCTGACTCTTTTCTAATTTTAAAATTATTCATTTACCCAAAGGTAGTTCTGACTATTTGCCTATTTTGTGTATGTTTGATGAATTATTATAGAATGGTGGGAGAGTTACAGGGAAGAAAAAATTCAGATACGAAATGATGTGGTAAAAAAGAGTAGAGTGTGAAGAGATTATTAAAAGATACTGGAAGATAGAGGGAGATGTAAATGTCACCATGGTTCAGAATACCCTAAATAACACAGGGAGGGCTCTGAAAATTGGAGCAGTAATGAGTTCAGACATATGGGAAAGGAGATCAAAAAATTACAAGCAGTAATCACAGAAGCTCATGAGAGAGGTCAAAACATGCAAGACATAAAGAACATGGAGGATACACTTAAGTCCCTTATTGAGGATGAGGAAATGATTTGGAAACAAAGTTCTAGGATTCAATGGCTTAGGGAAGGGGACAAAAATACAAAATTCTTCCATGCTAAGGCTTCTCAAAGAGCTAGGAAAAATAAGATCCTCTAGGTGAAAGATGACAATGGTGTCTGGCAAGATAATAAGGATATTATTAAGACTATGGCTGATTCTTACTTCACAGATATATTTAAATATGTGGGACAAAGTAATATGGATGGGATTCTTAACACTATTAATAAGAAGGTGTCTGATCAAATGAATAGAAGTCTCTGTATTTTGTTCACATCAAAGGAGATTCGAAAAGATCCTTGTCAGATGGGCCCTTTCAAAGCTCTTGGCATTGATGGCTTCCCATCACACTTCTATCAAGACTACTAAGATATAACTGGGAAGGATATTACTCAAGCAGCGTTGAATTTTCTAAACAATAATGGAAACTTGAAAGATATTAATGAGACTTGGATTGTGCTTATTCCTAAAAATAATAATCCTGATAATTTTTCTCATTTTAGGCCCATTAGCCTCTATAATGTCATGTATAAGATTATTTCAAAAACTATTGCTAATAGATTAAAGTGTATCTTACCTGATTTAATTTATATTAACCAAAGTGCTTTTGTCCCTGGTAAGCAGATTACTGACAATGTGCTGATAGCACATGAAATGCTCCATGCCTTGAAGAGAAAGCACCATGGAAAAGATGGATGGATGGCATTGAAACTTGACATGACCAAAGCCTATGACAAAGTGGAGTGGGACTATCTGGAGAACGTTATGAAGAGGATGGGCTTTGAGGTGTGGATTAAAAAAATTATGATGTGCGTCAAATTGGTTACGTTTCGTATTTCCATTAATAGTAAAGATGGTAATTTATCATTCCTGAGAGAGAGTTGAGGCAAGGTGACCCTCTATCTCCATACTTATTTCTTATGTGTATGGAAGGCTTTAATTCCTTACTATCTAACTATGAAAATAATGGAAATATTCAAAGTGTTAGTATTTGTAGGGGGCTCCTATAGTCTCCCACTTATTTTTGCTGATGACAGTTTGATTTTTGTGAAAGCAGACCTTCAAAACAGTAGCTTGTTTAAACAAATTCTGAATATGTACGAAGAAGGCTCAAGATAAAAAATCAATGCTGACAAATCAACAATCTTCTTCAGTCCAAATTGCTTGAGTTCTGTAAAGGAGATTGTTAAAAATAATCTTGGCATCAGTAAAATGGCCTTAAATGAGAAGTATCTAGGCTTGGCAACTGTGGTGGGGAGAGGCAAGAACATGACTTTTAAAGCAATCAGAGAGCGTGTTTGGAAGAAAATCCAAGGGTGAAAGGAGAAATTGCTCTCAAAGGCAAGGAAGGAAATTCTGATTAAGGCTGTGGTGCAAGCAATCCCTTCTTATTCTGAGTGTTTTCCTTCTTCCTAAATCTTTGTGTTATAATATTACCCAAGATATAGCAAAATTTTGGTGGGGCTATAATAATAATAATAATAAGATTTATTGGACTAGATGGGAAATTCTGACGCACCCAAGAAATTAGGGGGGTCTTGGATTTAAGGACTTAAAATTATTTAATTTGTCTCTTCTAGCTAAACAATGTTGGAAAATTATTAATAGTGACAATGATTTGCTGTGCAGCAAGATATTTTCCTCACTCTAATTTTTTTGATGCAGAAGTTAGGTTTAACCCCTCTTATGCTTAGAGGAGCTTATTAGCAGGTAAAGCAGCTCTTAAAAAGGGCCTCACAAGATGCATAGGTGATGGAAAATCTACAAATACTTGGAAGGATCCTTGGTTGGACCGTGTCTCAAATCCAACGCCGTGTAACTTGCTAGATGATGATTCCTTTTCTCAAAAGTCGAAACCTTTATAGATAATGGCAGGAGAAAGTAGGATCATGATATGGTGCACCAAATTTTTGGTCCAGCAGATGTAGAGGAAGTGCTGAAGATCCCTTTTAGCAGATTTTCTAGACCGGATCAATGGAACTGGAGTCCTCCAGACAGAGGGATTCCACGGTTAAGAGCTACTATTGGCTCCTCTTTAATGAAGAAAAAGATGATTTATTAAAAGATGAAGAAAGGGTCAAAGCTTAATATTTTTTTTGGAAATTATGGAAGCTTCAAATTCCTAGCAAATTTAAATTCTTCATGTGGAGGGTGTACGATAATTTCCTTCCAACTGTTAAAACGCTTAAGGAGCGCAGTATGGAAGTGGCAGGTCAGTGCTTCTTCTGGGATAGTTGAGGAATATGTAGATCACCTTTTCAGCTTATGCGGCTATATATCTTCCATTCTTGATAAGATAGAGGGATTAAATATCCACAATAAAGGGGAGAGAAATCTTTCTGAATAGTTGAGGGATGAGGTGGAGAATTAGAATAGTGGAATTGTTGAGATTTTGGTTATAGTATTCGATTATCTTTGGTTTAAAAGAAATAATAGAAGGATTGGCATGAAAAAAAGCCCTTTGGGACGGCATTTAGCTAAATAGCTCCAATTGCTGGTCTGAATTCAATGAAGTAAACAAGAAGCTTGAGGCTCAAAAAGCAAATATACCTCTTAGGAAATGGGATAAGCCTGTACAGGGGTCCTTTAAGGTAAATGTGGATGTCGCATTGTTACCTAAAGGTGGAGGGATGGTGGCTAGTATTCTTAGAAATGATAAAGGTGAGTGTTTGGGAGCCTGTGTCAAGAAAGTAAATTATATTAGTAATCCTTTATTTCTTGAGGCTATAGCATTTGATGAAGGGATTAAGTATGCCTATACAAAGGGGATCAATAAGATGATTATTAAAGAGGATGTGCAGATAATTGTAGAGTCTCTGAAAGGTAACAAGCTGGGCCCTCTTAGTTGAATTTGTTGATTGAAGACATTAAGGAAAGAAGCAAAGATATGGAGGAGGTAACCTTTTCTTGGATTCCCAAATGCTATAATCAAGCTGCCAATAACTTAGCCAAATTTGCTATTGGAGGGGAGAATATTGTGTTTGATGTTTCTAATATGCTTCCTAGTTGTGTTTTGTATGTGATCTTATTTGAAGTTTAATAAAGTTGAGTATTATATATCAAAAAAAACTTTGGTAATTCACCATTGTTTCTATGAAATTATCATGATTATGGTGAGCTAACAAAACAAATTAAAAATATATACCTTATTATATGAAATATTTCACTTTAAAAATATTAATATCATTAAAAAGAGTTACCAAAGTTCATAAACAACTAACTTTTTGCAGTTTTCAATTTTAGTTTAAACAATCATAACTTTCTCATTTGAACTTTATTTTAAACAAATGATATATCGTTTTAAAGATCTTTGAGTCTAGTTCAATTGAGAAATTTTCATTAAAAATTTTTTTTACCATTTAGGAGATATGACCACAATAATTGCCAAAGGTCAGAAGTAGTAAACTTGTGGACGTTTCTGTCAATTTGTAATTTTCAAGTTTAATTTTTCATAAGTATAATTTAAACTCTATTTTAAGCAAATTTAACTGTACATATACAATGATTGAAATACTAATAATCATTGATGACTCATAATGTCTAGTTCTACACACTTTCTTATTTGTGTATATGTTGAATGAGTGGTTGTTCTCAATTATTTTTATTTTTAAATGAGAATGAGCATATTGATACCTAATGCATATAATTTTTAAATTTATTTAGGAATTAGGAATCTAGCTTACTTTTTCTGTTATTCTAGTTTTGTTGTGTTCAAATATATAGTTAAACTCAAGAGTTTATCTAAACTCGGAGAAGGGGGTAAACTCGAAAAGTAAGGGAAATGTATATGTAAACTGAATTTAGGTAAAATCTCGAGTTTGACAGCCTTAAACAAACAAACACACACACACACACACACACACACACACACATATATATATATATGGTTCAAAATTATTTTTATGTAATTTAAAATATAACAAGTTTTAATTTTTAATAATTTTAATTTTAAAAGATTTCAAATAACAATATGTGTTTTTCTTGATTCTTTTTTATTATCTTTCAATTAATACACTACCGACCTAACTATTTCAAGTATTGATGATGAATAACTTTAAAATATCTTGTATTTAAATTACTCTTGAATTTTCTTCTTTAGTTTACTTTATAATCTAAAAAAATTAAAACAAATATTTTAAATTATAATATATATTTATATATAAATATTAATCTCAATATATATTTATATTTATTATATATATATATATATATATATATAAAGTGTGGTTTGTCGAGCCACACATTTGATTATTATTTAAAATTTTAATCAAAATATTTATCTGCTCATTCCCAATAAAAAGTATTGTAATTATTTATTTAACTAATAACAATTTTATCTGTATATAAAAAATTAGATAGAATAGCTTTTGATCTGGACAAGGTGCTAATTGTTGATAATTTGAGGCTCCAATTTGAGAAAAGTTCCAGGCGTAATTGTTGAAAATTATAGGCACTAATTTGTAAAAAGTTCGAGGCGGCAATTGGTAAAAAATATAGACGCACTTTAATTTTTAATAATTTTAATACTTTAATGTAAAAGAATTCACAAATACTTATAATTTATAATCCTTAACCGTAGTAATTCAAAATTATTCATCACCATTACTTCTAAAACAAAAATAAGAAAAACATACATGATTGCGTGAAATCTTTTACATTAAAAGTATTAAATTAGTACATTACCTCCTTAACTATTTCATAGAAGCATTGATGATGAGTAACTTTAAAATAACTTGTATTTAGATTAGTATTGATATCTTTTTTTTTTAGTTTGCTTTATAATCTAAAATGATCATATTAGCTTTAAAATTTAATTGTTAAAAATTTACATAACAACAAAAAAAAATTTTAATGTGTAAAAAGTCTACATAAATATAAAAATTCTTTTTTTTAAAAAAATATCACATATCACTAAATAATATATATGCTATTTTAAATATATAAAATAACATATATATATATATATATATAAACATAAAGTTGACGGAAGGAAAGTATATATATATACATATATACATACATACATATATATATATATATGATGTATATATACATATATATATGTATGATGTATATATACAGAACACATATAAGATATATATATATATATATATATATATTATAATATATGATACATTTGATATATTAAATATTATATATTATTATATATGTATATTATATTATAATATAAAATATTATATATGTTATTATATATTATATATATAATAATATAGTGTCAGGTGGCTCGACACTCCACTAAGCCACCTTTTTTTTATTAATATTCATAGTTTGTCTATTTTTTATTTTTAGTATTATAACATTGGAGTACCTTAGTTCCCTTTGTATTTTGAATGCAACTAAGAGAGAGAGAAATAAAATCTTCATATTTTGTTTTTGAAGAATTGAAAACAGAGAATTGTAAAATATGAAAAAAGTTTTTTTAATACACAAAAAGTTTACATAAATATAAAATTTTTAATTTTTTTAAAAAATAATAAATAAAAAAATAAGATTTGGCTCGACGTTTCAAGTGTCGAGCCACTTAGTGGCTCAACATATGTATATAAATATATATTTATATATTATATAGGTAATATATATATAAATAATATAATATATATATATATAATATTAACTTTAATTTTAATATATATACCATTTATTTTTTACAAAATAGTCTTCATGGTACTAAGATATAAATTGCACAAATTTACTTATCTAAATTGTTTACAAATTTTTTGACGCTACTTCTCTTATCTCACGGCAATCTAAATTTCGGATCAAATTTTTGCGTGCAACTTCAAAATTTTCATTCCCGCGAATTATCTTTATTTAATAATTATTTCTTCTTCTCTAATTCACTTTCTTTTTCTTTTTTTGTCTTTGTCTTCCACTCGTCCTAATTTCAACTATGTCTTGTTTTTTCTTCTTCTACTTTAGCATTTTCTTTTTTTTCTTTTAGCTTTAACAATTTGTTTTCTTTCCATATTGCAATGTATGGCATGACAATTCTAAATGTCAATTTCAATTTTGTTTGATATACAAGTAAAAACTCAACATACTCTTCTATCAAATTAATTCTCTTCTCAATACCCTTGTTACTTTAATTTTTTAATATTCTTCAATAATGACTTACCAATAATACAGAACGGCGATTATTACAATATCTTCTTCAACTTAATGACCCAGATAATCATAATTTTATTATCCAACTTCATTATCTCCATCTTTTGTTCTCTTTCTTTTTCAAGGCTACGGGTTATATTTGATTCTTTATAGGAAGATGAACCCTTTTAATTTCTATTTCTTTTCCTGGAATGCTGCTGAGAAGATATAAGACATACAAGATGAAGAGTAAGTATTACAAGATAAAGAAAAAATTAAATTATTTTGTATGAAAATTTGTAAATTTATTGTTTTATTTTCAATGTAAAATATACAATTCAGAAAATATTTAAATTTATATTTCCTTAGTAATAAAAAGTTTATAGAAATCATGATTTCATTGTTTTCTTTTTCTTTTCATACCTAGCAACCAAATAAAATATCCTTTCAATAAATAAAAATTTTACATTAATTCAAATTCATTTAAAAAATCACTATTTTTAATAGTAGAGGACAAAATTTTGAAAAAACAAGATAAAATCTTAAAAAATGTTGCCACAGTGGCTCAACATTCACAATGTCGAGCCATTGTGGCTCGACTTATATATATATATATATATATATATATATATAATATCAGTAACATCACATGGGACAAGTGGCAGATGAGAAGTGGAGTGGTACTAAAAAAATTTTAACTGAAAATCAATAACAAAAGAGTACTAGGATTTATCTTTTAGTAGGAAATCAGTCGAAAATCAATTAACGATTGTTAATTTAACAACTGAAATTATTCAGCAGAAAATTAGTAGGAAAACATTTTTTCCTACTGCAATCCTCATATTTTTGACTAACTCTTCTATAGATGTATAAGGTGATTGCTGTAGTGTGAGGGACGCCTTGTTGGCGAGCGGGTGTAGGATGACCCTCATGATAGGATGGGGGAGCCCGAGTTGAGTTTAGCTCCCGAAGGGCGCCCTACCAATGAGATAAGATCGTGGGTCATGGCAAGAGGGGATAGAGGGCCCAGGTTGAATGTTGCTCCCTAGGGGCACCTTGCCACTGATGAATACCACGTATGATAGAATTGTTTCATGTTATTGGACTTATATGCTTTGGTCTTATGTGCAAATTCTTAGTATTGAGACTGTGGCCCTAAGGGCATATTAATATGATGTTTGATGCTTTTGAGTTAGGTTATGGTAATGTCATTTGCTCACTGAGTTGCAATAACTTATACCCTTCGTGGTTCATTTTTACATATTCATTACAAAAAAAAAAGGGATTTAGTGGCGTTAATTTAGTGACGTTTAATTTAAAACACTGCTGCTACTGAGTCTCCATCGTGGTTCTTACTATTCCTCCACCAGTCACTCGTCCTTTGTTTGTTCTTCCTTCGTCTATTTCTAACCAAGTCGTCCTTCCTCCATTGGACTATTCCTCCTCCTGTGATGCTTCCTCCATCCATCCCTCTTCTCGAGTATCGTATGCTTCATCCATTTCTATACCATGGTTGTTCTTCCTCCAATACTGGACCAAATGAGGAAGAGAACATATTAAGCTAAGTGATCAAAGTAACAATATCAATACTAATATCAATACCTTGAGTTTTGAAATGAAACATTAAAAGATTTCAAGGTATTGGCATTCTGATCACTTAGCTTAAGTGTTTTTCCTCATTTAATTAATTAAGTACATGCCTTAATTATAAAATCATGCAAATTTAACTAATTGTAAAATATTCCATCCAAATTTTAGATGCACATGATTTATCTAGATATATAGACTTCTTTAACTGAAGAAATGACAAAAAAATAATAATTTAGGAGTAAATTAATTAGGTTAAATAAATACAGTAGCATTTTATCATGAAACGCCACTATATAGTGGTGTTTCTGGATCAAACGCCATTAAATAGTAGCGTTTAATGTTCAAACGCCATAGATTAGTGGCATTTTATGATTAAACGCCACTGATTAGTGGCATTTTATTGTAAAACGACACTATTTGTTAGTGGCGTTGTTCACTAAAATGCCACTGATCAGTGGCATTTTCACCCAAAAATGTTATTGATCACTTTAAATCTCTAACTACTTATTTTAGATCCTCAATTCGACAACTCTCCCAGTAGACCCCCCTCGGCGCGCCCTTCACCTTCGTTGCCACAGTCGCTGAGCCTCTCCGTCACTGATCCTCTCCCTGTCGAGCCTCTCTCTCCATCAGAGCACCATCGCAACCCATCAGAACTCGCTCACCATCACCTCCCCCGTCAAACTCTCTCCCGTTGCATGTCGAGGCTCCCCTGTTAAGGCTTCCTCCCTGTCATATGTCGAGGCTCCCCCGCCGACTTCCTCCCAGGTAAACTTTCCCCCATCCCTGTCGGTCGAATTAACCATCTCAGAACCGAGATGGTTCATTCGAACTAGAAAAATTTGAATGAATAATTGAACTATTCTGATTCAAAAATGGTTCACTCAAACCATCTTGTTCGAATGAACCAATGGTCCATTCGAACCATCCCCTTGATTCCCTAGGTTTGGTTCGAATGAACCATTCTATTATAAAATTATGTTGATTTAGGAACCTGGGGAATCAAGGGGATGATGAAAATCAATAGGCATGCCTTAAAGTTAAAATTGTTTAATATTGTTATTGGTGGAAGGGTAAAGGCAGAACTTTTTTTGGGGTTTGGCAATTATCATTTTGAGGGGCCCAAACAACAAAGCCACACTTGGCATCCTTCCTCACTTCATATATATATTCATTATTCAATGGCCTGCCACCACAAAAGTAAAGAACCCCATATTATACTTGTTACTTCAATTCTCACACAAATATGGTAGTTTTAATGATATGATCCTGCTCTAAAAAGAAGCAAAGCATCTTCAATCCTATCATTATTATGTATAAAAAAATTTGAAAATGAAATGGGTGTAAGTAAGGAACCCCACATTTTACTTGTTACTTCAATTCTAACACCAATATGGTAGTGTTACTATTCCCTCTTTGTTCATAAAAGATATTAAACATTTTTTTTGTATTGATTGTTCAATGTAAGTCTTTTTCTTTATTAATCACTTGACATCATTTGACTCTTTCTTTCTTCTATTTTTTCCAGATCTCAAAACTAGGTGGCCATTTCTTTCTTACTTCTATTTTGTTCCACTTATCTTGGTATAACTCATTTTATTATGCATTTTTTTATTGTTATTACACATTTTAATTTTTCTTTTTGTTTTTGGTCTACACTTATGTGTGTGCTAAAGTGCTGACCATGGGCTGATTTTATTTGTAAAATTGCTTCTAAAATATGATTGAAATGCAATGGATTCATTTAATATATAGATAGACTCATGTTTTATTTATGGATTCATTGAATAGAGAAATTGCAAAATTGATACTAATATAGACTTAGTTACATAGTTCACTAATATTGTAGACTTAGTTATCTTATAATGTAGATAGTTCTCTTATAATGTAGACTTAGTTACAATATTGTTAAAAGCTTTCTGGAAAGCTTAAATTCAGTGTGGTTTAAAGTCTAAACTATGGAATATATAATTGCTTGCTCTATTGACATAATTCAAAATTTGCTAGTTATAGAAGTCTAATAAAATATGTATATTTAGTTATAAAATGTATAATTAATAAAAATATTGTTTTGACTGGTTACAAAACATAATGGATAAGTCTCGGATTGCTAGACCATGAAATACTCCTGAATATTTAGAAGGACATAATGGGTTTTTAGATTTTGCATTTGCAAATAATAGTGTTGAGGGTAAAATTATATGTCTATGTCCCAAATGCAAATTCAAAAAGTGGCAAGTTAGAGAAGTTGTCCACGAACACTTAATTCTCAAGACATTTCCACAAGGTTACACATTTTGGTCTTGACATGGAGAGACACTTATGGTACAACCCTTTGTAGAAACTGTTTCGATGGTAGATAGAATTAACTTGGATAATCCTATGCATGACATGGTCTATTATACATTTGGTGTCCATGCTGAAAATAAGAAGGTAGACATTGGTGAAATTTTTGTTTCGTCAAATCAAATGAATAATGAAACTAAAGAGTTTTATAAGTTTCTTGAAGATGAGCAACAGAATCTTTATGAAGGATGTGAGAAATTTACGAAATTATCTTTTTTGATAAGACTTACCACATCAATTGTATATGTGGGATAACTAGCAAGGCAATGTCAATGATATTAGAGTTAGTGGCATATGCATTTGGACATGCCAAAATTTCAACATATTTCTATGAGGCCAAAAAAACTATCAATAAACTGGGGCTCAATTACACTAAAATTCACGCATGTCTAAATAACTGCATATTGTACTAGAGGGATAATGAAAACAGAGATGCTTGTAAAAAAATGCGATGTATTTAGATGGAAACCTAAGGGTAAAGGTGTGTCAAGTGAGAGTGGAAAGAGGAAAAATGACCTGCTAAAATACTTAAATATCTTCCATTAAAGCCTAGATTACAAAGGTTGTTTTTGTCATCTAAGACCGTTGAACACATAAGATGGCATCCTGAGGATAGGAATAATGATGGGTTACTCAGACATCCAAGGGATTCTGAAGATTGGAAAATGTTTGATTTGACCAATTATCATTTTGCTTCGGAGCCCCGTAATGTTCATCTTGGGTTAGCAACTGATGGTTTCAATCCATTCGGAAATTTAAGTACAAGTTACAGTATTTTAGTTTGATCTTCCGTAGATATCTTAGAAAATTGAAATCCTATATATGGAATAGAGCTCAACCATAAGGTTCTATAGTGGAAGGTTACATGACACATGGAGTTTTAACCTTCTGTTCAAGATATTTAGATGGAGTTGAGACATTGTTCAGTCAACCAGGACGTGTTGATGATGAACCAGAAGTTAGATCATCTACGGGTGATAAAATGTTTCTTGCAATTGGAAGGCTCGTGGGGGGTTCTGAGTGGTATACCTTATCTCCAATGGAGAAGTTACAAGCTCATCAACATGTCTTGACCAATTATAAAGAAATTGATCCATTTCTTTGGTAAGTATAAACAAATTGTCAATACTCATTGTAGCTTTAGTTAAAACAATTAATTTTTATGTTTTTACTGGGTACAGGGAGTTTATGGAGATTACTAAGAGATAATTGAGAGGTCGTATACGGTCTCCAGCTGAAATAGATAGAAGAGTGCATCGGGAATTTGCCGAATGATTTTCTCAGCGTGTAAATGGCTTTTTTTGTACCTGTAATATTCCATAAATTTTTTATTTAATTCAATTCTTTTTTCCCTTTAGATTATGAAGGATCCTAGATCCCATTCTGTGCATCTTCAATTGTTTACACAAGGCTCCTTTGATAAAGTAAGGTGATTTACTACATATAATGTCAATGGATTTAAATTCCAAGTTGTTGAATGTGATGAAGGTTTGAAAACTCAGAATAGTGGAGCTTTCAGTACATTTAGAACTAGAAGTTATGCGAGTAGCAGTGATAACTGCATGTAATTTGGAGGTGTGTCTTACTATGGTCAAGTCGTTGATATAATTAATCTAAACTACCGTAGAAGATTTATGGTAACGCTATTTAAATACAAATGGGAAAAATACAACTAATCTTAGGGGCATTATTGATGATGACTTTGGCTTTACTTCCATAAATTTTTCACGGTTGATTCACATTGGTGATTATGAAGATGATGAACTATATATACAAGCTTCAGAAAGCTTAGTTGGTTCATTATATGGATGATGAGCTAAACAAGAATTGGAAGATAGCTATTCATATTTTTTTTTCCATCTGTACACCTATTTTTAAATTAAATTACTCAAATGACATATTTTCAAAGGTGTACGACAGTCAAAAAATCTAGCTGTTCATTTAAAACCAAGGAATTTATATGATATGAGAGATGACAAAGAGGAGTTGATATACGAGAATAAACCATATCAACTCTAACCATTAGAGTCTTTATTCCCTGATGGTGAAGCTAATCTACCATTAGCCAGGGAATTCCTTGACAATGCATATTGAGAATTGTATTCAAGTATTTTTTATTATGATTTGTTTTTCATTTAATTTATTATTTTTTTTCCTTTTAGATGAATATGTGATTTTTTTCCCATTATTTAAAGATATAAGAATGAAGCGATTATTTAAGAAGAAAAGCATATCAAACCCCACTATTAGACATGATGCATCTAGTAGTGGTAGTCCTCTACTGACTCTACCAGCTAGTTGTGGTGCAGAGCCACAGATTATGGAGTCAATCATTCTACCTGAGACTCAGACCACTCCATATACATCATTAGCGTCACATCTTCCTTTCCATTCTGGTTCTGTTCAGCCTGAGACACTATTAGGATAGCCCGAGACTCCACCTCCTGTGACTTCTTCCACACAGCATTCCCACCAGGGTGATTATTGGATGGTGGAGATGATTGGTAACTTAATTGAATTTTATGTCATTATGTAATTTTAATATTATTTATGTAAACTAATACATTTTTAATTCTTACAGATGAAAATAGAGTTAAGCGTACTAAGTGAATATCGGTACATGATTTATGGACAATCCAAAGAAAAGTTAAAATACAATGATATTGTGCAGCCCATTGGAAAAGCTGTAGGCCTCCTATCATCATTCTTGGGCAACGTGGGATGTAATTTTATTGCGCTACCTCTATTTTACCTAGAGTGGAAGAAAGTTCCACGTGAGTATAAAGAATTAATATTTGCAAACAATATAGCGGTAATAATTTACAAATATTAATTTATATATATATATATATATTTTTTGTTTTTCAAACCAAATTTGTTATTAATAGTGTCAAAGAGAAAAAATTTATTATAAGAAAAGTTGGTCACAGTTGGAAGAACGGGTGCTTGGATCTCTATAAGACTCATGACAACGATATAAAAACATAAGATGATATAGCAGGAAATGTTCCAAAAGGAGATAAGATTAGCCATCGTTTGTTAGACATCGAAATGACCCACGTTATTTGGTAATGATACTTTGAAACATTGTTGTTTACAGTATATATTATCAATATAATAATATCATATTTTATCAAATTGTTAGGATAAAGCTACAAAAAAAAAAGACAATCAGATAGCGTCAGACGCTAAATCATAATGGTGGCACTAAGAGTTTGGCTTGAAAAGGAGTTGAGATAGTAAACATATTTTCAAATAAAAAAATATCATTTTATTTCATAATTAATTGATGTTAATTCTATAGGCTGTTGAGCTTGGAAGGCCTGCCAGTAGAGCAGAACTGTGGATTGCGACACACAAGAGGAAAGACGGCTCATTCATTAGCGATGAAGCCAGAGCTATAAGTGTAAATTGTTTTCTATTTAAATTTCTGAATTAAGAGTTGATTTATTTCAATTAGATCAGATTGTTGATATTGTTTTTATTATGCAGGATAAAATTTTTGAAATTGAGTCACAAGGGACCGCATCTACTGGGATATTGACACAAGACTTGTCGGCTATGGCTTTAGGAAGCCAGGAGTATCTTGGATGAGTGCGTGGACTGGGTTTCGAACTGTGCCTTACTCAGGAAGCATGCCACGCTTTGTAGGCAAGTCTTCAAGTCAATCTGTTCGAAAATACAGGCCGATGTTGCAAATCTCTAATCTCAGGTTGAGGAGATGTCTAGTCTCAAGTCATAGATGACGGACATGACTAGGCAACATAATGAGATGATGCAACTCTTCTAGAGCCTTCACAGTAATCTCCCTCCTCAGCATCTTCCCTAAAGGGTAAGTATGCTACCAAAATTGTAATACTTATGTATTTGTTTCAGACTGATAATTTATTTACAAATTCTTATAATTAATACAGCTTTTTGATCAAGGGAATGGGGATGGTTCCGCACTAGTGGATAACTCTCTATTGTTTTGTAATCAAGCAAATGAAAATGCTGAAGAATATGATGGAAATGACTCAGATGATGAAGACGATTTGCTTTAAGATTTTATTATTTTTTGTACAAATGTTTAACAATCAACTCTTATTTTGATTGGATTTCGACTATATTAACTAAACAAATTTATGTAACATCATATTTTTTGTTGAATGTATTTTAAAGTTTGCCAAATTGTATTGTACTGAGTTGCTGTAAATTTGTATTCAAGTTTAGAGAACAAATTCAAAATTGCATGGTGGTTTGGAAACACTGAATAATAATGGTGTTTGTTACACAAACGTCATTAAATTGCCATATATAGTAGCATTTCAAACCCTAAAATGCCACTAAATTATCCTATATACTGACGTTTTTAGAGGCGTGAAGGCCACTATGTAGTGGCGTTTAAGGCATTTCATCTTCTGAAACTCCACTATATAGTCGCATTTTTTTACTAAACATCAATATTATCAATATTTTTCCAACCTTTTTTTCAACTTAGTGGCGTTTATAAACGTCATAATAAACGCCACTAAGTGAATTAGTAGTGTTTATGCCCACGTTTGGGAATAAACACCATTAAGTTGCTTGTGACACTAGATATAGTGGGGTTTTCCACAAATGCCACTAAAAGTGTTAGTGGTGTTTAAAAAGGCCACTAAATGGCTGTTTTAAGCGCCATTAAATTCTTTTTTTTTTTTGTAGTGTTCCTGCTATCAGGTGGGTCTCTCTTGGTTTTACAATGTCAATCTATAGTCATCTGAGACACTTAGGATGAATTTTGGGTAGCGTTTTGTGTTGTTTAATTCTGTTTATTTGAAAATTTTGATTTATTTGAATTAAGGTATATTATTGCGTATACATTTTTGGAAAACAATTACATGTTTTACAAATGGATTTGACATTAATTTACTATTTATTATTTTAACATTTAATTTATTACTTTAGTTATGGGTATTTCCACATAGAAGTATAGTTACTGTGCTGGTCACATGTCTGAGGTTCACGTCATGACATAATTAATATTTTAAGATTATATTAAGCAAAACATATATACTTACATTGATCAATTTTATAGTTTTTGAAAGTTTATAACATAATTTAGTCCTTTTTTTTGGTACAACATAAAATACACAACAAATTGAAAAAGAACTATACCCTAACAGAAGAAGTAAAAGCAAAATCTGCAAATAGGGGCAAATTAAGAAAGAGCCGTTAGTAGATCTTCTAATGTACACAATTGAGAGACATTCTACAATATCCCATATTGACGAGAACATCAACATATTTGGTTTGCTTCCCTTGAAATATGTGAAATACTAAAATTTGTCCTCTCTACATAATTTTCTTGTTATCTGCAACAATGCCACATTGATTTAGTATGCATATTCATAGTGTGGCCTAGGAAATATAAGAAACCAATAACCGAAGTACCATTTTCATCCCAATTAAGTCCACCCATGTCGATGTTTCTTGAGCTACCTAAAGAACTTTCATCAATATTCATCTTAAGCCCACCGTGAAGTCGTCTTATCCATCTAACAAATCTTGGTTGACATGGAATAGAAGCTAGGTAGGTGGGTTGAAAACCTTAATGCAACTTTCAACAAGTTTAAAGATGGAGTGGATAGTGGAAGTGGATAGTGTACAAGAACCAAATATCAAAATATCAAAATAAGCTTTGTGCATAGTTTTTAAGGTAAAGTACCATTTTCATCCTTAAAGTTTGACTCAAGTTTTAACTTTATCTCAAAAGATTTTGTTTTATCCAAATTCGTTTGACATGTTTCCAATTGGTGTCAATTTCGTCCCTATAACTAACTCCATCTAAATTATGAATAGAAAATACTAACATGGTCTCCTTTATGGACATGTCACTACTAACATGTCTCACTAATTACATGCATGTCAGTCACGTCAGATGTACTATTGAGAAATTACAATTTTACCACATTCTTTGTCATTTTCTCCTTTCTCTATCTCTCTTTGTGCAAATTTGAAGAAGAAAAAAGAGGATTTGCTAGTTTTTTGAAAATCAATGTCAATCCTCTCTCCTTCTCTCCAAGTTTGAAGAAGAAAAGGTCGTGATTTTCCTTGCAAATGTTTGAAGCCATGTGTATTTCAATTAATTAGTTTAGCTCTGACATTTATTCTTCTTTTTCATGTTTGCAGAGAGAGAGCAGGGAAAGTGAGATAAGAGAAGAGAGAAAGAAAGGAATAATTTAAGGGGTTAAATGGTAATTTATCAGTGATATACTGTGATTGACATGTATGTAATATCGGGGAAAAAGACTGTGGCCCACGGGCTAGACCTAGACTTCCCGTAAATAGACAGTCCTGGATTGACCGATTTATGTTGTTTAAAAATAGGCTTAAATAGTCTAGCCCGTTTAGGCCCGCGGGGCCTAAACGGGCTTTTCCCCCTTTTTTTTAAAAAATTATTTTTTAAAAAATATATTATTTAGTATAAATAATTCCACTTTATAACATTTCTATATTTTCTAACCTTATATTCAATAAATATAGTAAATTTAGATATAAAAAAATTTCTAATTTTTTAAAAGTGGATATAAAGTTTTTAAATTTAAATATAATGTAGTTAATTTTGAAAGAAAATATAAAAAAATTAAGGTTATTAGATATTTAAAAAAATTAAAGAATGAATATTTTACATGTATAAATTCTATTTTAAAAAATTTTATTGAATTTTTACTAAAAGAAATTTTAAATCATATTATTTTAATATTATAAATTTATTAAAAAAAAAGCAAAAAACATAAAGAGCGCCCCACGGGCCGGCCAGTTTAGGTCTGCGGGCCAAGCGAACAGCCTTAGGTTAGGTGTTGAGGACTGTTTAGCCTTGGCCCATTATGAGCCGGTCCGGACCAACCCATTTAATAGTGCTACATGTGTGCAATTAGAAAGACACATTGGTAGTGACTGTTCCATGGAGGAGTTCAAATCAGTCTATTTTCGTCCACAATTTAGACAAAGTTAGTGGTGGAGATGAAATTGGCATTAATTGGGAACATGTTGGATGAAACTGGCACACAAAAAAAAAACTTTTGGGGACTAAACTGAAACTTGAATCAAACTTTACAAACAAAAATGATACTTTGGCCTCTTTTTTTTTTTTTTATGTACATCCTAGTCAAACATCACCCTAAAACTAAAAAGGATAAGAGTCTAGGGAGTTAATATGTGACGGAACCCCTAAGAAGTAAGGAAACATGATTGAAGAGCAAAAGGACTAAGAAAAACAGAATTTGACCCTAACAGTCGACTACTAGGTGCAAACAGTTGACTGTCGAGGTAAGCAAACAGTTGATTGAAAGGCTTGCAACCCAAAAAAATTCTCAAGCCAAGAGCAAGCAGCCAATTGCTTCGGGTAACCAATCGATTATTGACCTTGAGACTAATCTAAGGCAACAAGCAGATGCTATTTAAATGGTGATAAATGATCAAATTACCCCTAGGCACACTAAAATAGCTAGAAGAAAACCTCATGGGCAGGGTAACGTCATTTTAATCATGTTTGGTCATGAGTATAAATAAGAAAGTGTGACAAAAACTCATTAGCAGCAGAAAAAGAGTGAATAATAAATAATTTATAATTTACAATAGCAAAGTATAGAAAATAATAGATTCATGATCTCACTACAGAGTTCCAAGTCCTAGGTTTGTGTTGGTTGTTTTTAAGTCCAGCTTCTTCTTATCTTATTGGATTCACTAATCTCCAATCAAGACATGTCATATATATATATATATATATATATATATGTCACGATCCAAATTTTGGGCATGTGAGCAGCACGCTGACACAAATTTCGTGTCACCGTAAGCCTAATCGACATCTCAATTTCTACCCTTTTTTGTTCATTAAATAACATAGCTTTCATAATTGTTTAGAAATCAACAAACAAGTGAATCTAAAATCAAGAAAACAAGACAACCTATTTTTAACCAATTTAAATAGTCTCAAATGTTTGTATTTTGAAGATAATTTAGAGTTTGAAAAGAATTATATATATATATATATGTGTGTGTGTGTGTGTGTGTGTGTGTGTGTGTGTGTGTGTGTGTGTGTGTGTGTGTGTGTGTGTGTGTGTGTGTGTGTGTGTGTGTGAATATATGTATAATAAAATAAATACAAAAGTTAGAAATATTAATTAAACATAAATAAACATTAATTAAAATATATATTAATTAAAACAAATGTTAATTTATAACTGAATTAATATAAGTATAAACAAATATCAAATATTTGTTAAATTAAATATTAATTTATTATATAATTTATTATGATCATATAGCTTATACACATACAAGGGAAGAGGACAACTTACTCGAAATCCTCGCAATCTCCCATAATTTAAAAAATAATAATATTTAAATTTAAAAAAAAAATTATAAACGCATTAATATTCAAATAACGTATTGTCTCATTTCAATGAAAATTCAATTCATAACAAAATAAATAAAAATAATCATTATAATTAACTAGTTTATATAAAACACATTGTTTGATAAAGCCCCAGACCCCCTAGATGTCTTAGTTGACTACAGAGCTTCCTAATATTAAATAAACTATATAGTGATTTGGGACCCACCCAACAATAAGAAAGTCCAATGATAACTCTAGCTTTCTTGCGGATACTCCTCTTCCACTACTTAGATCTTAAAAAAAATTAAATCAATGAATGTGAGATAAATATCTTAGTGAGTGTGTCACGACCCAAATTTCGGACACATGACCGACACGGCGACACGAATTTTGTGACACCGTAAGCCTATTAACATATCAATTTCTAGCCCTTTTTGTTTATTTATGAATATTTATAATATACATTGTTCTCCTTTTTGTTTATTAAATAACATAGCTTTCGTAAGTATTTAGAATTTAGCAAACAGGTAATCTAAATCAAGCAAACAAGACACTTTATTTTAAATAATTTAAATAGTCCCAACTACTTAAATTTTAAAGACAATTCAAACTTTGAAATATATATATATGATAAAATTAAAATTAAAATTAGAAAATATTAATTAAGTATAAATAAGATTAGTTAAAACAAATATTAATTTATAACTAAATATTAATTGAAATAAATATAAATAAATATTAAATACTTATTAAAATAATTATTAATTTGCAATATAACTTATTATAACTGTATATCATATACACATAAGGAAAAATGAAAACTTACCCGAATTCCTTGTAATCTCCCATATTATAATTTTAATATTTAATATAAAATAATCGAAACTTCATTCATTCACAAAAATCACATCAACTTAAATAAATTCATAATTGAAATCTCAACTTCTATCATAATCCATATCATAAATCCTCAAAATAAATCTTCGAGTTCAAATCAAATTAAATACAATAAATAAAATAGTTTATTAGCCCGAGACCCCTTAGATATCCTAGTTGACCACAGAGCTTCCTAAACTTAATAAAAATAAAATACTAACAATATGGGACCCACCCAACAATGGGATAGTCCAACGGCAACTACTCCTCTAGCAGGAGATTCTTCTCCACTATCTAATCTAAAAAGGAAAAATCAACGAGTGTGAGATAATAATCTCAGTGAGCGAGCCAATCCCTGCCCTAATAAAATCTACTATGCAAAAACAATAAAATAAAAAGCATAGGTAAAAATTACAAATCACAAGAAAAGGTACCTACTAGAGAATTTGTAATTCAATCAAACAATTCAGACCAACGAAACTAATAGTCGTCAATGGCAAAAACACCCATGAGCTCATGTAGGCCCGCTCAACCAATCTCATCAAAACCCGCCATGATGCACAACCTTATCAGCAACGGTCAGGGCGCCTCACGGATTAAATCCGGGCTCATCTCCCTACCGAAGGTCAAGTCATTCTATCACCCGGATTTTCTGCTTGACATGAGAGAGGGTACCATCCCGCCCAATCACAAACAATATTCATCCAATATAATAAAATACAACATCATGAATCATCAAGTATAAATATCTAGATAATATCAATTATCTCAAATCTTAACTATCTCATAAATCACATGTGCATCCTTTTTTCCAACCAATAATAATAATAATAATAATTATCATCATCAATCATATTTCTACCATGGTCATTATCTATCTTTATACCCTATTACTTTAACACTTAAGATAATATTAAAGAAAGGTTAGTTCACTCACCTGAAATCTAACAAATCCTTTCATAATCTGAACACTTACTTGAAAATGCAAAAGTGAATTTGGGGTAGCCTTAGGAAAGAATGCCCCTTGAAACTCACGATTATGGTGAGAGTTCACACTAGCTATGAGGAGTTTATGTGCATATACTTGAAGTCTAAGATGCTTCAAGTGTTATGGCCAGATGGGGTTATATAATGGGGTCACGCATAATGCAATTAGGCCTTATTTTAGTCTAGATTACCTTAATTATATTATTCATAAAATAGGTTTAGGCCAATCTTAAGCTTTAGCCTCGGTTTGTATTATTTCAATATTATTTTTATTATCATATATGCCTATGTTGATTACTTAAATCCGTACACGTCTACTCAAGGAGATTTATCTTCGTTTTATTTATTTGATTCTTTGATTAATTATATTTCAGAGTTCTATTTCCCTGTCAATTTCCCTTCTCTTATTGTTTAAATTTCGAAAGTTGGTTTAGTCATCCAATTCATAGTTTAGTTAAATAAAATATAAGATTTAATTCAAATCTTGAAAGATATATTTTCAGATTTGTATACTTAGAAAAAAAAAACTAAAATATATCATTATATTAGATTCAGTTAATTGGATAATTACTAATTTCTTTTATCTAATCTTTTGCACTATCCATAATTATTATTACTACTAACTATATTTTTTTTAATATATTTATTTATATCTTAATAACATGTGTGACATCTTAATAAAATTCATATTTATTTTAATGTATTATCATCTAGGTACTAAGACTTATCCTTCTAACTAATTCCTTTCTTGAAAAAGAAATCGAAAATATCATCTTGATAATCTGGAAAATAAAATCTAAGATTAAACTAGAGATAAGAAGGAAGAGAAGGAAAGAGAAAAAGAATAAAAGGAAAAGAATAATCTCAAATTTGCTTACTAATTATCCTTAAAAAAATTTGGTTAGTTAGATAAATAATCAATTACCTTACTTCCTTTATTTAAATTTTTGCATTATCTTTTAGTTGATACCTACCATCAAAACATCATATTATATACATATATATATATATATATATATATATAATTTCCACCAACTGCGTCCACTGTTTGCATTCTATTTACTTTAATTTCTTCCTTTTTTTTTTAGTTCTTTAATTCATTTAAGTTAAACATACTATTTATTTCAAAAATTAATATTTTAAAATTTAGAAGCTATTTTCTACAATTTTCTCCATCTATTTCTATACTTTGTACACATTTTTGCTACACCCTGCAAGATTTCAAAATCTTTCACTTTAGTCCCTAAAATTTTCACTTTAGTCCTTATATGATCTACCATCTCACATTGCACAAAATTTGCAAATCCATATTTGTGAAATAATAATTTTTTAATTAAAAAGAAAAATTAAATGGCAGGTATTACAAAGTGTGCCAATCCCTGTCCTAATAAAATTTACTATACAAAAACAATAAAATAAAAGCATAAGTATAAAACACAAATCACAAGAAAAAATATACACCAGATAGTTTGCAATTCAATCAAACAATTCAAACTAACGGAACTAGTACTCGTCAATGGTAAAATACCCCAGAGCACACACTGCTCAACCAATCTCAGAGAGCACACACTGCTCAACCAATCTCAGGGAGCACACACGGCTTAACCAATCTAAACAAAAAACCAATCTTAATGAGCACATACAGCTCAATCAATCTCATCAAAACCTGCCATGACGCACAACCTCATCTTCAACGGTCAGGGCGCCTCACGGATTAAATATGGGCTTAACTTCATACTAAGGGAATCGTGGTCTCTACTCTCAGAGGTCAAGTCATCCTATCATTCAGATTTTCGCTTGACATGAGAGATAATACTATCTCGCCCAAACATAATCAAGTTTCAACCAATTTCAAACAATATAGATGTTAATTAATTTGAATTCGAATCAGCTAAGACCACAATAAACAGTAAAGCTCTCCTTATCAAATTTTAACAGAACTACATTTTTATAGAATCGAATTCAAAACTTTTGATTAAATTAACACAACTCCTTACCAGATAATTAATCAATGTTAGATCTTAAATAGTACCTTTGTGTAAACTTATTGCGTGTTTACTATTGATCATTACATTTGTTTTAATCAAGAATATTCTAGTAAATTTAGGTTTATCATAGAGAGCGCAAAATCTGATTGGTTCATTTATAATAGATCAAGTACTACATGTAATAATTAGCCTTTTAAATATATATTTTTAATACAAGTAAACCAATCAAAATTCTCTGCAATAAAATCCCTAAATTTAAGAAAACAAGGTAACTTTAAAGATCATCTAATTAATTACTTCTGAATTTTAAGGCATGTTAATGTCACATCCTCAATAGTGAGTCTGATTCACGTTATCTCTAAGTTAAAAACATCGTCAAAGTCTTAACTTCCGTACAATGAAACCATACATAATATTCATATTTACACATAGTCCATCCAAAAAAAAAAGAAAATCCTAGGAGGCTTATGTGATCACAGAGCTACTTCTAGAGCTTACAAGACATAGAATACAAAGGAACTAACCGAAAATACAAGAGGGTTGGTTTAAGATAAACTCACTATTCCCCTGGAAAATCCCCAGCGTCAGCCACAGATTCTGAAATGTTGTAAAATAATAGGATGAGTAATGAAATACTCAGTGAATAGATAACATTATCAATCAAAAATAATTTAGCAAATAGTATCATAAAGATATCATTGAATTAAACTCACATCAGTTACCAATGATATACACAGTATAAATTACTCAGTGCCAACACAAATCCCGTACCAACCGTGTAATACCCGTTAATTTCAGAATATAATTCGCTTAAGAGTATTTTAGAATTCTACAACGTTACTTTAGTTATTGATTTTGGTCATTTGTAATTTTCATATTTAATTGTTCTCTTTGAATATTATTTATGAAAATTGAGTTAAATGACTGGACTAAATATTTGCACAATGAGGGATATATTCTAAGAATGGTGAAATTCATGGAAAAGTGGTTTCAGAATGGTCAATTAATCCATTTATTGTAAATTGACTGGATGGGTTTGGATGTTGGGTTATGGATACCCATGGGTTATTGAATAACCCATTAGAAATATTTAATATAAAGTTTCAATAGTAACCCTCACTTTTTCACTCAGCCGAAGGAAGCAGAAAAGATTTCTCTCTCAGTTCTTCATTTTCTTCTCAAATCCTTTCCTTGATCTTCAGAAGTTCGACTATTTGTTCGGTTCAAAAGCTTTGTAAGGATCAAAGGTAAGCTTTAATCCGATTATTTTCCTTAAATTTCAGTTTATGTAGAAGATCAGAGGAGGTTTTGTTCTTGAAGATTTTAATGATAATTCATGAATCTCAGTTGTTTTAGAAGTTATATTTGAGTTATAATCGGTTAAAAGAGTTGAAATTCCGGTTTTGAAACAAGAAAGGAAAGGATGAAATTGTTAGAAATTCTGCAAAACCGAGTTACTGTAGCGACCAGAAATTTCGGGAAAAAATCTGGAAAATTTTCTTCGGGTACTGTAGCAGTACTGTAGTGTCGGCAGTCAACGGTACTGTAGCAGTCAACGTTACTGTAGCGAACCGTTACTGTAGCGAACCGACACTGTAGCAAACCGTACTGTAGCAACCCGTTACTGTAGCAGTCAGAAAATTTTACGTATTTTCGTGATTTTGTTTCCTTTCTTATGATTCCTTGTAATATATTTTACTAGGAAATTTTCCTACACAAATTCTAGTGTGGAACAAGGTAAACTTGGACAAAAATCAAGGTGAGTGAATAACCTTGCTCAGCTAATTTGATATTACTAGTCAAAGTACAATATAAGTCCCATTTACAATATTATTTGGATAATAAGCAATTAATTTTTCATATGGGAGTATATGATGATCAGTAGAAATAAGAGTATGAAGAAATTATTTATCTCATGACAATTGTACTATGTGATGAATTCTAACTATTTTATTAATGAGTAAAGATCTACGGGATCTAATACACGAGTGTGAAAGGGTTAAAGTCCCATACTACTCGGTGTATATCTAAGAAATCTTATACACGAGTTTGAAAGGGTTAAAGTCCCATACTACTCAGTGCATATCTATGAAACATATACACGAGTTGAAAGGGTTAAAGTCCCATACTACTTGGCGTATACCTATGAGATCTTATTCACGAGTTTGAAAGGGTTAGAGTCCCATACTACTCGGTGTATATCTATGAAATCTTATTCATGAGTTTGAAAGGGTTAGAGTCCCATACTACTCGATGTATAAGATAATTAATTATATGAGTAAATGTGGTATTTGTACTTTTGATATTTTATATAGTACAGTTATTTACTTACTGAGTTTTTAAATAAACTCACACTCCCTATGATTATTTTTTTCAGATACAGAAAATAAAGAACAAGAGTATCCGTTTGAAGATTAGAAGCCCCTTGGGTTTATTCTCTATTTCTGTCTGGTGGGACACCAGTACTTATTAATGTGGATATTAGAAAAGCTCTGTATTTTCTATAGGTCTCCTAGGCTTGCGATGAGATAGAAATATCAGACTATGTATGTCTATATTTGCTTATCAGATGAATATAATTCTGTAGTATGGAATGAATGATTAAGGTTGAATGTAAAACCTTACAGAATATATGCATATAACGTATGTTTGAGAATTATATCAAATGAGTAGTATCTTTTCACATGCTCAATTTTTGGGATGTGACAAATTTGGTATCAGAGGAAAGGTTTTATAGGTCCCCTATAGAGTACAGAGCAAAGTGATCTTTGTGGGCCCTTCCCTATTGTCGTGAGCCGCGGCATGACCATAGGATTAGGTTCCATAAAAGACCTTGTAGAGTATAATGTCATTTTATAGATAACTTCTCAGTGGGGCTAGTAAGTGATATTTTGTTTATGTCTGAAAATTGTTTGTTATGTGTGTAGATCTGTGACAGATCAATGTCAGAAGGATCTTCTAATAATAATGAGCATATGGGTCCAAGGAGGGCCATAAATCCACCAGTACATGTGCAAGATGATTCTAACCGTGGTGATAGTTTACATGCTCAAAGTACTGAGGGCGCAACTAGTGAGCAAGCAAGAAGAGTCGAACCTGATGCTCACGTCGGTAATGCAACTATTGCACATGTGATTCATTTGATGAATGAGCGATTTGACCGATTTGAGGCTGAAATGAGAGGTCGAGCTGCACAAGCTAACCTGCCAGTGGATCCTCCTATTGTTGAAGCTGAAAATGTACCACCAGTTCCGTTAGCGGGAGGAGTTAATGTAAGAGAGGTAAGAATGTCTGAATTCCAGAAAATGAGGCCTCCTACTTTTTCAGGGGAAGATCCCAAAGAGGACCCACAATGTTTCCTTGAAGATTGTGAAGCAATCTGTGATGCTATAGGGTGTTCTCCTACTCAAAAGGTAGAATTCACTTCCTTTCAGTTAAAAGGTAGGGCTGGTAAATGGTGGAGGAACTGGAAGAAAGCTAGAATTCAAGGCGCACCGCCAGTTATGTGGACAGAATTTTACAGATTGGTTATGGATGAATTTCTTCCGGCAAGTGAACGATCATCCAGGGCCAGAGATTTTCTGTATCTACGGCAGGGAACCATGACTGTTGATGAATATTCAGCTCAGTTTGTTAAATTATCTGAATATGCCCCTGAAATCATTCCTTCTGAAAGGAAGAAAATAGAAAAGTTTGTGGAAGGGCTTCGTGATGCCTTATATGATCAAGTGGGTTCTAATATGAACGATTACTCTTCGTACTCAGAGGCTGTTGATGTGGCCCGAAGAATGGAAAAGAGGTCAAAGAATAAAGAAGAATATCGTCAAAAGAAGAAAGCTAGATATAGAAGATCTTTTGATCAAGGGGAAGACTCAGGAACTTTGAAACCCTTTACTGCGTCACAAAATGCTCCAGCCACTCCTACTAAGTCAACTTATTCTACAGCCAGTGTGGCTAAGCCTCGTTCAGAGAACAGGGGTGGTTTTAGCTCTTCTAGTAGAGGAGGTACTCAAGGTAGAAGGGAAAAACCACAATGTCCTGAATGTGGAAAGTTTCACTTCGGAGAATGCAGGTTAAACACTGTTGGTACAGGCTGTTTTCACTGTGGACAAAAAGGACATTTTATAAGGGAGTGCCCTCAGCTCATGACAAGACCAGGTCAAGGGTCTACTTTGCCACCTCGACCACAATCTATTACTCAAACACCAACCCCTTCAATAGGGGGTAGTATGGGAAGAGGTTCTGGAAGAGGCCAAGGTGACCGTGGAAAACAAGCTGCTGGCAGAGGAAATGCAAGAGTATATGCTCTAACCCGACAGGATGCTCAAACATCCAATGCTGTAGTTACAAGTATATTATCTGTTAATACTTTTGCTGCACGTATTTTGTTTGACCCCGGTTCTACTCACTCATATGTGTCGCCCCTATTTGCCAAGAGATTTGTATTTGATTCGATTATTCTTAAAGAACCATTCTTGGTTTCCACACCGATGAGAGAGACTTTGATGGTTAAAACATGTTATCGTTCTTGTAAAATAATCGTTGGAGGCATGGAAACTGAGATAGATCTTATGGTTCTCAATATGTTAGATTTTGATGTGATTTTAGGGATGGATTGGTTATCTTCTTGTCATGCTACTATAAATTGTCGTGACAAAGTTATTTCCTTTAATATGCCGGGGAGGAGTAATTTTGTGTTTCAAGGAGATCGAGGTGATGTACCTTGCAACATGATATCTATGTTAAGTGCCCAGCGTATGTTGCGAAAGGGATGTCAGGGATTTCTAGCTTTTATCAAAGATTTAGAAAAGAAAGAACAGAAGTTAGAAGACATTCATGTGGTTAATGAATTCCCAGATGTGTTCCCAGAAGATTTACCTGGATTACCGCCAGAAAGAGATATTGAGTTCAGTATTGATTTGGTCCCAGACACAAGACCAATTTCTATTCCACCTTATCGTATGGCTCCTGTTGAGCTAAAAGAACTCAAAGAACAATTGGAAGATTTGTTAAACAAAGGGTTCATTCGCCCAAGTTTTTCACCTTGGGGTGCTCCTGTTCTTTTTGTGAAAAAGAAAGATGGTTCTATGAGATTATGTATAGATTATCGTCAGCTGAATAAAGTCACAGTGAAGAATAAGTATCCTTTACCAAGGATAGATGATTTGTTTGATCAGCTTCAAGGAGCAAAATACTTCTCAAAGATTGATCTAAGGTCTGGATATCATCAGTTACGAATTAAGAGTGATGATATACCTAAGACTGCTTTTCGTACACGGTATGGACATTATGAGTTTCTTGTGATGTCTTTTGGGTTGACAAATGCACCAGCAGCATTTATGGATTTAATGAACAGAGTGTTCAAATCATTCCTTGATAAGTTTGTAATTGTGTTTATTGATGATATTTTGGTATATTCAAAGAGTCATGAAGAACATACTGAACATTTGAGAATAGTGCTTCAGACTTTGAGAGAGCATCAGTTGTACGCAAAGCTCTCAAAATGTGAATTCTGGATGAGTCATGTAACATTTTTGGGACATGTTATTTCCCAAGAAGGTATTCATGTAGATCCAAGTAAAATTGAAGCAGTTAAACAGTGGCCTAGACCAACAACTGTGTCTGAAGTACGTAGTTTTCTTGGCTTAGCAGGGTATTACCGTCGCTTTGTCAAAGATTTCTCTAAGACGGCTCTCCCATTAAATAAGTTAACCCGAAAGAATGTTAAATACATTTGGGATGATTCATGTGAGCAAAGTTTCACCCAATTGAAAGAGTGTTTAACTTCTGCACCAGTCTTAATCCTACCATCAGGACCAGGGGGTTACTCTGTATTCTGTGATGCCTCAAAGATAGGCTTAGGATGTGTGTTGATGCAACATGGTAAAGTCATAGCTTATGGCTCACGTCAGCTTAAAAAGCATGAATTGAATTACCCCACTCATGATTTGGAAATGGCAGCTGTAGTGTTTGCCCTAAAGATATGGAGACATTACTTGTATGGGGAAACTTGTAAAATTTTTACAGATCACAAAAGCCTTAAGTACATTTTTGAGCAGAGAGATCTCAATCTAAGGCAACGAAGGTGGATGGAACTTCTGAAAGATTATGATTGTACCATCCTTTACCATCCAGGTAAAGCAAATGTAGTGGCTGATGCTCTAAGTCGAAAGTCTATGGGAAGTTTAGCTCACATTGCCACTATAAGGAGGTCTCTAATACATGAACTACAAGAGTTGGAAGCTGATGGAGTATTCTTCGAGATCACTGAGTCAGGTACATTTCTGGCTCATTTAACAGTTAGATCATCTCTTGTTGAAAAAGTAAAAGTAAATTTAGAAAATGACATTGATATGGTCAAAATCAGAGATAAGGCAAGGCAAGGTCTAGCACCAAGTTTCTTGGTAGATGAAGAAGGAGTCTTATGGTTTAATGGGAGACTCTGTGTCCCCAACATTGAATCTTTGAAACATGAAATCTTAATGGAAGCTCATGGTTCGCCCTACGTTGTACATCCTGGTGCTGTGAAAATGTATCAGGACTTGAAACAAGTTTACTGGTGGGAGGGCATGAAGCGAGACGTGACTGACTTTGTAGCTCGATGTTTGACTTGTCAGCAAGTTAAAGCTGAACATCGACGACCATCTGGATTGATGCAAAAACTAGATATTCCCGAATGGAAGTGGGAAATGATCACTATGGATTTTGTAGTAGGTTTACCTCGGTCAACAAAAGGAAATGACTCAATATGGGTCATAGTGGATCGACTTACTAAGTCAGCACATTTTCTTCCTGTTCATACCACTTTCAGTGTAGCAAAACTTGCTCGAATTTATGTTAAAGAAATAGTAAAACTTCATGGTGTACCAATATCCATTATATCAGACCGAGGACCTCAGTTTACTTCTCGGTTCTGGAAAGTCTTTCAAGAGGCTTTGGGTACCAAAGTGAATCTTAGCACAGCATTCCATCCTCAGACTGATGGACAGTCCGAAAGGACAATTCAGACTTTAGAGGATATGCTAAGAGCTTGTGTGATGGATTTCAGTGGAAGTTGGGAAGATCATTTGTCTCTTATTGAATTTGCTTATAATAACAGTTACCAAGCCAGTATTCAGATGGCACCTTTTGAGGCTTTGTATGGGAGACGGTGTCGATCTCCTATAGGTTGGTTTGAACTTGGTGAAACCAAAATATTTGGACCTGAGATGATACAGGAAGATATAAATAAAGTTAAACTGATCAGAGAGAAGTTGTTAACTGCTCAGAGTAGACAGAAGTCTTATGCGGACAACCGACGACGTGACCTTGAATTTGCAATAGGTGATATGGTTTTCTTACGAATCTCACCTATGAAAGGAGTAATGAGATTCGGGAAGAAAGGAAAGCTTAGTCCGAGGTATGTTGGCCCATATGAGGTTGTAGACAGAGTGGGTAATGTGGCATATCGCCTAGACCTACCTTCCAACCTAGAGGGAGTTCATCCAATATTTCATGTGTCCATGCTACGGAAGTATCTTCCTGATCCTTCTCATGTCATTCAACCCCAAGAAGTTCATTTTGATGAAACTCTCACCTACGAAGAGGTACCAGTAGCTATCCTTGATAGAAAAGTCAAGAAATTGCGTACCAAAGAAATTCCTACTGTCAAGGTTCTTTGGAGAAATCATTCTCGCGAGGAAGCTACGTGGGAAGCAGAAGATGAGATGTGGAAAAACTATCCACATTTATTTGAAACTTGAGGTAAGATTTTAATTCGGAGGACCAAATTCTTTTAAGGGGGGTAGAATGTAATACCCGTTAATTTCAGAATATAATTCGCTTAAGAGTATTTTAGAATTCTACAACGTTACTTTAGTTATTGATTTTGGTCATTTGTAATTTTCATATTTAATTGTTCTCTTTGAATATTATTTATGAAAATTGAGTTAAATGACTGGACTAAATATTTGCACAATGAGGGATATATTCTAAGAATGGTGAAATTCATGGAAAAGTGGTTTCAGAATGGTCAATTAATCCATTTATTGTAAATTGACTGGATGGGTTTGGATGTTGGGTTATGGATACCCATGGGTTATTGAATAACCCATTAGAAATATTTAATATAAAGTTTCAATAGTAACCCTCACTTTTTCACTCAGCCGAAGGAAGCAGAAAAGATTTCTCTCTCAGTTCTTCATTTTCTTCTCAAATCCTTTCCTTGATCTTCAGAAGTTCGACTATTTGTTCGGTTCAAAAGCTTTGTAAGGATCAAAGGTAAGCTTTAATCCGATTATTTTCCTTAAATTTCAGTTTATGTAGAAGATCAGAGGAGGTTTTGTTCTTGAAGATTTTAATGATAATTCATGAATCTCAGTTGTTTTAGAAGTTATATTTGAGTTATAATCGGTTAAAAGAGTTGAAATTCCGGTTTTGAAACAAGAAAGGAAAGGATGAAATTGTTAGAAATTCTGCAAAACCGAGTTACTGTAGCGACCAGAAATTTCGAGAAAAAATCTGGAAAATTTTCTTCGGGTACTGTAGCAGTACTGTAGTGTCGGCAGTCAACGGTACTGTAGCAGTCAACGTTACTGTAGCGAACCGGCACTGTAGCGAACCGTTACTGTAGCGAACCGACACTGTAGCAAACCGTACTGTAGCAACCCGTTACTGTAGCAGTCAGAAAATTTTACGTATTTTCGTGATTTTGTTTCCTTTCTTATGATTCCTTGTAATATATTTTACTAGGAAATTTTCCTACACAAATTCTAGTGTGGAACAAGGTAAACTTGGACAAAAATCAAGGTGAGTGAATAACCTTGCTCAGCTAATTTGATATTACTAGTCAAAGTACAATATAAGTCCCATTTACAATATTATTTGGATAATAAGCAATTAATTTTTCATATGGGAGTATATGATGATCAGTAGAAATAAGAGTATGAAGAAATTATTTATCTCATGACAATTGTACTATGTGATGAATTCTAACTATTTTATTAATGAGTAAAGATCTACGGGATCTAATACACGAGTGTGAAAGGGTTAAAGTCCCATACTACTCGGTGTATATCTAAGAAATCTTATACACGAGTTTGAAAGGGTTAAAGTCCCATACTACTCAGTGCATATCTATGAAACATATACACGAGTTGAAAGGGTTAAAGTCCCATACTACTTGGCGTATACCTATGAGATCTTATTCACGAGTTTGAAAGGGTTAGAGTCCCATACTACTCGGTGTATATCTATGAAATCTTATTCATGAGTTTGAAAGGGTTAGAGTCCCATACTACTCGATGTATAAGATAATTAATTATATGAGTAAATGTGGTATTTGTACTTTTGATATTTTATATAGTACAGTTATTTACTTACTGAGTTTTTAAATAAACTCACACTCCCTATGATTATTTTTTTCAGATACAGAAAATAAAGAACAAGAGTATCCGTTTGAAGATTAGAAGCCCCTTGGGTTTATTCTCTATTTCTGTCTGGTGGGACACCAGTACTTATTAATGTGGATATTAGAAAAGCTCTGTATTTTCTATAGGTCTCCTAGGCTTGCGATGAGATAGAAATATCAGACTATGTATGTCTATATTTGCTTATCAGATGAATATAATTCTGTAGTATGGAATGAATGATTAAGGTTGAATGTAAAACCTTACAGAATATATGCATATAACGTATGTTTGAGAATTATATCAAATGAGTAGTATCTTTTCACATGCTCAATTTTTGGGATGTGACAAACCGGGTCGTCCACAGTACCAATGGATCGTTGCCCGCGGCCCCCTTGCCGCATCCACCCTTATCTCTCCATGAAAGATATATCTCCACCCTTATAACTCCTGTAACTTTTCCCGTGGGGTGCACCACCATGAAAATATTATAACAACGTCATACCATAACGCAAGTATTCACACAACCTCAACATAATAACGACAATATCAACATTAACTTTACATATTTTATAAAAATTAATATTTAATCAAACAAGAGGTTTGAAATCCACAATACCTTTAAATACAAGGAATACAAGCCCTTGATAAATAAATACACAACATACCGTTTAAGTCCACCTTCTCAATTTTTTTTATGATACTTGATGACAATACTTTTGAAAAAATATAGATGAGATAAGGTTATCACACTCACCTCGAATGTGGCCCTAACTACCTTTCCTTTTGCAGCTAAATTATGAGGTGTTAGGAAATAACTCTCAAAGATTTCCTAAAATGTAAATAAGATGAAAAATAAAGAATACATTAGAATTTTCAAGTGAAACTTGTACTATTAGAAACTAGACTTAAAGAGCTTTCTAACAGTATCTTAGTCCGGAACGCAGCTACAGTAACATTGACCGAGTCAATGCTACAGTAACGTTGACCGAGTCAATGCTACAGTAAAGTTGACTAAAGTCAATGCTACAGTGAAGTTGACTAAAGTCAATGCTACAGTAACCGAGAAAATCTGAAAAATTTTTCTCGGTGAACAGTATTTTCTGGGGAAAATTTTCGAATGTTCTTCGTGTTCTTCATCCAAAAATCCTAAAATCATATCTAAAACAATATTTCTTTTGATTTCTTCCATGGGTTTTGTTTCTCAATGTCTAATGAGTATTTTAACACTAAAACCCCTAATTTTTACCAACAATCCAAGCTCAAATCTCAATTTTTCATCAAAAACACTAACTTTTTCAAATATCCAATTTCTACGAAATTTCTTGTTCTAATAACATCATAAACCACCTAATAATGTTTTACATTAACATCCACACTTAAATTCATCCATTAAAACTCAAAATCTTAATTTTCTTCCATAGGTCCGAAAATGAAGAAAAAGAGAAATAGAGCAGATAAAACTTACCTCTTTGCCTCTAGAACTCCTAAGAATCGGAAGTATGGTTAGAAAATATCAGATCACCAGAAGAACTTCAAGAAAGGATTGGAGTAGAAGAAAGGATTGGAGAAGTAGATAGAAATGAAACATGAATGAAGTCTCGGGAGGAAGAAGGAGAAGAGAAACTAATAATTGTACGTGTGGGCCCCACCAATTTCTTTTTCGATAAAATTACGCATAGCCACCTTAACTTTTAATATTTGTTCACTTCGGTCCTTGAAAATTTATAAAAATTTCCTAAATTAAAAATTGAAATTTCTATTCCCAAATTTTCTTTACTAATTCAAAGAAAAAAAACATATTTCACACAAATAAATTTTTCACTAAACTTCATAATAGATTTTAAATATTCATACAAATTATTGGAGTATTACAGTTAATAACTCAACAATTAAGTTTTGGACAAGACTACAGGGAGTTCGAGGATTTAAGAGGTTTAGGTGGGTATTGGAATTTGCGTTGGGTTTTAGTTAAATAAATTATTTTAATATTAAATAAAATTTTTTTATTTTTTATAAGACAAAATAAATTTAAAAATTAAAAAAATTATCTATAATTTCTTATATCTTTACAATCAAATTTTTAATTAGAACATGACAAATTTATCATTCTCAAATTAAAACACTGTAAGTGTATATTCATGTAACATTAAGCTGTAAAAAATGTATAATTATTTTGTATAGAGTATACACTTATCATATTTTGATTGGATTATGTTCTAATTAAAAGTCTGATTATAAACATATAAGAAATTATAGATAATTTTTTTATTTTTAAATTTATTTTATCTTATAAAAATATAAAAATTTTATTTAATATTAAAGTAATTTATTTAACTAAAACTAAATACAAATCCCAATACTCACCTAAAGACCTTAAATTTTACAACTGGGAGCTCCTGTAGTCTTGCCCTTAAGTATTACAGACACACTACAGTCATAAATGTCAAGCATTGACTCTAGAAAAGATAAAGTTGCATTAATATCACTATGAAAATAACAATACAATCAATTGTCATTGAAACTTGTGTAATAAGTAATTTATTATTGAAAACTCATTTTATCTCATTACCAACGTGAATTTTTTTTTTTTTTGAGAACATGTTTCAATAGGTTAAGAAACAACTTTTTTTGGGAACAATGTGCAAAAATTCTTTTTAAATTGATATTTTTGAAATCAAACAATTATTATTTTCAAAATTCAATCGAAAGTTGCGTTAATATCACCGTGAAGAAAGTTCTACCATTAATTGTCATTGAAACTTGTATCATGGGTAATTATTAACAGTTCAGAGGTAGGGGCGTTGCTTGTTGAAAAACTCGTTTTATCTCATTCCCAACCTGAATTTTTTTTTTTCAAAGAACATGTTTCATTCAATAGGTTAAGAAACATTTTTTTTGAACTATGTGCAAAAAAATATTTTTTAAAAAATTTAAATAAGGTACTATTTTGAATATTTTAAAATTTTAAAAATTCCAAAAAATACCTTTGTGTAAACATGTTTTGAATATTTTGAATATTTTAATCATCTCCAATTTTGAATATTCTGAAAATGGATACTAAAAAACAGTTTTTTTTAAAATTTTAAAAAGTATATTAGATATTTTTAATGAATATCAATATTTTAAAAATTAAACTAGTTATTAAACAGTAGAGATATTAGTTCACGATTCTTAATCTAACTGTGATCGAATTGGAGTTGAATTTATAATAATTAAATATATATAATTTTATATACTAAAAATATATAATATAATAAATTAATAAATATTTTCATACTTAATTTTAGTAAACTTATATTATTATATATATGTGTGTATAATTGCTTTTTTATTTTTTTTTTGTTCTCTTATTTGTTTTTGTAGCAAAGATAATATTATTATGAAAAAATAATTAAAAAAATATAATATGATAGAAAATAATAAAAAGATAAAAAAAACATACTAAATTTCATATAGTGTGAAAAATAATTGTATTTTATAAATAATAATTTTTTTTATAGAAACCAATTCACTAGATTTATCGATTTTCACCTATTTTTGACCGATCAATTTTTTGGAGTAAACTGGATTGGAATAGTAACCAATTTCTAGTTAAACCTACTCATTCAGTCTGGTTCTTTAATTACTTATGAATATGAATACAAATAGCAAATATATAAATGATTCCATATAACACTGTCAAAATGAGTCGGGCCGTTTTTGAATGGGCTTAGAATCTCATATTCAGGCTCGCCCATATTAGCCTGCACGCCAATCTTCTTTTTTTTTTAAATATTTAAATAATATAATATAAAATTATTTTAGTAAAAAACTCAATAAATTTATATTTAAATACAATTTATAAATATAAAATATATTTTTTTTGGGGGGGTTTTCTTGGACAAAGAGTGAAGGAAAAACTGGAAAGAAAGATTGAAATGCAAGTAGTTTGATAAGGAAAGAAACTAAGAAGCAAAAGAAATTTGAAAGAAATACAGAAGCAGCAGCACAATGCACAACCCTTTTTTTTTTTTTTTTTAACTTTTCTAGGACGTAGGAGTGAAGAGAAAAGTTGAAAGAAATATTGAAATGGAGGTGGTTCGATCTCACACAACCACACAGAAGCAGCTTGAGCACAATCAAGTAACAATGTTAACATGATGGAAATATACGAAAAACAGACACTATTAAAAAATATTACTTCTTTAATATTTTTAAATAATTAATAATTTTAATTTTACATATTTTTTAAAAATAACTATATTATATTTAAAATATGAAAATTCTATATTTATTTTTAAAATCTATAAAAATTTTCATATCCAAATTTATTATAATTTTTAAATATAATGTTATAATATATAAAAATGTGATAAAGTATGAGTATTTATATACTAAATAATATAATATAAATATAATTATACAAAAAATTAATATTTTTTAAAAAATGCAAACCGGCCCATGGGTCCCACCCGTTTAGCTCCATGGCCAAACGGGCCTATTTTTTTTATGCTCAAGCTCGTCCAAATATAAGCGGGTTGGACTTGACATGCGGGCTAAAGTCCATTTTGACAATGATAATCACATAACGTCCATTACTTTTCAACTATCAAATATTGTTTTCCACATACAAATGGAAGAAATAGACTGATTACAATTTAAAAACTAGTTATTTTTGTCCACATAAGTATATTCTATATCTATTAAGCTTAAGGTGGGTTTTAATTTTTCTTTTATGTTGAAAGTATGGACATTTTACATATATCTCTATATCAATATGATATTGTCTACTTTGGATCTAAATCCTCATAGATTTGCCTTTGAATATTACTCAAAAGATCTCATACTAAAAGAGATCTTAATCATACTTATAAAACTTATTATCTTCTCCAATTTTAGCTGATATGAGACTTTATTCGCACATCTCAACAACCTTCCCCTAAAACGAAGTCTATAGTACCATCTTTTTATGGCCCATGACCCCCCTCAAACGATGTTCTCTACCGTCCATCTACGTCTTGCTCGTGTAGTCCTATCCATCTCTTAACTCCACCGCATTAGCATAAAACTTCAGAGAGATCACATCATCGCAACATGAGGCCCACATCACATTCATCCACTTGGCACACCAGGCTAGATGCACACCCATGCACACATCTAAGGATCCACTATTTGGCTCATGCGCACCCATATGGCACCATCTAGGGACCAAACTCTGATACCACTTATTAAGAAATTATGAACTTTTTACATATATTTTCACATGTCTACTTTGAGCCTAAGTCCTTATAGATTTGCTTTTGGATATTACTCAAAAATTCTAGCCGATATGGGACTTTGTTTGCACATCCCAATAGTAACTATGGTAAATTGATTTAAGTAATTTAGTACTTGTTTATATAAGAAAATATGTATTGGAAGGGTTTTACACATTTGGCATTCGACCTGACTCAAACCAAATTAATTGGAGTCTAGTGAATTTTTATATACTAATATTTTTTAACAAAAGATATAAACATAAATATTTGACCTGATGTATTACTTGATAAACCCAAAGTGACATCTTTTAATATTTACTAGTCCTAACTATTTTAACTCAAATCAAATTAGTCGAAGTCTGATAAATTTTCAAATACTAATGATTTTTTTTAAAAAAAGATATAAACGTAATATTTGACCTGATGTATTGCTTGATCAACCCAAAGTGACATCATTTTATATTTACTAGTCCTAACTATTTTAAGTCAAACCAAATTAGTCGGAGTCTAATAAATTTGTAGATACTAATAATTTTTTTAAAATATTTATATATACATGTAAATATTTGACCCAATGTATTGGTTGATAAACTAAAAAGGACATCATTTTATATTTACTAGTCCTAACTATTATTTTCTTATTTGGAGGTTCTTAGGTGAGAGATTTAAGCTATATATATGTGTGTGTTAATGTGAGCATATCTAATTAGAGGAGTGGTCTAATATGAGTGAAAAGACACTACAAAAAAACCTAGATTTAGAGACAAATTTTAATGACAAAATTTGTCCGTCTCAGATTTCATCCATAAATTCAGATTAAAAAGTAAGGAATCAAAGACAGATTTTGGGAGAGAAATTTCCCGTCTCTAATCAAAATTTCATCCTTAATACTAGAGACAAATTATGGCATGTTAGAAATCCATCCACCCTTTTTTTTTTATATTTTTTTAAGGTATGAAAATATTAGACACGAATTTAATTCATGCCTAAATTCCTTCTCTAGCTAACATAAATGGAATGACGTCGTATCGGCATTAGAGACAGAAGTTTCTGTGTCAAAATTATGTTTCTAATACCAATTTAATTGCAATGACATTGTATTGATGTTTGAGACGTCTCTAATTATTTAACCTAAATCCTCAATTCTTGTCCTCGAGTTTGTCATTGCATCGTCTTAGTGTTTCTCTTTGTCTCTTTGTCTCTTTCTCTCCATCGCTGTCTGCAGCTTCTCAACCATCATCCAGTATGCCCCCTCTCTTTCTCCCTCTCTATCTTCTCTCCTTCCTCCGCTTCAAATATTGTTTTTTTTTTTCATTTCTGGTTTCTGGTTGCTCCTATATCGACCAAGGCAGATGGTTTTCCAATCAACCAAGTAGTTTTTAGGAAATTTAATATTTTAATTTTCTTAATATTTATGAAAGTTTGAAACTGGTATATGAACAATATTAGAACATTCTGGTTTTTGTCCCTTTTTAATATTAACGAAATTTTGTCCCTAAAAATATTAGAACATTCTGGTTTTTGCTGCTTAAATTTCTGGTGTTGATGTTGACTTGTCAGCCTACAAAAACTTGATTTTAGTACTGACTAACTTCATGCACTCGTTATGTGGTTTGGCTTACAATATTATATCGCTATTTTGTATTTCGTATTTAAGTTGATTTGGATAATTTTAACAGTTGGAGGTATTTCCATGATCAGGAACATGTGCTTAGTTTGTAGCTCTTCATTGTAGTTTAAATATTAATTCTATAGTTATTATATCCTGTGTCAAGAAAAAAACATAGATTCCGTGTTGCTTGCCTTTATGCTAACAATAAAATGGTACTTTATTCTTAATTCTTTTATTTCATCCTATAACCATTATGTTTTAGTGTCATCATTTATAAATTATATTGAAGAAAAGGAGTCTTGAGGTTGATGAAGCTCGTAGTGTTAAGTAATTGGAGATATATACCTAGTTTGTTCAATATGAAAATTTCTAACAATGCGTATTTTTGTTCATCTTCGTCTACAGAAGCAAGGAATTTGTGACAATATTTTTTAAAATTTTTTCCCATTTCTAGTTGTTGGAAATATAGTTAGGGTATATATTTGGTTTGATGAGAATGGAAGAGAAGTAGACATTTCCCCCAATTTAAATCTAAATCAAATATTTGTTTGTCCTATGCATTTGTTGTACAGTTATAGCTAGTATTTACAGGGCTATTGCTTAAGTCTCTTATTCCTGTTAAGTCTTTAATTTAGTTCATATATAGTTCAGTGTTCCTTGTTTTTCTTTTTGGTTTATCTTTCTATTACCAATGTCTCTTTTGTCCTTTGAGCTTCAGTTTCTTTCTTCATAATAGTGTTTTCCCAATTTTTTTTTTGGTTGAAAAGGGAAATTAGATTAAAGTAAAATAAGGTTCAGTATAGGGTTCAAGATTACAGCATAAAGTTTAAGACAATAAAATTAACAAGGCATTTTTTAAGTAATTAATTCAAGTTCATCTCCATGTACATGAACTTTGCTTGTACTCAAGCAAATCAACCCTTACACAGACAACGGTGTAAAGCAAAAGTCAGATAAGCAAATTCGCAATTAAGCTCTGAAAATAATTGAACTAAGCAAGGGAAAAGAGTGATTTGTGCAAGTAAAAACAGAACCATCTATTAAAATTAGATTCAGGAAATACTTTTATTAGAGAAAAACATTACTTGAAATAATAACATGGAGACTTAATTCAAAAATCAAATAAATACCTTGATACCTCATAAACCTCTTAAAGCAAAATAACATCACATGAATTAATTTTTTCTTTTTATATTTTTACACTCGCTAGGGTTTTCATTCCAAATTTCAATTATTTAACTTTATAATCTGAATAAGAGGAGATGTAACCAGTAGGAAGTAGAGTCTGTGCACCTAATCCACACAATTCTTTCTCCCATTTCACACCTAAGGAGAAAATTACAGAGTGAAAAAAGTTTCCGTGTGCCTAACCCACATAACACTTCCTTATCTGTTCAATCTCTCAAACTAATTAAAGGTATAGTTCATTAGATGAAAAAGTGTCCATATGCCTAATCCACACAATACCGCCTCAACTTAAACCATGACCTGTAGCTAGTTAATTTTCTTATTTGTAAAAATAAAACACCATTCTTTCTCTCTTTTTTTTTAAATGAAATATGGAATGTACACCCCTTATTGAGCTTACTTTTGATTTTAGGAAAGCTTAATTCAAGCAAAAGTAGTTATTCTAAGAGTTCCCAAAACTTCAATTAGCCTAAAATGAATTTTGAAAGAAATTTCCTAATATTATTAAAAGTAAGGCTAATTCTTTGTTAAAAGCAATTTTCAAAAACTTAATTTTAACAAAATTTTTCTATTTTTTAAAACAACAAATCATTTCTTTCCTTTATGAGGATCTAATCATAAAAGAAAACAAAATTTTTTCAAAAATCTAACAAAACTGATCACCATCTATGCTTTACACAAATGCCTATTGCTTACACACCAAACAAACAAACACACAAAACAAAAGCAAAACCCCTAAACTTAAATTTGATAGTGTTCTCACTGTCTCAAATCAATAAAATAGAGGAAGAAGAACAGACCAACAACACAACAACCAAGAAAGAGAAACATCACAGATAAAATAATAAAACAAAAACAAAACAATAAAAACTACGAAAGAAAGAAAGAAAACTTGGGTTGTCACTCAAGAGCGCTAAGTTTATAGTCTTCAGCCATACTTTATCAGTGCTTGTTCAAGGTAGGTCTTCCAATGTTGGTCGCTTCTTAAATGCTTTTAACTGAGGAACAACCATGTTTGCAATGTCAGGAGTTTGAATTTATGAGGATCATCACGAAACTTTACATCAGCTTCTGAAACTCCTAGAGCTCTCCTTGTACTTTTCCCCACGTCTTTATCATCCTCCAAACAATCTTTAATCATCTCATCATGAAAATACCTGTGAGATTCCTTATCAATCATCTTCATAAAATAGCATTCCTCTGGGTCATCAAGAGCTTTCATTGCCTTGTTCATGTTAAAGGGGACCACTTGATCATTGACCTTCATGGTTAATTCACCTTTATGAACATCAATTAAAGTCTTTTCAGTAGTTAGAAAAGGTCTTCCCAAAATGATTGGGATCTCCTTATCTTCTTCATAATCCATGACAATAAAGTCTACCAAAAAAATTAACTTGTCAACCTTGACAAGTACAAGCTCAATAACTCTGTTCAGATAGCATAATGAACAGTCGACAAGTTGAAGAGTCACTGTGGTGGGTTGAGCCTTTTCCAAACCCAATTTCTTGAATATAAAAAGTGGCATTAAATTCATACTAGCTACTAAATCACACAGTGCCTTATTAGCAAAATTTCTCCTAATATTGCATGGAATCCCAAAGCTACCCGGATCTTGTATTTTGATAGGCAATTTCTTTTGGAGAATGGTGCTGCATTTTCAAGTTAAGGCTACAATTTCAAACTCTCCCAAGCACTTTTTTCTTGAAAAATCATCATTCGTGAACTTTGCATAACTGGCCATTTGTTCCAATGCCTCCGCAAATAGGATGTTGATATGAAGTTGCTTCAAGATCTCCAAGAATTTTTTGGATTGTTTATCCAAATTCTGTTTCCATAATCATTAAGGAAAAGGAAGCGGAGGAATAATTTTTAGAGCCTTTTTAGTATTCACCTTCACTTCGACTTTTTCAACTTTTTGACTTACTTCTTTCTGTTGTACTCTATCTTCCTCTTTTAACTCGTCTTCAACCATTATTGCTTCTTTTTGCACATCTGAACTGGGATTTTGAGGAGAAACTGAATTTTGTGGAAGCTCTTTGCCACTCCTCAATGTTATGGCTTTGCAATGCTCCATGCCTTCTCTTCTCAGATTATTTTCTGTGTTAATTGGGAGATTACCTTGCTCCCTTTTGCTTAGAGCACTTGTGGTCGCATCTTTTGATTTGAGACATTGCCTTACTCCTTTGCATGAACTTCATGAACATGTCTTCTATTGATGGTTTCTTCTCCAATTGAGGTGGTGGAGCTCTATTTTGAGGAATATAATTGTTCTAGTTGTTGAAGCTTGGAGTTTGAAATGGTTTACCAAAAGATAAGGCTGAGGGATTCAAGCAATGATTATTGCTCCAGGAGAAATTTGGGTGATTTCTTGAGCTTGGGTGAAGTGTTGGGATATGGGTTGTTTTGATTCCTTTGCATATTACCCATATAATTTAACTGATCAACTGAAGCAAATTCTTTACCACATACGTGGACATGAGCCCCGCCACAAAAATCACATTTCACTTCCAGCATGACTATTGCGTTCACATTTACTAGTTTATGTTCTCTTGAGCACAACATATCAACTTTCTTAGTCAACACGTCATTTTGGGCTAATAAAGCATTCATGATATCTAATTCTATAACTCCCCGCCTTAAAATATTTTTGGCTCTGCTTGAAGCATTTTGGCTTGCCCCCATGGTCTCTATTATCTCTTTAACTTGTATTATTGATTTCGCCATCAAAACACCACCAGTTGCGGTGTCCAGTTTATCTCAAGTCTCATAGGTAAGACCATTGTGAAAGATAGTAAGCTGTTGCCATCATAGAAGGCCATGATTTGGAAACTTCATCAGTAGGTCTTTAAAATGCTCCCAAACTTCTTATAAACTTTCACTATCATGTTGATAGAAGGCAGTGATTTCATTCCTCACTTTGACTAACCTTGGGGGGGAAAGAATTTATCCAAAAATCTCTTTTAAAGTTCATCCCAAGTAGTGATACTCCCTCTTGGTGGAGCAGACAACCAACTCTTTGCCATTTCCCTCAAGGAGAAGGGAAACAAACAGAGACAAATGGCATCATCACTTACTCCATTCATCTTAACCATGTCACAAATGTCCAGAAAATTTGTGATAGGTTATTGGGATTTTCCATGGAACTTCCCTAAATTGATTATGTTGAACTAAATTGAGCAAAATCATCTTAATCTCAAAATTATTGGTCTAGAGCGGAGATTTCACTATGTTAGAAGTGTGACTAGCATTGTGGGGTAGAGCATAATCCCAAACAGCTCTATCTTCTTGTTGTTGCTTAATTTTAGCTCCATTACCTCTATTATTTTTGATACCCCCATGATTTTGATTATTATCTGCCATTTCTTCTTCTTCTTATGAGACTTGTATCTCTTGAATTTTTCTAGCTCTTGCTTCTTTTCTAATTCTCCTTACAAATCTCTCTATCTCAGGCTCAAAGAGAAGATTAGATTTGTTAATGGTACCTCGCATACACAAAAAGGAATCACCAATTAACAATGAAAAATAGAAATAACACAATCCACATAAGGAAAATTAAAATGACTAACTAATTAAAAATAAAAGTAAATAAAAACAAAACAAAATAATTCAAAGCTGAAAAAATGTCTAATCTAGCACATTTAAATTTCTTTGAATATTAGCAAAAGTCATTAGTACTCACCAACAGCGCCAAAAACTTGTTAGTGAATTGGCAAGTGTACCAGTCACACAAGTAATATAGTGAAAATAGAGTAACAATGTCGATTCCATGATAACTAACTTACTATTTACTCAAAAAATTCAATTACATTAGTTAGTCAATCAAGATTTGATTAAATACAACTCTATTTAATGAACTGAAAAGGAAATAAAAGTAGTAAAATAGAACGCAATTATCAACGATAAACAAAAGATTCGATTAAATTAATATATATAAAAGCCTAAAGTCACTAATCTCCCTCTTCTGTCGTAGAAATTACTAATCTCTCTCTTGTACCTGTGATTTTGTACTCACCAACAGCGCCAAAAACTTGTTAGTGATTTGGCAGTGTACTAGTCACACAAGTAATATAATGAAAATAGAATAAGAATGTCGATTCCATGAGAACTAACTTGCTATTTACTCAAAAAATTCAATTACATTAGTTAGACAATCAAGATTTGATTAAATACAACTCTATTTAAAGAACTGAAAAGGAAATAAAAATAGTAAAATAGAACGCAATTATCAACGATAAACAAAAGATTCGATTAAATTAATATATATAAAAGCCTAAAGTCACTAATTTCCCTCTTCTGTCGTAGAAATTACTAATCTCTCTCTTGTACCTGTGATTCTAATTAATTATACATGTTAATATTAGGTTATCTTATGGCTTAAAATAATTTTCCTAAATCTAGAATTAAACTACTCAACACCTACAAATCTCCTATGTAAGTTAAGTCTATTACACATCAACCTAGCTTTAATTAAACGAAATTAATTAATATCCCTATCAGTTAACAAGTGAAATCTTTTAGGTTAAGGTCACGCACTCATCCCTTTCAATCAGAGTCCTACTCTTACTTTCCTTGTCAAAGATCGGTAAAAGTAATGTACAAATTATAAATTGATCAAGTTCATAGCAAGCTCAAGTTAGATAAATAAAAAGACATGTATTGATTAAAAGAAATCACAATCACAGAGAGAGAAATAATCCCTAATCTAAAATCAGGTTCATAGCAACTACAGAACAAGAAAATTAGCTAAGCATGACAATAAAACTACAGAAAATAGTAAAATATAGAGAAAACTCTATGAATCTGAGGCTGGGTTGATGGAAATCAGGCCTATAGAGCTTTAAAATAGGATTCCTCTTCTTCCTTCAACAATTTTGGCCTCCTTTGCTCCTTTCCATGCTCAAAATGACCTAAAAAACTTCTCTTTTTGCTATTTAAACCAAAGTTTGAGATAGCAAATTGTGACCCATCGCTATAGTGGTGGTTGACAGAAAGAAATGCCTTAAAAATCATTTGATTCAGGGTCCACCACTATAGCGATGGGAGGCAGAGTGGGCTTCAAAGTAAGTTGCTCTAATAGTCACCGCTATAGCTGTGAAGATCAACTGTTACAGCGGTGAGTGGCAGAGAGGAATTTCTTTTGTAGCAACTTCAGAAAGTATAGCTCTGACATGGTCCACATTTTGCACAAGCTCCTCACCAACTCGACCTATAACTGAGAACAATAAATCATCCATTACTAGTAGCATTTAATCATGAAATCACTAAATTTATTAAAAACTCTAAGAAAACTTAAACTCATCTAAACTACTTAAAACTTGGGTTAAGAAATTTAAGTTTAAACAAGATAGAGATCAAAAGAGAGGGTAAGTAACACCTAAAAAACTGCTAAATTGAGAACTTAACAAACTTGTCTATTGATTTATCCAATGTAATTAATATAAGTTCATCCCCCTATCTTAGTTATAACTTAATCTCTTATATGTTATTAGTATGTACAAAATAAACTCCATATTGATATTCTCTAATTTCAGTCAGATTATTTACAGAGAATATCTTCAAAGACGCTTTTGATTGTGGGATGCCTATGTCAAGGCGCATGCACCACTTTTTTAAATTATTTACATGTGTTAAACTGCACATAACACATGCTTCATCAAGTGGAGGGGGATGATTGTAATCAGTGACATAATTAACTTGTATTATTATTAATTAGGTGGTCACTGATTACAACTATCTTCCTCTACTTGGCTGAAGCCGGTTTTATGTGCATTTTAACATATATTAACAATTTAAATAGATATATGGGAGAAGGAAGAGGTAGATTTATGCATATCATCTATAATTAAGGTATTAATTTAATTTTTTTTATTCAACAAATTCAAGTGATACATTCATAATCAAGTGATTTAAACAAGTTATTATTCGAATAAGTTCTCTTCATCTTCCCACTAACTCTAATGCTTGTAATCTCATTCTTATTCGCTAAATATTTTCTTGAAACTTTGCATGGTATAATAACCTGTTAAATTATTTGATTGTGTATACAGCATTTTAATTTATTAAATCTAAACATTATAAGAAAAATTTAGGGACGAAATTTCCATCCCTAATTGAAGACAAAATTAGATACAAAATTTTTTTTCTTGATTTGAGATGAAAACAATCCATTCTTGATTAGAGACAGAATCAGGGACGAAATTTTTGTCTCACATTAGAGACAAACATTTATCCGCCTCAGATAAAAAAAGTGTATCTGAGATGGATTTCTTTTTCTGAGATGGAAAATTTTCGTCTCAGACATATGAGATGAAAATTTTAGACATTTCAGAAATTAGAGACGTCTGAATCAAAGACAGGTATTAATCTGTCTCTAATTTTGTCTCTGATGTTAGTTTTTTTAGTGAGAAAATAATCATCGTTAGATAACAAATCAATAGTTCAAATTGATGTAAAATATATTCATACAAAAATTAAGAAAAACATTATTAATTTATATTAATGGATTTTGTAATAATATAAACAATTGCTTTATGATCTAATGATGGTTAATTTCTCCTATCATTTCATATTAAACAACTCTTCTCATTAGATATGTCCCCCTAGTATAATATGTGTGTTTGCATTATCTAATGATCACATGTTTATTATACCAACTAATTTCATTAACAATTGAAATTGTGTTAAGAAATTATATGAAGAAAGAGAGAATTTTATAAACATGTAGGATGATATTAACATAAAAAAAATAAAGAATATATGGAACAAAACTGAAACTAAATTCAAACTTAATGGACAAAGAAGTACTTTTTCTTATTTCTTTTGATATTGGGTGCTTTATATTATAAAGAAGTAAAATGCTTGTGATATCTTATTATAAATTATTTATGATACTTTTTTTGTTGTTAATCATCTTCATTTATTTTATGCTTCAATTAGCTTAATGGAAGGTATTTAGTAAAATAATATGTAGCATTAAGTTATTAAATAGAGATTCGAACTATAATGGATATATGAACTAGAGTGTAGTGCATTTTATAATTACAAAATAAGAGTGGATGTTTTAAAAATAAAAAACAACTATATAATTTTCAAAACTTGCAAGAAAGAGAAATGTACTTTATCCTAAACATTGAAGAGTAAATTACTAATATGATAATTGAAATATTATAGTTATCTTATTTTGGTCCCTAAAAAGCTAAATGTTTTTATTTAGTTCTTGACTATTGTGCTTGTCTTAATTTCATCTATTTATTTATCAAAACGAAATTTGGCAACAAAAAATTTTATATTTGACAATAATAAATTTTATGATTTAGTAATCAAAATTATTAAATTAAAATAAATATAATATTTAAAAAATTAAATTGAGACTTTTGATTTTTTAAAGATTAAATTGAAACGATTATAATTTTTCATTAATTGAATAAAAAATTTATTTAACATTTGACAATAACTTTGTGGAGATAAATCCTTATATTATGGAGCGTTTGGTATGTGAGAATGTTGATTCTCAAGATTGTTATATGAGATGCCATGTTCCCACATTTGCTATGCAGTTTTAGAAAATTATTCTCCAAAATGCCCTGCGAATCACACATTCTCACAAAATTTTCATTTTTTATTCCCATGGGAGAGATGTAAATGACAGATTCCTATTTGATAGGAATATTTTTCAAAACAAAATTTCCATTTTGGTCTCATATCTTATTCCTAATTATCAAACCTCCCCCATTCATTTCTTAATGAATAGACTTTGACTAAAATACATTAGCCAATTTGAAATGGACTAGCCTATTTCACCCCTAGCTAAATTAGGTTTGTGGGGGTTGGAAAAATTGATTTAAATGGTCTAGCCTGCTTTTCTTGCCAGCTTGCTTTTTTTTTTTTCAAAATTTAATATACTTTGCATACAAAGCTAAATAAAAAAATTATAACTTTTTTTTGAAAAAAAAATAGAGAGGTTGACCTGTTGTCAGTCCATTTAGCCCATAGTTCAGTATAAGCAAATATTGGTTTTAAGAAATTACTTTATTTGTAAACAGGTTGTGATTGACCAACCTATTTGTTATTAGTGACAACTGTAAGTTCCTTTTATATGTTATATTAATAGAGATAATTTTAAAAAATTGTCAAATATTGTTTAGAATATTGACATAAACCAGACATAGTCTGATATTCTCAGGGTTATAGAAAAAAAAATTTAGGAATATTTATAATAAGCCAAGCATGGGAGTTGACATTCTTTGAAATGTGATTCTTAAGATTGTAAGAATTTGCATATCTAATGCCCCCCAACATCAATGAAATTTTTTTCTAAAACAATATTTACTATGATAAATATATAGGATTCTTTGAACATTGATCTTGCACTGATATGAGTGGGTAAAAATTAATTCAAGAGAGAGTAAATTAAGACAACTATAATTTTTTTCAATTAAATTAACAATTCATTTAATATTTAACAATGATTTTGTGGAGATAAATCCTTGCATTAATATCAATGAAAATTTTTTTCTAAAACAATATTTATTGTTTAAAAATATTTAGGGTACTTCTCTTTTGGATATAGATATTGCATTGATATGAGTGAGTAAAAGTTAATTGCATGAAATTGAGAAACCAAATTGAGACAATTATAATTTTTTTCGAACTAATTCAACATTTTATTTTGTAAAAGTATATATTTCATCCATAACGTTTACATTAAGTTTTAATTTTGTTCTTATTTTTTTTTCTTGATTTCATTTTTCATTTTTTTTAATTTTGCCTCTAAAACTTATGTCGTTAACATAATTGACATAAATTGATAATGTAGGTTCATCCATGTGATACATCACTACCAATATATCATATTAATTAATCTTAGTTTCATTGTTGTTCTAAACATTTGACTAAAAATTTTAATTTTTTCCCAAATAGTAAAGAAGAAGAAGAAGAAAGGAGAGAGAAACCAAAAGAATAGAGATTTTGTTTCTCTCTCCTCTCTCTTCTTCCTTTCTTTCTTCTGTGGAGGGAGAGAGATGTAAAAAGCATCATTATGTGACAAAATTAAAATTAAGACTAATTAATGTTGACAATGACATGTCAAAGAGTTTACATTAGTATTTTATTTATTTATTATATTAATGACATTAGTTTTAGACATAAAATTGAAACCATAAAAAAATGTGATCAAAATTGGGCAAAAAAAAAAACGATAAAGGTGAAATTGGAACTTAGTTTAAAGACAAAAAAAAATGTTGATCAACTACTCTTGTCAAGCTATTAAACTATTAATTAACTACTCTGTTTTTCATCCTTTGAACTCCGTCATCATGAATTACAGGTGCATTCTTTCCAAATTCTGGGAGTATAAAATTGAGAAGATATCAAGACAATAAAATGCCTGCACGAATGCACTTGCAAAGGAGGGTCGCAAGAAACGGTTGTGACATTCCGCATAGCATCCTCCATCTCCACCAAGTAGACATCTCCAACTATAAATACAATCCTCCACGTCTCCCCTGAGATTTCTCTCACCTTGGCATCAGCCTCCTTCTGCTGGATTGTTATCTTCCAATGCTTTTGATAATTTTATTATGTTGTTGTTGCTGCTACTTATCTTCGGATTCTGTCCTTCCTAGGCTGTATTCGTCTATTAGCTTCTCATGTTTCTACTTCTTCTTGGACTGTACGAACCTATATTAAGTTAATCTAAATTTCCTTTTTACCAAAAAAAAGGACAAAAAAATGTAATTTTACCTCTCTTTTTTTAATATTTAACAATGACTTTGAGGAGATAAATTCTTGCATTAATATCAAAAAAAAAATTTTCTGAAAAAATATTTAGTATCATAAATATTTGGAGTTGCCCTCTTTATATCCAGATCTTGCATTGATAATTTGACAAGTTAATTGCATTAAATGACCTCAAAAATTTTGAGTCGTTTGGCAATTAATTGGGCGAGATCTAAAGAGGCAAATAAAGAGGGCTAGGACTTAGGAGTGGGCCCACAATTATGTCAACGACCAGAAATGAAAACGGTTATTAGGGCAGTAACGTCACGACCACCCAGTCGGAGCCGCCATCACGGGGGCTACCGCCACCGTCTCCGGCTTCCAATTCAGACAATTTGACCGTTCTAAACTGTCTCTATCGCAGTCACGCAGATCCACCAACCCCAATCCGAACCTGTGGGGGTCCCACTCACCCCCTCCACTTATAAATATGTCCTGAATTCTTCCTTTCTCCAAGCCTCAACTTAGGAAGCCTCTTCTCCACCGCCCGCTTCGATTCGTCACCGCCATAACAGAGAGCACAGATCCTCGGTCCACCAAAGCATTCGGATTGTTTTCGTCGTCTTTCAGATATGCTCTTGAGGTAATAACACCTTTTCCTTTGCTTTACGTTCTTAACTAACTCTAATTGTCATTTCACATTCTGATCTCTGATGCTCTATCTGTCTGTTCTTTTTTTCTTTTTTTTTTCTTAATACCCAAATGAAGTTGAGGAACGTATAGGAATGGATATTGGTTTCGTTTTCCTATATTTGAATCTGGCAGTTTTCCATTGGCTTGGCGCAAGTCATATCTGTCTTTATCGTCTATTTTTCAAATACTTATCACCAACTACTTTTTAGACCCCATTATTGGATGCTTTCTTATTTCCTCAGTTAGTACCGTTTCTTTACCATTTCAGCTACCTCTAATTTTCGTTTCACCTTCTGGTTGCAATTGCAATATCACTCTGTTCTTGGTTATGCGTACCCATATGAACTTACCTCAACTTGAAGTGGACATTGGTTTCATTATCTTAAAATTGAATCTGCAAGTTCTCCATTGGCTTCTCGCAAGCCATATCTGTCTTTATTATCAATTTTCTGTATACTTATCACCAACTTCTTGTTATACTGCGTTCTGGGATGGTTCCTAAATTAAGTTTGTGCTTCAATTTGCTTCTTTGTATCTCTTCCTTGCATGCATGCCACGTTATTATTTTGGTGTTCATTTAAGTCCCCTCACACCAATTACGTGCTCAGAATCTGCTGTCTTTCCTTGAATTGTTTATTATACTCAACCTGGTTTTATGCATATTTTTTTCTGCAGAAGGTGAGGCAGTGGCGGGTGGAGAATAAATAATTCATACCAGTTGTTCGTAATTCATACCAGTTGTTCATTCTTTCTCCCCATAAAAATGAACCTCTCTTTGGGTTCATCATATTCTCAGCCTCACTATTGTACCAACAAAGGCATGCAATACACTTATGTTAGTTTTCTTTTGTCCAGACCTCCAGGAGGGGTTTCTTGTTTGATTAAGAAAAATAATGTTCAAGTATTAAGCAGCCATGCCAGAAATATGACCATCTCTGGCCAATTGATACCCAGCCATTTAGAAGAGTCATATAAAAGAAGTAGACGACTTCAGGTGCCTAAGAAGAAGCCAGATTTTGTGAGGACATTGTTGATTGACAACTATGACAGTTATACATACAATATATACCAGGATTTAGCTGTTGTTAATGGTGGTATGTCCCCCCCCCCCCTCTCTCTCTCTCTCTCTCGTGCATGAGTTTGTGTCTATTGTGTAGAATTTGCAAAATGTTCATGACAAAGATACTATTTATTATTTTGTGTTATCAAGCTGTAAAAATAAGAATATAACATTTTTTAGAAGTTTATTAAGTATACTTATTTACCACAACTTATTACTTCTAATATCATGGTTCCAGTTGTTTGGTTATTACAAGTTTACAGCTTAGACGTAGCATTTATTATCTGTTTGGGGCTTTGGACAATTGCTTTTGGTAAAATTTAGTTGTATAACATTAAGATCGTGTCCAGTGAAAGTATTTTCAGGTTCATTATATTATGTAAGCGGAATTTCCCATCCCCTTCCCTCTAATTTCTCTTCACATAGGTATATGGTTGCATGATTACCTCCATGGCCAATTATTGGGGGTATCACTTTAGAGGTAGTTTAAAAAGTAAAAAAGATATTTAATTTTACTCAGCATTGTTTCAAATGTGGATTGCAGAAATATGTTGCCAGATATATTTGCACAATATATTTAGACATTTTCTGCTCCTAACACTGTAAAATTTATTACAAGATACTATGTGCTAAAATCAGGAAAGTCTAAAATGTTAGTTTAATGAGATGATTATTGTATTTTTTTTAATTTTTTTAATTTTTTAATTGTGCCAGTGCCTCCTGTGGTGATACAAAATGATGATTGGACATGGGAAGAACTTTGCCATTACTTGTATGAGGAAAGTGCGTTTGATAACATTGTAATATCACCTGGACCTGGTTCTCCAGCATGCCCGAAAGATATAGGTGAGAATCATTAAATGCCTCAAGGGCTCGTCATTTTAGAATAATGCTAAAGACACTACTTTAGATCCACAAAGAAACACAAGTCTGCTTCTCTGCCATTAATTTTTGGGGCAAGTATTAAACCAATGGCAGTTAAATGAAAATTTCATTATGTTTTATTTAATGTGATGGTGGAGTGGCACAATAATTACTCATAATGTTAGTATCTTCAATAACTGCTGCACAAGCTGTAATAGAAAAATAAGTTTTTTCATATGTAGTTGTATTAGTTTGTCATGGATTAGCAGGATCCTTGTTTAAATTACATGTACGACCCTCTTGTACACCCATATGTGGTTTAAAGGAATTTAACTCACCCATGTTTAAGGCCTGTGGCTCAAGAAGCAGGATTAAGACTAACTTAGCTAACAGAAAATAATTCACGTAATCATTACATGACTAGATCTTTTATTGTCCCTACTGTCAGACATAAGCTCTAACATCATTTATAATCTTACTTCATTTAGATAAAGTTTTGATGTCTGATTTTGCTTGAACTGACATAATTTACAATTTTGATGATGTTTGGACCTATAACTTATCTGATGATCTTTGAGGTGTAAATTAAGAAAGGTTTGTTATTAGATTTCTCTAATAATGGGCCTTTTTTTTTTACCCTGATTCTTATAGCATGGAGTGTAAGTGTGTAAAATTTTCACAAAGGGAGTAAGTTAACCACCCTTTAACTGCATGGAGTTTTAAGTGCATCAATGGCTATCTGTGCGTTTAAGAATACCTGATATATTTTGCAGACATTAATATTGTGAAATAATGACTATTAAATGCTTTTATAGCTGAATATTGAGTTTGTCTGGCTGATCTTTCTTTCATTAGGTGTATTATTTCTTTACGTTTCCTAGTTTTTGAAAATCATTTTGAATATACAGGTATTTGTCTTCAGCTGTTGCTCAACTGCTGGGATATCCCTGTGCTCGGTGTTTGCCTGGGACACCAGGTATTTCCTCTTCTTTTTTGTATGGTAGTTTGTCTTTCTCTCTGTACCTATCTGATCATATCAGTTCTTGTTTTATCCTCTCTTTTCCTAATCCTCTGCTAGATATTAACAATCATGACAACTGCAGAAATTTGCTACTTTTTACCTTTAAATATCTAAGCTCTAAATTTATTAGCTTGTCTCTCCTTTTTTTTTTTTTGATAGAAAAAAAAGCTTTGGTTATATCAGGAAAAATGATTTTTTTTCAAAAAAGAACTTTGGAATTTGCTTGGCCTAACTGTGAATTCATAAAATTTCTGATATCACCTTGTGAATTGTTTTGTGCAAGTAAGAAAGAAAATGAGTTCTCTCAATAATGCTATTCCTTGTAAAGGATTGTGTAGATTGGTGCAATGTTATCATAAAATTAACAGTCATCCAGTTGTACTTCAAAACATGGTTATCAAATCGAGATTCGAATTGTGAATCGGAAAACCTATTTTTCAAATCGTGAATCGAATCTTATTATGAATCGTAAGATACAAGATCAATAAAAATATAATATTTTTAAATAAATAAGTACCATAAACAAAAAAACCAATAAACCGATATATCATATATAAACTTCAAAATAATCCAAAATTCAAGTCATATATCAAAAAAGATCAAAGGCGACCAGAATAGAAAAGACAATAGAAAAGTATTAGTGTGTGCCTTTGTGGGGGCCACCAAAGGGGACCAAAATAGAAAAGATAATAGAAAAGTATCAGTGTCTATGTGGGAGGCAACACACGCACAACAAAGGAGGCAATGCAAGCACATTGGAGGAGCGGCAGTGGTTACCGAAATAGCAATGACCTAGGTGTTTTCTCTTGCGTTTCTTCCTTGGGTTATTAGGAGAGATGATATTTGGTGGGCTCTGTTCAATTTAAGAAGGAAAAAATCTACAAACACTGTGTTCTGAGCAATCGGGTCATGCGACACGGAAGATGACCCGGAAATCATTGAAGGAACTGTATCGTGCGATTCCTTATGAATCGGAATTCATACGATTCAAGGACCAGATTCGGGATTCTGTGTCCGATTCTGGTTCAAAACAGATACACTATGCGATTTGTATCGTTGAGGTCAGATTTGGTGTCAAATCGGGATATGACTCGTGGGATACATGGGATACTAATAACCATGCTTCAAAATGCATGTATGAAATGATAGCAGAATTTTCCATCTGTTGCCTTTAAGATCTAGTTGTTTAAACATTTCTTCACATTTCTTCCTTAGCACTTATAGACATGTAGCTCTCACTGGAGAAGGAAATCCATATTGGCCATAATATTATGCACCAAAACCTCTTATAACCTTACGTTGATATCATGTCTTGCATGAATCCAGTTTAATTAATGTTGTAATGCATTTTCATGACTTTTAGTATTATTCATTTTTTTGCCTCTCATGACTGTCATTTGCTATGACTTTGTTTTCATAGTTTAATTGCTTTACGTATGATTAAAAAGGCTCTAGGTTTAGTGCATGGAGCTCAAGTTGTCCACGCATCAGAACCCATTCATGGACGGTTGAGGTATGGTTAATTATCTATTTTTTTTCAATATTTATTCTGTAATTGTTGCAATCAGGTAGATGAGCTTGCCTACAACTGTCATTTAATCATTTACTATACAGAACTTGTAATGATCAATACTTTATTCTCTCTTCTTATAACTATTCCTTTCTGATGTACAGTGAACTTGAGCATAGTGGTTGCCATCTCTTTCATGACATTCCATCTGGGCAAAATTCGGGATTTAAGGTCTGCTTACTTTTATATCTTTGAAAGAATATGAATTTTCTACCTTTGAACTTTTGGAATTTAGAGTTTAAATCTTTTTAATGGTATTTGTAATTACGATACAAGGGACATACAAGTCAATTTTACATTGAGAAATTCTAAAACTTTTATAATTTTCTGAACTATTTATGTTTATTGGCAGTTGTTATGGGGTGAGTTGTTTGGGTATTTTGGGATTTTTGGTGAGCACTATATTTGCGCACCAACTGTTTTAGCATTTTTTCCTCTGCCCATTTTTAGGTTTTGGGAGAATAAAGGAGGGAAAAGTCTTTTGCAAGCAAGTAGTGCATACTTCCCCTGTCTCATTTGTTTTTGGGAGGATTTGCAATCCTCTTGTCATCTGATGGAGTCCCACATCAGAGAGCCATGGGTAATAGTTTTATACATTCAAGTTGCTCCCTTGCAACAAAGTAGTTTGTTCTTTTACTTGTCTATTCTTGTTTTCATTTGTTCTTTTACTTGTCTATTCTTGTTTTCATTTTTCAATTTGTTCTTTTCCTGTGTAAAGTTATAGATCCTGAATCACTTCCAGTAGAGCTCATTCCTAATTTGTTCATATTTGAAGGTGGTCCGATATCATTCACTGGTTATAGATCCTGAAACACTTCCAGATGAGCTCATTCCTATTGCGTGGGCCTCTCCTACTGGCACACTTCCTTTTCTTGTGTCCGAGGACTATATTTTAGCTGAAGTAGAAAATGAAAGTTCAAACCTTTTCTGTCATTATGAACAAACAAGAAGTGCAAAAATTCTTATGGGCATCAAGCATTCTACGAGACCACACTATGGTTTGCAGGTAATACATACAGAACAGAAATTTTTATTTACAGTATCAACTTTATGTGATTTATATTTATTTTCATTTTTGTCAACTATGTCCAACTGAACAATGTTGATCTTCAGTTTCATCCAGAGAGTGTTGCTACCAGCTATGGAGCACAAATATTCAAGAATTTCAAGGAGATTACATACAATTATTGGCTGAGATTTGGGTCATCACACAACAGAGGAAAATATGCTCATTCTGCTGGTAACTTGAAGAACTTTGTAAACACAAATACTGTCAATCATGTTTGTTTGTCAGATTGTTTTGGCTCAAAAATAATTTGGGAAAGTGGTGTTCTCCTTTACAATTGAGGAGGCCATTTTCCTCTTTATGGTATTTTTTTAGAAGATATATAATTCCTTTTGGATGAAATGGAAGTCTGGTCTGATAAAGATTTAAGTAATATTTTGACGACCTAAAAATATAGCTGACTACTTGAGCGTTTAATGGGCCATTTAGCCTTCTTCTTTTTTTTTTTGGCTACATTTTTCCTCCATAGTTTGTTCTTAGTTTCCTCTGGCCTTTCATTTATGTATCTTGATGCCCTGTAATTTACCCCAAGCAGTGAACTTTCTTTGGGCTAGTCAGCTGGGTAGAGAAGTTCGCAGAAGTGTAAGTTCTGAAAATAATGCAATGAATCAACAAAACAAAGTGCCTTCCAAGGATAGACAATTAATGCATGATACTGCTGAGATTGATCCTTCTGAAATATTCAACACAGTAAATGGTAATAATGCAAACACTGCTTATAAATGGCTGAAGTTGAAATGGAGGAAATTTGATCACTTGGCTGGCCAAGTTGGTGGAGCAAAAAACATATTTTGTGGATTGTTTGGACATAAAAAAGCTGAAAACACCTTTTGGTTGGACAGTTCCTCCACAGAAAAGGTATATTCATGATTCTGTGCCTCCTTTGACTTATAAAGTTTATTTTCTTCCTCAAGTTCTATTAAAAGTGACTTTCTTAGGGAAGGGCACGCTTTTCATTTTTGGGGGGTAAAGGCGGATCTCTATGGAAGCAATTGACATTCAGATTGTCTGATCAAAGGTTTGAAATCAATCCTGTTAACTTTTAAATTGAATTCTCTTTGAATATTTGCCTCCTTTTCTTCAATTCTTTCCCATTTTTTGTTTTCTTTTTTCTTTGAGTGTGATAACTGAGCATCTCCAAATTCTGTATATGCTGTGAATTGATAAATATCATGTTCCTTTTCCAGCAATGGGAGCTTAAAAGGTGGAGGCTATATGTCAATTGAGGATAGTCAAGGTTCTACCAGGCGCATGTTCTTGGAAGAAGGTTTTTTTGGCTTTTTGAACAAGGTAATTACTGGATTGGTTTGAATTGTCTTATGCTTCATTCTTGCATGATACTGATAAGAACCTATAGTATACTTCTCTTATTAAGTTAAAGGGTAATTAGGGAATTCCTAAGGCTGAGTTTATTATAAATAAAGGAGAGGGAGTCAATTGATAGAGACCAGAATTAAATTTATAAGAAGAAATAGATTACAGACTCAATTATAGAAATGAACCAAAGAAGAACTGGAAATTATATTGATAAGAGGCAGAAAACATACAAACAGAAAGTAAAAGAACCAGTAATAGAAATGAACCAAAGAAGAACTAGAAATTATATTGATAAGTGGCAGAAAACATACAAACAGAAAGTAAAAGAACCAGTAACCACAGCTACAGCAAAAGTAAAGAACCAGAGACTAATCTCCTTGAACTAAAAAGCCCCCCTCCCCCCAAAAGAGCCTAAGGCTCCTACTGAATACCTTGCTAAAGGTGTTCTGCCCACACCACTGAGCAAATGCTCTCAGACAATATTTCTCCTTCCTGCCCATTCACACTCTCTCTCCTTTATTTATAATAAACTCAGCCTTTAGAAATTTCCTAATTACCCTTTAACCTAATAAGAGAAGTATATTATAGGTTCCTATCAAGGCTGAAGTAAACTACTCTTCTTTTTTTTTTTGGACAATTCTTTTTTTTTTTGGTATCTGTATCATTTATTTAGCCGACCCCACTTAGTGGGATAAGGCTATGTTGTTGTTGTTGATCTGTATCATTTATTTACACAAGACTGAAATAGGGATGAAATAGGGAGAAAACAAATTATAAATTAGCCTATTCCCTTTCTGTCCAGCAAAGAATAGATCCAGATATAGTGGGCCTCTTTTGTTGGACTTGGGCCCATAACTGACTGAAATCCAAGCAGTTGGGTTGGGTTACCCAAGTTCTCTAAAAACTGGGTCGGATAACCCAATTTCAGACCCAGCTCTTTATCTCTGTCCTCGTACACGTACCCATTGTCTTCCCCATAGAGCTTTCTGAACTGGGCTTCAAGATTTCTCACCGTCTGCATCCTTTCTGTGCTTCCTCTTTGGAGCATCTCGGAACCCTTTGCCGGCGTGCTTAGTGCTGTCACCGCCATTGGGAGGCTTCTGAAATTGCTTCCCTGAGATCTACCCCACAATCACGTACCTGAACCCAGTCCATCTTTATTTTCCCTTCTAGCGCCATCAGGGAGCTTCGCCGTCGTCCCCTGTTCCTTCATCGCTGGTGGTGGTTCGCTGGTGTTGCTCTCCTGCGTCGAATCACCGTTCCTGCCTTCGTGCGAATGGGTTCGCACTGATGCACCAAAGAGAAACTCCGTGATAGAGGCCTTTCCTTTGCTGCCAGCGTCTTTGTCTTCTCTAGAAACAGATATGGTGCTTCCCTGCTCAACTTCTACTTTTTTTCCTCCTAATCTATTAATCTCCATCAATAGACATTGTTGCAACCCTTTCTGTGCATGCTGAAAATTCTCCATCATTTCTTTTTGCATTTCTTGTTGCGATTTTTGCATCTCCAAAAGAGCTGTCCAAAGTTCTTTCATGGACCCTTCCAATCTATCTACCCGCGGAACCATAGCTTCCATGGCGGCTATTCGTGCTTCTATGGCATTCATCTCCGGTGGCATTATCCGGCAGGTCAGACCAATTGATAAAGACCAAAATTAAATTTATAAGAAGAAATAGATTACAGACTCAATTATAGAAATGAACCAAAGAAGAACTGGAAATTATATTGATAAGAGCAGAAAACATACAAACAGAAAGTAAAAGAACCAGTAACCACAGCTACAGAAAAAGTAAAGAACCAGAGACTAATCTCCTTGAGCTAAAAGCCCCCCAAAGCCTAAGGCTCCTACAGAATACCTTGCTAAAGGTGTTCTGCCCACACCACAGAGCAAATGCTCTCATACAAAATATTTCTCCTTTCTGTCCACTCACACTCCCTCTCCTTTATTTATAATAAACTCAGCCCTTAGAAATTCTCTAATTACCCTTTAACTATAGGTTCCTATCAATTGGTTCGACCTGCCGGATTATTAAGAGAAGTACACTATAGGTTCCTATCAATTGGTTCGACCAGTAATTAGAGAATTTTTAAGGGCTGAGTTTATTATAAATAAAGGAGAGGGAGTGTGAGTGGGCAGGAAGGAGAAATATTTCAATTGATAGAGACCAGAATTAAATTTATAAGAAGAAATAGATTACAGACTCAATTATAGAAATGAACCAAAGAAGAACTGGGAATTATATTGATAAGAGCATAAAACATACAAACAGAAAGTAAAAGAACCAGTGACCACAGCTACAGAAAAAGTAAAGAACCAGAGACTAATCTCCTTGAGCTAAAAGCCCCCCAGAGCGTAAGGCTTCTACAGAATACCTTGCTAAAGGTGTTCTACCCACACCACAAAGCAAATGCTCTCAAACAAAATATTTCTCCTTCCTGTCCACTCACACTCCCTCTCCCTTATTTATAATAAACTTAGCCCTTAGAAATTCCCTAATTACCCTTTATACTAATAAGAGAAGTGTACTATAGGTTCCTATCAGATACAGTTTTCATTCTAGGGTAGATGTTAGCATCTCAACTGAACTGGTGTCATTTCCTTTTTCTATCCTCAGAAATCTCTTTATCACCATTGTATTTCTCAGTGCGTCTTTCATTCCTTTCTTAAAGGCTTGTATGTTCCAAGAGATAATTGCCTTATATTCATTTTTCTAACAAGCGTAATAAATTTTTTTTACTTTATTTTTCTCATTTTATCAACTCTCTCATATATACTTGATACTGTTGCAGGAGCTTCAGTCATTTCGTTATGATGAAAAAGATTATGAAGGTCTGCCATTTGATTTTCATGGTGGATATATTGGTTACATTGGGTAGGTGGTAAATTCAAGCTTTCCTAATTGTTACTGTCTTCTTCACAGGCAAAACTTCTCGCTTTTTTTCACTTGTTTCTTTTAATAATTCAAAATAACCATCAGACGCTGCTATAGCTAAATCTTCCACATTTATTTTATGTTTGTTATTGTGAACCTTGTTGACTTTTCTTGGCCTTTAACCCCACCCTTACCTTCTTTGGAAACATGTTTACTAATTGATACTGTCATCAGATAAAAATTTGGCCTTTGCATATGTAAAATCAATATTATACTACTAATCGATTTCTTCTAATGCAGATATGACCTTAAACGTGAATGTGGTGTTACATCTAACTGTCACAAATCTAAGACTCCAGATGCATGTTTTTTCTTTGCTGATAACCTCGTAGCTATTGACCACCTAAATGATGATGTTTACATATTGTCTATACGTGAAGGAAGTCAAGGTATGACACCCTGGTTAGATGATACAGAGGCGAAGCTTATGAACTTAAAAAATACTGTGACAAGAGAATTGGAAAAGCAGGAAATTTCCCCACATAGGGCTGGTTTTGAAGCTGAAAAATCTAGAGAGCAGTACATGGAGGATGTTAAGAAGTGTCTAAAATACATAAAAGATGGAGAAAGCTATGAGTTGTGTCTTACAACGCAGATAAGAAAAAATATTGAGCAATTAAACTCTCTTGGACTTTATCTACATTTGAGGGAAAGGAATCCAGCACCTTACGCTGCTTGGCTTAATTTTTCGAAGGAAGATTTGTGTATTTGCTGTTCTTCCCCTGAGAGGTTCTTGAAGTTGGATAGTTATGGTGTGCTGGAAGCCAAGCCCATTAAGGGTACCATAGCTCGTGGTGCTACGGAAGAGGAAGATGAACGACGCAAATTAACATTACAGTTCAGGTGAGTGATATCTCTTTTCTTGGCAGCTCTAAATCTATTAATTTCCATTTCAATCACCATGTGCATATTTCAAAGTTTTCGATTCAATTCCCTTATGAAGCTGTTTGATATGTGATATATTAATCCCCTCATAGGTCAATGATCAGGAAACATGGAAACATTAGAACTCATCAAAATGTGTAGTACCCACCACATATGATTGCATATAGAACATGTTCTATGAAATAATGAATTATTACCGATTGTAAGTTAACCAAGATTTCCCAGGATCTTTAGTTCACATAGTTATGAAATGTCCAAGAGTTTGGAGACCTGATGTCTAATGCCTGCACCCCAAACACATGTCTCATACAATATCAAGAAATTTTTTGTCTCTTGCACATAAAACATGCTGCCATAACAAAATACCCTGACTGATATTTAGTTAGGTGGAACATGAATCTGTTCGGAGCTAACATTCTCCTTCTCTTCACTTGCTAGTGAAAAAAATCAGGCTGAAAATCTGATGATTGTTGACCTTCTAAGGAATGACCTTGGTCGTGTGTGTGAGCCTGGCTCGGTTCATGTGCCCCTTCTCATGGAAGTGGAATCATATGCAACTGTTCATACCATGGTGAGCACAATCCGCGGGAAGAAGCTGTCATATGTCAGTGCTGTAGACTGTGTCAAAGCTGCATTTCCTGGAGGCTCAATGACTGGTGCACCGAAGTTGAGATCGATGGAACTTCTCGATTCTCTCGAAACTTGTTCACGAGGAGTCTATTCAGGTTGCATTGGATATTTTTCATATGACCAGACATTTGATCTAAATATAGTTATAAGAACAGTCATTATTCATGAGGGTGAGGCTTCAATAGGAGCTGGAGGGGCTATTGTTGCTCTGTCAAATCCTGAAGAGGAGTATGAGGAGATGGTCTTGAAAACACAGGCTCCAGCAAAGGCTGTGATAGATTTTCACTAGAGATTAGTGACGAATTCAGACAATAGTTTTGTTAGCTTTTTAGGTGAAGCAAGTTTTAAAATAGCATGTTTTCATTGTCTTTTCTTCCACTGAAGTATTTCATTCCTTGCATTTATGGAAAAGAATAAGACCAAGTTCCGAAAGGCGCTAAAATAGAGAAGAAAAAGAAACTACTATCATGCTATATAAATAGAAAATAAATAAATACAAACTATTGTAATGACAAATAAATTAACTATTTGAGCACGATAATCATATAAAACTGTGTAATATTGAAGTTATCAAGTAATAACTCATGAGTATAATGGTCCAAGGCATTTGCCAGAGAACCTGACTTCTCAAAAATTGTTGAAGTTAATAGCAAGCCCTAACAAATAGCACTTAAATTTTCTCCTCGAATTAATCAACTATTGAATATAGAATATTATATTCACTAATGAATATAGAATATTATATTCACTAATCACTATATATGGACTATCCTAATAGGCATGTTTAAAAGAAAATAAAAAATAAATACAAATGATTTAAGTATATATATATATATATGTATATAAAAGAGGAAAAGAGGGATATTATGTGTGCTTCAATTCAATGTCAAGAGAGACAACTGTAATTTATTCATTATTTTCAAAGGTCTCTGTAAATAAGGCTTTGATTAAAGAGCTTTAGTTTAAAAACTAAACTTTAATAATTATTAATTAGTTTTTTCAAATTAATCTGAAATAATACCCTAATTTTTTTCTTTTATGATAAGCTTTCTTTTGAAATAATTATCAAAAAAATTATAAAAATTGATAGTAAATAGTAATTACACTTGATTTATTATTTCTTATATTATGGCATATAGTTTTTACCATGTGTTAATTTAGATTATATTTGAAAACTAATGATGGTTAGTTTAAGTGGTTTAACACTTGTTCTTTTTAAGTAAGATTTCAAATTTAAATATTATAAATAGAGAAAATTAATGCTAAAATTTTTTTTACACAATTGTGATTTAATTTGACTCAAACTAAATTAATTAGAGTATAATACATTTTTAATTACTGATTCTAACTTAAAAAAATGTATTCAAGTCCAATCCAGCACACTTTCCTTTTTTCATTGTGAACAGTAATTCCCTAGGATGGTATGTATACCTATAACTCATCCTTATTTTCTTATCAAAATGTATTCATCGTTTGCTTAGGGTAAAGTCAAGTTTAATGCACGATGATTGTTAAATTTGAGTGATTAACAATCATGTGAAAGAGAGAGTGGACAGGTAGAGTCATTGAATTGTACAAAAAAAGAGCAGACGTCGTGAGCATGTGATAGTTGTTGATAATCCAGATCTAACAATCATCTCGTGTCAAGCAAACGATTGAGATTTTTTTTTTTGTGTTGGGATTGCTTAGATGCTGGCTTTGCTGCCTCCTTTTTGTACCTCCACTAATTTTAATTTAATTTGTCCTTTCACCCAAAAAAAAAAAAGATCACAGCCATTTGATATTTTCCAAGTCTTTTGTGTTGGCAATGCAATGCAAAAGATATAGAAGTTTAACATAGCGTACAAAATCTACAATGTTTGAAATTTGTTGCCTGTGGTGAGAATAGATTTTTCCTATTAAGAAAAATATTAGAATAGCAATTTAATATTGTTTCTTTAATCTATTTTTGCTAGGCAAAAATTTTACTATTTTTTTAATAAATGATATTAAGAGTATAGAAGGCACAACACCCATCATATGGGTGACATCTTATTATACTTAATGCTTGAAATGTATAATGAAATATAATGTAGTCCGTAAAAGATTTTTTTTAAAAAAAAATTAAAAACTAACAATATTTAGTTTCGACATATATTGTATTTCCAAAACTAAATACAAAGTATATTTACAAATAACGCTTAATAAAAACACACACACATACACAACCACAATAACATTATAAGTTACAAACTAGAAATTAAGGCAAATTAAAGTGAAGCTTTTTTATTTTTAAAACACACTTTACATTGTCATTTTTAAAAAATAAATTATAGTTACAGTTTTTTAAAAGTATTCGCCGACTTAATGAACCAAAAAACTAATCTTTTTCAAATTTATCAAATACAAAATATTTAACTTTTACAAATGGCTAGTTTTTTTTTTCAAAAAGAGATCTCGCACCCATATGGGATAAAATTAGAGGTAGATAAACAAACCAATTGCATAACTAAACATGATTTTGCTACCTTATCTTTTACTTTGTGAGATTTATCTCAATCTGCAATCACTTTATTAAAGTTTTTATAAAGCTTTCATTCATAATTCTCTAATTTCTCCAAATTCACACTCCCTAAATTGGAGCTCGAGGCCTCAAACAAAACTTAATATAACAATGACATCACCCTTGTATGTTTGGTTTAGTGTTTAAATGTTTGAAAAACGTATTAAATTGCCAACATGTGGTTTGCAACACTTATTTTGTTTGACAGGTTTGTCTTTAAAATTTTACTTGAATTGTAATAATTTTTACTTATTTTTGCATTTATACTCTTTAAAATTACTTTTCATATAAGAGTTTTTAAACACCAATTATTCAATTACGATTATAAAAACTTACTTTTAACTAAAATTAATTTGATCAAAAATCAAATTTACTCAACTCCCATTGAATTCCCGTTCAAGTAGCCAAAAAACAACGTTCGGATTTTCAAAAAGAACTTGTAGCATAAAATAGTATAAAACTTAATCAATATTTTATTAAAGAAAAATTAATATATTATGGTTTTTTTAAAAAATACATTTTTACAAAACCAGACTAGATCGATCAGTTTGACCATGAATCGATTACTAATCTAGTCCGATTGACCCAAAAAATTGTCTAGTAAAAAAAAACCGATCAAAAACCAGTTGAATAGGTAAAAAAACTAGTGAATTGGTTTTGTAAAATTTTTTTTTACTATTTATAAAATACAATTATTTCTCACATTATATGAGATTTATAAGAACAAAAGGTAATGTAGAAAATATACTGAATAATACTCTTTATTATTTCGTAATAATGTGTACAGTGACCATCCTTTTATACAATGACAAATGGAAAATATTAAGATTAACTAACAGTAACTAATCACAACTAACTACGAATGACGTGTATTAACTAATACTAATAACATGTATTAACTAATACTAACTAATACTTCTACATCCCCTCATCAAGTTGGAGTATTGGTGAGTTGAACCAATCCCAACTTAGAACATAGGTGCCTAAACATAGGAGTAGTGAGTGTCTTCATAAAGATGTCTGCGATCTAGTCCTTAAATGCAATGTGCAGTGGTTTAATGAGACCCTCTTTGTATTTCTCATGCAGGATGTGGCAATCTATCCCCATGTGCTTCATCCTTTCCTGGAAAACAGCGTTTTGAGATATGTGGACTGCAGCCTGACTATCACAATGTAAGTTGATGGGCAATGCTGGTGATATACCAAATCTTTTAGCAAACAAACTATCCATTGTAGTTCACAAACTACTGTTATCATACTCTTGTACTCTACTTCTGCAGAGGACTTTGACACAGTACATTGCTTCTTAGATCTCCAAGAAATGGGTGTAGACCCTAAAAATATACAGAATCCAATGATAGACTGTCGAGTATCCTTACAGTCAGCCCAATCTGCATCACAGAAAGATTGAATAGTAAGCTGAGACAAAGCAGGAAAGAAAAGACCAACTGAAGCAGTAGATTTCAAGTACCTCACAACATGTAACGCTGCTGTCCAATGTGGCTTTTGAGGACTCTTTACAAATTGACTTCGCAAATAGACCGAATGCATGATATATGGACATGTAAATCCCAAATACAACAAACGGCCAATTAATCTTCTATACTGCGGTGCGTCATCCAAGAGGTCACCATCATCATAGCATAATTGTTGATCCTTTTGTAGAGGAATATTAGTATCCTTTGTTGTTTGTAGTCCTATATTCACTAAATCAAAAATATATTTCCTCTTATTTACAAATATCCCATGTGAAGATCTAGCTAGTTCAAGGCAAAGAAAATATTTTGCTTGGCCTAAGTCTTTGATTGTAAATGCCTCATGTAAAGACTGCTTTAACTCATGAATTAGATCCTCTAAAGAACTTGAAATTAACAAATCATCTACATACACTAGCAAAATTAAACAACCTTGATTGGAATTGTAAGTGAACAAGCAAGTATCTACAAAAGATTGTACCAAACCAGACTTTGTCAAGTGCTTGGTGAGCTCATTATTCCACTGGCAAGAGGCTTGCTTTAAGCCATAAAGAGATCTCTTAAGTCTACATACTTGCCCTTCTTCTGCTTTACTGTAACCTTCAGGAAGAGTCATGAAAACTTCTTCCTCTAAAAACCCATGGAGGAATGCATTACTCACATAACTTGATGTAAAGACCAATTCTTAGCTGTTACAACTACCAACATCACTCTTACTGTCACATTCTTTGCAACAGGAGAAAACACTTCATGATAATCAAGTCCTTGCACTTGATTATATCCCTTTGCCACCAAATGAGCCTTAAACCACTCTACTGACCATCCGGCTTCAATTTCACCTTATACACCCATTTTGATCCAATAATTGTTTTCCCTTTTAGCAGGGAAGTCAACTCCCAAGAATCATTCAGTTCTAGGGCCTATAACTTGTCTTCCATGGCCTTTACCTAATTAGGTGACTTTTTAGCCTCATTATAGGTTCTAGGTTCATGGATATTGGCTAACCTATCAAGGAAATTGGCATACTTAACAATAAAATGAGAAGGTGAACTATTGAAAGGAATATGACAATCTGGCAGTGATAGAATTTATGACAAAGTCAGAAAGCCAATGTGGCTGTTTTTTTAATCTGGTACTATGTTTGGGAGGCAAAATAGGAGATACATTACCTGAAGAAGGAGAATTCCGATCTGCCTGTAAGGGAGTAGTTCTTTGATCTGCAGAATTATTGTAGATGTAGAAGAACATGGAACAGAAGAACATAGCATAGGTATATCAGAAATGACAGGTACAGGAGAAGAAATAAAATCATAGCAATCATTAACAACAGGCATGACAGAATTATTTTGTTTTTCTGGAGAGTTTTTATGAGTAGGAAAAAAAGGAAATTTTGATTCATGGAATATGACATCCCTAGATGCAATAACCCTTTCTACAATTAATCAAACATTTTAAAACCTTTACAGTCATTTTCATATCCTACAAAGATACAAGGATGTGCTATGGGATCTAATTTATCTTTATGAGGTTGAGTATTGGTTGCATAACAAAGACAACTAAAAGTTTTAGAGAATCATAATCTGGTATCTTTTGAAACAAAAGTTCATAAGGAGACTTCCAAGAGAGAAGCTTGGTAGATAATATATTAATCAAAAAAGTGGCATGAAGTTAGGCTTCACCCCAAATTTTTTTTGTCAAACCAGATTGAAATAACAAGGCTCTAGTAATTTGCATAAGATGTGTGTTTTCATTCAGCTACCCCATTTTGTTGTAGGGTATGACGACAGGTTCTCTGATGGATAATGCCCATTTTGTTTAACAAAGACCGACATGCTTGACTAAGGAATTCCATGCCATTATCCTTGTGAATGGTTTTAACAGAAGCTTGAAATTGGTTTTTGACTAGGTAAAGGAATTTTTCAATAGTATGGAAAGTTTGTGTTTTGTGACTCATGAGATAAGTCCATGTAGCTCTAGAATGGTCATCAACAATGGTTAGAAAATAATTTTCTCCTATCAAATTAGAGGTATTGTAATGACCCCAAATATCTATGTGAAGAAGCTCAAAATTACATGTTGTTTGAATATGACTATGGGGAAAACTTTTTTCTTGTTTGTTTTGCAAGAGGGAAAATTTCACACATGTTGTGATTAGATGATATTTGAAAAGAATGAGAAAGATGAGAAAGCACTAGATCACTTGGGTGACCCAATCCAGCATGCCACAATCTTATTTCGTTATTGAATGTTACACTATGTGTTTGAGGAAAAGGAAAAAGTACACTGGTAGAAACATCAATGACATTAGCAATAGATTGCTGATACAAGTAAGAATTACTCAAGGAATGTAAAAAACATAATTAAAAGATGACTCTTCAAGATAATAGAATTGCCCAACTACTTTCCGTATAGTCAAAATATTCTCATTCTTTAGGTCCTGCAGAAGACAAAAATTAGGGAGAAAAAGCCATGAAACATGATTGGTTAAAGAGAGTTTATTTACAGACAATAGGTTCTGGGTGAAGTTCAGGATAAAAAGAGTGTCCAAAAATTTTAAACCATTGAAACAAACATCCCCCATCCTTTCAACTCGAATTATACTGCCATTTGGGAGATTAACCATCACTGGTCTTGTTAAAACAACCAACTTATCAAACATTTTCTCATTAATATAGATATGAATTGAAGCCCCTGTATCTATAATCCACGAAGTATTTATTTTAGGTTTTCCCACTGAGAAAGATAGTGTACCTGCGAAATCAGTAGTGTGAATGAAGTTGATACTACTGTTTTCAAAGCCTTTGCTACCTCTTGTTTAATTATATCCACCATCCAATCCTACTGCAACATCTATAGACATCTCTTGATCTACTTTAGCCATGTTTGCATATCTCATTCCTTTCTTATCTTTCTTAATCTTCATCAAGTCAACATACCACTCTGGATAACCCACTAGCTTGAAGCAATTTTCTTTCAAATGCCCTTGAGCCTTACAATGCTCACAAAATTTATCTTTTTTCTTGTCTAAATCTTTCTTTTTAAATCCATTTCTATTGTTGCCAGACTTTCCTCCATACTATATCTTTACAGCTATAGCACTCACATCCAGTAAATCTTCAAAACTCCTACTTACTATCTTCTATGATTCAATACTTTGCAACATAGCATAAATCCTAATAACACTAGGAAGAGGGTCCTGCATTAAAATCTGATTCTTGGCTACTTCAAAGCCTTTATTCAACCCCATCAGGAATTGAAAGGTTTTCATGTTAGAACTCATTTCTCCAAACTTTCTTGACAATCCACAACTTCAATTACCACATTCACATGCTAGCATCGGTCTCAATCTTCCCAAATCATCCCATAGCCTTTTTAGGCAATTGAAATAGCTTGCTAAGCTATCATTTCCCTGTTGAATCACAGAGATCTCCCTCTATATTCTATAAATCTACATCTCATTCCCTTTTGAGAATCTTTCCCTCAGCTCTTCCTACAGAATATTGGCTGTAGGACAATATTGTTGGATTTTCTATATGGACTACCATAAATCATATTTATCTATACATATATTTATTTATTTATATGTATTATCCAAATTTAATAATAGGTTAATTATAAGTTCTTTTATAAATTAAACAATCTTTATTTAATTGAAACTAGGCATTGTATGGGCTGATTAATGATGGAAACATCAGCCCACTAGGGTTTCACAATGAGAGGTCTCTACTCTCTATCTATATATGTGGTGTAATAGTCTCATTGAAGTAACACTCTCTGAAAAGTATATTAGGCCAAGATGACAGTTTTACTCTCCTTAATTGTTTTCTTTTATTTCCTTATGTCTTCTTACTTATACCCAATCATCAATCACCATCATAAGTTTCGCTCCTGCTCCAGATACGCATATGTCAGTTATTATTCATATATGCTATAGAGTTATCTGTAATATTTATATATAGGAATTGTTTATAAATTCCTTCAATTGTATTAGAGCTAGGTTAATAGATTGTTCCATGACTGTATAATTGGAGTTAGGATTTATAAGAAAATTTTTCTATAGAACCCTAAATTTTTTAATCCAAATTAAATTAAGTTGTTTTACAATCATCAATGATAAGTGGGAGAATCAATTACGTATAATTGTGGTAAATTTGACTTTCACTCGTGCATCAATTTAATTTTAAGAATCAATCACGCCAAAACTTGATTACGTATATATCATGATCCAAATTGATAAGAGGGACTTGTATAAGGATATATGTGAGACTTCCAATTGAAGTAATCAATATGTGCTAATTTAGATTATCTTTCTAGAATTTCTTGTTCTCTGTGCTGGAAGAATTTGGCTAGTTTTTTTCTTGTCAAGTTCTTTTCTTTCACTCCCTCGACAACAAAATAGAACATGCCTGGCATTGTTGAAAGAGTTTTATATTATCACATCGCATAATGATTTTTTATCAGTAATATTTCATTTTGAATTTATATTCAAGTTTCATTGGGTTTATCTTTTGATTTACTCAAATGAAGTACTCAATGGACTCTCTAGTGGGAGTTGTCATTGGCTATGGCTAAGGAATTTGGCTTCCTGAAGTCACATGTACAAATCTTACCAATCAAGTAATATGGGTAATGCTCTATAATGCCTCGTCAAAGATGGATAGAATCATTAAGCGAATTCTTTCAAGTTTTAAAAACACTAGAAAATCTAAATTTTGTATAGTATCCATTGATTCAAATGGTGATGTACATGTGTATTGATTCAAAGTGATTCTCCTATTATAATCCCAATTATTTCAATTCAATATTGTATAGATTGAATTATGTGATTGAATTACATATTGAATTGACTAACTCATCTACGAATTGATATATATTATCATGTTGATTGAACAAGTAATTCAATCGATGGTTTTCAATTGATGATTTGGGATTACATATTTGGGATTGAATATTAATTTTGTCAATCAATGTATGTGATTATAATTGATTTGAATCAATGTACTAATTGATTATAGGATTCATTGATTATGATTGGACATCAAATATATGACTACGCGATTTGCATAAAAGGATTGAATCCATGTGATTTGATTGAATTGGGGATTCATGATGATGGTAAATGACTTGTGTATATTTTTCATAAACTGAATTTGGGATCACGCGGTTTTATTATCTCTTTATACCCTAGTCTATAATCATAGATGAATTTGAGATTGTACTCGTGTTGGTAATATTAGATTGATCGAATATTTTTGTAACACCCTGACTTATTATTTTTGTAACACCCTGATTTTTTCTTTCCTTTAAGAATAATAATTTTTCTCTAAATCAGTTTACTGGATAATTTTTTGAATAATTTCCTTTCAAATAATTATAGATTTCACTATTCATAAATTTTACTATTTATGTGACTAGTAACCTTGTAGAAAATTTACAAGATTCTCATTAATTATATCTGATCTTGAATATATACAAAAATAATTTACATAATATTTGTTATTATCTTTACATATTTGAATCATAAATTACCATAAAATATATTTCTACACTTCAAGATCATCATTAATATCATCAAAGCCTTCCATTTTGTTCTTTTTCCTGAAATGATCAATTTTCTAAAAGTGAGATATAAAATATCTCAGTAGCTAGTCACTTTATTAAAAACATGTAAATACATGAACAGATCATTTCAGCCATAAAAGCATAACATTACACTAATAACAATTAAATTTCTCTTGTTCACTATGTAGAACAAGATTTATAAATACAATTCTGTAAAAATTGGTTATGAACATAGATATTATAAATCATAAATAATCATGCTTTTATGAAAAACTAACTACCTGATCTGATTTTCAACCTATCAACTTTTTAAACTTATTTCCTTGCTCTGTGTTTCCCATCGTCTTCTCTTCTTCTTCTTTTCTTTCTTCATCTCTTTCTCTCCTCTCTTTCCCTCCCTCGTCTCTTTCTCTCTCTCCTCTTTCTTTCTTCCTTCTCTTTCGTTCTTCTTTCTCCACCGTGACTCACATAACTTTCTCCACCGTGACTCACATAACACATACACACACATATATAATTGAAAGAAAAAGCAATGCATATATTTTTTAATATCTTTTTTTTACTATTCACGCCTCCAATCAAACATCACTTTCTCTCTTTTATTTTTTCTTCTTTTTTCTTTCTTTTGTCTTTGTCTCTTCATCTTCCTCTCCCTCATCCTCTCTTCTCTTTCTTCCCTTCCACCCTACCGTGACTCACATAACACACACACACACACACACACACACACACACACACACACACACACACACACACACACACACACACACACACACACACACACACACACACACACACACACACACACACACACACACACACACACACACACACACACACACACACACACACATATATATATATTTATTTATTTATTTCTTCATTACCCCACGTGTTTGTCTTTCTTTCTTTTCGTTCTTTTCTTTCTCACTTCCTTCATTCTCCACCGTGACTCACATAACACACACACACACACACACACACACACACACACACATATATATATTTTATTTCTTCATTACCCCCACGTGTCTCCCTTTATTTCTTTTCTTTCTTTTCGTTCTTTTCTTTCTCACTTCCTTCCTTCTCCACCGCACACCTCACACACATCACTATCTCATTTTTTTTATTTTGGTTGAAAATGATAAAAAAAAACCCTTAAATCTTTTTATTCTATTTATATCTCTCAAAAATTTATTAATAACTATTTTATCCCGATTTGCTTGCTCATTTATTTATTTAGCTTCATTTCCTAAGATAATTAAATTTGGAATATCATAATTTTAATTGAATTTGGAATGATATCAATCAGGACTTGAGACATTATTGGATTTGATCACTCTAGATATTTCAATTTTATGTTATTGAGATGACGTCATAAGCATGTTATATATGTAATGTTATCTCAATTTGGGGATATTTGGGGATATTGACGTTATCTCAATTATATTTTGGTCATATAAACTGATTAAAATTTTAAATTTTCTTGTGAATTTGAAATTGATAATCAATCATGATGATTGACTATGTATATTATGACTATAATGATTAGTTCATTATTACATGGATTACTGTGATATTTAGATTATTATATTATATATTAAAATCGACGGTAATTGTTAGGTTGTAATCGATGAAATATTCTATATATATTGGTGATGTTCTTATCTGGGATTGAATTTGAATTTTCACCAATATATAATATAATAAAGTGATTCACGTACTGATGGTAATGATCTTTTACATATATATGTATTTGATTGGTGATATAAACTCTTCACTGTGATTGAATGCTTTAAATAATTTGGAATAACATTAATCATATATAATTTGAGATTCCTAATTTAATTCCCTCATTGATTATTTTGATTTGGAGTTATGAGATTTGGAATTTGGGATTGAATTATTAGATATATGTATACCCAAGCTCTTAACTTTGATAAATTATTCAATTAATGTTAATCATATATATTTGAGATTGAATCATATATATTGATTACGTCATTCATATATATATTTGAACTAGAATTGAATTTTATACCTAAATAATTTTGATCATAAGTGTATTGATCAAAATTTTGAGTTTTCTTGTTTTTGGGTCTGACTCTGTCAAAAATCCTAGTTTAGATATTGTATTCTCTAAAATTCAACCTGAAAATTTTAGATATTATTGTCTGTTACATATCCCTCATACTCTCTCTCGAAGCACTATTTGTATATTTTAACTATTTTAGAAACAATTTACATTTATTTAATTATTTAAATTTTATTATTTTATTGTAAATTGTTTCTGAATGTTCTGCCAAATTATATTGGATATCCAAAGATGTTATTTGAATAATTTTTTGAGGTTGTGAGCTCGTCTATCGTGGATCCAATCTTTGATGTTATTTTTTCAAATAATACATATATATATATATATATATATATTAAAAAAAGGGAAGAAATATCAATTATGGTGACAATAAATAATTTGTTTTGAAATATATATATATATATATATATATATATATTTCTTTCCTTTTTTAAGCCATAATTATTTTGAATACATATATATATATATATATATAGCAATTATGGTGACAATAAATAATTTGTTTTGAAATACAATTTGTGTACACACCCTATCAGAGTGACATTAATGTGTGTTTCTTGTGGTAAATAATTTTTCCCTTTTTTGGTGTTACAATTTTGTATTTAGATTAAATATAATTTGGTTTATATTTCTCCTAATTCTTGATGGCTCCTTTTGACCTATAGCTTCACCAAATAGATATTAAGACAATATTCTTAAACGGTGATTTTTCAAATGATGTGTACATAAATGAACCTAATGTTTTTTTAGAAATAGGGTCAAGAGCATCTAGTATGCAAATTAAGGAGATTCATATATAGAAAGAAATAGGCTTTGAGACAATGGTATCTAAAATTTCACTATATTGTCACGTTGATCAGCTTCAAGGAGAATATGTGTCTCATCGATTTTTTTTTTATAAGATGACTAGTGAGAGTAAATTTGTGATTTTAAATACTATACTCTTAGGTTTTTAGACCTAAAATTTCTATAAGTATTCCTTACTTTGCTAATGGCACATTGGTAGATCATATTCTCCCTGTTGATGTGTCATAGTCAAGGAATTAATTTTTTTGGCCTATATGTGAATTGAATAATTTCATCAGGCATGATATGTATTTATTATATTTTTGAATATAATTACTGATGATTTGTATAATTGTAAATTCACCTATCGTGGGTATAATTATGCAAATTTTGTGAGTTGAATGATTAAATTGTTTTAATAATTATTTTATTACATTAACAATAATTATACCCTATCGGTGTGTTATCATTAATGTAATTTGTTGTACAATGCACCGTTCATTTTATGCTTAGGTCAATTATCTTTCGAGTAACCTATCGGTATTAGAAATTTTGGTGATATAAGATTTGTGCATTGTAATCATTACATTTCTTGTTTATTATGGCTCGGGACTCTTAGGTGAGACTATAGTAAGTAAGAAATTTTTTCTAGAGGGCATGATTAACTGTGCATATGGAACCATTTAATTCTCTTATTGTATGATGTCATTATGTATATTAAATGTTCTTTTTGTTGTTATCATGTCAACCTTTTTGCCTATGCTTGACTTCGGTCAAGATTTTGAATGGAACCAATTTTGAGACTAGAAAGAATCTCTAGATCTCTATTTGACTATCACTAGTATGGACTTAGCTTGAGAGAAGAAGAGCTTGTTGCTCTTACTGTCTCTTGTCTACTGTTGTTGAAAAGACTTCTCATGAAATTGAAATACACTGTGGAGAAATCAATTAGATAGAGCATTACAGAGACTAAAAAGGTCTCATATGCTTCTGCTGTTGGCAGTTTAATATATGCCCAAGCTTGTACTTGTCCCAATATTGCTTTTACTATTAATGCTTTAGGAATATATTTAAGCAATCCAGGTTTGGGTCATTGGAAAGCCGTGAAAAAAGTCATGAGATATTTGCAGGGAACTAAGGATCATGTGTTGACCTAAATGAAGTCTGATCAACTTTAGGTCATTAATTATTCTAATACTTACTGAGCATGGTTGTTCTGACGATCGATAGTCTACTTCTGGCTTTATTTTTTATGATAACAGGAGTAACTATGTCTTGGAAGAGTGTTAAACAAACTCTTATAACTACTTCTACCATATAGGCAGAGTATGTCGCTTGCTATGAGACTACTTGTTAAGCCATATGGCTGAAAAACTTAATTTCTGGCTTTCATATTATTGAAAGTATTTCTAAGCCACTTGTGATATAATGCGATCTCAAAACAATAGAAGCTCTCATCGCTCAAAACACTTTACTATTAAATATCTGTTTGTTAGAGAGATAATTTTGGAGTTTCAGCCTCATTGAGCATCGTGCTACAGAGAACATGTTAGCATATCCATTAACTAAAGACTTAACTGTTAGAGTTTTTCAGAATCATGTAGCTCATATGGGTTTAGTTAAGTCTTTTGATATTTTGGGTTAGTGGGAGTCTGAAATTTAATATTTACGTAGTGTCATTCTTATGAGATATGTTTGAGATGACGTCACTTATACTATTATATCACTTAGAGCATTTTCATATGTTTGGACCATTGGTCAAGATTGCACAAGGATCACATCTTTGTAATGTATGTTTTGACACCAGCTTCACATATTACTCAAATCTTTTATTGAGGATCTTGACATGTAAGATGTCAGTGCCCTATTGGACATCGCTTTTGCATTGTTAAATACTTATTACCTCTTTATTTGATTTGAGGATTGTTAACTTAAAGTAACAACTCATAATTGATATATTAATTTTGTTATATTATTAAATTTAGAAATTATTTTTCCTTTAAACCAATAATTTATGTTGTCCAAGTGGGAGATTGTTGGATTTTCTATATGGACTAGCATAAATCATATTTATCTATACATATACTTATTTATTTATATTTATTATCCAGATTTAATAATAGGTTAATTATAAGTTCTTTTATAAATTAAACAATCATTGTTTAATTGAAACTATGCCTTGCATTGGCTGACTAATGATGGGACTGTCAGCTCATTAGAGTTTCACAAGAAAATATCCCTACTCTCTACCTATATATGTGGTGTAACAGCCCCATTGAAGTAACACTCTTTGAAAAGTATATTAGGCCAAGAGGGAGGTTTTACTCTCTGTAATTGTTTTCTTTTATTTCCTTCTGTCTTCTTACTTATACCCAATCATCAATTACCATCATGAGTTCCGCTACTGCTCCAGGTACGCATATATTTGTTATTATTCATATATGCTATAGAGCGATCTGCAATATTTATATATAAGAATTGTTTATAAATTCCTTCACAATAAACGAAAGATTTTGCTAACTCTTTAGAAAGCCCAAGATCCATGATCTTACCATGAAACCCACTTTCAACCATTTCTAAAAATCCCCACTTGTTTCGCTTGGCTTGCTGATTGCCCCGTCTATAAAACCCAGCTTATCTTTTGCCCTTAGCGAGATCTGAATAGTCGTGCTCCACGTCAGGTAATTGTTCCCAGTGAATGGCACTATCACAATGGCAATCCCGAGGTGGTCATTGTTTCCAAGATGGAACGAACTTGTGTTACTCACTTCAGACTGGTTTTGTTGTTCTTCTTGAGAACTCTCAGCACTTGCCATTTACGGAGAATCAAGAAAGCAAACAGAGATGCCGAATCGAGTTCCACTGAATCGTGCTCCTCTATCACAATCCTCGCTTTTCCCTGTCGTAAACCCAAGAAGAAGAACAAAGCTCAGATCTTGTTCCCAGTGTCATCGAGTAAAACAAGACCAAGAAACTCTGATCACCAAAGTTAAGATTTTCACCATCCCATGGTCATCTCAACCATGGCTTTAATACCATATAAGAACAAAAGGTAAAGTAGAAAATATACTGAATAATACTCTTTTATTATTGTGTAATAATGTGTACAGTGAACATCCTTTTATACAACAACAGATGGACAATATTAGGATTAACTAATAGTAACAAATCACAACTAACTACTAATGACGTGTATTAACCAATACTAATAACATGTATTAACTAATACTAACTAATACTTCTACAAGATTTAGCAAGTTTTTTTTTTAATTCTTTTCTATCATATTATATTTGTTTTTATCTTCTTAATTGTTTTTTCATGATAATATTGTTTTTTCCACAAAAATAAATAAGAGAACAAGAAAAACAATAGAAAAACAATTACTTATATACATATATAATAATAATAATATAAATTTACTAAGATTAAATATAAAAAGTGTTCAGTAATTTATTATATTATATATTTTTAATAAATAAAATTATATATATATATATATATATATATATATATATATATATATATATATATATATAAAATTCTTATCAGTTCAATGACAATCAAACTAATAAATTGTTAACTAGTATTTTCATTGGTTTAACAGTGGGGTCGATATTTAAAACATTGAAAAAATAAATATTTTTATAACTAAAAAATATATTTTTCCTTTATTAATGCAATGTTGTCCAACAGGACCAATTTTTTCACTGGTCAATGTCGTCTGTCATCACCATCCCAAGGAAGATGTGGGCCCCTGGATAAGAGACAATAAATTAGCACAAGCAAGTATATTAAAAAAAAAAGGTTAAATTATTCTCTCGATTTTCATAATTTTACTTATTTGTAAATTTGATTCTTATAATTTAGAAATTTGTATGTAAGTCGTTATAATTTAAAAAGCTTTTAATTCAATCCACATGCTAAACTATTCACATTTCTCATTATTAGACTACCACCTAACAACTTATTCCAACAAAAGAATAGAATAGTAGAAAATGAAGTGAAACTAATTAACATGTATATATGTATATCCTATAATGCAAATTATGTCTAAGTAATTTGGGTAATTAACTTGAATAACGTATATTTATAATATTAAGATAGTAAATTATTGGTCATATCAATAAAATTTAAAGAGAATACCGAAGAAAATTTAATGAAATAGACAACAGTATTTTTTTAGATTATATGGATTTAATTATAGATTCCTAAACTATAAAGATCTGCGTAAAATTTAAGTATAAAGACTAAAAGAATAATTTAACATAAAAATAAAATAATTTTTAAAATCAAAATTAATAATGATATAACATAAAAGAAAATTTTCTAATCACAGCTTGTGAAATCAGAGATATCCAGTAATGTAATTTCAATTTTAAGAGATGTACTCATAAAATAGATGCTGACAATGTGGTTGAATTTCAAATACAACCATATAAGAACAATAAAAATATAGATTAAAACCACCTATTGTTCTCTCATGGATGTTACTTTTTTAATTTGGTCACTCATAGAATTTTATTTTTAATTTAGTCCTTTATAGATGTCTCTTTTTGGTGTTCACATTTACAAGTTAATTGTCAAATCAACACTTTTGTTAAATTATTTAATAGCAGCCATATGAAATGTAATGACCCGAGTCAGTGTAGACTCGTTTAAAGGATTTTCTATGGGTGTGCTCGAAAAGTTTGAGGTTATGAGAAACTGCATAGGAACTGGAGGCCGTTTAACAAAGGAGTATACACTTATAATGTCTATGGGAGCAAATGTGGAGACTGGTAATAGCTATGTTTGTGGGAATTTCCCAAGGAGGGACCTATCTGAAGAATGGGAACGACGAGTACTTGGAGAGGAATTGGGAATCATGTATTCGAAGAATAGCTGAGGTGGTTTAAAAAAATAGTGCTCATGTGAGCGATACGTTAGGAGGATGGGGCTTTCCATCTAAGGAGACCTTTATGTACTCGTGAGTAGTAAGAGGGACTAAAAATGAAAAGGAAGAATTCTTTTCATTTAATTATGAAAATGGGGTTTAAGGTATTAATGGGAATGACAGGCTAAGTGTTCTAATATATCGAGTTGGGATGTGTGTGGTGAATATTTTAATCGAATACCCAATTTTGCCCCAAGTCCCAAATATTTTAATGAGTGGAAAGATTGTAAATTTCTAATAGATGGGAATATACACACACATAGCCCCCTCCTTGCAGAACGCTCATGCCACTCTCTCCCTCCCATTTCTCCTTCCTTCTTCCTTTCCCTCACTCACAGCCACTTGGATTCTCGAGGGGAGGATTCATTCCGGCAACCACCACCACCACTAGAGAAGGAGATTGGACAAAGGTAATGTCACATCCCAAAAATTGAACATGTGAAAAGATACTACTCATTTGATAAAATTCTCAAATATACGTTATTTACTTATATTCTGTAAGGTTTTACATTCAACCTTAGTCATTTATTCCACACTACAGAATTATATTCATCTGATAAGCAAATATAGACATACATAGTCTGATATTTCTATCTCATCGCAAGCCTAGGAGACCTATAGTAAGTACAGAGCGTTCCTAGTATTCACATTAATAAGTACTGTACTGGTATCCCACCAGACAGAAACAGATAATAACTCCAAGGGGCTTCTAATCTTCAAACGGATACTCTTCTTCTTTGTTTTCTGTATCTGAAAAGATAATCATAGGGAGTGTGAGTTTATTTAAAAACTCAGTAAGTAAATAACTGTACTTACTCATATAATTAATTGTCTTATACATTAATTAGTATGGGACTCTAACCCTTTCAAACTCGTGAATAAGATTTCATAGATATACACCGAGTAGTGTGGGACTCTAATACTTTCAAACTCGTGAATAAGTTCTCATAGATATACACCGAGTAGTATGGGACTCTAACCCTTTCAAACTCGTGAATAAGTTCTTATAGATATACACCGAGTAGTATGGGACTCTAACCCTTTCAAACTCGTGAATAAGTTCTCATAGATATACACCGAGTAGTATGGGACTCTAAGCCTTTCAAACTCGTATTTACAATTTCATCTATTTACACCGAGTAATATGGGACTCTAACCCTTTCAAACTCGTGTATAGTTTTTCATCGTTATGCACTGAGTAGTATGGGACTTTAACCCTTTCAAACTCATGTATTAGATCTCGTAGATCTTTACTCATTAATAAGATAGTGAGAACTTCTCACATAGTACAATTTCCATGAAATAAAATCATTTATACATACTCTTATTCCTTTGAATTTCTGTAAAAAAAATATATCAATCATCATATACTGTCATATGAAAAATTGATCAATTAATATCCAAATAATATTGTAAATGCGACTTATATTGTACTTTGACTAGTAATATCAAATTAGCTTAGTAAGGTTATTCACTCACCTTGATGTTTGTCCAAGTTTACCTTGTTCCACACTAGAATTTGTGTAAGAAAATTTCCTAGTAAAATATATTACAAGGAAACATAAGAAAGGAAACAAAATCACAAAAATACGCAAAATTTTCTAATTGCTACAGTAACGGTTCGATACAGTGACGGTTCGCTACAGTAACGTTGACTGCTATAGTACCGTTGACTGCCGACACTACAGTAACTACTACAGTAACTCGAAGAAAAATTTTCAAATTTTCCCGAAATTTCTGGTCGCTACAGTAACTCGAGTTTTTGCAGAAAAATCTTTCAAAAATTCATCCTTTCCTTTATTTTGATTCAAAACCAGAATCTCAACTCTTTTAACCGATTATAACTCAAATATAACTTCTAAAACAACTGAGATTCACGAATTATCATCAAAATCTTCAAGAACAAAACCTCCTCTAATCTTCCATATAAACTGAAATTTAAGGAAAATAATGAGATTAAAGCTTACCTTTGATCCTTACAAAGCTTTTGAACCGAACAAATAATCAAAACTCTGAAGATCAAGGAAAGGATTTGAGAAGAGGATGAAGAAATGAGAGAAAACGCTTTTCTGCCTTCGTTCGGCTGAGTGAGAAAATGAGGGGGTACTATTGAAACTTTATATTAAATATTTCTAATGGGTTATTGAATAACCCATGGGTATCCATAACCTAACATCCAAACCCATCCAGTCAATTTACAATAAATGGACTAATTGACCATTCTTAAACCACTTTTCCATGAATTTCACCATTCTTAGAATATATCCCACGTAGTGCAAATATTCAGTCCAGTCATTTAACTCAATTTTCATAAATAATATTCAAAGAGAACAATTAAATATGAAAATTAAAAATGACCAAAATAAATAACTAAAATAACGTTGTAGAATTCTAAAATACTCTTAAGCGAATTATATTTCGAAATTAACGGGTATTACATTCTACCCCCTTAAAAGAATTCGGTCCTGCGAATTAAAATCTTACCTCAAGTTTCAAATAAATGTGGATAGTTTTTCCACATTTCATCTTCTGCCTCCCACGTAGCTTACTCGCGAGAATGATTTCTCCAAAGAACCTTGACAGTAGGAATTTCTTTAGTACGCAATTTCTTGACTTTTCTATCAAGAATAGCTACTGGTACCTCTTCGTAGGTGAGAGTTTCATCAAAATGAACTTCTTGGGGTTGAATGACATGAGAAGGATCAGGAAGATACTTCCGTAGCGTGGACACATGAAATATTGGATGAACTCCCTCTAGGTCGGAAGGTAGGTCTAGGTGATATGCCACATTACCCACTCTGTCTACAACCTCATATGGGCCAACATACCTCGGACTAAGCTTGCCTTTCTTCCCGAATCTCATTACTCCCTTCATAGGTGAGATTTGTAAGAAAACCATGTCACCTATTGCAAATTCAAGATCACGTCGTCGGTTGTCCGCATAAGATTTCTGTCTACTCTGAGCAGTTAACAACTTCTCTCTGATAAGTTTAACTTTATTTATATCTTCCTGAATCATCTCAGGTCCAAATATTTTGGTTTCACCAAGTTCAAACCAACCTATAGGAGATCGACACCGTCTCCCATATAAAGCCTCAAAAGGTGCCATCTGAATAGTGGCTTGGTAACTGTTATTATAAGCAAATTCAATGAGAGACAAATGATCTTCCCAACTTCCACTAAAATCCATCACACAAGCTCTTAGCATATCCTCTAAAGTCTGAATTGTCCTTTCGGACTGTCCATCAGTCTGAGGATGGAATGCTGTGCTAAGATTCACTTTGGTACCCAAAGCCTCTTGAAAGACTCTCCAGAACCGAGAAGTAAACTGAGGTCCTCGGTCTGATATAATGGATATTGGTACACCATGAAGTTTCACTATTTCTTTAACATAAAGTCGAGCAAGTTTTGCTACACTGAAAGTGGTATGAACAGGAAGAAAATGTGCTGACTTAGTAAGTCGATCCACTATGACCCATATTGAGTCATTTTCTTTTGTTGACCGAGGTAAACCTACTACAAAATCCATAGTGATCCTTTCCCACTTCCACTCGGGAATATCTAGTTTTTGCATCAAACCAGGTGGTCGTCGATGTTCAGCTTTAACTTGCTGACAAGTCAAACATCGAGCTACAAAGTCAGTCACATCTCGCTTCATGCCCTCCCACCAGTAAACTTGTTTCAAGTCCTGATACATTTTCACAGCACCAGGATGTACAACGTAGGGCGAACCATGAACTTCCATTAAGATTTCATGTTTCAAAGATTCAATGTTGGGGACACAAAGTCTCCCATTAAACCATAAGACTCCTTCTTCATCTACCAAGAAACTTGGTGCTAGACCTTGCCTTGCCTTATCTCTGATTGTGACCATATCAATGTCATTTTCTAAAGTTGCTTTTACTTTTTCAACAAGGGATGATCTAACTGTTAAATGAGCCAGAAATGTACCTGACTCAGTGATCTCGAAGAATACTCCATCAGCTTCAAATTCTTGTAGTTCATGTATTAGAGACCTCCTTATAATGGCAATGTGAGCTAAACTTCCCATAGACTTTCGACTTAGAGCATCAGCCACTACATTTGCTTTACCTGGATAGTAAAGGATGGTACAATCATAATCTTTCAGAAGTTCCATCCACCTTCGTTGCCTTAGATTGAGATCTCTCTGCTCAAAAACGTACTTAAGGCTTTTGTGATCTGTAAAAATTTTACAAGTCTCCCCATACAAGTAATGTCTCCAAATCTTTAGGGCAAACACTACAGCTGCCATTTCCAAATCATGAGTGGGGTAATTCAATTCATGCTTTTTAAGCTGACATGAGCCATAAGCTATGACTTTACCATGTTGCATCAACACACACCCTAAGCCTATCTTTGAGGCATCACAGAATACAGAGTAACCCCCTGGTCCTGATGGTAGGATTAAGACTGGTGCAGAAGTTAAACACTCTTTCAATTGGGTGACACTTTGCTCACATGAATTATCCCAAATGTATTTAACATTCTTTCGAGTTAACTTATTTAATGGGAGAGCCGTCTTAGAGAAATCTTTGACAAAGCGACGGTAATACCCTACTAAGCCAAGAAAACTACGTACTTCAGACACAGTTGTTGGTCTAGGCCATTGTTTTACTGCTTCAATTTTACTTGGATCTACATGAATACCTTCTTGGGAAATAACATGTCCCAAAAACGTTACATGACTCATCCAGAATTCACATTTTGAGAGCTTTGCGTACAACTGATGCTCTCTCAAGGTATGAAGCACTATTCTCAAATGTTCAGTATGTTCTTCATGACTATTTGAATATACCAAAATATCATCAATAAATACAATTACAAACTTATCAAGGAATGATTTAAACACTCTGTTCATTAAATTCATAAATGCTGCTGGTGTATTTGTCAACCCAAAAGACATCACAAGAAACTCATAATGTTCATACCGTGTACGAAAAGCAGTCTTAGGTATATCATCATTCTTAATTCGTAACTGATGATATCCAGACCTTAGATCAATCTTTGAGAAGTATTTTGCTCCTTGAAGCTGATCAAACAAATCATCTATCCTTGGTAAAGGATACTTATTTTTCACTGTGACTTTATTTAGCTGACGATAATCTATACATAATCTCATAAAACCACCTTTCTTTTTCACAAAAAGAACAGGAGCACCCCAAGGTGAAAAACTTGGGCGAATGAACCCTTTGTTCAACAAATCTTCCAATTGTTCTTTGAGTTCTTTTAGCTCAACAGGAGCCATACGATAAGGTGGAATAGAAATTGGTCGTGTGTCTGGGACCAAATCAATGCTGAACTCAATATCTCTTTCTGGCGGTAATCCAGGTAAATCTTCTGGGAACACATGTGGGAATTCATTAACCACATGTATGTCTTCTAACTTCTGTTCTTTCTTTTCTAAATCTTTGATAAAAGCTAGAAATCCCTGACATCCCTTTCGCAACATACGCCGGGCACTTAACATAGATATCATGTTGCAAGGTACATCATTTCGATCTCCTTGAAACACAAAATTACTCCTCCCCGGCATATTAAAGGAAATAACTTTGTCACGACAATTTATAGTAGCATGACAAGAAGATAGCCAGTCCATCCCTAAAATCACATCAAAATCTAACGTATTGAGAACCATAAGATCTATCTCAGTTTCCGTGCCCCAACAATTATTTTACAAGAATGATAACATGTTTTAACCATCAAAGTCTCTCTCATCGGTGTGGAAACCAAGAATGGTTCTTTAAGAGTAATCGAATCAAATGCAAATCTTTTGGCAAATAGGGGTGACACATATGAGTAAGTAGAACCGGGGTCAAACAAAATACGAGCAGCAAAAGTATTAACAGATAATATACCTGTAACTACAGTATTGGATGTTTGAGCATCCTGTCGGGTTAGAGCATATACTCTTGCATTTCCTCTGCCAGCAGCTTGTTTTCCACGGTCACCTTGGCCTCTTCCAGGACCTCTTCCCATACTACCCCCTATTGAAGGGGTTAGTGTTCGAGTAATAGAAGCAGAAATAGATTGTGGTCGAGGTGGCAAAGTAGACCCTTGACCTGCTCCTATCATGAGCTGAGGGCACTCCCTTATAAAATGTCCTTTTTGTCCACAGTTAAAACAACCTGTACCAACAGTGTTTAACCTATATTCTCCGAAGTGAAACTTTCCACATTCAAGACACTGAGGTTTCTTCCTTCTAGCTTGAGTACCTCCTCTACTAGAATAACTAAAACCACCCCTGCTCTCTGAACGAGGCTTAGCCACACTGGCTGTAGAATAAGATGACTTAGTAGGAGTGGCTGGAGCATGTTGTGATGCAGTAAAGGGTTTCAAAGTCCCTGAGTCTTCCCCTTGATCAAAAGATCTCCTATATCTAGTTTTCTTCTTTTGTCGATATTCTTCTTTATTCTTTGATTTCCTTTCCATAACCAATCTGTAAAACTCCGTCCACATAACTGGCGGTGCGCCTTGAATTCTAGCTTTCTTCCAGTTCCTCCACCATTTACCAGCCCTACCCTTTAACTGAAATGAAGTGAATTCTACCTTTTGAGTAGGAGAACACCCTATAGCATCATAGATTATTCCACAATCTTCAAGGAAACATTGTGGGTCCTCTTTGGGATTTTTCCCTGAAAAAGTAGGAGGCCTCATTTTCTGGAATTCAGACATTTTTACCTCCCTTACATTACCTCCTCCAGCTAACTGAGCTGGTGGTACAATTTCAGCTTCAACAATAGGAGGATCCATTGGCAGATTAGCTTGTGCAGCTCGACCTCTCATTTCAGCCTCAAATCGGTCAAATCGTTCGTTCATCAAATTAATCACATGTGTAATAGTTGCATTACCAATGTGAGCATCAGGTTCGACTCTCCTTGCTTGCTCACTAGTTGCGCCCTCAGTACTTTGAGCATGTAAACTATCACCACGGTTAGGATCATCTTGCACATGTACTAGTAGAATTATGGCCCTCCTTGGACCCATATGCTCATTATTATTAAAAGATCCTTCTGACATTGATCTGTCACAGATCTACACACATAACAAACAATTTTCAGACATAAACAAAATATCACTTACTAGCCCCACTGAGAAGTTATCTATAAAATGACGTTATACTCTACAAGGTCTTTTATGGAACCTAATCCTATGGTCATGCCACGGCTCATGACAATAGGGAAGGGCCCACAAAGATCACTTTGCTCTGTACTCTATAGGGGACCTATAAATCCTATCCTCTGATACCAAATTGTCACATCCCAAAAATTGAACATGTGAAAAGATACTACTCATTTGATAAAATTCTCAAACATACGTTATTTACTTATATTCTGTAAGGTTTTACATTCAACCTTAGTCATTCATTCCACACTACAGAATTATATTCATCTGATAAGCAAGTATAGACATACATAGTCTGATATTTCTATCTCATCGCAAGCCTAGGAGACCTATAGTAAGTACAGAGCGTTCCTAGTATTCACATTAATAAGTACTGTACTGGTATCCCACCAGACAGAAATAGATAATAACTCCAAGGGGCTTCTAATCTTCAAACGGATACTCTTCTTCCTTGTTTTCTATATCTGAAAAGATAATCATAGGGAGTGTGAGTTTATTTAAAAACTCAGTAAGTAAATAACTGTACTATATAAAATATCAAAAGTACAAATACCACATTTACTCATATAATTAATTGTCTTATACATTGAGTAGTATGGGATTCTAACCCTTTCAAACTCGTGAATAAGATTTCATAGATATACACCGAGTAGTGTGGGACTCTAACACTTTCAAACTCGTGAATAAGTTCTCATAGATATACACCGAGTAGTATGGGACTCTAACCCTTTCAAACTCGTGAATAAGTTCTCATAGATATACACCGAGTAGTATGGGACTCTAACCCTTTCAAACTCGTGAATAAGTTCTCATAGATATACACCGAGTAGTATGGGACTCTAACCCTTTCAAACTCGTGAATAAGTTCTCATATATATACATCGAGTAGTATGGGACTCTAACCCTTTCAAACTCGTATTTACAATTTCATCTATTTACACCAAGTAATATGGGACTCTAACCCTTTCAAACTCGTGTATAGTTTTTCATCGTTATGCACTGAGTAGTATGGGACTTTAACCCTTTCAAACTCATGTATTAGATCTCGTAGATCTTTACTCATTAATAAGATAGTGAGAACTTCTCACATAGTACAATTTCCATGAAATAAAATCATTTATACATACTCTTATTCCTTTGAATTTCTGTAAAAAAAATATATCAATCATCATATACTGTCATATGAAAAATTGATCAATTAATATCCAAATAATATTGTAAATGGGACTTATATTGTACTTTGACTAGTAATATCAAATTAGCTTAGCAAGGTTATTCACTCACCTTGATGTTTGTCCAAGTTTACCTTGTTCTACACTAGAATTTGTGTAGGAAAATTTCCTAGTAAAATATATTACAAGGAAACATAAGAAAGGAAACAAAATCACGAAAATACGTAAAATTTTCTGATTGCTACAGTAACGGTTCGCTACAGTGACGGTTCTCTACAGTAACGTTGACTGCTACAGTACCGTTGACTGCCGACACTACATTAACTGCTACAGTAACTCGAAGAAAAATTTTCAAATTTTTCCGAAATTTCTGGTCGCTACAGTAACTCGAGTTTTTGCAGAAAAATCTTTCAAAAATTCATCCTTTCCTTTATTTTGATTCAAAACCAGAATCTCAACTCTTTTAACCGATTATAACTCAAATATAACTTCTAAAACAACTGAGATTCACGAATTATCATCAAAATCTTCAAGAACAAAACCTCCTCTAATCTTCCATATAAACTGAAATTTAAGGAAAATAATGAGATTAAAGCTTACTTTTGATCCTTACAAAGCTTTTGAACCGAACAAATAATCAAAATTCTGAAGATCAAGGAAAGGATTTGAGAAGAGGATGAAGAAATGAGAGAAAACGCTTTTCTGCCTTCGTTCGGCTGAGTGAGAAAATGAGGGGGTACTATTGAAACTTTATATTAAATATTTCTAATGGGTTATTGAATAACCCATGGGTATCCATAACCCAACATCCAAACCCATCCAGTCAATTTACAATAAATGGACTAATTGACCATTCTTAAACCACTTTTCCATGAATTTCACCATTCTTAGAATATATCCCACGTAGTGCAAATATTCAGTCCAGTCATTTAACTCAATTTTCATAAATAATATTCAAAGAGAATAATTAAATATGAAAATTAAAAATGACCAAAATAAATAACTAAAGTAACGTTGTAGAATTCTAAAATACTCTTAAACGAATTATATTCCGAAATTAACGGGTATTACAGGTAAAGGCAAATCTTCCCCTTTCTTTCTCTTATCATCCTTTCCAATTCCTAGGGTGAAATTGGAGAAATCCTGAGGATTATTGGTGATTAATGCTTTTAAATCACCCTTTCCTTGATTCTTTTAGCTTTGGGCATATTTTTCCAGTTGTTTAGGTTGTGGTTACATCATGTTGGAATTGGATGAGTTAAAATGATTTTTGGATGGGTTTGTGGAGTTTGGTTATCTATTTGTCAAAGTCTGTTGGCAACTAGTCGACCATCGTGGGGAGATCAGCCGACTGGCTACCTCTAGTGCTCTTTGTCTAGACCTCATCAAGATGCACCAGTCAACTAGTAGGGTAACACCGGTCGACCGGTAGCTTCTGGGCTAGAATGACAGATCTGGCAGTGACGTACCAGTCAACCAGTAGGGTGACACGAATCGACTGGTTGCTCTCAGATTGGAGATAGATAAGTTGAATCAATAGACTACCAGTTGATAGGGCAGTTGACTAGTTGCTATCATACAACTTTTGGTGTTTTATTTTCTTTCCTTCCTTATGTGTTTTCCATTCCATTTGGCTAGGATGCCTCTCCAAAAGATTCAAACAAGGTTTTCATCCAAAGACCAAGTATTGAGATGGAATAGATAACTTGGAGTTGAGGTGAGCAAATGACTTCACTTAACTTGGACTAGGAGTTAAATTCTTGTACTTCATTTCTTGTTATAGTACAAGTATCCTTGTGAATAATGCGTATAGCTATGAATGTTGGGTATTGTGATTGAGATACCATGGGGAAGGAGATACTATGGTAACAAGGAGAAAATGAGTCTTGTCATTAGGAATTACTCATTAACATCTTGATTAAAAATGTGATTGTTATACTTGCCTTACGATGTTTAAGTAATTGTGTTTATATTGTGCAATACATATATACATATGTGTGGATATTTATATATTGCATGATTGTTGTGAGAAAATAAAGAATTGTATGGCCTTGTGCTAAGGAGATTACATGGCATTATGCCATAGGGATTGTACGGTTTTAAAACCTTGAAAATGACACAGCCTCACACCAAGGAAAAGTAAATAAATCAGCCCTTGGGCTTAGAGAATTTGACATGTGATGCATATTTCGTAATAGGTATTGTACCTTTATGTGGCGATGAAGTATAAAGAACCTCTTGTGGTGAGTATGAACACTAGAGTTCCTTGTTTGGAGTTAGGATGGTGCACTTCATCTTATCGAATGATTGTATATTAGCTTGTAAGCACATAACTAGTCTAGCACCATCCTAGGCGATGGTAAGAGGTACTCCACCTTCGAGTAAAGGACAACGTGGTGCCCTTGGGCTAAGGTGCTTTTGTACCCTTAACTATAGGAGTGTAATGAAATTGAGTATGTAGATACTCACTTTTGGCTCTCGAGTATTTGAGTCCTTTTTGTGTAAGTGTGTATAGTTAAGATAATAGACAAGGAGAGAGGTAACCTCACTATGAAGATCATTTGTCTTCGGACATAGAGATCATTTGGACATCGAGATCATTGTCTTCGGACATCGAGATCATATGTCTCAGGAAATGGAGATTAACTTGTCTACACGTAAGGGGATTAAATTTCCTTCAGGAAATGGAGATTAAATTTCCTTCAGGCAATGGAGATTAAATTTCCTTCTAGCAAATGGAGATTAATTTGCCTACGTGTGAGAGGATTTATTTGCCTTCAGGCATGGAAATTCATTTGCCTGTGGGTATGGAGATTAACTTCCCTTAGACATAGAGATAATATCCGCCGGGAGATAAATAGAGATTAGCCTCCTCTTGGACATGGAGATAATAAGAGTTGAGAGACAATATTGGTTTATGAGTCAATAATATTAGCCTATAAGCCATGAGATAATATTTATATAAAGGTCCTTGACTGAGAGATTATTATGGTCTTTTTTGGCATAAGACTATTATAGTCTTTAGGATGTGAGAATATTGTCTATGTTGGAATGTTATGTATAAAATTATGTATTAACCTGTGTGGTTTTAACGAAGTTCCATTAGCATGTGTTGCTTGGAGTAGTTAGCGACCTATGGGTTCAAGTTATCATTAACCTACAAGCTAGGAAATATTGAATGACCTGCGGATTAGGAGTTGATGAATTAGCATAGGCTTCATGATGTAGATTCAATGTCAGTATGTATAAGTGAATATTAAGAAGTCACCATATTGGAGGTCAAAATTGCCCTGAGCAATCTAGAGTACCTGGGATGTTTACACAGAACTACTACCAATTTGTTTTTATGCAATTGTTTGGTATGTGTACTGGAATGAGACTTACTTAAATCAACTTTTACTGTGGAGACAACGAACTAAGTAGAGGTAAGTAAAAGGGATTATTTACTCACTAAAATGTTTATCTCATTCTGTTATTTCTTTTCCTTACAGGTTTCGTTAGCCATGACAAGTCGCCAGAGAAGTAGTTGAGGTTTAAAGTTTTTGCTTCCTTCTGCTCGAAAGTCAAAGCTTGTTAGTTAATATGTCGTTGTGAGCTCTGTAGCCAACTAGGAAACCTAGGAATGAGGGGTTGCATGTAGGGAGTTTCTGACATGACATGTTTACTCATTATTTTTGCATATTTGATTAATCATTTATATGGTCATGTATGTCACTTGTTGCATGGGAACCGAGAGTTAGGAGAACCGATCTCATGCCTTGATTTCGAGTCGTGACAAAGATGATATCAAAGGATTTTAGGTCTCCTGTTGACTACAAAGCTAGGAGTAGGAGTTGTTAAAGTCAAATTCCATTTCATATCATACTCCTCGGATAGGGGGCGACAAAATGCAACAGAGATTCAAAAGTGTATTGTGTTATATTATTGATAATGATTTCTCCGATGAGGCATGGAGAATTTTGGCCTAACAATAGTATGGGCCAGGAGATTTGTGTTGTTCATGGAGTAGAGAAAAAAGATAGGTCCACTTATATATAACTAATGATGATTCGGCCTAAAGGGTCGAATGCGTGTTCCTTAAAATATGTAAGACCTCGGTAGATAATAGCGTGCCCTTTGTATAAAACTTAAAGGGAGTACGATCGGGGAAGCCATAGGGAGATAGAGATGAACTCATGGCACCAATAGAGAGATAGAGAGGAGGGGATTAACACTCCGTTATCATGATTCTCTTGATAATTGTATCCATATTGGATGGGTTACACCATGAGTATACCTTGGCATGGGATTGTGGTGTTGAGACCCAGATTTTTTGAGGGTCCTTTAACCGTTAACCAATTACCTGGAGGATTCATCATACAGAGGGTAGCTTAGGAAAGACAAGAGAAGTAAATCAGATCTTATCATAGCTAGCTGCATAGCCATTTCAGGGGTTTGATGGATAGGAAAACCTGGGAATTCAAAGATCAAAAAGGATTAAGAAGTTCCCTAAAGGGGTGATTGACCACCCGTTCTTGTGCCATGTATACTTCAATATGAGTAGTGAATTGAGTTTAAGATACTTGGAGAAGAGCATGGAAGACTATGGATCTATATAGTGGCTCTGTTTCAGAGTGTGGGTAGCATGTTGCCCGGGGTGGAGGAAATAAAGTTTACTCGACGGGGATCATTATGGTAGATGATGGGAGATAAAGACTGGTACAAGTTAAGAGACAGAGATGGATATGTATATGTGTATGCATACACGCATAATCAATCCTTTCGGTAGAGGAGGCACTACTGTAATATGTACGATACATCATTATTGTATGATTGTGTTGAGGAAAGGAGAGCATTGTGGTGGTGTATTCCAGGATAGTCTATACGACGTATCATTGGGAGATTTATCACGGGAGACAGAGTAAATCCATTGTTATATACCCCATGGGAGCCCTTCTTTAGCACACCCTATGATAGACAATATGGGTAAGGACCCTTGCTGGTCACTTGGTGAGTTTACATGAGAGTTGCACAGCCTTGAGTAGTCAATCATAAAAATGGAGCATTAAAATCCAAGGTAGAGTGGGTACATGATGTATTACTTTGACCTAGGGAGCATATGGCTGGCTAGAGCTAGGGAGCTTAGGGATTCGCAATAAGACTCAGATATGACAAAAGAGTATAGTATGAGCTACGCTACGGGGAATGATAGGAAAAGTGTTCTAATATACTAAATTGGGATATGTGTGGTGAATTTTTTTAATCGGATACTCAATTTTGCCCTGAGTCTCAAATATTTTAATGAGTGGCAAGATTGTAAATTTCTAACAAATGGGATATGGAGTATATATATACACATAGCCCCCTCCTTACAGAACGTTCACGCCATTCTCTCCATCTGATTTCTCCTTCCCTCTTCCTTCCCCTCACTCACGGCCACTTGGATTCCTAGAAGGAGGATGCATTCTAGCGACCACCACCACTACTCGAAAAGGATATTGGACCAAGGTAAGGGCAAATCTTCCCCTTTCTTTCTGTTTTCGTCCTTTCTAAACCCGACGGTGAGATTGGAGAAATCTTGAGGATTTTATTGATTAATGCTTCAAATCACCGTTTCCTTGATTCTTTTAACCTTGGGCATGTTTTTCCAGTTATTTAGGTTATGGTTACATCATGCTGGAATAGGATTTGAGTTAAAATGATTTTTTGATGGGATTATGGAGTTTGATTATCTATTTGCCAAAGTCAGTTGGCAACCATTCGATCGTCGTGGGGAGACTAGTCAGCTAGCTGCCTATGGTGCTTTTTGTCCAAAGCTAAATGAGATGCACCAATCAACTGGTAGGGTAATCGATCGATTGGTAGCTTTGGGGTAAAATGACAAATCTGGCAGTGACGCACTAGTCGACTGATAAGGGGACACCAGTCGACTAGTTGCTCTTAGGTTAGAGATAGAGAAGCTGAACCAGTCAATTGCCAGTTGATAGAGTAGTCGACCGGTTACTATCATATAGCTTTTGGTGTTTTATTTGCTTTCTTTCCTTATGTGTTTTCCATTCCAATTGGCTAGGATGCCTCTCCAAAAGATTTAAACAAGGTTTTCATCCAAACACTAAGTATTAAGATAGAATGGATAACTTGGAGTTGAGGTGAGTATATGACTTCACTTAACTTGGCCTAGGAGTTAAATTCTTGTACATTGTTTTTTGTTGTAGTACGAGTATCCTTGTGAACAATGTGTATAGTTATGAATGTTGGGTATTGTGATTAAGATGCCACGGGGAAGGAGATACAATGGTAACAAGGAGAAAATAAGTCTCATCATTTGGAGTTTCTCGTTAACATCTTGATTAAAAGCGTGATTGTTATACTTACCTTGCAGTGTTTATGTAATTGTGTTTGTATTGTGCAATATGTATATACATATGTATGGATATTTATATATTGCACGACTGTTGTGAAAAAATAGAGAATTGTATAGCCTTGTGCCAAGGAGATTACATGGCCTTATGCTATAGGGATTATATAGAGTTAAGACCTTGCAAATGACACTGCTTCGTGCCAAGAAGAAGAAAAAAAAATTAGCCCTTGGGCTTGGAGGATTTGATGTGTGATGCATATTTTGTAATAGGCATTGTACCTTTATAGGTAACATGTAAGTTATATTATTATGTGGCTATGGAGTATAGTGAACCTCTTATGGTGAGTATGAACACCGAGGTTCCTTGTTTAGAGTTGGGATGGTGCAATTCATGCGCTTATCGAATGATTGTGCCTTAGCTTGTAAGTACAAAACTAGTCTAGGAGAGTTATCTACTCTTTGAGCTGTTTACACCGTCCTAGTGGTGATAAGAGATACTTCACCTTTGAATAAAGGAGGATGTGGTGCCCTTGGGCAAGGGTGCTTTCATACCCTGAACTATAGGAGTGTAATGAAATCGAGTATATAGATACTCACTTAGGGCTCTCGGGTATTTGAATCCTTTGTGTGTAAGTGTGTATAGTTAAGATAATGGACAAGGGGAGAGGTAACCTCACCATGAAGATCTTTTATCTTTAGACATAGAGATCTATGTCTTCGGAAATGGGAATTAAATTGAGATTAACTTGCCAACGTGTAAAGGGATTAAATTGCCTTCAAACAATGGAGATTAAATTAACTTCGAGAAAATAGAGATTAAATGGAGATTAATTTACCAATGTGTGAGAGGATTGATTTGCCTTCGGGCATGAAGATTCATTTGCCTGCAAGCATGAAGATTAACTTTCCCTCATGTAGGAGATAATATCGGCCTGGAGATAAATAAAGAATAACTTCCCCTTGGGCATGGAGATAATAAAAGTCGAGAGACAATAACAGCCTATGAGCCAGGAGCTAATATCGGCCTATGAGCCACGAAGTAATATCAGCCTACAAGGCTGGAGATGATATTGGCTTACGAGTCGGGAGCTATATATATATATATAAAGGTCTTTGACAAGGAGATTATTATGGCTCTCTTCAGCCGAAGACTATTATAGTCTTTAGGACGTGAATATGTTGTCCATGTTGGAGCATTATGTATAAAAATATGTATTAACTTGTGTGGTTGTAACAGAGACTCATTAGCATGTGTTGCTTAAAGAAGTTAGTGACTTATGGGTTTGAGTTATCATTAGCCTACAGGCTAGGAGTCGATGAATTAGCTGAAGCTTGGCTATGTAGATTCAATGTCGGTATATATGAGTGAATATTAAGAAGTCACATTACTGGAGGTCAAAATTGCTCTGAGCAATTTAGAGTACTCGGGATGTTTATAAAGAACTACTACCTAGTTGTTTTTGTGCAATCAATTGGTATGTGTACTAGAATGAGACTTACTTAAGTCAACTTTGATTGTGGAGACAACGAACTGAGTAGAGGTAAGGAAAATGGATTGTCTACTCATTGAGATGTTTACCTCATTCTGTTATTTCTTTTCCTTACATATTGCGTTAACCGTGGCACTGTCGGCCAAGGGATAATTGATGTTTGAAGTTTTCTCTTTCTTCTGCTCGAAGGTCCAAGCTTGTTAGTTGGTATGTTTTTGTGAGCTTTGTAGCCAACCAGGATACCTAAGAGGGAGGGGTTGCATGTAGGGAGTTTCTTACATGACATGTTTACTCATTATTTCTGCATATTTGATTAATCATTTATATGGTCATGCATGTCACTTGTTGCATGGGAATCGGGAGTTAGGAGAATTAGGCTTATGACATAGGAAATTAACCTTATGTCGTGCCTGTCACATGCATGAATTTCGAGTTGTGATATGAAATGACCAAATTGAGAACATTTGAATCTGCAAAGGAGCAATTGAGAATAAAAACATGCGATGAATTAAATTGAGGTCGTTTAGATTTGTGAGAAATTAAATTAAAAGTACAAATCTGTGAGAGACAATTAAAAACCTTTAGATTTGTAAGAAATCAAATTGAGAAACGAGTCATCTTTGAAGAACTAAAATGAAGTCTTAGTTGAAATATATATGTTAAGTGTTTTGCTTGTAGAAGTTATGTATGGATAACAATTAAAACATTTTATAAAAAAAAATTATTAGTTGGTGGTTTAGTGATAAGGATGAGTCCGGCTCCTCTCCAGCGCTGGAGAGGAGTGTAGTGTTTCTTTTAATTATAATCTTGATGATATGAATTTTAAAATGAAATGTTTTATTTTTTAAATTATCAAGAATAAAAATATACATACTAATTAAATTTTGAAATTTTGAAATCTTTGTAAATATTAAAAATTACAGAAAAAGAATAAAAATGATACTAATTAAATGTTAAAAATTTGAAATCTTTGTAAATGTTAAAAATTACAGAAATTTATATCATCAAGATTATAATTAAAAGAAACAAATTATAGAAATGAAATCCTTAATATTGTAAAGTCAAAGCAAAATAAATTTATATCATCAAGATTATAATTAAAAGAAACAAAATGAAATATTAAAAGAAACATTACACTTCTCTCCAATGTTGGAGAGGAGCCGGACTCGTTAGTAGTTAGCCTAGTGGTCATAAACTTAAACCATCTTTATTGTGTACCGAATTTTTTTAAAAAACCTTTTATAAAATAATTTAAGAGAACTTTCTTTTCATGTATAGTAGTTTGTTAATGTAAATAATTTCTAATCACAATAAAAGAATCCACATCGCATGTATAATAGTTGGAACTAATGTTTTTGGACTCGAACTGGTCGATGGGTCGATCTGAGACCCGACAACCTAAGACTAAAACCAGTTTGGTAAAATTTTTGGACCGGCGTTCAAGTGATTCGGGGACAACCGAGCTTTGACCCGGCTAGGTTAATCCAGTTGACCTAGATCCTTTTTTTTAATATTCAAATTTGTATGAAAATTTAAAAAAAGTGTACTTACTAATAATCAAACTCTATCCCCCCACATATAAGTTATATGTCTTATTATCTTGCTATCAATTTTTTCTTAATTTATATGAGTGAAATATTATATATATAAAATGCTAAAATTATTCTAACCTAAAAATCAAAATGTAAATATGGCAATATGGTAAAAACTAAAATGAAAAAGATATTTAATTTAATAAAAATAAGTATATTATTACTAATGAATTAGGAAACAAAAAAATAATTATATTTATATAATTATTTGATGTAAAAAATGACAATAAAATATTTTTAAAAAATTATTTATGGATATTTATATTTTAATTATTTATAACTAATGACTATGATTTTAAAACTTTAAAATGTGAAATTTATATTTAAATTTTTTATTTTACTTTGTTTTAAATTTATTTGTAAACAAATATAAGTATATATATATATATATATATATATATATATATATATATAATTTTTAATTCTTTAATTTATTTATTTGGTTCAACAATTGACTTAGTGATCCAAAGGCTAATTCAGACCAATGACCGAGCCAATTCCAAAAACATTAGTTGGAACACTAAATTAATATAATTAAACTAATAAGAACATATGCTACATTTAATCTTAATCTTTTAGAAAGGTAATTAATAATACAATTAAATAGCGGCTTTTAATAGGCATAACACATTAGGGGAACGCGATCCACTCCAGTGCCTTATAGGCACTGGAGTGTCCTTCGCGCACGTAGGCATTAGATACAGTGGGTTCTACACTTCAGTGGGACCCACTCTCCATTCAACTGTTTATTTTTTTTTCCTTTTTTAACGTTTAGTGGATCGTGTTCCCATATTAGGGGTTGTAGAGAGAACATAGCCTAGTGAACCCTTCCATTATGGCCTTCAATAAAATCGTGTTCCCATATTAGGGGTTGTAGAGAGAACATAGCCTAGTGAACCCTTCCATTATGGCCTTCAATAAAATCTTACAGCCTACGCTCAAATCCCTACATATTCGTAAAATTCAATTTAATCCAAATCAAAATGTGAAAGATATGGCAAAAACATTAGTTGGAACACTAAATTAATATAATTAAACTAATAAGAACATATGCTACATTTAATCTTAATCTTTTAGAAAGGTAATTAATAATACAATTAAATAGCGGCTTTTAATAGGCATAACACATTAGGGGAACGCGATCCACTCCAGTGCCTTATAGGCACTGGAGTGTCCTTCGCGCACGCAGGCATTAGATACAGTGGGTTTTACACTTCAGTGGGACCAACTCTCCATTCAACTGTTTATTTTTTTTTTCCTTTTTTAACGTTTAGTGGATCATGTTCCCATATTAGGGGTTGTAGAGAGAACATAGCCAAGTGAACCCTTCCATTATGGCCTTCAATAAAATCTTACAGCCTATGCTCAAATCCCTACATATTCTCAAAATTCAATTTAATCCAATCAATAAGATAAAATTTGGTCAAAATTGACCATTGATGACTATAGTATATATCAAGTATTCATATTAGGATTTTGTTGTGGAGGGGTCGACCTTTCCGAAGGTTGACCCTCCACAGCCACCAGCAAGCATGAGAATGCGTGTTGGTCAAAAAAAAAATTTTTCCAGGAGTCTCATCCCTGAAAATGTGTGTGAAGAGGCAACATCTGGGGAAGTCGACCTCCCCATAGCATTATCCTTTATATTATCAAAAAAAATATATCAAGTATTTATTGAATAGATTGATTATTTTATTAAAACTAGTGTTTGGCCCGGGGATGCATGGATAAGTTTCAAAATAAGAAAAATTTAAAAAATACAAGATAATGTATATCGTGATAATGTATAAATTTAGCTAAATACATACAAAATTATCTTATCACAAATTATTGAACACTTCTCTATAAACATTTATAGTCCTTTTAACAGGGTTACTATCATTATCAAGTTTAAGGATTTTTAAACCTCTTTTATATCTAACTCTTGAAATAGCAAAATACAATAGACTATGACTAAATATAGGGTTAGCTAAATACAACCCAATAGATGAAAGAGATTGTCTTTTATTAATTGTCATAACAAAACACAATACGAAAACTATCTTCTCCGAAGTTTAAATGGGAGCTTGGAATTTGAAGGAGTTTTCTTGGACTTAGTACTTTTTTTACCAATATTTTTGTGGTCGGTGACTATTGCTTCAACAATCAATGATTGTTGCTTCAACAACATGTTTTTCTAATCTAGTAACAATTAATTTACTTCTGTTACAGAGGCCTAAAAATTTGTTGATATTTCTAAGCAATATTACAAGAGCTCTTACCTTTAGCTTTAACTCATGATTTGGTAAACTTGATAGCTTCGCACTATTTGAAAATTTTAGTGGTGTATAAATCATCAATTTTATTCATGTACACTGTTTCTTTGCCAAGAATGATAGAAAGCATGTACTCATTAATAGCATCGACGTCTTTCAGTGTAGAAGCAAAAATAGCCTTGTCTTGAAAATAGCTTGAGCATCCCATATTGTCCAATAAATTGGGATAAACACTCTTGACAATTGATGACATAAGATCACCCAAAACTTCAATTAATAGGTCATGTAGGATATTAATCATAGATTCACCAGTGTTTTTCGTGTCCATAATTCCCTCACCAATATCAATTATCCAATTAGCAAATTCTTTCACTTCTTCAACCTCCTTCCTTATATGCATAGTTTGTAATCGCATGTTTTCCTTCAAAGTCAACACCTTGCAAAAGTCCCATACGTAAGAAGCACTAATAATAGAGAAGACAATTAGTTGTCGAATTGCTTTGGGAATAACAGGCAATATCTGTCAGATATCATCCCAAAAACGATAACTTTACCTCCAAAAAGCCTTGTACAATTGTTTTCATTGATGAATCTCATCAAATCCTTCAAAGTCCTCTCAAGAACTTCGAAGCATAACTTAATTCATCATTGGTGCTTCATCCCAAATTATAAGCTTTGTATGTAAGATGAGTTCAACTAAATATGTGCCTTGACTAATATTACAACTAAAATCTTCGTTTATTTGCAAATGAATATAAAATCTAGAATAAGTCATTCTACCACTTGGTAACAAAAGAGAAGCAAAGCCACTTGAAGCAACATTTAGAACTATCATTCCCTAAGATCTTATCGAAGCAGACAATGTCCTCCACAAGAAGGTTTTTCTTGTGCCTCTGTACCTATAAACAAAGAAAACACGTCCACTATCATTATCAACAACATCTGTAACTTCAAGATAAGCATGCATCAGGTCTTGGTTCAATAACTTCACCAGTTCTACATGTTCTTTTTGTAAACACTTTCAATCATAGCATAACTCATCACACATAAGCCTGTTTCCACTTCTTTGACCTTGGATTGTGTCAAGATAAGGCATTGATTGAAAACTCAATGAGAGATCTTCCATTGCTTTGCAATTGATTCTCAATTTCAGTAAGTGCATAATTTTTCAGCTCTTCATTTGTAAGTAGTAGTTCTGGAAAGGTTGATAAAAATAGATTAGCTAAATGATTTTTTTAGGACCCGTGAAAAAATTCAAATGAGACATTAAAGAATGAGATGTGGTGGTAAGGAAGAGATGCTTACCACTGTGGCCTAATAAAATTCTTTACCTATGCAATATATCATCAGATAGAAGATTCTATGTCTTAGCAAACAAATTAACTCAGTCATAGACATAGTATTTGAGAACAATAAGGTAGCAAATAAGCGCCTTAAGTACCCAGCTGCTCAATTACTTGCTTCTACAATTCCATCAACATACTCTATGTCGTAATTGCGTAGGCTAAAGCGTAGCATGCTTCCTTGAATGTGTTATATTTAACTCCGTCAATTGTTCGAATGTTTTCATAAGATGTTAGGCCTTTAATGACATTTAATAAAGATCAAAGAGCATGCTTCCTTGAATGTATTATATTTAACTCCGTCAATTGTTCGAATGTATTCATAACATGTTAGGCCTTTAACGACATTTAATAAAGTTCGAAGATAGTGAACGTTACCACTTCCAGGTAGAGTATTGTACATTCTCCTAATTGAGAATCCAATTTTTTTAGGACACCATTCCTTTGCACTACTCTTGTACACAAAGTTTGTTGGGAATTCTACATATGTCAATCCTCTTCCCTCTAGATACTTCTTATTTGCTTTAAACCAAACCAACAATCAAACCAAATCGACCAAAATTGAAAAAATGAGATCCAAATCAATTTTTATAAATTTTAATTAGTTTGATTTGGTTATCGGTTTAGTTTGGTTAAAACTGAACCAACTTATATATAAAAAAATTATATTTTGTATATATATATATATAATATTATATTTTTATATTTTTATATCAACAAAATTTTTATATATATATTTTATAATTAACTTGGTCTCTTTCTTTTAATAAATTTGGTTTTTTAATATTTATATATATTTTATTGAAATTAAAAATCACAAATTATTATAAACAAAACCACTCAAAACCGAACCAAACCGTTCAACCAAAACCAAACCAAACTGTAAAAAATTAAAACTGAATAAGTTAACAATTTTATAAAATCGATTAGCTTAATTCAGTTTGGTTAAGACTCAAAATTGAACCAAACCAAGCTTATAAACACTCAAAGTTGAATGGAGGGTAAGGACATATGTCGTCCCTGTATTGGTTTGATGAAATTATAAGTCAATAAAAATATGACATGTGTCCCACATTTTATAAATGAACGATTGTGTCGCCCTGGAGGTTAAAAAGTCAATTGAAGAGACTCTTAGGGTATGTTTGCTTTCGCGTTGCATTTCAAATTCTGTGGTTTACTGTTACAGCAAACCATGTTTTCGAGAATCATGGATATTTGGGAATGGAATCACGCAATCCACGTTAGGCTTTATCCTAATTTACTACTCAGGAACGTGGGTAGCTCTGAAGCGCCATTGACCCTGCATTTGCGAACAGCCCAACGTGGTTGGTGTAGAGAATTAATTCAAAATTCATTTTTACCCCTGTCAAAACCAGCCACAGATGACAGAAACATAAAGCGAGTCCCCAAAGAAGCTATTATGATTCTGTGTGTGTTTGGTGTCTTATTTGTGCAGGCTTAAAAAAAATTTATATCCTTTTTGATAATTATACATCCTGAAACCACGTTTACAGATCAATATCCAAACATCCTATTCTAACCCAAATCAAATTTCACGATCTCAAACCATATTTAACTAATTTACTCTCAAACACAAAATTCGTTCACTTAAACCTAAGTTTATTTCAATCACATTTAATTAAACTTAATTTATTACACTACATTTATCCTACGGGTTCTCAAATACACCTTTAATGGTTGCTATCCTGATAACATGGAACAATTCTACTCATGGTAATATAGCTTTTAATGAGGCTTATCGTTAGTCTATGAGGTCCCTTTCGTGGTAGGGGACACAACACCAGATCGTACATCTGGCATCACAGTAAATGAGGCTCTATGTTCATAAATAAATTACATTCTTTCATAAAAAAGGAAAAAAATTAGAAATTCTGATTTACATGTAATTTTTTTATATTTTTATTATTAAATTGTTCGATCAAAATAAAATATGTATAATATTATTTTTGAATAGATCAATCGTATATATTAAATTGTAAAAAATATTTTAAGTTAAAATATATTTTAGATTCCTATAATTTTATTCATTTTTATTAGTTCCTATACTTTCAAAATTTAGGCCTTGTTTAGTTGTGATTTTGTGTTTTTTGTTCTGAAAACAAGTTTTGTAAAATTGTCTGGAAAACTAGTTTTGAAAATTTAAAAAACAAAAAAAAATTGTATGAATGGTTTGTTTTAAAAAAAATTTAAACTTAGGAAAAAAAATTCGTTTAGAAGATTTGGTTTTAAAAATAAGATTTAAAAATTATTTGATACACAATTTTTTTATATAATGTTATAATAAATTAATATGCAGATCCTACAGACGCCACTGCGTTTGAGAAAATGAGAAAGGGAGGGACTGTAGCATGATAAAGAATATTAGATAATGTTAGGAAGGAGACCTACACTGTAATATCATATATCTTATTTAATGTCATTTTTAATTTTCTTGTTTAGTTTTGAAAATCTATAAAAAAAAAAAATCCATCTTCAAGAAGTTGAATGTTTTATTATTGTATTATCTTAAAATTTATTTGAATTATTTTTTTTATTATTATACGATTTCGAAATGATTCAAAAAGTAAAATTAATGTCACTCTATTATTGCCTGCAGACTGAAGCCTTGTCATGTGAAGGAGCAGGGAATCCGTGGAGTACCACTGAATTTGGCAATTTAGGCAAGAATTGAAGTCCCGTAAAAAGAGCCAAAAAAGGAACGGACAAGATCAGATTTGAGAAGCAAACCAACGCACCAGGGCTGAATTAAAGGCGCCTGGAATGGGCACTGGCCCCCCTGGTTTTTTCTGTTACTACCCCTTTTGCCCCTCAACCTTTATAACAATTAACAACCCAACGTTGTTTTCATTAATTCGTTTCCCTCCTGTTTTATTTCTTCCTCCTCTTCCCTCTCTGCTTGCTTGCTTACACTGTAATCTAATGGCGTCCTCTATCTCCCTCAAGCCCCTCTCTGCTTTCTCTTCTCTCACTTCAGATCTTTGTTACCTCTCCTCCTTCCCCGTCCAAATCCCTGTTCGTCCTCGCATTCCGAAACGACTCCGTGAGCTCTCTCTCTCTCTTTCTCTCCTCTGCTGCCGTTCATGGATTGCTGTTTCTCCGTTTTCAATCTCGATGAATATTTTTTGTCCGCTTGAATCTATCTCGCTTTCGTCGCTTTTTTTTTTCAAAAATGATAAGTTATCTCTCTTTCTCTCTCTCTTCTGCTTCCGTTCATTGATTGCTGTTTTTCCGTCTTCAATCTCGATGAATAATTTTTGTGTTGCTTGAATCTGTCTTATTTCGTCGCATTTTTTAAAATTTTATTTTCTTTTTCTTTTTGTCTGGAAGATTTTAGAAGTGATTTGAGATTATTTAGTTATTGGAATCGGAAGGGATTTTCAGAAATGTTACCACTTGTTTTTCTTTTTCCCTGTTCTTTTTGTTACAGTCGTAGTTTCTCAGGCAATATGGTATTATGGTGGACAGATTCATGTACAAGCTGAAAATGATGATTGAGTAGTATGGATTTATTTTTCCCGTCCCTTTGTTATTTGTGCGTTTTTTCTTTATTTAACTCCTTAGTATAATGCTATATAAGCCATATTGAGATTACGGAACAGCTTAAGCAAATTTATGTAGATGCACAATCATTGAAGGTTTAACAATAATAGGTACTTTTAAGTATTCTAACCAGGCTATTGCCTTATTCAATCGTTCTTCAGCCATGAAAACGGTAATGGAGCAAGGATTTGAAATCATGACTATTTTAGAGGGTTTTAAAAAAATATTTAGTTCTGACTCCTGTGACTGAATACAGAGATAGAGGCAGCTGGGAACAGCTTCGGAAGTCATTTTCGTGTTACAACATATGGCGAGTCTCACGGAGGGGGTGTTGGTTGTGTAATTGATGGATGCCCTCCTCGCCTCCCGTTGTCCGAAGCTGACATGCAAGTGGAGCTTGACAGAAGGTACTTACCACTAAAGGCTTTCCACCCATAGGGTTTGTGCTCCTCTCCAGCGGCTGGAGTTTTCAGTCTGCTGGAGAGGAAGGTACTCATTAGATTTATTAGATTTAACTGATAAAAAATTAAAATAATTCTTTTTTTAATTTATTTTTTTCTAACAAATTATTTAGCTCCTCTCTTGTCTTCTAGAGGCTCCAACCACAGGAGGGAACCCAACCCCATCCATAGCTATTGCCATTAAAGGAATTGGATCATTAATTATGAGGGATATATAACAATTTCTTTTGATGCACAAGTAACGAGCGTAAATGATTGATTTGTACCTCCTCACAAGTTGTGGGGAAAAAAAGTTAGACAGGATTAATTTTAAAAATGATTTTTAAAAAAATTAAAATTTACATTAATATGATTTATATGATAAAGTCTATAAAGAGCTTAACTTCAATTTTAAAAGGTTGAGTTTTGCTATTATTAGATCACTTCAAAATTTATGTATATAGTAATTAAAAAATACTTTACACAAATTTTAAAGTGATCAAATAATAAAAATTTTAAATTCTTGAGAAGTTTAACTTTTCATAAACTTATCTAATTTATATTTAGAAACTGTTATAAAATAGTGTCTTTAAAAAATAGATTTTGTTTGGATGTTGATTACCCGAATTACTTTTAGATATGTAGTTACAAAAAAATGGTATAAATTTTATATCGACTTATTTCATTATTCCTTATTATTTAATCTCTCTCAGTTCTGAATATAATAAAACAAATTATATAAATATTAACAAAAGATAAGATCAACAAACCAAGACAAAAAAATTCATAATTAAAAGAACAAAAATGCAAATAATACAAAGGAGACTTAATTGCAAAGAAACTTAAAATTTAAAAATCCATTAACAAATTAAAAGAAATAACACATCGAGGGGTCAAATCACAAATAATGTAGAGATTAAATTAAACAAATTTTTTTAACTTTGGGTCAAAGTCTAATTTTTAAAAAAGGGGGCTTAAGATCCTAATTTTGTGGGTCAAAAGACTATGGACTAAAACAAAAATAAAATGAAACGAAGGAATCAAATTGCAAATAATGGAGGGACTAAGAAGGATAGTTTCTAAATTGGGGTCAAAGTACAATTTTGGAAGCTTTTGTTGGAGATGAGAAATGAGGGGTAAAAGAGGAAGATGGCAATTGCAAAAATTAATTCTAAATCCCCTAAAAACAGAAAGCTAGCAAATGTGGTGTTGATGCAAACTTAAGTTTCACTAAAATTCATTTTTGTAAATTTACTCCCACCCCAAAATCAAATAAAATCACGTGTCCAGTTTCAAACTCAGGTTTCGCTGAAACCACGCTTTTCCAAACAAGTGTATAGTTGTCTCCTTTCAATTTAATCTTCAAAAGATGGGAATTGTCTTTATTTGGCTTCTCTAATTATTAATGTAATTTTTAGCAACAAAAAAAATTAAGATAAAACAATAATAAATTTTGTAATATAGTAATAAAAAGAATTAATTTGAAATAAATATAATTTTTTAAAATTAAATTAAAATATTTAATTTTTTTAAAGATTAAATTAAAACAATAATAATATTTCAAGAACTAAAATAAATTGGTGTCTAATATATGTACAAACATGTCAGAATTAAAAAGACAAAATTAAAGTACGAATCTTTTTCTACTTCTAAAATATAGTCACTATTTTTTGTATAATTATGAATTATCATATTTTAGTTTAAATATTTTGTTCTTTAAAATCATTTTAAGTTTGGTAGCTTAATATCATATATTTTTTAAATTAATTACTCTCCATTAACTTGAGTACATTTAAGTACTCTTTCACCAAAATAAAATAAAATAAAATATTTGCGATATTTTATTTTAGTTAAAGCAAAAAGAAAAAGATATTTCAATATGTAAAAATTGATATTATAATTTAATAGAAAGTATTTTACTAAATGAATATCTGATATTAGGTTATTAAACATTAAAATGAATACTATAACAAGTTTTTTCGGATAAGAAATATAAAATTAAAGTGAAAGATAGTATATTTTATAATTACAATATATATTAGAAAAATAGAATAGAGTGTCATAATTTTAAATGCCACAATAGTGTAATTTACTCCATTAAAATTACTAAATTCGGGTTTGGATCCGGGCCAAATTTGACATGGATATATCATTGAAGAACAACTTATCTAACCACGGCCTAGATACTAATGATCCCTATAAAAGAAAAAAGAAAGTTTAATAAGTAGAATGAAAAATTAAAAATGTTTATCTTGATAAGATAATTATATTTTTTTTAAAAAAATTCTTTATAGAATTATTTAAATGATACAGATCAACAACTTTTAATTTAATACTGATAGATTTAATTTAGAAAATAATATAATAAGATAATTATAATATAAAATAACATTGATTATGTCTTTACAAATACACATATATAATGTCACATTCTAATTACTGAATTAATTTCTGAAGAATAAAATGTGTCAATTTAGATATTGTATTTACTTTAATTTTGTCATTTCATAAGTTAAAAGTGACATTTTGACAATAAAATAACCAAATTTTAGCAACGAAAGATTTCATGGTCAAGTGACAAAAAGAATTATACCAAGACAATTGAAATTTTTCATAAACTAAGTGTTTTATGATATCTTTTAGAATTAAACTAAAATAAATATAACTTTTTAGAATTAAATTAATAAATCAATATTGTTTTGGAAGAAAAACTTATGCGAAGTTCTTAACTATAGGCAGCCAGGTCAGAGCCGGATGACAACCCCCAGAAAAGAGACTGATGCGTGTAAAATATTTTCAGGAGTTTCTGAAGGTTAAACTTCGTTCCTATCATTATAATTATTAACTTTGAAGTTTAATGACACATGTAAATAATGAATGTAATCTGTTTATTGCAGGTGTAACTACTGGAACTCCAATTCATGTATTTGTTCCCAATAATGATCTGAGAGGACATGTCAGTATCTAATGCTCAAGCTTCTTCATTTTTTTTTTGGATGTTTAAAAAGGAGAAATAATATATAGTTACTAGTATTTTTGTTATCAGATTTTCTTATCAAAAAAAATTATATGTATAAAGTTTTTTAAAAAATCAATCACGCAGTGGTAGATTGTAAAAAATATAAATTTATCTTTTAAAAATTATATTTGTCATATTCTTACTAGAAAATCATACATTTGTCATATTCTAATTAGATAACCAGATAACAAATACATAGAGAACAACAAAAGTATTTTTTTGGTCCATGGTGTTTTTTTTGAATTTCAATTTCATCCTCAATTTTTTTTTGTATGTGTTAATTTTATCTTACACTTTTCTTTTCTTGTTTCAACTTTATTTTTAGGGTTAATGTCATTAATAAAGTTAGCCAAAAAAACTGACGTGAAACTCTTCAAATGACATGTAAACTCTTCTATGTGATACATTAAACATTTAAATGTTAATGTGGAGTGAAAGAGAGAAATAAAAAAAATCATTTGGAGCGAAATTAAAACTTAGTTAAATGTTTGAAACAAAATTAAAACTAAAATAAATTACTATGACATATTGGTTTTGGACGTGTCACTTGGAGAAATTCATATCAGTATTTTTTTTGTCACTATGTTAACTTTAGGAATAAAATTGAAAAAAAAAATTATGAGAGACCAAATTGATAAAAAAAAAAGTTAAGAATGAAATTAAAATTTGTGATATAAGGATGAAAAAAAAGTATATTTTGACAATAAAGAATTGTATATTTTGGAGTGTTTTAAGCATATGGAAATGGAAGAGTTTTCCTTAGCTGGAAGGACATTAAATGAATTTTCGTCCTTCGAAATTCCCGGGCACTTGCATTTGTTAGTTGGTTTCTTGGCAAAATGATTTAAAGATTGTTTCAAATTTATGTCAGGATGAAATGTTTTCATATGGTCCTTGTGTATTATTTCACTTGTCACAATTGTAATCATAAATGTTAATTCTATAAGTATTATTACTCACCATATTCATTTGATTTGCAGAATTATAGCGAGATGTCCCTAGCTTATAGGCCTTCCCATGCAGATGCAACCTATGACATGAAGTACGGCGTCAGATCAGTGCAGGTACTATATACATCAATAAATTGGAATCTATGCAATATACATCAAATGTTCAAAAAGTTCAATATAATTTTTTTAAAAATATTATGTATAATTTAGTCGAACTTAAATGAGATTTGTACAATTTATATTAAAAAACCAAAAAAAAAATGCTAAGCCTAACATCAAAACCACGGCTAATGTGGCTTAGAAACCGTGAAAGGACCAGAGAAAAAAATTAAAAATTGAAGGTTGGCTCTCTCCAAACTTAATCAATATCAATATATCAATATATAAATTTACTATTTGAAGAGGTGGTGTGACACTTCTTCTACTCAACATGTATATTTTTTGTAATTTTTAAAATTTTAAAAATTTATATAGTATGTATTATTTTAATATAAACAATGTTAATAATTGAACAATTTTAAGTTATAATTTATAATTATTTTAATAGTTTAATACTTATTGATGTGCTATCTTAATTTAATAATAGTAAGAATTAAAATGTCAAATTAACAATTTAGTTGAAAGGCCTTCTCATTTATAATTTTTAATTAATTAAGTAGTTTAATATTTACTTATGTGCTATTTTAATAAAAATAATGTCGAAAATTGAAATGTTTTATATGCTATAAAAAATTTTCAATATAAAATAAAGAGAAAAATATGCTTATCAAACAAACTTACTTATTGGAAATTAAGGAACTTGAGTTTTATATGAATAAGCTTAAGAGAAAGAAAGGAAATTGTGCTCGCCTTGTTTGAATGTAGTTTTTTTTTTAATTTTTTATTGTTTCTTATTATTTTGACTTAATTACATTTTTGGTGAATGGTATAATTCAAAGTACTATCATAAAATTTTGTCCTCCTAAGATATAATTAGTGTTAACATTTTTTAGATTATTGGTAATTTTGTTTCTAACAGTCTAGATTACTGTTGCTTTTTCATTTTTCTGTCAATGAATATTGTGCAATCGGTGTTGATAAATAATGTTGATGCAATGAAAATATTAACATCAATAGAAGATAGATGCATAGTAAAATTAATACATGTGTGATATTTAAAAATACATATGTAATGAAGACAAATGAAAATTAGAGAATAACAATTCAATAATATATTTTTTAATTAATCTTATTAACTCGTAAGGTATTAAAATGATGCAAAGAAAAGTTTTCTAGTATAAAAATATTGATGATTTGCATTGAGCTCATACATCTGTAACTTGTTATTTTTTAGGGTGGTGGTAGATCATCTGCAAGAGAAACGATTGGAAGAGTTGCTTCTGGAGCTGTAGCTAAGAAGATCCTTAAAGAGTTTGCAGGAACAGAGGTTTGTTGCTTGCTCATGTGATCACGTTATCTTGTTTGTATGTACATGGCTATGTGAGTAATTTTTCTTATCTTAAAACTCTACGTGCATGTTTGAAAAATCAATAATAAACTTTTTTCCGGTAATTAAATAATATTTGGTTTAGAGTTTAAAACTAAAATTTTGTAGAATTGATTCTATCTAAATATTAATTTGTCACAAAACAATTCCAACTTACCAAAATATGTCTCATTTTTCCATTTTCTTTTAATTGTCTATTCCTTAAGCAAGATTTTTTATGACTCAGGTTCTTGCTTATGCCTCTCAAGTTCACAAGGTTGTTCTTCCTGAAGACCTAATTGATCATGACACTCTCACACTTGATCAGGTAGCGAAGTTAATATTCAGCAATATATCAACATCGGTTACTCTTTCTTGAGCTACTTTTAAGTAGATTTTGCATCTTCTAAGGAAAGGTGACTTTTTCTTATTTCCCCTATAATTTTTTATGGATTTATATGAGGATGTTCAGTGATTTAACAAACCTTGTAATTAATCAAGCCTACTCATTACTTATTTTTAGTACTCCTTGATTGTCACGACCCTCAAAATGGTACGTGACCGGCACAACTAAGAGATACTCTCTAGTTGTAAGCCTATGCTTTTAGCTTCATATAATAATCATTCTAAAATGTGAGAGTAATAATATAACAAAGACTTATCTTAGTTAAACACCCCGATTTTTATTTAATAAGTTACAATCTCACAAAATATACAGTAAACTTAAAATACTGTAATAACATAATTATGTACAATAACCACTTCCTCCTAGATGTCCTATTTGACTGCAGAGCTTTCTAGAATTTAAAACTGAAGAAATAGCTTTAATTCAAATAAACACCAACCCTTGAAACAAAAAGGGTTAGGATATTGAACTTGCGCTACTCCTCAGACGGATGTTTTTCGTTAACCTCAGGATCTGAAAAAAATATATCCACCACAATATGAGATAATAATCTCAATGAATAGATAACGTTACAAGAATAGAAACTTAATTACAGATAATCATCAAGTGATTAATACACAAGTATATGTATAAAATGCATAAGTAAAATCATATCATACTCATAATCGACAAACAGCCATAGAATATGACCATAATCATATTCGGCACACAGCTATCTCCACATTTGGCATACAGCCATAGCATATGACCATAATCATATTTGGCACACAGCCATATTCATATTCGGCACACAGCCATCTTCACATTCGGCACACAGCCATAACATATGACCATAATCATATTCGGCACACAGCCATATTCATATTAATTGAAATATTCAGTCAAAGATAATAGTAGATATACTCTGAATATGTAAATTACTTGGACTATTCATATAATTAAATAAGTATCCAAGTAGGTTAGCTACTCACTTGAAATCCAAGTTACTATATCTTCTTTAAATCTACACAATTACATTTAATGGATTCAATTAATATAATTCTTTAATACATATAATCACGTATACGTATGTGTATTATTCAAAAATATATATAAAAATGTACACGTATATGTACTATTCAAAATACATATAAATATTATTTATATAGTTACTATTTATTTATACGTATAATTACTATTCATACATACGGTTACTATTCATATATACAGGTACTATTCATACGTACAGGTACTATTCATACCAGAAATAGATAATACAATCTGTAAAAGAGTACACCAGGTAAGTTCCCAGGAAAGAGTGGAGAGTCCCAATGGATACACTTAACAACCATGTCTTTCCTTAGCCAGAACTTTCCTAGACATGTATTCTTCACAGTTTACATTCTATTTCGGTAATCACAGAATTAAAACAACATATAGGTAGCTAAGGACAGTTTTTCTGATGTGGAAGATCGGCCAAAGCCGCAACCACAGAGCATACTTAAGAAAATAACTTTTTTTAAAAAATCTGAATGGCACAGAAAAGGGGCATAGTATTCTTACCTTGGATCTAGGCTAAGGAAGAAAGACCTAGAATCTCAAAGCTCTAATGCCGGAGCAAGAGAAATTTTGAGGAAAGGAGAGAAGAGAAACTGAAGGTGTGAGTTTTGAATTGAAATGGAAGGGCCTATTTATACGAGAAGTTATGGTACTATTTGCTACTATTCCATCTACCATTCTCCTATACTATTTCATCTACCAGTTTCACTTACCAGTTTTCATCTACCATTCTCCTATACTATTTCATCTACCAGTTTCACTTACCAGTTTTCTTCTACCATTCTCCTATACTATTTCATCTACCAGTCTCACTTACCAGTTTTCATCTACTATTCATTATATCTCATAATTTATTGAATCTATAATTAAAAATTTATACTTTCAACAATATGCACAAACGAGTATACAAAAATTAAACTGATAGGGAATTTATTTTCTCCAAAATAAATTTATCGTAATTCTTGAATACTTATAACTTAAAAAAAATAATGGGTATTACATTGATGGCCGTAGACGACATTAGATATTTTATTTAAAAAATTTTGAAACAGAATTTTTTTCAACTCAAACTTGAGAGAAAATTTTCATATCAAATTATGTTTCAAAAATTTAAGATGAAATTTTTTGCTTCAAAACTAAAATGAATTTTTTCTCCTCAGATTTAAGATGAAATTATTATTTTTATTTTAGTGAATTAACAACAACAATTTTAGAGACGAAAAATTATTCATCTTAGATTCAATCTAAGATGAATTATTCTGTATCAAATCTCTAATTTTCTTATAGTGGCTTTCTTCCTATATCCTTCATTTTCTAAGTAGAAAGTAAAATCTTCCTGAATTTCTTGATATTTTCTTCAAATATTTTCACCTGTCTAATTCTGACGAATTTTTACTATGATAGTGTTATTTTATTTTATTTTTTAAAATTTACTTTTATAAACTTCAGTGTTTCTTGCTCGAATGAGTCCATGTAAATTAATACAGTATGAATAATTAGTGCAAGCATAATCTTGTCATATTTTAATTGATGCCGAGGTCTTGATACTAAAGTGTTTAATCCTACTTAAAGGTTGATAATTTTTATTTTCATTGACAACATTGCCAAGTGCATGTCAATTATATTTTAAATTTATTTTTGAATAATGTGAGTACTTGAGGTTCCATCCCAAAAAAGTTAACTCAATAGATGGAGTAACCTAAGCCTTTATAAATTCAAGACTAACCTCATGTTTAGTCGATGTAAAACTTTGTTCGTATATTCTAACAACTCTCATTTTGAACGAAGTTCATAGCATCATCTTTGGGGGCCATCTTTATAGCCTATAGCCCTCTCAAGCAACGTTCTACTATCTACCTACGTTTGGTTCACTTAGTCCATGAATTATATCCATCACCCAACTCCACCGTAGAAATTTATTACGTTACCATGAAACTCCAGAGAGATTATATCATCGTAATATGGAGCCCACATCACTTTTGTCCACTTGGTGCACCGAGTTAGAGTCACACTTAGGAATCCATCACATGGCTCGTATGTATCCACATGGCACCATCTGAGTCTTGACTTTGATACTAACCGTGAGGACTTGAGGTTTCATCTCAAAAGGTTAACTCAATAGGAGAGTAGCCCAAGCTCTTACAACCAAAGCCCAACCTCATGTTTAGCCTATGTAAAACTTTGTTTACATCCCTTCAACAAATAATTTTTTACATAAAAATAAATTTTAATAATTTTATTATATTCTTAAAATAATAAAAAATAATTATAAGTTATTTAACTTCACATTCTCTCACTCATACATTTAAATTTTTTAATATTATATTTTAAATTTTATTTTATATATCTATCAATATATAGTTTTGAGAATTGTTAGACGGAAGTAAAAGTGTTCAAAATTGATCCAAATTGATCAAATTTACTTGACCTAAACCAAAATGACAAAAAACTAACCAAAACAAAAAAAAAGATCAAAATCAATTTTTAAAACATGACAACTAAACAATTTAATTCGATTGTCAATTTGGTTTAGTTTTAAAAAATATGTAATATATACATATATACATATGTTATATATTATATATTAAAAAAATCTTATATACTAATGCATCAATTTTATTTTTTATCATGATTGGATGTCAATTAATATGTTGTTACAAATTTATTACTAACACTAATGCATTAAGATATGATTTAAATTATTAATATGTGATCTAAGGGGGAAAATGAAGCTATGAAAAAATTAAAAATAGGTATTGATTATATTCATAAAATAACATGTTATAAAAAAATTCTTTTAAACATAAATAATGAAAGACATTAAATATTATACAAGGATTTTATGGCAATTTTTTTTCCTCCAAAACTGTTCAAAATTAAACCAAATCACCAAAAATCATACTAAATCACCCAAAAATAAAACCAAATAAATTTATATTTTTCTCAAAATCAATTAGTTCAATTCGGTCAAGTTTTGGCTCAAAATCTTCCATTTTGAACTAATTCAGTATTAGTAATGCTCTTTCCAAGATACTGTAAGAACTTGGAAACCAAATTAAATAATTTGATTTTTAATTCATTAGTTGTGCCTAATATCTTTCTCTCGCAATTCTGAAATCATTTAATTTGCTGCTTATTTGAGCTGTTTCCAGATTGAGAGCAATATTGCCCGATGCCCGGACCTTGAATATGCAGAGAAGATGATAGCTGCTGTTGATGCTGTTCGAGTAAAAGGTGATTCCGCTGGTGGTGTCGTCACTTGCATTGTCAGAAACTGCCCACGTGTAAGTTTAGTCCTTATCAATTTGGTCCTTTATACATAGGGCACTTCTTAATTTAGTCCCTTATAAATAAAATTACAGTCAACAATGTCTTTCTATTAACTTGTTAATAAAACTAACTATCAATTAATTGATAACATGTCAAAAAATTATGTTACATATCATCATAGTTGTTAATTTCATTAATAATAGACTGATAGAAAGATGTTATTAATGATATATTTATTTGTGAGGAACCAAATTAAAAAATATTTTAGGGACTGAATTGAAATGACAACTTTACGAGAGACTAAACTAAAGAAAAGTCATATTTTAAAGGATCAAATTGAAGAATACTTTATATTGAGAAAGTCATAAAATGAAATAGACAATGTGTTTCGATTTATTTTTAATTTTTTTTTTCCTTCATGTATAAGGATAGAAATGACAGTATTATTAATTATCAGGGGCTTGGTTCGCCAGTATTTGACAAACTTGAAGCTGAACTGGCCAGAGCTATTATGTCAATGCCAGCAGCCACAGGCTTCCAATTTGGTAGTGGGTTTGCAGGTTGTGCATCTCCCTAATTATTGTAAAAGTGAATAAAGCCCTCCGCTATTGGATTGATTGAGTTTTGAAATAATCTAATTGTAGAAAAACTTGACTTTCTGAGAGTGGATTTTTTGATAGACTTACCCTTGTAATGCACTCTGATTCCTTTGAAGCCACTACAGGTACTTTTCTGACTGGTAGTGAACATAATGACGAGTTTTATATGGACGTACATGGAAGGATTAGGACGAGAACAAATCGCTCTGGTGGGATTCAGGTACTTGCTCTGTTTCACTCTTCGTAGGACTGAAATCTCACTTTGGTCTTCGTAGATGTAAGGGATAAAAATGAAGTTTTGGCCTACTTTCTAGTGTGTTGTTTCTTAACGAACAGTATGAGATCGTGTTATAATTGATGCTTTACTGATATATTTATTATACGTAATGACAAACAGGGTGGAATTTCCAATGGGGAGATCATAGACATGAGAATAGCTTTTAAGCCAACACCTACTATTGCAGTAAGCCCAATCTCTCTTATTTCTTATGTATAAGTGTATCCTATCCACAAAACGAAATATTTTAAACCTTACAGGTATGCAGTAGCTTATAACATCATACGAAAAATGATCAAGTTTTAGTCACTACTGATCAATATTAATTTCCATTAAAAATGGTATCTGGGTCTTACTTAATTCAAAAGCTAGCTAATAAAGAGAGAAATATCTAAGTCTATATAAAGAGTATGAAACGCATTATCCTCTTTGATGTGAAATTTTAACACACCTTCTATCCACCCAAGATGGAACAAATGGAGCGTAAAATTATATGGGTAACAATGGGTGGCTTAACACGAGCAACCCACCATTAGGAGGTCAACCAAGCTCTGATACCATGTTAAGAATGGTACGTAAGTTTAACTCACTCAAAAGATAGTTCATGAGAGGAAAAGCTGAAACACATCATTTTCTACTTCAACAACTTCCCACTATCTTTTTTGTGGATGATGAAAAACTAGTAACAAAGCAACATAATAAAATAATAAATCAAGGCAAATTCCGTTGTGCAAATTTTCTATGTGCAAGTGCAAAAAAACATAAATTTGCACCTTAGAGTTTACCTTAAAACAATCAAATGCTTTCTTGAAAATCATTATTGACAGCTAAGAAATGATTAGGAAAGCTGAAAAATAAAATATATTTTAAGACTCGTATTCATAACATCTTGTTAAGGGACCATTCTGCTTTGGTCGAAACTCTTATAAATATGTGTTCAACTATTTTTGTCTGATGTCAAGGTATAGCAGTCTAACAGGTAATAAAATGGAGTTCATGTGATACACCCAATGAAACCTATTACTTTCTTCTTTTCGTTGCATATATTCACCCCATTTTTACCTAATCCGGTTGTTTGTTCCATATATCATTGCATTCCCCTTATAAATATTAGACCAAAATGCAAAGAATCACTTTCAATTTAGAGGCTTGTGTAATTTACTCCTTTAATTTTAAAAGTTCAATATACCTCCCTAAACTTTCAATTTCATGCATCATAACTTTTTCGTTAGTTTTTTCTTCGTCACTTGTTCTTATAAGCTTAAAGAGGTTAAATCATCTCAATTTTGAAGTGATAAAATAATAACTTTTTGTCATTTTTCTTACTTATTTGCATAAAAAAGCCTCTTAGGACAACAAGGAATATATATATATATATAGTTAATTTTACTTTTTCTAGCCTAATGGACAAGTAAGACAATGTTTTGGATTTAAATGTCAACGAGAGATTATGCTGCAAAATATTAAAAGTTTAGGGGAGTTTATTCTAACTTTTAAGATTGAGGAGATAAATTGTACAATCCCCCAAGATAAGAAACTTTCTTTGCATTTTGGCCCAATTATTTGTTACCAAGTGTAAGACAAATACACAATGCGACACTTGTGCAGAAAAAGCAGCGTACAGTGACCAGAGACAAGAAAGAGACAGAGCTAATATTTCGTGGTCGACAAGAACCCTGTGTCGTCCCAAGAGGTATGCATATAAAACAAGATAGGATCCTTAGCTTTTTCCCATGTGATTTTCTGAGACACTAATGTTTGATGGTCTGGAAATGTTGCAGCTGTACCCATTGTAGAAGCCATGGTGGCTTTGGTGCTTGTGGACCAATTGATGGCTCAATATGCCCAATGTAATCTGTTTCCCCTCAACCCACTGTTGCAAGAACCCTCATTACACCCAGCCAAAGTGCCATCTTTTGAAGCAAAATAAAATTATGGCTCACTATGCCCAATGAGACTTCATTTATGGCAGGAACAGCTTAATTTTTCGTTGTGCTGTGATTTATTTATATATCGTCCTGTAATAATGTAAGAAGATGTGAGACTAATTGGTTTCTTCGGCTCCTCTTTGGCCTTTTTTATCAGACATATGTCGCCTGGGCGAGACATGAATTTTGATAAACTACCAAACTAGTGGATTATTCATGGGTTGAGTTGAGTAAGAGCATCTTTGAAAAACGGTAAGCATTCTCAAACCCTCGTTCAAGCTTTCAAACGGGTTTTAACTAAAAATACTGAATGTTTGATTGTACGTTAAATCAAATTTGTAGAATCGATTTTCTTACAAAATTTAGATTTTCTCTAATACAACCAATTCTAACTTCTGCGTTCAGTTGAGTTGATAATTGATTTTTTCAAATTTCTCTTCTCTATTTTATCCTTCACTTCTCACGCCATCTTCTCCGTTTTTGGTAGAAAAAAAATAGAACATGCTCTGAGAGAGAGAGAGAGAAAGAGAGAGAGAGGGGAGAGGCTTGGAAAAAGAAGGCGAAAAAAAAAAAGGAAAAAGAGCTGAAGAAGGAAAAATCAAATAAAGACAAAGCTTCGACAGTGCAAAAATGGGGGATTGAATTTAAGGGAAAATCATAATTTTTGGCCTAAAAATTTTACACTACTAAGCCCCACATTTAAATTTTACACTACTAAGCCCCACATTTTTTGAAAACTGCACTTCAAACAAAACTTTTTTGTTTCTTTTTATTTTGGTCCCTATGTAATTCCTTTTTGCCCATTTTTTTTATTTTTGAATCTTTTAATCTAATTGACGTCTCAGAATAATCTTTAAATGGTTTTAAATAAAAATAATTAAAACAAAATTAGAGATTAAGTAAATAAATTTATTTCATTACAATATTTATAAATGTATATTTTCAATCAAATATCAGTACCAATAGGTAATAAAATAAGATAATATAAAATTCATACAATTTCTGATAATTACATATTTAAAAGTACTTTTATTAATTAATATACAAACGAAACTTATTTTTCAAAATCACTTTTATGATAACAGTTTCAAAAAATAAATCATGTTCATATAAAATTAATTCTATTCAAACTTAAATTTATCCAACGAGTTTTTAAACACTCACTGAGTCTCGTTTAATAAATATGTCATTTTCATTTCTTAAAAGGATTAGTCTATAGGGCACTTATTTAATTTTTTTTAACTAATTAAAAATTAAAAAAATTGATAAAAATTGAACATTTTTATTAAAATGCAAATTATACTTATAAAATATTGTTTCTATAATATTTTTAAATTATTAATAACCTTAATTTTTCATAATATTCTTTTATATAAACTATATGTACATTTAACAAATTTTATATTGATTCAAAAAATTACAATTTTTTTTGCATAAATTTGAAATTTTTATTTAATATAAAAGTGAGCCACCCATTTGGCAAGCTAGTTGAGACAACTTAATTTTATAATCAAGCCGCACACCATAACCCATTTTAATACTTCTATTATGCAACGATGAATGAGTCAAAGTGATCAATGAATGCTAAGAAGGCATGTGTAAAATGTTAATTAGAGATAGCACTGGGAATACGGGCCGGCCCGGCTCGGCCTGGACCGGCCCGTTACGGGCCATTCATAAACGGGCCGGTCACGGGCCGGCCTGTTTTCGAACGGGCCTATAACATAAAGTCCAGGCCCGTCCATATATGGCCCGCGGGCTCACAGGCCAGCCCGCGGGCCAAACTTTAAAAAAAAATTACAGGATCAGAAATTCAGAAAATGCATTTGTTTTTTTTGTAAAGCAAAGTCCTACAAAGATATTTTTTTTTTGTAAATTATTGTCATGATTTCAGTAAGCAGGACATGGCTTTGATAGTATTTGGGAGTTGGGACAGTATTGCAAATTTGCAATCATGAAATTTAAAGTGCAGACAACAAACCTTGTTTTTGTAATTAGCTAATTGCTGTACTCCTGTTTTGACACACTATTGATCGTAGCTTGCTTACTTTGACTATATATTCAGTGAATCCTAATATCCACAATCATTCACATACTTAACACTTACTTAACTCCACCTCTCACGCCTTTGTATTTTTCTATCTCAGGATTACAGTACACATCATCATATTTGCAAGAGGGATTTTAAGATGTACTTAGGAAACATTCATAAGAAGCTTCCAATTGACTCTCAGCACCAATGTAAACGTATCATTCATTCAACATACCATATTATATATAAAAACTATAAAGTTTTCATAAAAGTGATACTTAATATTTAACTTATCACATACAAAAACATAAACATGTTATGTTTTGGCAAACAAAATAGTGAAATACTAATCCATTAAGAAAGTAATCCATCATCAAGTGACTAAACAACAAAAAATAATTCAAGAGTTAAAAGTTAAAACAAATTACAAGTAAACTCCATAGCTCCTAGTGCCACTAAACAAGAGACTAATATCAAGAGACTAAACTAATTACAACAATACAAATAATATAACATTCAAAGTTCAAATAAGGAAACTCCATAGCTCCAAGTGCCACCATCCTTTCCTTAGTTTGCCGCCCACCAAGAAGAGTCACCTAAATATTAATTTTAGATTACAATTTACAAGTTAATTAGTAATTATAATATTACATGTTAAATTTTTAAAAAAATAAAAAAGATACTAACAAAGTAAAAAAAATACCTTAATTCATCATTCTTCTTCATCCTCATCAATATCTTCATCTATTGATATGAGATTTGAATTTGATTCAACCGTTGAAGTTGGAGGCACATTCTTTTTGTTAGTGACATTAGTAATATTACTAACATCATCTTCATTGAAATAAAGAAAAACAATTTAGCCAAGAATCTTAATAAACCAAAATCTATCATAAAAGCTAAATTATAAATTATACAATTCACACTATTTAAACAATACCTTCAGAAATAAATCCTTGCATCCAATTACGTACACAAATTAATGCTTGCACATTTTCAGGAAGGAGACAACTACGATATTTGTTGAGAACACGTGAACCAATACTAAATTGTGATTGTGAAGCCACTGTAGTTATCGATATACTCAATATATCAACTGCCATCTTTGATAACTCTGGAAACCTAACACTCTGGTCCTTCCAAAATTGTAGAACATTTAACTTTGAAAAGTGACGAAAATCAAGCTTTGGTTCCTCTAAATAAATATCCAATTGAGATTTCCCTGCTTAACCCACAATTTGGGAATCCATATCTTGCAAAGCCTTTACAAAGAGGAAAAAAAATCCACAATTCCACAAAACATTAGAAGTTAAAACATGTATAAATAAAATAACACAATAAGCCAAAAAAGAAGAAATATAAATATATTAACATACCATTAAAGATGACAATAATCCATCTCCGTCATCCCCTTCATTATGTCTTGGTAAAGATGATAGAATTTGACTTGAGGAAGAAGATGGTTGATTGATTGAGGAGTTTGTACTTGAATATGCATCAAAAAGTGCAAACAATTTACATTTTACATGTGCTATTCTTGAATCAGCAATAGTAGGATCAATTTTCATGTAACAACCCTCCAATAATGCAAACTTGATGCGTGGGTCAAGAATTGCTCCAAGTGCAAGCACTATACTATACTCACTCCAATATTTATCAAATTTCATCTTCATCCTCATTGACATGCTTCTTATGACCTCATCTTCATTATGTGAGTTTTCAAGCAACATTTTCTCTATTTCCCATACTTGCAAAAAGTATAAATTAGATGTTGGATATGAAGAAACTGACATCAATTTAGTGATCTCAAAAAAAGGCCTCAAAAAGACATGTAGCCTCTTTCCTCTATCTCATTCTTCAGTTGTTGGACAATGCTTATAACATTCATCCTCTAATTGAAAAATATCAAATGCACGCTTATACCTTATTGCACTTTCAAGCATCAAATAAGTTGAATTCCATCTAGTTACTACATCCAAGCGCAAAGAAATACTCTCTTCAATGCCAATTCCTCGCACACATTCATCAAATTTTTTCTTCCGTCCCTCAAACCCCTTGACATATTTTATACTCTCTCTTATTTTGTGCAAAGCATCATTACAAATTTTTAGACCTTCTTGGACAATCAAATTAAGAATATGGGCACAACATCTCACATGAAAAAATTCACCGTTGCATAACAAACAATTTTGCAAACACAATTGCTCCCTCAACAATTCTTGCATAATATTATTACTTGATGCATTGTCCAAAGTGATAGAAAAAATCTTTTTTTTCAATCCCCCAATCTTTTATAAGTTCCATCACTTTCCTAGACAATTCATGCCCTGAATGTGGAGGAGGCATATCAGAAAAAGCAAGAATTCTACTCTTCAATGTCCAATTCTCATCAACATAATGAGCAGTCAAGCAAATATACCCTTCAGTTGTGCAAGAAGTCCATACATCAGATGTAAGACAAATCCTACTAGGAATTCTAGTCAATTCTTCCTTCAACATTGCCTTCTTAGACTTATACAATTTTCCTATATCAGAAGCACATGTCTTTCTAGAAACTGATTTGGCATCCGGATGACAATAACTCAACAAATCAATAAAGGAATCATACTCAACAAATGAATAAGGAAGATCATGTTTTGCAACTAGTGTAGCTATTTTCTCACGAATAACTACTTGAGAAATCTTCCTACTTCTAAGTCTTCCAGCTTGATCAACAAGTAGGCTACCGACATCCCTATAGCTGTTTAACTTTGGACACTTAGATAAATGACGGGTCAAACTTGAAGTACCATGAGTGCTACCTCCAGCTATATATTCACACCCACATTCCTTACATTTTGCTCTAGGTTTTCCATCCCCACCCACACCCAAGTTTGTAAAACATGTCTACACATCAGATGTAGTTCTCTTTCTAGATGGAGGAGGAACAAATGTTGCGGAATCAACATTTGCACTTTGAGTTTGAGTTTCACTTTGGGGTGGAGGAATAGAATCTGAATCCATAATCTAAAGAAAGCAAACAGAAAAAAACAAAAGTTTTAAAAAAATGAAGAGTAAGATATTTATTTGTCTACTTTTTTGTACTATCTATGGTGATTTTCCTTTGTTTGAGATAAGTAGAAATTTTACTTCTATGAAACATTCACAGAAATTCAGTAATTCAGTACATGCAATTCAGTAAAATTGAGGGGAGAGAACAAGAAAATGAAGAAAATCATGGAAGTTCAATTTCAAGCACCCAAGCCTCATAAAATTGAGGGGAAAATGGAAAAACACAACACCAAACAGAGGAAGAGACATTTTTCTATTCTCAAGTTTTCAAGAATTAAACATTTTCACAAATTTATTACTTTTCATTCTCATACTGTCATACAAAGGAATTGTACTAGATGCTTAAAATCAAAATAAAAAAAGTAAGTAATAATGTGACATTCCTTATCTTTGAAGACTCCAGAAAGTATCAAAACAATGAAATATTCACAGCAAGTCAGCAATTCAGTAATAATGTAATATACAATTCAATCCAATATACAATTCAATCCATAGATCAGCACAACAATAGCAAAGAACAACAAAAAATCAACAGCAAAGAACTAAAAAATGAAGAAATCAATTAATCAAGATTTATTTATCCTTACCTTTGCCGAAACCGGAAATAGCGTCGTGGTCAGTGCTCACAGTCAGCTCACTGTCACTGCCGAGTACTCACTGCTCAGGGACGTTCGAGTGACTGGCAGTGGTCGGACCCCAGACAGCCGAAGCCGATTGCTCAATGAGGGGTGCGGGGCCTGCGGGCTACTCTGTCTCTGTCTCTCTCCTTACTGTGACTGCGGGGTGAGGGGCTGCGGGCTGAGGCCGGCGTGGTCTGGTCGCGTCGTGTGGAGGTGAGGAGCCAAGGACGTCTGAACTCTGAAGAAGTGAAGATTGAAGGTGGGAACTGGGAAGGGCCGAGGGCGGGCCGAAGGGGCGAAGCCGCGAAGGGCAGGGCAGGGCAGAGGGCTTAGGGGTTAGGGCTAGCCGGCTGAATTGCTTCAAATCAATGAAGTACGATATTTGCTGAAGGCTGAAGCAATTCCAAGACACACACACGTGACACAACACACCTCTCTCTCAGTCTCTCTAACCTCAAAAATTCAGTTTCGGACTTCATTGATTTCAATCTTTCATTCACACTTCAATTCAGTTCAGAGCTTTTTTTTTTTTTTAAGTATATGGCTGGGCTGGGCTTCTCCTTCTCGTCACTTCACAGCTTCAGGGGCCAGGGCTAGCAGCACTGATTTTTTTTTTTTTAAATTGTGGGTTGGGCCCGCGAGCCCCACGAGCCTGCCCGTTCAGGCCCGTTTTTAAACGGGCCTATTTTTTGGTGCTCAGGCCCGCCCAAATGCTGGCGGGCCGATCTTGGCCCGCGGGCTTTGGCCTGTATTCCCAGTGCTAATTAGAGGCAAAATAATCCAGGTTACACAAAGAGAGATAATTAGATAGTATATTAGATCTTATATATATTGGGAAAATCTAAAACTGTGATACAAAATAAAGAAATTTGAATCCGGGTTATGTACTTTGATGAACAATAACATTGTATTTAGAATGCAAAAAAAAAAAAAGCAAATAAAAATAAAATAAATATTTTATAAAAATATTCTAACTTTTTAAAAACAAATAAAAGAAAGTTTAATTTTTAAAAAAATTAAACAATTTCTTACTATCTTTCCTATTACTTTACTCACTTTTCCATTACTACCTTATTTATCAAACATATCATAACTCTTCTCAATCTGAATTTTCTAGCAAAAAGGAAAAAGAATAAAAAAATGAGGAAATTATATAGAAGAGAATTTGTTTAGTAAATATACCAGATATAAGTATAACAAATTAATAAAAAAAACTTAATAGAAGTTTTTAATAGAGGTTAATTTTCATATGTTTATATGATTATTTTTCGTTGACTTTCTGCATAGCTCTTACCTAATGCATCGGAAACAAAGTTGGGTCACTTGTTCTAGAATAAAATATGATTTCTTACCATCTTTAAAAAGTTTTGGTAGTCCAATTTTATATAAATACAACAACAACAACAGCAACAATACATTATTTTATTAGGTGGGGTTGGCTACATGGATTGCATAATGCCATTAAGCTTTATCAATAATCAATTCTTTAGGTATCTTATTTACCAAAAGATCACATTCAATAACTTCTTTAAGTGTCATTCTTGGTCTTTCTCGACTGTTTTTCACAGGACTCTAAATTATCTACTCGACTCTTCTTATTGGTGCTTCCAACAGTCTTCTTTGAACATGCCCAAATCACCTTAAATGGTTTTCAATCTTTTTTTCCTTAATAGGTGACACTCCAACTCTATTTCGTATACGATCATTATGGATCATATCTCTTCTTGTATGACCATACATCCATCGCAACATTCTCATCTCCACTATCACAATTTTTTGTTCTTGTTGTCCTTTCATCACGCAACATTCATTTCCGTATAAAATTGCTGGTCTCATAGCAGTACGATAAAACTTTTCTTTGAGTTTATCAGGTACTTTCCAATTATAAACAACTCCTGATGTCATTCTCCACTTCAACCACCCAACTTGTATTCAATGTGTCACATCTCCAATAATTTCACTGTCATCTTATATAATTGATCCCAGATACTCAAATTTTGACACTTGTGATACAACTTGACCTCCGATTTTAATCTCTAACTCGTTTCTAGCTTATCGCTTGTTAAATTTATAATGCATATATTCTGTCTTATTCCTACTCAAATGAAAACCCTTCGATTCCAAAGTAGCTCTTCATAACTCGAGTTTAAAATTAATTTCTTCCCTTGACTTTGCCATGAGAACAATATCATCTGCAAAAAGCATGCATTTAGGAATTTCTTCTTGAATGTGTTTCGTCAGAACATCTAAAACCAAATCAAACAAATAAGGGCTCAAAGATGATCCCTGATGCAGGCCAATCTTAATAGGGAAGTCTCTTGTTTCTCCTCCAAACGTTTTCACACTAGTTGTAGCCCCCTCATACATATTTTTTATAGCTCTAATATGCGCAACTCGTACACACTTCTTTTTTAAAGCTTTTCACAGCACCTATCTTGGTATTCAATCATAAGCTTTTCCAAATCAATAAATGATATATGCAAGTTGTCAATTTTATATAATATCTAAAAAAATTTATATATTAAACAAAAAGGAAAAAAGTTTTTTGGTAAAAAAAAATCATTGTAAGATAAATTTTAGACATTTGCATTAAAAGTTTGAAATGGATATGGACAAGAATAATATAAAACATTTATGCTTTTTCATTATTTTCCATGATAATTATAAATAACTTATAATTGTACATATGACATTTTTGTAGTTGTATACAGTTGTGATTTCAGTCATTACTTGTGACAACACAAATAATTATGATTAGAATTTATGCAAATTATATGACTTTGAAAATAAGGTAAACTATGAATCTCCATCAATATTTACAAGATATTTTGATATAAAATGAATTAATGTTTTATAGTTCTCATACTAATTAAAATATATAAGACATAAGTGTTAAAACTTGAGATAAAATGAATAATTCTCAGCTTGAATTACTGAGGCTTATTGGCGCTGGATTCTAAATTTTAGTATAGGTAGCTACAAAAAACTAATTCCAAAAGCAACTAACAGTTCGTCATCACGTATGATTTGTGTGAGCTGCCTATGTGCTGCCTGTGTGACAATTAAGCAATCCTGCCTCAGTAGTATACTTAACATCTCCCTCAAACTTTGAAGGGAATGAACATGTACTCTAAATTTGTCTCGAAGATAAGTGAAAAAAGAGTGAGAAAGGGGCTTTGTCAAACACTCTGCTAATTGATCATGAGAAGGAACATAGCGAACAACTAATTCTTTGGACAGAACTTTGTCCCTAATAAAATGCAAATCAAGTTCAATATGTTTACTGTGTGAATGGAATACTGGATTTGTAGCTAAGGCTTGAGAAGTTGGATGATCACGCTAGAGAATAGAAGGACCTTGGACAGAAAAGGAAATTTCTTTTAAAAGAGATCAAAGCCTGAGAAGTTTAGCAGCCATATCAGCAAGTGCACGATATTCTAACTTTATAGATGATCTAGAGACAGTATGTTGCTTCTTGGAAGACCATGAAACAAGAGAGTTGCCAAAGAAAACACAGTAAGCACCAGTTGATTTTCTGTTTTCAGGAGTGGTTGCTAAAGCTTGAGTATAATTCTACTTGAGTATAATTCTAAGTTTTGGTGGCCTGTAAATATTTGAAGAGATGCTTGATAGCTTTCCATTGATTAATAGAAGGTGTTCGAAGGAATTGACTAAGCTAATTTATTGCATAACTTATACCTGGCCTGGTTTGAGTAATAAAGAAAGATATACAACAGAATGTACACTTGGCACTTGATCCTAACTAAATATCAGGAAAGGTAGTTATAGAAAAGTAATTCCAGGAGCAACTAACAACTAAGTCATCACGTATGATCTGTGTAAGCTGTGTGCTACCTGTGTGAGAATTAAGCAATTTTGCCTTAGTAGTATACTTAACAAAATAGAATTTAAATACTTTTTCTTAATAGTGCTTTTAAAAAAATTAAATTATCCAATACATCAATTTCAATTAATCAATATATCAAATATATATATAGTTGGTTTACCAGGAGATGACTTAGTCCTCTTTTAGACCAATTAGGCTATTTATCTTCTTTTTTTCTAATTTGTTTCTCATTTTTAATATTTGTGATGGGCAGTTTAATATTTAATGGTAAAAATTGAAAGATTTTAAGTTACAATTTTTAATTAATTGAAAATTTTAATATTTATTTATGTGCTATTTTAATTTTAATAATAGCAAGAATTGAAATGTCTAATTAACAATTTAATAGAAAGGTCTTTCCCTTTATGATTTTTAATTAATTAGATAGTTTAACATTTATTTATGTGCTATTTAATATGAATAATATTAAAAATTGAAAGGTTTTATATATGTTACAATTTTTTTTCCATTATAAAACAAAGTCATACTTATCAAACAAAGTTACCTATTAGAAGGGAAGAAGTTAGAGTTTTACATAAAAAAGTTTCAGAAAAAGGAGAAATAGTGCTAGTCCTTCTTAAATGTAGTTTTGTTCTAATTTTCTACTGCTTATTATTACTTAATTGGATTTTTCGTGAATAATACTATTCAAGGTGCTAACATAGAATGATATCGTCTCAAGATATTGTTAGTGTCAACATTTTTTACATTATTAATAATTTTCTTTCTAATGATTTGAGTTATTGATACTTTTTCATTTTTCAGTCGATGAAGATTTTGTAATCTATGTTAATAGATAATTTTATATATATAGCAAAAATATTAACTTCAATAGAATATAGACGTATAATAATACTAATATATGTTTGGTTTAAAATTTATTTAGTTATCTATGAATTTGTTTCAACCAATGGAAAGTATTAATTTAATTTAATTAAAAAGAGATGAATTAGATTAATTTCTTTTATACCAATGATATTTAAAATGTATATATATAAAATAAAGACAAATAAAAATTAAAAAAATAACAACTAAATAATTTATTTTTAAATTAATTTTATTAACTCTTAATTAAATTTTAAAATCTTTTTTAAGATATTAAAATGATTGTTCCAAAATAATTTGTATATGTATATGCATGTTTGCGCGCGTATGAAATCCTCTTAAACAAAGCATTGTTAGCACACCAAACAAGATGTGCAGCTGCCATACCCACTCACCTACCCACCCAACGAAATACCCAAGCAAGCAAGTTGACACTTGAAAATAACATTAACTGGTTAGGTGAAAATAATATGATAATATCAATAATAATAAAATAATTTGAATGGATTTTCAACTTTCGGAGAAAACTTTAAAACTATTATTTTTTATTTTTATACTATTTCGATAATTCAATCTCTCCATAATTTATGTGATAAATTTATTTATTTGAATCAACAACATATTTAGTTGAAAGCATTATATGTGAAATAGATAGCACGACTTATTTATTGGAAAATAAAAATCAAGTGATTGAATTTTTTTAATTTTAAATTTTTAAAAATATCCAAATTCAATTATTTTTTTCTGCATTTTCCCCAAATTTATTGACTTGTTTGGTGCCCTATTATTTTGATCTTTATATCTTAAATGTCTTTCTATATACGTAGTGTACACTAATATTAAAAATAAAAAATATAACATCTAAAATATTTTTTTATTATGAATAATATTGTCATGAAATATGAACAATATATTGTCAAAAAGTTATTAATAGTCTTGACTTAAATTAAATTAATAAAATTAAAGTAAATTTTTTAATATTGATAATTTTTGTTTTAAAAAAACCAACAATATAGCAAAGGTGCCTCAATTTGTTGATGAAAAGATTAGGAGATGCGTGAGAGATGGAAGAGGGTCAGAGGAGGGTCAGAGGGGTAGGTAGGCGGACATTGGTTTTTCTATAATTACACCTTTTGCCCCTAAATCTCTCAACAACCAATCGTTATTTTCCCTCTTCCAGTTTTCCTATTTCTTCGTCTTCCTCCTTCTCTCGCTCGTTTCACTGTAATCTAATGGCATCCTCTATCACCCCCAAGCCCTTCCTATCTTCTTCCAGAACTGACGCCGTCTCTGCTTTCTCTTCTCTCAATTCCGATCTCTCTTACCTCTCCTCCGTCTCCGTCCAAATCTCAGTTCGTCCTCGCATCCCGAAGTTACTCCGTGAGCTCTCTCTCTCTCTCTCTCTCTTTCATGGATTGCAGCTTCGCCGTCTTGAATTTCGTTGAATAATTCATTTTTGCTTGAATAAGTCTTATTTACTTCGCATCTTTTAAAATTTATTATTGTTGTTATTATTATTTTGGTTTGGAAATTGTTAAAACTAATTTGGGATGGAAACGGTTGAAATAGGAAGGGAACTTTGGAAATGTTACCGCTTGTGTTTCTTTTTCCCTGTTCTTTTTGTTATACTCTTTGTTTGACGGGAAATAGGGTGGACAAAGAAGAAAAAAGGTGATTGAGTTTGGGTTTACTATGCCTGTTCGTTTGTTATGAGTGACGTATATTTTATTATGCCATTTCCTTGTGAAATTAATATAAGAATTCGAAAAAGTGCATATAAATGTTTTATATGAATTTGACGCTCACTTATAATCATTTAAGATACGTGATCCTTGTTCCTCTTAAACATGGCTGCTGACCTAAGTATAATGTATAAGCACTAGGGAGACAATGGCAACAGTTTAAAAAATTTAGGTAGATGCAAAACCATTGAAGTGTCCGCATGATAGGCACTGCAAGATGTACTAACCTGGTCATTGTCATCTTTATTTCTACATTCGTGGAAAATGAGAAAGTTTGGGAACTTCTGGAATTGCTCAATGCTAAACTCTATGAATTTTTTTAATTATTTAAAATATTTTGTACTCATGCCAGCAATAAATTCATAGGTTTGAGAGGATCATCCTTTTGAAATTCTGATGCAATGATTAATTGCAGAGATACAGGCAGCTGGTAGTACCTTTGGAAATTATTTTCGTGTTACAACTTATGGTGAATCTCATGGAGGGGGTGTTGGTTGTGTAATTGATGGATGCCCTCCTCGTATCCCGCTGTCCGAAGAGGACATGCAAGTGGATCTTGACAGAAGGTACTTGCCACTGGAATCTTTTTATTGATACTTCTGCTATTAAGGGAATTTGGTAGTTATAAGTAATAGGTTGTGAGTTCTTCTAATGCAACATGTCTTCAAGGAATAACTTTGCAAAATTCTTGTTTATAGGAGGCCAGGTCAAAGCCGAATTACTACCCCCAGAAAAGAGACTGATACATGTAAAATATTTTCAGGAGTTTCTGAAGGTCAAACTTCTTTCCTACCATTATTAACTGGGAAATTATACGATAAATGTAAATGGTCTAAAAGTAATGTATTATTGCAGGAGTTACTACTGGAACTCCAGTCCATGTGTTTGTTCCCAACACTGATCAGAGAGGACATGTGAGTACCTAGTGCTAAAGCTTGTTTATATTTATATTGAGTAGTACTGATTAAAGAAACACAAATAACTATTTTTCTTTTCTTTCTAAATGAAATTTGCACTGTGGATAACTTATCATGGCATTTCAACTTGTAAAGAGAAACTCTAGATGATTGGGATTGTGGTGAGATTGAAAGTGTGCTTTCAAGCAGGAAAGCCATGGCTGCTGATTTCAAATGGGTGTCCCATGGGATGACATTTGGTCATTACTGGCCTGAAAGGTTACATACTATAGTGGGATGGATTGATGTTTTACTGAAGGTTTGCTTTTGGGATGTTTTGAATCATGCCTTCAAGGTTAAATCATTGAAGTGTTTGAGAGCACATAAAAGAGTTTCTATAAGCCAGAATAACATGTTAAATGAATTTTCCTCCTTCAAAATTTACAGGCGCTCACTTGTCAGTTGGTTACTAGGCAAAATGGTCTTTAGATTGTTTTAAATTTATGTCAGGATATATATGATCCTTGTAAATTATTTTCTTTGTGATAGTAGTAATTATGTTCTATGATTATTACAAGTTCACATCTAGTAATGTCTAGTCTTGTCTTGCTCAAAGGTTTTTTGATCATTACGTCATTGTATTTTCAGGATTATAGTGAGATGTCATTAGCTTATAGGCCTTCACATGCAGATGCAACCTATGACATGAAGTATGGTGTCAGATCAGTGCAGGTACTGACTGTTGCAATGTGATATCATGACAGCAGTGGCATTTTATATCAATTTACTAATGAGTGAGGTGTTTTCATTTCTTGAGATTTGCATTAAGCTCATATGTCTGAACTCCTTGTGTTTAAGGGTGGTGGTAGATCTTCTGCAAGAGAAACTATTGGAAGGGTTGCTTCTGGTGCCGTTGCTAAGAAAATCCTTAAGGAGTTTGCAGGAACTGAGGTGTGTTGCTTGCTTATACGATTGAGCTAAAATTCTTGTGTTAAATCTAGACTGGTTTTTTATCATGACAAGAATAGGGTAGATATATTCAGGCATGTTTAGACTAAGGAAATGCCTTTAGGAGCATTTGATGCAAAATGATCCAGGACTATCTTATTTAATGTGGCTGATATGTAATTGTTTTTGCTATATGTCTCTAATAATATTTCCTCTTTTATCAATGTAAACTGTTAACATAATTCCGGTTTTATTATACTTAATAAACTGATGTTCTAGATCAGAGCAAACTTATTTACAGCTAGATTTGCTTAGATGTGCTTGTCTCCTTTTTCTTCTTTCTAATTGTCAATTCCTTAAGCAAGATGCTTGGCTGAAGGTCTCTTATGACTCAGGTTCTTGCTTATGTCTCTCAAGTTCACAAGGTTGTTCTTCCTGAGGACCTAATTGATCATGACACTCTCACACTTGAGCAGGTATCAAAGTTAATGTTCATGTATACATCCTCATAAGCAACTTCTTGTTGGGCTATTTGAAGTAGATTTTGTGTTTCATGACATGTGGATTACTCCCTCTACCCTCTCCCTCAAATAAGTTGTATGGATATTTAAATGATTAGTGATTTAACAAACCAAGTAATGAAATCCACCTGTTTTAATTAATTTATAAAAGGAGCAAAAGATGTATTCTTCTGTTATCTGTTTAGGATGGAAGGCTTATTGGCAACTGGTACCAAAAAAAAAAAAAAAGGAAAAAAGAAACTGATAGTAGGACCATTTTGAACTGCATTTCTGCCTTCCAACAAGCAGTGTTTCTTGGGAGTGATTTTGCTCTTCCTACTTATCTAGCATTTGTATATTGCAAAGCATGTTGGCTGCAGTCCCTACATCACGGACTTAGTAGAAATTATAATTTATCATCTTGATTTAATTGTGGCTTTCACTCATCTACTTTAAGCACAGGAAGTTCATGCATTGAAATCAGCAGATATTTTATTTATTCGGAAAAAAATTGGCTGATTATTATTGTGATGAAAATATTTAGATAGTTTTTGAGTTTTATTTTTTGTCTATTTTACAATACTGAAATTGTTTACTGCTTATTTGAGATGTTTCCAGATTGAGAGTAATATTGTCCGATGCCCAGACCCTGAATATGCAGAGAAGATGATAGCTGCTGTTGATGCCGTCCGGGTCAAAGGTGATTCTGTTGGAGGTGTTGTAACATGCATTGTGAGGAAATGTCCACGTGTAAGTTCCTCTTTGCCTTTGTCTATCAAGGCCTCAAGGGAAATGGTGGAGCAAGTTCACAAGTAAATTTCATGAACAGTTCAACTTTTAAAATTGATAAAATGGGAACAAATTTCTAAGAGAAAACCCAGGCATTTTTTGTTGAGGTAATGGTTCTGACTTCTGAAATATAACTAAGGCATAACAGGGAAAATAATTGACAAATCAATTTAAATTAAATATAAACCCCAATAGTGTTGCTTGATAATTGATTCTGAAATTAATATATTACAGGCAACTAACTAAGAACCTTGTGGAAACTCCTGAAAAAAGTGGATAATTGATTCTGAAATTAATATATTACAGGCAACTAACTAAGAACCTTGTGGAAACTCCTGAAAAAAGTGGAAAACAGGCCTAAATTCCCTTAGCCATCCAAGAGTACTTAAGAGCTTTCTTTACATGCATAGCATGTTTGTTACTCCTCATTGAAAAGAAGTCATCCCACTAAAACTAGGCTGCTCTGAGGTCTATGGACCCTAATATTTGATATTTTGATGACTACCATGATTCAGGATTCTTTCTGCAACTTCCTCTATATATAGAAGATAGACAAACAAAAAGAAAAGGACAGTGGGTTTTGACCTTTCTATTTTTTTAAGAAAATAACATTTTTCTTCATGCATATGTATTTTTGCATAGCTGATATAATTATCCTTTCAAACTTGAGTTTTGTTTTGAATGTGTATCATTAAAATTTTCTTTTATTTTTCCACTTAGAGTAGAGAACTAACATTATTATTTATCAGGGGCTTGGCTCGCCAGTATTTGATAAACTTGAAGCTGAACTGGCTAAAGCTGTCATGTCATTGCCTGCAACAAAGGGCTTCCAGTTTGGTAGTGGGTTTGCAGGTGTGCAACTTGCTCACTCTTATTTCCTTTGTCCTTTTAATTTTATAGATTGATCTGAATGAATAGATACTTGTATAAGATTTTCTGTAATTCCTGATGAATAAGATTACAAATTTATAGGGATATTTTGACCTTGTAGATAAGGTTCAACTCCCTTAAATCTAGGCTACAAATCTGGGAAAGATTTCTCTAACTATTCTAATCCTTAAACAATATGGATAGACTTAAACAATTAGGAAACTAATTACATCTAAATCCTTAAAAATAAGGAAACAAAATATTTACAAGATAACTCCTAAACAATTAAAATAACATTTCAACACTATCTACAATACTAGTTTAAGTTTCCTTGGTTACCTTTATCATAGGTGAGTTCTGATGGCTTAAGAAAACTATTACAGGTACTTTTTTGACTGGTAGTGAACACAATGATGAGTTTTATATAGATGAACATGGAAAGATGAGGACAAGAACAAACCGCTCTGGTGGGATTCAGGTATTTGTTTTGTTTTATAATTTCTAGTGAGTTGTTTCTTGATGTGCTGTATGATGGTCATGTAATATTATATGCTTTATTGATATATTATCTGTATTGACATCAGGGTGGAATTTCCAATGGGGAGATCATAAACATGAGAATAGCTTTCAAGCCAACATCTACTATTGGAGTAAGCCCTGCCTCTCTTATTTCTGTATGTGTGTGTCAGTGTGTGTATCTTATCTCGCTCACACGTTAGACCAAAAATGATGCAAACCATAATAGTGGACATCAAAAGCACACTTTCAATGCCTTGAAGAGGTTTTATCCACTTATACTAAAATACACTTTGCATTAAAACATGAAGTGTTATTCATATTTTTAAAATGTTTATAAAGGCATGCTTTGGACAACCATCATCATGCATGCAAGCACAGATGTTTTACGCAGGAGCATTAAAAATTTTTATTGATATCTTTCAAATTACTTGTTTTTTGTGGTAAATACACCTGAGAAAGTGTTATGCTATGTTTTGACTACCACAGAGGAAATGCCACGCTGGAAAGTTTTGTAATATTTTTTCTCAATTTCTTTATGCTGCCGCAATTGATGTTATCATTATTTGTAGACATGCTTTCATCTGGGAGTGGATATTTGTTGGGAGTAGTGGATTAGTACTGTTCTATCTCAATTCCTTTATGCTGCCGCAATTGATGTTGTTGTTGTTGTTGTTGCTCTTATCTAGGAGTGGATATTTGTTGGGAGTAGTGGATTGGTGCTGTTCTCATTTAGGCTGTACCATAAATGATCATACCTCCAATTGATATATCTGAACTGCATGCTTTTTATTAAAAACATCCTCTCTTTTTTGTTAAAAAAACAAAATTTCCAATTTTCAACCATAACTTCTATTTAGATAAATGAAGCAGCAACAATCTAAGAATTCACATGATGAACTCATGAAAGCAATAAATGAGTGTGTTTGAGTCTTGCTCCTTACTCTATAATTAGTATATCAATTTCTAATCTATAATTATGAAGTAAATTGTGGTTGGACATGTTTCTGCTGCTTTAGCTTTAGACATAAAATGATATAAAAGGAACATCTTCTGTATTTAAAAACCATTTCCATATGATGTATGGGAAATAGACATACTTTTAATAAACCTGCTAATTTCTTCTTTTCCTTTTTCTCACTTCGGCTGGAACGGAGCAATGATAAATGAAAATCTTAGATATAGCCCATCAAACTGTACACAAGGATATATGGTTTTTTTTTTCGATTTAATCTTAGCTAATGCTAGGACGTTTCCCGGAAGCAACGCATTGTATGGCTCGAGTACAGTGACAAGTGAGCTAGAGCCACTGCATCGGCACCCGGATGTAGTGTTAAATAAGTAAGGGTCTACTAATACTAGGTCGTTGCCCGGAAGCAACGTGTTGTATGGCTCGAGTACAGTATCAAATGAGCTAGAACCACTGCATCGTCGATCGAATGTAGTGTCACAAGTGCATGTTCCTGGAAGGTTGAGGGTAAAGAAGCTAGCTCAGGAAAGCAAAATCAGGATTGGTACGTGGAATATTGGGACTATAATAGGGAAATCCATGGAGGTTGTAGACACTATGAAGAGGAGGAAAATTAACATCTTGCGCTTTCAAGAGACTAAATGGGTTGGAGAAAAGGCTAAGAGGTTCGACTGTTTAGGCTTCAAGTTCTGGTATACGGGAAAAGTAAGGACAAAGAATGGTGTAGGTATTATGGTTGACAAGGAATGGACGCCGAGTTTGATGGAGGTAAAAAGGATTGGGGATAGGATTCTATGCTTAAGAATGATTGTTATAACAGATACTATCCATATCATTAGTGTCTATGCACCCCAAGTAGGGGCGGATGCATATCTTAAGGAAAAGTTTTGGGAAGATTTGGAGGGATTGGTCAAAAGCATACCTTTAGAAGAGAAGATTTTCATTGGGGGGACCTTAATGGCCACGTTGGGAAAGAAGCAGGATAGTATGAGAGAGTTCATGGTGGCTTTGGTTTTGTGGAGCTTAACGAGGAAGGACAGTCTATACTCAATTTCTCAATGGCTTATAATTTCAAAGTTGTCAACACTTGGTAAGGAATCCAGATAGAAAAATCTGTCAAAATTGTAAAGTTATTCCTGGGGAACCCATGGCAACTCAACATAGGGTTTTGGTCCTTGACGTGATTATTAAGGGTCGAAAACAAAAGCATTGACAGGTGATGAACTCTAGGATCAAGTGGTGGCAGCTAAAGGGGGAGAATCAACAGACTTTCAAGAGAAGACTGTTGGAGGAAGGGCCTTGGGAGTTATGAGCAAATGCTAACATCATTGGGAGGAGATGGCCAACAGGGTTAGAAAGATAGCTAAAGCACTTTTAGGAGAATCTAAAGGTTTTGGACAAAGAGATAAGGAATCTTGGTGGTGGAATGAGATCGTTCAAGAGAATATCAAATTTAAGAGATTGCTTTAAAGCTGTCCATCTGTGCAATAACTCGGAAAATTGGGAAAGGTATCGAAAGGCTAATAAGGAGGCTAAAAAAGCAGTAAGTGAAGCACGATCTAAAGCGTTTGAAGAGTTTTACAAGGACTTAGAAACGAAAAAAGGGGAACAAAAGATTTACAAGATTGCGAAGATTAGAGAGAGAAAATCTAGAGATTTGGATCAAGTAAGATGTGTTAAGGATGAAGAAGGAAAAGTTTTGGTTACAGATTGAGATATTAAAAACATATGGCAAGGTTACTTTTACAAGCTCTTTAATGACGGAGCAGGGTCGACCTGTGATATGGAAGATTTAACAACCTTGGAAAGAGAACTAAATTTAGCATATTATCGCAGGACTAAGGTTGATAAGGTCAAGGAAGCTCTTAGAAGAATGGATAATGGTAAAGCCGTTAGTTCTTATGGTATTCCTATTGAAGTTTGGAAGTGTTTAGGGGAGGAGGGTACTATCTGGCTAACTAAGCTCTTGAACGAGATTTTAAGGTCCAAGAAAATGCCGGAGGAATGGAGAAGAAGCACTTTAGTGCCTATATACAAAAACAAAGGAGACATCCAGAACTGCGCAAACTATCGAGGGATTAAGCTTATGAGTCACACTCTAAAATTATGGGAAAGAGTGATTGAACGTAGGATAAGAATGAAGACGAGTATTTCGGAAAATCAATTTGGATTCATGTCAGGGCGATCTACTATGGAAGCTATTTATCTTCTAAAAAGGTTGATGGAAAAGTATCGGAGCAAACAAAAAGACTTGCATATAGCGTTTATTGATTTGGAAAAAGCTTATGATCAAGTACCAAGAAATGTGCTCTGCAAAGCCTTGGAACAGAAATGTGTACGGGTTGCATATATTAGAGCTAAAAAGATATGTATGAGGGGACTATAACTAATGTGAGAACGTCTGGAGGAGAGACTAGAGACTTCTCTATTAAGATTGGCCTACATCAGGGATCATCGTTGAGCCCTTATTTGTTTGACTTGGTTTTAGATGTTCTGACGAAACATATCCAAGAAGAAATCCCTAAATGCATGCTTTTGCTGATGATGTTGTTCTCATAGCAGAGTCAAGGGAAGAGATTAATTTTAAACTTGAGTTATGGAGAGCTACTTTGGAATCGAAGGGTTTTCGTCTGAGCAGGAGTAAGATAGAGTATATGCATTGTAAGTTTAACAAGTGACAAGTTAGAAATGAGTTTGAGGTTAAAATTAGAAATAATGTTGTATCACAAGTGTCAAAGTTTAGGTATCTGGAATCTGTTATACAAGATGACGGCGAAATTATTGGAGATGTGACACATAGGATATAAGCTGGATGGTTAAAGTGGAGAATGACATCAGGAGTTGTTTGTGATCGGAAAGTAACTGATAAGCTCAAAGGAAAGTTTTATCGTACTGCTATAAAATCAGCGATCTTATATGAGAGTGAATGTTGGGGGATGAAAGGACAACAAGAGCATAAAATTGGAGTAGCGGAGATGAGGATGTTGCGTTTTATGTGTGGTCATACAAGAAGAGATATGATCTTACGAGGAAGAGTTGGAATGGCACCTATTGAGGAAAAAATGACTGAAAACCATTTAAGGTGGTTTGGGCATGTTCAAAGAAGACCATTGGAAGCGCCAGTAAGGAGAGTTGAGCAAATGGTTTGGAGCCGTGTAAAAAAAGGTCGAGGAAGACCAAGAAGGACACTTAGAGAAGTTATTGAACGGGATCTTCTGGTAAATGAGATACATGAAGAGTTGGTCATTGATAGAGCTCAATGGCGTCGTGCGATCCATGTAATCGATCCCACTCAGTGGGATAAAACTTTGTTGTTGTTGTAGTAGTAGTTCAAGAAAGGATTCATTGTTGCTCTTTATTTTTTCTTTTCTTCCTTTACTTGGATGGGGATGGTTGGATGTCTATTCTCTTGTTCTAATCTTCATTGCTAGCTTCTTATTAATAGGTAGTGGGTAGTGGGCTATTCTGTTAGGTTGTTAGAGGGGTAGAAAGGGGATTTCAGAGTGACAAAGTTATATAAGGAGGGGAGGTAGAGAGAGCAGGGATGTAGAGAATGTTTTTCAGTTTTGTGTGTAGGAGCATTTTGCTCTGGAAGAGCTTCTTATCTCTGGTAGGAGACTTAGTCTCTGGTTGTTGCTGATTCTCCTTTCTTTTCCTTTAATTCTGTTTTTCTACAACTTTGATAGTAATAAAACTTCAGTTCTTCTCTGTTACTAAACTTGGGTTCCTAACACTTGTCTTAGAATTATATGCAATAAACAAAAAGATTTTGCCTTGTGTATGTCTTTGAACTATAGATACTAAAGGAGCTCTTACTTTCCTTTCTTCCTATGCTCACCCCATTTTTAGCTGATCTGGTGGTTTCACACACATCATTATACTGTCCTATATATTTAATTTGAAGTGTAACACAGTGCGACACTCATGCAGAAAAAGCAGCATACAGTGACTAGAGACAAGAAAGAGACAGAGCTAATAGCTCGTGGCCGCCATGATCCTTGTGTTGTCCCAAGAGGTAATTAACAGTCTGCCATATGTTGATTGTCCCTGCAGCGCTTTTAGCCTATCTTCACCTCAATTTGGGTTCTTTAATTAATTTTTTTAACAAAAAAAAAGTTATTATTGTAATAAATATAATCCATAAAAGTTCACGAGATAGGTTTTTAGAAAGGTGAGTTTCCACTTGATCTTGAAGTGCAAGTTATTTTTTTACGGTGAAAACTTTTTAATTCCACGAGGACATATAGTATTAGAATGGATAGTTTTTCCCATTTCATTTTCTGATATATTAATGTTTGATGGTCTGGTGGTAATGCAGCTGTACCCATGGTAGAAGCTATGGTAGCTTTGGTGCTTGTGGACCAATTGATGACACAATATGCGCAATGCAATCTGTTTCCCGCCAACTCGGATTTGCAAGAACCGTTGTTGCCTTTGTTAGAGCCAGCTGAAGTCCCCTTCTGAAAGAAGATGAAGTATTTAATTGAGAAATAGTTTTTTCATTATGAGATTTTCATTCATCAAATTCCCTCTTTTCCCTCAAGGCTATTTGCTCCAGATCTGCTTGTTTGCATGTGCTATATATCATCCTGTGACAATGTAAAATGTAAAATTCAGATTTGTTTCTTTATGTTTTTTTGGTCCCCTCTCTGCTTGTCAACATTCAAAAGACGGTATTCTTGTACTCTATTTACCTCTTGTAAGAAATGGAAGACCATGAAAGTCTTCGTTACTCCGTATTGCAATAAAAGCTTTATGATTTGGGCTGAAGGTCATATTAGTGTTGTAGCTTGAAGATATTGCTTATTCGTTCAAAGGAAAAATCATATTCACTCTGTTGCTTCAGGTCATATCAAGTGACTAGATTAAGACTCAGCTATTGAATTTATCCTACCTTCCCATTAGTTGAATGTGAATTGGGTTATGAAATATCTACTTCAGTAGTTTAGAAGAATTTCTTCTAAACATGGGATTATTTGATTGAGAATTGACTTCTGTTGAGGGGAGAAGGCATGGACAAGTAAATGAGAATATAATGCATTGTGCGCCCTAGAGACAGCATTTCGGTCGCAATTGGTGCATTGATGCTCACCATATATGGTCTTTTGAGGGATCTCGTTATGTTGTATCTCATATTTCTTGGTAACATGACAACCTCAAATCGAAGACCTTTTCGTTAACTATTCATATCCTTTAGCATTAAACTGTACATGGTGGCTTAGTAGAGTTTATTTGAGGACTGGACTTATATGCAGTTCTTTCTTTGTACTGTTATTATCAGGCTTTTTATTAAAAACAAAATATGTAAAAAAATTAAAAGAATCAATTATATAATGTTAAGTTAAAAAATGTACAATTATTTTTTAAAACTGTACATTTATCAATTCAAAAATCTAATAATAAATATATAAGAATTCCACCTAGGTTCCGTCCAGCGTCAATGATGAGGTTTTGGAAGAAAGAGATGCAAAAGATGAGATATGGACGAAGTAATCACATTTATTTCAGTCTTGAGATGAGTTTTGAATTCGGGGGACCGAATTCTCTTAAGGGGGTGATAATGTAATACCCAAGAAAAATAAAATATAAATACTTGTTTACAAACTACTGTTACTATTTCAGTATATGGTACTATTCACACGTATAATACTATTTACGTATACGATACTGTTCATTTATACAATCGAAATGTCAAGTACTAGATGTGGTTTGGTCATAAGAGACAACTAGAAAGAAGTTCGTAGGATAAAATGACGTTTTATGTGTGAAAATACCTTTAGGGACTAAATTGAAAGGACTGATTTGAAAAGAAACTTAAAGGTTTAAGGTGAAAGGATAGTTTTCCCTTTAAGTTGAAAAATTTTCTAGAGGTGTACAGTAACTATATTATTAGAAATGTCATTTTCATAAATAGTAAATTGAATATTTTATTAGTGCATAGTATCAAATAGTACCCTTGATTTTTCCTATAAATAGGCGCTTTCATTTCACTTCTAAACTCACGCCTTCAACTTCTCTTCTTCTCTCCTTAAGTTTCTCTTGCTTCGACGCTAGGCCTCTGAGATTTTGGGCCTTTCCTTTTTGCTTAGGTAAGGATACTATGCCCTTTCTATGTCTTTCAAATTCTACAAGTTATTTTCTTAAGTATGCTCTGTGGTTGCGGCTTTGGCCGATCTTCCACATCAGAAAGACTGTCCTTAGCTGTTTATATGTTATTTTGATTCTCTGATTACTGAAATAGAATGTAAACTGTGAAAAATACATGTCTAGAAAAGTTCTGGCTAAGGAAAGACCTGGTTTTTAAGTGTGTCCAGTGTGACCCTCCACTCTTTCCTGGAAACTTACCTGGTGTACTCTTTTACAGATTGTATTCTCTATTTCTGGTATGAATAGTACCCGTACGTATAAATAGTAACTGTATGAATAGTAACCGTACATATAAATAGTATCTTTACGTAAAACTAGTATTCATACATATAAATAGTGATAGTATGTACGAATATTATCCGTATGTATAAATAGTATCCGTACGTATAAATAGTGACCGTATATATGAATAGTGACCATACATATGAATAGTACCGTATGTATGAACAGTATCAGTATGAAAACAATCCTAACTTGTTTTTTCTAATCTTTCATGAAAATCTCTGTAGCGGAATACTGAAATTCATCTGTGTACTCTTGTCTGTAACGACTTAGAGAAGCGATATTCGTACGGAATCCAAGTGAGTGAAACGACCCCGTTTTAATAGAGTTTTAGCATTACTGGTGATAAAAAGTATGTCGTAGAACATTCCCAAGATTCATAGGGAGAAATTGGATTCAGAATAGCGAATATAATGAGATAATTAATTCATAAGTATGGATAAGAAAAAACAAGTATCTCATGATGATGTGAAGATTGAATCTCTTGAATTGTGGTTTATAAAGCTATAATATAGTTATATACTATACCTGTTATATGGATGAATATTATATTGAGCTTCTGATTATGATATGAAATGCTATTGATTGTGATTGAGCGGGACAGTACCCCCTCTCACGGCAAGGCGTAAAACCCGGTTGACAGGGTGTCTTGACCAATGAGTGTGGAGACAACGATTCCCCCAGTAGGGATATAGCCCGGATTGGTGATAAATCCGTGAGGCGCCCTAGCTAAGAGGATGAGGTTGTGCGTCATGGCGGAAATATACATAATTGGTGAGCCGGCCTGTGTGCGCTCTCCGGGATATATTGCCATTGACGAGTACTAGTAACGTTTGTTGAATTGGATGAATTTTTATCTTGTATGTAAGAGGATGATGTTGTGCGTCATGGCGGAAATATACATAATTGGTGAGCCGGCCTGTGTGCGCTCTCCGGGATATATTGCCATTGACGAGTACTAGTAACGTTTGTTGAATTGGATAAATTTTTATCTTCTGTCTATTGGTTGAGTATGAGCCTTTGGATATGCTTGCATGACTGGTAATGTATTTGAATTTTATTAATGCGAGGCCGATTCGCTCATTGAGTTTAAAAGCTCACATTGTTTGTACAACCTTTTTGTTCAGATCAGGTTGCCATCGAAGAATATCTGCTAGAGGAGTAGATCACTTTGGACCTTCCCGTTGTCGGGTAGACCTCTCTTCTGTTATAGATTATGTTGCTCTGTAATCGTCTAGGACATCTAGTTCAGGGGTTCGACATTTGACTTGTATGTCAGTATAATAATGTATTTTAAATTGATAATCTATGATTACATGCAAATCATCTCTATGATTTTCAGATAAGAAAATTTGATATATTTATCGGAAGGCTTACAGTGATGAGAGATTTCATTGTGCCGGTCATGTGCCCAGAAAACGGGTCGTGACAATGGCATTATTGATAATATATTTATTTGAGGGACTAATTTGAAAAGATAATTTTATGAATAACTAAATTGATAAATATTTTATGTGAGGGACCAAATTGAAAAATATCTATATGTAAAGGACCAAATTGAAAAGATAATTTTATGAGTGACTAAATTGAGAAATATTTTATGTGAGCGACAAAATTGAAAAATATCCATATATGATTGATCAAATTGAAAATATAATTTTATGAGTGATTAAATTGAAAAATATCTCATGTGAGGGACAAAATTGAAAATTATCATATGTGAGGAACCAAATAGAAAAGTTAATTTTATGAGTAACTAAATTGAGAAATATTTCATGTGAGGGACCAAACTGAAAAATATCCATGTGAAAGACCAAATTGAAAAGATAATTTTACGAGTGACTAAATTGAGAAATATTTCTCGTGAGGGGTTAAATTGAAAAATATTCATATGTGAAGGACCAAATTAAAAATATAATTTTTTGAGTAACTAAACTAATAAATATTTCATATATACGAGACCAAATTGAAAAGATAATTTTATAAAAGACTAAATTAAGAAATTTCATATCCATTATGGACTAAAATAGAATTTTAGTTTTTAATAATTAGAAGCTAAAATATGGATAAAATCGTACTTCAATATCAGGAAAATATTCTTACAATTTGAGATCTATCATTCCCATATCCCTCCATAGAAATGAAAAATAAAAGTTTTGTGAGAATATTTAATTCTGAGAAATGTTACATTCCCAAAAATAATGTTTTAAAATCATATGCTGAACTTGAGAAACATTGCTATGAAAACATTTTCGCTTAGTTAAGGGTTTTTGTTTTGCCATTTAGACTGAAATTCATGTTAACTGAACTTCATAGGGAAGTTTAGAAATTAGGTAACAAAACGATACTAATATTTTGAAAGGCACAAGCCACCAATTGCTCCACTAGGCTTCTCCAAATACAAATAGACTTGGATCCCAACATGTTAATTAAAAGAACTTATTGCTCACATTGTATCAAATTATTAATTTAAGATTGAAGTGGACATGGATGGTACTGAGAATTGGATCTTTACCACGTCTCTTTAGATTTATCTTATATATATATATATATATATTGAGGTTCAAATTCTTGCTTGATCATATATTAAATATAAGTAAAAAGTAAATCCTATTAAAACATTTCATTAATATCTTTATACATTTATATATAATTAATTTAATCAAGCTATACCCATTCTTCCAAAGAATTTCTCTATAGGAATTCTGAAAACAATTCCCCTGTTTGTTTAGATTAGATAAGCAGTGTATTTAGTTCATCTGAACCATCAAATTTTAAATTAAATGACTCAAATTTCAATACTTTTTTAAAAAAAAAATCACAACTTAAAATCTAGATCATTGAATTTAAAATCTTACAATTTATATGAGCCAAATATTATACTTATCTAATTTAGACAAACAAAAAATCCGTTCTCTAGGAATTCCTCACTCAATGACAAACAAGAATTATAACAGTGAAAACATGGAACTCAATGAATGCTAAGAAGACGTGATATTTTAATTAATTACAAAATAACCCAAGTCAGACAGGGAATTTAGATAATATATGAGATCTTACATTTAAATCTGAAACTGTGACATAAAAAGTGAAGAAAAGTAAATTTAGGTCACTAACTCTACAACTGAAGCTTTCTCAATTCTTACGAGTCATGAGTCAAATCTAATAGAGCCAAGGTTGTTGAGGTATATATATCCCTGGATATAAGGTCAAGCTTGTGACTGCGATTAACTTCAACCGTTTCCACAAAGTTAAATCTAACTATCTTTCACTAGAAGAAAATTTGCTAAAGCCCATCTCTCATTCTGTCATTTTCTTAAGTAAATTTTTTATTTAGTCATTAAAAAATTATAATTGTCTTAATTTGATTTTTAAAAAATTATGTATCTTAATTTAGTTTTTGAAAGATTATTTTTGTTTCAATTTAATTCTTTTTATTGCTAAATTGTAGAATTTATTGTTGGTAAATCTCAAATTTTCCTAACAGATGGATTAAATTGAGATAAATACAATTTTTCATAAACTAAGTGATATACTTAATCTTGCAATAACTAAATTATAAAAATTATAATTTTTTAAGGACCAAATTATTTCAATTTGGTCCCACCCAAGTCAAAAACAAAGGCATAATGATTTTTGACTCTAGTTTTTTGTATTCATAAAATTTAAACTCAAAATTTTATTTAAAAAAAATAAATATCAAATCATTTGAATCAATTAAATGAAAACTCTCCCGGTGCTAATTTTCTATACACAAAATCTAAACCAACCAATATTAATAGACCAATGATATATGACATTGAATGTACGGTAGTCAATGAAGGGTAAGAAGATATGTGTGTAAAATGATAATGGTTACAAAATAATCGTAGTTACATAGGGATTTAGGTAATATCTGAGATCTTACGTTTAAATCTGAAACTGTGACATACAATGGAGAAAAGTAAATGTAGGTCATATACTTTGACTATGACTAGCTCAATAACTGAAGCTTTCTCAATTCTTACAAGTCATGAGTCAAATCTAATAAATAGAGCCACGTTTGTTGAAGTATATATCTCCTTGGAATATAAGGACAAGCCTGTAACACTGATTAACGTCAGCCTTTTCCACAAAGTCAAACCACTCCCTTTTCACTTCAGGGAGATTTTCCAAAAGCCCATGTCTCATTATTGCCACCCCTCCTTTTTTTTTTTTTTAATCTCAGTACCTGAAAATTAATTAAACTTTGATTAATCCGTCAAATTAAATTATAAATGTATGATTTTTTTTAATATTAATTTTTTACATTCACCAAATTTAAACTTAATATTTAAAAAAATAAATATTAAACTACTTCAACTAACTGATATTAATTCATTTTGGGTCTTTTAGTCACATTCAAAATGATGACCAATAATGTTAGCACTAAAAATTAGGCAAAAATATTATTTTTATTTTTAAATTTTAATTCATATTTTAATTATAACATAAAATTTTATTTCGTGTCAATTATAATTTATATATTTTTTATTAGTTTTAATTATGTTTCGAAGTCAAATATTATTTAAATATTTAACAATAAATATTAATACAACATTTCATCTTACACATGTCGACACTAAAATAGAAACTAATAATGATCGAAATGCTCTCTTGAACTCCCTTATAACTGCTGGCAATATTCAAAATTACTATTTTCATTTTGCTCATTACAGGTTCCAATTTCACTTGGAAAAGACTGGTAGTTTAATAAACGTTAACGTGTATAAGATAAAATGTATGTCAACATTTATCATTAAATATTTGAACAATATTACACTTAAAAACATAATTGAAACTAATTAAAAATATATAAATTATAATTGACATAATAAAATTTTAAATTTTATTAAAATATAAATTAAAGTTTAGGAGCACGGATAATACATTTATTCTAAAAAATATATATAGTACAAAGGGAAATGAAATGTCGTTAGTGCAACTGCACGAAGAGGATGAACTTCATTTTGCAGTTTGCGCTTTGGATGCTTATCGTCTACACTGATTAATTCAGACGACAACTCTTGTACCTTTCTGTTATGTCGTATTGTAAGAAATGACTCCATACCAAATGCATACCTATCTTTTTCTTCAACGATAATCATTAATATTATCATTAATATTTTGTTATTGTTCACACCAAAAAAAAAATGTTGACATTTATGTATATAGAAAGCTTATTAGTCAAATAATGCAGAATTCATCCATATGTTCCAATAATTATATGCATGATTATGTATCATGGCATAGACTTTTCAAATTTTTACACCATGTCATTTTTGTGATCATCCATATTATACAACTTTAATAATATATTGATCAAATTATTTTTATTGAAATAGACCTACCCAACCCCATTCAGATATCATGATCTCTAGTTTTAAAACAATACTAGATGCGAATCTCATCATATAGATTGGAGACAATTGATAAGCCTGTAAGGTTACGTTTGAATAATGAAGTTGAGATAAAGAATTGAAATGAAAATAACATCAGTTAACATTTTCATATTTGGTTATTAAATCTGTATTCACTTGGGAATTCACATTCTCTCACTTGAGAGAAAGTAGATTTCCAAGCTTACGTGAAAAAATAAATTTTCACATGCTTTCCCTATAACAATTTAATTACTACACTTTCATAAAATTTTTAGAATTACACTTTTATTTTAATTTATAATTAAACTCTACAATATCAATAGCATTTACATTGATATTTAAATTTTAGAGACGATATTTATTTTAATTTGTATGCTCATTTTCTATTTTAATAAATTATATTTTATTAATTTTCTTGTAAATAGTTAGTTTACCATAATTTAATTTGTCTTTTACATGATATTAGATTATGTGACTTATTCCATTACAATTCATATGCATTTTTGGGATTTAAATCATTTTTTTGGTAAAGATAAACAAAATTAAGTGCAAAGAATATTTTTATGAGAGCAAATAAAAATGATCAATAATTAATTTTTGTAAAAATTAATAAGAATGGTGTATCTTCTAGAAAGTAATATATATTTATATATATACATAATCATGTTATTAGTAAATTCTTAAAACTTCAAGCATATGCAGCTTGCAAATTTTAGAAGTTGAGTTATGAGAGGGAATAAGTTAACCCCCACTATTTGCGATATGGTCAAAATATATTAAAAATTAATCTATATATTTTGTTATTAAAAGTTATTAAAATTGCTAATGACTTTTTTATTATTAATTATAACTATGAACTAGCTCCATGCTTTTTCAAATATCTTATATACAATATTTAATATATTTAATTTGTTATTATTTAATATTTATTATTGTGTAATATATTAAAAAATGATATTCAATATCTTTATTTAATTTATTTACCAGTGTTCTTTTATATAACTTTTTACATTCATGGATATTATAGTAATTTTCTTACAATTTTTTTCATTCCAATACAAATTATTACAATCAAATAAGGGAAAGGGAAGATTTTTCCATTCCTTTTTATGCCTAACCAAACATGAGAATGGAAATGAGATTCCAATTGTCATTCCCATTTCAGTTCCTATAGCTCAATTCTAGCAACCAAACATAACCTAAAAGTTATTTTTAACAATATAGCTTATTAAAAATGTTTATTTATCAAAATTCTATTTCAATGTTACTAATTTGTATTCTGAACCCGATGTTTATTGCTTTTATTCATTAATATATATTTAGTACACATATTATTTCTGAAATCAAATATTATTAATCAGTAATTTTTAATGAATATACTTTTTTAGTAATTTTTTATTTTTGTAATAATTTGAAAAATTAAAAAATAACTTATATTACCCAAATATGTATTTAATAATTTGAATATTATATAAACAATAGATATAGTGATACTTTAGTCACAATAAATATGATTATAATTCATATTTTGTTAAAAATAAAAAAAAATGTAACCTTTCAATATAATTGAGAAGACTATATAATTTAAATCTGTCCCGAAAAAACAATCTTTCTGAAAAAGAAAAATCATACATCACCATCAACATCGTCATTCACAATTGTAACATGCATGGAGGTTTTCATTTCAATTTCATACACAGCTCAGTGATGTGTTGTCAAAAAATTTCTTGATTTGTATGTTATTTTAATTGTGATGAGTCACAGAGAGTCCAGGCAGGCATCATGCCTTAATTTGGCGCTTGTGAGTTGTGACAACGAAACATCACTAACATTTTTCCGACGCACAAAAGAAAGATGTTAACATTTAGCGACGATATCTCCAACTGCAGTTGAAGTTGAACTCTGAAATATCTCTCATAACAAACCCAACAATAAGTTTGAATTTGCAAGCACGTCACCTAAAGTTATAAACCCATTGAATTCACCATTCTTCTCATTCTACCTCTTATACTAATTATAATCACTTCATTATTCCTCTAATCTAACAACCATATCATTTTATTATTATTATTATTATTATTATTATTATTATTATTAACAAACTTTGTTCAAACTAATTTATTAATACTTTTATAATTTTATTCTCATCTCTCCAAAAAAAAAGCGAATTAAATTATTTAAAAAAAGAGTAGCTTATATATAATTCCTAATAACTTTGTTAACAGGTTTTTTATTAAAAAATACAATTATTTTTTAAGATTATATACTTATTTTATTTTGATTAAAAATTTTTGATAACAAACAAAAATAAACAAAAAAAATTTTGTTTAAGCTTTTGATTAAGTTTAACAACCACATGATTGGTTGCTTATCATCTTACTAACTGCTAATCTGCTATAAACATCAATTATAAATAGAGAAAAAAAAATCAGTAGTCATATAAAATGGAATATTTATGTATAATTTTTAAATACTTATTGTCAAATTATCTATAAATATATTTATGTATAATTATTCATCCACATATATCTGCATGCATTGTATATAATATGATGATTATATCCATGATTTGAAAGCAATTTTAAAGAAAAGAGAACCCTTAAAGAGCAGTATTGCAATGAGTCATTGTCAATTTATGATTGTCATCATAGTGGCTATATATTATTGTCAATTTAATTAAATTAATTGAGTTTAGTAGCAAGTCAAGCTTAATGTGCGGTCCAATATATGAATCCATCCTAATCCAATTTATAATGATAATAATGTGAGTGGGAATACGTGACACTTGTGGACTGCCCAAAGTGACAACCCTATAAGCCATTAATGGTTTTTATTAATTGAAAGAAACTCAGAGAAAAAATTTTTTTTTAAAAAAAAGGATGATAAAGGAGATTCCTTTATAAAAGGTTGGTGATCCATTTAGACAAGAAAGGATACAGTGTATAGAAGACTTGAAAAAAGCAGGATAGGTGGAGAGTAGGGATGACTCCCATTATATGCCACATTAAGACAAAGGGCACTATGGAAGGTTATCACCAATACCAAACACAACAACACCAAATTTATATAATATTTGGAGCCATTTTTTCTTTCTTTCTTTTTTTTTAAGTAGTCTAAGTTGGTTTATGAATTACTAATTGATCGATGTAAAATATTCGTTATTTATCGATGTATGCTAAGAGCGAAGGTTGATTTTTATTATTAGAATTAATTAGTGTTCATGTTAGTCGTTTGATTACAATCAGACAATTGGTAGTAAATATTTTTAAATTTTATATATATATATATATATATATATATATATAATTAGATAATTTACATTGGACATAAATAAGTTATAATACTAAAGTCAATTTATGTTTGCACGGTAGGTAGCTCAAAAGATTTCAAAAAAGGATCTTTAAGTAATGTAAATATAAGATGAGGCTGATGAATTGAATTTCATTATTGGAATAACAAATCATGATTTATTAGGAATTAACACACATGATTGTTCTTTATGATATGAAGTTGTAACACTTTATATTATTAATTTTCACTTATTTTGTGAATGAAATTATAAGAAATTTGAATACTTATTTTTTTAATTAATATCCCTCAGTTTTGTACTGAATTAAAATGGATCCATTAATTTATTTAACTACTCCACCTTTATACCATCTTAATCAAATATCAAATATAAATTAGGTAGCTATATTCACGTTACATTACACATACAATTTTCTTTACTACAACATGCCAAAAGCCTATTCTATCTTTTTCTAGTTGATTAGATTCCATTCCTTCTACCTAAAGGTTTTACTGACAAATCAATTTAGTCTTAATTTTAACTCAATTAAGACTAACAAACTTCTAGGTTAGAATTAAAATACTGTTAATAGTACCTTCTAGAGATTAATTTAACAATTTATTCTATTTCTATATATAACGTATCAATATATATACATACAAAAAGAGAGAGATTAAGATGGCCCAAATGAAAGCGGACAAAAAGGAAGCATAGGCTGTATTATTTTCTGAATAAACAAAGACTTAGCACCAGATTATACAATGACCTTCAGCAACGATTATTAATGAAAAAAAATAAGTCATACTCCTACATATCACCTAAAACTTAAGGTCTTTTTTACTAGAGTATATCGTTTGGTACTTAAAATATTATAGTAATCTTAATTTAATATTTAAAAAAGTAAGTGTCTCAATTTATTTTGTAAAAAATTATATTTATTTTAATTTAGTCATTTTTATCGATAAATTACTAAATTTACAGTTATTAAGTCTCAATTTTGTCATAGATAAAAGCCATTTTGACAAACAAACAAATGAAATGAAGACAAATGCAATTCTTTAAAGTTTAGAGTAATTATTGATTTAATGAATGAAAGATTATAATTATTTCAATTTGATCTTTAAAAGATCAAATGCTATAATTTAGTGTTTGAAAAGTAACATTTGTCTCAATTTGGTCATTTTTGTTATTAAATTGAAAAAATTATCGATGCTAAAACTCAATATTTTTATTGTTAATATTTACTTTGACAAATAACAAAGATTAACTAAATTGAAACAAAACATTTTTTTAATAATTAAATTGAGAGAAGTGTAATTTTTTAAGAGACTGAATCAATAATTTATTGTAAAGATTAAATTGAGACAAGTATAATTTTTTAAAACCAAATTAATAATATAGACTTGAATATTATGGTCTCCAAAATGTTATATATAATTATTTCAATTTAGTATTTGAGAAATCAAATATCTGAACTTTATTCTTAAAAAATTATGTTTGTTCTTATTTCTTTATTTATTAAAGTAACTTTTAACAATAAAAAAATTAAGATTTAACAACAATAAATTTTATAATTTAATAACAAAAATAAATAAATTAAAATAAATATAATATTTTAAAGATAAATTAAAATATTTAATTTTTTAAAAATAAAATAGCGACAGAATGTATTCCTCCTACTTCCCCACCAAAAAGGTCAATTTTTGCGAGTTTGAAAAAATAGAAAAAAAAAAAAGTAAGGGCAGGCTATGACCCTAATAAAGGGTAGGGCCTACAATTCCTTGCGTTGTTAATTGGAATATGACTTAGCCGTACATTCTGACACAGCTTCACCGACGGACTAAGATTATGACATATTTGATTCATTCTTTCTAATTATTATTTTTAAATTTTATTTTAATTTTTTATATTTTAGATATTTTATATTAATTTTTAATATTATAAATTTACAATGTTTCAATTCTTTTTTATCAAAATTCTTAGTTACTTTAATAAAATTAACACTTTATCATTCTAATATTAACATAACACATCTGCTCGAATGTTGATTGTATGTAAAATAGGATAATATAAAGTTTTAATTTTGCTAAAAAAAATAATAATTTTGATGGAAAATAATTAAAATAGTATAAATTTGCAACAAATAAGATCAATTTAAAACATTTGAAATATAGAAATCCAAAATGAAAATCTAAAATAAAGAGAAAGGACCAAAATATAATTTTTACCTTATTTTTCTTTTTCAAAGATAATAATTTGATCTTTTAAAATGTGATTTTTATAATTTAATTTTTTGATATTTTTTAAAATTGTTTTGTCCTATTAAAATCAATTAAAATTATAACTCGGTCATCTAAACAGACGAGAACGGTTCGTGAAAATTATGAGGAATTAAGTTGAGAAAATTATATATATTTTAGAGAATTGAATTAAAAATTAGTTATCTTTAAAATATATATAATAATTTTTGCTCAATTACATTAAATAAAACTTAAAAATAAATTTAATTCAAAGAATATATTAATTTTTCAAAGACATTTTTAGTTTATCATTTTTTTATACAATGAATTTGTATAATTTTGTCATTTTAGCAATTATAATTAAGATTTGATTAAAAATGACAAATTAAATTAATTATAAATGATAGTGTAAGTTCCTTAAAAATAAATTTCAATGGAAAACATATTAATATGCATACATCATTTATATTTTTAAAATAAACTTAGTCTACTCAATTAAGAAAAATTCATTATATCAAAAATAAAACTAATCATGCATGGATATATGCAAATATGACATAAAAATTTATTTAAAAAATTATATCTAATATGTTCATGGCATCTATTTGTAATTAATTTAACCTACTTATTTTGTTTAGAAATATAATTTCTTTAATAATTTTTCATCATAAAATCACTTGTGGCTTCCATTTGTTCCCTTTATGAAAAATTTTAATTTAAAATGCGATGAATAGTTTTAACCCAACATGGCTAAATACAATTTAAAAATAATTAAATAAATAAAACTATTAGTATCTAAAAGTCTATTAAACTTTAATTAATTTGGTTCAAAGCAGGTTAAATTACAAAATTGAAAGATTTCTCAACGTTGATGTATTTTATTACATGTGTAATATCCATGAAAAATAAAATATACATACGTATTTACAAATTATGGTTAATATGCTAGTATACGGTACTGTTTACCTATATAATACTATTTACGTATACGATACTGTTCACTTATACAATTGAAATGTCAAGTACTAGATGTAGTTTGGTCATAAGAGAAAACTAGAAAGAAGTTCGTAGGAAAAAATGACGTTTTATGTGTAAAAATACCCTCAGCGACTAAAATGAAAAGACTCATTTGAAAAGAAACTTAAAGGTTTAACGTGAAATGACAGTTTTTCCCTTTAAGTTTTAAATAGTAACAAAACAACCGTCGTGCTTTCCGCGTTTTGCACGGTAAATTACATTATTAGAAATGTCATTTTCATAAATAGTGAGTTGAATATTTTATTAGCGCATAGTATCAAATAGTACCTTTGACTTTTCCTATAAATAGGCCCTTTCATTTCACTTCTAAACTCACACCTTCAACTTCTCTTCTTCTCTCCTTAAGTTTCTCTTACTTCAATGCTAGGCCTCTGAGATTTTGAGCCTTTCCTTTTCAGCTTAGGTAAGGATACTATGCCCTTTCTATGTCTTTCAAATTTTAGAAGTTATTTTCTTAAGTATGCTTTGTGGTTGCGGATTTGGCTGATCTTCTACATCAGAAAAACTGTCCTTAGCTGCTTACATATTATTTTAATTTTCTGATTACCGAAATAGGATGTAAACTGTGAAAAATACATGTTTAGGAAAGTTCTGGCTAAGGAAAGACCTGGTTTTTAAGTGTGTCCATTGTGACCCTCCACTCTTTTGTGGGAGCTTACCTGGTGTACTCTTTTACAGATTGTATTCTCTATTGGTATAAACAGTCTCTGTATATATATGAATAGTACCATATGTATGAACAGTATCTGTATGTATAAACAGTATCCGTACATATAAATAGTAACCGTATATATGAATAGTACTGTATGTATAAATAGTATCCAAACGTATAAATAGTGTTCGTATTTATAAATAGTAACTATACGTATAAATAGTGACCGTATATATGAATAGTAACTATATGTATAAACAGTGTCTGTATGAAAACAATCCTAACGTATTTTCTCTAATCTTTCATGAAAATCTCTGTAGCGGAACACTAAAATTCACCTGAATACTCCTGTCTGTAACGGCTTAGAGAAGCGATACTCGTACGGAATCCAGGTGAGTGAAACGACCCCGTTTTAATAGAGTTTTAGCATTACTGGTGATAAAAAGTATGTCGTAGGACACTCCCAAAATTCATAGGGGGAAATTGGATTTAGAATGACGAATTTAAGGAGATAATTAATCCAGAAGTACGGATAAGACAAAATAAGTATTTCATGATGATGTGAAGTTTGAATCTTTCAAAAACAGTTTAATGGTTATCTTGATTTGTGGTTTATAAATCTATAATATAGTTATATACTCTACCTGTTATATGGATGAATATTATATTGTATTTCTGATTATGATATGAAATATTGTACTATTGATTGTGATTGAGCGGGACAGTACCCCATCTCACGGCAAGGCGAAAAACCCGGTTGAAAGGGTGTCTTGACCAATGAGTGTGGAAACAACGATTCCCTCAGTAGGGATATAGCCCGGATTGATGATAAATCCGTGAAGCGCCCTAGCTAAGAGGATGAGGTTGTGCGTCATGGCGGAAATATACAGAATTGGTGAGATGGTGTCACGTCCCAAAATTTGAGCACGTGACCGGCACGGAAAGTGAATTTCATTTCACCTCCGTAAGCCTATCTTTCTCTTAAAAATCATACAATTCTTTTTCATGCAACCAAAACGAGTTCTTTATACATACTACAATTACTCACATTACATCAGTGAATGAACCTACCCGATTACAGAGATTTCTAGATTTATACAACTTAGAATAAAACTTAACTATTATACCTTTATCCTGAACAAATGAAAAGGTAATCATGGACTAAGGATCCATAATTCCTTGTTCCGATATTTACCTTCAGCTGTCAACTCTGAAAAAAAATATCAATAAGAGGGGTATGAGCAAACCACGTGCCCAGTGAGTAGATAACACAACATTATGACAAAAAAATATCATACATCATAATGATAACATGCAGCAATCATACGTAAATCGATCATCATATGATATGATATTATTCGTAGTACTTCACGACAATATCCAAATAAATCAAATACATTTCAACATAATTCAAAAGTTCACAACAACAATCGGTGAAATCAATTTCACACAAATTTCCCGTACCAACCGGGTCGTCCAGAATACCTCTGGATCGTTGCCCGCGGCCCCTGCCGCATCCACCCTTATCGCTCCATTTATAATCTCCACCCTTATAACTTCACATAAATTTCTCCATGGGGTGCACCACCATGCCTTTCCTTTCCAGTCAAACACAATCACAATCATATATAAAAACATCCTCAATCATAATCTTGAGCCACATACACAACTCAGTCATTTACAATTCAAGCCACAACATAATAAATGTGGTTCCAGCAACATAGCATGTATACAACATAACCCATAATATAGAACAATTATTCAACTCAGTTCACATGCCATTCACAATCCATTATATAACCTCCATTCATGGGAAAATAAGAAAATATAATTATATACATTACCAGACACGTTCCACAATTGTTTATGCCTCATCGTTCCACATCATCCTCTTCAAACTTGGATATACAACATATTTCCACTATGATGCAAAAAGTCAATAACAGATATTTAATCATAGCAAGTATTAACCCACTCACCTGGATTTCACGCTCTCGGCACTCCCACTTTGCACCTTGACCATTCCTATTGTAACCAGACAAAAACATTAGGGTTACGAAATAGAGAAATTTCCTACCACTACTCTCGACCTTTACTCACATCTTAAGTCATAACTCCTAATCGGTAATGAATATCTAAATGAAACTTATACCATTGGAAACTAGACTCAAAGAACTTTCCAACGATATAAAGTTTGCCCAAAACGGAGTCCGTATGAAGAAGTTATGGCCGATTGAAAATGAGCTAAGGTTTTCCGACACACCTGGCGCCTGGGCGCCATGCCTTTCTCTTCCCCACATGTCCTTGAGAATTTGTAAAAATTTCCTAAATTAAAAATAAAAATTTCTATTTCCACATTTTCTTCACTAATTCAAAAAGAAAATTTTCCACATAATTAAATTTTTCACTAAACTTCAAATCAGACTTTAAATATTCATAAAAATTCTTGGGATATTACATTCTTCCCCCCTTAAAAGAATTCGGTCCTCCGAATTCAAAACTTACCTCAAGATTGAAGCAAATGCCAATATTTTGTTTATATCTCATTCTCTCTCTTAGAATTTTCACAATCAAGTACAAAATATAACAAGTTCAACATATTTTTATTTCTAATACATAAGTTACAGGCAACAAGCTGAACTTGATTTACAAAACAGATAATTTTAATACTTAAACATTAGATCAAACATCAGCTTTAGGTACAAACAAAAGAAAAGATAAATTAAGAACGAGGAGGCTTTTGAAATGAAGAAGATGCTCCAGGTCTAGAAGAAGAAGGTGCTTCAGACCTTAAGGAGGAAGTTAATCGTTGCAGCCTAGAAAGAGTTTCTGGAGGAAACGTCTGGGAAATTTGGCGAAGTGCAGAAGTCACTCCATTCATACAGTCAATACATCTCGCTTGTTGGTCACGAAAATTTTGAGTTGCAAACATCGAATGTCTATCAACTCTATTCGCCAATTCCCTAAAATGACGGTTCAAAAGCTTCTCTTGTTCTGTAAAGAGACGATTTATCAATCTCCCCTGGTCCTCAAAGTGGCGGTTTATCAGTCTTTCCAAGTCCTCCATCTTTTGTCTCATAAGCGCAAGCTCATTATTAGAAGATGTTGCTGTGCTAACATCCTCTAACTCTACTACATCCCTTTTTCTTTTCTTAGCCTCTGGTGACTCTTCCATGGATCTCTTATTCTTATAATTCTCCAGGCTAAGATTTAGATCCAGCTCTACCTTGCCAGCCTCAAAATTTAAATTGAAAGATTTATTGCCGGCCATATTTTTCTGAGCTATAAAGGTTGTACAGAAGGAGAAGTTTGATGCTAGAAAGCTTATAGATATAAACTTTTAGTGTAGTGAGCAGCGTAATGGGGCATCCATTATATATAGACGAAATTTAGGGCTACAAAACCTTTACATCATACTCTAAAGATGACCTACAGACCTTATCCGATGCAATGCCAACGGTCTCAGATAAGCATGCCAGAAAATAACAAAATATAATCTAATACAAAAGATTTCCTCAAAAATTTCGGCTAACTTTTGACTCTTGCTCAAATTATTAAACTAATCGCCGCTTCAATTTATGGCTTCTTAACTCTGTATTTGTCTTATCCAATAATTCTAAATCGAGATATTACTCCATGAACGGGTAGCTTCATACTAGCCTTATCTAGGTTTCTAATCCGTGGCTTTGCCCTAAGCTTACACATTTTCAAACATACATATTAAAATAAAAACTTCTCACATCTACACATCAAGCGTTCCATAAAGTGAGAGAAAAATTTTACCTTTCACTTGCCTCTACGAGCATATATGTATATATGTATAAACATAGAGATACATAATTATCTATATATATTTTCATCTATTCAAGTTCTTTTAAATTTCAGACTTCTCATTCTCTGAATGTATGTAGAATCATTACATATTATTCCTGGCCATAACAAATAACCTTCACTCTCTATGCATGAATAACATACATACATATCATATGTATTTAGATACATATAATCACAGTATAATTCAATCAATCATGTATATTATACTTAACTGAAGGCTTTCAAGAACAATACAAGAAAGCATAGAAATACATTTTAGTTCATCGTGAAAACATCCAAGACACTCTGTAATGGCTACATTGTCGACTTCCTTCAATTTCAGAAAATGCCAACGAGAGAAATGGAAAAACCAAGTGTAAATCGGCCGCAAATCCACCGAATATTGACTTTCGTGGTTTTGCCATTAATGCGACGCGTTGTTGGTGTGCATGCCTACCCTAGACTCCTAGCTTCCAGCTTGCAGAAATCCATAGGTTAAGCGTATAGGGTGCGGCGAAGAGATATCTTCTTTGTCTCTGAGTTCAAATTTTTCCTCTATAAGAACTATCCCAACGTTCTCAGTTACCACACCACAAAGAGTAATCATCTCTAAGCCTACAACTTCTCAGCATTCCTCTCTTCTCATACTTCGACATAAATTTCTAAATTTTCCAAATCATGGCCACAAGGAAGTACATTGATCTCACAGTGGATGCCAGGAGAGAAGAGCTCGACTTAAACTTAAGTCTGGGCAAAGACAAGGGCAAAAGACCTTTTGAGGGGTCTCCAGAGAAGCAGAAGGAGAAGAAAATGAAGAAGATCGAGGAAGCTGAGGAGACTAGCACGGGCCATACCTCGGAGGACAAAATCGCCTGTCTAGAGCAGGAGGTCAAAAATCTGAAAAAGATGATAGAAAACCTAGAGAAGTTAACTAAACGCAATCATGCAGAAATGACTTCAAGAATAGACAGGTTCTTCTATTGGTCTACCCAGTGCTTCTGCAATCAACAACAAAGAAGTGTTGATTGTATGAATGGGATTTACACTACCCTCCGCGATATTGCTCTGTCTCTCGCTCCAAGGAATGGTCGAGGGGTGATGATACAGTACAACCCTCCTAATCCGAGACCACCTCGCTTTTAGATTACTCATGCATGAGTAATTGTTTTTTTTTTTTTTGCAATGTAATCCTTCTGCTTTTAATGCCAGTGGTTTCTTTTATGGGATGGTACTCCAAAAATAGTAATAATAAAATTAAGAAAGATAAAATAAATCAGTCACACAAAATCAATCATGAATTTAACATATAAAGCCCCATACATACAATTTGATCCGACAGCAACGGAATCAAAACAAATAATAACCTTTCCCTTACCGAGTTCAAAAGTATAGCCATAACTCTCTAAAACTAAAACTAAAAACATAATTCATAAGAAAAGACAAGTCTTGGAGGAAAAGGAAATGAAAACATCCTACAGGACCTTCAGTGGAGCCATCTCTCTATAGTCGTGCCCGGGTTCACCACGATAGAGGAGATCCCACTAAGGTTACCTTACTCTGTAATCGGTAGGAGACCTAATCCCAAAGCTCTGATACCAACTTGTCACGTCCCAAAATTTGAGCACGTGACCGGCACGAAAAGTGAATTTCATTTCACCTCCGTAAGCCTATCTTTCTCTTAAAAATCATACAATTCTTTTTCATGCAACCAAAACGAGTTCTTTATACATACTACAATTACTCACATTACATCAGTGAATGAACCTACCCGATTACAGAGATTTCTAGATTTATACAACTTAGAATAAAACTTAACTATTATACCTTTATCCTGAACAAATGAAAAGGTAATCATGGACTAAGGATCCATAATTCCTTGTTCCGATATTTACCTTCAGCTGTCAACTCTGAAAAAAAATATCAATAAGAGGGGTATGAGCAAACCACGTGCCCAGTGAGTAGATAACACAACATTATGACAAAAAAATATCATACATCATAATGATAACATGCAGCAATCATACGTAAATCGATCATCATATGATATGATATTATTCGTAGTACTTCACGACAATATCCAAATAAATCAAATACATTTCAACATAATTCAAAAGTTCACAACAACAATCGGTGAAATCAATTTCACACAAATTTCCCGTACCAACCGGGTCGTCCAGAATACCTCTGGATCGTTGCCCGCGGCCCCTGCCGCATCCACCCTTATCGCTCCATTTATAATCTCCACCCTTATAACTTCACATAAATTTCTCCATGGGGTGCACTACCATGCCTTTCCTTTCCAGTCAAACACAATCACAATCATATATAAAAACATCCTCAATCATAATCTTGAGCCACATACACAACTCAGTCATTTACAATTCAAGCCACAACATAATAAATGTGGTTCCAGCAACATAGCATGTATACAACATAACCCATAATATAGAACAATTATTCAACTCAGTTCACATGCCATTCACAATCCATTATATAACCTCCATTCATGGGAAAATAAGAAAATATAATTATATACATTACCAGACACGTTCCACAATTGTTTATGCCTCATCGTTCCACATCATCCTCTTCAAACTTGGATATACAACATATTTCCACTATGATGCAAAAAGTCAATAACAGATATTTAATCATAGCAAGTATTAACCCACTCACCTGGATTTCACGCTCTCGGCACTCCCACTTTGCACCTTGACCATTCCTATTGTAACCAGACAAAAACATTAGGGTTACGAAATAGAGAAATTTCCTACCACTACTCTCGACCTTTACTCACATCTTAAGTCATAACTCCTAATCGGTAATGAATATCTAAATGAAACTTATACCATTGGAAACTAGACTCAAAGAACTTTCCAACGATATAAAGTTTGCCCAAAACGGAGTCCGTATGAAGAAGTTATGGCCGATTGAAAATGAGCTAAGGTTTTCCGACACACCTGGCGCCTGGGCGCCATGCCTTTCTCTTCCCCACATGTCCTTGAGAATTTGTAAAAATTTCCTAAATTAAAAATAAAAATTTCTATTTCCACATTTTCTTCACTAATTCAAAAAGAAAATTTTCCACATAATTAAATTTTTCACTAAACTTCAAATCAGACTTTAAATATTCATAAAAATTCTTGGGATATTACAGATGGCCTGTGTGCGCTCTCCGGAATATATTGCCATTGATGAGTACTAGTAACGTTTGTTGAATTGGTTGTACGTCATGGCGGAAATATACAGAATTGGTGAGCTGGCCTGTGTGCGCTCTCCGGGATATATTGCCATTGATGAGTACTAGTAACGTTTGTTGAATTGGATGAATTTTTATCTTCTTGTATGTAATTTCTAACTATGTCTATTGGTTGAGTATGAGCATTCGGATATACTTGCATGACTGGTAATTTATTTGAATTTTATTAACGCGAGGCCGATTCGCTCACAGAGTTTAAAAGCTCACACTCTCTGTACAATTTTTTTTGTTCAGATCAGGTTGCTAGCGAAGAACATCCGCTAGAGGAGTAGATCACTTTGTACCTTCCCGCTGTCGGGTAGGCCCCTCTTTTGTTATAGATTATGTTGCTCTGTAATCGTATAGGACATCTAGGTCAGGGGTTTGGTATTTAGCTTGTATTTCAGTATGATAATGTATTTTGTATTGAGAATCTATTAATTAAGAAAATTTGATATATTTTCTTCGTATTTATTAAGGAATGATTATTTTGAGAATATAGAGATAATGATTAATAATCTAACTTATGGGTAGAATTTGTCGAAAGGCTTACAGTGATAGGATATTCATCATTGTGCCGATCATGTGCCCAGAAAACGGGTCGTGACAACATGATTCAAACATAAAACGTTGCTTAAAGAAAATAAGTCTAGAATTATTTGAACAACCAACAATTGTAATAATCTACTAATTCAATGTGGACAAAGCATGAAGAAGATGTGAAAATTAAAGAGGCAGAAGTATAGACAGAAAAAGGAATTTTAATGTGTCTTTATGGGTGTTTGGTTATCAATCAATTAGATGGAGAAAAATTTAAAAAAAAAGGAAACAAGAAAAGCAACTTTTTGTAAGATAGGATGGAAATAAAGGATCACAGGTTGGAGGGTATAGGAATTTCTATTTATGTGATTGCTCAGAAGTTGCAAAATAAAATGAGAGTTCACACATATTAGAATTTAGATCCCTTCTAGTATTGGTGGATTATGTTCCTTATGTAAGAATTGCTAACTATGAAAATTGATTAGTTTAGAGGATCAGACTGAAAAATTGGTGAAATTGTCAAATCTCTGATTCGATTTGAATATGAAAATTAGTGAGCGTATAAATCGAAAAAAAATCAATCGAATTTGTTTTGAACTGGTAAAATCGACCAATTCAACTGATTTTTTTTTTTGAATTTTTACTAAATATTATATACTTTTAAAAAAATTTTAAAAATTTAAGTTATTAAGAGAATATCTATGATAGTATAAATATATATTTGTAATATATTTTGAATATTGTAATATTATATATTTATTATTTAATATTTTAATATCTATAATATATATTAATTATATATTTTAATATATTTTAAATATCACCAATTTAAAATTGATGTTTTGACCTATTGATTTAATTTTTTAAACTTTAATTTATTATCTTCTTCTTCTTCATCTTTTTCTTTTTAAAATAAAATTTAATCTTGAACAGTAACAGGAGGCTTTTGTTGGGTATAGAACAAAAGCATATTTGAATTGTAGGTGGCAGTGACACACACATTGGTGTGAGTGTGACCAGTGACCACAAAATCAATTAAAGGTTTTAATTAGATTTTCACTGTGGAACATGCTTCCTTGTGTTTTCATGCATGTGAACCTTTGGTAGGGTCATCATCACACATATTATAGTCTTTGAATAGCTTTTTCTTTTGGGAGTTATTTTTGTTCAAATTAACTTTTGGGTTTTTGTTCAAACTATTCAAGTGAGTTTTTTTGTTTAATTATAATAATTGAAACATGTGATTTGTGAATTATCAGTTTATTACCTGTCCTTGTCCAAATTGAGTTTTAGTTAAGGATTTGATTGGTTTGAGGAAAATTTTATTTTGCTACTTGGTAAATGAAGAGAGTTTTAATTTGATCTTTATAGTTTTTTTTGTTAATTTAGTCCTTAAAAACAAAAAGCCTTTTAATATTATTCTTATACAGATTTCAAAATAAGTTTGAAAAATATAGTTATTATATTATGTTAAGTGAGCTGTCTAACTATAAATAAAGCTAAAGCAAAATGGTAATATTGAAAACACTTTCGTCTTCAAGAGATTAAATTGAAAGAAATAATATGTCAAGCAAAAAGTCTTTCAAATTATTTTTAGAGACCGAGAAATAAAGTTTTTCTTGAATGATTTCCTTTAATTTGGTGACATTTTGATTTGAAGGAAATAATGCAGTTAGTAAAAGAGATAACATATTTTTTTAGTAAATTGGTTGGTTTTCCTTAAAAAAATATTGTGACAGTATGCATTAATTTTTTGCACAATAAAGGTTAATTTCTTTAATAAAAATAAATTTTAAAAAATGAATATATACCAATATGTCGATGGAGTCTAAGAAATATTTAAAAAATATATAAAACATAATTTAATTAAATTTTAAGAGAAATTACTTCAATTTTTTTTATAGAGCACTTGAAAAAATAAAAATAAAAATAAAACCACTGTGAGTAGACATGTTTACAACTCACTAGAAAAAAGTGTAACCTGTGACGGAAATGTTAACGGCTATGAGTGTTACTAAATCTGCTTTTTGTTGCAACTTTTGAATTCAGACTGCATTATGTGGGGCCCACAGGGGAATTTAAAAGCTATACAAATGAATTCTAAGTCACAAACACAAAGCACAAAAAGTCAAAATAAATTGAAGGGCCCAACAATCTCCTCAGGCATTTCCCCTTGATTATGGGGTCAAAAAGATCCCCTTTTTTTTTTGTCTTCCAACAACTTTTTAATCTTTCCCATTACTTCACAAGTTTTAGATTTTTTTTTGGTATTCTAAAATCAAATTCTTTTGCATTTTTTTAAAAAATATTATGTGCTGTTAGTAACAGAAATAACAATTTTTTGTACAAAGGAGGAAAAAAATTTAAAAAAACTAAAATTAATTCTTAACAAACACTAAAATTGTGTAATCAACAGGCAATTATAAAGCTATAATGAGGAATCGGATTCCCTCGTGCACCTAGAAGGTGTTGGAGGCTCCAAGTCACATCAGACTACATCCAATGACCCACAATTTTTTTACTTTTTTTTTTATTTTAAAAGTTGTAATGACCATTGAATCTGATGATCATTGAATCAAATCTAACAATCAATTCAATTTAAAAACAAAAAATTAAAAAAAGTAGAAAAATGCAGGAGAAATCTTGATTGTTGGGTATAGCATTCAACGACCATGATAGAGCGTTGGATTCTCCTGCATGTAAAATGTGCAAGAGAGAATCTATGTCTCTATAATGAATGGGGTCCTCCCAAATGTACGGAAAGGGATCCACTCTAGCGTGATGGAGAGCCTGCGCGCTAGTAGCTGTGGCTAAAAAAGCCATTGTTAAAATCATGGCCAAATATACTTATAGCCACGGTTTTAATTGTGTCTATAAAAAACTATTGCTAAAAGTAAATTTATTGGCCACGGTTTTAATCGTAGCTTTTTTAGCCACAGTTAAAACTATAGCTACCAGCATGCTAGAGTAGATTCGCATGCCAAATGCACAAATGAACGAATTTAGATCTCTTATTTGTCCAAACAGCTTGTTTAGTCAAGTAAGATCGTTTGATTGGTTCTTGCAAGTGTTGCTTATATTCAGAACTTGATCGGATAACCTACTTGACCAAGTAGAAAATAAGCGTTCCAAATAAACTATGCCTTGGGTGTCTATTTTAATGAGAATGTAAGCACATTGATTAACTTTCCTGAAAATGTGAATAACCCTAAAACTGAGCTTATTCAAGAGGATTCTTTTGATGTCCTCTGCAATAATTTCATAAATGTAAGTTGAAGAGTCTCCCATACTAATTAGCTGCAAAGCCTCCAGCTATTGGGTATTTAAGCTCAACCATAGTACCTTTAGACCAGAGAGTAATAAGCCCTGCTAGATGATGGTACACAATTTGAGTTTCATTGTTGAATGTTATTAAGAGAAAATAATTATTTAATTTGTTTTCATCCATAAATATTGTGTTCATTTGATTAGAATTCTTTTTATATCAGCATGGTGTATTCCAATCAAACAATAAAATAGAATTTTTTTTTCATTTATTTCTATAAATCAAACAAGATGTTAGTAATGAAACATAAGCTAAACACAAAAAAACAAAAACACATTTTATATTTATGAACTTTGGTTTAGGTTTGAATTATATCTCAAAATTTTATTTTGTGTTATCTTTTCAATTAGTCAATTATACCCCTGAGCTTAATACCGTTCAAATTATTAATAGTAAATATTAATGTGGCCACTTATCGTGCACTAGTTAGCAGCAATTCATTCACCTTGGCTTTGTCACATTTAATTCGAACATATAATGACAAAAATGATTATATTCCCTTCATTAACGATACAAATGCCCCTTATTTTTTTAAAAAAATTAATGGCATTGAAATAAATTATAAAAATCAGTAATGTAGCCAAAATATCCATGCCATTTTTCTCTCCTTTTCTATGTTTTGGCTTCCTCTTTTTTTCTCCATCTTCTCTTAAAAACAAAAAAAAAAACAGAGAGAGACTGAAGCTTAAGACAAGACGATCTGGTAATGAGAGTTTATAGACATAGTCACTTGATTTTGTAATTAAACAACACTAACCTTTGCTAAAGCCACTTGATTTATCAATTCAAATTGGAATTCATGTCCAAAAGGTAAGAATGCCATGAACTAACAACAAAATGCCTTCACTTAGGATTTAGCTATGGATGCCATGAAGTATCAATAGTGAGGGGCTGTGATTCTTTAACTTCAGCGTAGAGCAAATCTACATTACCCTAACATTGATTTTGGATGGTCCGATTAGAAGAAATAGATGGCATCTCGCACATCAATGTCATGAAGGCTACTTGCATCAAGACGCAAGACACATGCGCTTTCAAGAAAAAAATATCATAGCAGCATTGGCAAGATTCAAACTTGTGACACAAAGGTAACTGAGGCGACCTCCTACCATCCAGCCAATGATTTCCTGTCAATCTATATATATATATATAATTTAATATATAAGGCGATTATATCATTGTTTAAATTATATAAATGTTTAAAATTTAATAACAAATCGTATAACATAAATTTAATTATTATTAAAATATATTATGCATATTAAATTTTTTTTATAACATTATAATTTAACCATGTTGGATGTCTATTAGAGATTTATTGAGACCCCACCTACTCAATAATTCATGTTTTAATGGTCGGATTGTAGTCGAATCGATTAAATTAAAATGTTAAAAAAATAATAATTTTAATATGCCTAGTACATTTTCAATAATAATTAAATTTATATTATAAGATTTGTTATTAAAAATTTTAAATTTTTGTATAATTTAAAATGAATTATATAAAATAATAACATATTCTTTTCTATTATAAGATTTGTTGTTGTTTTATAATATATAATAATTTGTGTATGTTGTTTTGAATTTTGTATATAATAACATAATCTCCTTAGTGACGATGTGATTGGCCTTCGCGATGATGGAGTGAACACGCGGGATGCTATTCATTCCCTCTGATCGAACGGTCCAAAATCAACATTAGGGTAATGTAGATTTGCTCTATGCTAGAGAATTGCAAGGTAATGTAGATTTGCTCTATGCTAGAGAATTGCAATCCATCGTAAGGTGTCCTCAAGGAAGAAGGGAGCATTTCTGTCATTAACGAAGGGAATAGGATCATGTTTGAAGTTAACGTGACTAAGTTAAAGAGGACAAGTTAGTACTGATAAGTATAAGATGAGTAATCACGTCAATATTTGCTATTAGTGATTTGAACGCTATTAGGCGCATTAACATAATTGAAATTGATTGAAGAGATATAAAATATAATTGGTATAAAATAAAGTTATGAATTATAATTAAAACTAAGATTAAAGTTAATGCTTAAAAAAAAAGGTAAAGCATATTGTGTATCTTCTGTCATGATTGATTCAGTTCTATTTTTTTTATTTCCATCTTTAGATTTTGAGCCCATGGCTTCAAAATCAAATAGTATCAGTTTGCGATATATAGCTTAGCTAATAAAAAAGAATGGATAAGTGTACGTAGAATTTAATCACCAAAGATATTGAAATTTTACTCTTTGATCACTTTAAAATTTATATAAAATAATTTTTAATTATCATACATATAAATTTTAAAGTAATTTAATATTGATCTGGCGATGCTCTCCATAAACTTTCCAAAAAAAGAATAAAGAATGAGTCATGACATGTCTCTATCCAATGAGATTGCCACATTATTTGAGGACATATAATTGGAAAAAATCATGGGACGTATATCATTATTACTTTAAAAAGCACCCTCGCCATTTTCACGTAAAATTTTCTCGAACCTTTTTTTTTCTTAAATTATTATTGAAGCTTTATTTTTGTCTATTTCTCAAAAGTTAATGTTCAAAAGATGGCCTTTGCTTCAAGCAGAAGCTCACAGAAGCCTAAGGCAACAAATGATCCAACACGACTCATCATTTTCTTCTTGAAATATTTTTATTTTTGTCAGAAGTTACCAAAGAATTCTCCATTTACTAGTTGATATTTACGTACAGCTTTTTAGTTCTTATTATTCTATAAAATCATGACAAAGTCAATTTTTTTTATAACTCAATACTTATATGTGATCAAATTTTTTTATAAAAAAATCTTCTATATATATATATATATATATATATATAATTTTATGTCATTTAATTTTAAATTAGACAAAATAATACTATATGCTCCTAACGTTTACCCTGATTTTTATTTATGACAATGAGGTTATTTTTTTGTTCGATTATGTCCCTCTTCTTTTAATTTTTATCATATATATCCCAAAATGACAAAAACACCCTTCATTTCTCTTTTTTTCTCTCTCCTCTCTCTCTCCTCACTTAGACACAAACCCCTGCCAAAGAAGACGCTGAAGATGCAGAAAACCAGAGAACTCACCGCCACTCACTCTCTTTCCTCTGTCACCGCATCTCTCTTCCCTTTAACATTCTCGTTTTCTTTTCTTTCTCTCTACTTCACACACACACACACACACACACACACTCTCTCTCTCTCTCTCTCTCTCTCAAACTTGAAAATCCTCTCTGTCAGAGATCTCATTGGAGAAAGGACAAAGGGTCTCTCTATCTCTCATGGCTCTCTCTCACTTTCCATTTTCCTGCTGAGAAAGTCACCTTTGTCATGACCCCAAAGGGCACATGACCCCAAAGGGCACATGACCGATACAAAAACTATGGAAAAGTTATCCCTAGACCATAAACCTACTACTTTCATTATAACAATTTAAAAAGATTTTCTAATATAGACACAAAACTTGTCCATAAATAACAATAGAACAAGACCTAGGTCGTTTACGAAGCTACAAAGCATACCGGAACATAAGGACAAGGAAAAGAACTAACCCTGCTACAAAGACCCAGGATAGAGTTACCATCCAAGGTATCTCAGGCTAAGTCATCCTTAAACCTGCAGGGGTAATACATAAACGAAAGGAGGTGAGTACAAAATACTCAGTAAGAATTTATTGAACTTACCATGATTCGCTCATAATTTCTATTTACATTAATAGGAAAACATTGAATTAAAGAAAAGGAACAATTGTACCTCAAAGTGGGATTGCTTTACAACATAAGAAAGCGGTCATCATTTCTCTTGGTGTTCACCTATAGGCCTTCCACCTTTGGTAGGATCAACTATCCATTAGGCATCGTAGCCTCTCACAATTTTAACCTTCAGAACATATATATCTTTACTTGCACATAAACATGGTGTATACACTTAACTATGTCTACGACCCACATTGAACATACGCCTAAATATCTCGTGTTTTTTGACGACAATTTGTCTATAGCCATTGAGATATTTCGCATAAATTAGTGATCGGAATGCGTCCCACATTAGTTCCACATTGCATCATCATCGTTTTATCAGTGACTTTCCCATTTGAATCATAGCGCATCTTAGGGTTATAGTTATTACCATGATCTCACAATACACATTTACATATGTAGGTCACTCCACTCATTTACTATACATGCAAGCACGACTTATACCAGAGGTACAAACATGAAGTAAGAGAATCATAATTTATCTCATATCACATATAGAAATTTAGTTGCAAATGAGAATGCACTTAGCTTAATTTATTTCTCATAATACAATACTTACAAATTACTCACAATGACACTCATATTTCTGTTATTTAATACACGACTATTTAATCTTTACATATGGGTTGAAAGCCAATCGATTCCTCAGCAACCCAACGACCACAATGCACTGATCATGTATGTGTAGCAACGTAAGATCAAGGATATCGAAGCCCAACTATATCACAATCACATAGAGGTCGGAAGCCAGTTAATTTCTCAGCAACTCAATGACCACAATGCATGGGCCCTACTATGCGTGTAGCAACTTGAAACCAAGGAAGCCCAACCGTAAATACATGCATGTAAAATACAATTTGATGATTTAATTGTATTGGTTCCCCCTCGCCTCAATGACCTAAAGTGGCACTGAGAATACACCTCCCTTATCCTCCTCTCACCATGCCATGAAGTCACGAGACTTTGGCAATAATCGCGTGAAGGCTAATCGAGGTCCCTGGCAACTCACGACCACCAAGCACGAGAATATACCCCCACTTACTTCCCTTTTTGTGCTGGCAGCAACGTGAGACCGAGGACAATGAAGCCAATCGCTAAGGGATCATTTACATCACATCTTTAACAATACATATAATGCACAACACATGTTTTCTAATAACATAGAAACCATAGCCACTATTTACCATATCATTGTTTATGGAATTTATTCATGAAAATCATTCTTAATATGTCTACACTTCCTTCCCTCATATCACGGGAATCTAGGATGTATGCTTTCAGGAAAATGATTAAACAAATACATATATACACATACTACACCATTACGTATCAAGTATACCATAAATCCTGACAATATGTTGTACTTCATCATAAATCCATGGACTTAAATCATATGGGCCATCTTTCATATTCTTTCAACTAATATGCATCAAGAATTTCACAAGCTATGTACCTTCAAGTAAGATACTCATAGGCACTTTCCTTGTATGATTAATTTTTACATTTATTGAGATGACCTAAAACTACGTTACATAATTTCATAGTCATAAACTCATAAACATTCATCCGTGCTGACATTGATATGCATGGTCATCCACGTCAATATAACTACTCAAAGTAACCAATTTCAAGGTTTCGTGCACTCTCAAATCTTCATAAGTAAATCTATGTGCTTTTCATCTTAACCAAACAATGGTACACCCAAGAACATGCTCACACACACACACACACACAAAAAATATATATATACATATATATATATATATAATAAAAATGAGGTGCTATGGAAAGAATGCATAATTTTATTACATCAACATGAATCACATACCAACCTCACAATCAATTAATCGAACTTGTATGGAATTCGAATATTCAACAATTACAATTTATCATGGGCAATTGATATTGAGGCACACTAATATGTGCAATTTCATGCTTGAATGCAGCCACACATCATCTCATGCATAAATCAACACATAGCTTTAATTACTTACGCAAACTAGTATCTACTAAACATTTACAATCAAGAAGGATCACATTTATACTTAACTCATCTTGATATATAAAGGGAGAATCATTTAATTAAAGAACCATTCATTTTTGGCTTAATATAATTAGTACTAACTTTCGAACTTCTTAAGTTCTTAAGATGATCAATAGGCAAAGAACTCCCAAACATTCATCCCAAAACCTTACTAAACCCAAGGACATGAAGAGGGGGTCAACCCAAAGAAATTTTCACACTATTCTTCCTTGGAGAGCTATCCAGTGGGGCCGGGTAGGGGTGCCCAGGGCGCTAGCACTTGAATTCTCATCGACTTGGCGCCCACGAGCGCCAGACCTGGCACCAGCCTTTGTGCAGCACACGAAGGAGCTCCCATGGCTTCCTTCAACCAGTCCATTTTCTACTTTCTTGCTTTCAACAATTGTAGCACTTGGTTTAGGTCCCAATGTACTTAAAATCACCTCCTAAAGCTAATTTAAATAACATCAAACATAGAATCTAAAGTTTCAAGTCAATATTATCAAATCTCTCTCTTTATTTCTCTTTCTTATTTCCAAATCAAATCATGCTTCTAGCCACAAATCAATTGAACTTCTAAATTTCGTTCTTCAATGAGACTATGAAAAATTAAAACCCCATCAAGATTCAACTTTAATTTCGTACTTACCCACATTTCAAGCTTGGGTTTTTCTTGAAGATTTTGGGGAAGAAAGAGGAGATGAAGTTCTTATCTTGAGGGATGAGTCCGGTGGGGGGAGGAGGGTTTCCGGTGGCAGAACTTGCTTGAGAAAATGGTGGAGACATCCTCGAGACAACTAATCGTGGAAGAGGAAGGACACGGGAGAGGGAGACATGCCACAGAGAGAGACCGTGAGGAGGGAAATAAAAAATGACCAAATGTGTGTGCTGCCATCTGATGAGAATGTGTGCATAATAGAGAGTAGGGCCCACACTTTCCTTTCAATATAGTCCCTCCAAATTTGGTAAGTTCCAATGGACTTATAAAAATTGTGGGATTTTTTTTCTAAATCCATCAGAAATCCACACTTCACTAAAACACACTCTTATACCCAAATTTTTCCATTTCACTGCACATTTAATAAAAATTCAAAAGTTATAGTGTGTTAACTTTGGTCCTTTTCAAGGTCCCTTACACTACTGTGCTCTCATTTTCACCATTTGTATGCCACAATTTCCTTATCCTTTCCTCTCTAGACCCTTTGCTTTCCAAAGGTCATTACTTGTGTAAATTTCATGGAATTACATTTCGTTTCCTCCCTTTTCACTTTAGTCCTTTTTCTTGGTACTCAAGCTTTTTCTTACTTGAAACGCTTATTTAAATGCGAAAAAAGAAATTTTCACGTATGCAAATTATCTCATATTACTAACTACATAATACTTTTCCTCTCTTTGGTGAGGTCTCCGGCAAAAAAGATTTTTGAGTTTGAGAAAGAGAAAGAGTGAAGCAAAGAGAAAGGAGAAAATGAGAATGTTGGAGGAAAGAGTGGTGCGATAGCAGACGAAAGAGAGCAAATGACAGTGAGTTCTCTGATTTTTTTGCTTTTCTGATAGGGGTCTGTGTGTGAGTAAGGAGAGAGAGAGAGGAAAGAGAAAAAAGAGGGATGAAAGGATATTTTCATCATTTTGTAACATATACGATAAAAATTGAAAGAATAAGGGCATAATCAGACAAAAAAACCTCAAGGGTATAAAAAAATTCGAAGTAAACCTTAGGGGACATATAATATCATTTTGCTCTTAAATTATTATATTAAATAGTAAGCTTTAGACAAAAGTAATTTATTTAGCAAAATGCCCATTACTATAATATTGAAGTTTTAATATTAAGGGAACATATAAATATTTTCTTCTTAGATTATGAAAGTGCGATTTTGGTTACGCAGAAGGTTTCGAAGCTTGCGACTGCTCGGTTCTGGGTTTTGCCAAGGGATGGCGTTGTCAAGCTTAATATTGACAATGGGTGCAATGACAGTAGCGATTGGAAGCTGGGGGCTGTGTTTTGTGATCAGGTCGGTTTTCTTCTTTACGCAGCATCAAAGATTTGTGGAGGTCGTCTCATGTCGAAAGGTGTCGAAGCTCAAGCTGTATGTTGGGCCGTGTAGCTTGTAGTGCATCTGGGGTTCAAAGTCTTGGAGGTGGAGAGTGATTCTCAAATTTTGGTGAAGGCTTTCCTCAAGGGTTGTGATCTTTCTCCTCTGGACCTGCTGACTTTGGATATGCGCCATCTGGCAAATTCCTTTGAGTCTTTTTCACTTTCTCATATCAACTGGGATGCTAATGGGGTGGCTCATTTTTTAGCCAAAAAAAGGGAGTAATGTTCTTTTATAGTCTTTTTCTGGTAATTTCAGGGATCATTTGCCTATATGCTATTTTTTTTAAAAAAAAATTTAGGTAAATACTATTTTTATAAAAATATTTAGATAAATACTATAGAATCTGTCACATCACAAATTACAATTTTTTTATTCTGTCAGAACTCGGCCTATGTCAGGCCGAGCTTCTGACAATTTTTTTTTAATATCTGTCAGAAGCTCGGCCTGACACAGGCCAAGTTCTGTCAAATACCTATTTTTTTAAAAAAAATAAAAAGTAATGAAGCTCGGCCTCCAAGAGGCCGAGCTTCATTAAAATAAATGATGAGGCTCACTTGTACGTGAGCCTCATCATTTATATATATATATATATATATATATATATATAATTATAAATTAATTAATATGTAATAATTCATTAATTAATGTAATTAAGTTATATTAGTTAAAATATAATTAAATTTATGTAAATTATATAAAATTAAATTAGTCAATTAATTTATATATAATTAAATAAAAATTAGTATATATTTTATGAAATTTATATTAATTAATTTTAATAGAAGTAGTTAATTTTCAAATAATTGATTATATAATATTTTATTTAATAAATTGATTGTATAGTTAAAATTAGTTTATTTTTGTATAATTATGAAAATAATATTTAATTTACATTTGATTAATTAAATTGAAATTAGTATGTAAAGAAATAGAGAACGTACAAATAAAAATAGTTAAGTGATAGAAAGTAAAAAATGTTGAGATATACATTAGATGAAAGAGAAAATCTAGAAGAAATTACTCTTAGTCTCACAACGCTTGAAATGATATCAGCATATAACAATTAGCATCTGATGGAGGAAAAGTAAACTACAGTTGCACAAGCACATAGTGTGTGTTTGGAACCTGGATGAAATGAAATATGAGCTTAAATCAAGTAAAGAACAAAAAGAAAAATGTTGACATAGACTAAACTGCATAAAATAAAAAGGTTATAAGGGTTTATTTAAATTAAAAAAATATATTCTGAAACTAGGGATTTAGATGAAGTTAAACATGATCTTAAATTAAGTGAAAGACAAAATAAAAATTTTGATCTAAGACCTAATTGAATAAATTAAAAGGTTTACAGGGGTAGATTTAAATTCAAAACAAAATATATCCTAGAACTAGGGATCTAAATGATGTCAAATATGATCTTAAATTAAGTAAAAGACAAGAAAAATTTTGATCTAGGACCCAACTGCATAAATTAAAAAGTTTACAAGGGTCAATTTAAATTCAAAACAAAATATATTTTGGAACTAAGGACCTAGATGAAGTTAAATATGATCTTAAAGCACGTTCATCCAAACCTAGTTTCTCCAACCACATTCAATAAACCTAGTTTGTCCCACCCACGTTTAACCCACCGGACTTCCAAACACACCTATAGTCTGAAGAACTAAAGCCTTCAACATATGTAAAAGAGGTACCGATACTACTATAACCTACGTTTGGTTGAGTATGGCAGTAGACTGAAGACGTTACACTCTCGTATGGCATGTATGCACTTAGGTTGTAACATGCATCGTAAGAAATAGATTTTGCGCATGTAGAGCTGGATGAGAGCTTGTCTAGTATAGCAGGTAGAGCTGGGTAAGAGCTTGTCTAGTAATGAGAGTTATAATCAAAATATATTAAGATGTAAAAAAAATATAATTTATAAATATATTTATAAATATGATATACTTATAAATAAACAAATATAATTTAGACAAAAATTAAAATTAGGAAATTCTAATATGATTTATTTACAAACAAACAAATGTAATTTATATAGAATATAATAAGTTAAAAAAATCGTAATTAGAAAATATAATTTTTTTTATATGAAAAAAATAATATATATGAAAATAAGATTAGTGGGATGTGAAAAATAGTCAATATTATTTTTTTGATAAATTTACAAATATGATATACTTACAAACAAACAAATGTATTTTAAACAAAAATTCAAATTAGGCATATATGCGTTAGCAGACTCAAAGTATGTTATGTGATGTATATCATAATGTTGATTGATTATGTGAATGCTATCAGTCAAGTATAAGTTATGCATGAGGTATCATAGTCCTTAGGTATAAGTTAAGCATAGAAATGTATGTGTGTTATGTGTGTATATCTTCTTCTTAATGTATTTGCTTAATTAAAGCCTAAAACACTTATTTTTATTAATTGTGCTTTTGTTATCTTAACCTTTCAATAAAAGCCCATTAGAATTAGAGTTTCTTTAAAAATAAGGGTAATCTTTCTCTATAAAAGGGACCTCCTTCACTCCTTAGAAGATACACAATTGGCTCTCTATAACCAGTGAGTCTGGGTTCAAAAGTTTATATTATTAGTTCATGGTTCTTTTATAACTACGAGGTCAATAATTTATGTCCAATTTGTTGTTATTCTATTTTATTTAATAATTTTTTTTTTGAGTTCTGAATCTATGTTTGGATAATCCAACTCTGTTAATCAACGTAGTGTTATCGAGTCTACGACATTGTTCGAAGAGGTTCACATCAATTAGCATGCATTTCTTGGAGTAGAAACTCAGAGGATTTTTCTTCTCCATTATGTGTGTGTAGAGATATGTTAAGACTTGCAAGTTAGGAGTTAGTATGACTTATGTTACTTCAGCATATGAAAGTCACGTGTTGAGGCACAAAACTTAGGAGTCTCTCGGTCATGTATCTAATTAATCAAATATAAATTAAATATTTTTTTTGCAATTATATAAAAATAAACTAATGTTAACTATACAATCAATTTGTAAGATTAGTATTACATTTGTTTGTTTGTCAGTATATCATATTTGTAAAGTTATCAATATAAAATAATATTAACTATTTTTCACATCCCACTAATCTTATTTTCATATATATTATTTTTTCATATAAAAAATTATATTTTCTAATTACGATTTTTTAACTTATTATTTTCCATATAAATTACATTTGTTTGTTTGTAAATAAATCATATTAGAATTTTCTAACTTTAATTTTTGTCTAAATTATATTTGTTTGTTTGTAAGTATATCATATTTATAATATATTTTTTTATATCTTAATATATTTTGATTACAACTCTCATTACTGGGCAAGGTTTTATTTTATGCAGTTTAATCCATGTCAACATTTTTCCTTTTGTTCTTTACTTGATTTGAGCTTATATTTCATTTCATCCAGATCCCAAACACACACTATGTGCCTGTGCAACCGCAGTTTACCTTTCCTCCATCAAGTGCTGATTGTTATATGCTAATGTTATTTCAAGCGTTGTGAGATTAAGAGTAATTTCTTCTAGATTTTCTCTATCATCTAATGTATATCTTAACATTATTCAGCATTTTTTACTTTCTATCACTTAAATATTTTTGTTTGTACGTTCTTTATTTCTTTACATACTAATTTTAATTTAATTAATTAAATGTAAATTAAATATTTTTTTCGTAATTATACAAAAATAAACTAATTTTAACTATACAATCAATTTATTAAATAAAATATTATATAATCAATTATTTGAAAATTAACTATTTTTATTAAAATTAATTGATATAAATTTCATAAAATATATATTAATTTTTATTTAATTATATATAAATTAATTGACTAATTTAATTTTATATAATTTACATAAATTTAATTATATTTTAATTAATATAATTTAATTACATTAATCAATTAATTTATTATTACATATTAATTAATTTATAATTAAATTTATAAATTTAAATATATATATAAATGATGAGGCTCACGTACAAGTGAGCCTCATCATTTATTTTAATAAAGCTCAGTCTCTTGGAGGCCGAGCTTCATTACTTTTTTATTTTTATTTTTAAATAGATATCTGACAAAAGCTCGGCCTGTGTCAAGCGGAGCTTCTAACAGATATTAAAAAAAAATTGTCAAAAGCTCGACCTGACACAGGTCGAGTTCTGACAAAAAAAAAAATTGTAATTTGTGATGTGATAGATTTTATAACATTTGTCTAAATATTTTTATAAAAGTAGTATTTACCTAAATTTTTTTTAAAAAAATAGCATATTGGCAAATGATCCTAATTTGGATTTCGGCCATGTTCAGCATTTGGCCAATACAGACTCCCAATATTTTCTTAATATGAAGTAATGTGGGCCACTGGCCTTTTTCAAAATAAAAAATCCTTCATTCAACAGATGACGGTATATAAAATTATTAACATATTATATTTTTATAAAAATGATTATAATCATTTAAAATTTGTTCCTAAACTTTGTACCTGTACATTTAACTTAATTCTTTTTAAACAATATCATTTAAAAAGTGTATACCATCTCTCAAACTCTATCTTTTTATTGAATGAACACACAACAATATACAAATTTGATATTTCTTTCTTCAAAGTTTAAATAAGAACTTTCGTGAAGAAGTGACTATGGAGAAATTCCAAATGGATCAATCCAACATGCTAGAAAATTTTCACAACGTAAGTACCAAGAAGTTAGTTGAAACTTCACCACACCATTATATTAAGAAATTTTCAATATGTAATTTTCACTTGGAATGGAACCAAGGACACAAGTCCCTTTGATGGTCCATCCATTTGTCCACTCGAAATTTAGGATTAAATAAAACCACTCATTAAATTTTTGACTAAATTATTAATTTAGCCTTTGAAAGATTAGTTTTTTCAATTTAGTCCTTGAAAGATCAAGGATCTCATTTTAATCTTTGAAAGATCATTTGTCTTAATTTGATCATTCTCATTGCTAAATCGCAAAATCTACCATTATTAAATTTCATATTTTTTTCGTTGTTAAGTCTTTTTGAAGAAGAGAAACTAAATTGAGACAAATACAATCTTTTTGAAACTAAATTGAAACATTTAAACTTTTAAAGACTAAACCAAAATAACTATAATCTTTTGATAACCAAACAAGTAATTTACTCTAATTCTTTTCATCATTCTACAATTACATGTATGGAAGAAACAAAATAGAAAATGCAATAAAAAGTGAGACAGAGAGAACTTTGACTACAAATCCTAACATTTTATATATAAAAAGGTAAGCCCACCATCCACCCAGTACACTTATAAGGTCCCTTTGAAGCAAAGATGAAACTTATAATTTAAATATATGATATTAAAAAACTAAAAAGAAAAAGAGAAAACCAGATTTACAGAATATCCCAAAAAAGAAAAGAGAAAACCTGGTAGGGATAGTGATTCTTGAGACTGAAATTTCCACCTGAATAATGATGATGCCTGTTTGACCCTAAAAAGGCTTGAAATTGAAATCACTTTGCTTTTTGATCTTTCTGGGTTTCTTTCTTACTTACTCACTGTGAGCATTGTAGAAAGGGATGAAGAGTGGAGACCACAGTGTCTGTTGTCTGGGGAGCAAAGTATCCCACAAAGGTATTTTCTCACCCTTTTCAGGCCTTGTCCTTTTCATTCAACTCTCTCACCTTCTTTGTCTTTTTCTTTTTTTCACTTCAAAGGTAAAGCTGCTATCCTATCACTACTACTATTGCTACTGTTTTCTTTCTTCTCTTTTTTTTTTTTCACTACTACTTCATTTTCCTTCCTAATATATGTTTTCACCTGCAGAAAAAAGCGTAATTTAAGATCAAAACTTCTGCAGTTTGCATTAGAAGTAAGAGATAAAACAAGCAATTATGAATTCCAACAAGTATCAATAGATATATGAGCATATTAGTTATCTTTTTTTTAAATATTTGCATCTCTCACCATTGAATCACATTAAAATCTATGTAATATTTTTTTTTGTCCTATGTACAAACCTTAAGGTAATTAAACAGTGAAAAAACTCGACTTTTCAAAAAAAATTAAACTCTTAACTTGAAATTTGTATAAAATTTTTTATTATTATGTAATTTTATATTATTATATACATAAATTTTTTAAATAATTTAACGATAAGAGTACTTGATTTCTCAAGAAACCGAGCTCTTCGTGTACTTTTTGGATCTATACCTTCACTTTTTTCACTATCCACGTCACAAAATGAGATTCATCATCCATCAAGAACGAAAACAAAAGGACAAAATGAGTTCAAAGTTTAAATTTTGCAAATAATTTAGCACCTTAAAGCGTGAAATTACTCTACCATTTATTTTTTAAAAAATTATGTGAAATAAATTTCATTTTTTTGTGTGAGAATGTTTGGAGTTTGAGCGTGCTCAACTTTCTCTTCTTTTTGTGATAATGTGAGGGCCACTTTTCCCTCAGTTCCTTATTACAATCACAAAAGAAGATATTCTTCAGTCTTTTCCTCTCCTCTTTCTCTAAATTTATTTATTAAAAAAGAAATTAAAAAATCATGCACTTGGCTTGTGGTGCTTGGTTCTACTTTCATTGTTCACTTCTAAATTCTACCCAAAGTTCCATCTCTGACATCTTTTACAGAAATCTGCATATACAATATTTACCCAAAATTATACATTAAGAAGTTTCTCCTGCGGTAGGTACACCAAAATAGACTAGAATACATATTGATCTAGTTCCTAAAAAAATTTAAAATTGTCTCAGTTTAGTTATTTTAATTTTATCTCTCTACTAATCAAACTGACTTTTGACAACATCAGATAGTGCCATTCAAACAAATGCAATCTTTCAAAGAATATAAGGTAATACTGATATTTTAAGATCAAACTGAGACCATGGTAGTGGGACTAAACTAATAATTTACTAAAAAAAACTAATGAAACAGTACACTCTTAAGAGCTGTTTAATTAATATTATATTAGAATATTCACTTCTGTGAATGAGTTCGAGTTTTAAAGTTTCGAGCTGTTATTGGTCCATTTGCATTAGAGATAGAGAGAGAAAGAGAGAGAAAGAGAGAGAAAGGAAGTAAACACGTAAGTCATAAGGAGTAATGAGGGCATCCATACTGAACCAGCAGTGGGACCTTCAAAAAGAGATGAATATCAGGATTCCAGTCAAATTACCTAAATACCCCCTGTCTTAGAGATTATTTCTCTTAGATTTTTGGAGGGGAGAGAGTGCCTTGAAAGGAGTGCCAAGAGAGTTTGGATGGAAATGGACATTAGTAACAATCCTGAGATCCAAGAGTAGAAGTGAAAGAAAAGAAAAAAAAAATTTTAGATTTTACTTCCCTTAAATCAAAGTTTCAGACTTTCCCTTGACCAGAGTACACATGTACTTTTTTGTAATATCACATGTCAAACAGTGAATTTTGGTGAAATTTTTTTACCATGGAGAGCATAGGAGAGGAGTGTCCTACTCAACAGCCAACCATAAGGTCCCTATCATTATTACATATGAAAGAACTATCTATAGGGTGTGCCCCAGTAAATTATTTAGTCTTAAAAAATTATATTTATCTTAATTTTAAAAATTAAATATATTAATTTAGTCTTTAAAATGTTATAATAGTTTTAATTTGGTATTTCTTGTTGCCAAATCTCTTAATCTACTATTGTTAAATTTTAAATGTATCTTTGTTAGAACATACAAAGGGATAAAATTGAAACAAAAATTATCTTTCAAAGACTAATTAAAATAATTACTTTTTTAAAGACTAAATTGAAATAACTATAAATTTTTAAAGAGCAAATCAGTATTTATTACCTACATTGTAACCTTTTTCTTATTTTCTTATTTTGAAACAAAATTACCAGACTGTCCCTGCCCCATAAAAAGATTGAGTGTCGGTGGGCCGACAAAGCAATTAACTAAATTTGCGACATATAGCAACAATAACAGGAACCCTTTTGTTGGTATTTGTAGGGTTTATTCTATTGAGCAAAGAAGAAATTATTCTATTGAGCAAAGAAGAAAATGACGACACAATGTCCAAAAGTACATATACTAACAAAATTAATACCTATTCCCGATAAAAAAAATTAAAAAAAAAAGGAAAAATTCCTTTTCAGCAAACAAAATTGTATTGAAGTTGAATTATGACGAATTTTCAAAGGGTCGTTGGTACAGAGGCTAAGGAGAGCTATGTCAATGGAGGTTGACCAGTTCAACATTTATCTATGAGAATATATATATACAGACTTTAAGGGTAAACAAACAAACTTGAAGGGTATGAATTCAATAGGCACATAGAAATTGCAAGTTGCGGATGAAATGGTTTGTAAAAATATTTAATATTAAATACATTAAGCGAATGAGGGACAACAACTATCAAATCTCTGAATTTTGTAGACTTAAAAAAAGATTCTAATTCCATGTCAAGAATCTCTTTATCGTGAACTTTAACTTTTAAATTAAAGATCCATGAATAGTTTTATTATAATATTTAATTATAAAAAAGGTATTTTATCAGCATAAACTTGTGTGATGGAATTGTCTTTGCATTTTAATATTTTCTTGGGTGAATAACACTTTGTCAAAAAATACATCTTGATAAGGAACCCTAATTTTTATGAGCATCTTCATCTCTCTCTATATTTCAGAAGATTACATTCTGCCCTTGAACTAAGGTACAATTATAAAATTGTCAAAAAATACATCTTGATAAGGAACCCTATTTTTTATGCGCATCTTCATCTCTCTCTCTCTCTCTCTATATATTTCAGAAGATTACATTTTGCCCTTCAACTAAGGGATAATTATAAAATTGGTATATGAATTTTAAAAGACTAAATTAAAAATTTAATCCTTACAAGATATGTTTCGACTCTTTGGATCTTAAAAGTTCAACGACTCTAAATCTTTTGCAACTCTGACGGGAACTACATAATCTAGTCTTCAAATCTAGACTGTCTAGATCACGGAAAAAAAACACCACATGTGATATGACTTTTTTTAATTTTTTTTAATTTGAACTTTCTGATCTAGAATAAATGATCTAAATTTAAATACAGGACTCTTTAGTGTCCACCAAATTACAAAGGATTCAAGTTAAAGTTCAACCCAGTTCCATTAGTCCCTTAAAATTATAAACTTCTTACACATCATTATCGAGTTAGTCTACTAAAAATAAATAAATATACAATTTAATCCTAAAAGAAGACTAATTTGTACCCTGTCCGTAATCTTAAGTTGTAACAAACACTGCCTATTGCTTATAAGCGGTGTTTTGTTATACTTTAAAGTTCAAAGAGGTGTTCTATTACACTGTAAAGCTCAGGTACTAATCCTTCCTGTAATTAAGCCTTAATTGCAGGATCATCACTAAATACAGTTTCAACTAATTACAGTTAAGAAGGCTTCCCGCTTGATCATTTATTTCATTTCATTGAGGGGGTGGGGGGTCCACTTCAGGCTTTATTTGAAAGCAAAAAGCACAAAAAAGAATGATTGAGGTATCCCAAAACAAAAACAAAAGAACAGAGACTGCTGACCTGTTTGGGTTTAGGTGGGTTTTTGGGATGAAGCTTGCTTGAAAGCAACAGTGGGAGCTATTCTGCAACTCCTCCTCTGATGCTCCTGCACCAGCTCTCCAGCGAACCACTCCAGCTTTTCCAGATTGCTCTGTTCCCTTATCCTCTTCCCTTCGAATAGAACAGACTCTACGTTCTTCTGCTTCAGCATCTCCTCTGCCATACCTATCAGCATCTTCACATTGCTCTCGCTTGAATCTGTGTCCACGTTGGCTCCACATCCCCCCATGCTTGACCCATTCGCCTGCCATTTCACCACAATTCTTCACATCTATTTCATATTCACTGCTCAGCTCTTTTGTTTGGAGCGGGCTTAAAAGCAACTTATGATCTAATGCTCAGTTGTAAAAAGGAATTTGATTCCTCAAATAGTACAATTTTTTATAATTTGATCATTGAAAGATCAAGTGTTTCAATTTAGTGACTTTTAAAAAATTACATTTGTCTTAATTTGGTCCACTTTTTGATAAATAGTAAAATCCTTTGTTGTTAAATAAATTTTTTTTTGTTACCAAATGTCACTCTGACAAATAGAAGGACCAAATTAAAACAAATACAATTTTTTAAGAAATGAATTAAAAAAATTATAATCTTTTGAAAATTAAAATAGTAATTCACACTAGTAAAAAATATACAGTTGTTTTTTATTGAAGAATTTCATAGCAAATTATGCGCTTTGAGAAATAGAAAAATCAATTTGAAACAAATATAATCTTTTAATAACTAAATTAATATACTTGATCTTTTAAAAATTAAATTAAAAAAATTATAATCTTTTGAGATTAAAACAGTAATTTACTCTTGCAAAAATAAATATACAGTTGTTTCTGATTGAAGAATCATCGTTAATTTTCTCTCTCTCTCTCTCTCTCTCTCTCTCTCTCTCTCTATGGGATTCATGTATGGTGTCATTTGGGATTATTTTAGGTCAACACGAGAAAAAGACTGAGAAAGAAATTAAATAATGAGATGCACTATTAAACCGCAAACCAGATAAAGGTACTAAAGGTATAAATGTCAGATATATTGTCACATGACATCAGACTTCAAACTTGGAAGGTTTGAACTTTGAAGAGTTCAAGAGTGAGAAGAGACTTCAAACTAAATTCAAAGGACACCATATGGAATAGAGTCCAAATGGAGGCTGATCCCTCAACACTATACTCAAACCTCAAGCTAAGTGACAATTATACAAAATATTAGAAATACTGTGTTAGCCAAGATTCAGTCTTCACAGTTGAAAAATTCTTAGCAGCCAAACCCATCAAGAAGAAATATTCAAATATGTCAGACATACTTTTCAGAGACTTCTATCTAATTACTAGACCCTAACTAATTTAATTTAAATCAAATCAGATCATAGAAGTATATAGCTCTCCAGGCGTTAACATTTTTTATTTACAAAATTCAAACTCAAAATATTATTTAAAGAGAACAAATACCGAACTACTTAAACTAACCAACACTGATACATACATACATACATACATACATACATACATACATATATATATATATATATATATATATATATATTAGGATTGGCTTGGCCTAAGAGTCTAACAAAAGAGTTTCTTCCATGGTAGAACCAATTTAGAATAGATTACTAATTTAGTTTCTAAAGAATTATAGTTATCTCAATTTAGTCCCTAAAAATCAAGAATTTTAATTTAATTCTTAAAAAATTGCATGTCTCAATCTGGTCTTTTATTTTTTTAGTTATATCACAAAATTTATCATTGTCAAAACTCAAATTTTTTCGTCACTAAAAATCATTTTAACAAACAAATCAGTAATTTACTTCCCATAGTAGAACCAATTTAGAGTAGACTTTGAGTTTACCCAGAAAAGTGAATTACCATAAACAGGTGAAATAAGGAGATGGACTGAACTGGATAAAATGCCTGCAACAGGGAAGGCTACAAATTTTGTCCTGGACTGAGAAAAGAGTTATTCATGTGGCCATTCAACTCCACTTGCAGGTACAGCACAGTAAGAATTCTATGCCATAATCAGCCTAACAACAATGTGGATTCTGGAAAGGCAGGGGTTATTTTGGCTTCTGATACAGCAGCATAGATAGAGAGGCACATTAATTTACACTCCTAACAAGTCCAAATCCAGCTATCCCAACCCTCCATTCCTATCAACTTGCTACATAGAGACAAGGCAAAAGATCCCTCCCTACACAAACCCCACCCCTTGCTGGTTTGAAATTGACTCTCAATTCAATACCCTTAACCTTTCTGAGATCAACATCACCTTCGTTTTAATTTTCTCTCATCATCTGGACGACAACATACTCACCCTGTTTCTCCCGCCCCATAACTATAGCCAGCACAAGTTTCTTGGTCCTGTGTGTCTGTTTTTTAATGGGGTATATTACACTAGCCTCCCCCTTTAAGTTTGGTTAAATTAAACTTGACACCCTTCTTGTTTCAAATATTACACTCAGACTAGGTTACCATCGTCAGTCGGTTGGTTGAGTTTGTGATCTGACTTCAACCAAATTAATCAAAGTTTAGTCAGGAGAGAGCTAAGTGTAATATTTAAAAGTAGAGGGGTGTTAAATGTAATTTAATCAAATTTAAAGAAAAATTATTGTAATTTTAATGGCATTCTGAACAAGAACAAATTTGACCCATACTCGCCTGCACTATAACCCTCAAACAGAACAACCCACCGTTTGATGGGAAACTCAAAATGCCTCAACTCTTGAGCCACAGCCACTCAATAGAAACAATTACAGTCCCCAACACCACCCTCACAATCACGTGCAGCCCCACAAATAATCAATTAAATAAAATCCCAAAAAAACCGTTTTTTTTTTTCCTCTCTACTACATTGCAAAAGTAATTAATTGTGAAGGACTCCAGAGTTTTAAAAAAAAAAAACAGATATTATTTTCAAGAACAGGGTGGCTTCTAGGGCTAGCCATGAAGCCAGCCAGAGCAATTATTTTTGTTAAACGTTGTTTTCAAGTACAACACAAGACAGTGGGTAAAAGTACCTGAATGCGAACGTAATTAGTGGTGCGGCTGTGACCAAAAGCCATGGCTACGGACTGGTCCACCAGATCGGAGGAGCCGTCCCCTGAAATGCGAGCCATGGGTCGAGCCCACTCCTTAGCCTTCCAACGCTTGACCTGGTCGTAGTCATACTTCACCTCCAATAGCTGACCCGTCCCTAGCGAAAGGACCAGCAGGTCCTCCACGCCTCGCACGAACGGAAACTCCTGCTTGTTGTGGAGCACGTGCGTGATGGCGGCGCTCGTAGGGTTGCTCATCGCCAGTCCGCCGTCCACGGCCAGGCACCCGGTCTGGCCGTCCACGGACCTCATCTGAACCGGCTCGAACCGGCCCGGTTCGGCCGACGTGGCTCGACAGACCTCCCAGAGGCGGAAGTCGAAGCTGTCCGTCTCGAGCGCGTCGGCGCGGGAGAACAGAAACGGCGCCGTACTCGAGAGGTCGTAGCAGGGGATGAGGACGGGTTTCAGAGTGTCTTTTAGGGTTAAGGCTCTGCCATTCTCGGTGAATGCTTCCTTCGTGGCTTTTTCCAGGCTGGCGGTGGCGGAACCGGCCGTAGCTCCGCCGGTGAATAACCGCCGGAAGAAGCTGCGGCTGCTGCCGGCGCTGGAACACGGACGGTAGAACTTCTGGCCGTGATCGGCCAAGAATCGCCATGTGTTTTCGGCTTCGAAAATGGGACGGCGGTGATCCTTCGTGGCGAAAAGCATCGCCGTGAAAATGCCACCAACGCCGGAGCCTGCTGCCACGTCGAAGTAATCGGCGATTCTAGCGTCTAGATTTCCTGATTTCCTCTTCAATGCGTTTTCCAAATAAGCCAAGGCTTTGCCGGGAAGAATTCCGCGCATGCCGCCGCCGTCTATGCTGAGTATGCAAATTTTGCCTCTCTGGTTCTTGAAAGACGAGACGCCGTCGACGGCGGCGGCGGCGTTGTTGGAGTGAAGTTGACCTTCGGGTTTAGGTTCAAGTGTCGCAGAGATTTGCTTAGGAAGCCAGACCTTCTGGTCATCATAGCCGAAGAGAAACTTGCTTTCGAGGATGGAGAAGATTTCATAGCTAAGCTTATCAGTGTCAATGCTCGGTTCTTGCATATCCACCGTATTAGAATCCATTCCCTCCAGAAAAAAAAAAAATCCCGAGAAATTTTCTATAGCACTCTTCTGATTAGACCCTTCAAATCAACTTAAATCAACAATTTTCTTGCATAGGATTCCACATGTTGAAGGCCGCAGTGTTTGTTGTGGTGTGAAATATTGCATGGAGGCCAATGAATTCCAGCTCAAATATTAGAGTGAAAGAATCACGCAGCCTCGAAACTCACGCCTCTGGGAAAATTCTTCTCAGGGAGCAAAATTATTTTCCGTTGGGATGCAGAACACTAGAATTAGAACCTGTAAAACCCAAATTTTAAACTCGCATTCCGAATCAGAACATTCCAAAATACATTACCCTATTTGACAACAATGCTCAACCAACCAAGATATACCTTCAAGGTAGTCCCATTTCAATAGCTTTCATCGTCAATTCCTGTTTCCCAAACAGCAAAAGCTTCCACTCCTCCAATATAAAATACTTTCCCAGCAGCGCCCAAACACTCGCTTTCACGCTTTTCACGCTTTCAAGTTTCACCCCCAGTTCACCTCCAGTCCAATCATTCCATTCTCCACAAGAACAAAAAAGAAAAGATACCCAGTCAAAAGAACCCTTTTGCTTCTGCTGAAACCCCCTCCCCCAACTCTCTCTGTCTCTCTCTCTCTGTAATATGCTTATTCCCTATGTCTGCGTGTGATTCTTCTAGCAGAGCACGCTGAAGCTATATAGCTATAGCTCCTCTGACCGCCCTAAGAACACAGACGCGTACCTAATGGTGAAAAAAGAAGATCAAAGGCAAAACAGGCAACCAACCAACCAACCAATTAACACCAAAAACAAAACCAGAAAAGGCCAAATCACCAGAGGTGGCAGCACCAGGAGTCAATCACGAAGCAGCTGCACAGCATGTCTGTTTTATTTATATATTATGTATGGGTTCTCACCCCAAAACACTTCATCTTCTGTCTCTCCCACTCCACCGATAAAAATTAAAATAAAATAAAGTTGGCATTTTTATTTCTTTCCAATTGTTCTCTGTAACATTATGCCGTATTACAGATTAGAAGTTTAACCGTCAGTCTGTCATCAAGGGCACTTTGTAATAACTAATAGATTATGAACAGTTCCACCTATTAAATAATTGAATTTTTTATTATTAGATGATTTTAAATTTTATGTAAAATATTTATTAATTACTATATAAACAAATAATAAAAAAAATCTTAATCTTAAAGTCTAACTTTCTATAAATTTATTTTTAATAAATAAATTAGTTTTATTTAAAAAATAATTTGAAATAATCTATTTTGTAAAATATAAAATTCAAAATAAATTGTTAACTTAGTTTTTTAAAATATTAAAATTACTTCAATTAGTACTTGAGATATTTAATGTTTTGATTTAGTTTTTAAAAAATTTCATTTCTCTTCAATCTTTTTTTAATTAAATTTTATTTTTTTGTTAAAAATTATTTTAACAAATAAATAAACAAAATTAAGGCAAGCGCCATTTTTTTAACTACTGAATTGAGATATTGATCATTCCAAAATAAAATTAAGACAAATATTATATTTTAAAAACTAAATCATTAATTTACTCCAAAATTTAAAGATCAAAATACAAAATATTCAACTTAACTTTCTTTTATATTTTTATTAAAATTAATTTTTTAAACAATATGTGTTTTTCTGATAATAAAATTATTTTAAAACTTTTACTGCATATATTAAATATTAACATTAATTTAATCATCATATTAAAAAAATACAAGGTATGTTAAATAAAAAACCTCAACAGAAATTAAAATTATGGCAACATATATTAAAATATTAGAGAATGTTTAACCAAACCAAAAAAGCAATTTACATAATTGACCCGAAAATTTTCTTTATCCAAATTTATGTAATACGTGTGGCCTCCTCGTCCAGGAGAAGGGTCCCACAAGAGAATGGATTACAATTTCAGCATCACCAATCGGTCACCGACGGTTGTGTGGGGGACTCATGATCGGACGGACGAGATTTCTCGGAAGCTATCAGTCCGTGATCAGCGTTCAAATTAAAAAATAAAAAATAAAAAATAAAAATAAAAAGAAGAGATTTTGTTATTGTCACGCGCCTTTGTCGTTACGTGTGGGGCCAAACGCCCTTTCGGCGAGAAGAGAGGAGAGGATGGAGCACTACCCCTACTGGTAAGTTAACAGTTGTACTGGTTCCGTTGCTGTTGGTGAAATGACGATTTTGCCCTTTTGAAAGGGAGTGGGGACCACTCCAGTCACTGTGCGATACGGATTATCAACAGTCAAAATAAATTATTTTAATAATTATTGTTGAGAGAAAATAAGAAGTACGAAATGTTTGATCTCCGATTTTTATTCTAGGAGGCAATTATCTATTATTGTCATTATTTTTATAATAAAAGTATTCTAATTTATATTTATATATAAATATTTAAAAAATTAATCTACGCTTAATCGAATATCGATTTATTAGTAATAGTACTAGAATACTTTGTATTTATTGAAATGATTATAAAAGAAATACTATTTTTTGTGTTTTTCAAATACGATAATGCAATTATGACTTGTTTCAGCTTGCAATTACAAGATTGCTAAAACTTTTAGTACTTTTTAGTCATTGAGTTACTTTTATTTAATTTTAATCCAAAATAGTTATAAGAATGTTATAGATGATTTTATAATTCAATCAATATTGAATAACTCATATTACATTTGAAAGTAAATGAATTTCACTTCTTGTAAAAATTAAATTTTAATAAGTTCTTACTTTTAATAAGCCTTGTCTTGGACTACAAAGTAAAACTAATGAAGTTGATTATTCCAACCCCTAATTTAATGTTGGTGAATGGCAAGGATGTGTATTGGCATTTTTGAACCCAAAAAAAAAAAAGGTTGCTATTTTGGGTGCCACATATTAATTTTATCGTTTTATTTATAAATATGAAAACAAATTTACACAAAAATAAATAAATAAAATAAATTGGTGATTCATAAATATTAATTGAAGCCGGACCAACTGTTGGGAATCATAAGCCCATTGGCAGCTATACCTGCCTAGCCCTTTCTCTCATTCTCTACTTGTTCTTTTATTCTATTTATTATATAAATAATATATGTAACAAAAAAAATTATCAGAATAAAATTTTTATTTATTTACATATATGTGATTAATGTAAAAAAAAAATTACGACATAGTTATTTTAAAATGTGTAAGCTAGATATGTAAGTGATTCAAATTATAAGTGTTTCATATCTATAAAGAAAAACATGTGATCCTAACTTCTCAATATAAAAAGGCTTTTTCAATTTTATAAAATATAAAATATTTATTTTTATTTCTTTTGTTTCAATTTACAGAAACAAAAGAGAATTAAGAGTGGGGTAATTAACTATCCAGTTGAAAAAGTTTTGAAATTGTCTTTAAAAAAAAAAGCATCAATGTTTGAGTAAACTTAATTTAAATATTCAAAGCTAGAACTTTGATGTCTGATAATATAGTCTATTTTGTTTTGTCTTTTATATTTCATACTTTTATATATATATATATATATATAGTCTAAAAATTATATTTATCTCAATTTAATCTATAAATAATTAAGCATCTAAAATTTAGATCATATATATATATATATATATATATATATATATATATATATATGTAGTGTCTAAAAAATTACACTTATCTCAATTTAATTTATAAATAATTAAGCATCTAAATTTAGACTCAAAAAATTTGTATTTGCTGAATTTACTCTCTCTATTTGTTAAAGTAACATTTGGTAATAAAAGGAATCAAATTAAAATAAATATAATATTTTATAAATTAAATTAAGATATTAGATCTTTAAAATATTAAATTAAAAAATTATAATATTTTAAGGGTTAAATTAATGATTTATTCTTTTATTAATTACTGGTATTAACTCCATATGTTAGTCTTGTACTTTTTATTCTACTTGATGATTAGATAGGAAATTTTTTTTTTCTAGTGTGTATATTATAATCTTTATATAAAATATTTATGTTAATAATTTTATATTAAATACCAAAATATTAGATAATTACAAAGCTAAAAAGAACAACAAGGTAAGACTGAGATAATTAAAGAATATTCATCAAGTAGGGGCATGCTTGTAATTATTTGGAGTTGAATGTACGCAAATGTGGACCTTTCTATATTGGGAAAAATGAATAAACATTTATGCTATAATTACACATGCAATTTTTGAAAATATATCATCCTCGTGAAGAAAATTACTTGAATGTCAAAGTAAAGAAATTTAAAATCAAACTAAATTAATTAAATTGATTCAACTCAAACTAAATCGATTTAAAAAAAATGTTTAAATTAATTTTTAAAATATAATAATCAAATACTTCAATTTGATTGTCAATTTGATTTGATTCAGTTTAATTTTAACCGAACTTTATATAAATATATAAAAAAATCTTTTACACTAATATATCAATTTTATTTCTTTATCATCATTAGATATTAATTGAGATATATTATTATAAATTTATATACTAATAATAATATAATAAGTTATAATTCGAATTATTAATAGATAATACAAGGGAAGAACTACAAAGTTATGAAAAAGTTAAAAATAAATATTTTATTATGTTACAAAATAATTCTTTTAAGTATAAGGATAAAAGACCTTAAAATTTATCCATGAATTTTATGGTATTTTGTTTTTTATCCAAATATGAACTAAACCATCCAAAACATAAAAATTGAATAAGCTCATATTTTTTTCTAAAATTAATTGGTTGAATTCAATTTGATTTTAGATCTAAAGTTGATTATTGACTTATATATATCTAAAAGTTGATTATTGCCTATTTTTGACTTCACAATCCATTACTGAAGCATTCAAATCAACTTCCCATGGAAGTCAATAATGGCAAACAAGCTCCACTAATCAAATTGTTTAGGTCATTATCCACAACAAAATTATAAATATAATTAAGGTAAATTACAGTATTTATTTTTTCTAAAAATTGATTAAATCACACTTAACATCTCTCTAATTTTTTAAATATTACACTTGGCTTATCTAACTTTTTTTTTTAAACAACCACTATTTCAAAACTTTTTATCTTACTAATTGGTTCGAGCCATGTTATACTATTAAAAAAAAGTACAAAGCATTTTTAGCATTAATTTTTTTCAATTATAATATTCAAGCTCAAAAAATTACTAAAAAAAGTAAGTATTGAACCACTTAGAATAATTAGCGTTAATTTTTGACATTTTAATGTATGTTACAAAAACCTCTTATCTAGTTTACTTCATATCAAATCAATTAACTTTATATACAATATGAGACTACAAGTTTATATAAAAATAAAAGGCAGTTAACTTAATTTTAACACGCTTATGGAAGAAACATATATTGCAAAAAATTTAATTTCAATAATAACAAATAAATCAAAGAAAGTGGAGTCTAATATTTAAAACTAACGGGTACTAAGTGTTATTTAACTAAATTATAGGGAAGATTAGTGTAATATACTCTAGAATTAATTAAGGAGAGAGAGAAATGAATGAATTACATTGGTGTGGACAATTTGGTCCAAGAGAAGAAGGCATAATAGGACGGCTTGTTGATGTGAAAAGTGGAATTAGTCAAAGTGATTTTAAAACCGGAGGCATGAATAGATTGAAAAGAGATGTGAAATGTGAAGGGCCACTCAAAGTGTAATTTTCTTTTCTAAGCGTACTGATAAACAATTCAATGTAGACAGGCATTTGTCATTTAAATCAATATATTCATGATTACTTTTAGTTTGCATTTGCGTGTTAATTTGTTCTTGTCATTTAGCAATTCATTTGCTGCATTTGTTAGGCAACCAGTAATGATTTGATTTTTATTTTTAAAGACTTAGATAATTTTTTATCTCTCAAATTTTAAAAACTAATTATTTAGTTTTTATATTAAAAATAAATAATATTGAATATAGTTTGATTTTGTTTTTACTTTATAATCCATGCAAAATTTAATGTCAAATTTTATAATTTCATTGACTTGGATAATATTTATTTACTTAATATTGTTAATTCATATTTAAATTTAAGGTTTTTAAAATCGAACCAGTTATTAAATTGATAGATATACTAATTCAAAGGACAATGATTGAGTCGTGGTAAAATTACAGTCAAACTAGTGATATTTTAAAAATATTAAAATCAAATAAAATATATAATTGAAAATGTTAAAATATTATACATAATTACATATCATAAACATAAATTTGCAAACTCAATTAAAAATAATATTTAATATTCATACACTATTTAAGTATATATAATATTATATATATAACATATTATATCTAATATATATATATATATATATATTAATTCAATAAATATATACTCTATAATATATGGCTCTATGCTGTTAATTTTACTTGTAAAATTTAAAAAGAAAAATAAACAAAATATTAATCATCGATAGATAAATAACATAAAATAAAAATTATAATCAATAAATAAATTAAATAAAATTTAAATTTAAATATATTTTATAATCATAAATAATTAGCTTTAGCCATATGCCACTCTATGACTCCAACTACAGTATACCACACGCCACACGGTCTATCTCTCCACTCAGTTTTAGTCTCCACTCTTCAGAGTCTAGACTCTTCCACTCTCCACACACACACACACAACATATGAACAGAGACAAAGTAGATCAAAGGTAGAGCACAATTGAAGAAGGAGAAGAAAGTCCTCGAAGCAAAACAGAGGCTTCACTGTGGGCGACCAACAACCAAGCTTTTTTAACATTTGGCTTCCACATGCAAGTCTCTCGATTTCGAGTCTCTTTCACTATTTTTTCTCTTCTCGATCTCTCTTGATATCGGTCTATCTCTCTAAAAAAATATTAAACTGACCGATTTGGCCAGTTTTATTAGTTTAAAAACTGGTCAGACCAATTTTTTATCGGTCTAATTCCTTAACGGTTCAAAATGGCTCTTTCAAACTAAACTTGGGATTGGTTCACGATCGAACCAATTAGTTCAATTCAGTTATGATAACACTATAAAATTTGATATCTGATTTGTATATTATTGGATTAGACATTATATTTTAAATAGACTATACCACAAATAGATGAAATCAAATTATTCTTAAAGAATAGGGGGGAATATTATCTTTTTTAAATTAGGGGAAAAATTAGAGAGACAAAAATAAATTCACACTTTTATCTATGTATGTATTATGCGTGTGCACTCTAATATTGACCTAATACATTAACGTTCTATTTAAAAAACAAATAAAGTCAAATTAATTATTTAAAAAATCTTACTTTCTGAAATAACTTCGATTTGGTTTTGATTTTAAAGAATACCAGTTTAATTTTTTAATCCCATCATTGTATTCATGTTCACGTTGCAATGTGAAATGACATTTGAACTATAAAATACGTAAAGAAGGAGAGCAAGATACGTCTTGCGTACATTAAAAATTATCAAAATTTAAGATGGCACTATCTCTCTCTTTATTTTAATTCAAAGAAAAATAAAAAAGGTTTTGACTAATGTAGTGGGCCGGGTTAGATCATAAATGTGTAAATTTATCTCCGTATAATTTTTTAATTTATAAGACTTGAGATTCCTTGCTTATGAATAACTAGTATTGAATTACTTGAATCAATAATTATTATCATAAGAAAAGTAGTTTAATATAAGAAATGATATGAGAAAATAATTATTTCTATATCACAAATTAGTAGTTTAGTTTGATGCAAAATTGACTGATATGAAAATTTAAGAAAAAGTATTATTGACTTGTATTTGTAGATTATGCTTCAATCTAAATTATTAATTAGTCAATAATTATTTTTTCTTCTGACTTTTCTTATTAAACCATTGTCCAAACAAGTTTTTACTTATTTAGATTATATCATATTAATTTCTTCCCAAATTTATCCAGATTATATTCATTATTTTTTTTCTTATTTAAAAAACTGCACTTGCTTTCTTTGCAATTTATAAAATAATTTTTTTAAAAAAATTACTAACCTTGAATTTTATGTTAAAAATAAAATGGCTTTTTCATATTATAAATTATTAGTAATTTAATTACTTTTCTATTTTCTGTCATAAAAAATAAATTTTTATATTAAGAAAAAATTATCGTTTTAGTGCAAAAACATTAAATTATTAACAAAATAAATTTTTAAAAAATGCAATATATATCAAAAGAGATAAAATGTAACTTATTTTTTAATAAAAAAACATAAAGTACAATTTAACTATTTAAAAAAATTGTATTGTCTTCAATTATTTATTAATTATCCACAATTCTATGATGAAGAATAGTAATTCTATATAGAGCACAACCTCTCAAAAAGTTTAGTATTTTTACTTTTAGAACATCTTGAAATATGTGTAAATTATTTTTTATTATCATATTACACAGATCTCAAGATGATTTAAGAATAAAAACACTCAACCTTTTGAGAGATTGAGCTTTCTATAAACTTATTCGATGAAGAAAACTTATATCAAGTTCTGTATATCTTTACTATCAAGTTTTTTAATAAAAACATAACGTGTATAAAGTTTCTTGAAAAACTAATCATGTGACAATGAATTGTAAAAAATATAAAGTTATTTTTTTAAAAACTATATATTTGTCTTGTTTTGATTGAAAAATTATATACTTATCATATTTTAATTAAAAATCACACACTTATAATATTTTAATTAAATAATTTGATACCAAATATATAAGTCATTGCATCTAAATTTGTTCTTTTTAGGAAATCATTCATAGTTCATTCCCCATGACCGAACAACCCTACATTGTTTTCAGGGAAAACAGAGAGACATGGAGAGACAATAAAACAGAGAGTAATGGACAGAGGTTGGGGGGTTTTGAAGATGTTATTTTGGCACTTTGCATAGAGTTGCAGATTAGGGTTTATGCATTTAAGGGGAACACTTACATATAGGTCCTTCAGGGTTTATGCATTTAAGGGGAACACTTACATATAGGTCCTTCAGGCCTGCGTTTCTCTTCTCTATTATTACCAAACCACTATTCAACTCTCATTTCTTTCCTCTCAAATATTGCTCCCTCCTCACCTCTTATTCTCCATATTTAGTTATTTACTCTCCTATTTAGTACCAAGAAAATTTATGTCCATTTTTAAAAAGTATTATAGATTATTTGATCTTTTAAATTAGTTCATCCATCGTTTGTTTTGATTGATAATAGAAAATAGGAGTGTTTATTGGGTTTAGTCAATTTGCCAATTCACCAAAACTAATTTAATTTGCATAATTGACTTGGTTTAGATTAAATTGGTGGATTGGTTTAGATTCGTTTTCGTTTTGTTCCAAACTGCAATCAACAATTCGAATTGTACATTAAGAGATTTTACTCATAAACCTGAACCATCTTGCTGCTTAGTCTTTTTTTTTTTTTTTCATTTGATGTCTATGTAAAGCTGAACCCTTACACTCAAAGTTTTATTAAATTATTAAGACATGTCACTCTTGATGTTTTAAATTGAGTTCATATTTTGAGATTAATTTTTAACAATTTTAAATTATTTGCAATGTGATAATTATTTAGGCAAAAGTATAAATTTTTGTCTATAATGTTTATCTCGAGTTCTAATTTTATTTTTAATTTTTTGTCGATTTAGTCCTATGTATTTTTTTTATTTTTAATTTTGTCTCTAAGGTTAATATTGTTGATATAAAGAAGAAGACTGACAATGAGACAAAATTGAAATTTAGCCAAATGTTTAGGATGAAAATAAAACTAAAACCAATTAGTGTGATAAGTTGACAGCGATGTATCTCATAGAAAAGTTCATGTGTTAGAGGAAAAAAAAATTAACCTATTAATCCAACTCAAACCAACTCATTCAAGTATATGTTAGGTTGGTTCAATTTAAGTGATAAAAAATTTAAAGAATTTATCATATAAGCGCTTATATATAAGTTATTTTTACAATCGAAAAATTTATAAAAACAAACTTCACATAAATTATTTTCAGCCGTGGAGAGCTTATGAAAATAAGTTAAAAATAACTTATGAATATATCATAAGCTATTTCTGTAAGCTCTCCTAAATATATACATAAGTGCTTATTTAATTGATTTAAATTGAAAAACTCGTTCAACGTGAACACCTTTAATATTAAACACCCAAATAATTTTATCTAAATAATGTCTTTTAATATTTACCACTCCCATATGATTAAGGATGAGTAATTTATTTATATTAGTTGGTATTTCTATGGATTTCTGGAGATGCCAATTAGGGAGAGGACTCTACCTTTTATGTTTTATATAGTTAAAATATATTTCTTTCAATATTGAAATATTTTATCCACGCTCATCAATATTCTTATATTTTAAATTTAACAACATGCTTCCTCGTCTGCTGAAAAATAATAATGAATATGATTCGGCTGTACCACTTATGGGCCTAACATGACATGAAACTGGAACATTCTGCTTTTCAGGAAAAGGAAGACCTTTTTGATATCATTGACGGTGAGGCCCAAATATTGATTACAAAACCGATTTTGGGCCCACTTCAAAAGGGGCTGAATAGGATTCCTATTATCAAAAAAATTAAATGGGCTTCATGACCCAATCCAGTGGACTCCTAATCTTTCTTCAAACTAGAGTCCTAAATGGAGAAACCAATTCAATTCTTCTCCGATTTTCATGATTTGGGTTAAATCAATTTACATTTATTTTGAGTTGGGTTATAAATAATTGTGGAGTTGGAATTTATGCTGCTTGAACCACAATTAGATAAAGCATGACAAAAGAGCTCATACGTGAGAAAAGATAATCAAAAAAATGTCAACCAAAGTACGAATTTGCAAAATTTTGTTAATGTGACAAAGATTCATAGCCATAGAGAATTATTATATTTATTTAGATAAAATGTTTCGTTCAATACATAATGGAACAAAAAATACATAACTATTTTAGAATATAAAATGAAATGAGCTTGGGTTTGTCTCATGGACTTTTAGTTTTTTTTTATTTTGAATCGTGTTCTCAAATTTTAGGTTAGATCATAAAATTTAATTTACTAAATAATTCAAAGTAGTTAACAAAATAAATAATTTTGGGGACAAGTGCTGCCTAAAAAATCTAATCTTACTTTGCCATATATTTTAATAAGAGAAAATTCTAAAGTTTCTATCTTTTTTTATCATTTTTCTCTATTTAAACTCACAACTAAAAATCTGCTTGGATATCATTGGTTATGTTTATTAGAATTATTTTACTAGTATAAATATTTTTATATAAAAAATAGATAAACTTAAATAAATAACTTATTAATTCTAAAAAATTATTTTTAACTTATTTTTAAAAATAATTTTTTTAATTCTTAAAAAAAATTATATAAAATAAAATATTTTATATTTTTATAAGACAATTATATCTTCAATTATAATTTAAAATTATATATAAATCAATACTCCACCTCAGTCTTTGGCATTCAGACCTCACCTTCATCGCCTCCCTCCACCGTCGCATCGGCCACCCCTTCTGCCATCAACGGCCTCTTCCTCTGCCTCCGGCTGCGCCCACCATTCTATCCCTTTCGTTCTCCTCTGCTGCTTGAGACAGAACAGAGCACGCGAGAACTCCCGGCGACAAAATTTCCTCTTCACCCGTAAGAATCCTTGTTTCTTCATCTTCTTCTTTGAAGCTTCCGTAATTAATGGAACCAGTCACCAGCGCAGCTAGTTGTAGCTTTGCATTTGTTTGATTTTTTTGTCTTTTATTATTCCGAAACCTTTCATTGGGGCTTATTTGTCTTGGTGTTTGTTTGTGATTACTTCATAGAGATTCCCAGATAGGCATTTCCATTTGGGTATTTTGTCGGGCAGCTGAGGCACAAGAGTGTCTTCTTTTTTGGAGTGAAAGAAATCAGAGTAGTATCTGTGCTTGTGACTTTGAGATTTATATCTTTCATTTGAGCTTATATCGCTTGGTATTGGTTTGTGATTCCTTCGTTAGGGAATTTCAGATAGGTTCATTTGGGTATTTTGTCGAGTAGTTGGGGTACAAGAGTACGTTCGTTTCTTCAATGTAAGATATCAGAATGGTTTATGTAGCAGCAGATTATCGGAGTGGATTTGAATCTGTTATTTGTATGAGGATGAACTGTCTAATTGGACAGTGATTTCATGTATATTGTATTTTCTGCTGAGCTTTTTTGGAAAATTATCTTTATCCCTCTTGCTTGTTATAAGTGAAAAAGCTTTGATTTTGTTTGTTTGATCGTAGAAAATCATATTTCAAAATAATAATTTAACAACAAAAATTAATCACTTGAATCAAAATAAAATAATTATAACACTAATATAAATATTTTAAATGGAATTTTTTTTTTCAAATTATAACAAAGTGCTTATTTATCAAAACATAATTTTTAATAAGTGTTTATTAATGTTTATTTTAATAATTTTCATAATTATAAGCACTTATACATTTGCCTATCTAAACACTTTAAAAATAATTTATAAATTTTAAAATTGTTTATTTAAATACTAAATAACTTAATTTAAAAAGAATTTATGATATAAGTGCTTTTCACATAAACTCTTATTCTTTAAGGGCATAAATAAATTATTTACCCAAACTAGGCCTAAGTGTGTGTTTGGGTTAGAGTTAAAAAAATTTATTAACTTAATATTCATATTTGATTTAGTTTAAAAGTAAGTTAAGGTTGCTTTTGCTAAACAGAAATTTAACAAATAAAATGTAGTTTAAGAAAAGGGTTGAACTCCAAACTAAAGACTATTAAAAGTGTAGATAATGAGTGTGGGAAGGTACATATGGAATCATGGAATGCTTTCAAAAGAGGAGGAACATATTAATATATTGTAAAACGAATTAAATTAATGTCTATTGAGTTGGTTAATTTTTTTAAAAATAAAATTACATCAAGTTAGTTTAGCATTTGATATATATTACTAAAACTTTCATTTTAATTTTCTTTTTATCAACGAAATTAACTTCTTTAACAACGTTTCATCCAAATTTTTTTTTTGATTGACATACAATTAATTGAAAAATAGAGTGTGTGCGTGCGAGTATATAATTTTCATAAAAGTTGAATATAATTTTTGAAAAAAATTAGTATTTTGTAATAATACAAAATTTAGGCCAATATTAAGTAACTATGATATAATGGTTGTTTTTTTAGTAGCGCTATAAAAAAAGGCCACTAAAGACAAATATAGTGACAATTTAAAAGAAAATGCCACTACGCATTTTTATGTCCAAATGCCACTACACTCTTAAATCAAAATATGATTATTTTAGTATTTGGTTTCTTGTTTATGTTGTTGTTAATAAGTTGTCAGAATTTTTAATTTACAAATTTTTATTTAATTAATTAATTATAAATTAAATTTACATATAAATAATTATTTATGTTTTTGATATAATAAATTAATTAATTATAATTATATTCATAAATTTATGTAAATTGAAATATTTAATTATATAATTGTACAAAATTGATTGACTAACTTATTTTTTATATAATTTATTTATATAAGTAACTATAAAAATTATACTAATTTTATTCATTATACAAAATGATTGAAATAAATTAAATATTGTAATTAATAATTAGTTAAATTAAATATTACAATTATTAAAACTTAATTTAACCTATTATATTTAATATTTAGTAATGTAATTAGTTATAATATTTATAATTATTTAAATATCTATTAATTATAATAATATTTAAAATACTTCTCACCAACCAACCCTCCCCTCTCATTTTAATTTTTCGCTTGCCCCTCCTCTCCCTTTTATACATGCATGCTGGAATCTTTACTATATGTAGAAATTTCGTTAGTTATTAGAAGCTTGATTTTGAAGCTTAGCTTCTGACTTTTATTTTAATTTTTTTTATAAAAGTTTGGACTGACATAGACTGAACTTTTGACAAGGTTTTTTTTTAAAAAAAAAACTTGGGTTGAAACACACTGAACTTTCTTAATAATAAAAAAAACAAATCCCTAATTTGATAAAAAAGTAGTATTTGAATAAATAAGTTTAAAATAATAATAATATATGAAGAAATATTTTTTGAAATAGTAGTATGTGGATAAATTATTCTATTTTTTAATTGCCCTAGGAACTCTAAAAGTAGTTATGGAAGCACGTGTGGCAGAGTAATAAATATCTACAAATTGTATGGTGATGAAATCCTTATTATAGGGTGACCTTGTTTTTCTTTTGGAATGAACCCCGAAAATGAGTTTAGGGTTGGGGACCACTTCCAATATATTTGGGGTCACATTATAATTATAAATATTCGATTCACCTTAATTGATTTTCCCTCTCTGTTTTCTTAATGGATTCACACTCTTTAATGCTTTCTTCTTCCTCTCCCCCTTCGAATGCCAAAATCCACACACGTTCACAAGCAAATCCGTCATGGAGACTACTAAACCCACCCACGAACGCACCAGTCGGCTTCAAAATCAGCAAGTATGACGACGTTAAACCCTCGTGTTCGTTCTCTTATTTCGAGTTCTGAACATTGGAGATCTTTCGGCAAGACAAATATGAAATAGATTGAAATAAATGTAATGCCTTTTATAATTTATGGAAGGGAGATATATATTTTGAGAATAGAAGGAAAGGCTGCATAATTTTGAAAACTTCAAGGAAGGGGAGTGTAATTTACCCATTTTTTCTTTTATGGATGTACAATACTAGCCTCCAATGAGGTTTGGGTAAATTACTTAATGCTCAACTAATTTCAAATTTTATACTTAGCTCCTCTCTAGTTTATATTTTGTCATTGAAATTAACATTTTGTAAAATAAATGTTCCTTCCGGTAATAAAATTATTTAATAATTCTTACTGTCATATTAAAAAAAAAAGTCTCATGCTTTGTAAAGAGTTAATTGTAGAAAGTAAACTGGAGGGGAAGCAAGTGTAATATTTAAAACTAGAGTACTACTAAGTGTAATTTAGCCAAACTTAATAGAAAGTTAGTATAATTTACCCTATATATGAAACTCCATTTTGGAAGCCCCTAATTATGATTTATGAGTTAATTGCAGGGGTTTGTTCCAAGTTCAATATCAGTGATAGTGTGTTGGGCATTTCTCCTAATTGAAGCACTGTTGCTAGTTGAGATCAATGTGGGTTTGCAGAGGAAGAAGAGAAGGAAGAGAGAGAAAGACAATGAGTTGGAGGTGATTTCCATCAGAACCATGGCCCAAGAAACACTTGGGGAATGGGGTGGCACTGTGGCCACTCTCACTTATGTACTGTTGGGGTATAGTTCCATGGTTGCCTACTGTTCCAAATCTGGAGAGATCCTTCTTCAACTGCTCAATCTCCCACCACCACTCTCTGGCTGTCTCTTCACTGCACTCTTCACAATACTCATCTCCATTGGGGGAACTCAGGCCACTGATGTGGTCAATCAATGGCTTACTGCTTCCATGATTGGTAAATAAATTTTGTTATTATTAAATCTTCAGTTTTTGATATATTGAACTGATTTCTGAACACTCAGAATTTTGATTCTTTTCTTGGACTCTTCCTTCCTATTCTTTATCACCTCTGCATACTTGTGCAATGTTGCTAGTAAAGGTATCATACGGAAAATTACTATGAGAACAAAAAGGTCATTCTTGGACCTTGATCTGATGGTTTAGGTTCCTAGTTGACCAAGTATACAAAAGTTTTACAAAAGGGTATACTGTAGAAAACTTCATTTTTTTTTTGGAGAGGAGTTTTCCCAACTTTTTGGCTTTTAGTTTGTCAGGTAAAAACACACATTTCTAAATAAAAATCTGAAAGTTAAAAAGTTGAATCTCTTGGAAGGTAAAGCTTTTCACAGCAACTCTCCTTCTCAACTATTAGCATAACTGTTGATGCCAGTGTTTCCTTATTTCTTTATTTTGAATTAATTTTTGGCTAAATTACTAATTAGATCCCTAAAAGATTACAGTTATCTCAATTTAGTTCTTAAAAGATCAAGTATTTCAATTTAATATCTGAAATATTGTGTTTGTTTCAATTTGGTACTTATTTTTGTCAAACTGACTTTTATCATTGAACATTTTGAGATTTAATAACAGTAAATTTTGTGATTTAGCAACAAAAAAGATCAAATTAAGACAAATACAATCTTTCAGAAACTAAATTGAGACACTCAATCTTTCAAGGATCAAATTGGGAAAACTATAATGAGGTATGATTTACTCGTGATTTTTTAATTAGGGTTTTTGAATTAGTACTTCTGTTTCAGGTTTTTTGAACATCAGTTATCCATATTCTAAATAATCATTTACATCGTTTCTTTTGGTGTTCTTCTTATGTTGAACTCCTGTAGCCTATGTAGTTATACATAGGACTGTCTAGTGATGAGTTTATTTACCTTCTTCATCGTCGACAACGATTAAATAGAGTTTCAGAGAAATTCCCTTATGTTTGTAGTATTTTCAAGCTAAAATTGTGATAGGTAACATTTTGAATGAGTAACGATGTGAAGAATGAATCTTCTGAGCAGGTCTATTACTGGCTATAGAAGTGCTAGCAGTTGTATATGGTGGATGGTCAGGAGTCGGTGGAGGCAGCGACTGGGCAAAAGTTCCTGCAACAATTCCTCTGATTATCTTTTCCCTTGCGTATCATGATATAACACCAGGTCAACAAGAACACTTTATTTTTTAACACTTCCAGTTTAGGCGAATTACCATTTTCATTCCTAAATTTTGACTGAAATTTTAATTTTCTCTAAGAACATTATTTTCTATCAATTTTGTTCCACATCTTTTCAAATAGTTTCAATTTTTCCTTTGAATCTATTGTCATCTAAATTGTAAAACGGTAGATGCTAATGTAGTCACATTTATAGTATATGTCAAGGCCAACTTGTCCAACTAAGCACATTTCACATCAGATATTTTTTTGAAATGACAAATTGTCCTCTCTTATTCACTTTGCTCTTTCAATTCGCTTGAACAATGGAGGGTACTTTTGTCATTTTAAGAAAATATCTAATGTGAGATGTGTCTAGTTAGATGACTTGGTGACTATGAATGCAATAGAAGTGGCCACATCAGTGTTTGTCATTAACAATTTAGACGACATTGAACTTAGGGACAAAATTAAAACTAATTGAAAAGATGTAAGATAAAATTGACACAAAATAAAATTATGAGACAAAATTAAAACTAAAATCAAAGTTTAGAGACGAAAATGATACTTTTGCATGCATTTTATTTTTGCCTTGAATCTATAAATTGACTTAATACTGAAATAGCAAAATATAGAGTTTCTCTGTGTAATTTGAAGTGTTACATTGTGTCTAATAGAAAATGAGAAATATGACACTATTTTTGAAATATCAGTGGTTGATAGCTTGAAATTCTTTAATGCAATCTTTTCAGTTCTCTGTGCTTATTTGGAAGGCGATCTGCAACGCATAAGAGCTTCAGTTATTCTTGGTAGCGTTGTGCCACTGATGGCGTTGCTTGTTTGGGATGCAATTGCTCTTGGTTTAGCAGCCGAAACTCAACAACTAGTTGATCCTGTTGAACTGTTATTCAGGTAATTCAATTTCAACCCCTGCAGAATAATTTGGGTAGATTTGTGCCAATGATCTTAGTTATTTTTATAGAACCACCAGTATCCAAAAATACAATGGACTTCGACTAATCTTATTTGAGTTGAGTTGGACCACATAGGTGTAAAGTTCTTTTAACACTTATTTTTTTCATTTACAAGATTCAAACTCTAGTCTTTAATTAAGTGAAACTAGTGCCGAATCACTTGAACCAATCAGTGTTGATTCTTTAAAGATAACTCTAGTATCAGTTAGTTTCCCTAAAGATATTTTGTATTATTTTAGCTTGATTATTTCCCAATCCCTCAAAAGATTGCATGGTATCATTTTAGTACCTTACTAAGGATGAAATTGGAATAATATATAAGGAAATGAAGTATCACCTAACCTAAGCTATAACTTACGACTTCGTTACACGAACTTTAGAACTTAATACTTTCCTCCAATATATGTCAATTAAAAATAACGTTCAAAACTATGTGACTGTTACATTACATACATTGCAAATGAAGTATCACCGAACAATTGCATTGCTTGTAGACATTAGTTCGAAATGTTATATAACATTCTCACTTTTGTGACAATTTAGAGGGACTAAAGTGTCGTGCTTTAAAATTTGTTTAGAAAAAAATGTAATACTATTATAGTTTCGGAGGCTATTTGTAATTTTTCCAAAATTATAATTGTGAGTAACAGTGTGAAACTAAAATTTTAAGATAGTCAATTAATACCGAAGCTATCCTTGAAGAACTAAAATAAAATAGTAGTCAAATTTTTAGTAGTAGTATTATATCATAAATTGTTTCACAATATATTAATCTACAATCAGAAGAGACGTGAAAAGACATTGTCATTTTTTCTATTTTCCCCATACCCTTCTGGCTCATTCCCCCCCACAACAACAAAAAAAAAAAAACAAAAAAACCCAAAAAACCCCTAAAGAATGGGAAAAATGTCTTCAATTGTTATTTTTGACATAAAAGATTATAAATGTGAATGATTGTTGGGAAAAACTCCATTTTTCCCTTGAAAATTATTTGCCACAAATAAATTAAAGAAATAAAATAGAACAAAAATATAATCACAACACAAAAATTAATGTGAAAACTCTAAAACTGAAAAAAAATCACGACCGTTGTAAAAAATAATCAGAAAAAATACTATGTGAAAATTTTTATAATACACAAAAATTTCTCTCAACCACCCGATATCTAAGTACACTTACATTCTTCAAAGTAAGTATTTAACATACACCTCTCACTACTCTAAAACAATAGTATAAATGAAAAATAAAGAAAGTCAAATACAAACTTAAAATGTCTTGACTTAGTGCACCAAGAAATAAAAACCTTGGCACCCTTATATGGCCTTGGCACCTTCTTCCCCTTTGTGTTCTAGGCAACGTAAGACTAACTTCTCTCCTTGGTTTTAAGCTAAGCAATGTAGGACTCAATTTTCAATCAATCCCAACAAATCTCTACCTTGATTGAAAAATAACCACATTTTCTACTTTATTGTCTATATTGACAATTATAGTTCTAAGAACTATCATACTCTACCATAAAAGAGTATATTCACTTAGAATTAACCAATTCTAAGAATTTCATCTCGGCACATGTCGAAAAATCCTTGCTGAAAATTTGTGGTGCAACTTCCATGTTGGCTTTCCTTGGAAGTTCTTCAGCTATCAACATCATCCCACCACACATCTTGCATCAATGTCAACCAATGCCCATGTGCAATTGTAGACCTGTTAGCAGCAACCCATCCTCTTTCATAACAACGCGGACATGCCATGAGGATATACTTTTAAAATTTTAGAGGATGTCATCCTCCCTCACAACGAGAGAGACAGCGCTAGCATCTACCTTGGAGCCTTTTGCCGAACTTGCTCCTCTTGGACAATTTTTCCTTACATGCCCAGACTTCTTACATTTGTAGCAAGTCAAATTCTTTCCCATGTTCTTCTTTCCATTACTCCCACTTCTAGCTACCATCACTGAGTTCGATGTAATTATAAATGTAAAGCGACCCTCATATTTAAACCTTCTCTCCTCAGAAATAATTTTACTGGCTACTTCTGCTTCAGAGTCTCCTTCCCATACATTAAAATAAATTTCATCTACTCATAGGAAGACGGAAGAGACCATATGAGCTTTAACGCTTTATCTTCATTATCAATTTAAACTCCAATAGCCTCGAGTTTAGAGATGATACCATTGAGAGCACTAAGATAAACTGACACATTCGTATCTTCATCTATACGAAGCGTATGAAATTGCTCCTTCAACAACAATCGATTGGAGATGCCCTTTGCATGATATGACCTTTCGAGCTTTTCCCATAGTTTTTTGGTTGTTAATATTCTTTGCATCTTTGCAAGAACATTCTTTGCCAGACATAGACAAATTGCACTTACAGTTCTCAAATCTAGTTCCTCTCAATCTTCATCGCTCATACTTGACTCACTCTTTCTAGAATCATTGCTGGAAACTCTCTTCTTTAATGCCTTGTATAACCTTGATTGTATCAACACATCCTTGACTTGTACTTGCCACAAATCAAAATTGATCCTCTTATCAAATTTTTCTATATCAAATCTCATAGTGCTGGAAAAATTTGACATTTTAACCGTATACTAGAATAGTAAACACAACTGTAAAGAGTACACTACGTAAATTCACAGGAAAGAGAGGTAGTTCACAATAGATACCATTAAGTACTAAGTTTTTCCTAGTCAGAACCTTTTTTAGCCAAGTACTTTCACGGTACCACACTTCGTTTCAGTAACCCAACAACCAAGGACAATTCTCAAGCAATTGAGAACAATTCTTTTCTAATGTGGAAGATTAGACAAAATCGCAATCACAGAGTATAATAAGAATTTAACATCTCATCAAACCATTAGCTCTGATATCACTTTTTGGAAAAAAAACTCCATTTCTCCCTTGAAAATTCCTTGCCACAAATAAACCATAGCAATAAAATGGAACAAAAATACAATCACTGTCACGTTCCAAAATCTGAGCACGTGACAGACACGGAAGGTGAATTTCACCTCACCTTCGTAAGCCTATTTTTCTTTTAAACACAATACTGATCCTTATCTTGGTTATTCTTTTGAATACAATTAGTTTAAATTACACAATTTAAGAATTAAAATAAGAAAACTATTCCTCTTTTCACAAAAGATAAGAAAGTACGGCTAAACTGAGTTCTCTATACATGCTACATCATACACATTACATCACTGAATGAACCTACTCGATTACAGAGCTTTTCTAGATTTATACAATTTAGAATAAGATTTAAACATTATAATTTTACCCTGAACAAATGAAAAAATAATCTTGGCGTGAACGTCATCGGACTAGAAAGTTCTCCATACCTGAAACTGAAGACAACTTCTACTTGAGAGAATCCTACCACATTCACACACAATATAGGTATATATAAACATGCAGATATACATATATGATCTAACAGTACAATCATCTAAGTTTTGGTGTACAAGATATTTATCAAGACACACACGTTGAAATCACTGTGCAATTATTAACAAACACATTCAAGATCAAGTCAAATCGCATTTCAGACAATTCAAACAATTCATAAAATTCCAATTTAAGTTCCCAGACATTTTTCGGGTCTCGTCCATATAAAGTGGCCGTTGCCCTACGGCCTCCGCCGCATTCTCCCTTATTTCACCTCGCTTTCAAAGGGATAAATCTATAATCCAACCTTATTTCGCCCTGCCCTTAAAGGGACGAATGTCATATTCAATACCACGTGACCATAATGATTTCATTCCACCCTTATTTCATCTCTGTCCTCAAAGGGACAATATGTAATTCACCCTTATTTCATCCCATAGGATTCCATAAACTCTACTTCCATTTCTTTCAAGATCAAACACAATCACATTATACAAACATAGACAACTGTATGCATTCCATTTCAGGAAAAGTTCACAATAGTCTCACATTTACACATTTCAATGCATAACATGAATGCATTAATTTCATGTCACATATATATATATATATATATATATATATATATATATATATATATATTATAGTACACTTTTAATATATACATAAAATACGCAAACAAGTTAAGGTAGGATTTCTCACCTTGATACTTGCCCAATTTTACCTTGAACCTTCCTCGAATATGTGTAAGATAATGGAAGGTAATGTCATCTACATCCAAACTATTCACAACATTCCAAAATACGTGGAAGATGCATCAAAGAATCTATCTCTATAAGATAATCATGCAAAAACATATCAAGGTCACCAAAATAGGGAAATTCCTTACTACAATTTTGACCTTTGATCACTCATTTGAACATAACTCTCAAATGATAAAGAATTTTCAAATGAAACTTATACCATTAGAAACTAGACTCAAAGATCTTTCTAACGATATCTTATTTGTTAAAAACGAAGTCTAGATGAAAGAGTTATGAACTTTTTTAAACTGATGCTACAATAACAGTTAACAGTCAACACAGCTACAGTAACTTTGACCAAAGTTAGTGCTACAGTATCGTTGACCAAGTCAATGCTACAGTACGGTGATCGAGTCAATGCTACTGTAACCGCGAAAATCTGAAAAATTTTTCTCGATGAACAGTATTTTTCTATAAAATTTCCAGAATGAACAGTAATGTTCTTTGTGTTTTTAATCCAAAAATTTCAAAATCACATCCAAACACACCATTTCTTTTGATTTCTTCCATGGGTTTTCATCCTTGATGTTTAAGGATTGTTTTGACACAAAAAACCCCCAATTTAAACTAACAATTCAAGCATTAATCATCAAATTTTCATCAAAAACACTAACTTTTTTCAAATATCCAGATTCTATGAGTTTTTCCTAGTTTTCTCTAAATTTCTTATTCCACAATTATTATCCAACATGTAGAAATATTTTAAACCAACATCTATACTTAAATTCATCCATAAAAACATTATATAAAGATTTCCCAAAATAATAACCTAGGATTTACTATTCACAAAAATTAAAGAAATTGGGAAATTATGATGAAACTTACCTTAAATCAAGAGTTTTTCAGCATAGAGGAAGGTTGAGGGAAAAACGCACCAAAGACTTGATCAAAAGCAAGCTCATGAAAGATTGGAGGGGAGAAAATTTCACCGAGAGAAAAAATGGAAGATGAAGGAGAAAGTGGAGAGAACTACGGGAGGAAAGAGAAGGAATGAATAGAAAGAGAGGAGGATAAGTGTTTTGAGTGTATGTGTGGGTCTCACAAATTTTCTTAGGCAAAATTGCTCATAGCCACTCTAACTTCTAAGATTTGTTTACTTAGGTCTTTGAGAATTTATAGAAGTTCACCAAATTAAAAATTTAAATTTCTATTCCCATATTTCCTTCACTAATTCAAAAAGAACATTTTCTACATAATTATATTTTTCAATAAATTTCAAAATAGACTTTAAATATTCATAAAAATTATTAGAGTATTACAATCACAACACAAGAATTAACGTGAAAACTCTAAAACTGAAGAAAAACCACGACTGTTATCAAAGATAACAAGAAAAAACACTATGTAAAAATTTTTACACCACAAAAATTTATCTCAAGCACCTAACATCCAAGTATACCTACACTCTCAAATAAGTATCTAACATACACATCTCACTACTCTAAAACAAGCATATAAAGGAATAATAGAGAAAGTCAAATGCAAGTTTAATATGTCTTGACTTGGTGTACCAAGAAACAAAGACCTTGACACCCTTATATAGCCTTGTGACCTCTTTCCCCTTTGTATTCTAGGCAATGTGGGACTAACTTCTCTCCTTGGTTTTAAGCTAACCAATGTGGTACTTAATTTTCAATCAATCCCAACAATGATATAGGGTGAGATGGAGTGGAGTTTCACTTATGGTTGGAGCCTTCTCACTTCTAGCAGTTGGGACTTCAGTTATTGGTACCCTCTTGAGCTTCTCAGAGTTCTTCAAGGAGCAACTTAATAACCAGTCCTGGCGTTCTCCTTCAACTCAGAAATTAAAGGTAATTTCTTTCCCTTTAATTATTGATTAGATAACCTTCTCTCTTGGGGAATATATATATATATATATAATTAATAACACATATGATTGCTTGATGGACATACGCATATGGACAGGATAACTGGTGGGGAAGGAATAAAGTGAACGTTATGGCTATGACAATTGCAGTTGCTCCTTCTCTGTTTGTCTCAGCGACATTTCCAGATTCATTCTCTGCTGCCACAGATATCGCTGTAAGTTGAGGAAGATGCTCTTTTTCGTTTATTTTTGAGGTTGTATGGGAGACTCCATCGTTACACAATGCCTGAAATGGGATGGCTCTGAAACAAAAAAGAACTAACCCTAATACAAATGTGGGATGCACACCATAATATGATCAAATATGAAGTGAATCCTCACTAATTTGAATTATAGTTTTGTGTTTGACGTGTGTTGACACAGATATGACTCATTTTTGAAATGTCTGGACTAAAATTTTAGTTTGGTATGGTTTTCTACAAGAAGAGATCACTCTCAATTTAGTTTTTTCAAGAAATTTAAACCAAAATAATCCATTGGTTTTGTGGGCGAGACAATAACAGAAAGTTGTTGAAAAATCTGATAGAATACGTAAGTGAGTGGCTCCTTACGTTTCTTTCTTATTTATATGGACTGAAGTTTCAATGAGATACAATAAAGTATGATGTAGTACAGTGTAGTACTAGGAATGAATCAAGACAACATTCAGGAGGGTGCTTGGTCTTTTAAGTCGTTAGATTTTATGATTAACAGTTCAAATTTTAAAATGTTATTTTCTAAAGACGTTAGTTTTAAAATTTAATGGTCCAATTTAAACTAAACACCTTGTTTGGCTCCAATATGTACAATAATGTAACAGATGTCATTGAGTGACATGCAAATTTAGATTTTGTTTTCTCTTGAGGACCAAATACAGAACAATTTCTTTTGGTATTTGACGGAAATTGGATTTGGGTCAAAATTTTGTCACATTACATATGATGACTTTCAATCATGCTTTTTTTTTTTGGGGGTTATTGATCCTTTATGGTGATTGGTGAACTAGGGAGGGTACTGCATGACAGTGCTGTTTGGAGTTCTTCCTCCAGCAATGGCATGGACAATGCAAAAGAGGGAAAACGAGTTTTGTGGTCCAAAATCATTATCACAAGCTTGGCCTGCTCTTATTTTGGTTGGTCTATTTGCATGTGGCATAATGGTGGAGCAACTCCTTCAACAAACACAACCACTGCACCTGTAATAGTCCTCTTTTAAGTGTAGGGTTCAAAACATTATACATCACAATTTGTATAGTAAAAACTCCTATTAGAATACTTGGTATCATCCATCTTTGCCTGAACAAATGAATCAATTCCTCTTAAATAAATGGCATTCTTGTTCAAGATTGGCTCATTAAAAATAAAAAAGGACAAAGAACCAATTTTAACAATGTCACTTCTAAAGGGCTAAAGTCAATACAATATTATATATTTATTTGAATAACTAACTCAGTAACATTGTGTCACGGATTTGCAACTAAATTATACGGAATTTAAGAATTAAACAGTCAACTTTTTAGTTAATATAGTTTTATTATAATTCAGACCTAGTGAAAATATCCAAATTTTTATATTGATATTATTACAAATACCTCCTCCAATCCCCTCTACGACTCTGATATTTGTTGAGAACATTTATCACATATCAATTTATCATTTAAGAACGTGGCTGAAAGATGGCATGGCGCGTTGCTATTGGTCTACCCTTACCTTCCCATCCACCTATATTCATGGACAGATTAAACTACCACGCTCCAACCTACGCGCCTCCATCTACGGCGGAGCCTTCCTCAGCTCTTTCACCGGAGGCACGCTCGGCGCGGCTGCGAAGCCACTCTAACATATCCTCAAATACCAATTCGACGCTCTCTTCGGGCTCTCCTACCAACTGATGCCACATTCCAGGGTATATCTTCAGCGTCTTATCCTTGCTAGAGGCGCGTGAATACAGTTCCTCCACACACGCCGGGTCGCACACCACGTCATCGCCGCCGTGGACGATCAGCAACGGCACCTTCACCTCCTCGTACCTATCCTGCAACTCTCTGCAAATCCTCAGCAGCTCGAGCGCCGTGGCCGCGCGTGGCCTTGCCACCGTCCTCCTCGGGCTCGCCACTGCCAGCTTTCTCTTCCACTCCACCTTGAACGACACATCAGGGATCGATCCGCGCGTGGGAACCACGTGCCAAGTCGGAACTATCGCGGCCACGATCGACAGGAAGTGCTCGAGCGGCCACGGTGGCTTGAACTTTGCACTGATCCCGCACATAGCGCCGTTGAGGATGACCCCGTCCCACGGCCTGGATCCTCCGGCTGGAGCGTCGCGGACGCGGAGAGTGATGAGCAGGGCTATCGCGCCGCCGAGAGACTCAGAGTAGAGGAAGGAAGGGAGAGAAGAGTCGAATCGCGAACGGAAGGAGTCGAAGAAGGAGACGCAGTCGTCAACGACGGGGTTGATGTCGGGGATGTGAGCGACAAGGCCTTCGGAGAAGCCGTGGCCCTGGTGGTCGATGGCGCAGGTGGCGAATCCGGCCTTGGTGAAGTGAACGGCGGTGAGCTGCAGGAACCAGCTGGACTCGCCGGTGAAGCCGTGGACGAGGGCGACGGTGCCGACGACGCGGGTGGGAGGGAGCGGGGTCCACCACTGAGTGAAGAGCTTGAGACCTCGCGAGTTAGTGATGAACTCGGAGCCGTGACTCACTGAGTGACGAGAGTAGAACTCGTCAGCGGTGAGGGAGCCCAAGGGGCTGTGCTCGTTGGCCTCCGCCACAGGGTGCACCATTGTTGCTAAAATGCGCTTTCGGCGCAGTGATGCCCCCAATGATGAAATGAAACCGTTGCAATCTCTGGCGGATACTCCAAATCAGAAGGAGGCTCAAGCAAGGTTTACTAGGCTCTCTGTGCTATCTGTAATATATATCTTCTATTTTGTTTTTTAATTTTTACCTTCTTTTCTTGTTCTGAATATCTAATTAGTAATTTTCCTATAGAAATAGAATGTACAATTTATTAAACTTTCTATTTATATAATAATGAAAGAGATTTTTAACAAACTATGTCATTTCAATTAATATCTTTATAATAAAAAATTACTCAGTTTAGAAGAAAAGTTATTAAATCCTTGAGTGCAAATATAATAATAGAGAAAATTGTGTATCAAATTATAGTGTTCGTAATTCAAATATCAATTATATTAATTTTTAAATATATATATTTATTAAAAATGTTTCTGTGAAATTTTTTAGTCTTGATAAGAACAAGAAGAATATTATATGACATATGTTGATGAAAAGATTTTAATATTTCTAGTTGGAAGTTGGAACTGAAGGAGATTAAAATATCAGATGATTGTGACGTCTCCATTTCTCACTGAAAATATAAGAAAGACTACATCATATTATTTTTTTAAAACATTTGTAAAAAATATTTAATATTTTTTTCTTTCAAATATAATGTGTCTTTTTTGATATTTTACTGTATATTACAAAAATCATAAACCTAATTTACTTTATATCAAATAAGTTAACTTTTTAGATAACATGAACTTGTAATTTTATTCTTAATGTGATTCAAAAAACAGTTAAATTGATTGTTATTAGCTTTATATTAGAAGGAACACATAATATACAAAAAATTAACTTCAAAACAAAAAAAAAATATTAGAAGAGAGCTCATATCAAGTATGATTTCACGAAATTTTAAAAGAAGTAAATATAATTTATCATATCAAAATTGTGCGATTAGTTATACAGGAGGTAGGTACTAGGTAGTATGTAATAAATTTAATCTATCAAATTTTTTAAAGCAAAAGTAGCCATCATAAAAGAAGTATAATAATGGAGAAATAATGTTGGTATGAAAATAGTTAAATGATGTATAAATTATAATAAATGAGAAGGTATAGGTGTGCTGCAGTGAATGAAAAGCTGAAGGTTAGATGAAATGTTTAAATGAAGAGAAGTGGTTGGCACACCCAATCCATATTATCTTAACTTGTCACATTTAGTTTACGAATTTGGGGCCTCTCCATACTTTTGGTATGGAGAGCTCCATACTTTTTTTAATAATAATTTTATAATATCTAAAAAAAATAAAACATAAATATTTGTTTACAAATTATTGTTACTATTTCAGTATACGGTATTATTTATCTGTATAATATTATTTACGTATACGATACTATTCATTTATACAATCGAAATGTCAAGTACTAGATGTAGTTTGGTCATAAGAGAAAACTAGAAAGAAGTTCGTGGGAGAAAATAACGTTTTATGTGTAAAAATACCCTCAGGGACTAAAGTGAAAAGACTGAATTGAAAAGAAACTTAAAGGTTTAAGGTGAAAGGATAGTTTTCTTTTTAAGTTTCCAGAAAAATTTTCGTGCACAGCATTATTAGAAATGTCATTTTCATAAATAGTAAATTGAATATTTTATTAGCGCATAGTATCAAATAGTACCCTTGACTTTTGCTATAAATAAGCCATTGCATTTCACTTCTAAACTCACACCTTCAACTTCTCTTATTCTCTCCTTAAGTTTCTCTTACTCCAAAGCTAGGCCTATGAGATTTTGGGCCTTTCCTTTTCAGCTTAGGTAAGGATACTATGCCCTTTTTATGTCTTTCAAATTTTAGAAGTTATTTTCTTAAGTATGCTCTGTGGTTGCGGCCTTGGCTGATCTTCCACATCAGAAAAACTGTCCTTAGCTGTTTATATGTTATTTTGATTCTCTGATTACCGAAATAGAATGTAAACTGTGAAGAATACATGTCTAGGAAAGTTCTGGCTAAGGAAAGACCTGGTTTTTAAGTGTGTCCAGTGTGACCCTGCACTCTTTCCTGGGAACTTACCTGGTGTACTCTTTTATAGATTGTATTCTCTATTTCTGGTATAAATAGTAACCGTACGTATGAATAGTAATCGTATGAATAGTAACCGTATATATAAACAGTAACCGTACGTATGAACAGTATCTGTACGAAAACAATCCTAACGTATTTTCTCTAATCTTTCATGAAAATCTCCGTAGCAGAACACCGAAATTCACCTGAGCACTCTTGTCTGTAATGACTTAGAGAAGCGATGCTCGTACGGAATCCAGGTGAGTGAAACGACCCCGTTTTAATAGAATTTTAGCATTACTGGTGATAAAAAGTATGTCGTAGGACACTCCCAAGATTCATAGGGGGAAATTGGATTCATAATGACGAATATAATGAGATAATTAATCCAGAAGTATGGATAAGAAAAAGCAAATATCTCATGATAATGTGAAGATTGAATCTCTTGAATTGTGGTTTATAAAGCTATAATATAGTTATATACTATACCTGTTATATGGATAAATATTATATTGAGCTTCTGATTATGATATGAAATGATATTGATTGTGATTGAGCGGGACAGTACCCCCTCTCACGGCAAGGCGGAAAACCCGGTTGACAGGGTGTCTTGACCAATGAGTGTGGAGACAACGATTCCCTCAGTAGGGATATAGCCCGGATTAGTGATAAATCCGTGAGGCGCCCTAGCTAAGAGGATGAGGTTGTGCGTCATGACAGAAATATACATAATTGGTGAGCCGGCCTGTGTGCGCTCTACGGGATATATTGCCATTGACGAGTACTAGTAACGTTTGTTGAATTGGATGAATTTTTATCTTCTTGTATGTAAAAGGATGATGTTGTGCGTCATGGCGGAAATATACATAATTGGTGAGCCGGCCTGTGTGCGCTCTCTGGGATATATTGCCATTGACGAGTACTAGTAACGTTTGTTGAATTGGATGAATTTTTATCTTCTGTCTATTGGTTGAGTATGAGCCTTTGGATATGCTTGCATGACTGGTAATGTATTTGAATTTTATTAACGCGAGGCCGATTCGCTCATTGAGTTTAAAAGCTCACACTGTTTGTACAACCTTTTTGTTCAGATCAGGTTGCCATCGAAGAATATCTGCTAGAGGAGTAGATCACTTTGGACCTTCCCGTTGTCGGGTAGACCCCTCTTTTGTTATAGATTATGTTGCTCTGTAATCGTGTAGGACATCTAGGTCAGGGGTTTGGCATTTGGTTTGTATGTCAGCATAATAATGTATTTTATATTGAGAATCTATTATTATGTGCAAATCATCTTTATGAATTTCAAATAAGAAAATTTGATATATTTTCTTCAAGAATGGTTATTTTGATAATGACTAAACTCATGGGTAGAATTTATCGAAAGGCTTACAGTGATGGAATATTCATTATTGTGCCGGTCATGTGCCCAGAAAACGGGTCGTGACAAAGTTGGTATCAGAGCAATGGTTGTTAGGTCTCTTAGTGATTACAGAGCAAGGTAACCTTAGTGGGACCTCCTCTATTGTTGTGAACCCGAGCACAATTATAGAGAGACGGCTCTACTGAAGGTCCTGTAGGATGTTTCAATTTCCTTTCCCACCAAGACTTATCTCTTCTTAGGAATTATGTTCTCAGTTTTAGTTTTAGACAGATATGGCCACACTTTTGAACTTAGTAAAGGAAAGGTTATTACTTGTTTTGATTCCGTTGCTGTCGGATCAAAATTTTATATGGTGGATTTTATAAGCTGAATTCATGATTGATTTTGTGTAGCTATATTATTTTAGGGTACCAGCCAATAAAAGAAACCACTTGCATTAAAAAAAAACTGAAGGATTACATTGCAAAAAAAAGAAGAAGTTTACTCATGTATGAGTAATCTAAAAGCAAGGTGGTCTTGGATTAGGAGGGTTGTATTGTATCATCACCCCTCGACCATTCCTTGGAGCAAGAGACATAGCAATGTCGCGGAGGGTAGTGTAAATTCCATTCATACAATCAACACTTCTTTGCTGTTGATTGCAGAAGCACTGGGTGGACCAATAGAAGAACCTATCTATTCTCGAAGTCATTGCCGCGTTATTGCGTTTGGTTAACTTCTCCATATCTTCTATCATTTTGTCCTCCGAGCTATGGCCTGTGCTAATCTCCTCAGCTTCCTCATTCTTCTTCATCTTCTTTTCCTTTTGATTCTCTTGAGGTCCCTCGAGAGGTCTTTTGCCCTTGTCCCTGCATAAACTTAAGTTTAAGTCAAGTTCTTCTTCCTTAGCCTCTACTGTGAGATCAATGTACTTCCTTGAGGCCATAATTTGAAAAAATTTAGAAATTTTTGTAAGAGTATAAGGCGAGAGGAATACTGGGGGATTGTAGGCTCAGAGATTATTACTCTTTGTGGTGTGGTAACTGAGAACGCTGAGAAGGTTTTTATAGAGAAAAAATTTGGACTAAGAGACAAAGAAGATATCTTTTCACCGCACCCCTACACGATCAACCTATGGATTTCTGCAAGCTGGAAGCCAGAAGTCTAGGGTAGGCGTGCACACCGATAGCGCGTTGCATTAATGCCAAAACCATGAAAGTCAATATTCGGTGGATCTGCGGCCGATTTTACTTGGTTTTCCCATTTCTCCCGTTGGCATTTTCCAAAATTCAAAGAAGTTGACGATATAACCATTAAAGATTGCCTTGGATTCTTTTATGATAAACTGAAATGCATTTCTCTGTTTTATTGTATTGTTCTTGAGAGCCTTCAGTTGAGTATGATATACATAACTGATTGAATCATGTTGTAATTACATGTATGTATGTTATTCATGCATAATGAGTGAAGGCTACGATCAAGGAGAATATGTGATGATCCTACATATATTCATAGAGATGTGAAATCAAAATGACTTGGATAGAATGAAATGTGTAGATGATGATATATCTTCATGGTTACACATACTTACATATAATGCTCTCATGGGCAAATGAAAGGCAGTGATTTCCTTACATCATGATAATGCTTAAGGCATGCGACCGTAAGCAGTTAACTTTGTTTTAAAATATATATATTTACATATATATTATGTGTAAGTCTAGAGTAAAGACACCGATTAGAATCTAAGATACGGCCAATATGAGGCTACCTAATCATAGAGGGACATCGTGATATGGGATTACAGGATAAAACAAGTTTAGAAGGAGAAAATCTCAGACTGAAGAGCGTAGTTAGTCAAAATTTTGAGAAAGGTCAAGATTAGTCGAAATTTTTTTTTGAGGAAATCTTTGACTTATGTTAATTGCATTTACTATTTATCTGCATGTCCGACATTAATTGCTGGCATTGCGACGTATGTGATCTGTAAACCTTATAGCGAGCGGCGTGTAGGTTGTGGTGGCTTTAGCTCCAGGGGTTTCGGGTTGTCTATAAATCTTGTACGCCCGTTACCCCACTCATCACACCAAGCGAACTTCTTTCATTACATACCTATTTCTCAATCTCCATTCCTTTCTCATTCGAAGTTATTTCTGAGATCCCTAGAGCAATGGCCGATAATAAGTCTTTCAACTTGAATTTTGAGACTGGCAACGTAGAGCTTGATTTAAATCTAAGTCTCGGAAATAACAAAGGGAAGAGACCTGTAGATAGGTCACCAGAAATTAAGAAGAGAAAGAAGGATGTAATAGAGATGGAGGAGGACAGCACTGCAACATCCTCAGAAAATAAGCTTGCATGCCTAGAGCGTAAGATAGAGAGCCTGGAATACAAGATAGAGGACCAGAAGCAACTAATAAGTCGTCTCTTTGAAAACCAAGAGAAACTGATAAATCGTCGTTTCGGGGAACTGGCCAATCGAGTTGATAGACATTCAATGTTTGCAACTCAAAATTTTCGTGACCAACAAGCAAGGTGTATTGACTGTATGAACGGAGTGACTTATGCTCTTCGCCAAATTTCTCAGGCGCTTCCTCCAGAAACCCTTTCTAGGCTGCAACGATTAGCTTCCTCCTTAAGGTCTGAAGCACCTTCCTCTTCTAGACCTGGAATACCTTCTACATTTCAAAAGCCTTCTCGTCCTTAATTTATTCTTTCTTTTGTTTGTATCTAAAGCTATATTTGGTCTAAGCTTCATGTATTAAAAACTAGAAAAAAAATTTAAGTTAGTATTTAGATCTTCTTTGTTGAACTGATTCCTTTTACTGAAAGAACTTGAGGAATGAGAAAATGTTGGACTTATATTTCGTACTTGATTATGAAAATTCTAAAGCAGAGTATGGTAATATCCTTTTGACTGAGAAGAGTTACTAAAATGATATTTCATTGCATTTCTGAGCTATGGAGGAATGCTAAATAAGTATTTTATGAACCTATAGAACTATGGGTTTGCCCTAATCATTGAAGGGATACGACTCTATATGAGTCATTGAGGTGAGAGGAATTTTCATATATATAATTATGCATGAGGAGTATGTTATTTACTTATCACATTTTCTGGGATTGTTCTTCCTAGAGATTTATGTAATAATTTTACGTGATTTTTCCTTTTATATGTCGCATTCAGCTGAGAGTATCGCCTTAAGGTAGAATGATCGCCTTCGGGCAAGAATATTGCCTATGGCCAAAATGATGCCTTAGGGTAGGATACTTGTATTCGTAAAAGTTATAAGCTATGTGTATGGTAGCTTGTGTTCTGATATTCAGTATAAATTGGAAAGACCACGTGCCACTGTTGAGAAGACACCTATTTGAAGTTTTACATAGAGACAGAGTTCGTCCCTGATTAGGTGGTTTGAGTTTGATAAAGGTTATGAGGATGAGACACTTTATGGTACAAAAGGTTGTGGAGAAGATCAAACTGATGAGGAAGAGATTACTTGCTGTTTAGAAAAGGCAAAAGTCTTATGCAAATTATTGATAATGCGGTTTAGAGTTCACAGTCAATGGTATAATATTCTTGTAAATCTCATCAAGGGTGTGATAAGGTTTTGGAAGAAAGAGATGCAAATGATGAGATATGGACGAAGTAATCACATTTATTTCAGTCTTGAGATGAGTTTTGAATTCGGGGGACCGAATTCTCTTAAGGGGGTGATAATGTAATACCCAAGAAAAATAAAATATAAATATTTGTTTACAAACTACTGTTACTATTTCAGTATACAGTACTATTCACCCGTATAATACTATTTACATATACGATACTGTTCATTTATACAATCGAAATGTCAAGTACTAGATGTGGTTTGGTCATAAGAGAAAACTAGAAAGAAGTTCGTGGGAGAAAATAACGTTTTATGTGTAAAAATACCCTCAGGGACTAAAGTGAAAGGACTGAATTGAAAAGAAACTTAAAGGTTTAAGGTGAAAGGATAGTTTTCCTTTTAAATTTCCAATAGTAATAACAGAAAAATTTTCCACGCGTGAGGTGCACAGTAACTACATTATTAGAAATGTCATTTTTATGAATAGTAAATTAAATATTTTATTAGCGCATAGTATCAAATAGTACACTTGACTTTTGCTATAAATAGGCCCTTGCATTTCACTTCTAAACTCACACCTTCAACTTCTCTTTTTCTCTCCTTAAGTTTCTCTTACTCCAAAGCTAGGCTTATGAGATTTTGGGCCTTTCCTTTTCAGCTTAGGTAATGATATTATGCCCTTTCTATGTCTTTCAAATTTTAGAAGTTATTTTCTTAAGTATACTATGTGGTTGCGGCCTTGGCTGATCTTCCACATCAGAAAAACTGTCATTAGCTGTTTATATGTTATTTTGATTCTCTGATTACCGAAATAGAATGTAAACTGTGAAGAATACATGTATAGGAAAGTTCTGGCTAAGGAAAGACCTGATTTTTAAGTGTGTCCAGTGTGACCCTCCACTCTTTCCTGGGAACTTACCTGGTGTACTATTTTACAGATTGTATTCTCTATTTCTGGTATAAATAGTAACCGTACGTATGAATAGTAATCGTATGAATAGTAACCGTATATATGAACAGTAACCGTACGTATGAACAGTATCTATACGAAAACAATCCTAACGTATTTTCTCTAATCTTTCATGAAAATCTCCGTAGCAGAACACCGAAATTCACCTGAGCACTCTTGTCTGTAATGACTTAGAGAAGCGATGCTCGTACGGAATCCAGGTGAGTGAAACGACCCCATTTTAATAGAGTTTTAGTATTACTGGTGATAAAAAGTATGTCGTACGACACTCCCAAGATTCATAGGGGGAAATTGGATTCAGAATGGCGAATATAATGAGATAATTAATCCAGAAGTATGGATAAGAAAAAGCAAATATCTCATGATAATGTGAAGATTGAATCTCTTGAATTGTGGTTTATAAAGCTATAATATAGTTATATACTATACCTGTTATATGGATGAATATTATATTGAGCTTCTGATTATGATATGAAATGATATTGATTGTTATTGAGCGGGACAGTACCCCCTCTCACGGCAAGGCGAAAAATCCGATTGACAGGGTGTCTTGACCAATGAGTGTGGAGACAACGATTCCCTCAGTAGGGATATAGCCCGGATTGGTGATAAATCTGTGAGGCGCCCTAGCTAAGAGGATGAGGTTGTGCGTCATGGCGGAAATATACATAATTGGTGAGCCGGCCTGTGTGCGCTCTCCGGGATATATTGCCATTGACGAGTACTAGTAACGTTTGTTGAATTGGATGAATTTTTATCTTCTTGTATGTAAAAGGATGATGTTGTGCGTCATGGCGGAAATATACATAATTGGTGAGCCGACCTGTGTGCGCTCTCTGGGATATATTGCCATTGACGAGTACTAGTAACGTTTGTTGAATTGGATGAATTTTTATCTTCTGTCTATTGGTTGAGTATGAGCCTTTGGATATGCTTGCATGACTGGTAATGTATTTGAATTTTATTAACGCGAGGCCGATTCGCTCATTGAGTTTAAAAGCTCACACTGTTTGTACAACCTTTTTGTTCAGATCAGGTTGCCATCGAAGAATATCTGCTAGAGGAGTAGATCACTTTGGACCTTCCCGTTGTCGGGTAGACCCCTCTTTTGTTATAGATTATGTTGTTCTGTAATCGTGTAGGACATCTAGGTCAGGGGTTTGGCATTTGGTTTGTATGTCAGCATAATAATGTATTTTATATTGAGAATCTATTATTATGTGCAAATCATCTCTATGAATTTCAAATAAGAAAATTTGATATATTTTTTTCAGGAATGGTTATTTTGATAATGACTAAACTCATGGGTAGAATTTATCGAAAGGCTTACAGTGATGGGATATTCATCATTGTGCCGGTCATGTGCCCAGAAAACGGGTCGTGACAAATTTTTTTTGTAATTAAAATTTAAAGTAACAATTTTTATTATTGTAAAATTGTTGTTATAAATTTTAATAATAGTATGGGACTCCAATATATTGGAGAGCACCCCCATTCTTAATTTATTTGGCCTTAACTTTGCATAACAAAATTTAAATGATATGTTTATATCTTTTTATTGTGATTAGTTATTGGTAACTCAAATTAAAATATCTTTTTATTTTTTTAACTATTCTATCTTTTTATAAAAATTAAAAAAATTTATGGTTTGTTTTATTTAAATAACTAGGTAGACGTTGTAGAAAACTAAATAGACATGGATCTTACAATAATAGAAATCATCAATTCATACTTTTTTTAAGTGGTAAATTTATAATGAGGAACAAAATGTGTCAGTGTCTTTTCATAATTTAGTAGTAACTAACATTAAGATTGAAGAATGCTAAATATAAATTAAAATAACATAAAATTTATCCATTCATATTAAACATTAGTAATAGTGAGTCCAATACGTAAGATGTATCAAATTTTATATATTTTTAAGTTATGAGTGATGGAGGCATTTGATAATTTATACCTCAAACTTTGGATTTTATTGCTTATATCCATTTAATCCTTTTAAATTAATAAATAGATCAATAATGAACAGTTTTTTCTTCTCAAATGCTTATATTTTTTTTACTATTCTATTTATTTTTTAAAAAAATAAAAATTATTTTAATAAAATTTCTATGTTTGCTTTCTTTAAAGGGAAAATTGCATTTTCCTTCCATGAACTTTTTTCATTATGCAGATAGCCCCCATGAATTATAAAACTCAACACCAAACCTCTTTAAATTTTTTATTTTGTGTAAAAAAATCTCTTCTGTCCAAAAATTTATTAGATTGATTAATGATTAATGTTGATTGGAATGAGAAAAGTGTTATGTCACTTATATTTAAACACGTCAGCAGTTGAAATTGACAAAAAATGACACATCACTCTTGATCTAACAACTTTTTCTACCCAATCCATATGAAATCTAACCTGGTGAGAGGATCAATCCAACATCTCATTCATGATCAATCCAAATCCAACGAGAACATATATGAACCTAAGAAATTAATTGTTCTTCAACCATTGGAGAAGGTGTCACTGATGTGGAACTGCCATTGCTAGAAATATTTAGGACTTGGGGGTGAGTGAGGGTGAGAAGAGCCATCGAAGAATTCACGAGTGACGACTTGCAAATACAACAAATGATTCTGAAGAAGTTTTGGGAGAATCATTGAAGAAATTTTGAATTGTCATCGGGGGCGAAGCAGAGGGTTTCGATCTTGGTCCCTCATAATGTCCAGTGCTGTCACTTTCTACAACCTCTTCAACGCCCAGCTCGCCAACCCCTTCCCTTCCGTCCTCTGCTAGCAACATACCTAGTGAGGAAATGCATTGAATTTCACTTCCTTTGCTTTCATTTCGACCAAATGACAAGCCACATAGAAGTGATGGGCACCGCCCGTCCATAAAAGTCTTGGATTCTTCCGACGCAGACTATGCGACACATTCCTCAAGCTTGCGATGGAGAACGGCAAGAAGAATTCCTCATTGTGTTTGGCTATTGTTGGAATAATTTTAGCCATGGGTTTGGGTTGGGCGAAGGGTAAATTTTTCTTTTTTATGTCAGTCACTGGCATGATAGTTTTTTTTATTTCAATCAGCTCGTTAATCAAACTAACAGAATTTTTTGACGGAAGGATTTTTTTACGCAAAATAAAAAGTGTAGAACGGTTTTGTGTTGAGTTTTATAGTTCATGGGAGTTATCTGCACAATAAAAAAAGTTTATGGCAATAAAGTATATTTTTACTTCTTTAAACAATTTCTTTTTCCTTTAAACAATTTAATATCATTTTTTCCGGCTCATAAAGAATATGTGACCCAAAGCCCAACTTATTTTAAAAAAACTTATTTATGTCAATATTCAATCAAATTTTTATGCTTAATTTCAGCCAAAGCCCGTTGCGTAGACCCCTTTTTTTTTAAAATTTATAATTAGATATTGTTAAAAAAAGTTTAAGTGTAAGTTATATTAATTATTTGGAAAATATTATTTGAATTATATTTAGAGTAAATCATTAATTTAATATTTGAAAGATTACATTTATTTTAATTTACTTATTTTTTGTTACTAAGTCTCAAAATTTATTATTGTCCCATATATGTGTATATATATATATATATATATATATATATATATATATATATATAAATTGTTAATAACCACTTTGACAATCAAAAAAATAAAATTAAAATAAATACAATCTTTTAATAATTAAATTAAAACAATTAATTTTTTAGAGACCAAATTTGAGACCACGGGATTCTTTCAAGGAGCAGATCAATAACTTACTCTTATGTTTAGTACCCCCTTACTTCAAATACTACTTTTGATTCTCCAGAAATTTTGGTACATGTTACCGAAATGTTTCTTATAATTTACTTTCTATAAAACAAGTTGGTTTTCTGCACAACATAAAGCATTTTAAGATTCACTAAAAATAATTATAGATATTTACAAGTTTTGGTACATGATAAAAGAGAGATATACTTCTTACATTTCTTATCTAGTATTTCAATCTTTAATAACTAATCAAACTTACTAATTTAGATTGGTATCACAATAAGTTCGAGTATTTCGGATATTTGTTCGGAAATAAAATATTCGATATTAGATAGATATCGGATAAGATATAAATAACAAAAAAATAATTATCTAATAGATATTGGGTGAATTAAGACACAACCATCAAATATCCTATATTCCTATATTCATATGTAATGAATGGGAAAATAGAGTATCCATATTGAATATCTGCCCAATAATTATTTATATAATACATAAATATATATTATAAATTTTAATGTATAAATAATATATTATTTATATAATATAAATTTGTTCGATAGGTATTGGACATCGAATATTTAGGCACTTGATAACAAATTTAGGTATCCAATATCCATTTTTAAAAAAATATTTCGGGTGTTTTGAATATTTCAGAGATCGGGTATTTTAAATATAGATATTAAAAAAGATTTTTTTTTTCAAATAAAAATAAAGGTCAAGCATTAGCTCTGTCGAATGGATATGGATAATCCAATACTCCTCTGTTACCATTCGTATTATTTGGTTAGAGGAAAATAGAAGGGAAGGGAAGGGAGGGGAGAGATTTTTTTAATTTGATCTTGTTTATTTCAATTAGTTAGAGGGGAGGAGAGGAAAAATATAAGTGAAAAATTCCTCCCTTTCTCTTGTTTTCTTTCCCTCCGAAAGTGGGGGGAAGGAAAATTGTAATAATATAAAATATATAAGTGCCCTAAATAATTTTTTAATATAAAAATTATCTTCTAACTTATTTTATTTTACTTTTTAAATAATGTATTATTAATATATTTTCACTATATAAAAGTTTTTTTTTATTATTATTATTATTATTATATGTAAATAATATATTATATGTATAACTAAATAATAAAGGATAACTAAAAAAAATTATAATAATAATAAACTGAGTAAATTAATAAGGACCAAAATATTATTTTGGTCCTTCACAGATGTCTTTTTTCTCAAGTTAGTCACTTACAAATTTTCATTATTAATTTGGTCTCTTATAGATTGATATGTTATCAACTTAGTCCCTCGTAAATTTTTATTCTCAATATATTGATATGTTATTAATTTAGTCCCTCACATATTTTTATTTTCAATTTGGTTCCTAATATATTTATATGTTATCAATTTAGTCCCTTTATCAAAAGTTGTTATCGTCAAAAGTTATTACTAGCAAAACAAGAACTACATCGACAATATATCAATTTGTTAGGGATAAAACTGAGAATGAAAATAAGTGAGGGACTAAATTGATAACATATTAATATATGAGGGATAAAATTGAGAATATAAATTTTTTTGAGGGACTGAATTGATAACATATCAATCTGTAAGGGACCAAATTGAGAATGAAAATCTATGAAGGACCAGATTAAAAAAAGGACATATGTGAGGGACCAAAATAGGATTTTAATCAGTTAGTTAAATTTTACTTAATTATTATTTTTTATTTCTTCTAACAATAAAATTATTTAGCTTTTTTTCTTATTACGGTAAGAATAAAATCAAAATTTTATATGATTTTTAAAACACATTACATATTTGAGATGCTTTTTAGATAAATTAAATTGAAACTACTAAAATGTTATATTATTTCATTATAACAAATGAGTTAACTTATTTGAATATAAGTGATAACAAATTTATTATATTTTATTAGTTATACAATCAAAGGGTTATAATAGTCATTTTATTTTATTTTCCTTTCCTTCCCCTTGTAAACCAAACAAAAGAAGATTTATTTTCTCTCCCCTCCCCTCCCCTCAAACTAAACTAAATAAATAAATTTTATTTCTCCTCTCCTCCCCTCCTCTCCCCTCCCTTCCCTTCCCTCCATTAAAATCCCTCCCCTCTCCTCCCCTCCGTTGGGCCTGCCAAAAATAAAGAATGTGGTCACTGAAACAAGAAAAAAAGCAAATTTTGTTGTGGGACTCTCCCAATTAATTCAGCCGTTCAAATATTTATGTAAGTCCCATCCCTTATCACCCCAATTAACACGGTCTCATTATTGTCTTTGAATTTAATATGATGAGCCCCACCCCTTGATGATAGAAAATATATAATATCAGGAAGAAAAATAAAACAACTTAATAATAAAAAATAACTTGATTACTAAGCTTATTTAGTGAAAAGTTATAGTTTGTTATTTTGTGATTTGCATAATTTTTTTTGCCTATACTTGTCATTGACTAGTGATGAGCTTAGGTTATTGAATCATTGGTCTAAAGTCCAAATCATTAGATTACTGGTGATAAGTATTGTATTTTGTCAGGGTCCTATTTCAAAACTTTAAGATAATAAACGAGGAGTTTTTTTAAAAAAATTATAATGAATAATGAAATTACAAAGAAACTAAAGTTCAAACAAAAATGCAAAAAATAAAAATCGAAAAATATAGATATTAAAAAAATCAGAAAATAAAAAAATAGGACACAAAGATTAGAAAAATAAAATTTCAAAAAATTAGAAATTAAAAAATAGGAAAAAAAATAAAATTGATAATCTTTGATAGCCTAACGTTGTTTAGGACAGCTTATGCACCCAAATACGGATAGTTAAACCCAGAACCGAAAAACCCTTCAACCCAACAAGCCTTTTAATGCAGCCCATAACCCATTTCAGCTTAAACCCAAAACCATTTGCCCTACCAAATTAGCCTACTCAACCCGCTTCAGCTCCTTTTTTGTTCTGCGTTCACCAACGTCAGAAAGGATTGAACCATTTAGAGGCAGATTTAGAAATTTTAGTTAGTGGAGGCAAGAAATAGTCTTTAAATATTTTTATTAAAAAAAATTATAAATACATGTAAAAGATAAAAATAATATAAAATACATAAGTTATAACGTAGTTCGATTCAAATGTGAAACCAACATCTACTAAGTAAAAGATAGGAGATTATAAAAGTAATTTTCGCTTTCACTAAATCCCCAATTACATCCAATATCTTCCACATAAAATACATAATCTTATGACAAAAAATACAAGATACCTAAACTTTTACAAATTAGAATTGCTCTCTACACATTTTCATATTTTGAAAAAGTTGTATGATTTTTTTTATTTTCAATAAGATGAGTGGTCATAATTTACTATGTGGGGGTAACTTCTAAATTTTTGTGGGAGTAAAAAAATAATTACCACATATACTAATTAAAAAAAATTTCCTTGTAGGGGCAATTCCTCTTAATGTGGATCCGCCATTAGAACTATTGCACCCATCATTCATTGCTCACTCTAAAACCTAGAAGCATCGATCTCCATGGGGAATCTTCGAGCCCTAGCAGCACATGATTGTGCCTTGAGCCCTCTGTGAGCCACCCTTCAAACCATCACCCACGCTTCAACCTTTGAACCTAGGTTCCTCTTGAACCACCACGAGCTAACGACACCAAGCCAGGAGAACATGAACAAGAAGAAGAGAGGGTGTGGAGGAAAGTGTTGAATGGGCTTGCTCAATGAGTGGTTATCGCCAACGGTGAGTCAACATAACCTCTTCTCCCCTTTGATCCTTTTTCCTCCTAATTCATTTTCGATCTTGGTTTCGTTCCTTGCAGTTTTCATTTTGTTTCTTGTTTGGTGCGGAGTTTGATCTGTCATATGTGCTCTATGGTGTTCCATTAGGGTTCATGATTGTTCTTTTTTTTTTCTTCTTCTTTTGTTCTTGATTGATTCGTTTCGGCCTATCGTTTTGTGTTTCTGAATGGTTGACATGTGGATTTAGGGTTGGTTGGTATACATTGAGCCTTCTTTTTGAATCTTTAAATTCTTGACCGAGCTTGCTTTCTGAATTGTTAAATATGGCATTTTGTGATTATGAATAAGATTTGGATAAACGATAAATTTGATTTATATTTTGAATACAGTTGTACAAATTTTGGTTTGAGCAGAAATTACTAAAACGAATATGGTTTTTATAGTTCTTTTTTATGTATTTTGTTTATTTATTGTATTTATTTAAATCTAACATAATAAATTATATTAATGTTTTAATAAAATATATATTTTTTAATTTTTTATTTTTCTGTCAATATTACAAATTATTTGCTAATTATTTATTAAAATAATTTTTTAATTTAAATATTTTTAACTAATTGTAATTATAATTATAGTGTTAATAAATTGTTAATTATAAAATAAATTATTGACTAAACTAATAATTAAGTTTAAATTTTTAATTACTAATTGAATTTTTAATTAATCACTAATGACTCATTTTTAATTAGTTGTGGATTGTTAGAGAAAATATGAGAAATTAGTGGTGACCAATATACAAATTATACAAAAAATTAATTTAATTGCAAAAAAATAAAAAATCAATGATTCATTCTCATAATAAAGGAAATAATTAATTGTAAACATAACATAATTACTAATTATTTTGTGTATATTCTATGATTTGATCTCAAATAGTATCTTGAACATAATCCATTTTAGATGAAGATGTTATCTATAGATTGGATAGGGAATTTGAGGCAACAACATAGTCTTCATTTTTTTAATGATTAAATTCGATATTTGTTTCAGCATTTCTTCTAATAAAATTGTGTATAGTCATTGTTGCACTCACTATTTGAATTTGTGTTTCAATTTTGAACTTTATGTGGTGCAAAATTACAAGTCTATTATTCTATGCTCCAAAAATTCTTTCAATTGTAGAGCTTAAGTTTGAGTGATAATAATTAAATACTTCATTTTGGTTGAAAAATATGAGCGAACACTTGAAATCAGGTAGGTAATAATGCTCATACTTATAGGGACCAATATATCCAACTAGTGTTGGATAGTTAGCATCAACCAAATATTATTTATTTAGAAAAATAAACAAATCATCATTAAAGTTAACATATAAATAATTATAAGTAATTACTAAAATTAAAGAATTTTGAAAGCATAAAATTTATCTAGAGGTGGATACAAAAAGTTCATAGCAAGAGTTCTGAGAGCGTGTTAAAAAACACGAGCATTATGAGCAGTGTTTTTCCACCCAGACAATGAATAAGTGAAACAAATGTCTCAATCACATATAACTAATACATTTTGCGTGAGAGATATATATATTTTTCCAATAAACTTTGGTTGGTCAGTAGGACTAACTACACAGGAGACATGAGTTCCATCAATGGCTTCAATGCTTGAAAAAGAGCCAATACCGTTGGTCATTTTGTATTTTGAGAGAAATCTCACGAAATGAACGATCTTGAGGCTTAAAACAATTGAAGGAAAGTTTCAAACAATCAACCAACGGTTCATAAATATGCCTGCTTATAGTCTCTCTTGAGTATTGGAACCTTTATTGTAAGATTTAAGATTTTGTTTCCTGCTTAATGACCTACACCATGTGCAAGAATATTGTTACCATCTCCTAAAATCTCATCCGTGTAGTGCCTTTCAACATATGTTCGATTAATTCAAGGCACAACTTCTTGAATACATATTTTTGTATGCAAAACAACTCATGACAATAAATGAGATGTGATTGTAACATTTCTAATGCCCATGCATGACTAGATTGTTCATTTGTTTTGCATGGTTGTTTGCATAAATATGTTGTGACATATTCAGAAATTAGTGCACTTGTAAACATGTATTCGTCCACATGATCATTTAGTTTGAGATAATGGGTTAATTTGTGATAGTTCATTCACACCTGTACATTAGATATAAAGCAAATTCAAGATTAAAGATAATCATAACATAAGGTCAAATTCACACATGTATGGTCAAGGAAAACATAAACTACTGTAGGAAATCACAAGACATACACATTAAAGATGGTAAAAATATGTTCATGTCTCTCAAGGTCATAATATACATTAAAGTCATAATATAAAGTCAAAAAATTTCTAAAAACATGTTCATGTCTCTCAAGGCCATAATACGATAATACAAATAAATAAAAATGAATGTATTCAATTCAGTCCTTTGGGAAATCTAGTGGGCTATATGCTGCAAAACAGAGCCAATGTAGACATGTTTGACATCCCTTTCATTGCCACAAACATCTCTCCAGCTGCCTCATGTATCAATAAATTATAGCATATTGCGTGAAAATCTAAGTTACTTTTAATCTCCTCTATATTGAGAAGGTTAGCAATGATTTCACCAATACTAAACCCAAAAACTCCAGCAATCATATCCCTCACAATATCATTACGTGAGTGACAAGTTTTAGCCATTACATTTACAACATCAACTATCCTTTTAGTAGCAGACACTTTACCTTTACCTTCTGTCACATCCCAAAACTTACATGTGATATAAACATAAAATACCTAGGGTGTACCTCCGTGGTACCCCATAATCTCTGTGAACATTCTTAATATCCATAATTATGTGAATCATAAATATTCCAAGAAAGATATTTTGTATACATATTCAGAAAATGTTCAACTTTCAAACACTATACAGTACTATACAACCTCTCAAGCCTAGGTGACCTACTAGATTACAGAGCGTTTCCTAATCCTTACCAATTGTTTACCAGACAAAAGTGGAGTATATCCTTAAAGGCTATAAATTCTTCTCCTCAACCACTGTATCTGAAAAAATAATCATGGAGAGTGTGAGTTTATCATAACTCAGTGAGTAAACAACTGTACATGAAAATATCATAAGCACAAACACCACATTTACTAATACAATCAATCTATCATTTATTTTAAATAATTATAGTATTATATGCCATAAATACTTGCACTGAGTGACTTGGGAATTTAACCCTCAAACTCTTTGTGCATAGGTTTTCACATTTATACACCGAGTAGTATGGGACTCTAACCCTTTCAAACTCGTGCATAGATTTTCACATTTATACACTGAGTGATATGAGACTCTAACCCCTTTCAAACTCGTGTATTGATTTTCACAGTTATACACCGAGTAGTATGGGACTCTAACCCTTTCAAACTCATGCATAGGTTTTCACATTTATACACCGAGTAGTATGGGACTCTAACCCTTTCAAACTCGTGCATAGATTTTCACATTTATACACCGAGTAGTATGGGACTCTAACCCTTTCAAACTCGTGTATTAGATCTCGTAGATCTTTTGCTCATCAATAAAATAGTGAGAATTTATCACAATATAATTACTATGAAATAAATGAATTTACACATATTTTTATTCCCTTGAATGTCTATCATCAACCATAACAATTATCATATATTATCAACAGCGAGATTGATAATTTCTCACTTCAATAATGTTATAAACAAGACTTGTATTGTACCTTATCTAATAAGATCACATTAGTTTAGTAAGGTTATTCACTTACAAAATATTCCAATTTATTCAAGTAACAATCACATCTAGTTCTTTAGTCAACTAGAGAAATCAATTCTCAAAGCTAATAAAATACCTTCCAATGATATTATACTTTTTCTCAACCTGAACACACTGATAATCTTCTCAATTTCACAAATAACGCAAATGGGATTTATATTATGCTTTGACTCTCAATTTCACTGATAAAATACCTTCCAATGATATTATTCCTGGCCATAACAAATAGCCTTCACTCTCAATGCATGGATAACATACATACATGGCATATGTATTTAAATACATATAATCACAATATAATTCAATCAATCATGTATATTATACTCAACTGAAGGCTTTCAAGAACAATACAAGAAAGCAGAGAAATACATTTTAGTTCATCATAAAAGCATCCAAGGCAATCTTTAATGGCTACGCTGTCGGCTTCTTAGAATTTCAGAAAATGCCAATAAGAGATATGAAAAATAAACAAGTATAAATCGGCCGCAAATCCATCGAATATTGACTTACGTGGTTTTGCCATTAATGTGACACACTGTTGACACGCATGCCTACCCTAGGCTTCTGGCTTCCAGCTTACAGAAATCCATAGGTTGAGCGTGTAGGAGTGCGGCGAAGAGATATCTTCTTTGGCTCTAAGTCTAAATTTTTCTCTATAAAAACTGCCCCGGAGTTCTCAGTTACTACACCACAAAGAGTAATCATCTCTGAGCCTACAATTTCCCAGCATTCCTCTCTCGTCATACTCCTGCAAAAACTTCTAAATTTTCTAAACCATGGCCACCAGGAAGTACATTGATCTCACAGTGGAGGCCAAGGAAGAAGAGCTCGACTTAAACTTAAGTTTGGGCAAAGACAAGGGCAAGAGACCTTTTGAGGGGTCTCAAGAGGATCAAAAGGAGAAGAAGATAAAAATTGAGGAAGCTGAGGAGATTAGCACTGGCCACACGTCAGAAAACAAAATCGCTTGTGTAGAGAAGGAGGTGAAAAATCTGAAGAAGATGATAGAAGACCTGGAGAAGTTAACTAAACGCAATAATGCGGCAATGACTTCAAGAATAGACAGGTTCTTCTATTGGTCTACCCAATGCTTCTGCAATCAACAACAAAGAAGTGTTGATTGTATGAATGGGATTTACACTACCCTCCGTGACATTGCTCAGTCTCTTATTCCAAGAAATGGTCGAGGGGTGATGATACAATACAACCCTCCTAATCCGAGACCACCTCGCTTTTAGATTACTCATGCATGAGTAATTTCCCTTTTTTTTTTGCAATGTAATCCTTCTGCTTTTAATGCCAATAGTTTCTTTTACTAGATGGTACTCTAAATAATAATAATAATAATAAAATGAAGAAAGATAAAAGAAATTAGCCACACAAAATCAATAACAAATTCAGCTTATAAGCCAATCACATAAAAAAAATTTAATGACCCTATAAGCTGACACAGAGACAAACAGAAGCTCTATACAAGTCTCGTTGTCTTTCCCCTTATCATACGGGAGTAGATGAAGGCTTACCATATAGATCAATTGAACTCGATATTATGCCCTCGAATTGTCATGAATTCTTGCTTAAGAGCCTCGATTCGCAAGCTTTCCTTAAACTAACACTCTGAGGCACAAACTACCATAAGAATATCTTTCTAGACCATTCCAATCATACATCACGTTTAACAATTATGAATGTTCATACGCCAACAGCCTACCTTTAACATGCTCTAATTGTTCCAATGTTACAAAACTTCTACATTGTATATATATATATATTTTTTTTTTGAAACACTTCTATCACATAGTACCATCATGCCAATCCCTAACTAAACAAGTGCAACTTTGGCGAGTCGCCCCTAGAGAAGACTTATAACGTACCTCAATATCTCTTATGCTAGGTTCCATTTTACCGTAGTATCTCCCTTAAGGAAAAACTACCTAGCCCACATCTATTTTCTCAACCAAGCTTTTATCAAGGAACATATTATTTAGGACTTACATCCTTTTCCATAAATTACATTTGTCTGGCATCTATCAAAATCAAATCTTGATATGTCTCACAAGAGTTCTTTCCCCTTCTTGCATTAGTAATCTGCGCTATATTCTTTGTGAAAATCTTTCTTGAACTCTAGCCCATGCCTCATAATCAACTTTACCCCATCTAATACATCACTCTTGGCCCAGCCCTCAAGCCATATTCTAGCAATTACTGATCCTCAACTTTAAGAGTACACTACAGAGTTATGTTCCCAATTTCTCAAAAAGAAAAATTTCATACAGAGATCACCTTTTCCATCGGTATAAAGATCATACCTCCAACAAGTTCCAAAGTTCCACATATGAAATCAATTATCTCATATTGTAACAAAATTATCTCTAACTAACTCCATCGAAGGGTAAGTTATGACAAGAACACTCAACTTTACAAGGTCTTTTATGGAACCTAATCCCATGGTCATGCCGCGGTTCATGACAATGGAAAAGGGCCCACAAAGAACACTTTGCTCTGTAATCTATAGGGGACCTAAAACCACCTCTGATACCAATTTGTCACATCCCAAAACTTACATGTGATATAAACATAAAATACCTAGGGTGTACCTCCGTGGTACCCCATAATCTCTGTGAACATTCTTAATATCCATAATTATGTGAATCATAAATATTCCAAGAAAGATATTTTATATACATATTCAGAAAATGTTCAACTTTCAAACACTATACAGTACTATACAACCTCCCAAGCCTATGTGACCTACTAGATTACAGAGGGTTTCCTAATCCTTACCAATTGTTTACCAGACAAAAGTGGAGTATATCCTTAAAGGCTATAAATTCTTCTCCTCAACCACTGTATCTGAAAAGATAATCATGGAGAGTGTGCGTTTATCATAACTCAGTGAGTAAACAACTGTACATGAAAATATCATAAGCACAAACACCACATTTACTAATACAATCAATCTATCATTTATTTTAAATAATTATAGTATTATATGACATAAATACTTACACTGAGTGACTTGGGAATTTAACCCTCAAACTCTTTATGCATAGGTTTTCACATTTATACACCGAGTAGTATGGGACTCTAACCCTTTCAAACTCGTGCATAGATTTTCACATTTATACACTGAGTGATATGGGACTCTAACCCCTTTCAAACTCGTGTATTGATTTTCACAGTTATACACCGAGTAGTATGGGACTCTAACCCTTTCAAACTCGTGCATAGGTTTTCACATTTATACACCGAGTAGTATGGGACTCTAACCCTTTCAAACTCGTGCATAGATTTTCACATTTATACACCGAATAGTATGGGACTCTAACCCTTTCAAACTCGTGTATTAGATCTCGTAGATCTTTTGCTCATCAATAAAATAGTGAGAATTTATCACAATATAATTACTATGAAATAAATGAATTTACACATATTTTTATTCCCTTGAATGTCTATCATCAACCATAACAATCATCATATATTATCAACAGCGAGATTGATTATTTCTCACTTCAATAATGTTATAAACAAGACTTGTATTGTACCTTATCTAATAAGATCACATTAGTTTAGTAAGGTTATTCACTTACAAAATGTTCCAATTTATTCAAGTAACAATCACATCTAGTTCTTTAGTCAACTAGAGAAATCAATTCTCAAAGCTAATAAAATACCTTCCAATGATATTATATTTTTTCTCAACCTGAACACACACTGATAATCTTCTCAATTTCACAAATAACGCAAATGGGATTTATATTGTGCTTTGACTAATTTATTAAATTAATTTTGCAAGGTTGCCTACTCACCTGGATTCCACGCTCTCGGCGCTCCCACCTTGCGCCCCAATCATCCCTATTGTAACCAGGTAAAAACCATTAGGGTTACAAAGTAGAGAAATTTCCTATCACTACTCTCGACCTTTACTCACATCTTAAGTCATAACTCCTAACCGGTAATGAATTTCTAAATGACACTTATACCATTGGAAACTAGACTCAAAGAGCTTTTCAACGATATTAAAAAAAAAAAAACTGATGCTACAGTAATAGTCAACGGTCAATGCAGCTACAGTAACGTTGACCGAGTCAACGCTACAGTAACGAGAAAATCTGGAAAAATTTTCTCGGTGAACAGTAATTTCTGGGGAAAATTTTCGATGTTCTTCGTGTTCTTCATCCAAAAATCCTAAAATCATATCTAAAACAACATTTCTTTTGATTTCTTCCATGAGTTTTCATCCTTAATGTCTAAGGAGTGTTTTAACACCAAAACTCCCAATTTCTACCAACAATCCAAGCTCAAATCTCAAATTTTCATCAAGAACACTAACTTTTTCAAATATCCAAATTTTACGAAATTTCTTGTTATAATAACATCATAAACCACCTAAGAATGTTTTACATTAACATCCACACTTAAATTCATCCATTAAAACTCAAAATCTTAATTTTCTTCCATAGGTCCGAAAATGGAGAAAAAGAGAAATAGAGTAGATAAAACTTACCTCTTTACCTCTAGAACTCGTGAGAATCGGAAGTATGGTTAGAAAATACAAGATCGCCGGATGAAAATTTGAGAAATGATTGAAGAAGGGAAGATGAAAATGAACGAAGAACATGAAGCCTCGGGAGGAAGAAGGAGAAGAAAAACTAATAATTGTATGTGTGGGCCCCACTAATTTCTTTTTCGATAAAATCGCTCATAGCCACCTTAGCTTATAAGATTTGTTCACTTTTGTAATACCCAAGAAAAATAAAATATAAATATTTGTTTACAAACTATGGTTACTATGCTAGTATACGGTACTGTTTACATGTATAATACTATTTACGTATACGATACTGTTCATTTATACAATCGAAATGTCAAGTACTAGATGTGGTTTGGTCATAAGAGAAATCTAGAAAGAAGTTTGTAGGAGAAAATGACGTTTTATGTGTAAAAATACGCTCAGGGACTAAATTGAAAGAACTGATTTGAAAAGAAACTTAAAGGTTTAAGGTGAAATGATAGTTTTCCCCTTAAGTTTTCTATAGTAAAGCCGCCTGTGACTTTTCCGAAATTGCACAGTAACCATAAATGATTAACGTGAATTATTTTATTAGAAATGTCATTTTCATGAATAATAAATTGAATATTTTATTAGCGCATAGTGTCAAATAGTACCCTTGACTTTTGCTATAAATAGGCCCTTCCATTTCACTTATAAACTCACACCTTCAACTTCTCTTTTTCTCTCCTTAAGTTCCTCTTACTTCAATGCTAGGCCTCTGAGATTTTGGGCCTTTCCTTTTCAGCTTAGGTAAGGATACTATGCCCTTTCTATGTCTTTCAAATTTTAGAAGTTATTTTCTTAAGTATGCTCTGTGGTTGCGGCCTTGGCTGATCTTCCACATCAGAAAAATTGTCCTTAGCTGTTTATATGTTATTTTGATTCTCTGATTACCGAAATAGAATGTAAACTGTGAAGAATACATGTCTAGGAAAGTTCTGGCTAAGGAAAGACCTGGTTTTTAAGTGTGTCCAGTGTGACCCTCCACTCTTTCCTGGAAACTTACCTGGTGTACTCTTTTACATATTGTATTCTCTATTTCTGGTATGAATAGTGACCGTACGTATGAATAGTGACCGTACATATGAATAGTAACCGTATATGTGAACAGTAACCGTACATATGAACATTATCTGTACGAAAACAATCCTGACGTATTTTCTCTAATCTTTCATGAAAATCTCCGTAGCAGAACACCGAAATTCACCTGAGAACTCTTGTCTGTAATGACTTAGAGAAGCGATATTCGTACGGAATCCAGGTGAGTGAAACGACCCCGTTTTAATAGAGTTTTAGCATTACTGGTGATAAAAAGTATGTCGTAGGACACTCCCAAGATTCATAGGGGGAAATTGGATTCAAAATGACGAATCTAAATGAGATAATTATCCATAAGTATGGATAAAATGAAATAAGTATCTTATGATGATGTGAAGTTTGAATGTTTTCAAAAATGGATTAATTGTTATCTTGATATGTGGTTTATAAATCCATAATATAGTTATATACTATACCTGTTATATGGATGAATATTATATTGAGCTTCTGATTATGATATGAAATGCTATTGATTGTGATTGAGCGGGACAGTACCCCCTCTCACGGCAAGGCGGAAAACCCGGTTGACAGGGTGTCTTGACCAATGAGTGTGGAGACAACGATTCCCTCAGTAGGGATATAGCCCGGATTGGTGATAAATCCGTGAGGCGCCCTAGCTAAGAGGATGAGGTTGTGCGTCATGGCGGAAATATACATAATTGGTGAGCCGGCCTGTGTGCGCTCTCCGGGATATATTGCCATTGACGAGTACTAGTAACGTTTGTTGAATTGGATGAATTTTTATCTTGTATGTAAGAGGATGATGTTGTGCGTCATGGCAGAAATGTACATAATTGGTGAGCCGGCCTGTGTGCGCTCTCCGGGATATATTGCCATTGACGAGTACTAGTAACGTTTGTTGAATTGGATAAATTTTTATCTTCTGTCTATTGGTTGAGTATGAGCCTTTGGATATGCTTGCATGACTGGTAATGTATTTGAATTTTATTAATGCGAGGCCGATTCGCTCATTGAGTTTAAAAGCTCACATTGTTTGTACAACCTTTTTGTTCAGATCAGGTTGCCATCGAAGAATATCTGCTAGAGGAGTAGATCACTTTGGACCTTCCCGTTGTCGGGTAGACCTCTCTTCTGTTATAGATTATGTTGCTCTGTAATCGTCTAGGACATCTAGTTCAGGGGTTCGACATTTGGCTTGTATGTCAGTATAATAATGTATTTTAAATTGATAATCTATGATTTTCAGATAAGAAAATTTGATATATTTATCGGAAGGCTTACAGTGATAAGAGATTCATCATTGTGCCAGTCATGTGCCCAGAAAACGGGTCGTGACAACTTTAATCCCTCTCGATGTCTCAAATACCACTTTAACCTCGAATCCATCATCTTTTCGGTACCGAACTCATAATTCATTCTCATAAGCTTTATTCTTCCTCTCAGGTTTCTATTTGGTCATTTCTTTTCACTTTAGTCCTTGAGAATTTGTAAAAATTTCCTAAATTAAAAATTAAAATTTCTATTCCCAGATTTTCTTCACTAATTCAAAAAGCACATTTTCACGTAATTAAATTTTTCACTAAATTTCAAATTAGACTTTAAATATTCATATAAATTCTTGAGATATTACACCTTTATTCTCACAAGTCCCCTTTCTCATATCACCACTTCTCTGACCAGGTGTTTCTTGAGATGAGGTTGAATTGAAAGTGCTTGTAGCATCTAAATCTTCCTCACTATCCCCATTGTCTTCTTCCATGTCTACTGTAATACTATCCAATATTGGATGACACAATATCATTCTTGTTAATGCCAGCGGGGAAGTGTCTATGACGTTGGTGCCCAAGCATACTAGACAGTGGCCACCACATTCTTAAGAAGAATGGTCAGTTAGGGGGCAAATGGAAGCCTTTGTTCTTAAACTAGGAGTTTTGGGAATTTTCCTACATATTTCCAAAATTTATTATTACAATAGAATAAAGTATAAATAATTTATAAGGTTTGGTATTGAGCATACAAATTATTTCTTTTGCCACTATTCATCTAGAGCATCCGCAGTGTTTTTAATACTGTCCCAACTAGACCGATTTCATTTTCAAACAATTTGTGTCATATTTGTCATTCTTTCTTTAAGATGTCTCACTTGTTTTTCATCTGGGCTCTATTATAGTTCTTATCGCTTACGTTATTGAATTGGGTTATGACACATTTCCACCATTTCTTTGTGAGGGTAGTACCATTATGTTTTCTTTATTAACTTGATCCAAGTAGAGCCTGGATAAATTGCTTAGTTGAACAGAGATCTCAAGTGACATTTGCATGACCAGTTGAAGTGAGACCTAATTACAAAAAAGAAATATAATTGCAAAGAAAAAAATCATTCTATTAGGTTATATAATATATAAATTAAGTTTCTAATTATATATATTTGATTTTTAAGTTAGTTTTATAAATTAAATAAATTGTGTTTAATTCAATAATGATATGTTAGTCATTAATTATACAATTAAACAGATTAGGTTTTTAAATATATAAGTATATATATAACTATATAACCAATTAGGCTTTTAATTATGTAAAAGAGGTTTTTAATTATATAGTTATATATATAACTATGTAACTAATTAATTATATAATTATATAAGTAAAAAAATAATTAATTATATAACATTATTTAATTAAAAACCAAATTATTTAATTTATATAATTACAAGTTTAATTAATTATATAGTTATATATAATTATATATTTAAAAACTTAATCTATATAATTGTATAATTAATGATTAATTTATTAGTATTTAATTAAATACATGATTTATTTAATTTATAAAACTAAATTGAAATTGAATACATATATATATATATATATATATATATATATAATTAAAAATCTAATTTATATATTTATATAACCTGATTGAAAGAATAATTACTCATTAATTTTTTTTCTTTGCAATTAGATTCTATTTTCGCAATTAGGTTCCACCTTAGCTAGCCATGCAAAGGTCACTTGTGATTTTTGTTTGACTGAATAATCTATCTAAACTTACTTGGATCAAATTAATAAAAGAGAACGTAATGATATTACCCTTACAAAAAAAGAGTGAAAAGGTGTCATAACTGTCACATCCCAAAAATTGAACACGTGAACAGATACTACTCATTTGATAAAAATCTCAAACATAAGTTATTTACATATATTCTGTAAGGTTTTACATTCAACCTTAATCATTCATTCCACACTACAGAATTGTATTCATCTGATAAGCAAATATAGACATACATAATCTGATGTTTCTATCTCATCGCAAGCCTAGGAGACCTATAGAAAGTACAGAGCGTTCCTAGTATCCACATTAATAAGTACTGGTATCCCACCAGACAGAAATAGAGGATAATTCCAACGGGCTTCTATTTTTCAAACGGATACTCTTCTTCCCTGTTTTCTGTATCTGAAAAGATAATCATAGGGAGTGTGAGTTTATTTAAAAACTCAGTAAGTAAATAACTGTACTATATAAAATATCAAAAGTACAAATACCACATTTACTCATATAATTAATTGTCTTATACATCAAGTAGTATGAGACTCTAACCCTTTCAAACTCATGAATAAGATTTCATAGATATACACCGAGTAGTATGGGACTCTAACCGTTTCAAACTCGTGAATAAGATTTCATAGGTATACACCAAGTAGTATGGGACTCTAACCCTTTGGTGTATAGGTTTCATAGATATGCACTGAGTAGTATGGGACTCTAACTCTTTCAAACTCATGTATTAGAACCCGTAGATCTTTACTCATTAATAAAATAATGAGAATTTATCACATAGTACAATTTCCATGAAACAAAATAATTTATACATACTCTTGTTCCTTTGAATTTCTGTAAAAAATATACCAATCATCATATACTGTCATATGAAAAATTGATTGGTTAATATTCAAATAATATTGTAAATGTGACTTATATTATACTTTGACTAGTAATATCAAACTAGCTTAGCAAGGTTATTCACTCACGTTGATGTTTGTCCAAGTTTACCTTGTTCCACACTAGAATTTGTGTAGGAAAATTTCCTAGTAAAATATATTACAAGGAAACATAAGAAAGGAAACAAAATCACGAAAAGATGCAAAATTTTCTGATTGCTACAGTAACGGTTTGCTACAGTACTGCTACAGTAACTCGAAAAATTTTCTGAAATTTTCTGGTCGCTACAGTGAATTTGTGTTTGCAGACGCTTCCCAGAAAATTTTCATCCTTTCCTTTTCTTTGATTCAAAACCAGAATCTCAACTCTTTTAACCAATTATAACTCAAATATAACTTCTAAAACAACTGAGATTCATGAATTATCATCAAAATCTTCAAAAACAAAACTTCCTCTGATCTTCTATATAAACTGAAATTTAAGGAAAATAATGAGATTAAAGCTTACCTTTGATCCTTACAAAGCTTTTGAACCGAACAAATAATCGAAATTCTGAAGATCAAGGAAAGGATTTGAGAAGAGGATGAAGAAATGAGAGAAAACCCCTTTCAGCCTTTTGCTTCAGACACGAAAATGAGAAATGAGGGGTACTATTGAAGCTTTATATTAAATATTTCTAATGGGTTATTGAATAACCCATGGGTATCCATAACCCAACATCCAAACCCATCCAGTCAATTTACAATAAATGGACTAATTGACCATTCTTAAACCACTTTTCCATGAATTTCACCATTCTTAGAATATATCCCACATGGTGCAAATATTCAGTACAGTCATTTAACTCAATTTTCATAATTAATATTCAAAGAGAACAATTAAATATGAAAATTAAAAATGACCAAAATAAATAACTAAAATAACGTTGTAAAATTCTAAAATATTTTTAGGCGAATTATATTCCAACATTAACGGGTATTACAATAACTCAATTCAATAACGTAAGTGGTAAGAACTATAATAGAGCTCAGATAAAAAACAAGTAGGAAATAAAGAAAGAATGGCATGCATGACACAAATTGTTTGCAAATGAAACCGGCCTATGGTGGAATAGTGTCAAGAACACTGTGGATGCTCTAGATGAATGTTGGGAGAATAAGCAATCGATATGCTCAATACCAAACCTTATGTTATAGATCATTTATACCTTTTTCTGTTGTAATAATAAATTTTGGAAATTTGCTAAAAAAGCCTTAATATGCCAAGTTTAGGAACAAATGGCTTCCATTTGCCCTCAATTGACTATTCTTTGTAAGGATATGGTGGCCGCTGGCCAGTATGCTTAGGAACCAACGTTGTGTACACTTCCTGATAGTATAAACAATGATGATATTATTTTGCCCATATTGGACAGTATTACAGTAGACATGGAAGAAAACAGTGGAGACAACAAGGAAAATTTAGATGATGCCAACACTTTCAATTCAACCTCATCTTAGGGAACAACTAGCCAAAGAAGTAGTGATAAGAGAATGCGAGCTTGTGAGAATAAAGGTAAAGTGTCTACTGCTAAAAGGATAGTTGATGTTGTGAGCGTAATGGCTGAGACTTGTCACTGATGATGTGAGGGAGATGATTGCGGGTGTTCCTAGGTCGATGAAGTCATTGTTGACCTTCTCAATATAGAGGAGATTAAAAGTAATCCAAAATTTCATGCAAGATATTGTAATTTATTGATACATAAGGTAGCTAGGGAGATGTTTATGGCAATGAAAGACATGTCAAACATGTTACTGCATTGGCTCCCTTTTGAAACATATAACCCACCAAATTTCCTGAAGGACTAAATTGAATACCTTGATTTGTATTTTTTTATTATTATTGTATTATGGCATTAAGAAACATGAACATGTTTTTAGGATTTTCTTTTCTTTGTGTTATGACTTTAATGTCTATTATGGCCTTGAGAGACATGAATATGTTTTTATGATCATGACCATCTTTAATGTGTGTCTTGTGATTTTCTATAGTATTTTGTGTTTTCCTTGACTATACACGTGTGTTAAGACTATATTTAATATTGAATTTACTTTATATTTAATATATATTTGTGAATGGATTCTTATACATTAACATGTTATCTGAAACTAGATAATGATGCAGACAAATACATGTTTATGGGTGCACTAATTTTTGAATATGCCACAACATATTTATACAAAGAACCATGTAGAACAAGTGAACAATCCGGTCATGCATGAGTATATTTCAAGAACCTCTACATCTCATTCTCATTTATTGCCAATGAAATGTTCCACATGCAAAAAAATGTATTTTAAGAAGCTATGCCTTGAATTAATCGAGTGTGAGTTGAACGACACTATATTGATGAGAGTTGAGGAGATGGTCGCATATTCTTGCACATGTGAGCCATGGAGTAGGAAACAAAGTCTTGCAAGAAAGGTTCCAACACTCAAGAGAGATTATAAACAAACATGTTCATACAATGCTGGTTGTTTGTTCAAAGCTTTCCTTCAAGTATATTAGGCTCCAAGATCATTCATTTTATGAAAGTTTTCCCAAAATATGAAATGATTAAAGATATTGGCCCTTTTTTAAGGATGTCATTGGAGCCATTAATAGAACTTATGTCTCGTGTGTGGTTAGTCTTACTGGCCAACCGAAGTTTATTGGAAGAAAATGATATCTCACACAAAATGCATTAACTATATGTGATTAAGACGTGTGTTTTACTTTTGCATTACTTGGATAGTAAGGCACTGCTCATGGTGCTTGTGCCTTTTAACACGTTCTCACGACTCATGCCATGATCTTTCCACATCCACCTTTAGATAAATTTTTTGCTTTTAGAATTCTTTAATTTTAGTAATTCCTTATAATTATTTGTATGTTATCTTTAATGATGATTTCTTTATTTTTCTAAGTAAACATTATTTGGTGGATGATGACTATCCAATACCAGTTGCATATAAATTCTCTTAATTTTTTGTCTTTAAATTACTTTCAAAAATTACTGCTCAAGTTGTTCGTTACGTTTTTTTTTAAAAGAGTTGTCTTCAATCCAATTTTAATTGTCTAACTAATACAATTGGGTTTCTTGGGTAATTAGCGAGTTAGTCCTCATAGAAACGATACTTTTACTCTATTTTTGTATGACAAGTACACTTGCCAAATCGTCAGCAAGTTTTTGGCACCGTTGTCGAGGACTAAAGATTTAGAAAAAATTAAGTGAGGCAAGTTTCACAAGAAAAGGAATGGCAGAAGATAATCCGAATCATTGAGGTATGGAAGACAATGGGGGTAATAGAGCTAACAATGAGCATCAGGAAGAAAATAGAGCTATTTGGGATTATGCTTTACCAAATATTGTTGGTAATACTTCAAGTATACTGAAATCTTCCCTTCAAATCAATAATTTTGAAATGAAGGCAATGCTACTGAACCTAGTTCAATAAAGTCAGTTTGAGGGAAGTCTTATGGAGGACCCAAATAACTATATCATGAACTTTCTAGACATTTGTGATATAGTTAAGTTAAATGGAGCAACTGATGATGCTATTCACCTCCTTTTATTTCCCTTCTCCTTGAGGGACATAGCAAAGAGTTGGTTGATGACTAAATCTCAAGAGAGCATTATTACATGGGATGAACTCCAAAGGAAATTTTTTAAAAAATTATTTTCTCCTTTGAAGTCTGTTAAGTTGAGAAATAAAATTACTGCTTTTTATAAATAAGAAGGTGAGAGTTTATATGAGGCATGGGAGCAGTTTAAGGAGATGTTGAGGAAGTGCCCAAACCATGGCATTTCGGAGTAGCAATAGATTTCTATCTTCCATAGTTGTTTGACATATGATATTCAGGATAGACTGGACACTGCAGCTGGCAATATCTTGATGGCAAGATTAATTCAACAAGCTCAGGAGATAATTGAAACCATGAGGGCTAGTCAGAATACTTCAATATGAGCCAGAAATAGTTTGAAGAATGGAATTCTAGAGTAGGACACCCTTATTACTCTGTTGGCCTAGAATGTAGCATTAACTAAAAAGGTTGATATATTATGTTCTAGACAACAAGAGCCAGCAAAGGTGAATATAGTAGTTACTTCAGAATCGAAGTGTGATTTCTGTGGTCTCCTATATCAATGTGTGTTATGAAGAAATTGCTACGGTGGAACAACTAAATTATATAGGTAATTAACAGAGGGTAAGGAATGATCCTTATTCTAATACCTATAATCCCAGGTTGAGAAATCACCTAAAATTTTCATAGAGCAAGGTGGGAATTTGTCTTCATCTGCTAGTCGTCCATCTCACCCACTGGGATTTCAACAAGGTAATTACTTTTCTCATAATAGAGCACTACCTCCTCCTATTGAAAAGAAGTTGTTTGTGGAAGACATGTTTATACAATTTATGATTAGAACGGAATCTATCATTCAAAGTCAAGTTGCTTCTATCAAGAACCTCGAAACACATATGAGACAGTTGGCAAGTGCTTTGAACAACGAGCCGTAAGGCAATTTCCTTAGTGACACTGAAAACAACCCAAGAAGGGAAGGGGAGGAGCACTATAAGATCATTACTTTAAGAAGTGGCAAGGAACTTCCTGATGTTGTCAAACCACATGATCATATGCAAAGAGTGGTCATTGAAGATGAGAATAAAGAAGAGACCATGTTTTCCCTTCAGTTGGAAAATCGGTCTATATGTTACCCCAATGGAGTTATTGAGGATGTGCTAGTGAAGGTTAATAAACTGATATTTCTAGTGGATTTCATAGTTCTAAATTATGAAGAAGATAAAAAGATTCTTATAACTTTGGGAAGACCTTTCCTCGCGTCTGGAAAATCCTTGATTGATGTCCACAAAGGTGAGTTAACAATGAGGATCATCAAGAAGTGGAGTTCAATATGAACAAGGTAATGAATGCACCGAGTGACCCTGAAGAGTGTAGTTTCATGAGACTCATAAAGGACAAACTACATGACTCTTGAGTCTCAACAACTTTTCCATTCTCTTTTTCAATAAGCACTCATTGCGTCTGATCATGTGGTTTAACAACATCATGAAGCTCCTTACTATTTCTTAAAGTAATGGCCTTACAGTGCTCCTTCCTTTCCCTTCTTGGGTTGTTTTCAATGTCACTAGGGAAATTGTCTTGCGGCCTATTGTTCAAAGCACTTGCCAATTGTCTCATCCGTGTTTCAAGGTTCCTAATAGAAGTAGTTTAACTTTGAACAATAGATTCTATTCTAGTCATGAATTTCATAAACATGTCATCCACAGACGACTTCTTTTCAACCGGATGAGGTGGTACTCTATTTTGAGAAGAATAATAACCTTGTTGAAATCCCAGTGGGTGAAATAGACGATTAGAAGATGAAAATGAATTCCCACCTTGCGATTTACTCTATGAAAAGCTTGGGTGATTTCTCAACCTGGGATTATAGGTATTAGAATAAGGATTGTTTCTTGCCCTATGTTGATGACCCATATAATTTAGTTATTCCACTGTGGCAAATTCCTCACAACACCCATTGATATGGGCACTACACAGAAATCATACTTCAGTTCCAAAGTAACTACCCCATTTACTTTTGTTGGCTCTTTTTATCTAGAACACAATATATCAACCTTTTTAGTTAACACTACATTTTAGGCCAACAGAGCGTTAAGGGTGTCCAACTCCATAATTCATTTCTTTGTACTGTTTTTTGCTCGAATGGAAGCATGCTAACTAATCCTCTATCTCCTAAGCTTGTTGGATTGATCTTGCCATCAATAACAACTGCGGTGTCCAGTCTATACTAAGTATTGTATGACAGACCACTATGGAAGATAAAAATCTGCTGCTACTCCAGAATGCCATGGTTTGGGCACTTCCTCAACATCTCTTTAAACTACTTCCATGCCTCATATAAACTCTCACCTTCCGCTCCTATGTCTCATATAAACTCTCACTTTCCTGTTGATAAAAAGTGGTGATTTCATTTCTCAACTTAACTGACTTTGAAGGAAGGAAGAATTTTTCCAAAAATTTCCTTTGGAGTTCATCCCATGTAGTGATACTCTCTTTCAGTTGAGTCATCAACCAACTCTTTGTCATGTCCCTTAAGAAGAAGGGAAATAAAGGGAGGCGAATAACATCATAAGTTACTCCATTCAACTTAACCATATCACAAATGTCCAAAAAATTCATGATATGGTTATTTGGGTCCTCTATAGGACTTCCCCCAAAGTGATTTTGTTGAACAAGGTTCAGCAGCATTGCCTTCATTTCAAAATTGTTGGTTTGAAGTATTACCAGCATTATTTGGTGAACCATAATCTCAAATAGCTCTGTGTTCTTCCTGATGCTTATTCCCAGCTCCATTACCCTCATTGTTTTCCATACCTCCATGATTCGCATTATCTTCTATCATTTCCTCTTTTTGTGAAACTTGCCTCACTTGAATTTTTCTGGATCTCACTGCTTTTCTAGTTCTCCTTGCGAGTCTTTCGATCTCATGCTCAAAGAGGAGATCAGAATTGTTACTGGTACCTCACATACACAATAAGAAAACACCAATCAGGATTGATAAACAATAATCAGAAAAACAGCTCTAAAAGAAGAAATAACTAATTAAATAAAAAGAAAAGTAAATTTAAAATTAAAACAAAACAAAAGAACTCAAAGCAGAAAAGTGTCTAATCTAGCACATTTAAATCTCTTTGAATATTAGCAAAAACCATTAGTTCTCGGCAACAACAACAAAAACTTGTTGACGATTTGGCAAATGTACCAGTCGCAGAAGTAATATAGTGAAAATATAGTAAAAGTATCGTTCCCACGAGGACTAACTCGCTAATTACCCAAAAAAACTCAATTGTATTAGTTAGGCAATTAAATTGGATTGAAGACAACTCTTTTAAAAGAACGTAACAAACAACTTGAGTAGTAATTTTTGAAAGTAATTTAAAGACAATAAATTAAGAGAACTATATCCAACTAGTATTGGATAGTCAACATTCACAAAATAATATTTACTTAGAAAAATAAACAAATCATCATTAAAGATAACATACAAATAATTATGAGGAATTACTAAAATTAAAGAATTCTTGAAGCAAAAAATTAATCTAGAGGTGGATGTAGAAAGATCATGGCAGGAGTTGTGAGAATGTGTTGAATGACATGAGCACCATGAGTAGTGCCTTCCCATCCATGTAATGCAAAAGTGAAACATACGTTCCAATCACATACAATTAATGTATTTTGTGTGGGATATCATTTTCTTCCAATAAACTTTGGTTGGTCAATAGGACTAACCACAATGGGACATAAGTTCTATCAATGGCTCTAATGACATCCTTAAAAAATGGCCAATATCGTTGATCATTTCGTATTTTGGAAAAAATCTCACAAAATGAATGATCTTGGGGCTTAACATACTTGAAGGAAAGCTTCGATCAAACAACCAACACTGCAGAAATATGTTTATTTATAATCTCTCTTAAGTGTTGGAACCTTTCTTGCAAGACTTTGTTTCCTGCTCCATGGCCCACCATGTGCAAGAATATTACGACCATCTCCTCAACTCTCATCTGTGTAGTGTCGTTCAACTCACATTTGATTAATTCAAGGCATAGCTTCTTGAATATATTTTTTTGCACATGGAACATTTCATTAGCAACGAATGAGATGTTCTTATAATATTTCTAATACTTATGCATGACTGGATTGTTCACTTGTTTAACATGATTCTTTGCATAAATATGTTATGGCATATTCAAAAATTAGTGCACCTGTAAACATGTATTTGTCCACATCATTGTCTAGTTTAAGATAACGTGTTAATGTATGAGAATCCATTCACAAATATATATTAAATATAAAGTAAATTCAATATTAAATATAGTCATAACACACGTGTATAGTCAAAGAAAAACACACTATAGAAAATCATAAAACACACATTAAAGATGGTCATGACATAAAATCATATTCATGTATCTCAAGGCTATAATACATATTAAAGTCATAACACAAAGTCAAAAAAATCCTAAAAACATGTTCATGTTTTTCAAGGCCATAATACGAAAATAATAAAAAATACAAATCAAGGTATTCAATTTAATCCTTCAAGAAATTTAGTGGGTTATATGCTGCAAAATGGAGCCAATGCAGTAACATGTCCAGCATGTCTTTCATTGCCACAAACATCTCCCTAGCTACCTTATGTATCAACAAATTACAACATCTTGAGTGAAATTTTGGATTACTTTTAATCTCCTCTATTTTGAGAAAGTCAGCAATGACTTCACCGACCTAAGAACACCAGCAATCATCTCCCTCACATCATCATTACGTGAATGACAAGTCTCAGCCATTACGCTCACAACATCTCCTTTTAGTAGCAAAAACTTTACCTTTATTCTCACAAGTTCACTTTCTCTTATGACCACTTCTTTGGCTAGGTGTTCCCTAAGATGAGGTTGAATTAAAAGTGTTCGCATCATCTAAATTTTCCTTGTTGTCTCCACCATCTTCTTCCATGTCTATTGCAATACTGTCCAATATTGGGCGACACAATATCATCATTGTTCATACCATCGAGAAGTGTACACGACATTAGTGCCCAAGCATATTGTCCCGTGGCCACCATATCCTTAAAAAGAATAGTTAGTTGGGGGCAAATGGAAGCCCTTTGTTCCTAAACTTGGCATATTGGGGCTTTTCTAGCAAATTCCCAAAATATATTATTACAACATAATAAAGTATAAATGATCTATAACAAAAAGGTTGGTATTGAGCATATCGATTGCTTATTCTCCCAACATTCATCTAGAGCATCCATAGTGTTCTTGACACTGTTCCACCTTAGACCAGTTTCATTTGCAAACAATTTGTGTCATGCATGTCATTCTTTCTTTAAGTTGTCCCACTTGTTTTTTATCTGAGCTCTATCATAGTTATTACCACTTGCGTTTTTGAATTGAATTATGACACCTTTTCACCCCTTCTTTGTGAGGGTAATACCATTATGTTCCCTTTTATTAATTTGATCCAAGCAAGTTTGGATAGATTATTCAGTCAAACGAAAATCTCAAATGACCTTTGCATGGCTAATTAAGGTGGAACCTATTTGCAGATAAGAATCTAATTGCAAAAGGAAAAAAATTAATGACTAATTATTCATTCAATCAGGTTATATAAATATATAAATTAGATTTTTAATTATATATATATATATATATATATATTCAATTTTCAAGTTAGTTTTATAAATTAAATAAATCATTTATTTAATTAAAACTGATAAATTAGTCATTAATTATACAATTATATAGATTAATTTTTAAATATATAATTATATAGACAAAGGCCATGAACAGCGACGGAAGGAAAAAGTTGTAGCTGCTACCTTACCTTCTTCTTCTTAATCTGTTTGAAAGGAAAGCTAGTGTCTCGAAAATAGAAAGAAATAGAATCAAGTATGATAGAACTAGCAGCTTTGAGCTTGATTGTCTTTCAGCTCTCACGACCCAGCTACTATTGAATCAGGGTAAGGAGATGTTGATGATGGTACAATAATAGAGAAAAGAATTAGCTTTGGTTCAGAGCTTGAATCCACTCGAGAGCATGAACAAATGACTGCGAGGCCACCAACACTCCAACAGAGACATCGAGAGAGACAATGGCACACAGAGAGAAGAGAATGATTGAGGAAATAGGAATGTAGGGTCGGGATGAATTAGGAATAGAAGTGCCAACAGATTACATTTTGCTCAACCACGACGGCAAGAAAGAAGAACTGATGAAGGCACGACGGAGGATGAAGGCTGGGCTGTTGGGAAAGACAGACATGAAAATATAAAAGATATAACTACGTCCAAATACCTTTTCAATTTTCATATATATTCTCAATTAATAAATATATATATATATATATTCTCGATAATTATCAATATTCAATAAATTATCAAATCTGTAAAAGAAAGATTAATATTTGATAATTATCTGCACACTAGATGATCCCATATAGAAAGACACTAAGAAAAGAAAAAGAAAGAATTCCAGCATTCTAATCTGTTAATACTATTATAATATTATTATATTAACAAGAAGGAAGCTTCACAAAAAGCCAAATGAAAAGCACAGAAAAACTTACTTGAAAGGTAATCCTTCCTCTAAAGCATTTGAGATACCTGGAGGGGAGATCCCTTAAATTAGCTCTGAACCTCCGCCTCGCTAGAAACTAAGAAAGAATTTTATACGTTGAATGGGTATCTAGCTTTGCGTAATGAGTTCCCAACTTGAGAAAATGTGACCACAATTAGATAGGTCTTATGATCGGATTAGACGTTGTACGATATGAAGCAATGATGACAGTGGCCGAATTAATATTCCTTAAGATTGTTGTTTAAATTGAAGCAATTGTGATAAATAATTTGTTGAGAAATATTATTGTTAAGGAATATTTTACGATACCAAATAAAATTTTAAAGCAAACTATTTTTCAAAATTAATCAAGTCCTTTTTGGATGAAATCTAAGTATTAGAATAACAAGAACTGAAATTGAATAAGCAACCCAAAAAATTGTAGTAATCTCTCTCTAGAGTCTCTCATTTTTCTGCTAAAATGTATTTATGTGTGTATATAGAGTGAGGGAGTTAATCCATTTTAAAGGATACAAACAATCTTGAAAACTGACTAGAGATATTATAGGGAGAATGAGATGTTACACTAGAATTTATAGGAAATCATGATAGTTATAGAAATAGTCAATTTAAAATAATTTCTAATGAAAAATTATAAATAGGTTGTTATCAAATCATAATTGACATATTTAAATTTAAAATATTTCTTTAAAAAATTTCAAAAATATTTTCACAATAATTTTAAATATTCTTTTTAAAATATTCTAATTTTCACAACATACTTTGATCTTTATAATTTTATTCAGCTTTCAATTTAATTATTATAGTTAATAAATTTATGACTGTCTTTGTTGTTAAACTTTTGTCAATATTTCCATAAATTTTGCCAATCTAATTTATCATGTATTATTTCAATGATTTCAATATACATGATTTAAGTTAATTCATTAAAATTATTTAACACATATAATACATTTAGAAGAGCTTATTTTGAGTTTATTTGGACTTTTCTTATGACATAAGCACTTATACAGATATTTGGGAGAGTTATAAAAATAGCTTATAGTATATCCATAAGCTGTTTTCAATTTATTTTCATAAGCTTTCCACGATAGCTTATAGAAACAGCTTATACAGAATTTATATGAAGTTTACCCTTCTAAACTCTTTAATTATAGAAATAACTATAAGCGTTTTATTAAACTGTTTATATAAACACACCCATAGGCTACATCACAGATTATTTTTGTAAGTATTATCTACTTTTACTTCATTTATATTGTCATAAGCGGTGCATATTATGAGTCTCAACATATACATAATTGGTCGCGCCAATAAAATTTAATAAAAACCAACATACGTTTAATAACAATAATTAAATTAAAAAGTAATACAACTATAATGATTTAATATAGCATGTTAAGAGAATAACTTAATCATAATAAAAGAAAAAAAGACATCTTCAAGTTGAAGATACAATCATAACTTAAGGTAGAAGCAAAAGCAATCAAAATCCACTAATTACAACCCACATCAATATCTCCTCTTCCACTGCAATACAGCCATTCTCCCATCTCACTCATGTTCCTCAAAAGAACTAACCCTAATTATTCATTTATAATTCCTTTTAGGCTCAAACTTACTACCGGTTCAGGTCACGATTCTTTTTCACGGTGCAGACGTCCAAGTATCACAATTTAATTATGAATTAGCCCCTCTCTTTTTCATCAAGCATACGGCTAATTATTACAGTTTAAATGCTAAATTGAAACACTAAATTGATCTGTCAAAGATGAAATTGTAAAAATTGTAACCTTTGAAGGAGAACATGAATAATTTACTCATGATAATAAAAAGGAAAAGAAAGAAAACGTTGTTGAATTGGGGGTAGATTACCATGAAGGGCTGTGATGTAAATCAGATTAGGGTTGGAAGGTCAGGGTGGAGGAGGCCATAGCCCATTGAAGACATGGAAGAAGGAAGATAACGAGCGTAAAGAGTAACATCGTCCAAGTCACAGAAAACGTAGGAGATGAGGGAGAGAAAAAAGAACAAGCCTGTGCTGATTGGAGCCATCCTTTGAAGATGAAGATGAAGATGAAGATGAAGATGGAGATGGTGTGAATTGCTTCAAAGAATCAGAAACAGTTCGGTTTTAAAAGAAAGTTGCCTGCAAGCTAATAAGAGTTTCAGCAAATTTAAAGTCCCAAAATTTGTATTTCTCTTTTTCTAAAAAGAAAATTGTGTGAATTACCTTTTTTAGTTTTTGAAAATTTACATTTGTGTCAATTTGGTCTTTAAAATATAAAATATCTAAATTTAACCTTTAAAGATTATAGTTATTTTAATTTAGTTTTTGAAATATCAATGTCTCAATTTAATTTTTAAAAAAATATGTTTGTCTTAATTTCATCCTACAATTGTCTCAAGTAATAATTCGCATGTGTATCAAATTGTCTTTTGAGTAATATTTCAACGACTAAGTCGTATAATAACTAATAATTTACTATTATCTTTTTTGTTGCCAAATATAAAATATGTTGGCAAATGCCACTTTAAAAAATAGAGGAATAAATTTGAAATAAATATGATCTTTCAAGAATTAAATTAAAATATTTTATCTTTTAAGGACTAAATTAGAATAAATATAATATTTCAAGGATAAAATTTATAATTTACTAAAAAAATTCGATTACCCAATAATATGGGTAGGTCCTTCTTTGCTTGATCCCTAGTAAATTTTTTTTTTATATTTAAAATATCAAACATGATCAATTACACCTAAAAGTAAATTGCTTATCAAAGGAAGGGCACTAAAATAACTACCATTAAAGGAAGCCGAAGATGTAAGGTCGAAGCAGATCAAAAAGAAAAAGAAACAATAAAGGAAAAAAAATGACAGAAAAGAAAGGGAAAATATAGATAATAACATAAGCTTTTTGTTAAGCTTGTACCACAATAAGGAAGTTTCCCTAGAATGTTGTTTTGCTTGGTAAAATATAAATTTTTTTTTTCTGTTGGCACATAGTTTATCTAGAATGATTAAATCACAAATTGTACTATGTGTCTCAATATGGTGGTGGTGATGCATAGAGGGAAGTTGTGTGAAGTTTGTATTTTTCCAAATAGACAGAGATTCTTTGCTCTTTAGGGTTGAGTGCAAGTCTCATCTTCATTTGCTTATGTGAAATGCCAAGAATAAATATAATAATGCAAATGGCATTCCAATAGGAGAAGCAACTTCTATAATTGGTATCTATTGGTGAAAAAAAAAGAGCTTTATGTATTATGTTGATCTTTAAAGAATTTTGACAGCATCAATTTAATTTTAAAAGTCTGTTGATAACGTTGGTTGATTCAAGTGGTTTAAATTTTTTTTTTAAATAAAACTTTAAATAAATTCAAATCTTGTAAATAGATAGAATTAGCTCTGAGAAAACTTTCACTTTTGTAGTTTAATTTGATTCAAATTAAATTAATCGAAACCTATTAAGTTTTTAAACACTAGTAGTTTTAAGAAAAAAATATTCTAAAAAAATTCATTAGCTTGATTGTGACTTTTGCTTGATTAAGACTAGCTAAACGATGATAACAAAGTTTTAATGACTAAATGATAATAATAACAAATTAATTGAATTTGGTTAAAATTTATTTTTAGTACGATGAAAATACACATTATCCTCTAAATTATTGTCCAATTATAATTTTTGCCCCCACACTTTAAAATGTAAAATTTTAATCTCTTAAACAATCACAAAAAGTAAAAATGTCACATATCTACTAAAATTAACATATAAAAATCACATAATTAGTCACTTGATAACATAGATTTAAAAATTGGACTGGAGTACCGGCCATTGGTCTAGTCTAGTCTGATCAACCCTTAAAATCGTTGGAGCCAAAAACCAGTATAGAACTAGTGGATCAGTAAACTAGTTGAATTGAGTTTTTAATTTAAAAAAAAAAAAGAAAGAAAAGATCAACTATTTATAAAATACAATTATTTTTATACTATATGAGATTTAGCAGTTTTTTAAAATTTTATTCTTTTCTATTATGTTATATTTTTTCCTAAATTTTTTAATAATAATATTATTTTTGTCACAAAAATAAATAAGAGAACAAAGGAAAAAAAACAATTACACACATAATAATAATAATAATAATAATAATAATTTACTAAAATTAAGTATAAAATTCTTTATTAATTTATTATATTATATATTTTTAATATATAAAATTAAAAACATATATTTAATTATTATCGATTCAACTTCAATTCAATCATGTTTACACCAATTATAAATCAATAACTCTACCGATTTAATAACCGATTCAATTTTTAAAAACATTGGTTGATACCTTATGTTACCACTATCTTCTTAAAGTTCAACATGCTATTAAATAAATAAAATAATTACCACTATCTTTTCAAATTATCACCTCTTTCTAATCTTTTACTCAAGTTTCTTTTAAAATTACATAATTTTTATATGTTAATTTTAATTAATTTGTAACGTTTTCATTTTTTATAATAGTTTAGGGGAGTAAAGTGTTTTATGTTTTAGTTTTAAAGTTTAGGACTAAAATTGTAATTAGGCAATAATTTAGGAGGGTCACATATAATTTTTGCTTTTAGTATTGAATCTAAGATTGTAAATGTATTTTCATATAGGCCCATAGTTGAAGTGGGCCTAAACTTAACTTTTTACATAATTGGAGAGTTAGGAGCGGAGAGGAAAGGAATTGGGTTCAAATTTATTGAATCCAAAGGCAATGAGAAGCCCATTTTATAAACTCAAAACTTTAACCACTCAACACTCACTTTTATTCTTGTCCATTAAAAAAAAAATACTCACTTTTATTCGACCCAAAAAATTTTTTTCATATTTGGGATTATAAAAGAAGAGGAAAATTTGTAAAAATCAAATTGAACTTTTGATTGATTTTTTGATAGCCTTTGAATTTTTCTTGAAATCAAAAAGTAAGTCTATAAATTTTTACACTCTAAAATTTAGATTATTTTGTTTCTCTTAACTCTAATATAATCAGAGTGCAGAGAATCAAATTAGTCGATTTGATTAAAAAACTAATAAATCAACTAATTTTCTGAAGAAAGAACCAATCAAGATCCGTTAAAGGGCCCTTAAACCGAAAAAAGTGGTACAATTAATGAGAAAAAAATTAGTTAACTCAATCATTAGAATTTATCACTTAGTTGCACTTTGCACAGTCTTCCCTCCCTCAATTAACTCAATGCCGCTGTGTTTTGTTGTCGCACTACACTGCGTCTGTACATCATAAAATATTATATGATATTTTTGTTTTATTTAGCTTTTAGATTTAACTTTTATTAAGTTTTATTAATTTTTCGGTTTTGTGATTTTTTTTTGTACTTGCTAGTTTTTATTTTTTTCCTTAAATTTTAATATTTGAGATAGATAAGCATAGTTATTTACTATTTAGTGAATGACTATGAACTTAATTGTTATTTATGAGTGATTTTATATTTTTTATTATTTAAATATATTTTAAGTATTACTAATTTAACAACAATTAGATCATTAACTCTTGAAGCAATCGTTCTAATTTTCTGAAGCTTGGATGTAATAATATGACTATTTCATATGCCATTTTTTTTAAATACCTTTTCATGTCATTTCGAAGTGTGAAAATTGATAAACTTACAAAAAGTTTAAATAACTATTTATAAGCATCCTAAAATTCTTCGTTTTTTTAATAGCAACACTAAAATTTTCAAATTCTAAGCCCACATTTTTAATGAATTATTAACTTCAAACAACTTTTTTTTTTGGGTATTGCATTATGGGTGTGCTCCAGCTCTATTTTTCCAAAAATACTTGATGACTTCCTTGAATCACTATAGCCACTAGCGCTCTAATTTTGACTCTATTAATATTTAGTCAAAAAAAGACAATGCCAAATTTTATTAATATACCTTTTAAAAGTTTAAAATTAATATGTAATAATTAGCTTTTGACTAAATTAACCGCAATAATATACTAAAAAGAACTAATATTTAGTTTACACTACCTCTTAATAGAGTAGACATGCAACTTGGCTTATACCAAATATAACCACAAAAAAAAATAAACAAAAATAAAATGTAACTTCTCTGTTTTGATTTTATGAGAAAACTGAACTATAAATCCATAAATAATTCACTTTTGTATACAAAAACTAAAAGTTATAAAGTTACTTTCATATTTAGTTTATTTTTAAAATTAATAATTTATATTTTAATTTTTTTTTAAAAAAAAAGACCTTTATGATATCTAGACTGTTAAAGATCAACAGTCTAGACAGTTAAAATAGGATCTTCTTTATTTTTTTATAAAATAATAATCTTAAAATTTAAACTACTAATTTTAGAAATTAACAACCCAAATAGAGTATAAAAAGTGCTTGACTTAGAAAACGGGACAACTTTCGTACAATATTTTCCATTTATGTTAAAATGAAAAGGAAAATGGCCTTAGAAGGTGAGATTGCCAATAATAACTTGAGAGGAAAAATGAAATTCATATCACATGCCTTGCAAATATGGCATCAAAACTTGCTTACGCTATGCCTATAAATATGATTACCAATCCTTACAAATTGACTTATGAATAGCATGCTTTCAAAGTGAAAAACCATCAAACCCATCATTGCCCAACAAAAGGCCACTAATAATGGGCATTGGTGAGTTTCAGTATTGGAGTCATCAGTGTCTAATGTCAATCATCTAATTGGATAACTAGTAGTAAGTGACTTTAAAAAAAAATCATCAATCATCTAATCGAACAACGATGACTCTAGTACTATAATTCACTAATAGCGATGGTGTGCACAAAGATTTTTTTTATAAATACTTTTAGTCCTTATTATTTTGACCAATTTATAATTTAGTCCCTGTTTTTGTTATAATTTAATCCCTGGATGAGCAAGTCACGTAATCTTCATTCTTGTTACATAATACACTATTAATGACAATTAACTCTTTCTATGATGGGCCTTTTTTCACATGCGCAAAAAGTGTGGGGGAGTAAATTACAATAAAATAAAATGTGGAATTACTTTACAAACTAGGCAACATTATAAAGATTATAAGTACATTCTAACAAAAAGAAAAACAAAAAACTACATCAACTTCTCGAAGATTTGGTTAAAATATACTTTATATTCCTATTGTTTCAACTAGTACTTTAAGTTCTTTTGACATATTGCAAAAACTCATCTCCAATTTATTTTTTATTAAATAAGCTAACTTTCTACATAAAGTAAAACTATAATTTTATTATTGAGTAATTTTATTTTTAGAAGGAAAATGAATATACATTATGCAGAAAATTAATTAATAACAGAAAATAAATTAGATAGAAGGCGAATGTAATAATAGAAAATAAAAACGTGTAGAAGTTCCTTGAAAAGGTTAATCATGTTTATTATATTCATAATTGAAGAATCTAATAATAAATATATTTTTAATTAAAAAATATAATAGTAAATATATAAAGAATTACATCTAATTTTTTTTATATTTGAAATGAAAAAATATTAAATATAATTTAGTTAAATCTTCTATGTACTTTAAAGAACGATTAGATGTTTAACTTGATGAAAAAGCAGGCACTAAAAGAAAGGTGATTTAAGGATACCCCCAAGTCCGTAAACCCATAATTTTCAAACTGATTAGACAAGGACAAATTTAATATTATTCACAGCAGCAAGTACAAATTTCACTTAAATAATATTTAATTATTAAAAAAAATGCATTTTATTAAAAAATAGAGTTCAAAAGACACTGCATGTGAGAGAGTAGTAGTGGAAGCGAAGTTGGTCATGACTAGACTGGCATATTGCACATAGTGCCTAAATTCTAAAACGGTAGGCGTTGTTTGCATTCTTTTAAATGTGTCATATCTTTACTTGAAATTTTCAAGTATAAAATATATATTAATTTTTAAATATTTACTATTAAATTTAACATATCTGTCACATCATATATATTTTTTAAGAATCTAATAACAAACACTTGAGTAAAAAACATAGGTAGAATTCTTAATAAAATCATCCTAATCCTCTGTTTTCCCTTAACATAGTAACACACAAAATATAATGAGTCCAAAGATGGAAGTTCATAAATGGACTAAGCAAAGATACATAATTTAAATGTTTTATTTTTTCCATAAAATATGTAATGAGTACAAAGAAGACAAGAGGGGCATCAGTAGTAACTGCAAAAAGAAGGCACACTGAATAGGATTCCAAGGAAAGTTCTTAGAAAAAGACAAAAGGGAATTACAAAAGGGTCCCTCCGTCTTTAGATGGAACTTTACAGTCATCAATTTCATCTTCTTCCATTGTCTTCTTTCTCTCCATTTGAACCATGAAAGAGGAAGACATATTCATTCAAACGGAAGGGTTGCTCCTGAAGGATCCAAGAGCCTTAGCTGCACCTGCCCTTAAGATGAATTGATGGTAGAAGGCTGCTATGGCTGCTCCAATGAATGGTCCAACCCAGAAAATCCACTGAACAAACAGAAGATGCAAGATATCAGAGAAAGTCGTCATCTTTGGTTGCTTTTCTTATTTGACATACTGCCAGTTCTTAAAAAAAAAAAATATATATATATATATATAGAGAGTAAAATAGTGATGTAATCCTTGAAAATTGTAATTTTTTTAATTTGATTTTTAAAAAATTAAATATCTTAATTCAATATTTATTGTATTTGTTTAATGTGATCATTTTCGTTGTTAAGATTTCAATTTTTGTTATTTACTTTGATTATAAAAAAAAAAGAGAGAGACTAGATTGAAATAAATAAAATCTCATTTTTTAGGAACCAAATTAGTAATTTGCTCAAATATATTCTGAGGAACCACAGTACTACTCACTTGGTCATCCCAGGATTTCTGTTGGTTGTAGATAACAGCAGCTCCAAGACTCCTCGCGGGGTTGATGCCGGTGCCGGTGACCGGGATGGTGGCCAAGTGAACCATGAACACAGCAAAGCCAATGGGAAGTGGAGCCAAGACCTTCAAGTTCAGAACAACGCATTATAAGTAACCGATATGATCGATTTAAAAAAAACATACACATTATAATTTTTATTGTTTAATCCCAAGAATAACAATGTTTAACGAGTTAATAATATTCAGACACTAAATTACACAAAATTAAAACTTTCAGAGACTAATCAGTAAAGTCATGCATTTTTAGAAACTAAATTATTAATATATTGTTAATTTAATCAGAGCATAGGATCTTAAGTGGGGTAGGCATGGAATGCAAAAGTAAAGAACTTTTTGAAAAGAGTCAACAGTGTAATGCTAGGTTATTAAATGAAACCTAAAGAACTTGAGGCATGTCTTGTCCTACAACAACTAGATTCACAAGCTATTCACAAGCTAAGTGTGGGGCCTGCATGCATGTGAAGCCCATTACTCCTAAAGGAGAATCTGAGAAGGTATTTGAGGGCGAATACGGAAGACCACGCTGATATCGACAAAATAAGGAAGCTGGAAGATTGGAGAAAATGACATGGGCATCAGACAGAATAATGAGCACTCCAACTATGCTTGCTTTCTTTCTCAAGGAATAGAGCAAAGAAAGAAAGAAAGAAAGAAAGAAAGAAAGAGACGTTAGCTAAAGTAGAATCCACTGTTCCCCTATCATGAAAGATACCAGATAAGCTTCTTTATTCATATCATATGCCATCCATCATAAAATTCAACCACCACCACAAACTCGTGCGAGCCAATGGACCCGTGTTCACCAAGCGCATGCTACCATCAGCTATCATGCTTTTACCAATCTTTTGAGTATCAAAAGGGACAGCATTAGCCCATAACACCCCAGGTGAATTTATGGCACGAACTGGAGTCTCCAATTCGCAAGCATGGCCGTCTAATTTTAGGTAGTAGAGATAGGAAGAACAGTTGAGATTGAAAAATGATTGAAATGGCGTGTTTTGGCCCTTTTTTTTTTTAAAAATTGATTTATTCAATCTCAATCGTCCATTCCATTTCTGCCTTCAATCGAAGGGCTACGGTCGCGAATTGAAGTCCCCATTCAAACCATAAAAAGAGAGAACACGGACTCGAGGCAAATATACGGACCAAGACGTTAATTATGGTCACAAGAAAAAGTTGTCCAATTCGTTTCAGTGGTTGGAGGACTCATAATCAGAGAAGTTGAACTAGAAAGAAAAGGCAAACAACAACAAACCTAAAAGATATTAGTTGAGGGGAAATTATGAAGATTGAAAAATTATCATTTTGGGATTTGCAAGTTCCATCCAAGTTATTCAAGTGAACAGTAAACTTACATTAAAGACTTTCATCAGCTGCTTTTGAACAGTTTATGACTTTTTCAAAAGGCACTTGATACTTTTTCTTTTTCTTAAGCTATTTTTAATCAATTAATGACTTTTTTACAGCAACATGCACTATTTACTATTCCCTGTTTCTGTTTCCACTACTAAGTTCAATTAATCAGCAGCTCATGTCTTAAAAGAATTATTGTTTAATTCTGCAAGAAGTAGAAGCGAATCAATGTTTAGCCACACAAGATCAAAGGCCACATATTACAACCTTACTATTGAAACGAATATATAATATAGAGATTTCAGGGCTTCCTATATATCCCAATTTACAATCAGATTAAAGTTGTGTACTCCCAATAGCACATACTTTTATGGGCGTAATTAATTTTCTAACTTAGCATATGCTCTTCCCTTCAACCAATGTTTTGGCACAACTTTTCAGGCACCCATATCTTTTTTCATTTTTTCCCTGCACTTCATACACTCCTTCATATCAATTAAAAAAATATTTTAATAATTTAGCCTTAGAAAACACAGTCTCACTATTTAGTCCTTAAAAATTTAATTCTACGTGATTTAGACTAAACACTAAATAAAACTACAATAAAAAATATACGTTTGAGACCGACTCCAGTAAAAGACTCACAGAAGCATAATAGACTCACAGAAGCATAATAGAACTACGCATTAACGCTTGAAGTGGTTGAATAGTAAAGTAATACGTACTGGCACATGGGAATCTCTGGCGTTCCTCTTGGGATCAGTAGCAGAGAACACTGTGTACACCAGAACAAAGGTTCCGATAATCTCAGCGCCTAAGCCGACGCCAGTGCTGTAGCCGGCGGAGAGCTCGTTGGCGCCACCACCATACTTCTGGTAGTAAGCCTTCTGGAACGCCTTCACTAACCCAACTCCACAGATAGCCCCCAAACACTGAGCCAGCATGTAAAAGATGGCTCTGAGCAGTGACACCTTGCGAGCCAAGAAGAGCCCGAATGTCACTGCTGGGTTGATGTGGCCTCCTGCATTGAACCAGGGGTTTCAAGAACGGGAAACTTTTGATCATGCATAAAAGCTAAGAGTATCAAGCTCAATGAGTGTTTTCTTTTGAGCCAGAAGATGCGTTAGAAACAGAGGAAGAACAACAAATAATAAACCTCCTTTGGAGAACATACTAATCTAAATTCTCAGAACTGAAAACTATTGGTCATAAAATTTAAGAAGTTTTCAGAATTAAAGAGAAGAAAATTTTTGTATGCCAAAAGACCAAATTGAAATAAAATAAAATGGAGAGACTTGTAAAATTAGGAACAAAGTTAAGGAATTAAAATGAAATGAAATAAAATTAAGGGGCTAATGAAAAACTTAAGGGACTAAAATAAAACATAACACAAAACTATTGGATTCGAAATTAAGTTAAAGAACCAAAATTAAACCTGAAGTAAAGTTAAGGGAACAAAAATCATGTTAGCGAGAAAAAAAAAGACCATTTAAAGAAAAACACTGAAGAATACACATGAAACCCAGAACAGCAAACTGAGAAAAAAAAAAAAGAGGAGAACTCAGATTGAAGGCGCACCTGAAATTCCAGCGGTGCAGTAAACGAGGATGAAGATCATGCCACCGAAGGCCCAGGCGATGCCGAGAATGCCGACGCCAGCGCAAGGATCGGTGTTCTGGTCGGCCTGGCTCTTGTAGCCAATCACGGTCAGGACCGTAATGTAGAGGAAGAGCAAGGTGGCTATGAACTCAGCAATCAGAGCCCTGTAGAAGGACCACTTGGTGAGCTCCTCGAAGTCGACGAGGGGCGCCGGCGGCGGGTCGTGGTAGTCCTTGGCGGAGTACGACCCTCGCTCTACAACCTCAACGTCCTTAGCCATAAGCAACACCTTACAACCAAAAGGCGAAGGAGGCAAGAAAGAAGGAAAGACAGAAAACTGTGTGCGTGAGTGAGAGAGAGCGAGAGAATGTGAAGGAGTTGGGGAAGAGGGTGGGGATGAGGGGGTATATATGGAGGAAGTCAAGTGAGAAGGATGGTTTCTGAGAAGAGAAAAAATCAAAATCAAAATAGGAAAATGAGAGATTTTTGAATTATTGTGGAAAATGGGATTTGATGCTTCGTGTTTGAGGGTTGGGTATGGCTTTCACAATCACACTCACCGACCTCCACCTTCTTCTTCTTCACCCCCACCTCACTTTATTACCGCCTCTCTCTCTCTCTCTCTCTCTCTCTCTCTCTCTCTCTCTCTCTGAAAAAATTAGTTATTAGTCTTCAAAAGGTTTTAATATTCTTAATTTAATCCTTTAAAAATTATTTTCATCTCACCTTATTCATTTTTATTGTTAAATCATAAATTATATTATTATTAAATTTTAAAATTTTTTATTGCTAAATGTTAAGTTTATAAAAAAAAGAATTAAATCAAAATAAATACAATACTTCAAAAATTAAATTTAAATATTTAATATTTTAAAAATTAAATTGAGGCAATCAAAATTTTTTGAGTACTAAATTAGTAATTTAGCCTTCATTTTGCTTTATTAAAATGAGTAAATTAAAACTTTTTAAAAAAAAATCAATTATTTATATTACTTTTTAAAAAAAATGACATTGAATTGTGCCTTTTATCTCCTTTTACTGAAATAAACCTTTTAAATAATGTGTTCATCTAAAAATAATATTATCTAACACTCTTTACGACTACAATTTTAAGAATAAGATCATAATCTTTTGTTATAACTTAAATATCTTTTCTGTCATATTAAAAATTAAATTAAATTCAATAAAACAAAGGTAATATTTGATATAAAGAAATGTCATATATATTTTAGCTAAATTAAAAGAATGTTAATTTAATTTTCTTTCGAGGGAATTCAAATTGCAATGCAGGTCTCTTACTCATTGAATTGTTTTTAGAAGTTGTGTATAATAATACAATTTCATATTAATGCACAATATGAAATGATGTAGAAGTTGAAGAGCAGCATGTTCTCTTCAATTATAAATATACACATTCTTAAAATGTATTTAATTTTTATTAATTAAAAAATTAATATCTTAAAAATAAATGAAAATTATTTAATTTAACTAGCCAAACTTTTAAATAAGTCTTTTAGCCAAGTGACAGATATGTATTTATAAAAAGTAATTTTAAAATTTATGGAATTAAAATTAAATCGTTGTTTAATAATAAAATTACTTGCTAAAAATACTTAAATTTGACTTGACTAATTGACTTAATTAATTGAATTAAATAGTTTCCATTTTATTTTAAAGACTTTTAATTATTTTTTCAATTAATAAAAATTAGACAGACTTTGAAAACGTACATATTTACACATTATTAATAAGGTATATTTACCCCTTTAAAGTTTAAGGTTTAAAGTTCAAACTTCAAAAGCATGAGCTTATGTAGAGTATCTCTATTACTTTTTTAAAAAAAAAATATTTGAGTAAATATTTTGGTGAAATTTTGAGTGAACTAACATTTTGAGATCAAATTTTCAAAGATTTGATATTTTGGTATTCAATTGATTTACTTTATTTCAAATTTGTTCTTGTGAAGTTTAAACATCTTTATTGGTATGTCACTTTTTATTTTGAGCAAGGTCCTTTGAATTTCATGAATTAAAAAAAAATCAATGATGTTAGAGTTTTATGTATTTGTAATCCAAAAATATTACATTAACTTCACATCAATATATATCACATGTCTTTACCAATTATTTATTAACAAACTAAACATATTAATAATATTAAGAACAGCATGTTCTTTAAAAAAAATATAGCTAAATTTTGGAAGAGTGAATTAAGAAATAATATATATTTAGATCATCAAAATATTAATACCAGGACAATTTTCACATTTGATCATTACATCGTAATTTTTGTAAAAAAAATAACAAATATCTAAAATCCATATCTAATATATTTTTTAAAAAATATTTTGTCAACCTTCTTAAAATCTTTAAAATCAAAATACTAGAATAAAAACATTTCAAAATTAAAGTCATATGTTGATTACACAAAGCAATTTAAATGATAATGCATATTTCGGACTTGGAATTGGAAAAAAAATTAGTCAATGATAAATAGTTCTATGATATTATTTTTAAGTTTACTATTATTAATTTCTTTTTAATAGAAGCTAGCTAAAATATAGAATTTGTGAAGTAAAATTGTCCTTTTTGCTTGTGAAGATGTTTAGGGAAAGGCTTAGAGTAAAAGATAACAAAGGGTAATAATTTTTTTTTTTTGGTATTTTTTTGTTTAAAGGAAAAGAGAATGGGCACTTGGACTATGTGTCTCATTGACAAGATTTCATGGTGACTTTGAACCTACACTTTGCAACTAACTAGAATTCACAAGAAATAATCTAGAATTATATATATATATATATATATATATATATATATATATATTAAATACTCATGCACTTTTCTCATTAATTGCATCTGTGGTTGTGATGTTAAATTTAACGTTCTTAAGTAGTAATTAAATTAATAGAGATATTGATTCAAAATTTATTAGTTTAATTGTAATTATATATATATAATTTTACATATGCAATAATAAATATTTTAAATAATATATGAATATAAAATAAAATTTAAAATTAGTTATAAAATAATATATAAAAAATATTCATATATAGAATAACATAATAGTCCTCATAAAATGCATGAAATATATATATAGAGAAAGAGAAAAAAAAACTAAAATAGATTCAGTCATTGAAACGATTGATTTTTTTTTATTTTTTACAATTTTATTAAATTTTGACTCATTTTTAAGATAACTAATGAGCTAGGTTAACTAAAGCCGTATGACTAGTCCACTAACTTTTATTTTAGTTCACATGACCGGCTTGATCCAATTTTCAATATAGTGATTAAAACAAATAAAATTCCATTTTGAACTATGCTTAAAATTTGAAAATTTAAAAATGTTTATTTTAAAATTCTTCTCAGATTTTTTTTTATTTAATTGCAACTTGTTATAAATCACTGGTGTATAATTTTTTTAAAAAACTGAGAACTTGTAAATTATTAGAACATTGGAAAAATTATTTTGATATGTAAGCTTGATCAAGCACTAATTAAACTAATGTAGATGAGAGCTACGAATTATTTTCCTTTATAAGCTTGATGACAACACCCTAAAGAGAGATAGATATTTCTTTGATGCACTAAGAATCAAAATTGGAATATTAAATTATCTAAAGTGCCCAACCAATGCATTTGCATTTGATATATTTCTGATTGATTGGATTAAGCCAAAATATATAACTAAGAATATTGTTATTTTTAAAAAAAATTCTTTTTGACATCATTAAAACTAATTTTTAAGTATTCCATGGAAAAATTAACATGTGACTACATTTAAATTCATCTAGTTTCAAATAAAAATAGATAAAATCAGTTCATATTAAATACCTTAAACATAATAATTGTTATATTTTTATGTTATGTACATAATAAATTTAATATAAAGCCAAATATCTTACAGAGACCAATTTTTTTTGGCAGAAAGGAGAAACAGAAAAAACAACAAAAAAAAAATAAGGCCTAACAAACACCATAGAGATAAAGTTCTTGAGTAACACCAAACGAATCTCTAGAGTAGGCTCTTCCCAAGTGTAAAGCTTAGTGGTATATCTCAACTCCAACCTAGCAAGCAGGTCCATGCACTAGTTTTCTTCACGAAGAATATGAGAGATAGGAATCCCTAGGCTCTCAGCAAGAATCTTTCTTATGTCATCAATAATGACACCATAGACATGCATCACAAAAAACCTCTCTTTATAAGATCAATCATCTCAAGAGAGTTAATATCACTTAGCATGCATATTATGAGTGCAACCAATATAGCCAGAGAAGTGAATGATCCAATTGTCAAACTCTTCATGAACAAGCCCTCCAATGCCAGCTTTCTTAAGGTTGCCCAAATAATTGTTATTAGTGTTGACATTCGGGACACCGGGAGCCTGTCAAATGCCTTTAAGCACACTTGCACAAATTTGAGGATATTAATATTTATTACACACATAAATAGGATTTAAATAGTACTTATTGCGAATATTCTCATTTTGCTTCCTCTAGATCATAGAGGAAACAAGATAGTATAACTCATGCCACAACTTCGCAAGGCGTCTGTGATAGCATTCTATTGAATTCACGCTCTAAGATTATTAGTGAAAAAGTCTAGATATCTAGCGAAACCAAGCTAGCGCCAGATCTATTAGGAGCTCGTACAATCTCTTAGGTAATAAAGAATAGACTCTGTGCTAGCTTCGCATTTAACACAGTCACCACTATTCCCCAAATTAACCTCTTTGTCTCCTAAGGCATTAGTTGGGAGTGCCTTGTGAAAGGCAAACTAAAAAAAAAAGAATAATGAGTTCAAGATAACAAAGCTTCCACACCCAATTCCAAATAGTAAGAGATTGAGGTGTTTGAAGATTTCCCTTAAAGAAAGCATAATCATATCAAGCAGAGTAAGATCTGAAAGAGAAAACGCTTTAAATAGTCATGTCCTCACTACAAATAAGGACAGGAGGGGAATGCTATTGATATGCTCCAAACTCAAAACAAACAGCAAGTGGTCACTGCTCTCCATGCTCCACCTATCCTTCCAAATTAGATTGTTAACCAAGTGAGAGTTCATATGATCAATATAATCAATGAGTGGGGAATTGCCCACCCAAAATTCCTTCCAAAGCTTAGTAGTACTCCCATTTATGATTCTTCGATGGAAGCCAAGCTTCAAATCACTCACCTTTGCGGATGCTCCTTCGGACATAAAACGTTTGTTGAAAAATGTTCATTCAAAGCTTGTTCACCTTCATGATGATCTTTGCAATAGCTTTTCCTAACAGGGCCATGTTAGCTCTTCTGGCGGTATGCAAACAAAAAACCACCACGAGATATTGGCAAAGGCAACACACTTCCAATTGACCAGGTACAACCTCTATATCCTCATTTTTTACCTAAAATGAAGTTCCTAACATGTTTGTCAATTCCATCACAAAACGCTCTGGCAACCACAAGGACTCCATGCTACAAGTAGGAATGACATTAAACACACATTTTGCATGAACATTCATTGATCTGAAGATATTTACTATATGCTCATGCAATATTATCAACTTCATTAACATTTTAACTAATAAATAATTTTTACATTAAATCTATAATTTAATTAAATCTCATATTATTTTAAACAAAATAAGTATTTTATTACAAAAATTAAATTACATAATCATAATAATAATAATATTGTATAATTAATACTATACAAATTTCCAAAAATGTGACAAATAGGTATAACTGGTAAGGAATCAAATATCAAGTTTGCATTAGTGGGTTTAACTCTTTAATTACTGTTAGTAGTCTTTTTTTCCTTTTAATTCTCTCATTGATAACAAGATATAAAGGTAAAATCCTCTTTAAATTAAGATTTACAAGAATTCAACATTTGTTGTTCTTAAAATTCCTACCGTTGCAACCATTTTGACCAACAAATTTGTACTATTTTAGTGGTCATTTAATAATCTATAATCGAAATATAAATAAAAACTACACGAAAAATTATATAACCAATTTATTTTTAACGTTTTTTAGAATGAGAGGGGTACTTGTAATTTAGCTTTTGGGTCAAAATCCGTTCTGGCTTCCGCTCCCAAGTCCCACCAATTGACAAACGCGTCCCACGGCGTTAACCCAATTTGACTCCCAAGTCACACCCTTTATGACGTCCAAAATCCCGTGCCGTACACACGTGTCCTCTTTCGATTGGTCCAGACAGATAGGCGGAATCGTTTCAACACGTGGCTCATCCTCATCCACTACACGGGTTATGGACGTTCTGGTAAATGAAAAACGTGAAAAATTGTGGTGGGAAAGGGCCTGGCGGTTTCGATGGGGGACCCACGGCGCACAGTCACGATGACCCCATTGGCTAATAACGGTACGAACGATGACGTCATATTGCACGTGATGGGCCTCGAAGTGCGAGAACCCAGTTATCTGATTGGTTGGAAGGCATTGAATATTGATTAGGAGTGCCGATTAAGCAAACTTTGTATTTTTCCTAATTATGGAGCCGACTCCGTTTCTTGATTTTCCTAATAATAATAAATAATATATTTATTAGATAAGCCTACATAGAGGTTGGCTTTTGAGGAGTATATCTTTTCACTATTTGTCTATCTCAAAATTTGTATAAAATATTTTTTTATCATCATATATAAACGTATACCCTAAACAATTAAAAGACTTTTCTTCTTGAGTCGAGTTCTTTGTAAACTTTCTTTATTCCATCTCTGAATTTTGGTTTCATCCTGTTAGGTTACTGAAATGCAATTAATCAAGGAGAAGGATAGAGAATAACACACAAAGAAATTACGTGGTTCGGTCAATGCGACCTACGTCCACGGACAGAGAGAATATCTGTATTATTTTCTGACGGAGGCTATACAGAGAGAAATTACATCAACCACCCTTCTAATGAATTCCCTCACACTCATATATATAGAGACAAATGGGTCGTGGGTCGTGGGTCGGGTTACAAACCGGGTCACCCACAAAATTCAAGTCAAACCCAACAATTTCCCTCCTTGACTTGAATTCTCTCAAATCACCAGAACTAAGTACAAATTCATCTCTGTCATTCAAGCCCTGTAGGGCTTCATGGAATGCGAACATTCACCAAGTCCAAGCTATGCTTGAACTTCTCTGAAGGTAGAGCCTTTGCCAAAATTTCCTTCTTCTCCTCTTCCTTCAACGTGTTAGGTAGACTACTTTCTCCTTCTAATGCCACTGCACATCCCTGCTGAACCAGAAGTGCCCTCATTTTTACCTTCCACAAAGTGAAATCATTCGATCCATTGAACTTCTCAATATCGAATTTATGAGTCGACATCTTCTCAAATAACAGCAGATAAATTACTAGCAAATTTCGCAATCAGAAATTGAATTTCACAAAACTGTTCAGAACCTTGCAAACTGACCAGAACTTCACTAACAGAAATTCAACACAGCAGTCCAACAAAATTCACAGCAGTAAACCAGAAATTCAATCCAGCACAATCCAGTAAATTCACACAGAAATTCAGAATTCTTTTCTGAATTAAACATAAACTTACCGGAACTGTGTCGAGGAAACAATAACGATCGCAACAGAAAACTTGGTCCAAACAACAACAATGACCAAACAGCAGCTTTGACCAAACAGCAATTTTTGACCAAACAGCAGCTTTAACCAAACAGCAGCTTTGACCAAACAACAGCTTTGACCAAACAGCAACTTTGACCAAACAGCAACTTTGACCAAATAGTACCGTTGACCGTGCTACAGTGCCTCGCCGTAGAAGACGATGAACAGTGCTTCCGATGAAGATTCCGGCAATGAACAGTACTTCCGATGAATATTCCGGCGATGAACAGTACTCGCAACCGTAAAAACTCACCGAAACAACTGAAAAACGATCTCCAATGCACTAGAAATGTAATAAACGGTCTCTTTTTCCCAAAAAACAAGCGAATCAAGCTAGATCTGAGATTTAAAACTAGATCTGAAAATTTTCTTACCACCAAAAATTGGTCTCCGACGTTCTTTAACGCACCAAAGATGTAGAGAATGGTCTCCTATGCTCCAAATCAACCAAATCGGGGCAAGATCTGAAATTTTGGAGCCGGATCTGAAAATTTTCAGACGTGCTACAGTAACCGACGAACCAAAAATGAACCAAGGCTCTGATACCACTTGTTAGGTTACTGAAATGCAATTAATCAAGGAGAAGGATAGAGAATAACACACAAAGAAATTACGTGGTTCGGTCAATGCGACCTACGTCCACGGACAGAGAGAATATCTGTATTATTTTCTGACGGAGGCTATACAGAGAGAAATTACATCAACCACCCTTCTAATGAATTCCCTCACACTCATATATATAGAGACAAATGGGTCGTGGGTCGTGGGTCGGGTTACAAACCGGATCACCCACAAAATTCAAGTCAAACCCAACACATCCATTAACTTAATCTTGTTTTGTTAGTTTAATTCATTAACATTACTTTAAGTTTCACTTGTTAATTTTACTTTAAGTTTCATTATGATCTTTTTATTTTATTTTATTTTATTTTATACTGTTAATTTTATTTCATGTTTCTCTTAAATCTCTTAATACTATTGTGTTTTAATTTGTTCTCTTAACTCGTAGAAATTATTCAATTTTTTATTCTATTTAAAAGCACCAATGATTAAGTAAATTTTTTTATCAAACTACCAAAATTAAGCAAGAAACTACATCAATTTCTTTTTATTAATCATCTTTGTGGTGTTAAAGAAAAGAAAATTACATTTGAGTAATTTTTATCAGTTAAAGGATCAAATTGCAATAAAAAAAATAGACGGACTAAAGAGAAATCTAAGATAAAGTTAATAGACTAAATTGGGACAAAATAAAATTAAAGAGTTAATTAAAGTGAAAATTAATATAAAGTTCATTATAAGACTAAATTAGAACACGATTAAATTATATGACCAAAATGAAACTTGAAAATAAAAGACTAAAAAAAATTTTAGCCATTAATAAATTATGACAGTAATAGTAATAGAATGAGAATTTTTTTTAGACCTACTTTACATTTTAAAATGGGAAAAACTTTAGATGCAGTTCCTAATAAATTTGTTATAAAATTTTTTAATCAAAATATGATAAGTGTGTAATTCTCCAATTAAATATGATAAGTGTACGGTATTTTAAAAAAATTTATATTCTTTACAATTATCATTATGTAATTAATATTTTAAAAAACTTTTTACATATGTCATATTTATATTAAAAACTTGATTATAAAAATATGAAGAACTTTATAAAAAAAACTTATAAAATTTCGATGAATTTAATTTGGATCATGTTCAATTTTAAAGACTTTTTTTTTAATTCATAGGACTCAAATTTGAAATTTTATCAGAAAAATAAATGCCAAATAAAGAATTGATGGTGAGAAATACAAATCATTAACCAAAAGAGGAAAAGCAAAATGATGGTGTTGCGGTTGGATGGGATAGTGCACTCTTTTAACTTTTATCATTAGATTTGCAATCATTACACCTGCCTTCAATATTATCGTCCCAAACATTTAATTTAATTAATTTATTTCGATAATGCAATATTTAATAAAAGTCAACCAAAGTTGAGTTCGCGACCTTTCGTTGTCTCATTTGACAAGATAGTGGCATGCATCCACATATATAAATCATGAGATGGAAGGAAAAAAAATTAATATATTATATAATCGTGAATGTTAATTAGAATATGATTAAAATTATCATTATTGAAATGATTATAACATAACCATTGCATGGAAAAGATATAATTAGATAAAATATATAGGTTTCTAGCCGCTTTGCAATATATATAACATATTATATTACTGTGGGAGGCTATGGACGGTGTTGACAGCTGTACAAGCAGCAATCACGTGATGAAAAGATAATTTAGGCATTTTGATATTTTTAAAAAATACAAATTATGAATCGGTATTAATATTTCTTGATTTAAATTCTTATTATATGAACATGTCATTTAGATACTTAAACCATCGTATTATAATTGTACCTGAAATAAATATGAATATTCATTGGTATAGTAATTATTAATTAACACGACGGTAAGGCCAATTAAAAGTTAATTTAGAGAATATTTCATTACTATTTGAAATATTTTATATGCTAACTACTTAAATTTTAAATAATCTAACTAATAATTCTCGTTTAGTTATTTTATTATTATTTATGACAAAGATATTTACAACTTACAATAGACAAATAAGTAGTAATATCAATTAATATATCAAAATAACTTGTAAAATTGAGTTGAATTGAATTGTCCAATTTGTTCGATTTCTTTTTTGTTGACTTACCAATTTTGAATAATCGACCTGTAAATTAATCCAACCGACCTATCTTTGAACGGCTCAGCTTAATTAATTCTGGTTTTTGGATCAGCTGAGTTGTATTCTCATCAAAGAGGAATATTGCTCTTTGAACTCACATCATACATTGTCCACGAACATGAGTAATTGCCTTTTATGCCCTTGATGAGTTTGATGTATCTAACAAAATTTGTAAAAAGAAAAAATGAACTTTAATTTAAGTACAAATGAAGATTCCAGAGGTTTCTCTTATTTTGAACATTCTGGGAATTAATTCATGCCAAAGACATAAAAGTAGGTAAGATGTTGGACTTGCTTTTGCCAAATGAGTATAACAAGAACAAAATTGTAATGATCAATGCAGAGTCTCTCTGAGTCACATAATATTTAAATTAAGATAATGATATCTGCCACCACAAAACACACCCTTCTCTGTCTTCTGTATATATATATATATATATATATATATATTACAAATACTTAGCTTATATTTATATTGTCTCTGTCAAATGAAGAAAATGGATTATAATGTAAACCATCACTATAATTAATAAAAACATCCAATTTTATACATTATCAAATTAATTATTGGTGATAATTTATTTTAATATTTAGATATTAAAGAATAGTAGTTTGTTCACATTATGTATTTCTTTTTTAGTAATATAAATTGGAAGTGTTTTGAATTTTGTCTGACTCTATTTTTTGTTGTTGTCTAACTCCTATGTTATTTATGAACACTCATAAAAGAAAATTAATAATAGAATATATTATCTTAATTAATGTAGTGGACTTTCAAATTTTATTGTGTGGCAAATTCGCATGCCATATATAATTTTGTATTTAATTTTGTGCTTTTGATTTTGTATTTACGGTCAAAAATATAAAATATTATTTACAACACATTATGTTTATTAGATTTTGGTAGTACATATATAGTCATATATCATAATTAGGTTTTTTTTAATGTTTATAAATTTTTTAAACTTCCAAATGGATACTTTATATTGATAGATTGGATGAATGATGCTAATAATTCGCATGCAATTATGTTTATTGCATATTGTGTTTTATTTTTATATTAAAATTAAGTCATTTATATTTATAGATTTGATAGAATCAATATTTATTATGATCGATTATATTAAAATTACTATGCATAATTGCATAGATTGAGTTAGATAGTTTTTATTTATTTGTGAAGACAGTAATTACTTTTCTAACCAATAAAAATTAGACAATCGATGAGGTTTTAACACCTCCCTTTAGACAAATGAGAGTCAGGGGAGGCATTTATTGATGGAAGATATTGACAAAGCATAGTTGTCAATCGGTCAGCTTGTTATAAGTTGTTTATAAATAGAACGACTCATTTATTAAATGAGTTACTTTTTAATACGTAATCTCATCTGCTATAAATTGTAGGCCTAAACAAATTAACTTGTAGCTACTATTTTTATTTTGTATATTTAAATAATATTATATTAAAAAATTAGTAAAAAAATTAATAAGTTTTTTAATTAAAATACAACTTATACATGTATAGCATTATTTTTTCATATTTTATTTTTAAATTAATTATACTATATTTAAATTTAAAAATTTTATATTTATTTTTAAAAAATTACAAAAATTTTCATATGTAAATTTATTACATTTATTGAATATAATATTATAAAATATAAAATATGATAAAATGAGATTATTTATACTAAATAATATAATTTTTGTAAAAAAAATAAAAAAGGGCAAGCATGCAGACTTTGCCTGTTTAACCTCATTTTTAAATGAACTTATTTTCTGAATTCAAGTGGATGGATCCGAGCTAGTCCGCGAGTCATGGGCCATTTTGACACTACTAACAAAGCATATGAAATATTATAATATTGGAGTTTTTGGAAACAAATCTCAAATAAAGTGAGTATGGAGTACAAAATTAACTCAGATAAAACATGATTAATCAAGTTTAATTGTTATTTGATTATAAACTTAATGTTAATATATAACCCTTGTTAGTTTGGCAGTGAAATTTTTAAAATTTACTTTATAATATTAAGACCATTGAATGAATTATATCATTCGATTCATATTTTACCGCGCAACCAAAAGAAATTTGTTCTCGTGATTTTGTTTTAAAAAAAAGAAGTAAAAGAATATTTTATATCCCTAAAATTTATACTAAGTTTTATCTATACTCAAAGGTTTTTTTTATCCATTTTTGTTTCACATATTTCAATTTTTATCATATATATTTTTTTTTGTAACTATGTCAGTCAACTTAACAGAATATTGACTGAGTTGTCACGTGAGAAAAAGCATCTGCCACGTGGCAGTTATGTGGACTCAATAAAAAATTTTTAAAAATTTTATTAAAAAAAGTCAATTTATTTATTTTGATATTTGGTCAAAATGTTTCTTTTGTCCAATTTTTTATATAAATTTATCTTCTACTTTGTATAGATTTTAGTTTAAGAATATATTTTTTATTTGTCAAAATTACCCATTATAAACTTTTCAGTTTGTTCAATGTAGTATCTATTCTTTAATTTTATTTTATTTTTTATAGTTTGGTCATCTAAATTAATTTATAATTTTATATTTAGTCATAATATAATTTAATATATTATTTTTATTCAAAATAATAAAAAATAAATTAACATTTAAGTTTCAAAATTTACCGTTATTTTGTCTTAAAAGGAAAAAGAGAAAGGTAAAGTATTATTGATATGTGTAATTAGAAGCTGAAGTATTATCAAAATTGAGGCATGGTTATAAGAATGTTAGGTGGGATAGCTAGGCAGAAAAGAACAATGAAGAGAAGGCTCTCCAACTCAATCCAACCACAATACAACGAATAGATCCGCAAAGTTTGACGCCGCACAGACAGAAATGAAAGCGCATGCATAATTTGCATATACATTCACATACATACATGCATACCCCTTTGGCTTTTGTGTCGTTTCAGTGTTCGTTTATATATATATATACACACACATAATGATAGTGATTGATGCATGGAATCTATATGTGCCGACGAATCTATCTTGTGCTCATTACGCCAAGGCATAGGCCATAGCTATAGCCTGCCTTCTAGCCTATGCCTAGCCACCTATCCCACCCGTGCATGCATTTGTCTACCTGCATCTCATGGGAGATTGGGAGAGGATCCGCGCTTATGTTTTTGGTTTTTTTTTTTTTAATTAATTAAGACTCCTAGAAGGCCAATTGTCCGTATCGAATCCTAGCATGAAAACAAGAGCCTCCTATTCGCTGGGCAACGGGAAAAAATCGCTCTCGCAAGTTTTATCATTAATGCTATGTTCAGCGCAACCAATAAATTAAGACAGTTAATTTGTCTAATTTATAAATTTATTTAAAATATTTCATAAATAAATTTATTTTTTTAAATTATAATTTATTTTAAAATACTATTGTAATTAGTTTATAACTTATAATTTTTATATTTTATTTTTCTTTGCTCTTATTATTTTATAAAAAATCTATTATACTCTTATTTCATATTTATTATATTCTTGTATATAAATATATATATAACATATCTAAATATAATATAATAAAATATGTAAATATCTTTTATTATATATAATAATATATATAAATATATTATATATGCAAAAATATATTATACATACATAAAATATAATAAAATATATAGATATATATTTTTAATGAATTATATATATAATAATTTAAATACATTTAATTAAAAATAAAAAATAATATATTTATTTATATTATTTTAAAATTAAAAAAATACACATTTTTTTATGTCATTTTATACTTTTCAGCTAATTCAACAGATACTTTTATTGAATATTTTTAATTTAATAAACTAGCTTATAAATTTTTATTTTTCATCTATAAACCATCAGTTAAAAATTAAAAATAACTTATAAGTAATGTTCATAAGTTGTTTTTAGTTTATTTTCATAAACTCTTCAAGATAGCCTTATAAAAACAATTTATACATAACTTATGAGAAATTTGTCCTCATAAATTCTTGAATTATAAAAATAACTTATATATAAAAATTTTAATTAACCTCTTTATTCAAATGCACTCTTATACTAATCATCCGATAGCGCATTGGATGACTACATGAAAACAAGAGTTTCATACTTGTTGGGCGTTAGGAAGAAATATGCTCTCACAAGAATTTGACCACTAAATTGTGAAGTTTTTCTATTGTTATATTATTTTGAGATTTATATATATAATAATTATAAAATATTTATATAACTCTTAAAGTGATCTAAGAGTAAACAATTTGAACTTTTTTAAAAAATTGAGGTCTTATATAACTATTGTTCACCTCCAATTTATTTTAATATTTTACATAAATTTTAAAATAATTTGATGATAAAAAAAAGTTCAACTTAAAAAAAAATGATACACACTCTGTTCACTAGTTTATGATCTTAAATCAGCAAAGAGTCTTAGAAACAAAGGAGTTTTACATGTTTTACTCACTATACATTAATGGATTTTATAGATGCTACACAAATAAGGGATAGCAGGAAATTCTCATACTTGGAGATCCTCATGATAAGACTACGAGGAATTTTTATTGATGGTACAAAAATTGAAACAAAATCATTTCCTAGTCTACTTATGTATAAATCCAAAAAGATCTTGTTCCTAAATTAGCACAATCCTTAATTCTTTGGTCCTTATTTTTTATTTTATTTATTTAAAAAATTAAATTTTAATTGGGGGTCCTCGATCTTCACCATGAATGATCATGATTCAATAAAACCCCCTAGTCTTGTGACAATTTTACTAAAATACTACAATTTTCTTAAATATTTCTTCAAATACTACTTTTTTAAAATTATTTCTTCACATACTACATTTTCTATTAAATCAAATTTTTGTCAATTTTTTTAATAAGGCTTGGCCTGTATCAGGCCGAGCCTTTTTTTTAAATCACCAGAAAGAAGCTCGGCCTCTGTGAGACCACGCTTCAATTTTAAAAAAAAAAACTCGGCATAGTCAAAGCCGAGTTTCTGACAATGTCAGGAATCTCGCGTGCGTGTTGGGAGAAGGGGGGTGGGGGCAGCTTTTGGAGAAAGGAGGGGGGGTCGGAGGAAGAAGGGAGTTGTGTGTGTGTGTGTGTATATATATATATATATATATATATATATATGATACATTGCAAAGGAAACACACACACAATTTTCTTTGGGAGTCTTCAGCAGAGAAGAGGAGAGGAGAGTTGATTCAGAGGAGGAGGAGAGCTGAACAGAAGAAGAAGAAGTAGAGTAGATTCAGTATAAATAAGATTTTAAGGTTAGATTTTTATGTTTATTTTGATATGTAGATTAGTATATTTAAATTTATATATTTATTTTAATTTTAGTTGGTTAGATTTTACTGATTAAAGTTGTATGATATTATAATTTTGATCTTATTATATACTTTATTTATTTTTTAGATTGTATTAGATATTTTAGCTTGTGTTATTTTATAACTAAATATTTGATTGTATTATTTTGTAGTTTTTTTTGCTTTATATAGTTATTTTTTTATTGAGTTAGGATTTACTTATTTTTTAATATAATATTAAAAGTCATTTATTAATTTTAATTTAAAAATTGGGTTATATTTTTAATTTAAAAATTAATTAATTTACTTTAATAAAAGACTTTAAGATAGAAGCTTAATATAAGAAATTGTTAATGATGTTTAGAAATTAATTGTATATTTTTTCCTTTTAGTATTTCGTACGATATAAATTAAGTAGATTATATATTTTATTTATTTGATAGATTATATATTTTAATTAGTTTTTATAAATGAATTTCACATTTTTTATAAATTACTTGTAAACTTATGGAATTTAATTTGATAAATTTTTAATTGAAAATATAATTAAATAATTGTATTACTTATTATGTAAAATAATAAATTGAGATATTTAATTTATAAATATTTAAAATAGAAAATAATAATCTTTGTATCTTTTTAATTTTGAACTTGAAGTTAAAAGGATAAATTAAAAAGAAATTTTAGAACATTTTAAGAAAGTAAGATTGGGTTATATTTTTAATTTAAAAATTAATTAATTGACTTTAATAAAAGACTTTAAGATAAAAGCTTAATATAAGAAATTATTAATGATGTTTAGAAATTAATTGTATATTTTTCCTTTTAGTATTTTGTACGATATGAATTATCTAGATTATATATTTTAATTATTTGATAGATTATATATTTTAATTGGTTTTTATAAATTAATTTCACATTTCTTTATAAATTACTTGTGAACTTATGGAATTTAATTTGATAAATTTTACTGATTGAAAATAGAATTAAATGATTGTATTACTTATTATGTAAAATAATAAATTGAGATATTTAATCTATAAATATTTCAAATTACTTTAGATATTTTACAAAATAATTATAGATTTTTTAGTGTACTAATATGAATTATATTGTGTTATAAGCAGTTAAAATGAGTTCTGGCATAAATGTATATATTTATGTTAACGGAAGGACTGTTAAGAGTAGTGAAAGGATTAAATTTAAATCTAATGTCTGTGATATAATGTCACTGAATGATCTAAATATCACTTTGGAGGAATTGAAAATTATGATTCACGAGCATTTAAATCTCCCTCCAAGTGAATCAGTGGCAAAAATAAGCTACAGGTATCGATTGAATGAGGAGTATGTGAAGATGAATTTGAAAACTGACAATACAGTTAGATCTATGATTACAAAACATTTGAGAAGTAGAGCTGAAGAACTCGAATTGTTAGTTGAAACTTCTGGTCGTGAAACATAACTTATGACTGAAGCCGGTACATCTCAAGACATCATTCCATTCAAGATGTTATCGCAGCCCCTCATTCAAGGCATGTACAGTTAGTTATTGATGGCAGATGATGATGAACTGGTGCTGCAACTAAATGATGCTCCTTCATCTCCCCCACCATGCATGGTTGATTTTACTGACGAGGATGAGTGTTTTGGTAATTAAGCCATTTTCTCATAAATTTTACCATTCAAAGAATATACCTCACATGGTGCAAATATTCAGTCCAGTCATTTAACTAAATTTTTATAAATAATATTCAAAGAGAACAATTAAATATGAAAATTAAAAATGACCAAAATAAATAACTAAAGTAACGTTGTAAAATTTTAAAATACTCTCAAGCTAATTATATTCCGAAATTAACGGGTATTACATGTCTCCTCTTCTATTTCAATATTATTTGGGTGCATAAATGATTTGTGCACTAACATTGTATTATTTTTAATAGGATATTTATATGACCGTCATGAGGTGGATGAGGTTGTTCAAGAAATGCTTAATTCAGATGTAAATTCAAATGGACGGGTTACAAGATGGCTTAGTGAGTTACACCTTGAGCAATGGTCACGTGCATATGATACTAATGGTCGTCGATGGGGTCATATAACAACGAAATTAGCTGAGTGTATGAACAGCGTTTTAAGGGCATTAGACATCTCCCTGTCCTGGCATTAGTGAAAGCTACATTGTACAGGCTAAGTTCTTACTTTGAAAAACAATCGGCGACTACGAGCGCACAATTAAAGACCGATGAGACATACTCAGAGGTTGTGCGTAACATGATTGCAGAGCATGCAACTAAGTCATCTTCATGCATTGTGCACTTATTTGATCGGGCCACATGGTATTTTGAAGTTGAAGAGGCATACGATCAGTTGCGACGTCGTCAAGGTCGTATTTACAAGCTTAGCCTTGTGAAAAGTTGTTGTAATTGTGGTAAGTTTCAAGTTTGGCATTATCCATGTCCACATGCGATGGTATCTTGCTCACATGCGGGGCTTAACTATAATGGGTTTGATCACCTTGTTTATCGGCTTGAAATGATCTTAATGGCTTATAGCTCACCATTTCGTCCGATCGAAGGACAGGAGTATTGGCCATTGGCAGAAGATGTGGTCTAGATTCCCTCGGTTAGTGCCATCGACACGTCCTACCCCAGATTTAGACTCAAAGAACTATCCTGTACTCCCGCTATTAGGATTTCTGTATGTACTGCTTACTTGAGTATAGAATTTATCAATTACTAATTACTATATGAACTCATATATTTGTAACTGTTGCAGTTGGAAGGGTGCTAAGGATTCTATTAGACCAGCTAAAGAAACCTTGAAGCATTATAGACTTCTGCTAGATCGAATGACTGATTCGGAGGTATCTTACTTAAACTGATATTCTTCAAATATGGATGACACTTTATATGTTTATTTTTTTTGACATTTATTTTTCATAGATTATCTGGTGCCCATATGACAGGGAAGTCATTCAGATGCTTCCAGATTACTGTGTAGCTGATCACAATGTCTAGCTAGCTTGGGTATCACTTATTTGTTTTCATATTGTCAAGTGGCACCATGTAGATGGCGTTCTTCGCCAATTTGGTGGAGATCAATTGATTCATAAGCCACCTGTCAATCTTGGCTGCCATCACACATTACAAATGACAGGGAAATATGATCAAAATTGGGCGGTGGTACATGCATACTTTATCACCCAGTGGTTGGCGTGGCCTCAGCGACTGATGCAACCACAGTATCCTGCACATCCTTTAGAGCACAACTATGAGTATATGCGGTGGTATTGGAGGCATACGAGAAGATGGATTGATCCTACGAGTGGTTCTGAGGGTTATGCGGTAAATCGTCTATTTAGTATCAAATTTAAATTACATTTTATATATCTGCTTTGCTATAATTTTTATGCTGTTTGTAGGTTGACATGGCGTGAAACTTATATAGACTTGCTCGTGAGGACCAGACACCTAATGATTTAGCAGAGAAAATTGAGCAAGGAGCTATGAATATCATTACTACCATGGGTGAACAGAAAGAACTCAGGCTTTCTCACCCAGCTCCACCTGCTCAGCATTTGCCTACTATAATAATTCCTGAACAAGTGTCAGGCAAGCGTTCTCGGGGCCTTATCGCAGCAAGGGAACCTATTCCCTATGATGCATGCTACGATCCAGGTGTATCCATGCCATATCAGAGTCCATCGACTTCAGCCTATTGTCAGACTCAATCTGACATAGGTTCTAGTGGCGCCAGTCCTTCTTTTGCACAGACTGGAGGCTCTAGTTCTTTATTTGACGTTGGCTATCATACTCCGATTCTTGCACAATATCATTTTGATTATTCATCTTTGTTTACTGATCATATGATATAGAATGCAGATTTCGGAATGCAGTTCTTCACACCGATCCTATCAGTACAATCGCCAATGTTAGATTTAAATGCTTAACCGACACCCCTGTCAGAAGGACAAGAAGAAGAAGAAGAAGAAGAAGAAGAAGAAGAAGAAGAAGAAGAAGAACCCGAACAACGTCGACGGTCTAAACGACCAATTACACGTAGGCGTTGCGGGAGTGGGAGCCATTTTTTTTAGATTATTTTTCATCATTTGTTAACTTTCGATTACTTAAAAATATTTTTATTTGTAAATTGTCGAATTTTTAATTTACAAATTTGTATTTAAGTAAACATAAATTAAATCTACATATAAATAACTATTTATGTTTTTGGAATAATTAATGTAAATTTTGATATTTAATTGCATAATTATACAAAATTGATCATAAATTAATGTAAATTTTGATATTTAATTACATAATTATACAAAATTAATTGACTATTTTATTTGTTAGAAAATTTTTGAATTATTAATTTACAAATTTGTATTTAATTAATCAATCATAAATTAAATCTACATATAAATAACTATTTATTTTTTTAGCATAATAAATAAATTAATTATAATATATTCATAAATTAATGTAAATTTTGATATTTAATTGTATAATTATACAAAATCGATTGACATTAAATTTATTTGTTAGTAAATTATCGAATTATTAATCTACAAATTTGTATTTAATTAATCAATTATAAATTAAATCTACATTTAAAGAATTATTTATGTTTTTGGCATAATAAATAAATAAATTATACTATATTCATAAATTAATGTAAATTTTGATATTTAATTACACAATTATACAAAATTAATTGATTAACTTATTTTTTATATAATTTATTTATATAAGTAACTATAAAAAATATATATTACATTTAATAATATTACACAATATAATAATTATAATTAATTAAAATTGATTAGGAAAAAAAAATTTTAAGCTCGGTCTCCTTGAGACCGAGCTTTTCTTTTTTGGTCAGAGGTTCGGCCTCTGTGAGGCCGATCTTCTTTCGGGCTACTTTTAAAAAAAAAACTTGGCTTGACACAGGCCAAGGAGATCGAGCTTTTTTTTTTTTGGTCAGAGGCTCGGCCTCTGTGAGGCCAAGTTTCTTTCGGGTTACTTTAAAAAAAGAAGTTTGGCTTGACACAGGCCAAGTCTTATTAAAAAAAAATTGACAAAAATTTGATTTGAAAAAAAATGTAATATATGAAGAAATAATTTAAAAAAAATCATATTTAAAGAAATATTTAAGAAAATTATAATATTTTAGTAAAATTGTCTTGTCCTGTACAACATAGAAGATGATCCTGGGTTCAGGTCTTTTGCATTACTTTTAACATTGCAGAGGTGGAACACCGTTGCTAATAAAATAATGCATTTCAAAAGTAATGCACAAAATCCGAATTCGATGATCCTGATCCACAAATAATTAAGATGACAAAAAGTTTTCATGTTAGGAAAATTTTATTCTGTAGGTATAAATCCTAAACCTAGATAGGCCCAGCACTCTATAAAGCTGGCAAATAGTCTGTTTCCCAATTCATTTATCTATTCCTAGGAGATTAGAATGATGATTGCACGATCTTAGAAATGTATATTCAAGACTAATTTAATTTTTATTGGTTGGAAAAGTAATTAATGTTTTCAAATTTAAATAGAAACTAAACTTCAATTTGTAATATAATTAATCATAATTCATAATAAATCTTAATCACATTAAATTGACAAATATAAATGATTTAATTTTAATATTAAAAATAACACAATATATAATTTGATAGAAAATAATTTGATATGTAGATTTATACAACAACAAATTAAAATATTATTAGAAAACACTGTTTTAATAACATAATTAAATTTAACTGTGATAGGATAACTTTTGAATCCCTTAAAGAAAAAAAATTGTTACAAACATGAAAACTTGTAATTCTTATAATGTAATACAAATTTTAGTTTATATTCTTAAATTAGGGACTTAAACAAAGTAGACGACTAATTTATATAAAAAATCAGACAAAAAAATTTTTAACCAAGGACATAAGTGAATAAAAGGTAAGTTTTGAAATTTGAATTTTAATTCATTTATTGTATAGTTTTTAGGTGTAAATAATGGATTAAATAATATTATGACTAAAAATGAAATTATAGACTAATTTGGAGAACCAAATCGTGAGAAAAAAGCATGAAAGTGAATAACAGGGACTAAAGTGAACAAATTAAAAAATTTTTAGGAGATGATTTTGAAAAAAAAATATATGTTCTTAAATTAAGGACCTAAACGAAGTAAAACACTAATTTATATAAAAAATTGGACAAAAAAAAATTTTGACCAAAGACCTAAGTAAATAAACTGGAATTTTTTTTCTTAAGGGAGTTAAGTTCACGTCAGTATAAGTGGTACAGAGTCAGTGCTGAGATGAATTTTAATAATGACATCAACATTCTAGTCAACGTTGACTGACAATTTATTAATCAAAAACTAACCTTGTGACCTATTTCATAGTTTTAAAAACTACAGGGATTAAATTCGTTGTTTTCAAACTATATGGACTAAAATCATTATTCGATGAAACTATAGGAAGCTCAAGTATATTTTAACCTTAAAATTACTTTCTAGAAATGCACAAGTTGAATTAAATAGCTTATTTATTTTTAAAAATATTAATTACTTCTCCAAATAATAAAAATCAATCACTATAACATATTCCACTTTAAGAAATTATCCTAGTTAGACATGGTCTATGATTATTAAAAAACGCAGGATCAAACCCAAAAATACGTAGTTAAAAGCCATACAATTTATCTTTAAGTTGAGACAGCTCATTCATAATAAAGACAATAGTTAATTTTAAACATTAATTGATTAAAAAAAAGTGTAATTAGTGATAAATCTAATATGAGGGTCGATAAATACAATATTATTCCTATGTTTTTAAACCTCTCATCAATATTTCTACGAATAAAATAACAAATCTCAAGATACACTTATATAGCAAAGGTTCATACATTCATGCATGTGTTCACCCAAAGATTTTAAGAAATTATATATGTTTCGTGTAACATATATTGTTGATTAATGCATTCAAGATCATATTCTTAAATCTTCGGTAGGATCAATTATTCCTATACAACAGCTAAGACATGACATTAAAATATGGCTAGTTTAAAATCGAGATATTATTTTATGAATATAAATTATTTATTCTATTGTGAGAGTATATATCTTGATTTCACTCAAGCTATTGATTTGGCGTATGATCCATTGGCTGATTTTGTGCCCAGAATTCAATGTTTCTTATCTTGTAAGTGATGAGTAAGCAAAAGATTTGAGCATATATTATATTTTCTGGAATATTTTTTAGGATCCTAATTAATTTAGCGTTTGTAAGGCAAGAGAAAATTTTGTGGTTAAAATCCTGGAGAGTGAAAAGTTTCAATAAGTTTGGTAATTGTAATTTAAGATTATGGCCCTATTTGGGTAAACAACTTATATATAAGTTATTTTTACAATTGAAGGGTTTATAAGGATAAATTTTAAATAAGTTATTTTCAATTTATTTTCATAAGTTATTTTGAATAGCTTATGAAAATAAGTTGAAAACAACTTATACGCATGCTATAAGTTATTTTTATAAATACTTATGTTATAAGATAAGTTAAATAAATTAAAAATAAACTCTTTTAAATAAGACCTATGTTAATTAAGAGTGTTTGGTGGTTCAATTTAAACAATTTTTTACAGTTTATTAAATTAAAAAGGTTAGTTTTGAAAAAATAAAAAAAAACCAGAATCGTTAAATCACGAAAAAAATTCATCTCTTATTAATAATAAGTTGCAGACAAAAAAGAATTTTGCGGTTGACTTGCAAACAAAATTTTCCATCTCAAGCTGTTGGATTGGCCTGAAGTTTTTGAACATTTAAAAGATAATTTCAAGACGAATTTGAAAAAACAATTTTGATTTGTCCCTAATCAGAAATAAAATATATATCTCTAATTCATCCCAAGTTCTTCTATTTGATTTTTTCTTTTATTGGTAAATTTTATTAGAGATAATTCTATTAAAAAATATTGTCGAATATCACGATCATATACTCCTACATATACTTTAGTGTATAGACTTTCACTTTTAGTTGTCGATTAATTATAGGACGATGTAGCAGGCCCTATGTATAAAATATTTATGGATCAGTTGTCCAAGGTGACATTCCATTAATTACCCTACACTTAACATAAAAGATTAAGGAATTTAATTAATGAAAAATTAACTTTGTGTGTTATATATATATATATATATATATATATATATATATGAAAGTGTATTTAGTGAAAAAAGTGATTTAATTTTAAAAAAATTATTATCGTTAGATCACAAAAAAACAATTTAGATTAACACAAAATCTTTTCATGTGAAAAAATAACTTTTTTTTTGTGTTGATTGATTATGCATGAATCTAAACAACTATCAGTATTTGAGACAAAGTCAACCAATATTTCAGTGGTGGGCCTAACACAACACTTTGAAACCTCAACAATTTTTTTTTTCTTCTTGATAAGGTTTTTGTTTTACATTTTATATATAACTTTCAAAGTAAGAGATGCTAAATGATGCTACAAACAAGGTTTATATATATATATATGGGTTTACTTCATATGATTGTAGACAAAAGAAACAATGAACCAAATGATGCAACTTCCATCTTTCCCTTGCCATTCATATTTTCACGATTAATTACTTTTTCTGTAATTAATACTTTGTTCTTATTTCTGAATATATATATATATATATATATATATTCATTTCCTACTTTCTATTGCTTGTAAATTGGAAAAAATGATTGAAAATTTTTTAGAGTAAATTATCAAAATTCATCATCATCAAATTTCAAATTTGTTGTTGTTAAAAGGTATGACAAACATAATGATAAAACTAAAACAAACACCATAGCTTAAGAACTAAATTAAAACATTCAAGTTTTAAGAGACAAAATTAAGATAGTAATATTTTTTTACAGACTAAATTAGTAATTTACTCAAATTTTATAATTGTATCTGTCTTTAGCTTAGTATTTTAAGATATTTAATCTCTCAAGAACTAAATTGAGAAAATTATAATTTTTTAATATTAAATTAATAATCTCTCAAGAAAGTATTTTGTATACCATAGCTTTTTTTTAAATAACAACTTAAAAGTAAAAAATGTTCTATAGTGGAGAGTATGAGTCATTAGGAAAAGTGCGCACCTATCTGAAGAATATTTTAAATTCCTAACTTGAAAGACTAGCATAACATCTGTTTATATCAAAGTTCAAAATAATTATACACTTTATATTAAATATTCAAAGCAGATAGGATAAGAGTTTTAGAAAATTGTTGGGATGGCTATTCTTTCTGTCAATGTTTTTAGATTCTGGCTATGTTTGGTTCAGTGGTGGAATGTTGTCAACGCCTAAATTTAGCTTATTTGGTTCGGCGTTTACTTTGATTTTGAAAATCGATTTTTGCTTCAAAATCGATTTTTCAAAAATTGATTCTCCAAAAAATTTTTCAGATTTACCCACAGGGACTTCAAAACACACAGAGAGAGAGAGAGAGAACTAGAGATCTCCGTCGCCCTTCACAGGCTTGCCCGTCGAGTGAGTGTTCATTTTGCCTCTGTTTTCCTCTTTTTTACTGTGAGTGTGTGCTGAATGAGTGAAGAGGAAGAGGATTGTGATAAGTGAGTGTGTAGCTATAAGTGATTACTATAGTGGTGATATTGATGGAGTGGACGCGTGGATGGAGTTGATGGAATTGATCAAAAAAATATATTTTTAATATTAATAGTTGAATGAATTTTTACCAAAAAAATATAATTGATTTATTAGATTTATTTATTAACTCAATTTTTTTAAAATTATCTATATTTTTAATCAAATATTAGTACTAGTAATTAAAAAGTTAAATAAAAATAAATGAAATATAATAATATAATATTCATACCCTTTTTGGTAATTACACATTCAAAAGTGCTTTTGTTAACTAATATCCAAACAAAATTCATTTTCTAAAATCACTTTTCTGATAACTATTTCCAAACATAAATCACGTTCATGTAAAATCAATTCTACTCAAAATCAATTCTTAAAATCAATTTTACTTAAACCTAAGTTTACCCAACGAGTTTTCAAACATACATTCTTTTCATTAGTGTAGCACTTATATTACAAAGAAAGTAAGATCTGCTTTAATTTAGTCATTAAAATATTATATTTATTTTAATTTAATATTTTTTATTGCCAAATTCTTAAATTACTATTGCTAAATCTTAAATTTATTATTGCTAAAACATTCCAAGGGTCTAAAATCTAAATTAAAACGATTACATTTTTTGAGAATTAAAACACACGGAATTCTTCAGGAACTAAATAATTTACTATATTTTAAAGCAAAAGATATACTTCATAATTTTTTAAACCATTTTTTGTATACTAATTAATTACCTCTAGACTTTACCCACATATATGAGAAATTTAAAAAATTATATAGCCAGATGTATCTGAGCTAAGTTTTGTTTTAACGATTTGGCATGGGGAACTACATGTACAAATTAAATTTTAACCATTATGTGCATATATTTGGTCCTCATTTTAAAAATTAAACTATAATTCTTTATATATTTATTGTAAAGTTCTTCAATTATAACATGATAAATATATGATTTTTAAAAAATAAATTTATATTTTTTTAATAACTCATCATTACATAATTGGTCTTTTAAAAAAAAGTTTACACGTTTTAATTTAAGTGATGGCAAGAATATAAGAACAGTATATAAGCCTGAACAAAATTTGGTAGACCTTTCCACGTTAAAATTATATATTTTACTATTGATCATTATTTTGTGAAAATGATTTGTACAAAACAACACGACATGGAAAAAGCAGAGCATGGCAAGCTACAAGTTATCATTAATCAAAATTTACATGGAATTTTAGCATGTCATTATTGTTAAACCGCCACTTAGCTTCAGTCTCCAAAAACTATTGAGTGCACAAAAATAACAAACTATCCTACTCATTACACGTTAGTCCTTTAGCATCCGTAGCTTATATGACATGACTAATATACAACAAGTTCATTATTTTCAAGGATTAAAGCTAAATGAGTCCAATAATTCATCCACAAAATTATTATTTCAATCAATAATATCATTACAGAATGAGATGATAACTATGCTAGTGAGATGTCAATAACATCATTGATATCAACCACCTACTTGTAAATTTGATGTAAAGTAAACAGTAGTACTTGCAAAATTTTATAAAAGGCATTATGTCTATCCAAGTTTCTATGAAATTCCTTCCATGAATAAGAGTGCTGATAAGGGAGGATGGTTTATTTTACAAAAAGACTACCTTTCTAGTCTACTGATAATACCAAACTAACAGAATACTACTTAGGCACAAATGGCTATCTGTGACCACAATGTACATATTACTCAGACCAGACAACTTGTGATACATAATGTACAGCTACCTAATTAGCAGAAATATATTGAGTACCCAAGTAGAATTGAAAAGCTGAGTACTACTGCCATTAACATTTTGATATAAGCAATTATTTTCTAAAACTTGGAATCTATCTGAACCATGGTTCAAAAATATATTACAAGGCAACATTTAAATGGCAGTAGTATTCTACTTTTCAGTATTACAGAATTACTGAATATGACCTCCTAATTAGCATGAAGACTGATTAATATCAACCTGACATACAAGTGAAATGGTGGAAATCAATCAGTTATGTGGACTTTACAAGAAAGTTTCTGGACCTTCAAGAAGAAAAGGCAGCGTCCATTGCTTGAAATATTGGAGCAATATCAAATCTGAAGCTCCTGAAGCTCCTGCCGGGCCCCATGTTAAGAGTGTGAGATTCTGAATCAGGTACTGTTGGCTGACTGTCGAACATCATTGAGCTACTTCCACTAGAACTGTTCTTTGCTTTCCACACGGAAATTCCTTTACACAAGGAGTTGCTTGTTAGAAATTACTTGCTAATATATAGATGTCTGATTAGAAAATGAGTAAATTACTGATTTAGTCCCTCAAAGATTACAATTTTCTCAATTTGGTCCTTAAAGATAAAATGTCTCAATTTAGTTCCTGAAACATTGTATTTATCTCAATTTGATCATTTCCATTGCTAAATCTCAATTTTTTTTGTCACTAAAAGTCACTTTGATCAAAAAAAAAAAAAGAACCAAATTAAAACAAACACAACCTCTCAAGGACTAAATTAAGACACTGTAATCTTTTGTGGATCAAATTAGTAATTTATTCTTAGAAAATCAACAAGGATCAAACTAGAAAATGCATTACAGACTTGCAGTACTCAACATAAAACAGGTAACTTTGTAGAAGCCCATCCAAAATTATGCACATCACTCTAGCTAACCAAAGCATATGATGGCACGTCGCACTTCTCAAATCTCATATCTGCACCTCAAAGATGAGGTGTGTGAAACTTTGATGCACATAAAGCTGTGCAACACATCATTGATCTAGTTGTTGGAAACTAACTTGTAGTCCAGCCACATCACAGGGCCAACTACTTTCACAAGGCTGCTGTTACCCATAAGTTACCTGATGTTTCTAACCTACCAGCATTTCACAGAGAAAATAACACTTACCTTTAAGAGGAAAATCAGGCCTTGGAGCTAATGGAGGTTGATGTGTTAAAAGCCAAGATTTCAATGATCTGCACATGCAGGCACAGAATCTTTTTTACTTCGACAACTTAAGGGGTGATCGCCAAATTCATCAAAATTATATGCAGTTGCACTCACTTGAGGAAAGGGGCCACCATGTAAAGCTTGAGGCCAGTGTTCCCACGAGAAATCACTTCATCATTTGCTGTTTGAAGTTCATCAAGCCGGTGCCATGCAATTTCCTACATGCAAATAACACATAATTCTCTCAGCATTTGATCACCTATAGATTTTATATCCCTTTGAAAGTCAATTACAGGAAGATAATTTCATATGACACAAGACATAAGAACCAAAAAAAAATAAATAAAAAAAGCAATCATGTTAAAAACCTTTTTTGGCCACAAAAAATATCCAATCAAAAAGAACCATATAATGTAAGCCAAAACTATATATAGATCCAAATTTAAAAGTTAATGGACAATTTATGCTAACTAATTTAATCATCATAATAAAAAATGTCATGCTATGGTCCTCACAATTCACCAAATGGGGACCATAAGGAGCTGCAACAATTAAATAATATTCCAGATAAAAGGATAAAAATAATAATAGTTACAACATATATATGCAACACTATCTTTATTAAAGATTAAATTCAATAAACAGGGTCATCACTGATGAGAGTAGTCAATTTTGCTCATAACAGAAACAAGAATCTTATCTTATAATTTAGTGGCATATATTTAAATGTTCAAATAATGACTTTCTATTTTTTTTTTGTAAAATTGTGACATTTTATAACTTTATTAGTTGAGATATTAAATGCACATGGCAATTACTTTTTCTCTACCAAGTTAAAAAGTACTTCATTTTCATCTTAAACTTTTCTGGTGCAAGTGTTGGAGACTTTTATAATTGTTCAAATATTTTTGTATTGATATTTTTATTCAAGAAATTTATAAACTAAAATTTAGGTAAAAACTCATCTGTTCAGTGGCAAAAGATTCCTTTTGTTTCCAAATCTTTCAGTATCTTCCCTTTCCACTCTTCTTTGTATAACAGTTTAGAACATAGTTATAGCCAGGAAATATGTTTATAAAGCAGGACACGTGGGTTGACAGCAGTAATAACTATATTTCATATTTCTTTGCTTTTTACAAACTTGCTAATGGAAGATTACCTGGGAAGTCCCCTCAATAGTACTATAGATAATTTACATTATACGAAATAAAATTTTATCTCTAATTAAACGTCTTGTCCCATCACTAGTTTAAAATTTATGTTTGGAACTCCTTTTTTCACCCTGATACACTTGGTTTAAATTTCTAGCTGACAGATGATTTCAATATTTCAAAGCAAAACTTTGGGCATAAATATATGGAAAAAGAAACCCATTACTGAGTTACAAATTTAATTTCAAGTAAATTTATACTGAAGTATAAGCATGTACTCCCAATATATCAAGTATGTCAATATTAACTCAGATCATTATCCAATAAATACAAAGAACAATCTTTACCCATATATTATAAAACATGAAGAATTTAGAATTATAGCATAATAACTTAATAATAGCTCAATGTTAAGCATATAGTAACTTTCAAAATAAATTCATTCATGAAAAGAAACACATACGCTAATCTCTTTTTTGGTTTGCGGGGCAAAATGTGTATCATCCTTCACGCCAGCAATAATGTAAAGCCGCACTCTTTGCTGCCCAAATATAAGTTCAATGTATTCATCCTTTTTAAGAAGTTTTGAAACATCAAAACCTGTTTCTTCCAAGACCTGCATTCATCACAAAGAATAGCCCGTTCATACTACTAGTAGTTTCCTGAATTATACCAATTTAGTCATGAATGAGTAACTATCATTCCTACACCCACAGAAACTATTTGTCCAAATCCATTTATTTTATGTAAAGAGGGCCATAAATACACAGAGTAAGAACTCCAACGAAACATGCTTACTTCTCTAATGGCACATGCATGGTCTTCTTCATCTTTGCTCTTTTTGCCACGGGGAAAACTCCAACTTGAACCTTTCCATCCCTTGACTAGCAAGCACTGTCAATATCAGGCATGTAAGTAAGTAATATGGATCAACCCACTAATAAATGAATCTGACAGAAATATTTCCAGTCCCTATAATTAATATGAAAAAGAAAATCTTGAACCAAGAGAAGCAAGTGAAAAGTTGTAATACATATGAGCCTTTTCTGAAATAAGGCTGCAATATACTCCAACAGTCAGAAACTTCAAGTAAAAACTTCAGGGGGCAAAAGACTCTGCTTCCATCTATATATATGCCTAGATTTTGCCTTCTATAGAATCAATTTCATCAACAATAACACTATTCTGAACTAAACACGTTCATCAAAATTTGCGACCTCAGCTATATTAAACATTCAACAACTTTGTCCAAGGATGAAATTCTTGATATGAAAAGACATTTGGTGCTGCAAATGGTATAAGTTCAGGAAACTACTGATCAAACCATCATCTATTATTATTGCAAAATGGCTTAAAAGTTATGGGAATCCATTCTTTTTCCCATTGGTTTCAATAGATGTCATGCCAGCTTCTGTTATAAATCTCTTGATATCCATCTAGAAACAGAACCTCAGTACTCCCCTAATTAGTTGACACTAATTGATAGCCACTAGCTCTTGCCATAACCTGTAGCCATTTGTGACGGGTCCTTGTGCTATGCTAGCACGCTCTATGTGTAGCATAGAGATTCATTCAATTATATATTTAATTATTGAGACTCTGATCTGGACATCCAATATTAATGTCTAGTGTAAAAACTTAGTAACAATCAAATAATATGCTGGTGCTCTCAGGAAAGTTCAGCAACTGGTTAATTGATTGCATGGATAATATATCATCCAAAAAGAATACTCCATCTTCCCTGTGAAGGATTATCTGAAATCACCTTGCCACCCCAAGATTTTGGAAAGATTAATTACCTTTTTAATGCTTTATCATTGACTGTAGACAATGGCCCTGAAAAATTACACTACCTAAAGTCTCTAATCATTCTGGAATAGCCATCATTGCATAACTTACAAGTTTGATCATCCTAATTGGCAATGATAATTGGAAAAAGGAAAAAAATTTGGAACCCTGAAAAGTTAGACATTGTAACCATAGTTACCAATCACCAAGACCAGAAAACGTACAAGAACGAAGTAACACATTCTAGTTGCAAGGTGGCATAAAATTTCCAGGGCACAATTATACCATAAAAAAGGTAAGTCCCCACCATAAAAAAAGAGGCTTGCAGAAAAATTTGTTTTACTACAGAAAAGCAAACTAGTATTGCCGCACGCAAGCATTTCTAAAAGGCTTACCCTTTCAAAGGTTTCGTCTAGAATTATTGCCCCAGTTACAGGAACTCGAACCTTGTATGAAGTGAAGTCCTTGAATATATCATCTATATGGGCCACATAAGGCTTCAAAACATCACAACTATTAAACACTACTATCTATTAAGGAAAACAGGGTAGAATGATCAGATGATTAGGATTAATATAAAATCAAACTGCCATGACAGCTGGCCATTTTTATCTACTGCTTATACAAGTATGTGTTAATATTCTGTCAAAATAAACAAATATTATAGAGTGGAATTCTTTCCATCACCAGTTGTGAGTTCACATGCAACCATGTAACTTCGGCAGACATAAATCAACCCTCATCATCAGAAAAATCAATATGTTCAATGCAGACAGGTGGTCACCTACATCATGTTATGATGTATAAATAGAATAATCTGAGCCAACCAGCAATTTCATCTTTTAATGCTCAAGGACAAGGTTAAATTCAAATAAACTGCTTCAACTTTGACCCTTTGCAGATGATCCATTGCAGTTTCAATTTTGGCAATTAACCCACTTGAACTTCGAACATGTGGCAGATAGCCCCTTCCATCTAAAATCTCAAATTACAGAGTTTTTATCACTAACCAATAAAAAAAAAAAATGCTAAAGCATCAATCAAGAGATTGAAAGAAGTTTTTACTTAAAACTGCAGTTGTTTAATTAAGTTCTACTAATTCGCAAGTCCAAGCAAGTTAATTACCAAAATGTAAACCACAAGGATCATTTGCCAAAGGGTCAAAATTAAAGGGGGGTTATTTCATTTTAGCCTTAGAAAAGGAACAAAGAATATTCAGATCCTATACAAGATACATATAGTTATGCTTTGTTGGCAAAGTTAACATATAGTTATGCTTTGTTCTACACAAAATGGAGGGCTGCCGGATGGCAAATACATGGAAGAATATAGTAATATATTAGATGGCATGAGAAATGAATAGAATATGTTAAGCTAGAGGGATTAAATTAGTTCAATCCAAATAACAAATTCTGGAAAATTTTTAGTTAAAAGAAACTTCCATAAACGTTCCAAGTTTTCTAAATCTTCACTTGTATTCTTCCATTTTGCAGCAATGACTAAACCAAAGAAAATAGCACAAGTAGTTCTTTCCCGGTATTTAATAAAAAGAGGAACATAACACACTGCATGAAAGAAAAGGAGGTAAAGTCATGAAATACATGGAAAACAATTAAATATCAAGTTAAATATGAAAATTATAAATATTATATAATATATCAATAAAAAGTAAAAGACATAAATTATATAAATTATACATTTTAATATTACACATGTATATAGAATATTTTTTGGGGGGAGGGGGGTAGGATTTCCAGCCTATGATCAAGTCTATGGTAAACAAATTTGAGAACTAGAATTGAGTTGCCAAATACAAATAAAAAAAGAAACAGAAAGGACCAAATATCCAAAGATATGTAACATAGGATACATAAAGAAGTGAACTCCTTGAGATTGAATGACTTTAGAGATGGATTATTTTCAACAGAATTATCTTCATAAAACCAATGCGCATACTCCACAAGAAACAAGATCCTTTCAAATGATTGAAGGTCTTCCTTTGGCACATTTAACACAAATCGACTGCAACAAATACAGCAGAAAACAGACACTTTAAGAATAATATTAAAAGCATAACTGACATAGGAAGGCATAATTACACTCACAAATTAGGGAACTGAAGGCATTACAACTGAATACAAATTATACAGAATTATAACCACTTTATCTGAAATTTTAATACTATAACCAAATATATGCAGGAATGTGTCTACTTCAACTGTTTCACAAGAGGGATTTTGAGTTTTCTTTACTGAAGACACAAACTCACAAATTGCCAAGACAAGAATCACTCCCGCTCTTATTCAGCTATTTCTTATAATTCTATCTTTTTTCTTTTTGTATATATATCATCCTAAACATTGATTTATCTTGATGTTACTTTCATGTACGCAGTTAGCAGCTACACAGCACACACATGACACTCTCTACACGATTAATTCTACAAATACCTCAACAGCCCAAACTCCCTCAATACCCATGCAATAGAAAATGGCCACCACCAAGTTTCTCTGCCGGATAATCTTCAGCACCAAAAACCTAAAGGTTTCCCTTAACAACATGCAGTATTATTTTCTCCAAAAAAATATCCGAAAAGATATGGACCAATTATATTCCATTCAGTTCAACAAGAACAAGAGTTCTAAGATTCAACCATGAACAACTGTTTTACTTCCTTGCTAATACGTTGAAGTTGCTTATTACTAACTTAACCAGAAAATCCATCTTTCTCTTATTTGCATTTCATGTCCAGGGCACACAACTATAAACTTCAATCCTTTAAAAAGGGCATCAGCAACTCAATGCAACCCATAACTGACGTAAAATTTAGGCACTTACAAAACTAAACCCTCCACTAATGAATACCCAGTCACCTAACCGCTAGAACATTTTCTTTGAAAAATAACAAAACAGAACAAAAAATGATAATAATCCCCCGTAATCTGCATATAATACATGTATTCTACTTCCTGAAGCTTGTTCACGACCATTTGCATCTTACAACTGTAGACCATATCGATAGAAATGGGAAAAATCTTGCACATTCTTTAATATAGTTAAGGCTGAAAAAGGAAGCGAAAAGAATCCTCAATAGAGTACCCATAAAGAGGAAAATGGACAATTCAAATTCCAAAATTCTCTTAACATGTATCATAAATTCGAATTGCATCCTCAGTATTCAGCACACAAGACTATCTATCAAGGGCATAAACGCCGATCTTTCTGATGCGGTTAAAAAGTAGAATAAGACAACAATTGATGTCAAGACTAGAAGCCTAGAAAAACCCTAAAACCTCCCAATGCCCAATACCCCTTTGCATTCATCATCTAAGAAACCAAAAGGAGCACAAGAAAAACGAAATCACAGTGACAGACCTGCATAGATCGTCAAGAAGTTCCTGAGGTGGAAGACCGTTCTTGGATGGAGCACTCGTAGAGCGGGGAAGATTAGACATGGATTCCGAGCGTCGAATTCGAACCCTAAAAGCAAAATTTTAAAAAGAAAAAAGAAATCACCAAATGGGCAAGCTTATTATCTTTCTATCTCTTCTTCCTTGATTCTTCGGACCCAAGGGAGCTTCCTTTAAGGTTTGAATCGAAGCCTATGAGCAGAGCAGCAAATAATGACATGCCCGAATGAAATCATTTTCAAGCTTCTCGACGGCTTCGATATTGAGCCGGGAATGTTCGAAGGGAATCGATTTTCGTTGTGTTATGATGGTCAATGTCGCGTAAGTGAATTACACAGAATAGAAAAAAGTTATAGATCAAATTTTAGATCGGCAAAAGAAATGTTTATGTAATGTGTTTGGAAAAAGCTGGTAAACTTGGATTTGGATTTGTAAAATTGATTTTCCATATCTATGGTTTGTGGAAAAAAGATTTTATTTAGATATTAATTATTATAATTATTTTTGAATATATAATTATGGGTATAAATTTTATATTATTTTTTATTTATATTTATTATTTTATATTATTTATTTTTAAATATAATAAAATAAATTCATAAATGCTCTGATAACAATTTTTTTTAATTATTGATAATAATATTTGATTAAAAGTTACTCTTGGATTGTTACAAAAATAAGTTCAATAAATTCATACAAAAAATAATATAAATAAAGGTTAAAATAAATAAAAAAAAATATAACTAAATAGACCAAAACTACAAAAGGGACACTTGAATTCTAAACGTCCATTTACAAATTAAAACAACAAAAACTATGGATTAAACTGAAAAATAAAATAAAACACAGATCACAAATAATGTAGGGACTAAACTGAATAAAATTTTTTAATTTGAGGTCAAAGTATAATTATAGAAAAACTCGAGAATTATAATTTTTGCTAAAATTACAACCTCCATATTCCACCATTTTTGAGTTTTGTTCTCCCCTGATTTTCCTCCTCCTTCCTTTCTTTTGGATTTTCTTTCTTTTCTTCCTATCTAGCTCTCTTTTCAACTCTCTTATCCCACACCAACTAAATACAAATCATTCTGTGAAGAAAATAAATTATTTTGTGCAGAAAATGAAGAAAGTGAGGAAGAAGAGGTAAAAGAGAAAAGATAATAGAGAGCATTTCGCACATAAGCAACAAAAACTAGTGTTGATTTAAATGTAGTTTGAGAGGGATGACCGGCGTTGAATCTGGAAGAAACACATAGCCAAACATGTTAATTTTTATGGAAAATAGGGTTTGTTTGTTTTTGTCATTTTATGTTTTATTTTTATTGAAAATAAAAAATGAGATTGAAAATATGTTTGATTGAGTTTAATGAAAATATTTTTTAAAATAAGCTCAAATCTAAAAATATTAAAAAAATATTTTTAGTGTTTCAAGAAATGAATATTAAAAATAAAAATAAAAAATATTTTTATAAGCCAAATAAACCTCAATATTTAGATATGGAATTCTTGTTAGAGAGAGGCAAATGTGGAGCCAAACATACTTCATGCCCCTCAACTACTCCTAACATTATTCAAGTTAATTATAACTCACATATTTTTAATCGGATTTGATTATATCCTGAGTTTGGTGCTATCAAAAAATTTAATATCAAACACTGACGTGTCATTCAATCTTACACACATTTAGCTTCAAATTATTTTTCTTGGATGTGCAAGATATCATATAACCCTTAAAATGACGAAAGTACTATATAATTTTCAAAGATATATTTTAGGTTTAGAGAAAATTATACTATATTTTGTTTATTTTAAGTTGGCATATGATGTTTGGCACATCTAAGGTAGATAATTTGACACTGAAATGTACAAAATTGGATACCACGTTAGTGTCTGGCGTTAAATTTTTGAACGGTGCCAAATTCAGTGGTATAATTAAAACTAATTAGAAACATAAAAATCATAATTAATATGAAATAAAGTTTATAATTATAATTGAAACATAGGTCAAAGTTTAGAGGTATGAATTGTATTTTTACCATTTTAAATCTCTTTCTTTTTGTTTTAATTTAAAATATCTCCATTTTTTCATATGTAAATATAGATATAGAGATAGAAGTAGAAATTTTGGCGAAACAGAAAAAGAAATATAAGAATATAAATAACAATTTATTGATAAAGGAATTTGTTCCATTAGTTGAAATTAAAATTTTAATCAATATTCTATATCAGAAATTTAATTGAAAATGGTTTTTTAAATTTTAAAAATCAAACATGAAATAAAGGACTTACTAAAACAATTCTATTAATCTAAATAACTCAAAATAAGATAATCATTGTGACTTGTAAGCAGAGATTTCAAATCTTGTATATAGTTATCATACAAAAAAGAAAATTAAATTTACGAATTCTACATTGTTATATCCATTTTGAATAACTTTCGATGTTGAATAACTTAAATAATAAATATTTAGCATCTTATAAAAAGTTATTATATATATACCCCAATGTTAAAACATTATCTAAGTCATGAAATAACTTGTAATTAAATGTCACATACATTGCAAATATCATAATTTTTTTCTTTATCTAAAATTGGTTGATCGGAATAATAAAATACTGTACAAAACGACATTGATTTTATTCTTAAAAATGCTAATTTAAAAAAAATTATCCGAAATCAATAATTTCAAAAGAAAATACCTTAGTAAAACAAGAAAAAAAATCCTTTTGTTTTTGTTATGAAGATCAGAACATTTTTGATAGAGCAGCAAATGACTAAAACCATAAATTTTACAATTTAATAACAAAAATGGTCAAATTCAGAACATTCTAAAATAGCTTCGTGCATACATAATTGAACAGTTATTTGGGAAACAATTAAGGTATGTACATGTAGTGCAATGGAAATCTTCAACCATGTACTCTCATGATCAAAATCTCCAATTGAAATATGTACATGTAGTGCAACAGAAATCTTCAACCATGTACTATCATGATCAAAATCTCCACCATATATAATTAAGGTTACTTCTCTTTTCAGACTCAACCCTTAAGCCTCAGCCGTGCAAACGGCAGTTGCTTGCAAAGACACCTAGTCCTAGTCTGAAAAGTCCTCAACATCTGAACTAAAGGTTTCAAGCTCATATATGGAATTGAAGAGAGGCCATTGCTCAAAGGATAAAAGAAAAGTAGCAGTGTGAATTATAACAAAATGGGCAATCATCACACAGTTCATGCCATAAATTTGCAAAACTTTCCTTGAGGCTTCTACTCGGAAGCCAGCGTCCAGAAATTCAAAAGAAAGGACGGCGAAGCAGCAAACCAACTCAGGAATGCCATGGCTGTTGCCGTCTCAAACCTGCTGCAATGGTTCTGTGCACATTCGTTCAGATCATTGCCAATAAGGACTGTGATACCGGCAGAGGCACAAGAGGCAGCAAATGTGAGAGTTGAAGTAATCTGCAGTAAAATCATATAGGAAAAAATCTTTCAGGTTCACAATAAGCCTCTGTGTACTTTAATATACTATCACCCATGGCCATATATCTAATTCCCTCTTCTTTTCATTTTTTGGGAGAATGATTTTGGTGGAATTTAGGTTAAGAATTCTCTCCTCTTTTTATTCCTTTGTATCCACCTATGTTTCACAAACTAAGGGTGATGTTTTCATTTCTCCCAAAATAATTCAGTTCTATTTCACCCTTTCTAAACAAAGTGTAAAGTCTAAGAAGAACACCATATGTATTTATAAACAGTCTACCAGAAAATAATGATTTCCAAATTAACTCCCACAGTGCAAAAGAATTAATGTATAACTGAAATGAAGTCATTTCTTGCTATAATTCTGCATTTTAACAAGGTATAGTAAATACAAGTACTCTGACATCAAGAATAAGTCTGTATCATTTTCAATTTTTCTTTTTCATTTTAAAGATGATAGTGTCACTGTTTTTCATCAACCAAGCAACTATAAAGTACAGGAAGTATAGGAATATTAGTGTATTTAATCTTTATTGTCTTGTGAAAATAACTGCAAAAGTTAACTAGTTTAACAGCATTGTCTTACTCCATCACCAATAGAGAATAAGCTAACAATTCTGGAATTCCGGAAGCTACGCCTCACTAAAATGGCATATATATCAGCAATTGCTAGAGTGAAGCTCCACAAACTCTGCAGGCTGACAGCAGCAATTAGGTAACTGGTACAGCAAATAGCACAAAATTTGTTATGCTAAGAAGAAGAAAATGAATACTATAAGATAAACACCATTATAAATTCTATGAATTGCCACCTTTGATAACGAGGACAACATATTCCCGTGTGCCTCCCCTATAGCATTTCCCTTCTTTTGAATTTTGTGTTGTTTTGGAAGTTTGGCAATTAAAAGCACTTTTGCCAACCAATGAACAGATGAATAAAGTAACACTTAAAACACTCAGGTATGGTTTATTGAAATGCTAAGCTACTTCTGACAAAAGCAAATTTTATTAAAGCATTATTCGTAGAAATAAAAAATTGATGAGCAAGGAAATAGGCACTAGATCTTATTAACCATAACAGAATCAGGGACGGAGAACATAAAGCTAAAATACTGAACAAAAATACCTATTAAAAGTGACTTGAACAACAACAACAACAACAAAGCCTTATCCCACTAGGTGGGGTCGGCTACATGGATCGCACGACGCCATTGAGCTCTATCAATGATTAACTCTTTAGGTATCTCATTTACTAAAAGATCCCGTTCAATAATTTCTCTAGGTGTCTTTTTTGGTCTTTCTCGACTTTTTTTCACATGGCTCCAAACTCCGCCTATGTTTTATAACCGGTCCCAAGCCCGGGTAAATGAGAAGGATTGTGTTAGACTCTCGACAGCCAACATAAAATTGTATCGAATCTCTCATGAACATGGATCAACGACATTAAAAGTGACTTGAACAACAAAAAATTTTCCTTTTCAACATCTAATTGCTTATAGATCCTTTAAAGCACAGGGTTACAAAAGGCTACAACAAGGAACAAGCCTTCATGGAAATCCTAGGTTCAGCGAGTGCCTTTTCCCCCAACTATCAACATGAAACCCAGGTAAGACATCCTTCAGAAATATGATGTCAGATGAGAAATTTTCTCAATAAATAAAAGAAGATCAAGTCATTAGAAGAGGAGACCATATTCTAATGGGGGGAAAATAGGTGCACCCTGCAAACCAGAATTTGTTAGGTACCAAAGCAGCCTGGGAACCACACTCAAAAGCTAGCTGGCAGCCCATACTACTCAACGTGGGACTTTGACATCTCATACTACCAAGTCCCTAACAAATTCCTATTTCATGAATGGCTCAATCACTTCTCTCTGTCTCTCTCGATCACTAATTCAACCAACAATTATCGACCCACATAACCCAATTATGAAAGCATAACGCAAAATAGTATAGCGCAAAACCAGTAGCACAAACGAGAAGAAATGGAATCGATGAGAATACCGGAAAGCAGTAACGGAAGGGAAATCGCCGGTGGTGGCCATGACAACCAGTGCAATCACTGCGAAAACAAACTGAAAGATGCGCAAGGCAAGGCCGCCGAGAGTGCCCGGCATACCCTGTACGTCTTTCATCGTTGCCCTGGGTAATGCATTAACAGCGAGAGGTGGCGCTTCAATCGGGTGAACAGAAGGGCGAACCATTGACATGGCGGCTCCGGCAAAACAAACACTATCATACCATAGAAAGGGGAAATCGGATTCGTAGCCTTGTGCTCAAAAAAAGAGAGAAAGGAGATTGGGAAGAAATAGGAGGTTGGGGAGGAAGAGAGGGAGTGAAAAGTGTAAAGGATCTGGGTTTTCCTAAAGAGGAAGCAGATGACGGCTACGGTTACTGAAGCTGGAGGCTTCAAAAATAGCAGAATCGATACACATTAGATATTCGGATTCTGCGTGAAGAGAATGCTGTTGTTATGGGACCCGGATTCCGTGCCACTAGCTACGGCTGGCGATCTGCCTTTATTGAACAATTAATGTTTATTTATTTTTTGATTAAGTATTTATAATTTATGTTTTAATTGAATTCTTATTGTTTTAAAAAAGTTAAATTACTCTTTTGACCTTTGTAGTTTTACTTTATTTTTAATTTGGTTCTTATAATTTAATAATTGTAATTAAATTCTTATAGTTTGACAACTTTTTTATTTAGTCTTTGCTATTAGATTATTGTTGATATTTCATTAAATTTTGTTAATGTGACTAAGCATATACATATTAATACTCTAAATAGACATGATTTATGTCAAAAAAATAAATAAAATAGATAATTAAGTGATATTAACTCATATATATATATAACATGTAATGCAACTTATGTTAAATAATTGAGACAAATTTACTTATATAATGTATATTTCTAATGTTAAGATGGTATATAATTATATTGGTCATATTACCAAAATTTAACAATATATTAACAAATTTTTAATAATAGGGATTAAATTAAAAAATTGTGAAACTATAAAGATTCAATTACAAATTTTAAACTATAGGGACCAAATTAAAAATTGAGTAAAACTATAATTTAACCTTTCAAAAAAATTTAGTCTCTATTTGTAAAACTTTTGCCATTATTTAGTTATATTTTGTTAACATGGCTAATTATATATCATTTAGACACTCTTTTTGGTAAGAATCACCATTAACTAGAAGTCCAGTGACCTCTAACTAATATGTTTTATGGCAAGTCAAACCACAAAGATAGAAAAAAAAAATACTCTCACAATGCTAATTTTTTTCCATTCGACTTGAACTTGATACTTTATTTAAAGAAAAAAGTATCAAATCACTTGAACCAATCAATATCAATAGACCTGTAAAAATGAGCTTGGCTGGTCTCTTTCAACGCATGTTGGGCTGGCTTTTCAAAGGATCGAGCTGAACTAGCCTAGGCTAAGTTAACTCACGTAACTTGTTTTGTATATATATATATATATACTCATATACTGACATACATGAGCGGTGAAGGGAGAGGGAGGAGACCACTAGATAATTAGGACAGAGATTAGAGATGGAGAGAAATGAGAATCAGTGATGGAGATCACGAGATAAGGAGAACGGATAACGAAGAACAAAAATCAGAAAATCAAACTTCAAAGACCCATATTGTGCTTATCTTTCGTTCTTCGATTCAAAGACCTTCGTCGTTCTTCTCTTCCGTGCGTTGACCAGCGTCCCTCTCGGCCTCTCAATTTGTCGAATTTCGTTCAAGAGAGGAAGAAGAATGAGAGGAAAAACAATCAGTGGAGTGGAATTGCAATACAATAGATGACGAGGGTGCGATTTCTCCTTTTAGTTGACGGCCTCCATCTCTAATCTCTCTCAATCTCTCTGAACAGAACCCCTGAATGAATCTGTGTTGGATATTTGCAAAATGAATGCTTCCAAGCTCCAGCACAAGCATGGGCTGTTGATTGGGCTCACATTTTTTTTTGGTTGGACTTGGACATAAAAAAAAAGCTTGGGTTGGGCTATTAGTATAAGTGTGTGGGGGAGAGGGGCAGTGGGAACCAAAAAAATACAAAAAAAAAAATACTATGAGGGCTAGCAGGCTAGCTTGTTTGGCCTGCTAGCCCACATAAGCACGGGCCAAGCTGGCTATTTTTCAACCTGTTTTAAAATGGGCTGGCTTGACCCTTTTTTGTGAAGCCCAAAATGGGTCAGCCCAGACACATCTAAATATCGGTGATGATCTTAATTAGTGTTGTCAGAACTAGATAGTATCGGCCAATTCAAATGGTTGGTCGAGAACCAGCTAGGGGTGCGGTCCAAAATAATCTTTAAAATTGGTGAGTGATTAAACCGACAAAACCAGACAAGAACTTATGCTAAATGCATCAGTTGTATTGGTCTACTTGATTTTTTTTTTGGCTCATTATATAATCATATAATTAAGAAATTAATATTACATATTAACCAATTTTAGTGGAGATATCAATATATTGGTATTTCATAGATTTGATTTGAATTAATATTATATCAATTAATAATATTTCTGTCACAACCTGTTACATGGGTACATGATTGACGCAATAATGAATCTTTCATCACTGTAAGTCTTTTCATAAATTCTACCAACGAGTTAAATTATTAGTTATTATCTTCGAATTATCAAAATAATCATTTCTTATTAAATAAATACTAAGAAAACATATCAAATTTCTTTATTTGAAAAACACAGAGATGACTTGCATATAATAATATATCCTCATTATGAAATACCTTATTATACTGAAATACAAGCCAAATATGTCAAACCCCTGACCTAGATATCCTAGTCGATTACAAAACAACATAATCTACAACAAAGAGGGGCGTACCCGACAGCGAGAAGGTCCGAAGTGATATATTTCTCTAGCGGATATTATTTGTCGATAACCTGATCTAAACAAAAAGATTTCACAGAGAGTGTGAGCTTTAAAACTCAGTGAGCGAATCTGCCTCGCGTTAATAAAATTCAAATACATCACCAGTCATGCAAGTATACTCAAAGGCTCAAATTCAACCAATAAACATAGTTAGAAATTACATACTAGAAGATATAAAGTCATCTAATTCATCCAATAGTATTAATACTCATCAATGGCAATATATCTCAAAGAGCGCACATAGGCTAGCTCACCATATTTGTTTATTTCCGCCATGATGCACAACCTCATCCTTTCAGCTAGGGCCCTCACGGATCTGTTACCGACCCGAGCTATATTCTTACTGAGAGAATCGTTGTCTCTACACTCGTTGGTCAAGACACCCTTTAAACCAGGTTTTCCGCCTTGCCATAAGATAGGGTACTATCCCTCTCAATCATAATCAATAATACAATATTTCATATCATAATCAAAAGTACAATGTAATATTAATTCATATGACAAGTATCGTATATGAATATATCATAGGTTTATAAACCATGAATCAAAATAATAATTAAGTTGTCTTTGAAAAGATTCAAACTTTATATCATCCTGAAATACTTGTTCTGTCTTATCCATACTTTTAGATTAATTTGACTTACCTCCCCATATTTGCCACTATGAATTCAGTCTACCCTTATGAGTCTTGAGAGTGTCCTACGACATACTTTTTTATCACCAATGATGCTAAAACTCTATTAAAATGGGATCGTTTCACTCACATAGATTCCGTACAGGTATCACTTCTCTAAGTCGTTACGGACAAGAGCACACAGGTGAATTTTAATGTTTCGCTATAGAAATTTTCATGAAAGATTAGATAAAACAAGTTAGGTTGTTTTCGTATAGATACTGTTCATACATACGGTCAATATTAATATATATGGTCACTATTCATATATATGGTTACTATTCATACATACGGGCATTATTTATACATATGGTTACTGTTCATACTAGAAATAATGAATATAATATGTAAAAGAGTATACCAGGTAAGTTCCCAAGAAAGAGTGAAAGGTCGTAATGAACACATTTAAGTACCAGGTCTTTCCTTAGCTAGAACTTTTTTAGACATATATTCTTCACAGTTTATATTCTATTTTGGTAATCAGAGAATCAAAATAATATATAAGCAGTTAAAGACAATTTTTCTGTTATGGAGGATCAGCCAAAGCTGCAACCACAAAGCATACTTAAGAATATAACTTCTAAAATTTGAAAGAAATAAAAAGTGTATAGTATCTTCACCTTGGATTTAAGCTAAAAAAGAAAGGCCCAAAATCTTAGAGGGCCAGCATCGGAACAAGAGAAACTTGAGGAGAGAGAAGAAGAGAATTTGAAAGTGTGAGTTCAGAAGTGAAATGTAAGGGCCTATTTATAGAAAAAGTCAATGATACTATTTGACACTATGTGTTAATAAAATATTCAATTTACTATTCATGAAAATGACATTTCTAATAAAATAATTCAATTTACTGTGCGTTTTAATAATTTAGCTTACTGTGCAAATCACAGAAGGCGGCTGAATTATTAGTTACTATTGAGAATTTAAAGAAAAAACTATCATTTCACCTTAGTCCCTGAGGGTATTTTCTCACATAAAACATCATTTTTTCTTACGAACTTCTTTCTAGTTTTCTCTTATGACCAAACCACATCTAGTACTCAATATTTCGATTATATATGTGAACAATACCATATACATGAATAGTATTATATAGATGAATAGTACTGTCACATCCCAAAACTTACATGTGATATAAACATAAAATACCTAGGGTGTACCTCCATGGTACCCCATAATCTCTGTGAACATTCTTAATATCCATAATTATGTGAATCATAAATATTCCAAGAAAGATATTTTGTATACATATTCAGAAAATGTTCAACTTTCAAACACTATACAATACTATACAACCTCCCAAGCCTAGGTGACCTACTAGATTACAGAGCGTTTCCTAGTCCTTACCAATTGTTTACCAGACAAAAGTGGAGTATATCCTTAAAGGCTATAAATTCTTCTTCTCAACCACTGTATCTGAAAAGATAATCATGGAGAGTGTGAGTTTATCATAACTCAGTGAGTAAACAACTGTACATGAAAATATCATAAGCACAAACACCACATTTACTAATACAATCAATCTATCATATATTCTCAACAGCGAGATTGATTATTTCTCACTTCAATAATGTTATAAACAAGACTTGTATTGTACCTTATCTAATAAGATCACATTAGTTTAGTAAGGTTATTCACTTACAAAATGTTTCAATTTATTCAAGGAACAATCACATCTAGTTCTTTAGTCAACTAGAGAAATCAATTCTCAAAGGTAATAAAATACCTTCCAATGATATTATACTTTTCTCAACCTGAACACACACTGATAATCTTCTCAATTTCACAAATAACGCAAATGGGATTTATATTGTGCTTTGACTAATTTATTAAATTAATTTTGCAAGGTTGCCTACTCACCTGGATTCCACGCTCTCGGCGCTCCCACCTTGCGCCCCAATCATCCCTATTGTAACCAGGTAAAAACCATTAGGGTTACAAAATAGAGAAATTTCCTATCACTACTCTCGACCTTTACTCACATCTTAAGTCATAACTCCTAACCAGTAATGAATTTCTAAATGACACTTATACAATTGGAAACTAGACTCAAAGAGCTTTTCAATGATATTAAAAAAAAAACTGATGCTACAGTAATAGTCAACGGTCAACGCAGCTACAGTAACGTTGACCGAGTCAATGCTACAGTAACGTTGACCGAGTCAACGCTACAGTAACGAGAAAATCTGGAAAAATTTTCTCGGTGAACAGTAATTTCTGGGGAAAATTTTCGATGTTCTTCGTGTTCTTCATCCAAAAATCCTAAAATCATATCTAAAACAACATTTCTTTTGATTTCTTCCATGGGTTTTCATCCTTAATGTCTAAGGAGTGTTTTAACACCAAAACCCCCAATTTCTACCAACAATCCAAGCTCAAATCTCAAATTTTCATCAAGAACACTAACTTTTTCAAATATCCAAATTCTACGAAATTTCTTGTTCTAATAACATCATAAACCACCTAAGAATGTTTTACATTAACATCCACACTTAAATTCATCCATTAAAACTCAAAATCTTAATTTTCTTCCATAGGTCCGAAAATGGAGAAAAAGAGAAATAGAGTAGATAAAACTTACCTCTTTACCTCTAGAACTCCTGAGAATCGGAAGTATGGTTAGAAAATACAAGATCGCCGGATGAAAATTTGAGAAATGATTGAAAAAGGGAAGATGGAAATAACGAAGAACATGAAGCCTCGGGAGGAAGAAGGAGAAGAAAAACTAATAATTGTATGTGTGGGCCCCACTAATTTCTTTTTCGATAAAATCGCTCATAGCCACCTTAGCTTATAAGATTTGTTCACTTTAATCCCTCTCGATGTCTCAAATACCACTTTAACCTCGAATCCATCATCTTTTCGGTACCGGACTCATAATTCATTCTCATAAGCTTTATTCTTCCTCTTAGGTTTCTATTTGGTCATTTCTCAAAAGTCCTCTATACTTTCTTTTCTTTTCACTTTAGTCCTTGAGAATTTGTAAAAATTTCCTAAATTAAAAATTAAAATTTCTATTCCCAGATTTTCTTCACTAATTCAAAAAGCACATTTTCACGTAATTAAATTTTTCACTAAATTTCAAATTAGACTTTAAATATTCATATAAATTCTTGAGATATTACAAGTACCATATACTGGAATAGTAACTGTAGTTCGCAAACACACATTTTATTTTTTTATGGGTATTACAATTTTCTTATTATTTGGTCAATATTTATTGTGAACTTCTAATTATAAATGCTGTTTTGTGTAATTTAATATCAAATCTTATTTTTAATTGAAATTGTAAATTTATGTTTATAGTATTTAATTATATATATATATATATATATATATATATATATATATATATATATATATTATTTTTTTAAGGCTAAAATGCACTTTACCTCCCTAAACTTTACTCTATGTGCAAAAAACTCTCCTAAACTTTCAAACTCAACAAAAAACCCCCTCAACGTTCATTTTGTGCCAAAAATCCCATATAGTTAGTTGACCGTTAACTAAATGTCACGTCATCAGTATACTAGACATCTCAAATGCCACGTCAGACATTTTTTACAGTTCACTTGTCATGTCAGCTCTGCCAAATCGTCACTATCAGCATTTGAGGTGTAAAAAATGTTTGACGTGATATTTGAATTATCTAATGTACTAATGACGTGACATTAGTTAACGATCAACTAACTGTAGGGAGTTTTTAGCACAAAATGAAAGTTAATGGGGTTTTTTTGTTGAATTTGAAAGTTTAGGTAGATTTTTTGCACATAGAACAAAGTTTAGGGGAGTAAAGTGTATTTTAGCCTTTTTTTAATATTTTATAGTAAATCGGTTTAATCATAGTTCAACCACAGCCCAATAATTCACTCTTGAATTGGTACCTTTATTGATTCAATAATTGATATAATTTTTCAAAACCTAGACCTTGACACTCTAAATATGTATAATCAATTTGACTTACCAAGTTGCTTAACATAAGTTGTATGACATGTTATATATGTGAATTAATTTCTCTTCATTATCTAATTCTATATTCTTTTTGTTGGTATAATAGGCATGCATATTTATAGTATTAATATACATAGTTGGCTATACAAACAAAATTTAATGATTCATTTAAAGAATTTTACTGAGAAAGAGTAAATTAAGAATTTATAAATTAAAAGTTGAGTGAAATTAAAAAATTTAAATTATAGAGATCAAATTAAAAGTTGAGTGAAATTATAAGAATGAGGAGAATAATTTAACAAATCATTGAGCTTGTAGCTCAATTGGTACAAAAGTTAGTATTGTGGATTTATGGGTGAGGATTGGAGCCCCCTTGTAATAAAGGGAAAAAAGGAGAATAATTTAACTAGGTATTAATTAAGTATATAATTTAAAATATATTACAAATTTGTGTATCTAACAAAATCAAAACATTCTTACAACTTATAGATAGGAATATTTATTAAGTTGAATCAACCCAATAATATGTTATAACCAACTTAATTAAGATAATTATAGTGTGTTGGTGAGTTAGTTTTAGTTTAATTTCTTTTATTTCAACATTAGCATTTTAGGTTATAGTTGAGAAATTTCAACCCATATCCATCCTAAGTATGTCCTTAACTTGTTTTGTTTTTTCATTTGTTACTTATGTTGAATTTATGGATGTTCATTCCTTTGGATTGGATCAATTTGATCACTTTAGCCAACTGATTACCTAATTGAATGGAAAGAAATATCATTCAATCAATCATATCATTTTACATATATCCAAATCAATCCAATCTAGTTATAATCAGTTTGAATTGGATTAAATGATCTTTTTTTTTTGGTAAAAGTATATTTCATATTCTTAACGTTTACATCGAATTTCACTTATGCATCTAACAGTTTTTTGGTCAAATTATTATTATTATTATTTTCAAATATGTCCTTTACTTAACTCTGTCAAAGATATTGACGAAAAAAACTAACTAGACAATCCACGTGGCATATATCACTTGTCATGTCATGTGGATCCATAACCTAAAATTACAAAAAATGTCCTTAATAATAATTTTTAAAAAAAAACTCAGTCCTTCTCTCTCTCTCTCTCTCTCTCCTCTCTCTCTCTCTCTCTCTCTCTCTCTCTCTCTCTGTTATATCATCTCTCTTTCTTTTTCTTTTTCTCCTTCCTCCTTGTGTATATGTGTGCCTCTTAGTGCTCTATTTCACAATAGTTGAAATAGAGGCACAACGTCGACTGAGATTCACTTTCTCAGTCTTTCAATCACAGTCTTTATTCTCTCTTTCTTTCTCTGCCAGGTTCTCTCTCATTGACGAGCTCTCTCTCAAATTCACACCATTTATTTCTCTCAACTTCATTCTCATCGCCCTCTATTTCTTTCTATCTTTCCTACTCTCAGCTCTCTCCTGTTCCTTGATGGAGAAGTGAGAGTTGAGAGAAGTAGAGGGCGACGAGAATGAAAGAGAGGCTAAGAGACTAAAACAAAGAAAGAACTAAGAGACCTGATGAGACGACAGAGAGGGATTGAGAGCGAGATAGGTATGAGACACAAAGACTAGATAAAAGGATTGAGACGAGAAAGAGGTACGAGATACAGAGACGAGAAAGAGGGATTGAGATGAGAGAGCAAAGCGACGGTGAGAGAGAAAGAGCAGAGAACACCCACCACCCACACACATATACACACAGAAGGACAAAGTTCTTTTTTAATTATTATTAAGGGTGTTTTTATAATTTTAGGTTATTGGTCCACGTGGCAAGTGATGTGGTGAGTAATATATTCTACATGAACTACCCAGTCAGCATTTTCTATTAATATATTTGACATTAGAAAAAAGACTAATATGCCAACCAAACGAGAATCAACCCGCTTAATTACAAATTAAGTTGGTTTGATTTAATTGAAGAAGTTTTTTTTTAAATTCCACGTACTATCATTTTAGTTAATGTAAAATAAAAGAATCACTCAACTTAAAGTAGTCTAACTCGTAAATACATATTCGCTTATAGTTTGTTGTCACGTTCCAAAATCTGAGCACATGACCGGCACGGAAAGTGAATTTCATTTCACCTCCGTAAGCCTATCTTTCTCTTAATCATCATACAATTCTGTTTCATGCAATCAAACCGAATTCTCTATACATACTACAATCATTCACATTACATCACTGAATGAACCTACCCGATTACAGAGATTTCTAGATTTATACAACTTAGAATAAGACTTAACTATTATACCTTTATCCTGAACAAATGAAAAGGTAATCATGGACTAAGGATTCATAATTCCTTGTTCCGATATTTACCTTCAGCTGTCAACTCTGAAAAAAAAAATATCAATAAGAGGGGTATGAGTAAACCACGTGCCCAGTGAGTAGATAACACAACACTATGACAAAAAAAAATATCATACATCATAATGATAACATGCAGCAATCATACATAAATCGATCATCATATGATATGATATTATTCGTAGTACTTCACGACAATATCCAAATAAATCAAATACATTTCAACATAATTCAAAAGTTCACAACAACAATCGGTGAAATCAATTTCACACAAATTTCCCGTACCAACCGGGTCGTCCAGAATACCTCTGGATCGTTGCCCGCGGCCCCCGCCGCATCCACCCTTATCGCTCCATTTATAATCTCCACCCTTATAACTTCACATAAATTTCTCCATGGGGTGCACCACCATGCCTTTCCTTTCTAGTCAAACACAATCACAATCATATATAAAAACATCCTCAATCATAATCTTGAGCCACATACACAACTCAGTCATTTACAATTCAAGCCACAACATAATCAATGTGGTTCCAGCAACATAGCATGTATACAACATAACCCATAATATAGAACAATTATTCAACCCAGTTCACATGCCATTCACAATCCATCATATAACCTCTATTCATGGAAAAAAAAATATAATTATATACATTACCAGACACGTTCCACAATTGTTTATGCCTCATCGTTCCACATCATCCTCTTCAAACTTGGATATACAACATATTTCCACTATGAGGCAAAAAGTCAATAACAGATATTTAATCATAGCAAGTATTAACCCACTCACCTAGATTTCACGCTCTCAGCACTCCCACTTTGCACCTTGACCATTCCTATTGTAACCAGACAAAAACCATCAGGGTTACGAAATAGAGAAATTTCCTACCACTACTCTCGACCTTTACTCACATCTTAAGTCATAACTCCTAATTGGTAATGAATATCTAAATGAAACTTATACCATTGGAAACTAGACTCAAATAGCTTTCCAACGATATAAAGTTTGCCCAAAACAGAGTCCGGATGAAGAAGTTATGACCGATTGAAAATAAGCTAAGGTTTTTCGGTACACCTGGCGCCTGGGCGCCACCCATGCCCGGCGCCTAGGCGCCCCACGTGGCGCCTGGGCGCCATGCCTTTCTCTTCCCCACATGTCCTTGGCGCCTAGGCGCCACACATGGCGCCTGGGCGTCACGATCGCGACCCTTCGAGACTTTCTCTCGGTTTTGGCCCGAATCTGGCCAAATCTTCACCATTTTTCATGATTTCTTCCATGGGATCTCACCCTTAATGTCTAAGGAGCATTTAGACACCAAAATCACCAATTTTAATCGAGAAACGAAGCCGGAATCTCGATTTTTCCTCAAACACTCTTAAAACTAGAAAATAGGGAAAAGCTTAAGAAATAGAAATTTCAACCTCGATTCCTTACTTTCCCTACGTTGCTTGGCTCCTAGAGGCTCGCCCCGTAGCCCGAGATCCACCCTTCAAAGCCCGATTGTAGAGTTGGAGTGTAGAGAGAGAAATTAGAGAGAAGGAAGAGAGAAAGAGAGGAGAGAAAGTGAAGAGAGAGAGAGGAAAGGAGAAAAATGAATAAAAAATAGGTGAGGCCACCTATATACTCGCCCGGGGTGAAATTATCACTTGCTCTGCAATTGACCCTCAGTCAAGACTAGCAAAAGCAAATTCATAAAATCTCACCTCAGGTGTTTCTAAATCCTAGGTGCCCCACAGATTTCCTTATTTCACTTTAGTCCCTCTCAATGTCTCAAACTTCACTTTAACCTCAAATTCATCATCCTTTCGGTACCGGACTCATAATTCATTCCCATAAGCTCTATTCTTCTTCTCGGGTTCCTACTTGGTCATTTCTCAAAAGTCCTCTATACTTTCTTTTCTTTTCACTTTAGTCCTTGAGAATCTGTAAAAATTTCCTCAATTAAAAATTAAAATTTCTATTCCCACATTTTCTTCACTAATTCAAAAAAAGCAAATTTTCCACGTAATTAAATTTTTCACTAAACTTCAAATTAGACTTTAAATATTCATATAAATTCTTGGGATATTACATTTGTGTTCAACACGGGTTGTTTGATTTTCCATGATTTTCTTTTTAATTATTTTCTTTTATGTTCTTTGAAACAGTTTTGTGAGAGTGGTTTCTAGCAAAAAATTTAAGAAAAAATGAGAATAAAAATAGGTTCGATACAAATGTGTATGGAACAATTCAGTTTGTTCCCAAAGGTTCTCTCAGGCAAACAAATACTCAAAAGTAATAATCATTGCCATTGTGATAAACTGAAGAAGGCATTCCACGTGGCAAAATTCTCATGATGAAGGCTATCAACCGTCAAATTAAGTTGGTGAATTTTGATGACTTGAAGATTTTTGAGTCAAGATTCTCAACCTCAGAATTATTAGATGAATTTTAAAATTTGTGTACTTATTACATGTGATATCCAATATAATATTTTAAATAAAAGGACTTAAACAAAAAAAAATTGAGTTTCTTATAGTAAGATATATATATATATATATATATATATATATATAATTGTTTACAAAACCTTTTATAATTGATCCAAGGTTCAAAATGGTAGTAGATTTAATTTTTGGTAGAAATTAGTTAGATGGGATCCAATAGTGGTTGGCAAATGGTAGGTATATGTTATATGTATATTGGTTACACACTTTGCATACCATTAATTTATATCCCTCAGGTCATGAGTTTGATATGTGTGAAAAGTAAAAATTTACTTTGGGGTAGATTTAAAATCTCCTGAGGGAGGGAATAGTTCTTAGTCTGTGAAGAGTGAAGTTCGTAGGATCAGTTTTAGGCAAGTATTAATTGTGAAAAGTGGGATTAGTGTTCAGCTTTAAACAATTAGATATGTAATGACATCTCTATCAGTGGTTTATTGTCCCACGTAACTGGTCATAAAACCAATACTAGGTTTGATTGGGCTAAAATAATCGCAATAGAACACATTCTATAATTTTTCCATAATGTGCACATACCGCTCTCTCGTGGGTTTAAAAAAAGAAAAGAAAAAGAATGGTGCAGATCTGTAGACTCAAAAAAGAGGAGCAATCACAAAATCTCAAAATCACTCTATATCTCTCCCTTGTCTGTCGAAGGATATGCTATGTTCATCAGTGTGCACATCAGCATAAAAATTAAGAAAAGGAAAAGAAATTGTCTTAGAAAGTTGCGTGGTATCAGCATGTATAGTGGAGAGAGCATATTGAATATTGATGATGTCTAACGATTTGAAATTTTAAATTAAATAAATGATTTTTAATTTTTATATTAAAAACATATATAATAATATTTTTTAATAAAAAATCAAGATTAATTTTTAATTTATCAATGTAAAATTAAAATATATATTTAATTACTATCGGTTCAATCTTACTTTAACTATGATTAAATCATTGAATCTTGAACATTGTATTATTAAACATAATATTATGAAACATAAAAACACTATTATTTTATACAAATCATAATTTTTTAAGTAAAATGATTTTAAATTATGAAAAATTTTGAACAATATTACAAACAAATTTTATAGTATCATATAATATTAAAAATAACAATAAAATGTAAAAAATAACCTAATTAACTTGTAGCTCAAGTAATACATAATTAGGTATGTAAGTTTAAAGGTCAAAGTTCAAGTCCCCTTAAAATAAAAAATAATGTTAAAAAATCATTTATTTATAATTTTATTTTTACACTTTATTAATTTATTTTCAAAGAATTATATTTGTTTATTTATTTCAAACAATTCAACTAGAGTACAATCATAATTTGATCATTAAATCATGAACCACTGATCTTTATGATACAATCACTAAGAGTGTTCAAAGGTTTGATTTAGTTCAATTTTTGTTAAGCAGTTTTGTTCAGTTTTGAATGGTTTTAGAGTGAGAAAAATTATCATAAAGTTATAGTGTAATATTTGAGGCCTTTTATTATTATGCTTGAAACAATTATTTTGTAACATGTTATTTTATGAATACAATAAATACCTATTTTTAATTTTTCTCATAACTTCATTTTTCCCCCTTTGGCACATATTAATAATTCAAATCATATCTTAATAGTGTTAGTATATAATTTTGTAACAATATATCTAATTGACATCCAATTGTGATAAGAAATAAAATTGGTGCATTAGTATATAGGATTTTTTTAAATATATAATATGTAATAGTTGGGGGCAACCAATAGATATAGGACAAAACTTAGAATACAGTTCTTTCTATCTTTATTGATAAATTTTTTAATAAAAATAGAATATGTGTAAAAAGAATTTTAAAAGACCAATCATGCAATGATGTATTTTAAAAAATATACATTTATGTTTTAAAGACAATACATTTATTATGTTTTGACTAAAATATCATACACTTAATACATTTTTTATTAGAGAATCTGATTACGAAAATATAATCATTTCACCTAAGTTTTTTCCACAGTGATCTCTGAGAAGAAGAAGCTGGATAAGTCTCTAAGGCTTGTTCAGTGAGATTAAGAAACTAAGCTAATGTGCTCTGTGGTCTCTAAGGCTTTTAAACAAAATAATCTAAATTAAAAGTTCTATGAAGAGAGCATAAAATTAATTAGTTACTTTTGCTGTGTGAAGGGTGATCTTTGTGCAAACATATTTCTTGGAATTAGAATGCAGTCAGGAGATAGGAAAGTCAGCACTTGTGTGTGTGTGGGGGGGGGGGGGGTGGTAATTGGTTAAAATATGTGTGTTGATGTTTTGATGCAAATTCAAAACAACAAATCTAGTGGTCTTTGTGGTAATTTATCAAATCTGCTTTAACCATTAGTTCTATGTTTAGTAATGTACCTAGAATGTAATGGTTAAAGTACCTGAGTGAGTGCTCTTGATGCATACATAGTAGGAATTAGATTCCTCTCTTACTGGAAACAGATCCTTGTTCCTTCCTCCCTATACCTAGAATGTAATGGTTAAAGTACCTGAGTGAGTGCATTTTTTTTTTTGTGGGTCTGAGATTCTATTTGTTATATATGTCCATGTGATAGTAGTCTATTGATTTATATATGTTTATACTTATATGACTTCATTTAGTGTGTATGTGCATTGACCAAATGGTAAAAGGTAGTGTAGGCCTATAAGATATTTAAGCCCTTTTCTGCACCTGAAATTTAACTTATAAGATATTTATGCCCTTTTCTGTTTTCAGCACCACTTCAAGTTGTTTATGTCAAGGTGCAACACTTTTTTAGATTGTTAATGTGTGTTAAATTGCACATAACACATGCTTTATCAAGTGAAGGGGGAACACATGTTAACAATTTAACACATGTTAACAATTTAAATAAATATCTAGGAGAAGGAGGAGATAGATTTGTGCACATAATCTATAATTAAAGTATTAATTTAATTTTTTTCGCTTAATAAATTAAAATGATGCATGTATAATCAAGTAGTTCAAACAGATTATTATACCATGCAAATTTTTAAGAAAATATTTAGCAAACAAAAATGAGATTGCAAGCATTAGAGTTAGTGGGTTTAGGGTTTAGCAAACAATAATGCTTGCAATCCCATTATTGTTCACTAAATATTTTTTAAAAAATTTGCATGGTATAATAACATGTTTAAATTATTTAATTGTACATGCATCATTTTAATTTATTGAACCTAAACATTAGATGTGAAATTTAGGAATGGAGTCAGAGACGAAATATTTCATTTCTGATTTGAGCTGGAAAAAATATGTTCACAATTAGAGACGAAATTTCTGTCTCAATTTAAGAATGGACATTTATCCGTCTCATATACCAAAAGTTTATCTGAGACAAAATTTTTTTATTTAAGACAAAATTTCTATCTCAAACATTTGAGGCAGAAATTTTAGACGTCTCAAAAATTAAAAACGTCTAGCTCAAAAATAAAAATAAATCCGTCTCTGATTTTATTTTATTTTTTAGTTTTATTATCTTTACACTTTGAAAACATATTAAAATAAAAAAAAGGTCCCTACTATGAGAAGGAATTATTATGCCGTTAGGAATAGAATGGATAAAGATGATGTGGCATCATATAAGCAAGCCACTTCAGAACTTAAAAGTCAATTCAGCAAGTCAAGAGTTTGGGAGGACCAACATAAACAGGTGTTGGATATTATTATAAAATATCAAATGTAAAAAATATTTTGATAAATTTACCTTGGATGCTTCATGTTTTAATATGGCATAAATAGCTAGTGTTTTATCCTTGCTGAACGTTGGCTTTCCTTCTTATCAATGTTGCATTTTTAATTCGGTTTTATTGTTGTAAATGATGGTGATTAATTACTCGTTCATATAAATATCCATTTATCTCTCCTGGCTGTTGACATACTTTTATTTAAAATCAAAAGCGTTAATTCTCGTATCAATGTACGTAGCCAATGGATCTTTTTAGAAGAAACACTATATATATGTGTCTTTGTGTAATTGAAATGGTAATATAGAAAAAAAAATGTGTGTGTGTGTGTATATATATATATATATATATGAGATAGAATAAAACATATATGATATATATTACTACATGTGCATATTATTCTGGGTAAAGAAAGGTGTGTGAGAAGAAAAATCTTTTTTTTTATATTTTTTATGCAGAAATTGTAGATCAAACAAACAAGTCTTAAACTGTTGTATTCTAAAAAGTAACACGTTTGTATATCTCTATAATGGGTGATATGGCAAAATCAATATGTAGGAAGCATGAAATTATTTTTAAAAAAAAAACTCAAACTAATGCCCAATATTACATGATATGTAATTATTCTTGTGGCTTCCAATCAATCTTAAACTCAAGTTGAAGATCTCGAATGCTTTCTTAAGTTCAGTTTAGAGTAATTTTGGTTGATTTAAAGTCAAGATGATTGTGAAGAGAATGTAATTATTCTTGTGGCTTCCAATCAATCTTGAGAATTTCTTGAGGCTGCCAATGTTATATTAATACACTTGCATGAAGTACTAATCTTAGTTCTTGTATTAAAAGATTATATTCTCCCATTTGAACTTTGGTGTAATGAGGATCTATATCAAACATAAGTGTTTTATAATTTATTCATGACCTTTGTAAGATTAAAGTTCTTAGTTCGATTATCATATATACATAAAAGATTTAGTGAAATAATTTTGCCTACTAATTAGTTTATCTTAACATTTAATTTAATTTACTGATGATGTCATTATGTGGAGATAGAATAGAAAAATCTTTCTCATCATATAAGTACTAGAGCTGAATATGCATTGGATTTGAAAGTCATCTCTCTCTCTCTTGCTTTATATATATAAACTAGCATGCTCTTACTAATGATGAAGAGCGTATGAAACTTCAGAAACAAAAAGCATTGTAACTGCTAAAGAAGAAAAGGACTTCTCAAATAGAATGTTTTGATGTGCAATTTTAATTAATTTGAAGATGGATCAAGAGGACTTCTCAAATATAATGTTTTGATGTGCACTAAAAATGAATAAGCCAACCTGAATGTACTTACATCAGCGAAATAAAATGTAATAATTTATATTTTTGGCAAATGTAGTTTGGAATGGAAAGTGGGAAAAAAATGAACTTATTGATAGGAAACAGAGGTACAATTTTTATTTTCATTAAAAAAAAACTGATCTCAATTTAATGTTTTTTGAATTCCTAATGCTTCTAAATTTGACCTTCTGTTGGGACATAGGAACTGCTATGTAGTTGATGTATGAATTTGAAAAATTGCTATCCAAGTTCCTTAATATTTGTTGGCCTCTTGATTTTAAATGACCTATTGTAGAGAATACACAATACATCTTGGATTATTTACCATACTTGACATGCATTAAATTCTATGATTATTAGTTATAGTAAAAATTTCAAACCCAAAAATGTTTTCAAATTACCTCAAATAACATGAAATTTTAGACTCAAGATTTAGTTTGTTTACATTGTCCAGTTTTGTGCAATTTTATAAAGTGCATAAATATATTCTCCAATTGACATAAAATCTGGAACTTACCTTCAAATGTTACTTAATAGCCATAAAAAATCCAGAGCCTAACTCAATTGGGTCTTAAGGGACACGTTTCCATGCTACCCTAGGTTGTTTTGTTTAATCCAAAAAAAATAAGACAACGAACTTCAAAATTTTATTGGGAATGTTCTACAACTGTAAAATTTATAGAATTTGGTAAATAATCTTCTTTACATGTTATATTTTCACTTATGATAGTCACAAAGCCAACATTCAATAGAGAACAATTTCACTAAAAAAACTTATACTCATGTTTTATTAGAAAATCTAGCTACCTTGTTCAAGAGCTTGATTTCTTCTTCCTCCCACACAGCAAGTAGCAACAAGTAAGAAGTAAGCTAAAAGTCTGAATTTTTTCAAAGAAAAACCATCACAAGAAGGCTCAAGAAATTTCCTACAGCTTTTTCCTTCTAGACTGAGAGGAGAAAATGAAAGGAAATACCTCATGCATAGGGTCCTTTTCCTTCCTCTGCGAGTTTACCTCTCCTCCTCCTTCAAGCTAAAAGTCTCTTCTTCTCTTGCTCTCTCTCCACTCACGGCCAAGAAATGGAATGTCTCAATTACCAAGTGTGTTGTGTGTTTGGTGTAATAAGTAGGTGAGGATATATAGTTGACTCTCATTTGTATCTGTGTGTGTAAGTACCGATGCTCTACGTACAAAAGGAGCACAAAAATGGGCATTCACATTTCTTGTCAAGTTGTTTCACACACATGAATGGTAGGTAAAAGACTCGTATATTTTTCTTTTATATTATAGTCAAGTGAAAAGAGAGTTAAAAAAGTACGAAATGCGAGAAAGAGAGATAAAAAAGTCAATGCCATGTGAACTAATAATAAGTGAGATTTAAAATTTGACTTGGTCTTTCTTTTTTCTTTTTTCAACAAAACATCAAATTAATTAGTTGAATGACCTTGCCTAATATTATTTTATTTATCCTTATTCTTTAATTTATTTTCCTTAATAATATTTTATGGTACTAATAATATTTATTCTGAAAACGAGTTGTTACACTCATAATTTTAAGTTACTATATATAAAAACTCACCTTGTAACCAAAATTATTCGTTATGTAAGATTTAAAAAAAAGAAAAGAAAAAGGGTCGGATATGCCCATGGCTCTTGTTGAGTAGGCTAAATTAGGATTTCTAACACAACCTTATATTGAAGACAAGATTTATATATAATTTTTTATTATTAAATATTTTATTAAAAATATAGCAATTGTAAAATGTCTCTTAAAAGACTAATTATATAATATTGGATTGTAAAAAAATATATAATTATTTTTTAAAAACCATATACTTTTCATATTTTAATTAAAAAACTAAATATTTATTATATTTTAATTAGACAATTTAAAAGTAAAAATATAATAAAATATATTTTAAGTTTTTCTTTCTATTTAAGCCCAATCTTTGCCACTTGTGGACCTCGTATCGCTGGTCCATCCGTTTTACATCCATGTATACATTCGACCAAAGAAAAACAAAATCCATCTATATGTGCATATGTGAGGAAACGTTGAAACTTGAAAGATAATAGTTATCATTACAATATTTGGTGAAGAATTTTTTTGTCAAAAATAAATGGCTAAAACAAGTATTGCAAATATTTTTTTAAAATTTTTGAGTTTTATAAAAAAAAAAATCTATGATTTGAATTTTTTTTATTCCTTCTCTTTTTTCGCAACATTTTATCTAAATATATATTTTATTATAATTAAGTATTTTAAAAAGAAAAAAAAAAAGAAAGGAACGGAAAAGCCTGAAATCAGCACAGTTCCGTGAGGCGTCCATTTTAATGGTAACGGTATGGCAAACAAACAGCAACTTTTGTCATTTATTAGCAATTTGACAACAAAGGCCACGAAAGAATCCGACTTAACACGTGTAATTTCAGAGACTTGGAGGAAATGCATGTTTGATATAGATTGGGAGTTTTTAATAATGAAAAGTATTAAATAGTCTCGTATTTTTATTTTAATTATTAAATTGAACTCACATATAGTTTAGATCGTGTATAAAGATTTTTTTTATTAGAGAGTCCTAATAAATAATTTATTTATCTAAGTTCTTATCTAAGATTTTTTTTTAATCTTTTGTTTGATTTACAATCATATTTAATTCTATCTAGATATTTGTTAACTTTTTTGTGCAATTTAGACCGTTTGTGGTTTCAATCTGATGGTAAAAATGAAAATATGAGATTCTCTAATACTTTTGAATATTGAAAAAGATCTCAATCCGTTTCATATGGGGTATTTTATTTTTATAAATTATTTTGTTTATACTTTTTAATTGAATATTTTGTCATTAACTAGACAATTATAGTTAAGATATTTAGTATTTACACTACTATAAATTATATTGGAGCCCTTTCATCAATAATTTTTTGAATTATATGGTTATAAATTAAGAAAATATAAAAAAGAGAAGCTAAGTAATTTCTCACTTTTGTTAATTTTTTAAAATGTAATAAAAATGACTTTAATTAATATAGTTCAAATTGTATCAAATCACATAAATGTAAAACTTACTAATATTATTTTTCTTTATTCATAAAATTTGACGTTGAAATTTTAATTAAGAAAAATAAATGTCGAACTACTTAAATCATCTAAAGTTGATTTATATTAATATATATGAGTTTAGTTCATTGAATCATATATTAGTGCTTAAATAAAATAAAATATAAATTATAATATAAAAATTTAAGTTAAAATATCAGTAAAATAATAAGAAGATATTAACTTCCACTATTTCTTTTTATTATTTTTAAAATATAAAATTATTATGATTCAATTTGTATTAAATTATATTAAAAATTCGATTACATTTTAGTAAATACCAAGAAAAATATAAATACTCGACAACAAATAACTTTGTTATTTCATTAAAAAAAAAATTTTGGGGATTTGAGCTACATGTATCCGAGTCCTTTTGTCTCTGATTAAATTGATAAGGGTTAGGTCGAATTATGAAAATGTAGAGCTCTTAACATTTTTGCAAGTGTTAGTGCAAGAGTGTATTTAACAGGGGGTGAATTGAGTATATAAAATTTTTTTCGCAAATGTTTACTTTCTTTTTAAATGTTTCAGGGTCCTGAAAATAGTTACAGTATCCTATAAAAATTCTTGTAATTAAAACTTGTTTTAAAGCAGAATAATAAATAATAAAAAGTAAAACATACCAAGAAGTATAGTGGTTCGGTCGTATCTATAAGATACTCCTACGTTTACTCCTCAAAAATATACAGTAGTGAGAGTTTTATTTAAGTAACAAGTAATAAGTACACAAACAACCAATTTAAGGTTCAACTACCCATTTTTATGCTAAGCAACTTAGCAACCTTCAAGTTTAGATTAGCAAGGCCTTGTTTTTACAATTTTTACAGCTAGGCCTTCAAAGATCTCTAGCAAACTTTTAACCAAGTAACATTTCCTTTAGCAAGGGTTAGCACATGACTTTTATGCTTACCAACTAGAGTCCAACTTCTAGGGCTCACAAAACACAATCCACTATCGGGACATAATACAAGAGAAGAAAATAAGTTGGTCCACAAGAACCTAGGAACATAAGAGCTCTCTTATACATAATATATGAATCTTAGGATAAGCTCTCTTAAAGAAACACAATAATTAATAGGCGTAGTAGCACAAGCACAACTCTTTCTCTTGGTAGTTTGAAATAGTTGTTTCAACGTCTTTATATAGGTTTTGCAAATTAACCATTGTGAAATTTTCAGTTTGAATAATCTTCTCGAGTACTGTATCAATTAGGGTCTGTAATTGTTCTATAAAAGGAAATATTTTGTCTTGAATATTTCCTCTTCAGTTGCACATTAATTTGAGCAAGATATTATGTAATTTCTATCTAAATAAGACCCTTGAATGATGCAATTTAATCCATCCTTCAAATCATCCATAGATCATTAAATACGAAATCAATCAATTAATTTTCTTTTTAATAAGGTTCATATTCTTTCCTTATATAACTCATTGACTTCATATCTTCTTAATTTTGATCATATAACACAATTATGATTGAGTAGACTTGGAATATGCTTGATCTCCATTAAATGCCGACTTAGGTTGACTTTGTTTGACTGCATTAAATACTTTGAATTTTAAAATCCACAAAGTCAAATTCTATAAAACTGTCATTAATCAAAAACTTATTATTTGAGAAATTGCATCAACAATAAGATTTCAAACCTAAGACTTTGTATTAACATAGTGTGGAGCTATTTTTTTTAGTTTTTACTAAAGATATCTCTCATCTAATTAAATAAAAACTAATCTCTTTTACACTTACGGATACAAACAGTTAAGTCTTTCCCAAATTAGTATATGAAATGTACATATAAGTTATCATTTATTACAATTAACCAGCGTTAGGTGTATCAAATTATTTAAACCAATTAATGTCAATTCTATCAATGGTTTGGGAAAATAAAATTAAGAAAAGTTGTGCGGTGGAGTTTGAAGCTTCAAACATAAAGGGAATTCAGCATGGAATGCTCCATTTCGTTTCTAATCGCAAACAAGAACCAATAAACAATTTCCAAGAAATCGCGAGTGCAAAACCCAGTGTCTAGATGCAATAGTTATTAAATACTTTTTTTATATTTTTAACGGATATATTAAGTTTTAATTTTATTTTTTAATTTTTTTATCAGTTATGTTTTATATATTTTATTTTTGTTTTAAATATATATTTTTTATTTATATCGTTTATTCTACTAACAAAAAATGTTGAGTTGGAGTTGTTTAAGATGTGTCACATAAACTATTTGTAGGACATAATTGATGCAAAAATTGTTAGGGATGAAATTGAAATTTTGTGTAAATGTTAGGGGCGTAAAAATTAATTTTGACTATATTATATTATAAAATATAAATCTAAATAATTCTTTCTAGATGCTGTAGTTATTATATATTGTATTATGAAACATAAAATTGCATTATTTCATACAAATTATACTAAAATCTTATATAAAGTAATTTTAAATTATGAAAAATTTGAACAATAATAAAAATAAAATTTATAAAATTATATAATATTAAAAAATAATTAAATTTCAAAAAATAAACAATTTTATAACTTAAATGATATAGAATTAGATAGTATGAATTTAGCCCTTCAATAACTAAAGTTTGGACTCCCTGTAATAATAAAAAATTCAAAAATAAATTATTTATAATTTTATACTTTATTAATTTAATTTTAGAGACTTATATTATTTATTTTTATCAATCAATTTGATCATGATTCAATCATAGTTACAACATTAAACTATAAATTTTTCACCTTTTTAATTCAATGGCGGATCCAAATTTTGAAATTTTGCTTACCACGGTTCAATTTGACCCAAGGGGCAAGGATCTCCATGCTTTTATCTTTTCCTACTCTTGTCCTCTAGCTTGCATCTTTTTCTTTTAAAAGAACCATAGGACTTGTTTGGTTGTTGTTGTAAAAAATATTTTTTTTTAAAAAAAGTTCGATTGATATTTTTGAAATATTAATTTTAAGAATAGTTTTTGACATTATTCATTTCAAAAATAAAAAATTAAAAGTTGAAAACAAGCTTTATGTATTTTCAAAAATACTTATTTTTTTTAAAATGAATAAAGATCGCAGAATACTATAATACCCGCTATATTTTAAAGTTATAAGTATTCAAGAATTACGATAAATTTATTTTGAAGAAAATAAATTTTCTTATCTATTTAATTTTTGTATACTTGTTTGTGTATATTGTTGAAAATACGGATTTTTATTTATAGATTGCATAAATTGTTGGGTATAATGAATGTTATGATATGAAATTTATCCCATGGATAAAATATGGTTTGAGCATAAGAGGAATTTAAAAGAAATTGAAAGAAAAATAACGTTCTATATGAGAAAATCCCCTTAGGGACTAAATTGAAAAGGATAAAAGTGAAAAGAAACTTAAAAGTTTAAGAGAAATGATAATTTTTCCTTTAATTCCTAAAAGTAATCAATAATTCGCAGCCATGAAAATTATGTGCGCACAGTAAACTAAATTATTAAAGTGTATAGTAAACTAAATTATTAAAATGTATAGTAAAATGAATATTTTATTAGCACATAGTACCCTAACTTCTCCTATAAATGTGTCATTCCATTTCATTTCTAAACTCACACCTTCAGTTTCTCTTCTTTCATCTCCTCAAAATTTCTCTTGCTCCAACTTTAGTTTTTTGAAATTCTAGATCTTTCCTCCTTAGCCTAGATCCAAGGTAAGGATATTATGCTTCTTTAAATTCTTGTAAATATTTAGACGTTAAATTCTTAGTATGCTCTGTGGTTGCGACTTTAGCTAATCCTCCACATTAGAAAAGAATTATCCTCAACTGCTTGAGAATTATTTTCTAATTATCGGAGTAAAGTATAAAATTGTGAAGAATAAATGTCAAGAAAAAGTCTAGCTAAGAAAAGATTTGTTACTTGAGAGTGTCCATTGTGACCCACCTTCCTCTCTTGGAAACTTTCCTGGTGTACTCTTTTACTGCTTATGTTCGCTATTCTCGATATGAATAGTAACCGTACGTATAAATAGTAACTATACATATGAATAGTACATGTACACATAAATAGTATTTATATGTATAAATAGTGATCGTATATATAAATAGTATTTTGTACAAAAGCAACCCTGACTTTCTATATCTGATCTTTGTGAAAATCTCCGTAGTGAAATCTAAAATCCAGCTACGTACTCTTCTCTGTAACAACCCGAAAAAGTGGCTTGGATATGGAATCTATATGAGTGGATAACCTTGCTAACCAAGTTTATTTATTTTTATTTTAAGTACAATATAAATCCCACCTCGTATCGCAATTAGAAATTTTAATTAAATTATGTATTTAGTGATGATAACTTGATAATGGAATTTATTGTGTGATTTACAATTATGTTGATGAGAATTATGATTGAGAATATACACATGGAATGACTGAGGGCTTGACTCAAGATACCAATGCATGCAAATATACATATGGAATGATTGAAGGCTTGACCCAAGATATCAATGCATATGATTATATACATAGAATGGTTAAGGGCTTGATCCCCCAAGTACCAATGCATGTAATGGTTGTGAGCATGAATATAATAGGAATTGAATCCTTGAACATAAACTAAATACAGAGGTATAGAAACCCTGGATATGAATATAACTGTTCTTATTGTGATAATGGTTATGGTATTTATACTTGTGACACATTTATTATTGCACAGTCATTTAGTCACTGAGTTTTGATGAACTTACACTCTCTATGAATATTTTTTTTAGATACACTGGATGAGAACGAAGAAAATCTATAGAAGGATTAGTATCCTTTGGGGATACTTTCTAAGTTATCTGAAGGGCTTATGAATCTAAAAGCTTAGGAAATGTTTTGTAATCTCTATAGGTCACCTAGGCTTGGAAAATTACATCATACTATATGATATTTGACTTGTATTTACTGTTTTATTATGTTGAAGTTTTTATATAAATATGAAGAAATTTCTTTCTTGAAAATTTTATTTTTGCATAATTATGAACTTTAAAACTAATCAGAGATCTTATGGGATACCATGGAGGTATACCCTCAAGGTTATAAGACTGCTTATATACCCGAAATTGGGATATGACAATTTTGGTATCAGAGCTCAGTTTTTAGGTCCCTATAGATAATAGAGTAAAGTGTTCTTTGTGGGCTCTTCCCCATTGTCGTGAGCCGCAGCATGACCATGGGATTAGGTTTCATAAAAGACCTTATAGAGTATAGTGTCTTTTATTTTTATAACATATTCCTTAGTAGGTTAATATAAGATAATCTTGTTTAATCTAAGAAGAATTTTTTCTTTGTGTAGACTTTTAACTGTACCATATCAAAGGAATCTTCAAATTATAACGAGCATATAGGCTTAGGGAGGATCTTAATTCCACCGGTTAATACGCAAGACAACTCTTCTGACCATGCAGGTAATTTAAATGCTCCAAATGTTGAAGGCTCAATTGGTGGTCGGGCAGAGGAAGCCAGAGTCGTCCCACAAGTTGATGTCGCTGTAATTGTAGAGATGTTCAACTTGGTGAATAAGTGGTTGGATGGAATGGAGGTAGAAAAGCGAGAATAAGCAGCACAGGTTAACATGTCATTCGTACCTCATATTATTAAAGCTGAAATTGTACCACTATCTCCTTTAGCCGAAGGAGATAATATTAGAGAAGTGAAAATGTCAGAATTTCAGAAATGAGGCTGCCTATTTTTACACAAAAATCCCAATGAGGATCTACAAAGTTTCTTAGATGATTGTGAAGTGATTTGTGATGCTCTAGGGTGTTCCTATATTCAAAAGGTAGAGACCATTTCCTTTCAGTTGAAAGGAAAGGCAGGTAGGTGGTAGAGGAATTTGAAGAAAGAAAGAACCCAAGGCACACCACCAGTTGCATGGGCAGAGTTTCATGGTATAGTTTTGGAAGAGTTTCTTCCACTGAGTGTGCAGTCATCAAGAGTAAAGGATTTTCTATACTTAAGACAAGGACATATGTCTCTTGATGACTATTCAGCTCAGTTTGTCAAACTGTCTGACTATGCCCCTCAGATGATTCCTTCTAAAAAGGCAAAAATATAGAAATTAATAAAGGGACTTCGTGGACCCCTTTTCTCACAGGTGGGGCCAAATATGAAAAATTACTCTTCTTATTCAGAAGTTGTGGATATTGCTCGTATGATGAAAAAAAAGATTAAAAAATGATGAAGAATTTAAGAAAAATAAGAAGGCTAGATTTAGGAGATCTCTTGACCAAGGAGGGGATATAGGGACTTCAAAGCCTTTCACCATGTCGCAACAAACTCTGGCCACATCTGCCAGGCCATTCCCTTTCATAGCAAGCATATCTAAACCTCGTAGAAAATCTATAGGTGGTTACAGTTCTTTGAGTAGGAGTGGTTCTCAGGCCAGGAGAGGGAAGCCTTAGTGTCCCGAATGTGAAAAATTCCATTTTGGAGAATGCTTCAGGAAGATGGGGACATCAAGTTGTTTTCATTGCGGATAAGAATGGCCTTCAGAAGGGAATGCCCTCAACTCATTTCTGAATTTAGTTAGGGATTTATTCTCCCATCTCACACCTAGCTAGGAGTTACTTTAGTCACTCGTGCACCAACCACTTCTGCTGGAGGTAGCTTTGGAAGAGGATCTGGTAGAGGCGGTCATGGGCAGTAGGCAGCCGGTAGAGGAACTACCAGAGTGTATGCCTTGACTCGACATAATGCCCAGACATCTAATGCTATTGTTACAGGTACTTTATTAGTTAGTGCTTTTGCTGCACATGTATTGTTTGATCCTGGTTCTACACATTCATATGTGTCATCTCTATTTGCCAAGAGGTTTTAGTATGAGCCAGTTATACTGGACGAACCATTTTTGCTTGCTACACCAATGGGAGAAGCCCTAGTAGTTAGATCAGGATACCGTTCTTGTAAGGTAACTGTTAGGGACATGGAGACAAAGGTAGATCTTATGCTTCTTAGTATGACAGATTTTGATGTGATCTTAAACATGGATTGATCATCCTCATACCATGCTACATTGAATTGTCATGACAAGGTCATTTTTTTAGTATACCAGGGGGACATAATTTCATATTTCTGGGAGACCGAAATGAGGTGCCCTGCAACATGATATCTATGTTAACCCAACATATGTTATGAAAAGGTTGTCACGGAGTTCTAGCCTTTGTCAAATATACAGACAATGAAGAACGAAGTCTTAAGCAGATACCAATAGTTAGTGAATTTCTAGATGTATTTCTAGAAAATCTACCTGGTTTACCACCAGAGAGAGATATTGAATTTAATATTGACTTGGTTCAGGGCACTAGACTAATTTCAATTCCTCCTTATCGTATGTCACCCGCTGAGTTGAAAGAGCTTAAAAAGCAATTACAAGACCTGTTAGATAAGGGGTTTATCCACCCAAGTTTCTCACATTGGGGTGCCCCAGTACTCTTTGTGAGGAAGAAAGATAGCTCTCTAAGATTGTACATAGATTACCGGCAGTTAAACAAAGTCACGGTAAACAATAAATATCATTTACCAAGAATTGATGACTTGTTTGACAAACTTCAGGGGGTACAATGCTTCTCGAAAATAGATTTGAGATCTGGTTACATCAACTAAAGATTAAGGAAGAAGACATACCCAAGACTGCCTTCCGAACGCGATACGGGCATTAAGAATTTCTCGTAATGTCATTTGGATTGACTAATATGCCAGCAGCATTTATGGATCTTATGAACTGAGTGTTCAAACCCTTCTTGATAGATTTGTGATCGTCTTCATTGATAATATTCTGATTTACTCCAAGAGTTCGGAGGATCATACAAACATTTAAGAACGGTATTGTAGACTTTGAGGGAACGTCAATTATATGCTAAGTTCTCAAAATGTGAATTCTGGATCAGTCAAGTAACATTCCTAGGGCATGTAATTTCCCAGGAAGGTGTTCATGTAGATCCAAGTAAGATCGAAGAAGTGAAGCAATGGCCTAAACCAACAACTGTATCTGAAGTTCGGAGTTTCCTTGGCTTAGCGGGGTATTATCATCACTTTGTCAAGAATTTCTCCAAGTTAGCTCTTCCACTGACTAAGTTGACTCGGAAGAATATTAAGTATGTTTGGGATGATGCTTGTGAGCAAAGTTTTTTTAAGTTAAAGAAGTATTTGACTTCGGCACCGATTCTCATTCTACCATCGAGACCGGGGGGTTACACTTTATATTGTGACGCTTTGAAGGTAGAATTGGGATGTGTGTTAATGCAACACAGTAGGGTCATTGCTTATGACTCTCGACAGCTTAAAAAACATGAACTCAATTATCTCACTCATAATCTAGAGATGGCAGCTATAGTGTTTACTTTAAAGATTTAGAGGCATTACTTGGATAGGGAAACATGTGAGATTTTCACAGATCACAAAAGCCTCAAATATATATTTGATCAAAAAGATTTCAATCTAATGCAACGAAGATGGATGAAACTCTTGAAGGATTATGACTGCACCATCCTCTACCATCGAGGGAAGGAAAATGTACTAGCGGATGCCCTTAGTCGGAAGTCGATGGGGAGTTAACTCATATTACAACAGTAAAGAGGTCCTTGATTCATGAACTGTAGGAGTTAGAGGCTAGTGGGGTATTATTTAAGATTACTGAGTCAGGTGCTTTCTTGGCTCACTTGACGGTTAAGTCCTCCATTGTAGAAAAGGTGAAGGCAACATTGGAAAATGATGCTGAAATGGTTAAGACGAGAGACAAGGCGAGGAAAGGATTAGTACAGGGTTTCTCGATAGACAAGGAAGGTATGTTATGGTTTAATGGGAGGCTATATGTTCCAAACATTAAACCCTTAAAGTAAGAGATTTTAGGATAAGCTCATGGTGCACCATATGTTGTTCATCCTGGTGCCACCAAGATGTACCAAGACTTAAAACAAGTTTATTGGTGGGAGGGCATAAAGTGAGATGTGACTAACTTTGTCGCTTGATGCTTGACATACCAGTAGGTCAAATCCAAACATCAGAGACCACTTGGGTTGATGTAGAGGCTTAAGATTCCTGAGTGAAAATAGGAACGGATTACTATAGACTTTGTGGTGGGTTTGCCCCAATCTTTGAATGTGTACGACTCTATATGGGTCATTATGAATCGACTCACTAAGTCGGCACATTTCCTTCCTGTTCATACCACCTATAGTGTAGCGAAACTTAGTCGACTATATGTGAAGGAGATAGTAAAGCTTTATGATGTACTAGTGTCCATCATATCAGATCGGGGACCCTAGTTCACTTCCGAATTCTGGAAAACTTTTCAGAAAGCTCTAGGCACCAAAGTGGACTTGAGCACAACTTTTCACCCTCAGATTGATGGTCAATCTGAGAGGACTATTCAAACCTTAGAGGATATGCTGAGAGAATGTATGATGGATTTCGATGGAAGATGGGAAGACCACTTGTCACTTATTGAATTTGCTTATAATAATAGTTATCAAACTAGCATTAAAATGACTCCTTTCAAGGCATTATATGGGAGGCGATGTCGATCTTTTATTGGTTGGTTTGAACTAAGTGAACTCAAAATGGTGGGACCCGAGATGATACAGGAGGTCATGGATAAAATTAAACTGATCATGAGAGGTTATTATCCGCTTAGAGTAGGCAAAAATCCTATGCAAACAATCAATGAAGTGACCTAAAGTTTTCTATTGGTGATATGGTTTTTTTACGAATCTCACCGATAAAGGAAGTAATAAGATTCGGAAGGAAAAAGAAGCTCAGTCCAAAATAGATTGGTCCTTATAAGATTGTGGAGAGAGTGAGTAACGTGGTATACCGCCTAGCCTTGCCTTTGGACATAGAGGAATACACTCACTATTTCACGTATCGATGCTACATAAGTATCTTCCTGACCCCTCTCACGTCATCCAGCCACAAGACGTGCAGTTTGATAAGACTCTTGTCTATGAAGAGATGCTAGTAGCCATCCTCGATAGGCAAGTCAACAAACTTCGCACTAAGAAAATTCTCATTGTTCAAGTTCTGTGGAGAAATCATTCTCACGAAGAGGTCACATGGGAAACAGATAATGAGATGTGGATGAAATATCCACACATGTTCTAATCATGAGGTAAGTTTTCAAATTTTGGGGATCGAATTATTTTAAGAATGGTAGAATGTAATACCCACTATATTTTAAAGTTATAAGTATTCAAGAATTACGATAAATTTATTTTGAATAAAATAAATTCCCCTACTTGTTTAATTTTTGTATGATTGTTTGTACATATTGTTGAAAATACGAATTTTCATTTATATATTGCATAAATTGCAGGGTATAATGGATGTTATGATATGAAATTTATCCAATAGATAAAATATGTCTTGAGCATAAGAGGAATCTGAAAGAAATTGGGAAAAAAATAACGTTTTATATGAGAAAATTTCCTTAATAATTATTTAGATTCATGGAGGTATATCCTTGAGGTTATAGGACTATTCACATGCCCAAAATTGGGATGTGACAAATACAATGATATAATAGTAATTATTTAGATTCATGCGGTTTAAGCTGTGACTAAAATAAATAAAAAAATTCTGTAGCAATTTTTAACCGTTGCTAAATGTAATTATTTTTCTACTTTTTTAATTTCTATTAAAAAATCACTTTTATCTTAATTTTATGAAATTATCATTTTTAATATCTCTCTCTCTCTCTCTCTCACACACACACACAATTACCATCAGTTATTGTGTACATACACACACACAATTACCATTAGTTATTGTGTAAAAGCATTTTTAATAAGTTATGTAGTTAGATGATATATTTAACTAATTTATTAAAATATAGCTTAGGATATGTATTTGATTTGTATTTACTTTTATTCTCTTTTAGTATCATAATTAATTATTTCTTTGTATTGAATTTATTAACATTACTTAAAAAAAGAAATTGTATCAAATAATTTTTAAATCTTGTTTTCAAAAACAAATCTTCAACATGCCTTTTTTTTTTAAGTTTTAAAATTGTTTTCAAAACAAATTATCTAAATGGATTTTTTTTTTCATTTTCAAAATTAGTTTTTAAAACAATTTTACAAAACTTATTTTTAAAATTAAAAAAAAAACAGCCAAACATTCCCATAGTTTCTTTTTGAACATCATATGGTTTTTTCAACAACCTTTCTTTATTTTTTTTTGGCAAAAATAATATTTTAGTCCTTTATTTTATATTTCATTTTGGCTTTCTATGTTTTAAAAGTTTTATGTTGGTCCACTATGTTTCAAAGTTATATCATTCTACTTTTTTTCATCAAAACAGTTAATCTATGTAATAGAATTGACATATTATTCTCCAAATATTGATATAATCCGTCTACATAAGTACTAATTAGATATCAGTGTCAGTGCAATAAAGAAAAAATAATAGGGTTGGACAAGTCCATCTCATGGCTCTTGTTGTGGTAGGCTAAATTAGAATTTCTAACACAACTTACTATTTAAGACAATATTTATATATAATTTTTTTTATATCTTTAACATTATATTCTTCGTTAAAAATATAACAACTGTAAAATATTCTTTAAAAGACTAATTATGCAATGTTGAGTTGTAAAAAAATATACACTTATTTTTTCAAAGACCACACAATTATTATGTTTTGATTAAAAAATTAAATACTTGTCATATTCTAATTATAGAATTTGCTAACAAAAATATAGGGCTGCTTGATTCCTTTTTTGTTTTTATATTTTTAGAACAATTTTGCCTACTTGTTTTCAAAACAAGTTTTGAGGACAAAAAAAAATCCTGTTTGATTAATGAATTTTTTTTAGAAATATGTTTACAAACAAAAAATAAAAGAATTTGTTTGAAAATTTGTTTTAAAAATAAACACAAAAATACAAAAAAATGATAGAGAGAGAGATAGAGAGATAAAAGAGAGGGGAGAGAAGAGAGAGATGAGTGAGAAGAGAGGAGGGAGAAAGAAGATAGAGAAGAGAGGGGATTTAGGTTGCCTCCTTAGCTTTTAGACTAAGGAGGCTCCTTAGCTTCTCATAGTTATTGGATAGTTGTGAAATTTACTTGAGTAAGTGGGGTCAACATCCATTTAATAGTTGTGGGAAGAGAGAAGAGAGGAGAGAGGAAGAATAAAGAGAGAAAAGAGATATGGAGAAAAAGAGAGAATGAGAGAGGGAAGAGAGAGAATTATAAAATTGTCATTAATAAAAATAGAAAATATCAGTTTAAAAAATCTAAAAATTCTTATAATTTTGTTGTTTTTAAAACACTTATTATGTTTGTCTGGTAAAAGAATCAAATAGACAAAACAATTCTTTTAAATGGTTTTTTTTGTTTTTCTATTTTTAAAAGTAAAAAATTATTTTTAGAAAACATAATTAAAGAGGCGCATAATAAAATACATTTAAGTTTTTCCTTCTATTTAAGCCCAGTCTTTATCATATTTGGACCATGTATATTGTATGGCTTGGACCATTCATTTGGCACCGGAATTTATATTTATATATATATACACACGCACACACATACATATTTGTGTGTGTATGTGAGGAAATCTTGAAGGATATCAGTTGTCGTTACAATATTTGGTGAATAATATTTTTGTCAACAAAATAAATGGCCAAAACGACTATTGATTTTTTTTTTATTTTGTGAGTTTTCTCAAAAAAATTATGATTTAACTTTTTTTATGGAAAAAAACTTAAATTCAAATTTTTATATCTTTATTATTAAATTTTTTAATCAAAATATAATAAGTATATAATTTTTTAATTAAAACATAACAAATATATGAAAACGAATTTGTTTGGTTCTGCGATTTCTCATTCAACCATAATCAATTCAACTCCTTAACTCACGTTTGAAGCAAAGCTTCCTAGAATAGCTTCTGCTACAGTCAATTTTGGTTGGTGAGACATACTCCTTTGCAGATGCTTCATTTCCTTGTATACCCTTCTGTTCTCTTTCTTTTTCTGCATTCGTCCATTTGAAATTCCGAGCGTCCCTTTGGTGATTCTCTTGTTCTTGATGTCGCAATTATGTTGTGATTCATTTTGTATCCCTCACTGGTTTCTTATCAAACTCAATGCTTGTGATTCATTTTGACTAGTTTTCATTCATATCTTATGCCATATGATAAACACTCTATGGTGTAGCTTTTCCCTGCCTGTGCTCCTTCTTTTGGAGATTGGATCCCCTCCATATTCTGGAGGGATTGGAGGGGATCCCAACCGTTGGATCTAATGATCCAACAGGTAAACAAAAAGTTACTCATTTTTTTTGGCCAAGATACCTCTGTGTCTATTGAAGGAAAATCTAGAAGGAGATATCTATAGGGGATCCAATCTCATTCTTTTGGGTTTTTCTTTCCTCTTCGTCGTTAGTGCTCTGTTTTGCCCCTGTTTTTGTGTCAAATTTCCGTTGGCTTTCTCTAGAAAGAATCATAGAAAACAAAGGTTGTATGAGTGGAAATCTTCGCTGCTCTGTCCAAGAAGCTTATAGGAGACAGGAACGAAATTTGCTAAGCACCGATAGCTTCTTGAAGTAGTGGTTCATGGTAAGGGCTTACCAGAAACTAGAGCGAAGGATCTGAAGCTATGAAAACTAGGTGAATCAATCTCAAAAGTATGTGGAGGTCATTTGCGTATGACTGTGTTGTTGTAACTGAATTTACTGATTAAGGAGTGGTTATTGTCATTAATGGGATTAATGGGCTTGGTCTTCTGCCATGAATAGATTTAGTGGTTATTTGATTAATGCAGTGATTAATTAAATAGTGATATATAATTAAATAAGTATGATTAATTTTACTAATTAATTAGTTATTATTTAGTGATTAATTTAATTATTAAGAAATCAATTAGTGATATGATGACACAATGATAAAATTTAATTAAGAAATAAATTATTAATTAATTAGTAATTATTATTATATTAGCCTATAATTTTATTAAGAAAAATCAACTAGTTATACAAAATCCATATCTTTTTTGGTATTCGTAAATGTATATTTTAAATCAAACTAGTGTTGTGACTCATACGATGCACAGATAAATCACAACTCTAAAAACTTTCGTAACTTTATAAAAATAATAATAATTACATTTGATTTATATAAAACTTATGAGTTATGACATATACTTTTTTAAACGTAAATATTCTAAATTAATTTATCAGTTCCATAATTAAATCTATTTTACTTTCTCAAACTTTGAATTGAATTGATTTATTTATTTAATTGAATATATTTAAATGAATAAAATAGGTAAATTTGTTAATTTGCGAATTATTTGTTATAAATTATTTGTTACACAGATCGATGATTGATTGAATATTGATTTCATCTTTACTTTTGAATGCGTCTTTTTTTGTTTCAATCGGATTCAAATAAAAAAAAACACTGAAGGTTACTACTATGTTTGAACTGAATTTCCAGTTCTCAGATTTTGTCTTTCATGAATTTGATTTTCATCTCTTTCTTAAGTCAAGGGATTATGATTTAAAGATTCATATCTCGAAATTTGATTTTTATTAAATTAAGAACTACTTTGGATAGAAATCAAAATAAAGTCAAATAAAGTAATTTTTTAATTCACATGTCAATTCCATAATTAAATTTATTTTACTTACTAAAAAATCATCTAAGATACTACAATGGTCAAATAATAAAGGTAATTATTTTTGAATTTCAATTCAAATCATTTAAATAAATTCAAATCAAATAATTAATATTATGTAATGTCATAATTTACCAAATTTATCAAATTTATTAATTTACCTAATTTATTTATTCATTCAAATCAATTAAAATAAAATAAAATAATAAAATTCACTAATTATTAATTTCACTAATTAATAATTATGATAATATATTTTGATAAAAATGTATTTTTCTATTCACTTTAACAATAACCCAAATAATATATTAAATATATTGGGATCCACATAATATGATAATAATACTATAATTTATAAATTTGTGAAACTTATGAGACTTATGAGTTATGACATATATTTTTTAAACATAAATATTATGATATAAATTTTGATTATTTATACAAATATAAATTATAACTTTTAATATAAAATTTATGATAATAAATTACCACATTATATTATGATATAGAATAAGTTATCAAACAGAATAAAATAATGAGATGTATGTGTAATCAATAAAAAGTTCTTAATTTATAATTTTTTGTAAAAAAAATAATCAAATTAAAAATATTCATATGAAATGTAAGATAATCAACTGTAAAGAAATTTTATATGTATGATCAAGAATTAATGCCAAATATGCCTTGATCCTTGTGTATGTATATTTTAACAATTTATTATGTATATATTTCAATTCAAATCAAATAATAAAGGTAATTATTTTTTAATTTCAATTTAAATCAAATAATTCATTTAATGTGATGTCATTAATTATCCTATAGTGGTCAAATAATAAAGGTAATTATTTTTTAATTTCAATTCAAATCATTTCAATCAATTCAAATCAAATAATTAATATTAAGTGATGTCATTAATTTACCAAAATTTATCAAATTTATTAATTTATCTAAATAAAGAAATAATAACACGTGTATCATTTTTTAATTCAAGGTTTTTCACTACCTTACAGCTTAAATAATGCAATTACAAAACATCATAGCACGAGATTCAAGTTTATATGAGATCAATTGTATAAGAAGAATCTACTCTGAAAGTCAGATAAAGAAAAAATATATTAAAATCTGATAAAGATGAAAGTTTACATACATTGAAAAGTTTAAAAGGACTGTCTCGATGATAGACACTACCTTCTTACTATTGCTAACCGATTGATATATATAGAAAAATGGGTTTGTATTTTGCGATAAGAACTACTACAATTTAGAAGAAAATAGATGTGAATCTCTGAGAATATTGAAGTCCATGCAAATGTGGGAAAAAAAAAAGGTTCATAAAATAAGGATATATGTTAAAAATAAAAACTTTATAAAATGCGTAAGAGAAGTGATAATATACTTACAACACAAATCAAAAGAACTTACCAATGTGAGAATTATAGGAAAGTTAATGCCTTTGAGCTTATTCTTGTAGGAAAATTTACACCTCTTAAAGGAAACATATTATTGTAATAATAGACATGAAGATTGAGATAGTTTGCCAAAGCTATGGAGGAACTCGGCGCCAAGGAAATAGTATTAGTTCATCGGACCATGATCTTCTTCTTCGATTTAGAAAAAATGACAGGGAAATAGTACCAATCTATTGTATCATGATCTTCTTCTTTGAGATATATATGGATGGAAAAAAAATTGAAGAAACATACTTAAAGAGGAAAAAAGGTTGAAGCCTTAAGAAGTTATATCACCATGTGTCGGTTGGGTTCCCAATTGACAGGAGACGGTGATCAAATGGTGAAAGATGAGCAGTGAGCTTGGTTGGGAGAGAGAGTATTGTTGATTTGCACCAGTGGATTGAGAGAAGGAAAATGGACAGACATGATGGAGAACATGACTTTTATAGTTTATCACTTTTGAATATATATATATATATATATATAGTAATTAATTATTTGATTATTTGTATATAATAAATGTTAATTTACCAAAATGACAACATATTATATTTCAATAGAAAAATTTATTTAATTTATCAATTATATAGCAATTATATAACAATTTATCCTAATTTCTTCAAATTCATTTAATATGATTATATAACAATTTACATAATTTTTTAAATTCATTTAATATGATATGATTAATTTACTAAATCTATTAATTTACCTAATTTATTCATTAAATTTATTCATTAAGTTTATTCATTTAAATTTATTTTATTATACATAATTTAATGACCTATACGCAATAATATCTTAGAGTAGAATTGTTTTAGTCTATTATATAGATACTAATACTAATAATTAAAATATTATCATTAAAGCATTAATATTTTTTTATTACATTTTCATATAATAGAAATTAAATAAGGATAAATGGAATAACACAATATCATATTCATACTTTTTCTGATAATTATACATTTAAAAGTGTTTATACTAACTAATATCCAAATAAAATTTATTTTCTAAAATCATTTTTCTTATAACAGTTTTTAAACATAAATCACGTTCATGTAAAATCAATTTTAATCAAAATCAATTCTACTCAAACCTAAATTTACCTAACAAATTTCCAAACACTCTCTCAATAATTTGAACTTCCTAATACCATTTGATAATTTACATAATTTGACTCATCTTACCTAATACCATTCAACTTACCTAATACCTAAACAACAGAAGATCTCCATTCATAATTTACACAGCATCCATTCCACATGGCCCACACCATTGACATTGAATCCTAGTTGTACGGTTCTTAGAAATTTTCCTTCACGCAGAAAATGCACAGATATTTTCCATTCTCCTTGGCTTCACTCCTGTATAAATTTCTCCCTCTCGCCCCTTATTTTCTCACCAACCAAACACTCATTGCTGTCTCATAAGTGTCAACCATCGGAGCCATTATCAGAGCACCAGTACCCTATTCTTCTCGCCATTCTTTTTTAGTTTATCGGCATTTCCATCTTTCGGCACCTTCATATTTTACTACAATAAATGCTTTATTTTGTTTAGAGTGAACTACTTATTTGGCTAGCAACATTATAATAATTAGTATTGTGACCCGTGCGATGCTCAGATAATTTATAAATTTAAAAACTTTCGTAATTTATAAAATAATAATAATTGAATGACCTAGATTATTGACAAATATTAATTCAGCTCGTATGCGAATTGTCCTCACAATGTACACATAATTCTGTTATGCCTAAAAAAACACACACACACAAAAACACACATAAAAATAAAGTAATAAATACAAAAAAAATAAAATAATCAAAATACAAAAAGAAAAAAAATGACAACAACAATATTCTTTATCTTCAATCTCAATTTCTATACGCTTGCTCTTGATATCGTTCATTGAGCTCTTTATGATAGGATCAAATTTATTGACCATCCTAATAATATCTGAATCGAAATAATATTATTCGTATAAAGTTAAAATCAATAACAAATAAAACATAATATACAAAACATAAGATAAAGACTAACCTACTAAATAGTTTCTTATCTGCAACATGAATCAAAATATCACTAAATGAACAAAACACGAAAATAGATTTTCGAATATTCAAATCATTTTTAGCTAGTCAGATATTAGTTGAAAATCAAAACTCAAGTATGAATAGATGCTTCATTGTTCGATGATTACTGTTAGACTTAACTACACTAAACATGAACATTACAAAAATATTTCTCTTGATTATTTGACGCTTGAACTTATTCACATATGATCTCTTCACACGACCATGTATGTGATCACCCTTGGAAGCCAAAAAATAATCACAAGACTAAAAAATAAAATTAAATTTACCTAAGAACCAGACTAAAAATCTTCTCAGACATATTGAACGATGAAACTGTCTACAACCTCACTACCCAAACTTTAATCCTCAAATCATTCCTTGATGTATTAACATCAGCAACGTCACTAAATTTAACCATATGCAAAGCACTAACGGAATGAAAACTAATTCTGTAAGAAAAATATTCAATACAAACATGAGAAGAATACAAAACAGTTAGAATGACCCTTTATTTATATAACGTGAATTTTGAAATAGTAAATTGAATATATTCAATGCTAATGATGTAATTATGAATTATTAAATTATTAATAAAATTTACAATAAATTTATAACAATTCACAATTTTAAAAAAGATGTTTTGAATTAATTTGCATTCAAATTTTTCAAATTCATTTGATGCAATCTATATAATCAATCACACCAATTTGCATTTAATATTTTGTAATTATTAAATTATTAATAAAATTTACGATGATTCACAATTTTAAAAGAGATTGCGGGAATTCATTTGAATGCAACTTTTTTGAATTCATTTGAATGCAATTATAGAATCAATCACACCAATTTGCATGTAATATTTTACAATTATTAAATTATTAATAAAATTTATGATGATTCACACTTTTAAAAGAGATTATTTGAATTCATTTGAATGAAAATTTTTTAAATTTATTTGAAAGCAATTATAGAATCAATTACACCAATCTACATTTAATATATTGTAATTAGTTAATTATTTAATTATTAATTAAATTTATAACAATTCCCAGTTTTAAAAAGGGATGATTTGAATTTATTTTAATGCAAATTTTTAAATTCATTTGAATACATTATATATTCAATCACACCAATTTACATTAAATATATTGTAATCTTCATAGAAGTTAAAAGAGAGCCTCACAATATATCTCAAAAAGGTTACTTAAAATAAATTTAATGTGGTATCATTAATAGGAATAAATTTATTCATTTACATAATTTATTCATTTAATTTTTATTTTAATTTATTAATTTTATTATATGTTATTAAATGACATTCATGTAATTAATGCCTTAGAGTGAAATTATTTTAGTCTATTATATAGATTTTAAGTTAAAAGTGCTTTCCACGTCCCTTATGTTTATATTAATTTTTTAATTTTATTTTTAATTTTTTTGTCAATTTTATTTTTGTTTCAAATCTATCATTTTTTATTAACGTTATTTATTTTATTAGCAAAAATGTTGACTGGTTAGTCGATGTGGCATATCTCAGATAACTCTATCTTAACATTTTACGTCAATAAAATAGACGACATTAGAAATAGTAGATTTAAAACAAAAATAAAACATACAAGACATAATTGATGCAAAAAAAATATTAGAGACGAAATTAAAACTTAATATAAACGTTAGGAACATAAAAATACCTTTCATAATTTTAATTTGATGACAATTGTTTCTTTAAAAAATTATATTTGTCTTAATTTAATAGTTTCCTTTGTTAAATTGTCAAATTTATGGTTACTAAATGTCAAAATTTTTGTTGTCAAAATCCACTTTAATAGATAGAGAGACAAAATTGAAACAAATATAATTTTTTATAACTAAATTGAAACACTCGGTATTTTAAGAGTTAAATTAAAAAAAATTATAATATTTCATAAACCAAATCAATAAATCTACTTTTTTAAAAAAATCTTTTAGGTGCCTATTTGCTTTGAATACAATAATACATCTTATTTGACAAATCTCATGAAAAGTCTTTAAATTTTTTTATATATTAATTGCTTTAAATACTTTTTTTTTACTAATATGTATTTAATACATACATATTTTGAAATAATTGAAGAGTTTTAATTATTTAGTGTTTTGATTTAGAGATAGCATATTAATAATCAAATAAGTATCAATTAAATGTTTAAATTTAGTACTTGAAATGATATATTTGTTCCAGACCATTGATTTTAAAAGTCGATGGTTCAAATTTCACTTGCTTTTTTGTGTTCTTTTGTCTTTTTCTTTTAGTTTTAAAATCTTAGTTTTTTTAGATTATTGATTTAAAAAATTAATGGTATAAATTTAAAAATAAGACCCTTCTATTTCTAAAAGAAACAAGAGCTTTTTGGTGATGTTTATATATGTTACAAAGTAAGCTTTAAATTTTTTTAAAACTTTTTTTATACACTATATTAGATATCACATTTAAACATTTGTTTTCGTTATTAAGAGTTAATATCTTCAAATTTTTCTTGTTTCAAAACCTAGAAATTGTAACATATGACTGTGCGTGAAAATAATATTCTTAGAGAATTAATATGCTCATATCAAGTGGTTCGTGTGTAATTTTACAAAAGTTAAATATAAATTTTTAAAAAATAATATTAGATATTATTTAATAATTGGCTCAAAATATGAAGCTGGTTCCTTTATTTTTTTGTTTTTCTAATTATATTTCAGTTGTGCGGCAGCTAAACGCAGTGTTAGCTATAATCATTCACATTGCCATCTTCAGTTCTTAATCCGTATCATTCAATTTCGTTCTCTTCAATTTACTGGCGAGATACAGAAACTTGTGCTTTCTATCTCTCAGATTGTATTTTCTTTCGTTCTTCAGCTGTATAACGCTATAAGTTTGTTTCTCCATGAATCTATTAATGTTTATTTACTCCAGTAATGGATATACTTTCTGTTTGGAAATAAGTATACGAGTTCATCAATTAGCTCACGACAATAAAAAACTTGTTCCATGTTAGTCATTTTGTCAAGTGACTTGGGGATGCGAAAATGACTAGCTTGCTAGGAGTCTGCTATTTTCAAGGAATAATTTGTTCATGAACTAATTGTCTAATTTCAAGGACTAAAGCTAAATGGAGCTAAGAATTCAGGGATTAAATTGTTAGGTTATTCTGGTTTTCTTTGTACCATGACATTGATAATTGTGGGCTTCTGTTTGTCCTATTTATAAGCTGCTTGCTGAGTTGAATTTGCGGAAAATGCGAGGGAGGTGTGACGCTTCTTCAACAGTCTCTACCATTAATTAGTAAAGAAGCAAATGGCAAGTCTACTAATGGTGAAGATCCCCAAATCAATGTTCATGTTGGAAACCCAAGGAGGCCTTCTTATGAGTGGCTGACATTGTTAGTGATAATGGCGTATAGCTGTTTCGCGGTCTTTCATTACCAGTTTGGAAATTTGCCCCAGCCTCTCACTGCGGAACAGGCAGGCGAGAGGGGTTTCTCAGAGATTGAAGCAATGAAGCATAGTTGGACCCTCATCCCGTTGGTTCTGAAGCTCTGGATTCTGCCGTGCAGGTTATTGATATCTTCTTTCTTGGTTCCTCTTATTATTTATGTGAGCTTGGACAACTTCATATTGCAGTTTTCTCTTACATTTAGAAACTGCAGAGTCCAGACTACTGGACATATAAAATGTACAGACATTAGTTGTTATTATATCTTTTAGCATCTTGAATAAATGTAGTGCAGTACATAGAATAAAAAAAATAACATGTGAGTCTGGTTAACTAGTTATCTATTAATTGTCATCTTATATAAGGTATATATCAACTAAAACCTTAAAGCTAATTTATGATTAATTTACTAAAAGCAAATGGACTTATATATTGACTTCAACCATATTCCTACAAGAATCGTGGGGTTGTGTCTAGTATGAGACAGAAGTTGGAACTTGGAATTCGTTACTATTTCATTGCTATTCCGGCATTTAAGTACGAACTTTTTATTTTCGAACTGTTATTTCCCTCTTGAAGCTGGTTCACTTTGATCGATACCAAATGTAGAAACAATTAACTATTAAACTAATTTTGGTAATTCATTAGTCCTGGACATTTCTTTTGACATTCTTCCTACTGCAGTATGTTCTGACAATATGTCAAACTATTGAGAAAACTGCTCCCTCAGAGGTGGATGTTGAAGTGGACTTTTTCCATGCAAACTCTGGTGTAAATCGTCTGGAAACTGGTTCATTTACGGGGAGGGGAAGTCACTTATTTATTCAGATCTGAAATATGTTTTGATGAGGATCTCACCAAAATATGTATCAAAGCAAAGGAGCAATCTGTTCTGGTCTCGGCTCATATTGATACTGTCTTTTCAGGGTATGTTTTCTTCATCTATTTGTTCTTTCCATGCTAATAAATTACTAAGGTTATTATAAGTGTTACATAATCTAATGTTGTTATGCACATGTAGGATTTTTTATCATAACTGCAGTTTAAGAATGAAAAGTATTTATTCCTTATAATATCATCGAGGCAAAATTTTCAATTTTTACTTTCATATGGTGAATTCTAATATCTAGTAATGGTTAAAGTGCCTGTTCAACTCTTAGGTCATCACATGTGATTAATCTATTGTTAAGATGTAGTTCTGTTGAGATAGCAGGGGCAAATTGGTCCTGTAAATAAATTTGAGGTAAGATGTAATTGAAAATCTTCACAAGGAATTTTTTAGAAATATTTGTAACATTAAAAAGTTGCCTGTATTAGAGTTGTTGTTGGTCTAATCTTTTTAATGTTCTTCGCTGGGAAGATCATTTTATTCAAATATTGATCATCTATCCTTCCTTATGACTCTTGTTGCTTTCTGTTTCTGAATTTTCAAGCATGTGAGATAAATCTTTGAATGTGTTAGACCCTTAAAGCAATATACTGGGAAAGGGAAGGGCATTGATGGAAAACAGAGAATGAATGTGGGGAACAAAAGGTACTGGTGGTATGACAGAAGGTAGTACGGGGGTAACAAACATGGAGAGAATATCATAGGGTAGGGCTGAGTTGGCAAAGGGTTTATAAGGGTCTTTAGTGGAGAGGATTAGAGGCGGGGAAGGGAAAATTATGGGACTTGGTCTGGGAGAGAGCTAGATCTTTCGAAAGTCTAGCAACCTTGTAGTTGGCTGTGCGTTTGCTCTGTTTGTGTGTATTTCGCCCTTCATTGTATTGCTTAGTGCATGTTTGGTTATTCGGTAGACTGCCTTCAACGCACATTCATGTATAGAAAATCGATTCTTCAATAAAATTATTGTGTTTGGTTCCGCGTTGTTCATCAAATTCAAAATCCATTTTCACCTCAGAATCAATTTTGTGGAAAAGTCGAACCTTATAGCTTCTCTTGAAAATCGATTGTCCACTAATCATTTGCAGTCAAAATTTTTTATTGTTATCCTTTTTCATAGTGACTTCAAAACAGAAGGAGAGAAAGAGAGAGTCACCATCACTTCTCTGTAAATGTATTGAAAGAGAAAGGAAGAAAACAAAGAGAGAGAGAGAGAGAGAGAGAGTTGCCAGTGAAGAATTCTGTTGTCGTCGTTGTCATCCCGATCGCCATTGTCATTCCCGTGCCTGTCCTCGACCGGAGAGTGGAAGAGGAAGAGAAAGAGGAAGAAAGGTGACTATTTGGTGTGAGGGACTGAGACTTATGCTACTCTGCGTATGGATAAAGCAAGGGCGAGCATGTGGCATAGCATGTGTGGATGAAGCATTATATTTAATTATTGTATAAGAATTAAATATAATTGTTATGATTGCCAAAAAATTAAAAGAAACTCACAAAAAATTAAGAAGGAAAATGAAATGCATTTTATTAAAATATTGTTATAATTTGACCTTTACTTATATTATTTTTTATGTGAGAGTGTTGATCTTATTAATAAATTTATTTCATTACAACATTCATAAATGTGTATTTTAAATCAAATATTAGTATTAATAGTTAAAAATTAAAATAATAATATTTTTATTACATTTTTATTTGATAGACCACCAATAAAGATAAATAAAATAAAACAATATATTATTCATATCTTTTTTGATAATTACACATTCAAAAATACTTCTATTCATTTATATCCAAACGAAATTTATTTTTTAAAATTTTTTTTTATAATATATTTTAAATATAAATCATGTTTATACAAAATTAATTCTATTCAAAATTAATTTTACTTAAACTTAAGTTTATTTAACGAATTTCCAATCACACAATTAGTGTATATGTGTTACCGATTAGTGTATTTGTGAGTGTGGAGGCGTTATATCTGTTTTAGTGTAGTATCTTTTATCAGTATAGCCATCTCTTCCCCACTGGGAGGGATTACCATAATTATAATAGAATATTTTACCACTTGTCTCTATTGTTTTGCTGTATTTCTACTGGTTTTGCCGTGTTGTACGTGAGGGGTCCATCAGTTGGTATCAGAGCGGTGACGATAGCAGAATGATGAACATGAAGATGGAAAGTAGAATAGGAAGTGTGGTACGAGAGATGACGATGCTGAAGGAATCTGTCAAGGACCTTAAAGAGCAGGTGTGGGAATTAAGAGATGCCGTGATGCGACTGGAAAGAAAGGGTGGAATTCAACCGGCACAAAAGAACAAGGCTGAAGTCTAGACTGCATCGCAAGATGAGAAGAGAATAGACATTGACTTGAAGGCATTCTTGGAAGAACTTAGAGAGAGGAATGGCAAATTCAGAAAAGAGAGAGGCAAACAGTGGAAAAAGAAATTGAAAGGGAATCCAAAGAGCAGATACCGGGCTCGGTCAAAGAAAGCAAGAAAGATGTGGTGGCTGTCTTCAAGAAAGAATTCAGAGAAGAAAATAAAGGAGAGGACAGTTCTGATTTCGTGACTGACGCTCTAAAAGCCATGAGAACAGAAACTAAGCACCACCAAGAATGGAATCTTAGTGACAGTAGCAAAGAGAAGATCGTTGCCAGGGATGTGCAGGAGATACATGTACCAAACTCAGGCCTGGCGCTGAAGCAGAAGAAGGGAGTAGCTGGAGGCGCAGTGGCTGCCTAGAAGAATGTAATCGTGAGAATAGAGAGCGACACCCAATTTTGGCAGAAGAGGATGACGGTGAGAAAGTAACCAATTGGATATTGAAGAGGGCTAGGGTTGCTAAGTGGGCAAGAACCCCAAAAATTGGGATGATTATTTTATTGGGCTTTTTAATTCATATGCTCAGATGGCCCAAAGCCTTCACTTAACCGTTCTTATTAGAATAGCTCGAAAACAGTATTTAAATTTGGCCCACAAAGAGAATAAAAGTCTGACTTTAAAATGGGCCAAAGAGAATGGTCTGGATCCAAAAAATTAGGGTTTACTAAAACTCAAAATTTTGACTCCTTAGAAAAATCTCTAGCAGTTGAACAGGAGTCAAAGGTCTCCTTCTCACTTGGAGTTACAGATTTGAACAGGCCAGAAGCATATTTCCACCAAGCTGAGATCGAGAAAGATAACAAAAAGGAAAAAAGACTTGGTTTCCAATATGCAGAGTTATTTCAGACAAACCATAGGGGAAGAACATTAATCTACCAACTATTATTGATGGTAGAGAAGGGCGATGAAGAGGGAGATGATGACTTGCTGGGTGTCCTACGTGAGAAAATTTCTAAGAAGGCCTTGATCATGAACAGCGCCATCAGGGGGTGTTTCAAAGAAGAGATGAGCAGAGAGGCTATTGTAACCCAACACACACTCTTGACCCGACACGTATTTCTTAAACAACATATTATCAAAGGCCCAAAAAGAGATGGGTCCACTATAACTATGGATTTTTTGGGTTGTTATTTAAGGGTCACTCCATTTTCTGAGCCCATTAAGACTGTACAAGTAATTGACCCAACAACAACGGACATAAACCAAAAAATGAAAGACGGATCAGGTAAAGCAAAACTAACTGACCCAATTCCTCTGTTTGTAAAATTCAACGAGAACTTCCTATGTTCATCTAGTAGGGTGGCAGCATGGAGGAGAGACTTGGGCAATTGCGTTTTTGCAGAGGAAGGTTCCACTGTAACTCAAGAAACTAAGGATAGACAACATCGATCATTGATGTGGACAGAAAGTGACGAAGAATACACATGGGGAGAAGCACCCGTGATGCAAATTATAATTGAGGAGAATGAAGAGATTTATTTTGATTCTTTTACCAATAAAGTTAAATTTGCAGAGGGTGGAAATATGGAGGGCTTCTACCCTGAAGAAGCGATTTCTGATGTTGGAAAAGATTATGCTGAGACAGTGAATGTTTTTAATCAAGATCAGAATTTCAATAAGGCTGAGTTTGGGGGTGCTATGGTTATCAATGTGGGCAAGTCAGCTGTTAAGACATTTTGCTACAAGATAATGGATTTTTACATTTCCTATGGATTTGAAGAACTTCCAGCATTGCAGCAACTACAGTTTGGGGAAGTAGGTGTTTGGAAGCAAGAAGAGAATTATACAGGAAAGAAGCCCCCAGTATCAACTTCTACTTCTCACCTTGAGGGCAAGGTGAAGCTTCAAGGGCGGGGTAATGTTAGACCCTTAAAGCAATATGCTGGGAAAGGGAAGGGCATTGATGGAAAACAGAAAATGAATGTGGGGAACAAAAGGTACTGGTGGTATGGCAGAAGGTAGTATGGGGGTAACAAACATGGAGCAGGATATCATAGGGTAGGGGCTGAGTTGGCAAGGGGTTTATAAGGGTCTTCAGTGGAGAGGATTAGAGGCATGGAAGGGAAAACTATGGGACTTGGTCTGGGAGAGAGCTAGACCTCTCGAAAGTCTAGCAACCTTGTAGTTGGCTGTGTGTTTGCTCTGTTTGTGTGTATTTCGTCCTCCATTGTATTGCTTAGTGTGTGTGTGTTACCGATTAGTGTATTTGTGAGTGTGGAGGTGTTATATCTGTTTTAGTGTAGTATCTTTTATCAGTGTAGCCATCTCTTCCCCACTGGAAGAGATTACCATAATTATAATAGAATATTTTACCACTTGTCTCTATCGTTTTGCTGTATTTCTACTGGTTTTGCCGTGTTGTACGTGAGGGTTCCATCAGAATGTTACTTGCTTTGATAGATTTGATGATTTGAAACACCTGATTATTTGCTGCTAAAGTTATATTAAAACAAAATTGCTACTAAAGATTTAGCACAATTGTCACAGAGAAGGTGCTGGGGATGACAGTTCCCCTATTTCTGTTATGCTGCAACTTGCTCGTGGGATTTCTCAATCGGTTCATGGATTGAAGAGTGCTATAATATTTTTATTTAATACTGGCGAGGAGGAGGGTCTGCTTGGTTCCCACAGCTTTGTAACCCAGGTTTGGAATTATTTATTATTGTAACCTTAACTTAGTTTATTTGTGTATTTTCTTCTCCACTAATTTGAAACTTTGAAAAACAACTCTTTTGCTATAATATGAGAGTGATGCTGGCATTTATAGATATACTATATAGACTTATTGAACTATACTAATTTTAATTGTATTTTTGTACTACTATAGCTCAAAATACAACACAGGACAAAATATTTAGACAATTCCAAAATACTTTAGATAATACACTCAAGTTTCTACCAATATGTTCTATTCTTCAATTGAGTGAAAGTTATGCAAATTGTAGAACCTATTAGAAGCTGTTATTTGAAAATAGTTTATAATTTTTTTTTAAAATATAGTAAGCTTCTATAATCTGAAAGTCATTTTACAAAATTTTTAAAACATGCAAAATTTGTCTTGCTGTTTTCATCAATGAATAATTAATATAAGAAACATGAAAAAAGAATTTTTTAAAATTACGAAAGTTTTTGCCACATCTGGAAAGTGATATTAACATTTATATGTTAAGACTGGATATGAATAATCTGTTTATATTGGACAATATATGAATATGCACATTGCTTTTGAATTAAGTATCAATGTCTTTTTGGGAAATTCAGGTTTTGGTTGGTTTATTGTGGCTGGAATTTTAAAAATCAGATGGTTATTATATGCAGATGTTATAACCAATCCATGGGGAAGCTTTACATTCTTTTATGTTAAATCGTTAATGTCTATTTAACTAAGATGTATAATTTTGTACTTCTTTATCTATTGCATTTCTCCTCTTTTTGGGATTTGAACCTGCTATGTTAAAGGATAGATGCTAAGATCAATTTGTTCTTCTATTGAGAATATGCCTGAAGTATTCTTTTCTCTTCAATTTCCTTATCTATTTTGACCTAGGAGTTGCTCTTCTGTTATTTAGAGTTTGGGGTGTATTAGTGCTTCTTTTTGGTATCTGAAGCACATACATCTTTAAAAGTAATCCTTATCTTGCCAGTAAAAAGAAATTCATCAATGCAGCATCCTTGGAGTGAAACTGTTCGTATGGCTATTGATCTGGAGGCCATGGGCCTTGGAGGGAAGTCTGGTATATTTCAGGTCTGGTTATTACTATTTAATCACAATTTATTGTAGCTTTCATTTGGTACTATCATATTACATGACTATGAATGGTTGATTCTAACTGATGAAGTACAGAAAAAGGAAATATCTTACAAAGTGAATTTGAACTTGATGTTGTTGGATGTGGACAATATTCTGAAATCTATACTAGATAAGGTATTCAGTTACTCGGATGTAGCTGTGTGTCTAGGAGGCTAGGCGTGAAGAGTTCCTTTTCCAATTCAACCATTATAAGAACTAATGACAAGGATAACTTAAGGATGATATGATGGTTGAGCAGCTATTCTTACTATTATCTAATTTAATGTAGCATTATTCACGCACATCACATGATTGTGGATATTATATGGTAGGATTTTTATTTCATCTTAAAAGAGGCTTTGTAAGTGGGAACATGGGAAAGAATTTGCTAAGAGATCATATCTATTTTTCTTTATTTTAGTATTAATGAATGACATGTTTGTTAAATTGCTTGTATTTCCTTTTGTGTTATTTGGAGCTTAAACTTGTAGTTGGGTTTTGGATGTTTGTCAGTTAGTAGTATTCAAATCAAGTTGGGTTTTAAGTTTTAAATTCTGTTTTTCCTTTCCTTGCTATTTTATTGTATTGGGAGAATTTCTTGTCCTTCTGGCCTTTTTTTTTTCCTTGTGCTTTCTTGCTTGATTAATAAGATATTTCTTCTTAATAAGATATTTATTAATAAGATATTTCTTCTTAATAAGATATTTATTAATAAGATATTTCTTTTTCTGTATAAAGAATAGTTGAGGAGGCTTAAGACATATTACACTTTTCAGTGGTCATCTTATGGTTAAAGTGTCAGGGAAACTGTGGAAGCCTAGGATCTCCATACACATAACAAACAAACAGTGTAAGAATGAGTGAGTAAAGTACAGACATGTAAATTATTTGCTCATTTTGGGCCAATAAGGCTTTATACTGACCTTTCATCTACCTGGCATTGTGGAATCTTGTTCAAATGGATTGCAAATGTCAATATTTTAGAAATTTAGACAATTTTGGAGCTTCTTATTTGCAAGTTCTTCAATTTTAGGGTCTTTTTTCCCCTTCTTCCTTTTGCAAATTCATTTCAGAGTTTGAAGGAAAAGAAAGCAGGGATTTTATTTTGCAGATGTGCAATATTTATAGGGGCAATTTAGAGTCTTTAACTTGTACTTCTGTGGGATGATAAGATTTTTAAGTAGCTCGTACTTGGATTTCTGGCAATGGCATAGTGTTCTGGAGATAGTTATTAGAGGATTCTAATCTATTAAAATTATTTTCTTCTTTCTTGCATCCACGTTACCATTATATGAAGTCTCCTTTCAGTAGACCAAGAAAAAAAAAAGGAGAAAACAATACTGTCCTTCACATCTACTCAGCACTGGAAATGAATGACATTTGACGAAAATATTCAGACCATGATTATCCTGTTGGTGGAATTAAAGGAATTGCTCAAAGAATTAGGCAACTTGGGTTTCTATACAGTTGTCTCCAGAGTTTCCAAGATTCCTCATTTTTTATGATTTTAATTTGAGTTGTTGTGGTCTCATTGGTTAATCTTTTCTGTTTTAGTAAATTTGTCTAGATCCATCTCCTCATTGGACCTGAATTGTGTCTATTAGTGCACTTCTCCAATGGTTCTTACTAGCAAAATAGAGTGAGAGACAGTTGTCTTTGTTGCATTGACAATTTATCTATTTTTTGTGGTTATGAAGTATGAAATACTTACAATCTAGTTTACCTTCCCCCTCCAAGAGAAAAAAAAAATTCACAATAGTAAACGCTGCTCAATCTTCATTCATAGACTTTAAAATAGAAATTGTTATTCAATAATTTGAAAATTGTATCTTATTTTCTAATATTTGTTTTTCTCTAACTCTAATAATAAGTTCAAATCTCTTACTAATGACTTTACATCTTGTAGGCTGGTCCCGATCCTTTGGCCATTGAGAGCTTCGCTGCAGTAGCAAAATACCCATCTGGGCAGATTTCAGCACAGGTTTTTAAATTTTCTTCCTACAACTTCGGGACTGTTACTTTTCAATCATTGATTCTTTTTCTTTCAATATTCTTCTAGAAATCATTTTAATTATCTTCAACGTTAATGCTGCAGGATCTTTTTTCTTCAGGAGTCATAAACTCTGCAACAGATTTCCAAGTTTACAAAGAGGTTGCTGGCCTTTCTGGCCTTGATTTTGCATATGTAGATAAAACTGCAGTTTATCATACTAAGGTTCATTTCTATCCTTGCCTTTTTACATAATGTTGGATTGCTTTCTGCTCACTATTTTATTACAAAAGATGGCCATGGAACTTCAAATTCTGTTGGCTAAAAATGGAAAAGATTTACTAAATCAACTTTTCAAGAGAGCTCCTCATGATATGAAGTAATACGCTGGTATCATTAAATCTGAGTCTAGTTTGGCCAAGAACCAGGATTCTTGGTTTTTGTTGACCTCTGATGATTTGAACGGCAAAAACATGTAATAGAATATAGTCCTCTCATATTTGGCATAGGTATTTGTTTTTGGGTTAAGTTGTGAGCCATATTCACATTTTGGTGCATTGGAAGGTCAAGCAGAATGGGGAGCTCATTTTTCATTTGCAGCTAGAAAGATATGAATTGAAAGGATGGGGAGGGTAGATTTGTGTTGTTTCAAGATTATGTTCTTGTGATTTTGTTTGGACTCTTGTGAGAAGGCATTGGATCATTAATGATTAATAAGTCAACGTTCTTACAAGTTACAAATGATACTTATGCTAGTGAAATATGTATGGATGGATGGGTAAGGTGGGTATGGTCTTTTAACTTTTCTTTTATGTGGTGAATAATGACATATATGATCAAATACCAAGTTGGCAGAAAGCTAGAAACCTTGTCTTTGCTGAAGTAAGTCACTGATAAAAAATTCTATCATAACTTTGTTACTAGGTAAGAAAGAAAGAACAAATATTTGAGGAGTGCAGGTATATATTGCCCTGCTATTGAAAATTTTCTAAATAATGATTGATTAATAAAATAGAGTGACTTAGTTTTTTCCATTGTTTTTTGGACCCGGACCAACATGGGTGGGTTGACCTGGGAACTGATGACCCATAATCCAACCCGGTTCGGGTTGTCTCATTAAACAGCGATGCAATCTGCCTAGTCAAGAACTGGTTGACTTGACTGGTGACTTGGTTCGACCCGGTCTTTTTTTTTTTTCTTCTAGATTTCAATAAAAAACATATACAAGGAAAAAAAAGGTTTAACCAATATTAAACCTAGTACTTCATAGAAGAAAAACAACATTTTAACCATAAAAAAAGCTATAATTATCATATAGGTGCTCCAAAAAATATATATAAGAATAATAATGATACTTTAAAACGTAAAATGTTATTGTTTTATGTATATTATATCATTATATTATCTAAAATGATTTTAAATCATAAAAGTTGAACAATGTTAGTAAAAATTTTATAATATCATATAAAGTTAAAAATAACTATAATATATTAAAAAATAAATTACTTTTAATTTTATTTTTACAATTTATTAATATAATTGTAAAAGATTATATTGATTTATATATTTATCAAATATGATATTTGTGTGCTAAAATTACTTTAAAATACATTTTTTAGGATATTTTGATTGTTAAATTTGCATATAAATTATTTGTTTTACTTATTTTGATATTTATTTATGAGCATATATATATATATATATATGTGTGTGTGTGTGTGTGTGTGTGTATATTCTCTGGTTCAGTAATTAACTTGGTGACCCGGTGACCCAAAGACCAGTCTAGGTCAATGATTGGGTCGGTTCTTAAATCTATGGTTTTTTCTACAAGCTGGCACATTTTAAGCTTGAAAATTGCCTACAATTTATTGATTTAGGATGATTATGTTTAAACAAAGCTGGTGATATGAGGATATGTTGGGGAAGCAATGTAGGCTTTATCATGGTTAAAATATAAATGTTTTTCGTTGTTGCTGAACGACAAACTAGCACTCTTGAAGAAAGGCTCTTTTCAACATCTAGAGAAAAATATGCTTCCTTTCTTGCTTCACGTTGTCTCATCTACTCAACTTAATGGAACCAATGCAATAAAAACAGAGGAAGAATCAAGTCAGGATAGCACCATATATTTTGACATTTTGGTACTTACATTGCTGCAAAAAGCTTTGCTGATTTTCCTTATTATGCCAAATACATTTCTACTCTCCACTTCATCAGTTATATAGTCTTCACTATATTGCGTGGCTATAGTAGCTTGCTATACTTTTTCCATATCGTTATAGTAATTGTCTGACTCTTTCAGGGAACATATATGGTTGTTTACCATCAAAAGTTTGCAAATATGCTCAACGATTAAGTAATAATGCTATCACTTCTAATATGGGCTACATTATTGCGTATGGGCGGTTGGCCAGCTGCTGTTTCCTTGGCATTGTCCGGTTTGAGTCTTCTCCTCATGTGGGTGCTTGCCTTGAGTTTCTCTTGCCTTGTAGCCTTTCTTCTATCCTTGATATCTTCATCGCCAGTGCCATATGTTTCAAGCCCATGGTTGGTGGTTGGATTATTTGCTGCACCAGCTTTTCTTGGGGCATTAATTGGTCAACATTTGGGTTATCTTTTCCTTCAAAAATATCTTACGATTGTACACTCAAGGAGAAAGCAACTGTCCCCTGCTATTCGAGGTGATTTTGTCGAGTTAGAGGCTGAGAGGTGGCTCTATAAAGTTGGGACTTTTCCGTGGCTTATTCTTCTCATCGTGGGGAACCATTTTGAAATTGGGTCTTCTTACTTGGCTCTTGTTTGGCTAGTTTCACCGGCATTTGCATGTAATTATCTCTACCTCATTGTCATCTGGTTTTGTAACTACAGGTTCTGTTCCATTACTAAATTTTGGTTGAAATATTCAGATGGCTTTTTGGAAGCAACTCTAACCCCGGCCAGGTTGTCAAAGCCACTTCTAAAATTTCTAAATGCGACCCCACTCAAACCGGAAACCTTACTTCTAGGTAGGGGTGTACAAAACCGAACCAAACCGCCCGGAACCGTCCGAACCAAACCGAACCGAGTAAAACCGAGCCAAAACCGATTAAATAAGGTCTGAATCGGTTTTAAAAATCATAAAAATGTCGGTTCGGTTCGGTTGGTCGGTTCCGAGCGGTTTGGTTCGGTTATAACCGAACCGAACCAAACCATATATAATAAAAAATATATTTATATATATTATATTATATTTATATAATTATAGTTTAAAAAAATATATCATATGTCGCAGTCGCACGCACCAGGACACAAGCCGTAGCAGCAGTTCGACAGTTCCTTTCCTTCAAACTTCATCTTTCCCTTTTGAAAGGCGGTGCTATGAGATCATGCACTAGCAAAGGCTTGTTTTATTATTCTTCTTGAGTGTTCTCTCTCTTGGCTTTATGAGAAAAGTATGGAATTTTTGGGATATAAAAATGATGGGGGTCCTACATGTCTGATTGTGAAATGGCACAAAATCGGAAAATCTTATGGTGGGTGCCCATACTCAAGGTGGTCCTGTCCTGCTCCACTTCAAAGATTAAACTGCCAAAAACCGAACCAAACAGCCTAAAGAAAACCGAACCGAACCGCCCGAAAACCGAACCAAACTGCCCAAAAATAAAACCGATTAGGTCCAAAATTTTGAGAACCGATTAGGTTCAGTTCGGTTTGGTTCAAGTCCAAAACCGAACCGAACCGAACCTGTGTACACCCCTACTTCTAGGGTTAGCCACTCCAGTTTTAATTTCTGCTGGCGTATTGATTCAGCTGATTGGTACCTTCATAGGGAATATGGTCTGTTTTGATAGGTAAACTGACTTTTTTTACTGATCAGTACATATTTCCTGACCTGTGAATAGCGATGTCTATTGCTTAGAACTGTTGCAGGTTATTTTTATTTTACGCTTTCTATTCTTCAACAATCTGCAACAACAACAACAACAAAGCCTTATCCCACTAGGTGGTGTCAGCTATATGGATCGCACGACGCCATTTTTCAATAGTCTGCAATGTAGCAAATTTCAGGTCAAGGTTAGAATATATAGCAAATTAAGGAAAGAGGGAAAAAGAAGATCCTCAAGTGTTTGAATTGATCTTGCACTTGTTTATGGATTATATGATACACAGTTACACACTGAAGTCAAAATTTTATAATGAAATTTCCATATTTCATTTTGACTTTTGGAGTAATTTTATGGTTACATAGTAGGCTGTTCTTGTGTCAGGAAAAAAACATTGCTTATTGTAGAATAGAATCCTAGATGCATAATTGTTCCTATTGTCATTACCACTTATTTTCACCATCCATTATGGGATTCTTCAGCTTTAAATGCTTTCAGAATCTAAAAGGCATTTTTTTTCACAATGCAGGAATCCTGGTAGTAATCCTGAATGGCTAGGAAGTCTTGTGATTGCTGCACTTATTGCTGCTCTCTTGTCGCTTACCCTACCTTATCTCCTCGCCTATATTCATACTTCAGGTTTTAACTTCTATTTAATGCACAATTATTTTTGCACATAACATCTAGATCTCATTGTCCTTGATAATGGCACAACTAACTAACTGGTTGAAGTGGATATCTTTATTTTGAAAATTGCTAATATAACATCATGATTTGAAATGAACCTATTAATGCGATTATTTTGAGTTGGACTCTTGATATTTTTCAAGCGACCAAAAGTAACGTATGGATAAAGTACTTTTATAAAACAACGATGTTGTATTCTCGCCTTTAGGCTCTACTATACTTGATCTAAACAAAGGAAAAGCATCATTGTTTAAATGGAGCATTAACATCTGCCAATCGTAGATAAAATGCTTCCTCATGACTTTAGTGTTCATTGTTTAGAATTCTGAAGATCTCAACATCGAATTATCATTAGCTGATATATTGTTTCAACACTTTCCATCCCTCATATTGTGAAGGAAGAGAGTTGTAGAATAAAGTGCCTTTTCTTGAATAGGAAAGATACTAAACCAGAATTTTTTATTTGGTAATCCCATTGCTAATTATCTTTTATTGGTGTCCAGGTGCAATGAAGGCAACCATCCTAGGAACTTTGATGGTGTTTAGCTTAGCTCTTGGAGCTGTCATAACTGGTGTTGTTCCACCATTTACCGATGAGACTTCCAGGGCTGTAAATGTAAATGCTAATCCTCACCTATATTCTGTCTTTTGCCACTAAAGTAACTGACAATCAGTTATTTAACTCGTTTTTAATTTGTGCCAAACCATCCTGATTTATCCTCAATCACTATGTTGTTACAGAGCAACACTAGTTTTGCAGAACATTTTCAATGCCGGGGCTAGTCTAAAATTTGTCCTATTCTGTGTATGAGCTGCTTGATTTCGTTTATAACTTGCTAAAATTTTAGCAGGCTAACACTAGTTTTCCTCTCCCTTTCAACTACTTATAAAAAATGATTTCAAAGGTAAAACTGCAAACAATCTGTCTGTATTTGCCTCATTCCATGAAACTAAACAAATATATCATATGCTTGCCTGGAGAATGGAGATTGTGGATATAATATGTTGCTGACGTACTTTTGGGGATGTATTTCAGGTTGTGCATGTTGTACATGCAACAGGAAATTTTAATGAAGGGCAACAAAATATATCATCATATGTTTCATTATTTTCTGGTACTCCTGGGAAATTAACAAACGTGGCAGAACAGCTCGAAGAAGGTTTTGTATGTGGTAGAGAAAAAGAAGTTGATTTTGTGACTTTCCAAGTAACATATGGGTGTTGGAGTTATGATGACACTGAAAGTGGCTGGAGTGAATCAGAAATTCCTGTGCTGCAAGTTGAGAGTGATACTAAAGGAGACCAAAGAATTACACAAGTTTCTATCGATACTAAGGGTTCGATCCGCTGGGCTCCTGCAATCAATACAGAAGAAATAGAAGATTTCACGTTGGAAGGTAATTGGCTCTTTGTTGACAACCATTTTATTGTTTACTATATCAACAATTTAGTCCTTAAAAGATACATGGATTGATCCTTGAAAGTTTAACTTTGTGCGATTTAATATCTGAATGTTATAAATTTGTTAAATATCATTATTGGGTCAGTCTCTTAAAGATAAATAAATATATAATTTAGTTTTACAAAAAAACTCGTTTGTATTGAGTTTTTAACTTATAAGAATTACCTCGTTCAATATTAAAATTTTAAGGACTAAATGAGGAAAAAAAAATCTTTTAGAGACTGAATTGTATGTTTACTCATTTTTTTTTGATAATTTACCTAAAAGATTATAGTTATATTAATTTAGTTCCTACAAAATTAAGTGTTTTAGTTCAATCTTGAAAGATCACGTTCAATTTAATTAGGTCTTTTTTGTTATTAAATCACTAAGTCTATCAATGCTAAATCTCAAATTTTTTCATTGTCAAAGGCTACATTGACAACTTGAGGGATAAAATTGAGAAAAATACAGTCTTTCAAAGAATAAAATGAGATATTGATCTATCAAAGACTAAACAATTATAACCTTTTGAAGATTAAATTAGTATTTTACTCTTTTTGTCTATATGTATTCTTCCGTTTATAATCTTCTGAAAAGTTGAACTTTTCCACCCTTGAATTTTCATCTTAGTCTGAAGGTTTTCAACTGTCAAATAAAATAGCACGTCTTTAGACAACCAGAAATTCAAGGGTAAAAAAGCTCGACTCATAAAATCGAGCTTTTTCATAACACCACCCAAAACTCCTTGAGTGTTTCTTGTTTTGTTCCGGTTTGCTAGTCTTTATGTGTTGTTCATCTCTATGTTTCTTCCATTGTCATTGTCAGATACCATAAATTCAAAAGTATTAATACCACTTGACGAAAAGAGCAATAAGGATGGCCGGCACATTATCCAGTTTTCTGGAGGAAGGGATTCACCAACGTTGTTTGGTCTGACTCTGTAGCGGACAAGAACAGCTTCATCTCAGAAACCTGAGAGTGATGATGATGGGATTAAGGAAGACAGAAGTCCTCTTTTGATACTCAGGACAGATTTGTTCAAAACGACACCTGTAACTGAAAGAATTCTCATGAAGCTTCCTGGTTGATGTTCTTTGTTTGGAAAGTCTACCTCTCCTCGGACTTTTGCTTTCTTGAGAGACCTTCCCGTTGACTTTTAATGCAGTGAAAACTGGGGAGGGAGAGAGAGAGAGAGAGTGGTATGCTTGTAGTAGCTATGGTTGTGTCATAGACTTTAAAATAAAATCTTACAATTTAGTAGTCGTGGTAATTTAAATTTTCATATCAGCTCTTTTGGTTAAAAATGAATTAAAATTTTAATGTTGACGCAGCAGATGTGTTTCAACCTGATTGTTAGGCCACCTCAAGTTGGTTCACTTGGCAAAAAAGAGTCGATATATTTATATAATAAACTAAAATAATTTTATTATAAGGCATTGATTACATGAATGTCATTAAATAACATAAAATAAAATTAATAAATTAAAATAAAAATTAAATGAATAAATTGTGTAAATGAATGAATTCATTCTTATTAATGATATCATATTAAATTCATTTTAAACAACCTTTTTGAAATGTACTGCAAGACTTTCCTTTAAATTATGTGAAGATTGCAATATATTAAATGCAAATTGGTATAACTAATTCTATAATGCATTCAAATGAATTCAAATAATCTCTTTTAAAACTGTGAATTGTTGTAAATTTAATTAATAATGAATTTGAAAAATTTGAATGCAAATGAATTCAAACCATCCCTTTTAAAATTGTGACTTGTTGTAAATTTTATTAATAATTTAATAATTAATAATTATATCATTAGCATTTAATATATTTAATTTATTATTTCAAAATTTACGTTATATAAATAAAAAGGTCATTTTAACTGTCTTGTATTCCTCCCATGTTTGTATTGAATATTCTTTTTGGAGAATTAGTTTTCATTCCATTAGTGTTTTGCATATGGCTAAATTTAGCGATGTTGCTGATGTTAATACATCAAGGGATGATTAAGGTTCGAGTATGATTTTGTGGACAGTTCCATCATTCAATATACCTAAGGAAATTTTTAGTCTGGTGATGGTTTTGTAAGATTTTTAGGTAAATTTAATTTTATTATATTCAATTATTTTATATTTATTATAGAAGGATTAATGTTAAGGTAGTGAGGTTGCGGATAGTTCCATTGTTTAATATATTTGAGGAGATTTTTAGTCTAAAGATGGTTTTGCAACATTCTTAGGTAAATTTAATCTTATTATATTCAATTATTTTATATTTATTATTTTGTTCATTATGTTTATGTTGTGTTTATTTTTTGACTTCTAATAATGATTGTATATATGGTCATGTAAAAAGATCATTTGTGAATAAATTCAAGCGTCAAATAACTAAGGTAAATGTTTATGTGATATTCATGTTTGGTATAATTAAGTCTAACAATGATTATTGAACAACGAAGCATGCATTCATGCTTGAATTTTGATTTTCAATTCATGTTTGACTAGTTGAAGATGATTTGAGTATTTCAAAATCTATCTTAATATTTTGTCTATTTAGTGATATTTTGAATTATGTTGCCAATGAAAACTATTTAGTAGATTAGTTTTTATCTTATGTTTTGTAGATTATATTTTATTTGTTATTGATTCCAACTTTATACGAATAATATTATTTCATTTCAGATATTATCGGCTGGTCAATAAATTTGGTCCTATTATAGACAACTTGAAGAATAGTATCAAGAGCAGGCGTATAAAAATTGAGATTGAAGATACAAAGTATTGTTGTTGTCATTTTTTTCTTTTCATTTTGTATTTTGATTATTCTAGTTTTTATTTATTACTTTATCTTGTTGTATATTTATTATATCTTTCTATTAGTATTTTTTTTCTTATTTTAACATGTATATATGTGTGTGTGTGTGTGTGTGTTTTTTTTTTAGGTATAACAAAATTATGTGTACATTGAGGGGACAATTCTCAAACAAGCTGAATCAATATTTTATGAATAACCTAGATCATTCAATTGTTATTGTTATTCTTTAGTGTAAGATTCGACAATTGGACAATTCAACTGCTTAAATTCTGTCAGAATTTTTAACTCCCTATTTTATTTTCTTCTTCTCATGTCAAAGACATTGTATTTGAAAAGTATTTATAAACAATATATCACATTGAAGATATATTTGCATTGAGAAATATTTAGTTGTTTGCATAATTTGTTGTTGTTTTTATTCACATTGCATATAAATATTCTAAAATGTTTATTTTTTATATTAATTACTATATATTTATTGTCAATCAATTATTATTATTTTATAAGTTACAAATTTTTTTAAATTTGTGAATTATCCGTACATCGCATGAATTACAATATTAGTTGGCCAAAATACAAAGAATTTTCCTTAATTTAAGATGCTATGCAATTTATTTTGTTTTAAAACTCTAATTAGTCATTGAACCAGAGAGGTGAATGATTTACATTTTAATGGTTCAATTACGATTCAACCAGTTAAATTAAAATATTATTAAAAATGTTACTAAATTTGTTATATATATTTATAATATAATATTTTATAATAATGAAACTAGTAAATTACAAGAATAAATTTTAAGTAATTTATTCTTAAGTATTTATGATTATCTCCAATATCATATGACATTCTATAATTTTATTATTAATATTCTTTAATTTTTTTGTAATTTAAAATTCTTTTAAATTAGATATAAAAGTTATACATTATAGATTCTTGTTCAATTAATTTGGTTAATGAAATTTATTAAATGTCAGATTCTTCTTAATGTATACAAAACGTTGCCTATATTTTTGTTAAGTGAATCAGTAGTTATCTCTCTTCATGCTCCAGCGTGCTACATGCTCCATGTTCGATTCTCAAACAAATGATAGAATATAAAATTTAGATTATTGTTGTAAAACCATTATCTACAATGCCTCTATTTATAGACTTAGAAATAAAAATAAGGGGATGAACTTATATTAATTACATAAGAGAAATCAACAGACAAGTTTTCGTGGAGAGGAAATAGTTGATGTCGCACTTGTACCCACTTGGAATGCATTTGATTAGTGATATGTCTATCTACATTTTGAGTACTTTGTTTGATGAAGCTAAGGGAGTTAGTTTTCCAAAGTATATCCAGTTTGTAGTTTGCTTTGGCTCTGTTCGGTAAAATTAATTAATAAGTTAGTTGAAAATTTATAAATTAATTTTTAGTTGATAGTTTATAACTGAAAGATGAAAACTTATAAATTAACTTATTGAATTAATAGTTGTTGAACGAGCTAAAAAATACAAAATAACATAAAATGGTATATATTTTATAATTCTAAAATAATATAAATAAACTTTTTTAATTAAATTAATTTAAATTATTATATATATAATTAATTAAAAAATATATTATATATATATACACATAAGAGTATAATGGGTATTATAAAAAAGTCATATCGATAAAATGGGAACAAAATATCAAAAATTATAAACTATTTAAAATAATATCTTAAAATAAACTATAAGTTAAAATAAATTCTTTTATTGAACACTTCTAATTAATTTTACCGAACATTTTTCCCTTTTGGAACCCAAAAAAAAACTTCATTCATAGCACTCTTGCTGTATATTGTGTTGACCAAGTGAAAACCCACATCTATTGAACATTAAGTGCTTTCTCTAGCGCAAAGGCTCGAAACCATAGAATATGAATGAGTCTATAACTTTTATTATATTCTTTTGGCGTAAAATGAAAAAATCACTTTCAACTTAAGGGTAGTACATTTCACTCCCTCAACTTCAAATGCTGATAGTATATCCTACTAAACTATCAATTTAATGCAACATAGCCTCTTCCTAAACTTTTTCATTCAAAATCCTAGCACTAATTGTCCATGCAAACTGAAAAAAAAATGATTTTTTTGTTATTTTCTTATTACATTTTTGCAACAAAAAATATTTCATTTATTTATCATTTTTCAACAGGTTGGGACAAACAGTGTATAGATTTTAGACAAAAAGGAAAAATACAACTAATAAGTTATGCCACACAAAATTGAAATTTTTAAAAAAATATTAATAATTTTTAAAGTTATGGACAATATTATTAGACCCAAACCAATCAAAACAGTTGGTTGAGTTAGGAATTAAACTTTGGTCTGGTCTAAAAGTGACTAGGAACAAAAAAGCAAGCTTTTGCCTTTATTGATATGATATGAAACAAGTTTATCCAAAAAATAACGCAGTAACAAATTCTCCGTCAAAGTCAACTTTCTCACTTCTTGCTTTAGTAAGATTGCAGCCTTAGCCCCTCTTTACTAATAACATAGAAAGTAAAGGGTCCTCCCTTTTCTACGAATCTACAACTTTCTTTACTGAGTTGCGATTCCATATTCCCAAAAGTAGTCATATTTGTTATGAATAAATTCATTTGTTGATGAATGTCTATTGAATTCTCCCAAGTTTAAATGTATCTTCCCTGAACATGAACTATTTCCTATGTATATTTTCCATGTACTTGAACTTGTGTATTGCTTTCTTAATTAATACAAGTTCATCCCCCTATCTTATTTGTAAGCCTACAAATAGAGACATTGTAGATGATGAAACACTTACTTGAAGATTGAATGAAAATAATTTTCTCTCCGTGTCATTTATTCTCTCTCTGAGTTATTCTTTTACAATTGTTTCACAGCAAGTTGTGTGCTTTATATCTAGTAATCTCATTTCGTTCATTTTTTTTTTCTGCATAAATACCCATTTATAACCCACTAGGTTAATGCTTTTTTGGTGTTTGGACTACTGGTCCAGAAACTCCACATTTTGCAAATGAATCTAATTATGATTTGATTTCATCTTTCCATTTAGGCTAATCATTTTGATTTCTACACTCTTCTACAGAGGTAGGTTCATGATCCTCATTTTCATTTGCAATATTATGCTACATTATATGCAAATATAGTGTCCACACTCATATCTTCTCTATTCCATCTTTTACTTGTAATAACATAGTTAATCGAGATCTCTTTATTTTCATTCATCTCGAGTACTAGAATTTCTTTATTATTAATTATGTCAACAGTCTCTTTTGGAGATTTGTGTGCGTTATTTTTTCACATCTCTTTTGAAGATACATCTTGTTGGCCATCCTAAATATTTGCTCCTTTTCTTTTATGAGAATTTTTATCTTTGAAACCAATTGGTCTGCCACGCTTATGGTGTGCTTGAGATTCATTAGCAATTGTAGGCTGTTCTTCAGGGACATCAATTTTAATTGGAACGTTCACAGTTGGCATATGAGACTTTATCTCTTTCTTGGAGTTAGTAAATGCATTTGGCAATTGATTTGCAATACTTTGAAAATGAATTATCTTTTGAACTTCGAATTTACACTAATTTGTTTGAGGATCTATACTTGCTAATTGTCACGACCCGTTTTCTGGGCACATGACCGGCACAATGATTAATCTCTCATCACTGTAAGTGTCACGACCCGTTTTCTGGGCACATGACCGGCACAATGATGAATCTCTCATCACTGTAAGCCTTCCGATAAATATATCAAATTTTCTTATCTGAAAATCATAGAGATGATTTGCATGTAATCATAGATTATCAATTTAAAATACATTATTATACTGACATACAAGCCAAATGTCGAACCCCTGAACTAGATGTCCTAGACGATTACAGAGCAACATAATCTATAACAGAAGAGAGGTCTACCCGACAACGGGAAGGTACAAAGTGATCTACTCCTCTAGCAGATATTCTTCGATGGCAACCTGATCTGAACAAAAAGGTTGTACAAACAATGTGAGCTTTTAAACTCAATGAGCGAATCGGCCTCGCATTAATAAAATTCAAATACATTACCAGTCATGCAAGCATATCCAAAGGCTCATACTCAACCAATAGACAGAAGATAAAAATTTATCCAATTCAACAAACGTTACTAGTACTCGTCAATGGCAATATATCCCAGAGAGCGCACACAGGCCGGCTCACCAATTATGTATATTTCCGCCATGACGCACAACATCATCCTCTTACATACAAGATAAAAATTCATCCAATTCAACAAACGTTACTAGTACTCGTCAATGGCAATATATCCCGGAGAGCGCACACAGGCCGGCTCACCAATTATGTATATTTCCGCCATGACGCACAACCTCATCCTCTTAGCTAGGGCGCCTCACGGATTTATCACCAATCCGGGCTATATCCCTACTGAGGGAATCGTTGTCTCCACACTCATTGGTCAAGACACCCTGTCAACCGGGTTTTCCGCCTTGCCGTGAGAGGGGGTACTGTCCCGCTCAATCACAATCAATATCATTTCATATCATAATCAGAAGCTCAATATAATATTCATCCATATAACAGGTATAGTATATAACTATATTATAGCTTTATAAACCACAATTCAAGAGATTCAATCTTCACATCATCATGAGATATTTACTTTTTCTTATCCATACTTCTGGATTAATTATCTCATTATATTCGCCATTCTGAATCCAATTTCCCCCTATGAATCTTGGGAGTGTCCTATGACATACTTTTTATCACCAGTAATGCTAAAACTCTATTAAAACGAGGTCGTTTCACTCACCTGGATTCCGTACGAACATCGCTTCTCTAAGTCATTACAGACAAGAGTTCTCAGGTGAATTTCGGTGTTCTGCTACGGAGATTTTCATGAAAGATTAGAGAAAATACGTCAGGATTGTTTTCGTACAGATACTGTTCATATGTACGGTTACTGTTCATACATACGGTCACTATTCATACGTACGGTCACTATTCATACGTACGGTCACTATTCATACCAGAAATAGAGAATACAATCTGTAAAAGAGTACACCAGGTAAGTTCCCAGGAAAGAGTGGAGGGTCACACTGGACACACTTAAAAACCAGGTCTTTCCTTAGCCAGAACTTTCCTAGACATGTATTCTTCACAGTTTACATTCTATTTCGGTAATCAGAGAATCAAAATAACATATAAACAGCTAAGGACAGTTTTTCTGATGTGGAAGATCAGCCAAGGCCGCAACCACAGAGCATACTTAAGAAAATAACTTCTAAAATTTGAAAGACATAGAAAGGGCATAGTATCCTTACCTAAGCTGAAAAGGAAAGGCCCAAAATCTCATAGGCCTAGTATTGAAGTAAGAGAAACTTAAGGAGAGAAGAAGAGAAGTTGAAGGTGTGAGTTTAGAAGTGAAATGGAAGGGCCTATTTATAGCAAAAGTCAAGGGTACTATTTGACACTATGCGCTAATAAAATATTCAATTTACTATTCATGAAAATGACATTTCTAATAATGCAGTTACTGTACAAATAGCGGCAACGGCCGAAAATTTTTCTATTATTACTATTGAAAACTTAAAGGAAAAACTATCCTTTTACCTTAAACCTTTAAGTTTCTTTTTCAAATCAGTCCTTTCAATTTAGTCCCTGAGGGTATTTTTACACATAAAACGTCATTTTCTCCTACAAACTTCTTTCTAGTTTTCTCTTATGACCAAACCACATCTAGTACTTGATATTTCAATTGTATAAGTGAACAGTATCATATACGTAAATAGTATTATACAGGTGAACAGTACCGTATACTGAAATAGTAACAGTAGTTTGTAAACAAATATTTATATTTTTTTTTTTTCATGGGTATTACAGTAAGCCTTTCGATAAATTCTACCCATGAGATTAAATTATCTATGTTATCAAAATAACAATTCCTTAATAAATATGAAGAAAATATATCAACTTTTCTTATCTAAAAATCATAGAGATGATTTGCACATAATAATAGATTCTCAATATAAAATACGTTATTATGCTGGCATACAAGCCAAATGCCAAACCCCTGACCTAGATGTCCTAGACGATTACAGAGCAACATAATCTACAACAATAGAGGGGCCTACCCGACAGTGGAAATGTCCAAAGTGATCTACTCTTCTAGCGGATATTCTTCATCGGCAACCTGATCTGAACAAAAAGGTTGTACAGAGAGTGTGAGCTTTTAAGCTCCGTGAGCGAATCGGCCTCGCGTTAATAAAATTCAAATACATTACCAGTCATGCAAGCATACCAGAAGGCTCATACTCAACCAATAGACATAGTTAGAAATTACATACAAGAAGATAAAAATTCATCCAATTCAACAAACGTTACTAGTACTCGTCAATGGCAATATATCCCGGAGAGCGCACACAGGCCAGCTCACCAATTCTGTATATTTCTGTCATGACGCACAACCAATTCAACAAACGTTACTAGTACTCATCAATGGCAATATATCTCGGAGAGCGCACACAGGCCAGCTCACCAATTCTGTATATTTCCGCCATGACGCACAATCTCATCCTCTTAGCTAGGGCGCCTCACGGATTTATCACCAATCCGGGCTATATCCCTACTGAGGGAATCGTTGTCTCCATACTCATTGGTCAAGACACCCTTTCAACCGGGTTTTTCGCCTTGCCGTGAGAGGGGGTACTGTCCCGCTCAATCACAATCAATAGCACAACAGTTCATATCATAATTAGAAGTACAATAGAATATTCATCCATATAACAGGTATAGTATATAACTATATTATAAATTTATAAACCACAAATCAAGATAACAATTAATCTATTTTTTAAAAGATTCAAACTTCACCTTAACATGAAATACTTGTTTCGTCTTATCCATACTTCTGGATTAATTATCTCATTAGATTCGTTATTCTGAATCCAATTTTCCCCTATGAATCTTGGGAGTGTCCTACGACATACTTTTTATCACCAGTAATGCTAAAACTCTATTAAAACGGGGTCGTTTCACTCACCTGGATTCCGTACGAGTATCACTTCTTTAAGTCGTTACGGACAAGAGTATACATGTGAATTTCAGTGTTCTGCTACGGAGATTTTCATGAAATATTAGAGAAAATACGTTAAGATTGTTTTCGTACAGATATTGTTCATATGTACGGTTACTATTCATATAGTTACTATTCATACATACGGGTACTATTCATACCAGAAATAGAGAATACAATCTGTAAAAGAGTACACCAGGTAAGTTTTCAGGAAAGAGTGGAGGGTCACACTGGACACACTTAAAAACCAGGTCTTTCCTTAGCCAGAACTTTCCTAGACATGTATTCTTCACAGTTTACATTCTATTTCGGTAATCAGAGAATCAAAATAACATATAAACAGCTAACGACAGTTTTTCTGATGTGGAAGATTGGCCAAAGCCGCAACCACAGAGCATACTTAAGAAAATAACTTCTAAAATTTGAAAGACATAGAAAGGGCATAGTATCCGTACTAAGCAAAAAAAAAGGCCCAAAATCTCAGAGGCCTAGCTTTGGAGTAAGAGAAACTTAAGGAGAGAAGAAGAGAAGTTGAAGGTGTGAGTTTAGAAGTGAAATGGAAGGCCTATTTATAGCAAAAGTCAAGGGTACTATTTGATACTATGTACTAATAAAATATTCAATTTACTATTCATGAAAATGACATTTCTAATAATGTAGTTACTGTACACCTTACGCGTACGATAGAAAATTTTTCTGTTATTACTATTAGAAACTTAAAAGGAAAACTATCCTTTCACCTTAAACCTTTAAGTTTCTTTTCAATTCAGTCCTTTCACTTTAGTCCCTGAGGGTATTTTTACACATAAAACGTCATTTTCTCCCACGAACTTCTTTCTAGTTTTCTCTTATGACCAAACCACATCTAGTACTTGACATTTCGATTGTATAAATGAACAATATCGTATACGTAAATAGTATTATACAGGTGAATAGTACAGTATACTGAAATAGTAACAGTAGTTTGTAAACAAATATTTATATTTTATTTTTCTTGGGTATTACATTATCACCCCCTTAAGAGAATTCGGTCCCCCGAATTCAAAACTCACCTCAAGACTGAAATAAGTGTAATTACTTCGTCTATATCTCATCCTTTGCATCTCTTTCTTCCCAAACCTCTTCACATCCTTGGTAAGATTTACAAGAACACTATAGCATCGACTGTGAACTCTAGACCGTATTATCAATAATTTTCATAGGAATTTTTCCTTTTCTAAACAGCAAGTAATCTTTTCTTCATCAGTTTGATCTTTTCCACAGCCTTTTGTACCATAAAGTGTCTCATCCTCATAACCTTTACCAAACTTAAACCATCTGATCAGATATCCATATAAAACCTCAAATAGATGTCGTCTTCAAAAGTGGCACGTGGTCTTTCCAGTTCATACTGAATATCAGAACACATGTTACCACACACATAGCTTACAACTTTTACGAATACAAGCACCTTACCTGAAGACATCATTTTGGCCATAGGCAATACTCTTACCCGAAGGTGATCCTTCTACCTTAAGGCGATACTCTCAGCTGAAGGCGTCATATAAAAGGAAAAATCACATGAAATTATTACATAAATCTCTAGGAAGAACAATCCTAGAAAATGTGTTAAGTAAATAACATACTACTCACACATAATTATAAAATAAATATATATAGAAATTCCTCTCACCTCAATGACTCATATAGAGTCGTATCCCTTCAATGATTAGGGCAAACCCATAGTTTTCTATATATAGGTTCATAAAATACTTATTCAGCATTCCTCTATAGCTCAGAAGTGCAATGAAATATCATTTTAGTAACTCTGATCAGTCATAAAGATATTACCATACTCTGCTTTAGAATCAAATATGAAATATAACAAGTCCAACATCTTCTCATTCCTCAAGTTCTTTTAGTAAAATGAATCACTTCAACAAAAAAGATCTAGATACTAACTTAAATTTTATTTCTAGTACATAGATAATTTTAATACGTGAAGCTTAGACCAAATATAGCTTTAGGTACAAACAAAAGAAAGAATAAATTAAGGACGAGGAGGCTTTTGAAATGTAGAAGGTGCTCCAGGTCTAGAAGAGGAAGGTGCTTCAGACCTTAAGGAGGAAGCTAATCGTTGTAGCCTAGAAAGAGCTTCTGGAGGAAGCGCTTGAGAAATTTGGCGAAGAGCATAAGTCACTCCGTTCATACAGTCAATACACCTTGCTTGTTGGTCACGAAAATTTTGAGTTGCAAACATTGAATGTCTATCAACTCGATTAGCTAGTTCCCCAAAACGACGGTTTATCAGTTTCTCTTAGTCTTCAAAGAGACGATTTATTAGTCGCTTCTGGTCCTCTGTCTTGTATTCCAGGCTTTCTATCTTACGCTCTAGATTTTCGATCTTACGCTCGAGGCGTGTAAGCTTATTTTCTGAGGATGCTGCAGTACTGTCCTCCTCCAACTCTATTACATCCCTCTTTCTCTTCTTAATTTCTGGTGACCTGTCTACAGGTCTTTTCCCTTTGTTGTCTCCGAGACTTAGATTTAAATCAAACTCTATATTGCCAGTCTCAAAATTCAAGTTGAAAGACTTATTATCGGTCATTGCTCTAGGGATCTCAGAAATAACTTCGAATGAGAAAGGAATGGAGATTGAGAAATAGGTATGTAATGAAAGAAGTAGGTTTGCTTGGTGCGATGAGTAGGGTAACGGGCATACAAGATTTATAGACAACCCGAAGCCCCTGGAGCTAAAGCCACCACAACCTATACGCCGCTCGCTAGGAGGTTTACAGATCACATATGTCGCAATGCCAGCAATTAATGTCGAACATGCAAGTAAATAGTAAATATAATTTAATGCAATTAACATAAGTCAAAGATTTCCTCAAAAAATTTTCGGCTAATCTTGACCTTTCTCAAAATTTTGACTAACTACGCTCTTCAGTCTGAGATTTTCTCCCTCTAAACTTGTTTTATCCTGTAATCCCATATCATGATGTCCCTCTATAATTAGGTAGCCTCATATTGGCCGTATCTTAGATTCTAATCGGTCTTTATTCTAGATTTACACATAATATATATGTAAATATATATATTTTAAAACAAAGTTAACTGCTTTCGGTCACATGCAGTAAGCATTATCATAATGCAAGGAAATCATTGCCTTTCATTTGCCCACGAGAGCATTATATGTAAGTATGTGTAACCATGAAGATATATCATCCTCTACACATTTCATTCTATCCAAGTCATTTTGATTTCACATCTCTATGAGTATATGTAGGATCATCACATATTCTCCTTGATCGTAGCCTTCACTCATTATGCATGAATAACATACATACATGTAATTACAACATGATTCAATCAGTTATGTATATCATACTCAACTGAAGGCTTTCAAGAACAACACAATAAAACAGAGAAATGCATTTCAGTTCATCATAAAAGCATCCAAGGCAATCTTTAATGGCTATATCATCAACTTCTTTGAATTTCAGAAAATGCCAATGGGAGAAATAGGAAAACCAAGTAAAATTGGCTGCAAATCCACCGAATACTGACTTTCGTGGTTTTGGCATTAATGCGACGCATTGTTGGTGTGCACGCCTACCCTAGACTTCTGGCTTCCAGCTTGCAGAAATTCATAGGTTGATCGTGTAGGGGTGCGGTGAAAAAATATCTTCTTTGTCTCTAACTCCTAATTTTTTCTCTATAAAAACCATCCCAGCGTTCTCAGTTACCACACCACAAAGAGTAATAATCTCTTAGTCTACAACTTCCCAGCATTCCTCTCTCCTCATACTCTTACAAAAATTTCTAAATTTTCCAAATCATGGCCTCAAGGAAGTACATTGATCTCACAGTGGAGGCCAAGGAAAAAGATCTTGACTTAAACTTAAGTTTAGACAGGGACAAAGGCAAAAGACCTCTCGAGGGATCTCAAGAAATTCAAAAGGAGAAGAAGATGAAGAAGATTGAGGAAGCCGAGGAGATTAGCACAGGCCATAGCTCAGAGGACAAAATCGCCTGTTTAGAGCATGAGGTGAAGAATCTCAAGAAGATGATAGAGGACCTGGAGAAGTTAACCAAACGCAATAACGCGGCAATGACTTCAAGAATAGATAGGTTCTTCTATTGGTCCACCCAGTGCTTCTGCAATCAACAGCAAAGAAGTGTTGATTGTATGAATGGAATTTACACTACCCTCCGCGACATTGCTATGTCTCTTGCTCCAAGGAATGGTCGAGCGGTGATGATACAATACAACCCTCCTAATCCAAGACCACCTTGCTTTTAGATTACTCATGCATGAGTAAACTTCTCTTTTTTTTTTTTTTGCAATGTAATCCTTCAGTTTTTTTTTAATGCAAGTGGTTTCTTTTATTGGCTGGTACCCTAAAATAATATAGCTACACAAAATTAATCATGAATTCAACTTATAAAATCCACCATATAAAATTTTGATCCGACAGCAACGGAATCAAAACAAGTAATAACCTTTCCTTGACTAAGTTCAAAAGTGTAGCCACATCTGTCTAAAACTAAAACTGAGAACATAATTCCTAAGAAGAGATAAGTCTCAGAGGGAAAGAAAATGGAAACATCCTACAGGACCTTCAGTAGAGTCGTCTCTCTATAATTGTGCCCGGGTTCACAACGATAGAGGAGGTCCCACTAAGGTTACCTTGCTCTGTAATAACTAGGAGACCTAACAACCATTACTCTGATATCAACTTTGTCACGACCCGTTTTCTGGGCACATGACCGGCACAATGATGCATCTCTCATCACTGTAAGCCTTTCGATAAATTCTACCCATGAGATTAAATTATCTATATTATCAAAATAACAATTCCTTAATAAAAATGAAGAAAATATATCAACTTTTCTAATCTGAAAATCATAGAGATGATTTGCACATAATAATAGATTCTCAATATAAAATACGTTATTATGCTGACATACAAGCCAAATGCCAAACCCCTGACCTAGATGTCCTAGACGATTACAGAGCAACATAATCTACAACAATAGAGGGGCCTACCTGACAGCGGGAATGTCCAAAGTGATCTACTCTTCTAGCGGATATTCTTCATCGGCAACCTGATATGAACAAAAAGGTTGTACAGAGAGTGTGAGTTTTTAAGCTCCGTGAGCGAATCGGCCTTGTGTTAATAAAATTCAAATACATTACCAGTCATGCAAGCATACTAGAAGGCTCATACTCAACCAATAGACATAGTTAGAAATTACATACAAGAAGATAAAAATTCATCCAATTCAACAAACGTTACTAGTACTCGTCAATGGCAATATATCCCGGAGAGCGCACACAGGCCAGCTCACCAATTCTGTATATTTCTGTCATGACGCACAACCAATTCAACAAACGTTACTAGTACTCATCAATGGCAATATATCCTGGAGAGCGCACACAGACCAGCTCACCAATTCTGTATATTTCTGCCATGACGCACAACCTCATCCTCTTAGCTAGGGCGCCTCACGGATTTATCACCAATCCAGGCTATATCCCTACTGAGGGAATCGTTGTCTCCACACTCATTGGTCAAGACACCCTTTCAACCGGGTTTTCCGTCTTGCCGTGAGAGGGGGTACTGTCCCGCTCAATCACAATCAATAGCACAACAGTTCATATCATAATCAGAAGTACAATAGAATATTCATCCATATAACAGATATAGTATATAACTATATTATAAATTTATAAACCACAGATCAAGATAACAATTAATTTATTTTTTAAAAGATTCAAACTTCACCTTAACATGAAATACTTGTTTCGTCTTATCCATACTTCTGGATTAATTATCTCATTAGATTCGTCATTCTGAATCCAATTTTCCCCTATGAATCTTGGGAGTGTCCTACGACATACTTTTTATCACCAGTAATGCTAAAACTCTATTAAAACGGGGTCGTTTCACTCACCTGGATTCCGTACGAGTATCACTTCTTTAAGTCGTTACGGACAAGAGTATACAGGTGAATTTCAGTGTTCTGCTACGGAGATTTTCATGAAATATTAGAGAAAATACGTTAAGATTGTTTTCGTATAGATATTGTTCATACGTATGGTTACTATTCATACGGTTACTATTCATACGTACGGGTACTATTCATACCAGAAATAGAGAATACAATCTGTAAAAGAGTACACCAGGTAAGTTTTCAGGAAAGAGTGGAGGGTCACACTAGACACACTTAAAAACCAGGTCTTTCCTTAGCCAGAACTTTCCTAGACATGTATTCTTCACAGTTTACATTCTATTTCGGTAATCAGAGAATCAAAATAACATATAGACAGCTAACGACAGTTTTTCTGATGTGGAAGATCGGCCAAAGCCGCAACCACAGAGCATACTTAAGAAAATAACTTCTAAAATTTGAAAGACATAGAAAAGGCATAGTATCCTTACCTAAGCAAAAAAAAAAGGCCCAAAATCTCAGAGGCCTAGCTTTGGAGTAAGAGAAACTTAAGGAGAGAAGAAGAGAAGTTGAAGGTGTGAGTTTAGAAGTGAAATTGAAGGCCTATTTATAGCAAAAGTCAAGGGTACTATTTGATACTATGCACTAATAAAATATTCAATTTACTATTCATGAAAATGACATTTCTAATAATGCAATTACTGTGCACCTTACAAAATTTATTGGAAAATTAAAAGGAAAACTATCCTTTCACCTTAAACCTTTAAGTTTCTTTTCAATTCAGTCCTTTCACTTTAGTCCCTGAGGGTATTTTTACACATAAAACGTCATTTTCTCCCACGAACTTCTTTCTAGTTTTCTCTTATGATCAAACCACATCTAGTACTTGACATTTCGATTGTATAAATGAACAATATCGTATACGTAAATAGTATTATATAGGTGAATAGTACCGTATACTGAAATAGTAACAGTAGTTTGTAAACAAATATTTATATTTTATTTTTCTTGGGTATTACACTAATGATAATTCATTCATAGAAATTTTCTTTTCCAGTTGTTTATTTTCTCCCCATAATGTTGGAAACATTCATTCATCAAAATGCCAAAATGCAAATTTTGCAGTAAACAGATATCTAGTTAACTGTTCAAGATATCTAATTATAGATGGAGATTCATATCCAATATATATTTTCATCCTTCTTTGAGGTCCCATCTTTGTGTGTTGTGTTGGAGAATTTGGAATATATACTGCACATCCAAAAATTCTTATATGGGAAATATTTGGTTCTTGACTATAAACCATTTGCATTTATGATATTTGGTTTGCTTAATGCGTATAAGCACTATTGCATGTAATACGGCATGTCCCCACCAAGCCAAAACAGGAAGATTAGATTTCATAAGCATTGACCTTGCAATAATTGGATGCATTTTATAAACGATTCAGCAAAAATGTTTTGAGTATGAACATAAACTACAAAATGTTCAATTCTGATTCCAATTGACATGCAATAATTCATAAAGGTTTGAGATGTAAATTCACTAGCATTATCGAGACGAATTGTATTTATTGAATAATTAGGGAATTGTACGAATTATTTGTACAAGTAATTTTGCAAATGTCAAATTACGAGTTGATAATAAGTACACATGTAACCATCAAGTTAATGCATCAATTAGAACTATAAAATGTCTAAATGATCCACATGATGGATGAATAGGTCCACACATATTACCCTCAATTCTTTCCATAAATAAAGGGGATTCAACCCCAATTTTAGCTGGTAATGCCTGCATAATTAATTTGCTTTGGGAGCAAGCAGCTCATGAGAGTTCATGAGGTTGAAAATTCTTCTGGTTTTCTATGATCAATACCAATATATTGTACTTCATGACCAAGAAGTTCTTTTCTTCACGAGGTCAAATCTTACAAGGGAAAGAAATGAATAAGAAAATTGTGAAGGTCACTAATATCAACAGTGAAATGAAATGAACAAGTGAGTGTTTGGTTGAGTGACAACATGCATTCAACGCATGGTGAGAGGAAGAAATCACATTAACACCAAAATATGAGGTGTTTGGTTCATCGTTTGATCCTCCAGCCATAATTGATTATTTTATGAAACCTAAGTTTCATTCAAAGCGATCATGAGTAGCTTCTAGCTATAATTGATTATGGTACTGAGCAGCTTTCCTGTATTTTTCTTGTATTACCCTCTCTTGTATTTTTATTTTTTCCTTTACTGCAAGCCCATTCAACATGATCATTTGCTCTGTTTTGGGGGAAGAGAGAGACACACACATAGAAGATATGGGGGAGAGAGAAAGAGGAGTATGGGGGAAGAGAGAAAGAGTAGTGAGAGAGACACACACCTCTGTTCTAATGAATGAAAACAAAGCATACATAGGGACCAAAGTGAAGACTCACACCTCTCTTTAAGGTGATGAGAAATATGTTGGAAGAAAGAAAGAGGAGTATAACTAGAGATGGTTAAAGAGACAGAAAGTAAGAGAGAGAGCTCTGGTTGAGAGGCAAAACAGATGCAGAGATGAAAATATGGGACAATGCAATATAGGGACCAAAATGAATAATTTGAAAAGTTTATAGGAGTTGATTTTAACAAATAAAAATATATATTCTCAAACTAGGGACCTATATGAATTAAAATAAGAGTTTATATCAAGTAAAGGACAAAAAAGAATTTAAGTAGGGACCAAAGTGAATAAATTGAAAAGTTTATAGGGGTTTATTTTAACAAAGAAAAAATATTTTCTAAAACTAGGGACCTAGATAAAGTAACAGAAGAATTTATATCAAAAAAAAAATAAAAGAAATATTTTAGCTAGGGACCAAAGTGAATAAATGGAAACATTTTGGATAAATGGTGAAATTAAAAGAAAATTTGGTTTAAATTATTAATTCATTTTGTTTTAAATAATGGATAGTTTATTTTGTTTAAATATTAATTTATTTTGTTTAAAACTTAATTATAATTGATAATTAGTTCATTTTAATTGTAATAGATACTTAATTCATTTTGTTTAAAACTTAATTATTAATTAAAAATTGGTCAATAATTCATTTTGTAATTTTTTTGTATTTAACTTGATATGAGACATTAAATAAGGATAAATAAAATAAAGCAATATGATATTCATACTCTTTTTAGTAATTACACATTCAAAAGTGCTTCTGCTAATCAATATCTAAACGAAATTTATTTTTAAAATCAATTTTATGATAATAGTTTTCAAACATAAATCTCGTTTATGTAAAATCAATTATGTTTAAAATTAATTCTAAAAATCAATTCTGCTCAAATCTAAATTTATCCAACGAGTTTTCACGAGGTCTGTGGCGGTTGCTTCTTCTCTTTTAGCCAGGGAGATCTCTACTTATGCGGTCACAATAGACATAATTTACAAAATTTCTTTCAAAACATGTACATGTCACGCTAGACTGGCTTGCCACGTCATCCCTAACTGTCATGTGTGTGCCATCTGTGTCCACCTCAACAAATTAGGTAATGGACTGCTAATTTTGTGAACGGAGAGACTATTTTGATTGGAGATTAATCTTTCAAGGCAAACTGATATAAATATTTTTTTCGGATACCAAATTGACAAAGAATCAATCTTTTAAAGACTCAAACAGTCATTTATTCTTTAGTTTTAACATACACATAATTAGTTGCATCAACAAAATGTAATGAAATATTAATGAAGTTTTAGTGGCATGGATTAAATTAAAATTTTATAAAATTGCAAGGACTCAAATATTAATTTTTAAATTATAAAGACCAAATTAAAAATTAAGTAAAATTATAAGAATAAAAAAATAATTTAACCATGTATTAATTTATTACTCAGTTGATAATATTTTACAAATTTGAACATCCAACAAAATTAAAACATTTTTACATCTTAGTCAACACATTAAACTCTTAAAATCAACTTAATCTGAATAATTAGATTGGGTAGGTGAGTTAATTTGAGTTCATTTTCTTCTAATTTGTCATTTGTAATTTGGGTTAGGAGTTGAGATGTCTTAAACTTATATCCATTGGAATCAACCCACTTAATTTGGCCTTTTTTTATATATTATTTATGTTGAGCTGAATATTTAAATATAAAATTTTGTGAAATTATAAAGAATTTTTTAATCATTTCATCGAGCTTATATTTTGATATTAATTTTTTAACAATATAGAAACATAAATAATGTGATAATGTTGTATTATTATTATAAAAAGATTAATTTGTCAATCCAATTTAAAATAACCTGTTCAAATACAAATTGGATCGGTTCAATTTAAATGATAAAGAAGCCATCAAAAGTGAAATTAAGATTAGTCTAAAATTATATATAAGTTGTTATTGAGGATAAAAGTGGAACCTCACGTGTGTTGGGAGAGGTAAACTGAAAGAAGAGAGAGGAAGATTTATCTCTCATCTCTCCCTTCTTAAGAAGAAAAGAGAAAAAAGTTCTCTTTTTTTGTTGGGTAGAGAGATGTAAAAATACTATTTTGGGACAAAATTATAAATTTTAACCAAATATTTTTGATGAACATAAAACTAAAATTAATTAAGTAAGAAGTAACATATGGGGCTAAATTAGCATTAGCCCTAATATAAAATTGAAACGAAAAAAAAATGTGGGGCAAATTGTTTTTTTTTTCTTTTTTGAAAAGCAGTAAGGATATGGTTAAAACTTGCAGTTAACACTAGGAATAAAAGGATACTTATCCCAAATTCAAAAAATTTCGAATGATCATATCAAAATCATTAGTGTGTCAATATATATATATATATATATATATATTAAGAAAGTTAAATATATATTTTTTAAAATATTTTAGATATTATTTAATTAAATCTCAATAGATTAAAGTAATTTGCTAATTTGCTAAAACTATAAAGTTGACTTTATTTTTTAATTGATTATTTCAATTTTATCTCAGCAGTGGAGTTAAACGCAGCGTTAGCACTCTGTACTCAGTACTCGTAGAGTTGAAAGACAACTGGAGGTCAAACTAACAACGTAGTACCTCGTAGGAGAAGTTCCGCCATCTCGAAGCTCAATCGTTTGCGGCAAATCCATGTTATTTATTGCCGTTCTCAGTTCTTCTTAATCCGTATCATCCAATTTTGTTCCTTCCAATTTATTGGTGAGGTAGAGAAACTTGCATTCTCTTTCCATCTCAGATTATATTTTCTTTCGTTCTGCAGCTGTATAACGCTATGATTTTGTTTCTTCTTGTATATTTTAATGTTCAATTCCTTCAGTAATGGATATACTTTTGGTTTGGAAATAAGTATATGAGTTCATGTTTGTTTTCATGTCCGGGGTTCAAAATTCTGCGCTTGGAATTACCCAATTGGGTAAGTCTCATCCACACACGATTTGCATACTGGGTACCAACCAAAACTCGCCTTCCCTTCTGCATTATGGCTTAATTCGCGAGCGCCGTTTGATATATTTTCCACTGGTCGATGAATTAGTGTTTCCTATCATAGTTTCCTTGTGTAAAGTAACAATTTGGTCCTTATTATACTCATTTATTAGTCCTGGAAAAATTGTGAGTTCATCTGTTAATTCATGAAAATAGTAAACTTGTTCCATATTAGTCATTTTGTCAAGTCACTTGGGGGTGCCAAAAGGAATAACTTGCAAGGAGTTTGTTATTTTCAAGGAATAACTTGATCATTAACTAACCTGCAAGGAGTTTGTTATTTTCAAGGGATCTATTGTTAGTTTATTCTCCCTCTGTCTTTTTTTTTTTTTTCATACCATGACATTGATAATTGTGGGCTTCTGTTTTTCCTCTTTATAAGCTGCTTGCTGATTTGAATTTGCACAAAATGCGACGGAAGCGTGAGGCTTCTTCAACAGCCTCTCAACTATCAAGTCGTAATGAAGCAAGTGGCAAGTCCACTGACGGTGAAGATTCCCAAATCAAGGTTCATGTTGGAAACCCAAGGAGGTCTTCTTATGTGTGGCTGACATTGTTTGTGATAATCACATATTGCTGTTCAGAGATCTATCGTTACCAGTTTGGAAACATGCCTATGCCTCTCACTGCAGAACAGGCAGGCAAGAGGGGTTTCTCAGAGATTGAAGCAATGAAGCATGTCAAGGCCTTGACTGAGTTGGGTCCTCATCCCATTGCTTCTGAACCTCTGGATTCTGCCCTGCAGGTTATTGATACTTTCTTTTTTGTTCATCTGTATGTGAGCTTGGACAACTTCAAAGTGCAGTTTTCTCTTACATTTAGAAACTGCAGAGACCAGACTACTGGACATATAAAATATACTGACAATATTTCTTATTATATATTTTAGCATCTTGAATAAAATGTAGCGCAGTACACAGAGTAAGAAAATAAACATGAGCCTGGTTAATTAGTTATTACTAGTTTCATTCTTATATTAGGAAAATACTAGTTAAAATATTTATGAACTTGATGAAAGAGATATAACTTTTTTTATATCTCATTTTTCTTTTTTGGTGTTATTTTGTTCTATGGGCAGCGGATATCAGTGTAAGGGGCAGAGAAAGGAAAAGTTACCAGAATAGTGCGCTTATCAACATCTTTTAAATGATTATGAAATTACTATTGTTAAACTCTATGTTTCAAATCAAGTTGGGCTTAAGACTTAAATTTTTGCACCATTATCTTATTCCTTGATTCTCTTAAATGTAATTTGATAGAGGTAGGACTTATTTGTTTGTATTATCCCTCAGCCTTTTAAATCTAATTCATGATTAATTTATTATAAAGCAAATGGACTTAAAAATTGACTTGAGACAGAAAGTTGACTTGGAAGTTAGTTACTATGTTATTATCATTGGGACTGACCAAATGAGATCTCTTTCCAACATTTAAGTACTAAATTTTTATTTTCAACCTATTATTCCCCTCTTGAAGCTGGTTCACTTTGATTGCATAAACATATGCTTACTATTGTCTCATGCATCCTTCTTTTTGCATATGCTAAATTTGATTGCTGCATTCATTTTACATTGTGACCAAAGGTGGAAACAATATTTTGTTAATTGGACATTTCTTTTGACATTCTTCCTACTGCAGTATGTTTTGGCAGCATGTGAAACTATTAAGAAAACAGCTCACTGGGAGGTGGATGTTGACGTGGACTTTTTCCATGCAAAGTCTGGTGCAAATCGTTTGGATGGCGGTTTATTTAGGGGAAAATCACTTGTTTATTCAGATCTTAAACATGTTGTAATAAGGATCTTGCCAAAATACGTATCGGAAGCAAGAGAGCAATCCATTCTGGTCTCTTCTCATATTGATACTGTTTTTTCAGCGTATGTTTTCTTCGTCTATTTGATCTCATACTCTATGCTGTTTTATATTCATTTAATATGATGTTTGCAGATTATTGGAACACATTCATTAATGTGACCCCACATACTGATATAAATATGTTTTTTGCGTGTGTGGTTTTTATTTTTTTTGGGGACATAAACTTAAGAACTACTTGCATGTATGCCTATCTATGACAAAAAACTTGTACAGCTGAGTGATTTATAAAAGTCCTAGATTTTAAGGAGAAATATCAAAGATTGCATCCCTCATTTAAAATGCAAAGGCATTTATTTGAGTTTTATAACTGTGAGAATGAGTGCTCTCTCAATAAATTAGTATCCAATATAGTTTGTAGGTTAGAAATACCCCAAGGCTTTTGCGTTATGTTTGGCAAGATATAATGATTTTTTGAGACACTGCAGTAAGCTGGCTTTGAATGCTATTTTTTTCTTACTTGTTACTTATGGTACTGGAATTTTGTAGATCAAATAAATTATATGATTCACAAAGAAAATTATGGCATTCATTTTCTTTCCTATCCAAAATAAGCAAAAAACAGAATGGCATATATTTCCATACAGGAACTTGTGAATAAAAACTGTAATATATATATATATATATATACACTCATCGTAAATTTGGTGGACAGTTGGTTGATGTTTGGTTGATCTATTAACTGAGATATTGTTCTTTCCATGCTAATAACAACTAAGGTTATTATATGTGTCACACAAAATCATATGTAACCTAATATACTGTTATGTGCATGTAGAACTTTTTTCATTACTGCAGTTTGAGAATGAAAAATATTTCTTCTTTGTAATATCACCAAGGCAAAATTTTAATTTTAATTTTGATATTTTGATTTCTAATCTATAGTAATTGTTAAAAACAAGTGGCTGTTCAACTCTTTGCATCATATGTGATTCATCTATGTAGTTCCATTGAGATAGCAGGAGCAAATTGGTCCTGTAAATAAAATTGAGGAAAGATTAGTTCTATTGAAAAGCTTCACAAGGAATTTATAAAAAATATTTGTTACCTTGAAAAGTTGCTTGTATTAGAGTTCTTGTTGGTTTCATCATTTTATGTTCTTTGCCAGGAAGACCATTTTATTGAAATTTTGATCACTTACCCTTCCTTATGACAGTTGGTGCTCTCTATTTCTTAATTTTCAAGCATGTGAAATAAATCTTTGAATTTTTCTAATTTGGAACACCTGATTATTTGCTGCTAGAGTTTTATTTTTTTTAAAAAAATTGCTACTAAATATAGAGCATGATTGTAACAGAGAAGGCGCTGGGGATTGCAGTTCCTGTGTTGCTGTTATGCTGGAACTTGCTCGTGGGATTTCTCAATGGGCTCATGGACTGAAGAAAGCTATAATATTTTTGTTTAATACTGGGGAGGAGGAGGGTCTGACTGGTGCCCACAGCTTCATAACCCAGGTTTGAAATTATTTGTTACTGTAACCTTAACTTTACATATTTGTGTATTTGCTTCTCCATAGTTTGAACTTTTAGAGTGTTAATATTTAAAATTGGCCTTGTGGTTTGGCCTGATTCCACTTTGATACCTTGTGGTAAAAGAAAGTGTCATACGAGTGACTTGTGGTTTGTTCTGTTAACACGTTGGGGCCATGTGGTTAACTTTTGATAATTTTTATCTGACTACTAGAAGCAAATTAGCACATAAATTTTATTTATTTGATTTAAATAACCCCTAATTTTGAAAATTAGCACATTTTGTACCCTAATTTTGCAAATTCCCTCCTTTAATGAACACTCGAAGCAAATTACCACCTAAATGTTATTTATTTGATATAAATAACCCTCAGTTTTTTTATTTTGAACCCTCATTTTACAAATTTCCTCTTTTCCTGGACATTTGAAGCCAATTAGACCCTAAATCTCATTTATTTGATGTAAATAACCCCAACTTGCCCATTTTGAACCCTAATTTTACAAATTGCGAAATAATGGTTCAAATGGATATATTGGGGTTTGTTTAAGTAATAATTTTCTTTAAGCGTTGAGGAATTAAGGGAATTTGCGAAATTAGGGTTCAAAATGGGAAAATTGGGGTTGTTTACATCAAATAAATAATATTTAGGTAATAATTTGCTTTAGTATTGAGGAAATGAAGCGCCCGAACCTGTTAACAGAGTGAATCACAAGACACTCGAATGACACTTTTTGAATCACAGGGTACCAAAGTGAAATTGGGCCAAAGTTTAGGGCCCTTTTTTTGTAATTAACCCTTAAAAAGAAACAACTCTGCTGTTATAATATTAGAGTGATGTTGTAAACTATATAGACCTATTGAATTATACTTAGTTTAAAGAAATATAGTTCAAAATAAAATACGGGACAAAATATTTAAATAATTCCAAAATAATTTAGATAATACAATCATGTTTCTACCAATATATTACTATTCTTCAATTGGGTGAAAGTTATGCAAACTGTATTACCTATTTGAAGCTGTTAATACAACAACAACAATAACATAGCCTTATCCCACTAAGTGGGGTCGGCTACATGGATCGCACGACGCCATTGAGCTCTATCAATGACCAACTCTTTAGATATCTCATTTACTATTGAAGCTGTTAATATCCTTAGAAAATTTGTTTCAAAAAAATATTTCTTTGAAACCTTCTGTAATCTGAAAGTCATTTTACAAAGTTTTTAAAACATGCAAAATTTGTCTTACTGTTTTTATCAATGAGTAATTAATATAAGAAACATGAACAAGAAATTTTAAAAATTACAAAGATGTTTTTCCACATGTGGAAATTGATATTAACATTTATTGGTGAAGACTGACTATGAATATCTGTTTATATAGGACAATAATTGAACCATTGTTTATATTATTCTTTGCTTATTTACATGTAGTGGTATTGCAATTCCCTTACAAACTATGTAATGGAGGATGCCTTTCTGCACATTGGTGTTGGATTAAGCATCATTGTCTTTTTGGGAATTTCAGGTTTTGGTTGGTCTATTGTGGCTAGATTTTAAAAAATCGGATGGTTATGAATATGCAGATGATATAAACTATCCATGTGGAAACTTTAAACTTTTATGTTAATTTTTTCATATCTATTTAGTTAAGATGTGTACTATTGTACTTGATTATCTACTGCATTTCTCCTCCTTTTTGTGGGATTTGAACCTGCTGCATTAAAGGACAGATGCTAAGAAAAATTTATCCTTCTTTTGAGAATAATGCCTGAAATATATTATTTTCTCTTCATTTTCTTTATCTGTTTTGACCTAGAAGTTGCTCCTGTTATTTTAGACTGTATTAGTGCTTCTTTTTGGCATCTGAAGCACATGCTTAAAATTAATCCTTATCATGCCAGTAAAAAGAAATTCATGAATGCAGCATCCTTGGAGTGAAACTGTTCGTATGGCTATTGATCTGGAGGCCATGGGTATTGGAGGAAAGTCTAGTATATTTCAGGTCTGGTTATTACTTATTAATCACAATTTACTTTTAGCTTTTATTTTATACTATCATAATACGTGACTGTGTGTGGTTGATTCTAACTGATGAAGTATAAAGAAAAAAAAATTTTTTTTCTTACTAAATAAATTTGAACTTGGTGTTTCCGGACAAAGGCAAATATTCTGAAATCTACACTAGATAAGGTATTCAGTTACCCGGATGTAGTTGTGTGTCTAGGCGTGAAGAGTTTCTTTTCTTTATACTGACCTTTGATCTACCTGGCATTGCGGGATCTTGCTGTTCAAAAAATTTCTTGATCTTTAAATCACTTGCAGATGTCAATATCTTAGAAATTATAATTTTGGAGCTTTATTTCCAAGTGTTTCAATTGCATTTTTTTTTTCTCGTTTTTCAAATTCATTTCAGATTTGAAGGAAAAGAAAGCAGGGAAAATTATTTTGGAGATGTGCAATATTCGTAATGGTAATATAGAGTCTTTAACTTGTGCTTGAGTGAGATGATAAGATTTTTAAGAAACTTCTACTTGGATTTCTGGCAATGGTATGATGTTCCAGTGATGGTTATTAGAGGGTTGTATTCTGTTAAGGTTATTTTCTTCTTTCTTGCATCCATGTTACCATTATATGAAGTGTCCTTTTGGTAGACAAAAAAGTAGAAAAACAATACTGTCCTTCACATCTACCGTGTCTCATTGGAAATGAATGACAACAACAACAACAACAGCAATAAAGCCTTATCCCACTAGGTGGGATTAGCTATATGGATTGCATGATGCCATTGAGCTCTATCAATGACCAACTCTTTAGGTCATTGGAAATGAATGACATTTGACGGAAATATTCAGACCATGATAACCCCGTTGGTGGAATTAAAGGACTTTCTCAAAGACTAAGGCAACTTGGGTTTATACAGTTGTCCCCAGAGTTTCCTAGATTCCTCATTATTTTTGTTTTTAATTTGAATTTTTGTGTTCTTGTCACATCCCAAAAATTGAGCATGTGAAAAGATACTACTCATTTGATAACATTCTCAAACATACGTTATTTACATATATTCTGTAAGGTTTTGCATTCAACCTTAATCATTCATTCCACACTACAGAATTATATTCCTCTGATAAGCAAATATAGACATACATAGTCTGATATTTCTATCTCATCGCAAGTCTAGGAGACCTATAGAAAGTACAGAGCGTTTCTAGTATCCACATTAATAAGTACTGGTATCCCACCAGACAGAAATAGAGAATAATCACAAGGGGCTTCTAATCTTCAAACGGATACTCTTGTTCTTTGTTTTCTGTATCTGAAAAAAAATAATCATACGGAGTGTGAGTTTATTTAAAAACTCAGTAAGTAAATAACTGTACTATATAAAATATCAAAAGTACAAATACCACATTTACTCATATAATTAATTGTCTTATACATCGAGTAGTATGGGACTCTAACCCTTTCACCGAGTAGTATGAGACTCTAACCCTTTCACCGAGTAGTATGGGACTCTAACCCTTTCAAACTCGTGAATAAGATTTCATAGATATACACCGAGTAGTATGAGACTCTAACCCTTTCAAACTCGTATTTACAATTTCACCTATTTACACCGAGTAATATGGGACTCTAACCCTTTCAAACTCGTGTATAGTTTTTCGTCGTTATACAGTGAGTAGTATGGGACTTTAACCCTTTTAAACTCATGTATTAGATCCCGTAGATATTTATTCATTAATAAGATAATGAGAATTTATCACATAGTACAATTTCCATGAAACAAAATAATTTATACATACTCTTGTTTCTACCGATCATCATATACTCCCATATGAAAATTGATTGCTTATTATCCAAATAATATTGTAAATGGGACTTATATTGTACTTTGACTAGTAATATCAAATTAGCTGAGCAAGGTTATTCACTCACCTTGATGTTTGTCCAAGTTTACCTTGTTCCACACTAGAATTTGTATAGGAAAATTTTCTAGTAAAATATATTACAAGGAAACATAAGAAAGGAAACAAAATCACGAAAATACGTAAAATTTTCTGATTGCTACAGTAACGGTTTGCTACAGTAACGGTTCGCTACAGTGTCGGTTCGCTATAGTAACGTTTACTGCTACATTACCGTTGACTGCCGACACTACAGTAACTCGAAGAAAATTTTCCAGAATTTTTCCGAAATCTCTGGTCGCTACAGTAACTCGAATTTTTGTAGAAAAATCTATCAAAAATTCATCATTTCCTTTCTTGTTTCAAAACCAGAATTTCAACTCTTTTAACCGATTATAACTCAAATATAACTTCTAAAACAACTGAGATTCATGAATTATCATCAAAATCTTCAAGAACAAAACCTCCGATTTTTTACATAAACTGAAATTTAAGGAAAATAATGAGATTAAAGCTTACCTTTGATCCTTACAAAGCTTTTGAACCGAACAAACAATCAAAACTCTGAAAATCAAGGAAAGGATTTGAAAAGAGGATGAAGAAGAGAGAAAACGCTTTTCTGCCTTCCTTCGGCTGAGTGAAAAATGAGGGGGTACTATTGAAACTTTATATTAAATATTTCTAATGGGTTATTCAATAACCCATGGGTATCCATAACTCAACATCCAAATCCATCCAGTCAATTTACAATAAATGGACTAATTGACCATTCTGAAACCACTTTTCCATGAATTTCACCATTCTTAGAATATATCCCACATTGTGCAAATATTTAGTCCAGTCATTTAACTCAATTTTCATAAATAATATTCAAAGAGAACAATTAAATATGAAAATTAAAAATGACCAAAATAAATAACTAAAGTAACGTTGTACATTCTAAAATACTCTTAAACGAATTATATTCTGAAATTAACGGGTATTACATTCTACCCCCTTTAAAAGAATTCGGTCCTCCGAATTGAAATTTTACCTCAAGTTTCAAATAAATGTGGATAGTTTTTCCACATTTCATCTTCTGCCTCCCACGTGGCTTACTCGCGAGAATGATTTCTCCAAATAACCTTGACAGTAGGAATTTCTTTAGTACGCAATTTCTTGACTTTTCTATCAAGGATAGCTACTGGTACCTCTTCGTAGGTGAGAGTTTCATCAAAATGAACTTCTGGGGGTTGAATGACATGAGAAGGATCAGGAAGATACTTCCGTAGCATGGACACATGAAATATTGGATGAACTCCCTCTAGGTTGGAAGGTAGGTCTAGGCGATATGCCACATTACCCACTCTGTCTACAACCTCATATGGGCCAACATACCTCGGCCTAAGCTTGCCTTTCTTCCCGAATCTCATTACTCCCTTCATAGGTGAGATTCGTAAGAAAACCATATCACCTATTGCAAATTCAAGGTCACGTCGTCGGTTGTCCGCATAAGACTTCTGTCTACTCTGAGCAGTTAACAACTTCTCTCTGATCAGTTTAACTTTATTTATATCTTCCTGTATCATCTCAGGTCCAAATATTTTGGTTTCACCAAGTTCAAACCAACCTATAGGAGATCGACACCGTCTCCCATATAAAGCCTCAAAAGGTGCCATCTGAATACTGGCTTGGTAACTGTTGTTATAAGCAAATTCAATAAGAGACAAATGATCTTCTCAACTTCCACTGAAATCCATCACACAAGCTCTTAGCATATCCTCTAAAGTCTGAATTGTCCTTTCGGACTGTCCATCAGTCTGAGGATGGAATGCTGTGCTAAGATTCACTTTGGTACCCAAAGCCTCTTGAAAGACTTTCCAGAACCGAGAAGTAAACTGAGGTCCTCGGTCTGATATAATGGATATTGGTACACAATGAAGTTTCACTATTTCTTTAACATAAAGTCGAGCAAGTTTTGCTACACTGAAAGTGGTATGAACAGGAAGAAAATGTGCTGACTTAGTAAGTCGATCCACTATGACCCATATTGAGTCATTTTCTTTTGTTGATCGAGGTAAACCTACTACAAAATCCATAGTAATCATTTCCCACTTCCACTCGGGAATATCTAATTTTTGCATCAAACCAGGTGGTCGTCGATGTTCAGCTTTAACTTGCTGACAAGTCAAACATCGAGCTACAAAGTCAGTCACGTCTCGCTTCATGCCCTCCCACCAGTAAACTTGTTTCAAGTCCTGATACATTTTCACAGCACCAGGATGTACAACGTAGGGCGAACCATGAGCTTCCATTAAGATTTCATGTTTCAAAGATTCAATGTTGGGGACACAGATTCTCCCATTAAACCATAAGACTCCTTCTTCATCTACCAAGAAACTTGGTGCTAGACCTTGCCTTGCCTTATCTCTGATTTTGACCATATCAATGTCATTTTCTAAAGTTGCTTTTACTTTTTCAACAAGGGATGATCTAACTGTTAAATGAGCCAGAAATGTACCTGATTCAGTGATCTCAAAGAATACTCCATCAGCTTCCAATTCTTGTAGTTCGTGTATTAGAGACCTCCTTATAGTGGCAATGTGAGCTAAACTTCCCATAGACTTTCGACTTAGAGCATCAGCCACTACATTTGCTTTACCTGGATGGTAAAGGATGGTACAATCATAATCTTTCAGAAGTTCATCCACCTTCGTTACCTTAGATTGAGATCTCTCTGCTCAAAAATGTACTTAAAGCTTTTGTGATCTGTAAAAATTTTACAAGTTTCCCCATACAAGTAATATCTCCATATCTTTAGGGCAAACACTACAGCTGCCATTTCCAAATCATGAGTGGGGTAATTCAATTCATGCTTTTTAAGCTGACGTGAGCTATAAGCTATGACTTTACCATGTTGCATCAACACACACCCTAAGCCTATCTTTGAGGCATCACAGAATACAGAGTAACCCCCTGGTCCTGATGGTAGGATTAAAACTGGTGCAGAAGTTAAACACTCTTTCAATTGGGTGAAACTTTGCTCACATGAATCATCCCAATTGTATTTAACATTCTTTCGGATTAACTTATTTAATGGGAGAGCCGTCTTAGAGAAATCTTTGATAAAGCGACGGTAATACCCTGCTAAGCCAAGAAAACTACGTACTTCAGACACAGTTGTTGGTCTAGGCCATTGTTTTACTGCTTCAATTTTACTTGGATCTACATGAATACCTTCTTGGGAAATAACATGTCCCAAAAACGTCACATGACTCATCCAGAATTCACATTTTGAGAGCTTTGCGTACAACTGATGCTCTCTCAAGGTTGAAGCACTATTCTCAAATGTTCAGTATATTCTTCATGACTCTTTGAATACACCAAAATATCATCAATAAATACAATTACAAACCTATCAAGCAAGGATTTAAACACTCTGTTCATTAAATCCATAAATGCTGCTGGTGCATTTGTCAACCCAAAAGACATCACAAGAAACTCATAATGTCCATACCGTGTACGAAAAGCTGTCTTAGGTATATCATCGTTCTTAATTCGTAACTGATGATATCCAGACCTTAGATCAATCTTTGAGAAGTATTTTGCTCCTTGAAGCTGATCAAACAAATCATCTATCCTTGGTAAAGGATACTTATTTTTCACTGTGACTTTATTCAGCTGACGATAATCTATACATAATCTCATAGAACCATCTTTCTTTTTCACAAAAAGAACAGGAGCACCCCAAGGTGAAAAACTTGGGCGAATGAACCCTTTGTTCAATAAATCTTCCAATTGTTCTTTGAGTTCTTTTAGCTCAACAGGAGCCATACGATAAGGTGGAATAGAAATTGGTCTTGTGTCTGAGACCAAATCAATACTGAACTCAATATCTCTTTCTGGCGGTAATCCAGGTAAATCTTCTGGGAACACATCTGGGAATTCATTAACCACATGAATGTCTTCTAACTTCTGTTCTTTCTTTTCTAAATCTTTGATAAAAGCTAGAAATCCCTGACATCCCTTTCGCAACATACGCCGGGCACTTAACATAGATATCATGTTGCAAGGTATATCACTTCGATCTCCTTGAAACACAGAATTACTCCTCCCCGGCATATTAAAGGAAATAACTTTGTCACGATAATTTATAGTAGCATGACAAGAAGATAGCCAGTCCATCCCTAAAATCACATCAAAATCTAACATATTGAGAACCATAAGATCTATCTCAGTTTCCATGCCTCCAACGATTATTTTACAAGAACGATAACATGTTTTAACCATCAAAGTCTCTCTCATCGGTGTGGAAACCAAGAATGGTTCTTTAAAAATAATCGAATCAAATGCAAATCTCTTGGCAAATAGGGGCGACACATATGAGTGAGTAGAACCGGGGTCAAACAAAATACGTGCAGCAAAAGTATTAACAGATAATATACCTGTAACTACAGCATTGGATGTTTGAGCATCCTGTCGGGTTAGAGCATATACTCTTGCATTTCCTCTGCCAGCAGCTTGTTTTCTACGGTCACCTTGGCCTCTTCCAGAACCTCTTCCCATACTACCCCCTATTGAAGGGGTTGGTGTTCGAGTAATAGAAGCAGAAATAGATTGTGGTCGAGGTGGCAAAGTAGACCCTTGACTTGGTCTTGTCATGAGCTGAGGGCACTCCCTTATAAAATATCCTTTTTGTCCACAGTTATAATAACTTGTACCAACAGTGTTTAACCTGCATTCTCCGAAGTGAAACTTTCCACATTCAGGACACTGAGGTTTCTTCCTTCTAGCTTGAGTATCTCCTCTACTAGAAGAGCTAAAACCACCCCTGCTCTCTGAACGAGGCTTAGCCACACTGGCTGTAGAATAAGATGACTTAGTAGGAGTGGTTGGAGCATGTTGTGATGCAGTAAAGGGTTTCAAAGTCCCTGAGTCTTCCCCTTGATCAAAAGATCTCCTATATCTAGCTTTCTTCTTTTGTCGATATTCTTCTTTATTCTTTGACCTCCTTTCCATAACCAATCTATAAAACTCCGTCCACATAACTAGCGGTGCGCCTTGAATTCTAGCTTTCTTCCAGTTCCTCCACCATTTACCAGCCTTACCCTTTAACTGAAAGGAAGTGAATTCTACCTTTTGAGTAGGAGAACACCCTATAGCATCACAGATTGCTTCACAATCTTCAAGGAAACATTGTGGGTCCTCTTTGGGATCTTCCCCTAAAAAAGTAGGAGGCCTCATTTTCTGGAATTCAGACATTGTTACCTCCCTTACATTAACTCCTCCCGCTAATTGAGCTGGTGGTACAATTTCAGCTCCAACAATAGGAGGATCCACTGGCAGGTTAGCTTGTGCAGCTCGACCTCTCATTTCAGCCTCAAATCGGTCAAATCGTTCATTCATCAAATTAATCACATGTGCAATAGTTGCATTACCAATGTGAGCATCAGGTTCGACTCTCCTTGCTTGCTCACTAGTTGCGCCCTCAGTACTTTGAGCATGTAAACTATCACCACGGTTAGGATCATCTTGCACATGTACTGGTGGATTTATGGCCCTCCTTGGACCCATATGCTCATTATTATTAGAAGATCCTTCTGACATTATACTGTCACAGATCTACACACATAACAAACAATTTTTAGACATAAACAAAATATCACTTACTAGCCCCACTGAGAAGTTATCTATAAAATGACGTTATACTCTACAAGGTCTTTTATGAAACCTAATCCTATGGTCATGCCGCGGCTCATGACAATAGAGAAGGGCCCACAAAGATCACTTTGCTCTGTACTCTATAGGGGACCTATAGAACCTTCCTCTGATACCAAAATTGTCACGTCCCAAAAATTGAGCATGTGAAAAGATACTACTCATTTGATAACATTCTCAAACATACGTTATTTACATATATTCTGTAAGGTTTTGCATTCAACCTTAATCATTCATTCCACACTACAGAATTATATTCATCTAATAAGCAAATATAGACATACATAGTCTGATATTTCTATCTCATCGCAAGTCTAGGAGACCTATAGAAAGTACAGAGCGTTTCTAGTATCCACATTAATAAGTACTGGTATCCCACCAGACAGAAATAAAGAATAATTCCAAGGGGCTTCTAATTTTCAAACGGATACTCTTGTTCTTTGTTTTCTGTATCTGAAAAAAAATAATCATAGGGAGTGTGAGTTTATTTAAAAACTCAGTAAGTAAATAACTGTACTATATAAAATATCAAAAGTACAAATACCACATTTACTCATATAATTAATTGTCTTATACATCGAGTAGTATGGGACTCTAACCCTTTCACCGAGTAGTATGGGACTCTAACCCTTTCACCGAGTAGTATGGGACTCTAAACCTTTCAAACTCGTGAATAAGATTTCATAGATATATACCGAGTAGTATGGGACTCTAACCCTTTCAAACTCGTATTTACAATTTCACCTATTTACACCGAGTAATATGGGACTCTAACCCTTTCAAACTCGTGTATAGTTTTTCGTCATTATACACTAAGTAGTATGGGACTTTAACCCTTTCAAACTCATGTATTAGATCCCGTAGATCTTTACTCATTAATAAGATAATGAGAATTTATCACATAGTACAATTTCCATGAAACAAAATAATTTATACATACTCTTGTTTCTACCGATCATCATATACTCCCATATGAAAATTGATTGCTTATTATCCAAATAATATTGTAAATGGGACTTATATTGTACTTTGACTAGTAATATCAAATTAGCTGAGCAAGGTTATTCACTCACCTTGATGTTTGTCCAAATTTACCTTGTTCCACACTAGAATTTGTGTAGGAAAATTTCCTAGTAAAATATATTACAAGGAAACATAAGAAAGGAAACAAAATCACGAAAATACGTAAAATTTTCTGATTGCTACAGTAACGGTTTGCTACAGTAACGGTTCGCTACAGTGTCGGTTCGCTATAGTAACGTTGACTGTTACAGTACCGTTGACTGCCGACACTACAGTAACTGCTACAGTAACTCGAAGAAAATTTTCCAGAATTTTTCCGAAATCTCTAGTCGCTACAGTAACTCGAATTTTTGCAGAAAAATCTATCAAAAATTCATCCTTTCCTTTCTTGTTTCAAAACCAGAATTTCAACTCTTTTAACCGATTATAACTCAAATATAACTTCTAAAACAACTGAGATTCATGAATTATCATCAAAATCTTCAAGAACAAAACCTACTCTGATCTTCTACATAAACTGAAATTTAAGGAAAATAATGAGATTAAAGCTTACCTTTGATCCTTACAAAGCTTTTGAACCGAACAAACAATCAAAACTCTGAAGATCAAGGAAAGGATTTGAAAAGAGGATGAAGAAGAGAGAAAACGCTTTTCTGCCTTCCTTCGGCTGAGTGAAAAATGAGGGGGTACTATTGAAACTTTATATTAAATATTTCTAATGGGTTATTCAATAACCCATGGGTATCCATAACCCAACATCCAAACCCATCCAGTCAATTTACAATAAATGGACTAATTGACCATTCTGAAACCACTTTTTCATGAATTTCACCATTCTTAGAATATATCCCACATTGTGCAAATATTTAGTCCAGTCATTTAACTCAATTTTCATAAATAATATTCAAAGAGAATAATTAAATATGAAAATTAAAAATGACCAAAATAAATAACTAAAGTAACGTTGTACATTCTAAAATACTCTTAAGCGAATTATATTCCGAAATTAACGGGTATTACAGTTCTCATCGGTTAATTTTTTTGTTTTAGTAGCTTTGTCTGAATCCATCATTTTCCTCATTGGACCTGAATTGTTTCTGTTATTGCACCTCTCCAATGGATTTTAGTAGTAAAGTGAGAGACAGTGCTTTTTGTTGCATCGACAATTTATCTATTTTTTGTGGTTATGAGTTATGAAATACTTGCAGTCTGGCTCACCTTCCCCCTCCAAAAGAAAGAAAGAAAAAAGAAAAGAAATGTATTTTACGAAAGTAAACACTGCTCAATATTCATTCTTAGACTATGAAAATAGACATGTTATTCAATGATTAGACATGTTATTAGTATTTGTTTTTCCCAATCCATATAAGTTAGGATCTGTTATACAAGATGACGGCGAATTTATTGGAGATGTGACACATAGGATACAAGCTGAGTGGTTAAAGTGGAGAATGGCATCAGGAGTTGTTTGTGATTGGAAAGTACCTGATAAGTTCAAAGGAAAGTTTTATCGTACTGCTATAAGACCAGCGATTTTTTATGGGAGTGAATATTGGGCGATGAAAGGATAACAAGAGCATAAAATTGGAGTAGCGGAGATGAGGATGTTGCGTTGGATGTGTAGTCATACAAGAAGAGATATGATCCGTAATGATCGTATACGAGAGAGAGTTGGAGTGGCACCTATTGAGGAAAAAATGACTGAAAACTGTTTAAGGTGGTTTGAGCATGTTCAAAGAAGACCATTGGAAACGCCAGTAAGAAGAGTTGAGCAGATGGTTTGGAGCCCTGTGAAAAAAGGTCGAGAAAGACCAAGAAGGACACTTAGAGAAGTTATTGAACGGGATCTTTTGATAAATGAGATACCTAAAGAGTTAGTCATTGATAGAGCTCAATGGCGTCGTGCGATCCCTGTAGCCGACCCCACCTAGTGGGATAAGGCTTTGTTGTTGTTGTTGTTGTTGTTGTTGTTGATCCCTGTAGCCGACCCCACCTAGTGGGATAAGGCTTTGTTGTTGTTGTTGTTGTTGTTTTTCTTTGAAGTCTAATAATAAGTTCAAGAATCTTACTAAAGACTTTGCATCTAATAGGCTGGTCCTCATCCTTTGGCCATTGAGAGCTTTGCAGCAGTGGCAAAATACCCATCTGGGCAGATTATAGCACAGGTTTTTAGATTTTCTTTCTACAAATTTTTGGACTATGTTACTTTTTGATCATTGATCCTTTTTCTTTTGATGTTCTTTTGGAAATCATTTTAATTATTTTCAACATTAATGCTGCAGGAACTTTTTTCTTCAGGAGCCATAAACTCTGCAACAGATCTCCAAGTTTACAAAGAGGTTGCTGGCCTTTCTGGCCTTGATTTTGCATATGTGGATAAAACTGCTGTTTATCATACTAAGGTTTCTTTCTATCCTTACCTTTTTACAAAATGTTGGATTGCTTTTATGCTCCATATTTTATTACCAAAGATGGCCATGGAATTCAAATTGTGTTGGCTAAAAATGGAAAAGATTTACTAAAGCAACTATTCAAGAAAGCTCCTCATGATACAAAGTAATATGCTGGTATAATCTGGGTCTAGTTCTCATTGCACATTAGTTTGGCCAAGGACCAGGATTCTTGGTTTTTCTTGACCCCTGATGATTTGAATGGCAAAAACATGTAATAGAATATATGATACAACTCCTTCTCCTTCCCCTTTGAAGACCTATGTTTGAAGGAAGAGGAAGTGGATTGAAGATACATAATTCTGCCCAGACATTGGTCCAGTGCCCCAGCGCGCTGGAGTTCAGCGCTGAGGCGCTGAGTTTCTGCTTCTGAGTATCAATCCAGCGCCTACTCACTGGATTGCTGACCAGAAGTTACTTTACTGTTTTAAAATAGTTTTATGTATTAGAGCAGTTATTTTCAGTTATTTTGTTGTTGTGTAAACTTGATATATATGTTGTATTTGTATGTCTTTGATTATGGACAGAATGAAGTTTTATGAATGAAACCCTTATTTGGATGCTTGTCCACTCCATAAGGACTACTTTTGTGTTCTGCAATTTTACAGAATGAATTTGTATGTCTTTCATTATGGCTTAGGTGTTATAGGGTTAAATTGTAAGCCTATTCATATTTCGAAAGTAGTCCTTAAATGGTGAGCCCTTTTACATTTGCAGCCAGAAAGACGTAAAGTGAAACGTTGGGAAGGGTAGATATGTGTTCTTTCAGGATTATGTTTTTGTGATTTCGTTTGGACTCTCGAGAGAGGGCATTGGATCATTCATGATTATTAAGTTACCATTCTTTCAACAATATACCACTTATCTTTCTTTGGACCTTATAAATAATACTTCATTTTTGTAAGTAGTTTCCTGCTCTAAAAAAATCTGCAATTATGCATCTCTAACTTTTGCTAGTAAAATATGTATTGATGGATGGGTAAGGTGGGGATGGTACCATCTCTTGATATGGTCTTTTAACTTTACTTTTGTGTAGTGAATAATGATGCATATACCATGGTAATAAAGATCTAGATATTGCTCGCAAGATCGTACAAGATCTAGATCTTGACAACAAAAATATGCAGATCTTGACAACAAAAATATGCAAAATTGTAGGTAGGATCTTTTTTGCATTAGGATCGCATGTGATCTAGATCTTACTCATAAAATCGTACAAGATCCTAACACTTGATTTTTTTTTTTTATGTGGCTCCAAATTTTTTTTTAATGGAAATAACTGATAAATTTATGGAAATATGAGATATTTTATGGAAATATTTTGATATTTTATTTTTGATCAATTTATGTTTATTAATAATTTTAGCAAATTATATAAATATTTTTTATATTTATTTTTTAAAATACATAAGATTTTACGATCTTCGATTCGATCTTTTCTATGCCTCTCCGATCTTGTACAAGATCTTGATCTTGATTACCTTGGTATATACAATCAATTACTAAGTTGGTGGAAAGCTAGAAACTGTATTTTTGCTGAAGTAAGCCATTGATAAAATATTCTGACATTAATTTGTTACTAGGTAAGAGGAAAGTAAGAAATAACAAAAATTTAAAGAGTGAAGGTATATAATGCTCTGGTATTCAAAATTTTCTAAATAATAATTGATTAATAAAATAGAGTGAATTAATTTGTTCTCGGAGCTGGCACTAAGCTTGACAACTGCATAATTGCCAACACTATATTGATTTTGGATTGTTATATTAAAACAAAACTGGTGGTATGAGGAGATGTCAGGGAGGAGACAATATAGGCTTTATTCAAATATCTGCATATCTAATGGTTAAAATATAATGTTTTTCCTTGTTGCAGAACGACAAACTGGTGCTCTTGCAGAAAGGCTCTTTTCAACATCTGGGGGAAAATATGCTTGCTTTCCTGCTTCACGTTGCTGCATATCCTCATCTTCCTGAAGCCAATGCAACAAAAACAGAGGAAGAAATAAGTCAGAACAGTTCCATATATTTTGACATTTTGGTACTTAATTGCTACAAAAGCTTTGCTGATTTTCTTTATTATTCTAATTACAATCCATTCTCCCCTTTATTATTTATATATTGTTCACTATATTACGTGGCTGTAGTAGCTTGCTATGCTTTTTCCATACCATTAAAGTAATTGTCTGACTCTTTCAGGGAACATATATGGTTGTTTACCGTCAAAAGTTTGCAAATATGCTTCACAATTCAGTAATAATGCAATCACTTCTAATATGGACTACATCGTTGATTATGGGTGGTGGTCCAGCTGCTGTTTCCTTGGCCTTGTCCTGTTTGAGTGTTCTCCTAATTTGGGTGTTTGCCTTGAGTTTGTCTTGCCTTGTAGCCTATCTTCTACCCTTGATATCTTCATCGCCAGTGCCATATGTTTCAAGCCCATGGTTGGTGGTTGGGTTATTTGCTGCACCAGCTTTTCTTGGAGCAATAATCGGTCAACATTTGGGTTATCTTCTACTTCAAAAATATCTTCTGAGTGTATACTCAAGGAGAAAGCAACTGTCCCCAGCTGTTCAAGTTGATGTCGTCAAGTTAGAGGCTGAAAGGTGGCTCTATAAAGCTGGGACTTTTCAGTGGCTTATTCTTCTCATCTTGGGGAACTATTATAAAATTGGGTCTTCTTACTTGGCTCTTGTTTGGTTAGTTTCACCGGCATTTGCATGTAACTATCTCTACCTCATTGTCATCTATTTTTGAACTACAAGTTCTGTTCCATTACTAAATTTTGGTTGAAATATTCAGATGGCTTTTTTGAAGCAACTCTAACCCCAGCGAGGCTGCCAAAGCCACTCAAACTGGCGACTGTACTCCTAGGGTTAGCCACTCCTGTTTTACTTTCTGCTGGCATATTTATCCGGCTCACCAGTACAGTCATAGGGAGTATGGTCCGTCTCGATAGGTAAATCTGACTTTTTTTACTGATGAGTACATATTGCCTGACCTGTGCAAGAGTCATTTCTATTGCTTGGAACTGTTGCTGGTTATTTTATGTTAAGCCGTCTGGTCTGGGATCTAGTTATGGATCTCTCAAATGGAAGATCTATTAGAGTGTGGGAAGAGAGTTCTATCTTTTTCTTCCTACCTATGGTGTTGGCTCAGATTAAAGAGAGAACCTGCAAATCTCTTAGTGATAATTCACAAGGAAATTGACAATAAGTCTGATAAAACATTCCTTGGCCAACATAGGTTTTTAGTTTACAAACATTACAGAACTAGTAACTGCCTGGTAACTACCTTTAACCACTAAATACATGACGTGTATATAATAAAATAGAAAAGTAAGTCTGACACATGAAATGAAAATAAAAGCCACACAACAATAAAACACAGAATATAATAACTGTCACATGAGAACCAGGTGCACTTTATGTATCATGGAGCTGCTCCTTCCCTTGTGTCTGGTCCTTGTATTTCCTGTGTGTATACCTCTGATAAACACGTGGTATACTAACATTTTATTTTACATTTATTATTCTTCAATATTCTGTCTGTTGCAGGCTTGCAGCAAATTTCAGGTTGAGATTAGTATATCATAGCAAATTAAGGAAAGAGCGAAAAAGAAGCTCAAGGGTCTGAATGGATCTAGCACTTTTTTATGGATTATATGATACACACAAACCAAAATTTTATAATGAAATTTCCATATTTATACATTCGGACTTTGGAGTAATCTTATGGTCAGTTAGCAGGCTATTCTTCTGTCAGGAAAAAAGCATTGCTTATTGTAGACTAGAATCCTGGATGCATAATTTCCTCATCATGTACCCAAAAAGGAAAAGGGAAAGCAAAAGAATACGTAGAGATAAGGATGTTACATTAACTAAGGCGGGGAAAAAAAAAGAAAAAAGAAAGGATGTTCATTAACTAAGATAGATGCAAAAAAGGGGCAAGTTTTTCAATTTACTTGTGACCCTGCTGTGTTATTGCTATTGTAATTACCACTTTTACTGTCACTATTCATTATGGGATTCTTCAGCTTTAAATAATTTCAGAATCTAAATTGCATTTTCTTTACAACGCAGGAATCCTGGTGGCACTCCTGAATGGCTGGGAAGTTTTGTGATTGCTGGATTTATTGCTGCTCTTTTGTCCCTTACCCTAGTGTATCTCCTCGCCTATGTTCATATTTCAGGTGTGAACTTTTGTTTACTGCACCATTATTTTTGCTCGTACAATGGGTTATCTAATTTATTGGTTTGAGTGGTTATCTTTATTTTGATAAATTGCTATTATTACTACTACTACATACTAATTTGTAACGAACCTATTATGAGATTACTTGAGTTGGACTTTTTGGCATATTTCAAGTGATCAAAACTAATGTATTGATAAAATATTTTTGTAAAACAACCATGTAGTATTCTCGCCTTTAGGCTCTATATACTTGATCAGACTAATGAAAAACAGCATCAAATAAATGGACCATAAGAATCTGCAATCGTGGCCAATAGATTAAATGCTTCCTTCAGACTATAATTCACGTGTGTTAAGACTTCATTGTTCATTGTTTGAGAATTCTAATGTTCCCCAACTTTGAAGTATCACTTAGCTGATATATTGTTTCGACACCTTCCACTCTTTATTTTGTGAAGGAAAAGACTCGTAGAATAGAGTGCCTTTCCGTGAAAAGGAAAGATATTATGAAAAAATTCTTTATTTGCTAAACCTGCTGTTACTTATCTTCTTTTGGTGTCCAGGTGCAAAAAAGGCAATTATCCTGGGAACTTTGATGCTGTTTAGCTTATCTCTTGCAGTTGTCATATCTGGTGTTGTTCCACCATTTACTGAAGACACTGCCAGAGCTGTAAATGTAAATGCTTGTCCCCGCCTATGTTCTACTGTCTTTTTTGCCACTAAAATAATTGAGAATCAGTTATTTGTGTGTATGAACTGCTTGATTTCGTTTATAACATGCTAAAACATGACCAACAGACTAAAGTAGTTTTCCACTTTTTCAACTACTTATAAAATATGATTTTTAAGGTAAAATTGGAAAAGACTTATCTGTAATTGCCTAATTTCATGAACCTAAACAATTGTTTGCGTGTGAAAATCCATACTTTTTCAATATGCTTGCCTGGAGAATGGAGATTGTGGGTATATTATGCTTCTCACACTGTAATTTTGGGGATATATTTCAGGTTGTGCATGTTGTGGATGCAACAGGAAAATTTGATGAAAGGCAACAAAATATATCATATGTTTCATTATTTTCTAATACTCCTGGAAAGTTGACAAACGTGGTAGAACAGATTAAAGAAGGATTTGTATGTGGTAGAGAAAAAGAAGTTGATTTTGTGACTTTCCAAGTAAAATATGGTTGTTGGAGTTATAATGACACTGGAAGTGGCTGGAGTGAGTCAGAAATTCCTATGCTGCAAGTTGAGAGTGATACTAAAGGAGACCAAAGAATTACACAAGTTTCAATCGATACCAAGGGTTCCGTCCGCTGGGTTCTTGCAATCAATAGAGAAGAAATAGAAGATTTCAAGTTGAAAGGTAATTGGCTCTTTGTTAACAACCATTTTTTTTAGTAAATTACTAATTTAGTCCTTGAAAGATTATCTCAATTTAGTCCCTAAAAGATCCAAGTTTCTTAATTTGGCCCTTTTCATTACTAAATCACCAAATCTACCATTGTTAAATTTGAAATTTTTTATTGTCAAAAGTCACATTGACAAATTGGAGGTCACAATATTTCAAGGACTAAATTGATAATCTTGATCTTTCAAGTACTAAATTAATAATTTACTCTTTTTTTGGTCGCTGTGTACTCTTCTATTTGTAATCTTATGAGAAGTTGAATTTTTCCACCTTTGAATTTTTATCTCTATCTAAAGGTTTTCAATTCTCATGAAATCGAGCATTCACATAATACCTTCCATTGTCATTGTCAGATGCCAGAAGCTCAGAAGAATTAATCCCACTTGACCAAAAGGGCAGTAAGGATGGGTGGCACATTATCCAGTTTGCTGGAGGAAGGAATGCGCCAACGTTGTTTGATCTGACTCTGTACTGGACAAGAACAGCTTCAGCTCAGAAATCTGACAATGTTGTTGATGGGGTTAAGGAAGACCAAAGTCCTCTTCTGAAACTGAGGACAGATGTGGTCAAAACCTCACCTGTAACCAGAAGGATTCTCATGAAGCTTCCCCGTTGGTGTTCTTTGTTTGGAAAGTCTACCTCTCCCCATACCTTTGCTTTCTTGAGAAACCTTCCCGTTGACTTATAAGGCACTTGAAATTGAAGAGAGAGTAGTGTATACTTCTAGCAGCCATGATTGTTTCCTAGACTGTATAATAAAATCTTTAACTTAGAAGTGGTAGTAATTTAAATTTCCATATCATTTCTTTTGGCGGATCATGGAAAAAATCAATCGAGTTTCAGTGTTGATGCAGCAGGTGTGTTTAACCTAATAATTAGGCCAACTCAAGTTGGTTCACTCGGCTAAAAAAACGGGGGGTCATAATGCATAAAATCTTCCTCAACTTTCAATTTTGTATTGCATAATCTATTTGTTGACTTTTGTCATTTAAAACCTGTACAGTATTGGTCCATGCAAGTTGAAAAATACCACATTAACATAAAAAATCTACTTATGACTTGAGATCCTTTTCGTTGCAGAAATGTAGAAGAAATGACAAAATAAGCTATTATTTTGCCATTTTGGAAGTATTTTTTCTCTGTTTAGATGCTTCTCAACTTGCATGGATTATTAGGGTTCTGGACGATATAGTCAATATAGGATATTGTGTAGCATAAAATTTAAAATATAGTTGGGTTTATTGTCAACTTCTAAAATTTGAGAGAGTAAATTGCACTAGTCTTTAAATTGGAGTTTTTTTTTTTTGGGCATTTTGAACAAAAGAATTCTCAGAAGTTTTTCATTCATTCATATAGTATGGTTTAGAATCTTTACACTAAAGTAAGCACTTATGTTCTGATCCAAAGAAGATAGTTTATTTTGGAGTATGTATCCGTCATGTTTATTTCCCTTAATGACGGGAAAAATCATGCTCTGCCACATAATACAGTTGTTCTGATAATTGTAATTAAGATTGAGATCTTGATCGTAAAATCACTCAAGATCACAATTTTATAGGATTTTACTTGCAATATCGTAAGTAAAATTAAAATTGTATAAAGATTGCAATCTTGATTATAAAATCGATCAAGATCATAAGATCGCAGTTTTAACTACATCTAATCATTCCTTCTATTTTTAAGCCAAAAGTCAGAAACAAACATTTATTTTTATAAGAATAAGATCTTATTTAGTAATTCTTACGTATATTATTTTGTCACTTTTATAATATCTGACATATTTTATAATTTATATTTACATTTAGATATATTTATACTTGTCTAAAATTTTTAGTTAATTATATAAATTTTATATATATTTATTTATAAAAATATTTATAATATCTTACGATTCTCTAATCTTATAATTCGATCTATTTTATACATTTTTCGATCTTATCATGATTTCAATCAAATCTTAACGGAATAGATTTGACTGAGAGAGGTAAAATCTAGAAAATCTAGAAAACAAAGTGAATGAGTTCTATTTGTATATTGTTGACGAATTGCACAGCTCATATAATACAACTTGTTACGGTGGACGTTACAATACTTTACACGTGTCAATGGCTATATGGTAGATCTAACATAAAGAGAAAATACATTTTGTTATCAACGACAGCCCTACTTAACGACTCAACCACGCATGATCACCTACACTCGACACCACAATACTGCATCTTCTGTTCATTACTTGACTGCCTCCTTACGTCACTTTTATAAATAAAAGGTTCTTTTATTATCTAACTCTTATGTCTAGTTATTTCAACGTAATTTAATTAGTTAATGTCTTAGTTTTAATGTTTAGGTAAAAAGATATTATTGATTTAAATCCCTTTGTATAATCCTATAGATGTTTGAATATAATATAACTTACAGTGATCGATTTAATTATGTTTTATTTATTTTCATCAATTTTATAAACAAATCTTAGGTTCAACTTTGCATGATGTCACTTTGTAAAAAGTTTTAAGATTAGATTCAATCATATAAAATGAATAAAAAGAAGAAGAAGAAAGAATTAACTGATAAGGCAAAAATAAAGTAGCTACATTACTCCTAAACTAAAGTTTCTAGCTACTCATAATAAAAAATAAACTAAATCTAAAAAAATAAAACATAAAAGGAAGAGAAAGAAAACAAGCTTGTGATCTCTTTAACAAAACTTATAAAGTGATGTTTTACTAAGAGAGTCTAGGGGAGTATTTATAGGCAGAATACATGAGAAAATTCAGTCCTAATAAAATTAGGATTCTTAAATTTGCTTTAAAAAAAAACTTAATTTTGACGGTGTTAACACCTTAGCTTTGTGTTCTATCATTGAAAACGTTGGGTTTCTAGTTTTAAAGTTATTAATATGAGCTCAACCTATCAGATTGGGCACATTTAACCTACTAAAATGATGTGTTGATAGCAACCCATTTAAAATCAAGGCTATTTGGCCTAAGTAGATAACAACAAGTTTCAACTCAGATAATATTTTTTTAGTAAAATTAAAAAATTAGTAATTTAATAATATTAGATTCATAATGAAATGACATCATATTCAAAAGAGAGGATAGAGAAGAGCGAGTTCAAACTCTAAGTTCTTAATCGATCTGACCCTTAACATCGATGAAATGTTGCTTATTGCTGATGCTGACTGTCTGTCCCGTCTTGACCGCCTATTGTTGTGCCGTCTGAGTGGTCTAACTTTTTTATCTCCCTCTCTTGTTTGCACTTTGTTGTGCGCCTATGTGGTGTGGTTTTTGTTGCTATTGCCCCTCTCTCGATTCTTTGATCTCTGACTCCATCTCTCAATTGATTCTCTTCGTTTGTCCGCATTTCAATTTTAAAATAATAATAATAATAGGTGGGCTAGCGGGTTGGCCTGTTTAGCCCATCAACCTGACCTAACTTGTTTTTTGTTCACTTGCGGTGGGCTAGTCCATATGAGCTGGATTGACCCACATTAACAACTTTATCTAGTTTCAATATGCTGTAGAATTTTCAACTTGATTCCAATATACTTCTGACTTGTGTTGGAATTTTCTTTTGTAGGCTTCTATCTTAGGCCTTTAGTATGCCTTCTAATCAAATTCAAGCCTTTAGATTTTCTGAAAAAACACTTGATTATAATATCAAATGGTTTATAGCCCAACTTACTCAAAATTCTATGAATTTCTCTTAAAATTTAGCTTTTAAGTTCAACTTTATAATGAATTATCCAATAATTTCTCCAAGATAGATTATTTTATTCAAAAATAATTCTAAAATCTAAATTTATAAAATATAAAAAGGAAAGGAGTAAAAGTATTAGATTTTAGCTTATCAATATCATCTGTTTTCAAATTTTCACAACAAAAACTAATACCGATTGGGTTAAGTAGTTTGACAATAATTTCCTTTAAGCAATGTCTTATATTTAAGTCTATGAATAAAGAAAATTAAAGTTGAAAAAGTTTTATATATTTATACTTTAACACAGCTGACTAAAGTTTAATAAATTTTTAAATGTTAGTGGTTGAAACTAAAAAATCATAACTATAGCATGATTTTTTTCAAGTTTGTTACCGTTTCCCTTCTAGATTGCACCTTATGATTTCTTTAAAAAAAATAATAAAAACTATAAATTAATAATTTTAATTTTTATAATATTATTTTTCTCTCAAATTGATTATTCAAGAATAAAGACTTAATATTGGCTTTACAGTCAAAATCACATGGTCTTTTATCATGAATTTTTGAAAAAAAATATACATTTTATCCCTTAAAATAAGGCCTGATTATAAAATTAGTACATGAACATTAAAATTTAATAAGAAATTGTCCTAAATTTTGGACTAATTAATTGGGGTTTAATGTTTTTATTTTAGTCTTTTTTTTAAAAAAAAAGTGTTTTGATACGTTTCAAAATGTAACTTTAAAATGTACCTAATAACGGTGACTTAAATGGGGCTGTCTCTACAAACAAATTTGATGGCCTCTTTTTTTCTTTTAATTACTAGTATTTAAAAATTTGAATAAAGTCAAATTTTTTATTTATTTAATTTGAATAACATCAAATTATAAAAATAGAAAAATTCTTTTAATATTAATTTTTTATTTACAATATTCAAACACGAAATCTTACCGAACAAATAACAAATTACAAACCAATTAGTGAGGATAAATTTTATGGCATTTTACTTTTAACTTTACATAAGTTCTATCCTTATCCTCATACTCTGTTGTTTTCTTCATTCCACTTCTAAAATTCTATGTCGCTTTTATTATAAAAAAAAATAAGTATAAATTATATAATTAAGACTTAATTAGTAAATGAAAACGTTGTTTCCCCTCAATCAATCTATTAGAACTTATGTATATTACTATTTAAAAAACATATTAAATGGTACAAGAAAATATCTGAAGAGTGAAACAGAACGCATTTCATTGTCAATCAAAGGCTCTCCAAAAATATTCAACGGTCTCAATTGGCTTTATTTTCATTTTAGTGTTGAACCAATCAAATCGATTTAATTGAATTAAAAAATTTTATCTAACCAATTTAACCATTTAAAATAAAATCAAACTAATCTAATTTAACTTTTTATCGGTTTAAATTCAATTGAATAGAATATTTTTCCAAAAAAAAAATATTTTCTAAAATTCAACTTTAAATATTTTTCAATATCAATCGTAAAATACACATTCCAAAAAAAATTCATATTAAAAGTAATTTAACACTACTTTAAACTTATTTCAAATATAAACAAGTTAAAATTCATGCTAAAAAAATTAAGTAAAATATAAAATAAAAAATTTTAATATAATCATTTGGCTCAATGATCTTCAATATCTATTATAATATCTGATATAGTCATCCAACAAATGAATCTATTTGATTGATTTTGGTCCAATTTTATTCAATCCATCTAATTATTTAAGACTAAATTAATAATTTAGTTTTCAAAAGATTTTTATTATGTCAATTTAATTATTAAAAATTTAAATATCTTAATTTAATTATTAAAAGATTGTATTTATTTTAATTTAATCTCTTTTTTTTTTACAAAAACATTTTTTAGTAATAAAAATTTTTTAAATTTAAAAATAATAAATTTTGTTATTCAACAATGAAAAATATTTAAATTGAAACAATTATAATTTTTTATGGAGTTTTTCAATTTAATTATTAAAAAATTAGATGTTTTAATTTTTTAAGAATTAAATTAAAATATCTGATATTTTAAGAATTAAATTAAAAAAATTATAAACTTTTGAGGATTTAATTAATAATCCATGGATGATTTATCAATTTTGATTTGGATTAGATTAAATAAAATCCGTTAAACATAGAATGGATTCAAAATTAGACACCCTCCCCACAAGTGGTGAGTATTGTAACTTCCTGGTATCCACTTGCTATGGCCTACAAGCCACAATCCACAAGCTACTCCAATTTGCTAGCTTAGCTTCTTTCTTCAATTTCTCGTCCCTTTCTGGGCTTCATCTTCATGTCTCATGACTCTCGCTACTTGCAGTAACCACAGTCCAGAGAAGAGAAGAGAATCGTGAGATTCTTTTCAGTGAGGAGGTCCACCAGAATCCGATACGCCCTTCAAGAGATGCGGACTATTCCTCTGGGAATCTCAATAACCCCAACTCCTGCAAGTATTGTTAGTTTCAGAAGACCAGGATCTCTCCCATATAAGGTTTCCCCTTCTTCCGCTGATGGTTTCTCTCTCCTTTCCCTCTCCCAACCAGGTACTTTTAAAAAAAAAAAATTTCATGATTTCGGTTGTTCTTTTCGTATTTAAGTTTACTTGTTGAGAAATTCAGTAGGTAATGTGTTGAGCTTTTTTGTTTTAGCGTGTCTATGATAAACCCTGTGATTGGGTTGAGATGAAGTGGGTTGGAGATTGATTATCTGAAATGTAGTCAGTTCCAGATTAAGCATATGTGCGAGAATTTTCGCCGCTTTTAATCAACTCGTCTTATTAGAGTATTGCCATAATTAAGAAGGGAGTTGGGGGTAAGCAATTAATGAAGGAGAAATAAACTCGACAGATTTTGAATTAGAGTTATAGGGAAGCATGACTGTAGAAATGAATTATAGATAAAGCATACAATTGTTGCCATTTTCAGCATTAGATAATGGCTATGACACCTCTTTCCATTATTATACATACAAACCCAACTCTTTTAAATCTTGTTATTAACATTGTCTATAGTGAGCAGCATCTTCTGTAAGTATAAATTATAAATACATTGTTCAGATAACCATTTTCACTTGTTAGGTTTAAGTTTCAGAATTTCAGACATTTTCAGTATCAGAGAATGGCTAGAAATGTCTCCTTGTTTCCTTCCACCTCCGAAAATTTTCAAGAAACTCCACTCATTTATTTTTCCAATTCTTCTAAATATTAACATTATTTATAACGAGCAGCGTCCTCTGTAATGTATAAATAAATTGTCACACAACTATTTTTTACTTGGGTTTAAAATTTTCACAGTCTAAATTCATAGTACTTCCAGCCTCTTCACTTTACTTATCAGAGTGAGCTGGAACTAAAGACTGTAATGCCTAGATGTTTTACGTGTACATGAAGATATTAACTTCTTGGGTAGTTGAAGTTCTGGTGTTCGGGTGTAGGAATTTGCAGAGCCAGTCAAGTTGTTGATTTGTTCCCAACCGTGTCTCCCGAAATCATTGTTCGAGAGGCCAGGTTAGAGGACTGCTGGGAAGTGGCAGAGACTCACTGCAGCTCCTTCTTCCCTGAATATTCCTTCCCATTAGATTTTGTGCTGAGGATGGACAGACTGATAGCAATGTTGGCCGGATACTCTCTACCCAGGGGTTGCAAAAGAACCTGTTTGGTTGCGGTTAACGGCAGCTCAATTAATGAAACTTTCTACTTTGGAAGTGAAGATTTCAAGATTGGTGGTTTCGATGGGAAATTCAGCTTCAACAGGGGATATGTGGCCGGTATATTAACGGTAGATACTGTTGCAGACTTTCTCCCAAGAAAAGGACCACTGAGACAAAGAAGGTGAGTGCACAATTTACTCTTGGATATTGGATTATGGAGGATATATCGGCTTTTTAGGACTAATTAGGCATAGGTCTGGCCCAATATAATGTTGTCAAGTCTTGATTTTGTTACTTCACCATCTTCCTCAAGGACTCCGTACTGAATGAAATTACTAACTTAATCCAGAAGTTCTGGTTTGCGAATGGAAACTGATGTGCTAATTCATGGTTCATTACTGGACCATATATGGAATATATTTTTATTATTTTAATTTTTAATATGGTGTAGTTTTTATCATCTTGCATCAAATTTGATTGTGTCCACTTCCTTATTTGGTTAAAGCATAATGCTCAGACTTTATACACAAGTTATTGCCTTCTTATCTGGTCATCTAAATTTACAGTACTTTACAATGTCTTGCAGCCAATAAGAAAAGGCTAGGGGATTATCTGACCTATTACCTATGAATGTCACATTTTACCTAAGAAAAGGCTAGGGGATTATCTAACCTATTACCTAGATGTGCAAAAAAATGTTCTGTCTTTCAACCATTTATTCTTGCTTTACATTTTATTTTGTTGAAATTTAGGATAAAAACTGATATATGATGAATGGGAAGGATCGCCTCCACACACTCACAGTACTTTGAAAATAGAGATTAACATAAGAGTAAATTACTAATTTAGGTACTAAAATATTACAATTTTTTCAGTTGGTCTTTGAAAGATCAAGTGTATCAATTTCATCTCTAAAAGATTACGTTTGTTTCAATTTAGTCTTTTTCGTTGCTAAATTACAAAATTTTCCATTGCTTAATCTCAAAATTTTTGTTGTCGAAAGTCGCTTTAACAAATAAAGGGATTAAATTGAAACAAATATAATCTTTCAAGAACCAAAATGAGACACTTGATTAGGGACTAAAATGAGAAAACTATAACCTTTTGAGGACCAAATCAATAATTTACTCATAAGATAATGATACAAGATATCTGTAAGAACCATTATAAACTTTACAACTACGGCAGATTTCTGAACATATTTTACCGGTGAATCTCTTCTGATAATTGCAGAATAAATTGTTTATATTGTAGGACTGGAATTGCATACATATCGAACGTGGCAGTCCGGGAAAAATTTAGACAGAAGGGTATAGCTAAAAGGCTGGTAGCAAAGGCAGAATCTCAAGCCCGAAGCTGGGGGTGTCGCGCAATTGCGTTGCACTGTGATTTGAACAATCCGGCCGCCACAAAGCTATACCTTGGCCAAGGTTTCAAGCGTATCAAGGTGCCGGAAGGAGCAAACTGGCCTCAGCCAAAGACCTCACCAAATGTTAAGTTCACCTTCATGATGAAACTTCTCAGTTGATAATGAACTGCTTCTTAGATACTAGGTTGCCACTTCCAAGTTACTTTTAGAGTAAATTCTCAAAAAGTCTAAGTTTAGTTATTGAAAGATTAAGTGTTTTAGTTTATTCTCTAAAATATTGTGTTTGTTTCAATTTGGTCTCTCTATTTTTAAAAAATGATCTTTAACAATGAAAATTTTGAAATTTTGCTATGGTAGATTTTGTGATTAAGCAACAAAAAGGACCAAATTGAGAGAAATATAATCTTTTAGGGATGAAATTAAGCACTTGATTTTTTAAAGATTAAACTGAGAAAACTAAAATCTTTTAGAGACTAAATTTGTAATTTACTCTTATATTTATATTGTGAAACAGGTTTCATTGAAAAGAAATGTTAGGAGGGGTCTTTCTAGTACTAGAATGCTGTGTATATATTTTCATTTGTGTCTAGACCCTTGAAGCATCGATACTTCATATCATGTCTGATATGTGTTTAACATTCATATCAGACACAATCCGACACTTCAAATTGTGTCAAGGACTACATATTTTGTTGTGTCATAATGTTTATATCTTGTTGTGTCTTGTATCTATGTCGGTATTGTGCTTCGGCGGTGTAAGGCAAGGAAGTAGATGCAAAATATCTTGTAAAGTTTTAGATTGCACTGGTAATAGGTGTCTGTATAGTTATCATTCTTTTTATCTGAGTAGACACAAACTCCTACGTGCTAGATTGAAGTTTTGCCTTATTTCGTCTTATAAGAATCTTGTTGTCCAGCTACATTAAGTTTGTTTAGACTGTAATTTCATCTAATTGATACTAGTAGATGACAAATTAGTTGCATGTTTGCTTGTCTTGAGTATCAAGATATTCTACTTATCAATTTGGATCATAATAAAAACGCATGATAATAAGTTTCCATGCAGTTTTGACATTGAAAACAATTATTATTAATATTCAGTCCTCTTTGTTTAAGAGTTTCAATAGTTGCTAAAATACCCCAAATAATAAATCTCTAGAAGAAAATATTGTACTTGTTTGGAATCAGGCTCTTCCATATCTTATTCCGCAAAATTTCAAAGTTGGTTTGCTCCTTATCCCTAGTGCAATCCATTTTTTTTTTCATTATGAATGAGAGATAGTAACAAGTTTTTATAGTTACACCCTTTATAAGAACAACATAATTGACATAACTAATTATTTTAGCTTCTTTGTTTACTTACAAAAGGAAATATTATTTATTCTTAAGATTACTGTATTTGATCAGCAATGACACTATATCTCAAAGCTCAAATAAACAAAATAATGGACAGAAGTACACAGAATTGGTGACACTGAAAATAGTTCTGGAATCAATGTATTCAAGCAATAAATGGAGAAATACCTTTTTTTATTATCAAATTCAAATGTTTGTCATCTAAGACAATAATAATTATAAGAATCCCTCATATTTGTAACTCAAGAAAAAAAAAAGCTAAATTAAGAGGAAATTGATTATTTATGGACTAATTTAAGAGACTTTTTCTTTGAAAGGCCAAATTCAGAGGAGAGTAATCTTTCAAGAATTAAGTCATTGATTGGGAATAAACTTTGAAACTAATTTACTGATATTTTAAATCTCAATTTGTTAAAATTGACAGTAGCATTTTAGCTTATTGTTTAAAATTTTATAGCATCATTTAAAACTAGTTTATTGATAATTACCCAAATTTTAGTTGATTGGTTAAAATTTTCAACAACATTAAATCAAAATCAAAATATATTTATTGGGTATTTTTCGATCCAATAGAAATGCTGCAGTATTTTTAAAAAGAAAAGGGTAAAAAAAAAAGCAACTCAGAATCAATGGAGATAATTAAGAGAGATAGTGCATTAAATGCTTATGGTAAATTTGTTTTAGTATATATAAAGATAATAGATAATAGATAGATAGATAGACAATAGAGTTGATTTGTAAACATTTAAATAAGTTTTACTTAACTTTTATACTTTACAGAATCATTGGAAAGACTTATGGGCCTTAGTTGATTTTATGGCTCTCTAATATATTGTAACTTCAATACAAAAATAGCCTCGTTTTGGCATTTAAAATTGTAGACTAATTTATATCATCAACTACTAGAAATTGAGTCTAGCAAAATAAGTTAATTTTTAACAAAGTGATGAATTTAAATTCAAATTTTCATTAAGAGAAGTGCTCACACTTAGTATCTGACAATGTCTCAAGCCTTTAATAAAAAATACATGTGAAAAAAAGAGAGAGAGAGAGAGAGAGAGAAAAAAAAAATGAAATTTATGTCATCAATTAATAGCCAACTGAGATCCTATTTTTATCTAATGGAAGATTGTAAGAAAAAGTTTAAAGTGCTAAATTAAAAGGCTTTAAAACTCTTAAACTAAGAGGAAAATGATATTTTATATACAAAATCATTAATTTTTTTTTAAAATGTGAATTTGAGTGGGTTGTTTTTGGCCTGTTCACTATGTAGATTCAAATAAGTGCATAATTATTACATTATATGTTCAATTTCAATATGTGAATTAACTTTTTAAAATTGTTTAACAAAAAAAATCTAGTTTGCAAAGTAGAGCTTAAGTGAACCTCAATTGTTTGAAAATCTGTTAAATTTCGATTAATTTATTTTAATTCGAATTAGATTATGGGTCTGTTTGAAAAATCGATGAACAAACGTAGATTGGACAAATCTAAATTTAGGTGAATGTGATTTAAATAAACATAAGTTTGGGTTAATGTGATTTATACGTAGAACACAGTTAGACAAACATAGTTTGAGACAAACATAGTTTGAGACAAACTATGATATTTGTATGTTAGTTTGCAAACGTAGCTTTGGATGTAAAATTAAAAGACATAGATTTTATATTTCATTTTTTGATATATCATTTTTATTGTTACCTATTTAATTCTAATACAATGAATTATATCAATGTTATAATAAAATAAACTTATTTTTTTTATTTTTTTCTCAATATTATTAATTATTCACTAATTACTCATTAAAATATTTTTTTAATTTAAATATTTTTAACTAATTATAAATATAATTACTTGCTATCTAATTAATTTTGATTTTAATCTAACTTATATTGGAGTCCCCCCTATGTTTTATTAATATATATATATATATATATATATTGCATGAAAAAAAATTACATTAAATTTCATAAACTTAATGATCTCTCGGCTCTCCTCCATTGGCCATCGTCATCTCTCAACATCTCCTTGCTTGTCATCATCTAGGCTCTGGCCACCTCTACTCGTCATCGTCTAAGCTTTGGCCGTCTCTACTCATCGTCTCCCTCTACCTTATCTTTCACTGTTCATCTCTCACCAACAAAAACCAAAAAAACATTCACATGTCTCTGTTTTAGAAACCAAAAACAGAACATCAAAAACAAAGTACCAAAAAGTGGATGAGTGTGAAACAATAAGAGGAGAAGCACAGGAGTACCAGAAAGTGGATGAGCGGGAAACAATGAAAAGAGAAGCACAACGAGAAAGATGAGTGGGAAACAATGAGCGAAATGTGAGACACAGACTTACCCAAGAACAGCACAGGAAAATACAACAATTCACAATACGGTGGATGGAACATGGGTGGAAGAAGCTCACCAATGCCACGGTGGATGAAATGTGGGTGGAAGAAGAAATGTGGACTAAAGCTGAAGTCCAATGCGTAGCTAAACATGTCTGAAATTCTTGAAACATGATTGAGTTACTTCAAACATGGGTTCCCTCGTTGTGTTCCTAAACACACGCTATAACTAGTTCAAAACTCTTCAAATTCTTATTTTCTCTATTCATAACCCTCAAACTCGAGACCTTATTAAATAAATATTGAACTATTTAAACTAAACATATTAGTTTATTATTATTAGGGATTCCCAAGGCTTAAAATCTAACCCTAAACCCAAAATCCAAATCTATGTTTGAAAACAAATGGTGGTTGGACTATGTGTTTGGACCCTTTGGCTTAAACTATAATGACAGAAACACCAATTCCATGTTCAAATTATGTGTCCCTCGTCTCTCACAAGTCTTTCGTTATACATATTATCATTAATAAACTAAATAAAGATTTGCAGAAAACCAAAAACAAACAACTTGAACCCTTAAATTTGACTTCACAATCCCCATGTGGCAAATCTGCTATCTCTGTGGTTGACTTCTTTATCAAGAAGATGCCCCTTCAAACTCTTGGATCCCTGAATGGCCATTATAAATAAATTTAATTCATGAAAAAATAAATAGGGTAGAGTCAATGATAAACAGATATGTAAATCTGGCATGTTTTTAAGTGAAATCTTTTTTAAATATAACTACAAATCTTCATATTGACATTGAATTCACTGATACAAAATGGTAATTTTTTTGATTTTCGCATGAAAAGATTTTATATTAACCTAAATAATTGATTTATGATCTGACGATGGCTATTTCTCCTCTGATTCTCACATTAAATCATTGTTTTCACTAGGTATGTCTCCCATTTATATACTTATTATATATATATATATATATATTTTGTGGAAATAGAAATAGGAATGGGAAGGAAAATGACTGTTATGAAATGAAATTATGTAATTCAAATTATTATTTGGTAAGACTTGAGGATGGAATGGAAAGACTATTTAATTTGTTATATTGTTTAGTTGGAATAATCTATATGAAAATGAAAAAAAAAAAAAAAGGCAAATAGCAACATGAGACATGGACAGAAAAATTAATTAAACAATAATTTTCTCCTCTTATTTTAACATAGAAATAACTATGAAATAAATTTTACAATAATACATACATAGGATGTCATTGTAACGTTCTAAAATCTTCCTGAAGGCATAATAGTGAAAAAAACTCTTGATTTCTAAAAATAAAAAGCTATTTTATCTGATGAGATTGGAAATTTAGATTCTCACATAATGAGAATTCAACCAATCAAACATACATTTAAGTTGTTCCTATCTTTTTTTTTTTTTTGCCCTTTCTATTCTGTCAAACCAAAGAGATAATTATAAGAACCGACGTGAATGTGTAACGGATCCCAAAAAATAACATGGCAGGTCAGACAGACAATTTCCAGCCATGAAAACCAGGTTTGACAATCACATTATGCATAAATACTAAATAGCATGCTTTAATTTATTATATTTGCGAGACATGGGATTAAACAAATAATTAAGAAGAAAAATAAATCTTTGTCCAACACAAACACAAAGGTTGTGGCGATGTTTGGGGCACGGGATTGTTGAACTTAGCTGTATTTCTTGACTTTTGCGTATCTTTGTGTCAAAAACAAATATTTATTTATTTATAAAAAATGGATCCATTGTCTTGTCTTGGATGTTTGAGTAAGTCAGACTCTGAAGATAATTAATTAGGTAAATGCAAAAACAATTAAAATAATTAGTTAATTAATATGACTGAGATCCCAATGTGTTCATTTACTGTTTTTCCTGTAACTGCGGCATACTTGGGGACTGGAATGTGGATTACAAAGTTATCCTTTTCGCCTTTTTTAAATTTAATAATATCTACTACCATTATTGTATTTAATTGTATTTGGAAATAATGTTAACTTCACTTTTACAGGCTCTCAGTTATATAAAATTACAATTAGAATGTTTAAAATTAAAGTCACTCATTCTTTAAAAAAAAAAAAAACTTACAGGTCATTTGGTACTAATTGTTTTCTGGATACTAATTGTTTCTAGACCAAACAAATTACATTTGGTACTATCTTCTAATTTTAAATATTACTCTCGATTCTCCTAACATTTTTATATATGTTTCATAAGCCTCCTATTCCATTTACTATTTCTCAAATTGATTAACATTCCACACAATATTGGACCGTAATTTTATTTTTAACATGACGATAAAGGAAATTAAATTAATATTAACATATAATATGAAAATGTGACTTCATTTTTATTGACAGTAAAATTGTTAAGTAATTTTATTATCGATGACAAAAAATTAAAAAAAATAAATTAGAAGAGGGAAGAATGTAATATTTAAAACTAAAAGATACTTGATGTGATTTAACTAAACCTCCTGAAAATTAGTGTAATTTATCGTTTTTTTTAGTTACAGTCAAGTAATTAATAGTTGTTCTTTTAATTAGGGAATTGTTGTGACACTAATTTTATAAGTAAAGTTTGATTTCAAAAACTTGAGAGTTTATTTATTCTAAACAACTACATTTAATTGCATTTATTAGTTGTAAGTTGACAAAAAGATGTTAAATTAACGAGCAAATATAATTTATTTAGATATGTACGTCTCCTCATATCTATTAATTCATTCATTGTGGTGCAAGCATTTGACACTTGTAAGAGTCCAAATTACTAAGATATCTAGGAATTCAAATTTCCCATATTTATTATAACAATAAAAAGTATATACTAAACATTTCATTTTGGCTATTCTCAATTTGAATAAATATTTATTTTAGAGCCAAGGCCATCTATTGTTTTTAAAAAAAAAATTAATTTTCATTCCCCAACTATCCCATTTCTTCAAAATTCGTTGGCTCACAATGATGGTTGATGAGAAATATTAGTAAGTTAAACAAAAATTTAAAATATTTTTTCTTAAATTATTTCTTAAAAAAACAACACACACACACACACACACCTTACATTTCCATGTTTAATTAAACAAATGTAGGCATAACAATACCTAATAATCATGTTAAAATGATGGCATATACCAAATTCATCAAATAAAAATATTTTTAACTTATTCTCCTCAACTAAGATTTTGATTTTGAGTTTTATGAATTAAAAAAAAACGTTGAGAAAGCTTTTACACCTTTTATAATACTATAGTAACAAACCAAAAATGTAATTATCTTTCTCTTCTCTTCTTTCTCACATTTATAAATCATTGAAACAATGTTATTGTCTCTCTTAACAATGATATTCAACATTGGCCGATTATAATGGATGTATTTATTTAAATCTCAAAACGGACAATAACTGAATTATTTCAAATGTCAATTTGGAAAAAAAAACTCTTAATTTTTACGTTTAATAAAGTTAAAAGAGACTAATTTTTTATTCTCATAAGATAAAAAAAACACCTTTGGTAAAAATAAAACAAAAGGTAATTAAATTAGTATTTGAGGACAAAGGTTTGAAAGTCAACCAAAGAAGCATCTTGGTACATTAGATGCTCTCAAACCTAAGACGCACGCTTGCTTAATAGACATTCATAGATAGCCTACGGAGTCTACAACACACTCTTGTCTACTTATAGGTATAGCCTTTTTCTTGTGACATTTTTCAAATTCATGTTATTACAATATTCACTCGAACCCTATCTCTGTGTCCCCATTTTACCGTGATGGGTATTAGATTATCCATTCTTGTCAATTTAGTCCTACAATGTCCCACAGAAGAAGAGGTTAAAACAACAAAAGACCACGAAACAATGAAACGTCTTTGTTTTATTAGGTTGACTGTTTCTTTGAGTCACTCCAAAAGGTGGATTTTTTTGCACCGTAAAATCCAACAACAAAGAAACGTGAGAGTTTTAAGTAGATTCGGTTTATAATATTATGAGTTGATTAGACTAATAAGTGTATATATATATATGAAGTAAAATTTATGGAAAAGTGTGTCAATGTAGGTACATGTTTCTCCATGATTAATTTAGTATTCTTATTTTTCTTTTTTTACTATTTTAACAATTTAACTTGTAAAAGATATATAGTTGAATTGTTTAGTCTTTCAAAGTTTAATACTATCTAATCGTTGAATTTGATGAATTTATTATATATTATTATTGAATTAATCTTTTAAAAATAAAAAATATATATTTCAATTTAACAAAAAGATTAATTTGTAGTAAATATGTAATTTATAAATTTAAATTTTAAGAACTAAACAATAAAAAAAAATCTTTTAGAGATCAACTTGTATAATTACTCCATTTTTTTATAGGATTTTTCTGAGATGTTAACTTGAGGTCAAGACATTTAGTATTAGATTGTTTCTATATAGTTTCATATTTGTATCTATTCAAGATTGATTTAATCTATTTTTTTTTTCTTTAGACAAAAAAGGTAGATTAAATCAAAAGTAAATTTCACTTGACATAATTACTAGCTCTTGTCCTCCCTGTAATCTTAGAAAATTTAAAAAAAAAAAAAAAGAACAAACATTGGTTTTTAGGTTGAAAAGGGCCATCTGAAGAAGAAACAGAACCATAATATTCTTTAACAGAACTCCATGAGTTACAATTACAACATTCCTTAATTGGAAGAAGTGGGATTTTCCCCTCATCTCCTAAAAGAAAAATACCAGAAATAGGAAAGAAAACTTATATTGATTGCAAGTTAACAAAAATATGACCACTCTAGTTCATCAAATTGGTTATGAACCAAATGAGAAATATTTTAGTTAACTTACACCTTATGATCCAAGTAGACTTAGGACAATGAAAATCCAGAACTATACAACAAAAGAAGACTAATGCTATGAGTAGAATCTGGAATCTGCAAGATCGGTTTGCCTCCTTGCTGTCTTGTAGAACTCACTGCCACAGCAACATCTGAAACAAATTTGATTTGTTATAAAGCCAAACACAAGAGGTTGACGTTTTTGGTTCGGAGATCAGAATTGTGCTGCTGATCTTTGTACCAGGGAGACCCTCCTTCGGAGGAATTCTCTGTTGGAGCTGAGCCGTCAGAAACGACATTTGATGCCTTTTGTGAATTCCCTTCTGACGAACTATTCCCGGTTGTACTAGCAGAGCTACTGTTTGAAGTCTGGTGATCAGTGTGAATGAGTTGGCCAAACAGGAAGATGTGGGGTGCTTTGGCTTGAACCGGTTCCTTCAAGCTCGGGCCAGGATTTCCAATTGACAACAAGCTAGATACATCAGCGTTGTTTTTCGGGCTGCTCTTGTAGGCACCAAGAGGAGGTCTAGCCGGCTGGACTGCACGATCAAGCCTCGAAAATCCGCCCAGAAGCATGTCAGATTGCAGCTTGCTGAAAGGGAAATCACATGGAGATAGTCCGAATTGAGCATGCCTGGCTCCCTGTATGCCTGCAGGACTATAACTGTCTTGAATGTTACATGGGGAGTTAATTTGATTGAGAAGATTGCCGGACATCGGCGGCATAGGAAGTTGGTTGACGAGGGGAAAATCTGAGTGCTGCAGGAACCGTGGTTTCTTTCTTGGCGGTGAGAATGGAGAGAGATGGAAGGTCGGCACGTTCGAGACTAGTTCAACCAACCAAGGGTTCACACTCTTAACGTTCTGAAGTAAATCCGGTTCATCCCACATGACCTGAAAACATGACATAAAATTAGCAATGTGGACTCTTTTAAGCAAATTACAAGCCAAATACGTATTGAGTAAAAGAGTATAGAACAGTGAAAGAATTATAAACAGCATCATAATGTGCAATCTAAATATTTCATGGTTGTACAGCAGTTGATATTATTAATGAGTGTTGTAGATTTAGAGTCAAATCTCATATATTCTATGTAAAAAGCAACAAATATCCTGCACATATCAAGTTTCACTTAAGTGATACAATTAAACAGAAAAGATCAGCTCAATCTGAGATAGACTTTCAATACTATTTCATCTTTTTGCAGCATTAGTCAATTAATTCTGAAAGCTACTTAAAGAGTTTAAAAGATTGCAGGATGAAAATGAAAATTGTTAATGGTGTACCTGAAGAAGACGCCATGGAGAATCGGGGCAACGAATGGGATCTGCAACCTGAACAGAAGATATAGTTCCCATGAACCAGCTTATCCGAGATGAGTCCTCGGTTTCAAAAGGCATTTTGAATCTCATCCCAGAACACCACTGGATTTGCATTGCAGCCCTCACCGAAGAGGCCTTGACGCAGAACTCCGGTGTGCTAGCACGCGGGTAGTAGACAACCTCAAAGGGCCGGCCATTGACCGCAGAAGTTACAGCTTCAACAACAGATTCTGCTGTCACTCTTGTCTTCACCTCCTCTTGACATTTTCTCCTCAACAAAGAGTTTTCATCCTCACACAGAAAACCCGAATTCCCACCAAATAATGGGACCGGCTGGTTCCAACCCGATGATGGATACTCAATTCCACCACCAATCCCCTTCTTAGCCCTCCTGATTCCAACACAAAGATCCCCATTCTCAGCCCTCAAGAACACAATAGAATCCCCAGCAACGAGCTTCTTCTGGTTCACGAAATTGCTCCACCCGGTTGTCAAAAGGTGGCGGCGAGGGGTCCCTCTATAGATATGCCTAAACTTCCAGTTCTGTCCATGCACATCCTTGGCAATAATGGTCTGAACTGGAGGCTCCGCAGAGTAATCCAACCTTGGAAAAATAGTCTCTGCACAGTAACGCGGTACCGAGAAACCCCCACCGTTATTAGCATCAGATTGAGTCAACGTCTTTGCAAATGAAGCTGGCTTTTCTTGAGCCTCAACTCCATTGTTTCCCAGGAAACAATCATCTTCAAATCCCATTTCATTCTCTCTCAGAGGGCTCAGCCGCATTTTCACAAACACCTCATCGGTGTCAGGGTCTGCCATGTATTTCATACCAGAGACCCTGCAAGGAATGAAAGAGGGAATTCGGGCGGACCCGAAATCCACTTTCTCATGGGCGTGCTCTGCGTGGCCCTGAGGGAAGTAGACGACCTTTGAATTGATGGGTGGCATTTGAACCATGGCCCCAGCACAGGCGTGCCATAGTTGAGAATCTAAGCACTTCTCAGAGGAAGCCCTCTCATCCATAACCACAAACATTTCAAACCCCTCTTGGATCCTTCTCCAAACTGATGCTAATTGCAATTCGCAATTGCAAGCAGGCGCAGAAAGGGGAAATCAACAAGAATCGAAATCTGAAAATACCCAGAAAAGAATTGAAGTAAATAACATATATATTCTTCAGATTCGATAGAAAACACCCAGAAAGAGAAAAGGGTTCTTCGTGTTACCTGGGAAGAAAATTATGAGCATCCGACGGTTGAAGAAGAAGGAAAGGGTGGGATTGAGAGGGGAAATTGAAGGTGGGGATGGATGATAACGAAAAAGGAAGAGAAAGAAGAATGAGTGTGGGGAGTGAGAGTTTGGAGTTTTGAGAGCATAAGTACAGGCAGTGCTCACTCACTCACGCGTCTAAGGTTCTTAAGGTGCCGACCACAATGAAGCCGACGGTATTGAGTATTGACAGAGAAGGACAAATATGAAATTGGAGATTACGATTTACAACTGCCCACAAACGATTAATAATAATAATAATAATAATAATAATAATAACAAAACATCCCATTTCTTTTCTCTTTTTTTTTTTATTTTACAATGGCAATAGTTAAAGTTTATGTCTTTATTGATTTTTCACACTTATTTTTCGACTGAAGTAATTTTGCTTAAAATATTGGTAGGTGTTAAATGTAAATATTTTGTTTAATAAGAATTTGAATTTAAGTTTATTACTTTGTAAAAAAACTGATTCTTTTTGTTAAACACAACTCTAGTTGATAATAGAAACATCTTATATCTCTTTTCTGATATTCAATTTTTTTATTATTCTTTCATTTTTTGCAAAGACAAAAGTTAAAGTTCATATTTTTATTGATTTCCCACAATTCACTAATAGCAATCCTCCTTAAAACACTATCAATGTAAAATGTCTCATCTAATAAAAATTTGAACTTTGGTTTAGCAGTTTATGAGAAATTAACTACTTCTATTAAATACAACCTTTGTTAATAGTTAAAGTTTATATTTAGATTTAGTTCACTATATCTTATTGTTATTATTATTATTATTAGGTTGTTTAATAAAAGTATAATATACTTTGAAAAATTTTGAAATTAATTAATTAATTATATTATGTTAAAATATAAAAATATATACAATTATTATAAAAACTATACACTTATTTTTTTAATTAAAAATGTAAAAACTTCATATATTTTTCTTCAAGTTAAATTTGAAGAGTAAACTTTAATTTTGTAAATGTTTGATGTTTCTAGAATTAAGTGCCATGAAATATTTTTGTGAACGTTTATAAATTAATTTCGCTTTAACTGATATTCAAATTCGGATATTTCAATTTTTTAAGAGACTTTCAGTAACATTAACACAAAACCTATTGTTGTTTTTATGAATTTCTTACTTGTAGGCTAAATAACTATGTTTAACTGAATTGAAAATATAATTAGTCAAGAAGCATTTAAGAAAAAACCGAACACCTTTTAAAAAGAAAAATAGTTTAGCTCGACATTCAAGTAAATTTTAAGAAAAGCTTTTTGAAGTGTTTATTTAGATTTTTCAATAAAGATATGTTTAATTTTTATTTTTCTCAATCTTTTTCCCCTTTAGATTTAGCATCACATGGATGCTATTAAAGCAGAGGTGGTAAAGCACCCTTCAGAAAAGGAAAGGGGACGCTGACACACAGACAGATTAATTAAAGTAAAGGGATGAATATGAAATAATTGAATAAATAAAATAGGAATTGATAAAAGATTATTTTATCTTAATTAAAATTTTTGAGTTTGAATTTGAGTTTTTAAAAATATAATTATTTTAAAATTTAATAAAAAAAATTTTACTGCCTATTGTAATATTACTTGATTCGAATATAAATTAGTCAATACTTGTGATTTAGTGTTCGGATATTAAATTGTTATTTTTAAAATAATAATAATAATAAGAAAAATGAAAATTAAGAAATATAAATAGTTGTTGTTAATATTAATTAATGGCCACACTAATTAAATAAACTCTTGCCTCAATGAGATTTCGTTTGAATTAATGTGAACAGATCAGAAAAAGAGAGAGAGTTTGAGAGGTGTAATAATAAAGTAAGTTGGGGGTCAAAGGGGAAGCAAGTCCACATGGTGCACAAGAGAAACCACTACGTTGAATATTCTAACCTACTTTCAGAGAACAGAACCATCCAAGAATTTGTGTACCTTTATATTATATGCCCCTTACTGCTTTATTATTTGAGCTTATTAATTCATGCACATTAAAAAACTAAGGTCATTTTACTGTGCCCCCATCAATTTCCTCGAACCTTGTGTTATATATTCATCGCTAAATGTTGTTGGATCAAAGCGGAAAAATTAGTGAATTAATCATATAAATAATTTGATTTAACTTATTTAATTTTTAATTGGTTAAAAATTAGAAAACTAATAGAGCTCTCCAATTCAATAGTTGAATTGGTTTTAGTTTGATTTTTATTTTTTTATTTTTTTATACAATTTTTTATTGTTAATACATTTTATGAGTAATAATGTGTTGCTCTATATATGAGTACTAGGAATATAATATTTTATAACTAATTTTAACTCTTGTTCCACATTTATATATTACTCAAATTAGGTGATGTTGTTAATGTGTATACAAATGCTTAATAATTTGTCTAAGGTGTGTTTGGAAAAATTTATTTTAAACTTATTTGGTTTATCTTATGACATAAGTACTTATGCACGTATTTAGAAAAACTTATAAAAATAGCTTATGACATATTCATAAGTTGTTTCAGCTTATTTTTATAAGTTCTATAACTTATGAAAATAAGCTAAAAACAGGTTATGTGAAGTTTATCCTCATAAACTCTTTAATTGTAAAAATAATTTATATATAAATATTTATTATATAAACACTTAAATAAACTGTTTACTCAAACATGACCTAAAAGTTTTTTAATATTTTTCAAACCTAAACATGAAAAAAAATATTAATTTATTATATTAGATTTTTAATGTATAAAACCAAATATATATATGCAGGGACAGATGTACATTAAAGTGGGTGGAGGCAATTGTCCCCACAAAAAAAAATTTGTTTAATTAATATATATGGTAATTTTTTTTACCTCCACAAAAATTTACATGTTGTCCCCACATGGTAAATTATGATCATTCATCTTATTAAGAATATCACACCCAATAAGTTTTTCTTTAAAAATTAATTGTATGACCCCCTCAACTTTTCCAGCACTCAACATTTCAACATCTTTTTTAAAAAGTAAGAAAATGGGCAAGAACAAAAAAAAGGTTGTGTGCATCATTGATGCTTTTCATTTATCACCCGTTGATGTAAGTTTTACATTGAAATCGAATCATATTATATCTTATATATTTAATTTTTTATCACTTATGTATATTTATAATATTTTTTTAATAAAAAATTTATAAACTATTTTTTATCTTTATTAACCAAAATTTTTAAATCCGTCCTTTATACCATCTTGAAAATTTCAGTGTCTTTAAAAATCCATCATACAACACCGGGTTTGATGATGTAGTGCTCTGAAACGAAGGCAAGCCAAAAACATAAATATATATTTATATATACACACATATAGGGATATTAATCACCTCTTGATCATGGTCCAGATTGATGTAGAATTTATTTACGTGAAAATCAAAGAAAATATTATTAATTTCTATTTATGACTTAGACATCAATCAGAATCATTGATTTGCGATCTAAAAATAATTATTTTTTCCTCTTATTTCTCACTTTAGAACGTTGTTCACACTAAATAAGTAAATATCTCCTTGTATGTATGTATGTATGTATTGTTATGAAGGGTGGTCAAGTTTGACGGTGTCTGAGGTCCTAACTATGCGGCCCCAAGTAAGGGCGTGTGTCCTTAATGAAACCCAAAACGCTGAACAGTCAACACAAAACCTTTCAAATGGTATTGAGTGCCTAACACAAATACCTCTGAATGCTGCACTTAAGGGTGGCCTGTCCCTTATTTTTTGGGGGTATCACAACATTAGTCCCAAGTCAGATTGGGGAGGCTATGAGCACCACAAGTTAATATATAAATGGGTCAAACATTATATGGCTTTGTGTTTTCAGTTTTATAACATTTTGTGCTGTGGAAGTGGATGCCATGTTTTTCTAACTCCTCGGGTTAGGGATTCTGGCTTGCTCAAACTTTTTAGTGATTGTAATTAAAGGCAAATAAATGAATATAATTTAAATCAATTTTTTTTTGTATATATTATTAAGTTCGTAATTAGAAGTATCAAATAAGTCAGGTAACCTAACCCAGCCCAGTACAAGTAAAGTAGCATGTTGGATTGAGCCGAGTTATATATAATTTATAGGCTAAAAATCTTAACTTAGTCCAGTCCTTCAAGGGTCGTGTGTTAGATTGAGTTAGCTCATGAGCCAATTTTATTTTTCTAAAAATATATTTTTTAATTACTTTAAATGATAAAAATTAGTATTGAAACTATGAAATTTTAAAGAATTAGACTGAATTTCTAAAAAAGCATATTAAACCTTAAAATGAGCCAATTTTTCTTTTTCAAAAAGGTACTTCATGACAAAATTTAAGAATTAGAACTATGAAACTTTAAAAAAAAATTAGACTAAATTTATAAGACAATTAAACTAAACTTTAAAAAAATTAATATTTAAAAAAGCCTAACAAGGGTGTTGACTCACCCTAGTCTACCTGAGCCTCAAAGACTTTGGTGGACCGAGTTAAAAGTTTAAAAAAAAATGAGTTAATAGATTAGTGGATTGTCCTTCCCCTTTTGCAGTGTTGGAGTAGGCTAGCCTAATAGACCAAACCCATTTTGACACCCTTATTCATGATAAACTCACAGTCATCCAAAAAAATAAATAAATTATTAATTTAGTTCTCAAAATATTACAATTGTCTTGATTTAGTTTGCAAAAGATCAAGTATCTTTATTTAGTGTTTAAAAAAAATACATTTAACTCAATTTTATTCTAAAGTGAGTTCTAGCAACAATTAATTTGAAAAAAAACAAAAATTTGGTGATTTAGTAACAAAAAGAATCAGATTGATACAAATATAATTTTTCAAAGATTAAATTAAATTTTCAAGGACAAAACTAACTATTTTTTTTAAGGATTAAGTCAACAGTTTACTCAAAAAAAAATTCAATGTTATTTTTAAAAAATTGAGTAAGTTATTGTTTTAGTCCCTAAATACTACAATTATCTCAATTTAGCCTCTAAAAATTCAAACATCTCAATTTAGTTCTTTAAAAATTACATTTTTCTCAACTTAATTCTTTTTTTATTTGGCTAAATCACCAAATTTGTCATTATTCAATGCTGTCAAATTATCACTTTGGCACAAGAATGGATAAAATTGAGATGAACTCAATTTATTAAGAAGTAAGAATTAATAAATTAAGACATTTAATCTTTTAATTATTAAATAAAAATAGTTATAACTTTCTGAGGACCAAATCGACAATTTAATTAAAAAAAAAGATTAATTTATGTATTGCATTGTCTAACTAGATTTTTGTCATTAAAAAGAATTGAGGTCACTATCTGTGAGGGGATTGCAGGCATGAATAATAGTAAAATATAAGGAGGATGGAGATGAAAGCAAGATAAAAATGTTGGGATTAGAGGTGGTGCTCATGAAGGAGAGTGAGAGGACAATGATAATGAGAAAGCAAACTAAAAACAAACACCAAAGTGACAACAATACATTTCTCATGCAAAAGCCAAACTATACGGCCAACTCCCCCACCCTTCCTCTGCTTTGTTACTCTAATTGTTTGTTTGCCCTTTGTGAAGAAGCATGGTATGTCCATCATGTTTATACATTTAACTTTTCTTTTATTTTATATTTTCACAGTGTTATTTATAAATTATATTTTAGGCCCTCTCCAGTAGGTGTTCCAACCCTTAGGACGGGTTGGATTCCCCTCCGGCTGTTGGAACCTCCAGCCTGATGCAGAAGAGCCTAAATATTTTGTTAAAAAAATAAATAATTATTTTTATTTTTTATTAGTTAGATCTGTTAAATTTAACGAATAACCTTCTCTCCAACAAGTTAAAGACTCCAGCTATTAGAGGGAAGCCCAGACAAACACATTGTTGGCCAAGTATATAAAATTTTCAACTCTTATTCACTTATACTTAATTCTTAGAGCTCACTTTCTAACTTAAGCATAAAAAATGTAAATATAAATTTCATTCTTCCTCTATTTTAATCACGAGTGGTTTATGTTGACGCTTGACGTTATGTCAGTCTATTGATCACTTACCAAGTAAATCACTCTATTTTTTTATTCCCTAATAGTACCATTGTCAGGTGCTTACAAGTTGCAAATGAGAAAATTAAAATTTTTTAATGATGAACGATATAAAAACTTTCATTTGTATCCACTATATATGAAAGTGTATCTATCTACTTTATTGGCTTGTAGTAAACATACAGTAATGTACGATACAAAATAATATAAACAATTAGTTAGTCTTTTTTTTTTTTTAACATCTCTTTCCAGACATTTATTGTGTGTGTACGCGACACCAATCAAAATTGTGTCTGACCATTATTGTCACTAGAAATTTCAATTTCATTTTTCGATATATATATATATATATAAAAACATGTTGATATAAATGTCCTTTAATTGGCCTGAACATGGCTATGATGTTTTATTTATGTTTAGGTGTATTTAATTACGACCATGAAATAAAAAAAGAAAAAGGGATGCAAGAAAAAGCACTACAATTAGAAATTGAATAACGAGGCTGGATGGATTGATGAAGAAAACTTGTGGTAATGATTTGGACACCAATATACTTCATATATATCCATTTTCTACGATCCGTACATTAAACTTTTAAATATATATTTAATAAATCATTTGGACCCAGACAACTGCTCTTATGTTGGGCATAGGATATTCAATTATATATATATATATATATATAATTGATAACAAAAATTCAGAGTGAAATATAGAGAGAGAGAGAGAGTCAGGGAAAGAGAGAAGTTCTGGATTTTCATTGTAAGTTTTCTTCCTTTATAATCAAATTTTATTCAAACTTATTTTTATATACTGTTTTATTTTTCAAAATACTTACTTGTTTCTGTATTATACTGCATGTGCATATAAAGAAGTTCAGTCTTATTTCTTGCTTCTCATCCTTTAGTATCTCTCGATTAATTTTATATATTTCTCTAATTTTAAATCACTAAAAATTTTATACATATATATTTATATATATACCTAATCTTTGGTGGGTCCTGAAATGTCATAATAATTTTTCCAATGTCTTTGTTCTTTGTCGGACCACCCCAATTAATTTGTAGGGCTTTCCGATTATGTTTGTTTTGCAAGTCTTTGGCCAATTAATGTTTACATGTTTTTTTTTTCAGGAGTTGGAACCCCCCCCCCCCCCCCTTCCCCCTCCCAAGTAAAATAAGAGGGTGGGAGGCGATTTCTAAGGAAGTCAACTTTCCCGTAGACAAATTTAAAAGTATTTCACTTTTTTGTGTGTGTGCTTGAGATTTGAGAATCAAGTTTGAGAATATTTATTGGTTATTCTATGCTTCAATTTTAATTAAATATTTCTTTAAGCAATTTTAATTTTTAAAGACACCTTTATTATTAGCTTGATGCATTTAGAAGAATTTTTTGTGTGGAGTTAATTAACTTTTTAGATAATATAGGATTTAATTTATTTATAACATAACAATAAAAAAATATTAAATTAATGTCAAGTTCTAATATAAAATTATGACTTAAAAATTAAGTAATTTTATTATTACAATAAAAATTATTTTAAATAAAAAGTAGAAAGAATTCCATTATAATTTGTAAAACTCAAAAGGCGTTGATTATAATTTAATTAAATTTAAAAAGAAAAATTATTAAATTTTCTCCCTAGAAGATTATAATTTTATGAATTTGATTTTTGAAAATAAAAAGTCAAGTATTTCAATTTAGTTACTAAAAAATTGTATTTGTTTTTTCTAATCTTAAAATTTTTGTTGCTAAATGTCACTTTGTCAAAAAGAGATATCAAATCAATGAAAAATAATCTTTTAAAAATTATATTGAGATAATTAAACTTTCAATAATTAAATTGAAACAATTATAATATTTTATAAATTAAGTTAATTAATCTATTCAAAAAGATTGTACTTTACACTTAAAAAAAAAATTTGCATCCAAGCAGGAAGTGCTAGCGTGCGGGCGAGGCTATACGTGTGGGCCCCACAAACTGTATAATAATCCTCGGTGACGTCACCTGTGGGACCTGCAACATTGGTCCCACAGAAATCTCTATCGACCGTTGTCTTTCTCTCTGTTATTTTCTTTTTTAATCTTTTCCTTTTTAATATTTCTTCCGATCATATTATATGTTTAAAATGAAAATGAGGTTTTTTTTTTATAGAAGGTTATAAAGTATATTAGATTTTAAAAAAATTTACAGCTGTCTCATTGGAAAGATGATCCTTTGCTTTGTCTAATCTGACCCATTTAGTATATGTTTATTTTTGCGTCACGTTTTAACTTTTCATCGCTTATTGTTGAGTTCAACCATGTTTTTGGGAATCCAGGATGTTTGGGAGAGCAGCTTCACGAAATCACGGTAGACTGTAACCTAGTTTAGGGCTCTAAAACATGGGTAGCTTCATAGCGCCGAATGCTTGCTTATCCAAATATTCAAACGTGGTTAAAGTTTGGAAATTTGTGTGTATTCATTTTCTGCCACAGACTCTTGGTGCCTTTGTGTATGTTTGGTGTATCTGTGCATGTTCAAAATAAACTTGGAATATCCCAAGAATTTTCATGAATATTTAAAGTCTATTTGAAGTTTATTGAAAAATTTAATTACATGAGAAATGTTCTTTTTGAATTAGTGAAGGAAATTTGGAAATAGAAATTTCAAAAATTTTAATTTGGGACATTTTACAAATTCTCAAGGACTAAAATGAAAAGAAAAGAAAGTATGGAGTACTTTTGAGAAATGACCAAGTAGGAACCCGAGAAGAAGAATAGAGCTTATGGGAATGAATTATGAGTCCGGTACCGAAAGGATGATAGATTTGGAGTTAAAGTGGAGTTTGAAATATTGAGAGGGACTAAAGTGAAATAAGAAAATCTGTGGGGCACCTAGGATTTAGAAACACCTGAGGTAAGATTTTATGAATTTGCTTTTGCTAGTCTTGACTGAGGGTCAATTGCAGAGCAAGTGATAATTTCACCCCGAGCGAGTATATAGGTGGCCTCACCTATTTTTTTTATTCATTTTTCTCCTTTCCTATCTCTCTCTTCACTTTCTCTCCTCTCCTTCTCTCTTCCTTCTCTCTAATTTCTCTCTCTACACTCCAACTCTACAACCGGGCTTTGGAGGGTGGATCTCGAGCTACGGAGCGAGCCTCTAGGAGCCAAGTAACATAGGGAAAGCAAGGAATCGAGTTAGAAATTTCTATTTCTTAAGTTTTTCTCTATTTTCTAGTTTTAACAGTGTTTGAGGTAAAATCGAGATTCCGGCTTCGTTTCTCGATTAAAATTGGTGATTTTGGTGTCTAAATGCTCCTTAGACATTAAGGGTGAGGTCCCATGGAAAAAATCATGAAAAACGGTGAAGATTTGGCCAGATTTTGGCCAAAACCGAGAGAAATCGCGAAGGGGTCGCGATCGTGGCCCCCAGGCGCCATGTGTGGCGCCTAGGCGCCAAGGTGAGATGGGAAGAAGAAGGAATTGGCGCCCAGGCGCCAAGTGTGGCGCCTAGGCGCCAGGCATGGGTGGCGCCCAGGCGCCAGGTGTACCGGAAAATTTTAGTTTATTTTTCAATCAGTCATAACTTCTTCATCCGGACTCCGTTTTGGGCAAACTTTATATCGTTGGAAAGCTCTTTGAGTCTAGTTTCCAATGGTATTAATATCATTTAGAAATTAATTACCGGTTAGGAGTTATGACTTAAGATGTGAGTAAAGGTCGAGAGTAGTGATAGAAAATTTCTCTATTTTGTAACCCTAATGGTTTTTACTTGGTTACAATAGGGATGTCTGGGGCGCAAGGTGGGAGCGCTGAGAGCGTGGAATCCAGGTGAGTAGGCAACCTTACAAAATTAATTTAATAAATTAGTCAAAGCACAATATAAATCCCATTTGCGTTATTTGTGAAATTGAGAAGATTATCAGTGTGTGTTCAGGTTGAGAAAAAGTACAATATCATTGGAAGGTATTTTATTACCTTTGAGAATTGATTTCTCTAGTTGACTAAAGAACTAGATGTGATTGTTCCTTGAATAAATTGGAACATTTTGTAAGTGAATAACCTTACTAAACTAATGTGATCTTATTAGATAAGGTACAATACAAGTCTTGTTTATAACATTATTGAAGTGAGAAATAATCAATCTCGCTGTTGATAATATATGATGATTGTTATGGTTGATGATAGACATTCAAGGGAATAAAAGTATGTGTAAATTCATTTATTTCATAGTAATTATATTGTGATAAATTGTCACTATTTTATTGATGAGCAAAAGATCTACGAGATATAATACACGAGTTTGAAAGGGTTAGAGTCCCATACTACTCGGTGTATAAATGTGAAAACCTATGCACGAGTTTGAAAGGGTTAGAATCCCATACTACTCGGTGTATAACTGTGAAAACCTATGCACGAGTTTGAAAGGGTTAGAGTCTCATACTACTTGGTGTATAAATGTGAAGACCTATGCACGAGTTTGAAAGGGTTAGAGTCTCATACCACTCAGTGTATAACTGTGAAAACTTATGCACCAAGAGTTTGAGGGTTAAATTTCCAAGTCACTCAGTGCAAGTATCTATGGCATATAATGCAAAGTGATTGAGGGATTGATCACCCAAGAAATCATACGCAAATTCAGACAAGTGTAATACTATAATTATTTACAATAAATAATAGATTGATTGTATTAGTAAATGTGGTGTTTGTGCTTATGATATTTTCATGTACAGTTGTTTACTCACTGAGTTATGATAAACTCACACTCTCCATGATTATCTTTTCAGATACAGTGGTTGAGGAGAAGAATTTATAGCCTTTAAGGATATACTCCACTTTTGTCTGGTAAACAATTGGTAAGGATTAGGAAACGCTCTGTAATCTAGTAGGCCACCTAGGCTTGGGAGGTTGTATAGTATTGTATAGTGTTTGAAGGTTGAACATTTTCTGAATATGTATATAAAATATCTTTCTTGGAATATTTATGATTCACATAATTATGGATATTAAGAATGTTCACAGAGATTATGGGGTACCACGGAGGTACACCCTAGGTATTTTATGTTTATATCACATGTAAGTTTTGGGATGTGACAAATTGGTATCAGAGGTGGTTTTTAGGTCCCCTATAGATTACAGAGCAAAGTGTTCTTTGTGGGCCCTTTTTCATTGTCATGAACCGCGACATGACCATGGGATTAGGTTCCATAAAAGACCTTGTAAAGTTGAGTGTTCTTGTCATAACTTACCCTTCGATGGAATTAGTTAGAGATAATTTTGTTACAATATGAGGTAATTGATTTCATTTGTGGAACTTTGGAACTTGTTGGAGGTATGATCTTTATACCGATGGAAAAGTTGATCTCTGTATGAAATTTTTCTTTTTGAGAAATTGGGAACATAACTCTTTAGTGTACTCTGAAAGCTGAGGATTAGTAATTACTAGAATATGACTTGAGGGCTGGGCCAAGAGTGATGTATTAGATGGGGTAAAGTTGATTATGAGGCATGGGCTAGAGTTCAAGAAAGATTTTTGCAAAGAATATAGCGCAGATTACTAATGCAGGAATGGGAAAGAACCCTTGTGAGGCAGATCAAGATTTGATTTTGATAGATGCCAGACAGATGTAATTTATGGAAGAGGATGTAAGTCCTAAATAATATGTTCCTTGATAAAAGCTTGGTTGAGAAAATCGATGTGGGCTAGGTAGTTTTTCCTAAGGGAAATACTACGGTAAAATGGAACCTAGCATAAGAGATATTGAGGTACGTTATAAGTCTTCTCTAGGGGCGACTCGCCAAAGTTGCACTTGTTTAGTTAGGGATTGGCATAATGGTACTATGTGATAGAAGTGTTTCAAAAAAAATATATATATATACAATGTAGAAGTTTTGTAACATTGGAACAATTAGAGCATGTTAAAGGTAGGCTGTTGGCGTATGAACATTCATAATTGTTAAACGTGATGTATGATTGGAATGGTCTAAAAAGACGTTCTTATAGTAGTTTGTGCCTCAGAGTGTTAGTTAAGGAAAGCTTGCGAATCGAGGCTCTTAAGCAAGAATTCATGACAATTCGAGGGCATAATATCGAGTTCAATAGATCTATACGGTAAGCCTTCATCTACTCCTGTATGATAAGAGGAAAGACAACGAGACTTGTACAGAACTTCTGTTTGTCTCTGTGACATTAAATTTGTATGTGATTGGCTTTATAAGCTGAATTTGTTATTGATTTTGTGTGGCTAATTTCTTTTATCTTTCTTCATTTTATTATTATTTAGAGTACCATCTAGTAAAAGAAACTATTGGCATTAAAAGCGGAAGGATTACATTGCAAAAAAAAAAAGAGGGAAATTACTCATGCATGAGTAATCTAAAAGCGAGGTGGTCTCGGATTAGGAGGGTTGTATTGTATCATCACCCCTCGACCATTTCTTGGAACAAGAGACTGAGCAATGTCACGAAAGGTAGTGTAAATCCCATTCATACAATCAACACTTCTTTGTTGTTGATTGCAGAAGCATTGGGTAGACCAATAGAAGAACCTGTCTATTCTTGAAGTCATTGCCGTATTATTGCGTTTAGTTAACTTCTCCAGGTCTTCTATCATCTTTTTCAGATTTTTCACCTCATTTTCTAGACAAGCGATTTTGTTTTCTGACGTGTGGCCAGTGCTAATCTCCTCAGCTTCCTCAATTTTTATCTTCTTCTCCTTTTGATCCTCTTGAGACCCCTCAAAAGGTCTCTTGCCCTAGTCTTTGCCCAGACTTAAGTTTAAGTCGAGCTCTTCTTCCTTGGCCTCCACTGTGAGATCAATGTACTTCCTGGTGGCCATGGTTTAGAAAATTTAGAAGTTTTTGCAGGAGTATGATGAGATAGGAATGCTGGGAAATTGTAAGCTCAGAGATGATTACTCTTTGTGGTTTAGTAACTGAGAACTCCGAGGCAGTTTTTATAGAGAAAAATTTAGACTTAGAGCCAAAGAAAATATCTCTTCGCCGTACTCCTACACTCTCAACCTATGGATTTCTGCAAGCTGGAAGCCAGAAGTCTAGGGTAGGCATGCGTGTCAACAGTGTGTCACATTAATGGCAAAACCACGTAAGTCAATATTCGGTGGATTTGCGGCCGATTTATACTTGTTTATTTTTCATTTCTCTTGTTGGCATTTTCTGAAATTCTAAGAAGCCGACAGCGTAGCCATTAAAGATTGCCTTGGATGCTTTTATGATGAACTAAAATGTATTTCTCTGCTTTCTTGTATTGTTCTTGAAAGCCTTCAGTTGAGTATAATATACATGATTGATTGAATTATATTGTGATTATATGTATTTAAATACATATGATATGTATGTATGTTATCCATGCATTGAGAGTGAAGGCTATTTGTTATGGCCAGGAATAATATGTAATGATTCTACATACATTCAGAGAATGAGAAGTCTGAAATTTAAAAAGGACTTGAATAGATGAAAATATATAGATAATGATGTATCTCCATGTTGATACATACATACATATATGCTCGTAGAGGCAAGAGAAAGGTAAAAATTTTTCTCACTTTATAGTAACACTTGATATGTGTAAATGTGAGAAGTTTTTATTTTAATATGTATTTTTTTTTTGAAAATGTGTAAGCCTAGAGCAAAGCCACGGATTAGAAACCTAGATAAGGCTAGTATGAAGTTACCCGTTCATCGAGTAATATCTCGATCTAAGATTATTTGATAAGACAAATACAGAGTTAGGAAGTCATAGATTGAAGCGGCGATTAGTTTAATAATTTGAGCAAGAGTCAAAAGTTAGTCGAAATTTTTGAGGAAATCTTTTGTATTTGATTATATTTTGTTATTTTCTAGCATACTTATTATAGACCGTTGGCATTGCGACGGATAAGGTCTGGAGGCCATCTTTAGAGTGTGATGTAAGGGTTTTGGTAGCCCTAAATTTCGTCTATAAATAATGGATGCCCCATTACGCCGCTCACTACACTAAGAGTTCATTACTTATAAGCTTTCTAGCATCAAACCTCTCATTCCATACAACCTTTATAGCTCAGAAAAATATGGCCGGCAATAAATCTTTCAATTTAAACTTTGAGGCTGGCAAGGTAGAGCTGGATTTAAATCTTAGTCTGGAGAACTATAAGAATAAGAGATCCATGGAAGAGTCATCAGAAGCTAAGAAAAGAAAAAGGGATGTAGTACAGCTAGAGGATGTTAACACAGCAACATCTTCAAATGATGAGCTTGCGCTTATGAGAAAAAAGATGGAGGACTTGGAAAGGTTGATAAACCGCCACTTTGAGGACCAGGGAAGATTGATAAATCGTCTCTTTGTAGAACAAGAGAAGCTCTTGAATCGTCATTCTAGGGAATTGGCGAATAGAGTTGATAGACATTCGATGTTTGCAACTCAAAATTTTCGTGACCAACAAGCGAGGTGTATTGACTGTATGAATGGAGTGACCTCTGCACTTCGCCAAATTTCCCAAACGTTTCCTCCAAAAACTCTTTCTAGGCTGCAACGATTAGCCTCCTCCTTAAGATCTGAAGCACCTTCCTCTTCTAGACTTGGAGCATTTTCTGCATTTCAAAAGCCTCCTCGTCCTTAATTTATTCTTTCTTTTATTTGTACCTTAAGCTAATATTTGATCTGAGCTTCGCGTATTAAGATTATCTGTTTTGTAAATCAAGTTCAGTTTGTTGCCTGTAACTTATGTACTAGAAATAAGGCAATTCTTGTACTGAAGAAGCTCGAGAGATAAAAATATGTTGAACTTGTTATATTTTGTACTTGATTGTGAAAATTCTAAAAGAGAGAACGAGATTTGGACAAAATATCTGCATTTGTTTCAATCTTGAGTTAAGTTTTGAATTAGGAGGACCGAATTCTATTAAGGGGGGAAGAATGTAATATCCCAAGAGTTTTCATGAATATTTAAAGTCTATTTGAAGTTTATTGAAAAATTTAATTACATGAGAAATGTTCTTTTTGAATTAGTGAAGGAAATTTGGAAATAGAAATTTTAAAAATTTTAATTTGGGACATTTTACAAATTCTCAAGGACTAAAATGAAAAGAAAAGAAAGTATGGAGTACTTTTGAGAAATGACCAAGTAGGAACCCGAGAAGAAGAATAGAGCTTATGGGAATGAATTATGAGTCCGGTACCGAAAGGATGATAGATTTGGGGTTAAAGTGGAGTTTGAGATATTGAGAGGGACTAAAGTGAAATAAGAAAATCTGTGGGGCACCTAGGATTTAGAAACACCTGAGGTGAGATTTTATAAATTTGCTTTTGCTAGTCTTGACTGAGGGTCAATTGCAGAGCAAGTGATAATTTCACCCCGGGCGAGTATATAGGTGGCCTCACCTATTTTTTTTATTCATTTTTCTCCTTTCCTCTCTCTCTCTTCACTTTCTCTCCTCTCCTTCTCTCTTCCTTCTCTCTAATTTCTCTCTCTATACTCCAACTCTACAACCGGGCTTTAGAGGGTGGATCTCGGGCTACGGGGCGAGCCTCTAGGAGCCAAGTAACATAGGGAAAGCAAGGAATAGAGGTAGAAATTTCTATTTATTAAGCTTTTATCTATTTTCTAGTTTTAAGAGTGTTTGAGGTAAAATCGAGATTCCGGCTTCGTTTCTCGATTAAAATTGGTGATTTTTGTGTCTAAATGCTCCTTAGACATTAAGGGTGAGATCCCATGGAAGAAATCATGAAAAACGGTGAAGATTTGGCCAGATTTGGGCCAAAACCGAGAGAAATCGCGAAGGGGTCGCGATCGTGGCGCCTAGGCGCCAAGGTGAGATGGGAAGAAGAAGGAATTGGCGCCCAGGCGCCAAGTGTGGCGCCTAGGCGCCAGGCATGGGTGGCGCCCAGGCGACAGGTGTATCGAAAAATTTTAGTTTATTTTTCAATCAGTCATAACTTCTTCATCCGGACTCCGTTTTGGACAAACTTTATATCGTTGGAAAGCTCTTTGAGTCTAGTTTCCAATGGTATTAATGTCATTTAGAAATTCATTACCGGTTAGGAGTTATGACTTAAGATGTGAGTAAAGGTCGAGAGTAGTGATAGGAAATTTCTCTATTTTGTAACCCTAATGGTTTTTACCTGGTTACAATAGGGATGTTTGGGGCGCAAGGTGGAAGCGCTGAGAGCGTGGAATCCAGGTAAGTAGGCAACCTTGCAAAATTAATTTAATAAATTAGTCAAAGCACAATATAAATCTCATTTGCGTTATTTATGAAATTGAGAAGATTATCAGTGTGTGTTCAGGTTGAGAAAAAGTACAATATCATTGGAAGGTATTTTATTACCTTTGAGAATTGATTTCTCTAGTTGACTAAAGAACTATATGTGATTGTTCCTTGAATAAATTGGAACATTTTGTAAGTGAATAACCTTACTAAACTAATGTGATCTTATTAGATAAGGTACAATACAAGTCTTGTTTATAACATTATTGAAGTGAGAAATAATCAATCTCGCTGTTGATAACATATGATGATTGTTATGGTTGATGATAGACATTCAAGGGAATAAAAGTATGTGTAAATTCATTTATTTCATAGTAATTATATTGTGATAAATTGTCACTATTTTATTGATGAGCAAAAGATCTACGAGATCTAATACACGAGTTTGAAAGGGTTAGAGTCTCATACTACTCGGTGTATAAATGTGAAAACCTATGCACGAGTTTGAAAGGGTTAGAGTCCCATACTACTCGGTGTATAACTGTGAAAACCTATGCACGAGTTTGAAAATGTTAGAGTCCCATACTACTCGATGTATAAATGTGAAGACCTATACACGAGTTTGAAAGGGTTAGAGTCTCATACCACTCAGTGTATAACTGTGAAAACTTATGCACCAAGAGTTTGAGGGTTAAATTCCCAAGTCACTCAGTGCAAGTATCTATGGCATATAATGCAAAGTGATTGAGGGATTGATCACCCAAGAAATCATACGCAAATTCAGACAAGTGTAATACTATAATTATTTACAATAAATAATAGATTGATTGTATTAGTAAATGTGGTGTTTGTGCTTATGATATTTTCATGTACAGTTGTTTACTCACTAAGTTATGATAAACTCACACTCTCCATGATTATCTTTTCAGATACAGTGGTTGAGGAGAAGAATTTATAGCCTTTAAGGATATACTCCACTTTTGTCTGGTAAACAATTGGTAAGGATTAGGAAACGCTCTGTAATCTAGTAGGCCACCTAGGCTTGGGAGGTTGTATAGTATTGTATAGTGTTTGAAGGTTGAACATTTTCTGAATATGTATACAAAATATCTTTCTTGGAATATTTATGATTCACATAATTATGGATATTAAGAATGTTCACAGAGATTATGGGGTACCACGGAGGTACACCCTAGGTATTTTATGTTTATATCACATGTAAGTTTTGGGATGTGACAAAACTGGTCTTCCCTGAAGCTATGAAGGTGCCATTCTACATTGCGCTGCATGTATGTGCAGCCAAAGCTGGAACTCCAGTGGCGTGTGCGCTTCTCTATTCCATCACTGTTTTTGTCATTTTTTATCCATTTCTGACGTGGGAAGCGGCTTTCTAGTAGCCTTAGACAGTGGGAATGGTTGGGTAGGAAAACTGGGTCAACATGACCTGCCTCCCTCCTAACGGGCGAAGAAGAAGCTTTGCTATTTTTTATTTTTATTTTTTGTCTTAGGCATGATTGGGCTTAGGTTGAAAGTGGGTCAATTTTTTTTTTGTTCTGCATATGGTTAATTAGTTAGCTGAGCTAAAAGAAAATACTATTTAGATAATTATGATTAACATTCTATAATTATAATTACCTTAAACACAATTAATTAATCATAATTAATATAATTAATCTACTGAATTAATTAACATAAATTTTTTAACAAACAAAATAATATCTTATACTAATATATTTTTTTGAAGAAACAAACAAAAAATTTATACTAATATATTATATTAGAAAATATTTAGAAATTTGATTTATAAGATACGTTGATACAAACGTTGATTTTAATTGTTCAGACAGTGAAGATATCATTAAGGAAGATTGTAGAAACCAAGTTGTTGCCTCAAATTCATTTACTAGTTTAATATCTTTGCCTGAAATATACCATATTCAAAACACTATTAGGGATTAAATAGTAGAGCATATGCACAATAATTAGTAGTCATTTGTAGAATTAACTATTTCTTTTATTATGTGAATGAATCGCTTAATTTATTTTTATGCAATTAAGTTCTTTTTTTTAATTTTTTTAATTTTTTAAATAGCGTTGAAAATCATAAATTAATTTAATTAGCCAAATTAATGAGAATCTTGTTTTCACTAAATTATTATAAGCTTGTTTTCATTAATTTTAATTGAGATAAAATTAATTTAATAAAGAAGAAAAAATTGTATTGAAATTAGAGATAAAATTAATTTAATTGAGAAGAAAAAAAGTTTTGAAATTTAATTATAGATCTTTAAATTATTGTGAATAATTAGTGATTAATTAAATTTTTAATTGGCAATTGCAAAATAAAAAATTAATTTATTAATTAAAAAAGATTCATTAGTGATTGATTTCTAATATAAAACAAATAAACAAAAAAATTAAGTTTCCTTTAAATAAATGACAATAAATAATAATATTACATCAAAAAATTAAATAAAAATCAATGCTCTTTCTGGTAATTACACATCTCAAACCATGTTTGCACACCAACATCCAAATATCATGTTCTTGCATCAAACCAAGTTTGTCTGCTGCAAACCACATTCGCCCAAATGTCTCCCAAATATAAATCACATTCATCAAACCACGTTCAATCAAACCTAGTTCAAGATGATCTATTTTTTTAAAAAAAATAACATTCTAAAATTTGAATCGTTTATTGTGAAATCTAAAGGTTCAAATTAAACCAAACAAGAGATTCAAATCCATCTCAATTTAATTCTTAAAAGATCAAACATTTCAATTTATTTTTTAAGAAAATTGAGTTTGTCTCAAATTATTTTCTCTATTTTTCAAAGTGACTTTTAACGACAAAAAATTTTAAATTTAATAATAGTATATTTTACAATTTTAAAACAAAAAAGATTAAATTTAAACAAATATAATATCTTGTGATGTAAATTAAGATATTTGATCTTCTATAGAACAAACTAAAATAACTATAACATTTTAAAGACTAAACTAGTAATTTAATCTTGTATTTAATATTTGTTTCTTCCATTTTTATAAAAACAAAATAACAAAAGGATTTGAAATGAAAAAGAGATTATTTTTATAAGAATAACAAAAGGATTTGAAATGAAAAAGAGATTATTTTTATAAGACATGGAGAAGTGTAAAAATGTTGAACAATGCATGAGCATGAGCATAAGCAATAAATGAAGAGGCATTGAAATTGGAAAGAGACATCAACAGTGATTAAATGCTGAACGTGGGAATACGTCGCCGGAGCCTCCTGCGGCGCCGCTCCGTCGGCCGTGGCCGTCGCTGTCGCTTCTCTCCATCTTCAGATCTCCGAACCTTCCTCTTATTTATATATATAGTCAACTTAGTTGCTAGCTATGCCTTGTGATTAGAATATATGTGGGAATAACATCTTACTTGGAAAGCTGAGTTATTACTCCACTCTACTTTTTTCTCTTTTTTCTTTTTTAATTGTAAGTCCAGCACTTGAATTTAATTATTCATCTTCTAAGCATTCTCCAAAAATAGTAAAACATTTTCTCCTCCTCCTCTTCTTTTTCTTATCTTATCTTTTTTTTGGAAAAAAAAATCATTTTACCTCTTGAAATTTAAAATTCAACACATATATAACCTCTCCAAATTTCTTAATTTGTGTAGAAAGGCTCCTCTATCAAAGCTTTTGTTAAGTTGATTAATGTTATTTTCTCATAAGGATGGACATTAATCTGGTATAGACAATGTTAAGTTGAGTTATCAACTTGACGGATAATAATTTAAGTGAAGAAAATTAAAATCAAACTTATCAAATAACCGATAATCTCAAACATTTTGGGTTGGGTATGTTTGCATCGGGTTGCATGATATAATATTTTTTAAAAAAAAAATTACTATGAACATAAAAATGGAGATTTATTTTGCAATGCGTTTGCTTATACTTGAATTGAGGATTTTTCATAGTGTTAATAAGTCAATTGCCAGATAATATAGACAGGAAAATATGTTTTACTTCATAGATATAGATCAAAACATCAACATTTAGATATAGAAACCTGCCAAATAATTAAGATCCAATTCATATGAAGAGAAAATATGACCGTTAAAACCATTAGTGAGAGTGAAAAACAAGTTGAACAGCAGTAAGTAGAGAGGAAAGTTAGGGCAAACAAGGGTAAGTGTTTTAAAAATTATATATATATATATATATATATAAAAGTCAGTCGGGTCAACTATGCCAACTTAAAAAAATATAAAATAATAATAATAATAATAATAATAAACTTGACCCAAATTAACCTTGTCACCGAAACCCAACCGAAAGCGTTTATATAATTGACTATATGTTCTCTTTATTATTCCAAAAAAATTAAATAATACTATAAAAAATTGTTTTCTTAAAAAAAAGAGGTTATATTTTTACGATTAATTATATTTCGGGATTCTCACCTTGTAATCACCCAAAATATTCCTTCACAATCACAATTCTATTTAAACATTTGAGAACAAATTTCACTTCTTTTATTAGTTCGTGCCAAAAAAAAATATTTTCCTAATTCCAATGCTTTCACCTTGCTATTTTATATAACTGAAGTTTCTGGAATGTATGGAACTCATTTTTGAAATTATGAATAATTCGTTGAACTAAGAGTTGTGCGTTTATATTTTAAATTCATAATCACAATTTTCCAACAAAAAAATAATCTAGTGAGGTCCTAGATGAGTATAAGACTATTAGATCATTTCCCTATTGGGCCCATCCTACGGTTTTCAGACCTGAAAACCTTAATATTTAATTGGGCCCAGATTTGGGTTTTGTTTTAACACAGTAGTCAAATAAATTTGCAAAAGGAACTTAATAAAGCCCAACTACGGCCCAATAGGTAATGGAGTGTATAGAAATATATATAGAGGAGGAAAGGAAGCTAGACAAAAAGAAAAAGTTGCATATAACCCCCTAAATTATAGTCAAATCATATTTTTAGTAGTTAAACTTTAAAAGTAATACTTTATCTTATTTCTTTTAAATTATTACACAAAAATTAAGATATCACATACCAATTAAAACCAACGTCTAAAAATCACATAATTTTAGAAGAAACATACAGGTAAGATATCCTACCAGGAGAGAAATTGGATAAAATTTGGAAATATAAGGTAGTAAGAAAATCATATAATTTTAGGCATTAATTTTGTATAATATATAATACTTTTTAAAAAAATTTCGTAATAATTTAAGAAATAAAGTGTTGCATTTTAATTAGGCTTTAATTTATGAGAGCTATATGAAAATACTCATCATGTCTTTCTCTTTTATAACATATTTTTAACCAGTAACATTTGAATCATTATACTAAACAAAAAATATTAATTATCTTTCTTATGCTAATTCAAAAAATAAAAAAAATAAAAAAAACACTTCTTTTTTTTTTTGGGTTAAAACCACAAGTACCTAAAAATCTTTTATACTTTAACTAATTCAATTTGAGATAGGTCAAATCTAAACGGTGTAAAACTCTCGTAGTGTTAATTTTTACCATTCACAATAGTCAAACTTGGATTTTTTTTTAAAGCAAATAAGTACTGCATCACCTAAACAGATCAACATAAGAGAAAAGGATTCTTAATTGATAAACCATAGGGTCATGAACTATTAAATAATAGCAGCAAATTAATAAAGGGAAGTGAATCAATTGAGTATTTGTTTGTACTTAATGGGTCTGAATATATTTTATTCTGATTTCATATCATCAAATGCGTTTATTTTTTATTTTATTAAGTAAATGTCATTGAATAAGATGTATTAAGAGTTATTAAGTAATAAGATGTATTAAGAGTTATTAAGTACTTAATAACTCTTAATACATCTTATTCAATGACATCTTGTAAAAAAAATTTGTAAAATTTTCAAACATTAATTACTTAAAAAATAGTTTTACTGACTATATTTAATGCGTATATATGATTAAAAAAATAAATAAATTTAATTATTTAATATTTAAATTTAGAAATAATATCTTAATATCTTACTATATTCAAGAGTTGGAACTAGTTGCTCTCATGCTTCAGAAAACCTACCCTACTTTGAAAGAAAACCCTAAAACCAGAGTTTATGGAAGAAGATGAAAAAGGGTTAGTTAAACCTACGAAGTTGGTGATGAAATCGACCCCATTCCTGCACGTATATATATGTAGCAACAACATTAGTCGTGTTGCTAAATGCCAATCACACTGCCACAAATAAATAAATAAATACAAAAAGGGCTTTCAGTTTGAGATTTGAGAGATAGGAAGAGAAAGCTTTTGTCCTTCTAATTAATGTCTTTATCATAGTAGTTATGATCTAACCATTACTTACAACATAGGCTATGTATCCATCTTCTTGTCCATTCACAAGAAATAAAATTTTGAGTAAATTAATAAATTTGATTCTTAAAATATTACAATTATCTTAATTTGATCATTGAAATATTAAGTGTCTTGATTTAGTCTTTGAATAATTACACTTGTTTTAATTTACTCCATTCATTACTAAATCATCAAATATATTGTTGTTAAATATCAAATTTGTTACCAATGACAGTTGATTCAAATGGTTAGACACTTATTCTATTAAAGTAAGATTTCAAGTTTGAATCTTGTGAATAAAAAAAATTAATTCTGAAAGTACTTCACATTTATGTAGTATGACTTAACTCAAACTAAATTATTCAAAGAATAATAAATTTTTTTTATACTAATCGTTCTAACCAAAAAATAAAAATCTTAAATTTATTATTGTCAAAAGTCATTTTGATAAATATAAAAATAAAATTGAAATATTTATAATTTTTATAAGAATAAATTGAAATGACTGATTTCTTAAAAATTAAATTGAAGTGTAATATTTGGAGATCAAATTAGTGATTTACTTTAAAAATATTTTAAGACCACGAAGCAGGATATTTCATAAATGGAGTTACACTTGAAATGTGTTTAATATGAAATAATAGTTTAAATTATGTGTTATGGTGTTCAAGACATATCATGTTTCGTACTCATATCAATATTGATGCTTTTAAAAGTAAAAATATTGATGATTCTTAAAACAAAAGGCATTGTAATCAAGTGAATATCTATTAATGAAAAAAGATATTGAAAGGAATTAAAAATTTATCAATATCTCAATTTTACCAATTGAAGCAAGATCACATTGGTGACATAGAGGCAATCCATTGGGTTTAACAGCAAAATCATGATTTTTTTTATGGTTAGGTTACAAAGGTAAGAGGGAGATCATGACATGTCGCCAAATTCTTTTGAAAAAGCTTCAAAGTCATAATTAGATCTGCAATTGTAAGCACTGTTCTGACCTTTGAAGGCATGAAGATGAGTTTTACCAATAATAATCATTGTTCCTCCCCCCTTCCCCTTCTCTCTCTATCTCTCTCTCTCCCCCCCTCTTCAATCTTTTCAGGTTTTGTTTTTTTGTTTAGATTCAAACCATTTATTTTTTACCCCCATTCATTAGTTTAAATAGTTGAGTAGTTTTGTGAATAAATAGGGTTGTACACATTTAAAGACCCAATTTAAATTAAATTAGTCTAACTTCAATATGTTTTAAAAATATATTTATTAATATTTTTTTTCTTTTTTACTTAACATGTCTCTCTGTCACGAAAACAAGGATTTCATCTCAAGTAGTGTAAAAAACTTCAGTTTTTATTTTTGGTAAGTATCACAAAACATTAATACTTATAACTATTATTCACCATCAATTTTAGCAACATATAAAACCAAGCAGTCCATTGGGAAATATTCTTGAAGTACAGTTTTTGAGAAGTCAATCCGTGAACTCTATGACAAAAGACACTTCCTCTGTTCAGTGTTCATTGGCTCTCTAAACAGCTAATTAATACATAATCTTCATTCAAGAATTACTCGTTTAATTTGGCAATTTGGCAAAGAGTCTGGTTCTGCATAGTGATACAAGTCATCCAGAACTTGTCCTACTTCTATTTCGACTTCATCATCATGTGGTACTCAGAATTTGTTAGGAAACGACATCAACAGAATGGAAGGATGCATATGAGGCATAACAAAATATAAAGCTCGTTACTCAACTCATAAGTTTTGCTACAAATGGAACTGCAAAAAGAATTCCCACAGAGAGGATTTTTTAGAAGGAAAAAAATGAAAAGAATGCAGTAAAAAAAAGAAAAAGGAAAAGGAAAAAAGGGACAACAGGACTCCAACTTCTAGTGACTTTAACACCTAAGATTACTAGATCTACAACTCTATCCTTTTGACTTGCATATCTGATATCTCTACCCCTTTTATCAGTACTCATTACAATCCTCCTCTAATAGCTAAAATATGATCATCTTCATCATTTCATCATCATCATCATCATCTATTGCTCCTATTCATTTCCCCCACCCATTCATTCCCTGTACAAAAAACCAATGAACAAAGAAATGAAATATCAATAAGAAAACTGACATAACTCTAGATAGGATCATGGACCATTCGTTCCTCCTTCACTTCAAATGTACTCCAGGGTAAGGCTGCTGTTAGTGTTTGGAATGAGCTCTGGTGAGGCAGGAGAAAGGGGTGGTTTGCTTCTCATCTCAAGCACCTTCTTATGGGAATTGGAGTGCACTGATGGGCAAAAAGTTGGACTAGCTGCTGGTCTGTATTCTGGGAATAGCCTCCCTGACTTGTAGCGGACCCCACAAGCATTACAGAGTGTTTTGGGCCCCATTGGCCCTGCCCTCCATTGCGGTGTCTTAGTTATCTCACAATGCATGCATTTCCTCACTGCTTGTGATGACACATTATGGTTTGTATCAGCAGAAGAACCTAATGGACCTGTCACTTTGATCTTCTTCTTCTTCTTGTGCTCCCCAGAAGCTTGTTTTGGTATCTTGATCACCGGATGAGACTCAGCGAAATTCTCAGAATCTGAATTTCGCTGTGTGTTCTCGCCGACAGAGGAAGCAGGGGAAATGATTTGCATAGCAGGACGAGGCTTGAAAGTGGCGGGGCGTGGACGCTTGCTGCGTGCACGACCACCACAAGGCACAGGAACAACCATTTCCGGCGGGCTACGAGGGGTCGCCACCACAGGCTTCTCCCCGGAGCAGGAGCTGCTACTTTCCAGGACAGAAACCGGGCTTGATGTTTGGAAATGGTTGTGTGCCGAGTCGTTATTGGTGGTGCAAGACGTCTCCACTTTCTTCATGGTGAGGCTTCCACCAGAGAATGAGTCCTCCACAAAGTTTGAAAGCCATTCCAATTGGACAATGTCTTCGTACTGTAATAGCACATTAATCTCATTTAGGAATCTTCTTAATTCACTGGTCAAGCTAAAATGCTATTCAATTGTCAAACAGAAATTCTCCCTAACTAGTGAAGTTGATGGAAGCACAACCACTAACAGGCGAGTGAATATTCCTTTGAAATTGAATTTGGAATAAATGAATATAATATATTTCCAAGCGAGTGGTCACCCGAGACTCACCGGAACGGAGAGCTCCGCCGAGAGGTCCGACGCGGTGTTGCTAGAGAACACGGAATCGGAGCCGGGCAACGAGTCGGGCTCGCCGGGCCAGATGCTCGGGAACGAGTTGCAGTTCACGGAGGGTGCCGGCAAGGCGGCGGCGTCGACGTCTTCGGCGGGGAAATCGAGGAGATCGTCAATGTGGTCGAAGAAGCTGCCGCAGTCTATCTCGTCCATGAAATTGGGTCCGATCATTTTCTCGCTCTTTCTATCTATCTGGAAATTTTCCTGAGAGAATTGGGGGGGAAAAGATCAAAAAAAACATCAGAGGTAAATAAAAAGAAAAAAGGAAAGAAGACAGAGGAGACTGGTTTGTATTCTAATTATGGTTTTTGAATCGTTATTACAAGGCGCCCATATCGCAGGGCCACGACAAAAGGCAAGCACTGTCTCAATGATAGAGCCAGCGCACTGAACCGCGTGGCGCACGTTAGCCCCGGCAATCTCAGTTACACAAAATTCTTATTTTCCCAATTAAAAAAGATGAAATCGGGTATTAATTAATTATAAAACCAAATTCGAAATTGAAGATTTTTCACTTTAGTGCGCAGCCGACACTTGGCGTAATCTAGTGACAGCTGGTAACAAGTAACAACTCCAATTTGGTTTCATTTCATCTCAAAGTTCAACTTTTTTTTATGAGTAAATTACCGCTTTACCCTCAAAAATTATTATTTTTTCAATTTAACGCTTAAAAGTCGACTGTCTCAGCGAATGACTAATTTTCTTTCTTTTATTACTAAATTATAAAATTTATTATTTTCAAATCTCAAAAATTTATTTTGACAAAACAATCAAAACTGATTATAGTAAAACCCTTCATTTTTATAGGGACTAAATTGAAACAAACTGCAATATTTTAAGAGAAAACTAGGAGTTAACGGTTTTAGTTTCTTTTGAGTGGAAGGAAATTCGAACATTTTCTCGAGACTCGGAAGCGAAGTAAGAAGCTAACCTTCTTCTCTTTCAAAATTGGAGGTAATAGCAGTTTCTCTATAACTTAAGAAGCCTGAAAATTAATGTCCAGATTCCTGCAGCAACAAAAGAAGAAGAACAGAATTAAAATCGCGCCGAGCGAAGCACAGAAACGTCCAAGAAATCAAACAAACAAACTCCATTTTCCTTCCTGCTCCCGTTGTATTCGGATTTGTGAGTTTTCTCGGGAAACAAACAAACAGGGGGAAGGAAAATGAGAAAAATGAGACTGTGCCGACAGTACGAGAATGGAGAGACGAACCTGGAAACAGAGAGTAGAGGGAACGAACGAATGAAGGAGAGAGTGCGACTGAAATTTGAAGTGTAGAGAGGGAGAGAAGGAGGAGTTTGGGATTTGAAAGGAGTGAGGAGAGTGAGAAAGGATTTAAAAGGGGAAGAAGAGAAGAGAAGAGAAGAGAGAGAGAGAGAGAGAGAGAGAGAGAGAGAGAGAGAGAGGAGGGCTCACTGGTAGGTGAGGCTCCTTCTTCATTGCTAGCTGTCTTTTACTATGCCTTACTGTCGTGACGTTGAAGTGTTCTCTCTCTCTCTTCCTTTGGTGTATTTGCTTTCTCTCTCCTCTGATAACCACACGGGTCCCACACCCCTCAACCTCCTGTCACGGACTCTCAAGTCTCACCGCTGCTAAAACGCCACCTCCAAAATTCAACCCTTTCTCATCAATTTTTCCATAATCCCGCCACCCCTCTAATTAAACAAAACCAAAAAAAAAAAAAATCGCTTACTTTTTAATTCCTTTTTTTCAAAATAAACCTTTTAATTTTCTTGGTTAAACTTAAATTCTTAACTTCTCATTCATCCATCACATTGACAACTTTTTGTACCATAAATAATTTTTATTTCATCACATAAGTATTATTTCGATTGAACTTTTTAATTTTATTTACATAAATATTAATTTTAATTTACATGTATAAATAATTTATAAATAAATATAAATTTTTATTCAGTCTATTGCATTTAATATAACATAATGTTAAAAATACTATCCAAGTAAATAAAAAAAATCAGCGCCAATAATTTTTTTAATATTGGTGTAATAATAATATGGTTGTATATCGTTATTTTTAATATTAATATTTAGAATGTTAAATGGTACTCAAAATATTTATTTTTAATATTCACAATTTATGATATCAACCAAATTTAGGAATAATTAAAATAATATTTTAAATTAATATGTTACACACAACTCAAATATTATAAGTATTTTTCATCTCTATAGTTATTTAAAATAAACCAATAATTTTTCATCTCATGTTCAAACTTTTTCAGTTAATTTTGCAGCTTCTAAGTTGGGTCTGGGTTTGAGAAAAACCACTGCAGGCACTGATACAGAGAAAGAGAGAGAATCAAAAGAAGAAGAAGAAGAAGAAGAAGAAGAAGAAACAGAAGAAGATAAATGTCAAAAGTCAGAGTTTGTGACCTTCCTCGGAGCGCGTGACGCACACGGAAAACAAAAATAAATTAATTATACAAAAAAGTATTCCTTTTTTATAATTTTATGATCTTATTTTGGGGTTCGAGAATCGAGGAATAGATTGTGGTGTGTTCTACGCTGTGTGTATATGGTAAGTGGTAACTTAGATAAGGTGATTTCTCAATGCGCGTTTCTGCCATTTGAAATTTTTTTCATTCCTTTCTTTTTTTTTTTTGTCAAATTAAACAGCTCATGCCCATATGGGCGTGCAACTTGGAATCGAATAATTGAAATTCTGGAAATTTATTTATTTTTTTATTTTTGTTTGCCTTCTGGGTGCAGCCATAATTGTGACCAAATCCTTCCAACGTAAAATTGGAATTTTCTTCATAATTTTTGCTTATGATACCGTATATATGACATTTAATTTGGAGTTTTGTCCAAATTGAAATATTTTCTGTTCAAATCCTTCCGGATATATTCTTTTTCTTTTTCTTTTTCTTTTTCTTAGATACTAAGAAACTATAGATGACATGATTTTGCCATGCATAAAACCACAGAAAATAATAAATACCCTTTATTTAATATAAAGGAATGAAAAAAAAAATATTTTAAAGTATTCTATTAAAATAATTACTTTTGTATATAAAATGAGATAATTAGTAACTCCTTTTAATAACTTTAATGAAAAGGGACAAATTTTGACTCATTTCATTTTTAAAGGAAAAAAAGTTGGTTTCATCATAAATAATTTATTTTTTATAATTTCTTTCTTATAGTAAAAAAATTAAATTATATTAGATACTTTAAAGAATTCAAATCTTCTATTTAATTATTTGACATTTAATGAAGAGATTTTCGATTTTCTGAAATATGACCATACAAGAAAAATTATTTTTTAATTATATATTTTTTGGTAAATAATTATATTATTTAGAGGGTAGCACATAAATTTAAACCTTTTTAATTTTTAAAACTTAAATATTTCGTAACTAAGTTTAATTTATTTGAAAATGTTCTTATGCCAAATTTTTAATTTTTTTTATTACAACAATGCACTCATTCACAAGTTTGGTTCATCAATTCTAAGTTCAGAAATGACCTATCATAGTTTCATTTATAATTAAAAACACGTCTAATAAAAAAGGAATAAAATCAGAATCAGATGTTAGTTTTTATTGAATATGAATATCGCATGCAACCAAACCTAACCTTGAAAAATTTCCAAAATAAAATTAGGAATAACCTCACAAAAAAAATTAGTTTATATATATATATAGAGAGAGAGAGAGAGAGAATTCTCCTTAACTGTTATAAACTCCAAGGTAAGCCTTATATATTTAATTTCTATATAAATTAATCTTCAATGTATATATGTAGATATTAATTATGAAGGATGCATGTTTTATTGCTTTGTGACCCTTCTTTATGATTGCATTTATTACTTTAATGAGCTATTGTATGGTCAGTTATTGTTTGTACAATTTATTCTGGAAAAATGTAGAAAATAATTATATAATGTAATGTCCCTTGTTTATTAAATTTCATGAATTAATGTGTGAAAATCACACTATAACAAAATTTATATGCTTATAACATTTTGTATTTTGATTCTTTCACATTATTTATAAATTATATTGACCTGTGACTATATTAAATTGATATCATCTCACCATATTTAAATTGCATTATATATATGTGTGCATATATATATTTAATGAAAATGGATACTTTGAGAAGTCTTCTTTCAATTGGAACTGTCACTATATGAAACTTATTAAGTTTTGATTAATTTAATTCAAATCAAATCATATTATAAAAGTGTAAAACCCTCTTAATATTATTTTTTTTTATAAAATTTGAATTCGAGACTTTACTTTAAAAGAAAAAAAAATCACACATGTGGAACCAATTAAACTAATCAATATTGGTATATTTTGTGGTAATCTTGATAGTGGAATTTTATACGAAGTTTGAAAATAAAGAAGTTGTGAATGGTCAAGAAGAATGATTGTGCATGCAATTTTACTTTGTTTGGTTAAATTCCAATTAAACCTGAATCCCAAGTTGCTACTCCATAGCGAGCTAGTCGCAAGTGTCTTAAAAGAAAAAAGATAACCCTCTATTACCCAAAAAAAATGTAAGATATCTTTACACTTAAAAATAAATACTTAATTAATACTAATAAAAAATAATTAAAATGTTTGTTAGTAAATCTTACTTTTTGACATATTCATTTTTATTTAATTTTGACTTTAAAAAAAATTAATTATGACAAATTTCTTATATATTTTTGCTGACTCTCTACAAATATCTTGAGTGTAATGAGTATCATTAAAAATATCTTGGAAATTATGATACTAAATATGAAATAACTATTTTTTGGCTACAATTTTTCATAAGAATGACAAAAATAAAAATAATAAAGAAAAGGGGGATAAAAATAAAAGGGAAAGGTCTGTAGAAAAGTGACCTCACAACTGAAGTGTGTTGGTATTGGGCCAAATAAAAATGATGGTCCTCATTCACTCACTCTATCTTTCTCCTTTTACTCTTTTATCATTTATATTTTTTTTATATTTAATTTAAATAACTTGAGTTGTACTCTTTGAATGAATCCCTTCAAAAACACTCTCCCTTTTCTCTCTCTAAAAAAAATTAGAGTAGAAAGTTATGAGAGAGAAAGAAAGAGAGAGAGAATGTGGGTTTGTGTGTGAGAGATAGTAGTAATCCACTATGGCTCTCATTCATATCCTTTATTTCTTTTTTAACTAACTTGGGTTGCACTCTTTGAATCCCTTTCTTCTAAAAGACTTCTCCACCAAAACAAAAATAAATAAATAATATTAATAACTGACTTAATTATAATAACAATAATAATTAGTTCAGACACCAATTCATTTTGTAAGAGACCTTAAACCCCAAGTGTTAGGCCTGTGTCACTATATGTAACACGCAAGCCAGCCACCATTAATCCTCAAGATTGTTGACCAAAAAATAATTAGGATTTTATTTTAAAATTTCATTTGAAAATAGATATAGAAATTAACTCAACATCAATTACTTTAGTGGTAATAGATGAATTCCAGGTAAGTTTTATTTCTTAGAATTAAAGGTTCGAATTTAAAGTCACAATTTTAATAAGTTTCATTTGTCATTGCTTTCATATTTTTCTTTTAAAAAATAAAATTTAAAAAATAGAATTTAAAAAATCATATCCCAAAATAGGCTTAGATAGCCTACCACACTTATAAGTGTGTCTTTCCCTAAACGTGTTTTGTACTGACACTTTGACATTTCATCCTCTCACGTATCTTAATTTTGGTTCCTTTCCAATTCATACAAAATACAATACAATTTATTTTCATTAAAAAAATATAAAATGAAAAAACGTCAAACAAAGAAGAAGGAAGAGTTTTTTTTTTTGGGGGTTCTAAAGTTGATGCATGCCACGATTAGGCAGACAATAACTACAGAGTTTTTGTTTTGTTTCTACTAATATTTTTTCAACACGCTTATACGCACAAAATACAACTGGTTATGCTACAGTGTTTTGACTTCATATGCCGTATAGAGTTCAATTGTCAACAAAGTTCCTCATTTTAATTGTATTCAATGACAAAATTATTTTCCCCATTTATTATTTATATATATATATATACACACACACAATTAAAGAAAAAAATATACACATTACCATCAGCTCAAATATTAATATATTACCAATTATTTAAATGGTATGGCATTTGTTTCTCTTAAATAAAAATTTTGGATTTGAGTGTTGTGAATAAAAAAAATTAGCATATGGAGAACTTAATACTTTTATAGTTTAAATCAACTTAAACTACATTAGTTATATCACCCAATAGGTTTTTGGATATTGTTGGTTCAAACAATATATATATTAACATCCAAAGTTGGCTGATTGCAGTGATTGTAGGGAATTGGGTAATATCACTTTTAGCAACACAAAAAACTGCTGCTAAAAGTCCAGGCAAGGCAGAGAACTCAAATCCGTGATAGTAGCTTTTTTTTTTTTAATCAAGAATATCCTTCTACCTAATAAAATGAAAGATTAATCTATGTGACGTTTACTAATCGCAAATGATAGAACTCTTCTCAAATTCATTTATTGGGAATTGGACCTTTTGCTTATTGTGGGATTCAAATAGCTGTTATCATTGCAATTAATCAATGTTTAATGGATAGTAATTATTTGAACTTTAAGAACAACAATAATTCGATTGTTAAATACACTACTTTAATATCTTAATTTTACTAAATTATGATCCCATTTTATGATCATTCATACCTCCTTTGGTACTTATTTGTTGCATTTTTAGTGAAATTTACTTTGATTTCCTTTAAGTTTTTAATATTGCTATTATTTGTTACTAAATTTTAGACTTTAGTAGTTTGACTTTGATTTATGCTAATAATTGTTATTTTTGTGTGTTTTTTGAGGGTTGAGTGTGATCATGTGGAAGGATAAAGACATTGAGAGCAAATTCGATACCTTTTGTTAAAAAAGTGTTGTCTGTGCATTTTCGCTAAAGCGAAAGTTTTTGTGCTGAAGTAAGATTGTTCTCGTTAAAGCAAGAACTTTTTATAGCTACAGTGAGATAGTACAGTAGAATTTACGAAATTTGAAGCTTTAAATAGGATTTTTATAATCTTTTTAGGTATTTTGAGTTCGTGATAGAATGGGGCGCCTTTTTTTACCAAGGAGCGAGGAAACTCAACTTTAGAGCAAGATTGAAGCTGTTTTCCACCATCTCCATCACAAATTCATGCTTTATTCATCTTCTTTTAATCATTTTTGCTCTTTACCACCATGAATGGCTAGATTTCTATTCTAAGATTGTTATGAACTGGAGTTTAAATTAGATTATGTTCTCTTTTATTTCTTGTGAACTCATATCAATTCAATACATGTTCATTAATTTATTTTATTCGTGCATTCTTTAATCTTGATCATTGTTCAAATTGTTTGGTTGTTTTGTGGAACTTTAGCGAGGAAAACAAAGCTTAGGCCATTGATTGAATAAGACGAGTTTTTGAACCTTAGGAATAGAGGAATTAATTAATTAACGGTATAGGAATATAATCATTAACCCCGTTTAGTTGAATTAAGGCTTATTCGCTAATTAGATTTTATTTCATATAAGGGATTATGGGATATTAGGTTTTATCTTAGTTGAGGTTTGGAAAAATCCTTTTAAGAATTCTAGTACCTTAGATTAACATGTATGATTGGTATAATCATAAAGGTGAGAGAGATAACGTGGTCTAGGAAGAACGAAGGAGATTAACAATTTTATGTCTTTTTGATTGATTACTCTTGATTTTTAGTGTTGCGTTATTATTATTAATTGTTGTTTTTGTTAAATCTAAATTTTAGTGTTTTCTTAAAACTTTATTCAACCCAAAATGAATCGTCTAACTAGTAACATTTTAGTTTCTATAGTAATTACTAATTAGCATTTTAATTCTCGTGAGAATGATGCTTTTCTTATCACTTTATTACTTGTACGATAGGTACACTTGTCATGTCAACAACAATTATGTCTTTTATATTCAATAAACTTCAAAGAACTTGTATGGAATGGAGGATATCATTGAAATATTTTTTTTTAAAAAAAATATGATATTATCAATTTCTATAAAACATACTATAATTCCCCCCCCCCCTCCCCCCAATTTTGTAGTGTTAATATAAAGATTGACAAAAACCCATCAATGCTCTATTTGGCAAAATTAACTTATAAGTTAGTTGATAGCTTATAAGCTAATTTTTAACTTATAACTTATAAGCTAGCTTATTGAATTAGAAGTGTTCAGTAAAAGTAGCTGTTAAAGTAGTTGAAAAGTATAAAAAGACATATATTTTTTAATTTTAAAATAATATAATTAAATATGTCATTTTTATTTTTAATTAAATTAATTTAAATTATTATATATATATATATATAATTCATTAAATATATATATATATATATATATTTACATATATAATATATTTACATATTTTATTATATTTATATATATTTATATATAGAGTATAGCGAATATAAGATAAAGATATAATGAATATTTTTAAAAAATAAGAAAGGTAAAAAGAAAAAAAATACATAAACTATAAGTTACTCAAATTAATTTATCAAAATAAACTATAAACTATTAAAATAAATTTGTTTATCTAACACTTTTAATAAATTTATAAACTAGTCAAATAAACTATAAGTTAATTTATAAAATATACACAATCGAAATTTACTTGAACTGTCAACTTTTCTTCTCTAAAAAGTAAATAATATTTTATCATCACAAAACAAAATTCTCCAAATTAAACTATACAGAAAACCCCAGAATAGGGCATAGCTCACCACCGACGCCCCTCTTTAAGTCACCAATGACTAATAATAATACTCGTGAGATTTAGTTTGTCAAAGACAGGAATTACGTCAAATCCACACATCTAATGCGAAAGTAATGTATTTCCAATTAATACTATTACAAATAATATTGACAAAACGACAAGTGCTTAACATTTCCTTGTCGTTTTCATAGTAAATTAATTACTTTCGTCCATTTAATAAATACAACCAATTAGATTACTTTTTAATTAATATGACTCTTTAATTATCTAAGTGTCGGTCGAAGGAGCACGCATATATATAATACAGGAATTTGTACGCAGGGATGGCACATGGGGTGTGCCATAATTTGAGTCAGCATAAATAATTAATTTATATATTTTGTGTACCAAAATATCCTAAAAAAGACAATCGTGGTTATCAATTATGAAAACAAATCACTATGTATATTAATGACAAGTCCTTGTAGCTTTAGTTAGTGGCAAATCCCCTTAGACAAGGACTTGCTATATTATACATGTTTGTTTCGGTACATGACAACAAAATATTTTTATCGTTTTATATATTTTGTCATTAAATTATACTTAATAATTTAAGTACTATTATTTTTAATTATTTCATATCTATATATGCTACTTATAGTGTTGGAGAAAATAAATAAAACAACGATGATTAATGATGTTATTTGCGCAGCTTCTTTCTTAATGTTACCATATTCACATGATTGATTTTTAATTATAAAATTAGATGAACTTTAAATTTAAATTAAACACGCTCGGTCTGAGGATTAGTTGTTCTTTTTTCTTTTTCTTTTTCTTTTACTAAAAGTAAAAAATACACGAGTTTTAAGAATAAAAAAAATTATAAATTTTTAAATAAAACCATATAATGTTACTTGTATGCATCAATTTTATGATGTAATATTAATGATAATAAACCTCTTATCGAATTAAATTTATCAGGTCAATTTGTGTTGGTGCTTTATAAAAATGGAGAAATTGAAGTATAATTCTTATATATTATTATTTAATTTTAAAGATGAAAACGTCAATTTGGAAAAATTTCTATCATTTGTATTTTGTAAGTCTAAAAGAGACAAATTTTATATCTTATAAAGTAGAAAGATACTTTTGGTAAAAAAATAATAATAATAATAAGTATATAGTCTTAAAAATGATTTTATGTTTTTTATAAGTCAGCATTATATATTAGATTCTTAAGAAAAAAGAAAAAACTAATAGCTAGAGATGAAACACAAAATTTAAAGAATTAAACTAAATAAATAAAAGAAAAAACCAACTTAACAGACATTAAATAGCTTGACTCGGCACATTAATGTTTATTATAGACCGACATAGTTATCTTAATGTTTGGCTAGAAATGCTCATTGGTCACCTTTAGTCAATTATATGTTACCCTCGTCAATTTCTTAATTTAGTTTAAAAATTAAAATTAAATAAAAAAGCATTTTTATTTTTTATGATTATTTTATTTATTTAATTTAAATAATTAAAGTAAGTAAATAAAATAAAAATCAAGCTCAGTTTAACTGAGAATAGTCAAATTGATTGTTATTGTAGAATAGAGTACTGTTTGGCTAGATATGCTCTCATAATTGTGGCAGAAATTCTAAACCCTTAAGTTTAAAGATGATTTTTATGTTTTTAATCTTAGCCATTCATTTTAAATTCCACAGTTTAGATTAAAAAAAATAAAAAATAAGCCTCACGAAATACTTTTTTTTACCAAAATTTTTTCTTGTTCAATACAGAAACAAAAGTGTCTTATTTGACCGATTGCTGATTAATTTTTGATTTCTTTAAAAATTAAAAGTTATCAAAAAATAAAAACAGTTTTAATTTAAAAAAAAACCAGGATGATCCTATTATTTATATATATATATATATATATATTTTACTTGAATTATTCAATTTAAAATGAATAGATGCAATCACCTCATAACCCCGATTCAATTACATTTTACAGTCAACAATTTTTTAATTTGGTATAAAAATAAAAAAAATAAAAAAGAAACTTTTATTCTTTTTAAAAAAAATATGGGGATGGTGACGTGGCAGTAGGCGGCGAGATGAGCGGAGATGGTTATGGGGGGTGGGTAGTGGTGGCGTGCGTGGGAGCAAGTCAGTGAGAAGGGGCATGTTCGCGTGGGACCCACCTTCCATGTTCGGAGCGTCGGTCCACACGTTCCTCAACGTGCCTAATTTAACACTAACTGTCTCCGGGCCCCACCCCCTCACGTGACTTTGCCTCCTCTTTCCCTCACTTACAAATATTACCCCCAAAAGATGTCATATTTTCAATTCGGTCCTTTAACTTGAGCTCAAATTTTAATTTAGTCTGCATAACTTTATTTTATTTTAGTTTCATCCCTTGACTTTATTTTCACAGTTTCACTTTGATCGCTAGTTTTATTTCGTTCCAGTTCCAGTTTGGCCTTTTTAACTTTGCCTTAAATTTCATTTCAGTCCTTTAATTTTATTTTGTTCCGATTTTATACATTAACGTTATCTTTAATTAGCTTTACTATTTTTGATTTCGGCTGTTAAATGGTATTTTACATTTCATTGCAGTCCGTTATTTATATTTTGTTTCAGCACGGTCATTTAACTTAGAAAATTTAAGAAAATATTTTCTTCTCTTCAACACCACCGGATAGTTAACAAAATTGAAGTTTTAAGTCATCAAAATAAAGCAAGAAACCACTTAATTTTTTTTTTCTGTTAAACATTTTTGTGGTGCTAAAGAAAATATATTTTATCTGATTTTTTAAGTTAAATTAACCAGATCAAAACAAGACAAAATCAGGGACTAAGGACTAAAGAGAAATCAAAGTCAAGGGACTAAAGTGGAATAAAATAAAATCAAGGAACCAATATAAAACTCAAAGTAAAGTTAAGAGATACGAGGCCACAATGAAAACTAAAATAGATTTATGGGACTATAAAACAAAATTAAGCTAAAAGAGTGAAATAAAATTTAAGACAAAATTAAAGAAGTATAAAAACTAAGATATATTTTTACCCCAAAAAAAAAAAGATAAAGATGTTTGGAAGCCTCATGTGGAGAGTGGGCCCACGAAAGGATTGTGGGCCCCAGTGCACTGCCGTACCTATAATCTATGCTATGTCTAAGACAAATTGTGATCTCACACACCTTTTGTGGGCCTCACCGCGTACTATCCCTACCCCACAAATCAATCCCTAATTTAGGACCATTTTTAATTTGTCTCCCAATTTAATTATATTTTAATCTAAATTAATTACACTATCTCCGAATTCAAAACGACATGAAATTTATTTTGATTGAGATAATTTTTTTAATGAATTAGTTAATATTTGAGTAAATCATTGATTTGGTCTTATATGATCATAATTGTCTTAATTTGATCTCTAACAAAATAAAATCTCTTAATTTAATCATTAAAATATTGTGTTTATCTTAATTCTACTAATCTAATTGTCAAAATAATTTCGAACAACCAAAAACGAGACTTTCCTTTTGTAAATTTTGTAATTTAGTAATGAAAATAATCAAATTGATATAATATAGTATTTCATGGACTAAATTAAAATATTTGATTTTTAAAAATTAAATTAAGACAAATATAATTTTTTGGGATAAAAATGAAACACTTAATTTTTCAAATACTAAATTGAGACAATTATAATATTTTAGAGAATAAATTTGTAATTTACTCTTAATATTTTGCTTATTTTTTCAATATTATAATGAAGTAGAATGCTAGTCATATTAATAAATATATTTTTTTACAGTCTAGTATTAAGAAATTTACGTAGATTTAGCATTGTTATCTTATATGGTAGTCTTTGAAAATTTTCAATGAGCCCAATTTAGTCTTTAAAGTTTTATTGTCATTTGTTGACCCAAAAGATTATGGAAAAAACTTATTTCAATTCCTTTGTTATCAAATTTTTTAATTAAAACATGTTAAATGTATTATTTTTCAATCAAAATACGACAAATGTATGATTTCTAAAATAATTATATTTTTTCACAACTTAGTATTACATAATTGGATATTTAAAGAACTTTTTACACATGTTAATGTTGTATTTTTAGTAAAGAAAAGTTATAAAGAACGGTATATAAGTCTATTCCAAAGATTATTGCTACCAATTTAATTATATCTGAGTTAATTAGGATCAAGATTAATGTTGAGTGCCTTGATTTTGGTGAACCATAAGGAATTTATGATTTTACCTAAAAATTGGGAGTTCGACCCGAAAACAATTTTTAAAAAAATAGAAGTTTGTTGTGCAAGCAAAGTCGATGGTTGATTGGCCTGACCCATTTTATGTATTTTTTTAGATCAATACAAACTGGTTAAATTATATATATATATATATATATACGATTTTACGATTTTTTAATAACTTGTAACAATTTTTCGTTCGATGAATAAGAAATCTCTCTGCCCATAAACATGGTCACATCAACCAAAATGCATAAATGTGTATGTCTTCTTGTTTTTATTTTTGTTTTTGTCTCCACTATTTTTCTGCGATTTTTGTAACAATTAAAATTATTTTCTTTTAAATAAGTCATTATTTAGGACTGAATTGATGACAATAAACTCTTACAGATTAAATTGATAGCGACAATATCCTTAAAAGATCTCAACACTTCCATAATTTCTTCAAAGAAGAAAAAGCACAAGATAATCAACCTTTTGAAGTAATCTACAGTTAGTTTTCTAAAGTAAGTATGAACATGAAGATTTTGATTTGAAACCCGCCTGGTCAAAAGATAGAGGGGAAAAAAATGTCATAAGAATGTTGGAGTCTACACAGCTCACAAATAGATCATTGGGTGAGTTGAAACAGACAAGACAATGCAGTAATGTGCATGATTTTCTTAGTGTTTGTATACATTCATATATATATATATATATAGTTTGACTAGGAATGAAAACCTAAACTTTTTGTGCTCTATCTTGCTAGCTGCGTTAATTACTATTTATTAATGGTGAATGATTGGTTTAGTTTTGATTTTGTGCGTGTTTCGGAACCTGCTACGATCCCTCCCACAATATATATGTATATATATTATATTGAATTGCTAATATATTGGAAAATGATTAGTTGTCACATCAGATATTCAACATCCAAAGTTATTTTAATCTTCCTTTCCAAAATACTTTTAAGAATGTGGTTTTATCCTGTCCCTATGCATGCATGTAATTTGCTTTCCCCAGCTGGACTTCAACTACATACAGTAATTTAAGTTCGTGTATATGTTTTTTTCTATATTATTCGAGTGCAATTACTATATATAACAAAGGAATTTACATACATACTACATACTACATACATATACATACATACATATCTCTCTCTCTCTCTCTCTCTCTTTGGAGGCTCTTCGGATAAAAAGAATGATTTTTTTTTTCTCTAATTCATTTCAAATCCATCCCTAGCATGTCTCATAAAAGGTTTTTTTTTGTCGCTAATTTGTGACATTTTTTATCTCAAGAATTTAACCACGTCCCATTTATTAAGACTTTTTTTTTTGGTCTCTAGTTTCATCTCTATTAAGATTTTAGAGAAAAAAATTTAATGAAATTAAAAATAGTCAAAGAAAAACTGAACCACTTTTCACTAAAACCGACCGATCAAACTTAGTTTTGATTAAGTTTGACTAATTTTGAGCATGCTTGGTTTTTCTTGCATTTTGAGCTATACCAATGTGCATTTCATGTCTAATTGATTGAATCGACTGATCTAGTTTGATTTTATAATTAATTAAAAAGATGCTTATAGTATAATTTAGTCAAATATAATGAAAATTAGTATAATTTACCCTTACTTTATTTTACTAATTTAATTGAATGCTGAACATACATATTTAAGTTAAAGTTTTCATTAGATAGATTAATACAATTTAGTTGCTCTCCCTCCCTTTTGAGTTGTGTTTGCTTGTTTTTGGTTTGTTTTAGTGTATGTCTAGGAAATAGTTAGACAGAAATATCGATTTTGGGCAAAATTTATTTTCAAACTTAATTTTAGTTAAAACTTAAAAGTGAGCTTACATGAATATGAATTATATTTGAAAACTATTGTTGGAAAAGGAATTTCAGAAAAATTGATTATATTTGGATAATTTTCACCAAAATCACTTTTAGATATGTAATTATAAAAAAAAAGTATAAATTTTATATTACTTTCTTTTATTTACATTTGGATGTGAGGGGCGAACGAGAGAAGAAGGTGGTTGAAAAAATCAATTCTCATTTTCGTATAAGCGACTTCAACTTGCAGTTGAACAAGTGTGATTTTAGAGGTAAAATCAATTTTGAAACGTGTGGTCAACACAAAACCAAAAGCAGCAGCTAAAAAGATAGAAAACCTCGTTTGAGCTCTCTAGAGAATCACGTCTGAGCTCTCTAAATGTGTTTCCAAAACATACTTAGTTAGCAAAGAAATAAAATTCATTACAATTACAACTAAACTTTAAACTTAAGTACTATTTATATATCACATATACATTTCTAGCTCAATAGAATTTTGCACCATCTTTTTCTTGCTAAAAATCATACTTTTATCCGAATATATAATTTAGTCAATACGGGACAGAGTTAAATTGAGAATATTTCAAATTTATGATACCCATTATTGGTTAAAACTTTATATGACTGAATCTAATTTGTTAAACTTGAAGTACGCATAATTTGTATAGCTATTAATTTCATCATTTCATCAACATATTTAATAAATTTGCATTAACGTACCTACACAAACAATTAGGGCAAATATATATTTTTCATCCTTAACGTTTATCTATAATTTCAATTTGGTTTCTAACTTTTTTTTTGGGTACCAATTTTATCTTACATTTTTTTTAATTTTGTCCGTAGGATTAACGCTGTTAGCAAAGTTAACAAAAAAAATATTAATGTGGACTCTAAGTGACACGTGAACTTATTCAAATATCATATAGACTATTCCATATGATACATCAAACGTTTAATCGTTAATTTGGGACGAATGAGATAAATGAAAAAAAACGTGTTATTTGGATGAAAATTGAAATTTAATCAAATATTTAAAATGAAATTAAAACTAACATTAATTAGTATAACATTTTGATAGTGGATGAGTCATATGTAAAAGTTTATGTCAATAATTTTCATAAATTATGTTAACAACATTAACTTCAAAGATAAAATCAAAAGAAAAATGTGAGACAAAATCAGCATAAAAAAAATTAAAAAAAAAAACTTTTACCCGTAACTAAAACTGAGTTTTAAAGTCGATGGTTTCGTGTTACATTGTGATTTATTGATTGATCAAGTAAATTACAAAAAAGAAAAATAAAAATAAAATGACCCCATGACTGAAGACGTAACCAAAAAGAAAAGGACCCCTGCATGGCTGCATGTCCTACACTGAAGGACACCAGCCTTAGAAGTTATCCAGCCGTAGCATTCAACCATCGATTTCACAAAAACAGACAAAAAACTGGCTAAATTATTTTGTTATACGTCAAAAAAGGAGGAATATAATTATTTGGTATTTACCATATATTGTCTTTAACATTTGGTTAAATTGTAGCTAGCACCCTTTTAGTTTTGAATATTGCATTTGGAAAACTAGATATTTTGATATATTACATTTTCCTTCTAATTTACTTCCTATCAAATCAATAATTTTTTAAGCCTATAATTTTACTGTTGATATAGCAGTAAAAATAGTTAAACTAATATTAACTTTTAATATGAAACTCTGATTTTATTTTTAATATTAGGAATACACGTTGTATAGTAGGAAATGAATGTAATATATAATTAAAAATGTAAATTATTGATTTGGGCTTCAAAATGCTACAATTGTTTCAATTTAACTAGTGTTGTGTTCCATACGATACACAGATAATTTACAAATTTAAAAATTTTTGTAACTTATAAAATAATAATACTTGAATGATTCAAGTTATTGACAAAATGTTAATTTAACTCATATGCAAATTGTCTCTATAATGTACACATAATTCTATTGCACCTATAAAAAAAAAAAAAACACACACACACACACATATATATACATGTTAAAAATAAGAAAAAAAAAACACTCATAGAAAGATATAATAAATATACAACAAAATAAAGTAATAATTACAAAAAAAATAGAATAATCAAAATACAAAAAAGAAAAAAAATGACAATAACAATATTCTGTATCTTCAATCTCAATTTTCATATGCCTACTCTTAATACTGTTCTTTGAACTCTCTATAATAGGGCCAAATTTATTGACCAGCTCGATAACATCTGAAACGAAATAATATTATTTGTATATAGTTGAAATCAATAACAAATAAAACATAAGATAAAAATTAACTTACTAAATAGTTAAACACGATTCAAAATATCACTGAATGAACAAAACATGAAGATTGATTTTAGAATACTCAAATCATCTTCAGCTAGTCGAACATTAGTTGAAAATCGAAACTCAAGCATGAATGAATGCTTTGTTGTTTGATAATCACTGTTAGACTTAACTACACTAAACATGAACATCACACAAATATTTTGCTCAGTTATTTGATACTTGAACTTATTTATAAATGATTTCTTCACATGACCGTTTATGCGATTACCCTTAGAAACCAAAAAATAAACACAACATAAACATAATAAACAAAATAATTGAATATAATAAAATTAAATTTACCTGAGAATTTTACAAAATCATCTCTAGACTAAAAATCCCCTTAGACATATTGAAGAATTATCTACAACCTCACTACTTGAACTTTAATCATCTAATCATCTCTTGATGTATTAACATTAGCAACGTCACTAAATTTAGGTATATGCAAAGTACTAATGAAATAAAAACTAATTCTGAAAGAAGACTATTCAATACAAATACGGAAGAAATACAAGACAGTTAAAATAATTATTTATTTATATAATGTGAATTTTTTTGAAATAATAAATTGAATATATTAAATTCTAATAATGTAATTATTAATTATTAAATTATTAATAAAATTTACGACAATTCACAATTTTAAAAAGAATTGTTTGAATTTATTTGTATTTATATTTTTCAAATTCATTTGAATGTAATCTATATAATCAATCACACCAATTTACATTTAATATTATTAAATTATTAATAAAATTTACGATGATTCACAGTTTTAAAATGGATGATTTGAATTCATTTGAATGCAAATTTTTCACATTCATTTGAATACAATTAAAGAATCAATCATACTAATTTGTATTTAATATTTTGTAATTATTAAATTATTAATAAAATTTACGATGATTCATAATTTTAACAATGATGATTTGAATTCATTTAAATGCAAATTTTTCAAATTCTTTTGAATGCAATTATAGAATCAATCACACTAATTTGTATTTAATATAGTGTAATTATTTAATTATTAATTAAATTTATGACAATTCACAATTTTAAAAGGGATAGTTTGAATTCATTTAAATGCAAATTTTTTAAATTGATTTGAATACATTATAGATTCAATCATACCAATTTACATTTAATATATTGTAATCTTCACGGAATTTAAAGGAGAGCCCTACAATACATTTCAAAAGGGTTGTTTATAATAAATTTAATGTGGTGTCATTAATAAAAATAAATTTTTTCGTTTACATAATTTATTCATTTAATTTTTATTTTAATTTGTTAATTTTATTATATGTTATTTAATAATATCCATGTAATTAATGACTTAGAGTAAAATTGTTTTAGTCTATTATATAGATTTCAAAAAGATTAAGCATCTCAATTTAGTTATCTTTAAATGATTATATTTATCTCAATTTGATTCTTCTATTAGTAAAAACGATTTTTGATATTAAAAGATTTGAAATTTAACAACAATCAATTTTGTAATTTAGCAATAAAAAATGAATAAATTAATATAAATATAATATTTTAAAAATTAATTTTAGACATTTGATCTTTCAATGATTAAATTGATATCTTTAATCTCTTAGGAATTAAATTAATAATTAATTAACTCTACTTGAAACTAGAGGGGTGTTGAGTATAATTTAACCAAACCTTAAGAGATGTTAGTGTAATTTTCCCTAGAAGTATTCAATATTACCTTCAAAATGAAAAAAAATATTAAAAAATTGCTTTACTTATCTTTTGTAAAATAATTTTTTGATAAATAAAAGGGTTATGTTGTATTTTTGGTGTGAGGCTAAGTTTGATACGAGAGTGTTGTTGTTGACTTGTTGTAAAGGGTTCTGTACCAGTTTGGCAGCCTTTATCGCAAAAGGATGGTGTAAGTCACGTGCGTGCATAATGCGGTACTTGTCATCCACGGAACTGAAAGCTACGCTGGAACCCACATTCTGACCAATCCGATCACCAGAGACTCGCTTCCACGCCTCCTTCTGTACTCCGCGACGCAGGCGATCATATCTCCAGCGTCCTTCGCAGAGCGGGAACACCGACAAGACATGCCACGTCATCTCGTGCTAAGTTGGGGAAAACAGACACGTGGGCCCAAAGTGCACCGTTTCGCATAAATTATTTTCAAGTAAATAAAGGAAAAAAAAAAAAACAAGAAGAAAGAGTTCATTACACTTTCATTCCTTATAACTTTTTAAAATTACACGTCCTTCTTTATTATTATAAAATATATTACATTTTAGTTTAATTTATATTTTTTATGTTCAGTAAATTAATGTCATTTATCTTTTGACTAAAATACCTTAACTTGAGAATATTAATTTTTACATATTGGCGATACCTTTTTTGCTCTTAATTCATAATAAGATGTCATAAGTATCACGATTTCTTTTTTAAAAAGCACTTAGTATGTATTTAGGTTAACAGATAATATTTTAATAAAAAACATATGGATTAAATTACCGATTTGTTTTTCAAAATATTACATTATCTCAATTTATTTTTTTTAAAAATTAAATTTATTAACTTAGTTCTTGAAATGTGTTTTTTTAATCAATTTCATTCTTTCATTTGTCAATGTAACTTTTGACAATTATAATATCAAAATTTAGAAAAGAGGATGCTCTGTAATTTAGAAAGTTTAGAAGGAGGGAAGAGTAATAAAATTGAAAAAAGAAATGACCGGGAATAAATCTGGCGTGTCGGTGCCGACAGAGGAGGATGGGAACAGGATTACCGACTAAGGAAGGTCACTTAGTGGACCTCAATCCCATGCACTCCATAACCACACCGTCGGTGCCACACTTTTTTGCCTTTTTTTCGCACTCCCTTTTCTTAACGGTTTTCCGTTATTTATTTTCCATATTTTGATTAAAGCAACACGGAAAGAGAGGAGTTTAAGTAACAAAATTCAACATTCTTAACAACATCTTCAATTCACACATCCATCTCAAAATTGTATCCAAGTATTTTTCGCCAAAATTACTATCCACGTCTTTGGATTTTATCTATATTTCAATTATAACATTAAATTTTATTTTGTGTCAATTAATTATAATCTATATATTTCTAATTTGTTTCAATTATATATGCCTTTGAGTTTAATACTCGTCCAAATATTTAATGGTAGATGCTAACGTGACATCTCATTTTACAAATGTATGGCAACACCTATTTATTTATCCTAGTTTTGCTACTTGGGATTAGAATCGATGATAACCAAAATAATCATGTTTTTAATTACTTTATTTATGATTATTTTACTTCATATTGTATTTGATTATTTTGGTCATTATATATTACAATCCCATGTGACAAAGCCCGTGAATTAATAGATGTTGACGTGTGCAATATAGAATGTCACGTCATTGTTTGCGGTCAAATATTTGGATGATATTAGATTTAGAGGTATAACTTATAATTGACACAAAATAAAGTTTTAAGTTATAATTAAAATATGAGTCAAAGTTTAGAGGTATGAATAATACTTTTGCCTTTAAAAAAAATTAACTAAGTTCAATTTAGAATAGATTATTGATTTAGTTCTTGAAATATTACAATTTTATCAATTTGATCTTTGAATGATCGAATGTTTTAATTTAGTTATTAAAAAATTGTATTTGTCTTATTTTGGTACTAAATTTCAAATTTTTTGTTAGTAAGAGTCATTATGACCAAAAAAAAAAAGAACTAAATTAAAACAAACACAATTCTTTAAAGGTTAAATTGATCAGATACTTGATCTTTTAGAAACTAAATTGAGATACATTTCAATCTTTCAAGGATCACATAAGTAATTTACTTTTAGATTTAAGAGAAATTACATTTTATTTTCTTAAATTAACACATAATTATAAATTCAGATATTACATCTAATAAGGATTTCTGGTCCTTAAATTTCACTGCTTAGCTAGCCTTAATTAGGTGCAAGGGAATCTCTCCAAGAAAAATCAACCACCAAACAAAATTACTAGTTGAATGAGATATTTAAAACTTTGCACATGAAAAATGCAAATAATTATTTACAATCCCTTTATTTAGTTAAGCAAGCCCACATTGACCCCTCTTTCTTTAATATTATTTTTTCTTAGTTTTGCTTTTAATAAATTGTCTCTAGCTTATAATTTGAGAAGAAAATGTTATCCAAATTACACAAAAACTTACAAGATAATATTAGTTATCAGAAGGGATCAAGTTGATTCATGGTATTTTTTTTTTATTTACTCTACAAAATTGATTGTATCTAAAATATTCCTTCTCATATACATATATTTATATATAAATTATTAAAGCTGAGTAACTTTGAAATGATGACCTAAACCATGTGATAAGCAGAAGAAGCATATCAAAGAATGCCAATAATACATATATAACAAATCAGTGACGCAACAACGGTCAGATTTGTCACTATATAATATATATTACATATATATATATATATATATATATTTTTTTTTTCCCTCTTAGAATTAGTGCTTCATATATATTTTCTTTCAGTGTGCTGGATCCGAATGAGGAATAAATATGGCACTGCCACGTGATGGTGCCATGTGGATGTAGATATTTTGTTAAGCTCGTGGAGAGTAATGACTAATGAGAGATCTTTCACTAAAAATAAAAAATAAATAAATAAAACTTACATTAATTTTGCTTTAAAGTGATTGGTGGAAATTAGTTGGGTGAGTCAATGAATTGGGGCTACATTCATACATAACTACATCTCAAAAAAACAATTCATTAGGTGAATGTATCAAACACTTTAATTTCTTAATACAAGTAAAAGATGTCAATAGAATGTTGGGCAAATTACACTAACCTGCCCTTATGGTTTGGCTAAATTATATTTATTATTTATTACCCTGTACTCTTTTGACATTTTGATATACGTTGCAAATCTTAAATTTTAAACATTTCCTCTAGCTTACTTTATGTTAAATCATATATATATATATATATATATATATACACACACACACACACACACAATAATAATAGACTTCAGAGATACTAACAAGACATATGGAATATTCTTATGAACCTGTAATTGGGCATGAGTGACATGGACTATGGGTTTAGTAAAGCAAGTTAGGGTTACAGAACTAAGCCAGATAAAAATATAATTTATTAAGATTGTAATTTTATTTTTAATATAACAATAAAAATTATTAAGTAACTTATTAACATATGTTGAGAAAAAAGTTAATTTCAATAAAAGTTAAATTACAGGAGAGCTGTATGCGATATTTAAAATAAAAAGGTGGTACATCTAATTTAGCCAAATTTCAAGAGTTTGTGCAATTTACCCTAAAACTTTTAAAAGTTTATTGTAAAAAGTTTAAGGAAACTCCTATTTTTATGCGTTTGTGTTTTATTGACTTATCAACTTAGAGTTTATTGTAAAAAATTTAAGGAAACTAAATAAGTATTTTAATAAAAAATAAATTATTAATAATAATAAGTATCGTAATCGCCGATTTGAACGCCGAAAATGGTTGCATCCTCCCATGTGATATGACGAATTTTCAGATCGTGAAAGCTTTTAAATTTTGTCTGTTTATTTGTTTTTTCTTCTTAGAAATTTGCACAATATTGAAAAAAACAAAAGGGTTCTTCACTCACATCTTAGTATTTATACTTTTCTCTCATTAACTAAATTGATAAAATGAAAATCTTAAAAATAAATTTAGTAAAAATTCAACATCACGAAAATAAAATTTTCCAAAATGTTATTTATTTTTAATTACCAGATACAAATATATCTTAAATTTGCTTTCTTTTTAATTTGATATCATTGAAAAACAATTTCTCAAACTGATTAAAATATTTTTGAAATAATTATTTTGATTGAAAAAGAGAGAGAAAAAGAAAAAAAATGCTTGAATGTGACCACGTGGCATGTGGGTGATTCGATCAATTGACATTAACAGAAAGACGCTAGTACCCTTTGGCTTAATGTTATCAATCGGGTTCAAACGAGGGCATTTTTGGAACGAAAATATACGTGCATGATGTGTTTATTTTTATTCAACGAGGGACATAAGTATAATGTGGAAAATAGAGTTGCAGATAGTGGCAAGCCACAACGAATCTTTTTTTTTTTTAATTGAATAATAAAAAATTAATATTCTTTTTTCGAAGACTAATCATGTTGCGCAATTTGATTAATTTGTTTTTATAGAGAGATTCTCAAATTAACATTTTTAAAAACTAAACCTTGTTTACACTTTTTAAGTTTAAGCAGCTAGTATTATTTCGACAAGCTAATGTTGAGGTTTTTCTTTTTAATTTTTGGTTGAAGATTTTTTTTTATGATCAATTTTTTGTTTTACCTTGTCTTTCTTGTTTAATAAAAAAAGACTACTTAATAAGTTTTATTAAAATGATTAATAATAACTATTTTTTAATGTTCATTTTTTATTAATCCCCGTGAAGACCATTTAAATAGAACTTCCAACGAAATTCGAATTTAGAAATTTTTTTTTAAATATTGTTAACAAGTTATAAGTTTTTTGTGGGCCAACCCAAATTCACTCTAAGGGCTTTATCTCAAATAACAAAGCCCAATTACATCGTTAATTTCGAACCCAAATTAAAGCATTTTTAGTGTTAATACTTTAAAGATTACTTTCGGGCTAAAAACAAAAACAAAAACAAAATGAAAACAACTTTGGGTCATTCTCTATTTCACAGTCGTCTTAATAATGTAGAAATTTATTCATTATTTTAGTATATTGATCACATTAATTTATGCACATTTTAATTAATTTATTATTTTTCTAAGTTTGCAACTATAATAAAATTATGCAAGTTTACGTAAGTTGTATATTAAGAAAAAACAGATTATAAATTAATTAAATATGAAAAAATATTTTTGGTCTTACAATTTATTTCATTATATATATATGAACCCAAAGCTAAAAATAAATTATAAATAATGGCAAAATTAAGAAGCAGAGCAATCAAAATGGCGACAGTCATATCAACATTTAAAAATAATTTTCACCTCGTTCAATTAAAAAAAATTGTCACATTAACGACAAATTCCATTTTCTTTTATTTTCCATAATTTTTTTAGCCTTCAATTATTGCGAAAAAACAAAATTTGATAAGCACTAAAGACGTATGGTGTCATTGGTGTGCTTGATGTCCCTTTCCTTTAAATAAAACACAAAAAATATTGAAAAAGAGGAAAAAGAGAGAAAGACAAAAGTGGAGGGACCAACAATTATGAAATATTTTTAATATAATAATAACACAGAAAACTCTAATTAATACCTCTTATAAATTAATCATAATTACATCACACTAATAATTTATAGAATTATTTTTCCTAATCACGAAGCAAGCACAAAACTTTGAGAGAAAAATGTGGAAAAAAATTAATTAGTTCAAATGATTCCATACTTATTTAGTTTAAATAAAACTTTAGAATTGAGTCTTGTGAATAAATATAACAAAGAGATCGCTGCACACTTTTTTGGATGTGACCAAATAAGGTGCATATGTAAAATGCAAACCGTCTGTTGTGTTTGTTGATGGTTTGATGAGTAATATTGATGATACAATTTCTTTTAAGACCAAATTGAAATTTTGATTTTATTTGAACGTTAAATTTTACTTTGATCCTTTGTGTTTTAAATATTTTATATTGGTCTTATATCTTGCAAAGTTACATTGTTTTAGTTCTTTTTCGTCAAAATCATTAACCATCTTAACAGAATTAACGCCTCATTATCCGAACGCTTATATGATGACGTATATATTTTTGGTAATAATTTTTTATAGAAAAATATTGGAACAGTGCGAATTTGTAATATAAAGAATCAATATAAGATATCTAAAACATAAATGACCAAAATAAAATTTAAAACAAAGATAAAGTACCTTGTTTTATATTATTTGTACCTTTTTCATATATACTTTTCATAATTAAATATTTTTTTTATTAAATTCAAGTGAACTTGTTTTAAAAAACATATTAGATATAATTACTTATGATAGCTAAAAGAATGATTAACATAGAGCACAAATATACTCAACTATATACATGGTCAACTATAAATAGAGGTCAACAAAATATCTATATCCTATGGATATTTGTAAAATTTATTTCTTTACATTTAAGTACGTGGGGAGAAAAATAAATGAGACTGGATTTGGGATATGTATATATATATATTGCATTTTTTTGTTGAGATTAAACAAATATAAGTTATATTTTATAAACATATATATATATATATATATATATATATATATATAAAGGATAGGAATTGATTATGAGATTCTAATTAAGTCCAAAGCTGGAAAAAATATTTTTCCTTGAATTGGAAACTAAAGACTATAATACTCATTTCATATTTTGCACACCATCATTTCTATTAATTAATTTTGTATTGATAAGAAAACATAAAGAATTAGCCTCTAACAAAAACTGTATAATAAGTGTCAGTAAAAAGAAGTCTAATCTTGCGAGGTGGATCATCTTAAATGCATAAGAGTGTTTTTTTTCTTTTAAAATTACAAGGGAGCTCGAACTCTGATCCAAAACTCATATCTAAACTTATATATTACTTGAATTATAAGCTCAATGATAATGCATAAGAGAGTATTACCATTTGAATCTAATTTAGTTAAAATATCGACACACTAGTTCACTTCCTTATAAATGTGAGAGATCTAAAACTGAAACCCAATATTTTCTCTGTAACACCTAATTTTGTCCATCATATTTATAATTTCCCTTTCCTTTTAATAAATAAATAATCAAAAAATATAAAAATAATAACAAAATAACAAAAGGTATGTCAAATGCCTTTTAATATTTATTTTTGATATGCTCACCGCATCATCACATGAGAAACTCCACTTTAGCACATGATGAACAGCCCACTATCCCACTATCCCACTATCCCACTATCTCATGCATGGAGCCACTCAACCAAAAAAGAGAGAGCGTGGTGAATAATAAAGAGAGCTTACCAGAGGTGTTAAGAAAAAAGAAAAAAAGGTAGAGCGAGAGACTCCAGAGAGGAAGAAATAGAAAGAAAGCGAAGCAAAGAGAAAAAAGAAGATATATTGCAAGCACAGAGAAGGGGAGAACGTGCAGACAGCGCAGAGGTAAGTTTACAGACCTTGTCTCTAGTTTATGTTTCCTTTCATCTTGTCGAGTTAGGCAAGCGTGAGAGAGATCGGAGAGAAAGAAGATCGAGATAGTGAAAGTCGAAATGGAGGATGGATGAAAATGATACTGAACTGACGTTAAACTATATATGCGTGCGTGTTTTGAGTATTGGTATGCGTGTTTTTTTTTCTTTAACGTGTGCTACATATACATGCGTTATGTGAAAAAATATATATAAATATAAATAAATAAATAAATAAATATATATATATATATATATATTTGCGCGTATATTTTGGGTTAATATGGGTATGCATGTGATATATATACATATATAGACACACATTTTAGTGTGTATTTTTTATTTAATGGTGTGTGCCTATTTTTTTTTTTTTTTCATGGGAATATCAGACAATGTCATCATATAGAAAGTCTCATTTCTGATTGCGATTCATTTCCTGAGGCTTTTATTTATTTGTCTTTCTTCTTTCCATTTTTTTTCTTTTTACACAGTGTGTTTGCAAATATTTTTCTTGTTATAATCGGCATCCTATGCCGATGATGAGTTGGGAAACAACTGATTCTTTTGGAATAGTTCAATAATCCCTATCTCTAGGTAAAATTTTATTATCCTATTGCGATTGTTAATCAATGCCGTAGGACAATAAAACAAAAAATTATCAAATAATCTCCAAATGGAATAAGAGATTGACTCCATCGGAGTGGATCTCCTTTTTTTAAGAAATAATAAAACTAAAAAAAATAAAGTATTCACAATGCGATTGTATAATGATGCAAGTGAGAAAAATTTCTCTTAAAATAAATTTGTTAAATTTAAATCATTCGAAAATTAGATGAAGTACTCATAACGTGATTGTGTAACAATACTTATGAGGAAAAGTCTCTCAAAAGATTACTTTTTTTTAAATCCAAAAAAATTCAAATATATTGCTTTACAAGAAAATATCTTCAAAATTACGAACTACGTGGACTTTGATCCCAACGGTTGGGTACGTAGACCCTAGGCACCGCCTAGCCAAGTCCGTTTTTGTATATTTTTATTTGTTCTCTTTTCATCTTTTTCTTTGGTGGTTTATTTTATAAGGGTAATTTTGAGGTGACTATTAAATAATTGTATCATTTCTAAATCAAACGTATAGGGTGCCTAACACCTTCCCTATGCGATTCAACTCCCGAACTCAATTTCTGTTTAATCGCAGACCGTCAAATTATAAGGTTTTTTCCAAAGTTTTTTTCCTAATAAATAAAATTTTGGTGGCGGCTCCAAATAAAATTGGTTTTCAATTCCGAAAGCTGATTTTATAATCATTTTTCTTTTTCTAAGAAAACGCCGGCCGGTCACATTTCGGGTGTGACAGTTTGGCGACTCCGCTGGGGACCTATTCGAGAGTTGATATTGATCTATTAAGTGTGCAAATAAGTTTGATAGTCATCTTAATTACCCTTAATTTTATATTTTATTTTTTATTTTATTTTATTTTTTCTTGTATATATTTACTTGTACATTTTTATTCCTTTTTTAATTTATTTATTCTAATTAAGATTTTTATTTTATTTTATTTTATTTATTTACTTACTTTAATTACGCTTATATTTTATTTTATTTTATTTTATTTTTGTTTTATATATATTTACTTCACTCCCCTCACATATTATGTATTAACACGTCCATCGCACACACTGGCTCTATATTTGGGCTGAGCGCAACCATAAGATAGCAGGAAGTCTAGTGATGTCGCAGATGGTCTATCCCTTGCGGGGATCACGAAAGCTTCCGCTCAGACTGTACCTTTTTTGTCAGTATAGAATTCATACAGAGTGTAACTCTTACGTTCTCAATGCTGACAATTAGAGATCTCCATGAGTTTCTACTATGGGGGCAGTCTGGGGACCTTTAAATCCATAGGCTTGTAGATCCACCCTGAAACATGTGCACTCTTAATTGGCCTAGAAGACTGATGCATAAGAATCTTTAAGTAAGACATAGGGGAAGCACCCTTTATCATTTCCCAATTTTGTATGTCATTATCTTTTATTTTATTTTTTTTAACTTCTACTTTTATTTCAACTATTTCTATTTTTTTTTCTAATAAAATAGTTTTCAAAAAACAACGGTTTTTCCCCTTTTCTAACTCTATTAAATAATTTTTCACTCTTTTTCCTCATTTTTTTGAATAATATGTAATATCTTTTCTTTTTCCTTTTAATAAGAGAGTTCTATTTCCTTTGTTGCTTTCACTTAATTGTTGAAACACGAGTAAAAATAAATTCCTTTTTTTCTCAACAACCATTTTTCTCAAAAACTCATGAAAGCTCACAACGAGAGCGAGAGTCACATTATGCAGAGTCATCGTAGAGGTAGTAAATATTTTAAAAATATCTGTATTCCAACATCCTTTCAAAAAGAGAAAAATACTTAATAACTTGATTAAATCATTTTCAAAAGGCTAATTTTTTATCTTTCTCTTCAGAGAGAGAGAAATAATAAAGCTTCACCATTGCGCCTTCTAAAAGAAAATCGTCCAACCAGACCCTACCATCAACTCCTGTATACAACACTCACTCACGAAGTAAGACAATGGAAGGCCAATCAGGAGATAATCGAAGAATGGAAAATGACTCCACTGTGCGCCTTGAGGCCTTGGAAAGGCAATTTGCTCAAATTAATGAGATGATCTTAACATTAACAGAAGAAGTGAGAGGAAAACAAGCCGGTGCAGTTGCTCTCTCTTCAATACCTGCCGCTATTGAAACTCAAGCTGAGACTGACAATTCCATGCCAGCATAAGTTAATCCTAAGGCAAAAGCGAACGAGATAACATTCACCCCAACAGCAGATAAAGGGAAAAACCCCCACACGCAAACAGCGGATACACCCGACAATACTAATCAAAACATAGGGGAAGATGCCACGCAGGGACATCCTGGTGACGATCTTGTTTACACGCTCCAGATTCCCGCCTCAAGGATTGAGAAAGAAGATAGAAATCTTAAAGAAGAAATTGGAGAAGTCAAAGACCAATTGCGCGTCTTGCGAGGGCCAGTGTCTTGGGGGTCATTAGAGTTGGATGAATTGTGTCTAACTCCTGAGATAACGATTCCGAAAGAGTTCAAGATGCCAGAATTCTCCAAATATGATGGTACTGGTAACCCGATTTACCACTTGAAGTCATATTGCACCAAAATGTGCGTATGGTCCCGTAACGAGAGGTTCTTAATTAATTTTTTCCCTGAAAGCTTAACCGGGGCTGCATTGTTGTGGTTTATGCAACTAGACCAGTCAAAAATTCAGAAATGGAAGGACTTGGCAGACTTATTCATGAGGCAATATAAGTTTAATCTGCAAACAGCTCCGACTAGAGAGCAATTGAAGGCAATGACAAAGAAAAATTCTGAAACATTCAAAGAATATGCCCAAAGATGGAGAGTAATGGCATCACAAGTGCAACCTCCATTGATCCAGTTCGAATTTTGTTCTTACTTCATCCGTACCTTACCAGATCCTTTCTATAGAACTATGCTTGGAACGTATGTCACCGACTTTGAGATTGGGGGAAGAATCGACGCTGATATTCGTGAAGGGAAACTCTCAAGTCCCCAAGAAGAAAGTAGCTCAAAGAAGGGGCAACCTGTAAGGAAAAAGGAAGAAGAGGTGAGTTATGTACAGCCAATAAGATCCTACCCCCAGCAACAATCATATTCTTATCGAGCTAATAGTCATGGCTAAAGTCAACTAGAGCCAAATAAACACACCCAAAGGGGAGGACAAAAGGGTTTACATAGTCGCCCATGGCCAAACTTTGGCACAATAAATGCTGAGCTATACAAAAGTCTTTTGACCGCTCAGCTCCTGGGGCCTCGACCTGCTAAAGTGGTGAATCCTCCATATCTAGCATGGTATGATCCGACTGCTATATGTGACTTTCACATGGGAGCTGTTGGACATTCGATCGAGAATTGTACTACATTTAAAAGAAATGTGCTGGATTTGATCGACTCCAACCATATCCAATTAAAAGCAGGACCAGAAAGTGGTTGATGCATCTTTAATCATAGGCTATGAACAACAACAAAGTTAAATCTTTGGTGTTATTTATCATCTTATTAGTGCTTGTTATTTAAAATTTTGAAAGGACTTTATATTTTCATGTCTTGTTTAACTAGGGCAATATGCAATTATCTCACTTCCATTATATTAATCCTTTTATTCCGACAGTAAAAAATCATCATTTTTGTTCCCTTATGCTTGTCTACTCGTTTCCTTTCTCTATTTTTATTCATTTTATTTTTCATGTGATATTTCTTGGAAAATCTTAACTTAATGTGAACACAGACAAAAATCTAAGGATAATGCGAATATAAGACCCCAAAGCAAATTCAAAGTTCATTAAGGGTGTGTCCCATGAGCAAATTGAGTCAATGATATGAGGCATTCATTGTTTTCCTAGACAAAAGAGGAGATTATCCCTAGTCACCCCATTTGAGCTAGAAGTAGGGTTCATTTCATTTATTTACCATAAATACCAGGGTGGGGTAGTTTTAACATGTTTTATGCCAAAAAATTAATAAAGCAGGAGAGGTCTAATTCTTTCACTACCCATACACTAATTAACCGTTGTTATCCCCTTTGTGCCTATGATTCTCTTCAAATCACCCATGATATATCAAGCCTGGGAAACAATGAGTATTAAAAAATGAGAAGTAGTTTTGGCATCTAGATGATCTATCCTGAAGATCAGAAAAAGAGGCAAAAAAAAATTTTTGAAGAGAAGAGATGAAAGAAAAAGTCAAAGGCACAAAATCGAAGAAGATCCCAAAAAAGGAGAGAAAAGCTACAAAATTCATCTCTAACTATGAAAATTGTTAAGGGAAGAGTGCTCATCTTAACAGAAATAAGCTATAAACCCTCAAAATGGGAGCTTAGTTAAGAACAAAGAGCTAAGTGAATGTCGCCAAGACTACACAACACTTCAAGGACATAATTCTCATTGTAACCCAACATGAAATTTGGGCCTTTATACCTTTCCTTCTGAAGCCATCATTCCTCACCCATTAAGCCATGTTACAACCCATAAGTACTCTCTCTTGTTCAAAGAATTTTTGGCATAAGATTCTAGGAGAGAAGATAGAAGTGAAGAAGTGGGATAGGGGCATGTTAATCTTGAGCTTAATATCTTTTTAATTCAAAAGCCAATTTACCTTGGCCACATTACAAGCATTTAAAGTCCTCATTGAGGTTTGGTATGCTTAAACTGGGGCACATACTTTAAAAAAAAAAAGAGAGATATAAAAAGAAAGTAAATTTGAAATTGGGGCAACAACTTGACTTAGACCAAATCCCTTTTGTTCACATTAATCAAAGATTTGTGCAGGGAATATTTCAGTTTTGAAGTGGGGCATCTTCCCATATCTTCACATTGCATACCTTTGTTTCGCCATTGTGAAACCATTAACCATTGTCTGCATATTAATCTTCCTCAATATCTTTTAAATTCACAAGATTTATTTCTTTGAATTCCATAATTTATCATCTTTTAGTGTTTCACGTGCATCGACTTAGTTAACAAGATAAATGCGTTCACTCGATGACATAACAAGCACTAATAAGCTGAGTAATGACGTCAAAAAGATTTGATCACAAGATCTATGGTGAATGTGAATTGAAAGTTGTTACTAAAAGGAACACTTTACAAATCTGGATTAGTCCTATAAAGATGACTACCATCATAGTTACATAACTGGGGCAAAAAGACCCAAATGTCCCTAAGCATCATTTTCAACAAGGTGCCATCATTTGCCAGCTAGATCAGTCATTGGCAAGCAGACTTTTCTCATTCCTTGAGGAATGCAAAAATAAATAACATGTCTCAACACTGGGGCAATGCCTCCATCTATGGTTTATAGGACATATCTAGTCATGTCTATTGGTTGAAATCCTAGAGTGACAAGCATTATGTCTCATGAAATCTAAGAGTATTGGAGCAATTTGACATTGCGTGAAGTCTTTATGTCAGAAAAGGAAAATCCACCTTTATCAACATGTTAGCAGACAACTCCGTCAAAGAAACAAATGTCAAATCATGGGGCAAGGTACCAATTCATAATACAAGAAGTCTTTCAAGTGATATGAAGACAAGAAGGGGGTCTGGTCTGGTTTGACGAAATTCTCCAAAGGAAGCGCAATCATTTCTAAATAAGTAAAATCTCTTAACTTGGTTCTTACATGTCATGCATTTTTCAATTTAACTCCGATGCTTCAAGCTTAGGCGCGCCAAAGTCTTTGGTGCATCCAAATCCAAAATATTGCTTTGGTTCAAGTATCGCCATGTTTAATAGTGGTGACAACTTTTGCCTAAGTACTACTATATCCAGTAGTAGTAATGGCACCCATCCTTTAAAAGCCCAGAGACGACTGGCACCCATTTTTCAAAGCCCGGAGACGACCGGCACCCACCATTTAAAAGCCCAGAGACGACTGGCACTCATCTCTTCAAAGCCCAGAGACTACTGGCACTCATTTTTTCAAAGCCCACAGACGACTGGCACCTAATTTTTTTAAAAGCCCGGAGACGACCGGCACCCATCTTTTAAAGCCCAGAAGCGACTGGCACCACCATTTCAAAGCCCGGAGACAACCGACACTTATCATTTCAAACCCCGGAGACGACCGGTACCTATCTTTTAAAGCCCAGAGGTGACTGGCACCACCATTTCAAAGCCTGGAGACGACTGGCACCCATCATTTTAAAGCCCAAAGACGACTGGCACCTATTTTTTTTAAAGCCCGGAGACGACCGGCACCCATCCTTTCAAAGCCCGGAGACGACCGGAACCCATCCTTTCAAAGCCCGGAGACGACCGGCACCTATCATTTTAAAGCCCAGAGGCGACTGGCACCACCATTTCAAAGCCCGGAGACAACCGGCACCTATCATTTCAAAGCCCGAAGACAACCGGCACCTATTCTTTTCAAAGCTCAGAAACCACTAGTACCCATCTTCTCAGACAATTGCATTATCTTATGACTGATCCAATTTTGTGCATGTCATTTCTTGATAAAATTAACTGTTTCTTATCTTTACTCATTCTTAAACAAGAATATTTCAAAATTAATTTCTTATAATCTTGTTCAATCATGAATAAAGAGGGGCAACTGTAACACCTAATTTTGTCCATCATGTTTATAATTTCTCCTTTCCTTTTAATAAATAAATAATCAAAAAATATAAAAATAATAACAAAATAACAAAAGGTATGTCAAATGCCTTTTAATATTTATTTTTGATATGCTCACCACATCATTACATGAGAAACTCCACTTTAGCACATGATGAACAGCCCACTATCCCACTATCCCACTATCTCATGCATGGAGCCACTCAGCCGAAAAGGAGGGAGCGTGGTGGATAATAAAGAGAGCTTACCAGAGGTGTTAAGAAAAAAGAAAAAAAGTAGAGCGAGAGACTCCAAAGAGGAAGAAATAGAAAGAAAGCGAAGCAAAGAGAAAAAGGGAGATATATTGCAAGCACAGAGAAGGGGAGAACGTGCAGACAGCGCAGAGGTAAGTTTACAGACCTTGTCTCTAGTTTATGTTTCCTTTCATCTTGTCGAGTTAGGCAAGCGTGAGAGAGATCGGAGAGAAAGAAGATCGAGATAGTGAAAGTCGAAATGGAGGATGGATGAAAATGATACTGAACTGACGTTAAACTATATATGCGTGCGTGTTTTGAGTCTTGGTATGCGTGTTTTTTTTTTCTTTAACGTGTGCTACATATATATGCGTTATGTGAAAAAATATATATAAATATAAATATATGCGCGTATATTTTGGGTTAATATGGGTATGCATGTGATATATATACATATATAGACACACATTTTAGTGTGTATTTTTTATTTAATGGTGTGTGCCTATTTTTTTTTTTTCATGGGAATATCAGACAATGTCATCATATAGAAAGTCCCATTTTTGATTGCGATTCATTTCCTGAGGCTTTTATTTATTTGTCTTTCTTTCCATTTTTTTCTTTTTACGCGGTGTGTTTGCAAATATTTTTCTTGTTATAATCGGCATCCTATGCCGATGATGAGTTGGGAAACAACTGATTCTTTTGGAATAGTTCAATAATCCCTATCTCTAGGCAAAATTTTATTATCCTATTGCGATTTTTAATCAATGCCGTAGGACAATAAAACAAAAAATTATCAAATAATCTCCAAATGGAATAAGAGATTGACTCCATCGGAGTGGATCTCCTTTTTTTAAGAAATAATAAAACTAAAAAAAATAAAGTATTCACAATGCGATTGTATAACGATGCAAGTGAGAAAAATTTCTCTTAAAATAAATTTGTTAAATTTAAATCATTCGAAAATTAGATGAAGTACTCATAACGTGATTGTGTAACAATACTTATGAGAAAAAGTCTCTCAAAAGATTACTTTTTTTTTAAATCCAAAAAAATTCAAATATATTGCTTTACAAGAAAATATCTTCAAAATTACGAACTACGTGGACTTTGATCCCAACGGTTGGGTACGTAGGCCCTAGGCACCGCCTAGTCAAGTCCGTTTTTGTATATTTTTATTTGTTCTCTTTTCATCTTTTTCTTTGGTGGTTTATTTTATAAGGGTAATTTTGAGGTGACTGTTAAATAATTGTATGCTTTCTAAATCAAACGTATAGGGTGCCTAACACCTTCCCTATGCGATTCAACTCCCGAACTCAATTTCTGTTTAATTGCACACCGTCAAATTATAAGGTTTTTTCCAAAGTTTTTTTCCTAATAAATAAAATTTTGGTGGCGGCTCCAAATAAAATTAGTTTTCAATTCCGAAAGCTGATTTTATAATCATTTTTCTTTTTCTAAGAAAACGCCGGCCGGTCACATTTCGGGTGTGACACTCTCTAAGCATATATTGGATATTTTTAATAATAAAACCTAATAAATGTGTGAAAATATTCACAATTTAGATGAGGTGGACGGCTTCTAATTAATTTGTGTAAACAATGTGATGTTAAGATGGGGAAAGCATTCTCTTAAGCAATAAAGTTTTAAATAAATTTAATTGAGGCTTCATTAAAATTTTAGTCCTGTGATTTCAGTAAAGTGCAATTTAATCTTGTACTTTTTAAAACAAAAATAATTTATATAATAATAATTCGTTTAGTTTTGTAATGGATTTTTGATGACGTGATAATTCTTTATGTTATGATATCTAAAAGAAATTTATAATTTTTTCTGTTGAACTCACATTTGCTTCATTATTCTCTATATTTAGATGCCACGTCATAAGAAAATCTACATAATCTATAGTCCTTTCCACTTTTGTATTATTTTTGTATTTTTAGTGAAACGGAAAGGTGACATTATTCCGAAAAGAGTAGAGGGGTTAAATCCAGTAAAACCACAAGCGTCATAAGTGCAATTAAACTTTCAATTTATTAAAAAAAAATATAAAAATATGTTTATGCAAAGCATATGGCCTGCTAGTGGTTGTACGCAAGAACCCATATTCTAAAGAAGTGTAAAAAAAAAAAGAAGTTAAAAACACATGGGTTGCTTTGAAGTCTAAAATTGACAAACAAATACAAAAGCGGAAAGGACATTTGGAAAATGAAAAGAATTATGTCGTGTCGCATAACTCATGATAATTAATAAAAAAGTTATGTGAAACATATGATCTGAAAGATATTGGATAGTTTGGAAGAAGTTTGAGGGATGTGAGTTTTTGTTTATTTTAGATTTATTTTTTAAATAGTTTTATAAAAGTAGTCTGTATTTGACGAAACCATTTAATAAACGCTTTTCTAAATAATACCATGTTTGAAAATTAATAAACACTTTCTAAATGTGATATCATGTTTGTATTTGATAGCCAGAGTTTGAGGGATACAATATTTGACATTGGAAACGGAATGGACCTAACACCTAAATAATATAAGTTCCTTGTGTTATTAAAGAGGAAGAGATACGTAATGACCCCTTTATTATATGTAATGAACTGATATTCCAATACTAATTAATTCAGATAAATTATCCCACTTTTTATTGTTGAATCTTATTTCGACATCAACTAAGAGCTATGGCTTGCTTTTTGGTGGAGACAACGTTAACACGTTTCCTTGTAATTAAATAACTTGCTACTCACTACAAAGGCATTTTTTTTTCTGACTAAATTATTTATTTAATTCCAAATCAATTACATACCTCAATTTAATTAAAAAAAATTTCTCACAATTTGACCTTTTTTGTCACAATTTCATTGCCATAATCACTTCAAAAAATGGATCAAAATTAAAACAAACACAACTTTTTAAAAATTAAATTAAAATACTTAATCTTTTAAGAATAAAAGGAAATTATAATCTTTTCAAGACCAAATCAATAATTTACTCTCTCCCTCTCTCTGTTTTTTTGCGGAATTGTGGTAGGATGACTTTCTAACTAACTGATATGCAACTGGTCTGATCCAACCACAAAGGAATTGTTGACATGGTTTCATTATCGAAATTGCATTACACGCCATTAAAAAAATTTGCTATAAGGCCTGACAGTCAAGAACTTTCGATTTCTCTGCTTCTCATTGGTTGTGAAGCTTCCCAGCTTGACAACCATTGTAGATAAAAAAGTAAAAACAATCCTTAATTCCTCACATCCTCTTTAATTAATCTAAAACTACGTCAAATATATTATAAAAATGAAGGCTAACATGTATATTTAGTTTATTTAATATCGCCAAAATGCTATGAAGTGTTCCCAGCAACTTTGGATCTGCTCTGTCACTGCATGTTAAGCAAGTCATAGTGCTTAGTTCAAACTATGGCAAAGAGAGAAAATGTTTCGATCATTAAAATAAATAAATAAATAATGGGGAAATTAACATACCTATCTGAAAATAGCTAGGGTTTCATCACTTGCGTATGGAAAGATCAAGGTGTAGGTATGTTACAGCAGCCACGAAAAACAAGAAAAATGCAGATGCCAGCATTAATGGTTCAGCAAGCATGAAAATAGGTTTGAAACTGTAGTCGACCTACAAAAATAATGGAGAATCTGGTTAGACAGCCACAACACAATATAGAATTACATGAAAAGGATAAGCAGAACTTATTTTATTTTTTTCGTTTGGGGGGGGGGGGGGTGGTAATTGTAATTAGATGGATCATCTCTACGGTCTGGTATAAAACAGGCTATATGTGTTTTCTTCTCATTGCAAGAAGAAAGGAGAATAAAGTTTTGTGGAAAGTGACTATATTTGCGGTTGTGTGGTGTCTTTGGAACGAAAAGAATGGCTACGATGTTTAAGCAACTTTCCTCTCTTCTCACATGCTCTGGGTGGGATAGGATTTGCTTTGTTGCTAACTTTGGGTCTCAACTAATGAGGTTTGTCAGGTGGTGCTGTTAGATGTCCAGAGGAATTGGAGAGCTTTGTATTAGGTTATTAGCCCTTCTGTTGGGCTCATGGTTGGTTTTGTTTCTCCTAGGAGTCCTCCTGTACTTCCCTTTCTTTTCCAATAAAATTCTTTCTTTTTCTATCAAAAAAGGGGAAAAAAGAAAAAAAGGCTATCTATGTCGTGATTAAAGAATTCACAGGGAAATCCCCTAAGGCGTGGCCTCAAGATATTGGCTAATTAGGATTCAAACATGTGAACATGTGCCAAACCACACGTTACACGCCCTTTACTACTTTAACAACCCTATGGGCTATGGGGTTAAGCTAAGCAGACCTTTATCTCAGTAGAATGAAAACAAAAGCCTAGACATTCAACTAGACTAAACATGGGAATAACTACATTATGTCATACTGCTAGGTGTAGTATCCTACTAGACGCAATAAAATGTTGGCGTGATTATACTATAAAAAAGTCCAAGATTTAAGGGATGGGAAATAACAAGTGATTGGGGAAGCAGCCAATTTCAATTGAGTTAACAGTGCCTGAAGAACGAAGGTCACATTTGAAAATGCTATGCAACTATTTTCGTTAAATGAGAGAAAAGGCAGCTAAATTGTAAGGTGTTCGGTCATATCAGATTGACTAAAATAATTTTGCCAAATCTGACAGGATCGCTAACAATGTCTAAAAATAAATGGATATATGGCATTTTTAAAGCAATAGGACTTCTACTAGAATGATTATGAAAATTCAATAGAAATTAACAGTTTGTTTCAGATGTAGTCATGGCTTTGGAAAGTATTACTCAGTCTAAAGAGGCTTCTACGAAACATAAATTCTTCAGTGTCAAAAAGCAGTAGCAACAATAGCTATCAGATAGGATAAAGAAATAAATGATCATATTTTCAACTTGAATTTACAACTGCCAATTAGACTTCCATCCATTTTTACCCACACCTATGATAGTTTAAAGATCTCATTCATTAAATTTCATTGTTCAGAATCAGCCCACTGGGGCATAGAAAGGTATAGTACTATGCTAAACAGCTTATGTAACCAACACAATGGAGGTCTTATGAAATCAATATTTCAGTTGGCGTCTTTGAATTACATAATTGAAGAATAATTTACTTGTTCTTGGACTGGACCTCATGTAAAATCCAATTCTTAAACTGGCTCTAAAAAGTAATTTTTGAATTCGGTTCGGTCATACCTGGAAAGGAATGTTATGCTCAGGAACTACATTTCTCTTTTCTAAAACCACTACAGTCCTGCCGATAACGTCAAGGTATGAATACTTGGTCTGCAAAAGTTCAAATAGAAAATAAATTTAGGGCAGTGAATCAAATGCCTTGTTAAAAAGGGTAAATGTCAATAGCAACAGAACCAAATAATCCAGGTAAGCAAGATTAAAATATATATACTATTTATATGGTGAAACCAAAGTTATACACCTCCGCCAATTTTTTCGTAGATTTGTTCTACCAAATGAATGGCTTTATTTTAATCTACAAAGCACATACACTGACTCAGACACATGAAACTTTCAGGAAATATAGAATCTGACACAACCGGAAGCATTCTAAATTCTAAGTATCTTACACTGTTATTTTCTAAAGCAAAAGTTGTTAATTTGTATAATTCAAATTATTCATGTACAACAAAAAAAAAAAAGAAAAGAAAGAACTGAAATTGTCGCATCAAGATGGTTTCTCTAGTCCTTCATCCTACTTTTTTTTTGAGCTGCCCGAGCAATGTTCAGCACAAGTCTTATGTGTTTGATGCATGCTGACTGTCTGTCGTGGAGTGTCAGTGTTGGACACACAATACACCTATAAATGCATGTCAACAATTTTCTGCTATTTGGATTTTGCAAGGAAGTTTTGAACATCAACTAAGAGCACTGGCTCTTACATTCTGATGTTGAAATTTAAGAAATAATTGGCCCAGGTTTTCCATACTGATATTATTATCTTTCCCACAATTTTTACACACCACCATAGAAAGATGTAATAACATAAAAACCTGAAGTGTCCATAAATTCAACTGGATACGTAGTTCCATAATAATTCATTGTAGGCTTAACCTACTATTTCATTGATAACCTTCAACTGAAAAATATATTCATCAATAAATATGCATGTAAAGATACAAGTTACATACATATCACATAAAAACAGGAGGCTATTGTTCCAAATATATTATTTTAGGGAATACAATAATCAATACACTTCTTTAATATATAACAATAATTTTCATTTCGTTCAAGATTAATTTACAAAAAGAATTAGAAGGGGGATGTCATAATCCAAGTCTCTCGTGTATCTAATAAATATTTTCATTAATATTTATAATATATAGGTCCAAGGAAAACCAAATATCACACCTAGAATCTAGCACCAATTCGGTACTCATGGCATTTGTAGTTAGAGATGCACTAGTGACATGCATTCATGATTCAACTAGCGACACAACTGGGATCTATCAACTTGGAATTGTTTATGTTGATTAGTTGAGCAGATATTTAAACACCATATTACTAAGCAAAGGCCAAAATCTATATACTAAGACAACCACCTATCATCAAAGTATTACAATCCCCCAACTAATCCTCACCGCCTTGCCAAGATAAACTTAAGCTGCAATACCTCTGAGCCATCAGATCATTGCCACAAGGTTGGCAATAAGTATTTGTCATACCCATAACCAAGATCCATACGGCACCTTTGCCACTACCTAAATGCATGCTTCAATACAAACTTAATGCATGCCTTAAAGAGCATCCAATCAAACACAAGCATATCAATTCAGTCGGGCGCATTAGAAAATTTTAGTAGTGCAAGGCATATCTAAGTTTAGCTAAGGGATAGCAAATCTCTTGGGTGTTGGCTGTTGGGGTGCAATGTGTTTCCCCTCTTGACACCAGCTGCTTCTACCAACAAATACATGTACCATTAACACATATAATCCATAAAATTCAGCAAGCTCTCCCCCCCCCCCCCCCAAAAAAAAAAGCACGCACGCGCACAGACAAAAAACCACCCAATGGCAGTGCATTCTTGATAAGCAGAACAGGTTCAAGCATTTACAAACCTTATGAAAAAAACTGTGGGATTCTAATTTTATTCTGTTATTGTGATTGATTGTTTCCTTTCCTGTAAATATTTGATCTTGATTTGTTTTCTTTTTGCTATCATGATTGATTAGAATTAATTTGTATTTATTAGGGTTGATTATTTCCTTTCTTATTGCCCTAGCTAGGTGTATATAAACCCTAGGCCTCTCTTGTAAAAATTCTGTAATGCTCCAATAATTTGTATGAATATTTAAAATCTATTATGAAGTTTAGTGAAAAATTTAATTGCGTGAAATATGTTTTCTTTCTTTGAATTAGTAAAGAAAATTTGGGAATAGAAATTTCAATTTTTAATTTAGGAAATTTTTATAAATTTTCAAGGACTTAAGTGAACAAATCTTAAAAGCTAAGGTGGCTATGCGCAATTTTATCGAAAAAGAAATTGGTGGGGCCCACACATACAATTATTAGTTTCTCTTCTCCTTCTTCCTCCCGAGGCAACGCGCGCACCATTTCTTCGTTTCATTTTCATCTTCCTCTACAATCATTTCTTAAGTTCTTCCAGTAATCTGATATTTTCTAACCATACTTCCGATTCTTGGAGTTATAGAGGCAAAGAGCTAAGTTTTATCTGCTCTATTTCTCTTTTTCTCCATTTTCGGACCTATGGAAGAAAATTAAGATTTTGAGTTTTAATGGATGAATTTAAGTGTGGATGTTAATGTAAAACATTTTTAGGTGGTTTATGATGTTATTAGAACAAGAAATTTCGTAGAATTTGGATATTTGAAAAAGTTAGTGTTCTTGATGAAAATTTGAGATTTGAGCTTGGATTGTTGGTAAAAATTAGGGGTTTTGGTATTAAAATACTCATTAGACATTGAGAAACAAAACCCATGGAAGAAATCAAAAGAAATGTTGTTTTAGATATGATTTTAGGATTTTTGGATGAAGAACACGAAGAACATTCGAAAATTTTCCCCGGAAATTACTGTTCACCGAGAAAAATTTTCCAGATTTTCTCGGTTACTGTAGCATTGACTTTGGTCAACTTTACTGTAGCATTGACTTTGGTCAACTTTACTGTAGCTGCGTTCCAGACTAAGATACTGTTAGAAAGCTCCTTGAGTCTAGTTTCTAATAGTACAAGTTTCACTTGAAAATTCTAATATATTCTTTATTTTTTCATCTTATTTACATTTTAAGAAATCTTTGAGAGTTATTTCCTAACACCTCATAATTTAGCTGCAAAAGTAAAGGTAGTTAGGGCCACATTCGAGGTGAGTGTGATAACCTTATCTCATCTATATTTCTTCAAAAGTTTTGTCATCAAGTATCATAAAGAAAATTGAGAAGGTGGACTTTAACGGTATGTTGTATATTTATTTATCAAGGACTTGTATTCCTTGTATTTAAAGGTATTGTAGATTTCAAACCTCTTGTTTGATTAAATGTTAATTCTTATAAAATATGTAAAGTTAATGTTGATATTACCGTTATTATGTTAAGGTTGTGTGAATATTTGCGTTATGGTATGACGTGGTTATAATATTTTCGTGGTAGTGCACCCCACGGGAGAAGTTACAGGAGTTATAAGGGTGGAGATATATCTTTCATGGAGAGATAAGGGTGGATGCGGCCAGGGGGCCGCGGGCAACGATCCACTGGTACTGTGGACGACCCGGTTGGTACGGGATTTGTGTTGGCACTGAGTAATTTATACTGTGTATATCATTGGTAACTGATGTGAGTTTAATTCAATGATATCTTTATGATACTATTTGCTAAATTACTTTTGATTGATAATGTTATCCATTCACTGAGTATTTCATTACTCATCCTATTATTTTACAACATTTCAGAATCTGTTGCTGACGCTGGGGATTTTCCAGGGGAATAGCGAGTTTATCTTAAACCAACCCTCTTGTATTTTCGGTTGGTTCCTTTGTATTCTATATCTTGTAAGCTCTAGAAGTAGCTCTGTGGTCACATAAGCCTTCTAGGATTTTCTTTTTTTTTTTGGTCGGACTATGTGTAACTATGAATATTATGTATGGTTTCATTGTATGGAAGTTAAAACCTTGATGATGTTTTTAACCTAGAGTTAATGTGAATCGGACTCACTGTTGAGGATGTGACAAATTCAGACTTTGAGTGAATAATATTTCACAATTTTCTTCAATAACAATGACAAAAATGTATCATCACATCCCTCATTGGGTGTTTCCTCAAATGTAAAATGTCATTGGAAGCCTGATTAAGATGTAATACTTTTCTTTTTTGTTTTTCAGCTTTCTTCTAATTCTTCAAGACTTTAAATTGTATTCTTCCTTTTTCTTTAGTTAATAGATCGCTATACTAAGAAAAGGGAGATGTTGATCACTTACTGAAAAATTTTCACATCTAGTAGGAAGTGATTCCTCATTATAAGAAAATTTACCTCTAGACGTTGCTCCACAGGGAATGGAACCACAGCTTTGGGATCTTTGGATCCCTCAGGCAGCACAACCTGAAATTCAAGTCATAACCTCCATTATTACATGCATAAGCACCTGAAGCAAAGTGCAGAAAATTCAGCTTATAAGCCACACCCACCTTGACAAGCAACTTGTCAACAGCTGTATCAGCAAGAGGACAACCAAACGTGAAGTTGAGATATCGGCTGCCATCTGGAGACTCAAAAAGGAAGTCCTCCATTGGCACTCCATAACCAATGACAAAGGTAGATTTCCAGCCTCCAAATAGAGGATATCGAGGTTCAATTACTAGTTCTGACTGCAGTCAATAAGTTGTTATAAATGATTGTCAGATCAGAATCCATGGCTTACTAATTAAATTTTTTTTTTTTGGGATAGAAAAGGAAAGATTATGTTAAGAAGAGAAGGAGTTACAGATGGATAAGAAAATACAATGGAAAAAAATTAAGGCAAAAGATCCTCCTAGGAAAAACAAAACTCAAACAGCACCAACCCTAGAAGTTGACCAAAGGGCTAAAACAACAAAGCCCTCCAATCCCTATGAATATCTGCAAGGGACTAATTAATATAGATGCACTTATCAAGATTATTGTCATTAATTATATCTACATTTTCCAATAAACAAGCATAACTTTTCCACTCAACACTGATTCTTTTATATAGAAGCATAGAAACGCGGCATTCAGGAGCACTGAAAAACATCACTTCTATAGTTCTGATTCCATCAACTCAATAAATTACCAATGATAGGCCTTAAAACTCAATCTAGACCAACCAATGATGCTGCTCTCATAGTTGACATGAATAAAATTCATATCTGATGTACAAAAACACCATGTATTAGAGTCTCACGAATAAAGAATACACAACCATTTGGTTACTCAGTAAACAGCTTGACTTACTTCAAAGTTCTTTGTTCAACCTGGATTAAAGGTTAATGGATGACCAAAAGAAGTGGGGGAGTTAAAGAGAAGAAAAAAGAGAGGGGGGGGGGGGGGGAGAAAGATGTTGCACACGATGTTAATAAAAACAATGCTAGTCAACTTGAATATGATTACTCTACACAAATAGGAGGTGAGGCAACAGGCAAGGGTTTACTCATGGATATATCTTACCTTAAGAATATCTGTACGTAAACGTGAAGAGGAAATATTCCCTATCTCATCCCGGTAGTACACTGAGTGAACCCTAGGGGGTAGTCTTGCCAGCAGATATTTGAATGAAGACACACCAGTACTACCTGGCCTAGTTTGATATTCAACTCTGTCAACAAAAAACCCAAGTCATATTGTAAAAAAATCAATGAATAGAAAGTATCAAATTGCATAATCTAAAGGTGAATGGAAGAAAACAGACACAAGAGATTAATTTCAGTAGCTCTAATTCAGCCAATCAATGGGAAAATGTCACAAATGAGAGGGTTTCCAAATTATGGCAGCCCTAATGAGAGTAGGAGAGTTCCAACTACAATTGGAGCCTATACCATCAAGAGGATATAGAACAATCAACATAAGTGGCCAATCTGTAATATTTCATTGCTCTGTGATGAATGCCTCACAATGCTCCTTTTCTTCTGTTAGCAACTCTTGAAAGAATAAATGCATATGTCTATTATCTATGTTCCTGGAAACATAGCAACTAAAAACATATTGCACGAAACAAATTTTTCAATACTTATTAAACTATTAAACCATTCTCTACCATATAGCTGTTTAAGAATAGGCAAAAAAGAGAAGTAAGGGCATCTAGGTTTGGTGAGAATTTCCAAAACATTAACTTGATATCCAGAGTTGCTTCATGTATCTTAAGTCAGTTTTGTCCTAAATAAATACAACGCAGATAGGTTATGTTAAAAAGATCAAGATGACAATTATTTTTCAGAGTTGAAAAGAGTATTTCTGACGAGTAGGTACTTTCCCAATTGCGTTCATCATGATTACATAAATTTACAATCAAAGAACTAAAGTAAGATATATTCATAAAGAAGAATGAGTGGTAGGTAGCAATTTACCTAGAAAAAACACCTTTATGTCGAGCCCCTGCATGTACCAGGCTATATCGCTCTGTGACCTGGAGACCGCCCCAGTGAGATATTTCAATTTCACGTTCTAGCTCCTCAACAACAGCAAATGGATTGTTATTTTCAAGATGAACAAGTATGGGAGAATAAGCATATGGGGGTTGATTGTCATAAGGCCCATATTTGATCTCTGTACCAGCACGTTTAGTGGGCTCCACCACCGTAAATGATTCCACCCGAGTGCTTGGTGTCTTGATGAAAGTAGTCTGTTGTTTGACATGATAAGGAGACAACAATCTTGCACTATCACGGAAATAGACCAACTGTGACTCTGATTGACCTATTTCTACTGGGAAAGGTTCCAGAGAATGTGTCAATATGTATAGAACTTCTAGTGTTGCAGTTTCACCTTTACCTAGTGGATTTAACAATATTACGGTGAAATATTTAGTTCCATTTGGTGCAACAGGTAGTTCAGTAGATTTGACATCAAGAGGAACATAAGTTTTCTTCTTCCTTTTTCCAGTAGTTGCAGCTGCTTTAACCATTGCTAGATGTTCAACTTCTGCAGGTGAAAAAGCAAGATTTACTTCTGAAGCAGTAGATGTCCCTACATCTTCAACCTGAAAGAAAAGCTCTATCAAATACTTGTTCTTCATGGGGTTGTAGTATAAGGTTTAGTCTAGCAATGGAGAAAAATAATTAGGTAGAACCAAAACCATATTAGCATCCAATAAACATGGGTATTTGATTGTGCCAAAAAAGAAAGGTTTAAGTGTTTGGAAAATGTCCCCCAAATCATATTACACTACAATGAGCAAATGTTTTGAATATCACAAACGTATGAGATAAGAGGTTCTACCTTATCTTTTCATTTTTGTTTTTCAAAAGTACGTTTGGATCAAATTTCACCTTTCACAGAAATTGAATGAAAATTCAACTGACTGAAGAAACATGACTTTTATGAGCTAGTAACTTAAGTATATAATAGGATAATGTACAACAGGTGAGATGACCTTGTGCTTATACTCAATTTAATTCTTGTCCCAAAGTTGAATATGTAAGTCAACTAATAGATTTCCAAAGCCCCCGCGCCCGGCGCGGGGGGGGGGGGGGGGGGGGGGGGCACTTTACCTTCAATGTCAAGTAAACCTTAATAATGTGAGAAGTCAAGTCAATCTGCAAGGATCATTGGCATATTAGTCATTAAATGTATCAAAAATAAGAATTTGAAAATTTGAATGAAGCCAGCATAGGGATAAATATACAAGATATTTCCTCCAAAATATTATTTAAGAAAAATAAAGATCAGCCACACATAACAATATCAAACCACGTTGTGACAGTATTATACAATTAATTCTAGCTTACTTTACCAAATACTGTAAGCCATTATTCCTCCTGATGCGGAAATACACAATAATCATACACGCACACACACACAGAGGCACAGACCAAGCCAGCACAAGTTGGCTAAGTTGAGTAAGGAATCCTCAAAATTCTTTTAAGGAATATATTTACGTGCATCCTTTAATTGCCCATGAGTTTAAAGAGAGAATGCTGTGGAAACCAAAGAGAAACAATGAAAAGAGAAGAAATATGAGCGACAACTATATCTTTATATATATATATTTTGTTTGTGTTTTTGCTTTCTTGTTTAATCTTTTTATAGTGTTCCCAGAAAAAGGATGAACAGATTAATACGGGACACAAACGACAATGGATTTATTCAAACTAATAATCCATTTGATCAATTCTGCTAGAGCATCGATATATGGCACCACAATTCACCATATTTATGCTGCCATTAAGCAATTTTAAGACTTTTTAACAGCGATTATTATACTAAACAATTTTCCTCAAATTTCCCTCAGATCTTCAGCGACCGAACGTGCCTGAATTGTTCATTAACAATTATTCGTATGATTTATGAACAAGTTAAGGCATAAGATATCTTACATTACAATCAGAGTTAGTAATTTTCTCTTCCATGCATACCCATTTGGGCAAACAAATCTTCGATTTTCATCAAATAAGGAAGGGAGAGAAGCTTCCGAAACAAATTTCAGGAACCAACCCATAGTAATTACAGCCACATAAAATAGTTTTCTGACAAAAGTTACAAGAAATTAAATTAGGGAAGTGTACTCTGCGTTCAGCATTGACGATCTGAAGTTCTTGAGAAGAAGATTGTGAAAGAACTGACAGAAGAACGGAAATGAAGACCGCAAGAGGTAGTAATCGTACTGGGAGAAGAGCTTCCATTGCAGTTGACGAATGAAGAAGACTCGGAACTCGGTAGTCCGTAGTCTATAGAGTGTGGAGTTGCTAGGCACGTCTAGTGGGCTAACTAATGAGCCCAGCCCATAAACATTTGGGCTAGTTTGCTATTTAACAGGCCCATCTCGTGTCCAATTTCCTCTTCACAATTGACCATACTCAATCGTTGATTTCAACCAGGGCTAAATCATTCATCCCCAAAAAAAGAAAACAAATTAGGGCTAAATCGGTCTAGCTCTAATTGACCCTAAATTACAAGGCTAGGTTGGACAATACCAATAAAATATGAGTTAGTATATTTTCAATGCAGACCTAGGTTTTTCTTTAAAAAAATATATGGACAATTACTAATCTATTAGAGCTTAGAGTTAGTTTTTTTTAAAAAAAAAAATCGTACTTTTTTTTAAAATGAACATAACATCATAAATTAACTTACATTTATCTTCAAGATGTGCAACCCAAAGTATATGCAAATATACATTAGCCCAATTGTTTTGAAAGCTTGCATACGAAATACTAGAAAATACCAAATAAAAGCATTGATCAAACAACCAATATAATTTTTTTTTAAAATTCAAACATAGAAGATAAAAAATTTTAAATAATTAAATTTTTAACAAAATATAAGATATAGAGATAGCTCAATTACATATAAAGTGAAAAAGACAATTAATTATTGCAGATTTATTTATTTAAGATATGAAAAAGGAAGAGGAAAAAAAATATTAGGGTTGGCATAAGGCTGACCCAAACTATCCCTATTAGGCCCTGAAATTGGGCTTATTTTTTAAGCCAACCTTTTTTAAGGGTTTCACTAATTGACTTTTAGTTTGTTTTGATAAATTTACTTTTTTTTCCCCCCTAAAATAATACCTAGTTCAACCTTGATATGATTTTATTACTAAAAATTATTCTTGATATAATATACATTTCTTCTAAAAATAAAATATATATATATTAAAAGTAAAATTATAGTTTCATGTGTAAAAAGTTAATCTTGTAATAAGTTGAGTTGTTTCTATAATGTGTAAATTAGAAAGTTGGAGGTAATTATTTACAAAAACAATTTAAGTAATTAACAAAAGAAACACAAACACACACAATCTGATGAACGAGTCCAGTGTTTTCATCATTTTCTTTTCTTTTGATAAAATAAACCTTAATTAATTATTTATAGGACTACGTTAGTTCAATAATGATATCGGAAGTGTTTCTGCACAATATTTTTTTGTTGTACCCCGATTCATCCTCTTACTGGTTTGTATTGAATATAATTGAACAGCTTTTAACTAGAATTGCGAGTATGTTCACAGTTTAATCACAAAAGATGCATAAGTCAAATATTTAGTTCTTAAAAATTCAACTTTTTACATAATTTAATTTAATTGCTACACATCATTGAGTTAATCCATCATAATTGAATAACTATAAAGTTTATTCTAATAAATGAACTAATTTATACTGAATCTATAATTTATAGATTCAGTATATAAATTTCAAGAACTCAACAATCACAAAATGTATATTTTAAGAACTAATTTATATATTTATTCTAAAAACCATCTATTATTCAGATGCAATAACTTATTACACTTCATGCATAAAAGAAAAAAAAAGTACAGAATAATTAAGTAAACATCAGAGAAGATCTGAAAACTTATATATATTAGCTCATGAGTTCATCTCAACCATTTGCATAATTACAAACTTTTATACCCAGGTCTCTCAAACATTTCTCTGCATGTACATCATCATCCCCAGAAACTACATAAATGGGGAAAATAAAATAGAAGACAAAACAAAAACCTTAACCCTAAAGATTCTTACATACACACTTAGCACAACTAGTTGGTACAAGAAGCCAACATAGAAACTGGTTATCATTAAAGTGGTGTGTCGATGAACCTCGTTATTACACTTCTTGCATGGCTAGCTGATACATTATATGTATGTAAAAACTTTTCGCTTAAACCCCCACCCATCTCTCCAAAAAAGAAGGAACATAATGTGGTAAATTCCTATCTACCATCCTTTCCTCGATGTTATTCATTTGTACATATATTAAACAACAAAATCACAGCTTAAATAAATCTCCCATTTACCACCTTACCCCAAAATTTTTTATAAGCGAAAAAAAAAAAAGGATAATTTACTGGATAAGCTGCTTTGAAGATGACTCCTTTTTCACAAAATCCCCATTAGATTACCTTGGCCTCGGTTGTGATCTGTACGACAACAATGGCTGGAGCAGCCGCTGGCCGGATGATGGACTACCGAGAAACGTGGCCTGAGAACGAGTAAGCATCTCCACCATTGATGGGGTCTGATATGCTTGAACGAGACTTGAACTATCGGTAGAATCACCTCTTGCTGTTGCTCTTTGCCAAGAGTGAGAACTGAGTCCAGAAAGGATATATGCTCTCCCTGACACTTCATACACATGCCGACTTGCCATCCTCTCTTGCATTTCCTTGAGTTCAGCATCTAATGCAATGCAAAGGCGATCTTGAGATTTGGCTGAAACAGTCTCCATAAGCGTCTTTCGGCAATTTTCAAGTATTGATACTGCACCGGTTAAATCTCCCTGTTCGGCTGCAGTTCGTGCCTGGGCCATTGCCTCGGCTGCTTGGAGCCTGTTGCACTGCCTGTCCACTTCAAGTGACATTATCACTTGCCCGGCTATTTCAGGCCTCTCCACTTTTACTTCTTCGCTTTCTAATATTGTCGTTTCCTGAGTTAAGGGATCTTTGTAAACACATTTGACCTTTATCAATGATGTTTCATTGCCAGAAGCAGGAGGGACATTGACCGAAACAAGGAAATCCCTCTCCTCATCAGCATACAAGTCTCCGACATCAATAAATCCTTGGCGTCCACCGGTCATCACACGGCTTGGATAACTTCCAGCCTTAAGCGAGACAAGACTGAGATTTGAATCTACACACTCAATTGCTACTTGCAGCTCCTGAACCACGACACTCAAAAGTCCGCCAATGCACTGCGCAAATGCGTCCTGCATCACAGCCTCAGTCTCAATGAAAGAAAAAGTCCCTCCAGAATTCTCTGAAATTGCGTGCATTGATGAAGCATCATGATCAGCACCAAACCCGAAAGTATGCACTGGAATTTGAAATCCCGAATTGCCACGACCACTGATAGAGGTGGGCAGAAGCAAATGGTAATTTGGTTGTTGTTGGTTGGTACCAGAGCCATTGACCGTATAAGTATCTTGCCCATCAGACAACAGTATTATGCTGGCAACTGGATTTTTTCCTTTCCGTTCTTCCATTATCTTGGCACCTTTTTTCAGGCCCTCAGCAATGTTCGTACCCCCATTTGCAACCAAAGAGTTAACAGCTTGCAGGGCTTGCTGCCGCCCAGAGTCAGACATCCTACGCAGGGGAAAGAGGCGACGAGCTGTGGAAGAGAAAGCAATAACCGAGAGCCGATCATTGGAGCCTAAATTCTGTATAACAAATCCCATGGCTCTTTTTAGTAGGGCAAGCTTAGTGCCAGCCATGCTACCACTAATGTCGAGCACTGTGACCAGGTCAACTGGGGCACGTGGTGTCTGAGAAACTGGTGTTGGGCTAGCATGATTTCTACCGAGGTTCTGCGTTTTGGTTGCAGCAGCAGCGGTGGCTTTGAGATGGACCAAAACATTAAAGTTACTATAAGAATTGGCACGTGGAGCAGCAGACACTTCCGGGTATGTTCTAATCTCTATTGTTTTAACAGCTCCAGCATCAGTAGCATTTTTATCAGAAAACACATGTTGGTGATTTAAGGATTCATCATCATCAAAAACACCTGGCTCGGGAGCCTGATAAAGTGGAACGACATGTCGCCGATTCAAGTCTCGTCGAGGGGGAGGTAGAGGAAGGCCGTGGACGACAGCCATGAAAGCATCATTCCGGGAACCCCTGACAGGGAGAGGATCCAAACTGGGACCGAGTAAGGGTATTTCCTTCCACTTTGCTCGGCAAACTGGACATATCTGGTTCCCATGTTTCACGTTTGACGCAATGCAGTGGAAATGGAAGGAGTGTGAACATTCTGCAGTGAATAATGCGTGCCCACATCCTTCTTTCATTTTGGCTAAGCATATTGAGCAGGTTTGCTGGGTAGGCGGGAAAAAAAAATTGTCAGATACAAAGCATAGATACTTCAATGTTAATTATTCCACACATTCGTGTTAATAAAAAATGTTCATGTACAGAATCTATATGCAATAAACTAAAATATTTTTGAAATACCAAATATCAAATACTTTCTACATATGAAGAAATAGCTTTAATATACCGAATGCTGAATACTAGAAATACAACTGTCAAGTACTTTCTAATGAATCCATATGCATACCTACTATTAGTTCAGCTGCCATATTTTTTTTAAGTTAATCAATCATTTCAAATTGTGGGGCTGATCAAACAACTAAATATATGTTTTTAATTTTACATATTGTATGTATTTATTTTGATTAAAATGTCATATATTTATTGTGATTTTATTATCTACAAATTAAAAAAATTAGAAGCTTAATTAAATTTAACCATAATGTGTGGTCATACACGAAGAGATAAGATCCGTAATGATCATATACGAGGTAGAGTTGGGGTGGCACCTATTGAGGAAAAAATGGTTGAAAATCGTTTAAGATGGTTTGGGCATGTGCAAAGGAGACCGTTGGAAGCGCCAGTTAGGAGAGTTGAGCAGATAGTTTGGAGCCCTATGAAAAAAGGTCGAGGAAGACCAAAAAGGACACTTAGAGAAATTATTGAACGGGATCTTTTAGTAAATGAGATATCTAAAGAGTTGGTCATTGATAGAGCTCAATGGCGTCGTGCGATCCATGTAGCCGACCCCACTTAGTGGGATAAGGCTATGTTGTTGTTGTTGTTGTTGTTGAATGTTTAAAATTATTTACCCATTCAAATAATATTAATTTCAAAGTCATCCCCTTTCTAGTAATTTGAAATTTAAAATCAATTTTTTAAAGACTTACCAAACACAACAAATATGATAAAAATACTTATCAAATGATTTTGCCAGACACAAACCAAGCTATTGAGACAAGGAAAGAAAATAGGCAAAGTCCATGCATAGCGATGGGGCAACAATAAATTACTTTAATTTATGACATCTCGTCTTCCTTTTTCAATTTTATTATTTTCCTCAAAGAAAGATCATAAATTATCAATCAAACAGGTAAATTTCCATACACTTTGAGTAGGAGGCAAGTCTTCAGTTGGGCAAATATGAACACTTCTGAAAGGGACTATAGCATCATTTACACTCTCCTGAAGAAATTTAAACTAACCAACAGAGGTTGAATCTCTAGCAAAAGGAACTAGTCTCTCACAAAGTGACAAACCCAGGTTCAAATTTTTGCAGAGGTGTCCACATTTACAGGATTGTCTCCAATGGAAATACTTGTGGGAAACCAAAAAAAAAGAAACTTAACCGACAAAAGTACCATTTTCATCTTTAAACTTTAACCCAAGATTCAATTTTGTTCCATAACTTATTGGAAAAATACAGAAAAAAATTGATACAAAATAAAGTTTTAAGACAAAATTGGAACTTGGGTCAAAGTTTAGGGACAAAATGGTACTTTTGCCAATTTAAACCACATACAGTAAAATCTCAGCGAGTCAGTTTACCCTTAGCCCTCACATTCTGCTAATATGATTTGACTAATGAGCAAACTGGTTGTGGTTTTATGTATGTAAGCATTCTTTTTCCTAAAAGCAAGAATTGACCATAAGAAAAAAGGGAAAAGAAGTAAATATATCTTATCCACAAGAACTCTGTTGAGCACACAAAATGCGGTATTGAAGCAAGCAGTTGTCAATAATATCAAGATGAGGTCCCGCAATTACATCAAACGCATTATTGATGAAAAAAAATCTTCAAATCTCACACAGACACATGTATATGATATCGAAAGTTCGAAACAATTCAAGAAAGTTAACAGCTTTATCACCTACTACGTCATAACACGGTTGAAATTAAGGAATAAAACAAAAGTAAATAAGAAGAAATCAAGGTATTTAATATAAAACTGTAATATTCTATATAGATATGGCTTTGGGCCTTAAGGTGCCTTTGGTCCAAAAAAGCATTTATTTGTATAAATAAATAAAGTTTAAAAAAATTTATGTAGTAATTTTTATAAGAAATTGGAAGTCAGCACTTCATTTATTTTCTAAAAAATATAAATAAATTATTTAAAATATAAATAAACGAAAGAAAAAATTGGCTGCCAATTGGAGCAAAAAAAAAAAAAGGAAAATCACTCTTGTTGAAGAACATTAAAATATGAGAAATTCTTTGGTTTTATTCCTATTTCCTCGGGTAATAATAAAAAATACACCAGCCCCATTTTTTTTCTCTAGAAAGAAACAATAATCATACAATACGCAATTGCCTACTGTAATTCAATTTCTCGAACTGTCATGTAATTGACCATAATAGTAAATTCCAATAAAACACATTCCTTTTCCTCTATTTGCAGCGAGATAGGCTGGGCATAAATAGAAATTAGAGAAAACACAATTTTTGGAATAACTGTATCTTGTTTTCAATATTTTTAAAATAAAATCGAAAAATAAGTTTAGCCTGGAAACGATTTAGCCCAGTAAATTTCTATTCTTCATGTCCCATTTTCCTATCCTTGGCAGTCTTTTTCCCAGTGACCAAACAGAGCACAGCTTTCAGCTTATCAAAATTATTAAAATTTTGAATTCTTTTTTTTTTAATAAAATCAGAAAATAAAGTTCAGGCCAGTAAATTGTCCGTTTTTTATGCCCCATTTTCCGGTCCTTGCGAGTCCATTTTCTCATAAACCAAACAGCAAACTGTATCAAAATTCATCGAAACTTTAAATAAAAAAACCACAATATCAAAAAAATATAAGTCGGGCAATGAAAGAGACCAACCTTGGACGATTTGCTCCCACTTTTCGACAGCTTAAAACCGAGCGAAGAAGCCACCGGCGTGGTTGATCTCGACCGCGACGAAGCCACGTCCCAATTTACCGGCGAAAGCAGAGCAGCATCAGACAACCTCTCGGAAGCCTCAGTCGCGGGCGGCGAAACCAGGTCGTCTGAAGTTCTGGGAACAAACAGACACAGATTGAGTCCCAGAGCCAGCTTCACCTTCTTCCACTTGCTTCCCATTTCACCTCAAGATCTCAAAACCTATAAAGCGAAACCCAGATCTCCACGAAGGAGCGCGAGAACGAGAGATGAGGCGATGGGGCTTATAAAAGAGTTCAATCAGAGCAGGAGGACCGAGACAAGAGAGATTATTAAGTATTCAAGTGGGGGTTGAATCGGTGTGGAGTTAGAATGCGGAAGAAGGGGTTTGGATGGAAGAGGAATGAGAATGAAAGGGTTTGAAGAAGTCGATTGCGGGAGTGTTGTCGGTGTGGTGGGTGTTGTAGGTGGCCGCCATGAGGGTGAGACGATGAGGTAAGCGAAGGTGGAGGAAGAAGAGTAAGAGTTTACAGCGAAAGGCGAAGAGGGAATGACTGAATGAATGAGATTTTGACCTGCGTTTGGCGATGCCTTTACCTTTTGGTTGAGTATGTTTGTAGGTAAAGATTGGGGAAAAGGCGTGAAAAAGAAAAGCACGTTTTGCTTCAATCATTAGTATTGAATAATTAGTATTGTCAAAATTTTACCAAGTCTGTGATAGGTTGGTCATTAAAAGAGTTGGATCGGATCAATTTGTTTGTAAACAGGCATATTTAGAAATGTTCGAACCCGCCTCTTGTGTCACTTTAAATATATATATATATATATATATAATTAAATATTTATTTTTTAATAAAAATTAAAATTATTTTTTATTAAAAGACATTTAATAGTTAATACTTGTAAAATATTATCTTTTATAATATTTATTAAATTACTAATAACTTTTATTATTAATAAAATTACTATATTCATTTAATTTTATTAATAATATTATTATATGTAAATTAAAAATTTATTTATTCATTTAAAAGTTACAAATTTTCATTGTTCAGCAAATTGGACCAAATCAGTTAGTTAGATCAAAAAACTAATGAACTAAAAAAGTTCTAATCCAATTTGGACTTAAGAAACAATAAACGTTTTAAACTAGTAAAAAAACTAGTTGAATTGGTAAAATCGATTAATTCGATAGTTCAACCATTTCTTTTTTTTTTTTTTTGAATTTTTTGTTTTTAATAAATATTACTATGTATTTTTAAAAAACTCCAAAAATTTAAATTATTTGAAGAAGATCTATAACTACTATATATATATATATAACATGTCTTAAATATTTTAATATTATAAATTATATATTTTAATATTTATAACATATTCATTAATTATATATTTTAATATATTTTAAATACTATAAATTTGATCACATTTTAATCACGATCAAATCATTGATTTTTTACCTATACTTCAATTGGTTTAGTGACCAGTGAACCTTATAAAAAATTTTCATATTTAAAAACTAAAACTATTATATTTATTAAATATAATATTATACGATATTAAATAGGATAAAATAAATTTATGTATAAAATAAATTTAAAATTTGAAAAAAAAAAGGCTTGCTGACCAGCAAGCCACATACTAATTTGATGCTACTAGTTTTAATTAATATAGTTAAAATTGGGTTTGATTACAAAAGTTTAAAACTTTTTCAATATTGACTTTCACTATTTATAAAATTTAAATTTGAAATTTTACTTAACGAAAATAAACGTCAACTAAATTATTTAAATTAACTAACATTAGTTATTCTCTTCTTTTAAACATATTTTTAAAATAAATTATTTAATAAAGTTTGGATTAATAAAAAAATGCATTAGTTATTTAAGTAGTAAATTTTTATTTTTCCAAAATATAAGCCTACATTAGTTGTATATATTTCTCTTCGACATTCATATATTTTTTTAAACTTAAAGAATTCAAATCTTGCATTGAGTTAGTGTATTTTTCTCCACTTCTTTTTTTTTTAAAGGCATCAATCATATTTCAACTACACATTTCCTGTAAAATAAATTATTTGTAAAAAGTATAGAGATTAATTTTTTAAAAGACCAAAATTGTCAAATTAAACTTACTTTAAGATTTGTATCCGTGATAATAAAAATTTGACGCAATTTGATAGTTGAAAATTTTAATCTCGTCAAAGGTGAAACGCTCATAATTTTAACGTTAAAAATTTTGAAAGAGCCTTAACAAGGTGAATTTTTATTGAAATCCTATTAAAAGATCCATTAAAAATCTAAAAACACTGCCACTTTTAATGACCGGAGAAAGTCAACCTTTGTTCAAAAATTGGTCGGTCAATTATTGCAATTTGCAACATTTGGATTAGAATCAAAATACCTTTCAAATCTTGAGAGAAAGAAAAATAAAAATATTAATTTAAGATAATAAAGATATCATATTAAAGATATTATTGATAGAATTTAAATTTTTTATTTATTTTAAATAGATTTAGTTTTCTTAATGAGGAATGAAATATTGATGAGAAAGGTGGGTTAGTGGAAACATGTCATAATGTCTTTGGAGAAGGCATGGCCATTAAAAAGGGGCAAAAAGTCGAAAATGCCCCAACCGCTATTGCTCCCAGGAATCTAATGTGACTCTGTTTCAATGGGGATGGCATGATGATGATGATGATGAGTCATGATGAATGATGATTGGGCATGAGTCAACATGGTGGGATTTTCTTAATCGTGCCGTTCTGTAAATATTAATTAATTAATTAATTAATTTGTCAGTATAGAGGGTCACGTGACATGGCATGATGAAAAGTATGGCACACGTGCACGTCATCATTCCTATTTCCCATCCCATGTCAAGCGTCAACGCTTTTGACATTAGTGCTTCTTTTAACATCACATAATCACATGTCTTGATTTCTCTTTTTTTTTTCTTTTTTTCTTAAAGTAAGTAATAAGTTTGATTTTTCATAAAGTTAATTTTTTATTATTGGATAAGTTTAAAATTTGTATAAAATATTTTTTTATTATCATATATATATATATATAGATTCAAGATGATGTAATAACAAAAAAATTCAATTGTTAAAAAAACATAAAATAGAGAAGATAAACAAAAAAAATTAGAAAACACACATAAATTTATGTTATTTGATCAATGTGATCTACATCTACTAATAGAGAGAATTTTTTATTTTTTTACAAGCAAAAATTGTTTCGTACACGATGAAAATCAAAAATAAAACATAAGGTTTGGAGTATTTATGTATCTAAAAATAAGTGATGAAAATAAAAATAAAAAATAAAACATATATATGAAACCCTAAACCTTATGGGTCATTGCCCTACTCTGACCTTCAATTTTTTCTCTTTTTGGATCATGTTCTCAAAATTTTGAGTTAAGTCATAATCCGGATCACTAAATAATTCAAAGTTAAAGAAATTCAATATCAATCTCTTAAAAAGTTGAGCTCTTCATAAGTTTTCTTAGTGTTTGTCTTTTTTATTATTATTTTAATATATATATATATATATAACAATTAAATTTTATAAGATTTATTTCTTGTTATTTAGTTTTTTAAAAAGTTAAGGATCAAATGAATTAATTATTACGAATTTTATGAAACAAAACAAATTAATCATTTTATATGATTAACTTATATATTTACTCATCTAAAAATGACTAACTCAATAACAAAGTATAATAAATTTATAATATTTATAGATTAATTCGTATGAAATTAAAATTTCAATAATTAAACTATTATTTCTTATTTTTTTAAAGACCAAGTTGTTAATATAGTTTAGTCTTTTCATATCAAATTTCTTTATGATATATTTAATTTATTTAAAAATTAAATGTGACTCATTTCATATTTTTATATATATTAGAAAAATCTCTTTTATTTTACTTTTTTTTTCAAAATAATGTTAATTTTTTGCATAATAATATACTCTAATGTTATTCATATATTGCCAATGAATGCCTTTAACTTTAAATGAGACTAGAAATTTGTTTTTAAATTAAAATTATAATTTATCAAATAATTTTAGTTTTGAAAAAATACATAATATACAAGTTAACAATACCAACGAAAAATAAACTAAAGAAGGTTTAAATATAAATTTTAAAATAAAAAAACTATTGAATAAATCTAAATAACATTCAGAAAAAACTCAGCATAATTTACTCTCCTTTTTTTTTATCCTTCAAAATTATTAGGGCTTGTTTGGTTTATAAAAATATTTTCTATTTTCATTTTCAGTTTTCATTTCCTGAAATGCATTTCTTGAAATACTAAAAACATCTTTTTGATGTTTTCAGATTTAGACATATTTTAAGAAATGTTTTCAAGAAAACGTTTTCAGTTAATTTAACCAAATGCATTTTCAAGTCCATTTTTCTGTTTTCAATAAAAATAAAAGTAAAAAATGCCCAAACCAAATATGCCCTTATATTTTCAACATTTTCGGTTGTCTCTTAAGCAAATGATAAGAAATGATATAGGAGTTTGAGTCTCTCTTCTTTTCTTTTTTTAATTACTTTGTCTCAATCATTATTAAATGGAGTAAAAATGTATTTTAGTCCCTCATAGATGCCTTTTTTTAAAATTTGGTCCCTCATAAATATTTGTTCTCAAGACAGTCCCTCACAAATCTAAACATTCTCAAATTGATGCCTTACTGATGTCTCTTTTCTCAATTTGATCCCTCATAGATTTTTATTCTCAATTTAGTCCCTTATTGATGCCCCTTTTCTCAATTTGATCCCACATGAATTTTCTTTCTCAATTTGATCCCTTATTGGTCCCCCAAAAATCTTTATTCTCAGTTTGGTCTCTCACATATGTCTCTTTTTCCAATTTGGTCCCTTTTAGATTTTCATTATGAATTTAGTCCCTCACAAATGCTTTTAAAAAAAATTGTTCAATAATCCAACAAAGGAATAAATTGATTTAAAAAAAACAAAAAAAAATACATGGCACTTAACAATCCATGTCAATAAGATAATTGTCAAATCGACACATCCATTATAAGTTATTGAATAACAACTAGCACGAATGACTCAAATTGAGAACATTTGGATTTGTGAGGAACCAAATTGAAAATTAAAATCCATGAGAGATTGAAGGAAGAAAAGGGACATTTGTGAATGATCAAATTATGAATAAAAATTTATGAATGACTAAATTAAAAATAAAAATTTATAAGAGACCAAATTGAGAAAAAAAAACATATGTTAGGAATCAATTTAAAAATAAAAATTTGCAAGTAACTAAATTAAAAAAAGAATAATCAGGGAGTTTTGGTCTTATTACATGTGATAGTTTCTTCTATCTATTTCTTTAGAATTTTCAACTGTTGTAGATTCGCAAATCCCGGTCCCAAGTCTTAAATTCTTCTAATATATAATTCAGCGTTTTGTTTTGAAATTTATTTGAGATAAAGATGGCATTTAATTTCATCTGTTTGACCAGTTTGACAAATGTTTAGGCACTTTAATATACGACTTGAATTATCACGGGAATGCACTCATTAAATTAAAGATTTAGTTTCGTTTCTATGTTCTAGAAATATTTTTTATAGAATATAATTCATATATAAGATTTGCCTTTTTAGTGTCTACTTTAGGATATACTGTTCAAAGAACTTGATCAAACTAATTAGTTGTATCAAAAAATTAATGAATTGATCACACAAACACAATTTGATTTAATCTAATGAACTATTTAGTGAAAAAAATTGGTTAAAAACTAGAAAAATTAATAAAATTAGACAGTTTGATGATTCAACCGTTTTACTTTATATATATATTTTTAATGTATGTACATATTTTAAAAAATTTTCATGCATTTTGTTAGTATTAATATATTACTCTATATATAGGTGTTGTTGATGTAATATTTTTTAACTAATTTTAAATTGTGTTCCATATCCATATATTATTTAGATTATATATTATTGTTAAATGTATACAAAGTGTGTAGGTCATTTGTAAGTTTGTAAAATCTAAATATGAAAAGATTTATTAATTTATTATATTAAAATTTTAATATACAAAATAAATACATAAATATTCATTTATTTATTTACAATCAGTCAAACTACATTAAAATCAATAAACCTTAAACTGACGCTTGATTAGTTCAATAATCCTTCTAGTTCTCATAACCTTGTTACAATGACACAAGAAAAAGTTTAATTTCACAAGACACCATTCTATAATATGAATGCATTATTTTTAGAGAAAATAAAAATAATAATTCACTATTAACCATATCTTTTTTTTTTCATATTATAGTATACTATATTATACGTAAGATCATATTTTTTTTTTATATTTATAAATGGTTAATAATTTGAGTTCATTGGAATATAATGGAATCAATGAAGTGATTTGATTGAACATCGTGAAAAACCCCGCGATTTATAATTTATAATTCTCAATCTCGAAGCTTGGAAATTTTCAATATAGCATGCTTTTGAAATTTTATACAAGATCCCAAAAATTAAGTTTGAAAACCAATAATTAATTATTGTGTTGTTTTCAAGAGAAATCTACCATATGAAAACTTCATCACGAGGTTTGTCTCAGTCGTTTTCGTTAACTACTATTTTGGCAGCTTTCATTTTGGAACAATTCTTCATTTAAAATTTTTATTATTCCATTTTGAGTCATTAAAAAAACTCACTATTTAAATTTTATGAAAAAAATAATAATCAATACTTGAAAATTATATCTGAATTTTCTAAAAGAAAAATAACAGCACTGGTTATTGAGGAATGAAGCTGAGTCATCATATGGTTTTATGCATAATTTATGTTTTGCCTTTACTGTTTTATTCAGTATGGTCCAGTCTTGTAAATACGTTAGAATTTTTCTTTTGTTCTTCTCTTATTCTTTTTTAATTGTGTATAATCATTTCCTTATTTTTCGGTTCTTCTGCCACCTGTCTCTACAGCTGGGACCATGTATTTTATTCTATATTCGATATTCATTAGCTCACGTTTGCTGAATTCTCTCATTATTGAATCTCTTTGTTTCTCATCTTGGTATCAGAAGCAACCTCTGCTAAACGCTCTTCATGGAGAGCATCTGGCTCGGGGTTAAAACTTTCTCAGAATTCTTCAAACTCTTTCAACCTTGTTGCTCCTGTCAAGTTGGATAAGAACAATTTTCTTCTATGGAAATCAACTATGTTACCTGTTATTAGCGGTAATAGACTTGAAAGCTTCATTAATGGAAGCAATATCTGCCCACTAGCCACTATTATCACTAAAAAAGGTTCAGAACCTAATCCGAAATGTGATGAATGGATGGTAACTGATTAGCTTTTGTTATGATGGTTATATAGCTCGATCAGTGTGGATGTTGTAGCACAATTTATTAATTGCACAACTAGCCATGAAAGGTGGAACAATGTCGAGGAAATGGTTGGTGCTGCTAACAAAGCCAAAGAGCTTTGGTACAAAGGGGAGCTCCAAAGAACCAGAAAAAGGTTCAATGAAAATGGAAGATTATTTAGCTAAAATGAGATCAATTGCTGATAATCTCCAATTAGCAGGGAGCATAGTTCCTCTTAAGGATCTTTTTGCACAAATCTTGTCTGGTTTAGACTCTGATTATACACCCATTGTCACTCAACTCACTTATATGACTAATGTTTCTTGGATTGAATTTTCTACTGCCTTTCTGACCTTTGAAAGCAAGATTGAACAACTGAATGCTTTTCAAAACATGACAATAGATGGTACTTGTGATATCCGCCAATTTTGGAGTATCATATGTTTGAAGTATTCTGGTATTTACAGTGTTATTTTGGTTGTTTATTTTAGTCATTTTGATTTTCATATTTAATTGTTCTAGTAGAATATTTTTTATAAAAATTGAGTTAAATGACTAGACTATATATTCTTAACGTTGTGTGACGTATTTCTATGAATAGTAAAATTTATGAAAAAATAGACTAAATTTAATTTACTTGGAAAAATAATTATAAGTCTTGTCATCTGGGTCAAGTGAGTTTGGATATTGGCTAAGGGTACTCATAGATTACCCATTAACCCATCTAGCCATATAGCCTTCATCTTTTTTCTTTCTTCCATTTTCACGATTACACACAAAAAGGCAAGAAGGAGGAAATCAGTTTTTCTCTCAACTCTCTCATCAATATCTTCTAACTTTTTCTATTGATCTTTGATTCTCCAATTATTTTCTGGTCTCTTGGAATTCGCCGGAGTTAGAGGTAACTATCATCTTCTTCTATTTCTCCAATTCATCCATTGATGCCTTAAGTGAAGAAATTGGGTATTTTCTTGATTTTTCTATAAATATAGTTTTTTTGCTTCTTTCTCTTGTTTTCTTTTGAGAAGGTTAAGGAAAGTGTTTTATAGAAAGAATTGAAATCATGATCCCATATTTCAACTATAACCTATTTATGTGAATGTTTGAGAAAATTTGAAAAAAATCATGAATCAACTTAATTTTGTTTTTAGAATTCATTTTTTAACCTTTCAAAAGGTTTTAGAGATCATAATTGAAACTTAGAATCAAGTGAAAGAAACAAAGAGTTGAAAGATAAAAATTTTTCAGATTTTTTTTAGAGTTACTGTAGCAAACCATTACTGTACCGTCGGTGGCGGTTAGTTGACCATTAGCAGTTACTGTAGCAAACCGTTACTGTAGCGTCGATGGTGATTAGTTGACCATTAGCGGTTACTATAACAGCCGTTAGTTGACCGTTGACTGTAACTGTAGCAATCAGAAAAAATTACATATTTTCATGATTTTGTTCTCTTTCTTATGTTTCCTTGTGATATCTTTTACTAGGAAATTTTTTCACACAAATTCTAGTGTGGACAAGGTAAATTAGATAAATATCAAGGTGAGTGAATAACCTTGCTAAACTAATTTCTCTAGTAAATATAACTTCCATTTAAAAGATTATTGAAATGTTAAATAATCAACTTTCCAATTGATAATATATAATGATTGATATGATTGTTGATAGAAATTCAAAAAGAATACAGGTATGTATCAATTAAGCTATTTATGGTAGTTATAATATGTGATAAATTTTCACTGTCTTACTGGTGAACAAACTTCTATGGTTATCTATGCACAAAGAGTTTGAGGGTTATAATCTCAGGTCACTTGGTGCAAGTATATACTTCACAAATGCAAAATGATTGAGAGTTTGATCACTCAAGAAATCATACATAAATCTACGGTACAAGTGCAAAATAATTAAGGGTTTGATCACCTAAGAAATCATACGCAAGTCTACGACACAAATGTAAAGTGATTGAAGGTCTGATCACCGAAGAAATCATACGCAAGTTCAAACAAATATAATACTACAGTTGTGTAAAATGAATGATAGATTGACTATGTTAGTAAGTGTGGTATTTGTACTTGTGATATTTTATATGGTATAGTTATTTACTTACTAATTTTTTAAGTAAACTCACATTCTTTGTGATTGTCTTTTCAGATACAGTAAGTGAGGAGGAAGAATATCCGACTAAGGATTAGTAGCCTCTTGGAGTTGTTCTCTATCTTTGTCTGGTAGGATACCAGTACTGATTAATATGAATTTTAAGAATATTTTGTACTTTATATAGGTCTTTTAGGCTTGCGATGTTTTAAACATATCAGATTATGTGTACCTGTGTTTGTTATTTAGATGGTTATAATTCTGTTGTGTGGAATATATGATAAAGGTTGAATGTAAAACCTTATGGAGTAGATGTAAACAACTCATGTTTGAGAATTTTATCAAATGAGTAGTTGTAAATATTAAGATATTTCAGGATTTTGGGATACCACTGAAGTTTTTCCTAAAATTAGTATCTTTTCACATGTTCAATTTTTGAGATATGACAAATTGATATCAGAAGATAGGTTCTATAGGTCCCCTATAGAGTACAGAGCAAAGTGATTTTTGTGGGTCCTTCTCTATTGTCATGAGCCGCGGCACGACCATGGGATTAGGTTCCATAAAAGACCTTGTAGAGTATTATGTCATTTTATGGATAACTTTTCAGTGGGGCTAGTAAGTAATATTATATATATATCTAAAAAGTGTTTATTATGCGTATAGATCTTTGACTATTCAATGCCAGAAGGATCTTCTAATAATAATGAGCATGTGGGTCCAAAGAGGGCCATAATTTTTCTAGTACATGTGTAAGACGATCCTAACCATGCTGATAGTTTACGTGCTCAAAATGTTGAGGGCACAACTCATGGGCAAGCAAGGAGAGTCGAACCTATCGCTCAGATTGATAATGCGGCTATTGCACATATGATTAATTTAATGAATGAACGATTTGACCGATTTGAGGCTAAAAGGAGAGGTCAAGTTGCACAAGCTAACATGTCAGTGGATCCTCCTATTGTTAAAGCTGAAATTGTACCACCAGCTCAGTTGGCTAGAGGTAGTGATGTAAGGTAGGTAAAAATGTGTGAATTCCAGAAAATGAGGCCTCCTACTTTTTCAGAAGAAGATCTCAAAGAGGACCCACAATGTTTCCTTGAATATTGTGAAGCAATCTGTGATACTATAGGGTGTTCCCTTATTTAGAAGGTATAAATCATTTCCTTTCAGTCGAAAGGTATGGCTAGTAAATGGTGGAGGAACTGGAAGAAAGTGAGAATCCAAGGCGCACCACTAATTGTGTGGTCCGAGTTTCAAGGATTGGTTATGGATAAATTTTTTCAGCAAGTGTACGATTATCGAGGGCAAAGGATTTTCTGTATCTAAGACAGAGACCCATGTCTATTGATGAATATTCTGCTCAATTTGTTAAATTATCTGCGTATGCCCCTGAAATCATTCCTTCTTAAAGAAAAAAAAAATAGAAAAGTTTGTGGAAGGACTTTGTGACCCCTTATATGATCAAGTGGATCCCAACATGAATAACTACCCTTCATTCTCAGAAGCTGTTGATATGGCCAGGAGAATGGAAAAGAGGTTGAAGAATAAGAAAGAATATCGGCAAAAGAAGAAAGCTAGATATAGGAAATCTTTTGATTAAGGGGGAGACTCTGGGACTTCGAAACCCCTTACTATGTTACAGCATGCTCCGGCCACTCCTTCCAGGTCATCTTATTCCACAGCCAGTATGGCTAAGCCTCATTCGGAGTTTAGGGGCAGTTTTAACTCTTATAGTAGGGGAGGTATTCAAACTATAAGGGAAAAACCTCAGTGTCCTAAATGTGGAAAGTTTCACTTCAGAGAATGCAGATTAAATACTTTCGATACAGGTTGTTTAAATTGTGGACAAAAGGAACACTTTATAAAGGAGTACCCTCAGCTTATTACAGGACCAGGTCAAGGGTCTGCTTTGCCACCTCGACCACAATCTATTTCTGCTTCTGTTACTCGAACACCGACCCCTTCAATAAGGGGTAGTATGGGAAGAGGTTTTGGAAAAAGCCAAGGAGACCATGGAAAACAAGTTGCCAACAGAGGAAATGCAAGAGTATATGCTCTAACCCGACAGGATTATCAAACATTCAATGCTGTTGTTACAGGTATATTATATGTTAATACTTTTACTGTACATATTTTGTTTGATCCCAGTTCTACTCACTCGTATGTATCACCCCTATTTGCCAAGAGGTTTGAATTTGATCCAATTACTCTTAAGGAGCCATTCTTGCCTTCCACACCGATGAGAGAGACCTGGGTAGTTAAAACGGATTATCGTTCTTGTAAAATAATTATTGGAAGTATGGAAACTGAGATAGATCTTATGATTTTCAACATGTTAGATTTTGATGTGATTTTACGGATGAACTGGTTATCTTCTTATCATGCTACTCTGAATTGTCGTGACAAGGTTATTTCTTTCAATATGCCGGGAAGGTGTAATTTTGTGTTTCAGGGAGATCGAAGTGATGCATATTGCAATATAATATCTATGTTAAGTACCCGACGTATGTTGCGAAAAGGATGTTAGGGATTTCTAGCTTTTTTCAGAGATTTAGAAAAGAAAGAATAGAAGTTAGAAGAGATGTATGTGGTTAATGAATTCCTAGACGTGTTCCAAGAAGACTTACCTGGATTACTGCAAAAAAGAGATATTGAGTTTGGTATTGATTTGGTCTTAGACACACGACCAATTTTAATTCCACCTTATCATATAGATCCTACTGAGCTAAAAGAACTCAAAGGACAATTGGAAGATTTATTGAACAAAGGGTTCATTCGCTCGAGTTTTTCATCTTGGGGTGCTCCTGTTCTTTTTGTGAAAAAGAAAGATGGTTCTATGAAATTATGTATAGATTACCGTCAGCTGAATAAAGTCACGGTGAAGAACAAGTATCCTAGGATAGATGATTTATTTGATTAGCTTCAAGAAGCAACATACTTCTTAAAGATTGATTTAAGATCTAGATATCATCAGTTATGAATTAAGAACGATGATATACCTAAGACTACTTTTTGTACACGGTATAGACAGTATGAGTTTCTCGTGATGTCTTTTGGGTGACAAATGCACCAGCAGCATTTATGGATTTGATGAACATAGTGTTTAAATCATTCCTTGATAGATTTGTAATTGTATTTATTGATGATATTTTAGTGTATTCAAAGAATCATGAAAAACATACTGAATATTTGAGAATAGTGCTTTAGACCTTGAGAGTGCATCAGTTGTATGCAAAGCTCTCAAAATGTGAATTCTGGATGAGTCATGTAACATTCTTAGAGCATGTTATTTCTCAAGAAGGTATTCATGTATATCCAAGCAAAATTGAAGTAGTAAAACAATGGCCTAGACCAATAACTGTGTCTGAAGTGATAGTTTTCTTGGTTTAGTAGGGTATTACTGTTGCTTTGTCAAAGATTTCTCCAAGACGGCTCTTCCATTGAATAAGTTAACCTGAAAGAATGTTAAATATATTTGGGATAATTCTTGTGAGCAAAGTTTCTCCTAGTTGAAAGAGTGTTTAACTTCTGCATCAATCTTAATGCTACCATCAGGACCAGGAAGTTACTCTGTATTCTGTGATGCCTCAAAGATAGGCTTAGGGTGTGTGTTAATGCAACATGGTAGGGTCATAGCTTATGGCTCACGTCAGCTTAAAAAGCATGAATTAAATTACCCCACTCATGATTTGAAAATGACAACTGTAATGTTCACCTTAAAGATATAGAGATATTACTTTTATGGAGAGACCTGTGAAATTTTCACATATCACAAAAGTCTTAAGTAAATTTTTGAGCAAAGAAATCTAAATCTCAGACAACGAAGATGGATGAAATTTCTGAAAGATTATGATTGCACCATCCTTTACCATCCAGGTAAAACAAATATGGTGGCTGATGCCTTAAGTCAAAAGTCTATGAGAAGTTTAGCTCATATTGTCATACTAAGAAGGTCTCTAATTCAAGAATTACAGGAATTGGAGGCTAAGAAAGTATTCTTTGAGATTACTGAGTCTGGTACATTTTTAGCTCATTTAACAGTTAGATCCTCTCTTGTGGAAAAAGTAAAAGCAACTTTGAAAAATGACATCGATATGGTCAAAACCAGAGATAATGCAAGGAAAGGTTTAGCACCAAGTTTCTCAGTAGATGAAGAAGGAGTTTTATAGTTTAATGGGAGACTTTGTGTCCCCAACATTGAATCTTTAAAACAAGAAATTTTAGTGGAAGCTCACGGTTCACCATATGTTGTACATCATAGTGCCGTAAAAATGTATCAGAACTTGAAACAAGTTTACTAGTGGAAAGGCATGAAACGAGATGTGACTGACTTTGTAGCTCGATATTTGACTTGTCAGTAGGTTAAAGCTAAACATCGACGACCACCTAGTTTGATGCAAAAATTAGCTATTCCCGAGTAGAAATGGGAAATGATCACTATGGATTTCGTAGTAGGTTTACCTCGGTCAACAAAGGGAAATAACTCGATATGGGTCATAGTGGATCGACTTACTAAGTTAACACATTTTCTTCCTGTTCATACCACTTTCAGTGTGGCGAAACTTGCTCGGCTTTATGTTAAAGAAATTGTAAAACTTCATGGTGTGCCAGTATCCATTATATCAGACCGAGGACCTCAGTTTACTTCTCAATTCTGGAAAGCCTTTCAGGAGGCTTTAGGTACCAAAGTGAATCTTAGCATATCATTCCATCCTCAGATAGATGGACAATCCGAAAGGATAATTCAAACTTTCGAGGATATACTGAGAGCTTGTGTGATGGATTTCAGTAGAAGTTGGGAAGATCATTTGTCTCTTATTAAATTTGTTTACAATAATAGTTACCAAGCTAGCATCCAGATGACACCTTTTGAGGCTTTATATGGGAAGTGATGTTGATCCCCTATAGGTTGGTTTGAGCTTGGCGAAACCAAAATACTTAGACTAGAAATGGTATAGGAAGATATAAATAAAGTTAAACTTATCAGAGAAAAGTTGTTAACTGCTTAAAGTAGACAGAAGTCTTATGCGGACAACCGATGACGTGACCTTGAGTTTATTATAGGTGATATGGTTTTCTTACGAATCTCACCTATGAAGGGAGTAATGAGATTGGAAGGAAAGGAAACCTTAGTCCGAGGTATATTGGTCCATATAAGATTATGGAGAATTTTGGTAACGTGACATAATGTTTAGCTCTACCTTCGAATCTGAAAGGAGTTCATCCAGTTTTTCACGTGTCTATATTGAGGAAATATCTTCCTGATCCTTCTCATGTTATTCGAGCCCAAGAAGTTCATTTTGATGAACCTCTCACTTATGAAGAGGTACCTGTAGCCATTCCTAACAAACAAATCAAGAAACTACGCTCAAAGGAAATTCCTACAGTTAAGGTCCTGCGGAGGAATCACTCTCACGAAGAGGCTATGTGGGAGGCAGAAGATGAGATGTGGATGAATTATCCACATTTGTTTGAAACTTGAGGTGAGATTTTAATTCGGAGGACCGAATTCTTTTAAGGGAGTAGAATGTGATATTCGCCAATTTTGGAGTATCATACATTTGATAGGATTCTGGTATTTACAGTGTTATTTTGGTTGTTTATTTTAGTCATTTTGATTTTCATATTTAATTGTTCTGTTAGAATTTTTTTATGAAAATTGAGTTAAATGACTAGACTATATATTCTTAACGTTGTGTGATGTATTTTTATGAATAGTAAAATTTATGAAAAAATAGACTGAATTTATTTTATTTGAAAAAATAATTATAAGTCTTGTTATATGGGTCAAGTGAGTTTGGATATTGGGAGGGTACTCATGGATTACCCATTAACCCACCTAGTCATATAGCTTTCATCTTTTCTCTTTCTTCCATTTTCACCATTACACACAAAGAGGCAAGAAGGAAGAAATGAGTTTTCTCTCAACTCTCTCATCAATATCTTCTAACTTTTTCTATTGATCTTTGATTCTCCAATAATTTTCTAGTCTCTTGGAATTTGCCGAAGTTAGAGGTAACTATCATCTTCTTCTATTTTTCCAGTTCATCCATTGATGCCCTAAGTAAAGAAATTGGGTATTTTCTTGATTTTTCTATAAATATAGTTTTCTTTGCTTCTTTCTCTTGTTTTCTTTTGAGAAGGTTAAGGAAAGTGTTTTATGGAAAGAATTGGCATCACGATCCCATATTTCAACTATAACCCATTTATGTGAATATTTGAGAAAGTTTGGGAAAAATCATGAATCAACTTAATTTTGTTTTTAGAATTCATTTTTTAACTTTCAAAAGGATTTAAAGATCATAATTGGAACTTAGAATCAAGTGAAAGAAACAAAGAGTTGAAGGATGAAAATTTTTCAGATTTTTTTTTTCGGATTTACTGTAGCAAACCGCTACTGTAGCATCGATGGCAGTTAGTTAACCATTAGCGGTTACTGTAGCAAACTGTTACTATAGCATCGGTGGTGGTTAGTTGACCATTAGCAGTTACTGTGGCAACCGTTAGTTGACCGTTACTGTAACAATAAAAAAATATTACATATTTTCATGATTTTGTTCCCTTTCTTATGTTTCCTTGTGATATCTTTTATTAAGAAATTTTTCTATACAAATTCTAGTGTAGACAAGGTAAATTGGACAAATATCAAGGTGAGTGAATAACCTTACTAAATTAATTTAGTATTACTAGACAAAGTACAATATAAGTTCTATTTACAAGATTATTAAAATGTTAAATAATCAACCTTCTAGTTGATAATATATAATGATTGTTATGATTATTGATAGAAATTCAAAAGAATACATGTATGTATTAATTAAGCTATTTATAGTAGTTATAATGTGTGATAAATTTTCACTGTCTTACTGGTGAATAAACTTCTACGGTTACCTATGCACAAAGAGTTTAAGGGTTAAACTCTCAGATCACTAGGTACAAGTATTTACGATACAAATGTAAAGTGATTGAAGTTTGATCATCCAAGAAATCATATGCAAATCTATGGCACAAATGCAAAGTAATTGAGGGTTTGATCACCCAAAAAATCATACGCAAGTCTACGACATAAATGCAAAGTGATAGAAGGTTTGATCACCCAAGAAATCATACGCAAGTTCAAATAAATATAATACTACGGTTATGTAAAATGAATGATAGATTGACTATGTTAGTAAGTGTGGTATTTGTACTTGTGATATTTTATATGATACAATTATTTACTTATTGAATTTTTAAATAAACTCACACTATCTGTGATTGTCTTTTCAGATATAGTAAGTGAGGAGGAAGAATATCCAACTGAGGATTAGGAGCCTCTTGGAGTTGTTCTCCATCTTTGTCTGGTGGGATACCAATACTGATTAATATAAATTTTAAGAATGCTCTGTACTTTGTATAGGTTTTTTAGGTTTGTGATGTTTTAAACATATCAAATTATGTGTACATGTATTTATTATTCAGATGGTTATAATTCTGTTGTGTGGAATATATGATAAAGGTTGAATGTAAAATCTTATGGAGTAGATGTAAACAACTCATGTTTGAGGATTTTATCAAATGAGTAGTTGTAGATATTAAGATATTCTAGGATTTTGGGATACCATTGAGATTTTTCCTAAAAATAGTATCTTTTCACATGTTCAATTTTTGCTATGTGACAGTACTGTCACTACCAATAATGTTCAAACTCGGAAGAATGGTAATAACATTAGAGGAGGATTTTAAGGTTCTCCCAGAGGAAGAGGCAGAGGGCGAGGAAGACAATCAAATTCAAGACCCACTTGTCAGATTTGTGGAAAATCAGGACATTTGGCTTCTATGTGTTAATACCGAATTGATTTCACCTATATAGGTAATGTTCCAGACACAAATAAGACTTATGCAACTCAAAACACTCCATATACTACCTATCTAGCTACACTTGAATCAGTGGGAGATGAAGCTTAGTACCTTGACACATGAGTAAGTCATCATGTCACAAATGATGCTAATCAGCTCACCCAGAAAAACAAATACAATGGTAAGACTAAATTAATAATGGGGGATGGCAAATGCTTACCTATTCATCACATTGGTAATACTTTTATAAAAAGTTCAAATCACAGACCCTTCTTACTGAAAAATGTGATTCACACTCTTCATATGGCAAGAAATCTTGCTAGTGTTGCACATCTTACTGCTCAAAACAATTTATGTATTGAATTTGACTCAGATTCTTTTACTATGAAGGACAAAACAACAAAGAAGGAGCTGCTACAAGGGAAGAGTAAGAATGGACTTTACCTTCTTGGTTCAAGTCCTATGTCTCAGCCACAAGCTAATTTTGTCAGCAAAACCAATCACTCTCCTGTTACTCCTTCTATCATCCTTGATTGGCACAACAAGATTGGTCACCCTTTATCAAGAGTTTTATTTCAAGTTTTAAGATCATGTAATTATAAAATTAGTAGCAATGAAACTTTTCCTTTTGGTTCAGCTTGTCAGTATGGTAGAGGTCATAAGCTTCCTTTTAATAACTCGTAATCAAAGGCCATTAATCCTCTCCAAATTATTCATAATGACTTATGGGGTCCAGCACCTATTCTCTCAAAACAAGGTTTCAGATACTATATTAACTTTGTAGATGACTATAGTAGATTTTGTTGGATATACCCTCTCAAAACAAAGGATGAAGCACTTGTTGTTTTTAAACAATTCAAAGTTTCAATGGAAAAACAATTTGATTTACCAATTAAAAACCTCCACATAGATTCTGGTGGACAATTTCTAGTCTTCAAATCCTTTCTAATGGAGCATGGCATAACTCATTTGTTCACTTGCCTTTACACCTCTAAGCAAAACGGCCGTTTTGAGAGGAAACACAGACAAATTGTGGAAAGTGGCCTTACTTTGCTAATGCTAAAATGCCCATTGAGTTTTGGTTTGAAGCATTTCAAATTGCAGTTTTTAACATAAATAGGCTGCCATAAATTCCCTTGAATAATAAAACTCCTTTAGAAATGCTTTTAAAAAGAAAACTAGATTATAACATCCTTTATCCTTTTGGGTGTGCCTTTTTCCTTGCTTAACACCATATAATAAACACAAGCTGCAATTCCATTCTAAAAAATGTGTCTTTGTTGGTTACAATAATAATCACAAAGGGTACAAATGCTTAGCCCTAAATGGTAGAGTATATCTTTCTAGACATGTTGTCTTTAATCATGCTGAGTACCCTTACTTAAATTTGTTCTCTACTGATTCTTCTTTACTCTTCAAAAATTAATTAATCAAATTTTTATGTTCTAAAGTTTTCAAATGTGCTCAATTCTCTTAGTACAAGTCCACTCTTACCTTCAACTGCATCAGGTCATTCTTTAATGTCACCACATGCGTTAGGTACTCCTCTTGTGGATCACAGTATTAGTCACTCTAATTCACAGTATGCTCTAAATAACAATGATGAGTCATCTTCCAGATATATGATTGCAGCAGTTGACTCTGGTTCTTCATCGAGCAACACAAATTCTTCCACTCAGTAAATGCTCATTGAACAGAATTCTCAGACCAAATATGCAGATCAGTACAATGTCAATGTGCATCCTATGATAACCAAAGGAAAAAGAGGTATTACTAAGCCTAAAGTTCCTTTTCCTGCCTTTACTATTACTACTTCTGTACCGAAAATAGTAGCTAATGCTCTTGCTGACCTTATTTGGTATAATTCAATGAAAGCTGAGTTTGAAGCAATTCAGAAAAATCATACCTGGTCCCTTATACCTAATTCACCAAACATGCATATAGTTGGATCTAAATGGATCTTTGAAGTTAAATATAAGCTTGATGGTTCTATAGAAAGGCATAAGGCCAGACTAGTAGCACAAGGTTTTTCTTAAACCCTTAGACTAGATTTCTTTGATACCTTTAGTCCTGTTATTAAACCTCCCACTGTCACAATTATATTGTTTATAGCAGCAAGTTTTAATTGGCCTATACATCAAATAGATGTGAATAATGCTTTCCTGAATGGTACACTACATGAGACAGTGTATATGAAACAACCACAAGGGTTTGAAGATCTAGAAAAACCATCTCATGTTTGTAAGTTGCATAAAGCCCTCTATGGATTGAAATAGGCACCTAGGGCATGGTTTGAAAAACTTAAAGATACTCTTATGCACTGGGGTTTTCAACAAAGCAGAGCTGATTCATTATTGTTCTTTTTGGTTTCAGCAACTAAAGTTTTGTTCATTCTCATATATATGGATGACATTATTATTTCTGCCAACAAGAAAGAGTTTCTCATAGATTTTACTCAAAAATTACATGAAGTGTTTATACTTAAGGATCTTGGTGCACTTCATTTTTTCCTTGGAATTCAAGTGTCAAGAAGTTCAGATGGTTTTTTTCTTAACCCAGTCTAAATATGCTCAAGACCTTCTTCAAAAAATTTCTATGGAAAAGGTTTCCTCCTGTCCAATTCCCATGACCCTCAATCTTTCTTTATCTGCCACAGAGGGGGAACCACTTGAAAATCTCACTTTTTATAGAAGTGCTATAAGAGGTCTTCAATATCTCACTTATACCAGGCCTGACTTGTGCTTTACAGTAAATAAATTAAGTTAGTTTTTACAAAGTCTTACTGACTTGCATTGGAAGGCTCTTAAAAGAGTATTTCGTTATTTGAAAGGAACCTTACATACTGGTATCTTTGTTAATGCAAGTTCATCAGCACATTTTTTAACTAACTCTAATCTTCCACTTTCAATCATAGGTTATTCAGATGTTGATTGGGCATCCTCAAAAGATGATCGAAAATATATAGCAGGTTATTATGTATATCTTGGAGACACTCTAATTTCATGGTCCTCTAAAAAACAAACTACTGTGGCTAGATCGAGCACTGAATCAGAGTACAAGTCCTTGTCCAATTTAGCTGCTGAAATGATTTGGATAAAATCTCTTCTGTTAGAAATTAAAATACCATCCTCTGTTGCTGTATTATGGTGTGACAATTTGAGTGCTGGATCATTAGCCTCTAATCCAGTTTTTCATGCACGTTCTAAACATATAGAACTTGATGTGCATTTTATAAATGACAAAATACAAGCTAGAGATATGGAAGTTCGGTATGTGCCCACCAATGATCAAACATCAAATATACTAACTAAACTGCTTTCTCACTCATGCTTTGCAATGTTGAGAGACAAACTCGGCGTTCTAATTGAATCACCCCATCATTTGAGGGAGGATATTGAGAAATGAAGTTGAGTCATCATATGGTTTTATGGTTTTATGCATCATTTCTATTTTGCCTTTACTGCTTTATTCAGTATGGTCCAGTCTTGTAAATACATTAGAATATTCTTTTTTGTTCTTCTCTTGTTCTTTTGTAATTGTGTATAATCGTTTCCTTATTCTTCAGTTCTTCTACCACCTGTCTCTACAATTGTGACCATGTATTTTATTCTATATATTCAATATTCATTAGCTCACGTTTGCTGAGCTAAATTTCTCTCATTCCTGTGTCATGACCCGTTATCTAGGCACATGACCGGCGCAATGATGAATCTCCCATCACTGTAAGCATTTCCATAAATTCTACTCATGAGTTAAAATATTAATTATTTCATCTCCATGTTATCAAAATAATCATTCCTTGTCAAATAAATACGAAGAAAACATGTCAAATTTTCTTATTTATAAATACACAAAAATGACTTACATATAATAATAGGTTCTCAATATGAAATACATTATTATACTGAAATACAAGCCAATATTAAACCCCTGACCTAGATGTTCTAGATGATTACAGAGCAACATAATCTACAACAAAAAGGGGCCTACCCGATAGCGGGAAGGTCTAAAATGATCTACTCCTTTAGCGGATATTTTTCGCCAGCAATATAATTTGAACAAAAAGATTTCACAGAGAGTGTGAGCTTTAAAAACTTAGTGAGCGAATCGGCCTCACGTTAATAAAATTCAAATACTTCACCAATCATGCAAGTATACCCAAAAGCTCAAACTCAACCAATAAACATAATTAGAAATTACATACTAGAAGATAGAAAGTCATCCAATTCATCCAACGGTATTAGTACTCATAAATGGCAATATATCATGAAGAGCGCACATAGGATGACTTACTAAATTTGTTTATTTTTGCCATGACGCCCAACCTCATCCTTTCAGCTAGGGCGTCTCACGGATCTGTTACCGACCCGGACTATATCCTTACCGAGAGAATCGTTGTCTCCACACTCGTTGGTTAAGACACCCTTTAAACTGGGTTTTCTGCCTTGCTGTGAGAAGGGGTACTGTCCCACTCAATCATAATCAATAATACAGTATTTCATATCATAATCAGAAGTACAATATAATATTCATTCATATGACGGATATCGTATATGACTATATCATAAGTTTATAAACCATAAATCAAGATAACAATTAAGTTGTATTTGGAAAGATTCAAACTTTATATCACCCTGAAATACTTATTTTGCCTTATACATACTTCTGGATTAATTTGAATTACCTTCCTAGATTTGCTACTTCGAATCCAGTCTACCCCTATGAATCTTGGGAGTGTCCTATGACATATTTTTATCACCAATGATGCTAAAACTCTATTAAAATGGGGTCATTTCACTCACATGAATTATGTACGAGTATCACTTCTCTAAGTTGTTACGGACAAGAGCACACAAGTGAATTTCAGCGTTCCATTCGGACCTAAGTTGAGCAGGAAAGTAGCACCAAAATAAGAGAAATTGTCTATTTCTCACTTAGAAAAAAGACTAATCACTTAAAGAACTTGCCTCTTCTTTCTCTCTAGAAAATAAGAAGCTAAACAAGAGGAGAGAAGAATTGATATGGAATGATAGAAACACCATTTAAGCCTCCCTTATATAGGCTTCAAGAATGAATTCTAGCCATTGAGGTGTGGTAGGTGTAAAATCAATCCTAGCCATTGAGGTGTGGTAGGTGTGGAACTAATCTTAGCCATTGAGGTGTGGTAGGTATGGAACTAATCCTAGTCATTAATTTTCTAACAAATCCTAGCCATTGATTTTTTTAACACTTTATGTAAGATATATTCATACCAAATAATTTTTAATGGCTAAGATTACTTCATATTCAATGGCTATGATTACTTCTCCTAAAGTCTTAAGTTTCATTTCGCTTTAGTCCTTTTAGTTTAGTCCCTAAGGGGATTTTTTTACATAAAAAGTTATTTTCTCCTACGAATCTAGATTCCTCTTATGATCAAACCACATCTAGTACTCGACATTTCAATTGTATATGTGAACAATACCGTATTCGTAAATAATATTATACAGATGAATAGTATCGTATACTGAAATAGTAATTGTAGTCCGCGAACACACATTTATATTTTATTTTTTACGGTTATTACATCTTGAGTCTCTCTATTTCTCATCTAATGGTTGTTAATTGGTGAACAATAATAATATGAAATTTAAAATGTTTCCTCAGTGTCATGGAACGAACATTATTGATACTTTTTGAAATTTGATTAAGTTATATTTAATATTTTTTAAAAAAATTACATTCGTTTTTTTGATTAATCTCGAAGGAAGTTAATACAATAAAAACAGTGGTGAATGTTGATTTGCGAAGAGGAGTGGAAGATTCTGGAAAGTACGTGGTTTTGTGGGGCCAATAGAATTATAATTGCCTCAAAATTATTATATTTGTTTAATTTACTAGCAACACAAAATTTTAAAATTTATTAATTGTTAATTTTGTGATTTATTAATAAAAATGATTAAATTAATATAACTACAATTTTTTAGAGATTAAATTAAAAATTAATTTTTTAAAGACTAAATTAAAAAAATTATAATCTTTTAAAGACTAAATTAATAATTTATTCTATTACTAGTAGGTAGACTTGCACTTTGATTTTTTTTTTTAACCATTTGTATAAGCTTATATTAGACTACAACTAATTTACTTCTAATCAAATCAAATTATAAAGGTGTGCAAAACTCTTTTAACCTTTTTTTTTTCATTTACAAAGTTCAAATTTGAGATTTTCCTTAGAAAAAAATAATAAACTCACTTTTTGATCCTTGAAAATATACCTCCCTAAAATATGATTACTAACAACTTTAATTCCTGAATTTTGAAATCATTACACAGAATGATTCATCCGTCAATATTGCCATCACAATCAATGTTATCTGTTGATGTATATGCTTATCTACTTGTATGACAGTGACATGGAATGACATAGCATCTTAACATATTAACGTGACTAACTAATTTAATTCATAAATTTTAAAATTGTTATACAAAATAGTCCTTCCGTTTATCAGTACTGTAACAGAAATGTTAGACGGAAGGACCATTTTGTATAGGTTTCAAAATTTAAAAACTAAAGTGATTAATTGTTATCTTTCAAAGATTAAACCATCATACACTTTTAAAAACAAAAAAGTGAGGTTACTATTTTTTTTTAAAAAAAAAGTATTGAAATTTTAAAGATATGAATATATATCAATTTGTGGTATCCATTTGTAATTGGTCCCTGGGGGAATCAAAACAACTTTACTTACACTCTCTTAAAGTTATCACAACATTTACTCTGCCAAATTAATCACAATCTTACCATAATTTTTTTTGGATATAATTTACATTTTGATTTTTAATTAAAAATGTACGTCTGAATTTTTTTTTAAATTTAAATTTCTTATTTTAATCCTTCAAAACATATATTTAATTTTTTCTTCGATATCACATTAGTATGTTAATAGAAACCTATAATATAACTTAACAATAATTTAATACAGTTATTATGATGTTATAACTATTTAAAGTAGCTACAGCATCATATTGCTTTGGTTCTTTGTCATGGTAATCAATTACTAAACATTTAATGATCATGTAAATTTCATGTTAATTAAGTCACGTAACCTATTTCTTTTAAACTATTTATTTAATAATAATAATTAAATATATCAAAATAATTATAGAGTAATTAAATTATTGATTTAGTTTTTGAAAGATTATAATTACTCAAAATAAAATGATTGAGACAAATGTAATATTTCAAAGATTAAATTAAAATACGTGATCTTTTAAAAATTAAATTAAAATTAATTTTTAAAGACTAAATTAGTAATTTACTATAAATTCTACTGAATAAATATATCTTTTAACTCGGTATCTGCCTACTTGTAATTTTTTTTTATATATTTGTTTATGAATCGAATACCAAAATGATACTATTATACTAGCTTTGAGTGGTGTTCCTTTATTCTCAAATCCTATGCGCATAACTTTACCATCCATTAAAAAGACAACCTTTTTTAAAAAAATAAAATAAAAAAGGACCAAAAAGAAATAAAAAAAGGCCTATCTTTCTAGCATGAAAAAAGATATTCCTCTCCCCCACAAAGAAAGCATGAATAAGAAACAAAGTCAGTGACCACTTTTCAATATCATTCATTATCCTTCCTTTTGAGGGCACACATGCATGCATGCCTCACACAATATCTTTTGCGGGAGAGAGAGAGATAAAGAGAGTAAATTGTTGATTTAGTTGCTAAAAAATTATAATTTTTATAATTTAATTTTAAAAAATTAAGTATTATAATTTAATTATTAAAAAATTATATTTATTTTAATTTAATTCATTTTATTTTTAAATTATAAAATCGACTATTGCTAAATGACAATTTTTTCGTTGTCAAAAAGTCATTTTGACAAACAGATAAACTAAATTGAGACAAATATAATTTTTAATGACTAAATTGAGATACTTGATTTTTAAGGACTGAAAAACTTGTAATCTTTAGAGGATCAAATCAATAATTTACTATATTATATATATATATATATATATATATATATATAGAGAGAGAGAGAGAGAGAGAGAGAGAGAGAGAGAGAGAGAGAGAGAGAGAGAGAGAGAGCCTATGAATGTGTGTGTCTGTATGTGGCATGAGAGGCTCTTCAAAGGAGTGATAGTGGATATCCATTAACATAGAATTCTCATGAAAAAGGATTGGATTCCGTTTCACTACATCTAAATTTGCCTCACTTTTATAGGGTAAGTCAACCCTAAAAAGCTCACCTTTTTTTGAGTACTACAAAGGAACCTCATTGTAGGAAGGCACTTACAAATCAATTCAACTATTGATTTTGTTATTTAAAATTGAAATACTAAAATTGTTTCAGCTTGCTACTTAAAAATATTAAACATCTTAATTTAATTTTTAAAAAATTATATATGTCACAATTTCGTCTCTATTTTTATCAAAATTCTTAATTTAATTTTTAAAAAATTATATATGTCACAATTTCGTCTCTATTTTTATCAAAATAATTAACTATTAATAAAAAAAACTATTTTAATACAAATGTAATTTTTTAGACTATATTTGGATATTTGTTTTTTCAAAAATTGAGACAATTATAATTTTTTAAAAATTAAATAATTTTTTTAATTTAATATAATTAATACTTAATTGATTAATTAACTTGATCATTATCTTTTTTAAGGGTTGAAACTACTAGTATTTGAGAATTAATTAAATTTCGATTAATCTAGTTCAAGTCAAGTTAAACTACATGATGTAAAACTCTTATAACATTGAATTTTTTTATTTACAAGACTTACTCAATCTCTTGCTTAAAAAAAAAAAAATAGATGTCAAATTACTTAAACTAATTCACTACTGTTGATCATCAGTATTCTTTCATCGTTATTAGTGAAATGTAAGTGATTAAATATCATCTTGGTTAAACAGAAACAAATCTTGCAAATATCTTCCCGAAAAGATTAAATTATTAAAATAGGGTTATGCCTCTAAATTAAGTACACGCTGCTTAGTTTGTTTTTAATGGATGTGCTTAAGATAATTTAGTTTAAGTGATCGATGTAACAATGGTGGAAGCGGGAGACATTGATTTATGGAAGAATTTGGACCACTTTTTTTTTTTTTTCATTATGTCCGTTAAGTTGGGAGATGTTAGTGACAATTAAAGTATAAATATATATATATATATATATATATATATATATATATATATTGAGAGAATCATATCAGATTGATTTTGTTTGAAAAAAAACCAATTAACCAACTTGGCTCTCAAAACCAATGAGAATAAATAAAAAAAATTAGTAAAAAACCGGTCAAAGTGATAAAATTGATAAGATAAATCAAAGAAAGAACTGGTCAAATTGATTTTTAAGTTTAAAAAAATTGCAATCCGGTGTTGCACGCAACTCCATTTCTATACACTATAGAGTATTATAATATATATATATATATATATTGTTTTATTTAGTTTTCAGAATTAAATTTTATTAACTTTTATTAATTTTTAGTTTTATTTTTTTTCCTTCTTGGATTTTAGTTTTTACTTATCTTTTTTAAGAACAAAAAAGATAAACATAATTATTTAATGAATTGATATGAGTTTAATAATTATATATAAGTGACTTTGTATATATTTTAATATTTTATAATATTTTAAATATTATAAATTTAACTACGATTTAATTATTATTAAACTATTAACTCTTGAATTGATATATTTACTCGTTTATTAACTCATTTGAGTTTTAGAACCCTGTATATATATATATGTGTATTATATTCTTAATCTTTCAAGCTTATCTTGGAGTTACAAATCAATTTTAAGTTGAATAAAAACCTCCATTCAATATATATTTTATTTGTACAAAATTTCATTCGGAATATTTTTTCTTTAAAATTTGTACCAACATTATTTACCTCTCACAGCAAATCACTTTGATTAACTATGTTCCATTTTTCAATTATACCTTTACTATTCAAATTTTATAATATAACAGTTTATTCTCTTAAACTAAAAAAAATGTAGAAGTTTGTAAATCAGATACAATTAATATTTGACAACTGCATCACTTAATACCTTATTTTTTTGTCAGTCTTCTCCAAAATTCTCTCGTGGCATGTTCTCTGCTTGATATTTCTCCCAAAATTACATAGTTATTTAGATATAAATTTTAACAAATATGTATACTTTATAATAATTTAAGGTGATGAATAGTTATTTTGTGATAATTTAAAGGATAAGGTATTATGTAGAAATCGAAATTATAATTAAATTATAAATTAAAGGGATTGTATATAATTTGTATATTCTTTTAATCCAAACTAAGTGACATAAATTTAAAAGATTTTTCAAGTTTGAGCCATGAAGAAAGCAACCAATAGTTTTGGTTAATTATGGTGCCACATGAAGTGATGATCCACAAGTCAAACCTAATCCACCCATTTTGTGGGCCTACATGTTTAAATCATTATCCCAAACTTTACAAATGCATATACCGGATTGGTTCTAATGCTATGTGTTTGGTATTTTTTGTTTTTATTTTTATTGAAAATAGAAAATGAACTTGAAAATGTATTTGGTTGAGTTAACTAAAAATATTTTTTTAAAAATATTTTTAAAATAAGCCTAAATCTGAAAACACCAAAAAGATATTTTCACTGTTTTAGGAAATGTATTTCAGGAAATGAAGATTAAAAATAAAAACAATAAATATTTTTACAAACCAAACACACCCTTAGTTTCTCAATATTTGAATTCTCACGGAGGATGTGTTCTTATTTACAATGTTTTAATTTCTCATTTTTCCTTTTCCTTTATTCATTTTTTTGTGGAGTTATTTCAAACAGAACACAACAACCTTTATGTACTATTTTTTTATATATTTTTATTATTAAGTTTTTTAATTAAAGTACAATAAATGCATAATTTTTAAAAATAATTGTATATTTTTTTACAACTCAATATTACATGATTAATTTTTTTATTTTTTTACTTGTTTTATTTTTAACAGAAAATTTGATAGTAAAAATATAAAGAATTGCATATACTCCAAGTCAATTTTTTTTTTCTAAAGTGGCATCAAATATGTGAATCTTAATTTTATGAATATTCATAAAATTTGTCTTCAAAATTAGGGCATTAAAATTTTAATTTTTTATGTTCAAATGTTTATAAATAATATTCGTGTGTCTAAAAGAAATAAAAGTTTTAAATAGCAAGTTATTTACTTTAGACAGGCTCAAAATTTCCTGATAATAAAAAAATTAAAGCTATTCAACGTAAATGATTACAAAACTTTTATCAAAATCCTTAACATAAAATGCTATACATATTAAAATGTTGCTCGCAGATAATTTCAATAAGGTAACTAGCCATGCTCTTCTTCTTCCTTTTACGTAAGGTCGTTAAAATTTGGACCAATGTTAGCCCAAATAATGTGAGAAGGGATCAAGGGCCCAATAATGCCAAATGGAATAGGAAACTCATGGGACGGAGTCCGTTCTTTCAAGCCCATCTTTTGGTGTTTGCTACATACTGGGCCTTGCCTTCCTATATATTCAGCTTTTTTTTTGGTGGAGTGGTGTGGCCCATTATCGTCCAAAATTTTCAGAAACTTTATTATGCACTCATAATTTTCTTTTTGGGCATCAAACACAGACAAGGTTACAGATTCATTCATACACACACACTGAACAAAAATAAGAAAAATAAATAAAAGAAAAAATTCTCAAGAAGAGAATAAGAAAGAATTTAGAGAATAAGATGATTATTCTTATTATTCACTTGTTGAATACAATACAACGTAGAGCATTTATAGACATACAAAGTAACAGAAAACTAACTACAATATACAAATTTCAACACATACACACGGATCATAATGTATTTAGCTTGGTGTAATTTTTAGTGATTAATTTGTTTCATATTTGAGGGATGATTTTTATGCAGTGTTCAAAACCAAGCTAAAGCAGCATTCTTCAAATATATAACAGAATATTAGCAACTGACCACGGAATTTCCATTTTCAAATGTAAAACTTGAAAGCCAGTGGTTTCCTCCTTTGCTATATTCAGTTTGACTAAGTTGTAGAAGACAAGAAAAAAAAAAGAGGTTTTTTTAAAAGAAAATAAATTTATTTATTTTGTGTGTTTGTCAGAAAATTAAGTTTTTTTAAATGATAATAGAATTCATAAGAAATTAAATAACAATAATAATAATTATTATTATTAACAGAAATATGAGTAAATACTAATTTATATTTCAATAGATTATAATTATATTAATTTAGTATTTAAATTATTGTGTTTTTCTCAATTTAATATCTGTTTGTCCAAATAATTTTTGATAACAAAATATTTAAAATTTAACAATCGCAAATTTTACAATTTAATAATGAAAAAGATCAAATTAAAACTAATAATTTTTGAAGACTAATTTGAGACACTTATTTTTTTAAGAATCAATTTGTAATAATTGTAATATTTTAGGGATGAAATAATTTGCTCTAAAAATATTTATCAAGGATCTAGTTGGTACAAACAGTTTTTTTTTAGTTACAATTTTTTTTACAGAACAAATTAATAAACATTAAAAAAAAAACTAAACTAAAAGAGGACGAAACAAACACTAGAAACTAAAAGGCCTGATATATTAAACATCTTTTTTTTTCCTCCTCTACTTTGTGACCCTCTAAAATCCTCACTAGTAATTTGCGGAGACCAAAAAGAGTGAGAGGCGAAAAAAGGTGAAAAAATTATGGTTTTATTTAATTACATTATGACTCATGAATCATGATGAGTCTTTGATTCTGGGTTTATCTAAACACCGTCCATCTGATCTCAACATGTATTACTCCATTCCTTGAATTGATTAGATGGTATTTATCATTAGTGCGACCATTGTGCACTACATCATAAAGATTTATCTCCACATGCCCCAATTTCTCCTGCATTTCAATACAACTTTCCATCAACATCATATGAAAATATTTTTGAGGAAAAAAGAAAAATAAGGCCAAAATGCCAAAATGCTGGGATTGCGCAATTTACCCTTCAAATTTAAAACTAATTAATAGACGTCATAAATTATCAATCTTATGCAGCATAATTCGTCTGTTTAATTTTTTTTTTGTCTAGGATCACTTGTTTATATAAACTTAAAAATGTCAAATCAGTAAAAAATTGCATTCAATCTATCATTTCAAGTGACTAAGCAATGATTATTTTTAGTCATTTTCTCTTGCTCTTTTTCGATAATAAGGACCTTTTTAAGTGATAAATTAGCTATAGTTCGTGATAATTTAATCTTTTTTAGCCTACATAAACAAGTAGTTAAGAATTTTAGATAAAAATGTCAATGAGTTATATTCCACAACATTAAAGGTTTAAGAGTTTATTACCAACTTTTCAAGTTGAAAGAATAACTTGTACAATTTTTTAAATCTTTCAAAGTTGAAGTTCCTTGCATTTTGGCTTTAAAAATAATAATAATAAGACTAGAAGGAAAAAAGAAAAAAAAAAGGTTATTAAATAATACCTTGGATAGAAAACCGAAGTGGGTCCTCCTACTCCTGACTTCAATGTGTATCTTCTCATGTAGTGGAGGCTCATCAAGCATGAATTCCAATTCTTCATTCCACCTTGGGTGACGAGATTTCTTTATCACCTGTATAATTTCAAAACTTAGTGAGCAAACTCTAAGGTAAATTGTAAAGTAGATTTAAGTCCACAAAAATTGATAGATCAAATTAATCATTAGTAAATATATAGATATGTTTGAACTATACTCAAATGCTTCTATGTCTAATAATTATTATTTTAATCTATTCAAACAATAAAATAGAATAGTTTCCTCATTTCTTTTCATATTATATCAAATAAGATTTTGGACCATAAGATTCCATTTCATCAAAAATCTTTCTCATTTCTATTCTTATCCTCAATACCACGCAAGTTTTTTTCTTCAAACCAAAGGCGACCAAGTGCGGTGTCTTCTCATATCCAAAATGAAAGTTACAATAGTATATTTCTGAATTAGTTTTCGAAAGATTGCATTAATTGTTTCAACTTAGTTTTTGAAAGATTACATCTATTTTCATTCTTATCTTTTTTATCAGTAAATCACAAAATTTATTGTTATTAAATCCTTAAATTTTCATTGCTATAAGTCACTTTGAGAAATAAGGACCAAATTGATATAAATACAATTTTTTAGGGACTAAATTAAGATATATGTAATCTTTTGGAGGCCAAGTTAATAATTTACTCAAGTTACAATTATACTTTAAGTGAAAGATTTTGGACCACAAGATTCCATTTAATCAAAAGTCATTCTTATTCCCATTCCTATTCCTATTCCTGTTCCCACATAAATTTTTTCTTCAAACGATGCCAGGAGAAAGATATAATAATTATACTGTAAGTTTACCCTCGTCCTTTTCTTTTCGCCTCTGAAGAAAACCTTTACGTAGGGGTTGTTGTGGCGTTTACCCTCTATCATCTCAGCCCCCTCTATCAGAACTGAAAGCAAACCTGCCCCTTGGACATCATCATCATCATCAGATACCCTCTCATCCTCACCTCCCAAGTACCCGCCATATTTGCTACTGTCTGCTCTGAAAGGAACAAAAGCAAGCTCCAACACAATCTTCCCTCTTTCTTTCTTCTTTGCAGCCTCTACGACATTTGTGTCCTTGAGTAAATCAAGTGTAAGTTCCTTACTCTCATTAGGTTCTAGCAGCTTAACGGGTACGAATTGCATCCCAAGCATGTCATGTCCACCAAGCTATGAAGAAGAATACAAAAAAAAGGAACAAACTCTCACAACAAAATGCAAACTCAACCACCATCTTGCAACTGAATGAGAATGAGTGAAAATGCAGTTGCTTTTGTTGAGTAGCAAAATAAGTGAAAATTAAAGAAGATAAGCAAATAAAAGGAAAGAACTTGTATGCAGTTACTTAAATCTCTGCTATTACTATTGGGTTCTCTAATCAGAACATCACAAAAGTATAGTTTTTCAATAAGAAATAAATGTATAATCTTTTAAAAATAACTGTATATTTTTTATAACTCAACATTGCAAGATTGCTTTTTTTTTTTTAATTTTATATGTTTTATTTTTAGTGAAAAAACTGATAGCAAAAATATAAGGAGCTGTATATAAATTTTGTCCTAAATAAAATGTCCAGTAATCAAGTCACTCCAAGTTTTCCCTTTTATACGATTCCAAAGTGATGGCCTCCAATTAGTCATAATTATTTATGCAAACAGAGAAAAGTTTAATGTGATTCTTTCTGTAGCTTTTCTGTCAAACTTTAAGGAAGTAACAAGATGAAAGATCAGGAAAACCTTATCCCAGTCATAGACCTGCAATTGGAGGACTTGAGATGCAGGGTCCTTCACAACAAACTTGAACTTCTCATTCCACTCAGGATTCAAATTCTTATGCTTGACTGTAGTTTTCTTTGATGGAAGCTTGTCCCCAGAAAGGCTTAGTACAACATATGGATCAGAAGTTCCAATAAAATCCATCTTCAAAAGCTTTAGTGCCCGAATCACATTCACATGTAATATCCCTACAGGCTTCTTTACTGCCACCCTATAGGAATGCGGAAAAAGAATAAGGAACCATCCTTAAAAGCTATGATTCTTCAATGAGTGAACAAAAAGTTCTTCTGAAAGTAAATCTTGGCACTTCGTGGTATATTTTAACCTCAAATACTAAATTATTATATTCAAAAACTTGTTTCAAAGTGTAACGTTGTTCTAGTAAAGATATCTAATAGCAAATTGATGCACTTCCTGCAGCTGTTGACAACTGCAAAAGTTTATCACATAAAAAGTAATGACAGGGCCTTAGACTCAAATATGTGACCTTCTTAGGCTTTAGAAAGGAGCATGGTTCATTATTCATGTATTTTTCAAAATTGCAGAATGGAGAGATATGGGGCCTATAACCTACAGAAAGTTACTATTTTGGAGCACATAAAACTATCATTTCATATAAACTTACGCTGATTCACCAAGAACAGGAATTTCGTAAGTTTGAGGCCAGAGATAAAGGCTTGAAACTTGGTTTCTGATTGTTTCCTGTAAACAACTTAGTTAGTCTTTCATGTCTAATTATTATAAACTTTTGAGGCAACTGGAAGTCTAGAAGAGCAGTAATAATAATAATAATAATACAGAACGCAACCTGGAGTAACAGCATAAAAGATACGAAGTATTTATGGCTCAAGCCCTTTAAGTACTGCGAGAAAGGGGCCAAAATAATCAAACAATCCACTACAGATGTGGAGCATATTATATCAAATGTACACAATGCACAACCGAAAGCCACCAAATACCTAGAACTAACCTGTATTCTATAATGATTAATCAGACTCACTGTTGTGTAAGACAAAGCTGTATTTATAGTAATTAGACAAATTCATTGTTGTATAGGGCATAATACAAGAAAGAGCTCATAATTCACTTCGCAAGAAACTATGCTACTATTGTTAAATAGTGAGTCTGCGACGGCTAGGTTAAGTATGTTAATAATTAGTGGGCTGGACTTGTATTACATCCACATACCCTTGTACTTAACCTGATTCACAATTGTAAATGGACATATAGAGTGTGCCAGGCTAAATAAGTCATTTCTTCTTTCTCTATAGTTATAAAAAAAATCTAAAAGAATTACAGAGAAATAAAAACATAACATAGTGTAAGTCTGTAATAGACAACTTAATAAGGAATAGTAACCTCCATCAGCAAAACGAATTACCAGGGGAGCACCTGAACATATCTATAAAGACCAGGTATTGACATGATATCTGCTCCTGATATTTTCATCCCAAAATCTACGTAAGGCTGCATAATATTTTGAATAATTATTATAGACGATTGGGTTTCCAACTGACCATTTATATCAGGAAAGAAAAGAAGTGAAGCTGAGCTAAACCATAAATGCTTCCTTTACCTTATCCAACAAAGAGACAACAATGTTTGCGAAACATGGAAATGTAGACACCAAAGGTTTTAAAGTAATGCGTGGTGCCACAAATATTTGTAAGTCTACCACCTGAAAAGAAGCATTATCAATTCCAGGGAGAACAGCATCAATTTAAAGGGGCTAAACTGAACAATTACCATTTAGAATTTGTTCCTCAAGGATCATCTGACCTGAACTGTGATCCGTAGAGATAACAATTTCAAAACCAACACTATATTCTGATTGCCAGCCCATTTGATGACTGTTTCCATGACCAATTCCTTTTCGTTTGTCTCAATAAGTTTAATACCTGCATCACAAAGTAGACAGTAAAAAACAATTAAATATGATGCTAGACTTTCATAACTAATAACCTGTTAAAATCTTAGTGACGAGCACTAATGTGAAAACAACTGATTTGTAAAATTTCAGCCAACCACTCACTTCATTAGACAATAATACAAGGGAACAAATATATACAACGTCTGATTTTCTCATCAGCAGTTTTTTTAAAGTATGATTAACTTTCTTGAGTTCATTTGTACCATAAAGGATCAAAATATGACATAAATATTTGTATCCTCCGTTTTGTGTAAAATGTAGTGAGTAAATAAATTGGAAGAAGAATTCCTGTGGCGGATTCCCCATGAGTTCAGGATAATTTATGCTAAATGAAATTACACTTGCGTTGCCATTGCCCTTGCCTATTAATTTATTTCATTTCACTCAATTAATTTATTGTTTCATAGCACCTAAATACATCAATGTGCTATACTCAAAAAAAAAAAAAAGTCAATGTGATTAGCTGTAAGTCCTCCCCCTCAACACAAGCCTTATAGTCTATCATTTACAATCTACAGAATGGATGTTTATCTGTATTTATCTGCATGCCTTGTTCATATGACCATCTTCACTGGAATTTACCAAGGCGAACACCATTCCAAGTAACTATGTTCTAATATGGGTAAGATCATTCCTAGGACAGTGGAATTTCAGAAGATATGTTGAAGCATTGCACGTAAGAATTAACAATTAGGAAGAGACATACCGCTAAAGGTAGGAGGAAGAGTACCAAGCGTTAACGTCTCAAATTCAATTGCTTTAATCTGATAGCTCCCTATATATTCTTCAAATATTGGTTTTGCGATGCCTCTAATCGTATTACAAATTGCCTATACGTAATAAGAAAACACCATTGAATAATAATTAATTTGAGAATAAATTGCTCATATGGATTGCAGAAGTACCTTGTCAAGAGCAGGCCACAAAAGTAATATAAATTTGTTCATCCAGTCTACCTGCGTAATCAAGCACAATAATGTAAGGCGTGTGCATATACCACAACAAAAGATAAAATCTCCGCAGATCATGGCTATACTAACTCGTTCATAATCGGGGCTCTTCATCCACAAAGGAATTTCAGAAAACATTTCTTGCAAAGCACTTGGGCCAAATTCGCCAATCGGTTTGACGTCTATTTCCTGTCACATCAAGCATTTCACATAATCACGCACAACCAAAATTCAACACTAAATTTCAAAACCAACCCTACTTCAGCTTCGGTCTCACACTGATCACAAGAACTGAATCAGCATTGGGTCGGAATCGCGTGTACATTTCAAACAAACGATAGAACATTACGTTTATTAAAGTTTACCTTCACTTCTTTGGGTTCTGAGTAGACAATGAGGAAAAACCCAACGAAGAGGCCGAGAGGGACTCCGAAGGCGAAACCAAGAACTCCCAAGAAGCTGCTGAGGAGACCCATTCAGAGGGAAGCGAAGTCGAAGAACAAGGGATCAAGAGAAGATGAAGATGATTTCCATGCCAATGTGAAAGATGCGATGACGGATTTTATGCAATGATGAGAACTTCAGAGAATAATAATTTAGTCGTGAAGGCGACGAAAAGGGGAAGCGATGAACGAAACCGCCAAAACAGAGGCACCTCTGTTTCTCAACGCATTCACTTCAAAATTTGCACTCTTCGTTCCACGACTACCATGTTTCAATCAACCCAGCGGGGACAACCAAGCTGGAGTGTGAAATTACTATAATGCCCTTACATTTTTGCAAATTTATTATACTATTAGATTTCCTAAATATTACAAAATCTATATCAAAGTTTACGTAAAGATATAAGCAAATCCCTGCGAGAAAAAAAAAAAAAAATAAACAAAACAAATACATGAAATGCATATGACGTACTGGTAGTTTAGAATGTATTAAAGTACGCGTCAATTTCTAATTAATTTTATTTCAAATAATTTTTATTTATAGTTTTATATTATGATTTATATTCCATTTTATATAGGTACTAATACAATTTGAGGACCAATAATTGAAAGATTTTAAAGTTACATATTATAGTATAGATCTTATTGGAATAATTAATATCTGAATATTTATTGAATTTTAATTAATTTAATTCAAATCATGTAAAATTATGTACAGAGATATAAAGATATCTTAGAGTTAATTTTTTTTTTCATTTACAAAATTCATATTCACGCATTGTCAAACAACTTGAATCACGAAGCTTGATTTATAGTGTAGATTAGATATTAATCATGATGATATTTATTTGGATTGAGTTTTTCTGATAAAAGCATAATAGTATTCTTGGAAATAATATATATAAAAAATAATTTTCCATTTTTGTAATAAATTAAATGTATATTTGATTAGACACTAACTTATTAAGGTTTTAAAATTTTCAAAATTATTTCTTAACCGAAAAGAAAAGGGTTATACAAAATTGCAAATGAGTACCGTGGTCTTGTATGGTTCTCTTTGTGTTGTACTTCCATATTATTTTTTACTATGAGAAACATATATTTCAAAAACTGCATGTCATTTTTTTATTATAAAAATCTTATATCTATATATTTTTCAAGTTTTTTACTTATTATATTTAAAAGGCTTAATAAGTTAATATATGCTCACAATATTATGTGAGAGAAGTGATAAAGCGTGAGAAATTGAAGAAGAATATAATTATTGTTAAATTTTCAATTAATAGTTTAAATAAAAATAAAATTTATTAATAAGAAAAATAGCAAAATAGTAATTTTTTAGTTTTCAAATTATATATATATATATTCTCATATATAATTATGGTTAAATCTCGAATTAATAATTTGAATTAAAATAAAATTTATTAATACAAAAATAGTAACATTATAATTTTTTTTATTTTTCACATTATATATATATATAGAGACACACACACATACATATATATATATATATATATATATAGGTATATGAGAACAGGCTTATCGAATTCTTTCAGTAACACTAGTTGAACTCATCTGTTTCTTTTTTTCCTTTTATTATTTCTATGTTAAAGCGATCTTAATCATGCATTTTTTTAATTAACTTGTACATTTAAATGATAATTTCAAAATATTTTTTTAAAAAAATTAAACTCTATTTATTAAAAGAAATAGTACATTTTCTTTACTGGTTGAACTAACTCTTCTAGATAAACTGATCTTCTTTTTAAAGACATATATAAATATAAAACTAAAGACTCGGTCATCACACCACTAAAACAAGGACTTATTTGCAACAATACGGTACATCACGTTGTTATTATATATATATATATATATATAAAATATTTTAAAGGATATCCTCTTACGTATATTTTTATTCAATAAGATCAAAGATTAATTTTTTTTAAGATTTATTGGGCACACTTTTTAAATTGGTATCTTCGAAAAAAAAGAGTTAATGAAATTTTAAATATAATTTATTCAGATTTTAAACTATTGAGTACATTTATTTTTTATTTTTATGAAGTACTTAATAACTATAGATATATCTTATTTAATTAGATTTCATGAAAAGTTTAAAAATTTTTCAAATATTAATTGCTTTGAATACATCTTTTACTAATATATGTTTAATACATACAAATATTAAAAAAATAAGTACACTTAATTATTTAATATTCCATAATATCTTAATATTTAAATATTTATTTAGATTCAAGTCTCTTATTTTTTTTAATATTTAATATTTTTTCTGAAAGCAATGAAAATGTTTGTTGACCTGTGAGTGAGAATTTTTCCTTTGTTGACCAGTGAATGAGAATTTTTCCTTGTGGTGCCTTGTGGAAATCAAAATAATATATATTTAAAAACTAACTTAACAATTAAGATTACTTTGAAATTAATTTTTTTCTTTTTTGAAAAAAAGAATAAAGAGTACTTTGGCATTTGGTTTGACAGGTTATGAAAACTATGCAAATGTTGCAAAGCATTCAGAAAGAGGCTAAATGTATGGCCAAAGGGTCTTTTCGTCATGAAATTTCTTGAGTTTGTACCATTTTTCATTTCGTTTGGAGAAAACAAAATAACGTATAACAGTGCTATCAAAACAGAAAAGGGCGGGGCAGGGCTGGTATTTAGCCAATTCATTTAGGATTGAGCTAAATTGGCCCAAGCTATCTAATATGTAAGTTACATGGGTTGAATTTGCGTAATTTACAAGTTGGCCCATTTTTTTTATTATATATATATATTGAATATTAATATTATAAGTTAAGTTAAATAATATAAAAGGAACACAAGACATTATCTAAAGATAATTTTATATTAAATTTATATAATCATTTATTTGATCCTAATTTTTAATTAATAAAAAAAGATAAAACTAAAGAAAAAAGAGAAATAATAATTAAAATAATAATAATTTCATTTTTTTACCTTTTTTTTAAAGCTTCAAATTTCTAAATCTTTATCTTTTTCTCTTTTTTAAGTAAATGAATTATTTTTTATTAGTTTTTGTTTTAATAAAAAGCAAAAAAAAAAAAGAGGTGTTGGTTAGTTTGACCCGTTAGCCCGCACCTAGCGAGCCAAGCCAACATAATACTGGCTCATTAAAAAATGACTAACCTAGTTAGCCCGTTTCGTGACCAATCCAAATCGGTTAGTTTAGCCTGTTTTGACAGTTGTAATGTATAATATGCGCTAACATTTCAAAGTATATTTAATTATTTATAAATAATAAGTAGAGTAACTTCTTGATTCAACATTTAAAATATTATGTATGCTGTAATTTGAACTCTAAAAAATTAAATAATGAAAGATTATAAATAATCTTAGTTTAATTATTAAAAATTATAATTATATTAATTTAGTCATTTTTTATATATTTATATATTATATCAATAATTATTAGACAAAAATTGTATACTATATTCACATTTATCCCAAACATATATAAGGCATTTGATGACAATATTCTAATCTAGTCACTTTAATATCTATATTTTATTTATTCTATTTAAATAATTTGTTGTAGAAATTGAGATAAATGATTAGACTATTGAAGTGTTGTATTTTCTGTGAATTAAGAAAAATGTGAGAAAAAGAAATTTAATAGAGTTAAATATAATTATTGTGGAATAATTATGTTTGGGTTAAGTGGGTTTTGGACAATTGGGTATGAGTACCCATAGGTCACCCATTGACCCACCTAGCCATTTAACCCTTAATCTTTCCTTTCTCTTTCCTTATTCACAATTATGAGAGCTTTGGGAACAAGGGAAGATAACATCATTTTCTCTCAACTCCATCAATCTTCTCTTCCATTTCTTCTGGAGATTTTCTACTCTTTGGCCATCAATCTATTTCTTTAGAGTTACAAAGGATGAAGGTAAGTTTAATTCTCCTCTTCAATTTTCATTTTCGGATTTAGAGAATTTTGGGTTGATATGAGGTTCTAATGGATGAATTTAAGTGTGGATGTTGGTTTAAAACATTTCTACATGTTGGATAATAATTATAGAACAAGAAATTTGGAGAAAACTAGGAGAAATTCAAGAATTTGGAAATTTGAAGAAAGTTAGGATTTTTTATGAAAATTTAACGATTGAGACTTTGTTTGTTGGTTAAAATTGGGTGTTTTGGTGTCAAAAGATTCTTTAAACATCAAAGATAAAAATCCATGAAAGAAATCAAAAGAAACAGTGTTTTAGATATGATTTTTGGATTTTTGGATGAAGAACACGGAAAACGTTACTGTTCATTCTGAAAATTTTCCAGAAAAACAATGTTCATCAAGAAAAATTTTCCAGATTTTCGCGGTTATTGTAGCATTGACTCGGTCAACGATACTGTAGCATTGACTTTGGTCAAAGTTACTGTAGCATCAGTTTTAAAATGTTTATAACTCTTTCATCCGGACTCCGTTTTTAGCAAATAAGATATCATTGGAAATATCTTTGAGTCTAGTTTCTAATGGTACACGTTTTATTTGAAAATTATTTATTGTTGACAATTATATCCAGAGCAGTGATCAAAGATCAGAATTATAGTAGGAATTTTTCCTATTTTGTGACCTTGACATGTTTTTGCATGATTATCATATAAGTATAGATTTTTTGATGTATCTTCCACATCTTTTGGGATGTTGTAACTAGATTGAGGTAGAGAGAATTACCTTCTATCATCTTACATATCTTCGAGGAAAGTTCAAGGTAAAATTAGGCAATGTCAAGGTGAGTGGACAACATTGCAAAATTAATTTACTAAATTAGTTAAAGCACAATATAAATCTTATTTGTATTATTTGTGAAATTAAGAAGATTACCAGTTTAAGTTGAGAAAAATCACAATATCATTGAGAATTATTTTATTACCTTATGGGAATTAATTTCTCTAGTTGACTAAACAACTAGATGTGGTAGTTCCTTGAATAAATTGGAACATTTTGTGAAAATATGATTATATATCATGATTGTGATTATGTTTGATGCATGAATAACGTGAGGAATTGATCACCCAACAGACCTAAATAAGGTGAGGGATTGATCACCCAACAGACCTGAATATACAATTAGTAAATCCATGGATAAATATTCCTAACGATGAACATTGGGGAGTGTAAACATATTGAGCACCAACAGATTTTCGGGCTTAATATGATTGTGAGAACGTAAGCTCATAGGGTTTTCAAAAATAAAAAGAGCGTAAACCTATTGAATATCGATGATTTTGGCTCAATATGGTTGTGAAAACGTAAGCTCACAGGACTTTCAAAATTGACATAAAATGTTGGTATCGATACATATAAATACATTGAATGTGTAATACCCGTTAATTTCAGAATATAATTCGCTTAAGAGTATTTTAGAATTCTACAACGTTACTTTAGTTATTTATTTTGGTCATTTTTAATTTTCATATTTAATTGTTCTCTTTGAATATTATTTATGAAAATTGAGTTAAATGACTGGACTAAATATTTGCACAATGAGGGATATATTCTAAGAATGGTGAAATTCATGAAAAAGTGGTTTCAGAATGGTCAATTAGTCCATTTATTGTAAATTGACTGGATGGGTTTGGATGTTGGGTTATGGATACCCATGGGTTATTGAATAACCCATTAGAAATATTTAATATAAAGTTTCAATAGTACCCCCTCATTTTTCACTCAGCCGAAGGAAGGCAGAAAAGCATTTTCTCTCTCAGTTCTTCATTTTCTTCTCAAATCCTTTCCTTGATCTTCATAAGTTCGATTATTTGTTCGGTTCAAAAGCTTTGTAAGGATCAAAGGTAAGCTTTAATCTCGTTATTTTCCTTAAATCTAAGTTTATATGGAAGATTAGTGGAGGTTTTGTTCTTGAAGATTTTGATGATAATTCGTGAATCTCAGTTGTTTTAGAAGTTATATTTGAGTTATAATCGGTTAAAAGAGTTGAAATTCTGGTTTTGAAACAAGAAAGGAAAGGATGAATTTGTTAGAAATTTCTGCAAAAACTTCTGCAAAAATCGAGTTACTGTAGCGACCAGAAATTTTGAAAAAAATCTGGAAAATTTTCTTCAGGTACTGTAGCAGTTACTGTAGTGTCGGCAGTCAACGGTACTATAGCAGTCAATGTTACTGTAGCGAACCGTCATTGTAGCGAACCGTTATTGTAGCAAACCGTTACTGTAGCAATCAGAAAATTTTGCGTCTTTTCGTGATTTTGTTTCCTTTCTTATGTTTCCTTGTAATATATTTTACTAGAAAATTTTCCTACACAAATTCTAGTGTGGAACAAGGTAAACTTGGACAAACATCAAGGTGAGTGAATAACCTTGCTCAGCTAATTTGATATTACTAGTCAAAGTACAATATAAGTCTCATTTACAATATTATTTGGATAATAAGCAATCAATTGTTCATATGGGAGTATATGATGATCGGTAGAAATAAGAGTATGTAGAAATTATTTTATTTCATGGCAATTGTACTATGTGATAAAGTCTCACTATCTTATTAATGAGCAAAGATCTACGGGATCTAATACATGAGTTTGAAAGGGTTAAAGTCCCATACTACTCAGTGCATATCTATGAAACCTATACACGAGTTGAAAAGGTTAAAGTCCCATACTACTCGGTGTATATCTAAGAAATCGTATACACGAGTTGAAAGGGTTAGAGTCCCATACTACTCGGCGTATACCTATGAGATCTTATTCACGAGTTTGAAAGGGTTAGAGTCCCATACTACTCGGTGTATATCTATGAAATCTTATTCATGAGTTTGAAAGGGTTAGAGTCCCATACTACTCGATGTATAAGACAATTAATTATATGAGTAAATGTGGTATTTGTACTTTTGATATTTTATATAGTACAGTTATTTACTTACTGAGTTTTTAAATAAACTCACACTCCCTATGATTATTTTTTTCAGATACAGAAAACAAAGAACAAGAGTATCCGTTTGAAGATTAGAAGCCCCTTGGGATTATTCTCTATTTCTGTCTGGTGGGATACCAGTACTTATTAATGTGGATACTAGAAACGTTCTGTACTTTCTATAGGTCTCCTAGGCTTGCGATGAGATAGAAATATCAGACTATGTATGTCTATATTTGCTTATTAGATGAATATAATTCTGTAGTGTGGAATAAATGATTAAGGTTGAATGTAAAACCTTACAGAATATATGTAAATAACGTATGTTTGAGAATTTTATCAAATGAGTAGTATCTTTTCACATGCTCATTTTTGGGATGTGACAGAATGTATTGAATTAATTGATATCTTTTGATTAAATTAGCAATGTGGTATTTGTGCTTGTGATATTTTCATGCACAATTGTTTACTCACTGAGTTTTGATTAACTCACACTCTCTATAATTATCTTTTCAGATACAGTGGTTGAGGAGGAGGATTTATAGCCTCTAAGGTTATACTCTACTTTTATTTGATGAATAAATAGATATAGATTTGGTAAGGATTAGGAAATGCTCTGTAATCTAGTAGGTCACCTAGGCTTATAAGATTGTAATGTATGAATGTTGAATATTTTTAAGTATGTATTTAAAAAAAATTTCTTAAAAAAAGGGGTTATATTTTACATAATTGTGAATACTAAAATGTTCATGGAGATTTAGGAATACCACAGAGGTATACCCTAGGTGATATATGTTTAATTCACATGTCTAATTTTTGGGATGTGACAAATTAGTATCAGAGGTGATTTTTAGGTCCCCTATAGATTACAGAGCAAAGTGTTCTTTGTGAGCCTTTTCCCATTGTCGCGAATCGCGGCATGACCATGAGATTAGGTTCTATAAAAGACATTGTAGAGTTGAGTGTCTTTTTTGTAACTTACCCCTCGATGGAGTTAGTTAGAGATAATTTTGTTATAATAAGAAGTAATTGATTTCATGTGTAGAACTTTGGATCTTGTTGGAGGCATGATCCTTATGTGATTGTGAGGAGGGATACCGATGGAAGAGGTATAACCTTTGTGTTAAATTTTTTTTAAAGAAATTGGAAACGTAACTTTGTGGTATACTCTTGAAGCTAAGGATCAGTAGTTGCTAGAATATGGTATGAGGGCTGGGCCAAAAATGATGTACCAGATGGGGCAAAGTTGATTATGAGGCATGGGCTGGAGTTCAAGAAAGATTTTCTCAAAGTATATAACGTAGATTACTGATGTAAGAATGAGAAAGAACCCTTGAAGGGCAGATCAAAGATTTAGTTTTGGTGGATGCCAGACAAATATGATTTATGGAAGAGGTCGCAAATGCCTAAACAATATGTTTCTTAATGGAAGTTTGGTTGAAAAAATCGATGTGGGCTATGTGTTTTTTCATAAGGGATACATTACAATAAAATGAGACCCAACATAAGAGATGTTGGGGTAAGAAATAAGTCTTCTCTAGGGGCGACTAGCCTAAGTTGCACTTATTTAGTTAAGGATTGACATGATGGTACTGTGTGATAAATGTGTTTCAAAAAAAAATATAGAAGTTTTGTAACAATGGAAAGATTGGGGCATGTTATAGGTGGGCTGTTGGCATATGAACATTCATAATTGTTAAACGTGATGTACGATTGGAATGGTTTAGAAAGACATTTTTATAGTAGTTCGTGCCTCAGAGCGTTAGTTTAAGGAAAACTTGTGAGTTCGAGGCTTTCAAGTAAGAGTTCATGACAATTCGAGGGTATAATATTGAGTTTAATTGATCTACACGGAATGCCTTCGTCTACTCCCGTACGATAAGGGGAAGACAACAAGACTTGTATAGAGCTTCTATTTGTCTTTGTGTAAGCCTATACGGTCACTAATTTTTTTTATGTGATTAGCTTTATAAGCTGAATTTGTGATTGATTTTATGCGATTAAATTCCTTTATCTTTCTTTATTTATTTGTTTATTTATTTTTAGAGTATCATCCTATAAAAGAAACTACTGGCATTATAAGTTGAAGGATTACATTGCTAAAAAATTTTTTTTACTCATGTATGAATAATCTACAGGCGAGGTGGTCTCGGATTAGGAGGGTTGAATTGAACAATCGCCCCTAGGCGATTCTTTAGACCGAGAGACAGAGCAATGTCATGGAAGATAGTATAGATTTCAGTCATACAATCAACACTTCTTTGTTGTTGATTGCAAAAATATTGAGTGGACCAATAGAGGTACCTATCTATTCTTGAAGTCATTGTTGAACATGGCATTTAGCTAACTTTTCCAGGTTCTCTATCATCTTCTTCTGATCCCTTACCTCCTGCTCTAGATGAGAAATTTTGTCTTTTAAGTTATGGCCTATGCTAATCTCCTTAAGTTCCTCATTTTTCTTCTTCTTCTCCTTCTGCTTATCTTGAGACTCCCTAAGAGGTCTTTTGCCCTTACCTTTGCCTAAACTTAAGTTTAAGTTAAACTCTTCTTCTTTGGCCTCAGCTGTGAGATCAATAAACTCCCTTGTGGCCATGGTTTGCAAGATTTTGAAACTTGTGTAAGAAAGAGAGAAAGAGAGAAAGGGAATGCTAAAAAATCTTTACTTTAAGGAGATTAAATTTTGAAGTGAAATACTGAGAACTTTGGCATAGTTTTTATAGTGTGATTTTGGCACTTGAAGTCAGCTAGGAGATATCCCTTCGTCGCACCCTACTGCCACCCTACAGAGTCTTGCATGCCTGGATAACAGTAAGCTATCAAGCGTGAAAACCAACAGTGACATGCATTAATGCTGGTAGCCTTGTAAGTCAATATTCAGTGGATTTGTGGCTGATTTATACTTGGTTTTCCCATTTCTCCTGTTGACATTTTCTGAAATTCAAAGAAGTTGACAATGTAGCCATTAAAGATTGCCTTGGATGCTTTTTTGATGAACTGAACTATATTTCTCTACTTTGTTGTGTTACTCTGAGAGTCTTCTATAGAGTATAATATACATGATTGATTGAATCAAGTTGTGATTATATGCATCTAAGAACATATGATGTGTATGTTATTTATGCATAGTGAGTGAAGACTATTTGTTATGGCCAGGAATAATATGTAATGATTCCACATGCATTCAGAGAATGGGAAGTCAAAAATTTAAAATGATTTGAATAGATGAAAATATATAGATGATGATATATCTCTATGTTTATACATACATACATATATGCTCGTAGGGACAAATGAAAGGTAAAATTTTTTTTCACTTTATAGTAACGCTTGATATGTGTGAATGTGAGAAGTTTTTATTTTAATATATATTTTTGAAAATGTGTAAGCCTAGAGCAAAGCTACGGATTAGAAACCTAGATAAGACTAGTATGAAGCTACCCGTTCATAAAGTAATATCGCAATTTAGGATTATTGGATAAGACAAATATAGAGTGAGGAAGTCATAGATTAAGCGGCGATTAGTTGAAGATTTTGAACAAGAGTCAAAAGTTAACCGAAATTTTTAAGGAAATATTTTGTATTAGATTATATTTATTATTTTCTGGCATGCTTGTCATAGACCGTTGGCATTGCGTTGGATAAGGTCTGTAGGCCATCTTTAGAGTAGAGGTTTTTGTAGCCCTAGATTTTGTCTATAAATAATGGATGCCCCATTATACTGCTCACTACACTAAGAGTTCATATCTATAAGCTTTCTAGTAACAAACTTCTCCTTCCGTACAACCCTTATAGCTCAGAAAATATGGCCGGCAATAAATATTTCAATTTAAACTTTGAGGCTGGCAAGGTAGAGATGGATATAAATCTTAGCTTAGAGAACTATAAAAATAAGAGATCCATGAAAGAGTCACCAAAGCCTAAGAAAAGATAAAGGGATGTAGCAGAGCTAGAGGATGTTAGCACAGCAACATCTTCTAATAATGAGCTTGCTCTTATGAGACAAAAGATGGAGGACTTAGAAAGGTTGATAAACCACCACTTTGAGGACCATGGGAGGTTGATAAATCATCTCTTTACAGAACAAGAGAAGCTCTTAAATCGTCATTTTAGGGAATTGGCGAATCGAGTTGATAGACATTATATGTTTGCAACTCAAAATTTCTGTGACCAACAATCGAGATGTATAGATTGTATAAAAGAAGTGAATTTGGCTCTTCACCAAATTTTCCACGCGCTTCCTTCAGAAACACTTTCTGGGCTGCAACGATTAACTTCCTTCTTAAGGTCTGAAGCACATTCCTCTTTTAGACATAAAGCACGTTCTATAACTTATAAGTCTCCTCGTCCTTAATTTGTCCTTTTCTTTTGTTTGTATCTGAAGCTAATGTTTAATCTAAGATTCACGTATTAAATTGTCTGTTTTGTAAATCAAGTTAAATTGTTGCCTGTAACTTATGTACTAGAAATAAAATTTAACTTTTCAGATCCTCTTATGTTGAGATGATTCTTTTACTAAAAGAACTTCAGACATGAAAATATGTTGGACTTGTTATATTTTGTAGTTGATTATGAAAATTCTAAAATAGAGAATGAAATATGGACGAAATATCCACACTTGCTTTAATCTTAAGGTGAGTTTTGAATTCGGGGGACTGAATTTTGTTAAGAGGGGAAGAATGTAATACCCGCCAAATTTGAAATAGTATATTTTGGAGTATTACGATACATTATAGCATTATTTTGGTATATTTAATCTAGTCACTTTAATATCTATATTTAATTTATTCTATTTGAATAATTTGTTGTATAAATTAAGATAAATGACTAGATTGGGTATTTTATTGCAATGTTATATTTTCTGTGAATTAAGAAAAATGTGAGAAAGAGGACTTTAATAGAGTTAAATATAATTATTGTAGAATAATTATGTTGGGGTTAAGTGGGTTTTGGACAATTGGGTATGGGTACTCATGGGTCACCAATTGACCCACCTAGCCATTTAACCCTTAATCTTTCTTTTCTCTTTCCTCATTCACAATTATGAGAGCTTTGGGAGCAAGGGAAGAGAACATTATTTTCTCTCAACTCCATCAACCTTCTCTTCCATTTCTTCTGGAGATTTTCTACTCTTTGGCCATCAATCTATTTCTTTAGAGTTACAAAGGATGGATTTAAGTTTAATTCTGCTCTTCAATTTTCATTTTCGGATTTAGAGAATTTTGGGTTGATATGGGGTTCTAATGGATGAATTTAAGTGTGGATGTTGGTTTAAAACATTTCTACATGTTGGATAATAATTATAGAACAATAAATTTAGAGAAAACCAGGAGAAATTCAATAATTTGAAAATTTGAAGAAAATTAGGGTTTTTGATGAAAATTTGAGGATTGAGACTTTGTTTATGGGTTAAAATTGGGTGTTTTGGTGTCAAAAGATTCCTTAAACATCAAAGATAAAAACTCATGAAAGAAATAAAAAAAACGGTGTTTTAGATGTGATTTTTGGATTTTTAGATGAAGAACACGAAGAATGTTACTATTCATTTTGAAAATTTTCCACAAAAATACTGTTAATCGAGAAATTTTTTTCATATTTTCACGGTTACTGTAGTATTGACTCGGTCAACGATACTGTAGCATTGACTTTGGTCAAAGTTACTGTAGCATCAGTTTTAAAATGTTTATAACTCTTTCATCCGAATTCCGTTTTTAGCAAATAAGATATTATTGGAAAGATCTTTGAGTCTAGTTTCTAATGGTACAAGTTTTATTTGAAAATTATTTATTTTTGACAATTATATCCAATGTAGTGATCAAAGATCAAGATTATAGTAGGGATTTTTCTTATTTTGTTACCTTAACATATTTTTGCATGATTATAATATAGGAATAGATTCTTTGATGTATCTTCTACATCTTTTGCGATGTTGTGACTAGATTGAGGTAGAGGGAATTACCTTCTATCATTTTACATATTTTTGAGGAAGGTTCAAGGTAAAATTAGGTAATGTCAAGGTGAGTGGGCATCCTTACAAAATTAATTTACTAAATTAGTCAAAGCACAATATAAATCTCATTTGTATTATTTGTGAAATTAAGAAGATTACAAGCGTATGTTCAAGTTGAGAAAAATCACAATATCATTGAGAATTATTTCATTACCTTATGTGAATTAATTTCTCTAGTTGACTAAACAACTAGATGTGGTAGTTCCTTGAATAAATTGAAACATTTTGTGAGAATATGATTATATGTTATGATTGTGATTATGTTTGATGTATTAATAAGGTGAGGGATTGATCACCCAACAGACCTGAATAAGGTGATGTATTGATCACCCAACAAACTTGAATAAGGTGAGGGATTGATCACCCAACAGATATGAATATACAATTAGTAAATCCATGGATAAATATTCCTAAGGATGAACATTGGAGAGTGTAAACCTATTGAGTACCAACAGATTTTCGGGCTTAATATAGTTGTGAGAACGTAAGCTCACAGGGTTTTCAAAAATAAAAGAGTGTAAACCTATTGAATATCGATGATTTTAGCTCAATATGGTTGTGAGAACGTACGCTCACAGGACTTTCAAAATTGACATAAAACGTTGGTGTCGATACATATAAATACATTGAACGTATTGAATTAATTAATACCTTTTGATTAAATTAGCAATGTGGTATTTGTGCTTATGATATTTTCATGCACAATTGTTTACTCACTGAGTTTTGATTAACTCATACTCTCTATGATTATCTTTTCAGATACAGATTGAGGAGGAGGATTTATAGCCTTTAAGGTTATACTCTACTTTTGTCTGATGAACAAATAGATATAGATTTGGTAAGGATTAAGAAATACTCTGTAATCTAGTAGATCACCTAGGCTTGTGAGATTATAATGTATGAATGTTAAATATTTCTAAGTATGTATTTAAAAAATCTTAAAAAAAAGGGATATGTTTTACATAATTGTGAATGCTACGAATGTTCATGGAGATTTAGGGATACCACAGAGGTATACCATAGGTGATATACGTTTAATTCACATATCCAATTTTTAGGATGTGACATAATATTTATTTGATAGTAACTTATGCTATTGGTATTCTTATCTAATATCAATTAGATATTAGATACTTTTTTCAATCGAATATCTATAAATATCCAAAATACTTGAATCTATTGTGATTTCAATCCAAACAAACTCTAAATGTGAAACTAAATACAACCTAGTGATTAGTATGGGTGTGCACAGGTTGGGTTGTGTAATACCCCAATAATTTTTATGAATATTTAAAATCTATTTTAAATTTTATTGAAAAAAAATTTAATTACGTAAAAAATGTGCTTTTTGAATTAGTGAAGAAAATTTGGGAATAGAATTTAATTTTTAATTTAGGAAATTTTTACAAATTCTCAAGGACTTAAATGAACAAATCTTACAAGTTAGAGTGGCTATGAGCAAGTTTATCAAAAAAAAAAATATTAGTGGGGCCCACACATACAATCATTAAACACATCCTCCTCTCTTCCTATTCAATTTTCTCTTTCCTCCTGAAGCCCTCTGCAGCTCCTTCGTAGAACTCTCATTCCATCTCCTTCATCATCCATTCTTGCCATCTTGCTTGGGGGAAGAAGCCATGGAACCGAAGAGGATTGGTAAGTAGATATTCTTCTTTTTCTTCTTCCTCTTACAAGAACAAATCCTAGGTTATCAATTTGGAAAATTTTTGTAGAATATTTCAATGGATGAATTTAAGTATGGGTGTTAATCTAAAACATTCTTAGGTGGTTTATGATGTTATTGGAACAAGAAATTTGGAGAAAATTAGGAAAAATCCATAGAATTTAGAAATTAAAAAAAATAGGGTTCTTGATGAAAATTTGAGATTAGAGCTTGGATTGTTGCTAAAAATTGGGGATTTTGGTGTTAAAACACTCCTTAGACATTAAGGATGAAAACCCATGGAAGAAATCAAAAGAAATGTTGTTTTAGATGTGATTTTAGGATTTTTGGATGAAAAACACGAAGAACGTCACTGTTCATTCTGGAAATTTTCCAGAAAATTTCCAGAAAATACTGTTCACCGATAAAATTTTTCCAGATTTTCTCGTTATTGTAGCATTGACTTGGTCAACGTTACTGTAGCATTGACTCGGTCAATATTACTGTAACATTGACTTAGTCAACGACACTGTAGTTATGTTGACCGTTGACCGTTACTGTAGCATCACTCTTTCATTCGGACTCCGTTTTGAGTGAAATTTATATCGTTGAAAAGCTCTTTGAGTCTAGTTTCCAATGGTATAAGTTTCATCTGGATATTTATTACCAGTTAGGAGTTATGATTTGAGAAGTAAGTGAAGGTCGGGAATAGTGGTAGGAAATTTCTCTATTTCGTAATCCTGATGGTTTTTATTTGGTTACAATAGGAATGGTCAAAGCACAAGGTGGGAGTGCCGAGAGCATGAAATCCAGGTGAGTGGGTTAATACTTGCTATGATTAAATATCTTTATTATTGAACTTTTGTATTATAGTGAAAATATGTTGTATATCCAAGTTTGAAGAGGATGATGTGGGACGATGAGACATAAACAATTTTGGAACTTGCCTGGTGATGTATATAATTATATTTTCTTATTTTCTCATGAATGGAGGTTATATGATGGATTGTGAATGACATGTGAACTGAGTTGAAATGTGTCATACTCTAATTGTTGAGTTCATTCATACGCGGATAGTTGAAGTATGTTATTGTTGAATAATTGTTCTATATTATGGGTTATGTTGTATACATGCTATGTGGCTGGAACCATATTGATTATGTTGTGACTTGAATTGTAAATGACTGAGTTGTGTATGTGGCTCATGATTATGATTGAGAATGCTCTTAGATGTGATTGTGATTGTGTTTGACTAGAAAGGAAAGGCATGGCGGTGCACCCCATGGAGAAATCTATGTGAAGCTATAAGGGTGGAGAATATAAATGGAGCGATAAGGGTGAATGCGGCGAGGGCTGCGGGCAACGATCCATAGGTACCCTGGACGACCCGGTTGGTACGGGAAATGTGTGAAATTGATTTCACTGTTTGCTGTTGTGAATTATTTGAATTATGTTGAAATGTATTTGATTTACTTGGATATTGTTGTGAATTATTATGAATTATATTATGTTATGTTATAATTGATTACGTATGATTGCTGCATGTTATCATTATGATGCATGATATGCTTTTTGTCATAGTGTTGTATTGTCCGCTCACTAGGCACGTGGTTTGCTCATACCCTTCTTATTAACATTTTTTTCAGAGTTGACAGTTGAAGGTAAATATCTATACAAAGAGTTATGGATCCTTAGCCCATGATTACCTTTTCATTTGTTCAGGATAAAGGTATAATATTTAAGTCTTATTCTAAGTTGTATAAATCTAGAAATCTCTGTAATCGGGTAGGTTCATTCAGTGATGTAATGTGAATGACTGTAGTGTGTATAGAGAACTCGGTTTAGCCGTATTTTCTTATCTTTTGTAAAAAAAAAAGAATATTTCTCTTATTTTAAATTCTTAAATTATGTAATTTAAATTAGATGTATTTAAAAGAATGGTATGATACTTAAGAGAAAGATAGGCTTACAGAGGTGAAATGAAATTCACTTTCCGTGCCGGTCACGTGCTCAGATTTTGGGACGTGACAGGTTGAGGAAAAATTGAATAAAAAAGAGGCGAATTTGGTTGGTTCGGGTTGAGTGAGTGAAAATATCTCAACTCAGCCCAACTCAACCTGTTGCCAAATGATTTGGTTTGGTTCGAATTAGCAGATTTTTTTTAAATGGTAGACTTGATTCAAAATACTAGAATTAAAAATTAAAAAAGAATACTAGAATTATGCCTTACATAGTTATATATTTTTTAGAAGAAAATCTCATCTATAATTTGATATCAAGTTTATTTTTTTCTTTTGGAGTTTATTAGAACTGAGATGAAAGATGAAATAACAAACTTTTAAATGAAGGTGCTAGTAATTTTAATAAATAATTAAGATAATATATATTATATGTGGTATTATACATTATTATTGGGAGAGAAAAATGTTGCAAATGAAACTAAATAATATGCTAACTAAATCTTAAATATTTTACACACAACATAAGTACATCTCATAGAAGTACTATAATTTTTCAAAAATGAACGAGTTCTTGGGTTGGTTCGGGTTTGGTGTATTGAAAATTTATAATTTCATTATCTGAATCAATAGTCCATAGGTTGGGAAAATTAAAACTAAACCAATCTATCAACTCAATCTAATATTACAAGTTAGTTTGAATTCAACGAATTAACGCGTTGCCCATATGTACTAGGAATGCAACAAGATGGTTTATCCCCTTTTTCTCAAGTGTATTATGGTGATACTGTGATAATTGTATGAGCCAATAACTACTCTTCATGTCTAGACTTGTCAAATTAGACTATGACCCACCGGTTGGTTGTGACCAATTTATTTATGGACGAATTTACCAGTTTAAACTTGTTTTAAAAAACCTAAACGAACGGGGCTTATAGGTCAATTTACATTATTGTTAATTTTATTTTATCTTATTTCATTAATTTTAGATATAAAAATGTTAACTTTTAAATGAATATATAAATTTCTAATTTATATATAGTAATATTAAATAATATTGAATTTTTTAATAAATTTTATGACTTATTAATAATTAAGAATATTATTAATTTAATAAACATTATAAAACACAATATTTTACAAGTATTAAATGTCTTTTAGTGAAAATTAATTGAAATTATTTTATTTAAAAATGTTAACATTTAATTATTGAATATAATTTTTTTTGTTCAAATTAAAAGTGACTCGTGAGTGGATCGTTTAAGCTTACAGGCTACCACAACACGGGCTTGAACATCTTGATATAGGCCTGTTTATTAATTGGGTAGTTGAGTCCGATTCATTCCTGTTTTGATAATTCTATTCATCTCTTTGAATCTTAACCTATGTTTCAATTATAGCTAAAAATTTTATTTTTAGTCAATCACGAATGTTTAAAATTAGTTATGATTATGCCCCATAAGCTTAACGTTGTTAAAATAATTAAAGGCAAACGCTAACATAACATCCTATCTTAAACACATTAACGCGAAATCATCTATCTCCCTTGGATGTGTCATCTCAATTACCAATTTAAAATGACTCTGTAAATCTTTTAAAGTCCATTCTTTTTATTATTAATGACGATTCATAGGGTCATTTTGATTATTTTAAGTTGATATCAGACATGTACATCAACAATTGATTTGGCATTAACGTGTGTGAAATGTGATGTGATGTCAATGTTCGCTACTAAATATTTGGACAACATTAGGCTTAGAGACATAATTAAAATTAATTAGAAACATATTAGTTATAATTAACACAAGATAGAATTATATTATAATAAAAACATTGGTCAAAATTTTGGGAAATGAATAGTATTTTTACCTAAAGATAAATTGAGATGTAGTAAATTTGCAAATTATTAATTAAAAAAATAACAAGAAAAAGTTGTTTTTTATCAAATTGATAATAAAACATAAATAATAATTATTTGATGTCAAAAAACAAATGATAATTATAATATATGAATCATCTTATCGTTATATAATGTTGAAATTCAAGCTTCTTCTCACTCAATATGAAACGATAATTAATAGTAATATTTAATGATCCTATTTTGTTTTTTTACCGAACTGTTAGATATTTGTTTTATGTGTTTTGGGCCTTGGCCCGTTTTTAGATATAAAATTACTTACTTGGCAAAATGGTTCAAATAGTTTAATACTAATTCCCTTAAGTAAAACTCAAGTTTCGAAATTGTATATAGAAAAAATTAATATTATAAGAACTTTATAGAAAAAATTAATATTATAAGAACTTTACACTTATGCGATTCAATTTAGTTCTAATTAGATTGGTTGAAGTTCAATAATTTTTTTTAATATTGGTTATTCTAATAAAAAAGAAAGAAAGATGTTTTCCTTTTTATATATAGAAATATGAGGATGATTAAAAAAAAGTATAAACTAAAGAAGTGGGGGAAAAGAAAATATAAATTTGAAGTTTTAAACAAATTACATAGAACAAGGATTTGAAGTCGAGTTATTTAAGGAAAAAGTTTGGTAAATACTAATCATGAAACTTAAAATAAATCTTGCTAGTGTAGATTCCACATAAAAAGAGTTTAAATTGTGTGTATATAAAAATTATAATTTTGTTTTTAAATTTGTCCCCTTTTAAAAACTCTTGATTTCAGCAAAATAGTTCCAAATATCGACTTGTAATGACATACTAGTTTTAATAAAGAGAAAGAGAAAAAAATATGAAATAGGATTTATAGATGTTCAAATCCAAAATCAAATCCTACATCCTTTCTCCAAGTACAAAGCAAGGAAATTGTATATTAAAGTGAGTAACATCATAGAGATTTACAAGGAAAACCCTAAGAAGCAAGCCTTCTAACTTTTACTACCTACACTCATGCAAACTTAAATCCAATCACCAATAGGGTATAAGGTTATAGAGATTTACAAAAAAAACTCCTTAAGGGACGAGCCTCTTGGTTTTAAATACCTAAACTCTCACAGAATCAGACTCAAGATATAATAAAAAACTTTTACATCCTTCAACAAGGCTTAGCACTCACAATAATTTTCTACTCATCAACACCATCTCTTTGTCATTGGGTTGATTTTCCTGAGGCATAGCTTCCTTAGGAGTAACCTTCTCTTTTATTTTACGAGCAATCTCTTGTTGTTTCTTCTTTGCTTCCATTTCTTCTTTTAGGAATGTGCTTTCATATGTAATCAAGTTTCCTCTTAGTTGATCCAAAGTCAAAGTTGCAAGCTTTGTATTTTCTATGATAGTAATCACCATTGATTTCCAAAGGGCAATTAAGATCATGACTATCTTTTTAACCATATCTTCCCTTGTATAGTGTTTTCCTAAGGTGGCAAGATCATTCATGATTTTTCTAAATTGATTGAATATCTCAAGGATTTTTTTCCTTCTAGCTCCTGAAAGAGGCCGAATTCTTTTGACAATGTTGCTATTTTAGCTCTTCATACATCTTTGGTTCCTTCATGTGTGAACTAAAGTTTATCTCACATTTCCTTTGCTGTAGTGCAACGAATTAGTGTTTTGAATTCTTCAAAGTTGACAACACAATATAATATATTTATGGCCTTGTAATTTAGCTCATCTTTTATATCATCTTCATCATCCCATTCTTCCTCAAGCTTGGCCACTTCTTTGTCACCTTCCTTCTTCTTAGGTATATGACGACCAATTGCAATAACCCTCCACACCTTTTTGCCAGTTGTTTTCACAAAGATTTTCATCCTGGTCTTCCAATATGAGTTGTTGGTTTCGTCAAAGAATGAAGGTCTGATGATTGATTTCCCTTCTAGTCCAAGAGGAATCTTCATCTTTTAGGATCTTTTCTAAAGGAGGTGAATCCTACAAATGTTGAAACCAATTCTATGATACTAGTTGTTAGTAGAGATTCCATACAAGAAATGGAGCTGAATTGTGTGTATATGAAAATTATAATTTCATTTGTAAATATGTTCCCTTTTTAAAAACCTTCAATTTTAGGAAGATAGTTCCAAATATTGACTTGTAAGGAAAATATTAAGTTTTAAGAAAGAGAAGGAGAATATAATATGATACATGTGATTGATAGAGGTTCATATCTAAAACTAGATCCTATATCCTCTCCTCAAATACAAAGCAAGATAAATTTATATTAAAATAGGTAAGATCATAGAAATTTACAAGGAAAACCCTTAGCGACAAGCCTCATAACTTTTACTACCTACACTCATGCTGACACGAATCCAATAATCAATAGGATATGAAGTTACAGAAATTTACAAAGAAACTCTCTAAGAGACAAGACTCTTAGCTTTTATTGCCTAAACTCACACAAAACCATACCCAATATACAACCAGAAACTTTTTACAGCCTTCAACAGGCTAGATAACATAGTGTAAGTGAGTAATATAATAAATAAGCTCCTATTGGGCCATATAAGAGATTGGATTTAGAGGGAAAAAAAAAGATTGGGCCCATTTGTGATACACACTTTTAAATGATTTATATTATAAGAGATTGATTTTAGAGAGAAAAGTTTGAACCCATTTATAACACTTTTTTAAATGATTGACATTGTAGACAACAATTTGGACGTTCTTAAAGTTCTTGGGTCGGGGCATTTTCTTCCACAAAATTTTAAAGTTGTATTTGTTTTCATTTTATCACTATTTTCTTCTGTTTAAATATATCAGGAGTAATCATATGCAATATCATTATCTTGTTTTATTTTATTTTTTAAACGATAGACAGTATGCAATTAAAAAAAAAAGAGAAGAAATCAATTTAAAATTTGAAACAATTTACATTAAACTATGATAAGACTTGAAGTCCCAGTGGTTTAAGTATGTGTTCCGTAATTGTCGCGAAACTTAAGATTAATCCTTTTTAAATTTGTATTTGTTATGAATTTATCATTATTTTGTTATATATAAACATACGAGAGCCAATGTGCACCATCATTAGTTTACTAAGTCACAAAACGTATTTTGAAGAGAAGAGAGCCATGGAGCCTTTTGTGGCGATGGAAAATCAAGTTCATATAGATGATCAACTAAGAGGTAATTAACTCTCATATTTTCAATGTTTCCTTGATATATATACATATACATACATATAAATATAGAAAAAATATATATATATATATATACACACTCACACACATACATACATGCATGCAATCTGAAAATGGTAATGATTTTTCACAGTTTGTATTTATATTAAATGAATATAAGATTTCTGAGGTCAGCATTCACATTCGACCAATATTTGAGAAGTTGCTTTTTATTATTCATATCTTATTTGATATTTTATAAATATCATTTTTTTATTAAATGGATCCCACTAGTTGTCCAGTATACTTAGCCTAATTAAATTATTGATTTGATCTCCAAATAATTTTAGTTGTTTGATTTAATTCTTAAATGATTAAATGTCTCAATTTAATTTTAAAAAAATTATTCTTGTTACAATTTGATTTCTTTTTTTGCTAAAGAGACTTTTAGTGATAAAAAATTTTTGATACTTCGAATAGTAGATTTTGAAACAAATGAAAATTTTCAAAAATTAAGTTGAGACATTTGAATTTTTCAGTGAAAAAACTAAAATAATCGTAATCCTTTAAAAATTAGATCAATAATTTACTCTAATATTTATAACAATTGCTATCTCTAGGCCTGAACCAAGTTTTGTGTTTTGTGCTTTTTTTTTTTTGCAAATGAGATTGTAGGAAATATTAATCAGATGGTTTTTAATATACTGGGTAGTTAGTTATCGACCATTATTGACCGTTGGCTATTCTTCTTTTTTTGTTCTTTTATTCTGTATCTTCTATAAATACTTGTAAATACTTTTCATATGAAGGAGAAGGAGTATTATTCATTCATAATATGTGCTTTTACTATATGGTATCAGGGGCAGGTTTGAATAAAATTGACATTGCTATCTTTGCCACTCTAAGTTGTCTTAAAAATCTTTGCTACTTCCTATTTTATAATGTCTGTCATCCATTCTTGATGTTTCCCATCCATGTGCTTGTCATGCTCTGCCATAGTTTCAGTCAGATTGACTTGTTTCACTATCTTTTTCTCTTTTCTAGTCTTCAACATTTCCACATACCAGTCGGGGTAATCATGTTAGATTTTTCATATGGACTATCATAAATCATATTTATCTATACATATATTTATTTATTTATATGTATTGTCCAATTTTAATAATAAGTTAATTATAAATTCTTTTATAAACTAAACATTCCTTATTGAATTGAAGTTGGGTCTTGTGTGGGCTGACTAATGATGGGAATATCAACCCATTTGGGTTTTACAAAGAATTGTCTCTACTCTCTGCCTATATATGTAGTGTAGCAGTCCCATTGAAGTAACACACTCTGAAAAACATGTTAGGCTAAGAGAGCAATTTTACTCTTCTTAGTTATTTTATTTTATTTTCTTCAATTTTATTTATACTCGATTATCAATTATGATCATAAGTCTACTGTTGCAGTCTTAGGTACACATCCTTGATCTATTCTTTTACTTACATATTAATTAATATGCTATGATCTTGTATCCAAAACCGATCAAGTTATTCTTCGATTTAATTAATTAGAATCCTTCAATTGGTATCAGAGCCTAGTTATTGATATAAATTATAGCTATTAATTGTTCATAATAGATCTGAATTTTCACAATCCATAAATCCTAGATTTGAAATTAAAATCATATGAGTTATGGTTCGTAAAGGGATTTTTTTATATAGAACCATAAATTTGTGTTTAATTTATGATTGAAACCATGTGTGTTTGGTTCATATTAACATAATCCACGTTACATGTATATATGTGATTTTGTTTTTGAGATATATGTGATTCAATCCTTTGATTTAAAGTCTCACATTGGATTGAATGGATTGAATCAACATGGAGATCCACAGCAGTATGCGCGCAAAACACAATCATATGTAAAATGGATTGAACCATTTAGATTTAAGTGATTGTTATAATTATATTTCATAATATAATTATTTTGTGTATACTGCGTAATCACCAAATTCAATTTTTTTTTGGGATTGCATTAAGAGATTCAATCAGTATATTATATATATATATATATATATAGGAATTAATTTATATGTATTGATCTAGATAATTAACGTCGATTGTTTTTTGACATTGCTTATGGGATATGTATTGAGAATCGATAATATATTGATTATATATTAGTTATATATGTCATTCTATACATACATATATATATATATATATATATATATATACATATATATATGTATCATAAAATTTAAAATAATATATTGATTAACGTTAATTGAACAATTAGTCAAAGTTGAGAACTTGGATATACATATATATATATATATATATTGATTACGTCATTCATATATATTTGAACTGAATTTGAATTTTATGTCTAAATAATTTTGATCATAAGTGTATTGATCAAAATTTTGAGTTATCTTGTTTTTGGGTTTGAATATGTCAAAAATCTTAGTTTGGATGTGTATTCTCTGAAATTCAGCCTGAAAATTTTGAATATTATTGTCTATCAAATATCTCTCACACTCTCCTAGTAGCACCGTTGTGTATTTTAGAGATAATTTGCACTTATTTGATTACTTAAATTATATTGTTTTATTGTAAATTGTTTCTAAATGATCTGCCAAATTATTTTGATATCCAAAGATGTTGTTTAGATAATTTTGTGAGGTTGTGATCTTGCTTATCACAGATCCAATCTTTGGTATTATTTTTGCAAATTATATATATATATGTCCTTATTTTTCAAAATAATTATGGCTTGAAAAGGGAAAATAGCAATTATGGTGACAATAAATAATTTGTTTTGAAATACTATTAGTGTACACACCCTATCGGAGTGACATTAATGTATTTTTCTTGTGGTAAATAATATTTTTTTTCTTTTTTTGGTGTTTGCTTTTGATATTTTATCATACAAAAAGGATTGTGAAATCACCTCAGTTACACTTTACTAACCTTGGATTGCATATTTCTCTTAACTAATTATGTTTTTTCATATTCATTATTCCTTATGTGAAATATGAGCTTTTAACATGTATGATCTACTTCCCTATCAGATACTATTTCTGTATCGTTAAAACTTATGTTTCCTGACATGCGTTATAACTATAGTTGTTATTTTAGTTTTAATGATTGACTATTGCTATTCAAGTGGGAGAATTGTTAAATTTTAATATGTATATCCTATGTGGATTAGCATTACTAAATTATTAAAATATTTTTTTAATCATTAATATATCAACTATATTAATTATGTTTTATAATATATCATTTTAATTAATTTAATGAATATTGTAATCGAGTTGAATTTAATTTGGTTTATATTTCTCCTAATTCTTGGTGGCTCTTTTGACCTAGAGCTTCACCAAATAGATATTAAGACAACATTCTTAAACGATAATTTTTTAAATGATATGTACATGGATCAACCTTATTGTTCTTTAGAAATATGGTCAAAAGCATCCAGTATGCAAATTAAAGAGATCCATATGAGTTTTGAAATTGGCCTTGAGGCAATAATACCTAAAATTTCACCATGTTGTCACTTTGATTAGCTTCAAGGAAAATATGTGTCTCATCAGTGTTTTTACATGATGACTAGTGAGAGTAAGTTTGTAATTTTAAATACTGTACTTTTAGTTTTTTGGCTTGAAATTCAATGAGTATTCTTTACTCTGCTAGTGGCACCTTAGTATATCATATTCTTCATGTTGATGTGCCATAGTCAAGGAATTAATTTTTTGGTCTTTATATGAATTGAATAATTTCATCAGGTATGATATATATTTATTATATTTTTTTGAATATAATTGCTGATTATTTGTATAACTGTAACATCACCTATCGTGGGTACAACTATACAAATTTTGTGAATTGAATGATTAAATTTTTTTAATCATTATTTTATTACATTAATAATAATTATACCCTATCGGTGTGTTATCATTAATGTAATTTGTTGTACAATACACTGTTTATTTTATACTTATATCAATTATCTTTCGAGTACCCTATCGGTACTAGAAATTTTGGTGATATAAGATTTGTGCATTATAATTATTACATATCTTATTTATTATGGTTCGGGACCCTTAGGCGGGACCATGATAAGTAAGAAAATTTTTCTAAAGGACATGATTGGTTGTACATAAGGAACCATTTAATTCTCTTATCGCATGATGACTTCATGCATATTAAATGTTTCCTTTGTTGTTATCATACTAGTCTTCTTTACCTATGCTTGACTTGTGTCAAGACTTTGAATGGGACTAATTTTGATGATTAGAAATAATCTTTGAATCTCTATTTGGCTATCACTAATATGGATTTGGCATTGAGAGAAGAAGAGCCTGGTGCTCTTACTGCCTCGTCCATTGGTGTTAAAAATGTTTTTCGTAAAAAATGAGAACACTCAAATATAGTGTGTCTCATGGTGTTGAAATACACTATGAAGAAGTCAATTAGATAGACCATTACAAAGAGCAAAATGTTCCATATGCTTCTGCTGATTAATGTATGCTCAATTTTGTACTCGTCCTGATATTACTTTTGCTATTAATGCTTTAGAGATATATTTGAGCAACCCAAATTTGGGTCATTTAAAGTCGTGAAAAGGTCATAAGATATTTGCAGGAAACCAAAGATGTAATACCCGTTAATTTTGGAGTATAATTCGTTTGAGAGTATTTTAGAATTTTACAACATTACTTTAGTTATTTACTTTTGTCATTTTTAAGTTTCATATTTAATTATTCTATTTGAATATTATTTATGAAAATTGAGTTAAATGACTGGACTGGATATTTAAACCTTTGGGGTATATTCTTAAGAATAGTGGAATTTGTGGGAAAATGATTGAATTTAATTAATTGAAGAATTAATTAAGGTATTTTGTACGTTGGGTCAAATGGGTTTGGACAATGGATATGGATACCCATTGGGTTATCCAACTAACCCACTAAGTTTTTAGCTCTCTCTCTCCCTTCTTCATTTCACTTTTTCGCCTCTTCTTCATTTTCACTCTCTCACATTCTCTCAACTTTCAAACTTTCCCTCTCAACTCTCCCATAGATTTGGTGTTGTTTTTGGGAATTGTTCGGTTCAAAAGCTTGGTAAAGATCAAAGGTAAGTTTTAATCTCATTATTTTCCTTAAATTTCAGTTTATGTGGAAGATTGGAGGAGATTTTGTTCTTGAAGATTTTGATGATAATTCATGGATTTGAGTTGTTTTGGAAGTTTTTGAGTTAAGATTGAGTTAAGTAAGTTAAGAGAGATGAAATTTGGTTTAGAAACAAGGAATTATAAGATGAAAAATTTTGGAAGATTTTCTGCAAAATTTGAAGTTACTGTAGCAACTGGAAAATCTGGAAATTTTCGAGTTTACTGTAGCTACATTGACTGTTGATCGTTGACTGTTATTATAGCAATCAGAAAATGTCGCATATTTTCATGATTTTGTTCCCTTTCTTATTTTTCTTATGATATCTTTTACTAGGAAATTTTCCTACACAAATTCTAGTGTGGAACAAGGTAAATTTGGACAAATGTTAAGGTAAGTGAATAACCTTGCTAGACTAGTTTGATATTATTAGTCAAAGTACAATATAAGTCTTATTTACAATATTATTTGGCAATCAATCTTTAGATGACGGTATATGACGATTGGCATATTTTTTACAGACATTCAAAGAAATAAAAGTATGTATAAATTAATTTATTTTATGGTTTTGTACAATGTGATAAATTCTCACTATTTTATTAACGAGCAAAGATCTACGGGATCTAATACATGAGTTTGAAAGGGTTAAAGTTCCATACTACTCAGTGTATAACTATGAAAACTTATGCACGGGTATGAAAGGGTTAGAGTCTCATACTACTCGGTGTAAATTGATGAAATCATAAATACGAATTTGAAAGGGTTAGAGTCTCATACTACTCGGTATAAATTGATGAAATCATAAATACGAGTTTGAATGGGTTAGAGTCCCATACTACTCGGTGTATATCTATGAAATCTTATTCATGAGTTTGAAAGGGTTAGAGTCTCATACTACTCGATGTATAAGATAATTGATTATATGAGTAAATGTGGTATTTGTACTTTTGATATTTTATATAGTACAGTTATTACTTACTGAGTTTTAAATAAACTCACACTCCCTATGATTATCTTTTCAGATACAGAAAATAAGGAAGAAGAGTATCCGATTGAAGATTAGAAGCCCCTTGGAAATATTCTCCATTTCTGTCTGGTGGGATACCAGTACTTATTAATATGAATACTAGGAATGCTCTGTACTTTCTATAGGTCTCCTAGGCTTGCGATGAGATAAACACATCAGATTATGTATGCCTATATTTGTTTATCAAATGAATATAATTCTGTCGTGTGGAATGAATGATTAAGGTTGAATGTAAAACCTTACAGAATATATGTAAATAACTTATGTTTGAGAATTTTATCAAATGAGTAGTTGTGGATATTAAGATTGTTCAGGATTTCGGAATACCACTGAGGTTTTCCTAAAAGTAGTATCTCTTCACATGTTCAATTTTTGAGATGTGACAAAAGATCATGTGTTGACTTATAGAAAGTCTGATCAACTTTAGGTCATTGATTATTCTGATTCTTATGGTTGCCCTAACGACCAAAAGTCTACTTCCGACTCTATTTTTTATGATGATATGAATAGCTATCTTTTGGAAAAATATTAAACAGACTCTTACAACTACTTCTACCATGTAAACAGAGTATGTCACTTGCTATGAGGCTACTTATTAAGCCATGTGACTGAAAATCTTAATCTCTGGCTTTCATATTGTTAAAATCCTTTTTTAGGCCACTTGTGATATATTGCGACAATATTGTTGTTGTGCTTTTCTCTCAAAACAACAGAAGCTCTTTTCAATCAAAGCACTTTGATATTAAATATCTGTTTGTGTGAGAGAGAAAAATTCTAGAGTTTTAGACTCGTATTAAGCATCTTGCTACAGAGAACATGTTAGTAGATCCACTAACTAAAGGCTTGACTGTTAGAGCTCTTTCGAATCATATAGCTCATTTGGGTTTAGTTAAGTCTTTTGATGTTTTGGGTTAGTGAGAGTCTGAAATTTAATGTTTACTTAGTGTCATTCTTATGAAATATGTTTGAGATGATATCACTTATACTATCATATCTCTTAGAGCATTTTTAGATGTTTGGACCATTGGTCAGGATTGCACAAGGATCACATCCTTGTAATGTATGTTCTGACACCAGTTTCACATATTATTCAAATCTTTTGTTGAGGATCTTGACATGTAAGATGTCAGTGCCCCTATCGGACATGGTTTTTGAATTGTCAAATACTTATTGTCTCTTGATTTGACTTGAGGATTATTAATTTATAGTGACAACTCATAATCTAACATGTCTATTTTGTTGTGTTATTAAATCTGGAAATTATTTATCCTTTAAACTAATGATTTATATTATCCAGTGGGAGATTGTTAGATTTTTCATATGGACTACCATAAATAATATTTATCGATACATATATTTATTTATTTATATGTATTGTCCAGTTTTAATAATAAGTTAATTATAAATTCTTTTATAAATTAAACAATCCTTATTGAATTGAAGTTGAGCCTTGTGTGGGCTGACTAATTATGGAAATGTCAGCCCATTAGGGTTTTACAAGGAAGGGTCTCTACTCTCTGTTTATATATGTGATGTAACAGTCCCATTGAAGTAACACCCTCTGAAAAACATATTAGGCTAAGAGAGCAGTTTTACTCTCCTTAATTATTTTGTTTTATTTTCTTCAATTTTATTTATACTCGATTATCAGTTATGATCATAAGTCTACTGTTGTAGTCTCAGGTACACATCATTGATCGATTCTTCTACTTACATATTAATTAATATGCTATGATCTTGTATCCAAAACGGATCAAGTTATTCTTCGATTTAATTAATTAGAATCCTTCAAACCATTCTACTTGAAACACGTTTCCTTTAAATGACCCTAAACTTTGTAGAATTCACAAAATTTGTCCTCCTTTCTGTCGCCCTCTTTTTTCTTGAAGAAATTTATGCTATTTGTGAGCTTGCCACTATTTTGAGATTTGATCATCATTGCCCTAGCATCCATTGTGTCTTCAAAAATCTAGTGAATTGTTTTCTATGACTCCACAGTTTGCATCATTGCGTACATTTTATTCACAGAAGGTAAAGGGTCTTGCAACAAAATTTGGTTCTTTGCTCCATCAAAAGGCTCACTCAGTCCCATTAAGAACTGAATAGTCTTAGTAGTCGAATCCATATCACTTAATTTCTTTGAGATTTTACATTTACAATCTATTTAAATCACAAGAAGGCAGAGGATTCAATCTATTTAAATCATCCCACTGCCTCTTCAATTTATTAAAATAGGCTGCGAGGTTATTGTTTCCTTGATGAACATAAGTAATTTCCCATTGCAATTTATAGATTTGGGGTCCGTTTCCTTCCCCAAATCTCTCCATCAGGTTGTGCCAAAGAACCTTAGCATAAACAAATTCTCGGCCAATTCCTTTGATAAAGATCCGAGCAACCAAGATCTTACCATGTAATCGGCTTTTCTCCACCGTGGAAAATCAACAGTGTCTTCCTTTAGTTTCTACACAGTCCCATCAATGAAACCAAGTTTGTCCTTGGCTCCAATTGAAATTTGTATCGCAGTACTCCAGGTTAGAACGTTATCTCTTGTAAAAGGAGCTATATAAATGGCGATCCCTAGATGATCGTGGCTACCTAGGTGAAAAGAACCCGCATCGGAGATAGCGATCTGATTATCTTGCATGATGGTTGCTGTAGTGCTCGCCATCAAGAAAGTCAGATCTTGGGTAATCAGAATAAAATTTGAATGTAGAAAAATTTTTCTTGGTGACAAGAAAAAGAAAATAAAGTTTTCAAGAAACAAAGTGTAGGAGTGAAGAAAAAAGTTCCTAGCTCTGATACCATATAGTAAAACACAGACTGTGAATGAATAAAACTCATTCTCCTTCATATATCTCTTGAGATTTTGAAAATATTCAAATTGTGTTTGTCTTTGGCCTATGCAACTCTACAAATTCATTTATATTAATGTGTGATTTTAAATTAATCACTATATTTTATACTATATATATATATATATTGATGGATTTTATGGCTCATCTTAATGCAAAAACACTGTTTCAAACGCTTTATTAACTAGTAAACAGGAATATTATAAGCTAGTGCAAGATGAGAATATAACTACTGTGATTATTTTATACTTAAATGTATTTATTATAGGGATAATTATGAGTTTATAGTTAGTTATTAGGATAATTTTGTTGTTATCAGTTTAGGCCTTTGAATGTAGAAAATTAACGTCCCTTCATATTCTTTTCTTAAGATAAAGATTTATATTTCAGTATTCTAGATTTTTTTTTTTGCGGTATATAAGTAAACCTTAATTTGTCATTATCATTAACATCCCTTTTATGGTTCTACATCACAAGCCATTAACATGAAAAATCAAGAAAATAATCATTACAATTTTTTTAATTTGGTCCTTAAAAAATAAATATCTCAATTTAGTCTTTGAAAGATTATATTTATTTCAATTTAGTCATTCTCATAGTCAAAAGTCATGTGACATATAAAAAGACAATTTTGAAAAACGCAGTATATGGACTAAATTAAAATGTTTGATTTTTAATGACCAAATTAAAACAAATGTAAACTTCTATGTACCAAGTCAGTAATTTACTTTAAACAATAATGATATTTTGGTCCTATGTATTTCAGAAATTTCATTTTCGTCATTTATGTTTCAAAGTCTTACTATTATGATTTTTATTCCATTAGAATTGTTAGTTTCTGTAATAGAATTGACATATCATCTTTCAAATGCTAGTCTACATGACTAGTGACTAGATATTAATGTTTCACATGTAATTTTTAAAATGCCCAAAATGTTCACTTTTACATTTGAGAAGAAAATTAGAAGCACGAGAAAAGGAAAAAAAGATAAAGGCATTTTAAAAATTACACGTGAAAAATTAATATTCAGTCAATCACCATGCAGACCAACCAAGTCAACATTTGAAATATAATATGTTAACTCAATACATACACTAATAGTTTCAATGAAAAAAAAAAAGACTAGAATAATAAGAATTTAAAACCTAAAAAACCAAAATCAAACTTCTAAAACACAGAAAACCAAAATAAAATTTAATATAAATATAAATGACCAAAATATTATTTTTGCCTTCTCTTTATATACATGGAAGTTATCATGTATGAGCTAGTTCCATGGCTTGACATGCACACCCATATGTTTGAATTGAACAGGTTTATGGAGAAGAGCTAATAAATTGATGATTTGGTTTAATGTGGCTGATGTGCTTCTGATGTATATCCTCGCAAACACCTATCATGGGTTTACTCCACTGAAGCAGATGGCTCTGTTTGTTGCAGCATTTGGTTTGAACTTGCTTTTCATTTTTGTAAACAAAGCTGCATTTAATGTTAGAAAAGATCCTACCCTTCTCATATGCTGCTGTTGTCAATCACTTACCTTATTTTTTATGCCGGAGTAAAGGTTTGAACCTATGATCTTTTATTAGATTGCTCAGTTATTTTTAGTCTAGTGTGCTGGAACAAAGGTTTCTTTTTTCTTTTTAATTGAGATTTTGTATATTTGTGTCAAATTCTTTCCAATTGTGGATGCAAATTAGAGAAGGATCTGAAATGCACTCTTGAAAATTTAAAATTTTCTGTTCAATGAACGCTTAAACATGAGTTATAAAGAAGGACTTATTAAGATGAAGAAAATTACTAAGTTTTGTAACAAATTAAACAATTTAATGATCCAATTGCAGAAAAATACCACATGTATAGCCAAAGAGAGAATTATTTGAACTAATTCTTTTTCCGTTATAATACCCTAGAATACAGAGTTAATTAAAAATGAGTTACAACTTCCAAATTAAAGTCATAATTTGAAAGGTAAATTAAACTGATTTCTATCGAAGTTTGACTAAATTACATATGGCATTTATTTTGTTTCAAATTTAGATGAAATAAGACTCATAAGCACAATTAAAACTAATTAAAAACATACTAATTATTATTCCCACATAAAAGAATTTCTCACATCATAATTGTATTTTTGCCATAACCTAAAGATATAGGACTTTCTCTTAAATTCATTATAACTTTGGTTTCATTTTGCTTTTTACCGTTCAATTTCGTAAGATGTTGTTACATAAAATCTAAAAAGTTAGATGTTTAAAACATCGGTTTTTCCATACTAACTCTGACTTATTACTCCCTGTAACCTCCTTCAATTCAAGACCACAATCAGAAATGAGTTATAATCATATGCATATATTTCAAAAAAAAAAGTAATAATCATATGCATAACTGAATGGAAATTAGCCAAATGACAATATAAATACAAACCCATAAACCTCGTAGATTTACATGCACATAAATTAATCAACGAAAATGGAAATCAAACTCACTTCAAGGGAAACCGTGAAGCCATCGAAACCCACTCCAGAAGATCGCAGAACCTTTAATCTCAGCGCCTTCGATCTCCTCCATCGCAACACCTACTTCCCGCTAATCCTATTTTACCCCAAAAGCACAATCCCTAACAACGTCTCCTCCCGACTGAAAAAATCCCTATCCGAAACCCTCGCCATTTTCTACCCCCTCGCTGGCCGACGAAACGACGCCGTCTCCTTCTCCTGCAACGACGAAGGCGCCATCTACCTCGAAGCCACCGTGAACGCCTCAATCTCCGAGTTCCTGACCCCTCCGAAACTCGAATATCTGGACCGATTGCTTCCTTGCGAGCCTTACAGGCTTCTCCGTCGTCCACCACAGGAAGAAAAAGACGAAGAAGAAGGAGATGAAAGAGATGGAGGAGAAGCAGTGTCGGCGTCATCGTTGCCGAATTTGCTGGTTCAGGTGAGTAGGTTTAAGTGCGGAGGGATATCGATCGGGGTGTGTAATCTTCACGCGGTGATGGACGCGTGCTCGAGCAGTGTGGTGTTGAAGGCGTGGTCTGCGATTTGCCGTGAGGAGAGAGACGAGATGACGTGGCCGGATTTCGAATCTGCGTTCGCAGTGTTTCCTCCCAGGGATATCTCTGGAATGCGTGCTGGTCTTCTCTCTGTTGTGAGCACCCAGATTGAAGCCATGTGCCACATAAGAAGGTTTATTCAGACCCTTTTCATTAATTTTTAATCCTTTAATTAATTCTTTTTTAGTTTTTATTTTTTAGACTAAATTACTAAATTCGTGCTTTAAATCTTATAATTTTATTGATTTATTTTTTAAAAAATCAAGTTTCGATTTATTTATGAATAATTGTGCTCATTTCAAATCTATTAGGCTTTTGTTTATGGTGATTTTATTAATAAAAATTTTAAGATTTAGTGATTTAATGATCAAATTAAGATGAATGTAATTTTTTTAAACATTAAATTAAAAAATATAGTCCTTAAGAACTAAATTAATAAATACTGATTTAGTTTTTAAAATATTATATTTTTTAATTCATTTTTTAAAAATTAAATATCTCAATTTAATGTTTAAATAAATTATATTTATCTCTATTTTTTTATTTTTTACATTGTTAAATCATAAAATATACAATTGTTGAATTTAAAATTTTTTTGATGTCAAAAGTTATTTTAACAAATAAATTAATAATAATAATAATCTTTTAAAAATTAAATTGAAATATTTAATTTTTTTTAAAACTAAAATAATACAACAATAACCTGACCTTTTGGAGAGGAAATCAGTCATTTGCTCCCAAATTAAACAATATATATTTATATAATATAATATAAAGCGAAAGCTTAGCCTTAAGGAACATGTTTTCCGAATTCACATGGCACGTTAATTTGATGTTATAGGTTCGTATTCACCCGCGAAGCCATCAGCAGCCTGAGATCAGAAGCAAAAGACAGCGACAACGACGAACTGTGGAACCCCACACGCTACGAAGTCCTCTCCTCCTTCATCGCGAAGCACATGATCCTCTCCCACGCCCCCACAGCCGCGGTCGTCCTCCACGTCGTCGACGTCCGGCGAAGAATGGGGCACCCCCTGTCCCCCTCCTCCATGGGCAACCTCCTCTGGCCCGCCATGGTGGCATACGACGCCGTTCCCACCAGCATGAACCTGAAGGACTTGGTGAGAGCCACGAAACAGAGCATGCAGAAGATAAACAGAGAGCTGTTCCTGAGAATGCAGAGGGACCCAGAGTTCCTGCGAAGCGAGGAGTGTGCAGAGCTGTTGCTGGAAGGGATGAAGAAGAAGAAGAAGGAGGAGGAGAAGATGGTTGTGTTGGTGATGACGAGTTGGGGGAAGGTGGGGTTTGAGGAAGCGGACTTCGGATGGGGAAGGGCGGTGTGGGTAGGGTTCAGAGGAGGAACACAGCAGTGTGTGCCTAATTCTGTTGTGATGATTGAAACCAAGGAAGGGATGGAGGCGTGGGTGACTATGGAGGAACAACACATGGCTCTCTTGGAGACTGATGTCCAGTTTCGAAGATTTGCATTGCTCAACCCTCATGTCTCTTTACCAACTTTCTGACTTGGGTTTAGTTTCTCACGGCGCAGTGAATTTAAGTTTAAATTTTCATTAAGAGAGGATACTCACATTTTGTGGTAAACAATAATTCAAACATTAGTACTTTCAGCAAAATAAATAAATAAATCTAATGTTTCTTTAAACACATAGCGTTTTAAGGTTAAAAAGAAGAAGAAGAAGAAGAAGAAGAAGAAGAAGAAGAAGAAGAAGAAGAAGAAGAAGAAGGCTACCGTTATAATTCAAATTCAAATCTTCAGTTTTTAGACACACCTCTAATTTACTTGTCAGTCAGATATTAGATATATAGTTTTAATTATGAAAAGGGAAAATCAAAATTAATTTAGTTGTTCAAAGAGGGTGCAATTTTGAATTTGATATAATTTTTAGGCTAAAATATTATTATGGCCTCTCAACTTTGCTTCAAATTTTGATTTGGCCGCTTAACTTAATTTTGTTCTTATTTTATCCTTTAACTTTATCTTAAATTTCATTTTTGTCCCTTAATTATATTTTGCTCAAATTTAGTTATTTTGCTTTATCTTAAGTTTCACTTTTTTATTTTGCTTTACCGCTTAACTTAAAGGGCTCAATTGAAACAAAATAAGATTAAGGGACTAAAGTGAAATTTAATGTAACATTAAATTATCAAATTAAAATAAATTAAGTTAAGGATAAAAAAAACTTAAGGAAACAAAATGATATTTTCAACCTATTTTTATTGGCTATTTTGTATTACTTAGTATATGAGAAAATCATTTTGTTTCATCTTTATGCCTATGTTTTATTAGATATTTTGTATTAATTTAGTATGTGAGAATATCATTTTGTTTCAACTTTATATAATATTAAATAATAAGCTATAACTGTATTGATCCTTAAACGTTTATGTAATTTTCCTACGGAAATTAAGTTTATTATCATTATTTTCGTCTTAACGCTTTAATAAATAAATTATTTTTTTATGACTACAACTCAATTAAAATTAAATTAATGGAGAAATAGGAGTTTAGTTTAGTGGAATGAGTCTTTCACAAAGTCATGAATTTAAATTTAAATTCATGTTATGTTATAAGAGATACTTACATTTAATATCTGATAATATTTCTTTTAATATATTTTCCATGAACAAATATATGTGAGAAAAAAAAAACTAAGTTGATGTTAGAAAATTTTATGATCCAGGATTACATCGATGGCATTATGATTAAATTAATGACGACAAACTTCTTGAATTGATTGATATTTGATACCATTGACATATTTTAGAACCAATATGATAGATAATTCTAATATATGATTTTTGAATGATTGTATTTGAGAATATGATCATCTTAATACTATTGAAAAAATGAAATTAAAACAAATTATAATTTTGTGTATTGAAATAATACCAAAAAAAAAGAGTATCAAACTCATAATTATACCATTCAGGGGGGTCCTCTTTTTTTTCCATACACTTTTTTTACTTTTATTAGGCCTTTGGGCTTCTCCTTGTCCTTTGATGGGCCGATTAAAATCTGAAGCCCATATTCCCAAACCATAAAAACCAAAAGTTTAAAAGCCCAAATCTTTAGTTGCACAATTTGTATGTATATGGCCACTTCATTATTCAACTATTTAGTGGTTTATTAATTAATAATTATTGATTATCGATTATTGAATTGTAAGATAATTTAGGAAAATATTATTGATAGAAATAACAAGAGCTCTATATTTCTATGATTACAAAGTTGTGACTCTGCTTCTGTTATATTTTGGGCTTTGTCTAAAATTGAATTTCTATTTTTCACCAAAAATAAATTAAATTTCACATAGGCAGTCCATTTTGCTTCCAAAAGATCGAAATTGAACCCAAAATAAGAGACTTTTGTACTAAATTGATAAATTTAGTTTCCAAAAAGATCACTCTATTTTTAATTTAGTTTTTTGAAGATAAAATTCTTTAATTTGATTTTAGGAAGGTAATCATCTTATCAATTTGATTATTAAAAGATAAAATCTTTTCAAATTAGTTCTTCAAATATTTCCTACCATCAAAATGGTACTGTCATTAGGGGAAGAAATAGAATTTAATTTAGTTGTTAGATAATAACATGAAGTCGACCAAATGTTTTCAACTTGATTTAGAAAATTCTAAAGAGACTAAGATAAAAGATTTTATTTTTGACCAAATGAAAAAGATTTTTTTTCAAAAAAAAATCATTTACTTTAAGAACTTAACTAATTCCTTTGCTCTTGCAATCATTTTTTCATTTTTAATATTCATAGAAATTACTAATTTAATCCCTAGAGGATCAATGTTGTCTCAATTTGGTCTTAAAAAATCAAGTATCTCAATGTAATTTTTAAAAAATTATACTTTTTTTCTCAATTTGATTATTTCATTTCTAAATCAAAAAAAAACTGTCATTGCAAATCTGAAATATTTCATTAAAAAGTCACATCAACGTATAAAAAGATGTAATTAAGAGAAATGTAACTTTTCAAAAATCAAACTAATACATTTAATATTTTAAAAATTAGGTAAAATATACTTTATGTTCCTAACATTTACTTTAATTTTTATTCATATGGATAATATTTTTTTTGTATCAAATATGTCTCTTATGTTTCAATTTTGTTTAAATATGCTTTTTTTAACACCATTAAAAAACTAACCGAAGTCCACATCATGTGTCATGTGGAGTAATATGTCATGTCACCTGGCGCATCTGATAGAATAGCCTTCAACTATTGAGCCACTAATGCATTTTTAACACATATATGTATAATTTAATATATATATATATATATATATATATATATATATATATATATATGAACTTTTGTTATTGTATTTAAAATTCAAAACAATATACACCAATTATTATATATTATAAAATAATAACAAATTTTATAATAAGAGAATATGCTATTATTTTACATAAATTTTTTTAAATTATATAAAAATTTAAAAAATTTAACAACAAACATTATAATATAAAATTTAATTATTATTTATAATTATTCAAAAACTAACTTTATATTTAAAAATAATTATAACAATATGCTATGCTTATTAAAATTATTTTATAATATAATTTTTGATATTATAATTTTTAATAATAATTTTAATTAAATTAAATTAAAATTATTAATAAAAAATTAATTACATTGATTTATATATTAAAATTATTATTAAAATTTTTAATGTAATTCAATGTAATAATTTTAATATAATTTTAAACTAATTAATGTTATAGTATTTCTATTACATTTAATTACATTAAAATTATTACATTTAATTGCATTAAAATTTTTAATAAAGATTTGAATGAATAAATTAAAGTTATTATTAAAAATTATAATATCAAATCTTATTTTATAAAATAATTTTATTACATATAATAATTGATGTATATTGTTTTAAATTTTGGATACAATATCAAAAGTTCCTATATATATACTAAATTGCACATATATATGTTAAAGATGTATTATTGACTCAATGGTTAAGCACTATTCCTTTATGCATGTGATGTTAGGTCCAAACCTGGTACACTTTGTTGATATTTTTCCAAATGTCAAGTGTCGCGATGCCATTGGATGCATAAGGTAAAATGACATATTCCTCCACATGGCACATATCATGTGCCACGTAAGCATCTTAGTCAATAAGTGACATGGACTTCTGTTAGTTTTTTAACAGTGTTTAAAAAAAAAGATATATTTAAACAAAATTAAAACATAACAGACATATTTGACACAAAAAAAATGTTACGGGCATGAATAAAAATCAAAGTAAATGTTAAAGGCATAAAATACTTTTTTGCCTAAAAATTAATTTAGACAACTATTATTTTATGAAAACTAAATTAGTAATTTACTCTTAATATTTCTAGTTCACTACTTTTTGAGTCTGGAAAAATATTTTTGGACCACTAAAAGCCACCATTTTCTTTGGTTGGCTCTATATTATCTAAGCCAATAAATATTTTTCAGTCTGTTTTATTTCTGCGTCATATAACCCAATTGTAGTTATATAACCTCCAATTTTTCGGCCCATAAACTTTTTTGGTATTTATTTGCCCAAACCCAACAAAACTGGTTAATTTCTCTATCATCTCACGAACTCAAAATAAAAAAACATATTTTTGATTCTTTATATTTTGGACGTTTTTTATTAGTTTTTTATATTTTAAAATTTTTTGTTTTAATCTTTTTATATTAAAATTATTAATTTTTGTAATAGAGTTAACACATCATTATTCAAATCTTGACATGATATATCTATATGATTGTTGATTGGATATTAATATTTTACATATAATTTTTAAAATGCCTTTATACTTCCTCTTTTATGTTGTCTTCTTTTCTTCTTACACACAAAAATGTTTGTCTCCCATCTTGGGAATAAAATGTGAGACACTAATATTCAATTAGAAGCTATATAAATAAGTTATGTGAAAATAATGTATCAATTTCATTATATAGATTAACAATTTTAATGAAAAAAAGAAAAGAATATTAAGATGTTAAAATATAAATAACCAACATAAAATTTCCAAAATATTAAGGATAGGTGAATAGGTTTTAAAAAATAACATTATATTTTTTACAACTTATTATTACATGATTAGTTTTTAAAATTTTTTTTACACATGCTATGTTATATTAGAAAACTTAATAGCAAAGATATAAGGAATTATATATATATATATATATATATATATTTTTTTTTAATTTGTCTTAAAAAAGTGAAACAATTATTCAGATTGTGAAAACTACTCTTTTACCAATTTGGTCCTTTAAACATACACTATCTAAACTCCTTATCACAATCAATCAACTGCCTCAAAGTTTGGCGACAAACAAAATAATTATCAATGAAATCAAATTGTTTTATGAATTGTCACCAAAATATAACAGTCAATAACTTCTAATAACAGATAGTAAATTTTATCCCAAAAGTACTTTGTTTTTTGCAGTAAAAGCCCTGAAACTAATTAAATATCACTATTGAAAGTAAAATATATATCTTACCCTCTGAAAAGCAAAAATTGGGGGAAGCTATTATTTCAAGTTGTTGGACATTTGTATCTGTCAAAGAATATTTCAAATTGGAGTATTATAAATAGGAAAAATCAGTATTAGAAAAGTTTTACAATTTTGTTATCTGATTCAGTTTAAATTAGAGTAATCAAAGTTTAAAAGGTTTCTAGATAGTGGTAGTTTCAACCCAAAAAAAAAAAATTTAAGAATAATTATTCATTTGTAATATTTATGTATTGTTTCTGACAATTTAATGTTATATTAGTAGTTGTAAATCAACCCAAAATAGTAAATTACACGTTTGCAAGTTTTAAATTTACATATTGTTCCCATTTGTTTTTAAAGTATACATGCTCCTACCTATAATTATAAATAAATACACCACACTTTAGTCTAATTTTATATTGTTTTATCGAGAAAGATATGTTACAATATATTTTTTCAACATTCTGTAATCTAATGTCACATAACTTTTGATTAAAATACTTTTATTAACTTAAGAACCTCAATTTTTACATGTTGTATAAACTGTTTTTTATTGTTATATTTTTTTTGTAGAAAAAATAACTTCCAATATGTACTTAGATTAATAGATAATGTTAATGTTAATTGATTCAAGTGAATCCGACACTTGTTTCTCTATAGGTAAAGTTTGAGTTTGAGTTTTATAAATAATAAATATTATTGTTAAAAGAATTTTATATTTTTGTGATTTAGCTCAATTTAAAATATATTAGTGGGAAGCTAATGAGTTTTAAAATACTTGTGGTCTAAATTGAAGAAAAGATTAATAGATAGTATTTTAATTAACAAAATTGTGGGTTAGGCTCCAAACATCAAAAAACATATTCCTCCACGTGGCACATATCATGTGTCACGCAAGCATCCCAATCAATAAGTGACGTGGATTTTTGTTAGTTTTTTAACGGTGTTTAAAAAGAAAGATATATTTAAACAATATTAAAACATAAGAGATATATTTGACACAAAAAAAATGTTAAGGGCATGAATAAAAATCAAAATAAATGTTAAAGACATAAAGAACTTTTTTGCCTAAAAATTAATTTAGACAACTATTATTTTATGAAAACTAAATTAGTAATTTACTCTTAATATTTCTAGTTCACTACTTTTTGAGTCCGGAAAAATATTTTGGACCACTAAAAGCCACCATTTGCTTTGGTTGGCTCTATATTATCTAAGCCAACAAATATTTTTCAGTCTGTTTTATTTCTGCGTCATATAACCCAATTGTAGTTATATAACCTTCAATTTTTAGGCCCATAAATTTTTTTGGTATTTATTTGCCCAAACCTAACAAAACTGGTTAATTTCCCTATCATCTCACGAACTCAAAATAATATATATATATATATATATATATATATATTTTGATTATTTATATTTTGAATGTTTTATATTAGTTCTTTATATTTTAAAATTTTTTATTTTAATCTTTTTCTATTAAAATTATTAAATTTTGTAATAGAGTTAACACATTATCATTCAAATCTTGACATGATATATATATATGATTACTGATTGAATATTAGTATTCAACATATAATTTTTAAAATGCCTTTATACTTCCTCTTTTATGTTGTCTTCTTTTTTTCGTAGACACAAAAATGTTTGTCTCGCATCTTGGGAATAAAATGTGGGACACTAATTATATTCAATTAGAAGCCATATAGATAAGTTATGTCAGCATTTAGAAAATAATGTATCAATTTCATTATATAGATTAACAATTTTAATGAAAACAATAAAAGAATATTAAGATGTTAAAATATAAATGACCAATATAAAATTTCCAAAATATTAAGGATAGGTGAATAGTTTTTAAAAAATAACATTATATTTTTTACAATTTATTATTACATGATTAGTTTTTAAAATTTTTTTTTTACACATGCTATGTTATATTAGAAAACTTAATAGCAAAGATATAAGGAATTATATATATATATATATATATATATTAAATTTGTCTTAAAAAAGTGAAACAATTATTCAGATTCTGAAAACTATTCTTTTATCAATTTGGTCCTTTAAACATACACTATCTAAACTCCCTATCACAATCAATCAACTGCCTCAAAGTTTGGCGACAAACAAAATAATTATCAATGAAATCAAATTGTTTTATGAATTGTCACCAAAATATAACAGTCAATAACTTCTAATAACAGATAGTAAATTTTATCCCAAAAGTACTTTGTTTTTTGCAGTAAAAGCCCTGAAACTAATTAAATATCACTATTGAAAGTAAAATATATATCTTACCCTCTGAAAAGCAAAAATTGGGGGAAACTATTATATTTTTTGAAGACTGAAAAACCCTTTTTCAAGAATAGTTTCCCTTGTAAATTTTCAAAAAACCACTTCAAAAAATTGTGTTCGACATAAAATAAAAATAATTATCTATCATAATAAAGTGCCTCCAAAGTAGCTGCCAAATCTCCATCTAAAATTTATTTGTGGTAAGTGATTTGTGATGAGGATAAGCTGAAACAACAAAAACCTGAAAATGATTTCTCAAATCCGAAAATGTTAATTATTTTTATATATTTTGGGATGTACATGTTTTTGCTTTAGAACAGTCCTTCTCATTTCATATAATGGTAAAGCCATGCAAATTGAGATAACATTATTGAAACAATTGATTGCAATCAATCATAAAAGTCCCAAAAATATCAATCTATTGGTTGAAAATACCTGCGACCTGCTAGTAAATAGGTAATTTTAAATTAAGTAATTTAGATATGTTTGAAAATTGACCTTTTTTAAAAAAAAATATATTATTTAATATAAATAATCTCACTTTATTACATTTTTATAATTTATAATATTATATTCAATAAATATATTAAATTTGGATATAAAATTTTTTATAATTTTTAAAAAATAAATATAAAATTTTTAAATTTAAATATAATATAGTTAAATTTAAAATAAAATATGAAAAATTAAAATTATTAGTTATTTTAAAATATTAAAAAAATAATGTTTTATACGTATAAATTTTATTTTAATAAAATATGATTATTTTTTTACTAGAAAATTAAAATTATATTATTTTAGTATAAAAAATCAAAAAATTTTTAAAAAGGAAGTGGCCCGCAAGCCTAGGTGGCAGATTTAGGTTGAGTAAATAGGCTTATTATTTCAATAGACCGACTCGTTTAACATTACTATTAATTTAGGATGAGGGGTATCAAATCAGCTAGTCTAACTCAACATAACTCAAATTTTATGGGATTAGTAGTAAGCATAAAATGAGTTAGATCGGGCGTCTTATATAATTTATGGCCTACAAATTTTGACTTAATTTAACTCATCAAAGGTTGTGAACTATTGACCAAAAAAAAAATTCAAAGTTGTGGACCATGAACCAATTTGTCTTTTTTTTTTAAAGTATATATTTAGTTGTTTTGAATAATAAAAATTAAATATTGAAACTATCAAATTTTAAAAATTAAACTAAACTTTTAAAAAGAATGTTAAACTTTAAAGTAGGCCGGTTTTTTTTACATGTACTTTTTGTTAATTTGAATAATATAAACTATATATTAGAACTATGAAATTTTCAAAAATTGAATTAAACTTTTAAAAAATTATATTAAAGTTTAAAAATAAATATTTTTTTAATCTCAACAGAACCGACTCATCCTAACCCTCTTAAACCTCAAGAGTTTCGATGAATTGGGTTAAACTTCTTCTTCAAAATCTCAAAATATTAGTTGCTTCGATTAAAACATTATTGTAAGAATCAGATTGAATCATCCGATTCAATTGTTTGGATCAAAAACTAGTCCAGAATAACTTCTAAAAACATATGTAAGTGATTAAACCGACAAAAAATAGGTCAAATCATGTAAGAAATAGTGCTAAATGAATCAGTTGAACTAATTCACTTATTTTTTTTTAATTTTTGTAATTTTGTTTATTTTATAATCAAGTAATAAAAAATTAATATTACAGATCAAATAATTTTAATGGAGATATTAATATCTTGGTATTTTATAGATTTGATATAAATAAATATTATCTTGATTAATAATATTTTCTTATTATTTGGTCTATTTTTACTATAAAATTTTGATTGTAAATATTATTTTATGTAATTTGATATCAAGTATTATTTTTAATTAAATTTATTAATTTATATTTATAGTCTTTAATTATATATATTATTTTTTAATATTTTAAAATAAATCACCTCAATCATAAACTAAGTAATGATTGATTGACGAGTCTGAAAACATTAGATCAAAGTGTATATCTTTTTCTGTTTTAACTAAATATGTAAACACGTGGTACAACCAGTTTGTCATTTGCTTATATCTGACGTAAACTTTGAAATAATAGATAGTGTTCGGTTGAAAATGGCTTTCAAGATTACATAAAAAATAAGAAATCTTACTAGTATTCATTATTTCAAGTTGTTGGACATTTGTATCTGTCAAAGAATATTTCGAATTGGAGTATTATAAATAGGAAAAATCAGTATTAGAAAAGTTTTACAATTTTGTTATCTGATTCAGTTTAAATTAGAGTAATCAAAGTTTAAAAGGTTTCTAGATAGTGGTAGTTTCAACCCAAAAAAAAAAATTAAGAATAATTATCCATTTGTAATATTTATGTATTGTTTCTGACAATTTAATGTTATATCAGTAGTTGTAAATCAACCGAAAATAGTAAATTACACGTTTGCAAGTTTTAAATTTACATATTGCTCCCATTTGTTTTCAAAGTATACATGCTCCTACCTATAATTATAAATAAATACACTACACTTTAGTGTTTTATCGAGAAAGATATGTTACAATATATTTTTTCAACATTCTGTAATCTAATGTCGCATAACTTTTGGTTAAAATACTTTTATTAACTTAAGAACCTCAATTTTTACATGTTGTATAAACTGTTTTTTATTGTTATATTTTTTTGTAGAAAAAATAACTTTCAATATGTACTTAGATTAATAGATAATGCTACTGTTAACTGATTCAAGTGAATCCGACACTTGTTTCTCTGTAGATAAAATTTGAATTTGAATTTTATAAATAATAAAAATTATTATTAAAATTTTTTTATATTTTTATAATTTAACTCGATTTAAAATATATTAGTCGGGAGCTAATGAATTTTAAAATACTTGTAGTATTAATAGATAGTATTTTAATTAAAAAAAATTGTGGATTAGGCTCCAAACATCAAAAAACAGACTGTAGTAAACTTCTCGAAACAAAATTATAAATTAAATTGAAGTGAAGCAATTTCATAATTATATAATTATATGAATGGAGATTTTTTTTTGAAGTAAAAGTTAAAATATGTAATTTTAAAGACTTTGAGGAAAGAAATGTAATTTACAAAAGAAAATTATATGAAACAAAGATGTACTCCTAAACATCATGATTGGTGAACGTGGTTCACGGAAGTTGTTGAAATAGTAGTGTACTAGTGTCTCATTCACACATTGGAACATGCTACGAAACTTGATCATATATATTTTTTTATTGCTTTATTTATATATAAAAAATATATATTCACACGTAATATTATGATTTGTCTGTTTGGTATCATTCTCATCATTGTTGTCACCTGCATCGTTTTTGTCCTTTGTAGACTCATTAAACAAACATACAACAGGACGACTGCTGATTTTATGCGTTGTTCAGTATCGTGTTACGTTTAATTCCACGTGACTCACGAATGAACAATGTATTTGATTATAATTAATGTTTTAATTTAATTTTTAAAATATAATATTTATTTAAATTTAATTTTTTTTATAAAATTAATTTTTGACAATAAAAAATTAAATTAAGATAAATATTTGGTTAAGTTGAACTATTTGATTGCTGCACGTACTGTGTGGCGTGTGATCAAATAGTTCACAACGTACTAACTCTGTGTTGGCCATGAGAGGATCAGCGTGCCAACAAAACACTATATCGCTTTTTTGTTAATTTTGTCACTACCTTTGTTTTGAAAAAAAAAAAAATATATATATATATATCAAATATTTCAATTCAATTTTTTAAAAATTGTGTTTGTTTGAATTTTTTTCGAAGTAACTTTTGATAATAAAAATAATTAAATTAAAATAAATATAAATTTTTTATAAATTAAATTGAGATAATTATTATTTTTTAGAGATTAAATTAATAATTATCTCTCCCTGCTTGTCACGTATGACTATGACTACTTAATATATATTATATATTGGTTTTTACAGTAGTGATTTGTTATATATATTTTTATAAATGTAATTTGTAAAATTAGTAAATCAGCTTATCAAAACAACTCAAATAAATTTTTTAATTAGTTAGTTTGTTATAAATATGAGTAATATTATTCAAAAAGCATGAACTAGGAGGATAGACAAATTTAAACTCAGTAATTAAACTACCGTTTTGCTGAATCTAATGATTAAATAAAAGGAAGTTTTTGAAGGAAAAAACTAGATATGCATCTTCACCAAATTATAGTAATTTAAATTAGGCAAAAATATTTATTTCGCCTTTAACATATGATTTGAGTTTTAATTTTATTCTTAACATTTAGATTGATAAAATTGAAATTCAACTAAAACATTAAATACAAAATTTAAATTACTATAAATAATTACTTTAAAACATAATATTTTATCTATTTAAATTATCATAAACGACCAAAAACATTATATATCAATTAAAATGGACATATCAAGAAGTTGGGCGAATTTTTTAAACGTTGTTTTTAAGTGGTAGATAAAATTATTTTTAATAGTATTGGAGAGAACTTAAAAAGTTGCATTTAATGTTTTTACACCAATTATTTATAATTATGCAGTGTAACTCATGATGGTTATATACATTTCGTTTCTTATATTTGAAATAGAATAGATTGTCAGGTAACCTTTCAAGTTTTGAATGGTTTATAAAATGGTCTTTACAAATATGAATTTGTAAAAATTCCTAAGTTGTAATTGTTTTGCTTAATTAATTAATTAAAAATATTCAAATGATAAGTGTCAAAAATTATTTTTTATAGGATAATAGTTATATAATGTTTAGAAATACTCAAGACTAACAATGACTAGAAGTAATTCTTAATCTTTTGTTTTTGCTGCCTTTTTCATGTTTTTATGGTTAAACATGTTTCAGATTTTTAAGAAATTACTTACATGTAGTATCAGAGCATGGTTAAGCCTCTGTCTTATTGGTTTTGAAAATCTACAAAATTTTTTAATAATGTCGTCAATGTCTATTTTTATACAGTTAATTTTTCAAATCTTTATTTAGAATTCTTCATTGCAGAATGATGCTATGGATCATGCGAAAATTGTTTTTCCATGAGTTCTATGATTGGAAATTTTAATTTTGATGTTTAATATATTGAAATCAATTTGGGTCAAGAACTGGGCTGAAAACAAGTATTATAGACCCGGCGAAAGGTTGACGACAGTAGTCTAAAAAATTATTGAGTTGTTTCTTTTTATTTGATTACTATCAAAATTAACTCTCAATAAAAAAGGAACCCAGATCCCCTCCAGACTAGACCTCTTCAAATTCTCTTCAAATTTTCTTATAGAGGTTTTATCTTCAAAAAAAAAAAAAGATGTAGTATTGAATTATTGGGACCATCCAATAGCTGAGAATGTGGAAGGGGGTCTGGAGGGGTCTAGAGGGGAAAAATCCAAAAGGAATACGCGTTTATAAAAAAGAGACGAAGTGGCTTACGTGTGCTTCCGTCAACCATTAAGCACATCCTCACAATTGATTGCTTTTAGTACATATTTCAATGGCCAATTATTTTCGTGCGTGTACAATGAGTGCTTCATTTGTTTACTCATATATATATATATATATATATATATATAGCAATCATGGCAAATTATTTTCGTGCACGTACTCTCAATGGCAATTAATATCATACATGAAGTTGGTATAGTATTGTGAATATTTGAGTTTTATGTGATTAAATATTTTTGTATAATATTTGTTTCTCTTATATATACAATTTAAAAAATATTTAATTACATCAAACTTGATTTTTATTCATTTGCATATTGTGTTTTGTAATTAAATTTGAATAAAATTTTGGAATTAATAATTAGTGATCCACATAATTTTATTTAATTATGGAGTAGCTACACCATCTTTAATTAAATAGAATTATGTTTATAATTACATAAAGAAATTATAAATTGCTTATTGGATTAGTAATTTTATGTATATACAATTTTAATGACTAATGATCTATAAAATTTTATTTAATTAGAGATTAGCCACAGCATCTTTAATTAAATAAAATAATGTATTTTGTTTACGATCATATAAGGAAATTATAGACATTGAACGTGATTAATTATGCACAATATGTCATATTATATCCCACAGGAATTTCATTTGCATAATTAACTAGGATAAAATATTAAATAATTTTTCATAATTTACCCATAGGAATTATGGATTATAATTTAATAGTTTTATCATAGAGATAGAATATCAAATTTCTTTATGTATAAAATTTGATAATTCTATCATAAAGTAAGAATCTAGTTGAATTAAAAATTTAGCCTACAGGTAATTTTTATGTCAATAGATTCAATTTTTTACATGATTTAAATTGGTAAATTATGAAATTTGTCTATTTGCCTTAAATTAATGTTAAGCATGTATTTATTGATATTCTTGAACTAAATGGCGAAAACTATAAGATTTGGAAGGAGAGAATTCTTCTTCATTTAGGGTGCATAGATATTGATTATACTATTAGAAAAGATGAACCAATTATTACTGAAACCAGCACTCCAGCTGACCTTGCTCTTTATGATTGATGGGAGAAATCTAACCGGCTTAGCGTTATGTTAATTAAGACCAAGATTTCTACTAGTATTCGTGGTTCTGTCGAGTAGCATAATGATGTCAGGGCATTGCTAAAGGCTATTGAAAAACAGTTTAAGACTTCAGATAAGGCACTTGCCAACACCCTAATTATGAAGTTTTCATCCTTAAGGCTCACTACTGTGAACGGTGTGCGTGAACATATTATGAAAATGAGAGACATTGCGGCTTAGTTGAAAAGATTTGAGGTTGAAATGTCTGATTCTTTCCTAGTGCATTATATACTGAACACTTTCCCACAGCAATATGGACCCTTCAAAATCTCTTACAACACACACAAGGATAAATGGTCAATTAATGAACTTTTGACCATGTGTGTTCAAGAAGAAGGGAGACTAATGATGGAACAAAGGGAAAGTGTATTTATGGCAACACATGAAAAGAAGAAATATCAAGCCAAACAAAAGGGAAAGGGCAAACTAGCTCCCCAAGTTGACATAAAGAAGAAATCCAAGTGTTTCTTCTGTAAAAAGAAGGGACACATGAAGAAGGATTGCGTCAAATTTTAGAAATGGTTTGAGAAGAAAGGTAATCCAATTTCATTTGTTTGTTATGAATCTAATATGGTAGATGTTAAACATAACACATGGTGGATTGATTCCGGATCAACAATCCATATTTCAAATTCCTTGCAGGGCTTACAAAATCTAAGGAAGCCGGTGGGAACTTAACAAAGCATCTATTTAGAAAACAAGATGTGTTTGGTTGTGGAGGCCATAAGGACATACAATTTAGTTTTAAGCAGTGGTTTCATTTTGAAATTAGAAAAGACATTTTATATTCCTAATTTTTCTAGCAATTTAATTTCATTTTCAAGACTTGTACCTTTTGCTTATTCCTTTAACTTTTCAGACACTACTTTTAATTTATATTTTAAATCTGAACTTGTTGAGAATGATACATTATCTTATGGTTTTTTTTCTCTTAATTTAGAAAATGATATCACTAATAATGTCATGCATGTTCAAGTTGGCACCAAACGATGTGTTATGAATGAGGATTCCTCTAGTTTGTGGCACCGTAGATTAGGACATATTTCTATGAATAGGATTAAAAGATTAGTAAATGAAGGAGTACTTAGTGCTTTAAATTTTACTGATTTTGATTCTTGTGTGGACTGCATTAAGGGCAAGCAGACTAACAAGTCAAAGAAAGGTTCCAAGAGGAGTTCTAGCATATTGAAAATCATCCATTCAGATATTTGTTGTCCAGACATGGATGCATATGGTCAGAAATACTTTATCACTTTTATAAATGACTACTCACGTTATATGTATCTCTACATGCTTTATAATAAGAGCGAAGTATTAGATGCTTTTAAGGTTTTTAAGGCAGAAGTAGAGAAACAATGTGGCAAGCAAATTAAGATCGTGAAAACTGATAGAGGTGGAGAGTATTATGTTAGATACACTAAGAATGGACAAGCAGCCAATCCATTTGCAAAGTTTCTTCAAGAAAATAAGATAGTTGCCCAATACACTATGACTGGGTCTCCAGACCAAAATGGTGTAGTAGAAAGAAGAAAACAAACATTAATGGACATAGTAAGTAGTACGCTTAGTAGCTTTAAGCTACCTAAATCCTTGTGGATTGAAGCTCTTAAAATGGCAATGTATATATTAAACTGAGTTCCAACTAAGACTGTCCCAAAGACACCTTGTGAGTTATTCAAAGGTTGGAAACTGAGTTTGCGACATATATGTATATAGGGATGTTCGTCTGAAGTAAGAGTTTATAACCACAAGAAAAGAAATTAGACCAAAGGACCATTAGTGGCTATTTTATTAGATATGCTGAAAGGACTAAAGGGTACAGATTTTATTGTCCATCTCACAACATTAGTATTATGGAATAAAGAAATGCAAAATTTCTTGAAAATGACTTAGTTTGTAGGAGTGATCAATTTCAGAACATAGTTTCTATGAGAGATCAGCCTTCAACTTCTAGAGGCAGATAGGTTGTCATTCACAACACCCCTCAAGTTTAAATAGGTGTTGAGCAACCAATTGTTGAAGTTTCACAAGATATTGACAATTTTCCAGTAGATCAAGTTGTTTAAAAAATTTCAGAAAGTATTGAACAACCAGTTGAACAACATAATCCTCAAGAAATCGTTGATTCAACATTAAGAAGATCTACTAGAGAAAGAAAGTCAGCAATCCCTAGTGATTATATGGTGTATCTACAAGAATTTGACTACAATATTAGAGTTGAGAATGATCCTGAATCCTTTTCACAAGCCATGAATTGTCAAAAGTTAGAATTGTGGTACAATGCCACGAAGGATGAGATGAATTCTATGAAAAGCAATGAGGTATAGGATCTTGTTGAGTTGCCTGATGGTGCAAAAGCCATTGGATGTAAATGGGTCTTTAAAACAAAGAAAGACTCATTAGGCAAGATTGAGAGATATAAGGCAAGACTTGTTGCTAAAGGATTCATTCAAAAGCAAAGAATTGACTACACAGAAACCTTTTTTCCTGTGTTTAAGAAAGATTCATTGCGCATTATGCTGGCATTAGTAGCCCATTTCGACTTTGAATTACAAAAAATGGATGTGAAGATAGCTTTCCTCAATGGTGATCTAGAGGAAGAAGTGTATATGAAATAGCCAGAAGGATTTACATCTAGCAATGGTGAGCAATTGGTTTGCAAACTAAAGAAGTCCATATATGAACTGAAATAAGCCTCCCGTCAATGGTATTTAAAATTTCATGATGTTATCTCTTCATTCGGTTTTGTTGATAACATTATAGATCAATGTATATACCAAAAGGTCAGTGGAAGTAAAATTTATTTCCTTATTGTATATGTAGATGATATTTTACTTGCAATCAATAATAAGGGGATGCTATATGAGGTGAAACAGTCTCTCTGAAAACTTTGATATGAAGGATATGGGTAATACATCTTATGTCATTGGCATTAAAATTCATAGAGACAGACATTGAAGCATCTTAGGTCTATCTTAAGAAACCTATATTAACAAAATTTTAGAAATAAAGGATTATTCACCAAGTATAGCTCCCATTGTGAAGGGTGATAGGTTCAATTTGAACCAATGCCGAAAAATATTTTGAGAGGGAATAAATGAAGAACATTTCATATGCTTTTGTTGTTGGGAGCTTGATGTATGCTCATGTTTGTACAAGACCTGACATATCATTTGTTATTGGAATGTTAGGAAGATATCAGAGTAATCCAGACATTGGCCACTGGAGAGCTGCAAAGAAAGTCCTAAAATATCTTCAAGGGACCAAGGATTACATGTTGATGTACAGACAAACTGCTAATTTGGAAGTAACTGGCTACTTTGATTCAGACTTCACTGGTTGTGTTGATTCGAGGAAATCAACATCAAGATACATTTTTATGTTTTTCGGTGGAGATATATCTTAGAGGATCAACAAGCAGACTTTGGTTGTTACTTCCACTATGGAGGCTGAGTTCATTTCCTATTTTGAGGCTACCTTACATGGAGTATGGTTAAAAAGTTTCATTTATGAGCTTAAAATTGTTGATTCAATTTCTAGGCCATTGAGGATATATTGTGACAATTCAGGTGCTGTCTTTTTGACTAACAACAACAAAAGTGGTAGTCAAAGTAAACACATTAACATCAAGTATTTAGCCATTAAAGAACGTGTTAAAGATAAGAAAGTAGTCATGGAACACATTAGTACTGAATTGATGATAGTTAATCCTTTAACTAAAGGCATGCCACCATTTAAATTTAAGGATCATGTGGTTAGAATGGGTCTTAGATCCACTATGTAATTTTCGTTATTATAATGAATTATTTTAACTTTAAGGAAACTCTATTTCTTGATGATATTTCTCATATTTGTCTTTGGTGTATACATTTTTTTGATTTTGAGAAATATCATGAAAGTATGGACCTAGAATATACATTAGTTTTATTCATTATGAAATTTGGGCTAGTGTTTAAGAGACATGATACATTATAATACACGGAATATATTACTTGTTTTCAAAAGGATTTATCGCGATGATTCATGTATTACGTTTCTTTTCAAGCATTAGTAATCATGGATTGAGAACATTATAATTTAAGGACCAAGTGAGAGAATGTTAGATAATCGTTCAAGTTTTGAATGGTTTATAAAATGGTCCTTAAAAATATAGATTTGTAAAAACTCTCAAGTTGTAATTGTTATGCTTAATCCATTTATTAATTAATTAAAAATGCCCTAATGGTAACTGCCAACAACTGTTTTTTATGGACGAAAAGTTATAAAATGTTGGGTGTGGGTTAAGGGTCTCTAAACATAAAGATACTCATAATCATATCATCTAGTGAGATTTTGAATGCTTAGAAGTACCTTGATCCAGTGCATAATTTAAGACTAACAATTGCTAGAGGTAATTCTTAATCCTTTGTTTCTGCTGCCTTTTTCATGCTTTTATGGTTAAGCATGTTTCAGATTATTAAGAAATTACTTACATAGACAAAATTTTGATTTACTTTTATTATATTAATTTAACCATGATATTAGAAGTAACTTTTCTTTTGGTTGAAATTGCTACTATCTTGAAATTTATTGAGTTCTCATTAATCTAGTTCGAATTGAGTCAGATTACAAAGATGTAAAACTTTCTTAATGTTGATTTCCTCTAGTCACAAAATTCAAATATGAGACTTTATTTTTAAAAAAAATGGTGTCGAATTATTTGAATATACTAAAATTACACTACCAAAAATTACTAATTTAGTCGTGGTTGTAAAGAAAACTAAACAACATTTTAGTAATTGTCGTTAAAATTATGGATGTCACATATTTTAGTAACTTCATCATTAAATCCAAATAGTTAACGAGAAACTATCAAAAAGATAACAATAATTTGTTAGAAAGTAGAAACTACCATTACAAAGTGTTAGAATGTTGTGGAACGAGGTACATAATTACAACTGAAGTAGAAGTGAGAAAAATGAATGATGACAAGTGTAGAAAGGATATAAGAATTATAAAAGTGACTTTAAGTAGGAGATATGTGGTGATAAAGTCATTTTTGTTGACCAAAAAGATAAGAAGTAATTTTACTTCTATATTAAGTTTTTTAATAATCAAAGATGGTGGAGAATTTGAATTTTGCTTCCATAGTCAAAGATGATAGAGAATTTGAATTTTGCTTCAACACCTCTTTCATCTATAAATACATGTCTCTTGGCTTCATAAGGATAATCCTAAGTCTTGAAGACAAAATCCTATTTTGGGTACAAAAGAGAGAGAGGTTTTAGAGAGAGAAAAAAGTGAGATTTATCCTAAAATTGTCTTTCTTTTTGTTAGAGAGAGTGCTAAACAACCCTGAGCTTTTGATGACTCAGAATCTCTGTTAGAACATTGTGGAACATGACACACAATTACAACTGAAATAGAAGTAAGAAAAAATGATGAACACCAAATTTTATGTGTAGAACTCCTAAACAAATTAGGAGAAAAACCTTGGGTAAATTGTAGAAGGATTTCACTAATGTAAAAGGATTACAACAATTTCTCTCTAAAATAAGGAGAGAATAATTGACAATACTCTCTCTTATAATAGAAGAAAATACATTCTCTCTAACAAAAGGAAAGACAATTTTAGGAGAAATCTCACTTTTTTCTCTTTCTAAAAAACTTTCTCTCTTTTGCACCCAAAATAGGATTTTGTCTTCAAGACTTGGGATTATCCTTATGAAGCCAAGAGACATGTATTTATAGAGGAAGGGAGGTAGTGAAGCAAAATTCAAATTCTCCACTATCTTTGACTATTCAAAGAAGCATAATTCAAATTCTCTACCATTTTGAGTAAGGAAGTAAAATTCAAATTCTCCACCATCTTTGACCAAAAGAAACAAAGTTCAAATTTTCTATCATCTTTGACTATAGAAGTAAAATTTAAATTCTCAACCATCTTTAATTATTCAAAGACTTAATATATAAGCAAAATTGCTTCTTATCTTTTTGGTCAACAAAAGTGATTTTACCACTACACAAAGGAGAAAATAACAGCAGTTTCCCACAAACCGCCATTATTGTCTAATAAAACCAACCTATTATAAGAATACATATAAAATAATTTGTAAATATATGACAAGGAACAAGTCGAAGCAACATGGCAAACAGCACATGCTTCTACTTGGAAGTCACAACTTTGAATCTTGGTGTGGACAGTTTTGCAAAATTCAAACCCATCACTTGCTGCCATTATTTGTGTCACCAAATTTAGCGATAATTATTGTGATGATTTGTGACTAATTATTATGGAAATAGCGACAGTTGAAACCGCATCTGAATGTACTTTAGCGAAAATTATTCTTGTGATTGGCATAATTAACCGTCACTAAAACATTCACTACAATGCATTTTGAGAGAGTTTTGTAGGCCGTCGCTAAAGTCAATAATGATGGTTGCCAAGCACTGCCAAATACCAAAACAACCGCCGTATTTACTGTTTTTTCTTGGATTGTTGGTATATCAAGTTAACTGCTTGCATTTATTTTAACTCTTTCTTCTTCTTTTTTTTAAACCCCTAATGCTATACAAAAGTAGTGTTTAAAAGTTCGGTTTTAATTCAAAATTAAATTAAATCGAATTTATCGATTTTGAAAAAAGATGAACTTATTTAATTTTATTTTTTGAATGGTTTGATTCAATTTAGTTTAAAGAGTTTTGGAAGAAAAAAATACCATGAATTTATTATATAATATTTGAGATCTTCCAATATTATGATTGGAAGAATTATTTTGTAACATGTTATTTTATTAACACAATAAATACGTATTTTTAACTTTTTTATAACTTTGATTTTTTTTTCTTAGACCACTTATTAGTAATTCAAATTATAACTTAATACATTAGTGTTAGTATATAAATATGTGACAATATATCTTAATTGACATTTAATAATGATAAGAAATAAAATTGGTATATTAGTGTATAAGATTTTTTTAATTTATTATGTATAATATATATATATATATATATATATATATATATATATATATATATATATAGTTCAATTTGGTTTAGATTTAACCAAATTATTCGATTGTCATGTTTTAAAAACTGATTTAGACATTCTTTTTTTGAATTTTGATCTATTTGATTTGGTTTTAATTGATTTTATAGTTTGGCTTGATTTGAACACCCTTGATAACTATTAAAGTTTATATATATTTTATGTTTAACTAACTTATATGATATGAAATATATAATATATGAATTTAAAAGGAATCGATTATAGTGTATATATATACATGCATTTAACTATACAAGTTCTAATGCAATCATCTCAAAAGATTCATATTCAATGCATATTAATAAATGGTATGAAAGACCACCAAGACTTTCCATACTTGTTTGTGACAGAATCATATATAGTGGAATTTTAAAATGGCTATATTATTATTATTATTATTATTATTATTATTATTATTATTATTATTCCTTGAAAAGGGCCTGCTGCATTTGCTTGTCTTTGAAGGGGCATCCCCAGTGATATTAATTAAGGGAATATTACATAATCATTTTCAACTATAACCCAATTATAATGATCCAAACTTTAAAACGTAACATTTTACTCTAATTTTAAATTATCAAAAATTTGTTTTTTGAAATGACAGAAAAAATTGACATTTAAAAGCTACTTAATTTTGAGAGAATATAAGTTATAGATCGTGAAAGGAAAAAAAATTGAGAAAGATGATAAAAATATGAAATATCACGTAACAAATTATGTGATTTTAGATTCTAATTTTAATTTATATATGTGTGCTTGGGTTTACCGTTAATTAGTGATTATGGAGTACTCATTTAGGTGTTTTATACTTGGCATCCATTCAGCTGGTTGATGCATGTTCATCTTTAATAATTTCTTCAGACAAAAGAATATTGGTATTGCTGAGTTTGATTTCTTGGCTGCTAACATAATTTAGAATTATTTTTTTGGTTTTGAATAAATGTTTAAATTTAGAATTAGAATTAAGATGTGTGCATAAGGCAGGCCATCAAGAATGGATATTAGTTGATGATTATTGAGTATTAATTACGTATTTTATGTTGAAGATTTCATGTTTACTTCTACTGACTTTTAATTAAAGCTTAAGTGCATTTTTTATATATTTCCGTGTGTGATTATCTAATGAAAATATGACAACTGTATAGTATTTAAAAAATAATTTTATATTTTAAACTATCATTATATATAATTAGTTTTTTTAATTTTTTATATATATATTATATTTCTATTGGAAAACTTAATAGCAAAAATATAAACTCTATATAAGTTTTTTTTAATAAAAATTTGTGAGATAAAAATCTGAAATATTAAAGGTCATCTGTTTTAAATTTCCAACCATATTTTTTAAATTTAAATTATATTACTTTTTTTTACATTATAATATATTAAAATGCGTTTAAAATTGCTGACTGAGGTGTAATTAGAAAAAAAATTAATTAATTCTCTTGTACACCAACTAGCAGGCACAAGATTCTCATAACTTATTTTTAAAAAAATAGAAATACTAATTCAAAAATATATTTTAAAATAAATTAATACCAAGTATTTGACAAAGTCTAATTGGAAAGCAGGTCTTCAATGAATCTAAGTCAAGGTAGGCAACCTATAAGATTATGGAAAAAAAGAACTCAGTTGCAATTCATTACATTATATATTTGTTATAAAATGTTTCAATCAATACAAGAATTAAATCTACTCCTGTTTCTAGCGGGATAAGAGCGTCTAATTTTAACATTGATTATCCACCATGAAAATTGACAGTTTAGGATTAATGTATTGAAAAAATTTTATTTAAAAAAATGAAAAAATCAAGACCATCGATTTGCATAATCAGTTATCCTAATCTACAAAACTGGATGCTCTTGTTCCACTGGAAACAAGAGAAGATTTGGTTCTATAAATACATGTGTGTTAAGTATATAATTTTTTAATCACAATATAATAAGTGTACGATATTTAAAAATTAACTTTATATTTTATTTTACAATTAATCAATGTATGATTAATTTTAGTGAAAAACCCAATAAAGATATAAGAAACATATATAAATCTTGCCTAACTCATTTATTTTGCAACTTGAAATTATTGTTGTTCAAAAAGACGTCTTCGGACTAAATCAAGACCACTTATTTTATTGAAGGTCTTGAGTTAAGTATTTTACACTTATTTAAAAGTGGGTCTAAATAGGTCAATTCATTTAAGCCTGCAGAGCCCTTTATATATATATATATATATATATATATATATTGTTTTTTATAAAAATATATTATTTAGTATAAATAATCTCATTTTATCACATTTAAATATTTTATAACTTTATATTCAATAAATTTAGTTAATTTGGATATAAAAATTTTTGTTTTTTTAAAAAATAAATATGAAATTTTTGTATTTAAATATAATATAATTAATTTTAAAAATATATATAAAAATTAAAATTATTGGTTATTTAGAAATATTGAAGAAGTAATGTTTTACAAATAAAAAATTTAAAACAAAAAAAAAAGTGACCGCGGGCCTGAATTGAGTAAAGAGGCTCGTTTAGTGTTGGCTGGTAACAGGCCAGTCTGACACAATATTACTTGATGTTGAAGCATCACAATGATTAATGAATTCCTCGTTTTTGGGAACATTGAGGTTAATTAATTGAGAAAAATACATTTTATTCCTATTAAATTTGCTCCATGTGTAGAAAATTTTCATAAAGTTTAAAATTAAGCAAAAAACTCCTATAAATTTTTATATTTTGCTAAAAACTCTCTGCCGTCTAGTTGATCGTTAGTCAACTGATAGTCAATGTTAACATAGACAATGAAGCGCCATGTCAGCAGATGATTCATGCACCACATCAGCCTCTTCCCCTCAATCAACATATCTAATAGAATTGTGACACGTGATATATGCTTAGTTTAAAACAAAAAAAAATCAAAGTAGCACATGTACCAGGATTTGAACTTGGGCTTACATAGAAGAAGGAATAGCTCTTCGTCATCCTCCGATGCACATTCAATATATATATGCGAAATTTAATATATATATATATATATTTAGGAACTTCTATTATTGAATTCAAAATTCAAAACAATATACACCAATTATTATATCTTATAAAACAATAATAAATCTTATTATAAGATAAATACTATTATTTTACTTAACTCATTTTAAATTATATAAGTATTTTAATAACAAATCTTATAACATAAATTTAATTATTATTTATACTTAATAAAAATTTAATTTATACTAAAAATAATTAGAAAAATATACTATGGGGCCGTTTGGTATGCTCGCGGAAGCGGGAAAGGAAAGCGCCTTTCCAACACTGTAGTGTTTTTTCGTCGTTTGGTATGTCATACTGTATCAGTGGGAAACGGAAGTCGGATTTCACTCTTCCTTCAAAATCAACTTTTTGGTTTCCATCGCATTGTGGATGGAAAATCGGTCATTGGAATGGAAAGCAAAATAAAATTCCTTATTTGCACATTTATTCAAATTTCAGTTGCGCGGCACTCGTCCAGCTTGACTCTGATATCGGAGACCATTAGACGCAGCCGCCGGCTGGTTGGGGAGTGCTAAGCGCTTGGCAGCCGCCCGACCGGTGACTGCCCTGGCATGGCCGGTCAACCGGCTTGCATGTTTTGTAGCAGCCGATCGACCGGCCACGCTTTGTTGTGGCAGCCGGTCGACCGGCTGCTACAAAACATGGGAGCTAGTCGACCGGCTGCTACAAAGCGTGGCCGGTCGACCGGCTGCCATAACAAAGCGTGGTCGGTCGATCGGCCATGTCAGGCCATGCTAGGGCAGCCGATCGACCGACTCCCGACAGCCGATCGACCGGCCCTATTGAGAGTTTAAGGGCAAAATAGTAAATTACTTTTATGTTTATTTTTTATTATCTTTAAAAAAATAATAATTTTATTTTTTTTCTTTTTTTTTTCCAATGCATACCAAACAAGTTTTTTTTTTCCTTTTCCTTCTCCTTTTTCCATTCTCTCTTCCTTTCCATTTTCCTATTTCCTTTCCATTCATACTCTTTCTTGGATACCAAACGACCCCTATGCATATTAAATTTTTTTTAATATAAGATTTGATATTATAATTTTTAATATAAATTAAATTTTTATAAAGTATAAATACTAATTAAATTTATATTATAAGATTTATTATTAAAATTTTTAAATTTTATATAATTTAAAATGAGTTATGTAAAATAATAGCATTTTCTCTTATTATAAGATTTTTTATTGTTTTATAAGATATAATAATTGGTGTATGTTATTTTGAATACAATAACATAAGTTCATATATATATATATATATATATATATATATATAATTTCGCATAGATATGTTGAATGTACATCAATGATTAGATGGTAGAAAGCTCTTTCTTCTTATATGCAAGCCCAAGTTTGAATCTTGTTTCATGAGCTACTTTGATTTTTCTTCAAAACTAAACATATGTCATGTGTCGTAATTCTATTAGATACGATAATTGAGGAAAAGAGGGCTGATGTGATGCATGAGTGTTTAAAAAAAGCTGACGTACCTTAGTGACTGGATGATGAAGAGCTCTTCCCTCTTTTATGCAAGCCTAAGTTCGAATCCTGGTGTATGCGTTACTTTGATTTTTTTCAAAGCTAAGCATATGTCACGTGTTGTAATTTTATTGTATACGATAATTGAGGGAAAGATGGATGATGTGGCGTATGAATCATCTGCTGACATGGTGTTTCAATATTTTTGTCAGCTTGATCAATAGTTAACTAGACGGTAGGATTTTTTTGGCACAATATAAAAGTTTATATGAGTCTTCTGCTTAGTTTTAAATTTTATGGGGGCTTTGTGCACATGGAGCAAACTTCATGGGGGTAAAGTGCATTTTTACCTAAGTAATTTAATTTGTCTTAAATTATTTTTTTAATTTGGTACATGTAAAGCAACTTAACAACTACGCACTTCTCAGGTCAATTTAAATCCATTAATTATGCGACATGAAATTTTTATCAAAAGTTTAACAACTTAATTCTTGAAATATCACTGTTCTTTAAATTTGGTCTTTCAGAAAATAAAATGATTCTCAATTTTTTTTTGATCATTGGATACACTATTTCTATAATAAATGATCATTTTAGGAGTTTAAGATATATGGTAAGTTCACATAATTAATTATCAGTTAACAGTGATGATTTTTTTTTTTGGCTTATGGATGAGCATTTTTTATTGGAAGAAAATATTTAAAATATTAGATTAAAAAATTTAATTTTAAAAGACAAGATTGGGAAAAGAACAATTCATTATACAATAATTCCTGGAAAATTTTAAAGCCACCATGTACACATGCATGCAAATTTGAAAACTTAGGTCAGATCTTGTGCTGCAATTAAAACTATACACAAATGCAGAAAAAAAATTTATTATTATTATAAAGATACACTCCTTTCTTGCGATTTTTTTGTCATTAATTTAGAGGATGATTTTTTTTTTGGCTATGGATGAGCATTTTTTATTGGAAGAAAATATTTAAAATATTAGATTAAACAATTTAATTTTAAAAGACAAGATTGGGAAAAGAACAATTCATTAATTCCTGGAAAATTTTAAAGCCGCCATGTACACATGCATGCAAATTTGAAAACTTAGGTCAGATCTTGTGCTGCAATTAAAACTATACACAAATGCAGAAAAAAAAATATTATTATTATAAAGATACACTCCTTTCTTGCGATTTTTTTGTCATTAATTTAGAGGATAAAATAATGTTGACTTTCTCTACATTTTCTGTCATCCACATGCAGCTTTGTTCCCGGGAATACTAACCATTATTGTGAGTAATTTGTTTTAAAAATATTACACGAAAACAAAAATTTTAAAATCATTTTATACAAAAAAAATTACACATGATCTTGTGATAAATTTTAATACAATTTAAGATTAGTTACTGCATTTTTAGAAAAAGATAAAATAAATAAGAATTAAATACATTAATTATAATAATCTAAATTTATGTTAATGAATTGGTTAAACTTAAATATTATAATTTTAATAAAATAAATTGACATAAGTTAATCAAAAAATATAAAAAAAATAAAAAAGAAGATATATACAGAAAATCATAACTTTAACAAAATTTAAATAGAAAATACAAGCGGTTTTTTTAAATAAAAAGTAGAAAGGCAGAAAAAATTACAATTAGCATCAGCTACTAACTGCCGCAATATTTTTGCTATAGAGATTTTTTTAAAAAAAACATTTTAGCAATGGTTAAAGTTTAATTTTTTTCTCATATATAAATATTGTTGATGAATTTATATAATTATAAAATTGTTACTTTAAATTATTTTTAAAATAATCGTTCTATATAACTTATCCAACAAATATTATTATTTTTTAATTTTAACAGCAATCAAATATATTCTATAAATTTCATATTATTCTTTTTAAAAAATATTATATACATATATATATATATATATATATATATATATATATATATATATATATATATATATATATATATATATATATATATTAACAGCAATCTCTTCTTACATTATCTTTAAAGCTAGTCTCTCTGTGAACACAGATGCCTCCCAATACAGGAGTGTCCTATCTAGCTGATCATAGTTGTTGATCATCTGATTTTTTGAATTTTTCTTTTAAATTTTAGATTATCAATCACGATAATTGACAGTTCAGATAGAATTAGACGCTCTTATATTTTCATAAAAAAAAAAAGAAGCAAATCCAATTCCGCTCTCACATACATTGGCTTGGCTTGATAGTGCTTTAATATTAAAATATTTATAATAGAATTAAATTCAAATTCATAAAAAATAATTATGTATTATATTTGCATGTTGTTTATAAATTAGAAAAGTAAGAATTTTAGAAAAGCGGGCCAGAAAAGGATGTTTTGTCAGTATGGTCAACAGCTACCTACATCCATTCACTTGAGTTTCATTACGTGAGCCAATCACAAATTAAATAACTTTAATTTAATTTAATTTAATTTCACCTTTTAATTAATTAGTCATATTATCTCATGATAAGCATGCAAGTAAATCAGTCATATGACTAATTAATTAGTTAATATTTATTCTAGAAATAATATAATTTTTATAAAAAAAATTAAAAATAACATATTAATAATCATATATATATATATATATATATCCAATCCAAACATATTAATCTTAACAAAAACAAATGCCATATGAGTCAAATATAATATTTAAGCACAACATTTAAAGTTAGAAATAACAAAATGAAATATATGATGTGTGTGAGTACGTGTGCGCATGGTGTTTGTTTGTGCATATATAAAATTAATTAATTTGACAACAAATAAATTAATAGAGAAGTTTAATTCTGTAATGTAATCAAAATTAGATGTTATTGTAATTTATTCAAAAAATCATGATATGTATATTATATTATAGAGAAAATTACACTATAACTTTTCTTAAGTTATGGTTAAATTACATTTAGTACTTATATTATTTTAAATATTACATTCAGATCCCTCAATAATCAATATTATGATTTATGTTGTAAAAACCTCACTTCAACTGTACTTTCCATTAAACCAGTTAACTTTGTATATCAAATAAAATTATTATTTTATTTTTAACATAATAATAAGGTAATTGAATTATAATGTGAAGTTTTAATATAAAACTGTGTGACTTTATTATTAATAGGACAATAAAAATTATTAAATAATCTTATTACTAAAATGAGCACATATTACACAAAAAGATAACAATCAATCACTATAAATTAAAAATAAAATTAGAGACAATTTTTTTTTGTCTCTAATTCATATCAATTGTATTTCAAAATTCGTGTTTTTATTTATTTTTTAAAATAAAAATTAGTATTTCAAATGAATTTTGAGAGAAAATATTTCTACGTTCAAATTCGTCCGAGCCCTACCTGCCAAAAGAAAAATTTGTTTGCCTAAAATTTGATATGAAACAATTTTTTCGTCTTAACAAATTAGTAATGCTTAGTTTAGAGACAAAAATTTTTTTGTCTCTAATTCTATTTTAAATTTATGTAAAATAAAATTTTTCGTATCGTATCTCTTATTTTCTTGTAGTAAATATAAAAATTTTTTTGAAGAAAGCAGAATTTAATGAATATTTTAAATACAAAAATCAAATATAATTTAACTAAATTTATTGGTGTAATTTATCCTATATGATAGTATTTATGTTGTCTCCTTCAAAATGAAAGTGGGATGTTGCCGAAAATATAGTTGGAAAAAAAAAGTATATATATAATTGTCCATGCATGTTCTCTCTCTCTCTCTCTCTCTCTCTCTCTTTCCCGTCTGTTTAAGAATTTCCTTTAAATTTGTAATTAATTGTATCCTCAATAAGTCTAACATGTATGGTCCTCAATAACTGAAGGGCCATTCATTCCAAGTCATACATATTTAATTTTTTTTTGATAATCATACATATTTAATTAATTTGCTGCTTTTTCTTAGTATTTTCCGCTGCTAATTTGAGTGCGATTCAATTAATTAGTCTCGCTTTAACGATGAACTCCCTTCCATTATGTTTGGGAGGTGAGAAAATTAGGGAAAGAAAGTGCTTTACTAATTAGAACCATTCATAATACCCCCGGTAGTGTTTCACTGTATTGCACTTTTTAGTAAAATGTATTTTTAATAATCTCTTCATACATATATATATATATATATATATATATATATATATATATATGTTGAAATTAATCAATTTGTGTTTCTCTCAAAAGTATATAAGTTGAATTTTGGATTTTCTCCATTTTTCGCAAGAAAGCAAAAGTGAATTTCTTTGATCATAACTATTTATTTTGAATCGATCGGTTACAATTAAAGAAAAGAATTTATTTTTTCCCTAATTTCTTCTTTCAATCATGATAATTTAATTTAAAATATACAGCCGTGATCAAAGAAATGCACTCATTCATTTATCGTGATAAATGAAGAGAAAGGCAGAGTTTGCCCCCTCGAATTTTAACTAATATAATGGTTTTCAGATTCAGGCTTCTCTTTTTTGCTATCTCAGCCAGGATTATAATGCCACGTGACAACATCTTATACCCTAGTTTTATTCATACCACATGGCTAGCTTTAAAATTTGAATAAATGGCTGAGATTGCAAAATAAATTTTTTTTTTCGCACGCGAAAGAGAGGTAATCCAAATCCAATGTTTTCACTCTCACGATAGGTTAGGAAAGAAAGTGTTACATTTTAAAATTTGAGAACTAAATTAATTTATTATTTAACTATAATTTAAGGATATTATATGTAATTTCTTTTTCAACATTATATAGGTGGCTCTTCCAAAATTTTTGCTATCCAGACCATCATATCGTTATTAATAATAATAACATGAATATAAGGAATTATTCTTAGACTTAGTCATAACCTCCAAATTCAGCAAATGTTATTATTATGTTGCTATGAAATAATAAATGTGCCGAATTATTAATTTAATAAGTTTTTTTTAGGGTTATGAATTGCACGTGCCTGCCCTAATTATGTACCTAACATTATCCACATAAAGCTGCTTTTAATCGACGACAATATTAGTTAATTTAGAAGCGCAATTGCCGGTGAAATAAACACACACACACACACACACATATAATATTATCTGAACATTTATCTCGGCCTCCAGTTAATTTGGTTTAAGTTGGTCAAACTGTAAATATGTAAGACATTATTAATACTGATTTTTTTTATTTATAAAAGTTGAAAATTTGATTTTTTCTTCTTCTATAGATTGTTTAGTAATTTGATTAGTAAACTTTATAGAATTAATTGCACGATTAAACTATTCTTTTAATTCCTACACTTTTATTCAATTTTTAATTGGGTTTTTTAGTTTAAAAATTTGTAATTGGATCTTTATAATTTCAAAAATTTTAATTTAGTCCTTAATGTTGAATATTTGTTATTATTCTATTAAATTTTGGTAACATAGCAATTTATGTGTCATCTTAGCATTCAAAATATATATGCACGACTTATAGCTAATTCACTAAATTATTTAACACTAGTTGTATAATATGTAACATATATGTGAGTTAATTTTATTTAATTATCTTTTTTATCATTTTTTTTGTTGGCATAAGGATGCATATTTTGAATATCAATAAGCACATGGTTAGTCACGCTCAACAAAAACATCAACAAACAATTTTAGTAATATATGGATCAGATTAAAAATTTTTAAACTATAAAAATTAAAAACAAAAATTCAATGAACTATAAAGATAAGGAAATGATTTAACCTCATTTTATTTAGACAAAAATATACTTTATATCCCTAATGTTTACCTCAAGTTTCAATTTCGCCCCTAACATTTTTTGTGTGCCAATTTTATACCACATATTTCAATTTGTTTCAATTATATCTTTATAACCTAACATCGTTAACAGTAATAGAAAATGTTGACATGTGGCCTGACATGTCATTGCTACATGTCATACAAGTGGTAAAAAAAAAGACAATTTTGCCCTCTCTTTCTCTCTCTCTCTCTCTCAATAGTATGTTCTCCCTTTAGCTCTTGGTTCTCGATCAAGCTCTGTTTCTCATTCTCTTGCTCACTCTGTTTTACGTCACCCAAAGTAGAGTATCTTCTCACTCTGCCTTGCTCTCATCCGCTCTCTCTCTTAGTTTTCTCTTGCCTCTCTCGATCCTATCACTCGGTCCTTCTCTCATCCACCTAAAACAAAGAGTTAAGAGAGAGATAGGATCGAGATAGGCAAGAGAAAACTCTCTGTGTGTGTGTGTGTGTGTGTGTGTGTGTGTGTGTGTGTGTGTGTGTGTGTGTGTGTGTGTGTGTGTGTGTGTGTGTGTGTGTGTGTGTGTGTGTGTGTGTGTGTGTGTGTGTGTGTGTGTGTGTGTGTGTGTGTGTGTGTGTGTGTGTGTGTGTGTGTGTGTGTGTGTGTGTGTGTGTGTGTGTGTGTGTGAGAGAGAGAGAGAGAGAGAGAGAGAGAACTTGACTAAGAATAGGGAGTGAGAGGAGAGGAGAACAAAATACGTATAGAGAGAGAGAGAGGAAAGAAATATAAAGGGAAAAATTGTTTTTTTTCATATATATGATGTGGCCGTCACTTGTATGACAAATGGCAATGACGTGTCAGGCCACATCAGCATTTTCTGTTACTGTGTTCATAGTATTAGGTCCTAAGGACATATAATGGAAACAAATTAAAATATATAGAAGACAATTGACATAAAAAAGTTATGGATGAAATTAAAACTTAAGGTAAACGCCAATTACATGAAATGTTATTTTACTTTTCATTCACTTATATTTTTAAAACAATGTATTACTAAACTATTTTATAATTTTTTTTATCTTGTATCTTCTTTTTTATGGAATACTTCAAATAAACACCCCAAAAATAGTAATATTTCATGAAGGACACAATAAATTAATTGGGGACTGCTCCTTGTTACACTTGAATTCAATAATTGTATAATGAGAACTCTCTTGATCTTATATATATATATATATATATATGTATATATGGACTTTACACTTCTTATATATCCACTCTAGAATAATTAATAATAACCTAATAACTTAATTTTATTATCGTTTCTGTAGTCTGATTTCTTGATCAGAGTTTGTGACTTTATAATTTTCTCATATGCTTTTTATATCGTTGCGTTTGCTTTCAATAACAACCTTTGACTCAATATGTAGAAATTCTAAGTATTGGTAATCATTCATTTATAAAATTATTTTTTACGTTATTGTCTACAGATCCATTTATATTATAGTTTAGTTTAATGACAAATTAGTAAGAGTCAATATATTTGTTCATAAAATATAAGCGCCACGACATTTTTCTTTGGATAAATGTTAATTTACTAATTATTAGAGAAAAATATTTTGCCGTCTTCCATTTTTTTATTCATCTTATTTTTCATTATAATATTTATGATCTTAATGTCAAGAGACTCCATGCATCATATGCTTTTACCATTTATCTGAAGCATTTTATTTTATTTTTAAAGAAAACCAAGTCAGTGTAGAAGTATATACAGTTGAAGGGAAACAGACAAGACAAAATTCAAATGCAAATTTTTAGGAGACAAATTTATTTATATTTTTTATTATATTTTTTAAATAGATCTAACGTGTAAATCTTTTTAAGTCAATTATGTTATTTAAAACTATAAAAAAAAGTCTACTTATTATACTTTTATTAAAGAATCTTGTAAGAAAATAAAAGAATCAAAAAAAAGTTCCATTATTAAATTTCACCACAAGAAGTCAGATTTTCGGTGATGAATTTTTGGTGATAATAAAATAATTAGTCATTGAAAGTACCTTCTGTGGGACTTCGAAATAATGCGTCTACTTTTTTTGTATATTTTTCTAAGAAATAAAGTAAAAGTTGTGGAAAAAGTTAAAGGATAAAACAACCAGGAAAATTTCTCCACCTTTTGGAAAAAAAAAAGAGAAATTAAAGTTAACTGTAAATTACCTCAAAACAAAAGCCTGCGTGTTCCAACAAACTTGACCTTTTAGTCAACTATGAAGCACATCCTCACTTTCTCTGAAATTTTCTCGAGAAAATTATTCGCATGAACTTGGAATTATTAGAATCTTTTGGGTTGATGTGGAATCTTCTGAACACATGCACTTGCACTTTCGCTGAATTGCACTAATAGAATGCATTTTGGCATTTTAATTTATAATAATTTTAATTAACACTCTAAATAATATATATAGTTATGAATTTTATATATTATATAATATATTAAGACAGAAAAATTTAATTTTAAGTATATTATAACAAAAACAAATTGAAACTAATTTGTGCGAACCATTTTTCGTTGTAAAAAAAACTGAGAATAAACCATATAAAATGACAAATTTAATATATTTGTTAGTCAACAGAAAATAGTTAAAGGTTTTTGTTATGAGACTCTTTTTATAACGAAATGTCGTGAATAAAGTCCAGGCATCATTAACCAAGAAATAATTAATTAAATTCGTTATTAGTTTATTACTATATATATATATATATATAAGCACATTAGTTATATATATATATACATATATGTACACACACATTAGTATTTTATTTCCCAAGCCTACTTGGTTTTGTCTCTTTTGGAAATGAAAGGTTAGGATTCAAAAGGTAAAATGTACAATTGAATGCTTACCATCAATAATAAGACATTTATCAACAAAATTGGAATAAAAAATATTAATAAATAATTATCTGAACAATTACCCTATAAAAAGTTCATAACTTTTTGGTTAGGTTTGACATATATATATATATATATATAGTAAAATACGAGGCCATTAGGCCAAACAAAAAGCTGAGAGGGTTGATTAATTTGATTAGTGATTAATGTTTGTGTCTGGGAGCAAGATATTTTTTAAGAGGTATATACCTTGAGAAAATGATTAATTTTCTTTTTACACAACTATATATATTGTTTTAATTTGATTTCTAAAGTATATAGTGGATCAATTTAATTTTTAAAAATTCATATTTGTCTAAATTTAATTTTTTCTTGCTAAATGGATTATAATATTTTAAACATTAAATCAGTGACTTATTCTTATATCCTTTTTTTTGTTTATGTTTTTCTTTTCAAAATTAATGATTTACTCTTATATTTTTATTATCTTTTGGTTTATTTAGACTATTAACGTTTTGTAATGATGTAACCAACTTTATTTTAATCATTATTTTAGATTTATATAAAAAAACTTTATTTTAGATTATATTAATAATTTAGTTTGTAAAATATTGTATAAATCAATTATTTAATCATTAAAAGTTTAATTCTATATAATTTAATCTTTAAATATTATAAATTCATTAAATATCATTATTGAGTTATTAGTTCGCTAAAGATAACATTTAATTTAGTCCTACAAACAATTATTTTATATTGAATTTAAAATTTAAAAGGATTAATTCATTTAACATTTAATTTTAAAAACTAAACAGAAAAATGTGTATTTTAGAGACCTATATATATATATATATATTGATTATTTCCCATATTTTATCAAGGTCCCGTTTGAAGAGTATAGTCAAAGGCGGAGAAGGACATTTTCAGTAAAAATCACATTCGATATTATAATTTATTAATTCAGTTGCTATAATTTTAATCACTTAAATGATATATTAAATTCAACTAAGTTAAAGAACCAAATGGGATCCATTCCTTTTTTTTTTCTTTTGGTTTTTTCCCTCTATATCAAAAATTCAGTGGGACAGGTAATTGGTTTGAGATTTTTCTTAAAAAGAACATAAAATAAATGAATTGGTAAAAGAATTTATATTTTTGGAAAAAATGATGAGGGACACATAATTATTTACTATTTAGTGTACTTATTTTAATATAAAATTTAACCGGTTATAATAAAAATTATAAATTAAGAAAAGACTATAAACTTCTTTTTTAGATTTTGAACGTCTGTAGCGAAAAATATATGATGATTAATTTTAATTTATTCTTTTTTATCATTTATTAAATAGTAAAAAATTCTTAAAATATTTAAAAATTTTATATACCAAATCAAAAAATAAAATAAAAAATTATATTTTTTTCAAAAAAAATTGACTGAATTAAATTTTTTATTTATATTTAAAAATAATTTATTTTTTTAATTTATTCTTTTCATTGAAATTAATGTAATGTACATAGATTCAAAAACAAAAGAGCAAATTACATTAGCTTTTCTTGAAGTTGGACTAAATTATACTTAACGCCCATGTAATTTCAATTACTACACTTAACTCCTTTGACATTTTGACAAATGTTGCAAAAACCTTTCTTGTAAAACTAATTAACTAACCTTCTATACAACATTAGACTGTGATTTTATATTTAACATTATAATAAAAACAATTAAATTAATATCGTAACATTTAATATGAGGATTTGATTTTTAATATAATAGTAACAATTGTTGAGTAACTTCATTGCTTACAAAAACATTTTGTGTAAAATGTTTATTTCAATTAAAAAATAAATTACAAAAGAGGTAAATGTTTGGACCCTCTCAACTTTTTAAAGAAATTGATATGGCATAATAAAAAATAAGAAGATGGATTGTGGGCCCCATACTTGATTATGTAGAAACAGCAACAATTTCTCATAACAAAAAAAAATATAAAATAAAATTAAAATCTCAATCGTTTAATTATAAAAAGTTAGAATTATAATAATTTAATCATAGAAATTTTTTAGAGAACAGTTCTTTTTTTTTTTTTCATCTAGTCGATCCTAACTATTTATTTGATGATTAGGCAGCTAAAATTTTAACTTCACTCTATATTTTTTACCACTAAATATAAATGAGTCGTTCTCCAATAGATTAAAGTATTTCAAATATTCCATATCTATACAAAAAAAAAGTATTCAATATTTGATGGATAACAAATATCCATACAATAATAAATTTGATAAATTTAAAATTGTTGTTAAATGGATACCGTATATTAAATATTTGGGTACCCCATAACAAAATTTAGAGTATCTAATATTTATTAGGCACTTTTTTTGGTTGATATTTAGGGTATTTTGAAGACAAAAATTAAGAAAGAATACCACGTAAGGATGTATAAGATGTTTATATCTTTTTTCTTTTAATTTTTTTTATCTCCCTCCTATTGCACATTTGCACAATATATAATAACTACAAAGAACCCATTATGGTTATATTTAAATTTTTTTAAAAAAAAATAGTTAAAATAATCTAACAGAATTATATGAAAATTGAGTGTAATTTACAGATAATGGAATGACGTGTGGATTGGCACTAAACTTCATGCACTTCTGAGTTTCTCACCAACCCCCTCTACCCTTCTCCTTAAACTCCCTCGTTGACGATCACAATCACTATTGTATTACGTATTGTCCTCACGCTCGCGCTCTCCAACTACGACTCTTCCCCTCCACCCAACCCCCTCCCTCCACGTGGTGCCATCCTCCCAATCCATCCCCATGCTCATCCGACGGCCTACTCCTCTTCTCAACTAACCCATCGGCTTACCCACTCTCTCTTCAATGTCCCACCCTCCCCTCTCTATATAAACCTCTCCTTCCTCCCTCTAATTTTCCCAGGAAAATTTCTCCTGCATTTTTCCTTCGCATTCCCGACTCCACTATCTCCATTTTCCCTCCTGCCAAACAGAGCTTAATCTTTATATACACTATAGCCAATTAGTTGTAACCATAAACTCCGTACTCTTAATTTCTCATAATTGAGGATGGAATTCCCGAAGGCTAATGGAGAATACATCAATGGCGCAAACGCGATGGAGCTCTGCAATGGCGTTGGAGGAAGCAAGGATCCTCTGAATTGGGGAATGGCGGCGGAGGCGCTGAAGGGGAGCCATCTGGAGGAGGTGAAGCGGATGGTGGAGGAGTACCGGAGGCCAGTAGTGCGGCTCGCCGGGAAGAGCCTGACGATATCGCAGGTGGCGGCAATCGCCGGCCACGACACCGGCGTGGCCGTGCAGCTGTCGGAGGAGGCCCGCGCCGCTGTGAACGCCAGCAGTGATTGGGTCATGGAAAGCATGAACAAAGGCACCGACAGTTATGGCGTCACCACGGGATTCGGTGCGACGTCGCACAGGCGAACCAAGCAGGGCGGAGCCCTGCAGTGGGAGCTCATAAGGTAAATTAATTTATATATTGATATAATCAAATTATATAATAATAAATAAGATGAATAAATATTTGAGTATAATCGATTAAGTCCTTAAAAGATGAATAGCTTTGATTTAGCTTTTAAAAAATTATGTTTGTTTTAAATTATTTTATTAATAACGTTAATTTAGCAATAAAAAAATATCAATAAACACAAATATAATTTTATATGATTTAAATTGAACTTATTGTAATATTTTAAAGATTAAATTAATAATATATGCTAAAAGTTCTTATATAGTTAAATATCAGATAATTAGTGTTTTGAAAAATTCTGGTCACTCTGTTATTATATGTTTATTAGAAAATTTGATAGTGAATAACTTTAATTGAGTCTAATTTTTCTTTTCTATTTTTTTTAGCAAACTCAAATTTTTAACTAGTTTATCAATTCACCAAAAGTTTCCGCATCAAATGTTAAGGCGCAAGTTATTTATTGATAGATCTATATCTTCTAATTTATACTTCTAAGTATTGACAAGAGGGCTTTAAAAAAAGGGGATAATTTTGGGTTTCTTGAAAGTATTAATAATTAGTACGATTTGTAATATTTTATCAAAATTCCATTCCCTCAAGTTATCACTTAATTTCTATTTAATAATGAACACACGTTAAGGTCTTTATTTCTTGGAAATTTAGAGATGATAAAAATTGACAAATTTACCTTTCTATCATTTAATATTGGGATTAGATTCTTTTTTTTTTTTTTTGTATCAACTTCGTTTTGATAAATTCTCAAGATTTTCTTAATTACTAACACTATTCAAATTGTTATCAAAATTGATTGACTAATTGAACATGTAACAATTAGAGAATGCAAATATATATATGATTGAATATTTAAGATTTAAATCCATTTTCTTTTTTGTTTTTAAAAAGAGAAAAATTGAATTCGTGGAGGCTATCTGTCTGAAGTTTGGAGGTAAACTTACCCAGAAAATAATAGGAAATTTTCAAAAGCTTGCCCACAAAAGAGGGTAGGTAAAATGAAAAGAGAAAAGGACTTTGACGGGCATGTGGCCAACAAAAATAAAATGCTTTTTTATTGATGCATTGGTCCCAAATCCACACTAAAAGTCTTGTATCTTGCTCAATCGGCACAACATTAATGGTTAACCGATATTACGGTTATTGGCCCCATCATCTATTACACAACCACTCAATTCTCTTTACCACTATTTTCAAAATTATACCCAACTCATCCATCTAACCCAATAAAACTAGTAAATCCATCAGCCTTATAATTGAATCATTATACTAAATAATCGTTGCTTCCACCATGATTTAACATAATTCTCCTGTTGTTTACTGGGTATTTATTATCAAGTTCTTTTGGTTGCTGCAGGTTTTTGAATGCTGGCATATTTGGCAATGGCACAGAGACCTGCCAAACCCTGCCTCACACAGCCACAAGAGCAGCCATGTTGGTCAGAATCAACACTCTTCTTCAAGGATACTCAGGCATCAGATTTGAGATCCTGGAAGCCATAACCAAGTTTCTGAACCACAACATAACCCCATGCCTTCCTCTGAGAGGCACAATCACTGCCTCAGGTGACCTGGTCCCTCTGTCCTACGTTGCTGGCCTCTTGATAGGCAGACCCAACTCTAAATCCGTAGGGCCTGATGGGAAAATTCTCTCTGCTAAACAGGCCTTTGAGCTTGCTGGAATTGACGGGGGCTTCTTTGAATTACAACCCAAAGAGGGTCTGGCTCTTGTTAATGGCACTGCAGTGGGATCAGGGTTAGCTTCCATGGTCCTCTTTGAGGCCAACATTCTAGCTGTTCTCTCTGAGGTGTTGTCTGCAATTTTTGCTGAGGTTATGCAGGGAAAACCGGAGTTCACAGACCACTTGACACATAAACTGAAACATCATCCTGGCCAGATTGAGGCTGCAGCTATAATGGAACACATTTTAGATGGAAGTTCTTACGTTAAAGCAGCACAGAAGCTTCACGAGATTGATCCTCTTCAGAAGCCTAAACAAGACAGATACGCTCTGAGAACATCTCCCCAGTGGCTTGGTCCTCAGATTGAAGTTATTAGACAAGCGACCAAGATGATCGAGAGGGAGATAAACTCCGTGAACGACAACCCACTGATTGACGTTTCAAGAAACAAGGCACTTCATGGAGGGAACTTCCAAGGTACCCCCATTGGTGTTTCAATGGACAACACACGTTTGGCTCTTGCTTCGGTTGGGAAACTCATGTTTGCTCAATTCTCTGAGCTTGTCAACGACTTCTACAACAACGGGTTGCCTTCGAATCTCACGGCCAGCCGAAACCCGAGCTTGGATTACGGCTTCAAAGGAGCCGAAATCGCCATGGCTTCCTACTGCTCAGAGCTTCAGTTCCTTGCAAACCCTGTCACCAACCATGTCCAGAGTGCAGAGCAACACAATCAAGATGTTAACTCTTTAGGGTTAATCTCCTCCAGAAAAACAGCAGAAGCTGTGGAGATTCTGAAGCTCATGTCCTCCACTTTCCTAGTTGCATTATGCCAAGCCATTGATCTGAGGCATCTGGAGGAAAACTTAAAGCACACAGTCAAGAACACTGTAAGCCAGGTGGCCAAGAAGGTCTTAACAGTAGGCATCAATGGTGAATTACACCCTTCAAGATTCTGTGAAAAAAACTTACTCAAAGTTGTTGATCGTGAACATGTGTTTGCCTACATTGATGATCCATGCAGTGCAACATACCCATTAATGCAGAAACTGAGACAGGTCCTGGTTGATCATGCTCTAGAAAATGGTGAAAGAGAGAAGAACTCTAGCACCTCCATCTTCATGAAAATTGCAGCTTTTGAGGAAGAGCTCAAGACCCTCTTGCCCAAGGAGGTGGAGAGTGCAAGGATTGAGGTTGAGAATGGAAACTCTGCAATTCCCAACAGAATCAAAGAATGCAGGTCATACCCATTGTACAGATTTGTGAGAGAAGAAGTGGGTACTGATTTGCTCACAGGTGAGAAAGTTAGGTCACCTGGGGAAGAATTTGATAAAGTGTTCTCTGCAATGTGTGAAGGCAAGTTGATTGATCCTCTTTTGGAGTGTCTCAAGGAGTGGAATGGTGCTCCTCTACCACTATGTTAGGATGGTGTTATCATATGAATTTTCCCTTTTTTTTTAAAATTTAAATTATATTATTTTTATTATTTTTCCCTTGTAATGTATGCTGATATTGAAATGCTGAATATATATTTCAGAATGTGACAATGGTGTTTCTTTGTTTGTAGTTTGTACTTCAAATTTCTGCATAAACTATTGTAATATAGACAATCAAAGTATTCAAATTTTCCACCCTGTTGAAATAAGACACATATAAGAAAAAGTTTAAAACATAAAGTCACTGAGTTAATGTGTTGATGAACAGATCAGAAACATAAGTGATATGCCAAGGATTAATGATCAAACCCAAAATGGAGGACAAAGACTTCTAATTCCAAACGGTGTTACCTTGTCCAAATGCTTTGCCTTTAAAATTTAGTTCTCAAGCACTCAATTAATATGATATGATTTGACTCAACTGATTGAAAGGACTAGAATTAGATTTTAATAGCTTTCTAAATTAGGGTTTAAATCTTGAGAAATTTTTAGGTACCATATCCATTTGGTTTCACATCATTTATACAATAGTTAATAAATTAAAAATTGTATTTGTTTTGTTTTTACTTAAATCCCATAGAATAATTAATTATTAAGCCAAAATTTAAGGTAATTATTTAGTGATTTATTTTCATATAATAAATTAAATACAATATTGTGTAGGATTTAGCTGAAGTATAAAAATAAAAACAAACGACTTAATTTTTTTAGTGCAAGGTACCTAAAATTTTTTCATAAATCTCTTCTATCATAGTCTTAATTGATCGTCAATCTCTTTAAAAAAAAAATCTCCTATCACTGAGACTAGTTGAGTAGCCACTTTTAGAGATTAAAAAAATAAATTGTTGGAGATAATCTTGTGTGTCCAAACTTTGCTTGTCTTTTTGATATTCTAAACATGTTATTAATGTCGGTAATAATATACTAATTTACCCTTCCTACCACAACTTTCAACCCAAAAAAATAAGGAAAATTTTTAGATTGACATTTTTTATATTATATCTACTAATATTCGAAAATCCATTTACATTTTTTAGAGTTTATTATTTATGGATTACATATTAACAGGGACATAGAATTGAAATTGTAGTGAAATAGATATGTTTGACGTGTAGGAAAGGAAGGTGATGCTATGAGTGACGTCAGCCTTCCAATTCAATGGGTGGTAGCCATGGGTTGGGGTAGGTGTAGCTCATGCTCTCCAACTCACAAACGTGTATCCATAGACAACAACCACTATTCATCACAAATCTTATACCCCATTCTTATTTTCTAAGCTACCTCCAAAAATCTTAAATAATAATAGGGGTATATTGCAATAACTTCTCCTCTTATTTAATATATTATACACTTATCCAACCTTAATTAGTTGTAATAATAACAACTGTTTGAAATATGAGAATGACAATTATTTAATTTTTAAAAATATTAATTTGAAAAAGACTCTATCCTTTGTATTCAATACTCCAAAAAATAAGTTGCTCTATCTCTTTGGGCCGGGGAGGCAAGAGGAGGATATTTGCTGTTTTTTAATTATGTAAAAGAGCACGTGTTACGACTATTTAATTTCAGAAGAATTTTACAATTTGCATTCAATAACTTCTTTCGAAGTTTGGCAAAATGCTTCACCTAACTTCAGTTAGTTGCAATGATAGCTACTGTTTAAACTTTGCGAACAACGTATATTCAATTTTTGGAGTTGCCAATTTGAGAAGGATTTTATCATTTGCATTTAATAAAACCAAAAGAGATTAGTCTTTTGTCTTGTTGAATAAAACGATATCTTGGTAAAACCAAAAAATTGTAATTATGTAACTTCCTTCATATTTTGATTATAGAAATCTTTCATTCAGTTTGCTTCTTTTCAAATAAGTTAATATTGACACAGAGTTTCTTAAGCGGTTAAATTAATGTTAAGCTCTGTGATTTTGTTTTCAATATGGCAATAATAAATTGTCAAGTAATTTTATTACTTGAATAAGCATATATTATGTAAAAAGTTAACTTCAATGATAAAAAAATAAATCAAGATGGAGTTGAGTGTAATATTTGAAACAAGAAGGTAATAATTGTAATTTAACTAAATTTCAAGAGAGGTTCGTGTAATTTATCTTAATATTAATAGTATCCAACATACTGGACTTTTTTTTGGATAACAACATATTGGACTTAAATTTTAGTTGTTGACAACTTATTATCATCAATTTTATTTTAATTTTAACTATAATTCAAATATAAGAGAAAATTGATGGTGACAGTATTTTTTAAGGAGAACTGATAATGCATATCGTAAAAAAATCATATTGTTAAAATGATAATATTATTTGTTAATTTAATATGCAATTATTGACGTCTTGATATCCATTACATTATCAACTTTTATTAATAATTAAACATAAAAAATTATTTAAATAATGACTGACATCTAAAAGAGTTAATGTAGTATATAAAAGAAAATTATATATATATATATACCCATTTTTTAAACGTGGATTATTGTTTAATGCATTTGGGAAGTAGTGCTTCTTTAAGTTTTTTTTAGAAAAATTAAAATAAATTAAATTTGAAAATTCTCTAATTATAATTAAAAAAAACAATGAGATGTCATGTTACTCTTCATACCTGTCTTGATGTCCTGTCATTATATATGCAATGGGAATATTATAATTTTTGAAAAAAAAATATCATTGATAACCTTAAACTTTGACCCATATTTTAATTATAAATTAATTTTTTTTAATTAATTTATAACACATATATTTTTAATTAATTTTGATTATGCAACTAAACTTGATACTGCCTAAAAATTTAACAATAGACGTTAAAGTGGCATATAACCTAGCACATGCAGTGCCAAATTATTCACTCTAAATGTATCAAACATCATATGTTAACTCAAAATAAACAAAATATAGTGTAATATTTTCTAAACCCCAAATATGTTTGAAAAATTACGTATTTTAATCATTTAAAGAGGTATTTGACATATGGCAGATCCATAATAGATGAATTCAAAATCTAGACCCATATTTCATTCTTACTCTATCTAAACAGATTGTTTTTATAATTATTCCACAAAATTTGAGTATTTTGTTTTCTCCTACTCTTTTTTTTTTGGGCAAAATGGAAATCATTTATATTGAAATGGCACTAAATGCAAGTTATATAAGATTAACCAAGACTTAAAGATCATCAAATATATTACAACCTTGAACTTATAAAAAAAGGTACATGATTTAGAACATACCCTAAAAATTAGTATCATAATATATTCAAAAAAATTGGAAGAATAAGTAAAGACAACGTACCTTTAGATTATAAATCAAGCACATAAATCAAGCACGGATTAAATATAAATTAATCTTCTAGTAACCCCAAAAAATCTTGAAAATTGCAACTACGTCCGTCGATTCATGACTGCCTTCCTCGTCTCTCTCTGTGGTGCGTCCTGCTTCCTCCTCAGCTTCATCGACAGCTTCGGAGACAACCAGGGAATGGATAATCAACGGATCGACTGCACTTTCGCTAAAAATCGCTGCCAGGTATCGCCTACGAGTCATCCATTTCATGCACTTGTTCATGTCCATTATGGTGCTTACTGCCATTGTTCTGTTTGATCAGAATGTGGTGAGTTGTTTTGTTCTAGCGCTGTCAATGGAGACACAAGAGGTCCTCAGTGGGAATCGACGTGAATGAGATTTGAAAACAAAAAAAAGAAGAGAAATCTTTTACCAAATAAAAAAACCCTCACACGAGTGAGGAAAAATAAAAGAACGAAAAAAAGAAGAAAAAGGAGAGGAGAAGCTGTCCTCACTCGTGTAGTAGTTGCTCCTCTCTTCACGGGTTAAGTTTGTACATCACCTTTCTCCTATTCATAGAACAAATCATAGCAGCCTTCTCTTCCTACTCACGTGTATAACAACCTTACATAAATACTTTTTATTTTTTTAAAAAAGGTAATAGGCCCATCTATCTTTTTGGGTCACATAGCCCATGCTATACAGATGAGAAGTCGGGAAGATACAAGTGGGCCTTTTGAAATGGGCCAATTCTATCAGACAGTTCAATTAAAAATGCTTTTCTGGGCTTCTTACATTTTCTGATATTTAACCCAAAAAACCTAAATGGGCTTCGTAAGAATGGGCCTTGCATTTACTCGCAATCTGTCAACTACATCTATGCTTTTAACATCAGTATAAAGAAAAGAAGAAAAAAGAAAAATAACTTATTTTTTGGTTAAAAGTTTGAAATCGTTATACAAAATAACTTTTTCGTCTATCACCTCTATTAAGGCGTTGATCGAGGGGTTATTTTGTTTAAAAATTTTAAAATTTAGGAACTAAAATAATATGCCACGTTAACGTGTTAAAATATCACATTACTCCATGTTATTGCCATATTAATATATAACGATATACATCAACAAATAATATTGACTTTGATGACAATGTCAACTTTTAAACCATTTTACTAGCTATTAAGATATCCATATCTCACTAGCTACTGCGATATCTATATCTTACTTCTCAAACTAACCATTTCAGAGGTAAAAGACAAGAAAAAGGCAATAAAGATTGATTAGGCTCTCTGATGATCAATTTAATTATTTTGTAGTTATTTTTATGGATGAAGCATGAGAATGTTGTAATATTGTTTTGTTAAGATAACCTAGATGACAGTAAATTGAATAGTCAGGCTTGCAGCAGGAAGATAAGCAAATTAGTATGTATGTTTGACTATTCAATTCTATGACAGTATAACTTATATTCAGAAACAAATGTAGATTTCATGAGTTATACATGTATGAAGTTTCAATTTAGCTCAAGTTCCCTATAATTAAATGTCTAAGAACCAAGGATAAGTGATTGGAATATGAGCAAGCAACAACTGTTAACAACAAATATCAATTTGTATGTTGGTTGGAAGAGACCAACCAGTCGACTTGTTGGTTGCAAAAAGAAAGTATCTTAGCTGTTGATTGCTAGAGCTTGTTCCTATTAAGTTAAATGAAGTATTTTCAATAAAGGTGAAGTCTTTTCTAGAATGAAATAAAGTTGAAATAATAGAATTGATAGTAAACTTTAATAGAATTTAGGAAAAGTTAGTAAAGGGAGTTCAACTTTAATTTGAGGTTTAAAGCTAAGGAAAAGTTAAGTATAAGTAAGGACATACGAAAGTACACTTTTAAGGATGAAAAAAGAAGTACTTAGCTCTAAAAAATTATAATTGTCTTAATTTAGTCCATAAAAAGTCAAATGTCTCAATTTAATTTTTAAAATATTGTATTTATTTCAATTTAATCTTTTTTTTATTAAAGTAACTTTTAGTAATAGTAAGTTTTGCATTTTAGCAACGAAATAAATAAATTGAAACAAACATAATATTTTAGAAATTAAATTGAGGGATTTAATTTTTTAAAAATCAAATTGAAAATTTGTATTATTTGATAAACTGAATCAGTAATTTTCTCATATACTAGTAATTGCCAATTAGCCTGAGCTCTGCATGGTGTGATGACCATTCATGTTAATATTAAATTCACAAGATGATATTATTTTAAAATTTTTGTTAGACTTATTTCTTGAGTAAAACTAATTCTCTTCTCTTCCTTGTGGCTCAAGTTAATTTTTAGTTTTTAGATAATAGTGTAAAACTAAATATTAACAACTGCTGTCATTTATATTTTTGTCACATTAAAAATTATATAGTTTAATTTTAAATCTCACGGATAATTTCAATCTTTAATTTTAGACAAAAAAATACTTATTTGTTAGATTATAAATGACAGTTACAGTAAATATTTATCATGACTTAAGCTATAAAAGCATGACCTATTTTTTAATAATTATTTTTGCCTTAGAGAAATTCAGTCAGAATTAATTTACTAGAGTCCAAAATTTTCTCATAAATTTCGTCAAAAATAAAATTCTCATGCAGTGAAATTGAAAGAATGATATAAAACTTCATGTGGAAATTAGAATAAATACACCCATATAAACTTTTAAATGTGCAATTACGACTATAATTAAGCTGCCTTTGATATATAATATGTAGTAGCAAAAATATAAGTAAATATATGTTTACAATACTCTCTTAGTATATGTTCGGCATAGCATTTGCACGAGAATATTCCGTGGTGAAGAACAGAAACCACGATAAGAGTGAGATTTAAGTTGTTTGGCATCACGTTGGCTCATCATCGTGAACCACGTTGGCCATGTTAATTAGCCCTACTGTGTATCATTGGAGCTTCTTAAGCATCCAAACCACGTCGGACCACCGAATTTCTGGGTCCGAATTCCCTACTTGGATTTATGCATGCTTGTATTTTTAGCAATAGTTTAACTGTTGTTAAAACTTTTAGCAACGTTTTTAACTGCTTTTAGCAACAATTTAACAGTTACTAAAAATTTTTAGCAACAATTTAACTGTTATTAAAAATTTTTAACAACAGTTAAAATCGTTGCTAAACATAAAAATAGACACCTGCTTGTTTTTACCCCAAGCAGAGGATCCCCTTGCCCGAATTTCTTGGCATGTCCTTCAATCCTCCTATAAAAGGTTTGTGCTGCCCTCCAATGTCCACTGAAACCTATTGCGGAATTGTTTCCACCTCAGTGAGGATTCATCTTTTTTGCCTATTAGCTCATTCTATGCTTCCCTCCAACATCCTCCTATCAACTCTCATTCTGTGTAGGCTTAATTGTTTTTAATTTTTTTGTACTTTAATTTTATCTTAAAATTCACTAAACTCTGACTACAACTTAAACTCAAAATTTTGTTTTTAAAAAATAAATATTGAACAATTTGAATCAATCATTAATGCTTTGTAATTGTAAACTTAATTTGATGTGTCTTGTCGTTTTGGTGGTACATTATTACTTTTGGTTGGTGATTGTTCCCAGATATGAAGCAAAAGTAATAAGTTAATCTGTTTTATTAGACATACTCAATGTCTTTCTTTCACGTGCTCATCTTATTATATCATATTCACATAATAAAACAATCTACACCCAATTAATTAATTTTACACTTTATGATCATGATATGGAAGATGCATTGCACAGCCCTAAACGTTAAGAATTGGTGTAATTCTTAAGTGTATATCGTGATTTTTTAGTAAAGTAATATGAAGAAGTTTAATCAATAATATGTATAATGATTAGTTAGAAAAAAAAACTACATTATTTTATGTTTTAATTAATCACATAATTGAGACATTCAATTGAATTTTTCCCATGGGAACCTTAATTATGTAACTAATTGCGCATTTGGTATGCCTATTCTCCGTCGAGGGAAGACGAAATTTCATTGCGTGAGTGGCTTTACCTTTGTTTGGTGCTTCTCAGGCGAATCCCACGATGGAAAATGCTGAGGCTGAGGCCCTTTTCCGTCAGCATTTTCCTTAGTTTCATGAATGGAAAAGGCAAAGTTCATGCACAGTTTGACTATTTTGTCCTCAAAGCTCAACATCTTATTATAAACTTCTTTTCAACCCAACATCAATACCACATGTCGAAATCAAGCAACATCAAAACAAAGCACAAACATTTTGTTACATGAATCAGGTCCTAATAATATGAAATTGTAGACTGTAATCACACAATTCAAACTGAAGGTTGATTTTCAAGGTTAAAAACTCAGCAAAATTTAAAGATTCCACCACCTAAATCTGGTTCTAATAATAATCTGACATTCTACATCATAGATTCTAGAACTGAAGTCAAAGGGAGAAGGGAGGAGGGAATAGTAGTACCAGAGAAACAGCTTGTGGTCCGCAGGCTAGACCAGAATCTCCCGTAAGTAGACGATCTTGAGTTGAGCAGCCCGTTTAGGACTATGATCTAAACGGGCCAGCCCGCGGGCTGATTTTTTTTTTTTTTTTAATTTGCAATGCTGTAGTTTATAGAAGCGCAGAATGCCTTCCCAATTCCCATATCTTCTCCTTTCTCAGTAGGTAGTAGCGTTCCCATATTCACAGTGCTTCTCCATCTCGCTTCGTCTCATTGAATCACCACCAATCACCACTTCACCTCGCCTTGCTGCCTTACCTCAGTGCTTTTTGTCTTTGTTTGAGCTCTTCGTCTTCGCCAGCTCAAATCCAGAATTTCTGAGTCAACAGCTCTGTGCCTCTGAGTCTCAGTCTTCTATCTCCATTTTCCTTTCCTTCAACTCTGGATCTGAGTTGACGTTGGTTCTATTCCTCCTCTTTGCAAAATCCAATTCTATTCCTCCTCTTCGCCAAATCCTTCATTTGATCATCTCTATGGCTTTGTCTGATTGAGCATTTTTTTTTAAAAAAAGTCAAGACCGCGGGCTGGACTGTTTAAACCGCGATCCAACCACGGGTGGTCTTAGACTTTTACATGTAGGGGCGTTTGTAAATGGCTTGGCCGGTGACCGGCCTATTTATAGTCAGCTCATCACGGGCCGACCCGTCTAGCCCGTTAATCAGTGTTAGAGAAGAGATTATCATAAGAGATGGTGTCTGGTGTGCGGTTTGGTTGCGATGATGAGAATAAAGGTAGAGGAAGGATACCAAACTCAGAGGCATGGCGGTTGCCAGATACCAAAGGCGACGGCGTACCCGTCGAAAGAGCAAAACTTTGACGCTGGAACAACAAAACAGCAAAGAAACGCTGGTGTGCTTCATCATTCACCGACACTAGAGAAGAATGAGAGTTGCGCTAGAGGGAGAAAGAATGTCACCCGAAAGAGAACAACTGTGAGAGAGAAGATAGAGTGAATAACTAAGAGGCAAAATGCCAGGGGGAGAAGTCATAGACAAAAGATACTTTTGGATGGAGGGAGACTAAGAGAGACATTGATACTTTTGGATAGGGAAGTTAGAGACTATAGTAAGATATTTTATTCCTCATTTTTTTCAAAAAATAATTTAAATTGAAGGGTAATTTTATAAAATTACTCCACATATTCCTTTTTCTTTCCCTTAAAAAATACATACTAAATAAAATAAAATCACTTTTCTTCTATTCCTTTCTATTCCATACCAAACAAACTTTTTTTCTTTTTCTCTTTCCTTTTTCCTTTTCATCTCTCTTTTCCTTTCTATTAAAATTTTTTCTTGCTTACCTAGCCCCTAAGTTCTCCTGCACCTTGGACTTTCATATATAGTTTTTAATTTCGGCCAATAATTATTTTTTTATATGACGAAAATATATTTTTTAGTAAACATGTATATCTTAGCAATTTATACTCTCTAATTTGTTTTTACTTTTTCTTTTTAATAAGGATTCTCATACTTTTAAGTGTCAGACTAGTCTTACTTGGAGATTGAATTCAAATTTTCTTATCATTTGAGTCACTTTTGGTGAATAATTTGGTTGAAAATAAACTGTTAATTTTATGCTAGAACTAAGAAATTCATGAATTCAACCAATTGATGAGAAATTTAGAATTTGAATTTATGGTACGTAATCATACACCTCGCTATACATCACAATCATGCTTACTTCCACCACTAATAATATATTGCCAAGAATTGGAAAAATCAAATAAAGCAGACTAGAAACAGTGAGGGAGACTTTGATCTTGCACAAAAGCAACATTATGAAGAATGTTTAAGAAAATTCTCTCACTGCAAGGAATGTGAAGCTTATCAGAAGCACCATTATTGGTGAATCCAAACACATCCTCTGCATGATCAAGCAAGGCCTTGAAGAGAGGGTGGTTCAACGCAGAAACCCTAATCACAAACCTCTTGCAATCCTCTCCCACATACACTACCAAATGACCCTTTGGAACATCCTTTGGTATGTTTGCCTCCTCATGCAAGCAATATCTAATTACACATTTCATCACTCTTCCACTTACCTTTCTGAATCTAGAAACTTCTCTCAAGTAGCTTCTCAGAAGTTTAAACTTCATTTCTTTGTATCTAAAACAGAAATCAGAGACGACGGAAGTGGAAATGGACAAGATATGATTTTTTTTAGTTTTAAAAATATTTATAGGAATGATTTCCTCACTCAAATGTTACTAAATTAAGGCATGCATTACTAGCTTTTTGGTAGGACGGAAGATTCTGTGGGAAGTTTATACAAGAAAGAAGATTGGGGAGTGAAAAATAATCCAACTTTTATACATAAAGATTTTTAGCTTTTATGTCTAGAGAAAAATGCTACTAATTGAGTCAAAAGGACAAATGCTAAATAATTTGAAAAAATTAAGAGACAATCATGTTTTGGGCTTTTGGAAAAAAAAAAGAAGAAGAAGAAAGATTTCTCAATTTGATACTTTGTATTCAATTATTCTTAATTTAGTATTTCACTCATCAATTCTTACATAATTTGTCATTTGAGTGCTTACGTTTAATAACTTTTTCTTTGGTGCAAAAGACTGAAAGAGAAATTAACAAACAGACAACGACTATCTCCTAACAAATATTTTAGAGGTGCGATCGACAAATAAGTGTAAAGCTTAAAAAGGCAAAAGGTCGTTCCAAACACAAATCCAAACAGTACTATGAGTTCCTATCTTGACCAAGACATCACTGAGTATAATGGTTCCCTTCTTTGAAAATATGGGTAACTTTGAAATTAGATCTTTCAACGAGGATTTTCCTAATATCTTCAATAATAGTTACATATTGGGGAATAATGGAATCTACTTTTCTGATTAAGTTCGCAACTTCAGCTGAGTCCTTTTTCAAGTTCTATATATATTATTTTAACCAAATTATCAATATTAATGTATAGAATGTACACTTATATTGATTGCTAAGATAATGTGACTTGAGAAAAAAGACAAGTTAAACATCAAATTGAGGAAGATTAAAATTAAGTAAGAGGCACATTAATTTAATTCATATATCATTTCAAGGACAAGACAATAATTAATTCAGATGTTACAAATTAGCATCATGCAATTATGTTTTTTTAGGTGTACGTGTATGTAGACAAGAAAAGAAGCAGAAGACAAGAGAGATAAATGGTGCTGGTTGGAAGAAGCACAGTGGCATATGGAACAATATCATATCAAATTGCAACTTGTGATTCCTCTTTGGCTTTTTATCTTTTAAATTAATTTATATACACACACACTAGTCTTCTTAATTTCTAGAAACACTTATACTACATCCATATGTATGTGGGCTTATTAATTAGCTATGATGAGAATTGATATAACTTACATTACATATTTTATGTGACGGGGTTTATTATTTTGTAATCTTCTAATGCTAATAGATAGTTGTTACTTATTATATTCATAGTTGTAGGAATAATTAGTCTGGTCATTGAACCAGGGAGGAGTTCAGGTCATCACTGTCTCAACTGTTTGGTCATCGGATCAATTGTTGAACCAAGAAAATAAATAAAAAATTTATATATATATATATATATATATATATATATATGTTTACAAATAAATATTAATTAAAGCAAGTAAAATAACTAATTTATATGTTAATTTCATAATCAAATTATCCTTAAAAATGTATCCTGAAATGATTTATCACATAAATCTCATATTTGATAAATATATATAATCATTTATAATTAAATTAATAAATTAAAAATTAAAATTAAAAGTAATTTTTTTAATATTTGATTGTTATTTTAATATTATATGAAATTATAAAAGTTTTTGCTAATATTGTTCAAATTTTATGATTTAAAATTGTTTTACATAAAATAATAATATAATTTGCATAAAATAATAACATTTTATGTTTTATAACAATAGATTTGCTCCCAATCCAAGATTATAGATTTAAGCAAAAAAGAATCTTTTTTTTTTAAAAGACTAGATAGTCAACTAGTCATCAAGTTATCTAGTTTTGACTAGGTCACTTACAATCCAGTTTAATTGAATAACTCATACTAGGTTTGGTCATCGGTTTGCTAGGTTCTAGGTCAAAAAACAATAATGTTATATTGTTTTATAATTTAACCTTTAAAGTTATAATATGTAATATTTTTAAAATAAAATTATAGTTGAAATACATAGATCTTGAATATTAGACCAAATTTAATTGTTTGCAATGATAAAACAATTCAAATTTTCAATAATACTATCTAGACTACAAAAAATATATCCATAAAACAAATGGCAAGGTTCGATCAATTTTGAATTTTGCTTTACATAATTAAAAACTTGTTGAATTTTAAAATCAAGCTCTTTAAAAATTGATAACATAAATAGATCCCAAACTAGCGAGTCATTAATTATTCTCAAGTTTTATTTGAGGGTACCCAAAATTTCTTAAATGCAATCTTTTTGTTTTATTTTAGATATATAACTAATTTTTACCGAATGATTTGTTTACCTTGATGTTTGGTAAACACTCATACTCCTCCACTAATATCTATTTATTTATTTATATATATACAAATTAAAGGTTAATTATAATTTATCAAGAATATAGATTGTGTTTGAAAATAATTTCTCAAAAATTAAACAGGGAATATTTGTCTAATGAAATCATAAAGTAAGAGAGGTTCGCAAAATTTTTCGCCAGAAATAAAATAAATGAATAAATGTAAATTAGCACTTCATCGTCTTTGTTTGGACTCCAATGCTTTGTTAGCATAGATAACAGTGAATTAAACAGGAAAAAAAAAACTAATTCTCTCTCTCTCTCTCTCTATATATATATATATATATTATTTCTTAAATTTAGGAGTGAAGCAGATTTTGTGTGATGCAGATTCACACAAACAAAAGATTTAGGATTGCATGCATGAATGAATAGATATGGTAATTAGAAGAACAAAAAATCAAAATAATTAACAATTAAGTAAAAGAGCCAACAGATTTATGTGTTTCCTGAGTGGTATGAAAGAAGAGATCCTCACTGTGATACACATTCTTTTCTTTGAGAGCCCACAGTTTTGCAAAAATATTTATGCCTTTAATTATATATATCTCAATCATTCATTCATTCATTGTTCATATATATATATATATGGTTGAAGGTTGGCAAGTCTCTCTCTCTCTCTCTCTCTCTCTCTCTCTCTCTCTCTCTCTCTCTCTTAAATTTGTATAATATTTTTTGTTTTCTTCCAAGCCATGGCCCAATCTTTTATTTAGATTGATATTTATTTATTTTATTGAGATTTAGATTTGATTTTGGGGGGTTTGATCTTTCTCCCAGTCATAACTTTTATAATAGGTTAAAATGTACTTTTAATCCTTATAGTTTTATCTATTTTTGAATTTGATTTTTGCACTTTCAAAGTTTGAAATTTAGTTTTGATAGTTTAAAAATTTATGAAAAATGATCCATGCCATAAAAATTCGCCAATCAAATCACATGTGACGCTGTATAAGACATCCTAATTAACATATGAAGTCATGTCAGCGATCACGTTTTATTTAACCAACATAAGTTAAGTAATGACATATTTTTTTAAAAGAATTTCAAATAATCACCCTAGATTTTTTTAAAATTCCATTTAGTTTATTTAATTTTATTAAATAATCATATTTTAAAATTAAAAAATTAATAATTTATTAAAGTTCACTTTATTTTTATTTTGGATAAATGATGTTCAATAAATTGTATTTATATTTAAATTTTATAAACCAAGAAAATTATTAATATTAAATATATATATATATATGTTAAAAACACATAAAAATATTTTTTTAATTTCATTTATTTTATTTTGATTTAATAATTCATATTATATTTAAATTTTAAAATCTGAAAAATAATAGCTTATTAAATTTCAATCTATTTATTTTTAGATTAAGTTCAATAGTTTACCTTTATATGTAAATATAAAACACCCAAAAATTAATAATATATAAATTATAATGTTAAAAAATTAATATATGTTAAAAATGTATAAAATAAATATTTTTTCAATTTCATCTATTTTATTTAAGAAAATAATTTTTTTGATATACAAAAGTATAATATTCAAAAATAAATTATGTTTGCATTTGATGTGGCACTGATTGGGTATGAAATTGTTGTTGACACGAGTTCATTATCTGATTGGAATGTCTTATTCATCACCACTAGACTTGATCATGTGCTGGGCTCATTAAAATACGGGCCAGTCTTTTATATTATAATGCTAGAAAAGTGGTCTCAGTCTCAAGTTTGGGCTCATTTTTATTTAGATAGGGCTCGACCTAAATTATTCAGATCTGGGCCCCTTTTTTTAAAAAAATTTGGGCCCATTTTTAAAAAACTTTTTGTTTTTCATTTTTTACATGTTATATATATATATATATATATATATATATATATATATATATATATATGTAATCTTACTTTTGTGTTGAATAAAGAAGCTCAATAATAATGTTATATAATTGAAATAATCATTTTAGAGGGATATGATAAAATAAAAAATACATAACAACTTAAATTATAACAATTTTGCAATTACATTATAATTCTTTAAATATAACATAACTCATAATTTATGAGTGATACATATGGAAATGGTACTACATATTATATAACATGAAATATATAATAAATAATTGAACATCATGCCAAATATTAAAATTATTTGTAAATTATATATTATATATTAATATAAAGTAAAAGATACATATTTAATTATACATTTTAACATTACATATGAATTTAAAATATTCTAAATACAACGGCATATAATTCATATCGAATATATATAATATTGTATTATTTAAATGTAATTTATTATTTTAAAAATATATAAAAATAATTCGAGAGAGTCAAACTACAAAAAAAAGCCAAGTTCGACCAAAAATAGGATATTTTTTTATTTGAGCTCAAACTTTCGAGCCCATTGCCACTTTTTCTCTATGTTTAGTATATTGGATTAGGTAAGTTTTTTGGTTGATGATCACTAATTACCAATATTTTGACTAGGGTTTGATTAACGGCTATTGACGATAAGAACCATTTTCCACGAATTTTGAAATTACAAGTAGTCAAGGACTAAATTCCACGCCTTGAAAGTTTGCAAAGACCTTCTTTTTTCTCTGGCTTCTTTAGCTAGCAAGTCAGCACAACTGTTACTGGCTTCTTTAGTTATCCACGTAGATCATAAGCGGCTGAGCACCGGTAATATTTGCTCTCATGACATCAAAATTCTTTTGAGAATTTGTTTTGATTTATAATTTTTTGATGCTTAGTTGAGAAGAAATTTCTAGACCAAATTGAATAGCTCGAGTCTGGCTCCTTTAGATTTGAAGCCCCAACTACACTCTATAATTGGTGTCTCAGCCTTAGATCCAATGGTTTTCGTTCCACATGGCACTAGCATTTTCTTTTCTTTCTTTATTGTCTCACTTTTTTTTTTCATGTGTAATCTTAGCCGTTCAAGTGTTTTTTAATCCAATCGTCTATCATCCCCATGTGTCCTCTTTCTTCCTTTAAGAAAAACCTATCATTTTCCTCAAGTATTGAAACTCCAACAGCATCTCACCGGTCACTATAAGAGAAAAAAAAATTTTGAAAAAAAATTTTAAATCTATATTTAATCTTACAACCCTATTTTAATCTCAATCACTCTTAACTGATTTAAAATTTTATACCACAGGTGAAATATATTAATTATAGTATAAAATATAAATATAACGAACCTATAATTAATAAATATAAATATAAGTTATAAATTTTTTATTGACAGACTTGATTTATACTATAATTAATATATTTTGATTGGAAATCAGTCTTCTATAAACCAATAGCCAAAAAAATTTTTCACCCTTAACTAACGTTAAAAATTTTTTTTCACTATAATTTTTTTTTTCAAAAACTATAGTGTGAGATTAAAATGAAGCTGTGAGATTAAATTTAAAGTTAGAATTTCTTTTTTACTGTGAATTTTTTTTTACAAAAAATAAACCAATTAAAAGTGATTGAAATTAAAATGAGATTGTGAGATTAAATTTAGCGTTAAATTTTTTTTTTCTCTTCTGATAATTGGTGAGACAGTGTTAGAGCTTAAGAGAAAGAAAAGAGAGGAAGAGAATAGAAGAGAAGATCAAGAATGACGACGGTGATGTATATCACGAAAAATAAGCAGATTTGCGGATATTGAATACCCTATATTCGTCCAATATGAATAGGTAAATAAAGTATCCGATATCTGTCTAATAATCAGGTATATAGTATATAAAGATAAATTATAAATTATAATATACTATTTATATAATACATATGTACATAATATAAATTTGATAAAAGTAATATTTTTGTGGTACAGATATGGAGTATAGTGGGTGCCCAATAACTAATTCAGTGTATCCAATATCCATTATACAATATTTTTTGGGATACTTAAGGTATTTCAGATATTGGATATTTCGGATACAGATACTAAAAAAATTATTTTTTTAATACTCGAATAGGGTACAAGTATTTGATGTTTCGAGTGAATTCAGCTATGAATAATAAAAGAATGAATAATTCTCCACTTATTGTTATTTCTAAGAAAAGACATTTAGAAGGAAAAGTTTATAGAGAGCTTCATCTCTTGATATGTTGAGTTTTTTTTTTTAATTGTTAGATTACTTTAAAATTTGTGTGTATGATAATAAAAAAATATTTTATACAAATATTGAAATAATTTAGTAATAAAAAACTCAACATCTTTAAAAGATTAAACTCTCTATAAATTCACTTCATTTAAAAAGTATAATAGAAAAGATCAATCTAGTTAACAAGTAATTCCATACACTTTAGTCTTTAGCCTTGAACTTTTTTGTACAAAATTAACTAACTAGGCCATAAGAAAAGAGATATAACAAAGTAATTACTCCAATCAAAATAAGATTGAAATACCCTTTGCGTCAATTTAGTACGTAACGATTTATAATATCCCACGATAAAAGAATATTATAAACGTGTTTTTTTTAAGTCATTTTGAATACTTTGATGCCCTTTAACATGTGACCTATATAATATATATATATATATATATATATGTTCTTCACCTAAACAAAAATTAATATACTAAAACAAAATTAGATGTTAAGTTGTTTAACCAATATCCATTTCATGATGTTGAAAATTACAACCACTTCATCGGTCTAGGTTAATTCTACACTATAAATGATGACATGGTTTACAATGGTCAAGATATTTTTTTAAAAATTTGCAATACAAATGAATATAGGATTTTTAATAAATTACTAGTTTAATTTTTAAAATATTACAATTTTCTCAATTTAACTTTTAAAATATTAAGTATCTTAATTTATTTATTGAAAGATTACTTTTGTCTTGATTTAGTCATTTTCGTTACTAAAAATCACTTTAACAAAAAGAATGACAAGATTGAGACAAACAATTTTTCATATATTGAATTGATACAATTGTAATCTTTTGGGGCTAAATCAATAATTTACTCTAAAATTTTTGTGTGTAAATTATCTACAATTTTCATTACTAATCCATTTCCCATGATCTTATCATTATAATTAGTGTAAACCCACTTGGTGATCCTTGAAAGTGTAGTCTAGTAATGGTTTAGTCTTAGAAAAATGATTATTGACTGCTTTAATTTTTAGATTTTGAAACCGTTCCACTAAATGGTTCTTCCATTTATCATCTTTGTTACAATGATGAAGGGAGGGACAATTTTTTGTAACAATTTCAAAATTTAAAGATTAAAATAATCAATCACATTAATATATTAAGATATCACATAATTTTTTTTATCATTTATTCCTTGATATTTAGGTGTTGAATTGATTAGTCTTATAAGTTACAAACTCAGTATAAATTAATCTTTTTGTAAGATTATATTGTATGTTTAATTATCTTGGAGGGACTAACTCAATAATGATATTAATTTAACAAGTTTAATATATTTAGGTATTAAATCGTGCAAAATTAAAATTTGAAGGACTAAATAATTAAATCACATTTTTAAGGACTAAATTAATAAACATTATATGGAATTTTTTTTGTTAGTTAAATTAGCGGAGCTAGTAAAAAAGACTAACATAATAATGTTTCATTAGTTGAACAATATTAATAGAACAAAAAGAAATGAAAAATAAAGACTATATTAAAAAATTTAGACCATAAAAGATTTATAGATTAGTTGTACAGTTTTCAAATATTTAATTATATATAATTTAATTCTTAAATATTATAAATTCGTTAGATATGAAAGGCACATCACCCTTGAGTTTGAAAACTTCGAAGAAATGTGTCTTGTTAGAATCGAGATTAAATCCACTCCTACTAGTTAGAGATGTAACTCTTTTTAGTACTAATGTCTTTTTGGACATATGAAATATAAGTAAATATATAATTTAATTTTATAATTAAAATAATTAATTTATATTGGGTTTATAACTTATGAAAATTAAGTTGTTCAACACTTAAATTTTAGAAATTGAACAATAAAAAATGAATACTTTTTTAGTGTGTAATTTATATGTTTACTAAAAAAATAAAGTAAACCCTGCTACAAAATTAAGGGATTAATCATATGGCCAAAATTAATATAATTGTTTTTCTGATCCTTGATGTTATGTTTTAGCCATGGCCGGGGGATAATTGTTTTAACTTTTTCCATATTTCTAAGAGAGATTACGAAAATGACAGTCCACCATAAATATCTATCTTCAGAGAATCAATCGGTTCGCCAGGAAAATCAGTGAACCCAGTGGCGTATCTAGGACTCCTGGGTCAGGGGGCAAAATTTTCATTCATTTTTTTTAGACATGATGTCAATTTTTTTAAATTAATTTTAATTTGTTGTTCATTTAATGATAATTTCCTCTTAAATATTTTCATTACAAAAAATCGTTCTTCTTCTAAATCTTAATTGTATAATCAATCAACCAATTTGATAGAATTAGACTTACGTACAAAAACTACAAATTTCAAGTTCTTACAAAAATGTCTCTAATAATAGAATGATAAATTAACTATCAAGAAAAAAATTTCATGAAACTGACTTCACAAATATGTTACTCATGATCATAATTGTATAATCAATCAACCAATTTGATAGAATTAGACCTATGTACAAAAACTCCAAATTTTAAACTTTTACAAAGAGGTCCCTAATAATGGAATGATAAATTAACCATCATCAAGAAAAAAATTTATGAAATTGACTTCACAAATATGTTACTCATGATCCTCATTGTATAATCAATCAATCAATTTGATAGAATTAGACCTATATACAAAAAATCTCAATTTTCAAAATTTTACAAAGAGGTCCCTAACAATAAAATGAAAAATTAACCATCATAAAAAAAATTATGAAATTGACTTCACAAATATGTTATTCATGATTCTAATTACATAATCAATTAATCAATTTAATAGAATTAGACCTATGTACAAAAACTCTAAATTTCAAACTTTTACAAAGAGGTCCCTAACAATAGAATGAGAAATTAACTATTATCAAGAAAAAATTTTGTGACTTTGGAGAGTGGGGGTCTTGTGACTATGAGCAGCAGAGAAAAAATGAGTCACTGGAGTTCAAAAAAATATTAAAGGGTTCAAAAAAAATAAGGAGGGGGGCAAAATGTAAAAAAAAATTTACATAAAAATTTATAAATTTCAGGGGGTGCAGCTACACCCCCTGAAGTAAATGTGGTAGCTGCACCCCTTGAAGTAAATGTGGCTCCGCCACTGAGTGAACTGATTAGGTCTCTGGTCTGAGTTGGACCAGAAAATTGATGAGCAATCAAATCAATAGAAAAATAATTGAACAGGTAAAATCAATCGGTTTCTTTTTTTTTTGGCCGAATATTATTATGTATTTTTAAAAATTTAAACTATTAGAATAAGATCTATAACTGGTATATATATATATATATATATATATGCCTAACATGCTTTGAATATTATATATTATATATTTTAATATATTTTAATTACTATCGGTTTGATCACGATCTGACCATTGACCCTTCAGCCAGTGTTTCGACCGATTCAATAATAGATCTGATTTTTTGAACTATGATAAATATTGACTAGTAAAACAAAATTTATAAAGAAAAGGGAAATATATGCATATTACAATAAAAATTGTAAAAAAAAAAATCTAATTTCAATTTTAGTATAGGGAAGGAAAGAGAAGTTATGTATCATTATTAGAGAAATGTTAGAAATTATTCATTCAATAATTTAAAGGTGGGATCCATCCCTTATGTTACTCTCTATCCAATCTTAAAGCAAAATTAAATATAAGATCTTCGGAATATATTTATGTATCACATGATTGTTCTTTTCGAAAATTGTATGTTTAATATATTAACATTTAGGTAATTAATATTAATTAATCGAGTGATTATGGTTTTTTAACCTGTCAAAACTAACTTAATTTGTCCAATTGGACTAGTGAGTTAGTTTAAATTTATTTTCTTCCAACCCATTTTATATGACTCGGGTTGAAAATTTTCAACTTACATTAGTTTAAACTAACTCATTTAACTCATCATTCACATTTTTTTTTGGGGGTCATATAATGCTTATGTTTAAGTTAAACGCTTAGGTTCAAAATTTTATTAAATTATGAAGACATTTTACTTTTTTTTGATAGTTTTAAATTAACATCATATTTCAAGATTAAATTGTAACAATTTAAAATTTTTAAAATTTTTAAAATGTTAATAATACGACACTTTTTTTACAAAGAAAAAGTTAACAGGACAACTTAACCCGAACTAACACGTGAAAGTATAGGTTGGATTGGTTTAGTTTAAACAGTAAAATTTTTAAAAACCAAACCATACCAAAACGTTATTTTTTAATTGGTCTGGGTTGAATTTTTTTAAAATCCGAATAAATTGTCATTGGATGGTAATTTACAACGGATTTTTCTATTTTAATGTGGACCTTATATTTTTTTTTTAAAAAAAGTGCAAGTGAATTATTGTAAATAATATTATTTTTGCTTATTTATAGCTTCCACAAAATTACATTAGGTGTGATTTTTAGATATTCATAACATCTGGGAAAAAAAATTACTAGGGTCATCTATGTGATATTACGTATTATAATTTTTTTAATCAAAATCCAATGGAAAATCTATTAAGATCAACTTAAATTTGTTCTATTTTTAACATAATATATTTTGGTATAGAGAAAAAAAAAAGGAGCTTTTTCAAAGCTTTTCAGAGAAGGTGTTACTTTAACTTTTCCACTTCATCTCCATCAAATCTTATTACGTGAAACTCTCTTTACAATCTTTCACTATTAACAGACAATGACCAACAATTTTTAAAAGAAAATAAAATTTTAGAAGTTGTCTGTGATGATTTTCTTAAAATTAAAAGAAAAAAAATGGTACATTCAGTATACTCAAAATTAGTAGACCAAGCTAATAAAGATCATATTTAAAAAAAGAAGGGCAAAAAGTTGTATTTTGGTTTTTTATCTTTATTTTAGTTTTTATTTTGATCATTTATATTTTAAATGTTTTATATTGGTTCTTTATATTACAAATTCATACTATTTCAATATGTCAAAATTATTAACCACTCTAATAGAATTGTTATCTTTTATCATATTGTTTTATATACCATCAATGTCTAAGTAGATATGATATGTTATGTCAATATTAATATGATGAGGTGTTAATTCTGTTAAAGTGACTAATAATTTTGATAAGAACTGATCGAAATAGTGTGAATTTACAATGTAGTAGACTAATATGAAATATTTGGAACATAAAAAATTAAAATAAAATTTAAAATAAAAATAAATGACCAACATAGGCTTAAAAAATGTACTTAACAATATATATACAAATATTATGTATTCTGAGATACTTAATTTGTCTCGCTTGGAAGTCTCAAACTGTCTCAAGGCAAAATTTCAACTCTAGAGTAATAAAGTCAAAACGTAGAAGGAAAAAAAAACACATAAAAAGGTGATGGGATGTAAAACCGTCACGGATTATTTGCTTTGAGAATAAATTAAGTAAATTAATAATTTAATATCTAAAAGATTATATTGCACCAATTTATTCGTTGAAATTTCAAAGTAATAAGATTTAAATATAGGAGAAAAAAAAATAAAATAAGGTGATGGGATGTAAATCCGTCAAGGATTTTTTGCTTTGAGAATAAATTGAATAAATTAATAATTTAGTATTTAAAAAATTATATTACCTCAATTGAGTCCTTAAAATTTCAACTCTAGAGTAATAAAGTTTAAATGCAGGAGGGAAAAAACAACATAAAAAGGTGATTGGATGTGAACCCGTCAAGGAATATTTGTTTTTAGAATAAATTGAGTAAATTAATAATTTAGTATTAAAAGATTATGTTGCATCAATTTATTCTTTGAAATTTCAACTCTAGAGTAATAAGGTTTAAATGTAGGAGGGAAAAAAAAAACAAACTAAGGTGATGGGATGTAAATCCGTCTATGATTATTTGCTTTGAGAATAATTTTGAGTAAATTAATAATTTAGCATCTAAAAGATTATATTACCTCAATTTAGTCATTAAAATTTTATATTTCTCTTTCATAAAAGTGACTTTTGAACATGAAAAATTTAAAATTTAATAATAATAATAAATTTAGTAATTCAATAAAAAACGAGATAGATTAAAAAAGAGACAAATATAATTTTTAATGATTAAATTAATATGATTATTGTTAAAAGATAAAATGCGATAACTGTGATTTTTCTTGAACCGAGGTTTTCAATTGGCTCAAAATATTAGGCAACCAAGTTAATAAAAATAAATTTTAATCAAAACTATCTAACGTACTTATATATTTAATTATAATAAACTTAGTTTATAATCTATTTAGGCCCTGTAATCAATCCCCTCAGGCTTTGACCATCGCTCGCTCAAAAGCACAACGTCAATCGCAATAAGGAATAACCCTAAAACAGAGCCTATAAACACATAAACCAAAGAGAACCAAAAACTCGAAAGATTGAATCAATCTGATATGTATATATATATATATATATATTTATATGTTTATTGATTGATTCATTGATTATGAAGTTAATTCAGGAATGTTCTCAAGAGCAATTACCTATAACAGAGCTTGTGGGCAAGAGAATAAAAGGGGGGTCCCAAGCATAGGAGAACTTCACAGAGGCAAAAGCTTTTAGGGTTCCGCCATTGATGAGGAGGCAGCTATCTCCTTGCTTCAAAAGAATCGAAGGACTGACAGTTTCAGAGCTCTGAAACCCCTGACAGGACAATTTGATTTGGCTCTGTGAACACGAGCAGTTGTTGATCACTGTCACGTCCCACTCTGGCTTTCCCTGTACCACTCTTCCGCTTCGAACTGTCCCTATGTTGATGTTGTTAAGAGAGCACTGGGCGGACCCTGCGAGTTTTGTTTGGGGAGCGAGAAAAGCAGAGAAACCCGGACAGAAAGAGAGAGAAATTAAAAAACAGGGGAGGTTGAGAAAAATGAAGCGTCGGGATGATGTTCGTACCGTGGATGATGAGGGTGAAGAAGACGATGGCTGCCAGAGAATTGTTGAGGATGAAAGATGCCATTTTTTTTTTGTTTCTTTTGATTTTGATTTTGCTTGTGGTTGATTATTCGATGGGGTGGTTGTTTGATTAAATAGATGGTCAATGTGGGTGCTCTGTTTTTTCTTCTGTGTGTTTCTCGGTTTTGTATCTATTTTTTAAATTTAGAAATGTGGAGGAATCACGCACCATATTTAATGAAATTTGAGGGTTATTTGTTTCTAATTAATAGTTTGAAATATGAATTGTTCAAATCTTAAACTATTAATATTATTATTTTTTTATTTTTATTAAGATTTTAATAGATCTAAATAAAATAAGTTTTGGGACAAGTCTAAAAATTATTTAGATCCAATATTGAGTATGTATTGCTTCTTCTTTTTTTAAACATTAAAAAGAGCTATTGAAAATATTGAAATCTGCATTTCATTGAATTTAAGAGATTGTTTCAACTAAATAAACTAAATTTTATTATTATTATGTAAGGGTGGAATTTTATATATAATAAAACAAATGTAAGTCATATTATTATTTGTATAAAATGATTTTAAAATATTAGTAAAAATAAAAACATTAGCAACAAATTTTATAATATCATATAATAAAGATAATAATTAACCAAATGTTCAGTTACTAATTTATTTAAAAATTATTTGAATATAATTTTCTTATGAGTTGTAAGTATTCAAATGTTAACAAAAAATATAATCTTAATCATTCAGTATTTAGATTTAAAAATAATAATATAATAATTAAAAACGTATTTAAATTCAAACATTTTAAACTTAAAATAAATAAATAAATAAATGACCCCTTAATTCTAATGACTCCAAGTCGGGTGTCTATCACATAATAAGTCATTGGCATAGTTGATTCTTGTTTTACAAATATATATTTTTTTGTGAAAAAATAAAGGTAAAAGTGAAATGTCTTTAAATTTTCACTCAAATTTTAATTTCAACACAAAACTTTATTTTTATATCTATTTTATTTTACATCTTTTTAGTCAGTTTTAATTTTATCATTGAATTTAATGTCATTTAAATGATTAACAATAGACATTGATGTAATTATCTTTTACATGCTAGTATTAACTCATTTAACTAAACACGTTTTACATTAAATATTATCTTAAAATAACAAAATTATTCTTAATTATTCACAATTGTCTATAATAAAGGGGGTAATTTTGTCATTTTTAAATAATACTTGACGTGAAATGCTTAGATAGAGAAGTTGGTGTTGACTACGAAATAAAGTTATTCATATTAGCATTGTTGTTAACCATTTAAATGAGATTAGATTCGAGAATAAAATTAAAACTAATTTAAAAGATGTGAGATAAAATGATACAAAATAAAATTGTATGGCAAATTTGAATTTGGATTAAAATTTAAGGAGGTCAATGATACGTCTATCAAAAATTAAAAAATATATATATTTGGCACAATTTTTTTTTATTCACAGCTTTTCAAAACTTAATTTTATATTTGACAAATTGTTCTTTTTTTAAAAGATAAATTATTTTTTAAGTCCTACAGTTTTATTTAATTTTTAATTGGATCTTTATAGTTTTAAAAATTTTTATTTTAATGCGTATTGTTAACATTTTATTAATATTTTGTTAAATTTTGGTGAGTATCTTAATTCCTAACACTTAAAATATACATGATTTAAATTAATTTACCCAAATTATTTAATTTGTATCCATATACACGTGAATTAATTTTACTTAATTATCTTTTCTTTTTCTTTTTCTTTTTTTGCAAATCATTCTTATTCAGAATGCTCATATGCATATAGTTGGCTATTTTAAGATGATATAATAAAATATTGATCAAAGTTTTGTAATAAGGACTAAATTAAAAATTTATAAAACTATAAGCATTCAATTGCAAGTTTTTTAACTATAGAAACTAAATTAAAAATTGAATGAAATTGTAATGATCAAGAAAATAATTAACTGTTATATTTTTATTTTAGAAGAAAAATATATAATTAATAGATATTTAGTGGGTACTATTCCCCTTGTTACTTTGGGTGCTCTCTTTTTCTCTGTCTTTTTTTCTTCCCTTTTTTTTATTTATCTTTTATTTAGAAATTTGAGTTGAACACGCACCACAATTAATGAGATTTAAATCTAATGATTCCTATGAGATATCGAGCACGTAACAAGGGATGGCTGTGTTTGGTTGCTTTCGAGATTATGTTTTTATTTATTAAAAACAAGAAAATTTTATTGGCATAATTATTTTTTATTCACAAGTATTTTAGATTTATTTTAAATCAAAAAATTCAAAAATAAGGAATTTTAATTAGTTCAAATAGTTTATCACTCATTTTTTTCAAATAAAATTTATGTGCATAAAAAAAATAAACTTTAAAAAAACTTTACACTTATATAGTTGAATTTGATTTGAATAATATTAATTAGAATTTAATAGATTTTTAGAAATTAGTGGTTCTAACTATTTTTATTTAAAAAAAAACTCAAAAATGTTTTCTTTTAAAACTTTGTTCTCTGTGCTTTATTAATTGTTTGGTTGCCTTGTTGAACAGGGCAACACTTCCCTTATCCAAAAGGTTGTTCTGTTTCTTTCCTCTTTTTTTTTTTAAATGTTTTTGTCTTTTTCATAATGCTTAAATTACATGATATTTTTATTTGTTTTAAAAATACATATTTCTTTCCTAAAATTAAAAGACATCTTACCACAAAAAATATAAGTTTTAATTACACTTTATTTTGACTAGAATTTTTTTATATATATTTTTGTTTAACAAATTATAAAATCATTTGAAAAATAAATAATCATTAAATACAAAAAAAATAAGATTAACCAACTTAATTAAGAATAACATATCTATATTGATAAATATAATTATTGTCATAGATAAAATAAAATTTTAGAATAAGTTAGGATTTCTATTTTTAATACTAAAAAAATAATGCTGAAATAAAATTGTAAGAAATACTTTTTTTTTAAAAGAATTGTGTTCTTTTAATCACACACCATAAAATGAGACGTATTTAATGAGGTATCCAACGCATTTTAAGGATTTGGTTTTTTCTATTTCTGTATTGATTATTGAATACATTGCATGGTCAAATTGTACAAGGATTTTTCCTCATTGAGATATTCATTTGAATGAAATTTAATTCACTCTTTGCAAGTGGAATATGACAAAGCTATTTTATTACCGTGAGTGCAAATTAAATTTCCATACTAACATCACTATTCTAATTAAATCCCCATAATTAAGGCTTTCACTTTGGATATTTTGACTTTTTTTTCCACTCAAGTATTCTTTATTATAGACAATTTTGTTTGAGACACTGTTCAACACTAAAAGTTGGTACGCTGTGATTCAAACACAAGTTCACTATCTTGTGAGAGTCTATCTTAGTAGTGTCAAAATGGTCTGCCTATAAATGGGTAGGTTTGAGTTCAGAAAATTAGGTTTGTTTAAAAAAGGGGGCCTAAACAGATTAGTTCGTTTATTTTCTTTATTTATTTTTATTTTATAAAAATTGTATTATTTAGTATAAATAATTTTATTTTGTTACATTTTTATATTTTATAACATTATATTCAATAAATAAAGTAAATTTGGATATGAAAACTTTTGTAATTTTAAAAAAATAAATATAGAATTTTCAAATTTAAATATAATATAGTTATTTTAAAAAATATAACAACAACAACAATAACAACATAGCCTTATCCCACTAAGTGGGGTCGGCTACATGGATCGCACGACGCCATTGAGCTCTATCAATGACCAACTCTTTAGATATCTCATTTACTAGAAGGTCCCGTTCAATAATTTCTCTAAGTGTCCTTTTTGGTCTTTCTCGACCTTTTTTCACATGGCTCCAAACTATCTGCTTAACTCTCATAACTGACGCTTCCAACGATCTTCTTTGCACATGCCCAAACCATCTTAAACGGTTTTCAACCATTTTTTCCTCAATAAGTGCCACTCCAACTCTATCTCGTATATGATCATTATGGATCATATCTTTTCTTGTATGACTACACATCCAACGTAATATCCTCATCTCCGCTACTCCAATTTTATGTTCTTGTTGTCATTTCATTGCCCAATTTTAAAAAATATAAAAAATTAAAATTATTGATTATTTAAAAATGTTAAATAAGTAATGTTTTACATGTATAAATTGTATTTTAATAAAAAATTATTGATTTTTTTAATATTTTTTAAATTATATTATTTAATTAAAAAAAAGAAATGGCTCGCGGTTTGATTCATTTAAGCATACAGGCCATGGCGAATAATTTTAAACATTAAATTTGAGGCCCGTGAACCGATGACCGCATGTTTATTTCTAGCCCAAGATGGAATAGTCTAAGACAATCCGTTTGATAATATTAGTCTAGTTCATTTTACTAGACTCAACTCTTATTGGTAGATATTTTGATATATGAATTGAGTATTAAGATGCAATTTTAGTTCATTTTTAAAAAAAACACAATTATATATAGTATATTAGTATCTTCTTTCTGCGTTAATTTAAGCAAAATGAGAAACTATCATAGTGTTCTTAAAAATAACTTAATTACAAAATTATTACATAAATTTTAAAATGCAAAAAAAATATCTTCTTAAAATTTAGATAAAATAAAATTAAACGTCGAATTTTCATTAAAATTAACTACAACAAGCTATTTCTTCATTTCAACGATTTGCATGGCCGACATTGTGTTGGAGTGAATGTGAAGACATGGATTTTTGTTGCCTTTTACAGTTAATTCAAAATAATATATATTTTTTCATTTTAGTCCAAACAAGTGAAGAGAAATATTTTATTATTTTTGTATAACTAAACTTAGTTAAAATGCATGCAAAGAACCCTAGTTAGTTTAGAAGGTTGCGTAATTTATCCTACAAATTTAAAATTTGACAATAAATCCCCCTTAAACATTCAAGTGACAAACAATTTATTTGTCATTTTTTTCTTCTATTTTTTCAACAAGAAAATCTCCTAGATTAATCTTTTTTCCTTGTTAATTTGACTCTTTTTTTAAAAAAATTACATGAACATGTAGTGGGATTTTAAACGAAAAGGTCAACAAATGACGTGTGTTGTACACAATTAAAAATTTAAGAGAGTTTAGTGGAAACATATTGTCTCCTTTAAGTGCACAAAATGAGATTATAATTCTTGATTTGGACCGTTCATCTTGAATTTTTTTTTTTTTTAAATTTCTTCCTTCAATCTCTACAATCTGTTCCATATTCACATGGGACGTCATAGTCTCAAAATGCTGATGGATAATTTAGATGGCGAGTTACAATATCTTTTTTGCACACTAAAAAGAGATAATCTGATTTAAAATTTAATGTCAACTTTTAAAGTTTATGATATTTTTTTCTTCACAATTTGATCATTAAATTTTAATTGAAATAAATAAATTGTGATATTCTCCCAAATAAAAATTGGCAGGTAATAATCACCTATAACAGAGTTTGTTGGCCAGAGAAGGAAAGGAGGGTCCCAAGCATAGGAGAATTTGACAGAATCCAAAGGGCTTAGGGTTCCGCCATTGATGAGCGCAGCTATCTCCTTCCGTTGAAAGCACCGTAGGATCAACACTTTCAGAGCTCTGAAACCCCTTGCAATTTAACCTAATTTCACTCTGCGAACAACACAAGCAAGTGTTGATGACAGTGATCTCCCACTCTGGCTGCCCCTCTATCTCTCTCTCTTCTCACTGTCCCAATGGTGATGTTGTTCAAAGAACACTCACAGCAGACTGGAAGAAGAAAGGACAATTGTTGTTTGGTCAAAGAGAAAGTGATGGGAAAATGAATAAATGGTGAGTGGATTGAGAGGCATTGAAGTGAGATCATTACCTTGGATGACAATGGCAAAGAAAATTATTGTTGCAACTACATACTTCATGATGGTTGCCATTTCTCTTCCTCCTGATGTTTGGTACTTAATATATATATATATATATATAAGTCTAGAACCATCTTGAAATTCATTAGATTTTGACTAGTTTTGTCCAAGCGGGATTGGATTGTAAATGTGTAAAATTCTTTGATTGCTAATTTTTTTTCATTTACAATACTCAAATTCGAATTTGTGTTTAAGGAGAATAAATGTTGAAGTACTTGGACTAATAACATTAGTATATAATACTACTTTCATTCATATGTTAACATATAATTTATTATAATTTGTAATAAAAGTTACATAATCTAATTTTAAATCATGATTGATTTGAATTGTTTAAATGGGAAAAGGATCTAGCAGAATCTTGTAGACCATGATGAGTTTTAACCTTTTTTTTAATTTTTTCTAATTTAAATTATAACCATTTATTAATTCTATTACAGTTGTAACTTATATGTCGGCCTGTGCAATATATGGGTTATTGAAAAGGAACATAAAATAAATAGATAGATTAAATCATAGTAAAATACAATTGATATAACAAAATTGTATACCTTATTGTCATTTTAAGTAACAACATTTTATATAATATGTTTGCACTATTTATGCTTGCAACAACAAAAAATACCAAATATCAGTTGTCAAGTTTTTTTTTAAAAAAAGCTAATAATTGAAAAGGCAAAAACAATAATTTATATAATGTTGACTTAATATAAATTGTGGAAAATTTCCTTTTAAGCTATATTTGTGGTACTTGCAGTAGCATTCTCACCCTTATCTAATATCAAAATTTTTAAATCACTTCAACTTGACTTTCGTTAATTGTCATAACAAAGTTTAGAGTTAATGGAAATTATCTTCTATTCAGGGCCATTTGATATGTAGAAATGTTTAATCAATCCAAATAACGTTTTATGAGAATGTTACATTCTAACATTTAGTACATGATTTTAAAAATCATTCTTGGAAATGTATCATTCCCATTAATCTAATATTCCCACAAAACTCTCATTTTTCATTTTTAAGAGGGGAGGTGGGAATGATAAATTCTCATATCATGGGAATTTATTTTTGACATAAAATTATTACTTTATTCATATTCCTTATTTCTAATTATCAAAAACTAAAACTCTATTTTGGTCCCTCACAAATAGGATATTTCTCAATTTGGTTCTTTATAAAATTATCTTTACAAATTGGTCCCTCATATATGAAATATTTACAAATTTAGTCATTCATAAAATTATCTTTTTTATTTGGTCCTTCCACATATGGATATTTTTTAATTTAGCCCCTCACGAATGAAATATTTCTCATTTTAGTCACTCATAAAATTATCCTTTCAATTTGGTCTTTTACATATGAAAACTTTTCAATTTGGTCCCTCATGAAATATTTCTCAATTATTCATTTATAAAATTATCTTTTCAATTTGGTCCTTCACATATGAATATTTTTCAATTTAGTCCCTCACAAATAAATATGTTATCAATAATGTCATTTTGTCAATATGTTATCAAATTGGTCCAATTTAACAACAATGTTTTTATTTTTAAAAATTAATAGGGATAATTTTGAACAATTGTCAAACATTCTCAGGAATATTAACATGAACCAAAAATAGAAATGTCGAATCCCCAAGAATATAGAAAAAATATTCCCAAAAATGTTTGTAATAAACCAAACATGAGAATGTCACATTCTTGGGTCACATCCCCAAGAATCACATTCCTTGTACCAAACGCCCCTTAGCTTGAAAGGAAATTTGGAATCTGATGGAGTAATTAATATTTTAGGGATTGTGACTTTTTGTCCAACATGCTTTCTATAAATTATGGTTGCCTCAAGCACATGCGTTATCATTCTTGATATAATCATGTGATTACTGTAACATCCTATATTTTCTTGCATTTAAGCTATATTTTTCTTTGTTTAAATTCGAAATGGTGTTAGAAATAAGGAAATTTATGTTTTTGGACAATTAGAATGAAGTGACAAAGAAGAGGCGTGAGAAATTAAGATACTTGAGTTAAGAATAAAGGAAAAAGAGAGTTTTGGTGGCATCAGTTGACTAATTGAGAGGAACAGTCGACCGATCGCATTCGAAATTGGACCAGGTTGCTTATATTTGCAATCGATCAACTGATGAGGAATGATCAGTCGACTGATTCTTCTCTGTCAAGCTAATATTTTAGGTCCATATGAAATCAGTCGACTAATCTATATGAATCTGTCGACTGATGGGATCAGTCGACTATTGAGAGAAAATCAGTCGATTGATTATATGCTGAGGTGTGAAAATAGGTCGGTTTAACTGAAATTCAATGAGGAAAAATTTATTTAGTTACCCCTAGTATGCTAGCCGAGACTTAGAAATGAGATATTAGGGTTAAAAAGGGAATTTCCAACGCAATAGAGCCTTTGAGACTCTTTTAGAAGAGAGAAGAGAGAAAAATGAGCTAATTCTAAAAATTTAGCCAAGAGAGAGAGAGAAAAAAAAACATGAAGAGAAAGAAAAAGGAAGGAGAAGAAGTTTTAATAAGGTTCTTGGGCAAAATAATCATCATAGGAAAAAGGGAAGGGAAAGAAGGAAGAAGCTAGAAGATAATACTTGTATTTCAATTCTAAGGGAATCAAGGTAGCTAGTTCTCATAAAAGCTATATGTTTTAGATATATATTGTGTTATATTAGCTCTTAATGCATGATTGTTGTTTTTAGAGTCTTCATGAATACATAGAACACATCTTTCTCATGAAAAGGATATCACATGTCTCCATGGGATGATAGAATAAGAAATCCTCATGGGATGCCCAGAAATTCCTCATAGGATGTAAAAGTTTTTATGGGATGAAAGAATCAGAGAATTCCCCATGAGATGATAGAAATTCCTCATGAGATATGAATTTTTTTTAATGAGAAAGAGTCAAGCATAGTATATCAAGTTAAGTATGACTCATTCTGCATATGTATTCATATGATATTATCTCATTTTTGGAAGTGGTTTATATTATTAGAATAGCTTTTATGACTGAAATGGTGGGAATATATTACGATATGCTAGCTACTGGGATTTTACATCTCACCTTGTTCAATGATAAATTACCATTTCAGGAGCTGAAGCAGAAAAAGAGGGGAAAGAAAAGAAATAAATATATGTTGTAACTAACCATGTTACTTTCTTAAGTAGAAATATGGAAAAGGGTCATGTAATGTATGGGATATCGTGTTTTGTAGATTGTGGTCATACCATGTATTTGTAATTAAACTTTTGATATTCTAGTAGAATCTACAAATGAAGGTTTAAGTGTGGTTGTGGATTTTTTGTAGATTTCAGTAAATGAATCCACCATACTTGGAGTTTCTTTTATTGAAAATTTAAGTCTGTAACACACCAGTTGACTGATCAGTCTACATCAGTCGACTGATACTTCTCAGTTTCAACTTCAATTAAATCATTAATCAATCAGTCGACTGATAGTCAAGAATCGGTCGACTAATTGCTTAATGTTAAATTTGAAATTTTGTATTTTCAGTTATATTAAAAGTCAATTATTTCGAACCCTCGGACATTTATAAACATATTATTTCAAAATTTATCACTTCACCCAACAGATTTATATATATAGTGTAGACATTACAATTACCATTACAAAAGTCCATTGATTTACCAATGTTCCTAAGTAACATCACTGGTAAGATACATAATAGAACTATTGAAGGAGTCAATCCAATTTAGGAAAAATACTTGACAAAAGTTGGCATATAAAGTAGTCTCAGTCAACACCAATGAAGACCATCCTCAACTAATTTATTCACATTTTCCCACTAACTGGTGTTAATATTATAATAGCACAATAATTGTTTGTCCACCCCTTCAAATTCAGTAAAGTCATTATTGAAGTCAATAGGCATTATAATGTACTCATCAACAAAACACACAAGATAAAAAAAAAAAAAGGACACATTTGTTAAACTAAATACCTTTGACTTGGATTCAACATTCCTTGACTTGACATCAAACATCAAAAAATCTATATTGTAAGTGTTGTTGTTGTCATCGAAAAGAGAATGTCAATTTTGTCCTTGTAGATTATCATCTTGTATTTGACATCTATTTATATGATTTAATACTTTAATCTCGTAAAATTTATCCGAACAAACATCATAAACAATCAACATATGAGATAATACTCAATCATCAATAGAACAACTCAACAGACCATACCAAAAAAACCTTCAATACATTGGCATTCGCCATAAACAAAAGGATGTCGAATGACAACTGGTTCGGGGCTCTTCCATTCTTTGTCATTTACAATATACTTAGTATACCAAATTTGTCCTTGTTGTGCTTCATTGTGGAAGAAAAAAAAGGATCTCAAAAGAGATAATATACTCATTATAACCAAATGCATAAACAACATGTTATGCAAAAGATACAAAATGTAATTAAAAAAAAACCATTTGCATTTTAAAGTAATGAAATACCACGACATAAATAATTTAATACTTGTAGCAATATTGTAATTATAGTATATGACCTGGACAACCTCTTTAGCGATTGGATTGAATGATCAAAGAATGTGGTAAGATCTTGGGAAGCCTATTTTAAATAGCAATAATCCCCTTGAAGACTCAATGAAACTAACACAACTCCCATAGGGAAGAAAACGACAAATTGACATTGCAAACTTATTTGGATATGACATCAAACATATGTATTTTCCTTGTGAGCCTAATTTGTTAGTAGGTACTTAAGATGATATAATCCACGTATGGTGCGTCAAAAACTTATTCTATTGATGTCGAAGGAAAACATGTGATCTAAAGCTTCTACGCCAGTTCTTATTGATTACGAATATGTGCATATTCTCTTCACACTTCAAGCAGCTAAGTATACTGACTGTCATGTCTCTTGTGACACTCGTTTGTGTCTTGAACAGATCTTCCATTTTACTACAAGTTAATTGTGAGAGTAAAATTATGCAAGTAGAGACGTAGAAGCCGCATGCAAAAAGCTACTTACTTATGAGCTCTTGAGACGTTTCCTTCTAATAATGCCTAGTTAGGGTTTTATTTGAGTACACATGATCTTGATTATCTTTTTTTTTTTCATTTCAAAAAATTAAATCACCAAAACTTTAATAAGGCATAGTATGACTTATGAGAAAATTCTTTGGGAATCACATCTTTGTTGGAATAAGAAATGAGGAATACCAATAAATAATTGTAATTATAATTAAGTTTGAAATTGATTACTTCCAAAACCAATTAACTTCACATTAATTAAGAATCGGTTTTTACATTAATTAAGAATCGGTTTTTATCACTCACTTTAATTTCTTTAAACAATTCACTATGGAAGAATGGAAAACATGAAAAAAGACTATGTGATTTTTACATATCCGCATTTTTTATGAAAAGGAGTAGAATAGTATAATTTAGAAAAACAAATATATAAGCTAAATATATGGTTAATTAAACAAAGAACAATTCATTTTGAACAATAGATGTCTTTCACATCCAACTATAGCAATGAATAAACTAGTATAATTTTGGAATGACAGCTCCAAAAAAACGCACTTCTATATCAAAAAAAGGATTCGGAAAACAATTTGGAAGGAGAAGGGATATTGGGCAGCATTGAAAGCTTTTTCGTTAGCGAAATCTCTTTCTACCTATTTAATGGCCACATTAATAATTTGTGTCTGCTAATAATAGAAAGAGTTTTATTGTTTGATTTTTTCTTTATATATAATTCCTTAAAGAACTAATAACAATAAAGAATTATAATTATATTTAAATTTGAAATTGATTAACAATCAAGCTTCATACTAATTAAAGATTGGATTTCCATCACTCACTTTAATTGCATTAAACAATTAATTATGGTAGATTCAAAACTTTGTCATTTAATGGTCTCATTAGTAATTTGTGTATCTTTTTTATATTGTTGGTAATAGGAACAATTTTATTGTTTTTAATAATTTTTTATATATATATTTCCTTAAGCAACAAATAGAAATAAATAATTACAATTATAAATAAATTCAAAATCAATTTCTAACCCAAGAGAGATAAATGCATGCACTAATTGTGGAGAAAGACTGGAAGGAAACCTCATTAAATACTTAGAGGTGGATTTGGTTTAGTATAATATCTAGATATATATAGATTAGTAGGTACTTATAAGCTATTACTAACTACATTAATTATAGGGATAATAAATCTGTGAAGATTTCATATATTATGCATTATATATGAAATTAATATTAATTTATTCACACTTATTCTAAAATATATTTTTTGATTACCGTAAGAGACATTTAATTATATTTAATATAAAATAAAACATTTAATTGAAAAATTAGAATATGCAATAAATTATTAGGCACGTATAGGTCATTACTAATTACTTTAATTATAGGGTTGACAAATTTATGAAGAGTTCCAATATTCTACAAATACAAATTAATATTAATTTATTCACACTATATTCTAAAATATGATTTTTTCATTATCGTAAGAGACATTTAAGTATATTTAATATGGAAGAAAACATTTAAGTGAAAATCTAGAATAAAGAACAAATTATTATGTACCTATAAGTTATTACTAATTACATTAATTATTGGTTTGAAAAATCTACGAAAGTTTCCAATATTATGTATTAAATATAAATTAATAGTAATTTATTCAAATTGTATTATAAAATAGATTTTTTTATTATCATAAGAGATGTTTATTACATTTAATACGGAGAAAAATATTTATGTGAAAAATTGTAATAGGGAACAAATTGTTAGACATCTATACGCCATTACTAATTACATTAATTACAGGATAGATAAATTTGTAAAGATTTTCAATATTTTGCATTGAATATGAATTAATATTAATTTATTCACGTTGTATTCTAAAATAGAATTTTCAGTTACCGTAAGAGATATTTAATTACAGTTAATATGGAAAAAAACATTTAAGTAGAAATCTAAAATAAGAAACAAATTATTAGGCACGTATAAGTTATTACTAATTAGAATAATTATAGATTTTTCAAATATGTGAATATTTCCAATATTCTATATAAAATAAGACTTAATATTTATTTATTCACATTGTATTTTAAAATAAAAATTTCAATTATCGTACAAGGTATGTGTACACATTTGTTGTTTTTTGTTTTCTTGTTTTGTTCTATTCAAAATTTGGCTGACACTTGATATATTATTTAGCTAAACAAATTAATTACATTTAATATGGGATAAAATATTTGTTTAGAAATTTGGAATATGCAACAAATTATTAGGCAAATATAAGTTATTGATTGGAAAACATTTAATTGCGCATGGCCTTAAATGAGAGAGAGAGAGAGAGAGAGAGAGAGAGAGAGTGTAATACCCATTATTTTTTTTTAAGTTATAAGTATTTAAGAATTTCGATAAATTTATTTTGAAGAAAATAAATTCCCTATCAGTTTAATTTTTGTATACTCGTTTGTGCATATTGTTGAAAATATAAATTTTTTAATTATAGATTCTATAAATTGTGGGATATAATGGATGATATGATATGGAATTAATCCCATTAAGTAAATATACAGTTCAAAAGTGGAATCTAGAATGAAAACTGGTAAGTGAAACTGGTAGATGAAATAGTATAGGAGAATGGTAGATGAAAACTGGTAAGTGAAACTGGTAGATGAAATAGTATAGGAGAATGGTAGATGGAATAGTAGTAAATAGTACCATAATTTCTCCTATAAATAGGCCCTTCCATTTCAATTCAAAACACACACCTTCAGTTTCTCTTCTCTCCTTTCCTCAAAACTTCTCTTGCTCCGGCGTTAGGGCTCTGAGATTCTAGGTCTTTCTTCCTTAGCCTAGATCCAAGGTAAGAATACTATGCCCCTTTTCTGTGCCATTCAGATTTTTAAAAGTTATTTTCTTAAGTATGCTCTGTGGTTGCGGTTTTGGCCGATCTTCCACATCAGAAAAACTGTCATTAGCTACCTATATGTTGTTTTGATTCTCTGATTACCGAAATAGAATGTAAACTGTGAAGAATACATGTCTAGGAAAGTTCTGGCTAAGGAAAGACATGGTTGTTAAGTGTGTCCATTGGGACTCTCCACTCTTTCTTGGGAACTTACCTGGTGTACTCTTTTACAGATTATATTCTCTATTTCTGGTATGAATAGTACCTGTACGTATGAATAGTAACCGTACATATGAATAGTAACTATACTTATAAATGAATAGTAACTATATATAAATAGTATTTATATGTATTTTTGAATAGTACATATACATGTATATTTTTATATGTATTTTTGAATAGTACATATACGTGTATTAAAAAATTATATTAATTGAATCCATTAAATGTAATTGTGTAGATTTAAAAAAGATATAGTAACTTGGATTTCAGGTGAGTAGCTAACCTACTTGGATACTTATTTAATTATATGAATAGTCCAAGTAATTTACATATTCAGAGTATATCTACTATTACCTTTGACTGAATATTTCAATTAATATGGTTGTGTGCCGAATATGATTATGGTCATATGCTATGGCTGTGTGCCGAATGTGAATATGGCTGTGTGCCGAATATGATTATGGTCATATTTATGGCTGTGTGCCGAATGTGAAGATGGCTGTGTGCCGAATATGAATATGGCTGTGTGCCAAATATGATTATGATCATATGCTATGGCTGTATGCCAAACGTGGAGATAGCTGTGTGCCGAATATGATTATGGTCATATTCTATGGCTGTTTGTCGATTATAAGTATGATATGATTTTACTTATGCATTTTATACATATACTTGTGTATTGTTAATCACTTGATGATTATCTGTAATTAAGTTTCTATCCTTGTAACGTTATCTATTCATTGAGATTATTATCTCATATTGTGGTGGATATATTTTTTTCAGATCCTGAGATTAACGAAAAACATCTGTCTAAGGAGTAGCGCAAGTTCAATATCCTAATCCTCTTTGCTTCAAGGGTTGGTGTTTATTTGAATTAAAGCTGTTTCTTCAGTTTTAAATTCTAGAAAGCTCTGCAGTCAAATAGGACATCTAGGAGGAAGTGGTTATTGTACATAATTATGTTATTACAGTACTTTAAGTTTACTGTATGTTTTGTAAGATTGTAGCTTATTAAGTAAAATCGGAGTATTTAACTAAGATAAGTCTTTGTTATATTATTACTCTCACATTTTAGAATGATTATTATATGGAGCTAAAAGCATAGGCTTACAACTAGAGAGTATCTCTAAGTTGTGCCGGTCACGTACCATTTTGAGGGTCGTGACAAAGTTGGTATCAGAGGATTAGGTTTTTAGGTCTCCTATTGGCTACAGAGCAAAAGGTGTCTTCGGTAGACCCTCCCCTATTATTGTGAACCGCGGCACAATCATAGGATGAGGTTCCACAGAAGGCAGCATAGGATGTCATTAATATTCCTTTGGTGTCATACTCCTTAATTAGTATTGCGCTCTAAGGTATTCTTAACATCTAAAGGTGTTTGCTAAATCTGTGTAGATTTTGACACCTTTAATGGCAAGAGGAAGACCATCTAACCAAGGTAGGCGTTTGGGCTCTAGAAGAGTGCCAACACCTTCCTCCTCAGTGAATGCATCACAAGAAAGCAGTGAACGTACTGAGACTGTAGGTGCTGATGAGATACCTCCTCCAAATGATCCATTTCTAAGGGCTATGTTCAATACTATCCAAGAACGAATGGATAGAATGGAGGCAATGATAATAGGGCAATCTATTCTGAACAATCCCCCAGTGGCACCTCAAACAAATACGCAAGCACCTCTTCCCCAACAAGAGGAGATTTTGACAGAAAAACAACTTACAAGCTTCCTAAAGCTCAAACCTCCATCATTCTCTGGAGAAGATCCAAATGAAGACCCAAGAAAATTCTTGGATGGTACTGAAAAGGCCTGCACAGCTTTGGGATGTTCAAGTGTCCGGAAAGTGGCATTAGCTGTTTACCAATTGAATGGAGTTGCTGAAGAATGGTGGAACAGCTTTAAAGGGGGTAGAGCTAGTAATGCCCCACCAGTGGAATGGGAAGAATTTGAGAGGATGTTCATGGAAAGATTCCTCCCTCAAAGTGTACGAGGCGCAAAAACCCAAGAATTTGAAACCCTCAAGCAAGGGTCTATGTCGATCCACGATTATAACACTAAGTTCATACAGCTCTCTCGATTTGCAGCTAACAAAAATCTTGATGAAAGAGAAAAGATAAGGAGATTTGTCATGGGCCTTCGCCCCTTTTTAAGACAACTTGTGGGGACCCAAATTGAAACATATCCTTCTTATGCCGCAATGATAAGTACTGCAAGATTCATGGAATTGGCAGAAGAGGTGAAGAGTGAACAAAGAACGAAGAAAAAGCGAGGACGGGAAGAAAAGCCCTACAATAGCTCAGCAGGAGCACCAAAGCCGCCAAATCGAGGCCAATCAAATCCTATAGCATTTTCGGGGCAAACTATTGCGTCATCCAGTGTAGTACAACCGAGTTTCAATCAAAGGAGGGATGATCAAGCACCAATTCAACAAAGGCATGCTAAGCCTATGTGCCCGCAATGTGGGAAGTTTCATTCAGGAATATGTTATAAAGAAAGCAAAATTTGCTACCATTGTGGTCAAGCGGGTCACTTTGCAAGGGAATGTCCACAATTACTTATTGGGGCTAGGTCTGCACAACCATCATATCCTCAAGCAATGACAACATCAGCTAGTATAGCTCATTCATCTGCAGGAAGGGGTGGACTAGGAAGAGGAGTCGGAAGAGGAGCAGGAGGAAGAGGGCAGCAGTCTTTTAATCATGGTCCAGCTAGGGTGTTTGCTCTTACCAGACAAGATGCCCAAGCATCTAATGCTGTTGTCACAGGTATTTTGACCATTTACTCACATAAAGCTCATGTATTATTCGACCCTGGATCTACCCATTCATATGTATCTCCAAATTTTGTTAAATACATCCTTAAGAAACCGATAAGTTTAGAACAACCGTTTCTTGTGTCTACCCCTATGGGAGAAAGGGTTCTAATAGAGAAAAAGTATAAAGAATGTAGTGTGGTTGTAGGAGGGCTAGAAACCGTGGCAGATCTTATGATCCTTGATATGATAGATTTTGATGTACTTTTAGGCATGGATTGGTTGGCTTCATGCCACGCAACCCTCGATTGTCATAGTAAATCCATAAAAATTTCTATGCCCGGAGAAGCCACATTTGTATTCCAGGGAGACCAAAGTAGGACACCGCATAACTTGATCTCCCTAATGGGCGCCCAACGATTATTGAGAAAAGGGTGCAGAGGGTTCTTAGCCTTCGTACAAGACGTAGAGAAGGAAAAGCTCAAACCTAAAGATGTGCCAATTGTGAGAGAGTTTTTAGACGTGTTTCCAGACGAATTACCAGGACTACCCCCGGATCGAGAAATTGAGTTCAATGTAGATCTGGCACCAGAAACTCAACCTATCTCAATTCCACCTTACAGAATGGCACCGACTGAGCTGAAAGAACTCAAGGAACAACTGCAGGATCTTCTAGATAAGGGTTTCATAAGACCCAGTTATTCCCCGTGGGGTGCTCCTGTTCTCTTCGTAAAGAAGAAAGATGGATCAATGAGACTTTGCATTGATTACAGGCAACTGAATAGGGTCACTATAAAAAATAAGTACCCTCTGCCTCGTATAGATGATCTCTTTGATCAGTTGCAGGGAGCTAAGCATTTTTCTAAGATTGACTTGAGGTCTGGTTATCACCAACTCAAGGTCAAAAAGGCAGATATACCCAAGACAGCATTTCGTACTAGGTATGGACATTACGAGTTCACAGTTATGTCTTTCGGACTAACAAATGCCCCGGCAGCTTTCATGGATCTCATGAACCGGGTATTTAAACCATACCTTGATTGATTTGTCATAGTATTTATAGATGATATATTAGTTTACTCAAGGAGCTCGGAGGAGCACGAGCAACATCTTCGTATGGCATTGCAGAAGCTGAGAGAACATCAACTTTATGCGAAGTTCTCAAAGTGTGAGTTCTGGATTGACCGAGTAACCTTCTTAGGTCATGAGATTTCAAAAGATGGCATACAGGCGGACCCAAGCAAGGTTGAAGCAATAAAGATGTGGCCGAGACCTACTTCGGTAACAGAAATTCGGAGCTTCCTAGGATTGGCTGGTTATTACCGACGTTTCATCCAGGACTTTTCAAAGATAGCTGCCCCTCTCACACAGCTAACAAGAAAGAATGTAAAGTATCAGTGGGATGATGAATGCGAGAAGAGTTTCTTACAACTTAAGCTGCGGTTGGTTACAGCGCCAATACTTGTATTACCATCCGGACCAGGAGGGTTCACGGTATATTGTGACGCCTCTCGAATAGGACTTGGTTGTGTCCTCATGCAAAATGGTAAAGTGATAGCATATGCCTCCAGACAACTCAAGAAACATGAGCAGAATTACCCGACACATGACCTAGAAATGGCAGCGGTTGTGTTTGCACTTAAGATATGGCGGGACTATCTCTATGGGGAAAAGTGTGAAATATTCACTGATCATAAGAGCCTTAAATATATCTTTGATCAGCGTGACCTTAATTTACGACAAAGGCGCTGGATGGAATTGATGAAGGATTATGACTGCAATATCCTATACCACCCTGGAAAAGCAAATGTGGTAGCAGATGCCTTAAGTAGAAAATCCTCAGGTACTCTTGCACATATAACTGAGGTAAGAAAGCCCTTAGTACAGGAGTTACAAGAATTAGAGTCTCGTGGGGTATACTTTGAGATACCTGACTCTGGCATGTTCTTGGCTCACGTTAAGGCCAAATCTTCCTTATCCGACCATATTCGTCTATTTCAGAAGGATGACCCAGAATTGGCCAAGATCATGGACAAAGTACACAGTGGAGATACCCAAGAGTTTACACTTGATGACACAGGCACACTTTGGTTTAAAAATCGATTGTGTGTTCCTAATATGCCGGCTCTGAGGAGAGAGATTATGGAGGAAGGACATAACACGGCATACACAGTTCACCCTGGTATGGCCAAGATGTACCAAGACTTGAAACAAATTTACTGGTGGGATGGAATGAAGTGTGACGTGGCAGATTTTGTATCAAGATGTTTAACTTGTCAGCAAGTTAAAGCTGAACACCTGAGATCGGCAGGGAAACTTCAGCAAATTAAAATTCCTGAGTGGAAATGGGAAGATGTGACGATGGACTTCGTAGTAGGATTACCACATTCTTCTAGTGGCTATGATTCTATCTGGGTCATCGTTGACCGGTTAACTAAGACGGCCCAATTTATACCGGTTAAGACAACATATAGTGTGTCTAGACTGGCTGAGCTCTACATTAAAGAAGTTGTGAAGTTACATGGAGTTCCTTTGACGATTATCTCCGATCGTGGGCCACAATTCACGTCCCGATTTTGGAGAACTTTTCAGGAAGCCCTTGGCACCAGAGTAAATCTTAGCACGACTTTTCACCCGCAGACTGACGGACAAACAGAGCGGACCATTCAGACTTTGGAAGATATGTTGAGGGCATGCATCCTTGACTTTGGTGGAAGCTGGGAAAAGCACCTTCCGCTAGTGGAGTTTGCCTACAACAACAGTTACCAATCAAGTATCAAGATGGCACCTTATGAGGCCTTATATGGTCGCCGGTGTCGATCACCGATTGGATGGTTCGAGATGGGTGAGGTAAAACTCCTGGGACCCGATTTAGTGCAAGAAGCAATCACCAAGGTAAGAGTTATCCGAGAACGGATGTTAGCAGCCCAGAATAGGCAGAAAGCCTATGCTGACCATAGACGAAGAGACTTAGAGTTCATCATTGGAGACATGGTGTTTCTCAAGGTTTCACCCATGAAAGGCATAATGAGGTTTGGGAAGAAAGGGAAATTAAGCCCCAGGTATATTGGACCTTATGAGATCCTAGAGAGAATAGGCAATGTTGCCTACAAGCTAGCCTTACCCACAGAATTAGGGGGAATCCACCCCGTCTTCCATGTGTCTATGTTAAGGAAGTACCTTCCTGACCCTTCACACGTACTTCATCAAGATACCCTCCAATTAGATGAAGATTTGTCATACGAGGAAGTACCGATAGCTATCCTGGATAGCCAGATTAAGAAGCTCCGATCTAGAGAGATTCCATCGATAAAAGTACTGTGGCGGAATCAGACTCACGAGGAGGCCACATGGAAAGCCGAGGCTGATATGCGAATTAGATACCCACATCTATTTGAATCTTCAAGGTAATTTAAATTCGGGGACCGAATTTTTTTAAGGGGGGTAGAATGTAATACCCATTATTTTTTTTTAAGTTATAAGTATTTAAGAATTTCGATAAATTTATTTTGAAGAAAATAAATTTCCTATCAGTTTAATTTTTGTATACTCGTTTGTGCATATTGTTGAAAATATAAATTTTTTAATTATAGATTCTATAAATTGTGGGATATAATGGATGATATGATATGGAATTAATCCCATTAAGTAAATATACAGTTCAAAAGTGGAATCTAGAATGAAAACTGGTAAGTGAAACTGGTAGATGAAATAGTATAGGAGAATGGTAGATGAAAACTGGTAAGTGAAACTGGTAGATGAAATAGTATAGGAGAATGGTAGATGGAATAGTAGTAAATAGTACCATAATTTCTCCTATAAATAGGCCCTTCCATTTCAATTCAAAACACACACCTTCAGTTTCTCTTCTCTCCTTTCCTCAAAACTTCTCTTGCTCCGGCGTTAGGGCTCTGAGATTCTAGGTCTTTCTTCCTTAGCCTAGATCCAAGGTAAGAATACTATGCCCCTTTTCTGTGCCATTCAGATTTTTAAAAGTTATTTTCTTAAGTATGCTCTGTGGTTGCGGCTTTGGCCGATCTTCCACATCAGAAAAACTGTCCTTAGCTACCTATATGTTGTTTTGATTCTCTGATTACCGAAATAGAATGTAAACTATGAAGAATACATGTCTAGGAAAGTTCTGGCTAAGGAAAGACATGGTTGTTAAGTGTGTCCATTGGGACTCTCCACTCTTTCCTGGGAACTTACCTGGTGTACTCTTTTACAGATTATATTCTCTATTTCTGGTATGAATAGTACCTGTACGTATGAATAGTAACCGTACATATGAATAGTAACTATATGTATAAATGAATAGTAACTATATATAAATAGTATTTATATGTATTTTTGAATAGTACATATACATGTATATTTTTATATGTATTTTTGAATAGTACATATACGTGTATTAAAGAATTATATTAATTGAATCCATTAAATGTAATTGTGTAGATTTAAAGAAGATATAGTAACTTGGATTTCAGGTGAGTAGCTAACCTACTTGGATACTTATTTAATTATATGAATAGTCCAAGTAATTTACATATTCAGAGTATATCTACTATTACCTTTGACTGAATATTTCAATTAATATGACTGTGTGCCGAATATGATTATGGTCATATGCTATGGCTGTGTGCCGAATGTGAATATGGCTGTGTGCCGAATATGATTATGGTCATATTTATGGCTGTGTGCCGAATGTGAGATGGCTGTGTGCCGAATATGAATATGGCTGTGTGCCAAATATGATTATGATCATATGCTATGGCTGTATGCCAAACGTGGAGATAGCTGTGTGCCGAATATGATTATGGTCATATTCTATGGCTGTTTGTCGATTATAAGTATGATATGATTTTACTTATGCATTTTATACATATACTTGTGTATTGTTAATCACTTGATGATTATCTGTAATTAAGTTTCTATCCTTGTAACGTTATCTATTCATTGAGATTATTATCTCATATTGTGGTGGATATATTTTTTTCAGATCCTGAGATTAACGAAAAACATCTGTCTAAGGAGTAGCGCAAGTTCAATATCCTAACCCTCTTTGCTTCAAGGGTTGGTGTTTATTTGAATTAAAGCTGTTTCTTCAGTTTTAAATTCTAAAAAGCTCTGCAGTCAAATAGGACATCTAGGAGGAAGTGGTTATTGTACATAATTATGTTATTACAGTACTTTAAGTTTACTGTATGTTTTATAAGATTGTAGCTTATTAAGTAAAATCGGAGTATTTAACTAAGATAAGTCTTTGTTATATTATTACTCTCACATTTTAGAATGATTATTATATGGAGCTAAAAGCATAGGCTTACAACTAGAGAGTATCTCTAAGTTGTGCCGGTCACGTACCATTTTGAGGGTCGTGACAGAGAGAGAGAGAGAGAGAGAGAGAGAGAGAGAGACTTTCATTGGTCAAGCACTCAAGCCAGAAGTCACTTTCCAGACATGAATGAAAGTTGTGCACTGTTAAGATGTTCACGTAAATTTTTCATGAAGATTTGAGCTATAACCACACTTTATGTATGTACATTATATTATATGTGTATATATATATATATATATATATATATATATCATATAATGTTATTAATATGTTCAATACAAGAAAACAAGAGATCAGAGACGAAACTTTGTCTGTCTCAAATTCCGTCCCTAATGTATTGCCTCCGTCTTTGATTTGTGTCAGGTATCAGAGACAAATTTGGGGATGGACTTTTTCCATCTCTGATTTCAAAGGCAGTAATTAGAGACAGATTGGTACATTTCAAATCCATCCCTGGGTTTTTTGAAATGTGATATATATATATATATATATATATATATATATATATATATATATATATATATATATATAAAATAGAGATGAAGTTCTGCCATGGAAATTCCATCTCTGATATTTTTAAATTTTTAGATTTGTGGAAGAATTTCGTCTTTGATTTTTTTTTTAATCCAAAGGACATAGTTTTGGATTAGAGACGGATTCTCCTGCTTCTAAAATCCATCTCTAATCCTTGAATAACCCTATTTCCTAAATTCAAAAATTCACTTCTTGTCGTCTCTATTTTGCCTTTGTTCTCTATAGCCTCCGTTGTCTCTATCACTCTTTTCCTATGTGGTGGGTCTTCATTGTATCTCTTGTCCTCCGTGGTGGGTCTCTTGTGTCGAGGTTTTTTTTCACTGTCACTCTTTTCTAGTTATTGAAGTTCTTGTATTATTCAAAGTTGTGTGTATAAGAAATAAAGTATTAGTGAATTTTCTGTTGCTTGTGCCCCTTTGAGATATCATAGATAGCGAATCTAATAATATGAAGTTTGGACTAACATAGTACTAAATCATTAAACTTAACTTACAATCATGATAGATTAAGAATGAGAGAATAATGCATCATAACACACACACACACACACACACACACACACATATATATCAAAGTGCTTACATAAAAAAAATCCCTTATGTTTCAAATCATTCTTACATCTCACAACCAAGGAATGCAAGGAAACATGACAAAAGAATAATTCATCAAAGATTATGCATTACAAGCCAACCCCAAAGGAAGACTTGTAGGAGTTTTACGTAGCTACAGAGCACTTATAGAATTTCAAAATGTACAAAAGGGGAGGGGTAGTGTACAAAACCAACCCTAGGAACAAAACGAGGGTGGTGGTTAGACTTCCGCTACTCCTTAAGTAGAGGATTCGCTACACTCTCAGGATTTGAAAAGGGAAACACAAAAGTAGTGAGATAATAATCTCAGTGAATAACCAGCACCAGCAAAAACAAAGGCACACACATATAGGAGAATTTAATCACAACAAGGAATTTGAGAAAGATAATTTGCGTCTATATTTCTACTGGATTTAACCTAGCTAAGGGTCTCCATAGACTTCATGGCTCACGTGCCAATATCAAGAGGAGTCCATAAGCCTCATGGACCACATGCTATTGGGCCTCATTGACAGGAATCCTATTCCGTCAACCCCCATAGATCTCATAGATCATGTGCCACCAGGCCTACTAGAACACCCTCAAGAGTTACTTGCATATATATTAGGTCAAACCAATCCACAAAAGTATCAACCAAATTAATATATGGTAATAAATAATAAATCCATATTAATTTATCCACATATCTCAATAACAAGATAGATGAACATACAGGAACTCAATAAGAAAGTCTCAGTCTTTAATCCTTTATAATATCTCACTCTTAGTTTACATCAACAACCTTTAAGACTGTGGGATAATTTTACCTCCATAAAAGTTTTCATGCATGTGCTACCTCTTGAACTTCCCTTTTTCTTTTATTTAGCATAAGTATAAAAAGGAGGGCTAGTTATTCATCTATGGTGCTGAATTGTGGTTATTGAATGAGGAAGTTTCCCAATTATCGAGTTATAGGTTAGAAGAATTTTAAAATGAAGAGACATTAGGATGTGGCGTTTGGGCGCCACTCTCCAATATGTGGCTACCCGAGAGCACCACACCCCAAACTCTTTGGTAGCTCTGACCCCGAGGGGCCTCAGGCGCCCAAGTATGGTGCCTTAGCCATGCCTTCAAAAAATTGGGAAAAAAGTGAGTTTGGGTTCAATTTTCCATCCCTTTTCAAAAGCATTGGATTGGGTGATGGTAATGCATCATTCTTAACTATTGTTAGTCTTTTTTTTGCATATTGGAGAAGGACTTGCCTTATTTCCCCTTTTTTCTTTCAAAAACTCCTAGGTCAAATAAAATCTTTTCATTGTTCAAGGATTTCAAGCATTCTCCACAATCCAACCTATTTCAGTAATATATATATATATATATATATATATATATATATATATATATATATATATATATATATATCGGAGATGGAGAATAGTACTCAAATTCCATGAAGTTTACAACAATACAAATGTTGTCATTACTAAAAAATGCATTCAAAGAAAAACCCTAGGAGAGAGGTAATTTCAATCCATCCTACATACCTATTTCTCAGCCAAGAGGAGAGGAAAAGGAATAGAAGAGAGGTATCCCACTCTTTCTTGGTGGCTCTCGACGTGCAGCACAAGGGGAGAAGGCAAGATAGGTTCTCCAAGCTCCAAATATGTTCTTGAGTCTAAGTGTATGTGTGTGTGTGTGTGTTGTATAAGCGTAAGAAGGAAAAGGGGTGTGGGTGCTCCAATGGGTCATGGGTCAAGAGTGGGTCATATAACAAAGCCCATCATTTAAAAGTGGAAGCATTTTGGGAGAACCTTGTTTGGCCTTGGCCCTATATGACAAATTCCATCATTTCATCTAAATTCTTGTCTAGAAATTAGTAAAATTTTCAACCCAAGGAAGCATGGCAATAAATATTTCTCAACAAGAGTCAATAATTCTAGTAATAATATAATGCATGCATCAAAATTAGAATAAAATAACTTAAACACAACAAATAGATTAATATCATTATAATTAAAATAAAATATAAATTAGCAGACGTCACAGATGCGACCCATTACATTGTAAAAATTAAATTTCTTTCTTGAAATTAATAAAAACTCTATACAATAACCCTTTTAAAACCCTTTTTATCAATGATTAAATTTCTATATGAAATTCTCATGTGTACAAATCCTTAGAGCTAATAAAAACTCAAAAGATCTTAACTCTAGGTTCTCATTCTTAGCTTTTCATAAAAACTAATCACCCATACACTGCAACATGAAATTGCAAGTAAATAAAAAAAAATGGAAGGGAGAAAAGCATTTCCATTATTTTTTTTAAAAAAGTTGTAAAAATACCTACAAGGATGATATTGTAAAGGCATGTGAGCATGAGATTATAAAGTTAATCATCTTTCTACAATATGCTGATGTTTACACTCAATTCTTTTATTTTGAACTAATGTATATGGATATGATTGTCTTAATTGAATTCCCTCTAAAATGTTAACTCAAGGAACTGTAAAAATACTTTGATAATGGCAAGTTAATTATTTGACTTGGTAATGACATTAATACAGATGTCAAGTTCTAGCATTGGTAGTGGCGGCATTGACACTACTGATGGGCACCATTGGATATGCCTGGATAGCAATTCGTGAGTTATATATATATTTCATTTTTTTTGTTAGTATTTAAAAGAGTGTTAATTTCTTATTACAAATGAATTGCGTAGTTTTTATCCAGTTGTAAACGAGGTCTGAGATATTATCCAGGTCATAAGGGGCAAATTTGAGACAGCTAACTACAACATGAAGATGATTTTGGATGAACTCAAAGAACTATGATTCCAAGAGTGGGTGGCATGTATTGTTGTGTAACAATACTTTCTTTTTTCTATTTGTAAATATTAATTCATGTTATGTTGTGCAGACATGGTACAAGTGGTTGCTGGAACACAAGGACAAAATATGGAGAAACTGGATCAAGAAATGCGACGAGGTTTTGCGCCACATGATGTGGAGTGTTTGTGCTCATTACCACACTTGGCCCAAGCTAGAATGGATTAGCGAGGACATTATGCAACAACTAATCCAAGGGTGGGAGAAGGAGAAACGATTAGGCATACATTAAGTGATTATATTTTTTATATTAGGTTTTGTGCCGCATGATGTAAAGTTACATTATGTTAATTTAAATTTAAATCATTGTATTATATTTAGATTTACATTAGAATTTATTTTAATGATATTTACATTACTTTGCTTGAATTTGTTGAAATTGCTGTCTTTCACAGGCCTTTTTTATTATATCTAAAAAAAGTCTCAGCATTTTAGGGACAGAATTAGGGACAAAAATGTCCATCCTAGACTTGAAATGGAATAATTTCTGTCTCTGAAACTTTCGTCTAATTCCGTCTCTGATATTGAGACGAAATATTTTTCCATCTCGAATTTTTTGTGATGCCTAGTTTAGAGGTGAAATCTTTTCCGTCTTTGATTTTGATTTTTCTTGTAGTGGTTTATGTTTGTGACTTCTATATAACTTCATTTTAAAAAAAAGTCGAAGCGTTTAATTTGAAGAGTATACTTTCATAAAATAAATTTAAATAGAATCCATGGTACAATAGATGTTCAAAACAAACATTGACCCTAAATAATATTCCAAAATAAGACATTAACTCTTAACTCAAACTACTTAACATATCAAAAAGCATTCTGACGAAGACACTAATTATTATCCTCAGCCATTTTCTTCCCAACCCCATCGCTCGCAACAACATTGATCTCAACTTTAGAAGATATACGAAACTTGCTTTGTATTTGAATATTGTCACCCAAACTAACTGGACTGTTATCTAAATGATCATTTATTGCATTCTCATATTCAATCTTAATTATTTTGCTTGCATTTGATAATTGTTGATTATTTATAGTCATTATTCTCAGCACCAGTAATTTGCTCATTCAATACTTGTTTGATAGATGTTGTTTGCTCCGAATTAGTTCCAATTTAAGACTCCTCAACAATGAAATTAAAATCTTGAGAATATAATATTATTTACTTATATCAAAGTTGTTTGGAAGTTACTTACTTTCAACTTTAATTTAAAACTGAATCGCAATATAAATTTTACATTTGTACAAGTTACAATATTTTTTGTGCGAAAATTAAATTATTCTTTTAGTTGTGATCATTTTACTTTAATTTTCATTTAGTCTTTCTATTTGAATAATTATAAGTTTTTATGGTTTAAATATATTTTCAGTGAGCTCTACTGTGAGATTTTCACCTCTGTTTCATTGAATTTTGTTAATTTGTTGAATCATGTGTTTTTTTAGTATTTTGAATATTCATAATTCATTACAAAATAATAATAAAAGTATATAATATAGAAGAACTAACTAATTTATATTGAGATGATATTCTGTATTAAATTTCTTGGAATTTGACCCATTCCTTCCCTAAATTTGGGACCATTTTAAGAAAATATCAAATCAAAGACACTGATTTAGATAAGATCAATGATAATAAATTTACTTTCCATTTTCGAGTGCATATCCCCTCCTTGGAGGAAACTATTCTTTCTAGTGCTGGATCTTGACTGTTAAATGATTTCATCTAAGACTATCGTTAATCCAAGCATTTTTTTATTCTCTTAAAAAAATTACATGGTTAATTTTAAAAAGTCCAATCTTTTTTTAAAATTAATTATATAATTTTTTTAAAAAAAACACACATAGATTAACGATGGCCTTTAGAGAGCCGAGATCCAGTGCTGGAGAGAACATTTCCCTCCGGCACTGGACGAAATCTTCACTTTCCATTTTCAACGTCAATTCGGCAATTTCCTAAGACCATCTAGTCCCACAAACATTTTATAAATTAATGCTAAACACTACAAAAAAAAAATCAAAGACGAAAATTAGAGACGAAAATTTACTGTCTCAGATTCCGTTTTTAATCAGTTGAAAATCTGTCCTTAATTTAGATTTGAAATGGAGGGAAATTTAAATAATTAGAGGCGGATTCTGGGACAGAAATTTTTCGTCTCTAATTGGTCGTTTTAAATTTTTGTCCCTAATTTTTAATTCAATTTTTTAAAAAAATTTAATAATCAAAGACAAAAATTTTCATCTTTAAAAGTCTGTCTCTATTTTCATTTCTAATTTTTAATTCAAATTTTGTTTCTTAATAATTACAGACACAATTTTTTGTTTTTAAAAATTTGTTCCTATTTCAACCTCTAATTTTTAATTCAATTTTTTATTTTTTAAAAATTTAATAATCAGAGACCGAATTAGAGACGGAATTTTCCGTCTCTAAAAGTCCGTCCCTACTTCTATTTCTAATTTTTAATTCAATTTTTGTTTTTTAAAAATTTAATAATCTGTAATACCCTATAAAAAATAATAATTTATTTAAAAAAAAGAAAAAAAGGGATAGATTAAAATAAAAAAATATCTGGATTCTCAAACTAATGCATGCCACCGATCCTTAATTGAAATAAGTTTTTTCCCCCTTAGATCATTGATGATGATGGCTTAAAGAAAACCAAAGCCGCGTGCTGTGTTGGTGTAACCTTGGGGATTATTATGGCCTAAGGGGATGGATCTTTTAATTTATTTTTTAAGAGTAAATTAACAATTTGTTTCTTGAATTTATGATCTTATATAGTTTTGGTTCCTAAATTTTTTGCATTACGAGTCAGTTCTTGAAATTGTGGAACTCGTTGTAATTTAATCCTTCTGTGAAATTGCCGCCCAAAAATACTAACACGGTTTGTTAAGTCACCAACGTGACAAGCTCGTCCGATGATTTGGCACACTAGAGGGTGTCCTTTGTTGTAATGCACATCGTCTGCTAAGTCTCTCTCTCTCACACACACACACTCAAAGTCTCACTCCATTTGTTTCTCTCTCTCACTCCATTCCATGCTCCTCTCTCTCTTTCCCTCACTTAGAGTTGACATTGTCATGTTCATCTTATTGCAAAAAGTCAATAGCCAAACCTACTTCCCTCTCTTTTCTCAATAAATTGAGAGGGATGAGAAAAAAAATAGAGGTGAAAAATCTCTCATTCTCTGTCATTTCCTTTCTCTCTGAAAATGAGGAAATTTGGAAGAGAGAAGAATTGTAACCATATAAAAAGATAGAAGTGTCCTTAATAATTTTTTCTAATATTAAAATTATTCTCTAAACCTAATTCCCATCATCCCCTCCCTACATAACTCCCTCTCTTTCATATAAGTCCCTCCACATTTTTGTTCCATTCAAAATTATCCCTCCAAAAAGTGTTCTCTGTAGGCCCTTTCATATAGAACTGATGTCATTTTGAATTACAAGCATATGGCACGATTCAAAAATATCCCTGCAAAGATTTCCAAACTAGAAACTTTAAAAGATAAGGGCAGTGAAGACAACGTACTTAAAATCTGTTCAATTGCAATTGCTAGTGTACTTGAATCAAGTTCATCCTACGTTATAACTGTTGCACCAGCTAAGTCTACCATCAGGGAAGCTCAAAAACATCTGGTGATGGTATCTACAAAACAATAATAGCAAATCAGGTCGTCATTTTCTTTTGTTTAAGCATCACACCCAATTCCTAAAAATCATATATACACTAAAGTAAAGAACCACTGAAATGCTACTTTGGAATATAAAAATCAGAGAGACGGAGGGAAGAAAAGAAAAGCTACTTCTGCGCATACGATAGCATCACACACCCTGCAACTTCATGTCTGAAACCAAAATTAATAAAGAAAAGAACCATTTTCTTTTGTTTTTTTGGTTTATTTTACCTTTATATATGTGGTCTTTTCTTTGAGTTTGATTGTTTGAACTTATATTAGCTGTATGATTTAATATTAGTTTGTTATAACATTGATTTTATTTAAATAAAGCATCTTGCAATTCCATTATGTTATAATTGTATTAGATGTGTGATATACTATTAATTTATTATAATGTTGATTTTATTTAAATGATGCGTGTTGTAATTCTATTATGCTTTAATTCTTAATTATCATAGTATGATACCCAAAAAGCAAGCTGGTGGAAACACGACATGGAGAACTTGACCTGGATTAAAAATGAAAAAAGCAAGCTTTAATTTTATTATTTTGTTATATATTTATCTAAAATTAATGGACTATAATAATAATTTTGTTTTATTTTTTCTTCTCTTTTTTTTCAAACAAAATAAATGAAAATTTATTTTTTCTCACCTCGTCTCCCCTCAAATTAAACCAAACGAAAAAAAATTATTTTTCTTCTCTTCCCCTCCTCACCAAATGGTTTGTTATTGACATGTTGGCATTTTTTACTGATAGTTTAATAGAATGATCAAAATGCAAGGAGTTTGAATTCAGGGACCAAAGTTAAATGAGGCCACAAATTTGGAGACCAAATTGTTAATTCACTATTTTTTTAATGAAAATTGTTAATATTTCTATAAAAATATATTAAATTTATAAAATATGAAACAACTAAATGATTTAGTATAAGATGTTTTTATTTTGATTATTTTAAAAAAATCTTAGTTGAGTCTATAAAAATTGATTTGCTTCTCAATTTGGTCATCTAAACATAAATATTTCAATGACTTATAATTTAAGATAACTATAATATTTTAAGGATAAAATGAATAATTTATTCTATATATAAATTATTTTTATTATGCATGTTTTTGGTCTAAATTCTATGGTCTATGCGGTCCAGCTTGTGAAAACTATGGCAGGATATTCTCTAGGAACTATGAGTGGATGGAGTGTGGATTAGTCATGAGACTAAGTGACAGCTAACCAAACCCCAAGGTTGTTTGGCGAAAATTACAAAATAAAAAATTCTTTTGTTTTTTCGACAAAAAGTATTTTAGAATTAGATAGATTTTTCTATTGACTAATATATAGATAAATTAAATTTGGATTCGTGCAATGCATGAATTATAATTAATATTGTTATGATATTATTTTATTAAATTGTTTTAGTACAAGCAAATATATTACAATATAAAAGAATAAAGTTTATAATGATTATCAAAATACATTTTGAAAAATTTCTCTATAAACTACATTTGACATCATATTTGAGAACTTTCATTCTTTATTAAGAGCTAAAATTGTCAAACTTTACTTTTTACTCTAAGAATGACTACATACAATTGACCATGTGAAACTAATGGATTAGGTAGGTAAATTACAACTAAGGATGTACAAAAAGTTGATTTTGGGCATGAACCAAATTGAATTGACCTATTTGATTTATCTAAATTTGGGACATATTAGGTTGTAATTTTAAACAGTTCGGTTCGGTTGTTGTTGACCAGTTCATGACTTTTTTTTGTGCGATTTTATTAGACGATTTTTAATTTTTTTTATGTCAACAATTTTTTAAAAAAAATTAGAGATTTATGTGAAAAAAAAAATGCTCTCACTCTTATCTATTTTTAAGATATGCAGTTGTTATTAAGTGAATTAATAAGAATTTCAAACTTATTATATAACATTTAACATTAAAAAATTTCAAACTTGCTAAATATGATGAGTAGCTAATTTTATCTAACAATTTTTATTAAATGAACTAACTAATTTCGTTTAATTATTTTTTAGTGTTGAACTTGTAGATATTAATATAAACATTGTCTAATTTTTTAATATAAATAAATACAAATATAATATAATATATAAACTTTATTTTTTAATTACATGTGGTTTGATTCGGTCAGTTATAACCCAACCGAACTAAACCAAATCAACTAACTGAAAATTTCACATTTTAAAAAATCAATTTGGACCTTATTTTTTCGATTTTTGTTCGGTTCGGTTCGGTTTGGTTTGGTTTGGTCCGATCGGTTTTGATCAGTTTTGTACACCCCTAATTCCAACATTCGACTAAGATTGTTTTTGACTTTTACTATTAGTCATTGCAAAGCAGCAAGTGATAGGAAATTGTCTTTTTGTAAGCTTAAACAATAATCATGAGTCATAAGGGGTTACCATTAATCATGGGATGAACACTTCATGTTCGAAGTTGTCACGAAAAAAGACACTTGCTTCTATAATGTGTTTTCCCAACTTTGTAACCAACAATCTTATGTCATTGCATAATCCCATTGATATTGTCACACCAACCTTTAACTTCAGTTCATAATTAGGCAGTTCGGACATTTTGATATTATTGAAGAATTATGTTGTGTATAAATGGACCAAACTGCTCCAATAAACATTAACTTTACAAACATTATCAGAGTTGAAGTAAATTTTGCCTTCACCTATAAAAATACGATAAAATATGTAAGATATATTAGATATGTATACGTAAATAAAAATACAAAATAACTTGATATTCAAGCACATAAATAAAAGAAATGGAAAACTTGGAATCAATGATATCATATATTCATCAATTGCATCTAAATTTTGCAAAGTGGGAGTCAATATTGCTCTTTCTTGAAAATAACATAAATTGCCAATATTTTCAAGAAATTGAGGGTAATTGCTCTCAACAATTTGACATTCAGAATCAAATTCTAATTTTATGATGATGTCATGTGGTCCCTATATCAAGAAGCCATTGTGAGAATGTTGGATCTCAGTTTTATCAATGTCATATGATCTTGATTGCAATCTCATATTCTTTGTCAATTTCTTGACTTTGCAATACTCCCATAAATAGGATGCATTGATTAATGCAAATACTATATTTTCTCTTGTGCCTCTTGGGATTAATAGTAATATTTGCTGGAAATCTCCTCCAAACACAACTTTCCTACCAAAAGGTTGTAGAAGACTATTAAGATTTGTAAAGTGCATGATCTTAAATGAATTGCTTTTTATATATCATTTAATGTTGGTTGATTATCTTTTCTCAATTAGAATATGCATTGTTTATCAATGTAATGACACATGATGGAAATGAAAAACTAAACACCTCTGAAATTAATTGGGTCTTTGTGAATATATTAATGAGTTGTGTTGAATCAAATTAAGAGTTTATTCAAAAATATTGAACATCACCTATATCTAATATAAATACGATTAAATCACAATGTTAATATTGTTTATGCTGAATCAAGTTTTTGATTCTAGACATCAATGTGGACCTTGGTATTATGAAGCACGTTTATTGCTAGATGATAGACTAAGCATAACTCAAGCCATCTATTAAGGAACACATAAGGAAGAATTATATCATTAAACGAAATGATCATATCACCCATTTATCAAGAAAATCAACAAATGTGGAAACGAGCAGATACACGTCAGAAAGAAAAGAAAAGATTTCATAAAAGAAAAAGTTTCCATTGAATCAAATTTGAAGCTCAATAACTACACGAAGTCAATATTGCAAAAGAAGGAAATAATCTGCAATAAACACACAAGTAACAATGCGAAAAAAAAGTAAATCAAAATATTTCAATAAAGGAAACAAATAGGGCCCTGCTGCATTTGGAAGCATTAATGCAGTATCACAACATATAAGGAAAGAATCTTGTGCAAAGTGGACCTTGAAAATCTGGAATACATTTGTTATTGGATGATGACAAAATAGGAAAAAAAATCTTTTGCATTTATCTGAGTCAAACAAGAACATAAATCATGCTACAAATTAAGGAACACATAATGGATAATTTTATTCGACTTCGCTTTTTAATAAAAAATTTGATCACATTTTTATGAGGAAGATCAACGAAGATGAAAAAGAATTTACTGCACGTCTTGAAGAAGGAAAGAAGACAATCACATTTATGGCTGTTTCTTTCCATATTGAGTTCTAGATACCAGTTATGGAAACAACTACCAAATTCACTGAGTCTTGATTTGCATAATCAATGTAGTGCATCTATTGCACGTCTTGAAGAAGGAAAGAAGACAATCGCGTGTATGGCCGTTTCCTTCCATATTGAGCTCTAGGTACTAGTTATGGAAACAAGTGTCAAATTCATTCAATCTTGATTTGCATAATCAATGTGAAGAATCCACCTCAAATGGCTACCAATTTGAAGGTTATAAAAGGCAGAGGCATCATCAATCTGCACACACTGAAGCTGACAAAGAGAATCTTATTTTGAGCATACTTTTATTGTAACTCTTTGTTCATTGTGTGAGAGAGATATTTGTATTATTCATATCCTTTATGTGAGATTTCTCTCTATTTTGAGTTCTGTGTGATCTGGAAGAATTATTCGTACTATGTGTACTCTATCCTTGTGGAAACTGGTTATAGGTACCTGATAGAGTATCTGTTTGTTGTGGTGTAAAAGTTATTGAGCTATGCTTTCCTGCAGAGAAAGTTACCTGGTGTACGTTTGTTAGGGACGTGTGAAAGCTTAGCGGTTGAAGTGTAAAAGCAAGGTCCTGCTGACCCAAACTGAAGGTTGCTACTACCTACTATGTAGCATAAAAGTTAGAGGCTAAGCCTTAGTCTGGTTACTTTGAATTGTTAATCTTGTTTTCTTAAGAAATACTCATAACTGTGTGTTGTGAAGAGTGAATGTAGGTAAATCCTTGTAATTCTTCCGAACCACTATAAATCACGGTGTCACTTCTCTTCGCTTCTCTCTACATTTATATTATTAGTTATTTGTTAAAAAATATTTTTAACGAGACCCTAATAATATAAGTGGACCTTAATAAGTTTTAAAGAATAAATTTTCTTTTACAAAAAATTGCATATACTCTATTTATCCCCTCAAGAGTATACTCTTGGACTAGCAATTTACTTAAAAGTGAAACAAGAGAAAATAACATTATATTATGAATTTTGATTAAATTTATTATGCACATTCCATTATTTCTTTATACATTTTCTTCTTCCCAGTATGATGTAGACTGATAATATTAGAGCAAAGTTGTGAAGTAATAGATGTTATTTAATTTTATTGATTATAAAAATTGAATTTGTTAGCAACAAACCATAAAAGATTTTGTACGAGAACAAAAACTTCCATAATATTTAAAATTTCCGGTGCATACAAGGATAACAGAAACTAACAGTGACCATAACAGAAATTAACAGTGACATTCATAACAAAATAAGAGCAAAGGAAAATAATATACAGCTGGAGTTGTTGTCGTCATCATCCTTATTAGTTGGAAGCTGCGAAATGATGGCTCTTGTTACCTTAAATCCTTTTTCATTGCACTGCTTCTCCCAAAAGGCATGTGAATTCAAACTTATTAAAAATAATTTTTTTCCAAAAGAAATAGATATCTATCAAAAAATAATTTATCCTTATTTGTTCATAATGCTAATCAATGTTCATTAATGCTAAAATTTTTAAAAATATATATCTGTTTAATAAATAGAAATAAAAAGAAAAAAAATCTCAATTCTAGCCGAGAAATAGAAATTGCAAGATTTTATTAAAAAGAGTCAATTACACTAATTTCTCTTTTAAGGTTGGTTAAATTATACTTAGTATTCTTATAGTTTTAAATATTATATTTAACTTTTTTTTTGCATTTTTATATATGTTATGAAAACTTCTCATGTAATTTATTTTCATCAAATTAATTAGATTTTTACGCAATATGAAAGCTAATTGAATTAATATTAATATTTAATGTGAATTTGTGACTTAATGTTTAATATAATAATAAAAATAGTTAAATAATTTTAATATTAAAACGAACACATTATGCAAGACACTAATTACAATAGAAAAAAAAATTTACAGAAGAGTGACTATAGTATATAAAATTAGAGAGATGCTAAGTATAATTTACTTAAGGTTAAAAGTAAATTAGTCATTTTTTGATTAAAAAAAGATGGTAAGCACACCATGGGTGTATGTGTATATTAGCTCAAATAAATGAGACAATACTAGCTTACGCATATGGATAATGTCACTCGTAAGTCGTAACCTATACAAACCACCGCGCGCTCTGCCCTCTTTCTCTCTCTCCTCTCTCTCTCACTCTCTCTCTCTCCCCCCTCCCTCCAGCACTCCACGGTGCTTTGAAGCCAATCATGCACAGTGCCTTGCAGTTACAGGTTCTATATCTCAATTCTTTCTTCAATTCACCCTTGCATCTCCCTCTTTACTTAATTCTTGAGCTTCACGTGGTCCCAATTTCTATAAAACCTAGCAAATTATCACAGCAGCCTTCTAATCTAGGGTTTTAAAATCTTCTTGTTTATCTCATGCTTTCTTAGCGGACAATGCTACTTGAAAGAGTAGAATAGCTTACTGGTTGTCAGTTAGATTGTTATTGTGAATATACATTCTATTTTAATGTAATGGGTAATGTTGAAATTCCCAATTGGTTAGAACGGTTACCATTGGCCCCGGAATTTCGCCCAACTGATACTGAATTTGCGGACCCAATTGCTTACATTTCAAAGATTGAGAAGGAAGCTAGTGCTTTTGGAATATGTAAGATTATTCCACCTTTATCGAAACCATCCAAAAAATATGTCTTCTCTAATTTAAATAAGTCCCTTTTAAAGTGTCCAGAATTTACTTCAGATATCAATTCAGTTGGAGTTGATACTTCTTTGAAAATGGGTTCTGGGGAGAGTGGTAATGATGGGGAGGTGCGGGCTGTGTTTACCACAAGGCAACAAGAACTGGGGCAGAGTATGAAAAGAACCAAAGGAACAGTTCAAAGTTCATTCTCAGATATTCATAAGCAAGTATGGCAAAGTGGGGAGATTTATACACTTGAACAGTTTGAGTCTAAATCAAAGGCTTTTGCAAGAAGCATACTAGGTATGGTTAAGGAGGTTTCTCCACTGGTTATAGAGGCTATGTTTTGGAAGGCATCTTCAGAGAAGCCTATCTATGTGGAGTATGCCAATGATGTGCCTGGGTCTGCTTTTGGAGAATCTAAGGGTCAATTTCATTATATTCATAGAAGGCGAAGGAAAAAGGGTTATTATAAGAGGAGTCTAGATAGCTCTAATTGTCAAGGAACTGAAATGAATAGCATAAGAGATACCCAGACTGATGATGGTAAGGGTGCTTCTGCCCAAAGTCACGCAGACACATGTTTACAGTCATCAAAATCAACTACATCTCTGTCAACACTTTCATCAAATGAAGCTTCACAGTCTATGAAGCAGAAGAATACAGATGCCAGCAATGAAATGGAAGGCACTGCTGGTTGGAAGCTCTCAAACAGTCCCTGGAACTTGCAAGTTATTGCACGTTCGCCTGGCTCTTTAACACGTTTCATGCCAGATGATATTCCTGGTGTTACTTCCCCCATGGTATACATAGGTATGCTGTTTAGTTGGTTTGCTTGGCATGTAGAGGATCATGAGCTTCATAGCATGAATTTTCTTCACACTGGCTCTCCAAAGACTTGGTATGCTGTTCCTGGAGATTATGCCTTTGCTTTTGAGGAAATGATTCGGTCTGAGGCCTATGGTGGTAATATTGATCATTTAGGTATGTTTTTTTTTTTTTTTTTAAATTATGATCTGTTTTAGAAACTTTGGCACTAAAGGTTAAAGAAACATTAAATGATTTAGCTTAATTTCTTACTGAAACACTTCAATAATGTCTTTTATGCTTATGGAACAAAATTTTAAAATAAAACACTATCAATATATTTGGCATTATGAGAAAAGTATATTGTTTTTCTACACTATTAGTCTTCATTATCTTTGCCAGCATTTTGGGCCACCTTTTTTTTTTATATGCTTGCTGTTTGCATTTCATTACCTACAATGTTATGTTATATTGATTCTAAAGTAGCTAGCTTTATTAGGTAAACTAACTTGATTCTCAAACAATATGGACTGTGGAAACAAACATACTATTTGCAATTTTATCTTCTTGTGTTTTGCATGTGGTAGAAGCTTTCCTCTGCTGATTCTATTTTTTTTTTTTTCTGAATGAAAATTTTATAATACTGAAGAAGATTACGGGCAACATATATCTTGTTTGACGTTATAGCGTACTTATTTTTTCTTGAATTTGTTGATGTGGAGTTTATTTGATATTTGGCATAGTTCTACCAATTTTTTTTTTCTTTTAAATGTGGCCTTCAGTCAGCCTTCATTTTTTTTTTTTTACCTGTCATCTTTCTCCCTATTATTCAGTTCAATAACAGGCTTTTCCATTTTGAATTTGCACAGTACGAATTGCTTGCTTCTAATTCACATTGAATCTAGAAGTAAATTAAGATCATCATGAAAGCCAATTTTGGTTAGTTAGTTATATCAGTTATAATGCGTGAGTTTATTATTGCCAAGCTCTGTATTATGGACAGCCTTCAAGTTTATCTAAAAAAGCTAAATTTTGTTCTTTGAACGTCACTCTTGCATTATCTAAAAATTACTGATTCATGGCAAAATTTATGCTGTGCTGAAGTTTAAATACTGTTTGCCTTTGAACTTACTTTCTTTTTATTTCCTTTTTTATTTATTGACAATTTGTTTTAAGGTTAGGTGCAATTGGTGGTTTTTGGGACATATATATGTGAATCTATGCAAAAATTTTCTTACACTGGCATTATTGTGATATTGCAAAGACAAAGGGGGCAATGAAACACATGAATTAAGGTGTTAAGAGGCAAAATTCTATCACACTTGAGAAAGTGAGATTTCCAATAGCATATTATGAGTCATGTATAAAGGAAATTAATTTCATTATAAATTTATGGGACTACAAGTCTATGACTACTTAAAATTATGAAATGTAACTAATTCTTCCTGTTATTTTTTGTTTCATACCAACTCTTCAAATTATCATATACCTTATTCTTTGTTTTAATGGTAGGAAATTCATAGCTTTTGATAATCAAACAAGAGCAGTCATCGTCTCAAAAATTATTTTTTTATACTAATGATTCCAATTATCATATGCTTTATGAAAGGAAACTAGACTGAATACTGTAAATTATTTAATCTAAACAAAATGCTCTAATTTTTGTTCCATTGCAACCTTGGATGTCACATTCTCCACTCATAATTTCCTTTATTTCCAGCTGCTTTGACACTCTTAGGGGAGAAGACAACTCTTCTATCACCAGAGGTAGTTGTTGAATCTGGGATCCCTTGTTGCAGGTGAGATGCTTGATATCTTTTGTTTGCATTCTTTTCAGCTATTTGATTAGTTACTTATAAATTGTCATTTTGGATGGCCTTATTTGTTGCTCATTGGAGCTTATATACTCCAGTGACAATTTTATGTGCATTTGGGTTGGCTTATTCTAATCGCTTCTATGAGCTGATTTTACTAGGTCAGAGTCAAAGCAAATATGAACCACTTTACTGTTGCTAGCGCATATATGACTATTTATATGTTTTTGCATCAAAAGAAGCATATGAATTACACAAGTACTTCTTGGAGTGTATATTTAAACACAAATTTATTTATTTTAGACCTTACTTATGCCTCAAAAAAAAAAAAAACTTGTTAACCTCTTCTTGGGCGAGCACTTATTTAGTTTGTTTATTTAAACAGAGTAAGTGGTTATGATCTATTTTTGTTTAGCAGAAGTCATTTCTGGTGTTTAATGTCCATGCTGAAGTTCTGCTCATAACTATTTTGGTTTTGTCATTAGGTTGACGCAGAACCCTGGCGAATTTGTTGTGACCTTTCCAAGGGCTTATCATGTAGGATTCAGCCATGGTAATTGTTTTGAAGTTTTTGTTGATTCAAAAGATTTTGGAGTTATTCATATTAAATAAAAGAATTGATCATATGAAGCCTTCTATATTGTGCTTATCAGACTAATTGTACATTGAGAAATTATGTGCTTACTGAAGACTATTGTTAAATGTTGATGTTTCATTAAATTGTGTAAAGATGGTATAATTTTAGAACTTCAGTGCCTGATTGACTTTTTCTCCCCTTTTTAAATAGCAAGACAGCTTGTGATATTTTGATTTGTCTTGAAATATTTTGGTCTGCACACATTCTGAGAATCTGCACTCCAATGCCCTTTCTCAAGTAGGTGATTATTAATTAACTAAAGCTGGTTGAAGTCCTTTCTTTTCTAGTGACACCTTCAATATTTTTGTGTACATAGAATGTGACATGAAATTTGCGCTCTTTCTCTCTACTATGATAACTGTGTGATAAGATTAGTGAAAGTAGATCAGGCATCTTTTAATCATGAATTTTTCAAGTTTTATCCTAGCAGCGCAAGACATTTATAGATAAAGAGAGACGAGTAGGCTTCAAAAGATAAGCCTTTGTACTCATGGGTTATTAGAAAGGATATGACATTTTGGAGGAATGAAGGCTTATTATTAACTTTTAAGTTGTTATTCTTGAGGACCTACACTATGATTTTTGGTGGATTTCTCTCTTTCTGAAGCTTCTTAGCAGTGGGTTCTAAGGTTTTGTTCTCAACATAATCATTAATGCTTGTAGCAGGAGTCATGTGGACCAAAATTAGATTTTTTTTAATCTAAACCATGATTTTGATAATCTACAAAAACCTTTTTTCGAAGCCTTGGTATCTTAGTGGCTCTTTATTTCCACTTCTATCTGCCTTTTCTGTTTCCCTTTGTGCTTATCATGAATCTCTATTGTGTACCATATTGCGCAATCTAGGTTTTAACTGTGGGGAAGCTGCTAACTTTGGAACTCCTCAGTGGCTTACAGTAGCCAGGGAAGCTGCAGTCCGTAGGGCGGCAATGAATTATCTGCCGATGCTCTCCCATCAGCAACTACTTTACTTGTTGACTATGTCTTTTGTTTCAAGGTGAGCTAATCATCCTCGTTCAGATCCTCCACCCACTTGTGTTTATAGAAACTTGCTTCATGGAAGTTAAATTGTCATTCCAGTGAGTTGCTTTCTTTATTTATTCTCTTATTAGTAAAATATATGGGTGATAATAAATTTCAATGTTGTTGTGCTGCTTGTGATTGTGAACCTGATATTTCAAGCTGTATTAGTTATGTGAGCCCTTTGTTAGTATGATAAGGTCATAAGCATATTTTATTATTCATAATAGATATATTTGGAGCTTTATCAGCTGAAATTGAAAATTAATATGACATGGCTTCGACTTTTCAAAACTGTTGGCCAAAACTTAAAAAAAGAGGATATTTTAGATGGAAAATGTGACAATTTTTTAGATCTGATCTTGAAGTGCAATTTTTTTCACTGCTGTTCATTGTATAGCTCAGTCTACATTCACTGGATCAATATCTCAATCATTGTTCTGTCTTACATTTACACAACTTTGCAATATAGAATTTACTGTTGTTCATGAAGACATCAAGGGGCCAGCTAATGATCATATTTTCATTCCTTCTGATGTTCTGGTGGATACTTTTGTAGAGTGCCCAGAACATTATTACCAGGTGTTCGGAGTTCCCGTTTGAGAGACCGTCAGAGAGAAGAAAGAGAATTGTTAGTAAAAAGGTCTTTTATAAATGATATGCTGCAAGAAAACAGTCAGCTATCCATTCTTCTTGGAAAGCAATCTACTTATCGTGCTGTTTTGTGGAATGCTGATTTACTACCAGATTTAAGCAAGGATTCCCAGTTGCCTGATTTAACTTCTAGTACTGGAACCTCTATGGCAGACAATGTTTCCAATTTGAGTTCTACAGATCAGAGCAGTCATAGTTGTCCATTTGATGAGATGAGCTTGTATATGGAGAATCTGACTGATTTTTATGTTGGTGGTGATGGTCTTCCAAGTCACTTCCAAACTGATTCTGGGGCATTGGCTTGTGTGGGTTGTGGAATTCTTGGTTTTCCATTTATGACTGTGGTACAGCCATCAAAGAAATCAGTAATGGAGCATTTGCCTTTTTATCATCATCTTTTTCAAGATTCCTGTCTGGACAATAATGCTTCAATGCTAGGCTGTGTCTCAGGTAGGGGTTCTTTATGTTTTGGCCAGTCATTTGGTCTTTCTTCTTTATTGCTTTCTTATATATATGTTCGTATGTATTCTTTTTGTGTCACATGGCAAATTAAAGTGTCAGTCACTATTGGCTTGGAAGATATGGATAAGTTATAATTTTTAGGGTAAATTACTGATTTGGTCCTAGAAAGATTGCATTGTCTCAATTTGGTCCCAAATGATAAAATGGCCTCAATTTATCTCCCACAAGCTTGCATTTGTCTCAATGGTCTTTTTCTTTGCCAAATTCCAAATATGTTGTTGTCAAATCGTCAAATCTATTGTGGCTATATCCCAAATCTGTCAATCCCAAAAGTCACCTAGATAGTTTGAGGGATGAAATTTAGACAAATGCAATCTCTTAGGGACTAAATTGAGACACATGAAATCTTTCAAAGATCAAATAAGTAATTTACTCTAATTTCTAAGGTTATAGCTGTTAAATTTTCTGAAATCAACTTTTCCAAGTTTGCAGCATCAAATGGGATATTAATATCAAATGAGGAAATCAGGAGGGGTGTGGAGCTTTTCTAAGTTGCTAAAATCCTTGTTATGTCCTTCCTGCACTGATCCTTTGTTACTATTTAATTAATGATATCTGTAATTGATATACAGAGTTTATTTCTTATATACAGTGTACTAGATTACCTTAAACAAAATGTTATGTGGTATGTACTATGTACAATGTACTATTATCATGTTCACTCTTGCTAAATATCTCTTCTAGTCATTTTCCCTTTGATATTGGTTGGTCTATTATTAATCATGGTTTCTATAATCTTAAAATGTCTCTCTATCTCATAATTTGTGCATGCTCCTATTCCTTATTTAGGTTAAACTGTACGGTATAGAAATGGCAACTAATTATATCAAATACATACAATTTAGATTTGCATTGTCCTTTTGTATATATAAAACTTAATGGCTGATTATGTGGTATAGGAATGTCTGTTGAATTTTTGAAGATTTTGATATCAAAATGTTGATCTTTTTTTTTTTTTTTTCCAAAATAGTTTCATAGGATTGAAGCTCTTGTTACTTTGTCAAGCAGATGGCCCTATACAAATGCTGAAGTGCATTACTTTATTATTTGTTCTGCAGGGAATCTCCTTTCTGCTTCTGATCTTTCTTCAGCAAAAGAACCATCAAAACTATCATTAATGAACTTTGATCAGGGTTGGAACACCTCTAGTGAATATTTGAGGCCACGTATTTTCTGCCTGGAGCATGCTATTCAGATTGTGGAGATGTTGCAGTGTAAAGGTGGAGCAAATGTGCTTGTAATATGCCATTCAGGTTTGTGTACCTATTTTCAAATATGTTTGCATTATTGTCACTTTGTTTTGGTAGGATAAAACTCATGGCTAGTCTCAATCCCTTTAGTTGCATGTGGCCCTATCCCCATCAAGGCAAGATTTTGGCCAAATGGCTTTATGACAAAAGAGATCCATCTTAGGTCACGTTTGATTGCTAGAATTGAGCCATGGGAATTAGAATGAGAATGAGAATGAGAATTGGAATTAAACCCTAAACCCAAACCCATTCCCATTCACATGTTTGGTTAGGCATGAAAAGGAATGAGAAAATCATTCCTTTCCCTTGTTTGGTTGTAGGAATTTGAATTGGAATGGAAAGGAATTGTAAGAAAATTACTATAATGCCCATGAATGCAAAAAGTTATATAAATATTATATAAAAGAACACTAGTAAAAAAAAAAAATTTAAAGATTAAAATATAACTCAGATCCTTATAGTTTTACTCAATGAAGGATTTGGTTCCTATAATTTAAAAACGGAGGATTTCGTCCTTATAATTTCCAAAATCCTAAAAAATGGTCCCTAGTATTAGTCAACCGTCAGTCCAAAGTCAGTTTATGGCACGTAAGGATGATTGGGACACACACATCTGCATTAAACACCATGTCAGCACTACACATGGCACAAATCAATGACGTGGCATGCCACGTCATATTTCTATCTCTCTTGCATTTTCTCTTCTTCGCGAACTGCACTCAGCTGAACCCTTCTCTTTTTCTAATTTCTCTTTCGTGCTCTGCCCTTCTTGTCGCTGCCATCACATGTTTTGCTTTCTCCATCATGTTGGTCTTCTCCGATGGTTGATTGTTCATCTTCTCCTGTGGTCCCTGCTCCCTGCACTGTTGTTTGAAACCTCGTCCTTCCTCCTCATTTCCTCCCATTATTAATCTGTTAATTAATTACTCTAATTACCCCTCATTCAATGTGATAATGTTCTTAAATCAATCCCCAGATCCTGCTTTTCTAAGCTTGTCCAGCATGCAAGAATCAAGATTGAAGGATGTCAGCCTTTTACTTGAATTAAGAATCCAGAGGATAAAACAAACTTTGCAGTGCGTTATCTAGAACTGTGGGCGCTCAAATATCAGAATATGCCATTTTCCTTCCCTTTATTCTTGATCCCCTGCTAAGGTGTTAAATCCGATTGGGCAGATGAAGAACAATATTTGAGGCACGACGTCGTTCCATATTTTACCTCACTGATGGTAATATTAAATAATTTCTAATTAATAAAATAAGACCACTAATTTCTAAAAGTAACAAGCATAAACTAGAGAGCAGCTTCTAGCTTCCACCAAAGCGAACAACACCACTGGAGAAGATGAACGCTCAACCACTAGAGAAGACGAACGTGAGAGGACTAGAGAAGACCAACGTGAGGTTGCTGGAGAACAGAGAACACATGATGGCACGAAGACAACAATAGATCAGAGAAGAGAAAATAGAAAGGAAAAAGGAAGGGCTCAAATCGCAAAGAAAGAGAAAATGCAAGAGAGAAAAAACAAAATGACATGGCACACCATGTCATTAATTTGTGCCATGTGTGGTGCTGGCATGGCGTTAACATAGTGTTCAATGCTGACGTGTGTCCCGGTCAACGTCACGTGTCATAAACTAACCTTGGACTGATGATTGACTAACATCGGGGACTAATTTTTAGGACTTTGGAAACTATAGGGATTAAATTCTCCATTTTTAAACTATGGGGACCAAATCCTTCATTGACTAAAAATATAGGGACTTGAATTATATTTTAACCAAAATTAAATAAAGGAATATAATTTTTTTTAACATATTACACAATATTAAATATTACATAACATATTAAATATTGTATATAAGACATATTGAAAGCAAAATTTGTGAAGCTAGTTCATAGTTATAATTAATAATCAACAAGTCACTAACATTTTTACTTTTTAATAACAAAATATGTGAAATAATTTTTAATATATTTTGACCACACCACAGATAATGAGGATTAACTTCTCTCACAGGTTAGAACTCCAAAATTTGCAAGTTGCATGCATGCTTGAAGTTTTAAGAATTTTGTAATAACTTAAGCTTTTGTGTGTGTGTGTGTGTGTGTGTATATATATATATATTTTTTTTTTAACTTTCCGGAAGATACAACATTCTTATTGATTTTTACAAATAAATAAAATTAATTATTAATAATTTTTTATCTACTCTTATAAAAATATTCCTTGTAATTAATTTTGCTTATCTTTACTAAAAATTGATTTAAATCCCAAAAAAAGTGATATAAATTTTAACGGAATAAGTCACACAATCTAATATCATGAAAATGTCAAAAAAATTAAATTATGTTAAACTAACTATTTTATTCAAATAGTAAATGAAAATAAATAAAAGAATATTCATTAAAATAGAGAATGAGCATACAAATTAAAATAAATATCATCTCTAAAATTTTTGTGCCACATAAAAGCTACAAATACCCTAGGGCAACTGAATCAGGTTAAGTATAAATTAGGATAAAAGTGTAATTTAGAAAATTTTATGAGAGTATAATAGTCAAATTGTTATACTGGAACATGGGAAAGTCTATATCCCTTCACTTGAGCTTGGGAATCCATATTCTCTCACTTGAGAGATTGTGGATTCCCAGAGGAATGGGAATTCCAGCAACCAAACATGATAATGTTGGCAATTTTCATTCCCACTCCAATTCATTAGTTCAATTCCAGTAGTCGAACATAACCTTAGTTTTTATGGCATCTACACAAATCAACTTTGGTCAAATGTGTAATATCTGTTGTCATCCACTTTATACGAATGTGCGAACCATTTATAGGGTGGAACTTTTATCATTTTATGTTTATCAATTATCAATTTATCATTTTTCTTTTCTTATCTCATTGTTTTTCTGCATTTTTCCAGACTACCAGAAAATAAAGGCACATGCAAGTGCGGTAGCAGAGGAGATAGGTAGTGCTTTTGATTATATGGAGGTTCCATTAGATATTGCATCCCCTGAAGATTTGACCTTGATAGATCTTGCAATTGATGGTGAAGAACATAATGAATGTGAAGAGAACTGGACATCTAAACTAGGAATTAACCTGCGGTATTGTGTCAATGCAAGAAAGAACTCAACATCTAAGCCAGTTCCTTACAAACTGGCATTGGGAATGCTTTTCTCTGATAAAGGTCCTGGTTCAGAATTCTTATCTATAAATTGGCAGTCAAGGAGAACTCGCTCCAGAAGGTTTAAGCATTTAGCTTGTGCTAAAGCATGTGACAGTATTCAGAGAAAAAAGGATGATCAGTTAGAAGGAAAGACGGATGGCTCTGTTGCCAAAACGATGCTTCAATATTCAAGGAGAAAGTTCAGGTCAAAGCAAGGTTGTTTCTCTGGAGCAAACATGATCCATGAGCCCCATAAAGAGTCCGTAAATGTGTCAGCTGTCTCAGGTGGACATTGTTGTAATCTGGTTTCTGAAAATGAGGTCGACAATGAGAATTCTAGGAGTGATTGTGCAATGTCATGTGCCTCTGCTTCTACTGGATTGTCTCATAGGCAATCTCAAAACCAAGTTACTGAAATGGTCATCAGTATGAGTTTGAAAGCTCCTTCACAACCTTCGAATTCCTCTTTGGAACCTACGTTAATCAATGAAGATGCTGAATCAAAGGTCCACAGTCAAACCACAAAGGAATTAGAGATAGATGGAAATAATTTAGCAATTCCTAATGATTTGAAGATGCCTTACAAGATCAGTTCCTCAGAAATGTGTAGCAAGGACGATCAGATTTCTCATGAAAAGAAATACTCTAGCTCACATATTGTTGCTACAGGCAGAAAGATTGAAATGCTTACAGAGAATCATGCTGCAGAAGCGGTTAACATCAATAATAAGGGAAATAGCTTGGAGTTGGATGAAGTATATCCGGAACTTCAGTCTGCCCACAAAAGTGACATGTTGGAAGCTGCTTCATCTTCTGTTTTATTGGTAACTCAGCATACACTTGCTTCCGTGGAAGAAATTTCTGAAAGTGCAAAAAAGAATCATGGCACAAAAAGCATTAGCAATGCTACATCCTTAAAAGAGGCAAATAAACAGGAAAATTTTAGTTTGAATGGAAGCAACAAGGAACCTACTCTAAGTTATGATAAGCTAATAAATGAGGAAACTTCGAAGATTGAAGATTTTGAGGTTCCAAGAGAGCTCTGTGCCACTGTAAACTCGCATAATTCTGTAGCCTTGAATGTTGAAGTGCAGCACGCAACTCCGATTGCACAAGGTAACGATAAGGAAATAAATCAGTCTATTCTTCTTTCAGTGAATCAATGTGAATTTCCAAGCGGGAAATATGCTGAAGGTATTGATAATGAAGTCATTTTAGACTCTGAGAAGGAGCATCTGATCCAGAGTGAGAGCAGAATTAATGAGGAAAGAGTTTATGTTGCAAAGGGGAAACATAAAAGTGTATCGGTCTCAAGTTCTGAGGTTTCATTGGAACCCTGTCCTAAAGGAAACTCCAGCACTCAATTTATTTCAGATGTGAAAAACGAACTGGAAATCCTGCCAAAAAGTATGAATGATAAAGAAATCTGCTCTAGTGCTGTTACTGAGACATCATTAAAGGACACTTCTGTATCAATCCGGGGGTGTTCGACAATAGAGGGAGAGAGGTGTGCTAGAGACGACTTAAATGGGATTGAAGATCATTTTTCACAAGACAACAGGGAGCCGGAAAACTCTGAGTTAACTACACCAGCCATTAGGTCAAACACCCGGAAGAAAAGAAACAGGGAATTGGAGCAGATAACAAATAACAATATAAGTTGCTATGGCTTTGTTAGAAGTCCATGTGAAGGGTTGAGACCGAGGTCCAGTAAAATAGCCCCAGGTAGAAGCAGGATTGAAACTAGCAGTACAGTAGAGGAAAATCTGGAGGTTAAAAGAGCTAGGAGATCTTCGGATGTTGTGGTTCCTAGCAAGAAGAAAAAGGATGTCATTAAGAAGGCTCACAGGTGTGACATTGATGGTTGCCATATGAGTTTCGTGACTAAGGCAGAGTTAATGTTGCACAAACGCAACCGCTGCCCTTATGAAGGGTGTGGAAAGAAGTTCAGATCTCACAAATACGCTTTGCTTCACCAGCGTGTCCACGATGACGAGAGGCCCCTGAAGTGCCCTTGGGAAGGTTGCTCCATGTCATTCAAGTGGGCATGGGCAAGGACCGAGCATATAAGGGTGCATACGGGGGAAAAGCCATATCAATGCAAAGTTGAAGGATGTGGCCTTTCCTTCAGATTTGTATCCGATTTTAGTAGGCACAGACGGAAAACTGGGCACTATGTGAAGTCACTTGATTGAGATAAAACATTCATTTGTTCATTTAAATGTTCTTTAGCATATCCACTTATGCAATTAGTCTCTGAATATGATGTCTGACCGGAAGCCTTCTGGTTAGGTGTAAAATAGGGATAGAATGGTTGTTTTGTGTAGGTTCTTGTAGTCCATTGTGTCTGAAACTGAAAGTGGTGGAAATTGAGCTCAGATAATTTTGATCTTTTGGGGTTATTAGACGGCATATCCAGCAGCAGCAGCATCTAGAGGAGGGAAAGCTCTCCTATAAGAGGGTGCTTCTTCATGTTGTTGGTTGTTCATATTCTTGCTGGCCTAATTTTGTGGATTCCCTGTTCTGTACGTATGGTTCTTTTTGTGTTCTGGATGGGATTAACTTTATTTGTTTATTAGGGCGATCCCCAAAAAAAAAAAAAGGGTCAGTCAAAAGCAGGACTTGTGCTCGATGATTGAATTTGCTTTCTTTGACCTCTCCCCTTTTGTGAATTCAGTCAAATGAGTTTAGTGCATTCTTTGACAGTGTTACTATTTCAATTGTTATGAGGGCTTCAGTAGACAAGTTGCCATCTTGTTTGTGCAAGACTTCAAGTGGTGTGTGCATAAGAACAACTTGATTGAAGTAAAAATTGAGGTAAGAAGGTCTATAACTCCAAATACGGTTCTGTTTTCAGCTGCTCATTTCAAGTATAGCATATCATTGAAAAGCTAAAAAGCGAAAACAAAATGTTAGGAGGAATTATTAATTTAATTCTTGAAAGATTATAATTTTTTTATTTGGTTTTTAAAAGTTTAAGTATTTTAATTTAGTTCTCCAATTAATAACTTACTGAAAAGTTACCTATGTTCCTGCATATTCTACACACAATCCATGTAAACTGTGTGTGTCAATGGCAAAATATTTTGCATATTATTTAGTACATTTTTCTCCTAAGTACAATGAGATGTTTAATTAGTCCTTTCCTGAAGTGCAGTACATTTTAATGAAATGTTCCATTCCCTTTTGGTAGGACTAAGAGATTACTAGTTGAACAAGAACAAAAATTTGTCCTAACAAAAAAATAATAATGCAAAGGGGTCACGAATGTCAAAAAAATAACTCGTGTAAAAAAAATAAAAAAATATTAAGGCTTTAAAAGTATGGCCCTATTTGGTTGCTATTTTTAAAAATAATTATTTGTTTGTAGAAATTAAAAGACAATAAAAACTTGTTTAATATAATAATTTTGAAAGATATGTTTTAAAAACAGTTTTTGAGATTATTGTTTTTAAAATAACAAAAATGCAAATAAGTTTTGGGTGTTTTCAAAATTTTTTTTTAAAAAAAATAGGGTGAAAAATGTGGTGGTGTTATTGTAAATATGTAGATTCATTAACGACATTTATGTCAACATAATTTATTGTAAAAAAATAAATATTTTTAGTGGAGTTTAAAATCACAGCTAAATAATTCAAAAAACATTTTAACAAATAGAGGGGCTATTAATAACTGCTCTAAATGTATTTTTTTTTATCTTCTAAACTTGTGTTTTTATCCAATTTTTGTGAAATTATAGTTTTTAAAATCTACATTATAAAAATATTTTAAATATTTGTTGTCAATTATAAAAATTATAATTATGGAAAACGAATGGCAGGATAATCCATAACGGTTTGTTTGGTTCGCAGTACTGACTAAAAATGAAAAAGGAAAGAGAAATGAAAAAGAAAAAAAAAGATGGAAAGGAGACAAGGAAAATGAAAAAAAAATTATTTAGTTAGGGATAAAAAAAAGAGAGAAACAATATCATTTGTTATATATTTAAAAAATAAAATAAAAAAGAAATTGAGGGGTAATCAATTTTACTAAATTACCCCTCACTTATTCTTTGCCTTCTAACCCCCAAATCTGTGTCTTATTCTCACATTTCTTTGTCTGGGTTAGCAATTCGACGACAGACCCTGAGCTCAACCTCGTGGATTTGTTAGCTGTTGGCTCGACTAAAGCTGATCTTCTCCGACGACCAAGTGGTTGGCTTGGTTGCCTACGATCACAGACCCTGCTCTTTGATAGCGAGGAGTCATTGGCTTGTCGGTGCGACTGAAGGAGGTCTTATCCGACAGACCTTTCTCTTTGACATTCCTTTCAACGCCAATGTGAGGTAGGTGCTCTTACTTAGACCCATCCCTTCGATGCCATTGATTGTATCTGTAATAGGGTCTGTTTGCTTTAGCCTTATGTAGTGTTGGTTTTGAATTTCTTATCATGACTGGAAGTTGATAATGACAATATGGATCAATTGCTTCTAATGACTGGACCATTTAACAGAGTTGCAAGTCCGTAGGCCTTTGTTCAATTTTTTTGGGGGTAATTTGCAAAGAAAGGATGCAGTTGTGAAGAAATTTCCCCTTTTATTCATGTTATGATTATTCAACATTTTCTGTGAATTGTAAAATAAATCAATGAAGATACAGTTGTTCTAAAGCCATTATAAGATTAGATATACACAATTTTGTTGCACTTCAATTTTAGTGTTTTCCCATCTGCAACTATTGCACTTCAATTTTAGTGTTTTCCCATCTGCAACTAAGTGTAATAAATCAGACATTATAAAGCAAAAATAACCATGTACTGTATACATGGATCTCCAACTAAGTACAAGTATCCAACTAATTAAATATGCTCTAATCTTTGCAATGATGTAAATAATAGATTAATTGATCCTACTCGGAAGAAGAATGAATGACCAGATAGGATTAGAAATATGCAAGTTAAGGAGTCTACTTTGGAATGGCATTGTTCATTGTTGTGCTGTTTTCTAGTTCTGGTTATGGCTCTCTGTACAATCATCACTTCGGGTAGAATTTTACTGTTCTCTCTACCTGTCCCATTTTCAATTATACATGTCATGTTAAATTTGCAAGAAATTTGGCCTTGAGGCTAATACTTTCATTATATCTTTTGTGTTATTACACAATTTCACAGTTTAATTTTCAATTGTAGGGGGCACATGATGTCCTCCGGTGTGGATGATGCTTCTATCCAAGGGGTTCTAAAATTTCAACAGAGATGCTGCAATGAAGATCTCTCATTCCGAAAAAAACCCGAAACTCGTGTATGTAAAGTGTGAGGCTAACAAGTGTGGTTTCTTTGAATGGGTGAAGGTTGAGGACGTGGAATATGGGGACTCAGTGGACAGTGTACTTTGTCCACAAGTCGAAAATACAGACATTGCTTTGCTGTGTAAAGTCATGACCCGTATTCAAAGAGATATTGCCATGATGAAGAGAGGAGGGCACGAAAAAGTCTGAAATGAGGAATATGGCAGCAATGGCTATAGTCTTCGTAGTGTTATTTCTTGTTATGTTTGTTAAAAACTAGTAGGTTCTGTACAATGACTAGTGAAAGATATATCTAATGTCATTTTCATTAATGTAAACCTTTTGTGAACTTCTGAATGAAATGTGTTAAAATTTTTGGTTGCTTTTTCTCTTTAATTGAAGCCTACTCTTTTTTTAATTAAAGCCTACACATGTCTACTGCTATATTGGCCATACTATGCATTTTTGGCATTAATGTCAACTTTATTGTTGAATATTGAAGTATTGTCAAAGAACTTTATTGTTGCTGGTGTAAGGACAATTTTACAGGATGGGTAAGTGGAAAGACAACTAAGGTGTATTTTGTACCTTCATGCACTTCATTTTCCATTTCAAAGCAGCACCATAAAAGCGGCACCATAGAGAAAGAAATGGCTAATTACCAGACAATAGCCAATCACTTGGTCAAACTTCAAAAGTCCAACATTTCTGTAAATTCCGTAAAACTCTCGGCTCAATTTCTTTCAAAGGTCTCGAGCTCTTAAACTTTTGACATAGAAAGCAAGGAAACAATTCAGAATTTAAAGAGAAGTAATAAACTGAACTGTCATGAATGAAGCAAGCATAATAGTTCCCACAGACCAAAACAGAGCCCTCTTCTCGGTTAAGTCCATTCTAGCCACCTAAAGTATATCTGTAATACCCGTTAATTTTGGAATATAATTCGCTTAAGAGTATTTTAGAATTTTACAACGTTACTTTAGTTATTTATTTTGGTCATATTTAATTTTCATATTTAATTGTTCTCTTTGAATATTATTTATGAAAATTGAGTTAAATGACTGGACTAAATATTTGCACAATGTGAGATATATTCTAAGAATGGTGAAATTCATGGAAAAGTGGTTTCAGAATGGTCAATTAGTCCATTTATTGTAAATTGACTGGATGGGTTTGGATGTTGGGTTATGGATACCCATGGGTTATTGAATAACCCATTAGAAATATTTAATATAAAGTTTCAATAGTACCCCTCATTTTTCACTCAGCCGAAGGAAGGCAGAAAAACGTTTTCTCTCTTCTTCATCCTCTTTTCAAATCCTTTCCTTGATCTTCAGAGTTTTGATTGTTTGTTCGGTTCAAAAGCTTTGTAAGGATCAAAGGTAAGCTTTAATCTCATTATTTTCCTTAAATTTCAGTTTATATGGAAGATTAGAGGAGGTTTTGTTCTTGAAGATTTTGATGATAATTTGTGAATCTCAGTTGTTTTAGAAGTTATATTTGAGTTATAATCGGTTAAAAGAGTTGAGATTCTGGTTTTGAATCAAAAGAAAGGAAATGATGAATTTTTTGAAAGATTTTCTGCAAAATTCGAAGTACTGTAGCAACTGGAAATTTGAAATTTTTCTTCGAGTTACTGTAGCGACCAGAAATTCCGGAAAAAAATCTGGAAAATTTTCTTCGGGTACTGTAGCAGTTACTGTAGTGTCGGCAGTCAACGATACTGTAGCAGTCAACGTTACTGTAACGAACCGTCACTGTAGCGAACCGTTACTGTAGCAATCAGAAAATTTTACGTATTTTCGTGATTTTGTTTCCTTTCTTATGTTTCCTTGTAATATATTTTACTAAGAAATTTTCCTACACAAATTCTAGTGTGGAACAAGGTAAACTTGGACAAGCATCAAGGTGAGTGAATAACCTTGCTCAGCTAATTTGATATTACTAGTCAAAGTATAATATAAGTCCCATTTACAATATTATTTGGATAATAAGCAATCAATTTTCATATGGGAGTATATGATGATCGGTAGAAATAAGAGTATGTAGAAATTATTTTATTTCATGACAATTGTGCTATGTGATAAATTCTCACTATCTTGTCAATGAGTAAAGATCTATGAAACCTATACACGAGTTGAAAGGGTTAAAGTCCCATACTACTCGGTGTATATCTAAGAAAGCTTATACACGAGTTTGAAAGGGTTAAAGTCCCATACTACTCAGTGCATATCTACAAAACCTATACACGAGTTGAAAGGGTTAAAGTCTCATACTACTCGGTGTATATCTAAGAAAGCTTATACACGAGTTTGAAAGGGTTAAAGTCCCATACTACTCAGTGCATATCTATGAAACCTATACACGAGTTGAAAGGGTTAGAGTCCCATACTACTAGTTGTATATCTAAGAAATCTTATTCATGAGTTTGAAAGGGTTAGAGTCCCATACTACTCGATGTATAAGACAATTAATTATATGAGTAAATGTGATATTTGTACTTTTGATATTTTATATAGTACAATTATTTACTTACTGAGTTTTTAAATAAACTCACACTCCCTATGATTATTTTTTTCAGATACAGAAAACAAAGAACAAGAGTATCCATTTGAAGAATAGAAGCCCATTGGAATTATCCTCTATTTCTGTCTGGTGGGATACCAGTACTTATTAATGTGGATACTAGGAACGCTCTGTACATTCTATAGGTCTCCTAGGCTTGCGATGAGATAGAAATATCAGACTATGTATGTCTATATTTGCTTATCAGATGAATATAATTCTATAGTGTGGAATGAATGATTAAGGTTGAATATAAAACCTTACAGAATATATGTAAATAACGTATGTTTGAGAATTTTCAAATGAGTAGTATCTTTTCACATGCTCAATTTTTGGGATGTGACAATTTGGTATCAGAGGAAAGGTTTTATAGGTCCCCTATAGAGTACAGAGCAAAGTGATCTTTGTGGGCCCTTCCCTATTGTCATGAGCCGCGGCATGACCATAGGATTAGGTTCCATAAAAGACCTTGTAGGGTATAACGTCATTTTATAGATAACTTCTCAGTGGGGCTAGTAAGTGATATTTTGTTTATGTCTGAAAATTGTTTGTTATGTGTGTAGATCTGTGACAGATCAATGTCAGAAGGATCTTCTAATAATAATGAGCATATGGGTCCAAGGAGGGCCATAAATCCACCAGTACATGTGCAAGATGATCCTAACCGTGGTGATAGTTTATGTGCTCAAAGTACTGAGGGCGCAACTAGTGAGCAAGCAAGGAGAGTCGAACCTGATGCTCACGTTGGCAATGCAACTATTGCACATGTGATTAATTTGATGAATGAACGATTTGACCGATTTGAGGCTGAAATGAGAGGTCGAGCTGCACAAGCTAACCTGCTAGTGGATCCTCCTATTGTTGAAGCTGAAATTGTACCACCAGCTCAGTTAGCTGGAGGAGATAACGTAAGGGAGGTAAGAATGTCTGAATTTTAGAAAATGAGGCCTCCTACTTTTTCAGGGGAAGATCCCAAAGAGGACCCACAATGTTTCCTTGAAGATTGTGAAGCAATCTGTGATGCTATAGGGTGTTCTCCTACTCAAAAGGTAGAATTCACTTCCTTTCAGTTAAAAGGTAGGGCTGGTAAATGGTGGAGGAACTGGAAGAAAGCTAGAATTCAAGGCGCACCGCCAGTTATGTGGACAGAATTTTACAGATTGGTTATGGATGAATTTCTTCCGGTAAGTGAACGATCATCTAGGGCCAAGGATTTTCTGTATCTACGACAGGAAACCATGACTGTTGATGAATATTCAGCTCAGTTTGTTAAATTATCTGAATATGCCCCTGAAATCATTCCTTCTGAAAGGAAGAAAATAGAAAAGTTTGTGGAAGGGCTTCGTGATGCCTTATATGATCAAGTGGGTTCTAATATGAACGATTACTCTTCGTACTCAGAAGCTGTTGATGTGGCCCGAAGAATGGAAAAGAGGTCAAAGAATAAAGAAGAATATCGTCAAAAGAAGAAAGCTAGATATAGGAGATCTTTTGATCAAGGGGAAGACTCAGTGACTTTGAAACCCTTTACTGCATCACAGCATGCTCCAACCACTCCTACTAAGTCAACTTATTCTACAGCCAGTGTGGCTAAGCCTCGTTCAGAGAGCAAGGGTGGTTTTAGCTCTTCTAGTAGAAGAGGTACTCAAGGTAGAAGGGAAAAACCTCAATGTCCTGAATGTGGAAAGTTTCACTTCGGAGAATGCAGATTAAACACTGTTGGTACAGGTTGTTTTAACTGTGGACAAAAAGGATATTTTATAAGGGAGTGCCCTCAGCTCATGACAAGACCAGGTCAAGGGTCTACTTTGCCACCTCGACCACAATCTATTTCTGCTTCTATTACTCAAACACCAACCCCTTCAATAGGGGGTAGTATGGGAAGAGGCTCTGGAAGAGGCCAAGGTGACCGTGGAAAACAAGCTGCTGGCAGAGGAAATGCAAGAGTATATGCTCTAACCCGACAGGATGCTCAAACATCCAATGCTGTAGTTACAAGTATATTATCTGTTAATACTTTTACTGCACGTATTTTGTTTGACCCCGGTTCTACTCACTCATATGTGTCACCCCTATTTGCCAAGAGATTTGCAATTGATTCCATTATTCTTAAAGAACCATTCTTGGTTTCCACACCGATGAGAGAGACTTTAATGGTTAAAACATGTTATCGTTCTTGTAAAATAATCGTTGGAGGCATGGAAACTGAGATAGATCTTATGATTCTCAATATGTTAGATTTTGATGTGATTTTAGGAATGGACTGGCTATCTTCTTGTCATGCTACTATAAATTGTCATGACAAAGTTATTTCCTTTAATATGCCGGGGAGGAGTAATTTTGTGTTTCAAGGAGATCCAAGTGATGTACCTTGCAACATGATATCTATGTTAAGTGCCCGGCGTATGTTGCGAAAGAGATGTCAGGGATTTCTAGCTTTTATCAAAGATTTAGAAAAGAAAGAACAGAAGTTAGAAGACATTCATGTGGTTAATGAATTCCCAGATGTGTTCCCAGAAGATTTACCTGGATTACCGCCAGAAAGAGATATTGAGTTCAGTATTGATTTGGTCCCAGACACACGACCAATTTCTATTCCACCTTATCGTATGGCTCCTGTTGAGCTAAAAGAACTCAAAGAACAATTGGAAGATTTGTTAAACAAAGGGTTCATTCGCCCAAGTTTTTCACCTTGGGGTGCTCCTGTTCTTTTTGTGAAAAAGAAAGATAGTTCTATGAGATTATGTATAGATTATCGTCAGCTGAATAAAGTCACAGTGAAGAATAAGTATCCTTTACCAAGGATAGATGATTTGTTTGATCAACTTCAAGGAGCAAAATACTTCTCAAAGATTGATATAAGGTCTGGATATCATCAGTTACGAATTAAAAACGATGATATACCTAAGACAGCTTTTTGTACACGGTATGGACATTATGAGTTTCTTGTGATGTCTTTTGGGTTGACAAATGCACCAGCAGCATTTATGGATTTAATGAACAGAGTGTTCAAATCATTCCTTGATAAGTTTGTAATTGTATTTATTGATGATATTTTGGTATATTCAAAGAGTCATGAAGAACATACTGAACATTTGAGAATAGTGCTTCAGACTTTGAGAGAGCATCAGTTGTACACAAAGCTCTCAAAATGTGAATTCTGGATGAGTCATGTAACATTTTTGGGACATGTTATTTCCCAAGAAGGTATTCATGTAGATCTAAGTAAAATTGAAGCAGTAAAACAATGGCCTAGACCAACAACTGTGTCAGAAGTACGTAGTTTTCTTGGCTTAGCAGGGTATTACCGTCGCTTTGTCAAAGATTTCTCTAAGACGGCTCTCCCATTAAATAAGTTAACCCGAAAGAATGTTAAATACATTTGGGATGATTCATGTGAGCAAAGTTTCACCCAATTGAAAGAGTGTTTAACTTCTGCACCAGTCTTAATCCTACCATCAGGACCAGGGGGTTACTCTGTATTCTGTGATGCCTCAAAGATAGGCTTAGGATGTGTGTTGATGCAACATGGTAAAGTCATAGCTTATGGCTCACGTCAGCTTAAAAAGCATGAATTGAATTACCCCACTCATGATTTGGAAATGGCAGCTGTAGTGTTTGCCCTAAAGATATGGAGACATTACTTGTATGGGGAGACTTGTAAAATTTTTACAGATCACAAAAGCCTTAAGTACATTTTTGAGCAGAGAGATCTCAATCTAAGGCAACGAAGGTGGATGGAACTTCTGAAAGATTATGATTGTACCATCCTTTACCATCCAGGTAAAGCAAATGTAGTGGCTGATGCTCTAAGTCGAAAGTCTATGGGAAGTTTAGCTCACATTGCCACTATAAGGAGATCTCTAATACATGAACTACAAGAATTGGAAGCTGATGGAGTATTCTTCGAGATCACTGAGTCAGGTACATTTCTGGCTCATTTAACAGTTAGATCATCCCTTGTTGAAAAAGTAAAAGCAACTTTAGAAAATGACATTGATATGGTCAAAATCAGAGATAAGGCAAGGTAAGGTCTAGCACCAAGTTTCTTAGTAGATGAAGAAGGAGTCTTATGGTTTAATGGGAGACTCTGTGTCCCCAATATTGAATCTTTGAAACATGAAATCTTAATGGAAGCTCATGGTTCGCCCTACGTTGTACATCCTGGTGCTGTGAAAATGTATCAGGACTTGAAACAAGTTTACTGGTGGGAGGGCATGAAGCGAGACGTGACTGACTTTGTAGCTCGATGTTTGACTTGTCAGCAAGTGTCACGCCTCCAACTTAGGCACGTGACCGGCACGATAGATGAGCTTTTACCTCACCACCGTAAGCCAAATTCCATACCAATTTGATATATATAAGAATGATATCTCATGAAAGAGAGTACAATAAATATTTCAAATATATCCATTTATTCATTAAATAATATTCTCAACAAACATTATTCGTCCAAGATTTACCTACCCAAATTACAGAGCTACTACTAGAATACTTTTGATAAAGTTTTACATAATAACAAATATTTACCCCGATCAATGGGGTTGAGGACTCGAACGATTAGCTGGTTGTGCCTCTACTTCTTCTTGAAAATCTGTGAGGGGAGGAATGGCATGAGTATATTTTACTCAGTGAGGAAATATATTATTCTATCACATTAACAAAAAAAAACAATCATATAAAATCACAGAACATATCATATAGTTCCAAATTAAATTCCCAGACATTTTTCAGGTCCAATCCACATAAGGTGGTCATTGTCCCGCGGCCCCTGCCGCATCCTCCCTTATTTCTGCTTTCATAATTGCCTCCCTTATTTCACCCCTATATTCTCAATATTCTTTGTATTGGAACAAATTTTTATTTAACATGATTTGCCACCCTTATTATCTCCTGCTCCTCCCTTTTTACTCCCACACAGGGACCCGTCCCCGTAACATTCTCCGTCAATCACAAGCATAACAATAATTCAACTTTACACACAATACTACCCATGTATGTGATGTTGTTCACATATATATTATATGACACTCTTCATAAATATGGCACTGTTCACATGTACGTACAATACCATTTACAAATATGGTACGATACTATTCACGAATATGTCACTGTTCATATGTACGTATGATATTGTTCATATGTACGGTATAATACTATTCATAAATACGATACTATTCATAAGTACAGTATAATACTAAATACAGTACAACACTATTCATAAATATGTCACTGTTCATATGTACGTATGGTACTATTCATAAATACGGTACTGTTCATAAGTACGGTATAATGCTATTCGCAAATACGGTACGATACTATTCATGAATATGTCACTGTTCATATGTACGTATGATACTATTCATAACTACGACATATGTACGGTACGATACTATTTATATATGCGACAATCAGAAATAATTTCAAGTAACTGAGGATAATTCCTTTCTGATGTGGAGGATCGGCTAAGGCCGCAACCACAGAGCATACTAAGAATTTAACCTCTAAATTATTGCAAGATTTTAAAAGAGTATAGTAGAATATTCCCTCACCTCGAATCCAAGCTATAAAGGAGGACTCAGAATCTTAACACCAGAATCAGAAGAATTAGAGAAGAGGAGAGAATAGAATCTGAAGGTGTGAGTTTAGAAGTGAAATGGAAGGACCTATTTATAGGAGAAGCTATGGTACTATTTGCTACTATTCCATCTACCATTCTCCTATACTATTTCATCTACCAGTTTCACTTACCAGTTTTCATCTACCATTCTCCTATACTATTTCATCTACCAGTTTCACTTACCAGTTTTCATCTACCATTCTCCTATACTATTTCATCTACTAGTTTCACTTACCAGTTTTCATCTACCATTCTCCTATACTATTTCATCTACCAGTCTCACTTACCACTATACATTCTAGATTCCACTTTTTGAATTGTATTTTACTTAATGGGATAAATTCCATATCGTACCATTCATTATATCTCACAATTTATTCAATTTATAAGTGAAAATTCATATTTTCAATATCATACACAACCAAGATAATAAAATTTACATAAAATATAAGCAGACAGATTTTTTTTTTACGGGTATTACAGCAAGTTAAAGCTGAACATCGACGACCACCTGGTTTGATGCAAAAACTAGATATTCCCGAGTGGAAGTGGGAAAGGATCACTATGGATTTTGTAGTAGGTTTGCCTCGGTCAACAAAAGGAAATGACTCAATATGGGTCATAGTGGATCGACTTATTAAGTCAGCACATTTTCTTCCTGTTCATACCACTTTCAGTGTAGCAAAACTTGCTCGACTTTATGTTAAAGAAATAGTGAAACTTCATGGTGTACCAATATCCATTATATTAGACCGAGGACCTCAGTTTACTTCTCGGTTCTGGAAAGTCTTTCAAGAGGCTTTGGGTACCAAAGTGAATCTTAGCACAACATTCCATCCTCAGACTGATGGACAGTCCGAAAGGACAATTTAGATTTTAGAGGATATGCTAAGAGCTTGTGTGATGGATTTCAGTGGAAGTTGGGAAGATCATTTGTCTCTTATTGAATTTGCTTATAATAACAGTTACCAAGCCAGTATCCAGATGGCACCTTTTGAGGCTTTATATGGGAGACGGTGTCGATCTCCTATAGGTTGGTTTGAACTTGGTGAAACCAAAATATTTGGACCTGAGATGATTCAGGAAGATATAAATAAAGTTAAACTTATCAGAGAGAGGTTGTTAACTGCTCAGAGTAGACAGAAATCTTATGCGGACAACCGACAACGTGATCTTGAATTTGCAATAGGTGACATGATTTTCTTACGAATCTCACCTATGAAGGGAGTAATGAGATTCGGGAAGAAAGGCAAGCTTAGCCCGAGGTATGTTGGCCCATATGAGGTTGTTGACAGAGTGGGTAATGTGGCATATCGCCTAGACCTACCTTCCGACCTAGAAGGAGTTCATCCAATATTTCATGTGTCCATGCTACGGAAGTATCTTCCTGATCCTTCTCATGTCATTCAACCCCAAGAAGTTCATTTTGATGAAACTCTCACCTACGAAGAGGTACTAGTAGCTATCCTTGATAGAAAAGTTAAGAAATTGCGTACTAAAGAAATTCCTACTGTCAAGGTTCTTTGGAGAAATCATTCTCGCGAGGAAGCTACGTGGGAGGCAGAAGAAGAAATGTGGAAAAACTATCCACATTTATTTGAAACTTGAGGTAATATTTTAATTCGGAGGACCGAATTCTTTTAAGGGGGGTAGAATGTAATACCCGTTAATTTCGGAATATAATTCGCTTAAGAGTATTTTAGAATTTTATAACGTTACTTTAGTTATTTATTTTGGTCATATTTAATTTTCATATTTAATTGTTCTCTTTGAATATTATTTATGAAAATTGAGTTAAATGACTGGACTAAATATTTGCACAATGTGGGATATATTCTAAGAATGGTGAAATTCATGGAAAAGTGGTTTCAAAATGGTCAATTAGTCCATTTATTGTAAATTGACTGGATGGGTTTGGATGTTGGGTTATGGATACCCATGGGTTATTGAATAACCCATTAGAAATATTTAATATAAAGTTTCAATAGTACCCCTCATTTTTCACTCAGCCGAAGGAAGGCAGAAAAACGTTTTCTCTCTTCTTCATCCTCTTTTCAAATCCTTTCCTTGATCTTCAGAGTTTTGATTGTTTGTTCGGTTCAAAAGCTTTGTAAGGATCAAAGGTAAGCTTTAATCTCATTATTTTCCTTAAATTTCAGTTTATATGGAAGATTAGAGGAGGTTTTGTTCTTGAAGATTTTGATGATAATTTGTGAATCTCAGTTGTTTTAGAAGTTATATTTGAGTTATAATCGGTTAAAAGAGTTGAGATTCTGGTTTTGAATCAAAAGAAAGGAAATGATGAATTTTTTGAAAGATTTTCTGCAAAATTCGAAGTACTGTAGCAACTGGAAATCTGGAATTTTTCTTCGAGTTACTGTAGCGACCAGAAATTCCGGAAAAAAATCTGGAAAATTTTCTTCGGGTACTGTAGCAGTTACTGTAGTGTCGGCAGACAACGGTACTGTAGCAGTCAACGTTACTGTAACGAACCGTCACTGTAGCGAACCGTTACTGTAGCAATCAGAAAATTTTGCGTATTTTCGTGATTTTGTTTCCTTTCTTATGTTTCCTTGTAATATATTTTACTAGGAAATTTTTCTACACAAATTCTAGTGTGGAACAAGGTAAACTTGGACAAGCATCAAGGTGAGTGAATAACCTTGCTCAGCTAATTTGATATTACTAGTCAAAGTACAATATAAGTCCCATTTACAATATTATTTGGATAATAAGCAATCAATTTTCATATGGGAGTATATGATGATCGGTAGAAATAAGAGTATGTAGAAATTATTTTATTTCATGACAATTGTGCTATGTGATAAATTCTCACTATCTTATCAATGAGTAAAGATCTATGAAACCTATACACGAGTTAAAAAGGTTAAAGTCCCATACTACTCGGTGTATATCTAAGAAAGCTTATACACGAGTTTGAAAGGGTTAAAGTCCCATACTACTCAGTGCATATCTATGAAACCTATACACGAGTTGAAAGGGTTAAAGTCCCATACTACTCGGTGTATATCTAAGAAAGCTTATACACGAGTTTGAAAGGGTTAAAGTCCCATACTACTCAGTGCATATCTATGAAACCTATACACGAGTTGAAAGGGTTAGAGTCCCATACTACTCGGTGTATACTGATGAGATCTTATTCACGAGTTTGAAAGGGTTAGAGTCCCATACTACTAGTTATATATCTAAGAAATCTTATTCATGAGTTTGAAAGGGTTAAAGTCTCATACTACTCGATGTATAAGACAATTAATTATATGAGTAAATGTGGTATTTGTACTTTTGATATTTTATATAGTACAGTTATTTACTTACTGAGTTTTTAAATAAACTCACACTCCCTATGATTATTTTTTTCAGATACAGAAAACAAAGAACAAGAGTATCCATTTGAAGAATAGAAGCCCATTGGAATTATCCTCTATGTCTGTCTGGTGGGATACCAGTACTTATTAATGTGGATACTAGGAACGCTCTGTACTTTCTATAGGTCTCCTAGGCTTGCGATGAGATAGAAATATCAGACTATGTATGTCTATATTTGCTTATCAGATGAATATAATTCTGTAGTGTGGAATGAATGATTAAGGTTGAATGTAAAACCTTACAGAATATATGTAAATAACGTATGTTTGAGAATTTTATCAAATGAGTAGTATCTTTTCACATGCTCAATTTTTGGGATGTGACAATATCTCTTGTACTGTTTTTGACCTTTTATATTGTTCTCCCTTCTCATCAGTAAATTCTTTATCACAAATGAAAAAAATGTTTGAGGGTCTCTTTAAATTCTGTGGAGATCATGGGCTTAGGCAAGAACGAATTAAAAAAAAACCCCTTAAGCAATTTAGAAGTGAACTATTCCCATGATCTGTAGCTTTTACAGAAAGCACCAAACGGATTTATTTTAAAGTTGACACTGAAATAGTAATTTATAGATGCTTATAATTTAGGCTCCACAATATCCTTGAATTAGAAATTCTATCTTAGGTTGCTGAATTATGAACTCAATAAGAGTACTTGATGAAGCAACATGGGTGCAAAATACTGGTAAATCAATCTAATTCTAGTGTTCAAGAATAAGAAAGGAGAACAAAGTTCACTTGAAGGACAAGGCCAACCTAGAAAACCACTTTGAAATAACTTCAGAATAAGGAAGCAAGTGGAAATACTCTACAACTGGGGTTAATATCCAAAGAGGAAATAATGGTCTGTATTATTTACAATCAATGGTACAACTATTTATAGGAGAAAGCCAAGAATAAAGGAGAAGAATTCACTCCCTGATGCTTGGTCAGAATAAAGGAAATAATAAAAACAAAATCAGAAAGAAAAGGGGAAAGAAATCAAATACAACATATATGACTACAAAATACATTACTCTTTGCAACATCTAATAGATCGAGAATAATTTTTTTACATGTCATATATCTTACATAACAAAACATAATTCCAAACATAGTAACAAGATGATTGTCACACATAATAAGACCACAATAGGTTGAACCTTACAAAAAAGACATATATAGGTTTCAACCTTACAAAAGACAATGTTGGTGGGTTTGAACCTTACAAAATACATAACTACAATCTTAACCATATGTAATCTAGTGAATCAAAGATCTTATCCATGCCACTTTCAAGGCATCTGGTACTTAAGGAAATTGAACTAGCAAACTATGGTTTTGTACAATTACTTCGTTAGCCCAGATGACTTCATCTTCGGTCAACCCTGGGACCTTCATCAATTCTCCAAGAAGTCTTTCCTTTCGTTCAACCATATTAGCATCATAGTTCAACATGTTAAAGGATGTGGAGATAGACTTGGAAATGGAGGTGGATGCCTCCTTAATGCATTCCCTCATACTTGTTGTGAGGTCAGCTAGCGCTGAAGTAGTGTCATCACCGTCACTGCTTCTTCTTCGCTTTCTGCTAGAACTAGATGTTGCCTCGGACTGTAGTTTGGGAGTCCCAGCACTAGGCCCATCAGAGGTAGGGCTCTCAAATGCATACTCCTTAGGCTTTGGAGTGGGCATGACATTATCCTCCACTTTTACTTGGGTTGCCAACTCTTCTCTAATGTCCACAGATGATTGTGAACCTTGTCCTGATGCACGGTCTCTACCATACACAGTAGTCAGCTATTCAAAGAAGAAAAATGTTTTGTTTCTCCAACCATGCTTGCCCGGGTTGGCCTGCAAATAAAACAAAGCATAAAAGACTAGACTTTAAAAAAGTGAAACAATGCAAAATTAGATGTATATATGCATCCAAGACTGCAGGCTCTGCTACAACGCATTGCTTCACTGGATCCCATCCAAAGCCACTTGTATTCGATCCATAAATCAAATCATACACGGCTTGCCAAGCAGTCTTTAGTGTCTTAATTCGAGAAGTGATGTAAGGGTTAGCCCTTAGGCTATGGCTAGGAGCCTTTTCAGCAAGCATTGCCTCTAGTTTAGGCAGGTATCCAGGTTTGAAATTTTTATCACAATGGTATTCAATGTTCATCTTCAGCTCCACCAGTGATTCTATAAGTAAGGCATCCTCCTTAGGAGTCCAATGGTGTGCCATTTCCAAGTATATATTCACCAAAAGTGCAATGATATAACATAATATCAATAGATACAAGATATATTAACAAAACATCATCAACAACCATACATACCACTTAATCATATACCTTAAAACCCTCAAACAAAAACCAGTAATATCAACAAAAATACACATGGCTGCCCTCAAACAATCTCATTGTCGCCCATTCCTAAACTCATCATACATTTCCTCCGCTAAGTTATCTCTCCATCGAGTCCAAGAATTTGATGGCTCGATTACAGAAAGATTGTCGATATTAGCAGATGGACCTTCTATTTCTATGTCATCCTCATCGTCCAGGGGATTATCCTGTGTTATGAGATTGTGCAACGGACAACAAGCAATTATGACCTGGTTGTGTGTTCTGATTGGGTAAAAAGATGGACTTCTAAGTATCGCCCAACACATCTTCAACATCCTGAAGAGCCTTTCAATCACATTACGCGCTGCTGTGTGTTTCATATTGAAACACTGACAAGGATTTGTTGGTTGACGGCCTATTCTCCAGTCATTTAGGTGGTATTGCTGCCCTCGGTAAGGTGCTAAAAACCTTTTGCAGTTTGTGTACCCCGTATCGACCAAGTAATAACACTCTAAGAAAAACATTTTACGTGTCACAATCTTTACATAAGTGGGTAAAATTTTAAAGTAAATGTGAACTATATGCGATACTCACCTGGGAAAACCCTTAACCCATGAGGCCTTGAAATTGCATCATGTAGCATTCGTCCATCAACTGCAGACCCTTCCCACCCAGGCAAAACATATATAAATTGACCGTCTTGAGAGCAAACACCTAACACATTAGTGGTAATGTCGCAGTGCCGATTTTGGTACCTTGCCTTATCCTGCAACGAGACTTTTATATCTATGTGTATTCCATTGAGGGCACCAACACAATTCTGTGATAGACAGTCGTAATTACTCAAAGAGGCACCCATATACACTCCTACTCATGCAAACTCAAGACAGACAGTTACCTTGAACCATTTCCACCAGGGATCGCTGAATCTGCAGGGACAGGCTCAGGGTTTTTTAAAAGTCGGGTATCTAAATGCACCATAGCCTTCAAAATCCTATTGAAATGTCTACTCACACTCTCTCTTAATCTCTTAAAATTAGCTTGGATGACCTTATTCTTGACATGGTGAGACAATATGTGAGCAAAAATGGCAACTTGCTTATCTACAAGCATATGTCTGGTGGGCATAAGTCCGCTTATAACTTCAAGCATTGCACATAGATTATCTAGAGTTGCCTTATTCATCCTTGTTAAGTTGTGGCAAGCTACGTCACTACTATATACTAGACTCCTAAAATGGGCCCTGTGACTATGAAAATCAACATGGTAAGGTCTTCTACTGATTTGATGTCGACAAAGAATAACTCCAACAACAGAAACATAATAGCTACATATGGCAAGAATCATGTTGAACCACCAACTCATAGCAGCAGCAACAATTCTTGTTAAGTCGTCCATAGCTAAATATGATTGCTTGAAATGATTACTTACATTAGACTACATTATCATTGATCATGATATTCTTCTGATTATAATTAATCAACATAAAGCCAGCAATCAATTTGTTGTTTCTTTATAGTCAATAAATAAAATAAAAAGAAATTAAAAGTGTAGTTGTTATAGTTTTATAAAAGTGTAGTTGTATTTATCAAGCCTATGCTACATTGTAGCTTATAAATAACTGATATTATAATGGGAAAAAGAGGCATTATATGGCAAATCAAGAGTTATGAAGTTGGAAAAGCAAGAGTTAAATATATGAGAAGGTACAATGATATGTTAACTCATGAAATTAGAAAGAAATATAATGAACAAAACTGTTTCATTAAGAAGCTCATATTAGTCTAAAGTTACGCACTATCTCCATGCTAATTAAGGGAGAGATTGTAAGGAAGCTTCTAAGAGGACTAACTAGAGAGGTATCTCTGTGCCTTGAATTGTGGCAAGGCATATCTTAATTCTCTTGTTTTCTTTCCTCAGTTAGGTCATCTAATCTGGTTTAGTGGTAAAACAGAGGTACAACTCTCTTTTTCGACAATTTCTTGCTCCTTTTTTAACTGACTGTTATATCCTAGTGTGGGGCTCTATCAGCATGTTTTCAAGAGATACTCAAATATACCATCACAAAACTTGTTCAATAAGAAAAATATTATATATTTTAATTTCAATTTACTAAATTGGAACCAAAAAGAAAGCTAAGTCTTTATATTCCAATGTTCGTATTTCAATGTGTATTAAATAAATCTTCATATTCCATCACAGATATAATTTGACCCTACCATTAAACACAAGTCTCTGTACTCATTTTGGCAGGTGTATTCTATTTTTGAGAAGTCTAATCCATGTTTCATATGGATCAAAAACTTAGAAGTAGTTCATCTAAACAAAATGAGTTTGAAATTACTATTTGAATTCAAAGAACAAAAAGAACAACCAGTTTAGAATATTATTAACTAGTATGGTGGCGAGGCTTAATATTACAACAATCTATTAGGAAAACACAAAAAGAAGTTAAATACTTTACATAATTTGTTTGCAACTTTGTGAACATATTGTGCAAAAATAAACCTAAATTTAGGCCGGTTAAAAGTACCAAAGAAAGGGCAAAGGTGGAGCATGATGGAGTAGGATGGAAAATTAGGTGGGCGAGCACAGCAACGACGACGAATGAGATAGAGAAGACAACCTAGTGATTCATCAAGGGCTTCTACGAGGCAATGACTGAAGCTGGAGGGTATTCATGTAATTAGACAAACTTCTCCCATTTGGAAAGGGGCAATTTCATGTGATACTGGGGGGAAATTTTCGTACTATTAGTGACGAAAAATAGTGTCATTAGGAACGAAAACTTTCCTGGTCAGTGTGCAAAGCAAACACCGGAAGCCACACTGCAGCACGAAATTCCTTTTTCGATTTCTGGGCAAGCGTTCGAAGCAAACAAGCCTTAAAATCTTGTTTCTAATGTTGATTCTAAATCTGGTCAAATTATTCTATTAAAATTGCAATTTTCTCATAGAAAAATCTCCCGAAGAAGAATTCCATTGAGACTTGAGAGGCCCCATTTTGTCTAGGGAAAGTCATATCAAGCAAACCAAGTTAAATTGTTGTGTAAAAATATTGTTAATAATTTATAATTGGATAATAAATTTAACTAGTCTATTGAAATGTAATCCAAACTATAACAATTAACATATATTCAATTTATTTTTTGTTTTTATTCTCTTTTAAAAAATTATTATTAATTGTTTTATTGTATTAAATTTATCATAACATTACATAGAAAATTTTTGTATCAAATAATTTTTAAATTTTGTTTTCAAAAATTTCAAAACATTTTTAAAACAAATTATTTAAACAATATTTTTTGTTTTCTATTATTAAAATTAGTTTATAAAATTAAAAAAATTATTTTAAAAATAAAAAACACATCTAAATTCTAAATAAATAAGCTCTATATTTCTCGAAAATTAATTTGTATATTAAAAAGAAAAAAGAAAATTGAAGAAACTGCATTTTAAAGTTGAGCTTCCCCCCTCCCCTTCAAGACCGCCAAGAACCAGTCTGTTAGTTTCATTTCCTCGCAAACTCACAGAGACGCACCAATAATTCTTCTCTGAATCAATGGCCGCCGCAGCGCCGCCGCCTCCGCCGTCGTCTCCGCCCACACCAACGATCGAATTGCCGGAATCCACCTCACTGGGCCACTCGCTGTTCTCCCGCGTCCGCCTCGCTACTCCCTCCGACGTCCCTCACATCCACAAGCTCATCCACCAGAGGGCCGTCTTCGAGAACCTCACGCACCAGTTCTCGGCCACGGAGTCCTCCCTCTCCTCCACGCTCTTCAGCTCCTCCCCTCCCTTCCAATCCTTCACCGTCTTCATCCTCGAAGTCTCCTCAAAACCCTTCCCGCCCGATTCGGATGGCAACCAATTCTACCCGCCCACGGTTCGCGTCGTGAATCTGGACCTCCCGATCGACGATCCAGAGCGAGACGCGTTCAGATCGGGAGACGACGATGTTGTGGTGGCCGGATTCGCTCTGTTTTTCCCGAATTACTCGACGTTCTTGGCGAAGCCAGGGTTCCATGTGGAGGATTTGTTCGTGAGGGAGTGTTATCGGAGCCGAGGGTTTGGGCGGATGCTGCTATCGGCGGTGGCGAAGCAGGCCGTGAAGATGGGGTACGGAAGGGTAGAGTGGGCCGTGCTGGATTGGAACCTCGATTCCAGGAGGTTTTATCAACAAATGGGAGCTAACATTTTGCATGAATGGAGGATTTGCAGGTTAACTGGTGATGCTCTTCAAGCTTTTGGAGCTGAGGACTAGAACACCAAGTAAGCAGTAAGCACCCGTACTTCAAAAATAGAACAATATCTAAGCTGAGCAATACTCCAAATTATTTTTAGACACTAAACTGTTTTCTCGTGTATCAGAGTGTCTCCACTGTGTTGTGCTCTGTATCTGTATGTTTGTGTCATTGTGTGTCCTTTGAAAATGGAGAGAAATCAATTATTCAAAAATGAGGTGATGGTGTTTGATATATTTCTAATCCTGTATACATGATATAATTTTATAAACTATTGTTGCATCTAAAATTTATGTTATGTCGTCTTTTTTATTGTTTGTCTGTGCCTTGTTCTTGCGAATCATGTCATTTGAAAATGGGGAGAAATTTCTGATGTAGCAGCAGTGAAATCTATGGTGTTATTTTGGTGATTTTCTAATCGGGACGAGAGTTCATCGGGGAGTCTCGAGGCAGTACGGATGAAACGAGAGTTCGTTGTTTACTTCGTCGAAGCTTAGAAACTAATCAAACTATGATGTTATTCTTCGGGTCCTTTTCGCTGTTAATTCTTTAAAATGATACTGCAAAGTTCAATCTTTAATGGGTTTCCATGTTTTTCTTTTTCTTTGGGATATTGTGTAGATGGTGTATCTGTGAATTCTCTCTCTGAAATTCTGTTTAATCTTTTATCAGTTAAATGGCCAAGAAAAGCTATCTTGAAATGCTTCATTTAATTTTATAAAAAAAAAAAAGCTTTTTCTTTTGTTTTGGTATATTTAACTTAAGTCACTTGGCCAGTGATGTGGAATTGTTGGGATAATATTTTTAATTTTCTCTTTGACTAACCAATCCCAATATCAATAATTTTTAAATGATATCGTTTTACATGGTTATGTGTGCGTGTTTTTCTTTCATTTAAAGTAACTTCTACTAACTCTGTGGAAGGCCCTAGAAATGGAAGTATCGTGAGTTTCTATTTGGGTTTTCGAGGGATGAATCATTATAGTTTACACCGATTAGACTAGATTCTTCTAGGCGTATCTTTTTCCTGGTTTCTCTGGGTAAAGCACAAATGCTCAAAGCGTGCTTATTTGAGTTTATTTTAAAAAAAATTGGTTTTTAATTTTGTTAATTTGATTTCATTAAATTTATATAAACAATTGAAATTAAGATTTTAGATTAAAAACCAACATAAAAGTCGTATAAAAAAACAAAAATTCAGAAGAATTAGTATTAAAATTTAAAATTAAAGATTAAATTACACAATCTTCTATTTTGCATTTTGACAATGAAATTAAGTAGACAATCAGGACGCTAATGCTAATGATCGAAATTAATGACAAAACAAATTTCATAGGAATCGAAGATGAAAGATGGCCTATCTATCGGGAAATGAATTTTTGTCTTTTGAGAATTTCTATTTTTATTTACTTTTAAATAAAAATCATCAAATTACATAAAATGGACAATATTCGATTTAATAATTTATTGATATTAAAATACTGTCTATTTTACGTTATTCAGCTTATATTTAAACTTAAAAAAAGACATAATTCTTAGACGTGGAGAATCCATTTTCCATTTAATGCACAAGAAGAAAGCCCTAACTCACTAGATATGTTGTGATTATATAAAATATTCGAGCATATTTATAAGTATTTATATATATATATATATATATTTATGGTACAAAATAATTTCAGTACACTAAATGCACATGTAAATGTATGATAAAAACTAAATTAGTTATGTAGAGCAGACATTGCCAAAACTCAAATATAAATAATGTTTTAAAAATTAGAGTGATTATTAAATTAATAAAAGTATTAGTTTACGATTTATTAATTTGGTTGTGGTAGAATTAGTAATAATTAAATATATATTTTTAATTTTATGTATTAAAAATATATAATATAATAAATTAATAAATATTTTTATACTTAATCTTAAAAAACTTATATATATATATATGTGTGTGTGTAATTACTTTTCTAATTTTTTTAGTTCTTTTATTTGTTTTTGTGGTAAAAATAATATTATTATGAAAAATAATTAACAAAAAAATATCACATGATAGAAAAGAATTAAAAAAATACTAAATTTCATATAATGTGAAAAATAATTATATTTTGTAATTTGTAAATTTTTTTACAACAATTGGTTTAATTAATTTACTAGTTCACTAGTTTTTTTTTATCAAATTTTTAAGTAATTGGACTAGATTAGTAACCAATTTTCAATTGAATTGGCCGTTCTGGTATTTAAAGACCTTAATCGTATCTAGTTTGCGGGCCACTGTTAAATTGTTTGGATCCGACGATCACAATGCACAATCAAATTGGACCATGAGACCTAGATTGATCCAACGGTCATATGTGCGTTCTGAGCATACTGAATAGAACGCGATTCGAGTGCAAATATAAGTCTGATTTTTTATCGGGAATGAAAGACTTGATATTATCAAAATGTTAAATTGACCGTGAGAAAAAACATAATTAGAGAGATATATGTCTACACTTGATCTTAGCTCGATCGTGTCTGTTATTGCAAAATGCAGTTATTGGAAATATATGTTGTGATAATTAATCAAGGAACTAAGATCTTTTTTCCTATGTTGTTTCCAGATAATATCTTCCTCTTTGACATGATTAACTGCTTCAAATATGATTAATTATATATCATTTCTTAGACCCAAAGATCTATTATTGATATTTCTGAGCAATATAATTGGAACTGCAACCTTTAATTTTAACTCATGATTAGGCATTTTAAATAATTTTATACCATTTAGAAATTTAATATTATATAAGTCATCCATGTTGTCCATGTCAGAATTAGTTTTACAGACACTATAGCAAATCTCAAAAACAATTCTAATTCTTTACAAGGATTCAAAGATAACATGTGGTAATTTACTGCATCAACATTATGTAGGACAGGAGCCAATAAATTTACTTGTGTGATGCACTGGATTTTCTTCTATTTCTGTTTTGAATAATCATATTTAAAGATGAAATTAAAAAAATTAAACGTTAGCTATAGAAAATATTAAAAAGAATGAGGTTTTAATATGAAGATATAAAATCATTAATTTAAATTACGAAGATTTTCAAACACATTAAGTCTTATGATTTATCTACATTAGGTTGAATAAGGCTTCTTTCAATTATTTCTATTGTTACGTATATACGCCTTCTTTTTTCTAAAGCTCAGGATAAGAATCAAAATTATATCACTTCAATTAGTTTTTTTTTTCAAGAATTATTTTATTGCTACAGAGCGAATAGCTTGAATTACAAATGTACCCTGGTTTTTCAATCATTTAATGAATGAAGAAAAGTAGTACATTTACTTAAGATGAGACGTTAAAAAAAAAAAGCACAGCTTTTTTCTCATGATACAAATATTATGATGTATCATTACTAATAGGAGAAGACTTTTATACAGTTATTTATAATTTTGTTATTAAGTTTTTTACTTAAAATAGAATATATGTAAAAAAAATTTTTAAAAAACTAATCAAGCAATAATGAGGTTAAAAAAATATAAAATTATTTTTGAAAAACTATACATTTGTCATGTTATGATTGGAGAATTTAATAACAAAAACATAAACAAGTATAATACGTCTATTTTTTTTATCTCTTAAAATAAATTAAAAAAATATTAAAAAAATCGTTATATAGCTAATTTCACAATTCATTATATGATAATGAGCTCCTACTTTCTAATGCAGGAAGAACTTGTAAAAGATATATAGTGAAATGGATTTCACCATTCATTATAAAGTGATTAATATCTCATGAGATTTTTTAAATTTTTTTTAATTTTAATTATTTAATATGAGATAAACAGTTTAAATTTGTAAAATGTAGCTCTCGTGTTTCTATCAAAATATGATAAAATTCAAATTTGAAGTAGACGACAGCTATTGTATTGTCCTTCAGTACCAAACACAAGTAGCGAAGAAATGATTTTGTAAAAATAGTATTTCATTGATTTTTAGTAAGATTTTTCTCAAGAGTTGAAGGAATAAAATTCGGAGTGAAACATAACTTTTGATTCTCTGTCTTCATTGGCTCTTCAATAATTATAATGATTTCCACGACAAAAACCCAAATGTGATATAACGAAATTTTTGAGAAGCTAGGATTTGAATTGGAAATTGGTATATCTTGATGAGTTGATAGAGAGAGGAAATAAAAAAGAAAAAGAGTACCGGATTAATATTATTAATGAATAGAAGTATATATATGCACATAAACTGTAACCCAAAAAAAAAAAAAACAAATATAACAACCTAATATTATAACAGTAAAAACCTCATACGAACTTGCAGTACTTAACATTCCTCCTCAAATTGGTCCTACGTATATCAATAACTCCTATATTAGACAACAATTTTTCATGTTGACCAAAGCTCAGAGCCTTATAGTCATTATGTCAGCCAATTGTTGATTAGAACAAATGCATTTGGTTTCAAGAGTGCCATCTTGGATTTTATCACAAATAAAGTGACAATTTACTTCAATATGTTTGGTGTGTTCATGGAAGACAGGTTATCAGCTATTTGTAAGACAACTTTGTTGTCACAATACATTACAGCTGGTTTGAAGTCATTAATAACCAAGTCTTTCAGAAGGCATTTGATCCATGTTAGTTTAGTTGCAGTACTTGCCAGACTTTTGTACTCTGCTTCCGTAGGGTACCTGGATACAATTTTATATTTCTTTGCTTTCCATGATACCAAGGCACCTCCAATCTTGATACAAAACCCTGAAACTAAACACCTACGCATATTGCAAGAAGCCCAATAAGAGTCAAGTAGGCATTTATAGAAAAGTCTTAGTGAGCAGTGAATGAAAGTCCTATACCTGGTTTAGACCTTAGATATTGAATAATTCTTTTTGCCCCATCTGTATGAGATTTTTTGGGACAATGCATAAACTGACTAAGATTCTGGACACAATAAGTAATATCAGGTCTTGTCTATGTTAGGTATATAAGCTTCCCTATTAACCTCTTAAACACTATAGGATCCTCAATCTCATAATCCTCACAATTTTGGTTAGTATTCTTATCATATTCCTTACTAGTAAACTTTACATTCTGTTCCATGGAAGTCATATAAGGTTTGGCACCACTTAATCTAGTTTCAATTAGCAGATCCAGGATATATTTCCTTTGATTAACTATAACCCCTTTATTAGATCTGGCAACCTCCATCCCTAAGAAAAATTTTAAATTCCCAAGGTCCCTAATCGTAAAATTTTTATTCAAAATATTCTTTAATTCAGAAATAAGTTTATGATCATTTCCACTTATTCAAAATATACTTATTGATGATTTATGCAAAGGTGGTAGACTAAACACTGCACAAGATATTTTTCAACATTTCTTGGCCAATGGCCATCGTTTAGATGTCCAAGTATATACTGCTATGATCAATGGACTTTGTAAAAAGAGTTTGTTTGATAAATCAAAGGTCTTGCTTAATAAAAAGGAAGAGAATGATTGCCTCACTGATTTTGTAACCTTTGAGACAATTATACGAGGGCATCTTAAAAAAAATGAAAACGATGCGGCCAAGAGGCTTATTCATGAAATGATTGCTAGAGGATTATTAAAAGAACAAAATATTGTGAGATTCAAACTCAAGGTACACATATATTTACGTTCAAAATCAAGTTCTTGTATAGTTTGTGTCAGAAGTTGGATTACACAATAAGGCAATTTGTTTTACAAGCATACTTTTTAACATATAAGTTTCATAGTGCTGAATTTTTTATAAGCATGTTGAATTAAATAACAACTTGTAAATTTCATGCCATTGCAGCTTTTATTTGCAAAATAGAAATTACTGTTTATGTTGTGCTTTATGATCTTAAAAATGATTGTTTAGTCATATCGAATGATCACTTTTCACTAAAACTATAACATCTGCCTAAGTAGATGCTTGTTATAGGTTGATAAATTTGAAATTTAACGTCACATGTACATAGTCGTTCAATCATAAATAAACAAGAGAAGTGGAAAATTGCTTGTGCAAAAGGTTTGTTGAGCAATAAGTTGAGTTTTACCCATAATAAAAGAAGATAGTGGGACAAGGAATAATGCAATGCAGAAAGGGAAATGAAAAATAGCTGCACTCGACATATTGATGAGTTTCACCTATAACTAGTTTCATCGAAGTTTTAATTTAATCACTCTAGTTCAAAAGGAAACAACGTTTGTCCTCCTCTTCTTTTCTAACATGATCTAAGTTTGCCTTTCTGACTTAATTTCATCCAAATTTAACGTTAAATTTAATAGTCTGTTTGTTTAGATGCCAAATTTGAGTATCAGTTAATAGTGTTGGGAGATAGTAATGTATGAATCAAAAGACTATTGAATTTGGTGTTAAATTATAGAGTAAATTACATATTTAGTTCTTGAAAATTTCTAATTATTTTAAATTGGTCATAAAATTTCAAACGTCTCAATTTAATTATTGTATAATTATATTTCAAACACACCTCCTCTGAAAGTTTGAAAACCTCATCTGAAACTAGAATTATTGTTATAAGAGTTTCTTTCTGCATCACTGTTTTTGTCTTTTGAACTTAGACTCGCTTTATATTTACACTAGATGTTGCAGACATTGAATCAAGCAATTTGTTTGATGCAAGCCAAGAACTAATTTTCAGACTGATCTAACAGATTGATCTTGTGGATTATTGCGAAATGGATCCTCTACTTTACACTCAGTCTATATCTCTTCTTAAATTTAAATTTTAGAGCAAATTACTGATTTACTGATTCAGTAGTAAAATGTTATAGTTTTCTCAATTTGACTCTTAGAAGATGAAGTGTTTCAAATTAATTTCTAAAAATTACATTTATTTTAATTTAGTCTTTTTTGTTGCTAAATCATAAAATTTATTGTTAAATTTCAATTTTTGTTGCTAAAAAATTACTTTGACAAAAAACGATCTAATAGAAACAAATGTAATTTCAAGATTAAATTAAGATATTTAATTTTTTTAAAAACTATATTAAGATAATTATAATTTTGTAGACTACTTTCATTGCTATTGTATGTGAAAAAACCACCAATTTCACAAATCACAAGCAGCATTACTTCACCTACAAACTCATTAATTACAAGTAGTTCTTATTTGAAATAATTTATAGTTGTTGCTGCAAATTTGACCCTAGTTTCAAATATAAAAATAGTAAAAGGCATGTGCTTAGGCTTTTTTTTTTTTTTGCAACAGGCCAAAGGCCTCGATTAACTCATAGATTGAAACTTAATAAAATCAACACTAGCCAAGTGCAACAAGTGGTCGGGAAGGGAAAAACAAGAGCGTTGTACATAGGGCATACACCTATGTTTAGCAAGATAGTGAGCAACATTATTAGCAGTTCTACGAATATGAGAAATAGAGACAAAACTAAAATTTTTAACAAGGCGTCGAATATCCATGGTCAGCAACTCCAGCTGTGAGAAGTCTCGAAGTGCTTTAAAAGCACATACCAGTAGAAGGCTATCAGTTTCTGCCTCTAAGTCATTGAATTCATAGAACAGAGCAAGTTCTAGTGCCCAACACATAGCACTAGCCTCAGCAATCACCGGTGTGAAAGAACCAGAGATCAATTTCGATGCAGCTAAGACAATTTGGCCCGTGCTATTGCGAAAGACAAGCCCCAAAATGCCAATGATTTCCACTATTGCAACCTGCATCAATGTTATGCTTGATATGTCCTGAATGTGGCGGAATCCAAAAGGTGCGAGATAAAGGAGAAGTGAAGTCATTGATTATTCAAACATTGAGGCCCTTATATTCAGTGAGTAAGTGATAGGCAGAAATAATACCTTTTTGTGGAGGTACATTTTTGTGTTGAAAAATGATTTCATTCCTCTTTGTCCAGATCCCCCAACAACCTGTGACTATTAGTTGCAACAAGTCATCCGTACCAAAGACTAAGAAGGCCTGAGGCCACTGAAGAGATTATGTCGAAGTCCTAGAGGAGAAGCAAACCAGAAGAGAATAGCACACTCACACCCCACAAATACATGATTTAAGTCTTCCACCTCACTACATCTGGAGATTAGTGTTATAAGGCAAAACGTTGTTTAATAATCTCCACATAAATACTTTCATCTTTGGTGGAATGTTAAGATGCCATAGTTTCCCCTACTTGATGCTGGTTTTTGAAGTTGAGGTTTTTCCAACGTTCTCCTTTTGTCATAGCCAATGATAGCTTGATCTTACACTATACGCATTTTCTATACTAAAAGGCCATATAAGGCAGTCCATAACTAACCTTCTAGATAAGGGGTACTAATAATGTAGGGGACATCAATCAGGAGGAAATGCTTTTGTATGACCTCTAGATTCCACGTCTGTCATTCTTGATGAATGAGGTTGATAACAACCTACACAGCACTCTCTTAAGGGGATGGTGTAAAGACCTTGAAATGATCTATATGATTTAGCCAACGGTCTTTCCATATGTCAATGGACTGCCCATTTCTAACTCGCCATACACATCCATCATTCAAGATATGACGTGAACCTATAAGGCTTCGCCATGTGTAGCTACATCTGTTTCCCACTTTTGCCTGCATAAAAGTAGTACAATAGTTGTCATGACCGAACCTAGCTTGACTGGTGCAGACAGTATGTTATCAACACTACTACAAGCCTAAATTTTTATTGCAGGATCATAGGTGGTGGCCTATATGATTTCAGAGTACACTAGAGAAATATAATATAATAAAAATAAATTACCTTATCCCGAATAATACGGAGGTATCTTCAATCTGCGAGCTCTCGATCTGCCCATCTTACCACACCTGTAACTGTGAGGGGGTGAATCTAAACTATGGACTCACCACTACCAGCTCTATTCTACACAGATATACAATATATATATATATATAGCCAAATTGGGAATTTATCCCGCGTGATACCAAGTTACCTGTAGGCACGCATATAGTATCATGTCCCATCATATTCTCCCTCAAACACACACATGTACACCATACAATAAATAAATGCATGAGACCCTACACAAAGGTCCATGCTTCTGTATCACATTTCAAGAGCTTAATTAACATGGTTTTATATTTCTACAGATTATCACTCAAGAAATCCCACTATGTACTAGGTCTATTGGGTCATATCTATAACCATAACATGTGTATGGTCTCTTAGATTATGCCCTTAGCCAATATATATATATATATATATATATATATATATATATATATATATATATATATATATATATATATATATATATATATATATATATATATATATATATATATATATATATATATATATATATATATATATATATCCCACATACCACAACACAGCCACACTCAAAATATATATAATGCAAATGAATAAGATGCAATGCAAATCCCACTTTTTTCCACACCATCTTGGGGACCAGTCCTCAATGGGTATGCATACCCATTGACACCACTCGGCGACATTACACAATATGTAGCTTCCCACTTTCATTTCCCTCTCATTTCATAATATAAATATGAAAATGAATATGCAATGTATTCACATTATCACCACACAACCACCAATCTACACATCCCACACAACAATACATTTAATAAATAAATGTATATATAAAACAATATAAATATACATATGCATACATATATGCATATCCATATATAGGGGAGCTAGATAGATCTGTCACCTGGATTCCATGCTCTCGGCGCTCCCACCTTGCGCCTCGACCATCCCTATTGTAATAAGCAAAAATCAATCAAGATTACAAAATAGAGAAATTCCTCTATCACTAATCCCGACCTTCATCCACTTCTTCAATTATAACTCTCAAATGATAATGAATCTCTATATGAAACTTATATCATTGGAAACTAGACTCAAAGAACTTTCCAACGATATAAAGTTTGCCTAAAACGGAGTTGGATGAGAGAGTTATGATCATTTGAATAACAGCCCCAGAACACTTGGATGGCCGATACCTAAGGCGCTAGATACCCAAGTTTCTGCCCAAAATTTAGTGTTTGGAACCTGGGGTACCAAGACCACTCATGTCCACTCAAGGGTGGCACCTAGGGCGCCATGACTTTGACCCCGTAATCTGGCCTCAGTTTTGGGTCAGATCTAGCCGATTCTCTGCCATTTTCCATGATTCCTTTCATGAGATCTCATCTTTAGTGTCTAAGGAGCATTTAGACACCAAAAGCTCCAATTTTCATCAAGAAATGAATCCGGAATCTTGATTTTACCCCAAATACCCTTAAAACTAGAAAATAGGAAAACGTTTGAGAAATAGGAATTCCTACCCTGATTCCTTACTTTCCCTACATTGCTAGGCTCCTAGAGGCTTGCCTCATCACTCGAGATCCACCCCCTGAAGCTCGGTTGAAGGATTTGAGTGGAGAGAAGGAAGAGAGAAAGAGAGGAAAGAGAAGGTGAAGAGAGAGAAAAGAAAGGAAGAAATGAAGAAAAAGGAACGAGACCACCTATATATACTCATCTAGGGTGAAATTACTACGTTGCCTTCCAGTTGAACTTCAGTCAAGACTAGTAAAAGCAAGTCCGTAATATCCTACCTTGGGTGTTTCCAAATCCTAGGTGCCCCACACTTTTCCTTATTTCACTTTAGTCCCTCTTTGTATCCAACTTGTCTCTCAAATCTCCCGATGCTCTCGGTTCCACGAATATACTTCTCAACTTTCCACCACTCAATATTCTACAATCTTGCCACTTTCAAACTCATATTTTCCTTCCTACACAATGAAAAAAATCTCCTCTACCTGAATTATTCCATAAAATTAGCTTTACGTAATACCCAAAAATCATGAATTTTTCGGGGTATTACAATTATATTACCTTCCCTTAAGAACCTTTGTGACTAGGGAAGAAGGGTTATGAAGAAGGCGCCAACCCTGTTTTGCTAGTAAGGCCAAATTAAATTGATGTAAACTCCGAAAGCCCAAAACCCTTTTGGTCTTTGGTAAGCACATGGTTTGCCAAAAGGCCCAATGTATCATACGAGTGTCTTCTTGTCCTCCCCACCAATAATGGCAGATAGCAGATTCTAAATCATGACAGATCGAGAGAGGCAAAGCAAAACAGCTCATGACATATGTCGGTGTTGCTTGAGCCATACTTTTAATAAGGATTTCTTTTGCGCCTTGCGAAAGTGTCAGTGCCTTCCAATCCTGTAGTTGCTTCTGTTACCTATCTAGCAAACTTGAAAAGATTCCTTTTTTAGATTGACCCACCATAGTGGGTAAACCAAGGTACTTAGATGGAACATCTGTAGTCTTAATACCTATCCTTCCTCGGATCATATATTGACAACCTACAAGTACATTTCAACTAAAATGATATCTGCCTTCTCAATGTTCACCATTTAGTCAGAGGCCTCTTCATAAGACTGGACGCACCTTAACACCATCTCTGCTTCACTCATTATTGCTCTTGAGAAGATAAAAGTATCATTCGCAAAAAACAATCGACTGATCACTGGCGAATGTCTACTAATCTTTACCTTATGTATCTGGCCGTGGTTACTAGCATTCTCTAACAGACGTGAGAGAACCTCTGCACACAAGATAAGCAAGTAGGGGGAGAGAGAATTACCTTGTCGTAGGCCTCGTCGTGGAATAAAATGAGGTCCCACATTCCCATTAATGATAATAGAATATGAAACTGATGTTACACATCTAATAATCAAATCAATAAGAGGAGCTAGAAAGGCAATTGCTTTCAATTCAACATGAAGAAATCTCCAGTCCATTCTATCATATGCCTTTGCCATATCCAACTTTAAAGCCATAAAACCCTTTTTCCCCTTCATCTTCTGTTTTAAGTAATGAAAGGCCTCAAAAGCAATTAGGGAATTATCAGTAATAAGTCAACCTGGCACAAACACACTTTGGGTTTCATTAATCAATGCGGGAAGAACATTCTTCAAACTATTTTCAATACATTTAGTAATCAATTTCATCATAACATTGCATAAGCTAATAGGTCGAAAATGCGATGGTAGAGTTACTTGAGGAACCTTTGCCTCCCCTTCACGACCATTTGACCAAGTAAAGGGGTATCCATCAAAGTCCAAATCTTGAAAGGAAAAGAACTCTACCACATCTCAAAAACCTTGTAGCTGGGGCGTGGTTTTAGCAATTTCTCCTTTTTTCTCTATATTATACAACACCTCATTGAAATCACCCACTCAGATCCATGGGAGAGAAAGAGGTAAATGTAGCACACACAATAAATCCAAAGTTTTGTGCTTCTGTGCATCATCAGGGAATCCATAAATTCGCCATTCGTCGTATAGAATAGGTTCTTTTATAATAACATCTAAATGATTCAAAGAACAAGATTGAAGGCAAACATCATACTGAATTTTCCACAAAAGAGCAATGCCACCAGCTTGAAAATAACCACTACAATCAACACATAAAAATCCATCAAAATTCAAAACATCCTTAATTTTCTCCATTTCAGATTGTTTCAAACGTGTTTCCTCAAGAAAAAACAAGTTGGAGAGAAGTGGAACACACTAGCCTCTTCAAGGCTCGAATTGCATGGGGGCTCCCCAAACCCCTGCAGTTCCAACTTAATATTTTCATGATGACCGGCAGTGCAGTTTTGCTGCACTTGCCGATTTTGGGGAATCTTCCTTTTCGTAAAGCCTCTTCTGACTTTGAATAAGTGATTGGGGTTGATAGATCACATAAATCAAAATCTCGACAAGATTGTTTAAATCAGAGTGTTTTTCTACTTCCATGTGGTGAACTCTTTCAATTCTTCGAAACCGAGTACGATTAGGGGAAGGCTGTAATAAGATATGGTCTGTATGTTTCCCTTGTTTTTTGTATCCTGTTTCAATAGCGTTCGTAGACCTTTGATCAAGATTCAGTTCACGTTCATGGCCAGGATCCTCTATTACCTTCTGTAACTGTTCTCAGTTGGCATTCCTCCTAGCAACTACTGTCAAATCTTCACTTCCTGTATTTTTGCTTTTTTCTCGTATCCCATTTTGATCACGGTATTGGGTGGTATCCAGCAAATGCATCGTTCCAGTCCCGACTTGAGGTGCAGTGTGGCTGTTATTGAGTTCTTCAACTGTCAATTGTCTCTGCAGATCTTTTTTAGGGAGAACGAAGGCCAGTTGCCTCTTGGCGTGTCTGCTATCAGGTTCTGGTACAGTCTCGCGGCCAATCCACGATGGAGTGCTCTCATTGGTAATGGTGTGCAATGAAGAAACCATATCCACGGTTTGAGGTGTGTTGTTCCTGTGACTAGTTTCTTCAAATGTCGAGGGTCTCTGTAGATGCTGTTTGGGGAGGACAAGATCCAGTAGCTCCTCGGTGTGACTGCTGTTAGGTTTTGGTGCAGTCTCGGTCAGGCCACGATGGAGGGTTCCCATAAAAAATGGTGCGCAGGGAAGAAGTCCTAGCCACGGTCTGATGCCCAGGAGGGTTGTCACTGAGGCACTGGAGTAGCTTGCAGGTGGGTGTTAATGGGGCCACATTTTCCTCAGCATGCGCTTGAGCGGACAAGGGTGAGCCCACATGCATTTTCCCACCATCAAATTTTGAATTCACGTTCTATTTGGTTGATAAAAAGGTGGGATCACTATTCAGTTGTATTACTTTAGTGTGAGATATTTGATTTTCATGACCCATGATTTAAGGAGAGTTGCTTGTCATACCATCATTAGCTATAATTGCAGAGGAGGGTCCCACGTGGTCTCCAATAAAGATTGGTTTTTGTAATCCAGCGTGTGTTTCCTATAGATATGTAAGTGAAAATTTTTAAAAACCAAAGAGCACTTCCATAATTTTGGTGGCGTCCACTTGCATAGTAATGTTACCAACTCTGTCCCAGAAGCCATATTTTTTGCCTTTTGACCCTGACTTCTGTTTGTACTAGCTATTTTTTCTTCTTCTGAATAGTCTCCTTTGTCTCCACTGTGAACAGTCATTTCATTTGTTTCTCACTTGGAACCTTTGCCTACTGTTGTCACCTGAGTCTGCCATGAAAGCAGTAGCAGAGCTTTGACTTCTAAGAGAATGAGAAGGAATTCCATTTGAGCTTGATGAATCACCAGCAATGGGTTTGAAAAATAATTTCTTTTTTGCAACTCTTGATGAAGATGCAGATCCACCAAGCGATTTTTGTTTGAGTGGGGAGGCCCTTAACCATGGACCATAATTATATAGCATTTCCTCCTCACTTTCATCATCATGTTGAATATCACTACAGTCACGGACAGAGTGACCCAAACGCCCACATCCACAACAGAAATCATGACAACGTTCGTATTTGAAAAAAACCTTAAAAGGCTCACCTGAGCAGCTTTAGTTAAAGTACCTCTTTTCAAAGGATGATTAAGATCTAGGTGCACTCTGAATCGTAGATAACTTCCCCACCTTCCTTCTCTGAATTATCCCAGTCAAGAAAGTACCTATCTTGTTACCAAAGGCTTTGGCTGCTTCCAGGGATCGCATATTTATAGGCAGATCGTAAACTAGAACCCAGAAGGGGGTGGTGTTAGGTTTTATCTCTGAAGGACGTTCATTGCCAGAGATCTCTTGTAGGCATAAAACTTTCTTTTCCAAGCCACCAAGGCTCCAAGTAACACCTTTTCCTTGTCCTTCCAATCTTGGAATTGAAAATTGAAGAGATTTTTTCCTATCTCTTAACTTCTACACTATGATGCAGTCTCCATATCTGTGTAATAGCATTCTTAAAAACTCCTGCATTGAAAGGAGTATGAGACCATAAAGATCCAACCAGACTTAGATCCAGACGTCTCCGCTTTTCTTCAGCATTTATGACTTCTACATCTACCACGTCTGATTCTTCAGCCGTAAATTGAAGTGAGTTCCACGCTTCCATGGTACACCAGTGCTATAGAATAACAACCAAAACAAGAAGGAAAAAACAGAAAAAAGACCAGAGGAATCTCTCACAAGGAGAGCCAGGGGACACCAGATAAATTTCAATAGAAACAGACTGGGAAAACAAAACAGACGAGTTTTCAGAGAGAGAAAACAGGCTGGGATTTTTATGATATCTAATTTTGTGCTTAGGCTTTTCAAAAGAAGGTGGTTCGGAATATTTTATATATGGTAGGCCAGTGAATGATAAATTCCCAATATCAAATTTCTCTCAAGTCTTGCTCGGTAGACCCAAAAAGAATTTGAAGTGAATAAGATTAATAATAACAAGAAGAAAAAAAAAGGTTCTATTTTGATAATTATAAATTATATTTTTAATAATTACATATCTAATATTAAATTTTAGAGATTGAATTTTTGCTTAAACTCATGAAAGAAAACCAGCAGATTATGATGAACACGGGAGCTTCTCGAAATACTTTTCCTTTGGGTCGCAATAGATATTTTTTTCCAAGTTCTTATCATTAAAAGAAAAATAATATGCTTCAAAACATTAATATTTTAGAGTTTCTTAATTATTTTCATCAATTTTTTTTTTCAATTTTACTAGATCATGATCATGAATTTTGACCCATATTTCAATTGTAACTCAAAATTTTATTTTATGTCAATTAAAATTTATATGTTTACAATTAATTTTGATTATGTCCATGAGCTTAACACCATTCAAAGATTTAACAGCAGACATTGACGTGACATTCTATCTTATATATATGATTAGTCTTAAAATATTATAGTTTTCTCAATTTGACTTTTAAAAGATGAAGTGTTTTAAATTAATTTTTAAAAGATTACATTTGTTATTTTACTTCATATTATATTTATCTGTTCTAATTCCACGTAGTAAAGGCAAAATGGATTAATAAGTACTAATGTGTATAATGTAAGATGTCACATCAATTTTTTTCATTAAATATTTGAACAAAATTAGATTTAGAGGTCTAACTAAAATTAATTAAAAACATATAAATTATAATTGACACGTGATAAATTTAGAAATCAATGAGAAAAATACTTCACCCCTCCCCCCAAAACACACACACATATATGTAATAACACTGAGTAATTTTATTCGTTCTACAGCATAATTTGTTGGTTTTAGACACGACAAATTACTAATTTAGTGCTTGTTTGGTTTGGACATTTCTTGTTTTCATTTTTACTAAAAACAGAAAATGAACTTGAAAATGCGTTTGGTTGAGTTAACTGAAAACGTTTTTTTGAAAATATTTCTTAAAATAAGTCTAAATCTGAAAACATAAAAAAGATGTTTTCAGTGTTTTAGGAAATGCATTTCAGAAAATGAAAATTGAAAATGAAAACAAGAAATGTTTTAACAAACCAAACAGACCCTTAGTATTTGAAAATTCAAGTGGGTCAGTTTAATATTTAAATAATTACATTTATTTTAATTTAATTATTTTTATTATTGAATTATAAAACATACAGTTGTTAAGTCTCAAAATTTTCAACATCAAAAATTATTTTAACAAATAGAGAAATTAAATTAAATAATAAATACATTTTTTTTGTAACTAAATTGAAATAAATAATCTTTCAATAACTTAATTAGAACAACTATAATTTTTTAAAAATTAAATTAATAATTTAATATAATTTTAACTGTATCGTAAGGAAGTACACAATTTTCTACAGAGTTATTGGATAAGGTATGCATGTCCAACTGTTGACATCATTGTCACGTAATCGAATGGGTATTACTGGTTTTCAATTAATGTTTTCATTCTTTTCCTTTTTGTTACGTATAAATGTTAATGGCATTTACTTATATATTTATCGTTATATTCTTCGATCAAAATACAAAAATATATAATTTTTTAATTAAAACATAATAATTATATAATTTTAAAAAAATTATTTTATATTTTTTTATAACTTATTATTACATAATTGATCTTTTACAAACTATTTACACATTCTAATTTTATTAAAAATCTTTTCAACTAGTTAATTAACAGATTCAGGTAAAAATATTATGCAAAATTTGAACTTTCTCAGTTATTTAACGTAGTTCAAAATTAACAGAAAATATTTTTTAAAATAATTAAATACGAATTTTAAAGCCATCCAACAATTAAAAAATGTGGAACACTGAAGCCTCAAACACTACGTAGTTCGTATCATTTTCTTTGAAAAAAACAAGAAGAACAAAAAGATGCAACTCAATTTTCACTGACGAATTCATTTGCCTTCATTATACAACTTGAAGACTTGTCCACATAATAAACAATATATAATAATAATATCCATCTTTTAAAAGAAAGGGTACACACACATACATATAAATTTTCGTCAAAAAAATTAACTTTGTGCGTATTATATTCCTTTAATCAATGAATCCATCTAAAGCTTAATAAATTAGAAGTCCCATATCAATTGGTGCTGCATTTCTTCACGTCTACTTAAGCCTAGAGCATCATCATCCTCATCATGAAATACCATTGACTCGTGAACGTCAGAAGATTCAAAACCCAACATTATGACAGTTTCAGCAGCCATTTGCATCCACATCTTCGAAGAATCCAGTGGTGACTCATTTATGGCCTGAATTTCTCTCGCCGACAGCCCACCCTCGCCGGCACTGCCACTGGGCAACCGTCGGTGACCCTCCAGCCACCGGTCTCCTCAACCTCAATGCCCCTTATTGAGCTGCCAACACCACATCCTCCGCCCTCAAGCTCACCGGCCGAGGCAACTCAAAGCTGCAACGTCAAAGGCCGTTGCCCCCATCTCCGGCGACTCGTAGCTGCCTAGCCATATCCGGGTCTTCTTTCCGGGTTCCCGAATTTCGAACACCCATTTGCCCCATTTTCGCATTCGGACCCTGGTAGGATGCTGGGGCAGCAGCCGGGCCACAGGTGGCGAAGGCGTTGGTGGTGGGTTGTTCCATTGAAGGAAGGTGTAAGAGAAGCAGAGAAGGAGTTGTTGGGAGGGAGAGAGTGAGGGAGTGGAATCCGGATTCACTCCGACCCCCTCACTCCAGATCCAAACGCTCTTATAATTGTTTTTTTAAAAAAAAAAAAAAAAAGAGTGCAGTATGCGTTGAAACAGTCTTTGAACAGTTGATATGTTGAACAGGGGTCTAAAGTGAATTCATTTTCGTGAGAGTGAAAGAGTGACGGTGTGTGCGGAAAAGCATGAGATGTTATGTATATATATATATATATATATGCAAGCGGGCGCCAAGCTCTAATAATAATCCTATTCGAGATAATATAAGATATTAAATGTGAGTACTTTTTTTCACTCGAGATTAAATTTGGGTTCATTATATTTTGAGAAACAAAAGTTTATTTGGTTTGAATATTTTTTACTTTTATTTTTATTAAAAATAAAAAATATACTTAAAAATACGTTTGATTTAGTTTATTGAATATATTTTTTAAAAAATATTTTTTAAAATAGGTCTAAATTTAAAAACATCAAAAAAATATTTTTAATATTTTAAAAAATAAAAATTAAAAATAAAAATAAAAAATATTTTCACAACCCAAACATACCCTAAATCATTTCGCTAGACCCAAGTACTTGTTTATGTTTCAATATAATTGTTTAATTTTAAGATTTTATTTTATTCATTATATTTTGTTAATAAAAAATAATAAATAAATTTTATAATGAATTAAAAAGTTTTAAAAGCTCAGTATGTAAAAATAAGTCAAGTTTTTAAATGAATCTTATAATGAATTTAAAAAGTTTCTTGCTCTTTTTTCTTCTCTTATTTTATTAATTCCAATTTTTGTATATAGTCATTCATGCATGTATGAACTTTATTTTTATTATTATTATTATTATTATTATTATTATTATTATTATTATTATTATTATTATTATTATATTTATTTTTCACTGCTTTAATTAAATTGATTATATAATTAAAAAATAAATTATTAAACTAATTAAGTAATGTTGTTAAAATAATTAATTGAATTATATTAATTATATAGTTGTACAATTAGAAAAATTAATATTTTATTATATATTGTTAACCTAAAAATCAAATTTATATAATTAAGTCACCATAATTAATCTGGTTAATACAAGTAAATGATTAAATTAATTATACAATTGTGTAATTAAAAAAATATTTATTTAAGTTATATAATTAATTTAAAAACCTAATTTATATAATTAAATAACCATAAGTAATTTTGTTAATATAAATAATTGAATTATATTAATTATATAATAATAATGGTATATCAAAAAAGGCTAGACTTAAATAGGTGATAATAAATAATAATGCTACATTAAAAAAATATAATATAAAATGTATGTCTTTTTTGGTAACTACACATCAAAAATCACGTTTACAAACCAACATCCAAGCATAAACTTATGTTCATGGTTTGTCCAACTGTCTTCCAAACATAAATCACGTTCACCCAAATTTAGGTTTACCCAAACCATGTTTGTCTAGCTGTTTTCCAAACACACACTATATCTTCTAATGGTTATATGTCTAGTAGGTCAGCCAATTTCTTTAACAATTTAAACGATTATAACAATCAAAGGCTCAAGATTAGTGTTGTTAGAACTGGACCAAACCAGCCAGTTGAACCGATTGGACCGGGAATTGGTTAAGAGACCAATCTAGAATAATCACTAAAACCAGTCAGTGATCAAACCAATCAATAACTAGATATGAACCTGTGCTAAATGAAACATTTTCCTTTATTTTTATTTTTTAATTTTGCTCATTTTATAATCAGGTAATGAAAAAATTAATATTACAAATCTGCCAATTTTAGTAGAAATGTCAATATATTGGTATTTTATATATTTGATATAAATGCATATTATATTGATTAATAATATTTATTTGTTCTTTGATCAATTTTTATTGTGAGGTTTTGATTATACATGTTATTTTGTGTAATTTGATATCAAATATTGTTTTTAATTGAATTTCTAAACTTATGTTTATAGTTTTTAATTATGTATATTTTTTAATATTTTAAAGCATATCGGTTTAACACGGTTCGATCATTGACTTTTAAATTGATGCTTTTATCAGGTCAATGACTGATCTAATTTTTAAAACCTTGCTGAAGATATATGTGTGTACTGGATTTTCATGTGATGCTCTATGAGAGTACTCCAATTGAGTGGTGTCATGCCATGGAGTTGGATTATCTTTTGTCGTTAGTTTCTATTTTGGACTGTCAATCTTTAAGGTTGACGGCCTAAAATGCTCCAGAGTTCTATTTCTTTTTTTTTTTTCTTAATTTTAGGGTCATGTTTTGCTTTGCTTTTTTTTTTTCCTTAGACCATCAATCCATATAAATCAACACACTAATGGTCAACAGGAAATCCAACTATCATGCCACATGCAATATTGTCAAAACGAGACAGGCATAGGCCGACTTATTCTTCAACGGGCCTGGGTGAGCTAACGAGCCACCTTGAGATCCAGGCTTTTTTATTTTTTTTTAAAAGATATATTTAAAAATATAATATTAAAAAAAATTTAATAAAAAACTCAATAATTTTGTTTTAAAATACAATTTATACATGTACGTATAAAACATTACTTTTTTAATGTTTTTAAATAATCAATAATTTTAATTTTTCATATTTTCTCTTTAAATTAACTATATTATATTTAAATTTAAAAATTTTATATTATTTTTTAAAAAAATTACAAAAATTTTTGTATCAAAATTTACTATAATTATTAAATATAATGTTATAAAATATAAAAAAAATGATAAAATGGATTTATTTTATACTAAATAATATAATTTTGTATAAAAAAAAGTCGGCTCATTTTTGCCTTTTTTAAACTGGCCAAAAAATTCATGCCCAATTCCACCTAAATACGGACAGGCACGGGGCTAACTACCTGCTTTGACCTTTTTTGACAATATCAATCATGGTTATCAAACTTATACTGACCCGGAAGGTTGACCTAGGACCTGGCTACAAGTGACTCAGCCAGGTCAAGACCAACCCAGCTGACTCGGGCCTTTTTTTAAAAAAATTATGAAAAAATTAGAAATTTAAAAAAATGTGCACTTACCTAGAATTAAACTCTATCCTCCTACCTATAAGTTGTGTTTCTTACCATATTCCTATCAACTTCTTCTTAATTATTAATAATATAATATATATATATATATATATATATATATATATATATATATATATATATAATATATATAGTGCTAAAATTATTTTAATCCAAAAATCAAAATGTGCATGTAATAAGAAGACAAAAACTAAAATGGAAAAAATATTTAATTTAATAAAAAGTATAATTTTATTACTAATGAATTATGAGATAAGAAAAAAATTATATTTACATAATTATTTGATGTAAAAAAATTAAATCAAGAAAAATTGAAGAGCATAAATAAAAAATTTTATATAATCATCTAATTTAAAAATAACAATCAAGTGTTTTTTAAAAAATTTTTGTAATTGTATGACAAAAAAATTATTTTTGAATATTTGTATTTTAATTATTTATGACTAATGACTATGATTTTAAAATTTTAAAGTGTGAAATTTATATATAAAATTATTTATTTTACTTAGTTTTAAATTTATTTGTAAAAAAATATAAGTATATATAAAACTTTTAATTTTTAATTTATTTATCCGGTTTAATAATTAACTTGATAATCTGACAATTGATCTAATAATTTAATAATCTTGAGGTCAATTCAGGCCAATAACCAGATCGATTCTGATAACATTGATACTAGCCACACATACTGGAAATGGTAGAAGGAATTGGTGCACTTATTGCGCAGAAAGTATACTTTTTTATCTAATATATAGAATATATATATATATATATATATATATATATATATATATATATATATATATATAGAGAGAGAGAGAGAGAGAGAGAGAAGAGAAAGAAGGACGAAAACAAAGAAGAGTAACATATCAAAGCGGCTAGATGATGTGGCAAATGATGAATTATTATGGGTGACATCATCTATATAATAAATAATTTCACTCTAAGGCATTAATTGTCAGTAGATCATTAAATTATGTATAATAGAATAAATTTAAATGAATAAATTAGGTAAATTTATCACATCACATTAAATAAATTTGAAAAAAAATAGGGTAAATTAATATATAATTGATATATAATTGTTATGTAATCACATTAAATGAATTTGAAAAAATTAGGGTAAATTACTATATATAATTAGTATATAATTGCTATATAATTGATAAATTAGGTAAACTTTTTGATTGAAATAAAATGTATTGTCTTTTGGTAAATTAACATTTATTATATACAAATAATCAAATAATTAATTGTTATATACCTATCTTCAGAAGCGATAAACTATATAGTTCTGTTCTCCATCATGCATATCTATTTTTATTCTCTAAATCTACTGGTACAACTCGACAAGCTCTATCTCTCAACCAAGCTCTAGCTGCTCATTTGTAATATCCCAAGAATTTACATGAATATTTAAAATCTATTTGAAGTTTATTGAAAAATTTAATTACATGAGAAATGTTCTTTTGACTTAGTGAAGGAAATTTGGAAATAGAAATTTTAATTTTTAATTTGGGAAATTTTTACAAATTCTCAAGGGCTAAAGTGAAAAGAAAAGAAAATATGGAGTACTTTTGAGAAATGACCAAGTAGGAACCCGAGAAGAAGAATAGAGCTTATGAGAATGAATTATGAGTCCGGTACAGAAAAGATGATGGATTCAAGGTTAAAGTGGTATTTGAGACATCGAGAGGGATTAAAGTGAACAAATCTTATAAGCTAAGGTGGCTATAAGCGATTTTATCGAAAAAGAAATTGGTGGGGCCTACGCGTATACATTTTCTTTTCTTTCTCTCATTTCTCTCATTTCTCCCGTAGATTCTCACTTTCTCTCTCGATTACATCCAAGAGAATTTCTTTATCAACCATTCATGCAATTTTTCCACGGGGAAGAAAGCTATGAAAGTTAGGATGATTGGTAAGTTGATTTTCTTCTTCTTCTTCCTCTTATTACAAGACCAAATCCTTGGTTATCATTTTGTAAAATTTTTATAAAATATTTTAATAGATGAATTTAAGTGTGGATGTTAATCTAAAACATTCCTAGGTGGTTTATGATGTTATTAGAACAAGAAATTTGGAGAAAACTAGGAGAAATTCGTAAAATTTGGATATTTGAAAAAAGTTAGTGTTCTTGATAAAAATTTGAGATTTGAGCTTGGATTGTTGGTAGAAATTGGGGGTTTTGGTGTTAAAACACTCCTTAGACATTAAGGATGAAAACCCATGGAAGAAATCAAAAGAAATGTTGTTTTAGATATGATTTTAGGATTTTTGGATGAACAACACGAAGAACATCGAAAATTTTCCCCAAAAATTATTGTTCACCGAGAAAATTTTTCCAGATTTTCTCGTTACTGTAGCGTTGACTCGGTCAACGTTACTGTAACATTGACTCGGTCAACGTTACTGTAGCTGCGTTGACCGTTACTGTAGCATCAGTTTTTTTTTTTTAATATCGTTGAAAAGCTCTTTGAGTCTAGTTATACTCTGACTGATGGGTTCATTCATATACGGATAGTTGAAGTATGTTATTGTTGAATAATTGTTCTATATTATGAGTTATTATGTTGTATACATGCTATGTTGCTGGAACCATATTGATTATGTTGTGACTTGAATTGTAAATGACTGAGTTGTGTATGTGGCTCATGATTATGATTGAGGATGTTCTTAGATGTGATTGTGATTGTGTTTGACTAGAAAGGAAAGGCATGGTGGTTGTAATACCCATTATTTTTTTTAAGTTATAAGTATTTAAGAATTTCGATAAATTTATTTTGAAGAAAATAAATTCCCTATCAGTTTAATTTTTGTATACTCGTTTGTGCATATTGTTGAAAATATAAATTTTTAATTATAGATTGTATAAATTGTGGGATATAATGGATGATATGATATGGAATTAATCCCATTAAGTAAATATACAGTTCAAAAGTGGAATCTAGAATGAAAACTGGTAAGTGAGACTGGTAGATGAAATAGTATAGGAGAATGGTAGATGAAAACTGGTAAGTGAAACTGGTAGATGAAATAGTATAGGAGAATGGTAGATGAAAACTGGTAAGTGAAACTGGTAGATGAAATAGTATAGGAGAATGGTAGATGGAATAGTAGTAAATAGTACCATAATTTCTCCTATAAATAGGCCCTTCCATTTCAATTCAAAACACACACCTTCAGTTTCTCTTCTCTCCTTTCCTCAAAACTTCTCTTGCTCCGGCGTTAGGGCTCTGAGATTCTAGGTCTTTCTTCCTTAGCCTAGATCCAAGGTAAGAATACTATGCCCCTTTTCTGTGCCATTCAGATTTTTAAAAGTTATTTTCTTAAGTATGCTCTGTGGTTGCGGCTTTGGCCGATCTTCCACATCAGAAAAACTGTCCTTAGCTACCTATATGTTGTTTTGATTCTCTGATTACCGAAATAGAATGTAAACTGTGAAGAATACATGTCTAGGAAAGTTCTGGCTAAGGAAAGACATGGTTGTTAAGTGTGTCCATTGGGACTCTCCACTCTTTCCTGAAAACTTACCTGGTGTACTCTTTTACAGATTATATTCTCTATTTCTGGTATGAATAGTAACCATATGTATGAATAGTAACCGTACATATGAATAGTAACTATACGTATAAATGAATAGTAACTATATATAAATATTATTTATATGTATTTTCAAATAGTACATATACGTGTACATTTTTATATGTATTTTTGAATAGTACATATATGTGTATTAAAGAATTATATTAATTGAATCCATTAAATGTAATTGTGTAGATTTAAAGAAGATATAGTAACTTGGATTTCAGGTGAGTAGCTAACCTACTTGGATACTTATTTAATTATATGAATAGTCCAAGTAATTTACATATTCAGAGTATATCTACTATTACCTTTGACTGAATATTTCAATTAATATGGCTGTGTGCCGAATATGATTATGGTCATATGCTATGGTTGTGTGCCGAATGTGAATATGGCTGTGTGCCGAATATGATTATGGTCATATTTATGGCTGTGTGCCGAATGTGAAGATGGCTGTGTGCCGAATATGAATATGGCTGTGTGCCAAATATGATTATGGTCATATGCTATGGTTGTATGCCAAATGTGGAGATAGCTGTGTGCCGAATATGATTATGGTCATATTCTATGGCTGTTTGTCGATTATAAGTATGATATGATTTTACTTATGCATTTTATACATATACTTGTGTATTGTTAATCACTTGATGATTATCTGTAATTAAGTTTCTATCTGTAATACCCATTATTTTTTTTTTAAGTTATAAGTATTTAAGAATTTCGATAAATTTATTTTGAAGAAAATAAATTCCCTATCAGTTTAATTTTTGTATACTCGTTTGTGCATATTGTTGAAAATATAAATTTTTAATTATAGATTGTATAAATTGTGGGATATAATGGATGATATGATATGGAATTAATCCCATTAAGTAAATATACAGTTCAAAAGTGGAATCTAGAATGAAAACTGGTAAGTGAGACTGGTAGATGAAATAGTATAGGAGAATGGTAGATGAAAACTGGTAAGTGAGACTGGTAGATGAAATAGTATAGGAGAATGGTAGATGAAAACTGGTAAGTGAAACTGGTAGATGAAATAGTATAGGAGAATGGTAGATGAAAACTGGTAAGTGAAACTGGTAGATGAAATAGTATAGGAGAATGGTAGATGGAATAGTAGCAAATAGTACCATAATTTCTCCTATAAATAGGCCCTTCCATTTCAATTCAAAACTCACACCTTCAGTTTCTCTTCTCTCCTTTCCTCAAAACTTCTCTTGCTCCGGCGTTAGGGCTTTGAGATTCTAGGTCTTTCTTCCTTAGCCTAGATCCAAGGTAAGAATACTATGCCCCTTTTCTGTGCCATTCAGATTTTTAAAAGTTATTTTCTTAAGTATGCTCTGTGGTTGCGGCTTTGGCCGATCTTGCACATCAGAAAAACTGTCCTTAACTACCTATATGTTGTTTTGATTCTCTGATTACCGAAATAGAATGTAAACTGTGAAGAATACATGTCTAGGAAAGTTCTGGCTAAGGAAAGACATGGTTGTTAAGTGTGTCCATTGGGACTCTCCACTCTTTCCTGGGAACTTACCTAGTGTACTCTTTTACAGATTATATTCTCTATTTCTGGTATGAATAGTAACCGTACGTATGAATAGTAACTGTACATATAAATAGTAACTATATGTATAAATGAATAGTAACTATATATAAATAGTATTTATATGTATTTTCAAATAGTACATATACGTGTACATTTTTATATGTATTTTTGAATAGTACATATACGTGTATTAAAGAATTATATTAATTGAATCCATTAAATGTAATTGTGTAGATTTAAAGAAGATATAGTAACTTGGATTTCAGGTGAGTAGCTAACCTACTTGGATACTTATTTAATTATATGAATAGTCCAAGTAATTTACATATTCAGAGTATATCTACTATTACCTTTGACTGAATATTTCAATTAATATGGCTGTGTGCCGAATATGATTATGGTCATATTTATGGCTGTGTGCCGAATGTGAAGATGGCTGTGTGCCGAATATGAATATGGCTGTGTGCCAAATATGATTATGGTCATATGCTATGGCTGTATGCCAAACGTGGAGATAGCTGTGTGCCGAATATGATTATGGTCATATTCTATGGCTGTTTGTCGATTATAAGTATGATATGATTTTACTTATGCATTTTATACATATACTTGTGTATTGTTAATCACTTGATGATTATCTGTAATTAAGTTTCTATCCTTGTAACGTTATCTATTCATTGAGATTATTATCTCATATTGTGGTGGATATATTTTTTTCAGATCCTGAGATTAACGAAAAACATCCGTCTGAGGAGTAGCGCAAGTTCAATATCCTAACCCTCTTTGCTTCAAGGGTTGGTGTTTATTTGAATTAAAGCTGTTTCTTCAGTTTTAAATTCTAGAAAGCTCTGCAGTCAAATAGGACATCTAGGAGGAAGTTGTTATTGTACATATTTATGTTATTACAGTACTTTAAGTTTACTGTATGTTTTGTAAGATTGTAGCTTATTAAGTAAAATCGGAGTATTTAACTAAGATAAGTCTTTGTTATATTATTACTCTCACATTTTAGAATGATTATTATATGGAGCTAAAAGCATAGGCTTACAACTAGAGAGTATCTCTAAGTTGTGCCGGTCACGTACCATTTTGAGGGTCGTGACAAAGTTGGTATCAGAGGATTGGGTTTTTAGGTCTCCTATTGACTACAGAGCAAAAGGTGTCTTCGGTAGACCCTCCCCTATTATTGTGAACCGCGGCACAATCATAGGATGAGGTTCCACAGAAGGCAGCATAGGATGTCATTAATATTCCTTTGGTGTCATACTCCTTAATTAGTATTGCGCTCTAAGGTATTCTTAACATCTAAAGGTGTTTGCTAAATCTGTGTAGATTTTGACACCTTTAATGGCAAGAGGAAGACCATCTAACCAAGGTAGGCGTTTGGGCTCTAGAAGAGTGCCAACACCTTCCTCCTCAGTGAATGCATCACAAGAAAGCAGTGAACGTACTGAGACTGTAGGTGCTGATGAGATACCTCCTCCAAATGATCCATTTCTAAGGGCTATGTTCAATACTATCCAAGAACGAATGGATAGAATGGAGGCAATGATAATAGGGCAATCTATTCTGAACAATCCCCCAGTGGCACCTCAAACAAATACGCAAGCACCTCTTCCCCAACAAGAGGAGATTTTGACAGAAAAACAACTTACAAGCTTCCTAAAGCTCAAACCTCCATCATTCTCTGGAGAAGATCCAAATGAAGACCCAAGAAAATTCTTGGATGGTATTGAAAAGGCCTGCACAGCTTTGGGATGTTCAAGTGTCCGGAAAGTGGCATTAGCTGTTTACCAATTGAATGGAGTTGCTGAAGAATGGTGGAACAACTTTAAAGGGGGTAGAGCTAGTAATGCCCCACCAGTGGAATGGGAAGAATTTGAGAGGATGTTCATGGAAAGATTCCTCCCTCAAAGTGTACGAAGCGCAAAAACCCAAGAATTTGAAACCCTCAAGCAAGGGTCTATGTCGATCCACGATTATAACACTAAGTTCATATAGCTCTCTCGATTTGCAGCTAACAAAAATCTAGATAAAAGAGAAAAGATAAGGAGATTTGTCATGGGCCTTCGCCCCTTTTTAAGACAACTTGTGGGGACCCAAATCGAAACATATCCTTCTTATGCCGCAATGATAAGCACTGCAAGATTCATGGAAATGGCGGAAGAGGTGAAGGGTGAACAAAGAACGAAGAAAAAGCGAGGACGGGAAGAAAAGCCCTACAATAGCTCAGCAGGAGCACCAAAGTCGCCAAATCGAGGCCAATCAAATCCTATAGCATTTTCAGGGCAAACTATTGCGTCATCCAGTGTAGTACAACCGAGTTTCAATCAAAGGAGGGATGATCAAGCACCAATTCAACAAAGGCATGCTAAGCCTATGTGCCCGCAATGTGGGAAGTTTCATTTGGGAATATGTTATAAAGAGAGCAAAATTTGCTACCATTGTGGTCAAGCGGGTCACTTTGCAAGGGAATGTCCACAATTACTTATTGGGGCTAGGTCTGCACAACCATCATATCCTCAAGCAATGACAACATCAGCTAGTGTAGCTCATTCATCTGCAGGAAGGGGTGGACTAGGAAGAGGAGCCGGAAGAGGAGCAGGAGGAAGAGGGCAGCAGTCTTTTAATCATGGTCCAGCTAGGGTGTTTGCTCTTACCAGACAAGACGCCCAAGCATCTAATGCTGTTGTCACAGGTATTTTGACCATTTACTCACATAAAGCTCATGTATTATTCGACCCTGGATCTACCCATTCATATGTATCTCCAAATTTTGTTAAATACATCCTTAAGAAACCGATAAGTTTAGAACAACCGTTTCTTGTGTCTACCCCTATGGGAGAAAGGGTTCTAATAGAGAAAAAGTATAAAGAATGTAGTGTGGTTGTAGGAGGGCTAAAAACCGTGGCAGATCTTATGATCCTTGATATGATAGATTTTGATGTACTTTTAGGCATAGATTGGTTGGCTTCATGCCACGCAACCCTCGATTGTCATAGTAAATCCATAAAAATTTCTATGCCCGGAGAAGCCACATTTGTATTCCAGGGAGACCAAAGTAGGACACCGCATAACTTGATCTCCCTAATGGGCGCCCAACGATTATTGAGAAAAAGGTGCAGAGGATTCTTAGCCTTCGTACAAGACGTAGAGAAGGAAAAGCTCAAACCTAAAGATGTGCCAATTGTGAGAGAGTTTTTAGACGTGTTTCCAGACGAATTACCAGGACTACCCCCGGATCGAGAAATTGAGTTCAATGTAGATCTGGCACCAGAAACTCAACCTATCTCAATTCCACCTTACAGAATGGCACCGACTGAGCTGAAAGAACTCAAGGAACAACTGCAGGATCTTCTAGATAAGGGTTTCATAAGACCCAGTTATTCCCCGTGGGGTGCCCCTGTTCTCTTCGTAAAGAAGAAAGATGGATCAATGAGACTTTGCATTGATTACAGGCAACTGAATAGGGTCACTATAAAAAATAAGTACCCTCTGCCTCGTATAGATGATCTCTTTGATCAGTTGCAGGGAGCTAGGCATTTTTCTAAGATTGACTTGAGGTCTGGTTATCACCAACTCAAGGTCAAAAAGGCAGATATACCCAAGACAGCATTTCGTACTAGGTATGGACATTACGAGTTCACAGTTATGTCTTTCGGACTAACAAATGCCCCGGCAGCTTTCATGGATCTCATGAACCGGGTATTTAAACCATACCTTGATCGATTTGTCATAGTATTTATAGATGATATATTAGTTTACTCAAGGAGCTCGGAGGAGCACGAGCAACATCTTCGTATGGCATTGCAGAAGCTGAGAGAACATCAACTTTATGCGAAGTTCTCAAAGTGTGAGTTCTGGATTGACCGAGTAACCTTCTTAGGTCATGAGATTTCAAAAGATGGCATACAGGCGGACCCAAGCAAGGTTGAAGCAATCAAGATGTGGCCGAGACCTACTTCGGTAACAGAAATTCGGAGCTTCCTAGGATTGGCTGGTTATTACCGACGTTTCATCCAGGACTTTTCAAAGATAGCTGCCCCTCTCACACAGCTAACACGAAAGAATGTAAAGTATCAGTGGGATGATGAATGCGAGAAGAGTTTCTTACAACTTAAGCTGCGGTTGGTTACAGCGCCAATACTTGTATTACCATCCGGACCAGGAGGGTTCACGGTATATTGTGACGCCTCTCGAATAGGACTTGGTTGTGTCCTCATGCAGAATGGTAAAGTGATAGCATATGCCTCCAGACAACTCAAGAAACATAAGCAGAATTACCCGACACATGACCTAGAAATGACAGCGGTTGTGTTTGCACTTAAGATATGGCGGCACTATCTCTATGGGGAAAAGTGTGAAATATTCACTGATCATAAGAGCCTTAAATATATCTTTGATCAGCGTGACCTTAATTTACGACAAAGGCGCTGGATGGAATTGATGAAGGATTATGACTGCAATATCCTATACCACCCTGGAAAAGCAAATGTGGTAGCAGATGCCTTAAGTAGAAAATCCTCAGGTACTTTTGCACATATAACTGAGGTAAGAAAGCCCTTAGTACAGGAGTTACAAGAATTAGAGTCTCGTGGGGTATACTTTGAGATATCTGACTTTGGCATGTTCTTGGCTCACGTTAAGGCTAAATCTTCCTTATCCGACCATATTCGTCTATTTCAGAAGGATGACCCAGAATTGGCCAAGATCATGGACAAGGTACACAGTGGAGATACCCATGAGTTTACACTTGATGACACAGGCACACTTTGGTTTAAAAATCGATTGTGTGTTCCTAATATGCCGGCTCTGAGGAGAGAGATTATGGAGGAAGGACATAACACGGCATACACAGTTCACCCTGGTATGGCCAAGATGTACCAAGACTTGAAACAAATTTACTGGTGGGATGGAATGAAGTGTGACGTGGCAGATTTTGTATCAAGATGTTTAACTTGTCAGCAAGTTAAAGCTGAACACCTGAGATCGGCAGGGAAACTTCAGCAAATTAAAATTCCTGAGTGAAAATGGGAAGATGTGACGATGGACTTCGTAGTAGGATTACCACATTCTTCTAGTGGCTATGATTCTATCTGGGTCATCGTTGACCGGTTAACTAAGACGGCCCAATTTATACCGGTTAAGACAACATATAGTGTGTCTAGACTGGCTGAGCTCTACATTAAAGAAGTTGTGAAGTTACATGGAGTTCCTTTGACGATTATCTCCGATCGTGGGCCACAATTCACGTCCCGATTTTGGAGAACTTTTCAGGAAGCCCTTGGCACCAGAGTAAACCTTAGTACGGCTTTTCACCCGCAGACTGATAGACAAACAGAGCGGACCATTCAGACTTTGGAAGACATGTTGAGGGCATGCATCCTTGACTTTGGTGGAAGCTGGGAAAAGCACCTTCCGCTAGTGGAGTTTGCCTACAACAACAGTTACCAATCAAGTATCAAGATGGCACCTTATGAGGCCTTATATGGTCGCCGGTGTCGATCACCGATTGGATGGTTCGAGATGGGTGAGGTAAAACTCCTGGGACCCGATTTAGTGCAAGAAGCAATCACCAAGGTAAGAGTTATCCGAGAACGGATGTTAGCAGCCCAGAATAGGCAGAAAGCCTATGCTGACCATAGACGAAGAGACTTAGAGTTCATCATTGGAGACATGGTGTTTCTCAAGGTTTCACCCATGAAAGGCATAATGAGGTTTGGGAAGAAAGGGAAATTAAGCCCCAAGTATATTGGACCTTATGAGATCCTAGAGAGAATAGGCAATGTTGCCTACAAGCTAGCCTTACCCACAGAATTAGGGGGAATCCACCCCGTCTTCCATGTGTCTATGTTAAGGAAGTACCTTCCTGACCCTTCACACGTACTTCATCAAGATACCCTCCAATTAGATGAAGATTTGTCATACGAGGAAGTACCGATAGCTATCCTGGATAGCCAGATTAAGAAGCTCCGATCTAGAGAGATTCCATCGATAAAAGTACTGTGGCGGAATCAGACTCACGAGGAGGCCACATGGGAAGCCGAGGCTGATATGAGAATTAGATACCCACATCTATTTGAATCTTCAAGGTAATTTAAATTCGGGGACCGAATTTTTTTTTAAGGGGGGTAGAATGTAATACCCATTATTTTTTTTTAAGTTATAAGTATTTAAGAATTTCGATAAATTTATTTTGAAGAAAATAAATTCCCTATCAGTTTAATTTTTGTATACTCGTTTGTGCATATTGTTGAAAATATAAATTTTTAATTATAGATTGTATAAATTGTGGGATATAATGGATGATATGATATGGAATTAATCCCATTAAGTAAATATACAGTTCAAAAGTGGAATCTAGAATGAAAACTGGTAAGTGAGACTGGTAGATGAAATAGTATAGGAGAATGGTAGATGAAAACTGGTAAGTGAGACTGGTAGATGAAATAGTATAGGAGAATGGTAGATGAAAACTGGTAAGTGAAACTGGTAGATGAAATAGTATAGGAGAATGGTAGATGAAAACTGGTAAGTGAAACTGGTAGATGAAATAGTATAGGAGAATGGTAGATGGAATAGTAGTAAATAGTACCATAATTTCTCCTATAAATAGGCCCTTCCATTTCAATTCAAAACACACACCTTCAGTTTCTCTTCTCTCCTTTCCTCAAAACTTCTCTTGCTCCGGCGTTAGGGCTCTGAGATTCTAGGTCTTTCTTCCTTAGCCTAGATCCAAGGTAAGAATACTATGCCCCTTTTCTGTGCCATTCAGATTTTTAAAAGTTATTTTCTTAAGTATGCTCTGTGGTTGCGGCTTTGGCCGATCTTCCACATCAGAAAAACTGTCCTTAGCTACCTATATGTTGTTTTGATTCTCTGATTACCGAAATAGAATGTAAACTGTGAAGAATACATGTCTAGGAAAGTTCTGGCTAAGGAAAGACATGGTTGTTAAGTGTGTCCATTGGGACTCTCCACTCTTTCCTGAAAACTTACCTGGTGTACTCTTTTACAGATTATATTCTCTATTTCTGGTATGAATAGTAACCATATGTATGAATAGTAACCGTACATATGAATAGTAACTATACGTATAAATGAATAGTAACTATATATAAATATTATTTATATGTATTTTCAAATAGTACATATACGTGTACATTTTTATATGTATTTTTGAATAGTACATATATGTGTATTAAAGAATTATATTAATTGAATCCATTAAATGTAATTGTGTAGATTTAAAGAAGATATAGTAACTTGGATTTCAGGTGAGTAGCTAACCTACTTGGATACTTATTTAATTATATGAATAGTCCAAGTAATTTACATATTCAGAGTATATCTACTATTACCTTTGACTGAATATTTCAATTAATATGGCTGTGTGCCGAATATGATTATGGTCATATTTATGGCTGTGTGCCGAATGTGAAGATGACTGTGTGCCGAATATGAATATGGCTGTGTGCCAAATATGATTATGGTCATATGCTATGGCTGTATGCCAAACGTGGAGATAGCTGTGTGCCGAATATGATTATGGTCATATTCTATGGATGTTTGTCGATTATAAGTATGATATGATTTTACTTATGCATTTTATACATATACTTGTGTATTGTTAATCACTTGATGATTATCTGTAATTAAGTTTCTATCCTTGTAACGTTATCTATTCATTGAGATTATTATCTCATATTGTGGTGGATATATTTTTTTCAGATCCTGAGATTAACGAAAAACATCCGTCTGAGGAGTAGCGCAAGTTCAATATCCTAACCCTCTTTGCTTCAAGGGTTGGTGTTTATTTGAATTAAAGCTGTTTCTTCAGTTTTAAATTCTAGAAAGCTCTGCAGTCAAATAGGACATCTAGGAGGAAGTTGTTATTGTACATATTTATGTTATTACAGTACTTTAAGTTTACTGTATGTTTTGTAAGATTGTAGCTTATTAAGTAAAATCGGAGTATTTAACTAAGATAAGTCTTTGTTATATTATTACTCTCACATTTTAGAATGATTATTATATGGAGCTAAAAGCATAGGCTTACAACTAGAGAGTATCTCTAAGTTGTGCCGGTCACGTACCATTTTGAGGGTCGTGACACTATCCTTGTAACGTTATCTATTCATTGAGATTATTATCTCATATTGTGGTAGATATATTTTTTCAGATCCTGAGATTAACGAAAAACATCCGTCTGAGGAGTAGTGCAAGTTCAATATCCTAACCCTCTTTGCTTCAAGGGTTGGTGTTTATTTGAATTAAAGCTGTTTCTTCAGTTTTAAATTCTAGAAAGCTCTGCAGTCAAATAGGACATCTAGGAGGAAGTGGTTATTGTACATAATTATGTTATTACAGTACTTTAAGTTTACTGTATATTCTGTAAGATTGTAGCTTATTAAGTAAAATCGGAGTATTTAACTAAGATAAGTCTTTGTTATATTATTACTCTTACATTTTAGAATGATTATTATATGGAGCTAAAAGCATAGGCTTACAACTAGAGAGTATCTCTAAGTTGTGCCGGTCACGTACCTTTTTGAGGGTCGTGACAATGGTGCACCCCATAGAGAAATTTACATGAATCTATAAGGGTGGAGAATATACATGGAGCGATAAGGTTGGATGCGGCGGGGGCCGCGGGCAACGATCCAGAGGTATTCTGGACGACCCGGTTGGTACGGGAAATGTGTGAAATTGATTTCACTGTTTGCTGTTGTGAATTATTTGAATTATGCTGAAATGTATTTGATTTACTTGGATATTGTTGTGAAGTATTATGAATTATATTATCATTATGATGCATGATATTTTTTTGTCATAGTGTTGTGTTGTCTGCTCACTGGGCATGTGGTTTGCTCATACCCCTCTTATTAACATTTTTTTCAGAGTTGACAGCTGAAGGTAAATATCGGTACAAGGAATTATGGATCCTTAGTCCATGATTACCTTTTCATTTGTTCAGGATAAATGTATAATAGTTAAGTTTTATTCTAAGTTGTATAAATCTAGAAATCTCTGTAATCGGGTAGGTTCATTCAGTGATGTAATGTGAATGATTGTAGTACGTATAGAGAACTCGGTTTGGTTGCATGAAAAAGAATGGTATGATGCTTAAGAGAAAAATAGGCTTACGGAGGTGAAATGAAATTCACTTTCCGTGCCGGTCACGTGCTCAGATTTTGGGACGTGACATCATTTTTCGCCATTTGATCACATTCTTCCATCTATCAGGAACCCAACCGACACCTGATGATATGATTTCTTAAAGTTTCAACATTTTTTTCCCTGTAGGTACTTTTCTTCAATTCTTTTTTTTTCGTCCATATATATCTCAAAGAAGATGATCATGATACAATGGACTGACACTATTTCTCTGCCATTGTTTTTCTGAATTGAAGAAGAATATCATGATCTAATAAACTAACACTATTTCTATGGCACCATGTTTCTCCATAACTTTGGCAAACTATCCACTTAATCTTCATGCCTATTACTGCAACAATTTGTTTCCTCTAAGAGGTGTAAATTTTCCTGCAAGAAGAAATTCAAAAGCATTAAGTTTTTTTGGTTTGTGTTGTAAGCCTATTATCACTTCTCTTACACATTTTGTAAAACTTCTATTTTTAACATGTATTCTTATTGTATGAAATTTTTTTTCCACATTTGCATCGACTTCAATATTCTCAGAAACTCACCTCTATCTTTCTCAAAATTGTAGTAGTTCTTATCCCAAAATTCAAACTTATTTTCCCATATATCTCAAATACAGGTGCTTTTCGGTTAGCAATAGTAAGAAGAGTGGTGTTTATTGACGAGACAATCCCTTTGAACTTTTTGAGATATGTAAATTTTTATTTTCATCAGATCTTAATATTTTTTTTCTATCCGACTTTCAGAGTAAATTCTTCCTGTACAATTGATCTCATATAAACTTGAATCTCGTGCTACACTGTTACATACAATATCCATGAAATTATGTTTTGTAGTTACATTGTCTGAACTGTGAGATAGTGAAAAATTTTGAAATAGAAATTGATACACGTGTCATAATTTTTTTCGGTAAATTAATAAATTTGATAAATTAATAAAATCACATAATATTAATTATTTGATTTGAATTGAAATTAAAAAATAATTATCTTTATTATTTGACCACTATAGGATAATTAATGACATCACATTAAATGAATTATTTGATTTGAATTGAAATTAAACAATAATTACCTTTATTATTTGATTTGAATTGCAATACATACATAATAAATTGTTGAAATATACCTGCACGAGGATAAAAGTATTTTAGCATTAATTCTTGATCATAAATATCCTATATTTCATATGAACATTTTTAATTTGATTATTATTTTTTTGCAAAAAAAGTTTAAATTAAAAACTTTTCATTGATTACACATACATCTCTTTATTTTATTCCATTTGATAACTTATTTTATATCATAATATAATATGGCTGTTTATTATCATAAATTTTATATTAAAATATATAATTTAAATTTGTGTAAATAATTAAAATTTATATCAGAATATTTACGTTTAAAAAGTATATATCATAACTCATAAGTTTCATAAGTTTCACAAATTTATAAATTATAGTATTATTATCATATTATATGGGTCCCAATATATTTAATATATTATATGAGTTATTGTTAAAGTGAATAACAGAAAATATTTTTATCATAATTATTAATTAGTGAATTTCGTTATTTGAATTGATTTGAATTGATTTGAATGAATAAATAAATTTGGTAAATTAATGACATCACATAATATTAATTATTTGATTTGAATTGATTTAAATGATTTGAATTGAAATTCAAAAATAATTGCCTTTATTATTTAACCACTATAGTGTCTTAGAGAATTTTTTTGGTAGGTAAAATAAATTTGATTATGGAATTGACAATTTACTTTATTTGACTTTATTTTGATTTCTTTCCAAAATAATTCTTAATTTAATAGAAATCAAAGTTTGAGATATGAATTTTTAAATCATAATCCCTTGACTAAAGAAATAGATGAAAATCAGATTTTTGAAAGATGAAATATGAGACCTGGAGATCCAATCCAAACGTAACAGCAACCTTTAATGTTTTTCTTCTTTGGATCCGATTAAAACAAAAAAAGACGCATTCAAAAGTAAAGATGAAATCAATATTTAATCAATTACCTATCTGTACAACAAATAATTTATAACAAATAACAAATAATCCGCAAATTAACAAATTTACTTACTTTATTCATTTAAATTTATTCTATTAAATAAATTAATTAATTCAAATGAAAGTTTGAGTAAGTAAAATAGATTTAATTATGAAACTGATAAATAAATTCAGAATATTTGCGTTTAAAAAGTATATGTCATAACTGATAAGTTTTATATAAATCAATTGTAATTATTATTATTTTTTATAAGTTACGAAAATTTTTAGAATTGTGATTTATCCGTACATCGCACGGGTCACAACACTAGTTATAACTATAAAAGATCCTTATTATTAATTTGGTTAAATTTTTTTTATTTGGTTTATATACTTTCACTTCATTTTTAATTTAGCTTTTATAGTTTAAGAATTTATAATTAAATTTTTACAGTTCTATAAATTTGTAATTTAATTCTTGTCACCAAATTTTTATTAATATTTTATTAATTTTTTTGTTGGCGGGGTATTGTACATAGCAGTGGCGGAGCCACGTATGCTTGAGGGGGTGCAGCTGATTTTACATAACCATATGTAAAAAAAAAAAAAAATTTCATTTTGCCCCCCTTTTGGTTTTTTTTTGAACCCCCTTAGTATTTTTTTGAACTCCTTCAATGACTTAATCCCTCTCTACTGCTCACAGTCATGAAACCCCAACTCCCCAAAGTCACAAAATTTTTTTTGTTGATAGTTAATTTCTCATTCCATTATTAGGGACTTCTTTGTAAAAGCTTGAAATTTAGTGTTTTTGTGCATAGGTCTAATTCTATTAAATTGGTTAATTCATTATGTAATTAGGATCATGAGTAACATTTGTGAAGTCAATTTTATGAAATTTTTTTTTATGATGGTTAATTTCTCATTACATTGTTAGGGACCTCTTTGTAAAAGTTTGACATTTGGTATTTTTATACATAGGTCTAATTTTATCAAATTAGTTAATTGATTGTGTAATTAGGATCATGAGTAACATATTTGTGAAGTCAATTTCATAAAATTTTTTCTTAATGATGATTAATTTCTCATTTGATTGTTAGGGACCTTTTTGTAAAAGTTTGAAATTTGGAGTTTTTGTGCATAAGTATAATTCTATCAAATTGGTTAATTGATTATGTAATTAGAATCATAAGTAACATATTTGAGAAGTCAATTTCATAAAATTTTTTCTTGATAATAGTTAATTTCTCATTTGATTGTTAGGGACCTCTTTGTAAAAATTTAAAATTTAAAATTTTTGTACATTGATCTAATTCTATCAAATTGGTTGATTGATTATACAATTAGGATCATGAGTAACATATTTGTGAAGTGAATTTTATGAAATTTTTTCTTGATAATGGTTAATTTATCATTCCATTGTTAGAGACCTCTTTGTAAAAGTTTAAAATTTGGAGGTTTTGTATATAGGTCTAAATTTATCAAATTAGTTGATTGATTATGCAATTAGGATTTAGAAGAAGAAAAAATTTTGTGTAATGGAAATATTTTTTAAGAGGAAATTACTATTAGATCTAAAAAAGCGAATGGAAATTTTGTCCCCCTGACCGAGGAGTCTTGGATACGCCACTGGTACATGGACACTTTGAATATAGATTTGTAGTGACAAAATAAATAATTAAGTGATATTAACTCTAAACAATATATAATGCAACATATGTTAACTAATTTGGATTGACTAACTTAAATAATGTATATTTAAAGTGTTAACATGGTGTAAAATCAGCTATATCAACAAAATTTAATAAAAAAGTATGATAACATGAATTAAATTAAAGATGTTTAAAAAGATACAGATTTAACTATAAATGTTTAAACTATAGAAATTTAATTAAAAATTGATTAAAATTATAAATACTAAAAGAATAAGCTAACCTATTAATTTTAACAAACCTAAATTGAAACTTATTTTAAAGCCATGAGACATGTGATACTAAGCTATGAGACATGTAACAACATAAGAGACATGTGATATGTAACAACATGTTTGATCCAAAGAGTTAAAGTGATGTAATGGATAAAACATAATAAGAGATGGTAAAAATTTATTAAAATTATTCTCATAAAAAATATTAAGTTTTCTTTTCTTTTTTTTCCTTTTAAGTTAGAGATTTTAATAAAATATCCAATTTCTATTTTCTTTACCTTTTCCTTTTTCTCTCTCTCTCTCTTTTTTTTTTTACATATCAAACATGTCCTGCATGTTAGTACAAATGGCTGCACAAGGGCACTATTATGAGGCCCTATTATTTTTTAATTATGTAATGACAAGACTAAATATCTCAAACCTAACCTAAATTCTCGTACTAATAAATTTTTTCAATGGTTAAATCATACCTAATAACTTCATTACTAATTACTAAACCAGTTTAACCCTCATCCTAGAAAGATAACAAGTTTAATATCTACATTGATATATTAGGTTAGATATCCACCTCAATATCTATGATTACTTCAACTAATGGTTATATGTTCAGTAAGTCTGCTAATTTCTTTAACAATTTAAATGATTCTAACGATTAGAAAGACACTAAAAATTGAAATTTTTGTTGTAAACATGTAGTATAAATTTTTTTAAAAAAAAAACAGAACGAAATTATAACCAATCCTAACTTAAAGGCCCACCCCCCCGGGGGGCCCCGCGGCGGAATAAAAAAGCACTTTTACCCAAAATCTAATAACTCCTTCCATTTGAAAAGCCAAAGCTGTAAATACTTACCATTTAATAATTGTTTAAAATTATATATTTTCAGAAAATTATATTTATCCACCTTAGTCCTTGTCTTTGGTTTTAATGTTTTCCAAATCTGAAGATATCACAAATTCACAATCTACTCTCACTTGTTAATTCCACTAATAAATCTATAAAATTACTAAAAAAACCCTTCATATCTCAGCCAATGTATCCAAGCCCACATAACTTTCTTACCCCAAATAGATTCATCTCCATCTCTCCTTAACAAGCTCTTCTCCATATGGAAATAAAATATGGAGAACACAGTGCCGTTTAGTTTTATGTAGGAGAAGAGCAATAAAACCGTCTCAATTTGCTAAATTTGCTCGTTTGCTTCATATTTCATACTCTTAGTAAACGTGTTTAATCAAAGTGCCGTTGGATTTCAATTTTATGTTAAAATTTGACATCTTATTGTCATATTAAAAATAAAATTTGCAGAAAATTAGTATTTTATATTAAAAAATAAATTAGATAAAAAATCTCACAAATTTTACAATATATATGATAATAAATAAGTAATACACAAATAATTTTAAATGCGAATATATGATAGTCAAGAATATTTACATTTTTTGAAAAAAAAAATACTAAACTAATAATGAGTTGAGATCATGGCACAATCTAAAAATTAAAAAATGACGTATTTCATATCAATAGTTCAATCCAAGGAAAACATAATAAACTACAAAAGAAAGAGCTTCTTTAATTACCTCGTATTATAAATTTCATCTTAAGAAAATCCCTTACAACATTGTACATCAACCAGGGCAATTATGGCCTAATTACCAATCTCCTAATACTTCAACAAACATCTTCCTCAACTTCTCCTATTATCATCTTTGCGACGCCATTCATTTTCTATGTCCTTCAGAACGTCCAAGACACCAAGAATACCCAGAAGGACGACCCCACCTGAAAACTTACCACCACCACCTCCACCACCACCATTGCCGTCATCTGAAAAAGGCGGCAGTCCAGGCCCACTGTCGTCAAGTTGAGGGGTCCTCACTTTATCTGGGATTTCAGATAAACCATAAATTATTGTCACATTGGACTAGAAAAATACTCAAAACTTGAAATAAAGGATAATGGATAATTAAAGGCCAAAAGACAAGCTGGCATCTATGAAAAAGGTTGATAAATTGTTGTGACCTATAAAGCACTAATACTTCAAAAACAGAATTTTATCATGCTCAATACTCATATCAGACACAATAAATTGCATATGATTACTGTATCTTGTGTGTCCTACATCCATGATTCTAGTCACTATAGGAAAGGATCTGAGAAAACCAAAACCAATATCTATCTATCTATCTCCACCGCACATAGCATCTATAATAGTGATTCTTAACGAATTCTTAAATTTAAAAACCAGTTTTTATTTCGATTCGCCACTGTAGTTTGTCATACTGGCTGCCACGCGTAAAAATGATTCTTATACAAAAAATAATAAAATAATCAACTTCCAATAAATGTTAGTGAAGAGTAATAAATGCTAAAATAGTGGAGAGTTAATTGTGACACCTATTTAAAGGTTCTTAAAAATTCACCACTAGAGTGAAGAGTTATTTAAAGTGGTGGAGAGTTATTTAAGCAGATGTAACACTATGAAACCTATAATAAGAACCCAAATAAAATTAACTACTGTAGATGCTCTAAAGCACATTCTGTAATAATTTCTATTGTATAAAACTAAAGAGATGTTTCCCAAACAAAAGTCAGAAAAGTTAAATAAAAGCAAAAAGGCTGTATAATAACGTAGTGAATTTTTAATGACTATTGAAGGTATTGGTATTTCATTTTTGGTATTTCATTCTACTAATAGTAATGTCATTTAATTTATAAAAACTTGTATCAAATTGCTCATTTAATCCTACACTTGTCTTACCAGTCAACAATATATAGATTCTTGTCCTTGGAAATAATTGGCAGCTTAATACTCTCTCAAATTTCCATATAGCATATCCCATAAAGGCAGGCAGAGGTGCATGCGGGAAGAGGGGAAAAAATGGAAAATTACATAACAAAGATAAGCAGACTAGCAGGGAGATGACTGATTAGCAAGTAGCAACAGCAAGAGGCTAAAACATTGAAAAGCAGGGCAAGAAGTGCATGCCAGATAGTATACTGCAAATTCGTTGGCTTATAATTTGTTCCATTATAATTGCCTTGCTCATCTCAGGCAATGACAAAATAGATACAATAATGCTATTTGGTGCAAGTTGATCAGAGAATGAGGTTACTACCAGGAACAAGAGTGGCTGTCCGAGATTCTCGTGTTAAGGTTTGGGTTTGACCCACTGCACACCTGGCATTCTGCAGGATGCACAAGACAAGACATCACAATATCAAGGAGACCAAACATTGGCCAAAAATCATATTACTGGCATAACTGCTATTGTTAGTTGTTAAAAGATCAGCAAAGGTATGATAAGCATCAAGATAAATTTCAAGATTGGGCAATTAATTAACATTGAAAATTGAGTAGGAAAACCACAACACGACCACCACTTCAATTCTAAAAGTCAAGCATTTAATGAAAAAGTTAATATTATGCGTGAGATCACTTGCCACAAAGCACCAAATGTCCACATATCTGATATCTCCTTAAAAGAATAATTGAGCCTTGCCATAACAAAATAACTACGAGTTTCAATAAGCACTACTTTTGCATTTCATGAAACACATACTTCGGAATCAGTATTTATATATATATATATAAAAATTAAATCAATTAAAAAAATTCACAGCAATCAGACAATCAACACATAAGAATGCAAAAAGTAGCTTACCAAAGCAGCAGCACATCTGATATGACGTGCTTGAGTTTGTGATTTAGCAATCCGAAGATGTCCTCTTCTTCTATTACATGGTAAGGGTTGCAAATGAACTAGGTTAGGTCCAGTATACTCAGTTTCTGTCTGGTATTGACTCCTCCTTCTAACTGCATAATAAACACATTCACTTAATTTTGTAGAAGCTTATCCCATTTTTATGCAAGCATACATATGAGTTATGACATTATATTGTAAAAACCAGCTACAATGTATAAAATCCATGTACCTGGTGGTAATAGGGGCGAAGTGGCAGCATTACTTGTTGATGTCAGCATTTTGATGATGAAAAAAGCTGACTAAATGCTACCTGTTTGAGTAATCAGAAAAAATGTATACTATTAGTTTCAACAAAAGAAAAAAAATTAACAATGGCCTTTGTTCCACAAAAGCATGCAGAGAATTGATAAGAGATATCAGATTTCAGATATAGTTTTGCAATTCACATTTTTGTACATTGAAAGGAAAGGGGCAGGGAGCATTGTCAAGCTTGAGAGTGTTTTCCGCCTTGACCATTATGAAAGGATGTGGCAAAATGTCAAAAAATAATTTGGGAATTCTAGGGTAAAATAGATCTCCCACTTGAAATACAAAGCATTTTAACATAAATATGCACTTTAATACCTTCAGATGAAGAGTTAGTGAAAGACAAAAAAAAAAAACGTTACAATCTATGTAAAGATTTTCCTAAAGTATAGGATCATGCAGAAATATCAAACGTTTGCCGCGTAAGAAACTTAAAAGAGTTATTCAAGGGGATTTACTTATCCTATCACAATACTAAAAAGAAAAAAAAAAATACTTTCCAAAAACCTCATAGAATAGCAAACAAAATTCGAATACCACTAATCTCCTGAGAAAAATAAGAGAAACAGCAAGATGACGGTGAAAGAAGGTAAAGTTATGCTAATTAATAGATAACCCAACATTTGGTTCATTGATCAGAAAATTTAAATTTCCAATTTCCCATCGACCCAAGATCAACATATTCCACGACTTTAAGCCCAAAAAATCTACTTCTTCGTCCTGCTTTTCCCAGAGGCCAAACACATAATCCCAACACGTCACTTTCAAATCAAAACATGAAGGAAATAGACACATAATATTTGTAGACGATCCTAATTACATAAAAACTAAAGCACCAAGATTTCGTGTGTGTGTGTGTGTGTGTGTGTGTGTGTGTGTAACAATAAGAAAACTAGCAAACAGAAACCCACCAAATCCAAATTTCATTGTTGTTTCCATTTTCTTCTATCAATATGTTTCATTCAAAGCTCTTATCAAAAAGACAAGAAAAGGTCTGATGCAGTCTAAGTAAAGAACCTGCAAATAGTGACGATCGGCCGCTACCGATGAAGAAAATGATACGTGAGAAAAAAGAGAAGCTCTTGTGGAGAGAACGTTCTCGAGAAAACCGAATTCTCCAATATTAGGAGCGACGAAGTCGGTTTACGGATGGGCCCTTCGAGGATTTTGGAAAGGTTTGCTCCATTGTTCAAGACACATTGGATCTTCGGGGCCCAAAATTTGTTGCTTTAGAAAATTTTATTGGGGAAATTGTCACGAAAAAGAAAATGGCTTCAAAGAAGCATAAATTTATGTTTTATTCCTCTAATTTTGATTGTTTAAATTATGTTAATAGCTCACTTTTCTTTCTTTTCTGGGTAAATATTACATATATATATATATATATATATATTAACGATGTATTTATTAGGAAGATTAAGTACCCTTTTACATAAACTAAGGTGTATTTTTATATTTTTTTTAATTAATATTTTTATGAAAATGTAATATGTATGTAATTTTACAGTAAAACATCATATGATTTTATTTTTTTAAAAAAAATTTATCATGTTTTTTATTTTCTTATATAGCCTAATTGCAAAGAAATGAATAATTGCATCTAAATTTAATCGTTTTACTTTGTAGGTGGTATTTGGATTAATATTCATTTTTTTAAGTATTAAATCATAAAAACTTTAAATTTGATATATGTACATTATACTCGTAATTTATAATTTTAAAATTATTATATCTAGAGTTTTTTTTTTAAAATTTTTTTACACTGGACAATTAAAAAAATTAAATTAGATAATTTATCAAATATGTGACAACTAAAAGATTTAGATATAGTTATGTTTTTTTGGGGGGTCATTAAGTATATTAATTCCTGTCGATCAAATTGCATTTAAAATTAGTATTAGCCTACAAGAGTACTGTATTATAAAACTGATCATAGCTTCACAGTTACAGTACTATTTCATTCTCAGTTTAAAGAAGTTGTCTTCTGATTCTTAGTACTCATGCACAGGCTACATCCAAGCAGGACACACTATAAAAGCTTTGTGGCTTTGGCTTTCTGAGTTTCTCCTTTCACTTCTTCTAAAACCCCATATTTGCCCTACATCCACAAACAGAAAATATACAAATTAGTCCTTAAAAGATGCTATTCTTGTAGTCTAGTTCTTGAAATTTTAGTGTTGAATAAAATAGTCCTATAAGTTAATTATAAACTTAATATAAATTAGTCTTTTTTAGTATTAAATTATATATTTACTTATTTTTTAAGTTTAACTCATTCACAATATTTAACAAGTTCTTAACATTTAAAAAATAAAGTGGCTAGAGTTAAATTTTTAAAAATTGAGCAATCAACCAATGACGAAGCCAAGGGAGGGCCTCCCTCAACTTTGCTATGCTTGTATATATACATATATATTTTTATATATTATCTTCATAAATGAAATTTAAATTTTCATTTGGCCCCTTTAATTAATTGATAAAGATAAATTTGAAGTTCAATATTACAAAATTTAACTTTACAGATTATTCTTGAGTAAAAACTTAAAAAGACAAAAAAAAAGTTGAAACATCTAATGAATCATGATTATTTGTTTTAGATCAAACAATCATGTTGAAGAAAAAAATTTAAAAAAAGTAAAATAAATTTTTTTTTTCCTTTCAATCATAATTGTTCAATCAAAATAGACAGTCACGACATACAAATTAGATCCTCTCGTTTAAAAATTAAAGAAGAAAGTTCAGCCTCCTATATTATATATCAGGAGACAACCTCTAGATAATGAGTGCAGTAGGCACATAACTTGTAAATTTAAAAGCTTGATCAATTTGTATATTTTGTTTGGTATCAGAATTGGGATAAAACCCAAAACACAACTCAACTAATTAGTGATTGGTGGCTAAAAGGGATAATAATGGGATTTTAAGGGACGCATTAATTATTCTTTCTACTTCACTAAGATTTGTCTGTGAAGTTAACAGTGTAGATCACTCAAGGGGATATTCAAAATATGATTTGATGAGTTATTGGGGTTAGAGTTGGGGAAGTTGGACCACGTCCCAATCATCAATGGAGCCATCATGCAAATTCTTCACTGCATTCATTGTATGTCGTCACTCGATCGAGAATTATCAGTGATTAGTTAACAATTTGCAGTAATACTCTTCCAACAGCAAAAAGGCTACGTAGTAAGTGACATCATTCTTTTTTTTTTTTTTAAAAAAAATCAGTTAAATACAGTTTTTAAAGAGGAAAAGCACTTTCAGTTGTTGAAAGATACATAAAGCAATTATTTAAAGTGTATTTGGTTTTACTTTGGGTTTTTATAATATCTCAATATAATATGAGAATTAAAGCTTTTAATTCCAATTCTATGCGCGAACGTTGAAGCAACATAGAGCCACTTTTTAATATATGTAATATCTCAAGGGGCCTGATATAAAAGACTTGATGGCGGCCTATTATAATTCGATGACTTGGTAGCACTGGCATCTCTAGCATGACTATTTTAAATTATCCTTTTCTAATAAATAGATATTCATACTCAAAACAAAATTTATTATCATTTATAAAGTTACTTTTGCTATATAATATGTTTGTATTAATGCTAAAGTAATCATTCTTCCAAAGACCACATCACAGTTTTTGCGTCTCATGTTGTTTGTTTCTGTGAATCAGTCTTGATTTTAAATAAACAATAATCTACTTTAATATTAAATTACTTAAATTTAAATTAGATAAAATTATAATAGATAATAAAATTTTTCGTTTATCAAGTTTCAACACAATTATATTTTTAGATAATTCAATAATAATGTTTCACAAATTTATAATATTTAAATTTTAATGACTAAATAATTAATTCATATAACCAAATTATTAATATAACAAAATTGTAAAGAGTATTTAACTAAACCTTGTAATTTTCTGGACGAATCTAGATAATTGACACCAAGAAGGCCTCCAAATAAGAAAATGTGTAGAAATAAGTTGATGGGAAACAACTAATTAGCAATAAAAAAAGAATTAATTTTGAAGCTTAGGTTAACATTTCACCCTAATTTTTACTTAATTAAAACTATAAAATGTAAACAAAGAATAATTTTTTAGGGCTTAATATTTTGATATAGGAAAAATTGTGACAAAGTTCCTTAAGCTGGATTATTTAAAAGTATACTTTTGAATTTTCAATTTTACAAATTAAAACCCTCAATTTTTAACTTTTAAGAAATAGATCCTTTTGTCAAATTTTTTTTTGGTCATAGTATTTTTTAACTTTGCCATATTAGATCTTTCACATATCAAATTTAACGGCTAAAAAATTTGAAATGGTAAGAAATATAAAGATGTAGACAGTTTAATGTGATTAAAAAAAATATCGTAATATCAAAGAGATTTTAAATTTAAGAATCTATTTTTAAAAGTTAGAAGAATAAGGGCTTAATATTTGAAATGAAAGATTTAAGAGTCTCTATTTTCAAATGATCAAAAGTGCAAAAGGCATTTGTTGCACTTTTCTTAAGGCTATTGTTGCAGAAAAACCTAACTACCTAAGTTTGTCAAAGTCATACATTAAAGTAGCTTTAGATTTAGCTATTAATCTTTATTTTGCTGTTTGACAAATTTTATATTGATTGTTGAAAGACAATATTATATTAATTTGAGCGTTGGTGCTTAACTTTATAACTCTATTTTAACTATTAAAACAATACCAATTTATCTACGGAAATTCAAAAAAATATGATAATGTAATGATACTATGATAGATGTGCCTTTACTAATATATTAAAAAAATTATAGTTTCATCTTAACATTTTAATATCAACTCTATTATTTTTATTATCATATTAAAAATAAAGTTATGATTCCATCATAGTCTCAGTTCATAGCCTTTTTTTTTTTTTTCTGACCAAGAAATAATTTCTTTCTTTATCCTTTAGTACACGAGTGGGATAGCCGGAAGAAAACATTTACAGCATTAAAGAATCCAAGTAATCCATCCTTTCTTTGACCTGGACTCTCTCATCCTTACAGCGAACGGCGTCGTATAACTGCAATTTAGCCACGTGTCACTCATAGTGAATCAAATATTGCCTCTTTCTCAGGGACACGTCAGCAACGACACCGTTTGATCCAGCGACTCCGCAATTAATCAGACGCAGCCATCTTCTTCTTCTTCTCTTCCTTTCTTCCTTCCTATCCTTGGTCTCTTCTCTTTTCACTTTCCAGAGACCAAACCAATTATTCCTTTCGTCTCTAATGATCCTCCTCTTCCCGTTGCGCACGTTAGCCCTAACCCCAACCTCGTCCTCATCCTCTCGATGTGCAAATCCAAAAACAGCACGAACGTAATCGAACCCAGAACCCGTCGATCTCGCACCTTCCAATCTTCTTCTTCTTCCCCTCGCGCCACAGCCAATAACCCCCCTCTCACTTCTTCGTCCTTCGCCATCACTACCACTGATTCCACCAGCTACAACCTCAAGGACTGGTCCAAAGCCTCCTCCTCTGTCTCAAGCCGAGCCTCCCTCTCCAGTCTCAAGGACTCTCTGCCCGAGAATCCCCACATCTACGAGTTCTCCGAGATCTCCTCCGCTACCAGAAATCTCCAATCCAGTAAGTTCTCCTCGTCTTCTTCTTCTTCGTCCTGGCGATGCTCCATTCGCAACAAGGAGGTTCTGGTTTTCCAGCGAAGGTTTCGCCGCCCCATGGAATTGTCGGAGCTCCGAGATCGGCTCGCCGTGATTTGCCGCAGCCACCATAGCAGCTTGATTAAACTCCTAGGTGCATCGGTCTCTGGAAACTACATTTACCTCGTTTATGAGTTTGTTCGCGGTGTGAATCTAGCCGATTGTTTGCGAAATCGATTGAACCCGAGTTTCACGGAACTGTCGACGTGGCTTTCTCGGATGCAAATCGCGACTGATCTCGCCCACGGGCTCGATTACATCCACCATTTCTCCGGCCTCAACTCGAATTTCGTCCACAACCACATCAAGAGCTCGAGCATCGTCGTCACGGAGGAGAATCTGAATGCCAGAATTTGCCATTTCGGGACCTCGGACCTGTGCGGCGAAGTCGTCTCCGCCGCCGACGAGACACCGTCCACCTCCGATTCTTCGAAATTCAAGGAGCTGAAGAGGTCCGGTAGCCGGACGATAAGGCTGGAAGGGACGAGAGGGTACATGGCGCCGGAGTATCAGGCAACCGGTGTTTCGTCGCAGAAATCCGACGTGTACGCGTTCGGAGTCGTGCTTCTGGAGCTCATCAGCGGGCAAGAGGCGTTGAAGTACGAATTCGACGATGGCGGCGCGTACAGACGGGTTAGTGTGGTGGAGACGGCGAGGGTGGCGGTGGCGGAGGAAGGCGGCCCGAGGAAGTGGGTGGATAAGAGGCTGAAGGATTCTTTTCCGGTGGACGTGGCGGAGAATTTGATTCGGGTCGGACTGGAGTGCCTGAATGAGGATCCGAAAGAGAGGCCGGATATGGGTCGGGTCGCCACTTTGGTATCGAAAATGTATTTGGATTCTAAGAAATGGGCCGAGAGTATGGGAAGGCCCATTGACTTTTCGGTCTCGTTGGCGCCACGGTAACGTGATTCGGTGAACTAAGCTAAAGCAATCCACCTCCGGATTTTTCATTTTTCCGTTTTGCAGAGGGAGATTTTTTAATTTATTTTTTTGGGTTCATCTGATTAATTTTTCATTTTTTAAAATTACAATTTGTTTTTTCTTGAAACGGACAGCATTGACCATTGAGAGTTTTGTGTAAATATTTTTTGAAAAACAGATATATGAAAGGGAATGTTACATTTTTGTAGAGGAATACAAAATCGTGAGCACAACGGAAATACAATTTGAAAATGTCTTGTGATTCTTTTCTTTTTCTTTTTCCTTTCTTATTGGAATTGGGATGCTGAAAAGTTAGAAGAAATAAAGCAATATTATGCATGGCGTGTTCAAATTGTACATGGCAGTTACGTTGTTTTAATTACAAAATTGAATTAATATATATATATATATATATATATATATATATATATATATATTGCTAAATGAGATAAAAATTGTATCAGAGACTAAGAGTATCTTTGGAATTTTAAACTGGTGGTTATGCTTTTTAACACGTAACTTTTTTTTTTTAAGATAATGCCAAAAATGTCCAAATTAGATTATATTAAGAAAAAAATTAGTAGATTGTATTGACCAGATATAATAAAGACCTTAAAATAAAACTTAGATAGAAAATTAAAATAGAAAAAAAAACCCTCAAAAAAACTTTGAAACTTATTGAGAGATCTAGAGATAAAAAATATATATTGACTTATCAATCAAATGAGGCAAATCAAGATATACTGTTGAAACTTCTAAAATTATTTTATCTATTATTCCTTAGATCATATTGACATGTGTTTACCCATTTTGACTAATAATAATTTTCGTTTTTTCTAAAGTCATTGATAGCTCTAAAATTTTCTCGAATGATTGAAAACTAAACAAAAAATCTCCAAAAATAGAAAACTAAACAAAAAAAGATATCAGATCTGAAAACAAATCTAAAAACAAAATATTTATAAAGAAAAGACAATCTGAAACTAATATAAAAACAAAAACTCTTACAAAAAAGATACGAAAATTTTTAAAGAGAAAAGATAAAAACTCTCATAGATAAGAGATTAAGAAAAGAATCAAGAAAGAAGAGGAAAGGAGGGTGGAGGTTGCTTGAGAAGAAGCAGATGAAAGAGAAAAGAAAGAGTTTCTAACTTTAAGCTATAATAAACACATAACAAATTGGCCAACTCCAAAAAAAAAAGATTTTTCTTTTTCAGATTTAAAAATTAGTAATGAAACTGTTTAAATTAATGCAATATTACAAAAGAAAAATTTAACAGAACTAATACAAGTTTTCAAAGACCACAATGAATCTTGCAACAATGTAGATAAATTACGGATATTGTGACATAAAATAAAATCGCTTTATAGTTTATGTCGATACAAAAGAGGTATAGAAATTAAACTCTAGACAGCTCTAGCGTAAGAAGGAATAATAGGAATCGAAATTATTGACATAAAATACGTGTTAAAGGATATTATCAATGATTAATTCATTGATATGCCCTATCACAATTTGAGCTTTTCAACATTGTCACTTGATTTATCAATTGTTTTTTTAATTTTAATTAAAATTTCAAATTCAAGTTTTATTAATAAAAAAAATTAGTAATAAGAAAATTTTACACTTTTATGATTTAACTCAATTTGAGTTGGATTAATTAGAGACTTATAGTCCAATGAATTTTTGAATATTGATGGGTCTAAAAAAAAAGGTATTTATCTTCAATATGTGGAAATTTCTCTCCTTCAAATAATATTGCAAAGTCAAGATACTACGACAAAATTTTCATAAAAAATGGCAAATTTATAAGGGCTCTCAACTTCCAAATATAATTTAATTAGTTTTGATCTCCTAAGTCAGTGTTGATAATCTTCCATCTTTTTACTTGCACTTGGAGGAAATTATAAGCAATATAAGAATAAATGATTTTTTTTTTCAATGTGTTGGTCATTAATTGTTAAATTCAGTAATAAATTTAGCATGACGAAAAACACCACTAATTATTGTAGCAACGTACATTAAAACATTAATTTGTATCGAAATATTAATCAATGAAGCACCCTTGAAATTTTAAACATTCTTTAATAATGAAATGTATATCATGAATCTTGAGTGATAATTAACAACAAAAGTAACAATTCTTTTTAAATGATGACAGTTTTAAATTATGTGTTTTATGCAATGATTGTTAAAAATAAAAGTACATAAATTGAATAATTGATGAAATTATAGTTGAATGATAATCCGATTTTAACTTTTGATTGAGTGGGTTATGGATATACAAAAGAAGCAAAGGAGATTCTATTGTTAGTAAATAATATTTATTATACTTAAGGTAGTTTAGTCTTTTAATCTTATTTGTATATATTTACCATTTTCCCTTGTAACATTATGTAATTGTAACCCTAGCATTCTAAGAATCCTCTCCTCTCCTTCTCCATTCTCTTTGCATTGCAATCTTCACATGGTATCAGAGCGCAATTCTTGATCTATCCACAGCTTTCGCAGATCTTTCAACAAATCACAGATTTGGGTTGGAGCAATCAGATTTGATGCGTTGTTTTTATTTTTTTATTTTTTGTCGGCAACCCATTTGCAGTTCGGATTGATTTTACATCAAGTTTGCAGATTTCAGATCGGGTTCTTGTTTGTAAAAATCTGGTTTGCAGATTTTTTTGTTACTGTAGCTGCGAGAAAGTTTCTCAGATTTAGCCCGATTTACTTAGTTTTGGTTAGAAAGAAACTATTTTTTTCATTTATGGTAAGTCAGAGATTGTTTTTGATTGTTCTGGTGCGTTTTCCGGTTGCCGGAGTTACTGTTCTGGTTGCCAGAGTTACTGTTCATCGTCTTCTTCGATTCTGCAAATTTGGGTTACTGTAGCAACGAGTACTGTAGCAGCGGTCAACGGTCAACGTTACTGTAGCAGTCTGAAATTTGCTGAATTTACTGTTTATCAGAATTTTGTACACTATTCCGGTACGTTTACTGTTCATTCAATATACATTTTGCCAGATAATTAAATTTTCGGTCTAATAACAGTAGCAATGGCTGGTGAAAAAGATGATTCTCTTCAATCTATTAGTGTGCAATTGAATGGATAGAATTATTCATATTGGAGTTATGTGTTGAAAATTTTTTTAAAAGGTAAGAGAATATGGGGTTATGTTTTTGGAACCTTTGTTAAGCCGAAAGATGAAAATGATGCAAAATATATTGAACAGATGGAAATTTGGGATGCAAACAATTCGAAGATAATTACTTAGATCAATAACTCTGTTTTGCAATCAATAGGAGTACAACTAGCAAAATATGAAACAGCTAAAGAGGTCTGGGATCATTTAGAAAGGTTGTATATGCAGTCAAATTTTGCAAAGCAATATCAATTAGAGATTGATATTCGTGCTCTTAAACAGAACAACATGAGCATACAAGAATTTTATTCTGCTATGACTAATCTTTGGGATCAACTAGCTCTTACTGAATCTGTTGAATTACGAGCCTTTGCACCATACATTGCTCATAGAGAAGAACAACGTCTGGTTCAATTTTTAATAGCTCTTCGAGATGATTTTGAAGGGCTTCGTGGAACAATATTGCACCGTAATCCTCTTCCAACAGTTGATTCAGTGGTTAATGAGTTGTTAGCTGAAGAGATTCGTCTTAAATCTCACTCTGACAAAGGGACTATAGAGAAAGGAATTCTTCCTATTCCTCACCCGTCTGTATTTGCAGTTCCTCCTAACAAAAACAAATCTCATGGAAAGGTTGGTTATGACGAATGTAGTTTTTGTAAGCAGAAGGGCCATTGGAAAGCTCAATGCCCGAAATTATTGAACAAATTGCACCATACACAACATCCTAATCATTTTCAACAACGAGGCTTCAAACCTTCAACTTCAAATGTTGCAGCAGTTGTTCCTCCAACAGATTCTCTTAGTATTGGACATACACATTTTTCTGGCCCTACAATAGCTACCTTTGCTGAGCAATTTCAAAAGTTTCTTGCCACTCAACCACAAGCTATGTCTGCCTCCTAAAATATAGGTTTGCCTTCCTCTAGCTCACCAGGTATATCTTCATCCATCTGGATTCTTGACTTTGGAGCCTCTCATCATATGTCATCTGATCTTCAATCCTTTGCATCTTTACATCCTACATCATCTATATCTGTTATGACTGCTGATGGCACTCCTATGCCTTTAGCGGGCACTGGGTCTATTTGCACTTCTTCTTTATCTCTTTCCAATGTTTACTACATTCCTAACCTTACGTTGAACCTTGTTTCTGTTAGTCAGTTGTGTGATTCTGGCTTCTCAGTTTTCTTTTCCTCCACTTCTTGTTTTGTACAGGATCCGCAATCCAGGAGGCACATTGGGACCGGTCGTAGGCAGGGGGGACTTTATATTTTGGATGAGCTCAAAGTTTCAGATATTGCAGCTTCCAGTGTTGACCTGTCATCATTTAGTTTAGGTTCCTCATCTTCTAATTTTTAATTATGGCATTCTCGTCTCGGACATGTATCTTCTTCCCGCTTGAAATACTTAGCTTCTACCGGAGCTTTAGGAGAGTTGCAAACTCATGACATTTCTAATTGTTGTGGTTGTAAACTTGCTAAATTTTCTGCTTTACCTTTTTCCAAAAGTACTTCTATTTCTGTTGCACCTTTTGACTTGGTTCATTCTGATGTTTGGGGTCCATCACCTCTTCCTACAAAAGGTGGATCTAGATATTATGTTTCTTTCATTGATGACTATACTCATTATTGTTGGGTTTATCTTATGAAAAATCGTTCTGAATTTTTTAGTGTTTATCTTATGTTTCGTGCTTTTGTTAAAACTCAACATAATGCAGTTATTAAGTGTTTTCGATGTGATCTGGGGGGTGAATATACATCTAGTAAATTTTCTGAATTACTTGCATTCGATGGAACTTTTCATTAAACTTCTTGTACTGACACTCCTCAGCAAAATGGCGTTGCTGAAAGGAAACATCGTCACATTGTTGAAACTGCTCGTTCCCTTCTTTTGTCTGCCTCAGTTCCCAGTGAGTTTTGGGGGGAAGCTATTCTTACTACTGTCCATGTCATTAATAGAATTCCATCATCTGTTATTTCAGGTTTGTCCCCCTTTGAAAAACTATATGGCGATGCTCCTGACTATTCAACTTTAAGAGTTTTTGGTTCTACTTGTTTTGTTCTTCTTCCTAGTGTACAGCGTAATAAATTGTCTTCTCGTTTAGCAATCTGTGTTTTTCTAGGATATGGTGATGGTGAGAAAGGATATCGTTGTTATGATCCTGTCACTCAAAAACTTTATGTCTCACGTCATGTTGTGTTTCTTGAACGTATACCATTTTACTTCATTCCTTCTGATTCTCAGAGTCTTACAAAGTTTGATCTCACCCGTATTGATCCTTTTCACACAGATACGGATACCACACCTCCTCATGTGACGGATCATCTAAATAATTCTGATATTGAGTTTTGCAGGGTTGACACTGGTAGTTCTGCTGATCTTGATGTTCTTCTTATTGATACTTCCCCTCTCCCTACTATTTCTCAAGAACTCTCTGTGACTGTGGATCCTCCTTCTCGTTACCCTCAACGTGATCGTAAGTCCACTAAATTACCAGATTTTGTTTATTCCACTTACTCTACTTCTTTTGCTTCTTTTTTGACCTCTATTCACAATTTATCTGAGCCCTCTTCCTATCAAGAGGCTGTTCTTGACCCTCTTTGGCAGCAAGCTATGGCAGAGGAACTTTCTGCTTTGCAGAAGACAGATACTTGGGACATTGTTCCTCTTCCACCGTGAAAACGTGCAATTGGTTCTCGTTGGGTATATAAGATCAAAACTAAGTCTGATAGGTCAATTGAACGATACAAAGCTCGTTTAGTTGCTAAGGGTTTTCCCAACAATATGGTATGGATTATGAAGAAACATTTGCTTCTGTTGCTAAAATGACTACTATCCGCACTCTTATTGCAGTTGCATCTGTTCATCAGTGGCATATCTCTCAAATGGATGTTAAAAATGCCTTCTTAAATGGTGATCTTCAAGAAGAAGTTTACATGGTGCCTCCACCAGGTGTCTCTCATAATGCTAGTGAAGTTTGTAAACTAAAGAAAGCTCTATACGGCCTCAAACAAGCTCCTCGAGCTTGGTTTGAAAGGTTTTCCATTGTGATTGCATCTCTTGGTTTTCATTCTAGTTCACATGACTCCGCCTTGTTTCTCAAAAGTACTTCCCATGGTCGTATCATACTCTCTTTATATGTTGATGACATGATTATTACTGGGGATGATATTGATGAGATTGCAGAGTTAAAATTGCAATTAGCTCGACAGTTTGAAATGAAAGATTTGGGCACTCTTCGATATTTTTTTAGGATTGAAGTGGCTTACTCTCCTAGAGGTTATCTTCTTTCCCAATCTAAGTACATCACTCTCATCCTTGAACAAGCTCGTCTCTCTGATACTCGAAAAACAGATACTCCTCTGGAGCTTAATGCCCGGTATAACTCTTCTGATGGCGTTTCTTTATCAGATCCTACTCTGTATCGTACAATTGTTGGCAGTCTGGTATATCTTACTATCACTAGACTTGATATTGCTTATGCAGCGCATGTTGTTAGTCAATTTGTCACTTCTCCTACTTCAGTTCATTGGGCAGCTGTTCTTCGCATTCTTCGTTATCTTAGAGGCACTCAATTTCAGAGTCTTCTCTTTCCTACATCTTCTTCCTTAGAATTACGTGCCTACTCAGATGCTGATTGGGGTGGTGATTCCACCGATCGTAAGTCAACCAAAGGCTTTTGTATTTTTCTAGGAGATTCTCTCATTTCTTGGAAGAGTAAGAAACAAGACATTGTCTCTCTGTCACGACCCATTTTCTGGGCACATGACCGGCACAATGATGAATCTCTCATCACTGTAAGCCTTCCGATAAATATATCAAATTTTCTTATCTGAAAATCATAGAGATGATTTGCATGTAATCATAGATTATCAATTTAAAATACATTATTATACTGACATACAAGCCAAATGTCGAACCCCTGAACTAGATGTCCTAGACGATTACAGAGCAACATAATCTATAACAGAAGAGAGGTCTACCCGACAACGGGAAGGTCCAAAGTGATCTACTCCTCTAGCAGATATTCTTCGATGGCAACCTGATCTGAACAAAAAGGTTGTACAAACAATGTGAGCTTTTAAACTCAATGAGCGAATCGGCCTCGTATTAATAAAATTCAAATACATTACCAGTCATGCAAGCATATCCAAAGGCTCATACTACCAATAGACAGAAGATAAAAATTTATCCAATTCAACAAACGTTACTAGTACTCGTCAATGGCAATATATCCCGGAGAGCGCACACAGGCCGGCTCACCAATTATGTATATTTCCGCCATGACGCACAACATCATCCTCTTACATACAAGATAAAAATTCATCCAATTCAACAAACGTTACTAGTACTCGTCAATGGCAATATATCCCGGAGAGTGCACACAGGCCGGCTCACCAATTATGTATATTTCCGCCATGACGCACAACCTCATCCTCTTAGCTAGGGCGCCTCACGGATTTATCACCAATCCGGGCTATATCCCTACTGAGGGAATCGTTGTCTCCACACTCATTGGTCAAGACACCCTGTCAACCGGGTTTTCCGCCTTGCCGTGAGAGGGGGTACTGTCCCGCTCAATCACAATCAATAGCATTTCATATCATAATCAGAAACTCAATATAATATTCATCCATATAACAGGTATAGTATATAACTATATTATGGATTTATAAACCACATATCAAGATAACAATTAATCCATTTTTGAAAACATTCAAACTTCACATCATCATAAGATACTTATTTCATTTTATCCATACTTATGGATTAATTATCTCATTTAGATTCGTCATTCTGAATCCAATTTCCCCTATGAATCTTGGGAGTGTCCTACGACATACTTTTTATCACCAGTAATGCTAAAACTCTATTAAAACGGGGTCGTTTCACTCACCTGGATTCCGTACGAACATCGCTTCTCTAAGTCATTACAGACAAGAGTACACAGATGAATTTCAGTATTCCGCTACGGAGATTTTCATGAAAGATTAGAGAAAACAAGTTAGGATTGTTTTCATACAGATACTGTTCATACATACGGTCACTATTCATACGGTCACTATTCATACGTACGGTCACTATTCATACATACGGTCACTATTTATACGTACGATCACTATTCATACCAGAAATAGAGAATACAATCTGTAAAAGAGTACACCAGGTAAGTTCCCAGGAAAGAATGGAGGGTCACACTGGACACACTTAAAAACCAGGTCTTTCCTTAGCCAGAACTTTTCTAGACATGTATTCTTCACAGTTTACATTCTATTTCGGTAATCAGAGAATCAAAATAACATATAAACAGCTAAGGACAGTTTTTCTGATGTGGAAGATCGGCCAAAACCGCAACCACAGAGCATACTTAAGAAATTAACTTCTAAAATTTGAAAGACATAGAAAGGGCATAGTATCCTTACCTAAGCTGAAAAGGAAAGGCCCAAAATCTCATAAGCCTAACATTGGAGTAAGAGAAACTTAAGGAGAGAAGAAGAGAAGTTGAAGGTGTGAGTTTAGAAGTGAAATGGAAGGGCCTATTTATAGCAAAAGTCAAGGGTACTATTTGATACTATGCGCTAATAAAATATTCAATTTACTATTCATGAAAATGACATTTCTAATATTACTGTGCAAATAGCGGCAACCGAAAATTTTTCTATTATTACTATTGAAAACTTAAAGGAAAAACTATCCTTTTACCTTAAACCTTTAAGTTTCTTTTTCAAATCAGTCCTTTCAATTTAGTCCCTGAGGGTATTTTTACACATAAAACGTCATTTTCTCCTACAAACTTCTTTCTAGTTTTCTCTTATGACCAAACCACATCTAGTACTTGACATTTCGATTGTATAATGAACAGTATCGTATACGTAAATAGTATTATACGGGTGAATAGTATCGTATACTGAAATAGTAACAGTAGTTTGTAAACAAATATTTATATTTTATTTTTTTCTTGGGTATTACATTATCACCCCCTTAAGAGAATTCGGTCCCCCGAATTCAAAACTCATTTCAAAACTGAAATAAGTGTGATTACTTCGTCTATATCTCATTCTTTGTATCTCTTTCTTTCCAAACCTCTTCACATCCCTGGTAAGATTTACAAGAACACTATAGCATCAACTGTGAACTCTAGACCGCATTATCAATAATTTTCATAGGACTTTTGCCTTTTCTAAATAGCAAACAATCTCTTCCTCATCAGTTTGATCTTCTCCACAACCTTTTGTACCATAAAGTGTCTCATCCTCATAACCTTTACCAAACTCAAACCATCTGATCAGAGACGAACTTTGTCTCTATGTAAAACCTCAAATAGGTGTCTTCTCAAAAGTGACACGTGGTCTTTCCAGTTTATACTGAATATCAAGACACAAGTTATCATACACATAACTTATAACTTTTACGAATACAAGCACCCCACCTAAAGGCGTCATTTTGGCCATAGGTAATACTCTTGCCCAAAGGCGATCCTTCTACCTTAAGGCGACACTCTCAGCTGAAGGTGTCATATAAAATGAAATCATTACATAAATCTCTAAGAAGAACAATTCTAGAAAATGTGTTAAGTAAATAACATATTCCTCACGCATAATTATAAAATAAATATATATAGAAATTCCTCTCACCTCAATGACTCATATAGAGTCGTATCCCTTCAATGCTTAGGGCAAACCCATAGTTCTCTATGTATAGGTTCATAAAATACTTATTTAGCACTCCTCCATAGCTCAGAAATGCAATGAAATATCATTTTAGTAACTCTTCTTAGTCAAAAAGATATTACTATACTATGCTTTAGAATCAAGTATGAAATATAACAAGTCCAATATCTTCTCATTCCTCAAGTTCTTTCAGTAAAATGAATCACTTCAACAAAGAAGATCTAGATACTAACTTAAATTTTATTTCTAGTACATAGATAATTTTAATACGTGAAGCTTACACCAAATGTAGCTTTAGGTACAAACAAAAGAAAAATAAATTAAGGACGAGGAGGCTTTTGAAATGTAAAAGGTGCTCCAGGTCTAGAAGAGGAAGGTGCTTCAGACCTTAAGGAGGAAGCTAATCGTTGCAGCCTAGAAAGAGTTTCTGGAGGAAGCGCCTGAGAAATTTGGCGAAGAGCATAAGTCACTCCGTTCATACAGTCAATACACCTTGCTTGTTGGTCACGAAAATTTTGAGTTGCAAACATTGAATGTCTATCAACTCGATTAGCCAGTTCCCCGAAACGACGGTTTATCAGTTTCTCTTGGTTTTCAAAGAGACGATTTATTAGTCGTTTCTGGTCCTCTGTCTTGTATTCCAGGCTCTCTATCTTACGCTCCAGATTTTCGATCTTACGCTCCAGGAACGCAAGCTTATTTTCTGAGGATGTTGCAGTACTGTCCTCCTCCAACTCTATTACATCCCTCTTTCTTTTCTTAATTTCTGGTGACCTGTCTACAGGTCTCTTCCCTTTGTTGTTTCCGAGACTTAGATTTAAATCAAGCTCTACATTGCCAGTCTCAAAATTCAAGTTGAAAGACTTATTATCAGCCATTGCTCTAGGGATATCAGAAATAACTTCGAATGAGAAAGGAATGGAGATTGAGAAATAGGTATGTAATGAAAAAAAAGTAGGTTTGCTTGGTGCGATGAGTAGGGTAACGGGCAAACAAGATTTATAGACAACCCGAAGCCCCTGGAGCTAAAGCCACCACAACCTACACGCCGCTTGCTATAAGGTTTACAGATCACATATGTCGCAATGCCAGCAATTAATGTCGGACATGCAGATAAATAATAAATGCAATTAACATAAGTCAAAGATTTCCTCAAAAAATTTTCGGCTAATCTTGACCTTTCTCAAACTTTTGACTAACTACGCTCTTCAGTCTGATATTTTCTCCCTCTAACTTGTTTTATCCTGTAATCCCATATCACGATGTCCCTCTATGATCGGATAGTCTCATATTAGCCTTATCTTAGATTCTGATCGGTGTCTTTATTCTGGATTTACACATAATATATGTATATCAATATATTAAAACAAAGTTAACTGCTTACGGTCACATGCAGTAAGTATTATCATGATGTAAGGAAATCACTGCCTTTCATTTGCCCACGAGAGCATTATATGTAAGTATATGTAACCATGAAGATATATCATCATCTACACATTTTATTCTATCCAAGTCATTTTGATTTCACATCTCTATGAGTATATGTAGGATCATCACATATTCTCCTTGATCGTAGCCTTCACTCATTATGCATGAATAACATACATAAATGTAATTACAACATGATTCAATCAATTATGTATATTATACTCAACTGAAGGCTCTTAAGAACAACACAATAAAACGGAGAAATGTATTTCAGTTCATCATAAAAGCATCCAAGGCAATCTTTGATGGCTATGTTATCAACTTCTTTGAATTTCGGAAAATGCCAACGGGAGAAATGGGAAAACCGAGTAAAATCGGCCGCAAATCCACCGAATACTGACTTTCGTGGTTTTGGCATTAATGCGACGCATTGTTGGTGTGCACGCCTACCCTAGACTTCTGGCTTCCAGCTTGCAGAAATCCATAGGTTGATCGTGTAGGGGTGCGGTGAAAAGATATCTTCTTTGTCTCTAAGTCCTAATTTTTCTCTATAAAAATCATCCCAGCGTTCTCAGTTACCACACCACAAAGAGTAATAATCTCCGAGCCTACAATCCCCCAGTATTCCTCTCGCCTCATACTCTTACAAAAATTTCTAAATTTTTCCAAATCATGGCCTCAAGGAAGTACATTGATCTCACAGTAGAGGCTAAGGAAGAAGAGCTCGACTTAAACTTAAGTCTGGGCAAAGACAAGGGCAAAAGACCTTTTGAGGGGTCTCCAGAGAAGCAGAAGGAGAAGAAAATGAAGAAGATCGAGGAAGCTGAGGAGACTAGCACGTGCCATACCTCGGAGGACAAAATCGCCTGTCTAGAGCAGGAGGTGAAAAATCTAAAAAAGATGATAGGAGACCTGGAGAAGTTAACTAAACGCAATCATGCAGAAATGACTTCAAGAATAGACAGGTTCTTCTATTGGTCTACCCAGTGCTTCTGCAATCAACAACAAAGAAGTGTTGATTGTATGAATGGAATTTACACTACCCTCCGCGACATTGCTCTGTCTCTCGCTCCAAGGAATGGTCGAGGGGTGATGATACAATACAACCCTCCTAATCCGAGACCACCTCGCTTTTAGATTACTCATACATGAGTAAACTTCTTCTTTTTTTGCAATGTAATCCTTCAGTTTTTTTTTTTGTTTTTAATGCAAGTGGTTTCTTTTATTGGCTGGTACCCTAAAATAATATAGCTACACAAATTCAATCATGAATTCAGCTTATAAAATCCACCATATAAAAATTTGATCCGACAGCAACGGAATCAAAACAAATAACAACTTTTCCTTGACTACGTTCAAAAGTGTAGCCACATCTGTCTAAAACTAAAACTGAGAACATAATTCCTAAGAAGAGATAAGTCTCGGAGGGAAAGGAAATGAAAACATCCTACAGGACCTTCAGTAGAGCCGTCTCTCTATAGTTGTGCCTGAGTTCACAACGATAGAGGAGGTCCTACTAAGGTTACCTTGCTCTGTAATCACTAGGAGACCTAACAACCATTGCTCTGATACCAACTTTGTCACGACCCGTTTTCTGGGCACATGACCGGCACAATGATGAATCTCTCATTACTGTAAGCCTTCCGATAAATATATCAAATTTTCTTATCTGAAAATCATAGAGATGATTTGCATGTAATCATAGATTATCAATTTAAAATACATTATTATACTGACATACAAGCCAAATGTCGAACCCCTGAACTAGATGTCCTAGACGATTACAGAGCAACATAATCTATAACAGAAGAGAGGTCTACCCGACAACGGGAAGGTCCAAAGTGATCTACTCCTCTAGCAGATATTCTTCGATGGCAACCTGATCTGAACAAAAAGGTTGTACAAACAATGTGAGCTTTTAAACTCAATGAGCGAATCGGCCTCGCATTAATAAAATTCAAATACATTACCAGTCATGCAAGCATATCCAAAGGCTCATACTACCAATAGACAGAAGATAAAAATTTATCCAATTCAACAAACGTTACTAGTACTCGTCAATGGCAATATATCCCGGAGAGCGCACACAGGCCGGCTCACCAATTATGTATATTTCCGTCATGACGCACAACATCATCCTCTTACATACAAGATAAAAATTCATCCAATTCAACAAACGTTACTAGTACTCGTCAATGGCAATATATCCCGGAGAGCGCACACAGGCCGGCTCACCAATTATGTATATTTCCGCCATGACGCACAACCTCATCCTCTTAGCTAGGGCGCCTCACGGATTTATCACCAATCCGGGCTATATCCCTACTGAGGGAATCGTTGTCTCCACACTCATTGGTCAAGACACCCTGTCAACCGGGTTTTCCGCCTTGCCGTGAGAGGGGGTACTGTCCCGCTCAATCACAATCAATAGCATTTCATATCATAATCAGAAGCTCAATATAATATTCATCCATATAACAGGTATAGTATATAACTATATTATGGATTTATAAACCACATATCAAGATAACAATTAATCCATTTTTGAAAACATTCAAACTTCACATCATCATAAGATACTTATTTCATTTTATCCATACTTATGGATTAATTATCTCATTTAGATTCGTCATTCTGAATCCAATTTCCCCTATGAATCTTGGGAGTGTCCTACGACATACTTTTTATCACCAGTAATGCTAAAACTCTATTAAAACGGGGTCGTTTCACTCACCTGGATTCCGTACGAACATCGCTTCTCTAAGTCATTACAGACAAGAGTACACAGATGAATTTCAGTATTCCGCTACGGAGATTTTCATGAAAGATTAGAGAAAACAAGTTAGGATTGTTTTCATACAGATACTGTTCATACATACGGTCACTATTCATACGGTCACTATTCATACGTACGGTCACTATTCATACATACGGTCACTATTTATACGTACGATCACTATTCATACCAGAAATAGAGAATACAATCTGTAAAAGAGTACACCAGGTAAGTTCCCAGGAAAGAGTGGAGGGTCACACTGGACACACTTAAAAACCAGGTCTTTCCTTAGCCAGAACTTTTCTAGACATGTATTCTTCACAGTTTACATTCTATTTCGGTAATCAGAGAATCAAAATAACATATAAACAGCTAAGGACAGTTTTTCTGATGTGGAAGATCGGCCAAAACCGCAACCACAGAGCATACTTAAGAAATTAACTTCTAAAATTTGAAAGACATAGAAAGGGCATAGTATCCTTACCTAAGCTGAAAAGGAAAGGCCCAAAATCTCATAAGCCTAACATTGGAGTAAGAGAAACTTAAGGAGAGAAGAAGAGAAGTTGAAGGTGTGAGTTTAGAAGTGAAATGGAAGGGCCTATTTATAGCAAAAGTCAAGGGTACTATTTGATACTATGCGCTAATAAAATATTCAATTTACTATTCATGAAAATGACATTTCTAATATTACTGTGCAAATAGCGGCAACCGAAAATTTTTCTATTATTACTATTGAAAACTTAAAGGAAAAACTATCCTTTTACCTTAAACCTTTAAGTTTCTTTTTCAAATCAGTCCTTTCAATTTAGTCCCTGAGGGTATTTTTACACATAAAACGTCATTTTCTCCTACAAACTTCTTTCTAGTTTTCTCTTATGACCAAACCACATCTAGTACTTGACATTTCGATTGTATAATGAACAGTATCGTATACGTAAATAGTATTATACGGGTGAATAGTACCGTATACTGAAATAGTAACAGTAGTTTGTAAACAAATATTTATATTTTATTTTTTTCTTGGGTATTACACTCTCGATCTTCAACAGAAGCTGAATATCGTGCCATGGCATCCACCATTGCAGAAATAGTTTGGTTACGCTGGTTACTTGCCGATATGGGTGTCTCTTTCTCTGGCCCAACCCCTATGTATTGTGATAACATGAGTGCTATACAAATTGCCCGCAACTCAGTTTTCCATGAACGCACCAAGCATATTGAGATTGATTGTCATTTTACTCGACATCACTTTGGACATGGCACCATCACTTTACCCTATGTCTCATCCTCCATGCAAATTGCTGACTTGTTCACAAAATCGCATTCCACTCAACGTTTTCATTTCTTGACTAACAAACTCTCGATGATTTCTACTGATGCATCGTGAGTTTGAGGGGGGATGTTAGTAAATAATATTTATTACACTTAAGGGTAGTTTAGTTTTTTAATCTTATTTGTATATATTTACCATTTTCCCTTGTAACATTATGTAATTGTAACCCTAGCATTCTAAGAATCCTCTCCTCTCCTTCTCCATTCTCTTTGCATTGCAATCTTCACATCCATTAGGGACACCGCCAACTTTATGAGAAGGAAACATGAAACGTATTAAATTGTAACTTTTCATGAGTCCATAATTGACGTAATTCATCAGATTATGGTCAAATATAACCCCATCATTCTCATTTTTGTTTATTTGCCCATCCAAATCATCATTATTAGTTCCTTTAATTTACACACAAAATTAGTGTTTTTATTAGTTGGGCGTTTTCAATTTAATCTTTGACCCTTTTAAGTAGTTTGGTTTAGTCATTCAAAGATTGCATGGTTTAATTTGGTTTTTTTTTGGTTATTAAATCACAATGTTTTATTGTTAAATATCAAATTTTTTGTTGTTAAAAATTATTTTAACAAAAAGAGGAACCAAATTAAAACAAATACAGTTTTTTAATGTTAAATTGAAACACTTGATCGCTAAACTAAAACAACTATAATTTTCAAAAATTTAAATTAATAATTTATTTTTTTTTCTTTCAATAAGATCTTGAGTTTAAATATTATAAATATAAAAAATTAGCGCTATAAAAATTTTACATTTTATAGTCTAATTTGCTTGAATTAGATTTGTTGGTATTAGTGAGCCTTTTCATATTAGTGGGTGTAATAATTAATATATATATATATATATATATATATATATAAATTTTTTTATTTATCAAAACGAAAAAAATAAAATTAATGCAAAACCAATGTTGGTGAACTTCAAGATTCATGTTCAGCTGGTCCTTTGCTTGAGAATAATCACTTGGCTCTTAAAGTCTCTTATTTTATTTCTTCCATCAACATGTGCTGGCGTAGAATATGTCAAATATAAATTATTGTAAGCTAAAAATATCTATATTCTAATTCACTTTTTTTTTTGGTTAATATCTTATGGATTTATTAATATATGAAAAGAAATTATGTACAAGGACTAGCTAGAAAGAATGGATAGCTAGCTGGGTATTTAAATATAAACTCATCAAATTCCAATTGATCCGATCTAATCACACTGGACCAAAATCAATCATTCAATCGAATGGATCGAATGACTTTTTAGCAAAATTAACCAAATGGATTTGGTTGATGGATGGCAATAAAAGCTATCCAAACTGACTCGATAAAACAATTATATCGATATATATATATATATATATATATATATATATATAATAAATTTAAATATAGTATATATGTTATATGATCATTTTAATTTTATTGTTGAGATTTTAGGGGAAAAATTATAATATTTTGAAACTTTTTTTTTTAAAAAAAGATTAATTATCCAATCTAATCCAAACCAATTATGGTTGGTATGAATTGGATTAGATTGAAGTAAACTGATTGATTAAATTGAATGTGATTTTTCTTTCTATTATCGATTTGATTGGTTTATTTTGTTAATCTTTAACCTCTATGATTTTGTCATTAACTCCATGAAATATCGTTACCCGTTTTATAATATTTATTTGTCAACATCTCCAAGTTGAAGAAATTTCATATATGATTTGCTACACTGACAATAGTTAAATGTAAAGTTCTTTATTAAAAATACATAAAGCATGTGGGAAAAGTTTTTTTTTTTAAAATATCAATCATACAATAATAAGTTGTAAAAAGAATACAATTTTTTTAAAGATCATACACTTGTTGTATTCAAATTAAAAAATTATATATTTATTTTAATTGAAGAACTTGATAACAAAAATATAATAAAGAGTAGCCAAGTTTTTTTGCTCAAAAAGTTATCATGTAGTGGAGTCTATTGATGATGGATAGATTATCTCGACAATAAAATTTAGTTACTGTACAATATGTATGGAATAAATATATATTATTTGAATCAAAATGCAAAATCAAGCTTTTTTTTGTTATTATTATTAAGAACGTGCTTCTATTCAATTGGATAGAAGACATAAAGAGGAGAACCCTTATTAAATTAATGTTTCCAGAAAATTAATAATTGTTTACAACATATTTGGTTGGGAAAAGTGATTAGGTTATGTAATATGAGAGAGAACAAAGAAAAAAGAGAGATAGTGATAAATTATTCAAATCATCATTCTAAAAAACACTAAGGGACTGTTTGGTATTCAGCAAAGAGTAGGAATAGAAAAGAAATAAGAAAATGGAAAGAAAAATAGAATGGAAGAGGGAAGAGAGAATAAAAAAAATATTTACTATGATATAGAAAATAGAGTAAGAATAGAATATTTTGTGTGTTTAGTATGTATTTTCTAGGAGGAAAAAAAAGAAAAATTAGAACAAAATGACTAAATTACCCTCGTCAAACTGCATTCTCCCTGTGCATTTTCCCTCCAAGCCGCTTGACCGACTGCTGGAACTTGATCGACTGGCCTATTGCAGGTCGGCTGACCGTCTGTTACCAGTCGGCCACCCGCCGACCGACCACTTGGTGCCAACATGCTGACTTAAGATTGAGAAGGGTTGGGTCTTGCTTGTTGGGCGCTATTGTTGTGACTGTGAGCAATTCAAAACTTGAGAAAGAAAGACAACAAGGACAAATCAGTAAAAAGACTGAAGCGTGCTTGCGACGCCGAAGGGTATTGTAGTGTAGGGTGCTATTATTAATTTATTATATAAATGTGTGTGCAAGTGCGAGATGACCGAAAATAAAAGTATGAAATGGAAGGTGCAAGATGACCAGAACACTAGAGCAGAACGTACCAAACGGCCCCTAAGGTGCATTTCGTAGTCACTAAAGAAACTATAAAGAGATTACATTTGCATTTACTTGTTGTTTGGCATGCTTTGATGTCGATGGAAACCATTTGCAACGTAGTATAGATGGATTGGGACACTTTATGCCGAAAAGTCTAATGGGATTACCTTCCTTGGAAATGTCAAATCTACCTTGTGTTCCAGGGAGAGAGAGAGGGAGAGAGAGGGAGAGAGAGGGAGGGAGGGAGGGAGAGAGAGAGAGAGAGAGAGAGAGAGGACAATGGAGCAGATCGAGATGAGTTTTTCATTACTCGTCCTCGTCTCGCACACCTACTTGTTGTCCCATACATGCCTTTGTTGTCATGTGGATTTTTTTTTAATTTATTTTTGCCTCATCCCCAAACCAAACCAACAAGGAGTTGAAATACTTGTACTCGCCCGCCCCAAAAATGAACTGAGTGTTCCTCCTTACACACAACTGAGTGTTTATAACTATTTTCTCCAATTTCGTGCTTGCCTCTCTCTCCAATCAGGTTCTTTGCTCTTAAATCATCAGTGATGGTCTCTCCTACTTTCAATGTTGATCTTTTCTTGGCTCCTTCTTCTTCGTAGATATCTGCTACAAAGACTGTCGCACCTTGCTCTACTTTCTTTGACACTCCCCCAAAAATTCTCATCCCTCACCTCTTATCTTTCCCATCGCTCTCATTCTCAACAATTCAGTGTTGCTCAAGATGACAATCAAATCAGATTCACCAGAGAAGCACAATGGTGATAAATGATGAGAGATGAGAATAACTGATTTAGGAATTAGGTTAGAGTTTTTTTTTTTCAGATATATGTGTGTATGTGTGTGTGTGTGTATTCGGGGCAGGGAAGATACTATCTTGTACCCCCCCAAATCTGCATGTATTTTAAGGAATTTCTTGAACTCACCATATTACTCGGCCAAAGGTTATATTATACAACACAAATGGAGCGGGACAGACCAAAGCAATCAGGTTCGAGTTAGAATTGTCATCTTCAACGAAAGTTGCGTTTTAATACTTCTAATCTTTTTTTTTATTTTTTGGTTCTATTTTATTTTTTTGTGAAGGACAATTTAGTAAATTTGTTCATTTTAAAACCCAAACCAAACAAACTAATATCTTTCCACCTCATTCTTTCATTGTCACACCAAACACATTGTTGGATTCCCATTTCTTTTACATTTACTATCCCCATTCTTTAAAAATCTTTTATCACCAAACCCACCCTAAGTTTTTTTTTTAAATTATAATATTTTAGTAAAATATTTCATTCTTATTTCTATTCTTATTTCTTTTCCTTTTCTACATAACAAACACATTGGTCGATAATGTAACTTCTCACATAGTGGACCTTTGATGCAAATAGTGGACCAACTAGTTTTTGGAGTTTTCTTTTTTGGTTTAGAACCGCTAATTTCTAGAAAACTTACTATACTCTAACTAATCTTATTCGAATTAGGTCGTATCATAAATATATAAATCTTTCTTAAATATTGATCTTCTCCATTCACAAGATTCTAACTTAAAAATTTATTTAAAGAGAACAAATATCTAATCATTTAAACAAACTAATATTCGTATATTTTGGAATTATTTTCACTTATATAGTAATAGTTCTGCACTGAAAGTCACAAGTTATTTAGGGAAATTCATTATTATTACTATTTCTCAAGAATATTGTCACATTGGATACAATATAAACTAGTTTCATTTAACTTAGTAAGCGTAACAAATAAAACCTTCCCTAAAATGTTGTTTAGAAATGTTATAAATCATCTACTGGGCTAGCACTTTACTGAACGACCTGAGCTATTAATCTCAAGAATTAATGACCCAACTTTCAAGATTTTTTTTTTGAAAAAAACCCTTCTAAAATTTGAGCTATTAATCTTGAAACATCAATAACCCAAATTACCTAACAAAATACTGGCTAGCGGAGAATCCGTTTGGTTTACAAAATGGAACTATTGAAAGTTCAAATGTCTACTATTATTCCGAGCACTCAACTTTGATGATTCGTTAATAATTTGTCCATAAAAATGAGTGCCATATGTCTGCTAACTTTTTTCTTTTTTGGTGATTATTCATTCTGCTAACTTAATCGTCCAAGTATGTGACGATGCCTTGTTCTTCCACGCCTCGTGCAAGCACTAAGACCTGTCCTTTATCAGGCTTAATTATATAGACATGAGTCTTGTGTTATTTTAAAAGCAAAGATTAAAAAATAATTAATAATATTTTAGAAAATAAAAAAAACGCAAAGAACAAAAGATAAATAGAAAATTAAAAATCACAATAGAATGAATAATAATCGCAAACGTGAATAGTACGTGAATTATATAGACTAAAAAAATAAATAAAAAAAAACTGAACTATGACACCAATTGATGTAAGAGAAACATCACTTCAAAACTTTGATAATAAATCGTCGTTGTTGTCCTTCATCTATGTAAGGGAAGAAGAAGCAAAATCAAAGAGAAAAAAGAAGGGAAATTGTGTGAGAGAAAGAGATATACAAATATGAATGAGATATTTGAAAGAAATATATAAATATCTATATTGATTTTGAATTTTAAAATTTTAATTTTGAAAAACAAAAAAGTCTCAAAATTGGTCAATAGTGATGGTCACTTTTAAAAACCTCCACATGAAGATAGGAGATTGACCACTGATAATGGTGTAATAAAGAAGTCTAGCGAGCTTATATAAAAAAAAAAGAAAAATGAGTGATAATTCATTATTATAATTTGATTTGATGGAGGTAATTTAAATTTTATTATAATTATTTAAGAAGATAAATAAATAATTTGAACACTTATAGGTAAGTTTTTATATAGCAATTATATAACAATTAATTATTTGATTATTTGTATATAATAAATGCTAATTTACCAAGTAACAACATATTATATTTCAATTAAAAAGTTTACCTAATTTATCAATTATATAGCAATTATAGAAATTACATACTAATTATATAGCAATTTACCCTAATTTTTTAAAATTCATTTAATGTGATTATATAGCAATTATATCAATTATAAACCAATTATATAGCAATATACCCTAATTTTTTCAAATTCATTTAATGTGATATGATTAGTTTACCAAATTTATTAATTTACGTAATTTATTTATTAAATTTATTCATTTAAATTTATTCTATTATAATAATTTAATGACCTATCAATAACTAATGCCTTAGAGTGAAATTGTTTTAGTCTATTATATTAATGATTATCTTTGACTTCATATTTCTAATTTCTTCTACTATTTATTTAAATATCTTTTTCTCTTATATCCTTCACCAGCACCTTAATTTTCATATGATATTTAAATAAACTGTAGATGAAATTTAAGAGATGATATAAATAGTGGTTTTGCATTTAAAAAAAAATACAGACAACTTTAGTTGATGTTCATTGGCAATCATTTTAATTTTTTATTAAAATAATACTTAATTTATAAATTCATAGCTTAAATGCTTCCTTAGTTAGCAAAACCCTATTAATATACAACTCCTTTTTAAAAGTGAATAAATGGTGCTAAAATAAATAAATCATCAAAAATTAAAAAATTAGATAAAATATATTTTTGGGTTCTTGAAATTGTTTTAATTATTATTAGAAATACATAATCTAATCACTAAAATATACATACTTCAAAAATTTAGTCCCTAAATTTTGAAAATATAAGATTTATTTCATAAAAATTTTAGAGTTATTATTACTCGTTAACTCCTGGAGCATGTCCTGATAGAGACTAATTAGTAAGCAGCACATCAAAAACTAGAAAAGGCTGAATCATGTGTTTTTTAAATTTGAAAACCAAGTGTGTGTGTGTGTGTGTATAGGGATTGAATCATATATTTCAAGAGCCAAAGAATTGAAATATATACATAGACCAAAATCTACATTTCTTACGAAAACTTAGGTACGTTTTCTGCAGAATATGAAACTATAATGCTATATATTCTTAAACAAATTAAATTTTGTGAGATTAATATTAAGTTATTCTAACATGAAATTATGGTTTTAATTTTAATATGTTATGTTATTTTATCATTAGAAAAATTGTTTGTTATGCAAAAAGTTAAAATAAGAGGAATATCAAGTGTAATGTAACTAAATCTCAAGGAAAGTAAAGTAAATTTAAGCCACGAGATAATCTTAAAACCAAATTAAGCTCAGAGAAGAATGATTTTTTATTTTATTTTGTTATTTAAATATTTTATTATTTGGGATTTAAGGTTTCGTAATCAGATAATAGGAGTAATTTTAGGATTAATTTGCAGTTATTAGTAAAGGCATTTAAACTTGGGAGATGTTATCCTTTGTAGTATTTTATTAGGATTATGATTTTTTTCCCAATTGTCTATATATAAAACAGTTACCCTTTTGATTATTGAGAAATGAATTACATTTTTGAGAAATTGTGATTTATTAATATTTCCCTTACTTGTAGTACTACATGGTGTATTCATTTTTAGTTAAGCCGAAGTCCATCAGTAGCTTGCATTTGTTGAGCGCTTGAAGCGCCCGCATTTCTTGGAGAACTATTAGCCTAGAGCGAGGTTAACGTAGGATGTCTAGTTTCAATCCAACTAATTTAATATATATATATATATATATATATATATATATATATATATTGAAAATATTCATTTTTATTATTGAGATTTGAAATATTAAAAAAATAATGTTGAATTTATTTATTTTTTTTACAATTTTTAAAAAATTGACAATCCAATTTAAATCAATTATGTTTAGATTGGATCCATTTGATTTTATATAAAATGATTAAGTTAATTAGATGAAACTTTATTTCATCTAATTAGATTGATTTACTTGATCAAAATAACAAAATCAAATCATTCCAACCACTCATATTCAGACTGAGCTTCAACTTGATATATACTAGAGAAAGTTTACAAGTTATGCAGAAGAAGTCACAATGATCATGGTCAAAAGAAAAATCAGATGTTACTCAAGAAAATGGGAGATGACATTAAATATGTCTCATCCAACTGAATCACTTTATAAAGGCATCTGATGTTACTCAAGAAAATAAGAGAGTTAGATAGGTGGCATTAAATGTCTTGTCTAACTGAATCACTTTATAAAGACTAAATCATGCCACTCTTAAGGCTGCAGGCTATATTGGTTTAAAATCATAATAATACAATTTTCATTATTTGTCATGCAACACCGTTTCAGACTCCATTCTTCGATCTACTTGTCAATCGATAAACATAAATCTAACAAAAATTAATAGAGAAAAGCTTATACAAACACATCAACTCTAACTATACATAGACAAAAAATCTGGCCAAAAAAATGAATTAAAGGTAACTATGATATAGACAGATAATTATGATCTTCTCCTAATGAAAATCCTAATGTAATTACTGTTAAGTTTTGTGCTCTAAATTTGTAGAAGGTAAAATTATGGTAGCTTGGAGCTTGGCCTCACTTCTTTTGGAAGATGACCATGCAGAAAAATGCTATGGCTCGACTAATTAAGCCTATAAAAACGAGGATTAATACACACCAGTTCCAATCATGAATATCATAGCCACTTTTCATAAGTGAACCACAACGAGTTATGAGCCATACTCCATGATACCTGCAGTACATAAAAGTAATTAGACAATCTAAAAGGACAAGACCTAGCTAAGGTTTTTTCAGTTTTTCACTATCAAGTTAGTCACTAAAAGACAGCATGTGGATATATATATATATATATTTTAACCTTAGCACTACTTTAATAATTCCTTAAAAAATGTTTCTTCACCAGTTATAAAGAATTTGATAGCAAATACCTGAGAATAGCAAGTAATATATCAGAGAAACACTCAGCCGAAAAGCTTATAACTGAAGATGGCATAAAGGGTAAAGGGTAGAATGAAAAGCGGTAGGACAAAAGGGCAAGATTCAAAATCTAAATAGCCAAATTAGGAAACAAGAACTTTGCAAAGGAAAGAACAAAAATCCCTTATATATAATCAAATTCTGTTACCATTCTTTCTGACAAGAAGAGCAATTTCTATATGATTTTGTTTTTGAATTAGTGTCTGAAACTCGAAGGGTTTGCCTAATTCTAATAAAGACCAGTTTACATATTGAATAAAGCAACTAACTATAATTAACCAATCCATAATTGCAGAAGGCCCTTTAACTAATTAATAACCTTATATTTACTAATCCCATAGTATAAATTCTTGGGGACCCCAAATGCTTAGTTCTGCTTGTTAACAACAGTTACTAAAGGGCAAGGATAATCTATCTGGTGAGCAAACTTTTTCTTGATACAAGCATCTAATGTAAGCAACATGAATTCCAGTAAAGATTATTTATTTTCCAAGACCCAAACATGCCAAGCTAGTCTTTCATCAATTATCTTGCAGGAAAGGTGCAACTCCATTAATCATCACTGACGGGGAAAAAAAATTACCTTTCAGCATTTGAAATTACAAATGCTTGCAAAGCCCACTTAGAATAGCATAAATTAGCTATACCCTTCAGAAATTCACTATCCTTTTGTTGTGTTGCAATGAGTGTCAAAACAACTGGAAGAAGTACTGACCACTGCAAAGAAAGTTACGTGTTAGAGGGGGAATGAAAATTAAATGATCAGAAAAATTTCAATAGGTCACTGGTAATATATGTTGAGAAATTCATAGGTTAGATAGACTTGGTTTATGAAAAACTAATAGACCAAACCAATCATTGATAGACATACAAGTAAATTAGTATATTTTCCAATGGGACCTGCTTTTGGAATACTTATATATCCATCTATGATTGGTTTGGTCTATAATTTCTTGTGAACCAGATATATTACTTAAGAATTTCTTAAATATAGACTGCTTCTAATACTCACTAGCTGGGCAGCACCAGGTTCAAAGTACATGGAAAATGCATAAGCTATGCCAGTCACACAGTATACAAGACAGAGAAGGACAATGTAATCATCTACAAAACTAGATCTTGGATTGGTGAGGAAATAGAACATGGAGAGGTACACCAGTGGCTTGATCAGTGTATTAAAATGATCAATTGTGTCTTTGGAAAGAAAATAAGCCAAGCTGCTCATGCCAGAATCACTCTCCCTCCAGTAGTGTAATTTATCCAGAGAAAATGATCTCAAGGCTGCTATTTTGGATAGAAGAGCTGAAATTAACAACAGCAATATGAGGGGAAAAAATACCACTGATGACAAAAATGCTGGACGTATTATTAGAAATAATATAATGATTCACTGATGACAACCTACTTTATTATGGTTAAGGTTTAATATTTTAATTAGTGGTAAGCTAATTGATGTAGCTCCCAGGGTTTAAAAAGCCATATTACTTATGTAATTCACTCATATAAGGTAAGTGTAAATCCACCAAATTGAGTTCAGTCTTATCATTTATATAATGTGTATAAGATAGACTATTCAATCTTCTGTCTAATATAAAGAGGCATCAAGTGTTTTTCCTTACTTACCAAGGTTATAAAGAGATTTCTAGGAACTTCTAGCTTATATAATAAAAATTTTAAATATTTTTGTTTAATTAATTTTTTAAAAATTATTTATATGTTTAGATTTTCTTCTCATTCTGTATAAAGAGTTCATCATATGTGTAGTTCTTTTTCAAATGATGTTTCAGAGCCAATGTCTATTTTAAGTTAAATATAATTGTATATTAATATTCTAAATTATTTTGGGCCTTTCATAACATTTCAATTTGTCTAGTTTTAAAAACCATTTAGTAATATTGTTGAAATATTCTTCAGCTTTCCAATATTCCCCCACCTAATCCAGCATGTTCTCCCACCTAATCTAGCATGGTGTTGTCTGCAACTTTACATATTATTCTCTTCCTTATAGTTGTCTACAGAGTGTATTTTTCTGTCACATAATTATGTCTTTCTCTTTAGAATCTTTCACAATGTACATATAGGAAGTCTTGTTGTACAGATATGAATAATAAGAGATTATCTTTCTCTCTGAACATTCTGGTATTCACATAATTCCCATAAAACTGACATGGTATCAGAGCTAGTGAATCCATTAAATATTGAGTGATCTGTAAAAGTCAGTTTGGTATCTCACCGCCCACCTAGGAAGTTTCCCCTCCTCAATTCCGGCCCGTCCCCGAAGTCCGGCAGCCCATTCCGGTGCGTGAGTCTCACGCGCCACCACCATCTTTTACGTGAATCTCACGCGCCGGCGCGTGTGGGCGCGTGTGACCGCCGTTCAGGTTCGTGCTCGTACTTCCGGCGTCGACTCCCTGTCTCCGGCACATCCCTGGTATTAATTTGGTTATTAGAGCATTTTTGCATTTCTGGTATCTACAAGTTCACGTATCTGTTGCTGCTGGTTCTCAGAATAACCTTGTAAAATAACGTGCTTTGGCCTTAATTGCCATTTTAAGTGAACTTCATTACCATTACATGTCTTAGCTCTTTCTTGGCCTTAATTGCCATTTTTAATATTCAGTGAGCTCATTTATTGACCTTAATAGTCAACTTTGAGTGGCCTTCCTACCATTTCCTTCTCATCTCACCAAATTTTTCAAGACCCATTGTATTTATTTCCTCTAATTATGTCTGGAATTGAACAAACTGAGGTTAAAATTCAACATGAGGAAATTACCCGTATAGGGGAATTACCAAATATTCTTGCTTCCTATAGATTGGATGGGAAGAACTACCTCAAGTGGTCTCAACTTATACGTACAGTACTAAAGGAAAAGGAAAAATCAAACATCTCACAGGACCTGAAGATCCTAAGTTTGAAGCATGGGATGAGGAAGACTCCATGATTATGGCATGGTTATGGAGCTCTATGACACCTGAGATCAGCGACACTTGTATGTTTCTAGCTACTGCCAAAGATATATGGGAAGCAATTCAACAAACATATTCCAAAGCTAGAGATGCTGCCCAAGTATATGAAGTAAAAGTGAAAACTATGGCTGCAAAACAAGGTAACAAGACTGTTACTGAATATGCAAATCAATTAAAATCTTTATGGCAGGAACTAGATCATTACAGAGTCATAAAAACTAAATGTCCTGAGGATGCTGCTATTCTAAAAGAGTATATTGAGCAAGACAGAGTATATGATTTTTTGGTGGGACTCAACCCAGAATTTGACCAAGTCAGAGTCTAAATTCTAGGGAAATCAGAAGTTCCATGTTTTAATGAAGTAATTGCCCTGATTCGAAGTGAAGAAAGCAGAAAAGGGCTGATGCTTGAACCTAAAGTCACTGATAGCTCTGCTATGGTGGCTAAATCAACTACAAATCAAGAGAAGGTCACAAGTCTCGAAAGGGAAAAAAGTGGCCAACAGAAAAATCAGAATCGGGATGAGTTATGGTGTACATACTGCAAAAAGTCTCGTCATACACGAGAAAAATGTTGGAAACTTCATGGAAAACCACCAAGTAAAGAATGTGGTAAAAAAGGAGGGCAACAACGAAATAGAAACCAAGCACATGTTGTTGTAACATCACAAGAGCAGAACAACCTTAATCAAGAAGAGATCGAGAGGATAAAGGCTTTTATCAACAACATGGAAAAACAAGAGGGACTCTCAGGTACATGTTCCATGGCTTATTCTGGTAAGTTTCCACTCTCTATTGGATTAAATGCCTCAGATATTACTTTTTCCAACTCTTGGATCATGGATTCAGGAGCAACCAACCATATGACTCATTCATTTACACTTTTCTCAACTTATTCCCCATGTCCCAGTAACAAGAAAATAGCTATCGCTGATGGGTCTTTGACCACTGTGGCAGGACAAGGTGATATCAAAATTAGCCCAACTATTATTTTAAAAAATGTCCTACATGTTCCTAAATTAACCACAAATCTGGTCTCTATTAAAAAACTCATTGAAGATTTAGATTGTAATGTGGTTTTTCATAAAAATTACTGTGAATTTCAGGACAAAGGGAAGATGATTGGACATGCTAAGGAATGGAATGGCCTCTACTACCTTGAGACGTCAAATACAGCTAAGAGCAAGATGCCTTTTACTTTTGTTTCACAGTTTGCCACATCCAATAAAGAAAGAATTTTTCTTCATCATTACCGTCTTGGACATCCATCTTTTTCAATTATTAAAACTTTGTTTCCTTCATTATTCAAGGATTTAGATGTTGAAAATCTTCATTGTGAAGTGTGTGAATTTGCCAAACATAAACGTGTACCTTTTCCAATTAGCAATAAAAGAAGCCTTGTTCCATTCTACCTTGTTCATAGTGACATTTGGGGTCCAGCTACTGTTTCTAATGTTTCAGGGGCAAAATGGTTTGTTACTTTTATTGATGATTGCACCCGAATTACATGGATATACTTGCTCAAACAAAAATATGATGTCAGCTATGTTTTTCCCAAATTTTATTCTATGATAAAAAACCAATTTGGGGTTAATATCAAAAGACTTAGGTCTGATAATGCTAGGGATTATTTCAATCAGATTCTTAACTCGTTTTTTGAAAAGGAGGGAATTATACACAAGTCATCATGTGTTTATACGCCACAACAAAATGGAGTGGCTGAGAGGAAAAATGGTCATCTTCTTGAACAAACTCGGTCAATGTTATTTCAAAAGAATGTGCCTAAAATTTTTTGGGGAGAAGCTGTTCTTACAGCAACAAAGAAAAAGGGTATAAATGCTATCATCCACCCACAAAGAAAATCTATGTCTCAGTTGACGTCACTTTTAATGAGCAAGATTCATATTTTGCTACCCCTTATCTTCAAAGGGGGAATACACCTGAGGAAGATAATGGGTGCAAAGAAAATGGGTGCCTTCTTGATTTTTCATCAATTCCCTTGACTGGGTCTAAACCTTTACCCACAAAAACAGTAGAAACAGTGGCTGAATCCATGTTCAGATCTGAAACACAGAATGATAACCATGAAACTGAATCTGAAACAGTAATTGAACCCATGTCCAATGTCCAAGAATCTAGGCCTAAAGAAGAGGATATTTTGAACCCTGCTCCTGAGGAAATAAGATTTGGCAAAGGCAAGGTGTATACAAGGAAGAAAATGGTCATTCCAGAACCTATGCATGTCCAAGAATCCAACTCAAATCCTTCATATGAGGTAATGATCTCTAACCATCCATTACAAAATAAAAATGAGATTTTTGAGAATAGTGACCAGGATCTTCATTTACCCATTGCTCTTAGAAAAGGAACCAGAAAAAGTACAAAACAACCTTTATACCCCCTTGCACAATTTTTATCCTTTGATAACTACTCACCATCTTTCAAAGCTTTTCTGACAAGCTTAAATACTATCACCATTCCTAAAAGTTTATCCGAGGCTTTATCTAATAAAAAATGGAAACAAGCTATGAATGTAGAAATGGAAGCTTTGGAGAAGAATAAAACTTGGGAATTAGTGAAATTACCTACTGGAAAAAAACTAATAGGATGCAAATGGGTGTATGCTGTGAAATATAGAGCTGATGGATCAATTGAGAGATATAAGGCCAGGTTGGTAGCCAAAGGTTATACCCAAACCTATGGAATTGACTATCAAGAAACTTTTGCCCCAGTAGCAAAAATGAACAGTGTTAGAGTATTATTATCAATTGCAGCTAATTTTGGTTGGGAATTGCAGCAATTTGATGTCAAGAATGCCTTCCTACATGGAGAGCTAGAAGAAGAAATTTACATGGATATTCCACCAGGATATGGAAAGAATTTGGCTACAAATACTGTATGCAGATTGAAAAAGGCATTATATGGCCTTAAACAATCTCCACGTGCTTGGTTTGGGCGTTTCACAAAAGTTATGATAACTATGGGGTTTAAACAAAGCCAAGGTGATCATACTTTATTCATCAAACACTCTTCTTCAGGGGGAGTCACAGCCTTATTGGTATATGTTGATGATATAATAGTAACTGGAAATGATAAAAAGGAACAACAGGCCGTGGGTCAATGTCTAGCTAAGGAGTTTGAGATCAAAGCGTTGGGAAGACTGAAGTACTTTCTTGGAATAGAAGTGGCTCATTCAAAGAAAGGAATTTTTATCTATCAACAAAAATATACTACAGATCTCCTCAAGGAAACAGGTAAAACAGCATGCAAGCCAGCCAGCACTCCAATAGATCCTAACTTTAAACTTGGAAAAGCTGAGGATGACATCCCTGTTGACAGAGAGTCATATCAATGCTTGGTAGGAAGGCTTATTTACCTATCTCACACTCGACCAGACATAGCATATGCTGTAAGTATGATCAGCCAATTCATGCATGACCCAAGGGAAACTCATCTACAAGCTGCTCATAGAATATTACATTATCTTAAAGGAACGCTTAGAAAAGGTATCTTGTTTAGAAGAAATGGAGGTTTAATACTTGAAGCATATACTGATGCTGACTATGCTGGATCAATTATTGACAGAAGATCAACATCAGGGTATTGTACATTCCTTGGTGGGAATCTTGTGACATGGAAAAGTAAAAAACAAAGCGTAGTAGCCCGTTTAAGTGCAGAAGTTGAATTTAGGGCAATGGCTCATGGTGTATGTGAACTACTCTGGTTAAAGATTATTCTTCAAGACTTAAAGATAAAGTTGGATGGCCCTATGAAACTCTATTGCTACAACAAATCAGCCATCAACATAGCCCATAATCTAGTACAACATGACCGCACAAAACATATTGAAGTGGATAGGCATTTCATCAAAGAAAAATTGGAAAGTGGACTGATTTGTACACCATATGTCTCTTCACATGACCAACTTGCTGATATTCTAACCAAAGGATTGAATAGCTCAAACTTCCAGAATATGATATGCAAGCTGGGTATGGAAACCATCCATTTACCAGCTTGAGGGGAAGTGTTGAAATATTCTTCAGCTTTCCAATATTCCCCCACCTAATCCAGCATGTTCTCCCACCTAATCCAGCATGGTGTTGTCTGCAACTTTACATATTATTCTCTTCCTTATAGTTGTCTACAGAGTGTATGTTTCTGTCACATAATTATGTCTTTCTCTTTACAATCTTTCACAATGTACATATAGGAAGTCTTGTTGTACAGATATGAATAATAAGAGATTATCTCTCTCTGAACATTCTGGTATTCACATAATTCTCATAAAACTGACAAATATGATCTCATGAAAAAATAAATAAATCATAAATAAATTTATTTAATACATTAGACATTACGTACATTATTTTGTCACCGTAAGACTATTAAAGGGTATTTATCTGTATATCTCAGTTTGCTAATCAATCTTTTCATAATAATATTTCTTTTCGAAACTATTAAGAGGATTATAGATTACGTTAAAACACGCACACGTTGGATGGATTACATAATAATATCCAACACGAATTCAATTAATATGCTGAAGGAAAATAGTATGAGGTTTACAGCCTTCAAGACTACTTATCAAAATCATATTTAACTTCCAGACAGCAATCACTGTGTAGGTGTACCCAGCTGCGCCAAACGTTTGTTCACTCGTTTTAGTAAGCGATCCTAAGCAGGCTCCAGCAAGTAATAAAATCAGGTAATCTATGACTTGAATCCTAGCCTCCCTTAATCTGTGCTTGCCAACCCTGAAATAGTATCGTCCTGAAGATGTAGTTTAATGGTGACTAACAAGAGAAAATGAAGGCACCAAATTGAGCAGACATATTTAGAGGTCATAAACTACTTTTTCTCTCATAACAAATCACGGAACTTGATGGAGTATTTATTCAGCAAGACAAGAGAGAAGAGAAATCGTGACAGTTAGGGAGATATCATCTAGCATAGCATGCAGGATGAGATGATATTTAGAATAAAATATTGTGAACTCCCTTTTATTTAGCATTAAATATGTAAAACATTGTGAATGTATATATGGACCACTCTTGTCATCTTAAACATGTACAATTTAATCCATTTTACAAATAATGTTAACAGAACTGTTAAATATTAATTAATAAATGTATGTTCTTAAGAATATTCCTAATGTATTTAGGATTTTGGAATAATGGGTATGCTTTCAAATTAGAGGAAGGTTCTCGTATTTAATGCTAAATGCAAGGGAGATCAAAGTATTATACTCCAATTTTAATTATAGTCAGCTGAAAAAAGCAAATTCCATGTTAACCATAAAAGTTGAGTTCATTGGGTGATTTACCTTATTAGGAAGTGCTTATGTTGCTTAAACACACCAGGAGTTTTCCGGTTGGATAAATCATTAGACTTCGAAAAATTAAGTCGAATCTTCTCCCCCTGCAATCCACATTGTGTTTTACACCTTGCCATAAGTCTCCAACGAAGGATTTTTGCTTGTGACCAGAACCATCAGGATATATTTCACTAACTGGGTTTGCACTTTGGGAGGATACGTTGAATGTTGATACACTCTGCCGCATATCAAAAGGTACTGGATAGTTATTATAAAGCATCCATTTAATTGGCAGCTCTTTATAGCTCACCCCTGAACTTCCACCAGGTACTGCTATACCCTCCAAAATGTCAATGAAGTGGTCTGGAGGATTGATTCGTTCGGGGATACTGATCCCAACCCCGGCAAAGTATTCTTCAACTGTCTTGACTGGTCCATGATAGACAGTAAGACCACCTTTTGCCAGAAGTATCAAGTCATCAAACATCTTGAACAAGGCATAGCTGAAACAAAGTTCAACCATTAATGAATCAAAGGGGAATCTTACCATCCAAATTATAGATGGACAATAAGATCAATCTTCATGATGGATTTTCATTGGTGTTCCTAATACAGGGATCCAACAAGGAGCATTTAATTATGGAACCTCAAAATTTTTAAGTTTCTGATAAACAGTAATAAATGATCTTATTTTCATGTAAGGTCTCAGGCATTATTCACATAATACCTACTGTGTTTTACTGTAGTAAATTGGTTTATATCAATACATTGCTTAAGTTTTAAATAATGATCAGTATATGAACTTATTTCAGCTGAATTATGTCCTTGGTATTGTGATCCGATCAAAAGTGTGAATCCAATGTTGCTATTGCCTAGCTCCTTTTTCCATTTGATGTCCGACGGTCCTGCCCAAATTTCTCTTTACTAGATATCTCTGTAAATTCTTTCTTTGAAATCCTAATACAGTCTTGTTTAAATGCCTTAGACTACCATAACTCTTCCAAAATTTTCCCATTATTGTTCACAGCACCTAGACAACCCCCAATTTGGTCCTTTTGACCATCCTATTGCAGACAACACTTTACTCCTATTTTCTTTTAAAAAGCCTTCTGCACCCTCTTTATTGGGCTCCTAAAACCCTAATTCTAGCCTCTTGAAATATTTCTTGTTTTAAATTTTTTGGGTTTTCAGCTCATATTTTTCTGAATCAACATTGGGATTGTTGCAGTTGAACACAACTTAGTCCCTTATGAAGCATAGATGAAACATGAAAAAGCCTTCTATAATAAATGGTAGAATCTATTAATATGCTGACCCATTATCATCATAGTCTACTTAAAAAAATGTGCAATGAACTAATAAATAATGTAGTGATTAATAATACAATAAGGCAAGCCATTTTACCAATGATGCAGACATGGAATTAAAAGCTACCTGGGTTGGTGCACCACCATGCAAATGTTTACACCCTCAAGAGCTTCACGTCTAAGGGCTCTGAGAAGGAGCTGAGACGATGCACTGTCCAAACCAGAAGTGGGTTCATCCAAGATCAAAAGTGAAGGTTCCATGACCATCTCCAGTCCAACATTTACGCGCTTCCTCTGGCCCCCAGAGATTCCTCGCTTTTCAACAGTTCCGACCAAGGAATTCCGCACTGATTGAAGACCCAAGAATTCAATAACCCTTTCAACGACTAGAACTTTATCCGGTTTTGACAAGTCAGCAGATAGCCTTTTAACAGTTACAAAATTTTGTTAGAACAGAAAACTTCAAAAAAAAAAAATACACATGTTAAAACAAACAATAATATATGCACAAACAGTAACAGAAATGATATCAAGACATTCAAATCCTAGACATAGGAAAGCTCATAATTGGAGCTAACAATTTGATTCAGGATAATCAAGAAAAAAGTTAAATTACAGTTGAAAGTAAATCTAGGCCAAATGTAACTGCATCAATTTACATGATGACAATTAATAAAATGTAAAAACTAAAAAGTACTTCAGTTAGAATGTCCAGAAATTTGCCAGACCTGCACTGTGCACTGAACCAGAGGTTTCTTCCACTGTCAGTTTTCCATGAACTATATCATCTTGTGGCACAAATCCAATAATTTTCTTGTAGGAGTGGATTGAATCATTCTTTCCATTTATAAGAATTGAACCAGTGACTGTACATCCAAATGCTTTCCCAGCTAGAGCTGAAAGAAATGTTGTCTTGCCCGCACCTGATGGACCCATGACGGCAGTAATCCGACCAGGTTTAATTTTCCCGGTAACACATCTCAATATATGCTTGTTTTGTGCTTTCAAAGTGAGAGTCAGATCTTTGAAAGAAATCTCAATGAAAGGCCTTTTTCTCTGTTCATTTTTGGTAGCCATTCTAATTACTCCTGAGAAGGTAAGGTTCTTGTTTTCTTGTTGCTGAGCCTTCTCCTTTTCAAGTTGAGCATAAGCATACTTAAAAATCGGGGTATGAGTATTCAGTTGTTTTCCCTTGGGCGTGTTCCGTGAAACTCTTTTTTCTCTAATTTCTACTTTAAAGTTGTCATCAATGTCTGGGTCATTTTCTATCTCGTGCATCATCTGCATCAGGTCACTAGGTTCTTTTCCCTTTTCCTTTGGCACTTCAGATGAGGATACAGCCATACTTGAAGTAATAGAATGTGGTGCATTGTGACGTTGTGGTAACAATTTAACATCTGTTTCAGAAGTTTCCTGATCCAAAGTTTGAAGTTTTCCTGAATGTGATGCTTCCTTCTTATTACGAGAAAATGTGCGTGATAGTTGAGCTTGCAGCCCACTTGCACGCTTCTTAGCAGCGTCTTTTGCAGATTTCCATCTTTGGCGTGCATTTGCAGTCTTCCTTGCACTTCTAGCTGCCGCTTCTCTCGATTCAGCCACTCTCCTTTCCCTAGTAGTGAGAACTTGGTCAGCAAAGTTGTAAATAATGAGTAGCAAAGTACTCAAAGCAGCCTGCATAAGCAGTTAGAGAGTGTCAACTTCCACCAAAATGGTCTGTGTGTCTATTTACCAATATTTTAGGATGTAAAAAGAGTAAAAAACAGGGACAGCAAAGAATTGGAAAATTTTTCCAAGCATATATTAGTATAGCAGCTTTAGGCACTGAAGTTTAGCGTTGCTCAGTCAAATAATCAATTGACAATGAAAAGGAATGGTCCAAATCTAAATGAAAGTTCATTTACTCGGATTCATAATTAACAACTTACAATGAGCATAACTCCATATGCATGCATTTTTTGGGTTGCTGTGTTTGAATTACATGAACTCAACTTGAAGCATCCTACAAGATTATCAGCAAATGGTCATATACACTCTGCATATGTAATGGTAGGAAATTGAATAGCTAATCTGAAACCTAAATGTAGAATATTTGCAGCAATAATTCACAATTATGGAATCTTACTTTTCTCAGATGTAGAACCCATCCTGCAATAATGCCTGAAATTTCAAGAGAATTAAAAAAAAAAAAAAAAGAATGTTGAACTTAGACAGCATAAATGATTTTATTAATCATGCAAAGCAGGTAAAAGTTATAGCATATATAATCTTGTCAGAAATCAACAAAAAATGATAATTTATTGTTGAGGCAGCCAAGTATAACTACGAAGGGCCACTTCATCCAACATTTATCATATTCAAGACCCATAAATTACTTCTGCCAGAATCTTGTTATAGGAGTTTATAAACAAGAACCAGGTTTGGTGACAAAATAATACCCACTACTGCAATGGATTCTTTTGGTGGTTGTTGGACAATATGATCCTGCCGAACAGAATATCTCAATACTGCTACTAAAATCAGCCCAAATATTTGCTCCTCCGCATGTATGGTTGGGCTGATTCGGAGGCAATTGGTAAAGATATCTGCAGTAATAAATCTTTAGATTAATATCAAACAGAGAGTATAATCAATAACTCTAGAGGAAAATAAGACTTGGGACGAGAATTAGAACTCACGGTTCACATACACCAGTTGTTTCATTAAGCTTTGCAAGAGGGCAATATGAACCAAGTGGGCAAGCTTCCAGAATAGTATTCGAAGTGCCACAAAAGGATAGAAGCATTAGAGACAACTTTCAACAAAAATATTACAATTTTTATAATTTTTGCATATTATGACACTGATTCAAAGTTCAAACTTGAAGAAGCTAAAGGAAGAGAAATAATTCTTTGGAAAACCTTGATAAAAAGGCTTGTGTTACGTATATCTACAATAGAATTAACGTTGTTTAATTTGTGATACAACCAATGTGAGTCTTCTAGTCTACTAAATAAAAAAGGAAGATAACTAATACTATTCGAACAAAATGTACTTCAAATATCCTGGAGCAAAAACTGCAAAGGATTGAATGACATTTTATATTTTGTCAGCCAATGTAATATAATACATAGTTCCAAAACATAAATCTCCCAGCCATTTGATACACCATTAAAATATATGCACAAATTCTCAGCTGGCTTTACACAAATAAAAGTTGCTGTACTGTCATGTAGAAGCTATTACCAGTCATCAGTAAGGAAGAAAGAATTCTAAAATTTCTCTTATACTTACGTATCATGCATGTGAGGCCATGAGGACAGAAGAAGCCCTCACAACATGCTTGACAGTTTGTAGTTCTTGCAGGTATTTCCTTTGAATTTTGAAGGTCAACCTGCTGCTTTTGGCCAACACTACAGGCCCATCCTGGCTCGCAACCGGAGACCCATGTGGTTAAATTGCAGTTCTTGTTTGGCTTTAGGTAAGTGGCACTTATTGACCCCTCAAAGAAACTATTAAAGTAAAACCTCATCTCTGCTGCAGTACACAAGCATTTTGTGATATCTCCTGTTAAACCATCAGATTAAAAGTAAAATAGTTGTTTTGGTCAGAGAAAAGAAATTTAGAACATAAATATAGTAATAATCATTTTCCAGAAAAATATAGCAAGAAACAAATATTCCCTGATCCTAATTCTCACTTTTGATGAGTGAAATGGAAAATAAAGAGGAGAAAAGTAATCCGAATAGAAGAATACCAATTGCTAGCTGGAATGAAAAATAATCACAAAATCAATTTATTCTAGAAGTCCATTGTTTTTAACCAATATTACTATTCCCAACCCAAGTAAATTGTAAAATTTATCTCTAACACTTGCGACGGATCTTTATATGCCCCATAACTTCCGTCCTAGCTGGTATGCAGTGACATTCTAAAACTTCAGTAGTAACCTACATATGAACATGAGCACCTAAAAAAAATTGACATTTTCTTACAAAAAGGTGAACATTTCTAATTGGCTGCTGGTAACACAGAGGAAAATGAAAGGAACAAAAAATTAAAAAAAAAATAAAAATGAGAAAAATATGTCCTTTCTTTTTTCTGAATTTTCTCTGAAACAAGATGGAGCAATAGTATTATTTGTCCTTCTAATTGACAGTTTTCCTGAATCATACCTTTAGTTTTCCCAATACAAGAAGTCAGGAAGTCCAAATCTGACGAAAAATTAAATGCTTGGTTCCAGTCAGCTTCCCTAAAATAAGAAAATTGGGCTTCACGCTCAAATACATTATAGGAAGAACCGAAAGAGAGTTGAGAGAAAAGAATAATATATTTCTTATGTATTTTGCATTACAGAGTACCCTTGAATTTATACAAAAGCAATGATCCTAAAAAAGGAATAAACAAATATGTGTAACAGCTATACAATCAAGGCAACGGCTATAAAATAAATAAAAGACTAATAAATATGTAATCAACCCAAATCACTCAAAATATCACCAAGATTGTAGGAGAGATTTGAGGATATTCTAACACTCCCCCTCAAGTTGGATCATAGATGTTAATCATATCCAACTTGCTAATAAACTTCTCAAAGTTAACACGAGGAAGGCCTTTGGTGAAGATATCAGCTGTTTGTTGGTTTGTGGGAACATAGGTAAGACAAATTATCCCATCTTGAACCTTTTCTTTGATGAAGTGTCTGTCAACCTCTACATATTTTGTTCGATCATGTTGAACGGGATTTAAAGATATATTGATTGCTGCTTTGTTGTCACTAAGAAGTTTGATTAGTGGCCTCTCTCCCATTTTTAACTCTTTCAAGAGTTTCTTAAGCCAAAGTCCTTCACAGATTCCATGAGCAATGGCACGAAATTTGGCTTCAGCACTACTGCGTGCAACAACATTTTGTTTTTTGCTCCTCCATGTAACAAGATTTCCCCATACAAACGTACAATATCCAGTTGTTGACCTACGATCTTCTTGAGACCCAGCCCAATCTGCATCAGTGAACACCTCTATACCTTGTCTTTCGCTTTTCTTGAAATAAAGTCCTTTTCCAGGAGATCCTTTAAGGTATCGTAGGATTCTATACACAGATTCTAAGTGGACTTCTTTAGGAGAATGCATGTGTTGACTAACAAGACTAACAGCGAAGGCAATATCAGGTCTAGTATGAGAGAGGTAGATTAATTTCCCAACAAGTCTCTGGAATCTCTCTTTGTCAACCGATTCTCCGTTGTCTTTTCTCTTATTTCCTGGTTCCACAGGAGTATTGCTTGGTTTACAACCAAGCATCCTAGTTTCAGTTAAAAGGTCAAGAACATATTTCCGCTGTGAGACACTAATGCCTTTTTGTGACCTTGCAACTTCCATGTCGAGGAAATAACGCATTCCCCTGAGATCTTTTACTTCAAATTCTGTAGCAAGAGTCCCTTTTAGTCTTTCAATCTCGACTGAGTCATCCCCGGTGAGAACAATGTCGTCCACATATACAATCAATATTGACTTTAGTCCTTTATTATTTTGCCGAAAGAAAAGAGTGTGATCCGATTGCACTTGGCTATACCCTTGTTTCCGTAGGACTCTTGAAAATCTATCGAACCACGCCCTTGGTGATTGTTTGAGCCCATATAACGATTTTTTTAACTTGCAGACTTTTTCTTCATCTTGTTTGTTGAAACCTGGTGGAATCTTCATGAAGACTTCTTCTTCCAACTTCCCGTTCAGGAAGGCATTTTTTATATCAAGCTGATGGAGAGGCCAATCTAAATTGACTGCCAATGATAGGAGAACACGCACAGTATTTAGCTTGGCAACAGGTGCAAAGGTTTCCGTGTAGTCAATGCCATAAGTCTGGGCAAAGCCTTTAGCCACCAGACGAGCTTTGTATCTTTTGATTGTCCCATCAGCTCTATATTTCACAGTGAATACCCATTTGCACCCAATTGCCTTTTTTCCTTTGGGTAATTCAATTAAGTCCCACATGCTATTTTTCTCCAAGGATTTAATCTCTTCCATGACCGCTTCTTTCCACTTAGGATGCCTCAATGCCTCATGAATGTCTTTTGGAATATCTGTCTTATCAAGATTAGAGGAAAAAGCATAGAAATTGGGTGAAAGAGCTTTAAGTGAGACAAAATCGGAGATGGGATGAAGCGTACATGACCTGGTTGGTTTTCTTAGGGCTATCGGCAAGTCATCAATAGAAGGTTCAGGATTACCTTGGCTGGAGATAGGAGACTCTTCTGAGCCCAACATCGGAATTAACTCATTTGGCTCTTTTGGTGCTTTAGAGGTGAGATCCATCGGCGGTGCTTTAGAGGTGAGATCCTTCGGCCTTCGTGAGTAGACAAGTATTTCCTTGTCTGGTCGTGATGGTTCTCCCCCTTTGTTCATGTCTTCTTCTATAGATGGCATACTAGGCAAGGAAATATCACATTCAAAAAACCTATCTTCACTAATATTACTTTCCCCCCTGAAGAGAGGTTTTGGTGAAATAAGGTTGTTTTTCAAAAAAAGTGACATCAAGGCTAACAAAATTTTGTTTTGTTAAAGGGTCAAAACATTTGTAACCTTTTTGTGACGGTGAATATCCAAGGAAGACGCATTTGATGGCACAAGGATCAAGTTTAGTGTGTGTATTGTGGTTATGAACAAAAGCTGTGCAACCAAAGATCTTTAGAGGGAGATCATATGAGAGACGTGAGGTAGGAAAAGCAGTTTTGAGTTTAGAAATATGAGAGTCAAATGAGAGAATACGACTGGGCATACGATTTATGAGATATGCAGATGTTAAGATGGCATCCCCCCAAAACGTCTTAGGTATATTAGTAGTGAACATTATAGCACGAGCAACATCTAAGAGGTGCCGATTTTTCCTTTCAGCAATCCCATTTTGCTGTGGAGTGTAAGGACAAGAGCTTTGATGAACAATTCCGTGATGTTGGAGATAGTCGCTTAGAGTAGAATTAAAATATTCAGTACCGTTGTCAGTTCTAAGAATTTGAATTAGAGTTTGAAATTGAGTTTGGATCATTGTATGAAAATTTATAAAAATATTTCGTACATCGGATTTATTTTTTAAGAGGTATACCCAACATACTCTATTGTGATCATCTATGAATGTTACAAACCATTTTGTAAAAGTGCGATTTTGAATATGAGAGGGACCCCATAGGTCACTATGAATAATGGAAAATGGTTTAGAGGGTTTGTAAGAGTTCTTTGAAAAAGAGGTGCGGTGGTGTTTCGCAAGTTCACAAAATTCACATTGAAAATCAAAGTGTTCTTTATTCATAGATGGTAACAAATGCTTTAAATATAAAATATTTGGGTGTCCTAACCGAAAGTGCCATAACCGAATTTCCTCGTCCCTAGGAGTAGAACCATAGCTATAGTTTGCAACTTGATATTGCATATTGTTTTTGGCATCATCGAAATAGTAGAGTCCCTCACACTCTTTAGCACTGCAATCGTCTTCCCCGATGATAGGTCCTGAAACACACATGAGGATGATAAAAAATTAACAGAACAATTTGAATGTTTTGTTAATTGGATAACAGATAATAAGTTGCAAGATAGCTTTGGAACATGGAGGACAGATTCAAGAATAATAGAATTAGAGAGTCTAATACTTCCCTTTCCAACAACAGGTGAGAGAGTTCCATTTGCAATTTTAATTTTTAAATTTCCAACACAAGGTATATAAGAAGAAAAAAGATGATAAGCAGAAGTCATATGATCAGAGGCACCTGAGTCAATTATCCAGGGAGTTTTAGTTACGGAGGTATTTAGAGCCTGTAAGAAATTACCTCTTTTGGCTAAAGAACCTGAAGGTGTATGTGATGACTGACCATTGTTGAAATTGGTAAGCATCTGATAAATTTGTTCCATTTGTTCAGCACTGAAAACTCCCGGATTTTCCTTTTTTTCAATATTCTCATAGTAAACTTGATAACCGCTACGGTTCTTATTCGACTTTGGTTTCCAGTCGGCTGGCTTGCCATAAATCTCCCAACAATTATCTTTTGTGTGCCTAGATTTTTTACAATGTTCGCAATAGGGACACCTTCTTTGATTATTATGGGCTCTATTATTTAGAGGTCCACGGGTATTGTTATTTTGGTTGTTATTGACCCCATTATTTTGAGGTCTACGCACAGCATGGGCAACACCAGGTTCATTAAGCCCATTCGGCCCAGGCCCATTAAAAGACAGTAAGGCAGATCCATTAGAGGTATACTCACCTGACCCATGAGATAACATTACCTTTCTGCGTTGCTCTTCTCGGTGCACTTCAGAGAACACTGCACGAAGAGATGGCAGCAGACGTCTCCCAAGGACGTGACCCTTCACGTCGTCGAGTTCGTGACTGAGGCCGGTGAGGAACTCGAAGACCCGTTCGGATTCAACCTTTTTCTGGTACTGGGCATTATCCTCGGTGCATTTCCAAGTCTCCCCAAAGTTTAGGTCGAGTTCTTGCCACAGTGAGGTCATCTCCATGAAGTAGTCCGTCACATTGCGTTCACCTTGTTTCATTTGCCAAAGTTTAGTTTTGATTTCGAAGATTTGGGAGAAATCTTCTTTGTCGGAGTAGGTCTGATGAATGGCGTCCCAGATGTCCTTGGCTGTCGGCAAGAAGAGATATGTTTTGCCAATCACCGGCTTCATCGAGTTCACCAGCCACGCTCGGATGAGAGAATTTTCTGATTTCCATTTCTGAAGAGCAGCGAGATCATCAGAGGAGGTGTCGGGTTCCTTGGTGTCCCCTGTAAGGTAGCCCATTCTCCCTTTTCCTTCTAACAATAGCTTCACAGACTGAGCCCATTGACAGAAGTTTTTCCCGTCGAGCTTCTCAATTGTGAGCTGAAAAGATGGGATATCATTGAAAAACATATCCTCTGTCTTGTATGTTATCAGAGGTTTCCATCCCTTTCTTACTTCTTCTGCTATTTGTCATTGCTCTGATACCATATAGGAAGAATCGAAAGAGAGTTGAGAGAAAAGAATAATATATTTCTTATGTATTTTGCATTACAGAGTACCCTTGAATTTATACAAAAGCAATGATCCTAAAAAAGGAATAAACAAATATGTGTAACAGCTATACAATCAAGGCAACGGCTATAAAATAAAATAAAGACTAATAAATATGTAATCAACCCAAATCACTCAAAATATCACCAAGATTGTAGGAGAGATTTGAGGATATTCTAACATACATATATACAGAATTATAAGATGAAGTTACATAAACAAAAAGTGATTTTTGTATTCAATTAGTATATGCACATCACTTGATTACTAAGCTGGTCTTATTGAGGATATTATCCTTTAATATACCACATTAAAAAAATTAAATTGCCTTTCTTTAGTTTTATCTTTTTCTCTATATTTTCCATAAAATTAAAAAAAATTAGTCATGGCTAATAAATAAATGTCTGAAAAGTATATTGCCTTCTGAAAAGTATATTGCCTTCTTTAGTTTTGGGCTTTTGTGAACTAATTCATTCCATGCACTACGTGTGTGTGAGAGAGAGCGAGGGAAACTGAAACAATGAGAGCATCCAAAATGTCTCAAAAAAATACTGACTGATGTCACGAAGCTACTAAACTATGCTTAAATGTCTTTACTAAAGAGTGACGAGTTAAGTATACAATTTAAGGTGCACATGATCCGATTCTTCGCCAAAAACAAAACGCAAATATAATTTTTTTTTTTTTAGCAATTTAGTATCTATTCTCCCAAGAGCTCTTCCATTTCACACACCACAACTTAATTGAAAACGCTCATAGAAAGAATCATATCAACTTTTTTTAATACAACAGTGACCAAATCAACAAACAGGTGGTGAACAAAAACAAATAATCAGACTCACGGATCTTTGACGCAGAAACTTGAGCGGGAGCCAATGTCCTGCCTGAGAACTGAGGTCGTCAGATTGGAAATCCGACTATACACCAGCTGCGTTACGAGGGGAAGAATAGCCGGATTGTCTATTTGGTCATAATCATCCATTTCTTGGCACTTTATTGCCCTGAACAAGCTCAGAACCAGAATGGCGGATAACAAAATCGATGACATCGGCCTCAATTTCTTGTAGCTTGTCTGGGAGTGAGACATTGACCTGGAGTGTGATGGTGAGGAGAAATGAGGAAAGGGAGCGAGAAGAAGGAGTGAGTGAATCTGAGAAATGGAGATAATAAGGGAGAAGGAGAGAGGTCAACATTAGGAAGGCGCGGGAAGGAAGGGTGAAGGTGGAGGCACGCAGACGCAGTGCAGAAATGGAGTACTGGAGGAGTGAAGAGGAAGTGGTGGGAGTGGGACCCACCAATTGGAGGCCACCACGTACGAATGAGTAAGCACTAATTTATGCATCAGCATGCAGGGCAACACAGCTCAACTCTAATATTATTGCCACCTTTCCCACATGTTTGGTCTACGCCTTTCCATGCAGTGACTGGCAAGTTTAGAAAATGAAAATCTACCTCGTCACTCAATTAGTGCACTTGTTTTAGATTTATTGGTTCCGCTAGGAATTGTAGTTGAAGAGATTATAATCGTATATTTACATATATATATATATATATATATTTGATTGTATACATCAACAATTTAATATATTAAATTAATAAGTCTTTTTATGATTATATTTGACAAATTTATTAAGGGTTTAGACAAGTTATTAAGTATTTATTTATATATTCAACAATAATATTTAATATAAATAATAAATGAATGTGGAACAAAATTTAAAATTAATTATAAAATATTATACCAATAGTACCTAGATGTAGCATGGCACATTAATACTCAAAAAAAATGAAAAATAAAAATATATGAAAAAAATTTTAAAAAAACAAAAATAGAATTAAAATCAACTCAACCATTGAATTATTCGATTTTATCAGTTTAATCAGTTTTTAACTAATTTTTTCACTACTTGTTTCACTAGATTTAACTTAACTATTTGTGTAATACCCAAGAAAAATAAAATATAAATATTTGTTTACAAACTACTGTTACTATTTCAGTATACGGTACTATTCACCTGTATAATACTATTTACGTATACGATACTGTTCATTATACAATCAAAATGTCAAGTACTAGATGTGGTTTGGTCATAAGAGAAAACTAGAAAGAAGTTTGTAGGAGAAAATGACGTTTTATGTGTAAAAATACCCTCAGGGACTAAATTGAAAGGACTGATTTGAAAAAGAAACTTAAAGGTTTAAGGTAAAAGGATAGTTTTTCCTTTAAGTTTTCAATAGTAATAATAGAAAAATTTTCGGCCGTTGCCTATTTGCACAGTAACTACATTATTAGAAATGTCATTTTCATAAATAGTAAATTGAATATTTTATTAGTGCATAGTGTCAAATAGTACCCTTGACTTTTGCTATAAATAGGCCATTCCATTTCACTTCTAAACTCACACCTTCAACTTCTCTTCTTCTCTTCTTAAGTTTCTCTTACTTCAATGCTAGGCCTATGAGATTTTGGGCCTTTCCTTTTCAGCTTAGGTAAGGATACTATGCCCTTTCTATGTCTTTCAAATTTTAGAAGTTAATTTCTTAAGTATGCTCTGTGGTTGCGGCCTTAGCTGATCTTCCACATCAGAAAAACTGTCCTTAGCTGTTTATATGTTATTTTGATTCTCTGATTACCGAAATAGAATGTAAACTGTGAAGAATACATGTCTAGGAAAGTTCTGGCTAAGGAAAGACCTGGTTTTTAAGTGTGTCCAGTGTGACCCTCCACTCTTTCCTGGGAACTTACCTGGTGTACTCTTTTACAGATTGTATTCTCTATTTCTGGTATGAATAGTGATTGTACGTATGAATAGTGACCGTATGTATGAATAGTGACCGTATAAATAGTAACCGTACATATGAACATTATCTGTACGAAAACAATCCTGACGTATTTTCTCTAATCTTTCATGAAAATCTCCGTAGCAGAACACCGAAATTCACCTGAGAACTCTTGTCTGTAATGACTTAGAGAAGCGATGTTCGTATAGAATCCAGGTGAGTGAAACGACCCCGTTTTAATAGAGTTTTAGCATTACTGGTGATAAAAAGTATGTCGTAGGACACTCCCAAGATTCATAGGGAGAAATTGGATTCAGAATGACGAATATAATGAGATAATTAATCCAGAAGTATGGATAAGAAAAAGTAAGTATCTCATGATGATGTGAAGATTGAATCTCTTGAATTGTGGTTTATAAAGCTATAATATAGTTATATACTATACCTGTTATATGGATGAATATTATATTGAGCTTCTGATTATGATATGAAATGCTATTGATTGTGATTGAGCGGGACAGTACCCCCTCTCACGGCAAGGCGGAAAACCCGGTTGACAGGGTGTCTTGACCAATGAGTGTGGAGACAACGATTCCCTCAGTAGGGATATAGCCCGGATTGGTGATAAATCCGTGAGGCGCCCTAGCTAAGAGGATGAGGTTGTGCGTCATGGCGGAAATATACATAATTGGTGAGCCGGCCTGTGTGCGCTCTCCGGGATATATTGCCATTGACGAGTACTAGTAACGTTTGTTGAATTGGATGAATTTTTATCTTCTTGTATGTAAAAGGATGATGTTGTGCGTCATGGCGGAAATATACATAATTGGTGAGCCGGCCTGTGTGCGCTCTCTGGGATATATTGCCATTGACGAGTACTAGTAACATTTGTTGAATTGGATAAATTTTTATCTTCTGTCTATTGGTTGAGTATGAGCCTTTAGATATGCTTGCATGACTGGTAATGTATTTGAATTTTATTAATGCGAGGCCGATTCGCTCATTGAGTTTAAAAGCTCACATTGTTTGTACAACCTTTTTGTTCAGATCAGGTTGCCATCGAAGAATATCTGCTAGAGGAGTAGATCACTTTGGACCTTCCCGTTGTCGGGTAGACCTCTCTTCTGTTATAGATTATGTTGCTCTGTAATCGTCTAGGACATCTAGTTCAGGGGTTCGACATTTGGCTTGTATGTTAGTATAATAATGTATTTTAAATTGATAATCTATGATTTTCAGATAAGAAAATTTGATATATTTTCTTCAGGAATGGTTATTTTGATAATGACTAAACTCATGGGTAGAATTTATCGAAAGGCTTACAGTGATGGGATATTCATCATTGTGCCGGTCATGTGCCCAGAAAACGGGTCGTGACAAAGTTGGTATCAGAGCAATGGTTGTTAGGTCTCCTAGTGATTACAGAGCAAGGTAACCTTAGTGGGACCTCCTCTATCGTTGTGAACCCGGGCACAACTATAGAGAGACGGCTCTACTGAAGGTCCTGTAGGATGTTTTCATGTCCTTTCCCTCCGAGACTTATCTCTTCTTAGAAATTATGTTGTCAGGTTTAATTTTAGATATATGTGGCTACACTTTTGAACTTAGTAAAGGAAAGGTTATTACTTGTTTTGATTCCGTTGTTGTCGGATCAAATTTTTATATGGTGGATTTTATAAGCTGAATTCATGATTGAATTTGTGTAGCTATATTATTTTAGGGTACCAGCCAATAAAAGAAACCACTCGCATTAAAAACAAAAAAAAACTGAAGGATTACATTGCAAAAAAGAAGAAGTTTACTCATGCATGAGTAATCTAAAAGCGAGGTGGTCTTGGATTAGGAGGGTTGTATTGTATCATCACCCCTCGACCATTCCTTGGAGCAAGGGACATAGCAATGTCGCGGAGGGTAGTGTAAATCCCATTCATACAATCAACACTTCTTTGTTGTTGATTGCAGAAGCACTGGGTAGACCAATAGAAGAACCTGTCTATTCTTGAAGTCATTTCTGCATGATTGCGTTTAGTTAACTTCTCCAGGTCTCCTATCATCTTTTTCAGATTTTTCACCTCCTGCTCTAGACAGGCAATTTTGTCCTCCGAGGTATGGCCCGTGCTAGTCTCCTCAGCTTCCTCGATCTTCTTCATTTTCTTCTCCTTCTGTTTCTCTGGAGACCCCTCAAAAGGTCTTTTGCCCTTGTCTTTGCCCAGACTTAAGTTTAAGTCGAGCTCTTCTTCCTTAGCCTCTACTGTGAGATCAATGTACTTCCTTGAGGCCATGATTTGGAAAAATTTAGAAATTTTTGTAAGAGTATGAGGCGAGAGGAATACTGGGGGATTGTAGGCTCGGAGATTATTACTCTTTGTGGTGTGGTAACTGAGAACGCTGGGATGGTTTTTATAGAGAAAAATTAGTACTTAGAGACAAAGAAGATATCTTTTCACCGCACCCCTACACGATCAACCTATGGATTTCTGCAAGCTGGAAGCCAGAAGTCTAGGGTAGGCGTGCACACCGATAGCGCGTTGCATTAATGCCAAAACTACGAAAGTCAGTATTCGGTGGATTTGCGGCCGATTTTACTTGGTTTTTCCATTTCTCCCGTTGGCATTTTCCGAAATTCAAGGAAGTTGATAACATAGCCATCAAAGATTGCCTTGGATGCTTTTATGATGAACTGAAATACATTTCTCCGTTTTATTGTGTTGTTCTTAAGAGCCTTCAGTTGAGTATAACATACATAATTGATTGAATCATGTTGTAATTACATTTATGTATGTTATTCATGCATAATGAGTGAAGGCTACGATCAAGGAGAATATGTGATGATCCTACATATACTCATAGAGATGTGAAATCAAAATGACTTGGATAGAATAAAATGTGTAGATGATGATATATCTTCATGGTTACACATACTTACATATAATGCTCTCGTGGGCAAATGAAAGGCAGTGATTTCCTTACATCATGATAATACTTACTGCATGTGACCGTAAGCAGTTAACTTTGTTTTAATATATTGATATACATATATTATGTGTAAATCCAGAATAAAGACACCGATCAGAATCTAAGATAAGGCTAATATGAGACTACCCGATCATAGAGGGACATCGTGATATGGGATTACAGGATAAAACAAGTTAGAGGGAGAAAATCTCAGACTGAAGAGCGTAGTTAGTCAAAAGTTTGAGAAAGGTCAAGATTAGCCGAAAATTTTTTGAGGAAATCTTTGACTTATGTTAATTGCATTTACTATTTATCTGCATGTCCGACATTAATTGCTGGCATTGCGACATATGTGATCTGTAAACCTTATAGCAAGCGGCGTGTAGGTTGTGGTGGCTTTAGCTCCAGGGGCTTCGGGTTGTCTATAAATCTTGTTTGCCCGTTACCCTACTCATCGCACCAAGCAAACCTACTTTTTTCATTACATACCTATTTCTCAATCTCCATTCCTTTCTCATTCGAAGTTATTTCTGATATCCCTAGAGCAATGGCCGATAATAAGTCTTTCAACTTGAATTTTGAGACTGGCAATGTAGAGCTTGATTTAAATCTAAGTCTCGGAAACAACAAAGGGAAGAGACCTGTAGACAGGTCACCAGAAATTAAGAAGAGAAAGAGGGATGTAATAGAATTGGAGGAGGACAGTACTGCAACATCCTCAGAAAATAAGCTTGCATTCCTGGAACGTAAGATAGAGAGCCTGGAATACAAGATAGAGGACCAGAAGCGACTAATAAGTCGTCTCTTTGAAAACCAAGAGAAACTGATAAACCGTCGTTTCGGGGAACTGGCTAATCGAGTTGATAGACATTCAATGTTTGCAACTCAAAATTTTCGTGACCAACAAGCAAGGTGTATTGACTGTATGAACGGAGTAACTTCTGCTCTTCACCAAATTTCTCAGGCGCTTCCTTCAGAAACCCTTTCTAGGCTGCAACGATTAGCTTCCTCCTTAAGGTCTGAAGCACCTTCATCTTCTAGACCTGGAGCACCTTTTACATTTCAAAAGCCTCCTCGTCCTTAATTTATTTTTCTTTTGTTTGTACCTAAAGCTACATTTGGTGTAAGCTTCACGTATTAAAATTATCTATGTACTAGAAATAAAATTTAAGTTAGTATCTAGATCTTCTTTGTTGAAGTGATTCATTTTACTGAAAGAACTTGAGGAATGAGAAGATATTGGACTTGTTATATTTCATACTTGATTCTAAAGCATAGTATAGTAATATCTTTTTGACTGATTAGAGTTACTAAAATGATATTTCATTGCACTTCTGAGCTATGGAGGAATGCTAAATAAGTATTTTATGAACCTATACATAGAGAACTATGGGTTTGCCCTAATCATTGAAGGGATACGACTCTATATGAGTCATTGAGGTGAGAGGAATTTCTATATATATTTATTTTATAATTATGCATGAGGAGTATGTTATTTACTTAACTCATTTTCTGGGATTGTTCTTCCTAGAGAATTATGTAATGATTTCATTTTATATAACGCCTTCAGCTGAGAGTATCACCTTAAGGTAGAAGGATCACCTTCGGGCAAGAGTATTGCTTATGGCCAAAATGACGCCTTTAGGTGGGGTGTTTGTATTCGTAAAAGTTATAAGTTATGTGTATGATAACTTATGTCTTGATATTCAGTATAAACTGGAAAGACCACGTGTCACTTTTGAGAAGACACCTATTTGAGGTTTTACATAGAGACAGAGTTCGTCTCTGATCAGATGGTTTAAGTTTGGTAAAAGTTATGAGGATGAGACACTTTATGGTATAAAAGGTTGTGGAGAAGATCAAACTGATGAGGAAGAGATTGTTTGCTATTTAGAAAAGGCAAAAGTCCTATGAAAATTATTGATAATACGGTCTAGAGTTCACAGTTGATGCTATAGTGTTCTTGTAAATCTTACCATGGATGTGAAGAGGTTTGGAAAGAAAGAGATACAAAGAATGAGATATAAACGAAGTAATCACACTTATTTCAGTCTTGAAATGAGTTTTGAATTCGGGGGACCGAATTCTCTTAAGGGGGTGATAATGTAATACCCAAGAAAAATAAAATATAAATATTTGTTTACAAACTACTGTTACTATTTCAGTATACGGTACTATTCACCTGTATAATACTATTTATGTATACGATACTGTTCATTATACAATCAAAATGTCAAGTACTAGATGTGGTTTGGTCATAAGAGAAAACTAGAAAGAAGTTTGTAGGAGAAAATGACGTTTTATGTGTAAAAATACCCTCAGGGACTAAATTGAAAGGACTGATTTGAAAAAGAAACTTAAAGGTTTAAGGTAAAAGGATAGTTTTTCCTTTAAGTTTTCAATAGTAATAATAGAAAAATTTTCGGCCGTTGCCGCTATTTGCACAGTAACTGCATTATTAGAAATGTCATTTTCATAAATATTAAATTGAATATTTTATTAGTGCATAGTGTCAAATAGTACCCTTGACTTTTGCTATAAATAGGCCATTCCATTTCACTTCTAAACTCACACCTTCAACTTCTCTTCTTCTCTTCTTAAGTTTCTCTTACTTCAATGCTAGGCCTATGAGATTTTGGGCCTTTCCTTTTCAGCTTAGGTAAGGATACTATGCCCTTTCTATGTCTTTCAAATTTTAGAAGTTAATTTCTTAAGTATGCTCTGTGGTTGCGGCCTTAGCTGATCTTCCACATCAGAAAAACTGTCCTTAGCTGTTTATATGTTATTTTGATTCTCTGATTACCGAAATAGAATGTAAACTGTGAAGAATACATGTCTAGGAAAGTTCTGGCTAAGGAAAGACCTGGTTTTTAAGTGCGTCCAGTGTGACCCTCCACTCTTTCCTGGGAACTTACCTGGTGTACTCTTTTACAGATTGTATTCTCTATTTCTGGTATGAATAGTGATTGTACGTATGAATAGTGACCGTATGTATGAATAGTGACCGTATGAATAGTAACCGTACATATGAACATTATCTGTACGAAAACAATCCTGACGTATTTTCTCTAATCTTTCATGAAAATCTCCGTAGCAGAACACCGAAATTCACCTGAGAACTCTTGTCTGTAATGACTTAGAGAAGCGATGTTCGTACAGAATCCAGGTGAGTGAAACGACCCCGTTTTAATAGAGTTTTAGCATTACTGGTGATAAAAAGTATGTCGTAGGACACTCCCAAGATTCATAGGGAGAAATTGGATTCAGAATGACGAATATAATGAGATAATTAATCCAGAAGTATGGATAAGAAAAAGTAAGTATCTCATGATGATGTGAAGATTGAATCTCTTGAATTGTGGTTTATAAAGCTATAATATAGTTATATACTATACCTGTTATATGGATGAATATTATATTGAGCTTCTGATTATGATATGAAATGCTATTGATTGTGATTGAGCGGGACAGTACCCCCTCTCACGGCAAGGCGGAAAACCCGGTTGACAGGGTGTCTTGACCAATGAGTGTGGAGACAACGATTCCCTCAGTAGGGATATAGCCCGGATTGGTGATAAATCCGTGAGGCGCCCTAGCTAAGAGGATGAGGTTGTGCGTCATGGCGGAAATATACATAATTGGTGAGCCGGCCTGTGTGCGCTCTCCGGGATATATTGCCATTGACGAGTACTAGTAACGTTTGTTGAATTGGATGAATTTTTATCTTCTTGTATGTAAAAGGATGATGTTGTGCGTCATGGCGGAAATATACATAATTGGTGAGCCGGCCTGTGTGCGCTCTCTGGGATATATTGCCATTGACGAGTACTAGTAACATTTGTTGAATTGGATAAATTTTTATCTTCTGTCTATTGGTTGAGTATGAGCCTTTAGATATGCTTGCATGACTGGTAATGTATTTGAATTTTATTAATGCGAGGCCGATTCGCTCATTGAGTTTAAAAGCTCACATTGTTTGTACAACCTTTTTGTTCAGATCAGGTTGCCATCGAAGAATATCTGCTAGAGGAGTAGATCACTTTGGACCTCCCGTTGTCGGGTAGACCTCTCTTCTGTTATAGATTATGTTGCTCTGTAATCGTCTAGGACATCTAGTTCAGGGGTTCGACATTTGGCTTGTATGTCAGTATAATAATGTATTTTAAATTGATAATCTATGATTTTCAGATAAGAAAATTTGATATATTTTCTTCAGGAATGGTTATTTTGATAATGACTAAACTCATGGGTAGAATTTATCGAAAGGCTTACAGTGATGGGATATTCATCATTGTGCCGGTCATGTGCCCAGAAAACGGGTCGTGACAATTTGTGTAATTGATTTATTAATTTTTTAGTCCAACTAGTCGATTCAGTTTAGTTCTCTAATCTTTGTTAGTAAGTTGTAATTAATTTTAAAAAATTTTAAAATTAAAAATTAGGTTGTTAAATTTCTACTTTTAAATAAACGAACTTTTTTGTCTAATTTTTTAAATGAGTAATAATTCATTTACCATTTACTATCTTAAAACTCCTCAAATATTTTTTTTTAAAAAAAAGTATTATTGAGCTACAGTTATCATGACACATTGAGCTAACATTATTCGAAATAAATTATGGAAAAAAAAAAAGAGTTGCTTATTAGAATTTCAAAGTTTAAAAACGTAGTTCGACAATTCAAAAAGCTGATGGATTTCTTTTTTTAACTATTGTGAAAGATGTCATCGGCATACCAACATTGATTATCTTAAGTTTTTAACATTGACTTTTTACTTTGAAATTGTTGTTTTATTGGTCAAATTTCAAGTGAAATTCTAAAATAGATTTGACGGTCAAAATATTCAATCTTAAAAGTTCAGCTTTCTGAAATATTATTATATAAATTTTTTCTATCAAATTCAAATCACTCCTAAACCCAAAACTCAAAATAATAACAACGTAGAACATTAAATATTATACATCCATTGTTTTGTGGAAGTGAATTCCATTGTCTATCAGCACAAAGAATTTTTCAATATTAAAGTTTTTTTATCTAGAATTAGTAAAATCATAACTATTAAGTAATCACTCTGAAACAATTATTTTTAGATGAGTACTGTATTATAAAATTTTTAATCATATAATTATTCTATCATGAAAAGTGTTGATATAAATTTTTATTTTTAAATAACAAGGTTTAGAACAATATCCAGTGGAGGCATCAGTTCAAGGTTCATTAGTCTGACTGCAGTTAAACCGGTTATAATTGAATATATATATATATATATATATATATATATATATATATATATATATATATATATATATATATATATATATATATATATAATTATACATTAACAATATAATATAATAAATTAATAAGTTTTTTTTTTCATGTGTATGTTTGACAAATTAACAAAGGGCCTAGGGAAGCTATTAAGCTTTTGTGTACACATTTAATAATAGTACATCATTTGAATAATATATGAATGTGGAACAAAATTTAAAATTAGTTATAAAATATTATATCAATAGTACTTATATGTAAAATGACACATTAAAACTCAAAATGCATAAAAAAAATAAAAAGAAATATATGAAAAAAAATAGACAAAAAAAATTGTTCAACTTTTAATCATTTTTTTATTGACTAGTTTACTAGATTAAACCAAACCATTTGTATAACTAGTTTACCAATTTTTTATTCTGACCAATCTGTCCAATCTTGTGCTCTAAACAATGTTAAATAATATATTTACATTTTTTATAATTTCTTGTCAAAGGTGTACTTAATTGTTCAAGTCTATAACTCAAGTATTATTATGCCATTTAAAAAAAATTAATAAGAAAGGTCCTAAATCCTTGTGTGATTAAAGATGTAATTCAACATCAGTTAACTTAAATGATTCAAAACTTAATTTTTTAAACATGATTTTGAGTTCAAATCTTATAAATAGAAAGAATTAACACTACAAAAGAATTTTATTTTTGTAATTTAACTTTGCTCAAATCAAATTAATCAAAATTGCTTGAGTTTTAGTAGCTATAATCGTAAACCAAAAAATAAAATTTAGAAGTCCATTCTTCGAAACCTGTAGCTTCGAGGGTAGTGACAAGTTCTATGCAATCATGAGATTATTATTATTATTATTATTATTATTATTATTATTATTATTATTATTATTATTATTATTATTATTATTATTTGACGCAACTCATCTTCCATTCCTAACTCTTAAGAATGGTCAGGTGTATAATGGGAAATTGATTGAAGCAAAACCTTTTTTTTTTGTGGGAAATTTGATTAACAAACTGTTCTCAGACTATATTCCAATTGAATTTTAGAAGACAATTTTCAAGGGGCACTCTTTTATGTTGATCTAATACATTTAAAATTTTATTTTCAAAATCATCTTAAAAGAATAAAATTCAAATTGATTAAAAACGAAATAATACACATTTAATAAAAAATGATTATACCCTATGTTTAGGTACATAAATTTAACGATGACGTGAACATAGCATTGGCATCTTCATAATTATTTAGGAATAAATATGTGTGTGTGTCTCTATATATAGTTATATACATAGACAACAAAATATCGCAATTACATATATAAAAAAACTTCCCTATATGTACACAAAATATACAATTGAATTATATCTAAATCTCTTTGTTTTTAATCACTTTCTTCGAAAGGTGACCATGCAGACGAATGCTATTGCACGACTAACTACACCAAAGAGGATAAGGATGGATATGCACAAACTCCAATCATTAAGATTGTAGTCGTTTCTCTTAAGAGCACCACAGCGAGTCATGAGCCACACTTTATCATACCTGCAGTGCAAATGAAACTATGGTCAATATCATTTCACAGACAATTAAACACTAACTTCTATACCCATTTATCTGCAACACCTTTCTAAAATAGCTGTGTAAGTTGTTTTATAATAAGGACTTGTCTTTCATTATCTTCTGCCAATATGATTCTCACGTAGCATTTGATGATTTATGTAATTGTTATAATTAAATTAGGTTATGCATAGAACTGCTTCTGCATTGTTTGGGAGACAGACAAAAGGCTTCCAAGTCTTCCAAGTCAAGAGTGATGAATTGATCACATTTAATCTTATCAAAAAGTGCTAGTGCTAGTAAACACAACCCGGCTCATGAAAAATAAAAATGCAGAAAATCATTAAACTGAAAAATTAAAATTTTTATTCTTTAATATTTTGTTAGACGCACATACACAAGTCTATATATATATATGGGGAATGCTTATATGGACGTTTGCATTTTGGACCAAAAACCTTATCTTTTCCCACTAAAAAACAGAAACAATACAAAGGTGTTTTAGGTTATTTACTTATCATGAGTTCATTTATTGTGCATAAAGAAATTAATCAAATCCCTGTGTACTTTCTGTTGTCTTTTAGCAAAATCATGGGTTTTTTAAATCCAAAATGAAAATGGAGAATTGGTAACCTCCACATCAATAGTATGGAGGTTACATATATATACATTAATTATATATATATATATATATATATATATATATGCTAAAGGGGGAGAATCTACAAACTTTCAAGAGAAGACTGTTGGAGGAAGGGTCTTGGGAATTACGAGAAAATGCTAACATCATGTGGAAGGAGATGGCCAACAGGGTTAGAAAGATAGCTAAAGCACTTTTAGGAGAATCTAAAGGTTTTGGACAAAGAGATAAAGAATCTTGGTGGTGGAATGAAACCGTTCAAGAGAAGATCAAATTTAAAAAAGATTGCTTTAAAGCTATCCATCTGTGCAATAATTCAAAGGTATCGGAAGGCTAATAAGGAGGCTAAAAAAGCAGTAAGTGAAGCACGATCTAAAGCGTTTGAAGTGTTTTACAAGGACTTAAGAACGAAAAAAGGGGAACAAAAGATTTACAAAATTGCGAAAACTAGAGAAAGGAAATTTAGAGATTTGGATCAAGTAAGATGTGTTAAAGATGAAGAAGGAAAAGTTTTGATTACAGATGGAGATATTAAAAACAGATGGCAAGGTTACTTTCACAAGCTCTTTAATGACGGAGCAGGGTCGACCTGTAATATGGAAAATTTAACAACCTTGGAGAAAGAACAAAATTTGGCATATTATCGCAGGATTAAGGTTGATGAGGTCAAGGAAGCTTTTAAAAGAATGGATAATGGTAAAGCCGTTGGTCCTGATGGTATTCCTATTAAAGTTTGGAAGTGTTTAGAGGAGGAGGGTACTATCTGGCTAACTAAGCTCTTTAATGAGATTTTAAGGTCCAAGAAAATGCCGGAGGAATGGAGAAGAAGCACTTTAGTGCCTATATACAAAAACAAAGGAGACATCTATAACTGCGCAAACTACCGATGGATTAAGCTTATGAGTCACATTCTAAAATTATGGGAAACAGTGATTGAACGTAGGTTAAAAATAGAGACGAATATTTTAAAAAATCAATTTGAATTCATGCCAGGGCGATCAATTATGGAAGCTATTTATCTTCTAAGAGGATTGATGGAAAGGTATCAGAACAAACAAAAAAACTTGCATATAGCGTTTATTGATTTGGAAAAAGCTTATGATCGAGTACCAAGAGAGGTGCTCTGGAAAGCCTTGGAACATAAAGGTATACGGGTTGCGTATATTAGAGTTATAAAAGATATGTATGAGGGGGCTACAACTAGTGTCAGAACGTCTGGAGGGGAGACTAGAGACTTCCCTATTAATATTGGCCTACATCAGGGATCATTGTTGAGCCCTTATTTGTTTGACTTGGTTTTAGATGTTCTGACAAAACATATTCAAGAAGAAATTCCTAAATGCATGCTTTTTGCTGATAATATTGTTCTCATAGCAGAGTCAAAAGAAGAGATTAATGTTAAACTTGAGTTATGAACAGCTACTTTGGAATCGAAGGGTTTTCGTCTGAACAGGAGTAAGATAGAGTATATGCATTGTAAGTTTAATAAGCGACAAGCTAGAAACGAGTTGGAAGTTAAAATTAGAGATAATGTTGTATCACAAGTGTCAAAGTTTAGGTATTTTGGATCTATTATACAAGATGACAGTGAAATTATTGGAAATGTGACACATAGGATACAAGCTGGGTGGTTAAAGTGGAGAATGACATCAGGAGTTGTTTGTGATCGGAAAGTACCTGATAAGCTCAAAGGAAAGTTTTATCGTACTGCTATAAGACCTGCGATTTTATATGGGAGCGAATGTTGGGCGATGAAAGGACAACAAGAGCATAAAATTGGAGTAGCAGAGATGAGGATGTTACGTTAGATGTGTGGTCATACAAGAAGAGATATGATCCGTAATGATCGTATACAAGGGAGAGTTGAAGTGGCACTTATTGAGAAAAAAATGACTGAAAACCATTTAAGGTGGTTTGGACATATTCAAAGAAGAACATTAGAAGCGCCAGTAAGGAGAGTTGAGCAGATGGTTTGAAACCATGTGAAAAAAAGTCGAGGAAGACCAAAAAGGACACTTAAAGAAGTTATTGAGTGGGATCTTCTAGTAAATGAGATATCTAAAAAGTTAGTCATTGATATAGCTTAATAACGTCGTGCGATCCATGTAGCCAACCCCACCTAGTAAAATAAGACTTTGTTGTTGTTGTTGTATATATATATATATATATATATAAGTTAGCTCATTTCACCTACAGGTCGAAATAGACAAGTTTTGACATTTTCTTTTTGGTGAATTTAATAAATGTGCCAGCCCACCCAACTCCTTTAAGGTCTACCCCGTGATAGACTACTCATTTAACCATGCTAATCTTAGAGGCTTATTCCCTATATAAGTTTAGTGCATTTAGGATTTTCATATCTCTAGAGGAGTCAAACCCAGATTTGATAAGGAGATACGAAATCCCTACTTCTTGCAAGTTGTTTAACTATGCATACCTTTCAGCATTTGCAATTACGAATGCTTGCAAAGCCCATTTGGTGTAGCACAAATCAGCTATACGCTTCATAAATTCACTATCTTTCGGTCGTGTGGCGACCAGAGTCAAAACAACTGGAAGCAGTACTGACCACTGCAAATAAGAGTCGTTAGACGAAAAGATATAGAAAAGAGAATGTGATGGAACAAAACAATATTTCATTTTATCTCTTTATACTTACTAGAGACATTAATAAAACTAATCCTGAGCCTTTATTTAAATAACTCAAACCTTTCAGGTGAAATAGTCTTGATATACACACTAAAGCTTGAAAAACTATCGTGTGAGATTGTGTCAAGAATCATTTCACCTCAAGGCAGCTTTATTATAATCCCTAATAGGGTGTATTAAACATTATAATAAAACTCTTCATGAAACTTCACTTAATAACTTCAGATTTATAGTTGAAGTGCTCCTTGAGAATACTCACCAATTGTGCAGCTCCGGGTTCAAAAAGGATGGCCAATGCATAGCCTATGCCAGTCACACAGTACACCAGGCAAAGCAGTACAGTGTAATTGTCGACAAAAGTAGATCTTGGGTTGGTGAAGAAATAGAACATAGACAAGTACACCGCAGGTTTGATCACTGTATTAAAATGGTCAACTGTATCCTTAGAAAGAAAATAAGCCAAGCTGCTCATGCCAGAAGCACTCTCCCTCCAATATTGTAGTTTATCTAGAGAAAATGATCTCAAAGCTGCTATTTTGCATAGAAGAGCTGAAACCATCAATTAAGATACTGAGAGACTGAGGAATAATAGAGTTATAGAAAAAAAAAATTATTGTTGAACCTCTTCCAGTCTTCCTAACAACTAGAACTCAAACTATTGAAGTCAAGTGGTTCTTTAACATAATATCAGAGCAATACACAAGTTCAACTCAGCCTATAAGAGAGCAAATATTATAAAATAAAAAAGCTCAGGAGAGAGGGTAACTGTTATGCTTACAAACAGCAATCACAGTGTACGTGTATCCTGCTGCACCAAGTGATTGATCACTCATTTTAATAAGTGACCCAAGGCAGGCTCCAGCAAGTAATAAAATCAGATAGTCGATGGCTTGTGCTCTGGCTTCTCGTAGTCGCTGCTTAGCAACTCTGGAATTTGAAGTGCATGGAGATTATAATATTATCCACCGTGAACAAGAAAAATTTTCAGAAAGTGTATGATATAGATATGTCAACATATCATAGTTCTTATAGAAAATCAATGCACTTCATATAAAATTAATTCAGCGATGACAAACACAGGTTGATGAAAGGTAACTACTATCGGAGGATATTTTCCTGCCTGATCTCAAAATTCTATTTTTTACAGCCATTTGACTTCATATTGTACCCTCCATTTGTTCTCAGAAATACCAGGAAAAACGATAAATAACTGGTTGTTACCTCGCAAGGAAGTAATTATATTGCTGGAGCACACCAGGCGTTCTGCGATTTGATAAGTCCTTGGACTTTAAAAAGTTCAGTCTTAACTTTTCTTGATGCATCTCTATATTACCCTTCACATCTTTCCATAACTCTCCAGTGAAGGAAGGTTCCTCATTGACAGCGTGATCATTGTTTGTTTCATTTACTGGATTTAAAAGCCTGGAGGATATGTCATTCTTTTGCATATCAGGAGGTACTGAGTAACCATTGTAAAGCATCCATCTAACTGCAAGCTCCTCATACTTCACTCCGGAGCTTCCACTAGGTTTTATGACTCCCTCCAAAATGTCAATAAAGTAATCTGGAGGGTTAACACGATCTGGGATAATGATCCCAAGGCCTGCAAAGTATTCTTCAACTCTATTGACAGGTCCATGATAGACAGTAAGACCACCTTTTGCCAGGAGTACCAGATCATCAAACATCTTGAATAATGCATGGCTGAAGCAGAAAGCTTAATTGTCAATAAATGAAAAGATAAATAAACCAACAACAACTAAGTCTTATCCCACTAGGTGGGAAAAAGAAAAGATAAATAAATGAAAAAAAAAAAAAGATTTCGATTATTACATCCAACTTTACCATTCAATCAAATAAGAATTTTCTAATTGGTTTATTAATTTCAAGTGATGCAAGGAAACAAGAAGAAGCAAAAAAGGTCTCCTAGCTGGTCCAATATAATTCACAAGGGTTTATAAGATAGACAAAACTTCACTGCCTAGCCGAAAACAAAAACACTTTAATGCAAAAGGAAGATCTACTCCATGAAATTTAGTTAACTCTGACCAGTCATCTCAATTTTCATGTAATGCAGAATTATGAACAAGTTACCTGGGTTGGTGAACTACAAGGCAGACATTCACCCCCTCAAGAGCTTCACGTCGAAGTGCTCTAAGAAGCAACTGAGATGATGCACTATCCAATCCGGACGTAGGTTCATCTAGGATCAATAGTGAGGGTTCCATAACCATTTCCAATCCAACATTCACTCGCTTCCTTTGACCTCCGGATATCCCTCGCTTTTCTACTGTTCCAACCAGGGAATTTCTCACAGGCTGAAGTCCCAAGAATTCAATAACTCTTTCAACAACCACTACTTTATCCGGTTTTGACAAATCAGCAGACAGCCTATTTTATTATTGAAAATAAATAAAAAAGACTAGCAGATAAATAGACTGACAAATCATGCACTTACTGAAATTCCAGAAAGGCAAAGCAGATGAAATAATACAAAACTGGAGTTGAAAATTTAAATTTTAAAACCCCAAGGTTATCTGGTTGACAGGTCAACAAACAGTCTTTTCCTGTACTCATGGCAACAAATAAAGTTATGCTCTTGATCATTCATTACCTTAATTTTTTTTTTGTTTATTGTTTTTCTAATCCTGATTTCTCAGGTATTATTTAGTGTCTTGATGATAATCTTAAAGCGCAGTTATCCATTTGATGAACCATCATATTACCTCCATAGTCATTCCTGGATTTGCTACAATATTCTTAGTCAAAACTTGAGAAGTTATATAAATTTTTTAAAGACCTGCAGTGGAAAGCTCAACAAGAATAGCCTCTCCGTATGCTGGACATAAGCTAAAAACCTATGATACCTAATGGCAGCAAAGATCAAGGATTAATTATAAAGGTTTCCAGAGTTTTCGCCACTTGACAGTCTGACTCTACCATCGCAAAGGACAGTGAAATCAACAATCAGATTTAAAAATTCAAGAAAAAAATAATGAATGCAACCTAGAGACTTTAAATGCATAATTATGTGCCCTTACCTGCAATTTGCATTGAACCAGAGATTCTCTTCCACTGTCAGGTTTCCATGAACAATATCATCTTGTGGCACAAAACCAATATTTTTTTTATAAGAGTGGATTAATTCATTCTTTCCATTTATGAGAATCAAACCACTCAACTTACATCCAAATGCTTTTCCTGCAAGCGCTGAAAGAAATGTTGTTTTACCAGCCCCTGATGGACCCATGACAGCAGTAATGCGGCCAGGTTTTATTTTCCCAGTAACACATCGCAGCAGATACTTGTTTTCTGATTTTAAAGTAAGACTCAGATCTTTGAAAGAAATTTCAATCAGAGGCCTTTTCCTCTGTTCACTGTTGGTAGCCATGTTAATTACCCTTGAGAAGGTCAGATTCTCGTATTCTTGTTGCTGAGCCTTCTCCTTCTCAAGTTGGGAATACGCATACCTAAATATCTTACTATGTGTACGTAGCTTTTTTCCCTTGGAATTATTTCCAGAAACGATCCTATGTCCAGTTCCCATATTAAATCCACCATGAATAACAGATTCTTTTTCAATCTCATGCCCCATTTGCTTCGACACTGCAGAAAAAGGCAAAGTTTCTCTTGAAGTGCTGGAAGGTGGAGCCAATAACAAACCATCATCTGTCTCAGGTATTATTTCATTTAAAATATGAAGTTCTTCTGAGTGTGCTATATTCTTTCGCTGAGAAAATGAGAAAGACAAATGAGATTGAAGCCTAGTAGCATGCTTCACAACAGCATCTTTTGCATCTTTCCACCTTTTGCGTGCTTCTGCAGTGCTCTTTGCACTTCTTGCAGCTGAGTCTCTTGACTTGGCAAGCCTTCTTTCCCTAATTGCAAGAACTTGATCAGAGCAGTTGTAAATAATGAGTAGCAAAGTACTCAAAGCAACCTGCACGAGCAGTTGAAGAATGTCAACTTCCAGTGATACTCTATCTATTGTCTTGAAAATGGACCGAGTAAAGTTTCAGTTATTGGACTGCTGGTTTAGAAGTGACAAACTTACTATGAAAATGATTCCATATAGATAAAGGTTCTGATTTTCAGTGTTTGATTTACATGATACCAAATTGTAGCAGCCTGCAAGATAATCATTAAACATCATATTCATGAACATGTAAGGACTGTGAAGACTGAACAATTTTTTATCATTTTATAAAAGTGAAAATTAAAAATTGAATCTCAGATCCAAAATAAATTAAATAATGCATAATACAACAATTTGCGCAAAAACTGATATTAACTTACGTTTCTGAGATGTCGATCCCATCCTGCAGTAATGTCTGAGATAGCACGAAAAAATACGAAAGACTTCAGAATAATAAAAATGAAGAAGAAATTTGAATAAAAATCATAAAAAACAAAAGTGCAAATAACATAATCACACATCAAATCATCAGGGTCACTTAATCAATATATTTAAGAGCAGATACTTCTCTGCCCCCATCCTCAAACTCTGCTCTGGCAGGTCCAGAGCTGAATACTGAGTTCCCCTTTTTTTTTTCCCCATTCTGGTCCAAACTTATCCCACAAAATATCATACTGTGAGACTGTAACTGGAAATGTCAATTAAATTAACTTTGCTGATATGTAGTAACCAAGTGTCAGGATAAAAGGGTATTACCCATTACTGCAAGGAATCTTTTTTATTGTTGTTGGACAATATGATCCTGCTGGACAAAATATTTCTTCACTATTACCAACATCAGCCCAAATATTTGCTCCTCCACAAGTATGATTTGGCTGGCTCAGTGATAGTTGGTAAAGATATCTGGACCCATATATTATAGAATAATTAATACACACAGTAAATAACAGGTTACTCTAGAAGAACAGAAATATAGAAAGAACCAGAACTCACGGTTCGCATAAACCAGTTGCTTCATTGAGTGTTGCAAGAGGACAATAGGAACCCAATGGACAAGCTACAAGAATATTATTTCAAATGTCCAAAAAAAGGGAATATTAGAGAAAGCATCTAACATGGGAAAACAGAAATATATTACTTATAAAAAAATATTTCTAGGCTTCATATTTTATAATTTGTACAGACTCTTCACAGCCACTAATAGTAAATTTTCAAAATTTCAACAACTTTACATGGCATTAGCCAAAATTAATTTTGGGAATTTATATACAGCTGCTGATACAAATAGTGAACAACTAGAGATGAATAAGAAATTAATGAATTATCACGGAGGACACTTCCTGTCATCTTCAAGAAAAGAAGGCATTTTAAAGATTCTGAGACACTTACGTATCATGCAGGTAATCCCTTGTGGACAGAAGAAGCCCTCACAACATGCCTGGCAGTTTGTATTTCTTGCAGGGATATCCTGTGAATTTCTGAGGTCAACCAGCTCAGTTGTGCCAGTACTACAGGCCCGTCCAGGCTCACAACCAGAACCCCATGAAGTTAAATTGCAGTTCTTGTTAGGCTTCAAATAATTGGTACTTCCAATTTCTTCAGTGATACTTCTAAAGTAAGACTTCACTTCTGCTACCGTGCACAAACGCTGTGAAATATCTCCTATTCAATTATTAGACATATCAGATACCAGAACAGATTGCCTAGTGTATTGGAAAATCTTGGCACAGAACAGAATTTGGTTTTGAAAAAGCAAATGATGGTTGCAAGAGGGGGTGTCAACTGTCAGTATAATCATGCAGATAGCTTGCTGGAATGCAGTATAGGGGATGGATTAAAAATAAGGGTAAATTACACTACCTCCCAGAGGTTTGGCTAAATCACATTTAGCACCCCTATAGTTTCAAATATTACACTAAGCTCCCTTGACATTTTGATATATGTTGCATAAACCTCCCCTCCAATTTACTTTCTGCCAAATCAACTAACTTCCAACACATGAGATTGTAATTTTATTTTTAACATGACAATAAATGCAATTAAACTAATGTTAACTATCTAATATGAAACTGTGGCTTTATTTTTAATATGACATTAAAAATTATCAAGTAATTTTATTACTGGAAGGAACACATATTGTGCAAAAAGTTGGTTTCAATGACCCAAAAAAAAAAATTATTAGAGGGAGTCGAGTGTAATACCCAAAACTAGAGGGGGTGTTAAGTATAATTTAGCCAAACTCAAAGGGAGGTTAGTGTGATTTACCCTAAAAATAATTATAGCCTTTTCAGTGTGAAGAGTTAGCCAAGATATTAATAGCATCATTCTTTCTAAAAATCAATGGTTTGACAAATTTGATTTTCCAAGCAAAAAAAATAAAATATTTTAAAAATTACCCCTAACAACAGTATCTGGAAACATTGCATTCTTCTGTTTCTTAATGACAAATTATGGCATTTTGAAATAACTCTACTGCTAGACCCACTACTCAACAATCAACTTAATAGAATTGTTTAACTTTTAATTGTAAAACCTTCGTATCTGGTTACAAATGAGCAAAAACAGAAACTGGGGGAAAAGAAACCGAAAAGCTGGAAGACATTTTTTCTTTTGTCCCTTATATTCGTAGAAACCAGCATGTGCAAGAACTGACATTTCCTTTCTAATTATGAATGCTCATACCTTTAGTCTTCTGAATGCAAGAAGACAAGAAGCTCAAATCAGATGAAAAGTTAAATGCCTTGTTCCACTCAGCTTCCCTAAAGTAAAATAGCAAAACTACAATTCAAAATTGAGTTCATAATATATAATTCTAGGGTTTTTGTGGCACCTATAATCAAGGCCATGCACAATGACTTCAAAGTCTAATGTTTAATCATGTCATTCCAATTATTCAAAGAGTATTTTGTTTCAATCTCGTCTTCAAGTTAAGTTTGTCCTAACAAAAAGTTAACAAATTAGGTAACATGGCCTAGCGTGAAACTAATATTACTATTATAAGATATTATAAGAACCGAGTGTCTTAGAATATGCCATGACCAAACCAACATGTCGTTTTGATGTTTTGTCATGGCAGTTTCATTTCAGTGATAATTAGACAATTAAGTAGCTTCACATTAAGTCACGCAATCTATCTCTTATATCGAAGACAATATTTTCTGAGTTAAAAAAGAGAGGTTCAAACTTTGAGGACCAAATTGAAATAAATACCAGCACCTTTTGAGGAATCCGAATTTAATCAACTGTAAAATTTCAGATCCAATAATTATTTTTAATATTTATTTAAAAAAATATATATTAAAATTTGAACCTTTATATTTCAATATAACAGTGTAAATATAAAGACAAGCACACTGGATGGATCTAAGTCCCTTTTGAGGACCAGAATATCAATTCACTTTATTTATTTATGTTTTTTATACTATTGCCAACAAAACATATGTCCAAACACAGAAACTAATTCATCAAGGACTCACGGGTCTTTGACGCAGAAGCTGGCCTGGCTTTTGATTTCCTGGCTGATATCTCCAGTAAGATTGGAGAGCTGGGCGTACACGCGCTGCGTCAGAAAGAGCAGAGCAGCAGAAGAATCGTTGAATTGATCGAAGTCACCGTTTACTTGGCATCGGACCAATCTCAACGAGCCCAAAGCCACAATGGCTACCCATAACCACTGCATTCTGCCGCATAATCCAGAAGAAGATGAAGCCTTGAGGCTCGTTTTGAACATTTTAAAGCAGAAGGGGATAGGGTTCTGATCAGTTCATCAAGAAGTAAAAGCAACGGTGACTGGGAATTCGAAACAAGTTGAGGCGAGGTGGACCAGACATTAATAAGGATTTAGGCAAAATGGGACGGGCGGGTAAAAGACCTAGTCCTGACGTCTTCGCAAATTGGCAGCTAGCAGTAGCAGCCATGATTGCAACGATTTGACAGTGAAGTGGAGAGCCGAAGATGACAAAGATTATCTTCTACACGAAAATCTAGGGGCCTCGTAGACGCAGACCCCTAACGGATCTCAAGAATGCGCGACTATTTAATTGCTATGACTAAATATTTATCAACGATTTTTTTTTATAATTATTCAGTCCCAGTTAAAATTATAATTAAATATTTAACAATGATCTTAATCCTTTAGCTATGATTAAAATCGTGACCGGATCCGTGCATGGGAAATGGGAATCGGGAAGGTTAGGTGGGTAGTTTTCAGAGGGTGGGTCTGGTCAACAAAAGAGGGTGTCTCCTAAGTCCTAACTCAGTTTCAATATACATTGATGAAATAAAAAGAGAGTAAACTATTATTAGATTTTGTCATTTGCAAAAATATTATTTTAATCTTTGGCAAAACTGTATTTTTATATTTTTAAAGTTTACTTTGATTTTTATTTATATGTTTTAATTTTTTTATGTTAAATTATCTTATATATTTTAAATTTTTATAGATATATTTTTTTAACACCTTCAGTGGTTTAACGATATTACTGACGTAGCATATGACGCAATAAAAATATTTGTTATGTCATGCGTCATATGGCCACATGCTAATAAATGATTAAAATGCCCTTGAAGTAGTTTTTATATTTTTGTGACACATGGCACTAACTGTGTTGTGACACGTGGCATTATAACATATGTCACCAATCACTTTGTGACACATGGCACTATAACACGAGTTACCAATCACACTATAACACGTGGCACTACAGCAGCGTCACATATCACCAATCATATCGTGATACGTGACATCATTCATGTAGCCACACAATGCACCATTTTACAATTAAAAAAATTAAAGTTTAATTAAAAAGACACGAACCCATGACTTTCATTTGACAATAGAAGACATTTACCATCCAACTAAGTACAATCTTTTATCTTATATGCTCAACCTTTAATATAGACAAGAATTATACTGTTATGCTTAACATTTTAGATAATTTTAAATTATATAAAAGTTTAAAAATTTTAATAAAAACTTATAATATAAATTTCATTATTAATAAAATATATTTTTATAATATTTTAAGTCAAATAGTTCGATCATGGTTCTATATTTTAATATTTTTTATATCTGTGACATATACATTAATTCTCACAAATATTTAAAATATAAGACTATAATCGTATTGAATTAAAATATTATAAAATAATATTTTTAATAATAATTAAATTTATATTACAAGATTTGTTATTAAAATTTTTAAATTTTTTTGTAATTTAAAATGATTTATGTAAAATAACAATATATTCTTTTATTATAAATTTGTTATTATTTTATAATATATAATAATAATGTGTGTAAATTGTCTTATGTATATAATAAGATAATCTCTTTAAATATATATATATATATTAAATGTTGAGCACGATAAGGGATTGTGTTTAACTGGATGTTAATTGTCTTTTTGTCATGGGTTTGAGTCTCTAACGAAACTTTAATGTTTTAAATTGCAAAATTTGGTGTCACGTGTCACTACATAAATGGTGTCACATGTTGCGATGTAAATGGTGCCACGTGTTGCGCGTGATTAGTGATACGTGACTATCACACAAATATGAAATAGTTTCAGGAACATTTTGATCAGTTTTTAGCATGTGGCCATGTGGTGTATGATGTGGCAAATATTTTTATTACATCTGTGCCACGTTAGCAATTCTATTAAACCACTAACGGTGTTAAAAAAATGTATATCTATAAAAATTTGAAAGATTTAAAACATATTTAACACAAAAAAAGCTGAGAGACATAAATAAAAATCGAGGTAAACTTTAAGAACATAAAGTACACTTTGGCCTTAATCTTTTAATTTAGACTTAAATTTTAATATTGTCTTAATTTTTTTTGTCAATTTTGTTCCAACTTTTTTTATTTGTTGCTAATTTTATCCCTAAAAGCCTATGTTATTAAATTCTCGATAGGAAACATCGCTGTTGCCACCCTTGTGTGCTTCAATTAATTTAGTTTGAGACTACTTAGGTTAAAGTTTAAGGGCGAAAATGATATTCTTGTGTTATTTTTTAATTATTAATATTTAAAAGTGTTCACGTGTTTTAAGTAATTCAGTTTGAGACTTTGAGTTGGATCAAATCTAAAAAGTGTAAAAATTTTCAAATACTAATTCTCTTCATTCATAATAGGAGAAGAGCAAATTATTGATTTAATATATAAAAAATTACAATTATCTTAATTTACTTTTTAAAAGATCAAATATCTCGATTTAATTCTTGAAACATTACATCTATCTCAATTTGATCATTTTTTTATTGTTAAATTACAAAATTTACCATTACTAAATTTTAAATTTTTTATTATCAAAAGTCACTTTAACAATTAAAAAGATCAAATTGAACCAAAAATAATTTTGTTAAATGTCATAAGAAAATCATTTTAGAAGTGGCCCTTTAAATCAAGTTTTTGCTTACTTTTCTAAGATTCTAATCACATTATTGGTGCCTTGAGTAATAAAATTTACAACATATTTTCACAGAGACGCAACCAAATAAAAATAAATTAGAAAAAAAAATTGAAAGACATCCATAAGAAGGCAAAACACCTCTTATCGCTCAACTCTCTGACATATGTTTGGTTCTGTGGTAGGAGCTCATAGTCAGGCGTTTGATCCTCATAATCGCGTTCAACAGTGTTTTGTGAATATTTGGTTCAACATTCAAGCAAGGGGAGAATAATCAATTTTGTTGCAAACCTAGGTTTCACATGACACGAGCTAGACTAGCTTTTGCAAAATGAACATAGGCGTCATATAATTCCTTTGTTACCTTCCCTTTTGAAATTCCATTCGATCAAATAAAAGAGAATGATAGAGTGGGAGGAGGAAATACAGGAGGAAAAAGAGAGTGATTTGATAGTGTTATGGTGGTAGCCGACTGTGGAGTTGACCATCAACAGTAAATCGACTAGACCATGCCATGAGGACGACTGAAGATGGTGTTGTAACTCTCACGTACCTGCTTTTCTCTCTCGCAACTATGCTCCTTCTCTATTGTGCAAAAGAGAAAGGGGAAGAAGAAGGGTTGGTGGGAGGGTAGCACCTAGTGAGTAAACGCTCCTCTTCTGCTCCTCTCATGTCCTTTGTTTCACGTCACCATTCAAGAGAGAAGATGATTCAAGGTATTGTAGACGACAGCAAATGGAGGAGAGAAGATTGTGCAGACATTTTGATCATTAGTTGTTTTTTCCCATCTGAATTGTTTTGGATTGGGTTTTGCCTTTGTTTTTTGTCTTTTTTTAAAGTTAATCTTTCCAATGAAAAAAATTTATTTAATGATTGAATCAAAAAATAAAAATAATGACTAAATAATTTTATTTCACTACAACATTCATAAATGTATATTTTTAATCAAATATTAATACAAATAGTTAAAAAATTAACATTACATTCTGCTTACGTTTGAAGTACATAACTGTAAATCTGGTGAAGCGAAATGCAAATCTTCCAAATCTTAAGCCCTTTTAGCCCTAAACGAAAAAGCCTTTCATGGAAGAAAAAAGATAGCCTTCCATGGGAAAAGAAACACACTCGTTTTTTTAAAAAAAAAAATAATGGTCCATCAAATTTTGTTTATGGCCCATCATACAATTTCTTATCCAAATCTTGCTATTTACTCAAAGCTACTTCGATTCTTAAATCAAGAATCTTGAATAAACAACTTCAAGACCAGAAAGCTTGATCTTTAATTATTTCATTTGAGACACTGCTGAAAGTTTTAATCATAATTTGGAATATAAAACACATCAACATATACTTTACACGAAAAAAAGAAAAAAGAAAAACAGATACACTCTGAAAATTACTAAAATATAAGTCATAAAATCAATTATAGTTATTGACAAGAAACAGCCTCCAAGAAAATTGCAGTATATTTACATACATGAAACTTCAAAGCCTGTCACTTAACCTTACTGCAATTAACCATTTACACTTGATTTGCTTTACAGACTATGGACCTCATCATATATATATATATATATATACTTTCAAAAAGACTAGATAATGATAACAATTTGGCATGACTATGATCTTGAATTTCTAAGTCGACTCTCCATTTTTGCAGGAAAATAACTTATTTCAGTGGCCCAGCTGAGTATATTTATCTACAAGGCTTTAAAAATTTCCACAGATAAGATTTGCAGATTACCAATCAACATCCATGTTGGCTATACAAAAGGATGCTCTTTATGAAGTGACAACAAAGAGGATTACATCTCCTCCTCAACTAGGATGCCGGAAGAAGTTGATTAGGCCAACAAACTGATGCGCCTTTCTGAAAATCAAGGGAATTATGAGTAAGATATACATTGCCGTCACGAAATTCAAACTTAAATGAGGAAGAAATATATACATTGCTAACTAACCTCCAGTGGTTATAAGCTTCTCAACACGAGAAACAATGTGTTTACCGTAAGTGTACCGCTTTAAGGCATTTAAATGAACCTTGATGCGAGAAAGAATCAACGCAAGACTTTGGTCATCACAAGTCTCGAGAACCTTTTGCACAACATAATTTCCAAAAGGATCTTTCATCATGGCCTGCAATTTACATGTTACATTATGGTTCAGTAAGCAACTGTCATCTGATGAATATACAAAACAATGATGCAATTTGATACGGGAACTTTTATCAGGAAAAGAGTTCCTAAAACAGATTTCTATCGCTAAGAGCAATTAAGAAATATAGATAAATAACCAAGAAAAAAAAAATAAAAAACAGTTGCCAATCCAATTTATTTGGCACTAAACTTTTTAGCTCCCCACCCACCAAGAAAATGAAATAACCAACTTCTAAACTACCGAGAGATAGCCAACAATGATATGGAATACTTTAAGGCTATTTAAAGGGTATGTTTAAAAAAAGTCAGGAGAAAAAAGTTTCATTTCTTTCTTTTATTGAATAAAATTTTCACGTAATACAATTAGAAGAAACAAAATAAGTAGAATTAAGTTGGGATCTTCAGAGAATAGAAGGGTGAAAATTATGAATAGTAAAACTACAAATGCATTCGGAACCTTTTATTGAGATGATATTTTGGGATAATACTGTGTCAAAAATGATACTTTGATAGGCCACTTAAATATCTCGTTTCTATATTTATTTTACTGATTAAATTTTCTGTTCTATGGATCACCCTTAAATTAAAGGCTAGCCGAAGGAAAAAAAAAATTATAGAAAACAAACAGATTACCATATGATGATATGAACAGCAGATAACATGTTTTTTATCAGCCAAATCGGATCAATTGAAGTTACATGCATATGCAACCTTACACCCAAAAGCTCATTGTGTACTAATTCAATTATTCATTGAGAATATACAGGCATACTTGCTATTCAATCACAAGAAATTGCAGTTTGGTCTAATATTCCATCAATTAGTTTCATATTTCAAAATGAGAGTATTTCCCATCCCAAACTTGTAACATGGTACCATCTATAACTTTACCAAACGCATGATTCAACAAATACAAAGCAGCTTTTAACCTATGTACAGAACTAAGGGGAAACAGAGTTGCAAGAGAATTGGAGGAATGATCTCATAATGATTTATACTTGTTCCATGACACTGAAATGTTGTCAAAATGTTCTTGCTTATTCAACTGCCAAATGGAAATTAAAATAGACAGAAGACATACACACACCATATATGCACTCATTTATTACCACAGTATATATAATAATAAAACATTGATCCATCTTTTCTGCACAGCCAGCCAGAAAAAACCATGTCACTGTGCACAATAACATGTCATAAATAAGAGCAAGTTCAGTACTCGCTACTTGCAAAATATTGTGTTAGACCCAGGGTCCTTAAGCAGTACAAAAGGAAAAATAGGCCCATTAATAAAGACAAAAAAGAATGAGGGTGCTGAAGGGAAGGAGAGAGAGAATGATAACTAACTAATGAGCTGGCATTGAGGGTGGTGGAGTGACAGTACTTAAAGGTGTATTGGAGGAGAGAGAGGGTATGGTGGAATTCAGTGTACTGGGAGATTGCTAGCCTCTCGAAAGCCTAGCAACCTTGTGTTTCTCATTGTTTTTCTGTGTGAGGTGCTGTAGTGTTGCATTTTCTGTTGTTTGCTTGTTTTACAGTGTGTAATCCTCTAACTAGAGGCTAGAGCTATCTCAGGTGGAAAATCATCAATACAAGTATATTATTCAGTCTTCAAGGATTTTGAAGCTCTATCATATTGCAAAGGACCGCAGGGCTGGCAAGAAATGGATGATTAAAGAACTTAGACTATTAGGGCCTATTCTATGTTGAATGCTCTTTGCAGATGATATTCATATATTGGTATAACGAAAGTACGGGCAGACAGTTTCCAAAATATAAGGAATTAAACAAAGTGGGACTAAGGCCAGATACATGCAGTACATATTCAGAATAAGTAGGAGAAACAACAATATATATTATGCATTAATCTCATCAGTTGATACTAAAACTAAATTCAGAGGTATGCAAGTTTTTGAGAAACAGATCGATCTCCAGCATTGAAAAGGACAAACCTGTAAGGGCTCATTCTCATCAGAGGTACCAAGCATTTCATTCACCAAAATCTGTCGCTCATCAGGACTGCCAAAAGTCAAGCACTTCTCAACAACATTAGAAGCAAATTTCTGCTGGCTCATCTTCACAATTTGTCCAGCAAGCTTGGTGATAATAGCAGATCGTTCATGTGGTTTACCATGTTGCAGGACATGCTACCAAATAAAGGTAGGATAAAGCAATGACAAGAGAAAAGGTGAACAACAATAAACAAAATAAAGAAGTTATTAGACAGCACCCAGATGGGTATAAATGAATAGGCAACAGACACTTTGAAGAAAAACATAAAACAAAATTGATGTATCACAATCATAAATAACAAAACAGAACAAGCTGTCTCAAAATCTTGTCTCTAATTTCAAGCTTAAAAATCTGGACAAGACGAAAGCTAAAAATTCTTCCTGATATTAATGCAGACAACAAAGATGCTGAATTAACCATTGCAAGCAACAGTGTATATAAGTGCTGTATTGTCTAATTATTAGCTTCATTTTTAATAGAAACCTGCCCAAGCCCATGTAGCTAGCAAAATGAAATGCCGTACTGTACAATAAAGCATATTAGTAAATTATTAAACATGCAAATCTTGTCAATCTGCAAACACGCATCACAATAGCCATTCAGGATTGCTGAGCTTAAAAATAGGCACCTTCATGAAATTACCCAATCCTTGTTACTCACTCACAATGTGCCTAAACATTTTTGGGGAGATGCTGTCTTAACTACAATCTATCTTGCCAACAAAATGCTTTCTAGAATTTTGAAATTCGGTCAGGTTCTTTTGAAAAACTTTTCTCAGAACAGACTGATTAATGATATTCCTTTAAAGGTGTTAGGGTGTTCAACCTTTGTTCATATCCCCTCTCATCTCCGAAGCAAACTCGATCCTAAATCTGAAAAATGTATTTTTGTTGGATATGCTCCTCACCAAAAGGGCTACAAGTGTTACTCTCCCACTACTCAAAAGTTTTACACTACTATAGATGTTACCTTCCTTGAACATGTACCATTCTACCCCAAAACTCATATTCAGGGGGAGAAATCTATGGATCAAAAGGAATATCAGTTTTGGATTAAGCACTTAGCTATGTCTAAAATTGACCATGCTGCACCTTTATCTTCACATGAAGGTGAACCAGAAGTCCCCGCTACTCAAGTGGAAGGAGGTAACAGAGATCTGAGGATGTATTCCAGGCATCCTAAGCATGTTGAGCAGCAGAATGCAACTCCTAAGCATTGCCAATCTGACTCAAATCCAACTCCAAATGAAAGCCCTCGAGATAATACTAATACTCAATCCTCTACTGAAAATGTGGATTCTTATCTGACCTTCTACTAGCTATTGTTTTGAGGAAAGGGGGTTAGATCATGTGCTCAACATCCTATTGCTCACTATTTCATATGACAAGTTGTCTCCAAAATACAGGTCTTTTATAGAAAATCTTGACAATATTGAGTTGCCAAAGAACATAAAGGAAGCTCTACAACACCCTAAATGGAGGGAGGTCATTAACAAGGAGTTAAATGCATTGAAGAAGAACGGCACATGGATTCTTACTGAAAGACCTCTAGGAAAGCAACCTGTAGGATGTAAGTGGGTGTTCACTTTCAAGCACAAAGCTGATGGGAGCATTAACAGATACAAGGTGAGATTAGTGGCAAAAGGATTCACTCAGACTTATGGGATAGATTACTAGGAGACATTTGCTCCTGTAGCAAAGTTAAACACTATTCGTGTTCTCCTATCAATTGCTGCAAACCTTGACTGGAAGCTCCATCAACTTGACGTTAAGAATGCCTTTCTTAAAGCGGACCTTGAAGAGGTGGTCGACATGGAGATACCTCATGGTCTGAGAAATCTGAATAATTCTCATATGATGTGTAAACTTCAAAAATTTCTATATGGTCTCAAACAGTCTCTAAGGGCCTGGTTCGAAAGGTTCTCCCGGGCAATTAAAAGGCTATGATATGTTTAAGAGCAGACAGATCATATCTCCTAGGGGAAAATCATCATCCTCATTGTATACGTGGATGACACAATTGTTATTGAAAATATCGAAGAAGAAGTGATGCACTTAAAGAGCTTCCTAAGTAAGGAGCTTTTAATCAAGGATCTTGGTCCTTTGAAATACTTCCTTGAGATGGAAATAGCTTAGGCTAGCAGAGGAATTTTTATTATACAGAGGAAGTACACCTTAGATCTTTTGAAAGAAACTGCGATGCTAGGGTGTAAACCTACTGACACCCCCATGGATCCATTCAACAAAATAGGCTCAAAGGAGTCCTCTAGTCCTATTGATAAAGGGATGTATCAACATCTTGTGGGAAAAATCATATATCTCTCTCATATTAGACCTCAGTTTTGCAGGAAATGTAGCAAGTTAGTAAATGAATAATCCTACCGAAGAACATCTCGAGGTTGTTAATCGGATAACTAGATACTTGAACATGACACCCGGAAAGGGTCTATTCTTTAAGAAAGGGGCCAACAAAAGTATTGAAGTATTCTCGGATGCTGATTGGGCTGGTTCCCTAACAGACAGGAGGTCCACTTCAGGATATTGTACCTATGTGTGTGGAAATCTAGTTACTTGGAGAAGTAAAAAGCAATCTGTGTTGTCTAGAAGTAGTGCAGAAGCAGAATTTCGTGCTATGACACATGGAATCTGTGAAATGATATGGTTGAGAAGAGTGTTGGAAGTGGAAGAGCTTCACCTTCCAATCACCACCTCCATTAAATTCCATTGTGACAATCATGTAGCAATTCATATTGCAAAGAATCCAGTCCATCATGACAGGACCAAGGATGTAGAGATCAATAGTCATTTCATCAAAGGGAAGTTGGAGCAAAGGGGTCATTGAGATAATTTATACTCCTATACTCCACCAGACGGTTGAAATCCTTACCAATTTGATAATCTTTTATCCAAGCTGAAAATGATACATTTACTCTCCAACTCGAGGGGGAGTGTGGGATTCCATCTTTATTCTATTATTATGACTGATTTGTTTCCTTTCTTATAAATATTTGGTCTTTGATTTGTTTCATTATTATGATTTATTAGAATTGATTTGCATTCATTAGGGTTGATTATTATTCATTAGGGTTGATTATTTTTCCTTTCTTATTGCCCTATCTAGGTGTATATAAACCCAAGACTCCTCTCTTACACGATTAGATTTTGAGTAAATAATATTCTACATTACTCTACAGTTACAGATATTGAATCTTGATTCAGTTCAAACTAAAAGTGAGTTTTACCTTGAAAACTCACCAATTTTTCATTTTTAATGGAGAAATATCAAATCCCTCGAGTTGTATTTATATTTTATTATTCTCTTGTTGCCTTCCCAAATTTGTCAAGTCCAGTTAACAAATTTGGACATTGACAAGTACAAAGAACAAATCTGAATTGGAAAACCAAATCACACAGCTAATTACATAATATCATATTTATCTAGGATAAAAAATTATTAAATAATTTAATTAAAATTACTAAAAGTGATCATATTCCAATCATATGCATGTAACAAATTCAAATATGTAATCCTACATACCTGAATAACATAATTTCCATATTGATCTTGTGCTAAACTGCAGACACATTGCATTATTTCGTCCATGATGATTTGTAGCGTATTTGGATCATTACAATGTTCCAGAACCCTCTGTTAAGATTTGTGTAAAATGTGAAATCATCAGTGTAAAAATTTTCAGAACCACCTCCATAGAGATAAATTGCATGCGGTAAAGTCTAACCTGAATAACTCGGCATCCATATGGATGGGTAGAAAGTGCCACAACTTGCCCGTAGAAAGATGAGATAATAAACTGAACTTGATCTTGAGGAACACACTCTATACACTTCTGAATAACATGGTTACCATTTTGGTCACGTACACATTTCATTACTGCACCATCAAGCTCTGAAACCATTTGAGTCTGCTGGTCAACGTCAACCACCTCCAAAGCCTGTGGATAACTTCCCATAAATTTTAGTTATATGACATTGAAGCATTTATTTTCTAAGCTTATCCAAGAGATAATAATAAGGAAAGAGGAGAGATTGGGACGCATTAATTAAGTTTAACATTTCAGACTAACACCATATAGCCATAAGTGCAAGAAAAATTCATGTGAGAAACAAGAAAGACTTATGGTTGTATGATTATATCAGACCCCAAGGAAAAGCTTTGCCATTATAAGCTCGGATTGTTACACAATAAGTTCAGTCAGTTTTGTTAATAGGAGGAGGCCATGCAAGCAAAAATCATGCATAGCCAAAATTACAAATATCAGTTGACACTTATTCTATCCATATACATCATAATCCTCACTAGAACTATCTATACAACTTTGAAGTCATATTTAATGGCCATATTAAGATATGAGATATGCATTCCTACCTATTCAAAATCAGCAGAAAATAGAAGTAAATATAAGCATATCTCAACTACAACAACAACAACAGCCTTATCTTACTAAGTGGGGTCGGCTACATAGATCGCCCGACGCCATTGAGCTCTATCAATGACTAACTCTTTACAGATCTCATTTACCACAAGATTCCTCTCAATAACCTCTTTAAATGTCCTTGTTGGTCTTCCTCGACTTTTTTTCACAGAGCTCCAAACCATCTGCTCAACTCTCCTTACTAGCGCTTCTAATGGTCTTCTTTGAACATGTCCAAACCACCTTAAACGATTTTCAATCATTTTTTCCTCAATAGGTGCCACTCTATTTCGACCCGTAGGTTAAATGAGCTAACTTATATATATATATATATATATATATATATAGACAACAACAACAACAAAGTCTTATCTCACTAGGTGGGGTTAGCTACATGGATCGCACGACGCCATTAAACTCTATCAATTACTAACTCTTTAGATATCTCATTTACCAGAAGATCCCGCTCAATAACTTCTTTAAGTGTCCTTCTTGGTCTTCCTCGACCTTTTTTCACAGGGTTCCAAACCATCTGCTCAACTCTCCTTACTAGCGCTTCTAATGGTCTTCTTTGAACATGTCCAAACCACCTTAAACGGTTTTCAGTCATTTTTTCCTCAATAGATGCCACTTCAACTCTCCCTCGTATACGATCATTATGGATCATATCTCTTCTTGTATGACCACACATCCAACGCAACATCCTCATCTCCGCTACTCCAATTTTATGCTTTTGTTGTCCTTTCATCGCCCAACATTCGCTCCCATATAAAATCGCAGGTTTTGTAGCAGTATGATAAAACTTTCCTTTGAGCTTATCCGGTACTTTCCGATCACAAACAACTCCTGATGCCATTCTCCACTTTAACCACCCAGCTTGTATCCTATGTGTCACATCACCAATAATTTCACCGTCATCTTGTATAACAGATCCCAGATACCTAAACTTTGACACTTGTGATACAACATTATCTCCAATTTTAACTTCCAACTCGTTTCTAGCTTGTCGCTTGTTAAACTTACAATGCATATACTCTGTCTTACTCCTGCTCAAACGAAAACCTTCGATTCCAAAGCAGCTCTCCATAATACATTATTTATTTATCTAAGAAAAAGGTAACTGTGCTTAAACGAATGAAGCATTAAGCATAAATTACTTAATGATGTACGCTAAAGAGGTCACCTGTACATGTAAATAGAGCACTAAGGTCATCCAAGTCAAGAAAGACCATTTTGTGCAAGCATCAAAGGAATCAAACCTTGTGACGCATGATACATATAAATAGGGAATAATATTAAAATGAAAAGCACAAAATTCACCTTCTGAATCACTCTGCAACCATACATTTGCAGACTGAGGGGTAAAACATGACCAGTAAGTTGACTGGCTAGTTCCTTTCTTTGGCTTTCTGTACCATGCTCAAAAAACTGCAAAGCCAAGCATCAACATTTAAAGATCAACAACTCAGAGAACAAGCATAATTATGACATTACTCAGTATTTAGCAGTAGAAGCAAATTATACTTTCTGTATAACATAATTGCCAAAGACATCAGTCATCAAGGTACGAGCATGAGGAATCATCTCAGGAAATATCTTGATCTTTTCTGCTTCTGAGGCCGTTTCTAATTTTTGCTGAATAAAGCGACTCCCATACTGATCAGTACTGCATTATGTTATACATTATTAATTCAGACTTCTAGAGCCATATCATTAAAAGAGACGCCAGTGGAAGTGCAAGTTCTGTACCTGAATTGAACCACATGATCAACAATATCTGAAAGTTCAAAAGATCTGATCTTGTTGTTCTTGAACTCATCTAGTAATGATGATACAGATCTACCCTCCATGCTATTGCCAATACCATTATGCCATGACCCAAGAGGTACTCCCATTGAACTCTTCATCGTAGAATCAAAGTGTGATATACTTTCATTCTCAAACAGTGGATTTCCAGATCCAAGAGAAGAGAGCAAGGGATTTGCCATCTGTTTTCCTAAGTATGGCATGCCAGGACCACATGGTTGACCCCCATAGAATCCATAATTAAGAACCCCAGATTTGGCAAGAAGTGGGAGCTCATACTGTTGCTTTTGTTGAGAAAGAAGTGTCTCTAGATATGCTTTCTGAAGTCCCTCTAAATCTCCATGCGAAGTACCTGGGAAAATTCTCATTGTAGAAGGATCACCTGGACCATGCATCAAGTAATCAGAACTTTGCTGCAAGCGTTGAATGAAGAATGGGTCCACAGAATGAAGGTCAGGACCAACTTGATTTCCTAGTTTATCTAAACTCTGCACAGCTCCTCGACCTCTCAAAGCTGGAATGCAAAAAGTCATTGGTTAATCTTGACTAAAAAGACTAAACTTCGCTATTTGCTAATAGCTTACATTATTTCACACACACACACACACAGTGGTCAGAGAGAGAGAGAGAGAGAGAGAGAGAGAGAGAACCAGACCTGCATCAAGATTATTCTTGTACACAGCATTTAAATTTGAGTTTACAAGATATGCACCATGAACATTGCCAGCAGTATCCATATTTGGCAAACTTGTACGAGTTTGATGGACATTTCCAATAGAATGCACCTTTGAGTGAAGACTAGCAGAAGAAGCACTTCGTTTCATTAAATTGGCTTGCTCATTTGACCTCACTGTATTAAGGTTTGCTACAATCTCGTTATGTCTGGACAGTTCATTGAAGTTGTTACCATTATTAAGTGTTCTTAGCAAAAAATCTGGCCCACTATCAACTTCTTTTTGTAACTTAGATTTCAAAAGACTATCTTGCTCTGCATGTCTTGTATTAGACAAATTCATACCAGACAAAGAAGACACCATTTCAGCAAGTTCATTCACACTGGAAGAGTGACCATTCTGGGCACTCAGGCCTACAACATTTTTGTCAACAAAGCCAACTTTACTACCAACGGGAGTAAGTGATGGCCCAAGAGATCTACCAATTATCTGAGGCTCAGGGGTTGAGCCCCTGGACAGAGATGAACCCACAGCAGATGCAAAACCATGAGAAGCCATTGCACCATGGTTCTGAAGTTCAACCACACCAGGAGTAGAAGCTGCGGAGCGCAAACTGTCCAAGGATTCCACTCCATTACATAAACCCACTGTATGCTGATCAGCCCTGCCAGTTGAATCCATAATATCACCGAATGCATTGTAACTTGCTCGATGTGACATATTGCCAGACAAGGAAGCAGATTGATCAAGGCCTTCCTGCAAAAGTGCTAATTTCAGTTATAAGCATAATAGAATGCCAATGCCAGAAGCAGGAGAAGAAACTAGTTCGACATGCTCCATGACCATCAGTTTATTTGTTTGAACCATATAAGAACCAAACTTCCTTCCTATTTGCTTGTGGATGATAATTGTTAGATGCACAAGGTTGAAACTGAGAATGCAACAGATGGTGAATATTTATCCATACTAGTTCCACCAACAAATTGCATATTCCAGTTCCACCTACAAATCAATATGAATGGACAGTAACAAATACAACTAGCTCATGATCAGAAAGGAAATGTGAAGACCAAACTTGCAATAAAGCAGGCATACCAAGAAAAAGACTACTATGCAAATTTTTGGCAGCTCAATCTTGGAAAACGTTAAAGCTAGTAATGCCAAACCCAGTTCCTCAAATTTTTATTTAACAGTTCTCAACAAACAGTACATATTTTAGGATGACAAGAAAAAAAATCACAAAATCAACTTTTACCATCTGTTATCATGTCATAAGGAGTTAACGACATTGATTCCACCCAATTAATTGCACAAAATATGTCTCATCCAGAACTAGAAATGCTACACATGCAAATGGGATAAGCTGATTACCTGAAGAATGTCAGCAAAACTCTTCCTCCTCGCACCAAGATCCCCACCTGACATTCTGATCAAACCATCTGTACTACGATCAATCAACCTTGCTGAATTCTGCCCAGAGAGACTCCGTCCACTAGATCTCCTCAGTTCCATCAGATCATTCTCCGCTTGTTGTGCAGAAAGCCCTGGCTGCATCGAAAATAATGATGAAATATCCCCATTTGTACCCAACTTCTTCTTCCAGTCCCCAAATCCCTCAAATGAAGACCCACCAGCCTGAAACCTTTGAGCAACACGCCAATCTTCTTTCGACACCAATGGCGGGGGCAGCCTCGGATTGTTATTGTCTTGTGAGTAATAATATGAAAGATAAGAAGGATGTGAACGAATCTCATCTTCAGTCAAAAGTCCATTAATATTACTGCCCCCAAAATTGACTTCTCCAAAATCAGAGTTCCTTAGAAGACCCCCAACAGCACTTAGCGATCCCTCCACTGTTGGAGGAGCACTTCCACTCCTAAAAATATTGAGATCTCTTTCTTGATAGAGTAACTGTTGATTGCGCTGCTCTTGGAGTATCCTTTCAAGCTCACTCTCCAAAGTTTCTTCAATATTCCTATTCAGCAAAGGTTGTAGACCCTCATTTTTCATATTTACATTACTCCCACCGGCCATCTCCAAACTACAAGTTACAGAGACATAGCAGCAAGAATGTTTTAAGTAAACAAATATATATACATAAAGAACGAGTGTAACAAAGCACACGTCGTAATCATCAGTTTCAGTGGTATAGTAATAGAGGAACCCAAATAAAACAGAAGAAAATATGAATGGCAGTTCATTGAAATAAATTCCACCGAGGAAAGACTAAACAATTAATATACATCCACATTAACCACAGGCTCAGAATTTATAAAACAATATAAAGCACAATCTCTAGCATTCCCTTTCTTCCTTTCTCCATCATAGGACAGCGCATAATCAATCGACGAATTTTAATTTCCAGGAAAAAAAAATGCCATACCATAGATTCCACACCTCAAAAAAGGAATCTTCACATCAATACAAACATAACCCGAAAATTGATCCTTCTGAAACCAAACTGAGGAACCCATTATTGAGAGATGACATAAATACCCACTACCAGAATTTCGCAAACACATCAATTTTGAACATATTGCAAGGAAATCTACGTTAAGAATGAAAAACCAATTATTTACGAAGTCGCATTTACCTCATATGTTCGGAGAGGAAGCTGACAGAATTAAAAAAAAAAAACCAGCTGCGTTTCTTCCCCTCTCCTCTCTCTCTTTCTCTCTCTCTCTCTCTCTCTCTTCCTACGGTGGGAGATTCGGAAGAGAATGGAGCTTACGCTATGTTATGGAAGAATTTCACTATTTCGGAGGAGGAAATATGAATGTTACAGAGATTGGAGAAGAAGGGATGAGATCGCGTGGGCCTGAGATTCTTCATTCTTTCTTTCTTCCCCCTCTAAACAGTCGGTTTTGCAGGTTCGGGCTTTGGGCGAAAGGGAAGAATGATGACCGTCGGATCAGGAATGGACGGTGATGATGCGGCGGGTACGTGCATGGGCTTGTGGAGCGAAGTTGTAGGTTGTATTGGGCTTCGGGGCCCACTGCGTGGAAGGTTAGGGTTGGCTGATTGGGAATGACCTTGCAAGTACATTAGGAAAGTGAAAATGCGAAAAAAAAAAGGGGAAAATAGTAATAATAATAATAATAATAATAATAAGGGTGATAAAATGAGTTTTTACTTTTTAAGACTTCGTTTTTTTTTCTTAATTTTTTATATCTTTTAAAATTTTTTGATATTACTTAGCATGACCAATCAAAGTTATGTTTAGTTTGATGTTCAAAGACTCCAAAAATTTGTGTTTGGAATTTTTCTCAAACTAGTTTTACCCTCAACTCTCGTATGTCAATAAGTGAATTTTTCTTATTTTGCGTTAGTGGCCAAAATAAAGTTTATAAATAAGATTAATTCTTTAAAATCACTTTTAAGATCAAATTTGTTAAGCTTAAATTACTGCCATGTGAACTTAACTTTGATGAAAATTAAGTTTACAAAATCAAGTTGATTTAAAATAAACAAATTTGTACAACCCTTCAATAAGTCAGATCACAAGTTTTGAATGAACTTACTAACTTGTAGGTTATTTTTTGTTTTTCTTAAAGCTAATTTTACACCTTTTTTTTTCACAAAAACATTCTAAGGATTAGGGTTGAATAATGACCATTCTGTATAACATCACAAAATATAAAGAAAAAGTTTTGATCTTTGTGATTGATGGGGTGCGCCCTGCGCCATCCAATTTTCTTGTTAAAAAACGAAAATTTCATTATTTTCATGACATGGTTAATGACCTCAAATATGCATAATTAATTATAAAGAGTTTTTATGTAGAATTTTAATGATTTATATTAACTTTTATTAGTTCAAAATATGTTGATCTTAAAACAATTAGCATGCATTTAAAAGAAATTGAGATATTTTGATTAAAAAAAAAGATAAATAAGATATAAATTTTACCTAAAACTTTATTTTGATATTTGATTGATATTTTTCTCATATCTTTCATATGGTACGAAATTTTGATTAAAAAATTATATTTAAAAATAGATTCAAAAATCTTTTCAATAATTTTTTTAAAATTACCAATATTTAAAAACTCATTAATCAACGATGGAGTTAAACTAATAGATATAAAAAAATTTTTAATATTAATTTTTTTTATTCACAAGATTTAAAGTTAAACTTCCGAAGGGTCAAACAATTTGAATTTATCATCATTGGTGTTTTTCAACAATTTCTTATTCAACTGAAACATAGTTTTAATGAAAAAAAAAAAAGTTAAGACCACGCTCTTTGTAGGTTCATCACATTGTGCCTATCACCAATATTTTAGGACATGCCAAGATTTCAGAAGCTCAATTAGAATGACAAAAGGACATCTATAAGCGAAGCTCCAGGGAAATAAAAATCAACAAAATTACCATTCCTTTTAAGTTATAAATTGGGGAAAAAAATCAAGTGCAGTTTGGCAAGAACAAATATTTAAGAAAGAAAAATAATCAGGAAAATTGCCTGCTGCAAAAATACTAACTTTTTCTTTTTCCAATTTAAAGAGAATACTAGAGTTACAACGTGCAAGAAGACAGTCCTTTTCGTTCCCACACAGAGAAATGGTATTTTGAGTACTCCTGAAACTCTACTGTCCTCTTTAAATCGGGGGGAAAAAAATACTAACTCATATATTGCACTCATTCTCAATCATCTCTCGAACTTCGTTTATTACTAGATATGCCTTATGGCCACCAATGATTTCAGCTCGTTTCTGGCCGTCCTTCCATAGCTGGAACCAAAAAAGTAAAATAAAATAAAATCAATCCTTGACTAGAGAAGAACATAACTAGTTACAAAACAACTACAATGGCCCTTACTTGTATTGTTGGCATTTTCTGCAGGATTGAGAGGCCACAAGGTACAAATACATAGCAAAAAAGACAGACAACAAATTTAGTTGAAGTAAGATGCAACGAGAATGATATGAAAGTATAGCAAAATGGCTGTGCCTTGACATATTACAGATCCAGGTACAATAGTCATAATGTACACATAGCCAAGATATCATACTTGCTAAATTGCTTTGAATTATCACGATAGAATCATAAAGAATACCAGCAAGTAAACCATAACTATAGAGTCCTGGCTACTGATTCTGCCAAGGAGTGTGTGTTTGGTTTTATGTTGAGTTTCTACAAACTATGATTTAGACTGTATTAACGTGATTTTGGTACAAAATAGTATGTTTGGGAGTTTTTGCATTAGTATGGTTTTGCCCTAAAATCATATTTTTGCTGAAAGCTCTAGGTTATTACTTTTGTAAACCAAGGTTTGCCCAAATCTAAGTTTTTCCAAAATCAATCATACAAGCCATAGTTTGCCCAAACTCAAATTTCTTTAATTGTTTTCCAAACACACACACTGAGAGAACAGACATTGTTCTTCTAATGGGAATATTCCCATTAAATAAGTTTTGTCTCAATTGCTTTTGTTGCAGTACCTATTGAAAATTAGAATTAGTTAGACAATCAAACTTTCTATTACTTCCAACAATCAACTCAGCTTACATGACACCAACTTTAGTTTTAAGATCAAGGTGAACTTCTTTACCTTGTCCAACTCCCTAAAACACTGACCTCTCAGGAAACCAGGTTAAACTTATTTAAAAAAAAAAAAAATCACATTTCATTCACCCAAGAATTCAAAAAGTGCCTTGAAATTCAAACATAATTATCAGTTGCCAAACATTAATTATCTACACCAATATGAAGTCAAGGTTAAGTCATTTTCTCCAATTAAAAGATACCAAACCAACCTCTTAAAGTACAATTACCAAAAGACACACAGAACGATACAAGAGTAAGATGTTTCCTTAATTCTACTTTCACACTTCACTATCTTATGATTTTCGTTTCAACTTCTTCCCCGACACTATTTGTACTCTTTCTTTCCTATTCTCCAAGAAAAAGATGAAGGGAGGGAGGGAGAGCAGGAGAGAGAGAATGAGGGGGGGTGGGGGAGGGAGGGAGAGAAATGAGTTGCTGACACAAATGAAGTGTAACTGGAAACCACAATAATAGTCATTTGGGTGCAATCTAATTGCAAATTGTTCTAGAAAAGATCATGGACGGCATTCAGGAAATGCATGACACAGAGATGTGAATGCTACAGACATGCTTGTTCAAGTGAGTGAGAAACACTGACAAAGTTGCATTAGAATTTGAACTTGATACATTATAGATGCAAGAAAAGGAAATGGTTTCACCATATCTTGCAAACAGCATGCTTTAAGGGAGTAAGTGACAGAGAATGGATCATATATCCCATTTGGAGGAAGCTACAAGGGACTTACAGTCACACCAGCATGAGCAACAAGTTTATGGGGGACTGCATTAACATCAATGCAGTAGAATCGCAATCTACACAAAATCAGCATGAACATATCCACAATTAAAAGTTGAAAACCAGGTGAGATATTTTATTTCTAGATGTGCTTGATGGTTTGAAGGAAAAATGGAGTCCAAACCAACCTTGGATAATACTCTGCTGCCAACTTTTCCAATTTTGGTTTTAAATATATGCATTTTCTGCACCAATTTGCGACCCTACAAACCGAGTAAACTCACCTCAAATCCCAGTTTGCTAAAAATATAAGCTTCTAATGAAGTAGAACACAGTAATCACAAAATTAGGCAAACTTAGATGAAATTAACAAAGTATAAATTTATTGCTTATAAACCAGATAGTTCTAATCATATCATGGGCCTGATTCCACAAGATGGTTTTTATCAATTTCTAGAAGGTTAATGAATGCAATTAGCTTGCACAGTAGGTGATGAGATAGCTATTGTACACTAATTCTGTAAAAATTCACAATTTAATAAAAGTTTGATAGTTCAGGATGATGTAAACACCTACAAAACCTTAAGCCTCATAGAGGATTTTAAAAAACCGCCAAAAATTTCAGATTAACAAAGCTATTATAAGGTGATAAATGACAAATTCACCAGGACCAAAGAAATTGGAGTAGCGTTAAGTCCAAAGAAGAATATCTTTCTCCAAGGTCACAAACCATAGGCCCCACATTAAGTGAGGCCAGACCGAAAGGGACCCATGTTTTACATATCTTGTCATTTGCCTTTCTTCAAATATCTAGAAAAATATCTAGTTTCAATTGCTGCGTTATTCAGAATTCCTATTGGTTGAAATTTGATGGACACAAAAAATTAGGGAAAAAAGGAACCCAGACGGTAAAAAAAAAAAAAAAAGGCAATAAGCAAGCAAAACAGAACAAGTTACCTATGAAACTTAAACCATTGGTACAAGCATAAGCAAGCTTTATGAGCTGTTAGTTTGAAAATTTGGATGATTCTAAAGTTTTATTTGAAAAGTAGAAGTTCCATTAAGACTGCAACAAACAAGTCAAGTAACGAATTCCCATCAATACTCATTTCAGAAGAAATAGGCTAAATTAGTTTGCTAGTCAGCGAAGTTTCAATCAATTTAAAAATTTATAATTGGTTCCTATAATATTAAAAAGAAAAGAGAGTTTAATTGGGTCCTTATCTTCAATCCTTTGAACTGAAGTATGCTATTTAAAGTGAAATTCACATTGCTTGATGACAAAGATGATATCAAAAAAATTTCAAAAGTGTATACCTAATTAAAAACTTTAAACAACAAAAATTTAGTCCAAAACTGAATAAGGTAATTTAACAAGAAAAGAAAATAAAATAAAACGTCATAAACTCCATGAACTTACCAAACAACTACCACCGCTTCGTCGAGCTGCTGAGCCTCGGTAAGAACCCCATCGAACTCGGTCTCGCCAGAAATGGGTTGGAGCTCAATGGAAACACGCGAGTCATCGAACTCTTGCAAAGACCCTTCGCTCCGCAGAACCGGAAATTTCCCCTGAAATCTGGGGATCTCGCGAGACCTGGAAACGGAAGAGAGAGGCAATCTGCCGCTGAAAGACAACGAATTCAAGAATCTGACCGAAAATTTGCGGGAAGAATCAGAAGGGGTTGTTGTCGTTGTGGGTCTCAGGGATCCGAATGGTGGGTGGAGTCGCAAAGATTGGGACATATCGTAGAGGTAGGTTGTGTTTGGATTCAAACGAAGAAATTAGGAAGGATGAAATTGTGATTATTGTTAAGGTCTCACAGACTAGGAAGGACGAAAAGAAAAACCGTTGACAACGGCAGGAGCTGCGTGGCGGGGACATTGGTGAGCGTTCAGAACTCGGAAGAACCTCTATTTACAGCCGTAGTATCTGCGATTCAACGGCTAGATGTCTGTGACCAATCCAACGGTTACAAGTTGAGGAGGGTGAAACGCGCCGTTTTATTAAGAAAGTTTTTTTAAGGACTTATTTAAAGAAAAAAACTTCAAAAAAGCCCCCATTTCCATGTTTTCTTTCAGAAACATTCAGCATCTCAACTCTCAACCCTTCTCCACGGGCCAAATCAACCACCCGACTGCTCCCACCACCACCTCCGTGATACGACATCAATTATAAAGTCGTGATTATCTCTATCACAAAGGACCGTGGGACTCAAAACTAAGAACACAGAAAGAAAGAATCGAAAAAATAGGTACAAAGGAAGAGCTAGAGCACAGAGAAAAGAAATAGAGTACAATAAGGAGAAAGAAACAGAACTGAGAGAAGAAGGAATCAGAGAAGCAGAATACACGAAGGAGAAGAAGAAGAAGGCTAACATTCCAAATCTCCCTTTTCATACAAAGCTACGAGTTCTTATAAGTTGTAGTCAACGGTCAAACAACCATTATTAAACTAATTACGGTTACTGGGAAATTACCCAATTGACCCTATCCCTCTAATTTACATCATAATGTTGCCCCTTCCTCGAAAACACCCTTGTCCTCAAGGGTGATGACTCTACACAAAGCTTAGAAATTTCTTCTACCTCCTATCGTAATGCTGCTTGACTCAACAAAGCTACAATGAAAGAGTAATGCTTAGTCCCAAGAATCAAACCAATGTTGTTCATATAATTCCAGAGGTAGTTTCCTTTATCAACCAATCTACTACAACTGCAAGCAGACAAAGGAGATGAGAAATAAAACAAGCAATTATCATTTAAATCCTCTCCTAGAGCTACTTCTAGCCACTATTTATATTTATCAATTTTATTGGGAAGCTTGGACAAAGACAAGCTAATTTTTCCAGAGATGCCTCCTTGATTGTGAAAACACTGAAAATCATTCAATTGGCGTTCTTCTTCAGCATGCCCCTAAAAGAAAGAAAATTCACCATCCACTACTAGAAGTATAACCTTGTACTGGGCCATGTCTTTTTTAATTGCATTATGCCATAGCTGTATTTCATCTGTAGGATGTGCTCCATTCGTATCAAAAATATCTAGACTTGATTCATAATATTTCCTTTTTCCAGTTGTTGTGGACTCACATGCATATTTTACTTTCTCAGTCTAATTGGTTAATGGGCTATGGCATTCTCGAACTTTGCTTAAGCATCTCTGCAAATTCTGAGATTCATCGGGAGATATTTACAAGAATACTGCACAAAAGCTACCAAACTAAAGATGATTGTTCCTCAGAGAACTTCTCACTAAGCAGCGGAAACACCTACTCCTCTTCCTTAGCCATGCTTTGACTAATTGAAGTCTATAGAACACCTGTGTAGGATGCTAAATCCCTTGGGAAACTTACATCATTAGCTTCCTCGGAATGACGCATTGGCATCTCAACATTGTTAGCATTAGAAACAATTGGCTGGCAGTATGAAATTCCTCCATTTGTCATGGAACAACAATTACAAACCGGATTTTCAAGAATAATGGAGACAAGTTGTCACATCCCAAAAATTAGATATGTGAATTAAACATATATCATCTAGAATATACCTCTGTGGTATCCTTAAATCTCCATGAATATTGTAGTATTCACAATTATGTAAAACATAACATTTTTTTCTTTTAGAAAGATATTTTACATACATACTTATAAATATTCAGCATTTATATATTACAATCTCACAAGCCTATGTGACCTACTAGATTACAGAGCATTTCCTAATCCTTACTAAATTTATATCTATTTGTTCACTAGACAAAAGTGGAGTATAACCTTAAAGGCTATAAATCCTCCTCCTTAACCACTGCATCTAAAAAGATAATTATAAAGAGTGTGAGTTAATTAAAACTCAGTGAGTAAATAATTGTGCATGAAAATATCACAAGCACAAATACCACATTGCTAATTTAATCAAAATGTATCATTTAATTCAATACATTCAATGTATTTATATGTATCGACATCAGCGTTTTATATCAATTTTGAAAGTCCTGCGAGCTTATGTTCTTACAACCATATTGAGACAAAATCATTTGTATTCAATAGGTTTACGCTCTTTTATTTTTGAAAACCCTATGAGCTTACATTCTCACAACCATATTAAGCCCGAAAATTTGTTGGTGCTCAATAGGTTTCTACTCCCCAATGTTCATCGTTAGGAATATTTATCCATGGATTTACTAATTGTATATTCAGGTCTGCTGGGTGATCAATCCCTCACCTTATTTAGGTCTGTTGGATGATCAATCCCTCACCTTATTTATGCATCAAACATAATCATAATCATGACATATAATCATATTCTCACAAAATGTTCTAATTTATTCAAGGAACTATCACATTTAGTTATTTAGTCAACTAGAGAAATTAATTCACATAAGGTAATAAAATAATTCTCAATAATATTGTGATTTTTCTCAACTTGAACATACACTGATAATGTTCTTAATTTCACAAATAATGCAAATGACGTTTATATTGTGCTTTGACTAATTTAGTAAATTAATTTTGCAAAGTTGCTCACTCACCTTGACATTGCCTAATTTTACCTTGAACCTTCCTTGAAAATATGTAAGATGATAGAAAGTAATTCCCTCTACCTCAATCTAGTCACAACATCCCAAAAGATGTGGAAGATACATCAAAGAATTTATTCCTATATGATAATCATACAAAAACATGTCAAGGTCACAAAATAGGAAAAATCCCTACTATAATTTTGACCTTTGATCACTACTCTAAATATAACTGTCAAAAAATAAATAATTTTCAAATAAAACTTGTACCATTAGAAACTAGATTTAAAGATCTTTCCAATGATATCTTATTTGCTAAAAACGAAGGTCGGATGAAAGAGTTATAAACATTTTAAAACTGATGTTACAATAACTGTCAACAGTCAACACAGCTACAATAACTTTGACCAAAGTCCATGCTACAGTATCGTTGACCGAATCAATACTACAGTAACCGCGAAAATTTGAAAAAAAAAAAAAATTTCTCGATGAACAGTGTATTTTAGAAAATTTCCAAAATGAACAGTAGCGTTTTTCATGTTCTTTATCCAAAAATTTCAAAATCACATTTAAAACATTGTTTCTTTTGATTTCTTTCATGGGTTTTTATCCTTGATGTTTAAGGAATCTTTTAACACCGAAACCCCCAATTTTAACCCATAAACAAAGTCTAATCCTCAAATTTTCATCAAGAACCTTAACTTTTTTCAAATTTCCAAATTCTTGAATTTCTCCTAGTTTTCTCCAAATTTCTTATTCTATAATTATTATCCAACATGTAGAAATGTTTTAAACCAGCATCTACATTTAAATTCATCCATTAGAACCCCAAATTAACCCAAAATTATCTAAATCCAAAAATGAAAATTGAAGAGGAGAATAAAACTTATCACCATCCTTTGTAACTCTAAAGAAATAGATTGATGGCCAAAGAGTAGAAAATCTCCACAAGAAATGGAAGATAAGGTTGATGGAGTTGAGAGAATGATGTTCTCTTCCCTTGCTCCCAAAGCTCTCATAATGGTGAATGAAGAAAGAGAAAGGAAAGATTAAGGGTTAAATGCTTAAGTGGGTCAATAGGTGATCCATGGGTACCCATACCCAATTGTCCAAAACCCACTTAACCCAAACATAATTATTCCACAATAATTATATTTAACTCCGTTAAATTCCTCTTTCTCATATTTTTCTTAATTGATAGAAAATACAATAACGCAATAAAATACTCAGTCTAATCATTTATCTCAATTTCTACAACAAATTATTCAAATAGAATAAATTAAATATAGATATTAAAGTGACTAGATTAAATATATTAAAATAATGCTATAATGTATCGTAATACTCCAAAATATACTATTTCAAGTTTGGTAGGCATTACATTCTTTCCCCTTAACAGAATTCGGTTCCCCAAATTCAAAACTCACCTCAAGATTGAAGCAAGTGTGGATATTTCATCCACATTTCATTATCTGTTTTAGAATTTTCATAATCATCTACAAAATATAACAAGTCCAACATATTTTCATGTCTGAAGTTCTTTCAGTAAAAGAATAACCTCAACATAAGAAGATTTGAAAAGTTAAATTTTATTTCTAGTACATAAGTTACAGGTGACAATTTAACTTGATTTACAAAACAGACAATTTAATACGTGAAGTTTAGATTAAACATTAGCTTCAGATACAAACAAAAGAAAAGGACAAAATAAGGACGAAGAGACTTTTGAGTTGTAGAAGGTATTTCATGTCTAAAAGAGGAAGGTTGTCACATCCCAAAAATTGAGCATGTGAAAAGATACTACTCATTTGATAAAATTCTCAAACATACGTTATTTACATATATTCTGTAAGGTTTTACATTTAACCTTAATCATTCATTCCACACTACAGAGTTATATTCATCTGATAAGCAAATATAGACATACATAGTCTGATATTTCTATCTCATCGCAAGCCTAGGAGACCTATAGTAAGTACAGAGCGTTTCTAATATACACATTAATAAGTACTGGTGTCCCACCAGACAGAAATAAAGAATAATCCCAAGGGGCTTCTAATCTTCAAACGAATACTCTTGTTCTTTATTTTCTGTATCTGAAAAAAATAATCATAGGGAGTGTGAGTTTATTTAAAAACTCAGTAAGTAAATAACTGTACTATATAAAATATCAAAAGTACAAATACCACATTTACTCATATAATTAATTGTCTTATATATCGAGTAGTATGGGACTCTAACCCTTTCAAACTCATGAATAAGATCTCATAGGTATACACCGAGTAGTATGGGACTTTAACCCTTTCAACTCGTGTATAGATTTCATAGATATGCACTGAGTAGTATGGCACTCTAACCCTTTCAAACTCGTGTATAAGATTTCTTAGATATACACCGAGTAGTATGGGACTTTAACCCTTTCACACTCGTGTATTAGATCCCGTAGATCTTTACTCATTAATAAGATAGTGAGAATTCATCACATAGTACAATTGTCATGAAATAAATAATTTCTACATACTCTTATTTCTATTGATCATCATATACTCCCATATGAAAAATTAATTGCTTATTATCCAAATAATATTGTAAATGGGACTTATATTGTACTTTGACTAGTAATATCAAATTAGCTGAGCAAGGTTATTCACTCACCTTGATGTTTGTCCAAGTTTACCTTGTTCCACACTAGAATTTGTGTAGGAAAATTTCCTAGTAAAATATATTACAAGGAATCATAAGAAAGGAAACAAAATCACGAAAATACGTAAAATTTTCTGACTGCTACAGTAACGGGTTGCTACAGTACGGTTTGCTACAGTAACGGTTTGCTACAGTGTCGGTTCGCTACAGTAACAGTTCGCTACAGTGCCGGTTCGCTACAGTAACGTTGACTGCTACAGTACCGTTGACTGCCGACACTACAGTAACTGCTACAGTACCCGAAGAAAATTTTCCAGATTTTTTCCCGAAATTTCTGGTCGCTACAGTAACTCGAAGAAAAATTTCAGATTTTCAGTTGCTACAGTACTTCGAATTTTGCAGAAAATCTTTCAAAAAATTCATCCTTTCCTTTCTTTTGATTCAAAACCAGAATCTCAACTCTTTTAACCGATTATAACTCAAATATAACTTCTAAAACAACTGAGATTCATGAATTATCATCAAAATCTTCAAGAACAAAACCTCCTCTGATCTTCTATATAAACTGAAATTTAAGGAAAATAATCGGATTAAAGCTTACTTTTGATCCTTACAAAGCTTTTGAACCGAACAAATAATCAAAATTCTGAAGATCAAGGAAAGGATTTGAGAAGAGGGTGAAGAAACGAGAGAAAGTGAATTCACTATTCACTTCAGCTGCTTCGATCGTGAGAAGAAAATAAGGGGGGTACTATTAAAACTTTATATTAAATATTTCTAATGGGTTATTCAATAACCCATGGGTATCCATAACCCAACATCCAAACCCATCCAGTCAATTTACAATAAATGGACTAATTGACCATTCTAAAACCACTTTTCCATGAATTTCACCATTCTTAGAATATATCCCTCATTGTGCAAATATTTAGTCCAGTCATTTAACTCAATTTTCATAAATAATATTCAAAGAGAACAATTAAATATGAAAATTAAATATGACCAAAATAAATAACTAAAGTAACGTTGTAAAATTCTAAAATACTCTTAAGCGAGTTATATTCTGAAATTAATGGGTATTACTGTCACGACCCATTTTTTTGGGCACATGACCGGCACAATGATGAATATCCCATCACTGTAAGCCTTTCGATAAATTCTACCCATGAGTTTAGTCATTATCTCTATATTATCAAAATAACCATTCCTGAAGAAAATATATCAAATTTTCTTTATTTAAAATTCATAGAGATTATTTGCATATAATAATAGATCCTTAACATAAAATACATTATTATGCTGACATACAAACCAAATACCAAACCCCTAACCTAGATGTCCTAGACGATTACAGAGCAACATAATCTACAACAATAGAGGGGCCTACCCGATAGCGGGAGGGTCCAAAGTGATTTACTCTTCTAGCGGATATTCTTCACTGGCAACCTGATCTGAACAAAAAGGTTGTACAAACAATGTGAGCTTTTAAACTCAGTGAGCAAATCGACCTTGCAATTATTAACAACATATTTAAGATCAAACCAAATCACATTTCAAACAATTCAAACAATTCATACAATTCTAAATCAAGTTCCCAGACATTTTTCGGGTCCCGTCCACAATAAGTGGCCGTTGCCCCACGGCCCCTGCCGTATCCTCCCTTATTTCACCCCTGTCCTCAAAGGGACAAATCTGTAGTCTAACCTTATTTCACCCCGTCCTTAAAAGGACTAATATCATATTCAATATCACGTGACTATAGTGATTTCATTCCACCCTTATTTCATCCTATGGGATCCCATAAACTTTATTTCCGTTTCTATCAAGATCAAACACAACCACATTACACAATCATAGGCAACCATATGCATCTCATTTCAGGAAAAGTTCACAACAGAATCATATTTACACATTTCAATGTATAACATGAATGCATGAATTTCATGTCACATATATATATATATAGAGTATACTTTTAATATATACATTAAATAAGCAAACAAGGTAAGGTAGGATCTCTCACCTCGATTCCATACGAGTATCACTTCTCTAAGTCGTTACGGACAAGAGTACACAAATAAATTTCAGTATACCGCTACAGAGATTTTCATGAAAGATTAGAGAAAACAAGTTAGGATTGTTTTCATACAGATACTGTTCATACATACAGTACTATTCATATATACGGATACTATTTATACATACGGATAATATTCGTACATACGGTCACTATTCATACGTATGAATACTATTTTACGTACGATTACTATTCATATATACGGTTACTATTCATACGGTTACTATTCATACATACAGGTACTATTCATACCAGAAATACAGAATACAATCTGTAAAAGAGTACACCAGGTAAGTTCCCAGGAAAGAGTGGAGGGTCACACTGGACACACTTAAAAACCAGGTCTTTCCTTAGCCAGAACTTTCCTAGACATGTATTCTTTACAGTTTACATTCTATTTCGGTAATCAGAGAATCAAAATAACATATAAACAGCTAAGGACAGTTTTTCTGATGTGGAAGATCAGCCAAAGCCGCAACCACAGAGCATACTTAAGAAAATAACTTCTAAATTTGAAAGACATAGAAAGGGCATAGTATCCTTACCTAAGCTGAAAAGGAAAGGCCCAAAATCTCAGAGGCCTAGCATTTGAGTAAGAGAAACTTAAGGAGAGAAGAAGAGAAGTTGAAGGTGTGAGTTTAGAAGTGAAATGGAAGAGCATATTTATAAGAAAAGTCAACGGTACTATTTATCACTATGTACTAATAAAATATTCAATTTACTATTTATGAAAATGACATTTCTAATAAAATAATTCGCGTTAATCATTTACGGTTACTGTGCAAATTTCGGAAAAGTCGCTGGCGGCTTACTATTGAAAAACTTAAGGGGAAAACTATCATTTCACCTTAAACCTTTAAGTTTCTTTTCAATTCAGTCCTTTCACTTTAGTCCCTGAGGGTATTTTTACACATAAAACGTTATTTTCTCCCACGAACTTCTTTCTAGTTTTCTCTTATGACCAAACCACATCTAGTACTTGACATTTCGATTGTATAAATAAACAGTACCATATACATAAATAGTATTATACGGGTGAATAGTACCGTATACTGAAATAGTAACAGTAGTTTGTAAACAAATATTTATATTTTATTTTTCATGGGTATTACATTATCACCCCCTTAAGAGAATTCGGTCCCCCGAATTCAAAACTCATCTCAAGACTGAAATAAGTGTGATTACTTCGTCTATATCTCATCCTTTGTATCTCTTTCTTTCCAAACCTCTTTACATCCTTGGTAAGATTTACAAGAACACTATAGCATCGACTGTGAACTCTAGACCGTATTATTAATAATTTTCATAGGAATTTTTGCCTTTTCTAAATAGCAAACAATCTCTTCCTCATCAGTTTGATCTTCTCCACAACCTTTTGTACCATAAAGTGTCTCATCCTCATAACCTTTACCAAACTTAAACCATCTGATCAGAGACGAACTCTGTCTCTATGTAAAACCTCAAATAGGTGTCTTCTCAAAAGTGACACGTGGTCTTTCTAGTTTATACTGAATATCAGGACACAAGTTATCACACACATAACTTATAACTTTTACGAATACAAGCACCTCACCTGAAGACATCATTTTGGCCATAGGCAATATTCTTGCCCGAAGGTGATCCTTCTACCTTAAGGCGATACTCTCAGCTGAATGCGTCATATAAAAAGAAAAATCACGTAAAATTATTACATAAATCTCTAGGAAGAACAATCCCAGAAAATGTGTTAAGTAAATAACATACTCCTCATGCATAATTATAAAATAAATATATATAGAAATTCCTCTCACCTCAATGACTCATATAGAGTCGTATCCCTTCAATGATTAGGGCAAACTCATAGTTCTTATAGGTTCATAAAATACTTATTTAGCATTCCTCCATAGCTTAGAAATGCAATGAAATATCATTTTAGTAACTCTTCTCAGTCAAAAGGATATTACCATACTCTGCTTTAGAATTTTTATAATCAAGTACGAAATATAAGTCTAACATCTTCTCATTCCTCAAGTTCTTTCAGTAAAAAGATTCACTTCAACAAAGAAGATCTAAATACTAACTTAAATTTTATTTCTAGTACATAGATAATTTTAATACATGAAGCTTAGACCAAATATAGCTTTAGATACAAACAAAAGAAAGAATAAATTAAGGACGAGGAGACTTTTGAAATGTAAAAGGTGCTCCAGGTTTAGAAGAGGAAGGTGCTTCAGACCTTAAGGAGGAAGCTAATCGTTGTAGCCTAGAAAGAGTTTCTGGAGGAAGTGCCTGAGAAATTTGACGAAGAGCAGAAGTTACTCCGTTCATACAGTCAATACACCTTGCTTGTTGGTCACGAAAATTTTGAGTTGCAAACATTGAATGTCTATCAACTCGATTAGCCAGTTCCCCGAAACGACGATTTATCAGTTTCTCTTGGTTTTCAAAGAGACGATTTATTAGTCGCTTCTGGTCCTCTGTCTTATATTCCAGGCTCTCTATCTTATGCTCCAGGTTTTCGATCTTACGCTCTAGGAACGCAAGCTTATTTTCTGAGGATGTTGCAGTGCTGTCCTCCTCCAACTCTATTACATCCCTCTTTCTCTTCTTTAGTTCTGGTGACCTGTCTACAGGTCTCTTCCCTTTGTTGTCTCCAAGACTTAGATTTAAATCAAGCTCTACGTTGCCAGTCTCAAAATTCAAGTTGAAAGACTTATTATCGGCCATTGCTCTAGGAATCTCAGAAATAACTTCGAATAAGAAAGGAATGAAAATTGAGAAATATGTATGTAATGAAAGAAGTTCGCTTGGTGTGATTAGTGGGGTAACGGGCGTACAAGATTTATAGACAACCCGAAACCCTTGGAGCTAAAGCCACCACAACCTATACGCCGCTCGCTAGGAGGTTTACAGATCATATACGTCGCAATGCCAGCAATTAATGTCGGACATGCAAGTAAATAGTAAATATAATTTAATGCAATTAACATAAGTCAAAGATTTCCTGAAAAAAAAAAAAAATTTCGGCTAATCTTGACCTTTCTTAAAATTTTGACTGACTACGCCCTTTAGTCTGAGATTTTTCTCCCTCTAACTTGTTTTATCCTGTAATCCCATATCACGATGTCTCTCTATGATTGGGTAATCTCATATTAGCCTTATCTTATATTCTAATCGGTGTCTTTACTCTGGACTTACACAATATATATGTAAATATATATATTTTAAAACAAAGTTAACTGCTTACGGTCGCATGCCTTAAGCATTATCATGATGTAAGGAAATCACTGCCTTTCATTTGCCCATGAGAGCATTATATGTAAGTATGTGTAACCATGAAGATATATCATCATCTACACATTTCATTCTATCCAAGTCATTTTGATTTCACATCTCTATGAGTATATGTAGGATCATCACATATTCTCCTTGATCGTAGCCTTCACTCATTATGCATGAATAACATACATACATGTAATTACAACATGATTCAATCAATTATGTATATTATACTCAACTGAATGCTCTCAAGAACAACACAATAAAATAGAGAAATGCATTTCAGTTCATCATAAAAGCATCCAAGGCAATCTTTGATGGCCATGTTATCAACTTCTTTGAATTTCGGAAAATGCCAACGGGAGAAATGGGAAAACCGAGTAAAATCGGCCGCAAATCCACCGAATACTGACTTTCGTGGTTTTGGCATTAATGCGACGCATTGTTGGTGTGCACGCCTACCCTAGACTTCTGGCTTCCAGCTTGCAGAAATCCATAGGTTGATCGTGTAGGGGTGCGGTGAAAAGATATCTTCTTTGTCTCTTAGTCCAAATTTTTTTCTATAAAAACCATCCCAGCGTTCTCAGTTACCACACCACAAAGAGTAATAATCTCCGAGCCTACAATCCCCCAGTATTCCTCTCGCCTCATACTCTTACGAAAATTTCTAAATTTTTTCCAAATCATGGCCTCAAGAAAGTACATTGATCTCACAGTAGAGGCTAAGGAAGAAGAGCTCGACTTAAACTTAAGTCTGGGCAAAGACAAGGGCAAAAGACCTTTTGAGGGGTCTCCAGAGAAGCAGAAGGAGAAGAAAATGAAGAAGATCGAGGAAGCTGAGGAGACTAGCACGGGCCATACCTCGGAGGACAAAATCGCCTGTCTAGAGCAGGAGGTGAAAAATCTGAAAAAGATGATAGGAGACCTGGAGAAGTTAACTAAACGCAATCATGCAGAAATGACTTCAAGAATAGACAGGTTCTTCTATTGGTCTACCCAGTGCTTCTGCAATCAACAACAAAGAAGTGTTGATTGTATGAATGGGATTTACACTACCCTCCGTGACATTGCTATGTCCCTTGCTCCAAGGAATGGTCGAGGGGTGATGATACAATACAACCCTCCTAATCCAAGACCACCTCGCTTTTAGATTTCTCATACATGAGTAAACTTCTTCTTTTTTTTTGCAATGTAATCCTTCAGTTTTTTTTTTTAATGCAAGTGGTTTCTTTTATTGGCTGATACCCTAAAATAATATAGCTACACAAAATCAATCATGAATTCAGCTTATAAAATCCACCATATAAAAATTTGATCCGACAGCAACGGAATCAAAACAAATAACAACTTTTCCTTGACTAAGTTCAAAAGTGTAGCCACATTTGTCTAAAACTAAAATTGAGAACATAATTCCTAAGAAGAGATAAGTCTCGGAGGGAAAGGAAATGGAAACATCCTACAGGACCTTCAGTAGAGCCGTCTCTCTATAGTTGTGCCCGGGTTCACAACGATAGAGGAGGTCCCACTAAGGTTACCTTGCTCTGTAATCACTAGGAGACCTAACAACCATTGCTTTGATACCAACTTTGTCACGACCCATTTTTTTGAGCACATGACCGGCACAATGATGAATATCCCATCACTGTAAGCCTTTCGATAAATTCTACCCATGAGTTTAGTCATTATCTCTATATTATCAAAATAACCATTCCTGAAGAAAATATATCAAATTTTCTTTATTTGAAATTCATAGAGATTATTTGCATATAATAATAGATCCTTAACATAAAATACATTATTATGCTGACATACAAACCAAATACCAAACCCCTAACCTAGATGTCCTAGACGATTACAGAGCAACATAATCTACAACAATAGAGGGGCCTACCCGATAGCGGGAGGGTCCAAAGTGATTTACTCTTCTAGCGGATATTCTTCACTGGCAACCTGATCTGAACAAAAAGGTTGTACAAACAATGTGAGCTTTTAAACTCAGTGAGCAAATCGACCTTGCAATTATTAACAACATATTTAAGATCAAACCAAATCACATTTCAAACAATTCAAACAATTCATACAATTCTAAATCAAGTTCCCAGACATTTTTCGGGTCCCGTCCACAATAAGTGGCCGTTGCCCCACGGCCCCTGCCGTATCCTCCCTTATTTCACCCCTGTCCTCAAAGGGACAAATCTGTAGTCTAACCTTATTTCACCCCGTCCTTAAAAGGACTAATATCATATTCAATATCACGTGACTATAGTGATTTCATTCCACCCTTATTTCATCCTATGGGATCCCATAAACTTTATTTCCGTTTCTATCAAGATCAAACACAACCACATTACACAATCATAAGCAACCATATGCATCTCATTTCAGGAAAAGTTCACAACAGAATCATATTTACGCATTTCAATGTATAACATGAATGCATGAATTTCATGTCACATATATATATATATAGAGTATACTTTTAATATATACATTAAATAAGCAAACAAGGTAAGGTAGGATCTCTCACCTCGATTCCATACGAGTATCACTTCTCTAAGTCGTTACGGACAAGAGTACACAAATAAATTTCAGTATACCGCTACAGAGATTTTCATGAAAGATTAGAGAAAACAAGTTAGGATTGTTTTCATACAGATACTGTTCATACATACGGTACTATTCATATATACGGATACTATTTATACATACGGATAATATTCGTACATACGGTCACTATTCATACGTATGAATACTATTTTACGTACGATTACTATTCATATATACGGTTACTATTCATACGGTTACTATTCATACATACGGGTACTATTCATACCAGAAATACAGAATACAATCTGTAAAAGAGTACACCAGGTAAGTTCCCAGGAAAGAGTGGAGGGTCACACTGGACACACTTAAAAACCAGGTCTTTCCTTAGCCAGAACTTTCCTAGACATGTATTCTTTACAGTTTACATTCTATTTCGGTAATCAGAGAATCAAAATAACATATAAACAGCTAAGGACAGTTTTTCTGATGTGGAAGATCAGCCAAAGCCGCAACCACAGAGCATACTTAAGAAAATAACTTCTAAATTTGAAAGACATAGAAAGGGCATAGTATCCTTACCTAAGCTGAAAAGGAAAGGCCCAAAATCTCAGAGGCCTAGCATTTGAGTAAGAGAAACTTAAGGAGAGAAGAAGAGAAGTTGAAGGTGTGAGTTTAGAAGTGAAATGGAAGAGCCTATTTATAAGAAAAGTCAACGGTACTATTTATCACTATGTACTAATAAAATATTCAATTTACTATTTATGAAAATGACATTTCTAATAAAATAATTCGCGTTAATCATTTACGGTTACTGTGCAAATTTCGGAAAAGTCGCTGGCGGCTTACTATTGAAAAACTTAAGGGGAAAACTATCATTTCACCTTAAACCTTTAAGTTTCTTTTCAATTCAGTCCTTTCACTTTAGTCCCTGAGGGTATTTTTACACATAAAACGTTATTTTCTCCCACGAACTTCTTTCTAGTTTTCTCTTATGACCAAACCACATCTAGTACTTGACATTTCGATTGTATAAATAAACAGTACCATATACATAAATAGTATTATACGGGTGAATAGTACCGTATACTGAAATAGTAACAGTAGTTTGTAAACAAATATTTATATTTTATTTTTCATGGGTATTACAATTACATTCTACCCCCCTTAAAAGAATTCGGTCCTCCGAATTAAAATCTTACCTCAAGTTTCAAATAAATGTGGATAGTTTTTCCACATTTCATCTTCTGCCTCCCACGTAGCTTTCTCGCGAGAATGATTTCTCCAAAGAACCTTGACAGTAGGAATTTCTTTGGTACGTAATTTTTTTGACTTTTCTATCAAGGATAGCTACTGGTACTTCTTCGTAGGTGAGAGTTTCATCAAAATGAACTTCTTGGGGTTGAATGACATGAGAAGGATCAGGAAGATACTTCCGTAGCATGGACACATGAAATATTGGATGAACTCCCTCTAGGTTGGAAGGTAGGTCTAGGCGATATGCCACATTACCCACTCTGTCTACAACCTCATATGGGCCAACATACCTCGGACTAAGCTTGCCTTTCTTCCCGAATCTCATTACTCCTTTCATAGGTGAGATTCGTAAGAAAACCATATCACCTATTGCAAATTCAAGGTCACGTCGTCGGTTGTCCGCATAAGACTTCTGTCTACTCTGAGCAGTTAACAACTTCTCTCTAATCAGTTTAACTTTATTTATATCTTCCTGTATCATCTCAAGTCCAAATATTTTGGTTTCACCAAGTTCAAACCAACCTATAGGAGATCGACACCGTCTCCCATACAAAGCCTCAAAAGGTGCCATCTGAATACTGGCTTGGTAACTGTTGTTATAAGCAAATTCAATAAGAGACAAATGATCTTCCCAACTTCCACTGAAATCCATCACACAAGCTCTTAGCATATCCTCTAAAGTCTGAATTGTCCTTTCGGACTGTCCATCAGTCTGAGGATGGAATGCTGTGCTAAGATTCACTTTGGTACCCAAAGCCTCTTGAAAGACTTTCCAGAACCGAGAAGTAAACTGAGGTCCTCGATCTGATATAATGGATATTGGTACACCATGAAGTTTCACTATTTCTTTAACATAAATTCGAGCAAGTTTTGCTACACTGAAAGTGGTATGAACAGGAAGAAAATGTGCTGACTTAGTAAGTCGATCAACTATGACCCATATTGAGTCATTTCCTTTTGTTGACCGAGGTAAACCTACTACAAAATTCATAGTGATCCTTTCCCACTTCCATTCGGGAATATCTAGTTTTTGCATCAATTCAGGTGGTCGTCGATGTTCAGCTTTAACTTGCTGACAAGTCAAACATCGAGCTACAAAGTCAGTCACGTCTCGCTTCATGCCCTCCCACCAGTAAACTTGTTTCAAGTCCTGATACATTTTCACAGCACCAGGATGTACAACGTAGGGCGAACCATAAGCTTCCATTAAGATTTCATGTTTCAAAGATTCAATGTTGGGGACACAGAGTCTCCCATTAAACCATAAGACTCCTTCTTCATCTACCAAGAAACTTGGTGCTAGACCTTGCCTTGCCTTATCTCTGATTTTGACCATATCAATGTCATTTTCTAAATTTACTTTTACTTTTTCAACAAGAGATGATCTAACTGTTAAATGACCCAGAAATGTACCTGACTCAGTGATCTCGAAGAATATTCCATCAGCTTCCAATTCTTGTAGTTCATGTATTAGATACCTCCTTATAGTGGCAATGTGAGATAAACTTCCCATAGACTTTCGACTTAGAGCATCAACCACTACATTTGCTTTACCTGGATGGTAAATGATGGTACAATCATAATCTTTCAGAAGTTCCATCCACCTTCGTTGCCTTAGATTGAGATCTCTCTGCTCAAAAATGTACTTAAGGCTTTTGTGATCTGTAAAAATTTGACAAGTCTCCCCATACAAGTAATGTCTCCAAATCTTTAGGGCAAACACTACAGCTGCCATTTCCAAATCATGAGTGGGGTAATTCAATTCATGCTTTTTAAGCTGACGTGAGCCATAAGCTATGACTTTACCATGTTGCATCAACACACATCCTAACCCTATCTTTGAGGCATCACAGAATACAGAGTAACCCCCTGGTCCTGATGGTAGGATTAAGACTGGTGCAGAAGTTAAACACTCTTTCAATTGGGTGAAACTTTGCTCACATGAATCATCCCAAATGTATTTAACATTCTTTTGGGTTAACTTATTTAATGGGAGAGCCGTCTTAGAGAAATCTTTGACAAAGCGACGGTAATACCCTGCTAAGCCAAGAAAACTACGTACTTCAGACACAGTTGTTGGTTTAGGCCATTGTTTTACTGCTTCAATTTTACTTGGATGTACATGAATACCTTCTTGGGAAATAACATGTCCCAAAAATGTTACATGACTCATCCAGAATTCACATTTTGAGAGCTTTGCGTACAACTGATGTTCTCTCAAAGTCTAAAGCACTATTCTCAAATGTTCAGTATGTTCTTCATGACTCTTTGAATACACCAAAATATCATCAATAAATACAATTACAAACTTATCAAGGAATGATTTGAACACTCTGTTCATTAAATCCATAAATGCTGCTGGTGCATTTGTCAACCCAAAAGACATCACAAGAAACTCATAATGTCCATACCGTGTACGAAAAGCAGTCTTAGGTATATCATCACTCTTAATTCGTAACTGATGATATCCAGACCTTAGATCAATCTTTGAGAAGTATTTTGCTCCTTGAAGCTGATCAAACAAATCATCTATCCTTGGTAAAGGATACTTATCTTCACTGTGACTTTATTCAGCTGACGATAATCTATACATAATCTCATAGAACCATCTTTCTTTTTCACAAAAAGAACAGGAGCACCCCAAGGTGAAAAACTTGGGCGAATGAACCCTTTGTTCAACAAATCTTCCAATTGTTCTTTGAGTTCTTTTAGCTCAACAGGAGCCATACGATAAGGTGGAATAGAAATTGGTCTTGTGTCTAGGACCAAATCAATACTGAACTCAATATCTCTTTCTGGCGGTAATCCAGGTAAATCTTCTGGGAACACATCTGGGAATTCATTAACCACATGAATGTCTTCTAACTTCTGTTCTTTCTTTTCTAAATCTTTGATAAAAGCTAGAAATCCCTGACATCCCTTTCGCAACATACGCCGGGCACTTAACATAGATATCATGTTACAAGGTACATCACTTCGATCTCCTTGAAACACAAAATTACTCCTCCCTGACATATTAAAGGAAACAACTTTATCACGACAATTTATAGTAGCATGACAAGAAGATAGCCAATCCATCCCTAGAATCACATCAAAATCTATCATATTGAGAACTATAAGATCTATCTCAGTTTCCATGCCTCCAACGATTATTTTACAAGAACGATAACATGTTTTAACCATCAAAGTCTCTCTCATCGGCGTGGAAACCAAGAATGGTTCTTTAAGAATAATCGAATCAAATGCAAATCTCTTGGCAAATAGGGGCGACACATATGAGTGAGTAGAACCGGGGTCAAACAAAATACGTGCAGCAAAAGTATTAACAGATAATATACCTGTAACTACAGCATTGGATGTTTGAGCATCCTGTCGGGTTAGAGCATATACTCTTGCATTTCCTCTGCCAGCAGTTTGTTTTCCACGGTCACCTTGGCCTCTTCCAGAACCTCTTCCCATACTACCCCCTGTTGAAGGGGTTGGTGTTTGAGTAATAGATTGTGGTCGAGGTGGCAAAGTAGACCCTTGACCTGGTCTTGTCATGAGCTGAGGGCACTCCCTTATAAAATGTCCTTTTTGTCCACAGTTAAAACAACCTGTACCAACAGTGTTTAACCTGCATTCTCCGAAGTGGAACTTTCCAGATTCAGGACATTGAGGTTTTTCCCTTCTACCTTGAGTACCTCCTCTACTAGAAGAGCTAAAACCACCCCTGCTCTCTGAACGAGGCTTAGCCACACTGGCTGTAGAATAAGTTGACTTAGTAGGAGTGGCTGGAGCATTTTGTGACGCAGTAAAGGGTTTCAAAGTCCATGAGTCTTCCCCTTGATCAAAAGATCTTCTATATCTAGCTTTCTTCTTTTGACGATATTCTTCTTTATTCTTTGACCTCTTTTCCATTCTTCTGGCCACATCAACAGCCTTTGAGTACGAAGAGTAATCGTTCATATTAGAACCCACTTGATCATATAAGGCATCACGAAGCCCTTCCACAAACTTTTCTATTTTCTTCCTTTCAGAAGGAATGATTTCAGGGGCATATTCAGATAATTTAACAAACTGAGCTGAATATTCATCAAATTAATCACATGTGCAATAGTTACATTGCCAACGTGAGCATCAGGTTCGACTCTCCTTGCTTGCTCACTAGTTGCGCCCTCCGTACTTTGAGCATGTAAAATATCACCACGGTTAGGATCATCTTGCACATGTACTGGTGGATTTATGGCCTTCCTTGGACCCATATGCTCATTATTATTAGAAGATCCTTTTGACATTGATCTGTCATAGATCTACACACATAACAAATAATTTTCAGACATAAACAAAATATCACTTACTAGCCCCACTGAGAAGTTATCTATAAAATGACGTTATACTCTACAAGGTCTTTTATAGAACCTAATCCTATAGTCATGCCGCGGCTCATGACAATAGGGAAGGGCCCACAAAGATCACTTTGCTCTGTACTCTATAGGGGACCTATAAAACCTTTCCTCTGATACCAAATTGTCACATCCCAAAAATTGAGCATGTGAAAAGATACTACTCATTTGATAAAATTCTCAAACATACGTTATTTACATATATTCTGTAAGGTTTTACATTTAACCTTAATCATTCATTCCACACTACAGAGTTATATTCATCTGATAAGCAAATATAGACATACATAGTTTGATATTTCTATCTCATCGCAAGCCTAGGAGACCTATAGTAAGTACAGAGCGTTTCTAATATACACATTAATAAGTACTGGTGTCCCACCAGACAGAAATAGAGAATAATCCCAAGGGGCTTCTAATCTTCAAACGAATACTCTTGTTCTTTATTTTCTGTATCTGAAAAAAATAATCATAGGGAGTGTGAGTTTATTTAAAAACTCAGTAAGTAAATAACTGTACTATATAAAATATCAAAAGTACAAATACCACATTTACTCATATAATTAATTGTCTTATACATCGAGTAGTATGGGACTCTAACCCTTTCAAACTCATGAATAAGATCTCATAGGTATACACCGAGTAGTATGGGACTTTAACCCTTTCAACTCGTGTATAGATTTCATAGATATGCACTGAGTAGTATGGCACTCTAACCCTTTCAAACTCGTGTATAAGATTTCTTAGATATACACCGAGTAGTATGAGACTTTAACCCTTTCACACTCGTGTATTAGATCCCGTAGATCTTTACTCATTAATAAGATAGTGAGAATTCATCACATAGTACAATTGTCATGAAATAAATAATTTCTACATACTCTTATTTCTATTGATCATCATATACTCCCATATGAAAAATTAATTGCTTATTATCCAAATAATATTGTAAATGGGACTTATATTGTACTTTGACTAGTAATATCAAATTAGCTGAGCAAGGTTATTCACTCACCTTGATGTTTGTCCAAGTTTACCTGGTTCCACACTAGAATTTGTGTAGGAAAATTTCCTAGTAAAATATATTACAAGGAATCATAAGAAAGGAAACAAAATCACGAAAATACGTAAAATTTTCTGACTGCTACAGTAACGGGTTGCTACAGTACGGTTTGCTACAGTAACGGTTTGCTACAGTGTCGGTTCGCTACAGTAACAGTTCGCTACAGTGCCGGTTCGCTACAGTAACGTTGACTGCTACAGTACGTTGACTGCCGACACTACAGTAACTGCTACAGTACCCGAAGAAAATTTTCCAGATTTTTTCCCGAAATTTCTGGTCGCTACAGTAACTCGAAGAAAAATTTCAGATTTTCAGTTGCTACAGTACTTCGAATTTTGCAGAAAATCTTTCAAAAAATTCATCCTTTCCTTTCTTTTGATTCAAAACCAGAATCTCAACTCTTTTAACCGATTATAACTCAAATATAACTTCTAAAACAACTGAGATTCATGAATTATCATCAAAATCTTCAAGAACAAAACCTCCTCTGATCTTCTATATAAACTGAAATTTAAGGAAAATAATCGGATTAAAGCTTACCTTTGATCCTTACAAAGCTTTTGAACCGAACAAATAATCAAAATTCTGAAGATCAAGGAAAGAATTTGAGAAGAGGGTGAAGAAACGAGAGAAAGTGAATTCACTATTCACTTCAGCTGTTTCGATCGTGAGAAGAAAATAAGGGGGGTACTATTGAAACTTTATATTAAATATTTCTAATGGGTTATTCAATAACCCATGGGTATCCATAACCCAATATCCAAACCCATCCAGTCAATTTACAATAAATGGACTAATTGACCATTCTAAAACCACTTTTCCATGAATTTCACCATTCTTAGAATATATCCCTCATTGTGCAAATATTTAGTCCAGTCATTTAACTCAATTTTCATAAATAATATTCAAAGAGAACAATTAAATATGAAAATTAAATATGACCAAAATAAATAACTAAAGTAACGTTGTAAAATTCTAAAATACTCTTAAGCGAGTTATATTCCGAAATTAACGGGTATTACAAAGGTGCTTCAAACCTTAAGCAGGAAGCTAATCGTTGCAGCCCATAAAGTGTTTCTGAAGGAAGCGTGTGGGAAATTTGGTGAAGAGCCAAATTCACTTATTTCATACAATCTATATATCTTGATTGTTGGTCACAGAAATTTTGAGTTGCAAACATAGAATGTCTATCAACTCGATTCGCCAATTTCATAAAATGACAATTTAAGAGCTTTTCTTGTTTAGCAAAGAGACGCTTTATCAACCTCCCTTGGTCCTCAAAGTGACGATTTATCAACATTTCCAAGTCCTCCATCTTTTGTCTCATAAGCGCAAGCTCATTATTAGAAGATGTTGCTGTGCTAACATCCTCTAGCTTTACTACATCTCTTTTTCTTTTCTTAGCCTCCGGTGACTCTTCCATGGATCTCTTATTCTTATAGTTCTCCAAGCTAAGATTTAGATCCAGCTCTACCTTGCCAGCCTCAAAGTTTAAATTGAAAGATTTATTGCCAGCCATATTTTCTGAGCTACAAGGGTTGTATGGAAGGAGAAGTTTGATGCTAGAAAGCTTATAGGTAATGAACTCTTAGTGTTGTGAGTAGTGTAATGGGGCATCCATTATTTATAGATGAAATCTAGGGTTACAAAAACCTCTACATCATACTCTAAAGATGGCCTACAGACCTTATTCGTCGCAATGCTAATGATCTATGATAAGCATGACAGAAAATAATAAATATAATCTAATGCAAAAGATTTTTCAAAAATTTCAGCTAACTTTTGACTTTTGCTCAAAATCTTCAACTAATCGCCGCTTAATCTATGACTTCCTCACTCTATATTTGTCTTATCCAATAATTCTAAATCGCGATATTACTCCATGAATGGGTAGCTTCATACTAGCCTTATTTAGGTTTTTAATATGTGGCTTTGCTTTAGGCTTACACATTTTCAAAAATACATATTAAAATAAAAACTTCTCATATTCACACATATCAAACGTTACCATAAAGTGAGAAAAATTTTTACCTTTCATTTGCCCCTACGAGCATATATGTATGTATATACAAACATGGAGATACATCATCATTTATATATTTTCATCTATTCAAGTCATTTTAAATTGCTGGCTTCTCATTCTTTGAATGAATGTGAAATCATTACATATTATTCCTGGCCATAACAAATAGCCTTCACTCACTATGTATGAATAGCATACACATCATATGTTCTTAGATGCATGTAATCACAACTTGATTCAATCAATCATATATATTACACTCTACAGAAGACTCTCAGAGTAACATAACAAAGTAGAGAAATACAGTTCAATTAATCATAAAAGCATCCAAGGCAATCTTTAATGGCTACATTGTCAACTTCTTTCAATTTCAAAAAAAGCCAACAAGAGAAATGGGAAAACCAAGTATAAATCGGTGGCAAATCCACCGAATATTGACTTACGAGGCTACCAGCATTAATGCATGCCACTGTTGGTTTTCACGTATGATAGCTTGCTATTATCCAGGCATGCAAGACTCTGTAGGGTGGCAGTAGGGGTGCGACAAAGGGATATCTCCTAGCTGACTTCAAGTGACAAAATTATACTATAAAAACTACGCCAAAATTCTTAGTATTTCACTTCAAAATTTAATCTCCTCAAAGTAAAGAGCTTTCAGCATTCCCGTTCTCTCTTTCTTTCTTTCTTATACAAGTTTCAAAATCTTGCAAACCATGGCCACAAGGGAGTTTATTGATCTCACAACTGAGGCCAAAGAAGAAGAGCTCAACTTACTTTTGAGTTTGGGCAAGGGTAAGGGCAAAAGGCCTCTCGGGAAGTCTCAAGAGAAGCAGAAGAAGAAGAAGAAGAAGAAGAAGCAGAAGAAGAAGAAGAAGAAGAAGAATGAGGAACTTGAAGAGATTAGCATGGGCCATACCTTAGAAGACAAAATTTCTCATCTAGAGCAGGAGGTAAAGGATTAGAAGAAGATGATAGAGAACCTGAAGAAGTTAGCTAAACGCCATGATGTGACAATGACTTCAAAAATAGATAAGTACCTTTATTGGTCCACTTAATGCTTTTGCAATCAACAATAAAGAAGTGCAGATTGTATGACTAGAATCTACACTACCCTCCATGACATTGCTCTGTCTCTAGCTCCAAGGAATCGCCCAAGGGCGATTGTGCAATTCAACCCTCCTAATCCAAGACCACCTTGCCTGTAGATTATTCATGTATGAGTAAAAAAAATTTTTTAGCAATGTAATCCTTCAACTTATAATTCTAGTAGTTTTTTTTATAGGATGGTACTCTAAAAATAAATAAAGAAAGAAAGAAAGATAAAGGAATTTAATCGCATAAAATCAATCACAAATTCAGCTTATAAAGCCAATCACATAAAAAAAAAATTGGTGACCCTATAGTCTAACACAAAGACAAACAGAAGCTCTATACAAGTCTAGTTGTCTTCCCCCTATCGTATGGGAGTAGACAAAGGCATTCTGTGTAGATCGATTGAACTCGATATTATACCTTCGAATTGTCATGAACTCTTGCTTGAGAGCCTCAAACTCACAAGCTTTCCTTAAACTAATGCTTTGAGGCACGAACTACTATAAGAACATCTTTCTAAACCATCCAATCGTACATCACGTTTAACAATTATAAATGTTCATACGCCAACAGCCCACCTATAACATGCCCCAATCATTCCAATATTACAAAACTTCTACATTTTTTTGAAACACATCTATCACACAGTACTGTCATGTCAATCCTTAACTAAACAAGTGCAGCTTAGGTGAGTCGCCCCTAGAGAAGACTTAAAGCTTACCCTAACATCTTTTATGTTGGGTCTTATTTTACTATAGTGTCTCCCTTAGAAAAAACTACATAGCCCACATCGATTTTCTCAACCAAGCTTCCATTAAGGAACATATTGTTTAGGCATTTACGGTGTAATATCCCAAGAATTTATATGAATATTTAAAGTCTAGTTTCCAATGGTATAAGTTTCATTTGAATATTCATTACCAGTTAGGAGTTATGATTCGAGAAGTAAGTGAAGGTCGAGAGTAGTGGTAGGAAATTTCTCTATTTCGTAACTCTGATGGTTTTTGTCTGGTTACAATAGGAATGGTCAAAGTGCAAAGTGGGAGTGCCGAGAGCGTGAAATCCAGGTGAGTGGGTTAATACTTGCTATGATTAAATATCTGTTATTGACTTTTTGCATCATAGTGGAAATATATTGTATATCCAAGTTTGAAGAGGATGATGTGGAACGATGAGGCATAAACAATTGTGGAACGTGTCTGGTAATGTATATAATTATATTTTCTTATTTTTCCATGAATGGAGGTTATATGATGGATTGTGAATGGTATGTGAATTGAGTTGAATAATTATTCTATATTATGGGTTATGTTGTATACATGCTATGTTGCTGGAACCACATTGATTATGTTGTGACTTGAATCGTAAATGACTGAGTTGTGTATGTGGCTCAAGATTATGATTGAGGATGTTTTTATATGTGATTGTGATTGTGATTGTGTTTGACTGGAAAGGAAAGGCATGGTGGTGCACCCCATGGAGAAATTTTATGTGAAGTTATAAGGGTGGAGATTATAAACGGAGCGATAAGGGTGGATGCGGCGGGGGCCGCGGGCAACGATCCAGAGGTATTCTGAACGACCCGGTTGGTACGGGAAATGTGTGTGAAATTGATTTCACCGATTGCTGTTGTGAATTTTGAATTATGTTGAAATGTATTTGATTTACTTGGATATTGTTGTGAAGTATTATGAATAATATTATATCATATGATGATCGATTTACGTATGATTGCTGCATGTTATCATTATGATGCATGATATTTTTTTGTCATAGTGTTGTGTTATCTACTCACTGGGCACGTGGTTTGCTCATACCCCTCTTATTGATATTTTTTTTCAGAAATGACAGCTGAAGGTAAATATCGGAACAAGGAATTATGGATCCTTAGTCCATGATTACCTTTTCATTTGTTCAGGATAAAGGTATAATAGTTAAGTCTTATTCTAAGTTGTATAAATCTAGAAATCTCTGTAATCGGGTAGGTTCATTCAGTGATGTAATGTGAATAATTGTAGTATGTATAGAGAACTCAGTTTGGTTGCATGAAAAAGAATTGTATGATTTTTAAGAGAAAGATAGGCTTACGGAGGTGAAATGAAATTCACTTTCCGTGCCGGTCACGTGCTCAGATTTTGGGACGTGACAAGTTGGTATCAGAGCTTTGGGATTAGGTCTCCTACCAATTACAGAGTAAGGTAACCTTAGTGGGATCTCCTCTATCGTGGTGAACCCGGGCACGACTATAGAGAGATGGCTCCATTGAAGGTCCTGTAGGATGTTTTCATTTCCTTTTCCTCCAAGACTTGTCTTTTCTTATGAATTATGTTTTAGTTTTAGTTTTAGACAGATATGGCTATACTTTTGAACTTGGTAAAGGAAAGGTTATTATTTGTTTGATTCCGTTGCTGTCGGATCAAATTGTATGTATGGGGCTTTATATGTTACATTCATGATTGATTTTGTGTGACTGATTTCTTTTATTCTTCTTAATTTTATTATTACTATTTTTGGAGTACCATCCCATAAAAGAAACCACTGGCATTAAAAGCAGAAGGATTACATTACAAAAAAAAATTACTCATGCATGAGTAATCTAAAAGCGAGGTGGTCTCGGATTAGGAGGGTTGTACTGTATCATCACCCCTCGACCATTCCTTGGAGCGAGAGACAGAGCAATGTCGCGGAGGGTAGTGTAAATCCCATTCATACAATCAACACTTCTTTGTTGTTGATTGCAGAAGCACTGGGTAGACCAATAGAAGAACCTGTCTATTCTTGAAGTCATTTCTGCATGATTGCGTTTAGTTAACTTCTCCAGGTCTCCTATCATCTTTTTCAGATTTTTCACCTCTTGCTCTAGACAGGCGATTTTGTCCTCCGAGGTATGGCCCGTGCTAGTCTCCTCAGCTTCCTCGTTCTTCTTCATTTTCTTCTCCTTATGCTTCTCTAGAGACCCTTCAAAAGGTCTTTTGCCCTTGTCTTTGCCCAGACTTAAGTTTAAGTCGAGCTCTTCTCTCTTGGTATCCACTGTGAGATCAATGTACTTCCTTGTGGCCATGATTTGAAAAAATTTAGAAATTTATGTGGGAGTATGAGAAGAGAGGAATGCTGGGAAGTTGTAGGTTCAGAGATGATTACTCTTTGTGGTGTGGTAACTGAGAACGTTGGGACAGTTTTTATAGAGGAAAAATTTGAACTTAGAGACAAAGAAGATATCTCTTCGCCGCACCCTACACGCTTAACCTATGGATTTCTGCAAGCTGGAAGCTAGAAGTCTAGGGTAGGCATGCACATCAACAATGCGTCGCATTAATGGCAAAACTACGAAAGTCAATATTCGGTGGATTTGCGGCCGATTTACACTTGGTTTTTCCATTTCTCTCGTTGGCATTTTCTGAAATTCGAAGAAGTCGACAATGTAGCCATTAAAGATTGCCTTGGATGCTTTTAAAGATAAACTAAAATGTATTTCTATGCTTTCTTGTATTGTTCTTGAAAGCCTTCAGTTGAGTATAATATACATGATTGATTGAATTATACTGTGATTATATGTATCTAAATACATATGATATGTATGTATGTTATTCATGCATAGAGAGTGAAGGCTATTTGTTATGGCCAGTAATAATATGTAATGATTCCACATACATTCAGAGAATGAGAAGTCTGAAATTTAAAAGGACTTGAATAGATGAAAATATATGGATAATGATGTATCTCCATGTTTATACATATATATATATATGCTCGTAGAGGTAAGTGAAAGGTAAAAATTTTTCTCACTTTATGGAACGCTTGATGTGTAAATGTGAGAAGTTTTTATTTTAATATGTATGTTTGAAAATGTGTAAGCTTAGGGCAAAGCCACGGATTAGAAACCTAGATAAGGTTAATATGAAGCTATCCGTTCATGGAGTAATATCTCGATTTAGAATTATTGGATAAGACAAATACAGAGTTAGAAAGTCATAAATTGAAGCGGCGATTAGTTTAATAATTTGAGCAAGAGTCAAAAGTTAGCCGAAATTTTTGAGGAAATATTTTGTATTAGATTATATTTTGTTATTTTCTGGCATGCTTATCAGAGACCGTTGGCATTGCGTCGGATAAGGTCTGTAGGTCATCTTTAGAGTATGATGTAAAGGTTTTGTAGCCCTAAATTTCGTCTATATATAATGGATGCCCCATTACGCTGCTCACTACACTAAGAGTTTATATCTATAAGCTTTCTAGCATCAAACTTCTCCTTCTGTACAACCTTTATAGCTCAGAAAGATATGGCCGGCAATAAATCTTTCAATTTAAACTTTGAGGCTGGCAAGGTAGAGCTGGATCTAAATCTTAGCCTGGAGAATTATAAGAATAAGAGATTCATGGAAGAGTCATCAGAGGCTAAGAAAAGAAAAAGGAATGTAGTAGAGTTAGAGAATGTTAGCACAGCAACATCTTCTAATAATGAGCTTGCGCTTATGAGACAAAAGATGGAGGACTTGGAAAGACTGATAAACCGCCACTTTGAGGACCAGGGGAGATTGATAAATCGTCTCTTTACAGAACAAGAGAAGCTTTTGAACCGTCATTTTAGGGAATTGGAGAATAGAGTTGATAGACATTCAATGTTTGCAACTCAAAATTTTCGTGACCAACAAGCGAGATGTATTGACTGTATGAATGGAGTGACTTCTGCACTTCGCCAAATTTCCCAGACGTTTCCTCCAGAAACTCTTTCTAGGCTGCAACGATTAACTTCCTCCTTAAGGTCTGAAGCTCCTTCTTCTTCTAGACCTGGAGCACCTTCTGCATATCAAAAGCCTCCTCGTTCTTAATTTATCCTTTCTTTTGTTTGTACCCAAAACTGATATTTGATTTAAGGTTTACATATTAAAATTATCTGTTTTGTAACTCGAGTTAAACTTGTTGCCTGTAGCTTATGTAATAGAAATAAAATTTAAGTTTTCGAATATTCTTTTGTTGAGGTGATTCTTTTATTGAAGTAACTTGAGAAAAAAAATGGACTTGTTATATTTTGTACTTGATTGTGAAAATTCCAAAAGAGAGAATGAGACATAGATAAAATATCTGCATTTGTTTCAATCTTGAGGTAAGTTTTGAATTCGGAGGACCGAATTCTTTTAAGGGGGGAAGAATGTAATATCCCAAGAATTTATATGAATATTTAAAGTCTAGTTTCCAATGGTATAAGTTTCATTTGAATATTCATTACCAGTTAGGAGTTATGATTCGAGAAGTAAGTGAAGGTCGAGAGTAGTGGTAGGAAATTTCTCTATTTCGTAACTCTGATGGTTTTTGTCTGGTTACAATAGGAATGGTCAAAGTGCAAAGTGGGAGTGCCGAGAGCGTGAAATCTAGGTGAGTGGGTTAATACTTGCTATGATTAAATATCTGTTATTGACTTTTTGCATCATAGTGGAATTATATTGTATATCCAAGTTTGAAGAGGATGATGTGGAACGATGAGGCATAAACAATTGTGGAACGTGTCTGGTAATGTATATAATTATATTTTCTTATTTTTCCATGAATGGAGGTTATATGATGGATTGTGAATGGTATGTGAATTGAGTTGAATAATTATTCTATATTATGGGTTATGTTGTATACATGCTATGTTGCTGGAACCACATTGATTATGTTGTGACTTGAATCGTAAATGACTGAGTTGTGTATGTGGCTCAAGATTATGATTGAGGATGTTTTTATATGTGATTGTGATTGTGATTGTGTTTGACTGGAAAGGAAAGGCATGGTGGTGCACCCCATGGAGAAATTTTATGTGAAGTTATAAGGGTGGAGATTATAAACGGAGCGATAAGGGTGGATGCGGCGGGGGCCGCGGGCAACGATCCAGAGGTATTCTGAACGACCCGGTTGGTACGGGAAATGTGTGTGAAATTGATTTCACCGATTGCTGTTGTGAATTTTGAATTATGTTGAAATGTATTTGATTTACTTGGATATTGTTGTGAAGTATTATGAATAATATTATATCATATGATGATCGATTTACGTATGATTGCTGCATGTTATCATTATGATGCATGATATTTTTTTGTCATAGTGTTGTGTTATCTACTCACTGGGCACGTGGTTTGCTCATACCCCTCTTATTGATATTTTTTTCAGAAATGACAGCTGAAGGTAAATATCGGAACAAGGAATTATGGATCCTTAGTCCATGATTACCCTTTCATTTGTTCAGGATAAAGGTATAATAGTTAAGTCTTATTCTAAGTTGTATAAATCTAGAAATCTCTGTAATCGGGTAGGTTCATTCAGTGATGTAATGTGAATAATTGTAGTATGTATAGAGAACTCAGTTTGGTTGCATGAAAAAGAATTGTATGATTTTTAAGAGAAAGATAGGCTTACGGAGGTGAAATGAAATTCACTTTCCGTGCCGGTCACGTGCTCAGATTTTGGGACGTGACATACGGCCTCTTCCATAAATCATATCTGTCTAGCATCTACCAAAACCAAATCTTTGATCTGCCTTTCAAGGGTTCTTTCTCATTCCTACATCAGTAGTTTGCACTATATACTTTGGAAAAATCTTTCTTGAACCCTAGCCCATGCCTCATAATCAACTTTACCCCATCTGGTACATCACTATCGGCCCAGCCCTCATGCCATATTCTAGCAACTACTGATCCTCAGCTTCAAGGGTACACAGCAGAGTTACATTCCCAATTTCTCAAAAAATATTTAACACAGAGGTCATACCTCTTCCATCAGTATCCCTCCTCATAGTCGCATAAGGATCATGCCTCCAACAAGATCCAAAGTTCTACACATGAAATAAATTACTTTTTATTGTAACAAAATTATCTCTAACTAACTCCATCGAGGGGTAACTTACAAAAAGGACACTCAACTCTACAAAGTCTTCTATGGAACCTAATCCGATGGTCATGCCGAGGTTCACGACAATGGGAAAGGGCCCACAAAGAACACTTTACTCTATAATCTATAGGGGACCTAAAACCAGCTTTGATACTAATTTGTCACATCCCAAAAATTAGATAAGTGAATTAAACATATATCACTTAAGGTATACCTCTGTGGTATCCCTAAATCTCCATCAACATTTGTAGTATTCACAATTATGTAAAACATAACTTTTTTTTTAAAGAAAGATATTTGACATATATACTTAGAAATATTCAACATTCATTACAATCTTACAAGCTTAGGTGACCTACTAGATTACAGAGTATTTTCTAATCCTTACCAAATCTATATCTATTTGTTCACTAAACAAAAGTGAAGTATAACCTTAAAGGCTATAAATCCTCCTCCTCAACCACTGTATCTGAAAAGATAATCATAGAGAGTGTGAGTTAATCAAAACTCAGTGAGTAAACAACTATGCATGATAATATCACAAGCACAAATACCACATTGCTAATTTAATCAAAATGTATCATTTAATTCAATACATTCAATGTATTTATATGTATCGACGCCAGTGTTTTATGTCAATTTTGAAAGTCCTGTGAACTTACGTTCTCACAACCATATTGAGCTAAAATTATTTGTATTCAATAGGTTTACGCTCTTTTATTTTTGAAAACCCTGTGAGCTTATGTTATCACAACCATATTAAGCCCAAAAATCTGTTGGTGCTCAATATGTTTACACTCCCCAATGTTCATCCTTAGGAATATTTATCCATGGATTTACTAATTGTATATTCAAGTCTGTTGGGTGATCAATCCCTCACCTTATTTAGGTATGTTGAGTTATCAATCACTCACTTTATTCATACATCAAACATAATCACAATCATGACATATAATCATATTCTCACAAAATTTTTCAATTTATTCAACGAACTACCACATCTAGTTATTTAGTCAACTAGAGAAATTAATTCACATAAGGTAATAAAATAATTGTGATTTTTCTCAACTTGAACATACACTGATAATGTTCTCAATTTCACAAATAATGCAAATGAGATTTATATTATGCTTTGACTAATTTAATAAATTAATTTTGCAAGGTTGTCCACTCATCTTAACGTTACCTAATTTTATCTTAAACCTTCCTCGAAGATGTGTAAGATAATAGAAAGTAATTCCCTCTACCTCAATCTAGTCACAACATCCCAAAAGATGTGGAAGATGTATCAAAGAATTTATTCATATATGATAATCATGCAAAAACATGTCAATGTCACAAAATAGGAAAAATCCCTACTAGAATTTTGACCTTTGATCACTACTCTGGATATAACTGTCAAACAATAAATAATTTTCAAATAAAACTTATACTATTAGAAACTAGACTCAAAGATCTTTCCAATAATATCTTATTTGCTAAAAACGAAGTCCAGATGAAAAAGTTATAAACATTTTAAAACTGATGTTATAGTAACTGTCAACAGTCAACATAGCTACATAACTTTGACCAAAGTCAATGCTACAGTATTGTTGACCGAGTCAATGCTACAGTAACCACGAAAATTTGAAAAAAAATTTCTCGATGAACAGTATTTTTCTGGAAAATTTCTGGAATGAACAGTAATGTTCTTTGTGTTTTTCATCCAAAAATTTCAAAATCACATCTAAAACATTGTTTCTTTTGATTTCTTTCATGGGTTTTTATCCTTGATGTTTAAGGAATCTTTTAACACCAAAACCCCCAATTTTAACCCACAAACAAAGTCTCAATCCTCAAATTTTCATCAAGAACCCTAACTTTCTTTAAATTTTCAAATTTTTGAATTTCTCCTAGTTTTCTCCAAATTTCTTATTCTATAATTATTATCCAACATGTAGAAATATTTTAAACCAACATCCATACTTAAATTCATCCATTAGAACCCACAAATCAACCCAAAATTATCTAAATCCGAAAATGGAAATTGAAGAGGAGAATTAAACTTACCTCCATCCTTTGTAACCCAAAAGAAATAGATTGATGGCCAAAGAGTAAAAAATCTCCATAAGAAATGGAAGATAAGGTTGATGGAGTTGAGAGAAAATGATGTTCTCTTCCCTTGCTCCCAAAGCTCTCATAATGGTGAATGAGGAAAAAGAAAGGAAAGATTAAGGGTTAAATAACTAGGTGGGTCAATGGGTGACCCATGGGTACCCATACCCAATTGTCCAAAACCCACTTAACTCAAACATAATTATTCCACAATAATTATATTTAACTCCATTAAATTCCTCTTTCTCATATTTTTTTTAATTAACAGAAAATACAACGCCGCAATAAAATACCCAGTCTAGTCATTGATCTTAATTTCTACAACAAATTATTCAAATAGAATAAATGAAATATAGATATTAAAGTGACTAGATTAAATATACCAAAATAATGCTATAATGTATCGTAATACTCTAAAATATATTATTCCAAGTTTGGCAGGTATTACACAGGTGGAGGATTAGGATTAGGGTGGGGCTAACTCCACTCCTCTTGTTTCCCCTCATCAATAGTCTCTACTACTTTGACACTTTCAGTCTTGTATCCAGTAACAGCTTTCATCTTTTCTTTTTCCTTCTTGGATATGAGAGCGGTCTAACAGACGAAATCTTACTCCTGAGCAACCTTGATTGTTTCTTGAGGCTTTATTTGCTCAATCAGCTCCATGGATTGTTCTTCAACCAAGATACTTTTCTCATTGTCATATTCTTGATTATTGCTGTTTTCCTTTCCTGAATAATAATTCTTACTAGGTAGTTCTTTAACCAAGATACTCTTCTGATTTAGAAGAAGACCATTTCTTGATTCTTGTAAAGTAGTCTCTTTGATTGGGTCCTTGGAAGAGCTTCTTAGACTAAACTCTTTGATCTTAGCCAATCGGGTGGCTTCCAACACAGTACTTGGATTAAAAAACTTCACATCCCCAGCTATGTCAACCTTCAATTCACCCAAGCAGCAATCTAGTTTTTGAGCTTCTGAAAGATTTGATTTGCAAGACATTTGCTCAAATTGTTCCTTGTATTCACTCACTTTCCCAGTTTGTCTCACTTGCACCAATTCTTCCAAAGCAGGCATATCCATATTAGTGGACCATGTAAGCACCTGATAACTATTCCTCTGCAGATTCATGTTCTAGTGCAGAAATTCCATCATATGCTGTGAGAGGTGCGACATGGTTTCTTGGAGCACATTCAATTCCTTTTTCATCTCTTCGTGATGCCTTTCCCCAAGATTCAGCAATTCCTCCACTCGTCCTTCAACTTCTAGCATTACATCCTGGGACTGAGTTGCTTTTGCCATGTTTGCAAGTTCACCAGTTAATGTCCACAGTATACTACAGTAAAACAAGAATCTATAGCCAAGAATCGTTAGCTCTGATACCACTGATACGACATCAATTATGAAGTCGTGATTATCTCTATCACAAAGGACCGTGGGACTCGAAACTAAGAACACAGACAGAAAGAATCGAAGAAATAGGTATAAAGGAAGAGATAGAGCACAAAGAAAAGAAATAGAGTACAATAAGAAGAAAGAAACAAAACTGAGATAAGAAGGAATCAGAGAAGTAGAATACACGAAGGAGGAGAAGAAGAAGGCTAACATTCCAAATCTGCCTTTTCATACAAAGCTACTGGTTCTTATAAGCTGTGGTCAACAGTCAAACAACCATTATTAAACTAGTTTCGGTTACTGGGAAATTACCCAATTGACCCTCCGGAACCCTGCCATCAACACTGACCACTTGTAAACAATCCCTATCCCAAAAGTACCTGGACACCTTCGCAGGGCTTCAAATTACAAATGGAAGGTGAATTGGCAATGATGGTTATGGTCCTTTTTCAACCCTTCCATCAAACTCATAATCAAGAGAGGTTTTCATAGAGGAATAGGCAGTCATAGAAAAACATTTTTCGACTACAAGGTATATATAAGGTAAAGTTCCCGTAAGTTTCCATGATAAGCAATGGCAAGAAGTCGGGCCTGTGTGAAGAGCAGATTGCATGAGAATCAACCTTACTACGCCGGTGAACCCTGAATACTATTCAGCATGGAAGATGGTGAGGTGATGGCTAGCAGACAGAGGTGGTGGCGGGAGCGGCTTGGAAGTTGATTTGGTCAGTGGAGAAGAAGGGCTGAGAAGGGTTGGGTCTTTTTGAAATAAAACATGAAAGGCTAGAACTATTTTTCAAAATTTTCTCCATCAAATATGTTCTATGAAACAAGCATTTCACCCATCTCAATTTGTGGTCGGCGGGATTAGGATTCTTTGCATTACTTTTAGTATTGCATCAATTATTGATGAAAATTTTAGTAACGATAAAAATTATTGTTAAAAAATAATGCACCTCAAAAGTAATGTAGAGAATTTGGATCTCTTCGCACATATCTAACCATTGAATTCATAAATTTAATGTCTGTAAAGAAACAACAAATGCAATGTATAAAAGTGAAAGTGTGACTGAAGGAAAAATAGGGATATTGAGAAATTATTTAAATTATCTTTTATAAAAGCACTAAACTTATTTTTTAAAATAAAAAGTTAAAATATTTTAATAAAATACTATATTTTCATTTCAATCTTATTTTCTTTTCTTTTCTCCATCTAAAAGGGTTAAATTATATATTTAGATAGATTAACTTAACGACAATATAAATGTCAGGGTTTAATGACATTTAGAAATATCTGTATAGAGTTAAATTTCTAGAGATTAAATAATAACTCAAGTATTTTTTTAAAGAAATATCTAGTTAATATAGTCATTTAGAAAATATCTTATGACATTATCTAAAATATTTTATGCATGTTAGATGAAAAATATCCCATCAAACATAGATATTTAGTATATTAAATTTTTGGAGAAACTAAACATAATCTCTTAAACTATAATTTTATAATTTTTTAGTCTTCAAATTTTAAAAGCAGTACTTTATCTTTATAAACTAGTGTTGTGACCCGTGCGATATACGAGTAATTAATTCATAAAAATAATAATAATTAATTAACAGCAAACATATAGTAGTTGTCATAAGAGACAAACATTTTAGAATATCTACATTCAATGCGAATTAAAAAAAAAAATCAAATTATCCAAACAACGAAAATATTTCTCTAATGCAAATACACCTCTAATATTTTTCAAATATAATGTCTTTAACTCGAAAAGAAAGAAATAAAATAAAAAATTAACGAATGACATAAAATAACTTTGAATTAATATAATAATATTATGAAAAAGACCATATAAAGTTTATTTACAACTAATAGAGATTTTTGAAAACTTATTTATACACTACATTTGTAGTGCTTGAATTAGCATAAGAATCTTCAATCTCTTTCTACTATTTACTCTTGAGATGACAACATAAAACTGACCATGACTAAAAACTAGAGTTGTATATATATATATATATATATATATATATATATATATATATATATATATATATATATATATATATATATATATATTGACATAGGAAAGTGATTGCCCTTGACTTTTATTAATTGTCATCGCAAAATACAAGAAAATTAAAAATTGTCTCCTATGAAGCTTGAAAGGAAGTCTTGCATCTGATGAAATTATCTTGTCACCTTAACGTAGAATATTACACCTCTTCTTAAATGGTGCTCCAACCCTAAACTCTGATTTAAAAAGACTCATTTCAGATTTATTAATCATTCGTGTAATAATTAAATTATGTTATTTTGAAAAGAAATCAAAATAAAGTGAAATAAAGAATGTTTGTTAAAAATATTTATATGAAATGTAGGATAATCAATCTTGCCGAAATTTTCTACTTATGACCAACAATTAATGTCAATATGCCTTAATGCTCGTGTATATATATTTCAACAATTTTTTATGCATAAAATTTATTTTACCTACTAAAAAAAATCCTCTAACACACTACAATGGTCAAAATATAATAATAACTTTGATTTCTATTAAATTAAAAACTATTTTTGAAAGAAATCAAAATAAAGTGAAAAAAACAACATTTTTAATTCACATATCAATTTCATGATCAAATTTATTTTACCTAGTAAAAAAATCCTCTAAGACATTAAAATGGTCAAAATATAATAATAACTTTCATTTCTATTAAATTAAAAACTATTTTAGAAAGAAATCATATAAAGTCAAAAAAGTAACATTTTTAATTCACATATTAATTTCATAATCAAATTTATTTTACCTACTAAAAAAATTTTCTAAGACACTGCAATGGCCAAAATATAATAATAACTTTGATTTCTATTAAATTAAAAACTATTTTGAAAAGAAATCAAAATAAAGTCAAATAAAATAAGTTTTCAAATTCACATATCAATTCTATAATCAAATTAAAATCAAGAAAAAGTAATTATAAAAAATAGCATGAATATATGAATAGACTTCAAAAAAAAATTGTTAGACTTATACAAAACAAGGAGAGAAAGAGTGGGAGAGAGTAAGAGGACGTATAAGGGTGACATGTCAAGCACTTGGTTTAATTTGCCTAAATAGAAAGAGAAAGTGGGAAATTTGCAAACAAAAAATATAATAATAATTTGAGATATTAATCATGGAAATATGGAAATATAGACATATAATTTAAAACGTATATTGTGCATTAATTCACGTCGCACGTCTACATAATTCACGCACTAACTAATTGATCAAAATGAAAGTCAAATAAAGAATGTGATATCCTTCATAACTATCTCACTTAATTTGGAATCAAAACATACCTAAACAATATGCGTATAAAACATATTAGAATAAAAAAAGGCAAGAACATTAAAGCCTGTCCACATAAATATTAACAATAATTACAATTAAGTTAAATTATTTTATTTTCAACCAATGAGAATACAACATTAAAGAATATTATATTAATTGATATAAGACTACACGAACCAACAAATAATAATGTTTCATATTATATTAATTAAATATATTATTAATTTATATTATTATTTATTTAATTACCAAAATTTATTTGATATGTTTAATGTGATATGATTAATTTAATATTATTGAATTTCAATTGTAATTTAATTCAATGTATTTGAAAGTACAATTTGAAATTAAATATATTTAAAAAAAATAAAAAAATTATTATTTTAATAAGTAGATAAAAATATTAATTTAAGTAAATTTTTCATTTTAAAAGTTAAATTATAATTATAATGTATTATAATTTGATAAAATACAAGTATAATAATTAGATATATTATTACAATATTATACTTTATATTGTAAAAAATATATTATAAAATTATATGCTAAAATTATGTAGTAACATATAACAATTTATATCATTTATATTTATAAAATTATATTATAAGCTAAATAGTCAATTGTATATATTCATACAGATATAGTATTAGATACATTAGTAAATTTATCCAAATATATATTAAAAGAGATAAAGTCAAAAAATCGTAATTTAGGAAAAAGGTAATTTTAGCAAAAAAGTAATTAAAGAAATTTAATTAATCAACAAATGATGTTTCATATTATATTAATTAATTAATTAATCAATTATATTATTAATAATTTATATAATTATTTATATTATTAATTTTATATTTTAATATTATTAATTATTTAGGTACTTTAACGAATTGAATGAATATGGAAAAAAAAGGATATAGAATTAACATTAAAGAGTATTAACAGATATAAAATTAAAGAGTATTAATTTAAATAGTATTAGACATATTAGGAAATTTACCCAGATATAAATTAAAAGAGACAAAGTCAAAACACCGTAATTTTGGAACAAAAGTAATTTTAGGAGAAATTTAAAAAAAAAAGTAATTTAGAAAAAAACAATAAGAATACAACATTAAAAAGTATCATATTAATTGATATAAGACTCCATAAACTAATAAATGATGTTTCAGATTATATTACTTATATTAATTAATTAAATATATTATTATTTTATGTTATTATTTATTTAATTACCAAAATTAATTTGATGTGTTTATGTAATGTGATTAATTTAATGTTGTTGAATTTCAATTATAATTCAATTCAATGTATTTGAAAGTGCAATTTGAAATTTGAAATTCAATATATTTGAAAGCAATTAAAAATTATTATGTTAATAAGTAGATAAAAATATTAATTTAAGTAGAATTTTCATTTTAAATTTTTTTAATTGATAGTCATCATTTAATACATCAAATTAGTATTAAAATTTTAATTTTACATTTTAAGTAGATTTTTCATTTATGTTAATACATCAGATTTTTCATTTTAAATTTTAAATGTTAATTTAATTATCCAAAATATTAATAATAAATAATAATAAAAAGTACTCCGTCATTTGGGAAAAAGATTGACAATCATCATTTAATATGTTAGATTGTTATATCTGATTGCAAAGCTATCATGAAAAATAGCGTACAACATTGGGAAAATAATTGTTACTGGAAGATATACAAAATTTTACTAATTGTATTTATAAATAATTAACTCATTTGCATTTGTTAAATTTCATTTTGAAATTCAACAAACGAATTAAACATATTTAAGTAGATAAATAATAAAATAATAAATAAAATAAAAATTTAAATTTAAATTGTACACATTTAAAAATAAAATAATTAATTTAGGAAACAAAAGAAAAATAATAAAGCTCAACGAATGCACTTTATATTCGTACAAAACAATAAAAAAACCCAACACCACATAAAGTTTATTGATTAGAATATTGTCAAGGATAAAATACATAGAACAATATCTATGAATCATTCAACATATTTAATTGACTCATTAATTTTTTTCATTAACGACTTTTTTAACATTAGAAGACATATGAAAAGCACTTAAATCATCATCATCATCATTTTTTTCGACTTCAATAAAAGGTTTTTTTGTGGATGTAATAGAATATGAAGTGTTTCCATCTTCAGGTTCTGAAACATTTGAATTACATCGCTACACAACATGATATGAATAATTCAGTGAATGAATGTTTCGTTGTATTATACTCACTGTTATACTTAACTACACTAAACATAAATATTTCATTTAGTTATTTGAAGTTTAAACTTATTCACAAATGATCTCTTCACATGACTGTATATGTGATCACCTTTAGAAGGCAAAAAATAAACACAAACATAAGCATAATGAATAAAATAATACATGTAAAAAATTGAATATAATGAAATTAAATTCATTTGAAAATTTTACAAAACCATCTTCGGACTAAAAATCTTCTTAGATATATTGAACGATAAACTTGTTCACAACATCACCACTCAAACCTTAATCCTCCAATCATCCCTTGATACATTAATATCAGTAACGTCACTAAATTTAGCCATATACTAAGTACTAACTGAATGAAAACTAATTCTGTAAAAAGAATAAACAATATAAATACGGAAGCAATACATGACAGTTAGAATGACCTTTATTTATATAACAAGAGTAAGGAATATGAACAATTCATTGTTATTGAATATTAAACATAATAAATTGAATATAATAATTATATAGCAATTGATGTTAGTGAATTTCAATTCAAATCAATTCATCAAAAAACCTAATTTATTTATTTAAATTTATTCTATTTATTATATTATTCTTAATTTAATGACATACCTACAATTATTTCAATTCAAATCAAATATTTCAAAGCAATTCGATTCCACCATTCCACCAAAATTCATTTAATGTGATATTATTAATTTACCTAATTTATTCATTGAAATTTATTCTATTATTCTTAATTTAATGACATACCTACAATTAATACCCTAAAATAAAATTTTTTTAGTCTATTATATTAATTATCCAATAAGTAAAAATATCAGATATTAGTTCAAATTAAAATTTAAAAGCTATTTTGTCACGTACTTAACTTTATGTATTTATCGTCTTTTTCAATTTTTTTCATAATTTTTAATTTATGTTTTTCTTAAAATTATGTAATTTTTAAATGTTAATTTCAACTTATATGTAATTTTTTACTTTTTGTGATAATCTAATGAAATTTAATGTTACATTTTAAAATTTAGATATTAAAATTATCATGAAATTACAGCAAGAGAAGGATACATACATTGTTAGGTTTTCTAAATTTTTATTTGATTGATACAATTAAATAATCAATTTTGATTAAATTATATTGATTCAATTTGGATTTAATTGAATTTGTTAACCCTTAATATGAATCTTCTCCTTCACATTTTTAAAGAATGGTTAAATTATAATTTTGGTCTCTATAATTTTATTTAATTTATAATTTAGTTTTTATAGTTTATTTTATTATAAGTTAGTCCTTATAATTTTTCAAATCTTTGAAAATAATCTATGCCGTCAATGAAAGTTAATCTTCTTTTAACTTTAGTCTATATATAAGGTGACACTATTTTATACATGTAGGCAAGCCATGTCATTTTCTCTCTTTACTCCACCGTTTTCTATGTCTATGTTGTCAATGGATGACCATAACACTAAAACACTTCTCAAGTACTATCTCTTTTCTTTCTTCATTAGTAAACAGAAGCCTCAACAAGGAGAATGAAGATTCCCTCCATATCATAGAGGTCTGGAGAGAATTTTTATCCGTTAGATTTCTAAGATATAGAAAAAAATCTTACTCATTAGATTTACAGATTTAATGGGTAAAAAAATAAAGTGGTTAATTTTTTTTTAAAATCACTTTGTGTTTGTTTGAGGGGATCTGAAAAAAAAAATTATCTGGAGGGAAATCGATTCCCATCAAGAAAGGGGGAAAAATAGAGTTGGGCTTCATTTTTACTGAAGTAGTTTAACCACACTTATTGTAATAAATTTTTATTGATTCTTTAGACTGATTAATTACATGAAAAATGCATGTAAGAAATTCTCTCAAAAAACGCTATTTATATGAATAGCAAGAGTACTGATAATGTTCAAATATAAGGTAATACTCCTTATGAAATTGATTGATAGTCTGGTCATAACTCCCAAACTGACAATTTGATAAGACAAAACAAAAGCAACGACAAGCCGAGAAGGGCGTGCCATGCCAAATATTATCAACTTTTTTATATGAATATCGGAAAACGGTACCGCACAACCATCGCATTATTTCATTAAATATCCTTAAATTTATTATTATACTTTGACCTTCAACTGCATCTGATCCATGTCCATGCTTTTTGAAGATAGGCATCCAACTCCTAGAAGTTCTTGATTACAAAAATTATAGATACCAACTCACAATAAAATATAATATAAGGACTAAATTATAAGTTAGGAGTTAGGTAAAATTATAGGATCAAAATTAAAGGGATCAAAACTATAATTTAATCTTAAAGAATCAATATTCTATTTCTTTAATATTAGATCGGATCGAAGTATTGATGATTAGCGAGGGTTTGGTTCGATTATGCTTAATAACTGTTTTGCCATCAAATCAACAAAATCAGGTGAATCGGCCAGGTGTCCAGTTCCACGCAATTTTTTTGAAGCCTCCAACCTCCAAAAAACGGCATCGTTTTACAACAAGCTAAAAAAAAACTTAAGTAAAGAAGAACAATGTTGTGCTGCCAAAGCCGGTGAGAGACTACACGAATATGAGAAGAGGAAGAGCCAAAGAAGAAAGAACAAGAAAGAAGAGGAAGAAATTGAGATTGAGAAAGAAAATGGCGTGGGTATGTGAAGAATAATGGGGAAATGGAGAATAAGCAATACAGATATGTGTTTTAAAATTTTAAATATAAATATATATATATATTAAACATAAAGATTAATTTTTATTATATTAATATAAAATTAATATATAGATGTATATTTATAATTTTTAATTATGTATGTTATCTTTTAAGTATTACCGATTCGACTGCTGTTTGACAACACTTTAACCATTGAATATTAAATTGGTGGAGACAGTTTCAGATTGATCATTAAGCCGGTAGATACATGAATTCAAAGTTCAATAATTGGATAGTGATAAAAAAACGGTCGAATCAAGTTCTAGATCGGTCATTGAATAAGTTGAGGTATCGGTTCAAAATTTAATAGTTGGATCGTAGTCAAATACTTAAAAAATAGTTTTAAAATAATATATATAATTAAAAATTATAAATATACATCTATATATCAATCTAGAGATGTGATGAACTCCTGTTTTTTTTTTTATTAATAATAGTTTTATAATTTTGTGTTTTCTCCTGTCTTCTCTTTTCTCTTTCTTCCCTCTCTTCTCTCCCTCTCCTCTCTCTCCCCATCATCTCTCCCCTTTCTCCCTTCTCTCTCTTCTATTTCTCTTCTTTCTCTCTCCTCTCTCCCTCCTCTCTTTCTCTTAACATATTTTTGTTTTTATATTTTCAAATTTGCCTCTAAAACAATTTCTTTTGTCTTTAAACATATTTTTTAAAAAAATTATTCAAAAAAAATTCTGTTCTTTTATTCTCAAAACTTATTTATAAAAGCTAGATTTTTTTTGAAAACATAAAAATTAAAAAATAAAATCAAACAGGTCTTTGTATTTTTCACGAGAAAGAAAAATCTATACCTTCATAAAACTTTTTCAATAATAATTTATCATAATGCTCATAACAAAATGACGCTGTAACAAAATAACAACAAAATGTAGAATATAGATTATCATGCCAAAATATATTTATATATAAATATATCTTCATGTTTTGGGTTCGACAAGGGAAAACACAAAAGAACTGAAAACCTTTCAACAACAAACTCATTTGACCACTCAACAAAACCATAAATAACCACGAAGAATAACACTAACTGCACTAGGAAAGCCTCAGACAAAGAGAACTAGTAACAAAATTGGGGAGGATAAATGAAAATAGACAGAACAAAAGATGAACAAAGAGCTCGATCATCGCAGATATATCTCACAAAAACCTTCATCCTCTCAAACTTTCAATGATCTTGGTAAGGGCTGAGTATGTTCCATAGGCAGAAGATGCAACGCCTACTGTGATAATTGTGATGCAAAGTGTTACCTGCAGACAGAAGATAAAAGCACAGTTGTAGTGGGAGTTAATGGTACACGGACTACAGAAAACTTTAAGGTAAGGGACCAAATTGGAACAAAATTAAAATTAGAGGCCAAAATGAAACCAAAGGTAAAGTTAAATGTTCAAATTGAAACAAAATTAAGTTAAGGGATGAAAGCAAAACTAGAGGCACAGTTAAGGGACCAAAATGATATTTTAGCCTAATATTTTATAATAATCTACAACATGCTCTCTTGCGTGAAGGTCCTTTTAAACTTGATGTGTAAACACATCACATACTATAACTTGTTTTGAAACAACTTCGATTAAAGTGAAGTTTGGTACATAGACAATCTAACCAATTTGTAAAAAATTTTGAGAATTAGATATATGAAAAAAAAATCAATATTCTTATGTTATTTAAAATACATAACAGTTAAATTTTATATTTATTATAACTAAATGTTTAAAAAATAAGTTTCTAATTACATGGAAAACCAAACATCACCTAAGAGAATGCAGTGACAATACTTCAATTCTTCATCACCTAGTCATAAACTCTAATAACATGTACCATTTCAACCAAAAAAATTTAAGCTCAGTTCAGTGCACCGTATAAGATTGGATAGGAAGGCATAAGGTAATACAATCCTTAATAAAATATCTGGTAAAGTTATTATACCAAGTGGATCAAAGGAAAAGGTTATTTAAGAAGATTTGAGTTCACTTATTGCCAATGGGATGATATTTATCGTGTTTTCATGTTCAACAATCTCTCAACCTTAGGTCTTAACTTCCAGAGATTCCTCTTTGTTTAAGCTGTTTACAATAGTGAGTAGTGACAGATAAGTGCTCAGATTCATCTCGACAGGCTAAACCGCTGATCAATATACATAAGGTTGCTTCTTATTTAAGTTGAATTCTATTGATGAAAAGGTAGTAGTGCACAAAACTATGACTTGCATTGTGCAGCATTATCAAAAGTGTAATCATCATACCTGTAAGCGAGAGACTCTGCCCCGTAAGATCTTCAGGAAACAAGCACAGGGAAGTATCAAGGTCTGCCATGAAGGTTTAGAATAGTTAATTGAATGCCATGGCCAATATCTCTGGGAAAATTGGAAGAATATATAAACTAAAGGGAACTTACAACAAGCATTGCGAGTAAAGATCCGATCAACGACATCACGAGACCTGTGACGAAGGTAATATGCTTTTGATCATTTCATATAACAAAATGCAGAAACGTAACAAAGGAATGTGATTTGTAACTCAAGAAGAAATAAAACATTAAAAAGAAATCTTTTCTAAAATTAATAGAGGGATCAGATTAGAATTATTATCAAAGACTTTGTGTGTGAGCACTAGAGATTTTCGTTCTCTCAATAATCTGAACCATCAAGATAAACCCATAACTAGATCCATACGAACCAGAACGACGCGATGGAAAGTTTGAAGATTCTCCTCGCGGCACTGTGTCTCCATCAATACAACCTTCTTCCCGCGGTCTCCTTCACAGCGTGCGATTCTGGCACTGTCGTCATCTTGTGCGGTTTCTTCCCTACGTTCGCCACCATCATGGGCGACGCCCTCTCCGTCGTGTACGACTCCCTTCTCTCGGTCTCGACGCGACACCCCATCGTCATCGTCTGTGTGAATTTCTTTGTCATCTTCCATGGACCGTTGAATCTCTCCGTTACGTGCAACGCCATCACTGTCACCATCGTGGGCGACGTCCTGCACGCGGGCTTCACCATCGCAGGAAACACAGCCATCATCTTCTTCAATGGCAATTTCCTTTTCTTGCTTCCCTCGCTCTCCTTCATGCTGTTCCCCGTTGCCACAGTGGAGACTGTTATAATCCACTAGAACAGTGCCGTTTCAAAACTTTTAAGTTGGTAATTGGGTAATGATGGCATCATAGCGAGCAAGACTTGCAGTTTGTTGTTCAAGGAACAATTGTTGCAATTGCGCCAATTGTTGCTGCAAAGAGTCTCCCATAACGGTTGGCTTTGATATCAATTTGTTATGGTCCCTTCATATGGATCTAGTTATGGGTTTATCTTGATGTTTTAGAGAGAACCAAAATCTCTAGTGCTCACACACAAGGTCTTTGATAATAATTCTAATCTGATCCTCTATTAATTTTAGAAAAGGTTTAAATACAAAAACATAACTTCCCTTAACCAACACCCTTCCTTAAAACATGGGAGTGGCAAGAAACTACTCCCAGTAACTTCCCATTTAAACTAAAATACAACAAAGAAAATTAAAAACAACTAAATACAAATAAGTAATACTGCATATAATTAATTATATATATTAACATCTGCAGCACTGCACTCCCAGCACGTATAATGTGGTTACTAACACACGTGGAGAAAGAAATAGGTGTAAAGTGTGTGGGACACATATACATGATAACATCTCTTATTCAAGTGGGTTTGTGTCTATTTACTTCCCCACATGACACTGTTATGTTAGCTTTTCACATAGGAAGGTGCAAATTTATTCACTTTTAGGTCACAGAAGCACGGCATGTATAAGAACTTTACGTTGAGTATTATAAAATGGCCCATGTTTCATTAGAGAATCTTATAGCAAACACCTAAAGAAATTAACTATGTCCTAAAGAAAATGGACCTTGAGAAAGTTGGGTTCACTTGAACCAACATTCACATGGATAAAATTCAATCAAGTTATCAACCATATATCCCTCCAATATGTAGGCTATTCATATAGTTCTATATTCAGCAACGAGATGACATTGAATGTACAGTTCCATTAGAAATAAAGCAAAGCAAGTGCATAAGGAGATGATGAAGAAAGACTCACCAAAGAAAGGAACTGAAAGACCGACAATGAGGGTAGAAACTACCAGCCCTGTCCTGATGAAAATGGCATATAGATAAGACTTGGCATGGTTTGAAGGTATTAACTCCTCCAGACTCAGTGCTACTGGAGTTATAGTCAATGCAAATGTGGTGCTAATTAAGGAGAAACACAATATCATAATTCTTTTTTAAAAGAAATTAAAAGAGCTTGAAAGGAGTAGAACAGGAGAAAAGTTACAAGAGATAAACAGCCTTCTACGGAGGTATAATGTCAATGAAAAACCATCTTAATTTTTTTTGTTTTGGTTTTATTTTCCTTACTCAGATGGAGAAAAATACGTGAATGTCTAAAGTGTATTCTGATAGTGATTTAAAATTCTTTTATTTGTATGTCTCTCAGATTTCACTGCACAGATGTTTCAAACATAAAAACACCTTCCTCTATCAGAACTTAAACAAATGCACAACTGAAGCAAAAGGCATTGCTATTGCCAAGTCACTTATCTATAATATATGTAGGTATGCAAATATCTATAGATATATTTTAAAGGATATTTGGTAAATGGATTGACCACCTGCAATAAAATAACAGACAAGAACATTAGCAACTTATACAGTTGAGCATAATATGCTGTTGAGCTAACCCCAACCAAAAAAAGAAAAGGTTATTAGTAGTCACAATCTAAAGTTGTACATAAGCAAATCTAACAAATCAAGCTCGATATATCATTGAAGAATAGTAATGGATTCTAGAATGAGCATACCGTTGTCCACACAGCAACCTTGGTGACCACAAAATTCTGGGGCAGGTTAAGAGTGAACTGAGAAAGTGTAGCTTCTCCAAACATTGTGTACCCCGTAACAGCCACTCCAGCATACAATAAGGTACAAATACCAAAGCTGCAACAGGGGAAATGTCACACACAGTATCATATTGATTCCTATAGTATATTATATTCTAAATACCTGGCAGTTTCCAAAATAATTCATTAAATAAAAAGATATTAAGTTATAGTATTCAAATTATTCCATCTTCATGAAAGAATTAGGAAAGAATTTTTATTATCTAATCAAGAAGGGGTTTAAATCTCTCATTCTTATTTTTCTTAATTTTTCTTTCCCTATATTTGAGGGCAAGCCATGTCCAGCTCACATCCAGACTGAAAAAATAATTGTTTTATTCTAACACATGCAAACTTGTATCCAGCACATGTTGTGGCTATGTCAATGTCTGATACAACTGAGAATAGGTGTGCCTGTGCTTCACTGAGTGAACGTATTAAAGTAAGTTCCTGTAGAAATGTATATTCTTGGTAGCTAAATTAAAGGTATCATAGGTTTACCATGCTAATAGCACTGCAGGGAATTGGTTTGGATTTGCCATTGATGTATAAATGTTCGGGAACACAGAATGTCCTGAATAGCAATAGCCATAGACACCCAAAGCAACAGGAAGAGTTGCAAGGTTCAGTGGAGTTCCTTTGTGCTCAAAGCCAACTCCATCTACCAGGCCAATCCACAACAAGCAGAGAGACATCAAAATTGATGCAATAACTCCACCAGCTGGACCAAAAATGGAAATCAGTTAAAATGTCATTGCAAATAAGAATAACATTGAAAATAATAACACTGCAGCATTTGAATTCTGACAAAATACAAGCAGTTTAATTCAGGATAAAGAGTAAGAGAATATCAAAAGAGAGAAAATTAAGAATGAAAATTTTATGTCACAAGTACAGTTCATGCATAATAATTATTTTTAATGTAGACAGCAATGTTCGGCATTACTGAAATTAATCAATTTTCTAATGTTAATGTTTTTAGAGAGCTCAACTATGTCTGTAAAGATTGTAGAGATAAAAAGTTTGAGCTGAAATATGGACAAGGAAAACCAGGATGTTATGTGGAGCTTCTTGAGGTGTAAACCAGGTACATAGCTTTCCGGAAACATATCCAGCATCTATATTTTTCTGAGAAAACTATAGTTGAAGGACCTCAACTTTAGCAATGGATTAGAAAATTCCATAAACAACAAAAATTCTTGTTAGATGACTTGAGTTGGTGTTCTTGAAGTTACTTAGAAGGAGCTGGTGAGGGGCTTCTGGCTTCTAGGTGGATTGAGAGGCTATGGAGGTTTCACAAGGAGAGGTATGACTCTTCGTGTGTTGATTTTGCTTCAGATTTTTTAAAATTGTGTTCAGACTACTTTGGCTAACATGGCTGGTTTTTCCTTCTTGCAGAGGTCACTCACTTATTAAGGCATGACTTTGGATGGTAAACCATAAGCTATTAATTCTAGAATCCTATGATTCAAAGAGTTCTGAAATTTTGAATACATGGAACGGTTTGTAAACGTCCTTAGGAAGACATGTGACATGTCCCATTACTTCAAGCATGTCTTAGTTAGAATCTACATTTATTCTTGTTCTGGATTTCTATTCAGGTAGCAAAGTGGATTGGAAAAATCATTAGGTTCTGAGTAGACTTAGACCCCATTTTGACAATATAGTGGCTTTTGATTGATTACAAAAGCTTCAAATTTGCTTTTGGTAATGTTTCTCTTAGGATACTCCTTCAGTGCTTAACAAAAGCATCTCATGGGATGCTTTTCAAAGATGTAGCAAACTAATAGGGCTCTTAAGACGTCAGTCAGAAAATGCGAAGAAAAGGATATCATATACTATGAGATGAAGTTGAATGAGACAAAGATTAACATTATTTCATAGAATGGACAACAAACTAATAATAGGTTTCCTACCTGAGATGTAACTGAGAATGCTTAGGTCACGGAGGTAAACTGTAGGAAGAACAGCCAAGGTGGTCAACAATGCAAACAGAATGTGTGAATTCAATTCAATTCCACCCAAACTTAAGTGTGCATTTGGAAATAATGAAGACAAGTTGTCGCTCTCCAAAATTATATATTCTATGCAACAAGCCTGCAAGAAGAAACGTTACGTAGGTCAAGTAATTGCTAAGAAAATCGAAGACCTCCAAGGAAAAATGATGCTAAGTTTATGACCCTTCAGTACCCAGTATCAGGATTAATATATGACAGTCGTCATGCAACTGAAGAATTGCCTATGCATAAAGAAAGGGTACAATGACTGAATAACCACTATTTCGTAACATTTTATACTCATTTACCAAAGCACTTTCTTACTTTTTTCTAATGATAGATCTTATGGTCATCATCATGATTGAAAAATAATTGTGCTTCCTAATATATGTGCTTGTCTCAAACATTAAGTGGAGATTTGAACTATTCTGGCAATATAGAGGACTAGCAGACCCTAGTTACCACCAGGACTCTTGAGATGATTTTTCTGAGGAATATATATATATATGATTAATTTATCAACATATTAAATGTATCTGTATTGAACACAAGATTATGGATCTTGACCACTGTTCTTCCTGAAAGGGTTTGTATTGAGGAAAAAGGAAAGGGAAGGAAATGTTTAATTTATGCCCCCTCCTTGATTTAAATTTAAATCAAACCTTCCCTTTCCTTCTCCTCCATTCTTCTCAATCCAAACATACACAAAGCAATGCCATTCCAGAAATTCTTACAGTCCATTTTAGAGAAATGGCCATCGTGACTACAAGTTTAAAAAGGGTAAAACTGAAATTTAGCAATTACCATAATGAAAGCATGTTAATTAAACTGAAGATTATTACAGTAACCTATTATTCAAATGATGATATCATTTAATCTCTAATTTTTAGCTGTGACATTTCCAAATAAGATATATTAAATGAGGAAGCCCAAAACATGTAAAGGGAACAATCTATGAGATGCAGAAAATAGAACCAGGTCATAGTGGCAGCTTAGCCAATAAGATTCAACTGTGGCACCCAAACTGGCCGCCATTCAGCCAGTTTCATCCTTTGCAATGTTTTTCATATGCCAAACTTAAAATGGGTGAGACCCCAAAAATACTCACTGAGTGAAGGGAGTTGTACTTACATATAGTTCCACGTACAGTACTATCTGCATCCACCATAGCAAAAAGGAAAAAAGCATAAACAAGAGATTAGAGACTATTGGTTTTAGAATACAAAAGTACAATTAAATAAGATCACCAGACAGACTTACCGAGGTGGCAATACGTCCTCCAGTACCAAAAGCAGCTTGGCCAATGTCAGGGTATGTCTCAAGCCCAGGTTCACTATCCAAGCAGGCACGCAAAAGAATCCCAGTATAAAAAGAAAGAACTCCAAAAATTAACAAGATAGAAAGCCCAAACCATCCACCTTCTTTGGCAGCATAAGGGGTGGAAAGAAGTCCTACACCACAGAGAACATTTATGCCTGGAAAAGCCAAAATGAGAATAAGGCATACATTCTTGGCAAGTTTTAAAGTGCATGGTGTGTAGATTATAGTGCATTAACATTCACATAGACAGATGTACATGTGTCAGCCTTTAAGTTCATCCATATACCCATGTTCAAACCCCACCCATATGTCAAGTTTCTCATCCATATATACCCATCTTTTATTTTCTTGTAATTGATATCCGATCATTTATCAGTATTATAGCAACCTAAAGTTCAGAAACTTACCATTAAGCACAGCTTGTCCATAAGAGCTTTGGCGAGGAATTGGAACTTCATGAGAAACTTTGGAAGTATCCTTCTTGATCATAGACCTCCTAGACGGAAGAGGAGGAAGCAAAGTATGAGAGCTACGTCTTTGTTGCTCATCTGCTGCTGGTTGTAACAGAGGTTTTGCAACCGAAGGTAGCAACTCAGGAGTGTGTCTTCTTGTTAGAGATGAAGAAAGAAAGGAACTACTTAATCTCGACAAAGATGGAGTGCCCAGAAATCCGATATTTGGTGATGGTACACTACTGTATAGATCTATTGACTGCCTGAAACAGTGATTACAAAAGAGAGTGTGTTAAGGTTAATGCACTCAAATGTGAGAGCAGAAAAGCAAATCTACCAGGATTAACATATCACTTCACTCAAAGGTAGTATTCTTTTAATAATAACACCTTTATACTATCTTTACCATCCTCTTCTTTTATTATGCATAACATGTATTTGTTTACAGGCAAAATTAGAGGTTACTACCTTTTCTGTAGCAGCATCACCTCAGTCAAGACAGAGACAGTTTAAATGACTGTCACAGAATCAGTAAATTAGGACAATTGACTAAGAATTCTAGGCTAGATGTTTAATATTTGATTTCAATGAATATGAAGGTTGCACTTGTACTTTCCCAGAAGGAGACATAATCATGAGACTGAAATCTTGCACAAATGTAAATAAGCCATGGCATTTAGATATAAGTAAGAAGTATGGACGGACACAAGACATAGGAGTGATACCAACAACAATAACAACAACAATAACAACAAAGCCTTATCCCACGAGATGGGGTCGACTACATGGATCGCACGACACTATTGAGCTCTATCAATGACTAACTCTTTAGGTATCTTATTTACTAGAAGATCTCATTTAATAACTTCTCTAAGTGTCCTTTTTGGTCTTCCTTGACCTTTTTTTACATGACTCTAAACCATCTGTTCAACTCTTCTTAATAGTGCTTCCAACGGTTTTCTTTGAACATGCCCAACCACCTTAAACAGTTTTCAACCATTTTTTCCTTAATAGGTGCCACTCCAACTCTACCTCGTATATCATTATTACGGATCATATCTCTTCTTGTATGACCAAACATCCAATGCAACATCCTCAGCTCTGCTACTCCAATTTTATGTTCTTGTTGTCCTTTCATCACCCAACATTCACTCCCATATAAAATTATTAGTTTATAGCAGTACGATAAAACTTTGCTTTGAGCTTATCAGGTACTTTCCGATCACAAACAACTCCTGATGTCATTCTCCACTTCAACCACCCAGCTTGTATCCTATGTGCCATATTTCTAATAATTTCGTCGTCATCTTGTATAACTGATCCCAGATACCTAAACTTTGACACTTGTGATACAACTTAATATCTAATTTTAACCTCCAACGTTGCAAAATAATAAAATCTGGAGTCTTTATGTGTATAATTTAAAGAGTTGCCTCGTGTCTTATAAACTTGTCTAACACAGACACGGGTCATTTTTTAAAGTGCTACTCTTTATTACACACTAACTTTTATTGGATTTTAAGATATCTTTCTCAGCTAATACTGCATCCAGTCTTAAGTCTTTATTCAGCAAAAAGAGAGATGTAATAAAACAAAGTAAATCGACAGGCAAGTGCGGTGAGATTTTTCACTTGTTGACTCAACTTTGACATGTTAAATAATAGAAAAAAAAACAAAAACAAAAAAGCAAACTTGCTGATGAGATTTCTCCATGAACTGGGTAATTTCCCAGAGATTCGACTACGTGAAAAGGTAAATCCGTAGCCTTCATAAGAAACGTCCAAATCCACCCAAATAAGCAAAAAAAAGTTATCCTACATTGAAAACAACGGGGACAAGCAATTGACCAAATTAACCATTTTCCCAAGAGAGATAGGATTTTTTTTGAGTGTTGACATTTTCAGAAAGAAAAATGCAAATAAAACAATAGATGAACCAACTCAATAAACAGCCGAGAAACTTATCAAATCTAGTGAGAGAAACAGAGGATAGAAGGAGTTGACCTGTAACTCTGAGGCCATGAGACGTTATACGAACTCGGTTTGTTCTGTTGCTGGTTGTCATTTGAATAATTGGAATAATCTGAATCGTTCCCGTCATCTTCCCCTTTGTTAAGGTCCTTTTCCTCATCTTCATCGCTTTCGATGTAAAAACTGTTATCTGAGACAGAGTTCTTCATCATCTTCCCAGCTTTCCCTCCCAAATGCTCTCAGAAAAGCACCCAAATTCTCAGTACGGTTCGACGATACTCTTCTCTTATCCTCCTCAACACCACCTTCATAAATTTGCCGTTTAAATTAAATAAGCCATAATTTCAAAAAGGAAAAATATATCGGAGCAGCAGAATATCTCGCCAAAGAAATAAAGAGAAAAATCGAGCAAATCAGTTCAGTCCAATTAATCGTTGACCATTACTGAGCTAATTTTGCAATTTCAAATCGGGGTCTGCTGTATTGAAACGCTCCCTAAACTGATACAAAAATGGGAAGCGAAATATAAACTTCCGTTTTGAATGAAGATGGAAATTCACGTGATGGTCTCCCAAATGAGTACAAATTTTGAAATATCATAACCAATAGAACTGAAGCTCAGACCATGGTCTACTACGTATACTCAAAGTCCACAGACTTTAGAACAGGAAAAAAACACATTCAAGTCCCATTGCTACGCATGCATAAAGTTAAAAACCTTGTTTAGTTATTGAGAAAAAGAAAAAGGAAGAAAGAAAATCTAAAGAAACTGAAAAGCAGTGTTGAAAATCAGAGACCAATGAGTAACGCCTTTTTGTTGCTTATTCGAATTCTTGAAGTAGAAGTGAATACAGTTATGGGGACGGGAGAATAGTTAGGCTGGCACACAGGAATGAAGAAAACAAAGTGCTTCTTACTCTCTCTCTCTCTGATACGTCACTCAAGCCTCGGCCTCTTATACAGCTTTTTGGGGTTTGAACGTGAACGTTCACGATGACAAGAGGAGAGCCTTCTCTGGTTTATATGCATATCTGTTTTTGCCGATGGGGATGATGAGAACATATTATGAAGAGATCGTCGCCGTACAAATTATTTAAATTTTGAGTGAAATTACAAATGTTCCGTTTGGTCTTTAAAAAATATTAATTTTAGTCCTTGTTTTTTTAAAATATCAAAATCTATTATAGTTATCAAAAGTTTTTGTTGTTAAAAATTATTTGAAAATAAGAAACATTAAAAGTTACATTCAATTGCGAACTAAATTTAAATTAGGCAAAGTATTTTTTTATCTTTAACATTTACTTCGGATATTAATTTTGTTTCTCTTTTTTCTTTTGATTGATTTCATCATTTATATTTTTTATTTTATTCCTAAAATTAATGTCACTAACATAATTGATAAAAAATATTAACAGACTTCTTCATATAATTCGTTTATTATTGTGTCGTTATAATTATTTTTTGTTTTAATTTTATTTTAAACATTTGACTATATTTTAATTATACCTTAAATAATATTTTTTTTTTAATTTTCTATTGTTTAAACGTTTAATGTGTCACATAAAATAACTCACGTATCATTTAGAAGAGCTTACGTATTATTTTGAGAAATTTATGTTATTATTTTTCATTAACTTTATAAATAGTATTAATTATAAAATAAAATTAAAATAAAAAATGTGAAATAAAATTAACAAAAAAAGTATATCTCAAGAGGGAAAAGCAGCTTTGGCTTTAAATTATTGTAATTTTGATGACTAAATTAATAATTTACTCTGTTTAGAAGGCCATGGCATGCTGATCCTCTTGCTCATGCTGGCGTGAGGGGTCCCTCCTCGTGAGCCGTTGATGTGTAATCATGACGTCTATGGTGTGAAGAGTGAGAAAGATGAGTCAGCAATAATCACAAATTCAGAACTCTTCTATAATTCAGATGAGCAGTGAGGGGTCAGATGTCCGTATCTCCCTCTTTACCTTTTTTTTTTCTTTTTTAATTTCTTCACTGTGCATCAAACATATCCTTAGTCGTAATATAAGTTATCTAATTGGCATACAAATTATATGCGAAATAAATAATATGGAAGTCTTAAGTGTAAATTTTATATAATTCTCATACAATATCCGGAGGACAGTTTACTTTGAAATTTTAATCAAGTATCACATTTTTAAATTGAACAATCCAAATAAAAAGATAATTAAAAAATTAGATCTCATGAGATATTTTTATTTTTGATCTAAATCATCTAATTTAATATGAACATTCTAATTAAAATAACACTGATTGGTTCAAATTTTTTGTACTTATCTTTTAAGTAAAATCTTAAATTTAAGTTTTATAGATAAAAAATGTTATGAGAGTTTTATTTTTTTTAATGATTTGATTCTACTGAAACTAAATTAATTGGAAGGTACTAAATTTTGGAATATATATTAAAAAAAATTCCATAATCGCCAGACATTTCATATCTTCAATTATTTAAAAGAAAACGTATTCGGTTCTATACATTATATATCTGTCACGTTTATTGTGATTACTGATTATCGAAGCAAAACATGTTCAATTCTTTATACGTAAAAGATTAAAATTTTAAATGCATTTTAAAAAGAATAGATGAAACGATAGTATAGAGGGAAAGACTATATATATAGAAAAATAATAATTGTAAACTTATAATGTATTAAATAGTTACCTCATTCAGTAATTAAGTATAATTATGTGCCAAAAGCATATCAATGTTTTCAAAATATAATTTTGAATGCTTTCGAAATTTTAATATAAAATTAAATTATAGTAATGATTTTTATTTAAAAAAATTAAAAAAATGATACTATGTATCTTTCTGTTCTTCTATTCACTTTTTAACTTCTATTTTTATGAAAACTAAAAGTTCTTAAATGAAGTACAGTGTCCATTAAAAAATAATATTTACAACCTGATTCAAATTATTAGGAAAACTGAAATTCAAACATTTGAAAATATGTTCAACTACACATTAAATGTTCGACAAAAAAAATTCCCGACATAATTAATAAATATTGTCTTTGATTGGAAGATAAAAAGTCTATTTTCTCATGAAGTCTTCAAGGAATCACATCCCTGTCAATTTGCCGTTATCTGCGAAGTTAAGCTTTGATTGAACTATACTCAAGAATATGCTAGGATATATCCACGTATACTAATAAATAAATTTTGCTTTTTTTTTCATTTAATAAATAATGTATTCTTTCTCAATTTTTTTTCCGTTAACATAATTGGTTAGATTTACATCTAAATAACTATTATTACGCTCATATTTGAAGTTGAGGTCCAACTATTTAAAAATGGCATTGCTTATTTTGATGGAAAATAAATAGAAAACAAACATGAAACTAGGTAGAAAATTTTTTTGCCAAAGAATAAATTTAAAAAATAATAATACTTAACAGTATTATTTTTCTGCCTTGACTTCGTTCATAATTAAATAGTTCAATACTTCAATCAATGAAATTTGGACATGAAATTTTTTCAATGTGTTTATAAAATATAAAGTAATAAATTAGTAAAGTCTATAAGACTTCTAGATTTGTCAATTAAATTAAGACAATTAGAGTTGGGCAGCCACAAGATGCAATGATCTTTTCGTAGGTGATGATCTCGTAATTAAAAATATATATATTTTGATTCTTCTATAAGAAGACTTTCAATTTAACTATCTACATATTGTTTTTAATTTGTTAATTTTATCTCTCAAAGATGAAAAATATATACTTGAAAATAAAATCCTTAAAACCACAACATTTGAATGATTCAAAGTATGCTAAACCAAATTAGGAGGAATTCTCTATTGCTTATTGATTTTCCAAGTTTAACTGTCCAAATTTTAAGGCTTTTTTTAATTAAAAATAATTTTTTTTTAATTTCGTTGATCAGTTTAATTAATTAAATCAAAACCTTTTAATTTTAAAAAAATCTTAAAATTTAAAATGTTAATCTTTAAAGATCAACCATCTAAATAAACTAAAATCCAATGAACTCAAATTTTTTATTTGATCTAGATAAAGTCATTTAATTAATATTAACAAATATAATTTCTATCTAATCGTATCTAATCAACGAACCTATTTAATCTAATAAAATAATGATCAAACAAAAGAGAACATGTCCTCTGTTATCAAACGGACCAGTCTCATTTATTAACTATAAATTATTTTTTATTTGGACATACGACCAACATCCTAACACGTGATTGTGTGTTGTGTTTCCGGTGTCAGGCGTTGGATCGAAGAAAACACCAAAATAATTCTCTTTGCATACCCAAAAGACAATCCACATGTGGCAGTCACAAGATTGGTTCTGATATTAATCCACGTATTATTAGATTACGACTCTTCAATTGACATGATGTATCCGATTTCTTACATAAATTATTAATATTTTTATAATCAATTTTCCCATAGATTAATTTCATTTAATTTGTAGTTTTAAATATTGTATTATAAAAAGTTATGGTATTTAGCTTATCAATATAAGTTGAGTGCAATAATGTAGTCTTTATAGCCTAGAAAATAAGCATAGCGTTTAGAAGTGGCTTTATGATAGATTAAAAAATAATTAATAATATTATAAATAATTTACATAAATTTGATTAAAAATTAATTAATCCTTGTCCATGACCCCTCAACTTCTTTCATTCTAATATAGTTAATACGCCATGTGATCTGCTACAAAATTAATTTAATCAACATCATACATAGATTAAGAAAAGTTTTATGATAATTAATGAAGTCAAATGGCATATATGAAAACTATTCTAGAATTAACGGTGTGCGTATAATATTAGTGACAAGTTGATTTATGATATCTTAGGATAATGATAAATTCACATGACCAACGTAACCAACCTTAGGATAAAAGTTGATAAGATTTAATAATAATTAGAAAATAATAATCAACGGATTAGGGATCAGCCATTTTCATTAATCATTTTCAGTCTTCAATCATTTAATTGAATACGTTTTCGGTTCTCCACTTCCCTTTAGACACATCAGATTTTAGAAATGTTGAAATGTTTGATACTTCACCAAATTAATCAGTAAGTAATTGATCTTAATTAAGCGTAAACTTGATATGTCCACATTGGTGATAAGATGCTTGATTGGATATAATGTAAGAGTGAGAAGAAAAAACAATTATTTTCAAATAACAAATTGATGCAGAATATATTCATGCAAAAATCGATAAAATATTATTAATTTGTATTAATAAATTATGCATCAATATGAATTATTAATTTGTGATTTAAAAATGGTTATATGGTCCTCTCACATCTTACATTATGCCACGTTTCTTACTAAATATGTTTTTTTTAACAATCAACTTATATCTAAATATTAAGTCATAGTTGTCAAATAATTTGAATTCAAGCCGAGTCTGACCATAATGAACAGTAAAATTTTCTTTATCAAGTTTTAACTCAACTGAATTTTCATATATTCAAACTTAAAACTTTTAATTAAATTAAAATAACTTTTTATCAATTGACTTACATATTTAGTAGTCATTAGATATTATATATATATATATATATATATATATAAAGCCCGTAAATTTGTTTCACTGATTTTTGTTGATAAAAAAAATTTAAATTGTACTTTCAATAATTTAGTTTTACTAAATTATTTAAAAGAGTTCGGCCCCTCTTATTTTAATCAAACGAATGTTGTCTTTTTAATTTTTCTTTATTAGATCAATTTAGTCCTTTATTTCAATTACTCAATATTGCATTAATTATTTGAGAAAAAATCAATTGAATTTTGGCAAATGATCACATGAGCATGCCTCATCAAATGGAAAAGCAGATCTCCAGAAAATGATAGTAAAATAATTATTATGATAGTAAAATAATTATTATGATTAGATCTGACAGTTCATTAATAATCGTTTCAGAACATCAATCATTTAATTGAAGACGTCTTCGATTTTCCACTTCCTTTGAAACAGTGTCCAAACGTTTGGTGCTGTACTTTTTTGTTTCGTTATAATTAGTAACTGGTCTTAATATATAATATATACCAAGCATATTCTATTTATATGCTTTTTTTAAAAAAAAATCTTTTCAAATTTTCATTTTTCCAGTGTTTGAATGATTGAGATGCTTGTCAGAGTTTTGGTTCAACACAACCAATCATATATTATTATAATACTCTCTTGAACTTTTTAACGTTCTTCAATGTTTTATAGAGAGGCTTATTATTATCTTAATAATTTGATAATTTTTTTTAAAATGCCAACAATAAAATTAAACTTCCTTTAATTTTTTATATATCTCTTGCAGGTATTTTTCTGAATTCTTAAACTTGATAACTAAATCTGTAAATTTTTTAGTAAATTAATGATTTAGTAGTCGTTGAAGATTACATTTCTTTTAAATTAATAATTAAAAAATAAAACATCTTAATTTAATTATAAAAGGTTGTTTTAATTTTTGATTATTGTTGTTGCTAACTTGTCAATTTTATCGTTAATAAATTTTAATTTTATCATTATTAAAAGTTATTTTGATAAAATGATGAAAAAAATTGAGACAAATATAATTTTTTAAAAAATAAAATTGAGATGCTTGATCTTTCATAAATTAAATTAAGATAATTATAATCTTTTAAAAACTAAATTAGTATAACTCTAAATTTTTATATTCAAGCAAATAAGTGGTTCTGTTTGTTTTTTCTTTAAGAGTGCTAGGTACATTGCTAATTCTTTTGTTATTTTAGACTATGTAAGAGGACATTTGTTTCCAGTTAATGAATGTTTGAATCTGATTTATTTAAATTTTAAATCATTAAGTGTGTTCATTTCTTATTTTTATTAAGCATTTAATAATTCTAAATACATTTTATTCAATAAAATTTCATTAAAAGCTTAAAAAGTTTTCAGACATTAATTATTCTTTGTACAACTTTTACTTACATATATTTAAAACATACAGATGTTGAAAGAATAGATATTTTTAATTATTTAGTATTTAAATTAGAAATAAAATCCTAATATTCAAATTCAGACCTTTTAATTTCAGGAGAAAAAAAACTCCTCCTAAAAGTTTGACGGCTTGATTTTCAATTTTAAAAGCTTAAAGAACTATTTACAAATAATGTTAAATTTAAGAGTTTTTGCATTTTTTTTTCCGTTTATCAATGTCATCATTGGGGTTTGTGTCGTTAGGTTCATTGAACTTAGACATTTCACATTCCAAGAAATTCCGAACAAAACGTGATAAGCCATATATGCACATGAACAAGCTTTTTATAAGCTACTTAAGAAATTTGGAATGGTTCAAAATTACGCCCTGTGAAGAAACTGAAGTGTGGTTAATTAAAGATTTTATATTTAAATTTATATTATGTCGTATAGCAAAAAATTCCCTCAGTTACAAAAATATGTGAATGTAAATTAAAACCAATCTCATACGCAATTAATAATATAAATATAATATAAATGATGAGTTTGTTATAACATTCCTGATTGAGTTAAAAGTTTATCTTGGTTTGGATAACCTCTTTGAATACAAAAAAGTACTTTTTTAATTAAAAGAAGTATTTTTTAATTATAAAATTCATGCTTGTATGGGCTTTTGTAAAAAAGGAGAAACATTATAAAAAAGTTAAAATATGACTTTTTTTTTTCAAAAGCCAAAAATTTGGACTTATTACGAAAGCAAATTGCAGTAGTTGTTTTTACTATGATAACTAACAAATGCAAATATGAGTCAAATGACGCCCACATTAAACAAGGATTGAGCTTAAATATTTTTGTGCTAGATGAGTTTGGTTGGCCTAGTAACCCTTTTTTGTGCTGTTTTGTAAAAATATTTTTTTTTTCATTCTTTAACGTTTGTATTAGGTTTTAATTTTGTAATTAAATTTTTTTGTTTAATTTCATTTCAGATATTTTATTTTTATTTTTTTTGTCTTTGAGACTAAACACACTCCTATTTTTGTAGCAAAAAAAACAAAGCACCCGAGAAATTAGTGTTTCTGGCTTGGTTTGAGCTTTGTTTCCATTTCTTCTCTTCTTTTCTCTAAGGTCATTTCAAGGCTCTCATTGTCCCACTATCTTCCTCTATTTCATGGTCTCTCTCTCTCTTCCTCTCTTTCACTCTCTTTCTCGTTCTCTCTCTCTAACTCTCTTTCTCTCACTCACTTTCTCAGTTTCTATCTCCGTTTTCCATCTCCCCCCCCCCCCGATTTTTCATTGGTATGTGTATTTGCATTTCTCACTTTGATGTTATCTTCTTCTTCTTGTGTGCAGCGAGAGAGAAGAGAGATAAAGAGAGATGGGAGAGACAAGAGAGAGAAAGATGAAATATGATAAAAAAAAATTTAGAGTCAAATTTGTCTTTTTATCATGCAACTAATATGTTTGTCATGTGCGTGATATGTTGACAATAATGTATCATATGAAAGAGTTTACATCAGTATCTTTTCATTTATTGTGTTAGCATTGTTAGTTTTATAGATAAGATTAAAATTAAAATAAAATATTTGAAACAAAATTGGGCCAACAAAATTTTAAGGACAAAATTAAATCATAACATAAATGTGAAGAACTAAAAATGTACTTTTATTTTTTATTTTTTAACATGGTGAATACAAGTTGGCTTTAATTGGCCTGAGCTCAACCTCTCTTATCATAGAAAATACTTTATGTAGTATTTTATAATTTAAATATATAATTTTTTTAAAAATAATATATAACTCATTCGAAGTAAGTTATACTCTAAAAAAAAAAAAGTTCGAGCCTAACTTGTTTTTGAGTTTTTTTTTTCTTTTTCTAAAAAAAGTTCATTAAGGCTCAAATTTTCAATTAACGTTTTGTCAAATTGAGTTAGGTAAATTTGATTAAGTCTAATGGTGAAGAATAACCAAAACTGAACCATATATGTAATTCAACAAATAAATTTATATACATACACATAACTAGTAACCCGTCCAACTGTTTATGAATTCGATAACTCTCAAGTTATGGTACCAACCAAGGTTTTCATAATCGGACCGGTCATTGAATCGGAGGAGGATACCGGTTCAAGGTTCAATGGTCGGAACGTGGTTGAACCGTGGTCGAATCGGTAGTAATTAAAAAATTAAAAAAATACAATATATACATAAAAATAGTGAAATAAATTATTTAAAATAACTATATAATTATAATTACATATCAACATATCATAATTTATATATGTGCAAATGTAAAATTAATTAAAAATAATATTTAATATTTAATTACATAAAAGGTATTTTAACAAGATAACATATTCAAATAAATATTTATAAGTAACAACAAAAATAAACTAATTAATCAAAAAAATTTATCATTGATCAATTGACTCTATAATTGGTTAGTTTTCCATTTCTTCAACATCTAATAATAAAATAAGAAAAACAAAGTGACCAAAGTGACTAAAAAAAAAACAAATTGACCAAAAAAAAAAGAATCGGTCAGACCAGTAAACCGACCGGTTTGGCCGGTTCAATCGGTTTTTGACCGATTCGAACACTAACCGATTTTTAGAGATTAATCGGATCGAACCTAAAATCAATTCCCAGTCCAACTAATCGAACCAGCCTGTCCGATCCGGTTCTAAACGGTACCAACTTGTTCAGAGAGCCAAATGAAAATATGTGTACATGTACAATGGTCAAACATCTTAGCATGAAAGCTGAGTAGTTGCAGGCTAATTATTAATGACACGCCCGCATGCACACACACGTGTAGGTAAGTGTATATATATATATATATATATATATATTCACACACACGAGTGCGCATGTATGTATGGGAAATGCATGAATATTAATTTATAGATTTATATATAGTTAAACTTTCATAAATTAATACCTGATAAATTAATAATTTTTTAAAATAATTTTTTTTCAATTTTAATTTGGGTTGGTTTACAAAATTAGTAATTTTGATAAATTAATAAAATAATAATTTTAAAAAGACCCTTATATAAATTTATAATCCTATCAATATTATAAATTAATAATTTTCTAAAATTACAAACATAGTTAGGACAATTTAGTAAAATATGAGTTTATTATTTTTTTAATGAAATTTAAATCTAGGCATATTTATGAAAGATATTTCGCACAAACTAAAGCCAAACAGTTCAGAATTATTAAAAATTCAAAATGAAATTTTTTTTTAATCATAATCCTACTGTTTGTCAGTTTGCAATAAGCAATAAGAACACAGAATGATAAAGTAACAAGAGCGTACTTTGATCTATCGTAACCCGAATACAGAATACAGGTACGTAAGCATTTTTGGGAGGATATAAGTGACTTTCTCTTATCGTATTAGTCTGATTAAAAAAGACAAATCACATATTGTCTTACCAAAACAAGTCTCTTATATAACCCAATGAACCACTACCTTAGTCTATCATGTTCATGGGTCGACCTCCTTTATAATAACACTTCATCACTATTATTATTTAGAGTCAAGTATCTACACATATAAATTATTTCACAACACCCCAGACAAAAAATAATATATATCAAATAGCTAGGTCCCTTAAACACAAACTTATGAAGATCTTAATAATGAATCTAATTATAGATAGCACTTTATATATGTCTCAAAAATATGTCAACATATACAATACGTAATATGTCATTCCACACAAATAATTGTCAGCATTTTATATATATATATATATATAGTAAGTCCAGTATGGTACATGCAGTAACATTAGGGCTGAGCAACAGACCCGCCAACCTGCCCAATCTGACCTAACCTATACAGTTGGGTTGGTTTGGGTTAAGTTGATGGGTTGGATTGAAAATACTCAACACGATCAATAGCAGATCAGGTTGCAGGTTGAGAAATTTCAACCAAACCCAACCCGCCAACCCCGATATATATATATATATATATATATATATATATATATATTAAAGATTTCCCTAATTCTTCCTAATTCTTCTGGTCTGGCTCTTTTCTAACAATAACAGCTTCACTTCCACAGTCGCACACTCGCATAATCGCACTCTTTCTCACTTCTCACAAAGTCACAGCTGTCTGTCTCCATCATTTGCACTTCATATTTGTCTCTGTCGTTCAAGGCAGTCACTAGTTCGTATCTACAACTCTCTAATCCATACTAATACTATCTTTCTCTCTCTCTCTCTCTCTCTCTCTCTGTCACGACTTGTTTTTTGGGTACATGACTGGCACAATAATGAATCTCTCATCACTGTAAGCCTTTCGATAAATTCTACCCACGAGTTAAATTATTTGGTTATTATCTCTATGTTATCAAAATAACAATTCCTTAATAAATATGAAGAAAATATATCAAATATTCTTATTTGAAAATCATAGAGAAATGAGTTGCATATAATGATAGATCCTCAATATGAAATACATTAGTATACTGAAATACAAGTCAAATACCAAACCCCTGACCTAGATGTCCCAGACGATTACAGAGCAACATAATCTACAACAAAAGAGGGGCCTACCCGACAGCGAAAAAGTCTAAAGTGATCTACTCTTCTAGCAGATATTCTTCACCGGCAACCTGATCTGAACAAAAAGATTTTACAAAGAGTGTGAGCTTTAAAACTCAGTGAGCGAATCGGCCTCACGTTAATAAAATTCAAATACATAACCAGTCATGCAAGTATACCCAAATGCTCAAACTCAACCAATAGACATAGTTAGAAATTACATACTAGAAGATAAAAATTCATCTAATTCAACAAATGTTACTAGTACTCATCAATGGCAATATATCCCAGAGAGCGCACATAGGTCGGTTCACCAATTTTGTATATTTCTGCCATGATGCATGTAATTACAGAGAAGATGATTTGAATATTTCTCTTGTCTATTTCATTCATAGGCTACGGATATATATACATGGGAATCATAAAAATAATCCCTAAAATCAAGCTATACAATCCCTACAATCAAGCTATACAATCAAACTAATCAATCCCTATAATAAAGCATAATTACTGACAATATAATAAATCCATATAATTAAGCCTTTATATCTTAACACTGCCCCTCAAGCTGGATCATATATGTTAATCATGCCCAGCTTGTTACAAATGTAATTAATGCGAGCTCCATTTAGGGCCTTAGTGAAAATATCTCCCAACTGGTCTTCAGTTCTAACATATCTTGGAGTAATGAAATGATCTTCAATCTTTTCACGAATGAAGTGACAGTCGATCTCAATATGTTTAGTTCGTTCATGAAACACGGGATTAGAAGCAATGTGAAGAGCAGCTTGGTTGTCACACCATAATGTTGCTGGTAATGCGGTCTCGAAGCCAACTTCTTTCAGTAGTTGGTATATCCATATAGTTTCACATACTGAGTTTGCCATAGCTCTGTATTCTGGTTCTGCAGTTGATCGAGAAACAATATTTTACTTCTTGCTTTTCCATGAAACTAGATTCCTTCCTATAAAGACACAATAACTAGTTGTAATACCCAAGAAAAAAATAAAATATAAATATTTGTTTACAAACTACTGTAACTATTTCAGTATACGGTACTATTCACCTGTATAATATTATTTACGTATATGATACTGTTCATTTATACAATCGAAATGTCAAGTACTAGATGTGGTTTGGTCATAAGAGAAAACTAGAAAGAAGTTTGTAGGAGAAAATGACGTTTTATGTGTAAAAATACCCTCAGGGACTAAATTGAAAGGACTGATTTGAAAAGAAACTTAAAGGTTTAAGGTGAAAGGATAGTTTTCCCTTTAAGTTTTCAATAGTAATAACAGAAAAATTTTGAGCCGCTGCTATTTGCACAGTAATTGCATTATTAGAAATGTCATTTTCATAAATAGTAAATTGAATATTTTATTAGTGCATAGTATCAAATAGTACCCTTGACTTTTGCTATAAATAGGCCCTTCCATTTCACTTCTAAACTCACACCTTCAACTTCTCTTCTTCTCTCCTTAAGTTTCTCTTATTCCAAAGCTAGGCCTCTGAGATTTTGGGCCTTTCCTTTTCAGCTTAGGTAAGGATACTATGCCCTTTCTATGTCTTTCAAATTTTAGAAGTTAATTTCTTAAGTATGCTCTGTGGTTGCGGTTTTGGCCGATCTTCCACATCAGAAAAACTGTCCTTAGCTGTTTATATGTTATTTTGATTCTCTGATTACCGAAATAGAATGTAAACTGTGAAGAATACATGTCTAGGAAAGTTCTGGCTAAGGAAAGACCTGGTTTTTAAGTGTGTCCAGTGTGACCCTCCACTCTTTCCTGGGAACTTACCTGGTGTACTCTTTTACAGATTGTATTCTCTATTTCTGGTATGAATAGTACCCGTACGTATGAATAGTAACTGTATGAATAGTAACCATACATATGAATAGTATCCGTACGTATGAATAGTGACCGTATGTATGAATATTATCCGTATATATAAATAGTATCCGTACGTATGAATAGTGACCATATACATGAATAGTGACCGTATATATGAATAGTACCATATGTATGAACAGTATCTGTATGAAAACAATCCTAACTTGTTTTCTCTAATCTTTCATGAAAATCTCCGTAGCGGAATACTGAAATTCATCTGTGTACTCTTATCTGTAACGACTTAGAGAAGCGATATTCGTATGGAATCCAGGTGAGTGAAACGACCCCGTTTTAATAGAGTTTTAGCATTACTGGTGATAAAAAGTATGTCGTAGGACACTCCTAAGATTCATAGGGGGAAATTGGATTCAGAATGACGAATCTAAATGAGATAATTAATCCATAAGTATGGATAAAATGAAATAAGTATCTTATGATGATGTGAAGTTTGAATGTTTTCAAAAATGGATTAATTGTTATCTTGATATGTGGTTTATAAATCCATAATATAGTTATATACTATACCTGTTTTATGGATGAATATTATATTGAGCTTCTGATTATGATATGAAATGCTATTGATTGTGATTGAGCGGGACAGTACCCCCTCTCACGGCAAGGCGGAAAACCCGGTTGACAGGGTGTCTTGACCAATGAGTGTGGAGACAACGATTCCCTCAGTAGGGATATAGCCCGGATTGGTGATAAATCCGTGAGGCGCCCTAGCTAAGAGGATGAGGTTGTGCGTCATGGCGGAAATATACATAATTGGTGAGCCGGCCTGTGTGCGCTCTCCGGGATATATTGCCATTGACGAGTACTAGTAACGTTTGTTGAATTGGATGAATTTTTATCTTGTATGTAAGAGGATGAGGTTGTGCGTCATGGCGGAAATATACATAATTGGTGAGCCGGCCTGTGTGCGCTCTCCGGGATATATTGCCATTGACGAGTACTAGTAACGTTTGTTGAATTGGATAAATTTTTATCTTCTGCCTATTGGTTGAGTATGAGCCTTTGGATATGCTTGCATGACTGGTAATGTATTTGAATTTTATTAATGCGAGGCCGATTCGCTCATTGAGCTTAAAAGCTCACATTGTTTGTACAACCTTTTTGTTCAGATCAGGTTGCCATCGAAGAATATCTGCTAAAGGAGTAGATCACTTTGGACCTTCCCGTTGTCGGGTAGACCTCTCTTCTGTTATAGATTATGTTGCTCTGTAATCGTCTAGGACATCTAGTTCAGGGGTTCGACATTTGGCTTGTATGTCAGTATAATAATGTATTTTAAATTGATAATCTATGATTTTCAGATAAGAAAATTTGATACATTTATCGGAAGGCTTACAGTGATGAGAGATTCATCATTGTGCCGGTCATGTGCCCAGAAAACGGGTCGTGACAAAGTTGGTATCAGAGCAATGGTTGTTAGGTCTCCTAGTGATTACAGAGCAAGGTAACCTTAGTGGGACCTCCTCTATCGTTGTGAACCCGGGCACAACTATAGAGAGACGGCTCTACTGAAGGTCCTGTAGGATGTTTTCATTTCCTTTCCCTCCGAGACTTATCTCTTCTTAGAAATTATGTTGTCAGGTTTAATTTTAGATAGATGTGGCTACACTTTTGAACTTAGTAAAGGAAAGGTTATTACTTGTTTTGATTCCGTTGTTGTCGGATCAAATTTTTATATGGTGGATTTTATAAGCTGAATTCATGATTGAATTTGTGTAGCTATATTATTTTAGGGTACCAGCCAATAAAAGAAACCACTCGCATTAAAAACAAAAAAAAAACTGAAGGATTACATTGCAAAAAAGAAGAAGTTTACTCATGCATGAGTAATCTAAAAGCGAGGTGGTCTTGGATTAGGAGGGTTGTATTGTATCATCACCCCTCGACCATTCCTTGGAGCGAGAGACAGAGCAATGTCGCGGAGGGTAGTGTAAATTCCATTCATACAATCAACACTTCTTTGTTGTTGATTGCAGAAGCATTGGGTAGACCAATAGAAGAACCTGTCTATTCTTGAAGTCATTTCTGCATGATTGCGTTTAGTTAACTTCTCCAGGTCTCCTATCATCTTTTTCAGATTTTTCACCTCCTGCTCTAGACAGGCGATTTTGTCCTCCGAGGTATGGCCCGTGCTAGTCTCCTCAGCTTCCTCGATCTTCTTCATTTTCTTCTCCTTCTGCTTCTCTGGAGACCCCTCAAAAAGTCTTTTGCCCTTGTCTTTGCCCAGACTTAAGTTTAAGTCGAGCTCTTCTTCCTTAGCCTCTACTGTGAGATCAATGTACTTCCTTGAGGCCATGATTTGGAAAAATTTAGAAATTTTTGTAAGAGTATGAGGCGAGAGGAATACTGGGGGATTGTAGGCTCGGAGATTATTACTCTTTGTGGTGTGGTAACTGAGAACGCTGGGATGATTTTTATAGAGAAAAATTAGGACTTAGAGACAAAGAAGATATCTTTTCACCGCACCCCTACACGATCAACCTATGGATTTCTGCAAGCTAGAAGCCAGAAGTCTAGGGTAGGCGTGCACACCAACAATGCGTCGCATTAATGCCAAAACCACGAAAGTCAGTATTCGGTGGATTTGCGGCCGATTTTACTCGGTTTTCCCATTTCTCCCGTTGGCATTTTCTGAAATTCAAAGAAGTTGATAACATAGCCATCAAAGATTGCCTTGGATGCTTTTATGATGAACTGAAATACATTTCTCCGTTTTATTGTGTTGTTCTTAAGAGCCTTCAGTTGAGTATAATATACATAATTGATTGAATCATGTTGTAATTACATTTATGTATGTTATTCATGCATAATGAGTGAAGGCTACGATCAAGGAGAATATGTGATGATCCTACATATACTCATAGAGATGTGAAATCAAAATGACTTGGATAGAATGAAATGTGTAGATGATGATATATCTTCATGGTTACACATACTTACATATAATGCTCTTATGGGCAAATGAAAGGCAGTGATTTCCTTACATCATGATAATGTTTAAGGCATGCGACCGTAAGCAGTTAACTTTGTTTTAAAATATATATATTTACATATATATTATGTGTAAGTCCAGAGTAAAGACACCGATTAGAATATAAGATAAGGCTAATATGAGACTACCCGATCATAGAGTGATATCGTAATCTGAGATTACACTATAAGACAAGTATAGAGTGAGGAAATCATAGATTGAAACGGCGATTAGTCGAAAATTTTGAGAAAGGTCAAGATTAGCCGAAAATTTTTTTGAGGAAATCTTTGACTTATGTTAATTGCATTAAATTATATTTACTATTTACTTGCATGTTCGACATTAATTGCTGGCATTGCGACATATGTGATCTGTAAACCTCCTAGCGAGCGGCGTATAGGTTGTGGTGGCTTTAGCTCCAGGGGCTTCGGGTTGTCTATAAATCTTGTACGCCCGTTACCCCACTAATCACACCAAGCAAACCTACTTTTTTCATTACATACCTATTTCTCAATTTTCATTCCTTTCTCCTTCGAAGTTATTTCTGAGATCCTTAGAGCAATGGCTGATAATAAGTCTTTCAACTTGAATTTTGAGACTGGCAATGTAGAGCTTGATTTAAATCTAAGTCTCGGAGACAACAAAGGGAAGAGACCTGTAGACAGGTCACCAGAAATTAAGAAGAGAAAGAGGGATGTAATAGAATTGGAGGAGGACAGTACTGCAACATCCTCAGCAAATAAGCTTGCATTCCTGGAACGTAAGATAGAGAGCCTGGAATACAAGATAGAGGACCAGAAGCGACTAATAAGTCGTCTCTTTGAAAACCAAGAGAAACTGATAAATCGTCGTTTCGGGGAACTGGCTAATCGAGTTGATAGACATTCAATGTTTGCAACTCAAAATTTTCGTGACCAACAAGCAAGGTGCATTGACTGTATGAACGGAGTAACTTCTGCTCTTCACCAAATTTCTCTGGCACTTCCTCCAGAAACTCTTTCTAGGCTACAACGATTAGCTTCCTCCTTAAGGTCTGAAGCACCTTCCTCTTCTAGACCTGGAGCACCTTTTACATTTCAAAAGCCTCCTCGTCCTTAATTTATTCTTTCTTTTGTTTGTATCTAAAGCTACATTTGGTGTAAGCTTCATGTATTAAAATTATCTATGTACTAGAAATAAAATTTAAGTTAGTATTTAGATCTTCTTTGTTGAAGTGATTCATTTTACTGAAAGAACTTGAGGAATGAGAAGATATTGGACTTGTTATATTTCATACTTGATTCTAAAGCATAGTATAGTAATATCTTTTTGACTGAAAAGAGTTACTAAAATGATATTTCATTACACTTCTGAAATATGGAGGAATGCTAAATAAGTATTTTATGAACCTATAGAACTATGGGTTTGCCTCAATCATTGAAGGGATGCGACTCTATATGAGTCATTGAGGTGAGAGGAATTTTCATATATATAATTATGCGTAAGGAGTATGTTATTTACTTATCATATTTTCTAGGATTGTTCTTCCTAGAGATTTATGTAATGATTTCATGTGATTTTGCATTTTATATGACGCCTTCAGCTGAGAGTATTGCCTTAAGGTAGAAGGATCGCCTTCGGGCAAGAGTATTACCTATGACCAAAATGATGCCTTCGGGTAGGGTACTTGTATTCGTAAAAGTTATAAGCTATGTGTATGGTAGCTTGTGTTCTGATATTCAGTATAAACTGGAAAGACTACATGCCACTGTTGAGAAGACACCTATTTGAGGTTTTACATAGAGACAGAGTTCGTCTCTGATCAGATGGTTTAAGTTTAGTAAAGGTTATGAGGATGAGACACTTTATGGTACAAAAGATTGTGGAAAAAAATCAAACTAATGAGGAAAAGAATGTTTACCGTTTAGAAAAGGAAAGTCCTATGAAAATTATTGATAATGCGGTCTAGAGTTCACAGTCGATGCTATAGTGTTCTTGTAAATCTTACCAAGGATGTGAAGATGTTTGGAAAGAAAGAGATACAAAGAATGAGATATAGACAAAGTAATCACACTTATTTCAGTCTTGAAATGAGTTTTGAATTCGGGGGACCGAATTCTCTTAAGGGGGTGATAATGTAATACCCAAGAAAAAAATAAAATATAAATATTTGTTTACAAACTACTGTAACTATTTCAGTATACGGTACTATTCACCTGTATAATATTATTTACGTATATGATACTGTTCATTTATACAATCGAAATGTCAAGTACTAGATGTGGTTTGGTCATAAGAGAAAACTAGAAAGAAGTTTGTAGGAGAAAATGACGTTTTATGTGTAAAAATACCCTCAGGGACTAAATTGAAAGGACTGATTTGAAAAGAAACTTAAAGGTTTAAGGTGAAAGGATAGTTTTCCCTTTAAGTTTTCAATAGTAATAACAGAAAAATTTTGAGCCGCTGCTATTTGCACAGTAATTGCATTATTAGAAATGTCATTTTCATAAATAGTAAATTGAATATTTTATTAGTGCATAGTATCAAATAGTACCCTTGACTTTTGCTATAAATAGGCCCTTCCATTTCACTTCTAAACTCACACCTTCAACTTCTCTTCTTCTCTCCTTAAGTTTCTCTTATTCCAAAGCTAGGCCTCTGAGATTTTGGGCCTTTCCTTTTCAGCTTAGGTAAGGATACTATGCCCTTTCTATGTCTTTCAAATTTTAGAAGTTAATTTCTTAAGTATGCTCTGTGGTTGCGGTTTTGGCCGATCTTCCACATCAGAAAAACTGTCCTTAGCTGTTTATATGTTATTTTGATTCTCTGATTACCGAAATAGAATGTAAACTGTGAAGAATACATGTCTAGGAAAGTTCTGGCTAAGGAAAGACCTGGTTTTTAAGTGTGTCCAGTGTGACCCTCCACTCTTTCCTGGGAACTTACCTGGTGTACTCTTTTACAGATTGTATTCTCTATTTCTGGTATGAATAGTACCCGTACGTATGAATAGTAACTGTATGAATAGTAACCATACATATGAATAGTATCCGTACGTATGAATAGTGACCGTATGTATGAATATTATCTGTATATATAAATAGTATCCGTACGTATGAATAGTGACCATATACATGAATAGTGACCGTATATATGAATAGTACCATATGTATGAACAGTATCTGTATGAAAACAATCCTAACTTGTTTTCTCTAATCTTTCATGAAAATCTCCGTAGCGGAATACTGAAATTCATCTGTGTACTCTTATCTGTAACGACTTAGAGAAGCGATATTCGTATGGAATCCAGGTGAGTGAAACGACCCCGTTTTAATAGAGTTTTAGCATTACTGGTGATAAAAAGTATGTCGTAGGACACTCCTAAGATTCATAGGGGGAAATTGGATTCAGAATGACGAATCTAAATGAGATAATTAATCCATAAGTATGGATAAAATGAAATAAGTATCTTATGATGATGTGAAGTTTGAATGTTTTCAAAAATGGATTAATTGTTATCTTGATATGTGGTTTATAAATCCATAATATAGTTATATACTATACCTGTTTTATGGATGAATATTATATTGAGCTTCTGATTATGATATGAAATGCTATTGATTGTGATTGAGCGGGACAGTACCCCCTCTCACGGCAAGGCGGAAAACCCGGTTGACAGGGTGTCTTGACCAATGAGTGTGGAGACAACGATTCCCTCAGTAGGGATATAGCCCGGATTGGTGATAAATCCGTGAGGCGCCCTAGCTAAGAGGATGAGGTTGTGCGTCATGGCGGAAATATACATAATTGGTGAGCCGGCCTGTGTGCGCTCTCCGGGATATATTGCCATTGACGAGTACTAGTAACGTTTGTTGAATTGGATGAATTTTTATCTTGTATGTAAGAGGATGAGGTTGTGCGTCATGGCGGAAATATACATAATTGGTGAGCCGGCCTGTGTGCGCTCTCCGGGATATATTGCCATTGACGAGTACTAGTAACGTTTGTTGAATTGGATAAATTTTTATCTTCTGCCTATTGGTTGAGTATGAGCCTTTGGATATGCTTGCATGACTGGTAATGTATTTGAATTTTATTAATGCGAGGCCGATTCGCTCATTGAGCTTAAAAGCTCACATTGTTTGTACAACCTTTTTGTTCAGATCAGGTTGCCATCGAAGAATATCTGCTAAAGGAGTAGATCACTTTGGACCTTCCCGTTGTCGGGTAGACCTCTCTTCTGTTATAGATTATGTTGCTCTGTAATCGTCTAGGACATCTAGTTCAGGGGTTCGACATTTGGCTTGTATGTCAGTATAATAATGTATTTTAAATTGATAATCTATGATTTTCAGATAAGAAAATTTGATACATTTATCGGAAGGCTTACAGTGATGAGAGATTCATCATTGTGCCGGTCATGTGCCCAGAAAACGGGTCGTGACACTAGTAGTAGACCTCCTATCATCTTTGCACCCTACATAGTCTGCATCAGAATAAACTTCAATCTTAGTGTGTCCATGATACCCATAAAATAATCCACGTCCTGGGGCTCCTTTTAAATAGAAAAGAATTTGTTCTAGGAGTGCCCAATGGTTGACAGTCGGAGAGGACATAAAGCGACTGACTACGCTAACTGAATATGCAATATCAGGGCGAGTCACGGTCAGATAATTCAATTTTTCCACAAGTCTCCTATACCTTTCAGGATCATGAAATGGCTCACTGTCATCCTTTGCAAGCTGTATGTTAGGAGTCATAGGGGTACTTGATGGCTTAGCCCCCATCTTTCCTATTTCTGTCAACAAGTCAAGAACATACTTTCTTTAGGACAAGAAAACCCCTTTCTTATTTGTCAAAACTTCAACCCCAAAGAAATATTTCAAAGGTCCCAAATCCTTTGTCTGAAACTGTGACTGCAAGAAAGTTTTAAGGCCAGAGATATCAGAACTGTCACTCCCGGTTATCACAATATCATCAACGTATACCACAAGAAGAATGATACCATCCTTAGACTGCCTATAAAATACCGTGTGATCAGACTTGCTTTTCTTCATTCCATATTCCAAAATAACTTGGCTAAACTTGCCAAACCATGAACGAGGGCTCTGCTTCAGACCATATAACGATTTCTGAAGTCTACATACTTTCCCATACTCACCCTGAGCAACAAACCCAGGTGGTTGATCCATATAGACCTCTTCTTGAAGAGTACCATGAAGAAAAGCATTTTTAATATCCAACTGATGTAGCTGCCAATTATGAGTGGCAGCCAATGAGATCAACAAACGAACTGAGGTAAGTTTGGCAACTGGAGAAAAAGTATCTGAATAATCAGCACCATAAGTTTGAGCATATCCTTTCGCAACAAGACGGGCCTTCAATCGAGCCACAGAACCATCAGGGTTGACTTTAATTGTAAACACCCGTTTGCACCCAATAGCTTTCTTCCCAACAGGTAAATCCATTAATGTCCAAGTGTTGTTATAGTCCAGTGCATTTATCTCTTCTATCATAGCATCACGCCATCCAGGATGGGCCAAAGCTTCATGGACAGTCTTAGGAATGGACACAGAGTCAAGGTTGGCCAAAAAAGAGCAAGAAGTAGAGGATAAATGATCATAAGAAACAACTGAGGCAATAGGATAAGTACAAAGACGTTTACCTTTGCGAAGGACAATAGGGAGGTTCGGAGAAGCTAAATCAGGATCCGGCGATGAAACAAATGGTGGAGGGCATAAATCTGAGCCTGCAGGTGATTGTCGTCGAGTGTAGACATGAACAATTGGTGGCCGAGTGGGTGCCAAAGAAGGTATAGGAGTATCTGTGGATGGCTGAGAATAAGGAACAGTGTAGACGAGCAGATCATCATCATCCCTCGAAACATGAGAAGAAGAAGAAGTACAAAAGAATGGAATGTCTTCTTGGAAGGTAACATCAACAGAAACAAGATAACGCTGAAGAGTATGAGAGAAACATCTGTATCCCTTTTGGAGACGAGAATAACTAAGGAAGACACATTTAAGAGACTTAGGGTCTAACTTTGTGACCTGGGGTCTAGTGTCCTGAACAAAACAAGTGCTGCCAAAGATACGAGGCTCAATAGGAAACACAACTGTGGATGGGAATAAAACAGAATACGAAATCTTTCCCCCAAGAACAGAAGATGGCATGCGGTTAATCAAAAAACAAGCTGTGGAGACAGCATCAACCCAAAAAGGTTCAGGAACATGCATTTGAAACAAAAGAGCTTGAGCAACTTCAAGTAAATGTCTATTTTTGCGTTCAGTAACTCCATTTTGGGCAGGTGTGTCAACACACGAGGATTGATGCAAGATGCCACATTGAATCATGTAAGACTGGAAAGTCTCAGAGAGATACTCTTTAGCATTGTCACTCCTCAAGGTTTGAACAGAAATATTAAATCATGTTTTGATTTCAGCATAGAAAGCACAAAAATGTGAAAAAACTTCAGAGCGACTTTTCATTAAATATAACCAGGTAACACGTGAGTGATCATCCATAAAGGTAACAAAATACTTAAAACCTGCCTTGGCCACAATAGGACAAGGACCCCAAACATCAGAATGAACTAATTCAAAAGGGGACGTAGCCCGTTTATTAACTCGAGACCTTAAGGGAACACAATGGTGTTTGGTAAACTGACAAGACTCACAAGGTAAAGATGATAAATGTCGAAATTGGGGATAAAGCTGCTTGAGAACTGGGAGAGACGGATGACCCATCCAACAGTGCAAATCGAAAGGAGAAAGTAAACTAGAACATGCCAAAGATTTTGGTGTCTGAGTATCAAGAGTGTAGAGGCCGCCAGACTCATGCCCGCTACCAATAATCTGCTTCATCGTGAGATCCTGAAAAATACAATGAGTAGGAAAGAATGAGACACTACAATTTAGGGCACGAGTGAGTTTGCTAACAGAAATCAGATTAAATGAAAAATTAGGTAAACTCAGCACTGAAGGTAGAGATAAAGATGGGGTCAGGTTAATGGTGCCAGACCCAAGGACACGGGGTGTAGAGCCATCAGCTATAGTCATATGAGACGAATGGGCATGAGTATCAAAACTAGAGAAAAGACTAGGATTACCTGTCATGTGGTTTGAAGCACCAGAATCAATAACCCATCTGGACGACGAAGAGATGAGACATGTGAGGGATTTACCTGTATCAGCAAAGGCAGCAGTAGGAGTAGAAGTTTTAAGTGATTCTTGATATTGAGTGAACTTGGCAAAGTCATCAGCAGAAACCATAATAGTCTTATCAACAGATGAGGCAACATGGGCAGATCGTCCTGTCTAATTCTTGTTGAGAAGTTTCTTGCAAGTGCGTTTTGTATGCCCCAGCTCATGACAGTAATAGCACTCAACTTCACCAGACTCCTGACCCCGGTGTTCTATATTCTTATTACGATTGTGCGATCCTCCCCGTGAACCACCTCGAGATCCACCACGACTAACAAGAGCACTGCTATTATTAGTAGTGATTTGAGAAGGTTGTGAATTTTCTGTAAGAAGAACTCTAGCAAAAACTTCTTGCAAAGGAGAAATTTCAGATGCTGAGAGAATTTGAGATTTGACTGTTTCGAAATTTGAACGTAAACCTGTCAGGAAACTCATAACTACCATTTTCTCTCTCTGAGCTTGCTGAACCTTAATATCAGAACTAAAAGGGAGAAGCGTATTTAGTTCTTCATAGGTTTTCTTAAATTCCATGAAATAAGCAGTAAGAGACTTGTCTTGCTGTTCTCCTCAATAAAATGACTTACATACCTCGTAGATGTAGGATATGTTTCCTAGTCCAGAATACAAAAAATCCAAATATTCCATTAATTCTTTCACAAATTCACAATGGTTAATCAAACCAAGTACCTCTATGTCAATAGAGTTTTGAATTTGCAAGAATAGTCTCGCATCATCACGCAACCACGCTTTTCGGGTGTCGTCACTAGGGGGATCAGAGATGAGATGATCATCCTTCTCAATACTCTGCAAATATACGCGAACGGTTTTACTCCAATCTAAATAGTTGGAGCCATTGAGTTTGTGCTCGGTAATCTTCGTCATCATAAGAACTACCTCAGCCATAACTGTAGTTTTACTGTCTGCCATAGATGGGAAAAATACACAGCACACAAACAAAAATAAATGGAATCAGCCTAGAACAGTAATCCAAAGAGAACCAAACCAAACCAAAAGGTCAAACAGCAGGGAAAACGTCGAAAAGGACAGGAAGTCACCAGAAAACGAGTGAAAACACCGACGAGGCAAAACATAGAGGAAGACGACGTCGGACGCACCCTTACGCGCTGGCGTGGATCCGCTGGCAGAAAGAATGAGTGGCCCTTGGAAGTCACACGCGCCGCCGATGGCTTCTGGACTCTCGGGGTCCGCCGGCCGGTGAAGTCTGAACGTTTTTGGAGGGGTGGTGAGAACCAACAACCACCGTAGAGGGCTGGGCTCTTCTCACGCACACACAGGCAATAATGCATAGTGGCTCTGATACCATGTAATTACAGAGAAGATGATTTGAATATTTTTCTTGTCTATTTCATTCATAGGCTACGGATATATATACATGAGAATCATAAAAATAATCCCTAAAATCAAGCTATACAATCCCTACAATCAAGCTATACAATCAAACTAATCAATCCCTATAATAAAGCATAATTACTGACAATATAATAAATCCCTATAATTAAGCCTTTATATCTTAACAATGCACAACTTCATCCTCTTAGCTAGGGCACCTCACGGATATGTTATTGATCTGGACTATATCCCTACTGAAGGAATCGTTGTCTCCACACTCGTTGGTCAAGACACCTTTAAACCAGGTTTTTCGCCTTGCCGTGAGAGGGGGTACCATCCCGTTTAATCACAATCAATAGTACAATATTTCATATCATAATCAGAAGTACAATGTAATATTCATTCATATAACATGTATAGTATATAACTAAATTATAGGTTTATAAACCACAAATCAAGATAACAATTAAATTATTTTTGAAAAGATTCAAACTTCACATTATCATGAAATACTTGTTTTGTCTTATCTATACTTATGGATTAATTATTTTCCTAGATTTGCTACTCTGATTCCAATTTACCCCTATAAATCTTGGGAGTGTCCTACGACATACTTTTTATCACCAGTAATGCTAAAATCCTATTAAAAATAGGTCGTTTCACTCACCTGGATTCCGTACGAGTATCACTTCTTTAAGTCGTTAGGATAAGAGTACACAGGTGAATTTCAGTGTTCCGCTACGAAGATTTTTCATGAAAGATTAGAGAAAACCAGTTAGGATTGTTTTCATATAGATACTGTTCATACATACAGTTACTATTCATATGTATGGTCACTATTTGTACATATAGTTACTATTTATATATACAGATACTGTTTATACCTATAGTTACTATTCATATTGTAATACCCGTTAATTTCAGAATATAATTCGCTTAAGAGTATTTTAGAATTCTACAACGTTACTTTAGTTATTTATTTTGGTCATTTTTAATTTTCATATTTAATTGTTCTCTTTGAATATTATTTATGAAAATTGAGTTAAATGACTGGACTAAATATTTGCACAATGAGGGATATATTCTAAGAATGGTGAAATTCATGGAAAAGTGGTTTCAGAATGGTCAATTAGTCCATTTATTGTAAATTGACTGGATGGGTTTGGATGTTGGGTTATGGATACCCATGGGTTATTGAATAACCCATTAGAAATATTTAATATAAAGTTTCAATAGTACCCCCTCATTTTTTCTTCACGCAACCGAAACTGATATTCGTTTTCTCTCTCCTTTCTTCATCCTCTTCTCAAATCCTTTCCTTGATCTTCAGAAGTTCGATTATTTGTTCGGTTCAAAAGCTTTGTAAGGATCAAAGGTAAGCTTTAATCCGATTATTTTCCTTAAATTTCAGTTTATGTAGAAGATCAGAGGAGGTTTTGTTCTTGAAGATTTTAATGATAATTCATGAATCTCAGTTGTTTTAGAAGTTATATTTGAGTTATAATCGGTTAAAAGAGTTGAAATTCTGGTTTTGAAACAAGAAAGGAAAGGATGAAATTGTTAGAAATTCTGCAAAACCGAGTTACTGTAGCGACCAGAAATTTCGAAACAAAATCTGGAAAATTTTCTTCGGGTTACTGTAGCAGTACTGTAGTGTCGGCAGTCAACGGTACTGTAGCAGTCAACGTTACTGTAGCGAACCGACACTGTAGCAAACCGTTACTGTAGCAACCCGTTACTGTAGCAGTCAGAAAATTTTACGTATTTTCGTGATTTTGTTTCCTTTCTTATGATTCCTTGTAATATATTTTACTAGGAAATTTTTCTACACAAATTCTAGTGTGGAACAAGGTAAACTTGGACAAACATCAAGGTGAGTGAATAACCTTGCTCAGCTAAATTGATATTACTAGTCAAAGTACAATATAAGTCCCATTTACAATATTATTTGGATAATAAGCAATTAATTTTTCATATGGGAGTATATGATGATCAGTAGAAATAAGAGTATGAAGAAATTATTTATTTCATGACAATTGTACTATGTGATGAATTCTCACTATTTTATTAATGAGTAAAGATCTACGGGATCTAATACACGAGTTTGAAAGGGTTAAAGTCCCATACTACTCAGTGCATATCTATGAAACCTATACACGAGTTGAAAGGGTTAAAGTCCCATACTACTCGGCATATACCTATGAGATCTTATTCACGAGTTTGAAAGGGTTAGAGTCCCATACTACTCGGTGTATATCTATGAAATCTTATTCATGAGTTTGAAAGGGTTAGAGTCCCATACTACTCGATGTATAAGACAATTAATTATATGAGTAAATGTGGTATTTGTACTTTTGATATTTTATATAGTACAGTTATTTACTTACTGAGTTTTTAAATAAACTCACACTCCCTATGATTTTTTTTTTCAGATACAGAAAATAAAGAACAAGAGTATCCGTTTGAAGATTAGAAGCCCCTTGGGACTATTCTCTATTTTTGTCTGGTGGGACACCAGTACTTATTAATGTGGATATTAGAAACGCTCTGTACTTTCTATAGGTCTCCTAGGCTTGCGATGAGATAGAAATATCAGACTATGTATGTCTATATTTGCTTATCAGATGAATATAATTCTGTAGTGTGGAATGAATGATTAAGGTTGAATGTAAAACCTTACAGAATATATGTATATAACGTATGTTTGAGAATTATATCAAATGAGTAGTATCTTTTCACATGCTCAATTTTTGGGATGTGACACATATGTATGGTTACTATTCATACCAGAAATAGAGAATACAATCTGTAAAAGAGTACACCAGGTAAGTTCTCAGGAAAGAGTAGAGGGTCGCAATGGACACACTTAAAAATCAGGTCTTTACTTAGCCAGAACTTTCTTAGACATGTATTCTTCACAGTTTACATTCTATTTTGGTAATCAGAGAATCAAAATAATATATGGGCAACTAAGGACATTTTTTCTGATGTGGAAGATCAGCCAAAGCCTTAACCACAGAGTATACTTAAGAAAATAACTTCTAAAATTTGAAAGACATAGAAAGGGTATAGTATCCTTACCTAAGCTGAAAAGGAAAAGCTTAAAATCTCATAGGCCTAGCGTCAGAGCAAGAGAAACTTAAGGAGAAAAGAAGAGAAGTTGAAGATGTAAGTTTAGAAGTGAAATGGAAAGGCCTATTTATAGGAAAAGTCAATGGTACTATTTGACATTATGCGCTAATAAAAATATTCAATTTATTATTAATAAAAATGACATTTCTAATAAAATAATTCACGCGTTAATCATTTAGTTTACTGTGCAATCACGGAAAAGTCGCAAGCAGCTTACTATTGAAAACTTAAGGGGAAAACTATCCTTTCACCTTAAACCTTTAAGTTTCTTTTCAAATCATAAGAGAAAATTAGAAAGAAATTCGTAGGAGAAAATGACGTTTTATGTGTGAAAATACGCTCAGGAACTAAATGAAAGGACTGAATTGAAAAGAAACTTAAATGTTTAAGGTGAAAGAATAATTTTCCCCTTAAGTTTTCAATAGTAAGCCGCCTGCGACTTTTCCGTGATTGCACAGTAAATTAAATGATTAACACGTGAATTATTTTATTAGAAATATCATTTTCATTAATAGTAAATTGAATATTTTATTAACCTAATATCAAATAGTACCCTTGACTTTTCCTATAAATAAACCTTTCCATTTCACTTCTAAACTCACACTTTCAACTTCTCTTCTACTCTCCTTAAGTTTCTCTTGCTCCGAAACTAGACTTCTGAAATTTTGGGCCTTTCCTTTTCAGCTTAGGTAAGGATACTATGCCCTTTCTATGTCTTTCAAATTTTAGAAGTTATTTTCTTAAGTATGCTTTGTGGTTGCGGCTTTGGCTGATCTTCCACATCAGAAAAATTGTCCTTAGTTGCCTGTATATTATTTTGATTCTCTGATTACCAAAATAGAATGTAAATTGTGAAGAATACATGTCTAGAAAAGTTTTGAGTAAAAAAAGACCTGATTTTTAAGTGTTTCTATTGCAACCCTCCACTCTTTCATAGGAACTTACCTGGTGTACTCTTTTACAGATTGTATTTTCTATTTCTGGCATGAATAGCACCCATACGTATGAATAGTAACCATGTGTATGAACAATATCCGTACATATAAATAGTAACTATATGTATGAATAGTGACCGTACATATAAATAGTAATGGTATGTATAAACAGTATCTGTACGAAACACAATCTTAACTTGTTTTCTCTAATCTTTCATGAAAATCTCCGTAGCTGAACGCTGAAATCACCTATGTACTCTTGTCTGTAACGACTTAGAGAAGTGATACTCATATAGCATCCAGGTGAGTGAAACGACCCTGTTTTAATAGAGTTTTAGCATTACTGGTGATAAAAAGTATGTCGTAGGACACTCCTAAAATTCATAGAGGTAAACTAGATTCAGAGTGGTAAATCTAGAGAGATAATTAATTCAGAAGTATGGATAAGACGAAACAAGTATTTCATAATGATGTGAAGTTTGAATCTTTTAAAAAACAGTTTAATTGTTATCTTGATTTGTGGTTTATAAACCTATAATATGGTTATATACTATACATGTTATATGAATGAATATTATACTATACTTTTGATTATGATATGAAATACTATACTATTGATTGTGATTGAGCGGAACAGTACCCTTTTTCACGGCAAGGCAGAAAACCCGATTTAAAGGGTGTCTTGACTAATGAGTATGGAGACAACGATTCCTTTAGTAGGGATATAGCCCGGATCGGTAACAGATCCGTGAGGCGCCCTAGCTAAGAGGATGAGGTTGTCCATCATGACGAAAATATACAAAATTGGTGAGCCGACCTATGTGCGCTCTCCAGGATATATTGCCATTGATGAGTACTAGTAACGTTTGTTGAATTAGATAGATTTTTATCTTCTAGTTTGTAATTTCTAACTATGTCTATTGGCTGAGTTTGAGCCTTCGGGTATACTTGCATGACTGGTGATGTATTTGAATTTTATTAGTGCGAGGTCGATTCGCTAGAAGAGTAGATCACTTTGGACCTTCTCACTATCGGGTAGTTTCATACAGATAATGTTTATACATATGGTTACTATTCATATATACGGTCACGGTTACTATTTATATGTTGGATACTATTTATAACTATAGTTACTATTTATATGTACGATCACTATTCATGCATATGGTTACTATTCATACATACAATTACTATTCATATCAGAAATAAAGAATATAATCTGTAAAAGAGTACACCAAGTAAGTTCCTAGGAAAGAGTGGAGGGTCGCAATAGACACACTTAAAAATCAGGTCTTTCCTTAGCCAGAACTTTCTTAGACATGTATTCTTCACAGTTTACATTCTATTTTGGTAATTAGAGAATCAAAATAATACATAGGCAGCTAAGGACATTTTTTCTGATGCGGAAGATCAGCCAAAGCCTCAACCACAGAGCATACTTAAGAAAATAACTTCTAAATTTTAAAAAACATAGAAAAGGCATAGTATCCTTACCTAAACTGAAAAGGAAAGGCCCAAAATCTTAGAGAACTAGCGTCAGAGCAAGAGAAACTTAATGAGAGAAGAAGAGAAGTTGAAGTGTGAGTTTAGAAGTGAAATAGAATGGTCTATTTATAGGAAAAGTCAAGGGTACTGTTTGATACTATGCGCTAATAAAATATTTAATTTACTATTAATAAAAATGTTATTTTAATAAAATAATTCATTAATCATGTAGTTTACTGTGTATTTACTGTGCAATCATGTCGCATGCGACTTACTATTGAAAACTTAAGGAGAAAATTATCTTTTTACCTTAAACCTTTAAGTTTCTTTTCAAATCAGTCCTTTCATTTTAGTCCCTGAAGGTATTTTTACACATAAAACGTCATTATCTCCTACGAATTTCTTTCTAGTTTTCTCTTATGACCAAACCATATCTAGTACTTGACATTATGATTGTATAAGTGAACAGTACCGTATACATAAATAGTATTATACAGGTGAATAGACCGTATACTAAAATAGTAACCGTAGTTCGCAAACACACATTTATATATATATATATACATTTTTTTTATGGGTATTACACTCCTAGTTTCTCTCTTTCTCCTTTGGTTATGGTTCCCATTATGCATTTGTTCTGATATATGTGTTATGATCTGGATTTTGTAGTTTGAGGTGGTGCAGGCAACACTAATCTGGCAATAGGAGGAGAGAAAGGGAAAAAAAAGGAGGGGGGAGCAACCTGCCAACTCGACCCAAACCAATCAGTTAAAGGTTAGGTTGGTTTGGTTCGAGTCCAATTTTCAAAAAACAAAAAATTTGACTCAACTCGCAAGTGTATAGTTAGTTTGGATTCATATTTTCATTCAATCCAAACCAATGTGACCCATATTCACTTTTAAGTAACATTTAGCGATTTGAATATTTGTCTTCGAGTTCAATAAAAAAAAAATCCCAATAGAGTTAATTGATAACTATATAAGTACTATTTGAAAGCCTTTTGATCTCTCTCTCAATCAATATGAAGATATGACATTATTATTTTTTTTCATTTTGGAGCCTCCACGTATATTCTTATCCACATGTCGAACCCCACCAGCAACTTACTTATTTAACCTATATATCTTTATTATTTTACATCAATATATGTATATAGCCAAATATTACCACTATCAATCAATTCTTCACTCTCCACTTCTTTCCCTTGGAGGTCCCCACTAAGCTGCCCAATCCTCCTCTTTTCTCTTTTTAAGTTTTAGTCACATAAAGTAGAGTTATCAAAATGATTGTGGTTATTGGACAGGCTTGGCACTGTTCGACCTTGGGGTGAGGCGAATTCAAAATTTAATAACTTATATTTAATAAGAGTTTTTAGCTAATTTTATTTAGGCTTATAGGACTGAGGTGGACTAGGTTGGTGGCAGGCCTCATGAACTTTTTTATTAAAAAATATTTAAAAATATTAATATTTTGTATTTGTAAGTTTTTTTTTGGTTACTTAGGTTATGAGTTGTCAAAGTTGTCTAAGTATAAAAGTTGGCCCATAAAGTAACGCATATGATCCAATCTAATATCCTTATCCAAAAGAGAGAATTCTAAAATTAAAATTAAAATGCCATAAAAGCTATATATTTTTTTGAATCTTTGACACTAGCCTATGTTTTTTTTATTGAGCTTTATTGAATAAAGATGTCATGTATAATATATTTTTTATTTTGTCATGCATTATAGTTAAATTTATAATATATATTTACATTATAGATAAAAAATTATTTTTAAATAGAAAATATGAGCCTTTGAAAGGCTAGACTTAGCCATAATTTTCAATCTAATTATCAATTTAAGCCAAACCTAACTCAGTCCACATTTATTAGAAGCCCTGATAGGCTTAGGTTGGCAGCGCAAGTCTGGCCATTAACACCTATACATCACATGCATGATGAATTAATGAAACAAAGACAATTGTATCATATAATTAACATGCTTTCTTGTTTTTTATTTATTTATTTTTATTTTTAAGAAAAAATTAAATAAAAATTAAATAAAATTAATTATTATATAGCCAGCTTATTATATCAACTTTAATTAAATCATTTTTATTTTTATTTTTCATTCTTACCTTAATTCTGAAAAACTCTCTAAGAATACTTTTGTAACTGAATCCTTAGTCCAAAATTTTTATGCGTGTCTCTAAAGTGAAAGGATATATTTAATGTGAAAAAAAAAGAGAAAAAATAGTCATTGTTAACTACAAATCAATTTTCTGGTGATTGTACCACATAATTGAATGTGCTCTGGCATTAATTATAAAGTATCTTTTATAAGTTTTATTTTTTTGGTAACGAACGGAGACAAGAAAAACAAAAAACATGAACTGGCTTCTAATAAATATTACAAGATTATAAGCGGTCGGCTAGACTTTTACAGCAAAAGCACAAAAAATGTAGCTTTTTTTTAAAACCATCAATATTATAAAATTTATTAAATTTTATCTAATTTAATTTGAGTTAAATTAGACTATAAAAATTCTTTCAACGTTAATTTTTTATATTCACAATTATTAAACTTGAGATTTTACTTAAATAAAATAAGTGTCAAACTACTTGAAGTTAGTAAAGAAAAATACATCTAATTTATCATCTAAAAATATATATTTTTTGGTTGCAAAATCTAGAAAAAAGAGCAAAAAGAGCCTTTTTTCTGGTTACTCATTTTTTTTTAACAATTCAGCATTTTTTAACCTACATTTTGTGTTAATGTTTTAGATGAAAAAAATTAACTCAAGGAGTCAAGGACTGTACTACAGAAAATTGAAATTAAAAAAAAAATATTATTACTAACTTTTAAAATAAAGAAAATAAAGTATGCAGTGTTTTAAAGGAAAAGAAAGTTCTTTATAAGCTTATAATTCTTTAGATTGCAATTGACCCCTTTATTTATAAAAGATCATAGTATCACTCATAAAATGGAGAAGCCGAACGTCACAGCCCACCATCCCCAACTTTGCGGATGATTTCATCATCATTAATTGAGAGCCCATAATCAACATGCTTACTTCCTATATATGAAATAATCTTTTCGATTATTTTAATAGTTTAAAAGGATTTTTCTTTAACTTTTTGTTTTGCTAATGGTATCCCTTCGCTTGATAAAATAGACGAGCAATTATTTTTAGACTTAATAAATGTAAAAAGTAAAAAATCATCACCAAATTGATATATCAGAAAATCAAACAATTGTGTTGGGATAAATGTATTTAAGGACTAATGAACTTAAATATATTAAAAGCTCACTTATTTATTTTTGATAATGCCTTCTATTATATTGTTTGGGCCATCTTAGTAAAAATATTTTTTAAAAACCCATTCTAATTTATTTGCTTACACTTATCCATAAAAGCTTAAGTTTATATATCGTACCATCTTCAAGAAAAAAATCTTCTTGACAGCATTTTTATTTCCCTGCTCCTTGCACCAAAAAGCTCTTTTGACAGAAGTACAAAGCCTAAGGATAAAAGGTAGTTGGCAGGATACAGAAAGGCTTTTTGGCAGCTCATGGGAAGTTGCACCAAAATTCAAAATGTATTCTCCTTCTTTATTTGAGCTACCCTTCCCATGACCAAGCTAAGATAAGCATTAATGAAATTCTAAGTGCATTTATGGAGAAAGACATTGAAGCCAACGGCTAGTTCCTAGACTCCTCTATTTAAAGTCCAATGCAACTCCTAAAAAGACTAACGAATATATTGAAGAAAGTTATTGTTTCATCTCTTCACCTACTCTCTTCACTAAAATTAATTTTTAGTGCTCTGTGTGAGCTTGTGCTATAATTGCTTTGTGTATTGTCTTAGAGAGAGAGAGAGAGCTTCTTTTTTGATTTCATCTTCTGGTTGTTAATTTGCTTTAAGAAGGTTGTAAAAGCTGATTAGTTGATCCTTTGAAAAAGGCTATAATTTATTTTCCTTAGAGAAAATATTTATGGTCTGTGAGAGCTTTAGGAAGCTTGTTCTTGGTAGGTTTTCTTGTAACCACTTTGCTTGTGTGCATTGAGAGCAGGACGTAAAATCTAAGTAAATGTAGTCTGAAGCTCTTTAAACTTGTTATGCAAATCTTTCTCTTACTTCTATTTATTGAACATTATTACTTAACCTCCTAAGGAAGACAACTTATTTTTAAGAAAAAGAAGTTGAGATTACTCATAAACATATGGTATCAGAGCACTTTGGTCTCTATTCATGCAGGTTTCATAACCTTGAGAAAAAATCCTAAGGATGAATATTCTTCTTGCTCCAGAGGGACAATTAATTACTCGACCTTCGTTCTTTGATGGAATCGACTACTCTTATTGGAAAGCAAGAATGAAGATGTTTGTCCAAGCTATTGACAAATGTGTCTGGAAAGTGATTGAGAAAGGATCCTATGTTCCTACTAAGAAGGAAGGAGAAAGTGTTGTTCCTAAACCGGAAAAAGGAATGGGATGAGGCATATCACTTGTTAGATGAACTTAACTACAAAGTCATCAACATGTTATATTGTGCAGTCAACTCTGAGGAATTTAAAAGACTTGTACGTTGTTCCACTGCAAAAAAAAATGTGGGAAAAGCTAGAATTGACCTACGAAGGAACTCAAGATATGAGAAGAGCTAGGATTGTTGCCTTAACCAAAGATTTTGGTCTCCTTCATCAATTTGAAAGAGAAACTATACTCGAAACCTTTAATAGGTTTAGTAAAATTATTAATGATCTTGATGCCTTGGGGAAACATTTTCCTGCGGAAGACATGGTAGAGAAAATCGTCATGTGTCTGACTTTACCATAGAAATCCATGGTAATAACTATTATTGAAAATTCTAAATTTTTTATACTAACTCTTGATCAACTAAGAGGAAATCTTGTAGCATATGAAGCACATTTCTAAAAGAAGAGATAAAGAAGAAAAAGAAGCAGTTAGAAATTGCTCTCAGAGTCAATGAAAGGTAGCTTCCTAAGGAAGATAAATCTCAAGATGTTTCCATTGATGACAGAAATAACGTTGATCACCAGAAGGATGTATTCATACTTTAAGAAAAGACAACAAAATAGAAGGGGATAGAAAGACAGTTCTCAAGGTATGATCCTCCTAAGGAACCTATAATTTGTTATGTATGTCAAAACCAGGACATATAAAAGCAGAATGCCCTCAAATCAAAGCAAAACATAGTAAGAAAGTCATGATGGCAAATGCAACATGGAGTGATGATGACTTGCTAGAAGATTTGTCACATCCCAAAAATTGGACATGTGAGTTATAACACCTAGGGTATACCTTCGTGGTATTCCTTAATCTCTTTGGACATTCCTAATATCCACAACTATACAAAATATAAATTTTTCATGAAAGATATTTTACATATAAATTCAGAAAATATTCAACATTTATACATTACTTAGTATGATACAATCTTGCAAGCCTGAGTGACCTACTAAATTATAGAGCATTTCCTAATCCTCACCAAAACTTGGTTACAAGAACCTACCAACCAGACAATAGAGTATAACTCCGAGAGATAAACATCCTCCTCAACCACTATATTTGAAAAAGATAACAACTGAGAGTGTGAGTTTATTAAAACTCAGTGCGTAAAGAACTGTGCATAAAAATATCATAAGCACAAATACCTCATTTGCTATTATAGCTAAACTATAATTTAATTTAATATACCATTCATCTTTATATAAGTTATAACTTGCATCAGGTTTCTTGGGTGATTAAGCTCTCAACCATACATGCGTCATATTCGGTTATATCCTAGCATTAGATTTCTTAGGAGATAAAACTCTCAATCTTCAATGCTTAAAATTTAGTTATATCTGAGTATCAGATTTCTTAGGATATCAAGTCCTCAATCTTCCATGCTTAAAATTCAATTACAACCTTGCATCAGATTTCTTAGAAATTTAGCCCTCAATCTTCCATGCTTAAAATTCAATTACAACCTTGCATTAGATTTCTTGGAAATTTAACCCTTAACCTTCCATGCAACAACAAATAGAGATACTTACTCAATAACAAAATAATATAAGATATAATCGCTATCACATCATTCCTCATCTTAAACATACATCAATGTTCTCTTGAATATTTTTCAAGATTTAAGGTAATCTAACAATCATTTTTAACAAAAAAAAATAAATAAAATGTATATCCAATGTCCCAAAAATATTACAAATGAGACTTATATTGTACTTTGATTGATTGTAATAATTTAGTTTAGGAAGGTCATCTACTCACCTTATATTGCATCATATTTCTTGGGTGATTGACCCTCAACCATCAATGCATCAAACACAATCACAATCATGACATATAATCATATTCTCATAAACATGTTCCAATTTATTAAAGGAACTACCACATTTAGTTATTTAGTGGACAAGAGAATTTAATTCACATAAGGTAATAAAATAATTCTCAATGATATTATATTTTTTTCAACTTGAACATACACTGGTAATCTTCTTAATTTCACAAATAATGCAAATGAAATTTATATTGTGCTTTGGCTAATTTAGTAAATTAATTTTGCAAGGTTGTACACTCACCTTGATATTTGTCTAATTTTACCTTGAACCATCTTCAAAAATATGTAAGATGATGAAGATAATTCTCTTTACTCCAACTAGTTACAACATCCCAAAAGATATGAAAATGCAACAAAGAATCCATCCCTATAAGATAATCATGCAAAATCATGTCAAGGTCACAACTAAGAAAATTTCTTACTATAATTCTGACTCTTGATCACTGCTCTAAACATAACTCTTAAATGGTAAATAATTTTCAAATAAAACTTATTTCATTTGAAAATAGACTCAAAGTATTTTCCAATGATGCTTTATTTTCTAAAAATAGAGTCTGAATGAAAGAGTTATGATTATTTTAAAATTGTTGCTACAGTAACGGTTTGCTATAGTAACGGTTCGCTACATTAACCCGAATCTGGAAATTTTTTAGCTGCTATAGTATCTGCGATTTTCCTCTTAGTTTTTCATGAATTTGGGATCAAATCTTCACCATTTAATTTGATTTCTTCCATAGGTTTTAATCCATAATGTTTAAGGGTTGTTTTGACAAAAAAAATCCCCAATTTATTCCAACAATTCAAGTCTCAATTATGAAATCTTCATCTAGAACCTTAATTTTTTCAAATAAACAAATTTTATGAATTTCTCCTAGTTTTCTCCAAATTTCTTGTTCTTTTAACATTATAAATTATGTAGGAACACTTTAGATTAACACTCACACTTAAATTCATCCATTAAAACCCAAAATCACATTTTTCTTCCATAGGAAAACTAATTTTGAAAATAGAAATTGAAGAGAGGAATTGAGTTTACCTCCATCCTTTGCAACTCAGATGAACCGGAAAACAATCAGGGAAAAGAAGAATGCTGGAGGAATTGATAAAATTGGGTGAAGGAGTTGAGAGAATGAAGCTTTCTCTTCTTGCTTCCCAAGAGCCTTTCAACGTGAATAAGGAGAGAGAGAGGGAAGATGAAGGCATATGTTATGCTAAGTGGGTTAATGGGTGATCCATGGGTACCCATGCCCAAATACCCAACCTACTTGGTCTAACAAGAAAATATCCATAATTAATTCCTAAATTAATTAAATTAAATCCTTCTCTTATAAATTCCACATTCCAAAAAAATACACCCACAGTATTAAAATACTCAGTCTAGTCATTTCACCCAAATTTCATAAATAATATTTAAAAGAATTAATTAAGTTCAAAAATAAAAAATGACAAAATTAAAAGTATTAAAATAATGTTATAAGGTATCGTAATACTCTAAAACACATAACTCTAAATTTGGCGGGTATTACATTTCAGAGGAGGAACTAGATGGAGGAACTAAAAATAGCAAACCTATGGATAGTTGTAGAAGAAGAAGATGATGACACTTCTAATGATGAGGATCATGAGGTAGGAAATAATCCCTTTATTTATGATGAATTACTTTGTGCATTTGATACAATTTTAAAAGATTCAAAAAATCTCATGAGTAAACATAATGACTTAAAAAAGGCTCATTACAAGATTCTCAAAGAGCTTTAATGTTTTGACAAATGAAAAAAAAATTTTTTTGAAGAAAAAGTAAATCATTTTGAAAGTAGTTCCTATCTTCCTTCCAACAAATCCTTGAAAGAAAAGATAGAAACACTAACTCAAAATCTTGTAGGATTCGTTAAGGGATAAGAAAACCTCGATATGATGCTAGGAAGTCAAAAACACTTTCTAGATAAAGTTGGAATTGGTTTTTGTGAAGAAAAAAGTATATTTAAAAATTGTTTTACATCTAATCCTCCTAAGGAAACCAGGACTTGCTACAATTGTAGAAAGAAAGGCCATCTTGCAAATGATTGCAAAAAAAAGGGCTATTAAAGTAAAGCAAGTATAGTTTCCAAAAGGAATATGGAAAGTAGGACCTATTATCTTGACAAGACAAAAGTTTTTGAATACCTAAACCATCATCTATTCCTAGCAGGTTTTCTCTAAAGTGAAAGGAAATGAAGGTCATTGGTTCCTAGATTCAGGATGCTCAAAACCTATGACTGGTGATCTTAGCAACTTTCTCACCTTCACAGTTAAGTTAATAGGAAATGTTACTTTTAGAGACAACAGTAAAGGAAGGATTATTGGTATAGGAAGGATTGATATTTCTTCTCATTTATTTATAGATGATATTTACTTTGTAGATTATCTCAAATATAATCTTTTGAGTGTTAGTTAGTTATGTGACAAAACCATAAAATAGTCTTTGAATCTTCAAAATGTATGATCTTTAAAAAGGATTCTGATGAAATTTTTACCTATTATCAACGTCATGATAATGTGTATAAACTTATTTTAGACTACCTCCTAAGAAACATAAATGTCTTTCATCTACAGATGATATAAACTGGTTTAGGCACAAAAGATTAGGGCATGTAAGCATGAGGCTTATTTCAAAACTATCTAAGAAAGATTTATTCATTGTTCTGTCCAAAGTAAAATTCATGAAAGATCACATTTGTAAAGCATGCCAAAAGGGAAAACAAACCAAAACATCTTTTCTATCAACAGATCAAATTTCAACTGAAAATCCTCTTGAACTATTACACATGGATTTATTTGGTCCTATTAGGACAAGAGCCCTGGGGGCAAATATTATGGTTTTGATATAATGGATGGTTTTTCTAGATATACTTAGGTATTATTTCTATCTCATAAAGGAGAATGTTTTGAAACTTTTAAAATTTTTTGTACAAGAGTTCAAAAAGAAAAAAAATTCCTATTATATTTATTTGAAGTGACCATGGGATTAAATTTCAAAATAAAGAGTTTGATAATCTGTGTAATAATTTTGGCATTTCATATAATTTTTCTGCTCCTATAACACCTCAGCAAAATGGTGTTGATGAAAGAAAGAATCGCACCCTCTTAGAAATGACTTGAACTTTACTTTGTGAAAACTCTCTTTCTAAAAGTCTTTGGGTAGAAGCTATCAATACCTCTTACTACATCCTAGATCATTGGCTAATTAGACCAAGTCTAAATAAAACCTCCTATGAGCTTTGGAAAGGAAGAAAACCTAACATATGTTATTTTCACTTATTTAGATGCAAATGTTTTATTTTAAATGATAGATAAAATATTAGAAAACTTGATTCAAAATCTAATGAAGGCATATTTTTAGGATACTCTACTACTAGCAAAGCATATAGAGTATTTAACAAACAAAAATCTATTATTATAGAATCTATACATGTGGTATTTGATGAAAGCAATTCTGTTATTAAAGATAGTTCAAGAAGAAGCGATGATGATAGTGACACTGCTCTTACTTCCTCAAGGCAACAACATCATAAAGATCAGGAAGATACATCTTCCTCAAGTCATGAAGTTCCTGAAACCATTGACAAAAGCAAGCTTCCTAGAGAATGGAGACTGTAATACCCGTTAATTTCAGAATATAATTCGCTTAAGAGTATTTTAGAATTTTACAACGTTACTTTAGTTATTTATTTTGGTCATATTTAATTTTCATATTTAATTATTCTCTTTGAATATTATTTATGAAAATTGAGTTAAATGACTGGACTAAATATTTGCACAATGTGAGATATATTCTAAGAATGGTGAAATTCATGGAAAAGTGGTTTCAGAATGGTCAATTAGTCCATTTATTGTAAATTGACTGGATGGGTTTGGATGTTGGGTTATGGATACCCATGGGTTATTGAATAACCCATTAGAAATATTTAATATAAAGTTTCAATAGTACCCCCCTTATTTTCTTCTCACGATCGAAGCAGCTGAAGTGAATAGTGAATTCACTTTCTCTCGTTTCTTCACCCTCTTCTCAAATCCTTTCCTTGATCTTCAGAATTTCGATTATCTGTTCGGTTCAAAAGCTTTGTAAGGATCAAAGGTAAGCTTTAATCCGATTATTTTCCTTAAATTTTAGTTTATGTAGAAGATCAGAGGAGGTTTTGTTCTTGAAGATTTTGATGATAATTCATGAATCTTAGTAGTTTTAGAAGTTATATTTGAGTTATAATCGGTTAAAAGAGTTGAAATTCTGGTTTTGAAACAAGAAAGGAAAGGATGAATTTTTGAAAGATTTTTCTGCAAAAATCCGAGTTACTGTAGCGACCAGAAATTTCGAAACAAAATCTGGAAAATTTTCTTCGGGGTACTGTAGCAGTACTGTAGTGTCGGCAGTCAACGGTACTGTAGCAGTCAACGTTACTGTAGCGAACCGGCACTGTAGCGAACCGACACTGTAGCAAACCGTACTGTAGCAACCCGTTACTGTAGTAGTCAGAAAATTTTACGTATTTTCGTGATTTTGTTTCCTTTCTTATGATTCCTTGTAATATATTTTACTAGGAAATTTTCCTACACAAATTCTAGTGTGGAACAAGGTAAACTTGGGCAAACATCAAGGTGAGTGAATAACCTTGCTCAGCTAATTTGATATTACTAGTCAAAGTACAATATAAGTCCCATTTACAATATTATTTGGATAATAAGCAATTAATTTTTCATATGGGAGTATATGATGATCAATAGAAATAAGAGTATGTAGAAATTATTTATTTCATGACAATTGTACTGTGTGATGAATTCTCACTATCTTATTAATGAGTAAAGATCTACGGGATCTAATACACGAGTGTGAAAGGGTTAAAGTCCCATACTACTCGGTGTATATCTAAGAAATCTTATACACGAGTTTGAAAGGGTTAGAGTCCCATACTACTCAGTGCATATCTATGAAATCTATACACGAGTTGAAAGGGTTAAAGTCCCATACTACTCGGTGTATACCTATGAGATCTTATTCACGAGTTTGAAAGGGTTAGAGTCCCATACTACTTGGTGTATATCTATGAAATCTTATTCATGAGTTTGAAAGGGTTAGAGTCCCATACTACTCGATGTATAAGACAATTAATTATATGAGTAAATGTGGTATTTGTACTTTTGATATTTCATATAGTACAGTTATTTACTTACTGAGTTTTTAAATAAACTCACACTCCCTATGATTATTTTTTTCAGATACAGAAAATAAAGAACAAGAGTATCCGTTTGAAGATTAGAAGCCCCTTGGGATTATTCTCTATTTCTGTTTGGTGAGACACCAGTACTTATTAATGTGGATATTAGAAACGCTCTGTACTTTCTATAGGTCTCCTAGGCTTGCGATGAGATAGAAATATCAGACTATGTATGTCTATATTTGCTTATCAGATGAATATAATTCTGTAGTGTGGAACGAATGATTAAGGTTGAATGTAAAACCTTACAGAATATATGTAAATAACGTATGTTTGAGAATTTTATCAAAGGAGTAGTATCTTTTCACATGCTCAATTTTTGGGATGTGACAAATTTGGTATCAGAGGAAAGGTTTTATAGGTCCCCTATAGAGTACAGAGCAAAGTGATCTTTGTGGGCCCTTCCCTATTGTCATGAGCCGCGGCATGACCATAGGATTAGGTTCCATAAAAGACCTTGTAGAGTATAACGTCATTTTATAGATAACTTCTCAGTGGGGCTAGTAAGTGATATTTTGTTTATGTCTGAAAATTGTTTGTTATGTGTGTAGATCTGTGACAGATCAATGTCAGAAGGATCTTCTAATAATAATGAGCATATGGGTCCAAGGAGGGCCATAAATCCACCAGTACATGTGCAAGATGATCCTAACCGTGGTGATAGTTTACATGCTCAAAGTACTGAGGGCGCAACTAGTGAGCAAGCAAGAAGAGTCGAACCTGATGCTCACGTCGGTAATGCAACTATTGCACATGTGATTCATTTGATGAATGAACGATTTGACCGATTTGAGGCTGAAATGAGAGGTCGAGCTGCACAAGCTAACCTGCCAGTGGATCTTCCTATTGTTCAAGCTGAAAATGTACCACCAGCTCCGTTAGCGGGAGGAGTTAATGTAAGAGAGGTAAGAATGTCTGAATTCCAGAAAATGAGGCCTCCTAATTTTTCAGGGGAAGATCCCAAAGAGGACCCACAATGTTTCCTTGAAGATTGTGAAGCAATCTGTGATGCTATAGGGTGTTCTCCTACTCAAAAGGTAGAATTCACTTCCTTTCAGTTAAAGGGTAGGGCTGGTAAATGGTGGAGGAACTGGAAGAAAGCTAGAATTCAAGGCGCACCGCCAGTTATGTGGACAGAATTTTACAAATTGGTTATGGATGAATTTCTTCCGGCAAGTGAACGATCATCTAGGGCCAGGGATTTTCTGTATCTCCGACAGGGAACTATGACTGTTGATGAATATTCAGCTCAGTTTGTTAAATTATCTGAATATGCCCCTGAAATCATTCCTTCTGAAAGGAAGAAAATAGAAAAGTTTGTGGAAGGGCTTCGTGATGCCTTATATGATCAAGTGGGTTCTAATATGAATGATTACTCTTCGTACTCAGAAGCTGTTGATGTGGCCCGAAGAATGGAAAAGAGGTCAAAGAATAAAGAAGAATATCGTCAAAAGAAGAAAGCCAGATATAGGAGATCTTTTGATCAAGGGGAAGACTCAGGGACTTTGAAACCCTTTACTGCATCACAACATGCTCCAGCCACTCCTACTAAGTCATCTTATTCTACAGCCAGTGTGGCTAAGCCTCGTTCAGAGAGCAGGGGTGGTTTTAGCTCTTCTAGTAGAGGAGGTACTCAAGGTAGAAGGGAAAAACCTCAATGTCCTGAATGTGGAAAGTTTCACTTCGGAGAATGCAGGTTAAACACTGTTGGTACAGGTTGTTTTAACTGTGGACAAAAAGGACATTTTATAAGGGAGTGCCCCCAGCTCATGACAAGACCAGGTCAAGGGTCTATTTTGCCACCTCGACCACAATCTATTACTCAAAAACCAACCCCTTCAATAGGGGGTAGTATGGGAAGAGGTTCTGGAAGAGGCCAAGGTGACCGTGGAAAACAAGCTGCTGGCAGAGGAAATGCAAGAGTATATGCTCTAACCCGACAGGATGCTCAAACATCCAATACTGTAGTTACAGGTATATTATCTGTTAATACTTTTGCTGCACGTATTTTGTTTGACCCCGATTCTACTCACTCATATGTGTCACCCCTATTTGCTAAGAGATTTGCAATTGATTCGATTATTCTTAAAGAACCATTCTTGGTTTCCACACCGATGAGAGAGATTTTGATGGTTAAAACATGTTATCATTCTTGTAAAATAATTGTTGGAGGCATAGAAACTGAGATAGATCTTATGGTTCTCAATATGTTAGATTTTGATGTGATTTTAGGGATGGACTGGCTATCTTCTTGTCATGCTACTATAAATTGTCGTGACAAAGTTATTTCCTTTAATATGCCGGGGAGGAGTAATTTTGTGTTTCAAGGAGATCGAGGTGATGTACCTTGCAACATGATATCTATGTTAAGTGCCCAGCGTATGTTGCGAAAGGGATGTCAGGGATTTCTAGCTTTTATCAAAGATTTAGAAAAGAAAGAACAGAAGTTAGAAGACATTCATGTGGTTAATGAATTCCCAGATGTGTTCCCAGAAGATTTACCTGGATTACCGCCAGAAAGAGATATTGAGTTCAGTATTGATTTGGTCCCAGACACAAGACCAATTTCTATTCCACCTTATCGTATGGCTCCTGTTGAGCTAAAAGAACTCAAAGAACAATTGGAAGATTTGTTAAACAAAGGGTTCATTCGCCCAAGTTTTTCACCTTGGGGTGCTCCTGTTCTTTTTGTGAAAAAGAAAGATGGTTCTATGAGATTATGTATAGATTATCGTCAGCTGAATAAAGTCACAGTGAAGAATAAGTATCCTTTACCAAGGATAGATGATTTGTTTGATCAGCTTCAAGGAGCAAAATACTTCTCAAAGATTGATCTAAGGTCTGGATATCATCAGTTACGAATTAAGAGTGATGATATACCTAAGACTGCTTTTCGTACACGGTATGGACATTATGAGTTTCTTGTGATGTCTTTTGGGTTGACAAATGCACCAGCAGCATTTATGGATTTAATGAACAGAGTGTTCAAATCATTCGTTGATAAGTTTGTAATTGTATTTATTGATGATATTTTGGTGTATTCAAAGAGTCATGAAGAACATACTGAACATTTGAGAATAGTGCTTCAGACTTTGAGAGAGCATCAGTTGTACGCAAAGCTCTCAAAATGTGAATTCTGGATGAGTCATGTAACATTTTTGGGACATGTTATTTCCCAAGAAGGTATTCATGTAGATCCAAGTAAAATTGAAGCAGTAAAACAATGACCTCGACCAACAACTGTGTCTGAAGTACGTAGTTTTCTTGGCTTAGCAGGGTATTACCGTCGCTTTGTCAAAGATTTCTCTAAGACAGCTCTCCCATTAAATAAGTTAACCCGAAAGAATGTTAAATACATTTGGGATGATTCATGTGAGCAAAGTTTCACCCAATTGAAAGAGTGTTTAACTTCTGCACCAGTCTTAATCCTACCATCAGGACCAGGGGGTTACTCTGTATTCTGTGATGCCTCAAAGATAGGCTTAGGATGTGTGTTGATGCAGCATGGTAAAGTCATAGCTTATGGCTCACGTCAGCTTAAAAAGCATGAATTGAATTACCCCACTCATGATTTGGAAATGGCAGCTGTAGTGTTTGCCCTAAAGATTTGGAGACATTACTTGTATGGGGAGACTTGTCAAATTTTTACAGATCACAAAAGCCTTAAGTACATTTTTGAGCAGAGAGATCTCAATCTAAGGCAACGAAGGTGGATGGAACTTCTGAAAGATTATGATTGTACCATCCTTTACCATCCAGGTAAAGCAAATGTAGTGGCTGATGCTCTAAGTCGAAAGTCTATGGGAAGTTTAGCTCACATTGCCACTATAAGGAGGTTTCTAATACATGAACTACAAGAATTGGAAGCTGATGGAGTATTCTTTGAGATCACTGAGTCAGGTACATTTCTAGCTCATTTAACAGTAAGATCATCCCTTGTTGAAAAAGTAAAAGCAACTTTAGAAAATGACATTGATATGGTCAAAATCAGAGATAAGGCAAGGCAAGGTCTAGCACCAAGTTTCTTGGTAGATGAAGAAGGAGTCTTATGGTTTAATGGGAGACTCTGTGTCCCCAACATTGAATCTTTGAAACATGAAATCTTAATGGAAGCTCATGGTTCGCCCTACGTTGTACATCCTGGTGCTGTGAAAATGTATCAGGACTTGAAACAAGTTTACTGGTGGGAGGGCATGAAACGAGACGTGACTGACTTTGTAGCTCGATGTTTGACTTGTCAGCAAGTTAAAGCTGAACATCGACGACCATCTGGATTGATGCAAAAATTAGATATTCCCGAATGGAAGTGAGAAAGGATCACTATGGATTTTGTGGTAGGTTTACCTCGGTCAAGAAAAGGAAATGACTCAATATGGGTCATAGTGGATCGACTTACTAAGTCAGCACATTTTCTTCCTGTTCATACCACTTTCAGTGTAGCAAAACTTGCTCGAATTTATGTTAAAGAAATAGTGAAACTTCATGGTGTACCAATATCCATTATATCAGATCGAGGACCTCAGTTTACTTCTCGGTTCTGGAAAGTCTTTCAAGAGGCTTTGGGTACCAAAGTGAATCTTAGCACAGCATTCCATCCTCAGACTGATGGACAGTCCGAAAGGACAATTCAGACTTTAGAGGATATGCTAAGAGCTTGTGTGATGGATTTCAGTGGAAGTTGGGAAGATCATTTGTCTCTTATTGAATTTGCTTATAACAACAGTTACCAAGCCAGTATTCAGATGGCACCTTTTGAGGCTTTATATGGGAGACGGTGTCGATCTCCTATAGGTTGGTTTGAACTTGGTGAAACCAAAATATTTGGACTTGAGATGATACAGGAAGATATAAATAAAGTTAAACTGATCAGAGAGAAGTTGTTAACTGCTCAGAGTAGACAGAAGTCTTATGCGGACAACCGACGACGTGATCTTAAATTTGCAATAGGTGATATGGTTTTCTTACGAATCTCACCTATGAAGGGAGTAATGAGATTCGGGAAGAAAGGCAAGCTTAGTCCGAGGTATGTTGGCCCATATGAGGTTGTAGACAGAGTGGGTAATGTGGCATATCGCCTAGACCTACCTTCCGACCTAGAGGGAGTTCATCCAATATTTCATGTGTCCATGCTACGGAAATATCTTCCTGATCCTTCTCATGTCATTCAACCCCAAGAAGTTCATTTTGATGAAACTCTCACCTACGAAGAGGTACCAGTAGCTATCCTTGATAGAAAAGTCAAGAAATTGCGTACCAAAGAAATTCCTACTGTCAAGGTTCTTTGGAGAAATCATTCTCGCGAGGAAGCTACGTGGGAAGCAGAAGATGAGATGTGGAGAAACTATCCACATTTATTTGAAACTTGAGGTAAGATTTTAATTCGGAGAACCGAATTCTTTTAAGGGGGGTAGAATGTAATACCCGTTAATTTCAGAATATAATTCGCTTAAGAGTATTTTAGAATTTTACAACGTTACTTTAGTTATTTATTTTGGTCATATTTAATTTTCATATTTAATTATTCTCTTTGAATATTATTTATGAAAATTGAGTTAAATGACTGGACTAAATATTTGCACAATGTGGGATATATTCTAAGAATGGTGAAATTCATGGAAAAGTGGTTTCAGAATGGTCAATTAGTCCATTTATTGTAAATTGACTGGATGGGTTTGGATGTTGGGTTATGGATATCCATGGGTTATTGAATAACCCATTAGAAATATTTAATATAAAGTTTCAATAGTACCCCCCTTATTTTCTTCTCACGATCGAAGCAGCTGAAGTGAATAGTGAATTCACTTTCTCTCGTTTCTTCACCCTCTTCTCAAATCTTTTCCTTGATCTTCAGAATTTCGATTATCTGTTCGGTTCAAAAGCTTTGTAAGGATTAAAGGTAAGCTTTAATCCGATTATTTTCCTTAAATTTTAGTTTATGTAGAAGATCAGAGGAGGTTTTGTTCTTGAAGATTTTGATGATAATTCATGAATCTTAGTAGTTTTAGAAGTTATATTTGAGTTATAATCGGTTAAAAGAGTTGAAATTCTGGTTTTGAAACAAGAAAGGAAAGGATGAATTTTTGAAAGATTTTTCTGCAAAAATCCGAGTTACTGTAGCGACCAGAAATTTCGAAACAAAATCTGGAAAATTTTCTTCGGGGTACTGTAGCAGTACTGTAGTGTCGGCAGTCAACGGTACTGTAGCAGTCAACGTTACTGTAGCGAACCGACACTGTAGCAAACCGTACTGTAGCAACCCGTTACTGTAGTAGTCAGAAAATTTTACGTATTTTCGTGATTTTGTTTCCTTTCTTATGATTCCTTGTAATATATTTTACTAAGAAATTTTCCTACACAAATTCTAGTGTGGAACAAGGTAAACTTGGGCAAACATCAAGGTGAGTGAATAACCTTGCTCAGCTAATTTGATATTACTAGTCAAAGTACAATATAAGTCCCATTTACAATATTATTTGGATAATAAACAATTAATTTTTCATATGGGAGTATATGATGATCAATAGAAATAAGAGTATGTAGAAATTATTTATTTCATGACAATTGTACTGTGTGATGAATTCTCACTATCTTATTAATGAGTAAAGATCTACGGGATCTAATACACGAGTGTGAAAGGGTTAAAGTCTCATACTACTCGGTGTATATCTAAGAAATCTTATACACGAGTTTGAAAGGGTTAGAGTCCCATACTACTCAGTGCATATCTATGAAATCTATACACGAGTTGAAAGGGTTAAAGTCCCATACTACTCGGTGTATACCTATGAGATCTTATTCACGAGTTTGAAAGGATTAGAGTCCCATACTACTCGGTGTATATCTATGAAATCTTATTCATGAATTTGAAAGGGTTAGAGTCCCATACTACTCGATGTATAAGACAATTAATTATATGAGTAAATGTGGTATTTGTACTTTTGATATTTCATATAGTACAGTTATTTACTTACTGAGTTTTTAAATAAACTCACACTCCCTATGATTATTTTTTTCAGATACAGAAAATAAAGAACAAGAGTATTCGTTTGAAGATTAGAAGCCCCTTGGGATTATTCTCTATTTCTGTTTGGTGGGACACCAGTACTTATTAATGTGGATATTAGAAACGCTCTGTACTTTCTATAGGTATCCTAGGCTTGCGATGAGATAGAAATATCAGACTATGTATGTCTATATTTGCTTATCAGATGAATATAATTCTGTAGTGTGGAACGAATGATTAAGGTTGAATGTAAAACCTTACAGAATATATGTAAATAACGTATGTTTGAGAATTTTATCAAAGGAGTAGTATCTTTTCACATGCTCAATTTTTGGGATGTGACAGAGACATTCTGCTTCCTATCCAAAAGATTTTATTAGTGGAGATATATCTAAGGAAGAAAAACAATATCTTCATATAGAAGCATCAACCACATGGCATTCATGTCTCAACTTGAGCCAAAAAATATTTAGGAAGCTCTTGAAGATAGTTCCTAGATCAATACAATGCAGAAAGAACAAAATCAATTTGAACAAAGTAATGTGTGGAAATTAGTTCCTGCTCCATTTGACCAGTCAATCATTGGAACTAAATGGGTCTTCAAAAACAAACTTGATGAATTTGGAAATGTTGTAAAAAAACAAGGCGAGATTGGTTGCTCAGGGGTATAATCAACATGAAGGTATAAACTATGAAGAAATTTTTGCTCTTGTGGCTAGATTAGAATTAATACATATGCTTTTTGCTTTTTCATGCATAAAACACTTTAAATTGTTTCAAATGGACGTCAAAAGTGCCTTTTTAAATAGAAATTTAAGTGAAAAAGTCTATGTTAAACAACCTCCTGGCTTTGAAGATCCCAAGCATCCTAATCATGTTTTTAAGCTTTCTAAAGTTCTATATGGTTTAAAGCAAGCTCTAGAGCTTGATATGATAGACTAAACACATTTCTAGTCTAAAATGATTTTTTAAGAGGAATGACATATACAAACTTTTTGTTAAGAACTCTGAATCTAATTTATTAATTGTTCAAATATATGTTGATGATATTATATTTGGATCAACTAACAAGTCTTTGTATAAGGATTTTGCTAAGCTCATGACAAGTGAGTTTGAAATAAGCATGATGGGAGAACTATCATTCTTTCTTGGACTTCAAATTAAGCAATGTTTTGACGGGATAATTATATCTCAAATAAAATATGTTCGTGAGCTCTTGAAAATATTTAATATCAAAATGCAAAAGGGATAGGAATTTCTATGAGCACTTCTGTAAAATTAGATAAGGACCTACAAGGTAAGAACGTTGACCAATGAAAGTATCGAGGTATGATTGGTTCCTTACTATATCTCACTATTAGTAGACCTAATATAGTCTTTAGTGTGTGTCTATGTGCTCGTTTTCAATATAATCCAAAAGAATCACACTTGATTGCTGTTAAAAGGATTTTAAGATATCTTAAGGAAACATAATCCTTAGGACTTTGGTATCCTAAGTCAGATGTTTACAATTTAATTGGTTTTTCTAATGCTGATTTTGATGGTTGCAAAATTGATCAGAAAAGCACTAGTGAACTTGTCAATTTTTAGAATATGATTTGGTTTCATGGCATAGCAAAAAACAAAATGTTGTTTCACTTTCAACTATTGAAGCAAAATATGTTGCTGCAGGAAGCTGCTGTGCACAAATTTTGTGGATGAAGCAATAATTAAAAGATTATCCATCAATATTTCAAAGAACCTTATTCAGCACTTACAAACAAAACATATTGAAATTTGCCATCACTTTCTTAGAGATCATGTTCAAAAAGGAAACATAATTCTTGAATTTGTCTCAACTAATTATCAAATTGTTGACATTTTTACAAAGCCCTTACCTAAAGATAGATTTTGTGATATTCGAAGAGACTTAGGAATGCTCAATGTTTGTTTTAAAAATTGCTATGTTTCTAAAAGTATATGATCATGAAGTATAATTGCTATATTCCTATGAGGCCTATTATTCATAGTTTTCATGATTCTTAACCTTTCAAACATTCCGGTGCTATATGAACTAGTTTCAAATTTGAATTTTGATAAAAAACTTTTTGATGAATAGGAATAAGGATGGTTAATGGCATTTGGCTTAAAAGGGATAAAGAATCTCCTGAACCTTCTATCAAACTATTAAGGAAAGTAGTTTGAACAAAAGTTTAGATGAAGAGTCTGGATCTACCAAAGATCCTGCTCCTCAAGCCTTTGTTGATCTCGAATATTCTAAAGAAGAAGTTCGTCCTAAGGAACTTTCCTCTAATTGTCTTGCTGTTGGAATATTTAGTAAGTGTACCAATCACACAAGTAATATAGTGAATTAAAAGTAAAAGTATCGTTCCCACGATGACTAAGTGACTAAGTACCCTAGAAATTTAACCGAATCATTTAGACGAAGCAATTGGATTGAAGATATCTCTAATGAAGAATCGACAATTAGAGTGAACTATGACAGTAAATTTTTATGAATTTTCTTTTAATGACAATAAACAATACAATGATTGATGAAATTGATAAAAATGAAAGCCTAGGGTTACTAATCCCCCTCTTACGTTCTAGGAATTGCTAATTCTCCCTAACAGTTGCGATTTAAGTCAATTATGCACAATAATCTCAGGTTTTCTAATGGCTTAAAGTAGTTCTCCCGAATCTAGATTAAGCTACCCAACTCTACACAATCCCTTATGTAAATTGAGTCAAATTAATGTTAACCGAATCTGATTAAACGAGGTTAATTAATATTCCTATTAATTAACAAGTAAAACCCCTAGGTTTTATCACTCACCCTAATCATTCAGTATTCTACCACCATCTCCCTCTCCCAAGTTCAATGGAGGCAACATACAGATTATAAAATGGCCAAATTTATAACAAGTTTAGAAAATATGAATGATATGTATGCATAAATTGACAATAATCACAAGTTTTGAAGAAAACACAATTCCTAGTCGGAAAGTAGGTTCATAGGAACCCTAGAACAGAAAATTTAGCCACTCATGGCTCTAAAAATATAGAAAACAGAAGAAGAATGAATAAACTTCATGAATCCGGGGTTGGGTTGGCTGAATTCAGGCTTGAATGGCTCCAAGGATGGATTCTTCCTTCTCCTCTAGCAAAGGTCGACGCCTCCCTTCAGTCTCCAACTCCAGAATGCCCTAAAAATTTCATCTGAAGCCTTTTATACCAACCCAGAATCGTGACTTACTGCTATAGCAGTAAGTCTCCACCGCTATAGCTGTATAAGACAGTAAAGAATTCTCCAGGAATTTTTGGTGCAGGGCTCACCGCTATAGCGGTGAGTATCCATCGCTATAGCGGTGGTAGACAGAAAGTGGGCCTTCTGCTTCTTTAGCTTCAGGGACAGGCGCTATAGCGGTGAGAGTCCACCACTATAGTGGTGGTATGCAGAAATTCCCTCACAGCAGCTTGAATCAGTTCGGTCGTTCACTTCAGCTTCATCAAGCTTGCCCTACGTCAGAGAGAATAAAATGATGATTAGCGACACTCTTAGTCAAAGAATCACATAAAGAAGACTAAACTCTAAAAATTCCTAAACTAAACTAAATCAATCAAAAACAACGGAAAAGACATACAAGCAACCACAAGTAGGTTATAAAATGGATCAAAGATTCAGCACCAAATGGTACTAAATCTAGCACTTAACACTTGCTCCATCACTCTCCTTAGAAGTTGAAGAAGAAGAGGAACATGTTATTCAGCTTCCATCACTCTCCTTTGAGTCCTTCTGCTACTACTGCCACATCTCGATTTACCCTTAAGGAGGTACTCCAGTCAGCTGAAAATTTCTATAGGAGGGTCATTCATGAAGAGCTCAATGCTATTCTTGCCCCTATTTTAAAGAAGTTCACTTCACGTCCTAAATCACTTTGGACACTCCTTTTCTGTTTTCAGACATTTGCATAACTTTCTTTGGTCATTTGCATGGTTTCTAGTATGACTATTTCTACTATGTCCCCCCTTAATTTTGATAATGCCATAAAGGGAGAAATATATGTGTTATGGTTAATGCTTTTTGGATACTATGTGCTTATGAAAATGCCTTGGATATTATGTTTAACATTTTCTGATTCTTCAACTATTTATGAATTTGGTGGGTAAAGGTATTATGTTGCAAATATGTTGAATAAATTTATGTATTGAAAATATATGTTTGAACATATGGTGAAATATCTTTGGCAAAATTTGTGATTAAATTCATCTAATATGGGGATCAAGGAAGTATGTTCCTAAACTCTGTGTTAGGAAGTATGTTCCTAAGGAAGCACAAATTAAAGGGGAGCTAAATCTGAGGGGGAGCAAGGTTAAGTACATTGATCTACCTAAAGACCTCAGAGAAGTGTCCTTTCTCTCAAAAGCTTTATGATATTCATATTGTTTACTAAGTGGTTGTCATTATAAAAAAAAAAGGAGATTGTTGGGGTAAATGTATTTAAGGTCTAATGGACTTAAATATATTTAAGGCCCACTTATTTATTTTTGATAATGTCTTCTATTATGTGTTTGGGCCATCTTAATAAGAACATTTATTTAAAGCCCATTCTAATTTATTGGCCCACTTACATTTATCCTTAAAGCTTAATTTTATATATTGCACCATCTTCAAGAAAAAGATCCTTCTGATAGCTTTTCTATTTCCTTGTTCCTTGTAGCAAAAAGCTCTTCTGACGAAAGTACAAATCCTAAGGATAAAAGGCAGTTGGCAGGAGACAGAAATGCTTTTTGGTAGCTCATAGGAAGTTGCACCAAAGTTCAAAATGTCTACTCCTTTTCTTTTTGAGCTACCCTTTCCCTTACCAAGCTAAGACAAGCATTAATGGATTTCTGAATGCATTTATGGAGAAAGACGTTGAAGCCAACAGCTAGTTCCTGGACTCCTCTATTTAAAGCCTGATGCTGCTCTTGAAGAGACTAACGAATACAATGAAAAAAGTTATTGTTGCATTCATTTATTCACCTACTATCTTCTTTGAAATTAATTTTTAGTGCTTTGTGTGAGCTTGTGCTATAATTGCTTTGTGTATTGTCTTAGAGAGAGAGAGAGATAGCTTCTTTTATTGATTTCATCTTCTGGTTGTTAATTTGCTGTAAGAAGGTTGTAAAAGCTGATTAGTTGATCCTTTGAAAAAGGTTGTAATTTATTTTCCTTAAAGAAAGCATTTCTAGTCTGTGATATCTTTAGAAAGTAAAAGCCTTAAGAAACTTGTTCCTAGTGAGGTTTTCTTATAATGTTCAGGACCTTTCATTTTATAAGAAATCCCCTTTATTTGTGTGCATTGAGAGGAGGACGTAGGATCTAAGTGGATGTGATTCCAACCTCTTTAAACTTGTTGTGCAAATCTTTTTCTTACTTACTTTTGTTTATTGAACCTTATTATTTAACCTCCTAAGGAAGACAACTTATTTTTAAGAAAAAAGAAGTTAAGATTACTCATAGACACAATTCAACCTCCTTTCTTGTATCTAACAAATCGTTCTTCCTGAAGTTCGAAAACTATTATTACTATGACTAGCTAAGGGATTTAAAATATCTAACTTAAGGGAAATGGATTGTCTCATTTCATGGTGAGAGAATAAGAGTCTATTTCATGATTTGGATTGTTTGTTTTTCTTTATTTCATAATGGACAATCTAGATTGAAGGAAGAAAATTGAAAATAAAATAAAATAATAAATTCTTGAATCGTTATGAAATGAAAGAAAATAAATGGCCAATATTGCGAAATAGACTCTCATTTTCTCACCATAAAATGAAACAATCTATTTCATTTTCCTAATTTAAACACTTCGAGGGCATTTGATTGCACTTAATAAGGGTGTAAATCTGATTCATTTATATTTTAGTCCATTAAATGTGTTTGTTTGTTTGTTTTTACTTTTATTAAGTGCTTAATTGTTCTATAAATATATCTAATTTAATTAAATATCATGAAAAGGGTTGAAAATTTTCAGACATGAATTGCTTTGGAAACATCTTTTTCTGACATGTATTTAGTATGTAAAAAATATTAAAAATAAATAGTCATAATTATTTAGTAACCAAATTTTGAGATAGTAATCTTACTAATAATACATGCATTCAAATTCACACCTCTTAATCTTCAAAAATAAAATGCACGGAGGAGTGGGTTAATATTGCTAGTCATCTTTAAATTTTTTTTAGAGGTATTCTTTACTGGAGACAATCCTACTTGAAATAAACACATCTCTTAACAAAAATTTGAACTTAAATTTATTATCTTATCAAAGACTAATAAACATCTTCTGCTAAATTTAATTCTGGTTGGCTTTTAAATTTAAATTCTTACTTGACTTTATACCAAAAAAAAAATCTGATTTAACTTGCAATAATTTAAAACATTATAGAAGTACTTTTATTTTTGGGTGTGTTTTTCTGATTGGACGCCTTTGATACTCAAGATTCAAAAAGAAAAGTAGATTCTCTTGTAGATTCTTAGCAACTTTTCTAGGTATAGGGTTTCTTTTGTGAATCACGTTAACAAAAAGTAGATAGCTATGAAATTTTTTACATTAAAAGAATACTTAATTAAAAATAAAAAGTTTGACCCTTCACTTTGGAGCTATATGCTCGTACTAATGATATCAAATAGTTAATCATTACAAAATGTTCTCTTACCTATGTTGTTTAGAAAGAACTGAACAAAAAGACACACTGATTGATGTTTATGGCCCTCAAGCACATTCAATGTTTCAGACAAAAGTTTGTATTATTATATGTTGATAATTATATTACAATAAACAGAGTAATTTAAATTACTCTCCTTTGTAAGATGACTAAAATTGCACCTATAATTCTTTTGATTGTCTAAAAAATATCACGTATTTTTCTAACCCTTGATATATATATATATATATATATATATTGAAAGAAATTTTTCATATTATTTACTACTTATCAAATAAATTAATTAATTTTGATATAAAATGGATTTTTTTTTGAAAAAATGAAGTCATATGTTATTTTTATTGTCATTTTAAAAAATAAAATCATACGTTATAAATTATGTAAAAAGTTATTTTCATGAACAGATGATAAATAGTAAATTTTTTGCAACATATATCAAATATTAGGGAAAATGAGTGATATTTTTTTAATAAAAATAGTGTCAAGAATAATTTCAAAACATTAGTGTATACTTTAATTTATAAATATTATTATATTGAGTATTAGTGTTATATTTGACATCTTAACTGTCACAATAGGCTTTGAATTTTAACCAAGATCAATTTTTTCTAAACTTAACAGCAGAAGTTTTTAAAATTAAATTGTTAAATCTTGACATAAATGATTTGTCTTTAGCCAGATAACGAGTATATTAGTTAACGTGTGCCTGAGATAGCCCACTATATAATAAGAAAAATAGTATAGATCAATATTTATTTAAAATTGGTAAAAAATCTAAACTAAGATTATTATTTTAATAATTCGATCTTAATAGTTTGATTCATGTCTTTAATAATATTATTTTATAAAATTAATACCATTGAATTGTATTACTACTATAATAACGTTGATTAAATATTTTTTTTTGTTTAAAATCTTATCATATGGTTTAAATTTCATATAATTACATTTTTATTGTCCACATAAAAAGTAATATAAAAAAGAAATTATGAACATAATATAATGTTAGGGGTAAAATTAAAAAAACCACCAAAGAAAAGACTTTAGAATATCCTAGCGCATTTTATATTTATCCTTTGAATTATTTTGATAATCTTTATCAACTTGACATGCTCCAACCCATCCAAGTGCATTCTTCGTGTAAAGCACTTCAGCTTGACTTTTTATTTATTAATCATTTTAGGGCAGATTTACGACTTATAGGCATAATTCAAATAACCAGATAATTCAAATAACTAGGTCGAACTAGTTAGTATGACTGAAAAATCAATAAATTGATCAAGTTTTTAGTCCGATTTAAATCTGAGAACCAATAAACATTTAAACTGGTGAGCTTTTAAACCGGTAAAAAACTAATTAAATTGGTAAAACTCATTGGTTCAACCGGTTTTTTTATTTTTTTATTTTTTACTAAATATTATGATATAATTTTAAAAAATCTCTAAAAATTTAATTTATTAGGAGAAGATTTAAAACTGGTATATATATATCATGCCTTAAATATTTTAGTATTATAAATTATATATTTTAATATTTTAATATATTTTAATTACTATCAATTCGACTACGGTATGATTATTAACTGTTGAATCGATAACTTGACCAATTTAATAATTAGTTTGATTTTCTGAAACTTAATTATAGAAAAAATAATTATGGCTGTCTGCTTCAACAACCACGTTCAGGTCCCAGGAAAAGCCATGTCCCACCAATTTGTGAGTGATTTTAGTATAAAAAATTGCATATTTGTTATATAACAAATATTAAATATGTAATTAATTGAATTGTGTGACGTCTTCTTCAATTTCAAATGTTCCTGATTTAATATTAGTCTGTTCATATTTTTAACTTTGTCCTTTGGACGTTTCTTGTTTTTAAGCTATTTTTCCAATTTTTTAAAAATTATATTAATTTCTTTTTTTATTATGTTGTTATGTTTGATAAAAATAAAAACTTTAAGCCGAAAACACTTAAAGTGTACATATTCTAAGAAACTAAACTATTAATTAAATCTGAATCTTTTAAACATTACATATATAAATTAATTTTTAAAAAATATGCTCTCTTATTATTATTTAGTCTTGGAATTTAAGTAATAACTCCTTATTTGGGCTAAAAAAAGTATTAACTCCTAATAAATTAGAAGCTTATTATAAATTAATATTTTGAAAGATTAAATTATATATTTACTCATATTTAAAAAAATTAATTCAATATACAATAAATTCATTACATCCACAAACTATATCATATCAACTTAAATTTATAACAAACTAAATGTATAGACTTAATTTTTTTTTTTTAAAATCTTAGAGTTATGGCTTTTAGCAAACTCATCCAAACAGGCAAACATATATAATAATTGGAAACAAGAAAATGTGCAAAATTAAGAGAATAAAGATGCTGATGATGAATTATTTAGAACCTCATCTTTTTGTGGGCTCCTAATTAATTATTACAAAGCTTCAATCACGTTTTATTAATAGATCAACCACTATATATATATATATATATATATATTCCAATCGTTCACTCGTCTGTTCATCCAAACAAAGTGATTCTGTACAATCTCTGGATAAGTCTTGAGGGTTATTCTCAACAACTTCATATATTTGTTCTTAATGTTAATGATGAATGTTATTTCAGTTTTAAAGCTTCTATCTTTACTTGATAATTCTTTTGTTGAATATGAAAGGATATTGTCTGGATATTTTGTGTAATGATTGGACAAACTGTTGGACTCGTGGTTAAAAGATGTTCTCCTCATAATTTATCATGGCGTAAATTATTAATTTGCTACTTCAAAAAATTATAATTATATTAATTTAGTCGGTGTAAAATTATTTATTTTAATTTAATTTTTTTCGGTTAAAGTAATATTTAACAATAAAAATAATTAAATTGATATATATATATATATATATATATAATATTTAAAAAATTAAATTAAAATACTTAATTTTTTTAAAAAATTAATATAATACTTCAAGACTAAACTTTAACATTTTCCATATCTCAAGGGAAGTGAATCAGTATACTAATGTCAAGATGGGATTACGTGGAGTTTGTTTTCGATACCCATGTAGTTCAGAGTAATTCAGTGCTATTTTCATTTATATTTTACCACATAATTTATTGTAATTTTTTTTTTAATAAAATTCACATATCAATTGCACGGTACTTATACAAATGAAGAACTTTTGGATATATATATATATACACACACACATATATTTAGTGTATATCAAATATTCAATAAAAATATAACATGTTAACATTTTTTGTAACCCTACACTACATTGATTATTTAAGAAAAAATAAATAAAACTTTTGCCATTAGCTAATATGCTATTCCACTGAAGAACATTAATAGCAAACACTAAAAGAAAAAAAAGGTCTCCAAGTTTACTTTGTAATGAAATGAAATTATAAGCTACTTATGTCATTATTTTTCTTTTTGGTATAAATTGTGTCATTAGTCAAATTTACATTTGTCATAAGAAAAAATGGGCCTAATAGCTGTTTTATACGATGGGCTTGAGCCTAATTAGTAAGCCCCAAGACCCTCAAATGTGAAATATGGGACTACTATATTTGAATCTTTATCTTAGCCCAAAAAATTGTCAATTCATTTCCTTAAATCTTCATTTTACACAAAGCCCAAAACCTTATTAGATACCACAAAAATGAAATCAGACATTTCCAGAGGCCCTTAAACATTGACCCAACAACCAAAAAGAGGGAAGAAGCAGCCCATTAACTTTGGAAGAGAACAAGAACACAAACTTTTGGACAGGACCACTTTCTGCCATGTAAATTATGAATCCTCAAACATTAAATAAAAAATGTAAATTATAAATTATTGATTTAGTTTTTAAAAAATTATAATTTTTTTAACTTGGTCATTAAAAATAAAGTATCTCAATTTAATTGTTGAAAGATTACATTTATCTTAATTAGATAATTTTTATTACTAAATCGTAAAACCAATAGTTGCTAAATTTTAAATCTTTTGTCACTAAAAGACACTTTAACAAATAAAAGAACCCAATTGAAATAAATATAATTTTTTAACAACTAAATTGGGACATTTGATAATTTAAGAACTAAATTGAGATAATTATAACCCTTTAGGCACCAAATCAATAATTTACTCTATACGAAATTCTTCAAGAGAAATTTGGTTGTACTTAACATGCTTCTAGTTTTAAATGTTACACTCGATTCCTTCCTAATTTATTTTTCACTCAAAAATCAACTTTTCACATAATATGTGTTCTTTTTAATTATAAAAATATTTATGCCTGTTTGGTATCTCTTCTAGCAGAGAAAGGAACACAAAATTCCAATTTTTTCCATTCTTTAGTTTGGTAGAGAAGATGTGTAGTGCAAAGGAGGAAAATTGGTTTTCTAGGTTCCATATTTTTAGTATGGATTTTTTCCATGTGATACTTGATGGAAAGTGCAGCCTGGAAAGGGAAAAATGAAATAGAGAGGTGGAAGGAGCCACGAGATGCCGAAATTTCCCTCAGCTATTCAATGTGCAATTCATCTTCTACTTCCGAAAAATTAAACAATGGAAGAAAAAAGGAAAAGAAGAAAAAATGGTTTAGGTGGGCTTGAATGGTGAAAAGAGAAGCTGTGAGCAAGGACGGACGATATGGATTACGATGAAGGAGGGCTATGGTGGCCGAGAGTGGTTTAGGTTGCATGACTTTATGAGTCTGGGTTATTGGAGTTGATGGTGGTTGAGACAGAGGTGCGAGACAAAGAACAGGAAACAGTGATGGAGATTGAGGATGATGGCGTTAGAGTGAACTTGGAGGAGAGGAACTAGACAAACGACGAGAGAGACGAGACCTAAGCGACAGGGAGAGAGAGAATCTAAGAGGGAGACGATGAATTGATCACCCATTATATGAGATTGAGAATCTAAGAGAGAGAGAATCTGAGAGGGAGATAAGATTGAGGGCTTATTTTCTTTTTTTAAAACAATTTTAAATTAGGGGTATTTTAGTAAAATTACCCTATATATATATTTTTTTTTCATTAAAAAATACATCCTATATATATTTTTTCTTTCTATTAAAAAATACATACCAAACAAAATAATATCTCTTTTTTAATTATTCCTTTCCATTCCATAGCAAACACTTTTTTTTTCTCTCTACCTTTTCTTTTTCTTTCACTAAATGGGCCCTTAGAGAAAATTACTGCTTTATTCCATGAAAAATTAGTGTTTTATTAATTTGGTCCTTAAAAGATTGTTTGTATCAAGTTGATTTTTGAAAGATCTACACTTCAATCAAAAGGGTCATTCTGTTCACAAAATTAATGGCCAACTAATGAATCTACTGAGGTGGATTAGAGATGATGTGGCAAGGACCTGGATATTACTTGTAAATTTGCTATAAATTCTTTTTTTTCAAATTTTCATATAGCAAATGAATTCCTGTGAAATGTATAAACTTGAGTTCCAGCTAGTATGTGGAATCAGATATATACCAATTTTCTTTTTGTTTGAAGTGCATAGAATATTCTACAAGAATATATAACTTGAGTTCTCTCTTTTTCTCTAAATATATATTTAGAGAGAAAGAAAGGGTCAGTGTATGGACTTGTCCTAATGAACTAGTCCATTCATCCATACAAATAGTGTGGGTGTTGGGTTAATGATTCACCCACCTATTTTAAAGAATTAGCTAAAGCCACTAAAATTTTTGGGGCGCTAGGCTCGGTTTTTTTTTTTTTAAATGTATTTATTTATTTATTAAGATTTATATTGCTTTTTTAAAAATTTGGTTTAATTTTTGAGATTTCATAATTCCAATATTTTGTCTTTTCAATCAAAGTGGCTAAAAATACATTTTTTAGAAAGAAAAGTTGACTATAGGCACGATTGTCAGGATCAAGATCTTATATATGATCAAAAATAGTACATGATAAATCGAATCGAGAATTGTAAAATTCTATTAAAAAAATATAAAAAATATGTATATAACGATATAAATTTTGTAAATAATAAAAAATCACTAAAGTCTCACTATATTTTAATAAAATAAGTTCATATGTCATACAATTAGTAAAAAAAAAAATAGAGAGCAACTCCTATTTTCTATTATATTTAGAAATATTTTTTTCTCCAAATAAACATTTTCTTTTTCAAAACTTATAATACTATATTTCATCCTCAGCCTTCACTAAACAAAGTTATAAATGAAACAATTTATGAATACTAAGACTGTAATTGTATAGTATTAAAAAATATTTAAGTTATTTTAATGACTTTTTAATCCCAATTGACTTAATAGATTAGAAACATATCAACAAATAAAAAAAAGTTTAAAATGTTATAGGATCAATAAAATTGTAAAATCGTAAGATTTTAAGATTTAAATCGAGATCCTAGCAGATTTAGATCTTACATAAGATCGTAAAATTGTCAGATTTTAAAATTTAAATCGAGATACTATTGAGATCTTGGCACATTTAGATCTTACATAAGATCGAGATTGTTCAAGTTGTTTGGAATCGTAAAATTATAATATTTAAAGATTTAGATCAAGATATTGATAACCATGCCTATCGATTAATCTAACTTAACACATGGGCCTTGATAGACTAAGCTAGGCCAAAATTTCCAACTCATGACGTATATATTGATCGACCCAGTATAGCCCATATTTATTGTTGGCATTGCAAGGCTTGGGATGGGCTATAACCTGACACGATCGATTTGACAACTTTTATACATACATACATGCACTCATAAGCTCTTTTGTTTTGGGTAAGGTTTGGCTAAATTATACTAAACACTCCTCTAGTTTTAAATTTTACACTTGATTCCCTTAACATTTTGACATATTGTCTAGAAATTTCCTTTCTGATTTACTTTCTGTCAAATCAATTAATATTTTACATAAGATGATATTGTAGTTTTATTTTTAACATGAGACTAAAGGTAGTTAAATTAATGTTAATATTTAACATGAAGTTGTGACTTTATTTTTAATATGATAGTAAAAACTGTTAAGTAATTTTATTACTAGAAGAAATACATCCTGAGTAAAAGAGTTAATTTCATCGGAAAAAAAAAAAGAGAGAGAGCTAAGGTGATATTTGTTTTTTTAAAATTAAAATATTTGAATTTGAATGTATATTTGATTATTAAGATAATATTTTTGAATTTGAATGCTAAATGATTAAGCCTTTTTTTTAACAACTGCATGTCACTAATAGATTTTTTTGACCATCTATATGCATTAAATACACTTGAATAATATTAAGACTTTTCATGAGATTTCCATTAAAAAAAATACATTTAGACTAATTAAGTACTTAAAAAAATGCACTTAATGTATTGAAATATGAATGAATATAATTAGGTTCATATCTCTATTAAGTACAATCAAATGAGGTTTAAATATAGTCTTTGAAATTATATTCAAAACTAGAGGAAAAACTAAGTGTAGTTTAGCCAAACTTTAGAAGGTTAGTATAATTTTACCAAAGAAAAACGTAACCTAATGCTGAATAGGATGATGGGCCTAAATATTAGTCCTTGTTGCTTTCCTCTGATATATAATTCAATCTTTGTGACCAATTGACTTGTCCGGCTTGGTCTTCTCCTGGTAATATGGAAAAGTCACAGGTTGTCCAACAAATTAATTGCTGGATGCTGACGTATTGGACACACAATGCCCATCAACGTTTCAAATGCTTAAATTTCATAATTAAGGACCACAATTACTATGCAGTACACTCACTGAAACAACTTCTAAAGGACCACAATATATCACATACAAGTCCCTCTCTTTGGCAAAAAGTAATTTTTAGTAGTAAAAATGATTTCAACGGTAAATTTTGTTATTTAATAATAAAAAAGATTAAATTGAGATACATATAATTTTTTGAAGAATTTAATTAAAACACTTTATCTTTCAATGATTAAATTGAGAAAATTATATTTTTTAAAGATTAAATCAATAACTTATTCTAATTTGTTCAATTATCACATGGTATCTATAATATTGACAAATCAACTGACCTAATCTACCTATTTTTAATTTTGTTATTAATATCATCAATATTTGAAAATTTACTAAAATTTGACTAATATCATTCAGATTGAGTTGATCTATAAAAGTCTAAGGTTCTCCCAATATTATTATTTTTTTCATTTATAAGACTTTGGATCTCATTTAAGAAAAATAAGTATCGAATTACTCAAAAATAATTAGGTTTTACATTGCAAATAAAGTTGAGAAATCTTTACATGCACCAATCCAACTAGCTAAGTATATCTAATAATTAGGTTTTACATTGTTGGATACTTTTTTTTTGGGGTTAAAACTATTAATGTCTTTATTGGATTTCAACTAATTTGATTCAAGCAAGTTGAATAATAAAGGTGTAAAATTCTCCCACTATTGATTTTTTTTATTTGTAAGGCTTAAAACTTTGTATAAGGTGCTGAGTTATCTGAATCAATCTTTATTAGTTGATCCGATCTTTTATTTAAGCTATATTAAGAATAAAGTAAAAAAAAAAGATAACTATTTAGGTTTTATATTGCAAATAAAGCCATACATATATGCACCAATGAAACTAGCTAAGTATATATATATATAGAACTTAAAATTTTGGTTTGCCTCTGCCACAAAAAACAGCCAAAATAATGATCATCGTTATATCTTTAAGATCTGCGGTACAAAAAGTGTTGGCTAATAATGTCGCCTGTGGTCTCAAAACCAAGTTGTACAAGATATTCAGATTCTTTCAACACGTCAGTTTTGATGATATCATGCACTTTTCTGTAAGGTTTTGATGATATTCACGTTGTCCCTTTCTTGTGGACCATTTCCACATATAAGTATATTCTTTTGTGTGTGTGTGTGTGTGTGTGTGTGTGTGTGTGTGTGTGTGTGTGTGTATACACATACAAATTTACTGACTTGGTGCTAAAAAAGTTGACATTTTTTAAATTTAGTTCATAAAAAATAATATCTCAATTTAATTATTGAGATATAAATTTTGTTTCCATTTGATCTCTTTTTTTATCAAAGTAATTTTTAGAAAAAAAATTGAGATTTAATAATGATAGTTTTTGTGACTTAGCAATAAAAAAGATTAAATCGAGATACAAATAAATTTTTAAGGATTAAATGAAGACAATAAATTTTTCAAGAACCAAAATAAGAAAATTATAATATTTTAAAGACTAAATTAGTAATTTACTCTTTTTTACATTTTCACTATTAAGTTTTCTACTAAAAATAGAATATGTATAAATAATTTATTAAAAGAACCAATGATGCAATGCTAATTGTTATAAACAAATATATAATTATTTTTAATGACCATATACTTCGTTGAAATTTTTTTCCTTTGTTAGATTGTCACATATAAGTTATAATTATTTTATTTTATTATTTAATTATACACGCACGTAATGAATGAGGTAGTATATGATATTAGAGTTAAGATTTTGCCTTCTTGTGTGATGGGGCATGCGTATTATTCCTTTTTATGGACCTAATTAGTATGGATCTTGTCAATTCATCTTCCATATAAATTCTCTAACCAATGTTTGTCACGCATGAATTAGGAAGGTTATATCATATAAAAGTCACTGTATTAATTGCTGAGGACAATTAGTGTAGGGTGGCATCTGACTCGCCTACCCGTCCAATCCGACATAACCCATTTAATTGGATTGGTTTGACGGGTTATGTTGGGTCAAAAATTTCAAACCCGATCACTGGCGAGTCGGGTGACGGGTTGAGAAATTCTCAACTTAACCCAACCTGCCAACCCGCCTATATATAATTTTTTTAGTTCCTTTGAAGTTGAAGCCTCCCTTAAACTCTCTGAATTGAAGTCTTGGACTCTCTCTCACTCACTAGTCAACGTTGTCTCTGCTCTCTACCTCTCTAGTCTTTCCCAGTCTCCCCTTACTCACTCATTTATGGCTAATGGCCATTTATGGTTTTGGTTCATGGACCAAAAATTCTTGGCTTCATCTACTTTGTTGAAGGTCCTTCAACCACACTTGTCGTTGCTTTTCGTAAATCTAAGCTCCCCAATGGCCATTGGGCTGCAGGATGATGGTAGCTTCCTGGACTCGGCCTCGAAGCCGCCATTGGAGTACACCACAGTGTTGGCGCTACTGCCGACATGACAAAGACTGTTTCTATTTCATGAACCAAAAATGCCTCTGGACTTCTGAGATTTCTGGATCGGTTGCGTTCTTTCTAGATCTGGAGAAAGAAAGAAAAAGAGAGTGCGGAGAAGAAGAAGATTATAGGAAGAGGAGAAAGGAAAAGAAAAAAGAAAAAAAAAAGAGAGAACTCGCCAAACAAAGGAAAAGAAGAGAGAGAGAGAGAGCATGCCAACCCAACCTGCTAGAGTGTGGGTTATGTTAGTTCGGGTTCATCTATAAAAAAAATACTAACTCGATCCAACCCGACCTGTGCCCACCCCTAAATTAGTCTATTTCAGTTCTGAAATAAAGAGACATTTAACCCTTTCAGCACATGTGTTAAAATATACTAACTGTCCTATGTGATTTAACCCCTGATTTTAGCACATGTATTGAAATATACTAACTACCCTCTGTAGTTATTGTAGAGGATTTGAAGGCAAATACATATGGCATTCCAACCCATCTCTCTCTATTTATATATATGTGTGAAAAAAAAAAAAGAAATAGTGGCGGTTAGCCTTTTTAGTAGCGATTAGGCGAATTGCCACTAAATCAAGTGCAACAAGTGATTTAGTGGCACACTTGATTTAGTGGCGATTTGCTGTAACTGCTAGAACAATCGCCACCAAATTGATGTAATGGCGGTTCAAATAGTCACTAATTCATCAAAAGCATCATGAAATTCAAATACATAATGTCGAATATTAATTAAACCGGCACTATATCATAGCGTTTGAATGCGTTAGCTACCATTATATATTGGCAGTTATTTTTATTAAACTGCCACTATATAGTAGCTGTTATTTTTATTAATTGCCACTATGTTTGCAAATTTAGTGGCAGCTGTCTATCTAATCACTACTATATAATGATATAGTGGCGGTTGGTTCAAACCACCACTATATAATCAGAAATATTCCTTTCTGGTTCTATTCTCCATTTTTCATTCCTAACTAACTTATATATATATATATATATATATATATATATATATATATATATATATATATATATATATATATATATTTATTCAGATTATATCCCATTACAATATTCCTAGTACAATATAGAGCAAGTCATATTAGCAAATAATATATTCATTAATAATTAATGAATCCAAGTATACCATACAGCATACTTAAGTCTTAAGTCATAAGTCTTAAAAAGCTCAAAAAACCACAATACAGTCATACTTAAGTCATACATCTTCATCATCATCTTCCCTTTGTTGATTCTCTTGATTGCAAGACAATGAATAATTTGTTGCTTGTACGAACCCTTTCCACTCTGTTGATCCACAAACTACATTTATAATAGGAAATTGTTAATGAATTGAGAAGTACAAAAATCAAGAATAGATAATATATCATGATCCACTACTCGAGCTGTGACCAGCACAATAACGGTACTCCTGTCATTGTAAGTCTACTTAACATCTTTCTCTACCTTGTTCACTTAATTCAATTATGCGGAAGCATAATTGCTTAATTTCTTTACCATAACATGCAAGATACTAAATTAAATTTCCAATTTAAGTGTACTTGGCTTCCTTTATTGCTTACATGTCATACATATATTTTAAGCAAATGGACAAGCACACTCAATTAAGTTTTCAAAAGAAGGAGTACTTGATTTTCTTACAACCCCATTCACAATCATATATTTTGCCAACACACAACATCCTACTATTCATTATTATTACTTATAAATCTTAAATAAATAAAATAAGATTTTTAAACTAGGAGTAAAAGCTTTACGGTTTCCTTTTAGTAATTCTTATTCAATTATCACAGGCTTGGAATTAACATTATAACTCTTCTTTTTCCCTCATTACGCTATACTTGGGAATAATGATGATAAATATTTAATAAAGAAATTTGATAACTACATAGATAGAAAAACAAGATAATAGATTTCTAATAAAATATCTACTTTAGAAAAATGTATTTCCAACTAAAATAATTGCTGCAAACCCTTTATGATGTTTTACTTATCTACCTATTATTTATTTATTTATCTAATTTCCTGCCTAATTGCCATGAACCACACCTTATCCATTCTATTTATTCATTCCCCCAACTACCTATCTCACTTATCCCATATTTGTAGCTTCTCCTCTGATATTAGCTAAAAAATCGTGCCTATATATATATATATATATATATATATATTCTAAATAAATTGAGAAAAAATGAATAGTTATCATGAGATTCTCTTCCAATTTAAAAACATGCATAACTGAATAAAGAATTTTCATGTGTCATATTAAGCCGATGTACAAAAACGTTTCTTGCCAAGTTTCTACAGTATACAACGCTATTAAACTCTCTTTCACCACATTTCACACAATTGTACAAATCCCTACCTTTTTATCCCATGTACACTCTTTTCATGCCACAGATTATTTAAACCACACATACTAATTAATTTGGAGATCGGGACCTTTTAGTAAATGAGATATCTAAAGAGTTGGTCATTGATAGAGCTCAATGGCGTCGTGCGGTCCATATAGCCGACCCCATTTAGTGAGATAATGCTATGTTGTTGTTGTTGTTGTTGTTGTTGTTTATACTAATTAATTTGGAAATGAAATAAAAATAAATAAAATAAAAGTAAAAATAGAATAACACATGGTCACATCATTAATATCATAATTTCCAGAATACTCATGTCAAGGATGATACAATTTCACGAATATAATTAATTAAGTCTCTCCGTTGAAAAGGCCCAAATAGTAAATTAAAGTACCTAAATAAATACTTAGCGAGTACCCCTAAAATCCTTACGTGCTCTAATGACTACAAAGCACCTAGTAAACTTAAAAGACTTCATGAACCTTCCGGAAAATGAAAGGTTTACGATAAGATTTCCCTCTACTCCTCGACATGGGTTTCTTCCTCAGCTGCCGAATCTAGAAAAAAAAATTGAATTTTAACAAACTCAGTGAATCAAACGACAAAGTCATTATAAAATCTAAATCACAAATAATTACAAATCAGTCCTTAGGCTTCTACCAAATATACCGATAGAACTTACCAAATTAAAATTACCACAAACAACACATTTGTCATAAAAAACACAAGGTGCAATATGCATCACGCATCGTAGCCACCCCGAGACTATCGCTTTACCTTCAGCCTGATTATCTCGGTCTGACGCACGACCTAATCTTCTTGTTACCCGTAGGGTGCCTCACGGGTCCAACCCGAGCTAAATCATCCTACCAAGAAGAAATCCATCTCACCCATGTGACTTTGAGACATAATTTGGATTACTCGCCCACCTATAGGGGGAAACCAACCCAAATCCATAAACACTCCAAAGGGCACATATAACAATTTATTCCATGGAATTAACAAGTTGTTACAAATCATATATACAAATTATCATAATTTTCCTTTCGTTGGAATTTCATATATTAAGCTAACGTTTTTATCCTTTCTTTTAAACTTACCATTTTAACAAAATTTTATTACCAACCCTTGTTCTCATCTTGTGGCCTTTGGGAACTCCGTAGGCACTTAATCCAAAATTATATGCACCATGATCAAATCATAAAGTTGTCAAAACACTCACCTTGAATTATACTATACAGTAACTAAATCCTGTTTGAGCAATTTGGCACGAGCACTAGTGTGAATGGTAGCCTTTTTGGGGTTTTTATGAAGGAAACAAAAAAGAGGAGTGTTAGGATTTGTTAATTTAGTCTCACACTTGGACTTAAAAGAAAATCCTTACCTTCTCTTTGATTGATCAAGGTTGTTTCTTCCTTTGATATAGAGTGATATGGTGGTACTATGAGAGAGTGTTAGGCAAAAGATTGTCAGAGAGAGAGGTGGACGAGAATGTGTGAGAGAGAGAGTTGGTAGGGTTTGGTTTAGCTTTTCCTTTTTTTAATTATCTTTTCCATTGTTTGAATTGTTTTAACTTTAAAATTTTAAGCTTATCTTAGGCTTGTTCTTATTAAGTTAATAAAAAGGTTTATCCTTTTTTAATATAAAAATATCTTTTTTTGCATTATCTCTTATTAAGAAGGCTTTAAGCTATCTTTGGCCCACATTGTGTGCCACACGCCTTGCCTATCCAAACACATGTGCTTGGCCCATTTGCTTAGAGCTCTCGTTCCATTGGACGTCTTCTCTGTTTGTAAATAGGTGTTGTTATCACACAACAGAATATACACATATGCATTTCATTTCATCACACAAGGCATGCAAATAGAGAAAAGCAAATTAATTTAACACACAGAATGGACAGAAAGAAAATGGATACCCAGGATATCACATAATACAATTGAATAGTTAACTTACCCTTTGTGCAATAGATGTGGGAGAAATTTGTCCTTAGAGACCCTGAAGAAAGAGATTCATCATTTCTTGATTTCTCCTATCTCTCTCCTCTATTTTAGCTTGCAATTTGGCAATCTTATCATCCAGTTGTTGACCAGTATGCCCTAAAAAAGAAGACTCGCTTGAAAATTGAGAAGTGTGGCTGAACATTTGAGTAGGGTAGGGTTCGAATCCCAAGACATGAACTTGTCTTAGATGCTCTTGGCATCCTAAAGCCAATGCCAGCAAGTCCTGAGATGAGACTCTAGTAGATGCAGTTCCTTGCAACTCGATCATAGAGATTTTTTCCTACACAACACACATGAAATAAAAATGAATTATTAACAAACTAACAGTTGAAGAAACCAATTTAGAAAATCAAAATATAAAATAACTTACACTAATGGGTCTCACTTCATCATTTACGAATGAGCCATCCTTTTTCTTGTGAGTTATATTCCAAAGTTTTGCCCTATTGACAGGTCCACCACGCTTGACACCCTACAAAATCAAAGTCAATTAACTTAATTGTCAAATAATATTATATATTTTGTTTCAAAAGTAACTTTACCATCTCAGCTCCTCTCTGTGCCAAATTCATTGTGCCTCCTGTGTGATTGAGTGTTTGATGTTGCCTGTTCATCTTATTCTTATCATCTTTCTCCTAACATTTCAATGAATCATGTTAGTACATTGTGAAAAAATGAAAACAACAATGTTTCAAAGTGTTATTACCTGGTAGCATGGGTCAATTCGCCTCATTGTACATAGCCCAATGCTTCCTTTGAATCTCCAAATCCCTCATCATCTCCCATAACATATAAATATCTTGATTTGAGATGAACAACTATTTTTTAATTCTTGTCATGTTCATCATCCATATAATAAACTTATTGAGCTTTTGAGGCTTGTTTATATGACTTATCATCTTACCGATACAAATCAATTGTGAAAAATTTATAGACATAAAACTGAAGTCATCAGCAACAATCTCCCTATGATTGGTTGTATTTGCCTACTAACATTTAAATAATGTAACCATAAATCTTCCGTGTTAATTTAGCTCAATTATATCAATAACCTGACTATAGTAAGCAATACCTCCAAATTGCATGCAATCATCATTGCTGCTCGCATAACTTCTAGTTCCAAATGTACCGAATATGCCATTATTCTGGGTCCTCAAACCTTTATCCTATTCTATCACTCAGAATTTAAATCCGTTGACATTATATGCTGTAAATCATCTTATTTTATCAAGGGGGCCTTGTGCAAGAAATTGAAGATCCACTGAGTGGGATCTAATATCATTTATAATCTAAAAAAAATACATCTAGTTAGATATATAAAAAAAGTGCACATACATGAATTAAAATTTACTTACACGTTGAGAAAACTATCTAACAAATTCTCAATGCACCTTTATGTCTATTTCGGCTAAAGATTGTGTACAACTTCTTAATTCTCTCTTAGTAATATCTCTAAACTCCCAGTACCTAGAAGATAATAAAAAGTACTGCATATTTCAGAGATATAACCATTACAATATAATTACACTCATTGAAAAAATGAATCAACTTCTTTATAATTAGTTAGCACATGTCGATGAGCTTGCAATTTCTCTGTCGGAGACAATGTGTACCAATCAAAACCATCCACGGGCTTTCCAATTGGAGGAAACAACATATCACCTGTAGATGCTCCAACATTAGGGTCATTATCAACACGTCCTGGTTGATTGAATACCATCTTAACTCTATCTAAATATCTTGAACAGAAGGTTAAAACTTCTTGTGCCATATAACCTTCTGCTATGGAACCTTCTAATTAAGCCTTACTTTGTACATAGGACTTCAATTTCCTTAGGTATCTATAGGATATCAAATTGAAATATTATAATTGAAATAAAAAATAAATGAATAACTTAACCTAAAAAATTGACAAGTTCATAAATTAACTCTCTATAGGGTACATCTACTGATATTAAATCGATCTGCCAACTTTGGCTTCATCAACCAAATGGACAATAAGGTGCACCATGACTGTGAAAAATGAAGGCAAAAACAACATCTCCATGTTACACTATGTTAATACAATTCTGTCTTGAAGCTTGTTTAGATAATCTACATTTAATACTTCACTGCACAATTGCCTGAAGAACAAGCACATGTCAATAATAACTAAAGAAACCTATTTTGGTAGTGTCTTTCTCAGAGCTAATGGTAGAAATTGCTCTATGAAAACGTGAGAATTGCGACTCTTCAATCCTCAAAGTTTCCATTACCTTGCATCAATACTTCTAGAAATATTACTAAAATAACCATCAGGGATAGTAATATTTTTTAATGTCCTCAGAAACACATCTTTTTCTGCATTGCTCATGATAAAAATTGTCAAGGGATACTTACCAGTTTCATTAGGCTAAAGATCTGATCTAATGCCCATTTCTTGTAGATCTTTTTTTTTTTTGTATTTAAGTGGTCTTTGGACTTACTAGACTCATTTAACAATGTGAAAACAACATTGCTACAAACATTTTTCTTTATATACATCATATCCAAATTATGACATATCAAGTTGTTCACTCAATAAGAAAGTTCAAAGAATATGCTCTTTGTACGCCATTGTTAGGGACTCGTATTTGCATTACGGGCCCCTCGTGCCTTATTAAGTTCTCAAGTTAACACTAATTTGATACTTTTTATTTAATGATTTTACCTTTAACTTACCTAAATATGTTTACTATGAAATGATTTTTGTCCTCTTAATCACCTCTTCAGCTTTAAAGGCTTTTTGCATACTTCTTGTCTTAAATCCCAATTTTTACTATTGATCTGTGTCATTTTTGTGAATCATATGCAAGGTCAAAAGTTGGGAGTCAATTGAGGAAAGGAAGCCTTAAAGTTGCTGAGTAAACAAGCCAAAGAAAAAAAGTTAAGAATGCAAATCATTGCTGAAGTGGAGAGATCATGTAGCTACAGTAAAGAAATTTAACCAATGTCATGTTTCTGCTACTCACGGCTGCAGCGGTAGTTTCTTCGCTGCTCCCCTAAGCGTTGGGCTGAAGATTTTCTTAGTTATGCTTTTCTACCTTCCACTGCTACAGTGATGGAGCCCAAAACTAGTACAATTGAATCTTCACTATACCGCTGCAGTGGCAGAACAAAAAAAAATTAGCTTTTCAGAAAGGCTTTAAATAGTTGCAGAGGTTATTTTCTAGGGCAATACTGATCCGACGGAGATACGGAAACGCCATTTTGGCTAAGGAGAGCAAGGGGAACCTGATCTTCAAGGCTTGGGGGCTCAATCCATCATCCAACATCAGATTTATGGTTTATTTTATCCCTTTTTTCTGATTTTTGTCATTTAAATTTCATGAGTAGCTAGATTTTTCATCTAGGGTTACTATGAACTCGACTCCTAAATAGATTTTCCATTCTCTCATCTATTTGGAACCTTATTTCAATCAATATAAGTCTTTTTATTCATTTTACTACTGCATTATATAGACTTGATCGACTTATATTTATGCTTGGTGCTGTCTTTGAACTCGGGAGAGGGAGGTAAGAGTAGAACATTGATTAGAGAGGACGAGTGCGTGAACTTTACTAAGTATTTTCGCTTGTTAGCTAATAGGGATATTATTTAATCTCGTTTAATTAAAGCTAGGTTGGTTAGTATAGACTTAATCCACTTAAGAGTTGAGTAGGTGTTAAGTGTAATACCCAAGAAAAATAAAATATAAATATTTGTTTATAAACTACTGTTAATATTTCAGTATATGGTACTATTCATCCGTATAATACTATTTACGTATACGATACTGTTCATTTATACAATCAAAATGTCAAGTACTAGATGTGGTTTGGTCATAAGAGAAAACTAGGAAGAAGTTCGTAGGAGAAAATGACGTTTTATGGGTGAAAATACCCTCAGGGACTAAAGTGAAAGGACTGATTTGAAAAGAAACTTAAATATTTAAGGTGAAAGGATAGTTTTCCCTTTAAGTTTTCAATAGTAATAACAGAAAAATTTTCACAGTAACTGCATTATTAGAAATATCATTTTCATGAATAGTAAATTGAATATTTTATTAGCGCATAGTATCAAATAGTACCCTTGACTTTTGCTATAAATAGGCCCTTCTATTTCACTTCTAAACTCACACCTTCAACTTCTCTTCTTCTCTCCTTAAGTTTCTCTTACTCCAATGCTAGGCCTTTGAGATTTTGGGCCTTTCCTTTTTGCTTAGGTAAGGATAATATGCCCTTTCTATGTCTTTCAAATTCTAGAAGTTATTTTCTTAAGTATGCTCTGTGGTTGCGGCTTTGGCCGATCTTCCACATCAGAAAGACTGTCCTTAGCTGTTTATATGTTATTTTGATTCTCTGATTACCGAAATAGAATGTAAACTGTGAAGAATACATGTCTAGGAAAGTTCTGGCTAAGGAAAGACCTGGTTTTTAAGTGTCCAGTGTGACCCTCCACTCTTTCCTGGGAACTTACCTGGTGTACTCTTTTACAGATTGTATTCTCTATTTCTGGTATGAATAGTAACCGTACGTATAAATAGTAACTGTATGAATAGTAACCGTACATATGAATAGTATCCGTACATAAAAATAGTATTCATACGTATAAATAGTGATCATATGTATGAATATTATTCGTATATATAAATAGTATCCGTACGTATGAATAGTGACCGTATATATGAATAGTGACCGTACATATGAATAGTACCGTATGTATGAACAGTATCAGTATGAAAACAATCCTAACTTGTTTTCTCTAATCTTTCATGAAAATCTCTGTAGCGGAATACTGAAATTCATCTGTGTACTCTTGTCTGTAACGACTTAGAGAAGCGATATTTGTACGGAATCCAGGTGAGTGAAACGACCCTGTTTTAATAGAGTTTTAGCATTACTGGTGATAAAAAGTATGTCGTAGGACACTCCCAAGATTCATATGGGGAAATTGGATTCAGAATGACGAATCTAAATGAGATAATTAATCCATAAGTATGGATAAAATGAAATAAATATCTTATGATGATGTAAAGTTTGAATGTTTTCAAAAATGGATTAATTGTTATCTTGATATGTGGTTTATAAATCCATAATATAGTTATATACTATACCTGTTAATTGGATGAATTTTATCTTGTATGTAAGAGGATGATGTTGTACGTCATGACGGAAATATACATAATTGGTGAGCCGGCCTGTGTGCGCTCTCCGGGATATATTGCCATTGACGAGTACTAGTAACGTTTGTTGAATTGGATAAATTTTTATCTTCTGTCTATTGGTTGAGTATGAGCCTTTGGATATTCTTGTATGACTGGTAATGTATTTGAATTTTATTAATGCGAGGCCGATTCGCTCATTGAGTTTAAAAGCTCACATTGTTTGTACAACATTTTTGTTCAGATCAGGTTGCCATCGAAGAATATTTGCTAGAGGAGTAGATCACTTTGGACCTTCCCGTTGTCGGGTAGACCTCTCTTCTGTTATAGATTATGTTGCTCTGTAATCGTCTAGGACATCTAGTTCAGGGGTTCGACATTTGGCTTGTATGTCAGTATAATAATATATTTTAAATTGATAATCTATGATTACATGCAAATCATCTCTATGATTTTCAGATAAGAAAATTTGATATATTTATCGGAAGGCTTACAGTGATGAGAGATTCATCATTGTGCCGGTCATGTGCCCAAAAAACGGGTCGTGACATTAAGTATCTTAACTGAGATTCGGGAGAATACTTTTAAGTTATTAGAATAACCTAGGATTAACTTATATGGTTGATTAAGTTGCAAATGCGTGAGAAGGGTTTTACAATTTCTAGGAGGGAGAAGAAGAATTAGTTACTCTAGGTTCTTTTAAATAAATTAATTTCATCAGCTTTTGTGTTGTTTGCTATCATTTAAGAAAACTCATAAAAATTTACTGTCATGCTCCTTTCCTCCATCCCTCACAATCTACATCTTTTCCAAACACCATATTAATATAAAAAACCTGACTCAAAATGTTAGAACCAATCATTTTTATTGTTAGACCTCTCTTTTCCACTTTACTGTCAAATCTGTTCTGAGTCATTCTAAATTTATGTCATGAGTCTAAAAAGTGATGATGACCCATAAAACACTACTTTCAACTATGTGGAAGTCAACAAAGAATAGAGTCAAAGCTGCATACTAGACAAGCTAACTCAATATGAGTATTCCATCCAGACAAAGTCCCAAGACTTGAAAAATCACTAATAGTCCACAAAATAGTTGCACACATGTTAAACACTTCCTTCACGTGAGAATCATATGTTTCAACACCAACACTTCATAACTCTTTCAACTCCTCTATGAACAGTTACAAATAGACATCAATATCATTACCTAGTACTCCCTTTACTAGAATAATCATTGATAGAATAAGAGAACTCTATTTCATGCATACCCATGGAGGGAGGTTGTTAGGAATTAAAACCAGGGACCAAATGCTGTAACTTGTACTTAAAGTCCCGAATAGATTGAAACCATCAGTTGCTAACCCAAAATGCACATTACGGGGATTTGAAGCAAATTGATAATTTGTCAAATCAAACATTTTCCAAGCTTTGGAGTCCTTTGGATGTCTTAGCAACTCATCATTATTCTTCTCCTCAATATGCCATCTCATGTGTTCAGCAGGACACACCCTGACACTTAAGTTTTCATTTAGATACATTGCATTTTTTACAGGTATCTCTATTTCATTATCCCCACAATATAACATGCAATCATTTGGACATGCGTGAATTTTAGTATAATTAAGCCTCAATTTATTGATAGTTTTCTTAGCCTCATAGAAATATGAGGCTAGATGGAATATGATGTGCTATAATAAGCATATGATTAGAATATTAAATTGATTCTTTTTAAATTAATATGCATAATAAGCAACAAATACACACTAAATTTTGAAATTTCATTTATCTAATTTGTACTTTGAGTGAAATGCAGGGATCCAGGTACTTTCATAATTTGGGCACACTAATAAGAAAACATTTTCATTTTATTAAAAAAAAAAAACTTAGAAATCCAAATGCTAGATGCAAAATAGGATTATGTAAGGATCTTTTCGGATATGGAGACCCTAACAACTACCTTGCAAAGCTTTTTCCAAGTATTTCATAGGCTTTAAATTAATGCACATCGATCTAAACATATACACACATGATTCATCTTTTACAAATATATTTTGAACGTCATAGATACAGAGAACTTTAATTAAAGAGTAAAATTGTCAACCTCCAATATAGTCTTTGGACTCACGGTGAAGGAACAACGAATGGAGATGTGGTGTGGGTGATTATGATCAATATATAGTGGCGGTTTCACTTTAACCCCCACTATATTATAATCTATAATTAAAGAGAATTAATCATTTATTAATTTTCTTTATATTTTCAACAAACATGGACTATATATCTGTATGTATATGATGTGCGTGTGAGACTTTCAAGTTAAATGTATGGTAGTGAGATTCTATAGCCACCTCCCCTTTCATCACTATAATAACTAATAGAAGTACTCTTCAAACAACATTTTGTAACAACTAATGTTTCAATAGTTTTAGTATAGAAGAAGTTAAACAAGTGTGGCAGCAGAGAAAGCATGAAGCTTTCCTTTTAAGTATTCATCTAATTAGATATTTAATGGAACCCGTAGTGTTGACCAAGGAAAGGAAATTTAGGTTCATCCCACTGGCAACACCACAAGCAACATCACAAGCGATGATAACGAACTATATACATAGTGCTAAGAACCTAGCTACCGATAGCAAGAGAATGGCACCTGTCGATGGAGGGGGTGGATAGTGACATCAACAATAGAGAGACACAACCGATGGCACAGTGGGGGCAGGTTAGGAATTTAGGAGTTTAGTGATGGTTTAACTCGAATTACCACTATATAGAGGCGGTTAGGATCAAATCGCCACCATGTAGTGGCAGTTAGCATCAAACTACCACTATGTAGTGGCAGTTCCAGTTAAACTGCCACTATATAGTTGTGATCATATAAACCGTCACTATTTTATTGTTCAGTGGCTATTATTTCTAATCGCCATTGTATAACTACCACTAAGTTACTATTTTTTTTATAGTGTGTGCGTGTGTGTTTAGAAATTGGACTAATTCAATTTGAGTCGAACCAAATTGTATAGGTGTAAAGCTTTTTTAGTGTTAGTTTTGTTATTCTTAAAACTTGAATTTGAGACCTTTATTGAGGAAATCAAATGCTAAACCACTTAAGCCTATTGGATTTAGTTGGTTTAAGTAAATTGACACTTGTTCCTTTTAAGCAATGACTCGAGTTTGAGTCTTATGATTAGGCAAAATCAGTACTAGGAGGGCTTTACATCTATGTGGTCTTACTTAACTAGAACCAAATTAGTTAAAGCTTAGTCAGTTTTCACATACATGTAATTCTAACAAAAACAAGCTTACATTGGTGAAGCTAATATGCACACGAGTATGTGGGTGTGTGTATATCTATATTGGTTAGAATTACCAATATTTGGAAGGCAACTGGATTTAAATTAATTTGGCTTAAGTTGAGTTGGACCACATAAGTATAAAACTCTCACAGTATTGATTTTTTCTATTAACAAGATTTGAACTCATATTCTTACTTAAGGAAAACAAGTGTGAAGTCACGTGAACCAACTAATGTTGGTAATTTATATATATATATATATATATATATATATATATATATATATATATATATATATATATATATATATATATATATATGCGATAATGGTTTTTCATGATGTGTATGGTAATTTCTCCTTTTTATGGACCATTTACTATTGGTTCAACTTGTACATATATTCACTCATAATTGTTGCACATTAATTAGAAGGTATTACTGTATAAAAATTACAATTGTTTCATGATTGAACTCATCCATTTTCATCTATATATTAGTAGATACTTCTCTCAAATATAAGGATGGATCAACCATATAAAAAGCTATAATTTTTTGAGTAAATAATTATTGGTTTAGTTTTTGAAAGATTATATATAGCTATCTCAATTTGGTCCATGAAAGATATTCATTTCAATCTCTAAAGAATAATATTTGTTTCAATTTAGATTTTCTTTGTTGCCAAATCACGAAATCTACCATCGATAAATGTCAAATTTTTCATTACAAATGTCACGACTTGAAATTAGGGGTCAGAAATTTCATCATTTCCTGAAAACATGGCTGTGATTGGCACGGGCAATGTGATATTCACACAGCCGCAAGCCTAGATCCTTTTCCTATCGACCATACCTACATAAACTATATCTTAGGTAGTCTATTTGATTACAAAGCATACTAGAATAATTACTTAGAGTAAGTAAAATTATCTTACCTCGAATAAGGAGGCATCCTCGATCAACATGTCATTGGTCAAAATGTCCTTTTGTACCTACAACTATGAGGGGGTGAGTCTAATCCACAGACTCACCCAAACTATCTCTACTTTACACAGATATGCATATATATATATATATACTTGGGAAAACCAAGCCTACGCGACATCAAGCAACCCCAAGGGCATGATTATGGCATCGTGCTCTCGATTCTCACAGAGTGCACTCCTAATGCTGCTACACCCAAATCCTCAATATCTACCCCTCTGGTTGCACATATAACATACATGCACAAATATATATATATATATATATATATATATATATATATATATATATATATATATATATATATGACAGAAAATAACACACTCATATTTACCAACATACAAATCACATCCCATGGGTCTACGTTCTCATAAGTCTACTTCCCAAGAGCTTCATCAACATAGGTTTGCATTCCCACGGATTATCACTCAAGAGTTTTATCACATAGGTCTGCGTTCTCACAGACTCATAATTCCCATGAGCTATGTTGTTGAGGGTCTTTGTTCCCCTAGACTTTTAGCTCAAGTGTATCATTATATGGGTATACATCCTTATACCTCTGTTTCTCAAGGCTTTATCAACATGGATTTGCGTTCCTATAGATTCATCGCTCGGGAGTTGTCACGTAGGTCTACATTCCCATGAACTAATTCCTCCCATCAATCACATCCACAATCAACAAACAACCATAATAACAATAAAAGAAACCCCAGAATAGGGAAATATCACATTTAGTGGATAGGTCGTCTACAAATTACCCCTTAAGAAATTTAATATCAAACCTTGGCATTTTTCTAGTCGGGCCTTGCCTTACCATGACATTGCCCCTTGGGAGGATCATGAAGCCCACCTCGGCTTACTCACCCCGGGCACGCTGTCTCTGCACCACACATACACTTAGTGTCACGACCTGTTTTCTAGGCACATGACCGGCACAATGATGAATATCCCATCACTGTAATCATTTTGATAAATTCTACCCACGAGTTAAATTATTTAGTTATTATCTCTATGTTATCAAAATAACCATTCTTTAATAAATACGAAGAAAATATATCAAATTTTCTTATTTGAAAATCAGAGAAATGATTTGCATATAATAATAGATCCTCAATATAAAATACATTATTATACTGAAATACAAGCCAAATGCCAAACCCCTGACCTAGATGCCCTAGACGATTACAGAGTAACATAATCTACAACAAAGAGGGGCCTACCCGATAGTGAGAAGGTCCGAAGTGATCTACTCCTCTAGCGGATATTTTTCGCCGACAACCTGTTCTAAACAAAATGATTTCGCAGAGAGTGTGAGCTTTAAAACTCAATGAGTGAATCGGCCTCGTGTTAATAAAATTCAAATACATCACCAGTCATGCAAATATACCTGAAGGCTCAAACTCAACCGATAAACATAGTTAGAAATTACACACTAGAAGATATAAAGTCATCCAATTCAACCAACATTACTAGTACTCATCAATGGCAATATATATCTCGGAGAGAGCACATATGCTGGCTCACCAAATTTGTTTATTTCCGGCATAACTCACAACCTCATTCTCTCAGTTAGGGCGCCTCAAGGATATATTACCGACCCGGGCTATACCGCTACTGAGGGAATCATTGTCTCCATACTCGTTAGTGATGTAATCAAGGATAACCCCATTGCAGCCCAAGAAAAGGAGAACACTTCAATTGGGCCTCTAACTTGTTCAAGGGTTAAAGAGCTTGGACTAATTGCAGCCCAAGAAAGGGAGAACACTTCAATTGGGCCTCTAACTCGTTTAAGGGCTAAAGGGCTTGGATTGGGCTTAACCACTTTGTTGAAAGTGGAAGAAGTGTGAAAAAGATTGCATGTGAGATAGTTGCATTTGTTGAATATAGTTGTAGTCTATTACCTATGCATTTGACATTTAGCTACCTATGCATTTATTGTCTTTGACATTTAGCCTACACTACTTGACTTTTAGTTGATGCATTTAATACATTAGTTGGAGTCTTTTGTCTTTTTGTTTTGGAGACCCTCTATAAAAAGGGTCCTTGCCATTTGTTGTAAACCATCTTTGAATCATATATGAGATATTGGCATTTTGCTTTCAAGAGCATTCTTGAGTTCTTTCTCTTATCTAACTTGTGTTAGTGGCGAGAGTGGCTAGATTTCTTATCACTCACGTTCTTCTTTCTTGAGTGTGGGGAGATCAACCCATTTCTCTTAGTTGTGGCGCCCTTTGGCTTATCAATTGAGTGATTTGGTTTCATTTGTTTGTTTCTTTCAACCTATCCAGAAAATCGATCAAGTGTTTTCCCTCCGGAAATCACATCAGTTAGTTCAGACACCCTTTAAACCGAGTTTTCCACCTTGCCGTGAGAGGGGGTACTGTCTCGCTCAATCACAATCAATAGTACAGTATTTCATATTATAATCAGAAGTACAATATAATATTCATTCATATAACAGGTATCGTATATAACTATATTATAAGTTTATAAACCACAAATCAAGATAACAATTAAACTGTTTTTGGAAAGATTCAAACTTCACATCATCATGAAATACTTGTTTCGTCTTATCCATACTTCTGGATTAATTATCTCCCTAGATTCGCCACTCTAAATTTAGTTTACCCCTATGAATATTGGGAGTGTCATACGACATACTTTTTATCACCAGTAATACTAAACCCTATTAAAACGGGGTCGTTTCACTCACCTAGATTCTGTACGAGTATCAGTTCTCTAAGTCATTACGGACAAGAGTACACAGATGAATTTCAGTGTTTTGCTACGAAGATTTTCATGAAAGATTAGAGAAAACAAGTTAGGATTGTTTTCGTATAGATACTGTTCATACATACAGTTACTATTTATATGTACAGTTACTATTTATACATACGATAACTATTCATACGTACAGGTACTATTTATACCAGAAATAGAGAATACAATCTATAAAAGAGTACACTAGGTAAGTTCCAAGGAAAGAGTGGAGGATCGCAATGGACACACTTAAGTACCAGGTCTTTCCTTAGCTAGAACTTTCCTAAACATATATTCTTTACAGTTTACATTCTATTTTGGTAATCAGAGAATCAAAATAACATTTAGGTAGCTAAGGACAGTTTTTCTAATGTGAAAAATTAGCCAAAGCTGCAACCATAGAGCATACTTAAGAAAATAACTTCTAAAATTTGAAAGACATAGAAAGGACATAGTATCATCACCTAAACTGAAAAGGAAAAGCCCAAAATCTTAGAGGCCTAGCGTCAGAGCAAGAGAAACTTAAGGAGAGAAGAAGAGAAGTTAAAGGTGTGAGTTTAGAAGTGAGATGGAAGAGCCTATTTATAGGAAAAGTCAATGGTACTATTTGATACTATGCGCTAATAAAATATTCGATTATTATTCATGAAAATGACATTTCTAATAATTTAACTTACTGTGCGCTTTAATAATTTAGTTTACTGTACAAATCGCGGAAAGACGAAGGCAGCTGGATTATTGGTTATTATTAGAAACTTAAAGAAAAAATTATCCTTTCACCTTAAACCTTTAAGTTTCTTTTTAATTCAGTTCTTTCACTTTAGTCCCTGAGGGTATTTTCTCACATAAAACATCATTTTCTCTTATGAACAAATCACATCTAGTACTCGACATTTCGATTATATATGTGAACAGTATTGTACATGTGAATAGTATTATATAGGTGAATAGTATAATATACTGGAATAGTAACCGTAATTCACAAACACACATTTATATTTTATTTTTCATGGGTATTACACTTCAAATAATAATCCTAATTAAGGGTTATCCCTAACTACACGCATTCCCTAATTATACCATTATGCCCTCCAATATAAATACACATGTTAAGTACACAAACATTTAACATTTAGATGCATTTAAACAAATTTAGGAAAAATAATCCTGAAAATATATATAGGCATACAAAGTAAAGCTAGATCCCTCACTTAGATTCCATGCTCTCCCAGCTCCCGCTATATGCCTTGGCCAAACCTTGAGCCATGACCAACCTACGGAATACTAGGCATAAATTTCAGCATAAAATTCTACAAAAATACTATCTAGGTAGAAATCGGTCAACTGGTTAGGCATAGCCAACACTAACCTGGGAATAACCGGTGGATTGGTGACACCTTACCAGTCGACCGATGCGTTTATACCCAACTGGTTGACTGGTGTCACCTTACCAGTTGACTAATGCATCCTTAGTAAAAGTTCCCAGCCTAACCCAAGAGCAACTGATCAATCGGTTACACCTTACTAGTCAACCAGTGCATCTCTGCCAAGTCTAGGCAGAGAGCACCAGAGGCTACCGGTCTTCTGCTCCATACGTGATAGTTGACTGGTTACTCAGCAGGTTCAATAATACCCGCGAGAAGCCTCGGTTTTTGCCTAAAATCACGTAAATCTCTATCTTCTCTTGATTCTTTCCATAGGTTTTAATTAGGGATCTAGGAAGTGTTTTAACATCAAAATCTCCAATTAATTTCAACAACCCAAGTCCCAATCATCAAATGTTAGTTTAAAACCCTAACTTTCCCATTCTAGGTTTTAATCACTAATTCTCATCTTTAATCTTATTTCTCCTATAAATCGTTGGTTCTAATTCCACCAACAAACATCTAGGAATGTTTTAAAACCCAATCCAAGCTTCAACATTCTCCAATAATCTCAATTTCTACCCAAATTCCCTTAAGTTCGAAAATAGGAAGAAAAAGGAGAAGATGAAACACCTACCTCAAATCCTTTCCCTTCTAGTGGTGGTTGGTTGCCCGAGACCCGAGCCTTCACAAAAGAACAGCTTTCGGATGCTTAGGCATGAGTTTGGGTGGAGAGAGTAAAGAGAAGATGAAGAGGGATGAGAGGGAAAGTTTGAGGGAGGGAGAAGAAATGAGAAAAATGGGTGGGTCACCTATATATATACCTTTTTATGGTAAAATTACTATTTGCCCTCTGGTCAATCTTCAGTCAACCTTAGTAGTGGCAAATCCATAATTTCTCTAATTCGGGTATTTCTTATATTCTATGTACCATATAGAATCTGTTATTGCATTTTAGTCCCTCATTGGACTTAGAAAATATCTGACTCCTTCCGTGCCACGTGTACACTCCCCACTCCTTAGTCACTCATTATTTTACATATCTTGCCATTTTCTAATCTCATATTCCTCAATTAGGCATCGGAAATTTCCTCGTACCTGAATCATCCCTTAAAATCACATTAAACTAATACCCGAGGACCGCGGGTATTACAAGTCACTTTAACAAATTGAGGGACAAAGTTGAGTTAAATTTATATAGTTTGTACAAAATTTGGCTAGTAAATTATGTTGTAAAACTTGTAATTTGTGTATTTCAAATGAGCAAAATTAGTCCCACATCGACTTAAACATGAAGGGGGATGAAACATTATAAATGTACATGTTATAATGGGCTCATAAAGAGTTAAGAGAAGAGGTGGGCTCATGCACTCACATCATTGGGCCAGTGCAGTGCAAAACACAGTCTCTACAAAATTAGTCAATTGATTGCTTTAAAATTTAATCTGTTTTAAATTACTTCAATATTTGTAATTGACCATTTACCTTATCTGATTAGTTATACAATTTCACAACTATAAAATGATGTTTTCTTTAGACTTGATGCTACACGATTTTCAGTTTCCTCCACGTTTTTGTGTTATCTGATTTTTCAAACTCATAAGAGCACGTTTTATCATGGGAGGAAGTTTTTGCAATTGCGAAATTATTCCTTACGGACAATGTTCTACTATAACATGACTCATGCTATGTTGGTATTAAAGATTTACAACAAATTATGGATTGTAGCATACAAAGAAAATTGGTACAAAATTTGGAGAGTCCCAAAAGGAGTTGTGGAAGTTGCATGGACTAAGCAAAAAATGGTTGGCACATAATTAATATAGGGATCAGAAATAAAAAAAAAAGTCTATTAATTTAGGAGAGGAATTCAGAAGGGGACCATGAACATCATCATCATCATGAACTTTCATTTTCCCGTCATTTTGGCATAAAAGGATGTGAAAGCGAAAAAAGTAAATAAAATAGTTAAGTGAAAAGAGGGTATCCATTAAGGTAAAGGTACTCACAATCAATGAGCGGACACAAAGTGCGTGTGTATATAAAGATACTGTAGCAGTGCATCAATGAAAGGCAGACAAGTAGTTGAGTCTCATTGTTGTATACTCGATGTATTTTAGAACAGTCAATTATAATTGTATTAATACACAAATATTAAAAAGAAAAATTATAATTTTTTCATTTCAAAGGAAGATCGTACGCGTAATTCATGTTTGGTTAGTCACAATTGCAGCGTTTATTTGATTTTTAAGAATTGCAAAAATTTAAATTTTTAAGAAGCTAGTTTAGGGAAAAGTTTATCCTTTATAAGCTTAAAATGAATTAATTTCTATATTATTGGGTGGACAATACCCTTGGAAATCCAAAATTATAATAATGGGAACAGTACTGTATGATTAAGTAAATTTTTCAGCAAAAGCCCAAAAAAAAATTCTTCTTTTATATAAAAAAATTGGTTGGATTTTGAATTTAAAATTCTTTGAGAATTAACGAGAGTCAGGTACTTAGCCAAAGGACAAATGAATATTTATAGCTTGTAAACTTCCATGCAAGTGATATGATGATATTTGTAAAAAATTTATTGCAGGCTGTTTCATGATTATATTAAATTAACATATAAATGTACTTATGAGTTTAATTAGATGTGGTATCCTTAAGATAATAGTTTAATTAATTAATTGTTTAATATCGACACATTGATTTACTTCTCTTAAGATATGATAAAATTGCTAATGTGAGGTTTGTCCACCAGAATCTCTAATATTCTCAATAATTAATCACACTATAATTAAAAATATTTAACACTATATGTATAAAAATCGCTCAACAGTCATCAATCAACATGGAAAAGGAAAGATCGAGAATCAGGCAACTATAAATCAAAGAGATGTTGCTCAACGGCTAATTCACAACTGTCAAAGTTTGAAGCTGCTCATATTCACGAAGTTCTAGAACCATCGACATGAAGCTGAACTTTCCGAGAAGCAAACCTGTGATTATCATCATTCTCTGATAAGTCTTGAGAGCTTACTTGCTATCAAGAGCAAAATCTACAGTGTGCTGAATCAGTAACCCACCTTTGTATTAGGGTTAAACTTTCCTTTCTCTCTTTATCTTATCTTGGTTGTGCATGAGTTGTCCATCTAGTTGCCAGTGAGCTGACTATTTAGTTGAAGGTGAATTAGGAAACTTTGTGTGAGAAAGTTGTGCTGCATTTGTAAAACCTTCCGTTGTACTCAGTTTTGTTTACAGTTGAAGAAAATCTCTTACTTTACAAGGGGGACTGAATGTAAGCCAATGAAGGCTGAACCAGGATAAATTGTTTGTGTGATTTTTTTTTGATCTTTATCTCTTTATTTCTGCCATTTATATTGTTTTTTATTTTTTGTATTCTAATCAACTAATTTCTATCGTTAATTGAATTTGGAAATTGATTTTATTTATTTTAATTGGACAAAAATTTTAATAAACACTTATTTACCCTCTTCTACTTTCTCCACTATAATTAGGTTAACTACTTCTAATGAATTAGACTCGAGCATAATACCAGCAAACCTTGATGAATAGCAACCATTTAACGTTAAAAAAAAATGTTATTTTATCTAATTTTTTTTTCTAATGACAGTTATAATTATTATTTTTAAAATCTTGTTAGACTCCTTATATGTCTAAGTTTCTTGCCACATTAACTTTAGATTTGATATATATATATATATATAGAAGAGTGACAAGAAAAATAACACATTATCAAGAAGAAATTGGATTAAAAAACATATTTTTTAAAGGTTGAAAGTTAAAAGGATTATTTTAACATCTTTTAATTTGAAACAACTTTTTTGAGCAGCTTAAATATTTTAAATGTTTAATATTTCGACAAGAAAAACAAGAAATTTGTAGTAAATTTTTTTTTTGGAATTTAATTAATTTTAGAAAGAAAATATGATGTACGTGATAACACACTCATACATTCACCAGCACTCAGAAAAAATCACACCATTTCACACTCTTGTAGATAACAGTCTGTATTAGTGAGCTATACAAATTTCTAACAATTTACCCCATTTATTGGATCGTATGCCAAGTGTCCATTACTGTTGATATGTAAAGTGTTTATAAGCATTCTTTGTATATGAGATTTAATCAATGAGAAACTCATATCAGAAACTCTAGCCTTGCTTTTTCTCTTCTGCTATACACACTCACACTAAAATCGCTCACCTGGTATCAGAGGGAGATTGGTTTGTGCTTGAGGCCATGTTTGGTTTGGTATCAGAGGTCAAGCGTATCTACTAAAGAAGGCTGCATCTTTTAAGGACTACATTTTAACTAATTTAATTAAACATACTACTTTGACAATTAATTTAAGCACAAAGAATATGACTCAAAACAAACAAACAAACAAACAAACGTGTGTGGCTCACAAAAGAATAGAGCTCGAGAAAAGGTTTCTAAGACATAATTATTTGATGAGTTGTCTATGATACACGACAAACTTTTGTACATGTGTAGTTGAAGAGATTGATTGCTGCGTTTAATGATGGGAATCTTTTCAATATTTTTGATTTTCACATTGAAGGCCAATAAATGTTTAAATTGATCTTATTATAATCATGTTGAATGTGCCCAAATTAAGCTTTCATTTAGTGCACTACAAAAAAATGCAACGAGTAGCGATGGAATAAGCTGTCGTCGGTAGTTTCTTGTTAGTCCATCACTAAAACATATAGTGATGGATCTGAGACTATTTAGTAACAAAAATTCTATTGCCTATTAGCAGTCGCTAACTGGCAATGGATTAGCAATGAGCAGGATCCGTTGCCAAAGTCCATTGCTAAACGAACTCCAATTAATGAAATACTACAAGGATAATGTTCGTTGCTAATGGGCGACAAATAGTTCGTCACTAACCACATGCTAATTTGTTGCTAAGTCGTCAGCTTTTGAATCCATATCAATATTTTGTTGCCATTCCGTAGCCATTTTGTCGCTAATCCATCGATGGGTGTCGCTAATAGTATTGAGCCCAACTTTTTTCAATTTCTCATTCATTTTTTCCCCATTCCCAAATTTAAAAACTTGCACACAGTTATAACTAGCTTGCCAAGTAAAACAATAACCATGAAAGATTACAACAACAACAACAACATAGCCTTATCCCACTAAGTGGGGTCGGCTACATGGATCGCACGACGCCATTGAGCTCTATCAATAACCATGAAAGATTGTATATAAATAAATATCAATTTTATTATTATAAAAAATGAAAAATCAATTGTAATTTATGAATTTCATGTTCATATATAGAAAAAAAAATAATTGAAAATCCAAACACTAATCCCTGTAGAGGCTTGTCTCATCAACATCCTCTTGCTCCTATCCCCCCGGTCCTTGCCCTTGGTTGTGGGAAGAACCAACTAACGGTGGAGCATGGTGCCTACTCTCGAAGCGCTAGGTTGCCAAGTCTCATCAGTACCTAAGAATATCGGCCAAAAGGGTATAAGAATGAGTCTAACATCCTCATAAAAACATCATCCTAAGGCTAAGAGAATAAGGGTTTGGGAAACTAGCATGAAAGGAACCCTAGCAGTGTGGAAGTATGGAGAGGAATTTTGGGAAAATGTTAAGACAGACCTAAAACAAATTGGGATAGAAAGGGACTAGTTGACTGCTTGGGGCAAGCAGTCGACCGCTAGAACCAGCTAGTCGACTCTAGTGATCGCCTGGCAATTCCCAAAAACCTAGAAAATGCCAAACCAAGATCAAGCAATTGTTTGCTTGGGGATAGCCAATCGATTGTCGGCCCGCAGATATGTTTATGACAGCAAGTAGGTGAATTAAAATGACGTAAAATGACCATCTGACCCCTAGATATGCTAAAACATGTAGAAGGCTACACTAAGGGCAGGGAGAGGTAAAATCTAGGCAGCTAGAGTGTGTGTATAAATAAGGAAAGATGAGAGAAAATCATATCAGTAGAAAAAGGAAGAACCAAATGAGAGAGTGCATAGAGAGTTGGACCATGAGTCTACAATCAGAATTTTGGTTGAACATGATAGCTTTAGATTCAGGGAGCTAAAAGGTAAGTGAAGAAATCTAGAATTTACATTAAATCTATGCTTTTAAGTCAGAAGTTGATAGAGGTATGTGTTGACAGCAAATAAAAGTCAGTAACAAGGTAAGGAACAAAGAGGATAGCAAGGGATAGAGAATAGTAAAGAGAGAACAAATTAATCTTAAGCTTGATTTTCTATCAAAAGTAGCTAGCCTTATTCTCATAAAAACATATTTGATTATATTTGAGATGTTTCTTTGGAAATATATGATGTTAGTGCTTGTTCATGGTATGTTTAGTATGTGTGAACATGTTTGAGTAAGTGAAAGGTAGCTATGGCCAGCTTAGTGAGTATCTGGGGCACGACAATGCGTATTACTCAGTATAAATCTTTGGGGATTTTCTGGGCACGCCGTTGTGAAGTACTCAGCATAAACCCCCATTGCCAAGTAACCAATGAGCTAAGAAAATGTGTATGGAGGCTATTAGATGTACTTAACTCCCAAGGTGATATGATACTAGCATACATGAACCATATTATGATTGTTATTTTAACATGTTTCTATTATTCATAATTCTATATGATGCTAGATACTGAGATGCACGTCTCACTATTTTTCTTGGAAAACTAACCATTTTTAGGGATTGGACAAGTATAGAGAGGAGAGTTGCACGGTAAAATTGTTAGCTAGCCTTAGGAAATGTTGTTTTTGTTATTTGAGAGTTGTATATATGTAAGATTTTAGTATGATAGTGACTTACAACCCTACGAGATGTGTGTATAAATCAATATTTTTAAAATTGGACCGGTCATTGAACCAGTGGAGCCACTGATTTAAGGTTCAGTGGTCAGACTGTGGTCGAACCGGAGGTAATTAAAAAATATTAAAAATATATATAATTTAAAATATTAAAATACTTAATATAATTGATAATTTATAACAATAAGTGAAGAAAATAAAAAAATTAATCCATAATTGATAATTCATCACAACTCATAATATCCACAATTTCAAACTAAGTCTTAGTTGTGAAAATAACCTTGTAAAAGAGTGAGTAAGTCCCACATTGCTTAGAACAAGGAGGGAAAAAAACTTTATATACTAATATATGTTAATGCGCTTATAAGAGGCTAAGGGAAGTGGTGGGTTTACGCACTCACAATTCTAAGCCAATATAGTGCAAATCATCCAATTTGTCTCCTGTGCATGTGATAAAGTGGACTCAGCTTATTTTTTTTCTCCTTCTTCGGTTTTTTCTTTTTTATTTGCTTATTTGAGTGGTGTCATATTTGATATTTGCAAAATTAACTTGGGTTACCATGTGTTTTTTGCCACTTCCCTATACATTTTTTTACCCACGAAAAAAAAAACCAGAAAAAAAGGACAAAATCGGTTCAACCACCTGACTGACTGGTTTTGACCGATTAGCCTGTTTTAGCGTTGGTTCCACCAGTTCAATCTCGGTCCAACCACTGGCCAGTTAAGTGGCAAGACCAGACTAATACCCCATTCGGTTCCCTGTCGGATCGATCCGACTAACCGATCCGATTCGATTTTTCCAACAGTGGTATAAATAGCAGTTAAATAGTGCGTGGTTGTATATGTGAAACTTGTAACATATGATATGTGAGACTTGTGTATACGTATGGTTAAGTATGGTAAATTAAAAAGCTGAGGAATTTGTAATCCATGCGTGAGGTATGATTAACCAAAGATGTATGGCTAGAATCACAAAAGTAATATATAGACACTCCACATGACTCTTTGCTTTATTGATCAACTAAATTATGGAAGAAAAGTGTGGCTAATAGCTGAATAGGGAGGTATGATTAACCAAAGATGTATGGCTAGAATCACAAAAGTAATATATAGACACTCCACATGACTCTTTGCTTTATTGATCAACTAAATTATGGAAGAAAAGTGTGGCTAATAGCTGAATAGGGAGGCAGCAGCCAACTTGCAGCAACATCCACCCAACTACTAGCATATTTTTTAGAGAAAAGTGGTTAGTAGAGACCAATCAATCGAACGGTACTTTGCTACCAGTTGACTGGTCACTCTATGTACTGTAAAATAATACTGAATAGATTGCAACCAGTTGATAGGGGAAGAGCCAACTTGTTGACTGATTTGTTCCTATCTAGCAATTTGAGACTTTGCTATAATATGTTATTTTACCTGCTTGCTTCCCAATCCATGAGTTAAGAACAACAAGAATATTTATTTTTAAGTATAGGTCACAACTCAGTAGAATCTAATACTTTTGAGAGGTTGGCTATGAACTTCAAATCAGTCACTAAGAGCTTTACATAGAGGCACGTTTAATCTAAGCAAAGTAGAACTAATGTATATATAAACATTACCTAATTTCGTACTTAAGGAAAGAATAGATTCTAGGAGAGTTGTTACAATGAGCATGTTCTACACAAGAGACTCAATTCGGGCATCTAGCCATGTCTCCATTTGCGCCATGAAATGGTCTAATGTGCTCTACACCAACACCTCACTTATTTGGGTAGCAATCGAGGTTGTCTGAGACATGGATACCTATGGATAGGATGCCTGTGATTTTAGCGCCAAGCTCCTCCCAAGGTAGTAGATCCTACCTTTGCTAGATGGCCTTGCTGCCTCCCTTCACACCTCCGGGTCAACTTCAGGATAAACAGATGGATCAAACCCATATGTCTGGCTTAAGGAGGAGTCTTAACTTATCTTGAAAAAAAATTTAAGTATCCAAAAAATAATCAAATAAAGAAACTGAAATTTGAAAGGCTTACCACAAACTCCTTATGCCTTCGACTTGTGCCTTATGTCATGGATGTTTCTATAGCTGACTAGTCATCTAAATTCCTCCTCTTGCAAGTGGTTTTAAGAGATAGATGTTATAAACATAAAGTTAGACTAAACAATGTAAAAGATAGTTATACCATTTTCCTCTTGTGATTTGCAAAGCTAATTAATGGATCTCAAGTGCGCACCTACTACTCTAGCTGTGTTGCTTTATTTTGCTTCGCTGAGTTAGACATGGCTTGCCAATCGCCCTTGCTCCAAATATTGACGAGACTATCCCAAGTATTTAAATGCATACCATAAGGATGGAAAAGTGCTAGGAGGAAGACGGTACGGGGCCTAGCACAAGGAAAAAAAAATGAAGTTAAATTAATTTAATTTTCTAATTAATTAAAATATAATGACAAATAAGATACATACCATGAAATCAGCTAACGTGGCCTTCTTCACCTCATGTGGATATATAGTCCATATTTTTAAAGTGTATCAAAACAGTAACCACTAGAAAATTCAAAAAATTCACAAAAATCATAATGTTGCAAAAGAAAATCCACAAAAAATTCTAACAATCTGAATACCATAAAAAACCAATTTTAACATGATTAATAGTAATTTCTACACATCACAATAATTTCCAGAAAATTCAAAAAAAAAAAAAAACAGAAAATTGCAAAGAAAAATTCAAAATTTTTTCCAAAAATAAAATAATTACCAAAAAAATTATTAACACCATAATTGATAAAATTTAAATGATTAATTTAAATTTCTAAAATTCACAAAAAAATCGGAGAAATAGTAAAATAAAAAAAATATTTAGAAAATTGTAAAACAACTACTAACCTTAGTTTAGCACCCAAAGAAGACAGAAAAATCCACCGAAATTGTGAACCCGTGAAACCCACAATGAAGATCAGACGAACTTCGAAAATAATCAGCAAAATCTTAGGTCAATTACCCTCAAAGTGCTTCCAATCTCTTCTCCACCAAGATTTCAACAAAATTCACCTAGAAATGGCATAGAATGGCGAAGGAATGTCAGATTGAGGCCTCAGCTTCGAACAAAAAATGAACCAGGGAGGTTAGGAATTTGGATTTAAAAGCATTTTGTAACAGATTAGCGAGGGAATATTTCCTCACTGATTTGTAGCTATACTCTTGCCATAAACATGTCAACACTTCGCGCCATGTTTCTTGAGAAACATATTCTCGATTTAGCTTTTAAAGTCGAGCACCTTGCTTGGGTCATCTGAATTATTAGTTGTAAAAATCAACAATCTAAATTTCATAGTTTTAATCTTTAAAAAAAATTAAGAAAATAAAATCACCATTCTAAAATCTCAACCATTAATTATGAAAATCAATGACTTATATAGGTCAAATAAATGCTTGGCTTTAAAAGCCTCGCATTAATCCGCTAACATTGGTGTGGGATTTATTGGCCCTCACTATTTCATTGCTAAAGAGTGATGAGATAGTGAGGGAAAGTAATTCCCCATCTAATTTAAAACTATACGCAATTTTTCATGTGTACAATATGTAAACTTTCAGTAAAAAAGTTACTCAATAATTTTTACTATCATATATATTAAATAAAAGTCATAATTTCATATTGTATAGTAACATTAGTTTAATTTCTTTTATTATCATGTTAAAATAAAATTACAATCTAATTAATATGTATAAAAAATTAATCGATTAAATAAAAGATATATTGGACGAGATTGTTGTAATTTATATCAAATTGTCAAAAGAGTTGAATATAATATTTAAAACTAAATGAGTTCCAGATGTAATTTGGCTAAATATTAGGAGATGTTAGTATAATTTATCCTATATTAGAAAATTTGAAAAGCAAAAATAAAAATAATAATAATGGAAATCAGCTAGAAGTTAGACGTTTGAACTTAATTTAGAACATTAGACCGCAAATTCAATGGTAAGAGTCTTACCCTAATCGTGCCAAATGAGTTCACCTTTGTTGACAAATCAAACCTAGGATTTTGATCTCTCTCTCTCTCTCTCTCTCTCTCTCTCTCTCTCTCTCTCTCTCTCTCTCTCTCTCTCTCTCTCTCTCTCTCTCTCTCTCTCTCTCTCTCTCTCTCTCTCTCTCTCTCTCTCTCTCTCTCTCTCTCTCTCTCTCTCTCTCTCTCTCTCTCTCTCTCTCTCTCTCTCTCTCTCTCTCTCTCTCTCTCTCTCTGTGGTTATAATTACTAATAGTTAAAAAATTGAACAGTGTAAATTTTTTTAAAAATATTAATATTTTATCTATAAGACCCAAATAAAAAATTATATATATATATATATATATATATATATTTTGTTGCATTATTGCAGAAGAAGACAAATACTTCTCCAAAGTTGATTCGCTGCGATCACAATTGTCCTGATTGAAAATAGTCTGTTTGATGAGATGAGATTTCGAACTTTTTGTGTGGACCTTCGAAAGTGAGAGTGATGCCTCCATCTTTTTTCAGTTTTCAATATGACAAAATAGCTTCGGTCACTAGCTCGTCGGCCCACGTTCGATGTCTTGACTCTTGCGTGACATTTATTTTTCCTTCTACTAATAAAAAGGACATAACTTAAAACAAAAAAAAAAAAAGGTGAAACCACACCATTAATTGGTAACTGACGAACACACAGCTTAGAGTTTTTGGGATTTAAACCACTAATATCTAGAAGTTTACTGGACTCGATTAATCCAGTTCAAATTGAGTCAGAAACAGATTATTTTATAAAATTGTGGCATTAATCTAAAATCATTTCATGTTTAATAATTCAGTCTAATAATTAACATTCAAAAAAAAAATATATATATATATATATATATATATATATATCATCTTAGTAAGATATCACTAGCTAGTAGTTGTTCGCTTGTTCTATGCATCTTTTGTTTTTTGGATGAGCTTGGACATTTGCTGGCACTACCATATGTTTAGGCTTGAGCTCCTCTTAATTTCATTTTTATCAAGAGATGCTATGAAGAGTGAAAAGTTTCATTATATGAAGCAAATCAATTTATAAATTAGAATAAATTACATTAATTTGTCTTTAAAATGGTTAACTTATACTTAATTTTTTATTTTATTTTAAAATACCACTCGACTCTTTTCAAATTTTATATATATTGCAAAAACCTTATATAACTGTTAATTGTTTGTCAGTGAAACTAACTTCTAAGATTGTACTTTTATTCCTAATATGACAATAAAGATAATTATAAGTTGATGTTAAGCTATGCCATAAAATAATAGTATTCTTAAGATGACTATTATTTTATTTTTGAAAGAAATACAAATTGTGTAAATATGAATGTGAGGTTTTTGCAATATGTATATATATATATATATATATGATGTCAATAGAGTCAAATAATATTATTTTTTTAAAAATGTCAATTATAATTTAATCAAATATTTTTAATAAAAAGTATGATTTATTTTATATATAAATGATTAATCTCTTAATTCCAAGGTTCCAATTCACAAAGAGATGGTGAAAATTTTGTTCCCAAATCTGTGATGAGTGTGAACATGCGCAGGAGAAACCAAGAATAAATTTGCAGAGAGATGAGTATCTGGTCATTCTGGTTAAAGTAAACTGCAACAGCATCATCAATTCATCCATGGATAAATTTCTATTCCTACATAAAACAAACTTCGATTTTCAAAATGTTATATCTTCCATAAATAATAATTAATTAAACTTTGAAAAACATACACATTATACAGTACAGAGCTGAGTAATTATGTTCTTGTCATGAACAAGCAAATTATCAAATCGTTGCATTTAGCTTTAAAATCCCTTATCAAGAACAGATCCTAAAGGATACTTCAACTTGAACTTAATATGATTTACTATTTTTGTCCCCTTAAATATCTCAAGTTTTCTTAGCCACACATTAGTAATCATGAAGAATATCTCATATCAAGACCGTACGAACCAATAAATTAAAGGCACTAAAATCTTACCTTTTAATGCACCCTTGAGCAACGAGTAGGTCGAAATTTTCACTCTTAAATCTGTACAAAGGGACCTTGATCTTGGCAGATATATTCACTATTTATACTTTCACTTCTTCTTCTTCTTCTTTTTTTTTCCCCTTTTCTTAATTGTTTTTGAGTTTTCACTCACGGCTGTTTGCAGGTTAAATTAGTCCAGGTTGAAGATGGGCTTCGATGTGAAGCAATTAAATGTGCAAGAAAAATAAATAAAAAAGAGTATGACACAAGAATTTAACGTAGTTTGACAATATGCCTATGTCTACGATCAGAGAGTAGCAAAAAATTTTTACTATGATAAAATAAATACAATGACTTTCCTTACACAAATACTTCACAGGTTAACCCAAGTTATACCTCTCTCTAAAAGCCTAATCTTGGCTTCAATAATCCAAAGCTAACAAAAATTATACCTTTGTTCACATCCACTCTTATTTTCTGTCACATACTTTATATTAAAGGGGAGAAGCCCTATTTATACAGTTTGTGAAAAAAGACAAAACCAATTTTGTTTCTTTTTCCTCTTTTTCTTTTTAAAAGGAGTCAAGACCAAATTTACTTCTTCTTTCTACAAGTCAAAACTAATTTTGCTTCTTCTTTTGAGGTGTACAAATCCAACTTTAATTCTTTTTCAATTTTTAGTTACACATTTGTATGGCTCCAAATGAAATTACTTTGATAACTTTTTTACCACTCATTTTATATGGTACAAAATGAGGCCACTATAAAAACTTTTCAACCACTCATTTTACATGATTTTAGACTAAGCGACGTATCATCAAAATAATATACCACATTTCATATTTTTTCACCATGTAATCTAAATTATTATTTCACAAATTCGAACCAATCAAATAATAGCAGACTGAGTCAAATAATTAGATTTCAAAGATTTTGTCATTTACTCATTTAAAAGTTAGAACGAATCAACTCCTCTTATGCTTGTTAATCTATTTTAATAAAAAAAATTCACATTACTACATTATTAAGGTATTAAAAACAAATCTCACGGTAAATATAAGCTCAATTTAAACCATCAAAAAGTAAAAAGTCTTCAAAACCTAATGAAAAACTCTTAAAACTGAACATAGGTAGCTTATGAAAAAAATAAGAGAAAAATAGAAAGTGCAAATTGAGCGAGTTGGTTCAAGTTAGTATGAGTTGTAACTTCTCGATCTACAACTCAAAATTCTAGTAATAGATTGGGTAAAAAAGAATTAACCTAACAAACCAATTGTGTGAACTGACTTGCTATTGACGACTTGGAAGTTCATAAACGCAAATCGGTTCTCCGCTTCCAATTATACATTCTGCAAATCTTTTCCAATATTCACTACTGTAATAAAAGCCTGCAAATCAAAACATTCTTCAATAAATAACAGATAATTTTAGATATTAAAGTAAAAATTCAAAGATAAAAAAGTTCCACATTTAAGAATATATATCTCAGCCTTTTGATATTATCAGCAACAGATCCAATCCAAGATCTCTTTTGAAAGAAGATTGAGTTATTCAGGATTCAATCATATATTGCTGATGCAGCATCATCAAGATTCCCATCATCATCAGCTCCAAAATTAAGACGCAACTGTGTGGGAACCCAAAGATTTTGTGCCCGCGCGTGTGAATCTTGATGATGCTGCACCTGCAAACAATGACTCAGATCAACGCCTATAGAAGCTTCCAGAAGTTTCCTGCAACTCTGCTATATATGTACACACATATTTATGAGCAGTAATAAAAGTTCCAAAGGAAGGTGCAGAAAGAAGAAGAAGAAGAAGAAGAAGAAGAAGAGGAGGAGGAGGGGGAGGAGGAGGAGGAGGAAGAAGAAGAAAGAGAAGAGGAGCAAACACAGCCACAGAAAATTAATTTATTAACTACAAAATTCAACCACTTCTATATTCTGGTGATTCATAGGGTTTTTGTGCGTGGGTATATATGTTGGAAAATTTGTGGGAATCTGGGCTACACCTAAAAGAATACATCTTTATAAAAAATCACACAGAACTCTCGTAATTCTGATGGAATTAAAACTCTTTATGCAATATACATATATACATACATTACACACACACACACACACACACACATATATATATATATATAGACTGCCCATTGACTAAAGCCCTATATGTAATTAAAAGTGGGAATGGAAAGAAATTTATGTAAGAAAAGAAGAAGGAAGAAGAAAGATTACTAGAAATATAAAGGTAGAAGAAGAGGAGGAGATGGTGTAGAAGAAATTGATGGAGAACACATACAGCTTTATAGAGAGAGAGAGAGAGAGAGAGAGAGAGAGAGAGAGAGAGGGAGGGGGGGGGGGGGGAGAAGAGTAGGTTTGCAGCGTAGGCTTATTTGAGGTGGTTATATATACACGACGTTACATATTGTATATGGAATCTTTCAATCCTGATCCTAATATGTATAAATTTTTCTTGAGTTAATTATTGATTTATTTTCTACAATTGTTTCCAATTTAGTACTTAAAAATTAATTGTTTAAATTTAGTTCAAAAAAAGTATATTTATTTTAATTTAATCTTTATTTTTATTAATCACAAAATTTATTGTTGCAAAAATTTTAAATTTTTATTATTAAAATTCATTTTAAAAAATTAATTTAAAATAAATGTAATCTTTTAAAAATTACATTAAAATAATTAATCTTTCAAAGATTTAATCAAAATAAATATAATCTATTAAAAACTAATTTTATAACTTACTCATTGTTCTATATGCCTCTGAAAGCAAAAATAATGCAGGAAGACGGCTTTGGCTGTGTTAGGCAATATTCATAAGTTATCTTATAGTTTATTTGATTAACTTATAAGTTTATTAAAAATATTTTATAAATAAATTTATTTTAATAGTTTATAACTTATTTTAAAATACTACTTTTAGTAACTTATAACATTTTTTCTTCTTTTTTAATCATTGTTATTTTATGAAAATACTTATTATATAATAAAGTATAAATAAATATTTTATATATAAAATTAATTATATATATATATAAATTGTAATATATATATATATATATATATATATATTGTAATAATATATATAATGTATATATATATAATAATTTAAATTAAAATATATGTCCCTTTATGTTATTTTTATATTTTTCAACTATTTCAACAACTATTTTTATCAAATACTTCTAATTCAATAAGTTAGTTTAATAATTTTTAGTTAAAAATTAACTTATAAATTTTCAATTACCTTATCAACTATTTTTATCAAATATAATTTTTATTGGATAATTTTTTGTAAAAAAAAAGCCAAGGAAATTTTTCCTCGTGCCATCTAGGCGTCGTCTCTTTTCAAATATTTCTGCTCACGTGAATAGAGTACGGATACAATATTAAAAATAACAGTTAACCAACAGAAATCAAAAGGGAACAGGCCATACCCAAATAATTAAAACCCATATATACGGCCTTTTCGGAGCACGCATGTTTGTAATGTACTTTATATATATATATATATATATATATATATATATATATAATATTATAATTAATTAATTGGTAATACAAAAAATGTGTACATTTCTGGTAAATAATTAATTCAATATGGCACTAAAATGAGTCGGTGTGGTCTTAGCGTTACTTAGCAAGAAGGCAAGGGTACACTTTCATATTCACTTTGGAGCAGTGCGGTTATGTCTCACCTTCCATGGGAGAAAAGGTGCTCCTGCCTCAGCTAGGGTAGCCTTACTCAACACTAGCTACATCAAATATCAAGATGCTCTGATAGGGATAGTTCTCATCTCCCTCAGTGCAGGCACAATCATTTTGACAATAACCCCAGATTTCAATGTCCATTTGGATGATCTCACTCTTTTTGAGTTATTAAAGGTCTAAATCCAAATTACTAGAGCAGAACAAGTAGCCATAAAAAAAACAACTACTTTACACTACAAAAACAAGTATTTTACACCACCAGATGCTCTATAGGTTACAAGATCATGCCATGGATCTAAAACATCCAAACTCCATAAGAGATGCCCTAATGGTTATTGCAAGAAGAGAAGACGTTCCTGCAACTATCTAGATCCAAAAAATATTCCCAAGGCTGACCTTCTCAAGCTGATGCCACTCACTTGGCTCAATAACTATGAAAAAGAATATGCAGCCAGTAGACTAGTCCATACCACTACAACTCCTGAATTGTTCTCTCTCGGAGATGGTACGGTCAAAACCGTCTTCAAGCACCCAGAAGAAGAAAAAAAATTTTCAAAGAAAATTTCAAAAAATCCAAAGAATCCTCTTCTAGAACCATCGTTTATCAATCCATGATGTTACAACTAGTCTTCAAGAAAAAATAAAGCAGAACATCAATTCCAGTACATAGCATTGATCCTGACGAAAAACATTGCTATGTTTCCCACATGAATGGTCGCTTTATCTGGGATGTAGCTCCAGAACTGTGCGAAGAAGGATGTGACTATTAGAAAGATACTGAAGAAAACAACTTTTTCACTTGTCAACATGGAAGGAAACATAATAAAAAACCCAAAGATAAGTGTTTAGGCTCTAATATCTATTTTAGAAAAGATCTAGACCCAGATGATAAGCCCTGGGTAGCTTTCAAAGCTCCTCCTTCCTTGTCACATGAGGAATATCTCTTGCAATTCATGGAACGAGTACTAGGGATCAAGATTCAAGAATAAGATCTTGAACCTTGCAAGGTGAAAAATCCCTCTTGTGAAACTTTCATACCTTAGCCGATTCCCTATATGATGGACTCTATGATGCTAATTTTCCACCATTAGAAAGGAGGATAGATGAAGCCCACAATATCTCAACTAGACCATATGTTCCTTATGAAATCACATCATTAGGAGCAAAGTCTCTTTCTCAGCCAAAAGAAGTGTTAACTGGCAAACCCAGCATGCCATAGCTCAAAATACTAAACCTTAGAAGAATTGATTCCAAATTATATTACATGAGTGCTAGACAAGACAGAGCAAATATCAGATTAGATGCCCTTTCAACTTAAATCTGAAAACTCTATGATGACTTGAATCATAGGATTAACCAGCTTGACCTAGATCTTAGGTATCTTTTGAGCAAAGGATGAGTAGGGACAGAATTCATTGAAAGAAAAAAAGAGATGAATAAGCTCATAGACTAGGTAAAGTAAATAGAAAGGAATATAGGAAAAAGGGAGTACTCTCAAAACATTTGTAATACTTATCCCTCTTTTCCTTCCATTTCACCATCATACAATTCACCCACAACCATCAGTTATTTGACTGAGGATGATTACTCCTAACATTTCAAAATGACCTACCAAATCTTCAAGAAGCCTTCTCGGCCTAATCATCCAGCACCTATTAGGCCTACCCTAAGAACACCTTAAAGACCTGATTTACCACCTCCAAAAATTTCAAAACCTGTGTTTGAATACAAGTTTTCTCCCTTGATAATCAAAACACCACCTCCTTCACCACCAAAAGATCCCATTCCTCTTTTCAAAGGAAAGAACAAAGGGGTAATGGAAAGACTTGATCCAGTACATGCTGCCTTGCCAAATTTCAATTTTAATTATTTTTCAAGCTCCTTAGAAACTTCACAATCTTCTGAAAAATCATTTAGTGATTTTGAACCAGAAGATCATTACGCTGACATCTCTGCTTTGTATATGGCTACACAAACGGATCTTAGAACATTAGCATAATCACATACTTTTACTTCAGAAGAACCATTGGTTGATGAACCACCGGATCATTCTATAGAAGAAGTTCACATGCTAGGAACTAGAGAAGAATCAACAATAAGATTTCTCAGTATGTTTGTCAACATGTCTTATTTCTAAACCTTCTATCTTCTGAAGTCTCTCTCCTTATGTCATGGTGAGGAACTTAGGCGTACTAGTATGCTCTGCACTTGCCTCCCTTAAGAAGATCTTGTGCATCAGAACATATAATGCCATTAGATCCATTGTTGGGGTGTAATTATAGGTACAACAACTTGGAATCATAGACATACAAGATCATATAAACACAAATGATGATTACAAGAGAAATTCTGCAAGAAATCATTCTGGCAAAGTGACTTTAAGATCTTAGAGTTATTGGAATAAAAGGTAGGGACCAGTTATGCCCTAGATAGGGGCTTTAGTTTTGGTCATAGCATAGTTTTCTAGTAAAACAAAAGGCTTGAGGACACTCCACCAAATTGATATATTAGCATAACTTCTCTTGTATCACTTTCTTTCATATGCTTGTATGTTCATCAAGCTTTTGTTCTTATGCAAGAAAAGTATGAGTGAGTGAGACGTGAGATGAAGATGGGTAGTGATATATATAAATAAAGGATGAGTTCTGAAATCATTACAATCTATAGATACATTAAATAAAAATATGAGAATGGATGTGATTGATGGAAATAAGTTCAAAAATCATAATTACAACTTTTTCTTTTCTATTCAATTTTCATAAATAAAATTTTTTCCATAAAATAATTGTCTTTTTGACCCACATAATTATGTAAAGAAGATAGGTGAGGAGCATAATATTTGACATGATGAAAAATGAGATATGAATATGATGGGTGTCATATCATATCTTTTACAAAATTACGATTGCTACGAAGTCTCCTATCTATCTACTATAATAAACTCGTTTTAGACTTCTTGTTCAAAATTTTTGCTTAGTTTTCACTCTCCACGGCTAAATCTTTTTTTAAACTTCTAAAATAAAAGAAAAAATGGACATCCCTTCTCATCGGAGATAGATATACAATAGATAAGAAAGGGTTACACAGAAGAATTTTTGCAAGGTGTCAAGGAATTTGTTGCTTTTGCTCAGAGACATGCATCAGATGAAAAGATTAGGTGCCTCTGCTCAAAATACAAAAATGGAACCTATATGGGTATGGAGGATGTGAAATTTGACCTTTATAAAAGAGGTTTTCAACTATGATACTGGTGTTGGACATCTCACGGTGAGGTTGGTGGTGAAGCCATAACTTTAACTCCTAATAACGTTGCAAGTTCAAGTACATCGACATTCATAGTTGGTGAAAGGGATGTGAAATATCAGGCCATGATCTTGGATACAACCGGGTAAAATTTTGATATCAAAGATGACTCTGAAGATACCAGCAATTTAAATACCAACCAACCTCCAAATCTAGAAGCTCAACCTCCAAATCCATAAGTTAAGATGTTCTTTGATTTGATAAACATCTACTAGCAGCCACTTTGGTCGGGTTGTACCAATCACTTAGAGTTGTCTATTGTGGTCAGAATGTTAAGTTTGAAATCTGTAGGCAACATTTCAAGGAAGTCTTTCAACAATATTGGCAAACCTTATAGGGGAGATTACTCCTACTAATAATCTAGTGTTGAAAGATTGGTATAGTACAAAAAGATTGCTATCCAAACTTGGCCTGTCGTCCAAAAAAATTTGATTTTGTGTGAATGGATGCATGTTGTTCTATAGAGATGATGCAGATGAGCTAGCATGCAAATTTTGTGGAGCATCCCGATATCAAGAAAATCAACCTGGGAGAAGACAAAGGGCTAAACTGGTTCCAATGAAAAGGATGCACTACTGCCACTTATTCCTAGGTTACAGAGGCTTTATGTCTCAATGAGTTCAGTTGAGCACATGCAATGGCATTGCAATAACAAAAGAGATGAACGCGTGTTGGTCCATCATTTAGATGGGGAAGTATAAAAATACTTTGACAGAGTGTATCTAGACTTCACCAGTGAGCCACGTAATGTCAGGCTCGGTCTGTATACATATGGGCTCACCCCTTATGATCAATATAGGACACCATACTCGTGTTGGTCGGCTATAGTGATGCCATACAACTTGCCACATGAGTTGTGCATGAATGCACCGTATATGTTCCTTATAGCCATTATACCTAGCTCACGTAATCCGAAGGCTGGCATCGACGTGTACTTGCAGCTGCTCATTGAAGAGTTGAAATTGTTGTGTGACAGAGTATTCATCTTTGACATTTCATCAAAGTAGAATTTCCAAATGTAAGCATCATTGATGTAGATAATAAATGACTTTCTTGCATATGAAATGTTGTCAGGGTAGAGCACTATAGGTAAGTTGGCATGTCCCTATTGTATGCACAACTCCAAGGCATTTACTTTATAGCATGGGAGAAAGAACTTCTAGTTTGATTGTCATCAACAGTTTTTGCCCGCTGATCATGCTTTTAGGAGGAATAAAGATGTGTTCCTAAAGAATTGAATTAAGCATGGTCTTACGCTGCCTACACTAAGTGGGGAGAAATTATGGGTAGAACTCAGAAAAATCCTTAAAGTTGTTGAAAGTGACCTTTCCGAAGCTCAAGGTTACGAGGTTGAGCACAACTGGACAAAACAAGGCATTTTTCAAGAGCTCCCCTATTGGAAAAGTCTTCTGATCCGTCACAAACTAGATATCATGCAAATAAAAAAAGTGTATTTGATAATATATTTAATATTGTAATGGACATCTAATAAAAGACGAAGGATAACCTTAAGGCAATGATAGATCTTAAAGTGTACTGCAGGCTTCATGAATTAGAGTTACTAGAATTAGCTAACGATCAAGTGATCAAGCCAAAGGCTAAATTTGCATTTACACTAGAGTAGAGAAAGGTTGTATGCGAGTAGGTGAAAGATTTAAAAATGCCCAATAGATATTCTTCAAATTTGTCAAGATGTGTTAACTTGAAAGATGGAAAATTATTCAAAATGAAGAGCCATGATTTTCACATTTTCATGGAATGTTTACTGTCAATCACTTTCAACTCGTTACTTGAGCAAGTTAGAAAGCCTATAACTAAGATAGACCAATTTTTTAGAGACTCATGTTCAGCAAAGTTGAAAGTGGATGATTTGACGCAAATGGAGCACAATATTCCTATCATCTTTTGCAAGCTAGAAGAATCTTCCTCCATGCATTTGACATGATGGAACATCTACCTATCCATCTCCTATATGAGGCTTGAGTTACTGAACCGGTTCAATATTGATGGACGTATCCAATTTTGAGAAGTATTTAATCATTAATTACTATTATTTTTCTATATTATTTTGATTTCCATTGATTCAATACTGACAAACTATTTCCTTGAAATTTAAAGGTTTCCAAACAAAATTAAAAAGACAGTAAATAATAAATCTCAAGTGGAAGGTTTTATTTGCGAGGCATATTTGGCATAGAAGATATTATATTCTTGTTCTTACTACTTTGAATCACACGTATATTCAGTAAGAGCAGGGTTAGTCAAAATGCCAGTGTGAAAGAAGGGATAAGCCACCCAACGACATTATCAATTTTTAACCAACTTAGGCGTCCTTTTGGAACATTTGTGACTAGATTTTTGGATGATAGAGAATTCATAATAGCTCATCTTTATGTCCTTCTCAATTGTGATGAAGTGAAGACATAAATATATATATATATATATATATATATATCTTGAGTAAGAAATACTTTATACTTGGTGATGATGTGACTATATTTAATCAAACATTGTCTAAGTATTATGTATATTCACTGACTTCACTTTTGCAAAATAGCAATTTTGAATAATATCGTAAAAATTTAAATCCCCACTTCACATAATGTTATATTGATAGAGTTGTTGAACAACAATTTGTCTTTTGGTTAAAAAACCTTCAAGTGGCCTAATGATTTAATCAAATTAAATATAATGCATATTGATTTATTTTTCTGGTTGAAGTATTAATTAACTATTCATTGCTCACTTGAACTAGGTACAAATTCAGCATCAGGTTTTCAGTAATTTATATCTTAGGGACTTGGCCTTGGGACCATTTAGAGAGGTAGAGACATGACCAATATATTTTGTAAATGGATCCAAGTTTCATATTGATGCTTGTAGCATTGGTAAGAAAAAAAAAATCAATAGTGGGGTGTGTGTTAAAAGAACTTGAAGGGGTGGTGGAGAAAATGATTATTTTAGGGTCCTCAGATAGGTCATACTACTATAGTATTTTGGTGAACCTACAAAAAAATTGTTTTATTTTACTTTGACTGATTTGATCCAATGTTGAATCGTGGATCTAAGGTGCACCCACATTATGAAATTAGAGAAATTAGACATATAAGAAGATATTGAAAATTTGATCCATTTGTCTTTACACACCGGCAACACATGTATATTTTGTACCTTATTATATCAGAAGTTGAGAGAAATCAGACTGATGGGTTGTCATAAAAACTAGGACAAGAAGTCTAGTAGATAATCAACAAAGATGAGAAGTTTCCTACTAGAATGAGCAATCATCTCATGTTTCTGTTGTATATAGTGATTTATTAAATGATAATTTACAATAGCAGGGACATTACGAAGAAATAATATATGAAGATAAAGGAGAGAAGGAACATCAAACCGAAGAGGAGGAAGAAAGTGGAGAAAAAGATGAGAACCAAGATACAAATGAAAATCAATCTCAAGATGATGAAGACCAAGACTAAGACCAAGATGAAGAAACAAATGAAGAAATGAGAACAATTCTGAAAGTGATGATTAATTTTTTCCATATTGGTATAGTAATAAAAAAATTGTTCTCATCAACATAAAATTTGTATATAAGATAATACAACATAACAATTTTTTAATATATATGTTGATTTATAAATAAAAAACTCTCCACTGTGCATAAAATATTTTAAAATAAAATGTCTACTCGAGATGGACCATTTCTAGTAAACATGGCTCGAGATGGACTCTCTCGAGCACACATCGTGCTGTGTGACCATTGTCACCAAAAATTATTTAAATTAATTTTTAGAAAGCTTTTAAAAAATAAAAATAATATTTTAAAATGATATATAGGATAACGACTGAAAATTAGTGGATGTGCAGAAAAAAAATTTTCCAATTAAATTTCAGTCGCTGAATAATAGGAAAAATTTGGTTCACTAACGCGTATATTTTTCGACTAAGTACTCAGTCAGAAACATTAATGAGAGCAATCACAAAATATATTTAATAGAAGTCGGTCGAAAACTTTCAATAGAAAATTCTATTCATTCCCCGTAGTGGGAGGAGTTGGAATTTGAAAGTCCAAATACACAAGAATCCAAATACAAAGGCCCAATTACTTGTTTTAGGGTTTAAAGTGTCATTTTGCTTTATTGTGAGTTTGTTTTGACAAGTTCTTAATTCTAAAAGACTTATTGACCAAGGAAATCACCAGCAACAATTTAAGAAAGTTTTGGTGTGCAAGCTATTACTTAATTCCCAAGGCTATTAGTACATGTTTTAGGAAGGTTTCTTTTTATTATGATTTCCTTTTTATGTTTTAGGAAAATTTCCTTTTGTCGTTGTTTCCTTATTCTTGTTATTTCCTTTCAAGTTAGGTTTTTGTCAGTTGTTTAATAATGTCTTTGCTACTATATAAAGGGGGTTTATGCTTATAATTTGACTAGAGTGAGTAGACGTTTATGAATAATATCTTTTCTCTTAGCCAAATTCTCTTGGTGGTGAATGAGTCACTTATCTTTTAGGATTTTCATACATAAAAGTGGCATCTAACCCTTGTGTTGATTGCGGCATGGATTCTTGTCAGTCAATCTAATGTTTTATCAATTAAGCTCATTGTTATCTATCCCCTTTTTGGTTTTTGTTGTTTTCTTTTATCCTAGAGTCAAAAATTACAAAATAAAAAAAAACTCGAGTTTGTTTGTACTATTTTCTTTTTTGTTTGAAATTTTAGTTCTTATTCTAAAATTTCTTGTTTCCTTTATCTTAGAGTTTGAAAATACAAAAATAGAATAAAATAAAACAATTCTTGTGTCCATTAATTGTGCAATTTTTTTCTTATCTTGTTTAATATTTTGTCTTGATGAAATAAACACAACCGAATTACATAAGAATTGATTAAAATCGTTAATCCGCAATAGTTATATATAACTTAAAACCCTAGAGTTGTGAATATTACCCAAAATCTCTATAAAGACCATAAAAGCATAATCAATCACTAAAAGGAGAAGAAAAGAAAAATGAACTTTGATTCATCACTATTAATCAATCAAAATTAGTTACTATTTCACATAGAACTTTCACATAGTGACAATGATTAAATGATAGTCAATAACTCATATATGTATATATATATATATATATATTTCCTTAAGTCAATCTCATTATTATTGGCCCGTTAATAATAGTATTGACCTAACAAGGTTTCTATACATTTGGCTATCACGACCTGCTTCATAAGTCTAACATCGTATATGTTTGCTTAGCAACAAGATCAAGAAAGAAAACATGATTCAAGTGGTTTGGCATTGAGCTTAAGCACCTAGCTCTGAGCTCCAATATCAGGACTCCCTTTCTACTACTCTAACGCTGAGTGTTAAACACCCTGTGACCACACAGCACAACTGGCACTGAGATCCCAATTGGTGGTGATCAATGCTGGCACCCTGCAATTCCATCAAGTTGCTATCAGCGACCTCCAAATGTCATGATTCCTTTACCCAATTTTTTCCTCAGTTCAAGTAAATTTTAAATAGGAAAACCCCAATTTTCATTTTAAAAACTTTGATAAAAGTTCATTTGAAAGCATGAACTAAATTCATAAAACCTTTAAGCGTTGGAGAAATTTAATTTAATCCAAAAAGGAAATGACTTAATGTTCCAAAATCCCGCTAGGTATCCTAATGACTACAGAACAACCTAGTGACTTAGGAAGACGACTGAACCTACTCGATAATGGGAAGGTTCTCTATGAATCCTGCTATTCTTCAAACGAGTGTTCCTTGTTGACAACCAGATCTATGGAAAAAGGAAACATAGAAAGTGTGAGTCATGGACTCAAAAAATGATACAGCTAAATCATAATATAATTCAAATACATTAATGTCAAACAAAATGCCCATATGGCCAAACCTCAATACTGAAATAAGTAGAAAGATACATACCAAATATATATAGTATCTAAACAAAATCACCTAGCACATGTCTATGGCAAAGACGCCCTACAGGTCCCCACCCTACCATGACGATGCCAAAGCACAACCAACTAGTGTTACTCGTCAGTGGCTAGGCACCTTACAGGTCCCAGCCTTCACCACGACATTGCTAACGTCCCATCAGTCAAGATGCCCTACGGGTCCTCACCTTGACCTTGCTATGAGAGTTGCTACCCCTATTCACCGATTAAGATTCCCTACAGGAGCTGTAGCTCAACCCAAGTCCTTGCCTTATCTTGCCATGAAAAGGGGCACCACTAGTAAAAACCAAGGCATCCAAGAGTTCATACAATCCATGCTAATCACAAAAGCAGTCGTAATAACAATTGTAGTAATTATCGTAGAATTGTCCATTCATGTTTTCAAGGAGTATTCATAAATATAATTAGTTTCAAACCTTCCCTTGTTTTAAATTTCGAAACAAGCACCTTAAATAATAGTAATAATAATCCTGACACCATAATCGTGCCTTAATTTGACCTCTTTTATAATGACTTAATTTGTATTAATCTTGCTTATGCTACGTACCTTTTTTAATTTAAATATTTAAAAGTCTTTACTAGTAAGAATTTTTGTAGTATCCTCATGGTTCATGCCCCAATATTCATCACAATTTCTACCAATTTCGGGGATCCTACCATATGACATCAAATTCGACACATGATGCTAAAACCATATTAGGAAGTAGTTAAATCACTTACCTGAATTCCTTGCTAAGTCTTTTTCATACCCTACCAAGATTCCTCGAGTAAAGGATGTAGTGATAGATTCTCCTACTGTTTGTTCGAAAAGGAAAAGTTAAAACAAAAATTAAAAAATTGTGTGTTTTGTTTGACTTCCGCTCATTGTTTTGGCTATAACTGGTCTTGTCTGAAACTAGACGAAAAGAGATTTCCATTGATTGGTAACTTTTAAAAAATGAATTTTTTGTAAGGGTGTTATGACCGAATCAATATACGTGAAGATTAAAGGTATGGAATTTCAAGTTGTTTTGATCTTACCTTGGTTTTGACTTTTCTCCAGAGTGTTTTCTTGAAATCTTGGTTATGGAATTGATTGTGCGAATTCTAAGAGGAGTGTGTGTGAGATGGTTTTTGGTGTAGGGATAGGGTTTGATGTGGCTAGGCTTTTAGTTGGTAGAGAGAGACATGTGCAAGAGAAAGGGAGAGATGAAAGTAAAGGGAAAAGGCCATATTGAATTTCTCTTCTAGGGCTTGTGTGGGTGAGTGGTGGCAATGCGAGAGGGCTATGATCCCTTTGAGATGTTGGCATAGGGTAGAAGGTGAGAGAGTGAGGTGCTTGGTGATGTGTAGGGAGGTGTGACAGCAAGAGAGAGAGAAAAAGGCCAAATTGAAAATTTGTTCTTCTATGATGGCTAGGTTGATTGAAGAGGAAGAGGTGTCCAATCTTGGATTTTGCTGCTAGGGTTTTTCTTTTGGTTTTAGCTGTGGGGTTCTTTTTATGCTTTAGGAGTTTATGTTAAGTATTTTAGTAGGATTTTGTTTGATCTTAAGAAAATACTAAATCCATTTGTTTAATTCTAATTTGAATTAGATTATGTTTTATCTTATTTTAATAGTTTATTTATCTTTAGAAGCTTCCTAATTTAATCTTTTGTTGTATCTTATTTATATTAATTCTACCATTCTTAATCCTATTTGGTTATTCCATTAGTTTATTCACTTATCCCATTATTATTTTATTAAAATCATATCTTATGTTTTTTTTGGTGAGTAAGAAAACAAACAAAGGAACTAGCAAGCTAAGAACCGTAACCCAAGAACATCAGTGAGCAAGGCCAAACCTAACTCCCTAGGAGCATTTCTCCAAATGAACCTACTAGAGTAGCGTTTGGAACCATATTTGGTAAGTCAGTCAGCACAAACATTAGCTTGGCGAGGAACATGAAAAATATGCACAATCTAGTCATGCGAGAACAAGTCCAAGATTTGAAGAATGCATGAAGCGTGTGCATGAAATTAAGCGTTCTCCTTATCATTGATAGTAGAAATAGTATCAAGAAAGTCCAATTCACAAATGACCTTTCGAACCCCAAAATCCCATGCCAAATTCAAGCCATTTCTAATAGCAAGAAGCTCAGCAAGAAAACATCTCCCTAACCATCAAAGCTAGAAAAACCAACAAGCCACTCACCTGAATGAGACCGAATTAAGCATCCCAAGCCTATACAGGGAATTGATTCCAAGAAGCTGCCATCCACATTTAATTTAACGAAGTCAACAGGGAGAGCAGTACAATGAACAATACCTCTTCCTAGGTGGAGATTAAGTATATCACCCACCAAAAAGGACATGAACTCCTCATGACATAAGAAGACACAATGAAGAATCCAATTAATGTTCCAAGTATCCTCACCAAGAATCATATTGTTTCTCTAACACCAAGCCCACCAAATGCCTACAAGAAAGAGAGTCGAGGCATTGTTAGTAGCAAGATCTTTGACCCATCTAGCAGGATCATTACTTGCAAAGAATAAAGGGTTGTATACTAAACCCAGATGCATCCACATTTCATGGGTATGTAGACAATCATGAAGACAATGAATAATGTCTTCAATATTACCATAATAGCGTTGACAACAAGGGGAGGTCGTCATACCTCTCTAAGATGAAAAACGTTAGTAAGAATAGCATGGTGGAGTATTAACCAAACCAGATGCTAAATTTTAGCTAGAGTTGGGAGTTTCCAAACCCACTTCCAGTTATGATTGGGATTCCAATTGTGAATATAAATGAGAAGCCATCTATAACCAGAAGCCACAATAAAAATGCCATTTTTATTACCCTTCCAAACTCAACAATCCAAAAGATTAGGATCAACCTAAACCGGTATCTAGACCTGAAAGATAGATTCCCTAATCGGAGGAGCAAACATCATAGCTAAACTACTCAAGTTCCAATTCCCTTGCACCAAAGATCCCTCACGGGTATGTAGACAATCATGAAGACAATTAATCATGTCTTCAATATTACCATAATAGCGTTGACAACAAGGGGAGGTCGTCATACCTCTCTAAGATGAAAAACGTTAGTAAGAAGAGCATGGTGGAGTATTAACCAAACCAGATGCTAAATTTTAGCTAGAGTTGGGAGTTTCCAAACCCACTTCCAGTTGTGATTGGGATTCCAATTGTGAATATAAATGAGACGCCATCTATAACCAGAAGCCACAGTAAAAATGCCATTTTTATTACCCTTCCAAACTCAACAATCCAAAAGATTAGGATCAACCTGAACAGGTATCTAGACCTAAAAGATAGATTCCCTAATCGGAAGAGGAAACATCATAGCTAAACTACTCAGGTTCCAATTCCCTTGGCACCAAAGATCCCTCACAGTTAAATCAGTGTCAGCAATATTAACAAAGTGAAGTAAGTTACAGAGCGAACCCATCCCTAGCCAATCAATGTACCAGCAAGAAGAATTACCATAACCCAAATGCATGTTGAAGCTACCATAGAGAGAATCAATGGCTTTAGTTATGCTATGCCAAGTAACCGAAGAATTAACCTTCCCATTGTTCATCCAAATAGAGGCATTACCTAAATACTTTTGTTTAAGAACCTGGACCCAAAGTTTGGAATCCTCATGCAGGAGACTCCAAATCAATTTTCCCAAAATAGAAAGATTCGAAATAAGCGAATCATGAATACCTAAACCTCCGAACTACACAGGAGTAGTCAAAGTATACCAATTCACCAGACTCTAGCTCTTCTTATACCCATTTTTGCCCTAAATAAAATTTCTAGTTATGCTATCAATCTTGTTATAAATTCTCAACAGAGCTAGTTGTGTTTGCTTAATATAGACATGAATAGAAGAGATCACAGACTTGGCAAGGTACGTCCTACCAGCTTTGTTCAAGAGCTTTCCTTTCCAAGAAGCTAATATAGTGTGAATACACTCAAGAATATTATTAAACGTAGATTCTTGACTTTCCATTTAATTAAAGGGAAACCTAAATACGTTCCCAAATCTCTAACACAACATATACTAGAGATCCTAGTAAAAGCATCTCTTTTATGCCGAATCACCCTACCCAAGCACATCACCCTATATTTCTCAATATTAACCATTAAGCTAGAAGCATCACAAAAAGCTTGTAAAGTATCAGAGATCAAACATACGTGAGTGTCACTAGCCTAAAAAAAAAGAAGAATATCATCTGCAAAGAAGAGATGGGAAAGAGTCAACCCTCCTTTGGAAACACAGATAGGGTGCCAAAGACCCGTAGAGACTTTATGCTGGATATTGAGTGCCAATCTGTCCATACAAAGGACAAAAAGATAAGGGGAAAAAGGATCACCTTGAGAAGGCCTCTAAAAGGATTGAAGCTTTCCAACTTAGCACCATTCCAAAGAATAGAGAGGCTAGCTGATTTAACACACCACATAATCAACTGAACTGTGATAGTCGGCAATCTAAACTCATGAAGAGTTTCCTCTAGAAAAATCGAGCTCACTCTATCATACGCCTTTCCAAATCAATTTTGAAAGAAATGATACCACTCTTAGACTTAGAGAATACATATAGTGAATGACCTCCTGAGCAATAATCGCATTATCTTTAGTCCTTCTCCCAGGTATGAAACTACTCTACAGCAGGCTGACAAGATCGTACAAGAAAGGATGTAAACGCTGGACTAAAACTTTCGTAATCACTTTATACACCACATTACATAAACTGATAGGCATGAAGTTTTTTAAATGAATAGGATTCACCAACTTCGAAATGAGAACAACAAGGGTCTCAGCAATACATTCATTTGAATAACCTATAACAAAAGCTTCACTGACCATACACCACAGATCATCCCTAACAACCTCCCAATAATTCTTGAAGAAGAAAGGTTGAAACCCATTAGGTCCAGGAGCCTTGAAAGACTTCATACTAAAGATGGCCGAATGCACCTCTTCCTTAAGTACACCTTTTACTAAGGAGAGATAGCCAACATTACTCAACTTAGGCAAGAGGAGGGCATTAAAGATAGAATGGTTCAAAATAAAAGGAAAATAGAAAAAGTTCTTATAGAAGGTCATCACTCCTCTTTAAGAGCCTAATCATCATTACACCAGCTACCATTAGCCACAAAAGGCCTTGAATTTTATTTCACTTCCTATAAGTAATAGTTTAGGTATGGAAGAATTTAGTATTATGGTCACCAAAGTGCACCCATTGTTCTCTAGATTTTTGGAACCAAAGCATTTCTTCTTGCTTAAGAACATCATTATATTCACATTGGAGATCAACTTCTAGTAAAGCAAGCCTATGATCATCCACTTTCTCAAGCGTATGTTGAATATCTCTCAATCTTGCCTCTAAGGTCCTTTTCTTGTGAAAGATATTACCAAAGACATCCCTATTAAAGATCAAGGAATCCTCCCTTACTGCGTCTAAGCTCTAAAGAACGGAGTGATGACCCTCATCCCATGCTTTATGAACAACAAGCAAGAAATCATTGTAGGAAGACTAACTTGCTAAGAAATGAAATGGACTATTATGTTTCGCAACTACCAAGCTCTTACATCGCAAAAGGAGAGGACTATGATCAAAAGTTACACAATAGAGATTCTCCACATAAGCCTCAGGGAAATACCTCCTCCAGTCACAATCAGAAAAGGTGTGGTCCAACCTCTTAGAAACTGTCCGAGAACCCTTCGCTCTTCTAAACCAAGTAAAAGTATTACCAATAGCACCCAAATCAAGTAAATTACACTATTCCATGACCCTTGCAAACTTAGCAGCACTACAACTTGAAAAGTTACCCCCATGAAACTCAGAGGGAAGAAGAACCTCATTAAAGTCACCGAGAAGCAACCAAATGCCATTTAACAAATTCCTAAGTTGCATAAGATAATTCCATCATAACTTTTTATTTGCATAAATAAGACACGCAAAGATATCTGTGCAAAACCACTTCCTTACACTATCTTTAATGCCCATCATAACAGCCTGAAGATGAATATCAATGATAGAAATAGAAAAATAGCTACACTTCTCCACCAAGAACCAAATATCTCCAGCTTGCCCCTAAGCTTCAAAAATGCCACCTACAACATAACCTAGACTATGCCAGGACCTTTGCACCTTGCTAAAGCTACAATGAGTTTCAATCTAGGATAACAATTGAAGGAGAGTGTTTTCATACCAACTCTCAAGCATGACGCTTCCTGGCCCTGTTGACTACACCACGGATGTTCCAACAAAGAATAACCAGATCTGGAAACTCAATCATTAAAAAAAAAGACTAAAAAAGGAACCCACAACTGAAGATTAGATAGTGAACATCTACTTATCATGTTGATTCTGAGCCTCAGAGCTCGGGACTTGAGAGCCAAAACCATGGCTATCACAAGCCATGCTTGCCACAGAGTTAGCAAGATCCAAACTAGCTGTCAACTCTGAGGATTAAGACCCTCGACCTTAAGAAAAATAGAACATTCTCTATCAATATGATTTCCATTCCCTAGTTATGACTTACAATTTAAATATTGGGGTTCGTTGAAATTAGTAAAAGAGACTAAGGGATCTCTAGTGCCTGTATACGTAGCTTTCAAACTCGGCCTAATGGAAGATAACTTTCGCAATTAATAAATTCTGAGATTTTAACAGCAGATCATCCCTCGTCATTTATTTATACCAGGCTTCAACTTTTTAGTGCCTTTATTGGAGCCCTCCCTACTGCTCACGTGTAAGCTCTCATCATGCATGAGATTCGAGTTTCCTGATAAGTGCAATATGGGCCCACTATATGTCTTAAGATCAATATTTAACTTGCTAAAAAGGTGGATATTCTTATTCCTATTAACAATCTTACGTAATCCCTTAATTTTCTCTTTCCCTTTTAAATTAGCTTTCTACGATCTTTTCTTTTTGGCAACCACTAACCAATCTCTATGTAATTGTTCCTGGGTCTTTGGCAAATCACCCTCAATAGCATTCCTATCATTAACCTCCATCGTGTAATTTATGCAAGAATTAATATCATACTTTTCCTTACTCACAAAATGGTCTCAGAGCTCAGTTCCCTAGTACCTTCCTAACCACATTAGCTTGGAGGGGAAGGGCAGTTCCTTGATACATGACCATAGTGTAATATCCATATTTTCTTGCATTTAAGTTATATTTTCTCCATTCCAATACGAAATAGTGTTAGAAATTGAGAAATTGATGTTTTTGGGAAACTTAGGATGAAGTGACAAAAAGAGGCATGAGAAATTAGGGTACTTGAGTTAAGAATAAAGGCAAAAGAGAGTTTTGATGGCATCAGTCGACTGATTGATAGAAACAGTCGACTGATTGCCTTAGCAATTGGACCAAGTTGCTGATATCTGCAATCGGTCGACTGATGAGAGGTAATCAGTCGACTGATTCTTCTCTGTCAAGTAAATATTTTAGGTCCAAACAGTCTACTGTATTATTTGCTGAAGTGCGACAATAGGTCAGTTTAACTAAAAATTAATGAGAGGAAACTTACTTAATTACCCCTAGAATGCTATTGAGGCTTAGAAATGAGATATTAGGGTTAAAAGGGGAAATTTCAACCCAATAGAGCCCTTGAGACTCTTTTAGAAGAGAAAAGAGGGAAAAAGAAACTAATTCTGAAAATTTAGCTAGGAGAGAGAAAAAATGTGAAAAGGAAGAAAAGGAAGGAGAAGGAAGTTTTAACAAGGTTTTTGACAAAGGAACCATCATAGGTAAACTTCAAGCTTGTTTCCTCTAGTTTAACTTAATTTTAGAGCTTGAAAAATCATAGAAAAGAGGTTTTCAGGTTAGAGAGAAGAGAAAGAAGAAAGAAGCTAGAAGATAATACTCTAAATTCAATTCTAAGGGAATCAAGGTAGCTAGTTCTCATAAAAGCTATATATAAATATATTAGATATTTATTGTGTTATATTAGCTTTTAATGCATGATTATTGTTTTAGACTCTTCATGAATGCATAGAACACATCTTTCTCATGAAAAGTATATCACATGTCTCCATGGGATGATAGAATAAGAAATCCTCATGGGATGCCCAGAAATTCCTCATAAGATGTGAAAAGTCCTTATGGGATAAAAGAACTAGAGAATTCCTTCTGAGATGACAGAAATTCCTCATGAGACATGAATTGCTTTTAATGGAAAGAGTCAAGCATAGGACATTAAGTTAAGTGTGACCTATCCTGCATGTGTATTAATATGATGGCATCTCATTTCTTGGAAATGGTTTATATTATTAGAATAGCTTTTATGACTGAAATGGTAGAAATATTTTATAATATGCTAGCTACTGAGATTTTACATCTCACCTTGTTTTGTGATGAATTACCATTTTAGGAACTGAAGCAGAAAAAAAAGGGGAAAGAAAAGAAATAAGCATATATTGCATAACTAACCATGTTGTTTCCTTAGGTAGAAATATGGAAAAAGGGTCATATAATGTATAGAATATCATGTTTTGTAATTTTGAGATCATACTATATATTTGTAATTAAACTCTTGATATTCTAGTCAAATCTCCAAATGATCATTTAAATATGGTTGTGGATTATATATAAATTTAGAGAGAAATCCACCATGCTTGGAACTACCTTTTTACCAAGAAATTAAAGTCATTAGTACACCAGTCGACTGATGCTTCTCTGTTTCAAGTTTAAATAAAACCTTAATCGAACAGTCGACTGATTTCCAAGGATCGGTCGACTGATTGTTAAATGTCAAATCTGAAATCCTTGTAATTTAATTATACAAAAAGCCAATTATTTCGAAAGCTCAGATATTATATAAGTATTTTATTTTCAAAATCCATTATATCACCCCACAGGTTTATAAATAGTGTAGACATTACACATAGTACCCATATATGCTACAAATGGCGTGTAGACCCTCGTATTCAATTGTGTACCATTGTCCACACACCCATATTTTCCCCACAATGGGCTGGTTAAGGTTAATCTATACATATACTCTAGCAAACCGCCACCTCTCAACTCTTAAGATGTTCTCATCTATTTTGATAGGCTGTCCAACTACTGAAGCCATTGCTAATAGCAGACTCTCATCATAGAAGACTAAGTTCATCCCTAGTATTCGAATCCAAACTAGAGTTTTATCCATTGTAGTTGTTGATGAATTAAAATTTGGACTCCATTGGGACAGCTAAATAGTGACAAAAAATCATTCAAGGGCCTTCTCCAATCACCTTCTCTCTATCTTCAGTACGATCAAAATTTACCATAAAGAAACCATGATTCACATCCATCAATTCAAAGCAACCTTTAAGATTCCAAACTGCTCCAGCGTCTGCTTCATTGTTTTATAACCCATATTCTTCCCCAGCAGCTCGATACCAACGTTTCCTGCCACGGGCTACAAAGGTCCCTAATTATAGAATCATCAACAAATATTTTGGGAAGAATTCTATTACCATCCTTAAATTCCACTCTCACAAGACCTTCAGCCATCAATTAGATCTCTTCCTAGGAGGGGGAGCAGATTTGTTCCCCAAGAGCATGTCCCTGAACGAGTGCCCCATCTTCAAATTACCTCCACCATCCTCCGGTGGTTTACTCGGAGGTAGAGTTGGCATCGCTGTTGAAAAAACTAGTTCTCCATCTTAGGCCTCCCTTCAAATTTCATATCTTATGTTTAAACTAACTCACATTATCTTTATCTTAATTGTATTTTCAAAAAAAAATAACCATACCTTTATATTTTATTATTATATTTCCTTGATCAATCTTTCATATCCACATGCCTAACCTATCTTAGCTATTTTTATTATTATTTAATTTCCCTTTAGTTTCATTTATAAATAATATCACTTTACATAATTTAAATGTTCCTATACCTAAAATTTAGGAATTGCATTATTCCTCCACTAAAATTTAATTATACATTATCATGTGCTACATATTTTTATTACACTAATCTCTACCTGTAGGTCTCCTTCTGTGAAATTTTGACCAACCCCTTTCTAAGGTATATTTTTCAATTTAGTCCTTCATTTTTATTGTTCATTTTAGTCCCTTTATCCTGAAACACTTTTCATTCGTAAGGTGAGCATCATATCATATGTCATCCATCATACCACACAATCTATGCAACACATGCTTCTAACACGTATAGACAAGACGACAAAGTTCAAGTCGTCACATAAAAAAATCTAACGGACATGGAAATTTTTAACCATAGATATCACGTTACACATATAGAAAATTTTTCAAATGCCCAAATCCTGTTTCCTTATGACATCATAATACTTGAGGTATTACATTGGCCCAAACTAATTGATATTAAAATATAACCACATATATAACCCAGTATTAAAACTTTATTAAAGTTAATATTTTACCATGTCCTTGTCCTTATGTGTGTGTGTGTGTATATAATTATTCTAGGCTTTTGAAGGAACGAACACATATGGAAAACACACAAAATCTCCTCATGATTTAAGGACAATTTTTTTTCCAACAAGAGGAGAATAATGTAATGCAACAAATCGTACGACTAAGAAAAATTTGGAATTCCAAGACTGATGATTTGTAATGAATTTTCATCTATGATCCAGATGAAACCAGGATAAGTAATATTCATACAACTTATAGACCTATCTCTTATCTTTCCAACACATCAAGAATTACATTAATTGGACCTTTTGTAACTCAAGTTATGTTCGGTTTACAAAATTCTGTTGGTCCAAAAATTTCTCGCGAATCAGGAATTGATATCTTTAGGCTTCAAGGATGAATGGGAAGCAATTTAATGGCCCAATTTGAACATTTTGCCAGGAGAAGCTTAGAAGAACTAGAAAGAAGACTGTGTTGGTACCCAAGTTAAAGATTTGATTTAGTTCCTTTATTTATTTTAGGAAGGTTTCTTTTTTTGTTATTATTTCTTTTTATATTTTAGGAATGTTTCCTTTTTGTATTTGTTTCCTTTTTCTTGTTATTTCTTTTCAAGCTAGGGTTTGTAACGTCTTCCCTACTTTATATAAATAAAGGGGGCTTGTGCTTATAATTTGGAGAGAGTTGAAGTTTATGAATAATATCTTTTCTCTTGTCTGAGTTCTCTCGATGGTGAGTTGAGTGACTTATCTTTTAGGGATTTTTTTTAACCTAAAAGTGGCATCCAACTCTTGTGTTGATTGTGGCGAAGATTCCTATTAATCAATCCATGGTTTATACTTCCACCCTTTTATCTTTAATTCTCGTTTGATTTTGTTTTACTATCTATTTTTGTTTTTCTCATAAAACATCAAAAAAATAGATCCGCCCATTTGAAGTCTAATATCAATTTAGGTTCAAATATGTACAATTAAGACACTCCACAAGATGCCATCTTGGCATGCAAGGGCTTCAACACATTGATTTAATTTTTTATTTTTAAATATGAGATATATTAGAATTTTTCTCAAATGTATGATTTTCATGATGTCTTCCAAAATAATGCCACATATATTGAGTACTTATATCACTACTCTTAATTAGGTTAATAATTTCAAGTAATTCAGTCTTTAAGATAATTGTGACTAGGGGTGAGCATTAACCCGCCCAACTCGTCCAACCTAACCCAACCTGCACATTTGGGTTAGTTTGGGTTGGATCAAAAAGTTTCAACCGCTCATTGGCGAATCGGGTGGCGGGTTGGAAATTTTCCAACCTAACCCAACCCGCCAACCCGATCAACATATAATTTATTTATTTTAAAATCTGTAAGTGCTTAAGTCAGTGAGTGCTGCATCTCCTCCTTCCTCTTCGCATTAGCATCAATGTTCATCATCTCTCACTCTCTTCGCCTCAGTCATCTCAAATTCTCATACTCTTAGTCTCTTCTCCTTCCAAATTTCAATCTTCCATGTTAGTCGAAGTTGGGAACTTTGCCGGCTTACATTTGATTTGCAATACTCGAGCGATTGAAAGTCATGCGAGTTAAATCTGTGACTGTTAGGTGAGGTAATTGAAGTTCTCTACTTCAAAGCCAGCAATGAAAAGCACTGGAGTGAATAGCTGGCGATGATGAGCGAAGAAATAAGAAATCCTCGCCAGTGATTTTTGCTCTGTGATCAGCATCGTCTATGTCAAAGATGATGGCATTCACGAGTGGCGAGCCAATAATGTGCGTAGTCCATTGATCACCTTCAGAACCCTTTGTCGGTGTGCTCTACCTCGTCGCTGTCGCTGTCGCTGGAAGGCTTCTGTAATTACTTCCTTAAGGCTGAGACTTAAGAGAATATTGCGCTGCGCCACTGCCCAAAGAGGAGAAGGAGGGGGGAAGAAGAAAAAGAAAAAAAATAAGTACAACCCGCCAACCTAACCCAAACCAACCCGCTGGAGTGCGGGTTGGGTTGGTTTAAGTCCAGACTTCAAAATTGTTGAACCCGACCTAACCCAACCCGCTGACTTTTGATCAGTTTGGGTTGAAAACCTCTCCCAACCGGACCAGTGATCACCCCTAATTGTGACATCATGGACTTCCTTGACTAACAATAAGCATTGACAGGTAACAAAAAAATCAGTATTCATATTCATAGGCTAGCCTAAAACACCCAAGAAACCTGTAATTAAGTACCAATTTCATCTTGAATAACGTAACCCATGCTGACAATTCCCAGGTTACCCAAAAAAAATCTATCATTATTCATCTTAAGACCAACATGAGGTGGTCAAATATTTAAAAGATTGTACGTTTTTCATCATTTAATTAAGCACATATGTTGCAACAATTTAATTTTTGTTATTAATTTTTTTTAATAAAGGTAGAAATAAAACAAATAAACTTCAGAGGACAATAGTATCATTAATTTTTTTTCTTTCTGTTTCTTATTTATTTTAAAATTTTATATTGCATATAGACATAAAATATAGGTTAAAATTCACTTATAGTCTCCATAATTTTGTTTATTTTTTTAATTTGGCCTGTATGTTAATGAAATTTTAATTGTTTATATATTAAGTGCTGACAATTTTATTTGGGTGGACTTACATATTAATTATTGTATATGTACATATATCGGGACATATATGTTGCTATCTATAATTAGATCTAAATATTTGATCTTTACAAAGTGTGTTTTGGGTTGGACCTAGCTATTTGTTAAAATTAGTTTGGGGTGAATGTGAATTAATGTTATTATATGTGTAGATACTCGACCCAAATTAATAATAGTAATGAGGTGTTAGTAATAAATGGGGTCAACCCATGAGCTTGATAAGTAGGTTATAATTCTCAGGATTATATGGTTTTCATTTTAGGTTTTGGGAATATCTATATATATGTATGTGTGTGTGTGTGTGTGGGTGCGTGAGTGTGTGACCTAATATTCATCTCATTAAATTGGAAATTAATTACTATAGATCAAGATACGCTCTTTTCTATTCTATAATTTGTCATTATTATTGTCAATTTGTCTATCAATATCCTATAAATAATCAATTCATGATCATAGTACTTATTTTGTGATTTCTACTAAATTCTGCATTTGAGATTGATCATGAGTTTTGGCTGTTTGTGGTTATAATTATTTTAACACATCCTTTAACTGGTATCAGAGCCTGGTTCTGATAGACAAATTGAGAATAATCGAGATTAATTTGTGTTAAGGTTCATGAGGGAGTTTTATTTTTTTTTTTAGAACATTAAATTTGTGTTTTGTCTATTAATTTTTAATAAATTATGTGTTGCATTTATGATATTTCAAATTTGATCCTATGTATGTTGTGTGATAAATTGAATTCTTAGGGTTTATCATTAACTGGATAACTTTTATCAAGAATCTTAATTTTTTGAATTTATGATTATGTATGGTTTTGGGTGAATATATACATACATTTTTCACTGATCAAATCTAGGGTTTCATCAATTCTAAATGCTCTCTAAGGTTTAAAATTCATGAAATTTGAATTTTGGGTGTAATTTGGGACAAAAGCCATCAGGTTCTTACAGTTATTTACGATTTTCTAGAACCTAACATTCAACTAATTGGACAAGCAGTTGACTGGTTACTTTCGACAAGCAACCAGTCGACTAGCTACTCCCAATTAGTCTATCAATCGCTTAATATCAAGGAAGCAATAAACTGTCGAATTCAAGCAATTGACTGGTTACTTTCTGGAAAGTGTCTAGTCAACTGGCTATTCCTAGTGGACGAGCAGTCGACCGATTACCCTAACTAGTTAACTGGTAAGGCATGGCAGTCGACTTCCTGACCCCTTATCCATTATTTCTTGTTTTTAAATCACACAATATGTGTATTTCATGAATCATAATCTTTTTCTAAGTATGTGTTCTTATTATAATTAAGTTGATTGAACTATTTGGTTGCTAAAATGATTAATTTAGGTCAAGTTAATTTATTTTAACAAGAATAACAAGTTAAATGCCTATGCATATTAAATATCGCAAAGGAGTTTAGTTGATTAAGGTAAGGATAGTTGTAAATGTGAGACATATTTGGAAAAACTTACTTAGGATATGTCAGCCTAAAGGAAGACATATACTAAGTTCATTTATTTTGTCTACATTTACAAACTATATGTGTAGAGAGTACCACTAACAAGGCATTATTATATCCAAAGACTAATAGATGTTGTATTAGGCATCTTTGTATTTGGATGAAACCCTTTAATGTACATGTGATTAAGGAATATTATCCCTGATATTAAAATTGAGGTATTTTTGTTCACATGTACACATGAGTATGTGTGTTACTAAATACACGTGTCTTCTGAGCATGTTTATTTTTTATTTTGTTTAGTATCTGCCATTGCGAATATTTCTGCAAACATGAATAATATTCCTATGTTGAATGGTATTAATTTCAAGAGATGGAAAAAGAACATTATGATGGTTCTTGGATGTCTTGATTTGGAATATACTTTGAGAATTGAATGCAAATATGAGAAGAGAGCTACATTTGAGAAATGACAATGTTCAAACAGCATGAGTTTTTAAATCATGCAGTATACTATTCTGGGATCTATTAGGGGTACATTACGGAAGATACAGATATTAAGAGTTTCCTTAATCAAGTCTTTGATTGATTTGCTCCTAAAAAAATATCAAAACAAGTACAATTATGACTAAACTTGTTTCAATGAGTTATAAAGGTAAAGGAAACATGAAGGAATACATCATGGAAATGTCAAACATTGTCACCAAGTTAAGATTATTGAAATTAGAGTTGTCAGAAGACATATTTGTGCATTTGGTTTTGATATCTCTTCCTCTATAATTCAGTCAATTCGAAGTTTCTTATAATACACAATAGAAAAAATGGACACTGAGCAAGCTAATAGCTCAATATGTGCAAGAGGAAGAGAGCTTGAAACATTACAAGGTTTAGAGTGCAAACATAGCATCTACTTTTAGTACCAAGAACACCTCTAATAAAAGGAAGAAAACTTAAGAGAGGAAAATTGCAGTTTAGGGAACTTCACAGCGCAAGGGCAAACATAAACAAGATTTGGGAGTTACATGTTTTTTTTTTACAAGAAGGTCGAATATTTAAAAAATGAGTGTCTTAAATTTACTACATGGCTTGAGAAAAAGGGTATGCTTTTTAACTTTGTTAGTTATGATGTTAATTTAGTATTAGTACCCAATGATACTTTGTGGGTGGATTCGGGTGCAATTACTCATATAAGTGAATCAATGCAGGATTGTGTAAGTAGCCAAAAGTCACTTGATGTTAAAAGATTCATTTATGTGAGAAATGACAATAAAGTGGCTGTGGAAGCTATTGGACATTTTAGATTATCTTTTGAGTATTTTGGATTTAAAGAGTACTTTTATCATAATATCATTTAGATGGAACTTAATTTCGGTTTCGTGTTTGGACAAATTTGGGTACAATTGCTCTTTTGGCAGTTGAACCTTCAGGTTTCTTTAAATTCAAAGTTTATTAGTACTAGTTCTTTAATTAATAATCTATATTAATTGTGTGAAATCCAATAGCTCTAAGATTATGCATACAGTAAATTATGGTACAAAACGTATGTTATGTGATGAAAATTCTACTAAATTATGGCATAAACATTCGGGGTATATCTCTAAACATATAATGCAAAGACTTATGTCAGATAACTATCTATAGATATCTAATGTCGATGATATGGATATATGTATAGAATGCACTAATTAGGATAAACTGATGAAAATTAAGGGAATAGATACTTCTAGAGCTAGTGAAACATTGAAGTTAATATATACTGACATTGTGGTTCGTTCCTTACACCTTCTTGGAATGGATAACAATAATTAACTTCATTGATTACAACTCAAAATATGGTTATGTGTACATGATTCTTGAGAGGTCTCAAGTAATGGATATGTTTAATTAAGATTTTCAAGTCAAAGTTAAAAATCAACTAGGCAAGAAAATTAGGACTATCATATCTAACAATGGTGATGAATTTTACGATATTTATGGATTATATGAACAACTTCCAAGGCTTTTTGCCAAATATTTGACTCCTATTTGGATAAATAGCTTATTTAAGTGCTTATAGAATAAACGCTTATATATAAGTTATTTCTACAATTGAAGTATTTATGAAGGTAAACTTTACATAAGCTATTTTCAACTTATTTTCATAAGCTCATAAGCTGAAAACAGCTTATGGGTATGTCATAAGTTATTTCTATAAAATCTCCCAAATACGTGCATAAGCGCTTATACTATAAGATAAGTCAAATAAGCTCAAAATAAAACTCTTCCAAATGCACCATAAGTGTGGGATCGTACGTTACTACACCATGTTGGGGACTCCTAATCAAAATGTGTCATTGAGAGGTAAAACCACACTCTTAAAGATATTGTAAGAAGTATGATTAATTATTCTTCTTTACTAGAATCACTTTGGCGAGAGGCACTAAAGATTGCAATTTATTTCCTTAACAGGGTACCAAGTAAAGCAGTGTCAAAAACCCTATATTAGTTTTGGACAAGCAAGAAACCTGTTATTAGGACTTATATTTTTTAGTTGTCCAGCTAAAGCTAGGCCATATAAGCGTAATGAAAGGAAGTTGAATTAAGAACAATAAGATGATAATTTTCTAAAAGTTCAAAGGATTTTAAGTTTTATGACTCTTTGAATATATCTTTCTTTAAGATTGACAATGTCAAATTCATTGAGCATGTTGAGTATAGTGGAAGTGATCAGATGATGGATATTGTGTTTAAGGAGGAATGTGTTAGTATTCTTACTACAGTCACAGATACACTAGATTAGGTAATTTTACTTGAAATAGCTGAACCTCTTAATCAGGGTGAACCTGAAAACACAATTGAATGAAAAGTCACTCCTATTCATGATCAAGAGATTCAATCCCCTAAAACTGAAGAACCTCAACAACCTCATGCTGAAGTACCATTATAGAGATCCACTAGAGAGAGGAAAAGTACAATATCAAACAACTATATCATTTATTTGCAAGAACATGAGTTTGACTTAGGTTTGCAAGATGATTCAATCACTTGCAAAGAGACTATGTCATCTAGTAACTTAGATAAGTGGATCAAAGCCATGAAAGTTGAGATTAAATCTATAATAGATAATGAGATTTGGGATCTAGTAGAATTGCCATGAGAGGTAAAACTAATTGGTATTAAATGAATTTTTAAAACCAAATGGGACTTAAGTGATAATATTAAAAGATATAAGGCACGCTTTGTAGCCATAGGTCATACTCAGAGGGAAGATATAGATTTTAAGGAAACCTGTTTACTAGTTTCGTCAAAGGTTTCCTTTAGAGTCAAAATGACAGTTGATTCAGAGCTACATCAAATAGATATCAAAACGACATTTCTCAATAGAGACATTGAAGAAATGATATACATGGTGCAGTCGGAGAACTTTGAATCAATGGATTCGAATCAACTTGTAACTGGCAATGGTACCGAAAATTTGATGAAATGGTCACCTCTTTCGGATTTATAGAAAATCCGATTGATCAGTGCATATACCTCAAGTTTGAGTAGGAGCAAATTTGTGAAACTAGTCCAGTATGTAAATGATGTTCACTGGCTAGTAATGATATGACATTTTTATGTGAAACCAAGTCTTTTCTATTCAGTAAATTTAAGATGAAATATCTTTATGAGGCATCCTTTGTTATGGGGATTCATATCCATAGGTATCGTACTAGACGCACGTTAAGATTATCGCAAAAGACTTATATTGATAAGGTGTTAAGTCGCTTTGACATGCATAATTATGCACCAGGTGATACACCTATAAACAAAGGCAACAAGTTCAATTTACTCCAATGTTGTAAGTTGGACTTAGAGAAGAGAGAAATGGAGAAAATCTCATATGCTTTGGCAGTAGGGAGTCTCATGTGTGCATAAGTATGTACCCATCCAGATTTAGTATACATAATAAGAATATGGGGCAAATACCAAAGTAACCAAAACATGATTATTATATCTATAGATTATGTTAGTACTGATGCTATGATTGCGGATGTGTTGATTAAAGGTTTACCACCTAGAGTGTTTCATAAGCATGTGGCTTGTATAGGTGTGGTGAAACCTTTAGATGATTGAGTTTGTTTTTTTTTTATGTCATATAGATAATTTCATTGGTTATCCATTTGTTAACATTTTGATATATGAATTGATATTTTTCATATATGTGTGTGTGTGTGTGTGTGTGTGTTGATACTCTGAACATAAGTGATTGCTTTCTCTTGCAGTTTTGCACAAGAGGTTTAGCATAAAGTTGAGAAAATGATGACTGTTTAAGTCATAAAGTATGAATCAATTGGAAATAGGCATAAGTAAAGATCATTTGCATGTAATTTCCATGCTACACATCCAAATTATATCTATGTCACTAACTGTATTAACATTGTGATCATCGTTGGGTTTAGTTTTAGTTTAACTGGTTACGAAAGCCTCTTTGTTTATATGTTGATATGGTTAATATATCAGATTGTTATAATATATCTAATTCGATAACAGGTTGTGCACACTAAGGTTTATATATATATATATATATATATATATATTAAGAGCTAAAAATTTTATTTAATTTGAATAGACTTACATATTAATTATTGTATATGTATACATATATTGAGATATACATGTTGCTATCTATAATTAAGTCCAAATTATTGATCATTTGCATAAGCGGTTTAGCATAAAGTTTAGAAAGTATAGGAATCAATTGGAAATAGACATGAATAAAAATCTTTTTCATGTAATTTCATGCTACACAATCAAACTAGATACATGTCGTTAACTGTATTAGCATTTTGATTATTATTAAATTTAGTTTCAATATTACTAGTTACGAAAGCTTCTTTGGTTCTATGCTTGTATAGTTAATGGATTAGATTGTTATAATATATATGATTAGATAGCAGGTTGTGCGCACTAAGGTTTATATATATATATATATATATATATATATATATATACATACACAATCTTCATAATCATATGTAATCCAAGTGACAAAATTGTTAGCGCAATTTTAATTTATATATATGCATATTAAGAGCTAACAATTTTATTTGGGTGGACTTACATATTAATTAATGTATATATATACATTATTGATATATATATATATATATATATATATATATATATATATATATATATGTTATTATCTATAATTAGGTCTAAATTATTGATTTTTATAAAGTATATTTTGGGGTATTTGGGAATAAGGTTATCAAAATCTAAATCTTAATCATAAGATCGCATAAGATTTAAATTTTGCAGGTAAAAATAGTGCTAGATCTTATGTAGGATTTATTTTGATCAAGATCGTATCAAGATCCTAGATCATCTTGATCGTAAGATTGCATAAGATCTAGATCCTGAGTTCTAGTTACTTTTAGCAAAATGAAATATCATAGACTCGAACTCGCGCCCTAGAAGAAGAAAGATATGCTATTTGTCACTGTGCCACCATATTAATTCAACAATATATGTAAAATGTTTTATATATAGAACCAATATGTTTATTTATATTATTATTTAGGGTAAACCAATTTTAAATAATACAAAAATTGAATAATGTTAGCAATAAATGGTACAATATCATATATCATTAGAAACAACTATAAAATGTTTAAAAATAATTTTTTTATATTTTTATCATTGAATTTTTTAATTTAATTATTAAAAAATATGTTATAAACCAAATGTTGAAAAAGGATATAAATGAGGAAGCACATAGACAAATTGGTTATTTTTTACACAAGTGTCATACCTTTTGGTTGTTTTTAGATGTAATTTATGGGTGAACTATTGATATTTTTGCAATATATATAATATATGATATGTTTTTATGGGTGAACTCTTGTTATTTTTTTTCATATATGCAATATATGATATGTTTTATAGGTGAATTCTTGATATTTTTGCAATATTAGCACCTATATATAGTTTTTATATTTATTTATAAACTTTTACAGAATTTTACGATCCTCGATTTGATCATTCTTATGCCCTTCTAATTTTATACAAGATCTCAATCTCAATAACTTTATTTGTGAATTTATATTATAATATTTTTAGATATTCGACCTAAATTAATAATGGTGATGGAATATTATTAGTAAATGAAGTCAATTCATTAGGCTAACTCATTGGGTTTGATAAATGAGTTATGGTTCCTAGTGTTATATGAATTTGATTTTTAAGTTTTGAGAATATCTATAACTATATACATGTATGTGAGACCTAATATCTATCATACAAAACATAATTACTTATACTAATCTTGAAGAACTTAACTTATCTGAAAAATTATTGTTATAGATCAATATAAGTTCTCCTCTATTGATTCTTTATGTTATTATTGTTATTATTATCAATTTATCTATCAAAATCTTATAAATAATCAAAATTCATAATCATAAGACATAATTCGTATTTTGACTAATTTTTCATGTGAGTAAGATCATGAATATTTGATAATTTATCGTTTTAGTTGTGTTAAAACATAATGAACATTCAATATATAACGAATCAACGGTTTAAAATTACGTTACTATTTTTATTAAAAGTTAACTATGTATTAATCTGTGATGGTAAAGTAACCATTAAAGATACCGCAACGTTAACGTTGGACGAAGTGATAATAGCTTTTACCCTTATAAAACCTAGAAATCACAATGGTTCAATTATTGAAGATCTTAATTTTGGAAGAATTTTATCTTTTCTACTCAATAAATTAAAAAAAAATTATTTTATCATTTGAAGGGAAACCTTAATTAAAACAAAAAGTAAAAACACACGATGTTATTAAATGACACGTATAGATTGATTTTGACTCAAACAAAGAAGGATAAATTAAACTGCAATGTAACTTGTCATCATCACTATATAAGAGAAGTTATGAGGTGTAAGTTTGCCTATTATCAATTCTGAATGGATTATCCATCAGGTTAACAAGCAGAATCAGTAAAAATCTAACTCCTTTGGCTACGCTAGAATATTTAACTTTTCAAAGAGATGAAGAGACCATTTTGAAAAAAAAGACAAATTTTACAATTATTCTGAATAGGCCATCATGACTCGAGATGAAGAGACGGATTGATACGCAAACTTATCATACTTTTACTTTGGAATTTTGTTGCTTACATAGACTTCGATTGAAATGCTGTAAGCAATAATTTAAGAGTAAAAGACTGATTTGATGTTTTAAAATTTTAGTTATTTTAAAGGATTGTATTTGTTTTGATTTTATTTTTTTATTTAATTATATAATTTTTAATAAAGAAAATTTTAATATTTGATAACAAAAACTTTGTAATTTAGTAATAAAAAAAGATTAAATTAAAATAAATGTAATTTTTTAGAGACTTAATTTTTAAGGACTAAATTTAAAAATAGTAATTTTTATGAAGTAAATCAATAATTTTCTCATAATTTAATATGTAATCTATTTTTAGAAAGGAGAAAATTGGGATGGTGAAAACAAATATAATGATAATACATAGACTATTTTGATAAAGATAACGTTTTTACACATAAATTATAATAAAAGGACAACTTTATAGAACTACAAGATTATATAGTAACAATCTTCTTGTCACAGCAATGTTAATAATAATGACAACTGAAATGCCGATAAAGATGATGTAAACATTGAAGATAGTGACAATATATCATGATTTCTTGAATAGTAATAATGCATGTACTAGAACAAGCTTTATTTAATTATGTAACATATTATGGTTTATTTATGATTAATTATACTGCATTTTAAAAGTTTATAATTGACTATTATGTAATTAATACTGTTAGTATTTTAAACCTGTTAAGAATATTAGACTGACTTTTGAGTTTTGTCGTCTTATATTTTGTTCTAATTAAATTATTAACTTTATTACAAAAATCTTAACTTTTTTGGGTAGTGAATACCGAAAATTCTCCTTTGACCAATTGAAATGGATCTTGATATTACGTTAAATTTGTAATTTTTGAATGAAATCTCAAATTTTCTTTGCAGAAAAAAGAAAAAATTCTCTTAATCAATTGAAATCACAAATAAAAATATACTTCAACACAATATTATTCCCAAATTTCTTTCTTTTTCTTATGAAAATCCCCAATTAGAGATACATAGAGTAATAAACTATATTTCATATAAAATTTTCAATTGATTATATGTAATTTGTTTTATCATCTCAGAGGAAGTCATTCTCATATCTTAAATTAAAATTCCATTAATCAGTAATACTATATTTCACCAAATGAAAAAAAGGAAGTCTTTTGAACTAAATATATTATTCAAAAAAATGTTTTTCATAAAAATTATTTTTATCTTCCTAGGGTTCATTTTTATATACATTGGTAAATTAAATACTAAATTAAAAAATATTCATATAGAATGTAGGATAATCAATTGTAAAGAAATTTTATATGTATGATCAAGAATTAATGTTAATATATCTTGATCCTCATGTATGTATATTTCAACAATTTCTTTTGTATATATTTTAATTCAAATCAAATAATAAAAATAATTATTTTTTAATTTCAATTCAAATCAAATAATTTATTTAATGTGATGTCATTAATTATCCTATGTGATCAAATAATAAAGGTAATCATTTTTTTAATTTCAATTCAAATCATTTCAATCAATTCAAATCAAATAATTAATATTATGTGATGTCATTAATTTATTAAATTTATTAATTTACTTAAATAAAGAAATGATGACATATGTATCATATTCTAATTCAAGGTTTTCCACTACCTCACAATTCAGACAATGCAATTACAAAACATAATTTCATGCATACTGTGTGTAACAATGTAGCACGAGATTTAAGTTTATATGAGATCAATTTACAAGAAGAATCTACTCCGAAAGTCAAAAAGAAAAAATATTAAGATCTGATAAAGATGAAAGTTGACAAATCTCGAAAAGTGCAAAGGGACTGCTTCGGCGATAGACACCACTCTTCTTACTATTGCTAACTGGAAAGTACCTGCATTTGAGATATATGGGAAAATAGGTTTAGATTTTGGGATAAGAACTACTATGATAATTTGGAGGAAGATAGAGGTAAGTCTCTGAGAATATTGAAACCCATGCAAATGTGAAAAAAAAAGTTTATGGAGTAAGGATACATATTAAAAATAAAAATTTTACAGAACGTGTAAGAGAAGTGATAATATACTTACAACACAAACCAAAAGAATTTACTAGTGTGATAATTATAGAAAAGTTAATGCTTTTGAGCTTACTCTTGCAAAAAAATTTGTACCTCTTTGAGGAAATAGATTGTTACAAAATAGACATAAAGATTGAATCTGCCAGAGCTATGGAGGAACACAGTGCTCGAGAAATAGTGCTAGTTCATTAGACCATGATCTTCTTCTTCGATTCAGAAAAATGATAGCAAGGAAATAGTGCCTATCCATTATATCATGATCTTCTTCTCAGAGATATATTATGGATGAAAAAAAATTGAAGAAATGTACCTAAAGGAAAAAAAAAAAAAGGATGGAGCCTTATGAGGCTATATCACCAAGTGTCAGTTGGATTCTAAATTGATGGGAAAAGGTGATCAAATGGCGAAAGATGAGCATCAAGAGCTTGATTGAGAGAAAGAGTATTGTCGAATTGCACCGGTGGACTCAGAGAACATGCATAATAGAGAACAGGACTATGTAATTTATTACTTTTGAAAATAGATATATAGCAATTAATTATTTGTATATAATAAATGCTCATTTAGCAAAGGATAACATATTATATTTCAATCAAAAATTTTACATAATTTAGCAATTATATAGTAATTATAGCAATAATATAGCAATTTACCCTAATTTTTTCAAATTCATTTAATGTGATTATATAACAATTATATAGTATTTATATAGCAATTTACCCTAATTTTTTCAAATTCATTTAATGTGATATAATTTATTTACCAAATTTATTAGTTTACTTAATTTATTAATTTAAATTTATTCTATTATACATAATTTAATGACCTATCAACAATTAATACCCTAAAATAAAATTATTTTAGTCTATTATATATAGATTGAAACTTGTCTACATAAAGCTTAACTATACATATAAAAATGTCTTACAATCATTAATATTATTTTGACAGAAAATCATTGATAAAGTGAACTGCGTGCATATACCACAAATCTAGGATCGATGGGTGGTTATTACTTGAGCACTTAAAAATTATAAACAGGGATTTATTGAGTATCTGAGTTACATCAACCTAAGGCTTCTTAATGTTTACATGTATGTTTTTCAACTTTAACTCACACCTAGTGACTTAAAAGTAATTAATAGAGTAAATTATTGATTTGATTCCTAAAAAAATATAATTATTTTAATTTAGTTTTTAAAATATTAAGTGTCTTAATTTAATTTATGAAAAAATATATTTGTCTCAATGTAATCATATTTATTTCTAAACTATAAAATTTATCATTACTAAATTTTAAATTTTTCATTGCCAAAAGTCACTTAAACAAACAACAAAACTAAATTTGGACAAACATAATTTTTTAGGAATTAAATTAAGATGCTTGAACTTTCAAAAACTAAATTGAATTAACCATACTTTTTGAAAACCAAAACAGTAATTTATTCTAATTAATATTGACTGGTATCAAATTATTTTAAAAAAATAAATTTATTTTTAATTATTATTTTTTGCAAAAAAATTTAAATAAAAAATTTTTTGTTGATTACACATACATCTCATTATTTCATTCCATTTGATAGCTTATTCTATATCATAATATAATGCGGTAGTTTATTAATATAAATTTTATATTAAAATTTATAATTTATATTTGTATAAATCATCAAAATTTATATCAGAATATTTACATTTAAAAAGTATATATCATAACTCATAAGTCTCATAAGTTTCATAAGTTTCACAAATTTATAAATTATAGTATTATTATCATATTATATGGGTCCCAGTGTATTTAATATACTATGTGAGTTATTGTTAAAGTGAATAGCATAATATATATTTATCATAATATATTATCATAATTATTAATTAGTGAAATTAATAATTAGTGAATTTCATTATTTGATTTGATTTGAATAAATAAATAAATTAGGTAAGTTAATAAATTTGATAAATTTGATAAATTAATTACATCACATTATATTAATTATTTGATTTTAATTGATTTAAATGATTTCATAATTTACCCACAGGAGTTATGAATTATAATTTAATAGTTTTATCATAAAGTTAAAAATAGAATATCAAATTATTTTAGGTATAAAATTTGATAGTTCTATTATATAGTAAGAATCTAGTTAAATTAAAATTTTAGCCCATAAGTAATTTTTATATCATTAGATTCAATTTTTACATGATTTACATTGGTAAATTATGATATTTATCTATTTGCCTAAAATTGATGTTAAGCATGTATTTATTAAATTTTTGCAGTTACGCAATCTATAATTTTATCTAATATTAACTATGATATTCTTGAACTGAATGATGAAAACTATAAGATTTGGAAGGAGAGAATTCTCCTTCATTTAGGGTACATAGACATTGATTATGCTATTAGAAAAGACGAACCAATTATTACTGAAACCAGCACTCCAGCTAAACTTGCTCTTTATGATTGGTGGGAGAAATCTAATCAGCTTAACGTTATGCTAATAAAGACCAATATTTTTGTTGGTATTCATGGTTCTGTCAAGCGGCATAATGATGTTAGGGCATTGCAAAAGGCTATTCAAGAACAATTTAAGACTTCAGATAAGGCACTTGCTAGCACCCTAATCATGAAGTTTTCATCCTTAAGGCTCACCACTATGAACGGTGTGTGTAAGCACATAATGAAAATGAGAGACATTGCGGCTCATTTGAAAAGACTTGAGGCTGAGATGTATGATGCTTTCCTAGTGCATTATATACTGAACACTCTCCCACAGCAATATGAACCATTCAAAATCTCTTACAACACACATAAGGAAAAGTGGTCAATTAATGAACTTTTGACAATGTGTGTTCAAGAAGAAGGTGAAAGGAATGGTTGGATCCCAAGAAGGGGGTGAATTGGATTTTATAAAATTTTCAAAAAACTTTTATTGGAAGTTTAAAATTATTTTCTAAAGTATGCTAAGCTAAGACAAGAAATCCAATTCAGAAAATCAAAGTATTATCAAGATGAATAATTATAAAGAGCAAGGGAATTAAAGAGTAGATATAAATATGCACAAATTAAAGAGTAAATGATAGAGAAAGTAAACTAAGAGATTTATACTAATTCAACTAATTCTAAGCCTACATCCAATCCTCAAGAAAAACACTTGAGTATTTTCACTATAATTGTAAGTTCGATCTGGGTACTTGCGAACCATTGCAACCACAAGTTCGATCTAGGCACTTATGAGCCACTGCAAGTTTAATTAACCACAACAGAGAATTTTGTTTATCTGGGCTCCTCTACAACCCAATCACAATATTTCCCTCAAACACTCTTTCAAAGAACACTCTCCTTGAGAATATAAGACAGAAGTTGAGAAGAAAAAAGATAAACACAAGAAAGCTCTCTTCAAAGAGTAGATGATATAAATGAATCTCTAATAACTCAAATGATAGAGAATATGCAAGATTTGGCTCAAGAATGTCTTTCTTTCTCTCAAGGATGATAGAACAAGTTAATATCACATTGTAGTACTTTGTTCTAACACAAAAATGTGTATCTAGAGTCATATATATAGGCTTCATTGAAATATAACCGTTTATAGCTGTTACCCAATCTAAAAATGCATTCCAGGTGGCATTAGTCGACTATCGTAACTGGTTAGTCAACTAATAGCTCAAATATTACCGTTAGATTCAAAATATGATAGTTACAGAAAATTTCAGGCTATCAGTCGACTAATCAGAGTCTATCAGTCGACTAATTGCTCTCTGTAAAAAATCTTATTGTCTTGGAGCATTTAAGCTCACTTTAAGAGTTTATAACTCTCTCATTTGAACTCTGTTTTAAAATATATATATATATATATATATATATATATATATATATATATATATATATATATATATATCGTTGGAAAGCTCTTGGAGTCTAGTTTCAAATGAGACAAGTTTCACTCAAAAATTATTTTTCGTTTAAGAGATATGATCAAAATACTGACCAAAGGTCAGAATAAAATAATTTATGAGTGCAGCCAAGTTTTCAATTTTTCAGAGTTTAATTTAAATGGTCATATCTTTTTTATTTGAACTCGGTTTTAAATAAATAATATATCATTAAAAAGCTCTTTTAATCCACTATCAAATGAGATTAAGATTCTTCAAAAATCAATTTACCATTTTGGAGATATGATAAAAATAGTGACCAAAGGTCAAATACCAATTTTTGTAAAACTTCATATCTTACTATCATTTTAATTCAAATCATGTGATGCTTGTTCAAAAAGCTTGAGCCAATGGATGCAAATATAAATCATTGAGTTACACAAGTTTACCAACCTATTGAAAATATGCCTAATATAAGCACATAGGCTATCTTGATGCACCCAAGATTCCAAATCTTCAAATCTTCTAATTCTTCAATTCTTGGAGCTTTATTCTTGCATGTTGTTCCCTTAAATGAAGCATGATATTGTTTATCTTCTTCCTTCATTTCAATGCTCACTCTTTTTGTTGTAAACTAACTTATAAAAGATATCTTACTTGTAAACCAAATAGTTAGTTCAATTCCTAATAAATAGCATGATTAATGTATAAGACATTACACATTAAATAATATAATCATCATGTTTAAATACTTGTAGCATATATGATAATTAATCCTTATACATTAATGTTATATTTCTCACATATTTGTCATCATCAAAACTAATGGCATAAATGCGTTAGGGCTAACAATCTCCCCCTTTTTTATGATGACAAATCACCAAAGAAAAATATGTATCACAAGATAATGAATACTATGTAATTAATCACATACACATATTTTTCTACCAATGAATACTATATAATAAGCACATACACATATTTTTCTACCGTTTTCTCTCCCCCTATTTGACATCAACAAAAAGGTATATGGAACACAATATATAAAGGTTAAAACACATTCCTTCTTTAAGCAAAAATATCATATGATGTCAATTTGATAAGGGATGATGATGCATCAAAACTTATCATCTTTTTCATTGACATATAAAAACAATTTTCAAAAAACTTCTCATGTCAAATGAAATGAGCCAAAAGATAAAGCTTGAAAGTAGTTTTAGGCTCCCCCCTTAAACTATGCATATTATGGAAAAGAATGATGAATATCCAATTTTCAAAATGTATTTTTTTTCAAGAACATATATATATATATATATATTCAAGAGAGACAAAACTCCCCTGAATTTCATGACTATTTTCCTTTGAAAAGATTTTTCAAAAAAAGTATAAAGGAAATTTAGTTTTTCAACATTATAACTACAAAAGTTTAAAATGAAAACTTTTGAAATATTCTTTTGAAAGAAAAGATATTCATATCTTTTTCAAAACTTAAAAAAAAATTATGCTTATATGTATAAAAATATTTCAACATATAGCAGAAGCAATTTGAAATAAGGATATTCAAATCCTTTTCTTTTCAAAGCAGTCCAATATGGAAAAGCAATTTCAGTATAGTGGAAGCAATTTATATACACATTCAAGATATAAAACATTATATCCAGGATATATATGATATATATCATCACAGCAGAAGTAATATAAACCATTAAGTGCAAAGTATGAAAGATATATATTTGAAGAAGATCAATCAAGCATATTCAATATAATATCCATTTTTAGATGAATAATCATACCTCTCAAAACTCTTTTATCCAATTGGTTTATCGTTCTTACCTTTTTTTTGTAAGAGCTTGTTCATCGCTATTTTGAGTGTGCACTCTTGATGGAATCACCATTTCATTAGAGAGTCCTTCATACTCAAGATCCATTTGTTGTCCTTGCAAGCTTGACCTTGAGAATACGTTTCCTTGCAAAATAATGTGTCTCTTATTCTTAAGTACACAATCAATTTGGGTCCTTGACGAGTTAGTTCATAATTCTCAAGCAACGGAGACAATGTATTATATCAATAAAAATGTTTTGCATCCATGAAATGCAATATTTATAGAGAAATCATTCTTCATTAAACATTGATATCATAAAAAGCATAGCAGAAGAAAATCTTTTGAAATAAGGATTTCTCAAATCCTTTCCTTTTGAAAACAATTTTTGCTTCAACATGATAAAGCAATTTTTGAAATAATCTTTTCTTTTAAGAGAATGATTCTATAAAAGGCTTGTCGGGAGAAAAACTTTGGAAATAAGAATTCCCAAAACCTTTTCATTTAAAACAAATTTTGCTTTCAAAGGAATTTAGAAACAATTCAGCAGTTAAGCAATATATATATATATGGATTAGTATAACAAGATATAATCAAAGATATAGTTCATAATCCATACAACAAACATCAAAAAAATTAAATATTTTTCTCTCCCTTTATTATCAACAGAAAATCTTAATACATCATTAAAAAACTCTTGGAGTCTAGTTTCAAATGAGACAAGTTTTACTCAAATTATTTTTTGCTTAAGAAATATGATCAAAATACTGACAGAAGGTTAGAATAAAATAATTTTTGAGTGCATCCAAGTCAACTTTCAATTTTTCAGAGTTTAATTTAAATGGTCATATCTTTTTTTAATTTAAATGGTCATATCTTTTTTAATTTAAATGGTCATATCTTTTTTATTTGAACTCGGTTTTAAATAAATAATATATCATTAAAAAGCTCTTTGAATCCACTATCAAATAAGATTAAGATTCTTCAAAAATCAATTTACCATTTTGGAGATATGATAAAAATAGTGACCAAAGGTCAAATACCAATTTTTGTAAAACTTCATATCTTACTATCATTTTAATTCAAACCATGTGATGCTTGTTCAAAAAGCTTGAGCCAATGGATGCAAATATAAATCATTGAGTTACACAAGTTTACCAACCTATTGAAAATATACCTAATATAAGCACATAGGCTATCTTGATGCACCCAAGATTCCAAATCTTCAAATCTTCTAATTCTTCAATTCTTGGAGCTTTATTCTTGCATGTTGTTCCCTTAAATGAAGCATGATATTGTTTATCTTCTTCCTTCATTTCAATGCTCACTCTTTTTATTGTTAACTAACTTATAAAAGATATCTTACTTGTAAACCAAATAGTTAGTTCAATTCCTAATAAATAGCATGATTAATGTATAAGACATTACACATTAAATAACATAATCATGCTTAAATACTTGTAGCATATATGATAATTAATCCTTATACATTAATGTCACATTTCTCACATATTTGTCATTATCAAAACTTATGGCATAAATGCCTCAAGGCTAACAGAAGGTAGGCTGATAATAGAACAAGGGGAAAGTGTGTTTATGGCAACACAAGGAAAGAAGAAGTATTAAGCCAAACAAAAGGGGAAGGGTAAACTAGCTCCCCAAGATGACATAAAAAAGGAATCCAAGTGTTTCTTCTATAAAAAGAAGGGACACATGAAGAAGGATTGCGTCAAATTTCAGAAATGGCTTGAGAAGAAAGGTAATCTAATCCCATTTATTTGTTATTGTCACGTCCCAAAATTTGAGCACGTGACCGGCACGGAAAGTGAATTTCATTTCACCTCCGTAAGCATATCTTTCTCTTAAAAATCATACAATTCTTTTTCATGCAACCAAAACGAGTTCTTTATACATACTACAATTACTCACATTACATCAGTGAATGAACCTACCCGATTACAGAGATTTCTAGATTTATACAACTTAGAATAAAACTTAACTATTATACCTTTATCCTGAACAAATGAAAAGGTAATCATGGACTAAGGATCCATAATTCCTTGTTCCGATATTTACCTTCAGCTGTCAACTCTGAAAAAAAATATCAATAAGAGGGGTATGAGCAAACCACGTGCCCAGTGAGTAGATAACACAACATTATGACAAAAAAATATCATACATCATAATGATAACATGCAGCAATCATACGTAAATCGATCATCATATGATATGATATTATTCGTAGTACTTCACGACAATATCCAAATAAATCAAATACATTTCAACATAATTCAAAAGTTCACAACAACAATCGGTGAAATCAATTTCACACAAATTTCCCGTACCAACCGGGTCGTCCAGAATACCTCTGGATCGTTGCCCGCGGCCCCTGCCGCATCCACCCTTATCGCTCCATTTATAATCTCCACCCTTATAACTTCACATAAATTTCTCCATGGGGTGCACCACCATGCCTTTCCTTTCCAGTCAAACACAATCACAATCATATATAAAAACATCCTCAATCATAATCTTGAGCCACATACACAACTCAGTCATTTACAATTCAAGCCACAACATAATAAATGTGGTTCCAGCAACATAGCATGTATACAACATAACCCATAATATAGAACAATTATTCAACTCAGTTCACATGCCATTCACAATCCATTATATAACCTCCATTCATGGGAAAATAAGAAAATATAATTATATACATTACCAGACACGTTCCACAATTGTTTATGCCTCATCGTTCCACATCATCCTCTTCAAACTTGGATATACAACATATTTCCACTATGATGCAAAAAGTCAATAACAGATATTTAATCATAGCAAGTATTAACCCACTCACCTGGATTTCACGCTCTCGGCACTCCCACTTTGCACCTTGACCATTCCTATTGTAACCAGACAAAAACATTAGGGTTACGAAATAGAGAAATTTCCTACCACTACTCTCGACCTTTACTCACATCTTAAGTCATAACTCCTAATCGGTAATGAATATCTAAATGAAACTTATACCATTGGAAACTAGACTCAAAGAACTTTCCAACGATATAAAGTTTGCCCAAAACGGAGTCCGGATGAAGAAGTTATGGCCGATTGAAAATGAGCTAAGGTTTTCCGACACACCTGGCGCCTGGGCGCCACCCATGCCCGGCGCCTAGGCGCCCCACGTGGCGCCTGGGCGCCATGCCTTTCTCTTCCCCACATGTCCTTGAGAATTTGTAAAAATTTCCTAAATTAAAAATAAAAATTTCTATTTCCACATTTTCTTCACTAATTCAAAAAGAAAATTTTCCACATAATTAAATTTTTCACTAAACTTCAAATCAGACTTTAAATATTCATAAAAATTCTTGGGATATTACATTCTTCCCCCCTTAAAAGAATTCGGTCCTCCGAATTCAAAACTTACCTCAAGATTGAAGCAAATGCCAATATTTTGTTTATATCTCATTCTCTCTCTTAGAATTTTCACAATCAAGTACAAAATATAACAAGTTCAACATATTTTTATTTCTAATACATAAGTTACAGGCAACAAGCTGAACTTGATTTACAAAACAGATAATTTTAATACTTAAACATTAGATCAAATATCAGCTTTAGGTACAAACAAAAGAAAAGATAAATTAAGAACGAGGAGGCTTTTGAAATGCAGAAGATGCTCCAGGTCTAGAAGAAGAAGGTGCTTCAGACCTTAAGGAGGAAGTTAATCGTTGCAGCCTAGAAAGAGTTTCTGGAGGAAACGTCTGGGAAATTTGGCGAAGTGCAAAAGTCACTCCATTCATACAGTCAATACATCTCGCTTGTTGGTCACGAAAATTTTGAGTTGCAAACATCGAATGTCTATCAACTCTATTCGCCAATTCCCTAAAATGACGGTTCAAAAGCTTCTCTTGTTCTGTAAAGAGACGATTTATCAATCTCCCCTGGTCCTCAAAGTGGCGGTTTATCAGTCTTTCCAAGTCCTCCATCTTTTGTCTCATAAGCGCAAGCTCATTATTAGAAGATGTTGCTGTGCTAACATCCTCTAACTCTACTACATCCCTTTTTCTTTTCTTAGCCTCTGGTGACTCTTCCATGGATCTCTTATTCTTATAATTCTCCAGGCTAAGATTTAGATCCAGCTCTACCTTGCCAGCCTCAAAATTTAAATTGAAAGATTTATTGCCGGCCATATTTTTCTGAGCTATAAAGGTTGTACAGAAGGAGAAGTTTGATGCTAGAAAGCTTATAGATATAAACTTTTAGTGTAGTGAGCAGCGTAATGGGGCATCCATTATATATAGACGAAATTTAGGGCTACAAAACCTTTACATCATACTCTAAAGATGACCTACAGACCTTATCCGACGCAATGCCAACGGTCTCAGATAAACATGCCAGAAAATAACAAAATATAATCTAATACAAAAGATTTCCTCAAAAATTTCGGCTAACTTTTGACTCTTGCTCAAATTATTAAACTAATCGCCGCTTCAATTTATGGCTTCTTAACTCTGTATTTGTCTTATCCAATAATTCTAAATCGAGATATTACTCCATGAACGGGTAGCTTCATACTAGCCTTATCTAGGTTTCTAATCCGTGGCTTTGCCCTAAGCTTACACATTTTCAAACATACATATTAAAATAAAAACTTCTCACATCTACACATCAAGCGTTCCATAAAGTGAGAGAAAAATTTTACCTTTCACTTGCCTCTACGAGCATATATGTATATATGTATAAACATAGAGATACATCATTATCTATATATATTTTCATCTATTCAAGTTCTTTTAAATTTCAGACTTCTCATTCTCTGAATGTATGTAGAATCATTACATATTATTCCTGGCCATAACAAATAACCTTCACTCTCTATGCATGAATAACATACATACATATCATATGTATTTAAATACATATAATCACAGTATAATTCAATCAATCATGTATATTATACTTAACTGAAGGCTTTCAAGAACAATACAAGAAAGCATAGAAATACATTTTAGTTCATCGTGAAAACATCCAAGACACTCTGTAATGGCTACATTGTCGACTTCCTTCAATTTCAGAAAATGCCAACGAGAGAAATGGAAAAACCAAGTGTAAATCGGCCGCAAATCCACCGAATATTGACTTTCGTGGTTTTGCCATTAATGCGACGCGTTGTTGGTGTGCATGCCTACCCTAGACTCCTAGCTTCCAGCTTGTAGAAATCCATAGGTTAAGCGTATAGGGTGCGGCGAAGAGATATCTTCTTTGTCTCTGAGTTCAAATTTTTCCTCTATAAGAACTATCCCAACGTTCTCAGTTACCACACCACAAAGAGTAATCATCTCTAAGCCTACAACTTCTCAGCATTCCTCTCTTCTCATACTTCGACATAAATTTCTAAATTTTCCAAATCATGGCCACAAGGAAGTACATTGATCTCACAGTGGATGCCAGGAGAGAAGAGCTCGACTTAAACTTAAGTCTGGGCAAAGACAAGGGCAAAAGACCTTTTGAGGGGTCTCCAGAGAAGCAGAAGGAGAAGAAAATGAAGAAGATCGAGGAAGCTGAGGAGACTAGCACGGGCCATACCTCGGAGGACAAAATCGCCTGTCTAGAGCAGGAGGTCAAAAATCTGAAAAAGATGATAGAAAACCTAGAGAAGTTAACTAAACGCAATCATGCAGAAATGACTTCAAGAATAGACAGGTTCTTCTATTGGTCTACCCAGTGCTTCTGCAATCAACAACAAAGAAGTGTTGATTGTATGAATGGGATTTACACTACCCTCCGCGATATTGCTCTGTCTCTCGCTCCAAGGAATGGTCGAGGGGTGATGATACAGTACAACCCTCCTAATCCGAGACCACCTCGCTTTTAGATTACTCATGCATGAGTAATTGTTTTTTTTTTTTTTGCAATGTAATCCTTCTGCTTTTAATGCCAGTGGTTTCTTTTATGGGATGGTACTCCAAAAATAGTAATAATAAAATTAAGAAAGATAAAATAAATCAGTCACACAAAATCAATCATGAATTTAACATATAAAGCCCCATACATACAATTTGATCCGACAGCAACGGAATCAAAACAAATAATAACCTTTCCCTTACCGAGTTCAAAAGTATAGCCATAACTCTCTAAAACTAAAACTAAAAACATAATTCATAAGAAAAGACAAGTCTTGGAGGAAAAGGAAATGAAAACATCCTACAGGACCTTCAGTGGAGCCATCTCTCTATAGTCGTGCCCGGGTTCACCACGATAGAGGAGATCCCACTAAGGTTACCTTACTCTGTAATCGGTAGGAGACCTAATCCCAAAGCTCTGATACCAACTTGTCACGTCCCAAAATTTGAGCACGTGACCGGCACGGAAAGTGAATTTCATTTCACCTCCGTAAGCATATCTTTCTCTTAAAAATCATACAATTCTTTTTCATGCAACCAAAACGAGTTCTTTATACATACTACAATTACTCACATTACATCAGTGAATGAACCTACCCGATTACAGAGATTTCTAGATTTATACAACTTAGAATAAAACTTAACTATTATACCTTTATCCTGAACAAATGAAAAGGTAATCATGGACTAAGGATCCATAATTCCTTGTTCCGATATTTACCTTCAGCTGTCAACTCTGAAAAAAAATATCAATAAGAGGGGTATGAGCAAACCACGTGCCCAGTGAGTAGATAACACAACATTATGACAAAAAAATATCATACATCATAATGATAACATGCAGCAATCATACGTAAATCGATCATCATATGATATGATATTATTCGTAGTACTTCACGACAATATCCAAATAAATCAAATACATTTCAACATAATTCAAAAGTTCACAACAACAATCGGTGAAATCAATTTCACACAAATTTCCCGTACCAACCGGGTCGTCCAGAATACCTCTGGATCGTTACCCGCGGCCCCTGCCGCATCCACCCTTATCGCTCCATTTATAATCTCCACCCTTATAACTTCACATAAATTTCTCCATGGGGTGCACCACCATGCCTTTCCTTTCCAGTCAAACACAATCACAATCATATATAAAAACATCCTCAATCATAATCTTGAGCCACATACACAACTCAGTCATTTACAATTCAAGCCACAACATAATAAATGTGGTTCCAGCAACATAGCATGTATACAACATAACCCATAATATAGAACAATTATTCAACTCAGTTCACATGCCATTCACAATCCATTATATAACCTCCATTCATGGGAAAATAAGAAAATATAATTATATACATTACCAGACACGTTCCACAATTGTTTATGCCTCATCGTTCCACATCATCCTCTTCAAACTTGGATATACAACATATTTCCACTATGATGCAAAAAGTCAATAACAGATATTTAATCATAGCAAGTATTAACCCACTCACCTGGATTTCACGCTCTCGGCACTCCCACTTTGCACCTTGACCATTCCTATTGTAACCAGACAAAAACATTAGGGTTACGAAATAGAGAAATTTCCTACCACTACTCTCGACCTTTACTCACATCTTAAGTCATAACTCCTAATCGGTAATGAATATCTAAATGAAACTTATACCATTGGAAACTAGACTCAAAGAACTTTCCAACGATATAAAGTTTGCCCAAAACGGAGTCCGGATGAAGAAGTTATGGCCGATTGAAAATGAGCTAAGGTTTTCCGACACACCTGGCGCCTGGGCGCCACCCATGCCCGGCGCCTAGGCGCCCCACGTGGCGCCTGGGCGCCATGCCTTTCTCTTCCCCACATGTCCTTGAGAATTTGTAAAAATTTCCTAAATTAAAAATAAAAATTTCTATTTCCACATTTTCTTCACTAATTCAAAAAGAAAATTTTCCACATAATTAAATTTTTCACTAAACTTCAAATCAGACTTTAAATATTCATAAAAATTCTTGGGATATTACAGTTATGAATCTAATATGATAGATGTTAAAAATAACACATGGTGGATTGATTTTGGATCAATAATCCATATTTCAAATTCCTTGCAGGGCTTACTGTTAGCCCTAATGTATTATGTTATAAGTTTTGATGATGACAAATATGTGAGAATTATAGTATGATTTAATCTTCTTAGCCCAATGTATGATTTAATCTTTCTTAGCCCAAATAGTATGATTTAATCTTCTTGACCCAAATGAATGATTTAATCTTCTTTGCCCAAATGAATGTTTAATCTTCTTGGCCTAAATGAATGATTTAATTTTCTTGGCCCAATGTATGATTTAATCTTTCTTAGCCCAAATAGTATGATTTAATCTTCTTGACCCAAATGAATAATTTAATCTTATTGGCCCAAATGCATGATTCAATTTTTATTGGCCTAAAATATATTTAATGCTTTATATATTTGTATATATAAATATAAATTGATTTTTGATAAAATTTATTGGTTGTTTTAATATAATTTGAAAAAGAATGCTTTTTACTGTATCACTTTTGAAAAAGAAATTTGATTGTTGAAAAAGTATAATAAAGTTTATTGATTGTTTTAATATAATTTGAAAAAAATGCTTTTTACTGTAGCACTTTTGAAAAAGAAATTTGATTGTTGAAAAAGTATAATAAAGTTTATTGGGTGTTGTAATATAATTTGAAAAAGAATATCTTTTACTGTAGCACTTTTGAAAAAGAAATTTGATTGTTGAAAAAGTATGATAAAGTTTATTGGTTGTTCAAAAAGTATGATAAAGTTTATTGGTTGTTGTAATAAACTTTGAAAAATAATACTTTTTACTGTAGCAAATTTGAAAAAGAATATTGATTGTTGAAAAATGTTGATAAAGTTTTTTTGGTTGTTCTAGAAAAGTTGAAAAATGATGATGAAGCTTATTGTAGCAATTCTGACTAAAGCATTCACTGTAGCAGCAAAGTTTCACTATATAAAGGGGACTTCACAACACCATTTGCAAATCAAGCTTAATTGTTTATTTCTCATATTATCTTGAGTTCTATTCTCTCTAAATTGCTAGAGAAAAAATTCTGAGCTTAATTTCTGCGTTATCTACACTTTGAGAGTGTGTACCATTATTTTCCTTAAGCCTTTAAATTTAGTTGCTCAAGAATTGGTTCCTTGAGTTAGTGTTTGAGAGAAAACACGTTGTAAGGGGGAAAGACACCCTTGAGGGAGAAAATATCTATGTTGTAGTGGTTTGCAAGTACCTGGATTAAACTTGCAATTATAGTGGAAATACTCAAGTGGTCTTTTGAGCACTGGATGTAGGCTTGGGATTAGCTGAACCAGTATAAATCTCCGAGTTTGCTTTCTCTATCCCTACTCTATTTACATTTGAAGTTAATTAATTAATGTTTTGCGTTTATATTTGATTTCTACCTCAAGTATTAATTAATTTGTGTAGATTTATATTTGCTCCTTAATTCCTTGCATAAACACTTTGATTTTCTGAATTAAATTATTATCTTTAACATTGTCCAATTTCAGAAAATCATTTTAACTTCCTATTAAGTTTTATGAAAATTTTTATAAAACCCAATGTACCTCCCCCTCTTGGGATCTAACCATTTCTTTCACTTACAAAATCTAAGGAAGCCGATGGGAACTGAACAAAGCATTTATTCAGGAAACAAGATATGTGTGGAGGCCATAAGGACATGCAGTCTAGTTTTAAGTAGTGGTTTCATTTTGAAATTAGAAAAGACATTTTATATTCCTAGTTTTTCTAGGAATTTAATTTCACTTTCAAGACTTGTACCTTTTGGTTATGCCTTTAACTTTTCAGACACCACTTTTAATTTATATTTTAAATCTGAACTTGTTGGGAATGGTACATTATTTGATGGTCTTTTTTCTCTTAATTTAGAAAATGATATCAATAATAATGTCATACATCTTCAAGTTGGCACCAAACAATGTGTTATGAATGAAGATTCCTCTAGTTTGTAGCATTGTAGATTAGGACACATATCTATGGATAGGATTAAAAAATTAGTAAATGGAGGAGTACTTAATGCTATGAATTTTACTGATTTTCATACTTGTGTAGAATGCATTAAGGGCAAGCAAACCAACAAGTCAAAAAAAGGTGCCAAGAGGAGTTCTAACATATTAGAAATCATACATTTAGATAATTGTTGTCTAGACATAGACGCATATGGTCAGAAATACTTTATCACCTTTATAGATGACTACTCACGTTACATGTATCTCTACATGCTTTGGAATAAGAGCGAAGCATTAGATGCCTTTAAAGTTTTTAAGGCAAAAGTAGAGAAACAATGTGGAAAGCAAATTAAGATTGTGAGAACTAATAGAGGTGGAGAGTATTATGGTAGATACATTAAGAATGGACAAGTGGAAAGTCCATTTGCAAATTTTCTTCAAGAAAATAGGATAGTTGCCCAGTACACTATGCCTGGTCCTCCAGACTAAAATGGTGTAGCAGAAAGAAGAAACCGAACTCTAATGGACATGGTACGCAGTATACTTAATAGCTCTAAGCTACCTAAATCCTTGTGGATTAAAGCTCTCAAAATGGCAGTGTATATATTAAACTGAGTTCCAACCAAGGCTGTCCCAAAAACACCTTTTGAGTTATTCAAAGGTTGGAAATCGAGTTTTTGACATATACGCGTATAGGATGTCCATCTGAAGTAAGAGTTTACAACCCACAAGAAAAGAAATTAGACCCAAGGACCATTAGTGGGTATTTTATTAGATATGATGAAAGGTCTAAAGGGTACAGACTTTACTGTCTATCTCACAACATTAGGATTGTGGAATCAAGAAATGTAAAATTTCTTGAAAATGACTTAGTCAGCGGGAGTGATCAATTTTAGAATATAGTTTTTGTGAGAGGTCAACCTTCAACTTTAAGAGGTAGATTGGTTGTCATTCACAACAACCCTCAAGTTCAAATAGGTGTTCACTAATCAATTGTTGAAGTTCCACAAGATACTAACAATTTTCCAGTAGATCAAGTTGTTAAACAAATTCCAAAAAATATTGAATAATCAGTTGAATAACATGATCCTTAAGAAATTGTTAGTTTAACATTAAGAAGGTCTACTAAAGAAAGAAAGTCAGCAATCCCTAATGATTATATGGAGTAATTACTAGCATCGGACTACAACATTAGAGCTAAGAATGATCCCGAATCCTTTTCACAAGCCATGAGTTGTCAAGAGTTAGAATCATGGTACAATACCATGAAGGATGAGATGAATTCTATGAAAAGCAATGAGGTATGGGATCTTGTTGAGTTGCTTGACAGAGCAAAAGCCATTGGATTTAAAATGGTCTTTAAAACAAAGAAAGACTCATTAGGCAACATTGAGAGATACAAGGCAAGATTTGTTGCTAAAGTATTCACTCAAAAGCAAGGAATTGACTACATAGAAATCTTTTCTCCTATGTCTAAGAAAGATTCCTTGCACATTATATTGGCATTAGTAGCCCATTTTGACTTTGAATCATAACAAATGGATGTGAAGACAGATTTCCTCAATGGTGATCTAGAGGAAGAAGTCTATATGAAACAGCCAAAATTTAGTGAAGGTGAGAAATTGGTTTGCAAACTAAAGAAGTCCATATATAGATTAAAACAAGCCTTCCGTCAATGGTATTTAAAATTCCATGATGTTATCTCTTCATTAGGTTTTGTTGAGAACATTATGGATCAATGTATATATTAAAAGATCAGTGGGAGTAAAATTTGATTCCTTATCCTATATGTAGACGATATTTTACTTGCAAGCAATGATAAGGGAATGCTAAATGAGGTGAAACATTTTCTCTCTAAAAATTTTGATATAAAGGATATGGTTGATGCATCTTATGTCATTGGCATTAAGATTCATAGAGACAAATATCGAGGTATCTTAGGTCTATCTCAAGAAACCTAAATCAACAAAATTTTAGAGAAGTTTCATACGAGGAATTGTTTACCAAGTATAGCTCCCATTGTGAAAGGTGATAGGTTCAATTTGAACCAATGTCCGAAGAATGATTTTGAGAGGGAATAAATGAAGAACATTCCATATACTTCTATTTTTAAGAGCTTGGTGTATGCTTAGGTTTGTACAAGACCTGACATATCATTTGTTATTGGAATGTTAAGAAGATATTAGAGTAATCCAGGCATTGACCACTTGAGAGCTGCAAAGAAAGTCATGAGATATCTTCAAGGGACCAAGGATTACATACTAATGTATAGACGAACTGATAATTTGGAAGTGATAAGCTACTCTGATTCAAACTTCGCTGGTTGTGTTGATTCAAGGAAATCAACATCAAGATACATTTTTATGTTTTCCGATAGAGCTATATCTTGGAAGAGCAACAAGCAAACCTTGGTTGCTACTTCCACTATGGAGGCTGAGTTCATTTCCTGTTTTGAGGCTACCTCACATAGAGTATAGTTAAAGAGTTTCATTTCTGGGCTTAGAATTGTTGATTCAATTTCTAGGTCATTGAGGATATATTGTGACAATTCAGCTGCTATCTTTTTAGCTAACAACAACAAAAGTGGTAGTCAAAGTAAACACATTGACATCAAGTATTTATCCATTAAGAACGTGTTAAAGATAAGAAAGTGATCATTAACATGTTAGTACTGAATTGATAATAGATGATCCTTTAATTAAAAGCATGCCACCATTTAAATTTAAGGATCATGTGGTTAGAATGGGTCTTGGATCCATTATGTAAATTTAAGGAAACTTTATTTGTTTGTGATGTCTCTCATGTTTGTCTTTTGTGTATACATTTATTGTTTTGAGAAATACCATTAAAGTATGGACCTAGAATAAATATTGGGTTTATTCATTATGAAATTTAGGCTAGTGTTTAAGAGCCATGATGCATAGTAATACATGGAAGATATTACTTGTTTTCAAAAGGATTTATCGCCATGATTCTTGTATAATGTTTCTTTTTCAAGCATTAATATACATGGATTGAGAATATTATAATTTATGGACCAAGTGGGAGAATGTTAGAACCGCTGTTCAAGTTTGAACATTTTAGGGTGTCGTCCGTGAAATTAAGAATTTATTAAACTATCCCATGTGTTAACTATCTATACTCAATCCATTAATTAATTAATTAAAAATGCCCAAATGATAACCCCAAAAATTGTTGTTGATGGGAAAACAATCATATAATATTTGGTGTGGGTTAAGGGTCCCTAAGCATAAAATTTTCTTAGATCATACTATCTAAGTGAGAATTTTGAGTACTCAGAAGTACCCTAATCCAGTGCGTAATTCAAAACTGACAATAGTTGGAGGTAACTCTTGATATTTTGTTTCCACTGCCTTTTTCATGCTTTTATAGTTGAGCATATTTCAAATTATTAAGCATAACTTACAGTTTGACCCTGGTTCGAGTTCGATATGAGAAAAGAGGAATAGAGGGAAACAGGGGCTAACATTTGGAGCAAAGAAAAAAGAATAGAAATTTTTGTTTAGTGATATGACCAATAACACTTATCACTAGACCAAAAGCTTAAGCAGTTAGTCATGGTACAATTTTCAATATATATAATATATATCATGCATCTAACATGAACCCTTCTCTCTTTAAGCTATTGGACATGGGCTACCAGATCAAATCCGATCTACAGAACCAACATGCACCCCCTCACTACCTTTAGACTTATCACTTAGTTGAGGTTCCAGTAATTATGAGTGGTATGATAGGTAAAGAGGGAACTCATGAGGAATTCATCTTCAAAGCTTTCTCTTTGATTGTGGGTTGTTGGATCTTGAGTTTAATGGTGCAAGATTTACATGGTAATAATCAGTTGGGTGAAAGAAATATTTATTTTGGTTAATTTAGATTGCTTCTTTGGGACTTTTTCCTCTCGGTGATCCCATTTTTTGTTATCTTTTTGCTTGCTTTGTTCTTTATTTTTGGCTTTCCTCTTTGTACATAGTTGTTGCTTTGCTTTATATTGTATTAATCTCTTTCCTTGCCTTTTTATGCTTTTTGTTGTATTTTTCTTGTAGGCTTTCTTTTCTGGTCTGCTGCTAGCTGGTGTGCTGATGAGATTCAGAAGCAAAGTGCTGATATAATACAAATCTGGAGGCTGGCGCCCAAGCGCCACGCATGGTGCCTCAGGTGCCAGAAGCTTAATTCTCGGCCTCAACATTTAATGGTTGCGCCCAGGCGCCAACATCACAACTCTCGGTCAGAAGTATCATAACGTGGCTCCCAGGCGCCAGACCCTTTTCTCCTTTGTTTCTACTTGGTGCCCAGGCGCCACACATGGCGCCTAGGCGCCCCGGCTCAGACCTGCGTGTCTTCTGCTATATGTAGCTTTGTTGCAGAAGTTTTGAGTATCTTTTGATTGGAGGGCAAGGGAGCTCTGCTAGGGCAAGCTTGGAGGCAGCAAGGAAGCATTCTACAGAGCTGGTTAGGGGGGAAGAAGGCCTTCCTTCATGGAATTGGTCTTCCTTCCCCCATCTCTTCTCTTTTCTCTTCATTTTCTTCTCTTTTCATGTTGCATTTTCTTGTAATTTGTAGTGATAGGTAGTATGTAACTCAAGGGTTGTTATGAGCCCGATTTTAGATTAGGTTTTGTGTAATTTCTTGAACTCTTGTAATTATTGCTTGGTTAATACATGTTTATTTATTCCAATCTTAATGTTTTCCTTTAAATTGGCCACTTATTGGGATGATTTGGTGTTTTTACCAAACTTGGGAAAGGGAGGTAAAAACTAGACCTAAGGAATGAGTTGTATGAGTTCTTGAACCTTAAAGGAGAGGGGATTGATTTGCTAATGTCATAGGAATATAGATATTAGCCTCATAAAGTCAAATTAGGGTTTGCTCATGTAATGAACTTGATTTTCACATAAGGAATTATGGAGAATTGGGTTTTATCTTAGTTGAGGTTTGGGAAAATCCTTCTAGGAATATTTGTGCCCTAGACTAACATGTACAATTAATGAGAGCAAGAGTAAGAGGATGATAATAGAACCTATGAAAAATGAAAGGCTTGGTGGTTGATGTAATTTAATTTATTATGAGGTTTTGTTATTGAATGATTCTTCTCAATTGCATTTCGTATTTTGTTGGAGTGGATTTTATAGAATTGAATTGCTCTAAAAATGTCTGATCACCACTTTTATGAGTTTGGGGTTTTCATCTAAGCTAGGGATAGCTAGATATTAACTAGCCCATTGTAACTTCCACCATAAATCGGATTAATCTAGGAATAGTTAATCTTATTTATGTGATTTTTCTGAGTTCCTAAACTTAATCACCTACTTGAATGATTGGATTAAGTAATTAAACAATCATTTGGGTTAGGTAGGTTTGTTTCTCCAAAGGATTGGGTTCAAACAATTTTGAGAGCTTAACCAACACCAAAAGGATTTGTAATTTGATTGAATCATTATTTAGCAACTCAAAGATTCATTTGTCTATAAATTAGTCGGATTAAAAATTAAATGAAGTCAATCCCATCAATCCTAGGTTATTATCATTAGGAGTAGCTTAGTTTTAAGTTCTAAATAATAGCTTTAGTTTAATTTGTAGCATTAGATATAATTCTGTTTAATGATTCGTCTACATAGCATTTAACTTTAGTTTCGCGGGTAGTTGGTACCTCAATCCTCGTGGGAACGATACTCTACTCACTCTATATTACTTGTACGATTGATACGCTTGCCAAGTCAATCAACATTAGTCATGGTACAATTTTCAATATATATAATATATATCATGCATCTAACATGAACCCTTCTCTCTTTAAGTTATTGGACATGGGCTACCAAATCAAATCCGATCTACAGAACCAACATGCACCCCCTCACTACCTTTAGACTTATCACTTAGTTGAGGTTCCAGTAATTATGAGTGGTATGATGGGTAAAGAGGGAACTCATGAGGAATTCATCTTCAAAGCTTTCTCTTTGATTGTGGGTTGTTGGATCTTGAGTTTAATGGTGCAAGATTTACATGGTAATAATCAGTTGGGTGAAAGAAATATCATTGAGAGGCTTCATAGGGCGGTGTGTAATCATAAATTTCTGGAGGTGTATCGAAGAGGGCAAGTGTTCTATTTGGATGCAATACAGTGAGATCACTGCCCCGTTTTATTTGATTTTCAATTTGTGGACAGGAAGACAGCATGCTCATTCAAGTTTGAGAGCCACTGGATTGAACACCCAGACTTGAAATGCATGTGGAGCAAGGATGGAAATATGGGGTTATGGAGAGTGGAGAGCTGGGTCTTGATAGAATATTAAATAATTGAAGACATAAATTGAGTGAAAGGAGCAAAGCTGCTTTTCCAAATAGTAGGCATGCTATTAATGCTCTGTTGGGCAAATTACGGAGTTGTTACAGAAGAAAAGGCAAGAAAAGTTGCCGAGATAGTTAAGGAGATTGAGGATTCGTGGTTTAAGGGAACAAAAGTATTGGGCTCAGAGGTCTCAAGTTAAATGGCTTACGGTAGGGGTTAGGTCAATTTTTTTTTAAGTGAATAACCTCATCCTAAAGAATCGGGAATATGTTTTGAACAATGCTAGTTCTTGTCGTGTTGGTTTTCTAATCGAGATTGTATAACAATATTAGTAGAGAAAATAAAAAATATAATAATTGTTAATTCAATTTTCATGTTTCTTTACATATCAATCGTGAAATTGAGTTCTAACAGCCCATGATTTATCCTTAAATTAGGTAATTAAATTTCCTTTTCAGAACAAACTTTTGAAAACCCAAAAATACTTTCTTCCACAATAATGGTCAAAAAAAACAAAAAATGTTTCTTTTTTACCAAAACTCTGAAAACTTATTTTACAAAATAATTTCCAAAATCTTAAAATATTTTTCTTTCAGTACAATTTTCAAAAATCTAAAAGAAAATTTCAAAATTATTGTCAAAAGACCCCAAAAAAATCTTTTTCTTCAAAAAATAAAAATTATTTCTTTCAAAAATAATTTTTCAAAAAACCCAAAAGAAAATATGTTTCTTATTCTTTTAAGGTTCAACTTTCTTTAGAATCACTTAGAATGAAATTATTTTCTCAAAAATCAAAAAATCGAAAAGAGAGGAAATATCCATAAATAATTTTTTGTCATAAAATACAAATAATTTTTTAAAAAATATTTTATCATTATTTTTTAAATTAGATGATTATATAATTTTTTTTTGTTTATACTGTTCAATTTTTATTGATTTAATTTTTTTACATCAAATAATTACATAAATATAATTTTTTTCTTATCCCCTAATTCATTAGTAATAATATACTTAAGTTTTGTTAAATTAAATGTCTTTTCCATTTTATTTTTGTCTTCTTGCCACATGCAGGTTAAAATAATTTTAGCACCTTAGATATATAATATTTTACACATAAGAATTAAGAATTTGATAACAAAATAATAAAACATACAACCTATAGGTGAGGGGATAGAGTTTGATTATTGGTAAGTACATATTTTTCTATATTTTCATAAAAATTTGAATATTAAAAAAAAAAGAGGTCTGAATTAACCAGATCGCTTGCACGCTGGTTCAAAAGCTTGACCCAAATCGATTCCGACCTTGGGTTATTGGGTCTCGGGCAGATCTGGGCCCAAAAACATTAGTAAAATCTACTAAACAATCCAAAGCCTATTTTCTTTTGATTCCTTTTTGGGTCATCGTTTCTTTTCTTAATTATCTAAAAGAATATATCAACATATCACCAATTGTCTAGACGAAATACATAGATTTTGATCTTTATTGCTGGGTATGTAGACTCTAGCGAGGCTCCGCCTAGCCAAATCCTCTCTTATATATATCTCTATTTGTTTTTTGTGTTTTTCTCTCTTTCTTGCTTGTGATTGATAAGGGTAATTAAAGGCAAATATAAAATAATTGCATATTTTCTAAATCAAATGTATAGAGTGTCTAACATCTTCTCTATGCATTTCAACTTTCAAACTCAATTTTCTCTAAATGTAGACCGTTAAGTTGTTTAAAGATTTTTCCATAGTTTTTCCTAATTAATTAAATTTTGGTGAGAGTTCCTAATAAAATTAGTTCTCAATTTTGAAAGCCAATCTTTTTCTCTTTTTTTGAAAAAATGCCAGTAGATGATCAACTTATTACTAGGAACTTAAATTCAACAAGTTAAAAGTTCTTTGCATCAATCCTTCACTATCAAGGAGTGCAGCTAAATATTTCCTTGGTTTGGAAATAACTCATTTCTCCTAAGCCATTTATGTCACTCAAAGAAAATATATCTTATATCTTTGGTTTGTGCCACAATAACTACCGACGCCTATAATTAAATTCGTGACAACCTACACTATAGTAATCATCTCAGGTTGTATTCGCTCATGGAGTGTTACTTCTAATTGTCTAATTAATTACTCTAATACTAATAAACGCTAATTACCTATTGATTACATAGGAGGGTGAAAACAAAAATTAAACAACAAAAATATAACACTAAGCTAACAAACAAAATAAAACAGAACACAAACAAAATGCAATCAGCTATTGAATCCTTATAATGCAACCATCATCACCCTTTTCTCATATTGAATTTCTAGTTCAATTCTACTATTAGGTTTTCAACTAAAATTTCTAAAAGACCTCTTAGAACTAGATTACACATAAATTAGAATTAGTAAAATCTTAACTAATATCTAATCATATGCAATCTGATTAAACTCTAACCTAATCATGCTCCGGAATCGTATACTGACATGTCATCTCAATTCCAACATACTATATAAACCTAGCAACCGCATACAAGTTCATATAGCAATCTTAACTTCAAATCAGAAATTCTAACCAGAACTTATATTTACTTAGTCATACTAAAACAGAAGCAAAATAAAAGAACCAGAGGCAATAATAGAGAACAGAGAAGAAATAGAGCAGAAACCAAAACATTATATTGCATTAAGAATTCAGATGACATACCAGTTCATCCATGGACCTGATTATACAAGAGTTTTAGACTTCTATAGTGACTAAAACACACAAAAACAGAGAAGAAATAAGGGAAAACCTATGAAAATCTAAGGAAAATGGAAGAAGAATATGTTCTCCAACACAATGTATTTTTAAGCATAAGCCATCACAAGGGACGAAATTGCAATTCTAATATATCATTTTCTACTTTTGTTTTGACCAAAAATGCAGCAGCAAAGATGTAGAATTTATCATAGAATTGGAGCTGTAGAAACTGTATTTCTTGTGCAGAAAAGTAGACACGGGCAGAAAGCTAAATAAGGAAAAATGTTGGACTGTATGCATGCAGAAATTAGATTGTTTTTCATAACAGTAGGCCCCACGTCCAATCAGCCAGTCAACACCCGTCAACTTCTATATTAGCATATTCATCCAAGATGGCATCCACATCATCCAAAAGTGTCATGTTAGCATAATTAACTCTCTAATTAATTTAAATTTGCAAATCAATAATGGAATTAATTTAGATCTTAATCAATTAACCTCATAAAAATATGAAATTAAAGCATATTAGTCTCACAATTAATTTAGACACAATAAATACTAAAAGATAATAAAATTAGAGAGTTGACAATATTAAAATGGCAATAGGACTAAGTTGGGAACTATAACGTCTATAAAAATGCATGATATCAATCTCATTAGCGATGCAGGTCTTTTAAATGCTAAACATGTTTATACGCCTTTATCAAAGGGATTACTTCTTACAGATGACTCATCAAGGGATTTGTTGGAAGATCCTTATAGACAATTAATTAATAAGATTATTGTACTTGAATATTCACTAGATCAGATGTCACATTTTCTATTAATCAACTTAGTCAATTTGTGAATAGACCTTGGATAGCTACTCTAAATATGCTTAGATATCTCAAACATACTCTCACTACTAGATTATTCTTGTTAGCTCATAATTCCGTTCACCTTAAAGCTCTTTCTATAATGCAAATTGGACCACTTGCTGAGATACCTGATGCTCGGTAATAAGGTTTGCATTTTTCTAGGCACAACACTCTTTTTTTTGGAAATCCAAGAAGCAAACAACTTTGTCTAAATCTTCCACATAGCAGAATATCGCAATATGGCAGCCACATTATGTGAGTTACAATGGATAATGTATTTGTTGAATGATTTTCTCATTTCAGTTCCTCTACCTATTAGTTTTAGGTGCGATAGTCAAGCATCTATACATATTTTTCAAAACTCAGTGTTTGGCAAGTTGTGCTTAGTTCAATACCCCCAAGCTCCAACTTGAGGGGATATAGATATTATCATATTTTCTATATATATGTTTCTATAATATGTGTATAGAGGGGTAGTTTTGTAAATAAGAAAGAAATGTTACTTAGATCTGAGTTTCATGTTAACTAGAGGTTTAGTTAGACTAATTTTATCTTGTATATATTTGAAGCATCGTTTATAGTGCACTCTCAGATGAATGAACAATCTCTATTACACATTACAACAAAATTAGAGATCATAGACAAAAAAAAAATCATCTCTGAATAAGGAAAAATACTTCTCTCATTGCTCAAAAAGGGAAAATTTCGTCTCAAATCCTTCTGCTACAAAAACTCTGAGACAAAAAATAAAATTCCGTCTCAAATCAAAGATAAATTTTTTTGTCATTGATTCCCTCTCAGATTAAGGACAAATTTAAGACGGAATTTTTCGTCTCAAATCAAGGACGAATTTTTCTATCCATAATTTCATCTTAAATTCTCTGAACATGCCTAAGAACTAGTGGATTGTTAAACCGGTCAAATTTGACCACTCAAAAAAATTTTAGCCTCATGAAATAATACTAAATTAGAAAGCACATTCATTCATTAGTCTTCTCAAACAAGAATGTCCTATCCACTAAAGCGCTATATGTAGGAAAAGGTGGAAGGCTCATCTTCTGATCTGGCTGATATGGGACTTATTAATCTGAGACGGAGTTTATTCCATCTCAATTTTAAATTTTGCCTCAACTATTTTAAATAATTTTTTGACATTTTCCAAACAAATTGAGATGGATTCTAAAGTAAATTAAATTTGTCTCAAAGAGAAACAATATTTATGGACCGAAATTGACACAAAAAATGTCATTTTTACATAAAATCAGGGAAAAATTAAAAAAAAATTAAAAATATATTAGAGACAAATCAAATTTTGTCTCCAGATTAGATTTTGAAACAAATTTTCAACATTTAAGAGACGAATTTAGTACATCTCTAATTTTATTTTTTCTTGTAGTGACATATCAACATGATTTTTCTTCTTATATATATTGTAGCACAATTAAAAAAATTAAAATAAATCAAATATAATCTTTCAAAAATTAAATTAAACTACTTGATCTTCTAAAAATATAATCCTATGTTGACAAAATCAATAATTTACTCTTCACTTCTTGTTGGAGATATCTCGGAAGCAACGCATAAGCTAGTTGGTGAGTGAAAAGATCCTGTAATATCCGAATCTGTGTACCGTAGATGGCATTATCAAGAGGGGTACGTGTAAGAAGATAAGCAGGACACGTAAGAGAATTATGTGCAAAGGACCGGCCATAATTAAGGATTCCTACTTTACAGGTAAGCTACTACAACCACACGTGGCCCAATCATCTTCTTCCATCTGTTACACTAACAGATCTGAGTTTTCTTCTGATATTCCTCTGCCTCTGTTCTCTCTCTCTTGTGTAATCAACTTTCCTTAGGTCAAATTATGATTAATGAGACAATAATGTAATATTGAATTATAAAAAGATCTGTAGTTTTTTTTAAATATTATATACTCATCTTATTCTAATTAAAAAAGTAATACAAAAATATAAGAACTGCATATAATTTTTTTCCTAATAAAATAAACCTCTCTATCACACACTTTTTTTTTCTTGAACATGTAAAAATAAGAAAATGCATCTGCAAATACTTGCATTTTCTTATTTACTATATGTTTTGAGTTAACTTTAATTAGAATATATATTCACTTTTCTACATATTTGTTTGATTTCTATGAATTTCATCTCTTGTCCTTCTTAAGCTAAAATTTGAATCTCTCACATGATTAAAAAAAATTAAGCATAGATATATTGGGGAAAAACAGTATTAATTCATATGTACTATTCAAGATACTTATATAATATATATATATATATATATATATATGTGTGTGTGTGCGCGCGCATAAAAATTACCTATACTTTTCATTAAGTACCAATTTTGCTATCGAACTTGCAATTTTAAGAAATGAATTACTCAAATATTAGAAAAAAGTATTTGAAAAAGCTAAATTAAAGATGGAATTAATTAATTAAAGAATAAAAGGATTTGACTACTTTATGGTCAAAGATAGCTTTATCTAAGAAGATAGTTATGAAAGGCACGAGCATAATCTCAAAAAGTGAAATCCCAAAGGCTCATGAACCTATTTAAGGCCTCCCTCTCCTCACAATTAATCCAACCAAATAAGTCCGCAACACAACAATATCATTTCAAAGTTTCCAAAATGTCTTCCCTTTTCTCCCTCTTGAAGCGTCTTCTCCTCCTCTTCCTTCTGGTCAATCCTCTTCCTCCTTCTCTTTCCCATCCGGCAGTCGGGTCCGGTGAAATTTTCGCCGGTGCTAGCAGACCCATTTTGGAACATCCAAATGTTGCTAATTATGAATATGAGAAGTTGAACCCTCGATATCATGAAGAAGGTCATGAAAATAATAGAGGAAAGAATATTGTACAAGCTTGTATGCCAAAAGGGTTTAAACCCTCTTCTGCTCCAAGCAGATATATTAATTATCAACCTCTTGCTTCATCCTCATCATGTCTCTCAGCCAAGGATGTGAATGCTCCTTGAGGAATATCAATATGTATATGTTATACTCATGATCAGCTAATGTTAATTAATTTGCTTGATAGGATATAGATCATATATAGTGATCATGCGTAATGCGTCTGTGTAATAGTCAGCTATATGTAATAGGTTAAATATATGTTATATTGTGGGAGAATGTGAAACTTATAGTTCATTGAATATCACTCACACTTTTTAAACTTTACATTATACTTTGGGGGTTTAAAAATTATAGGTTCAAATTTTATTGTGATATTGCATATACGTCTTTTGATATATTGAAGGTCAAAATGTAAAGAACTTAGCTCTTTTAACTCAAGGGTTGTAATTTATTCTTTGAATTTCAAAAGTTGACAATAAACTATAATAAACTTTAAATTTTATGCAGTAAAACACCTTCCTTTATTTTTTTGTATAAAATCTTTATACTACTTATCCATGCATGAAAAAAGGTTAAATTGACAACAATTAGATCTAACCTGTATCCTAGGAGAAAATGACCAAAAAAAAAAATGTTACTAAGACTAATAGATCATATATATATATATATATATATATATATATACGCCTCGGTGTTTGATTTTACGTTGAAAAACTCTCTCTGTTGCACAGCTCTGTTAGATCTAAACTGTGTCCTAAAAGTAGTTCTCCTGCTTTCTTTTTATTTTTCTTGCTTTGTTTCAATTTTTAGGTCTTCTTCTTTCTTTATGGGAGTTTTCCTCTTGTATAGAAGATATTTTCTTTCCTTTTGAAGGAATCTCTCTTCTTCCATATGTAGAAGATGCTTCCTTTTCTGAGTGGTCCTTTGTCTCCTGAAGTTTTGCTGCAACTTCTTTTAGATTATTGGGCTTCTTTGTGCCTTGTCATAGTTGTACCTTTTGGCTTGGTGTAATATCAATGAAAATTTTCATCTAACAAAAAAAAATGTTATCATAAACATATATATAAGAAAAAATTTATATATAGTACCTTATATATTTGCTTTTCACTCAAAATAGAATATATATAAAAAGTTCTTTAAAATATCAATCATACAATGATGAGTTGTAAAACAATAAAATTATTTTTTAAAAAATTATACACTTATCATATTATGATTTAAGAATTTGATCACAAAGACATGAAGAACTAAACCTAAATGTTATATATATATATATATATATATATATATATATAAAAGCCTCTTTTAGCTTTTATGAATAGAGTAGTGTCAAGACTTTGGAACAAAAATAACTATAGATGGACTTCGTTGTAAAAAAGTAAAAGTTTATAGAGTTTATTATACACTTTTAAAATTGATAGAATAAATTTCGTAACTCTCTAAGTTTAAGTTGTTTACATTTTAGCTTATATTTAATTGATATTGGCTACTCCCTTAAAAGCTTAATATAAAATCATTACAAAAAAAATTCAAAATCTGAGACTGAATTTTTTTACACATCTAACAATAATATCTAATTTGAATAATATATGAACGTGAAACAAAATTTAAAATTAGTTCTAAAATATTATATCAATTGTACCTGTATATAAAATAACACATTAATCCTCATAAATTGTATAAAAAAAAATTAAAACCGATTCAACTATTGAACCACTTTTTTTTTGTTGGTTTTTGACCGGTTTTTTCACTAATAACTTCATTTAAATCAAATCGTTTGTGTGACTAGTTCGCAAATTTTTTTGTTCGATTAGCTAGCTAGATCTAATTCTCAAAGTTATTCCTTATCGTTCCAAAATTATGTTGTAAATTTATTCTTATGGCTAATCATGTGATCATTAGAAACTTTAAATTATACTTTTGTATTTAACTAGTATTGTGACCCTTGTAATGCCTGGATAATTCACAATTTTAAAAATTTTTGTAGCTTATAAAAATAATAATAATTGATTGACAACAAATATATAATAGTTGGCAGAAGGGACAAATATTTTAGAATATTTACAACAAATATGAATAAAAAAAAACCAAATCATCCAAACAACAGAAATATTTTTCCAATACAAATATACCTTCAATGTGATGTGTTGTTTACAGATACTTTTCAAATACAATATCCTTAACCTAAAAAAGGAAATAAAATAAAATAAATTAACGAATGACATAAAAATAACTTTGAATCAATATAATAATTTATATATGGAAAAAATCATATAAAGTTTATTTACAACTAATAGAGATTTCTGAAAACTTCTTTGTACACTAAATTTGTAGTGCTTGAATTAGTATTTTCATCTTTGTCTAGTATAAGAATCTTCAATTCCTTTCTACTCTTTACTTTTGAGATGACAACATAAAGCATGAGAAAATTAAAAAAAAATCATTTATAATAAATTATGAAATACACCCATACAGGCATAATAAGCACGAGACCAATAAAAAATAAAAAATTACCCACCTGACAATGTTCTCCTATCTTTAGAACTAAGCAAACTATCAAAAGATAAAATAGACCCATTGACATCTGGACCTAAAAAGTTGAACATCGGTGCTCCAACATTCTTTAGTCTGACAACATACACACAAAATGTAATTTAATAAGAAATAACTAAAGATATAAACTATGACAAAATCATAAATATATATACATTACTTTGAAATGAAAATACAATATTTATGAACTTCAGGATTAATAAATAGCTTTGAAGCTTAAAAGAAAGTTGAAAATTCTGACAGAACCTAAACAAATAGGTATCAATGTTAGCTCAAATATAAATATGAATAGTACCGGGAAAAAAGCCCATGGCCCGTAAATGGACAATCCTAGGTTAAGCATTTTATGCCCATTTTTAAAAAACGGGCCTAAACGAACTAATCCGTTTGAGACCGTAGGGCGTTTGGCCCTTTTTTTTTTTTCTAAAATCACCAAAACCAGCACGGGGCCACAACAACACAAGCACAGCACCTCTGCACATTCAGATCAGTTTTCTTCTTCACACTAGTACTCTCAGTCTCATTGTCTCACACTTGCACAGTCGCACCTTACTCCAATCTCTCGAGTTCTCCATCTTGTGTCGCCTTCATCTACTCCAACTCATTTAGCTCCAGCCCAGATTCAGATCAAGCTGATCAACTCATCATCTCTGTTAAGGTTCACCATTGTGCTCCTCACTCTCAATCTCTCACAGTCGTACCTCACTCTTAATCTCAAGCTCCAACCCAGATTCAGATTTCACAGTCACACTTCACTCTCAATCTCTCGAGTTCTCCATCTCGTCTCGTCTCGTCTCACCTCATCTTCGCCTAATCGTCTCCATCTAAGCCTGTCATTGTGCTTCCACCCTCATGCCTCCTCCGCCTCGTGGCCTCGCCTCGCCTATGGCGCCTTGCTTAGTGATCTCACCTCCTTCTTCATCTTTGTCTAAGGCTCAGCAGCTCTGTGAGTCTCAGATTTCTATTTCTATTTTCCTTTCCTTTCCTTTCCTTCTACTCTGGATCTAATTTTGGTTGACCGGTTCCTCCTCTTTGCTTGACATCCTCCATCTTTGTCTGATTTTGAGCTTTAAAAAAAAAGTCAGAACCGCAGGCTAGGCTGTTTTCCCGCCATCCAACCACAAAGTTCTTGGACTTTAACATACGGACCCATTTACATCAAGATTGTGATAGGCCAGCCCATTTAACAGTACTAAATATGACAATGAATATTGCACCAAAAAAAATCAAAAGAGCAAGCGATAAACAATGTACTAGAGAATTATCAAATCTTATACCAAAAAATAACAATAACAGTTGGACGACCTAGATTATTATTAAAATATTGATTTAGCTCGTCTGCTAATTGTCCCCACAATATACATATAACTCTGTTACACCCACAAAAAAGAAAAAAGAACACACACACACGTATATACACATGTTAAAACTAAGAAAAAAGAAAACACTAACAGAAAGATGTAATAAATATACAAAAAAAATAAAGTATTAAATACACAAAAACAGAATGATCAAAATACAAAACAAAAAGAAAAAATGACAGCAACAATGCTCTGTATCCTCAATCTCCATTTCCATATGCCTATTCTTGTTATCATTCTTAAAGCTCTCTATAATGGAATCAAATCTATTGACCAACCCAATAACATATGAAACGCAACAATATTATTTATAGAAAGTTATAATCAACAACAAATAAAATATAATCTACAAAACAAAAAATAAAAAGTAACCTACTAAATAGTTCTCGTCGACAGCACGATTCAAAATATAACTAAAAAGACAAAAGTTGAAGACATATTTTAGAATACTCAAATCATCTTCACCTAGTCAGACATCAGTTAAAAAGCGAAACTCAAGCATGAATGTATGCTTCGTTGTATGATACTCATTATTATACTTAACTACACCAAACATAAGTATCACATAAACATTTTCTTCTAATATTTGACGTTTGAACTTATTCATAAATGATTTCTTCATATGACTGTGTATGTGATCACACTTAGAAAGCAAAAAACAAACACAACATAAGCATAATAAACAAAATAATACATATAAAAATTTTGAATATAATAAAGCTAAATTCATCTGAGAATCTTGCAAAACTATTTTCAGACTAAAAATCTCCTCAAGCATATTGGACGATAGAACTATCCACAACCTCACTATCTGAACTTTAATTGTCCAATCATCTCTTGATGCATTAATATCAGCAACATTACTAACTTTAGCCATATACGAAGTACTAACAGAATAAAAACTAATTCTATTAAAAAAATAAACAATACAAATACGAGACAAATACATGATAGTTAGAATGACCAGATATTTATATAACAAGAGTAAGGAATATAAATATTTCATGGTTATTAAATATCGAACATAATAAATTGAATATAATAAATCATCATTATTAACACAACAATTTATTTCACTATTCCACCAAAATTTCAATTGTAAATCAAATCATTAATTCAAATCAATGTATTTGAAAACAATAAAAAATTATTATGCTAATAAGTATATAAAAGTGCCAGTTTAAGTAAATTTTTCATTTTAAGTCTTAAATTATAATATAGTGTATTATAACTCAATAAAGGAATCAAAGTTGATAGAAATTCACTAATTAAAATGATTTGATTGTTGAAAATGAAAAAGAATCAAAATATTAATTTTTATTAATTATATAAATAAATGCTCTACAAATTATTCTTTTTAATTCGTAATCCTCTTTCCTTTAGTATTGCCAGGTACCTACGCTAGAAGTTCCTAATTTTGCATCATTGTGTTATTAAAAATTTGGAAACTCATCCCATCATATAAAATAAAATTTTTAATTCAGTTCAATTTGTTGGACGTTGCAGCGACTGTTTTCGTGTATAACATCATTATTAGCAGAAGTTTTAAAATTTGTATTGTAAAGAAGCAATTAAATTTATTCTACCATCCCACCAAAATTCATTTCATGCTATTAATGTGATGTGCTTAATTTATTAATTTAATGTCATTAAATTTCAATTATAATTCATTTCAATGTATTTGAAAACAATAAAAATTATGTTTATAAGTAGATAAAAATGTCAATTTAAATAAATTTCATTTGATATCTTAAATTATATTATAGGAATGAAGAAGCATTTGATGAGATAGATGCAAATTAATGACATACATGCAATTAATAGCAAAATTCTTTTAATTTATTATATAGATTAGACTGATTTTTTTTTATTTTTTTTATTCTAATGAACTTGCTTTTATATATATATATATATATATATATATATATATATATATATATATATATATATATATTACCTTTCCACGTATAATTATGATTTTTATAGACTTTCTTTCCAATACTATTATCCTAACATAATCATAATGATTACAAACTAACAGCTAATCTTCAACTAGCCACGTGTTGACAACATTATGAGAATATTTTAGTCAAACTAAATACAGTAATAACTTTTCCTTTAATTTAAAAGAGTATTTAACAACTTTATATTTTAATATACTTTCTCGTTCTCAACTTTGCATCTGATTGTAATACCCCTTTAATCTAATATTTCCAAAAAAAAAAAAAGGAATTCAAGCCCTCGTTAAAAAATTCCCTTAGCTATGTGTAATGCACATGCTTACTAAAGTTACTAAAGAATCTCAAATAAATAAATTACCTTTCCCCTTGTATATATCCCTTAATTTTGAAATCTCACCATATATTTAAACTGCAGCCATAATTCAAAGTAAGAAATCAAATGTGTATTTGGCAATTAGCTCTTCATGAATTTTTGCTTACCACAATAATACACCTCAAAGCTAAAAATTCATTTCATTCAATCCGAGAGAGATTTTGACAACGAAAATACAATACCAAGGAATATGTTGTTCCACTTTTCAGGTTAATTTATTGGGATACACGTATATTTTGATATTTTGATTTCACATTTTAAAATGAGAGCTAAAATTAGGATATATAAATATTTTAAGTAGAGATGGCAATGGGGCGGGGCGGGGGCGGGGAGTTCCTCCCCCGCCCCCGTTCCTGCCCCCCAAATTTTTTCCCGTCCCCGCCCCCGATCCTCGACGGGGGAAGAAAAATTTCCCCATCCCCATTCCCCGCCTCCCCGCGGGGCCCCGTGAGGTTATTAAATATATATATTTAATTTCTTTTTTATTTAATAATAAAAGTATTATTATTTTATCTTATAAAATTATTAATTTACTATTGATATTTATATTAAATATATATATTTTTAGGATATTTTAGTAATTTCATATAAAATTATTAAAATATCCTCGGGGACGGAGACCCCACGGGGCGGGGAGAGTGATCCCCGTCCCCGTCCCCATTTAGCTTTCGGGGGAGTTTTTTCCCCCGCCCCCATCCCCGCGGGGATCCCCGAATTCGGGGTCCCATTGCCATCCCTAATTTTAAGTAAATGAATGCGAACATATTTGGTTACAACTACACTGTGTACCATAATATTGTCCAGTAAAACTTGATAATGGTTTATTCTAGAGAAATTATATATGCAAAAGATAAGATGAAACGTTTTGACTGTTAACTTTAGATATTAATAACAGTCCTTAAATAATCAAACTTTCTGCAAAATCTTTTTCATCACCACATAATTTGTTCTTTTAAAAAAATATGTCTTTTAGATTTATAGGAGTCTTATTTATTATTTTTTAATATAAATATTTAGATTAAAATTAATCACTTAAAGGAATAAGATTTCTAGATTAAGAAAAGTAAAACAGAATTATTAGACTAAAATGACTTAACAACTAAATAAAAGAATTTCCATTTTTATAAATAAGAAAACTTAGCCAGAAACTTGGGTACCATATCCCTTTTTCCCGATTTTACAAAAAATGTTCCTTAACTTTTTAAAATTGATATGTTGTGAATCGGTTCTTATGGATAATCATACTATTAAAAGCTTTAATTTATATTTTTATATTTAATTAGACTGAGTTATTTTTATTTTTGTATTCCATTAACTGGCTTCTCAATTAATATTTATGTTTGTGTATGTGTGTACATATAATATTGTTATATTTATCTTAATCATAATTTTTCAATTTACGCCTAATCCTCTACTAGCCACGCGTTGATACAATTAATATTTCATAATAGAAAATTTTAATAAAAAATATAAATATTATGTGCACTTAAAAACAAAAAATTGTTTTTTTAAAATAACAAATTATTTAGTATAATGTTTTTGAAAGATATATGTTTAAAAGAGTTTTTGAATTTATTTTTTAAAATGACAAACGAAAATGTTGTTTGCGTAGTATAGCTTGAAATCCCATCATATTCAGAGATGTAAATTGCAGCCATTATTCAAAATAAGAAATCAAATGCAAGGCTACCATATATATATATATATATATAGCAATTACCCCTTCATGAATTCAATCTTCCAGACGTCATTTTATTTTTACTCACCTCAATGACACGCCTCAAAGCAAGAAATTCATTTCATTCAATCCAAGAGAGATTTCGACAACCAGGTGTAACATATTATTATTGTCCAGTAAAAACTTGATAAAACCATTCAAAATCAAACTTATTGCAAAATCATTGTTTTAACTCGTCAGCACAAAATTAGTTCTTCTTAAAAATATGTCTTTTTAACTTTAAAGAACTTTTATTTATGACTTCACAATAAATCATTTAGCTTAGAATTACCATTTTTTTTTCGGACAAACGGATATCAATTTCATTAAAATGGTACTAAGTCAGAGTTACATAAAATAGACCAGGCCTATAAATCATCAAATACATTACAAGCCTAAATTTATAAAAGAATGATATATGATTTAAGATAACATACCTTAAAATCAGTACCAAGTATATACTGTAAAAAAATGAGATTAAACAGAGACAAAACATATTTGACCCTAAATCTAGCGAATTAAAAAGGGACAACACACTTATAACCCTTTATTAGAGGTAACCTTCTAACAATAAATTAAAAAAAAAGCTACAAGCTGTAACATATGCTTTTTTTTTCTTTTTAAATAAATAAAAATATTGGATCTGGAGATAGAGGGCAGTGTCCAAACCCGATTCTTCCAACTCCTCCATGCCCTCAAATGCTCTGTAGCCGAACAACATCAGGAAGAAAGAGACAAGTGTCGGCTACAAGAAGGAGACAACATCAACCGCGGCAATCAACGACTGCCAATGGTTCCTACTAGGACTGTACAGAAGGTCAGTTCGGTTCGTTTTTAGGCATGAACCAAACCGAACCGACCAATTTTTAAAAAAAATGATGGCTCGATTTGATTTATATGTAGTTTGGTTCAATTTGTAGGCGGGCGGTTCGGTTCGGTTTGTGTCAACATTTAAAAAAAAAATTAGAGGCTTATGTTTAAAAAAAAAATACTCTCACTCTTAGTTATTTTTAAGAGATGCATATTTGATTTTTACCCTCTAGTTAGTTTTGTTTTGCCATTGCCTTTTGCATGTTCTTCTGTTGCATTTTTAGCCATATTGTGGTCTTGAAATGCTCTATATTATGTATAATACATGTAATTAAATAATATTTCTTAATTTACTACACAAGTTTATATTCTTCACTTCTTAATTTGACGTTATGTGATTCCTGTAGATTTTTTTTTCTCCTTTGGGCTAGTAAGTTTTGAGTGGACCAAGACTGGAGAGAGCATCAAAGATTTCAAATCTTAACATATATATAAATATAATATATATATATTTTTTTTAATTATATACACGGTTCGATTCGGTCGATTATAACCGAACCAAACCAAACCAAAATTGAACCGAAAATTTCACTTTTTTATGAACCGATCTAGACCTTTGTTTTTTAGTTTTTTCTCGGTTCGGTTTGATTCGATTCGATCCGGTCGATTTTGATCGGTTTTGTACACCCCTAGTTCCTACAAAAAGCCTCCATGATTTATTGACCAGATCCACAAACCTTCAAGAAACATTCTCTATCCTGGAGAGAAGGAAACTTCTATATAAGAAGAAACAAAACTCCTATTTAAGGGAGGGGATAAACAGAAAAATGGAAACAACAATGCAAAGAGAGCAAGCTGCAGCCTTTTGGGCCGTGTTGTGCTGTGTTTGAATTGTAAATGAACCTTTTTTCAGTTAGTAATCGTAATTAAAAGGATTTATAACTCTCCTCCACCCACAAACCAAGCACAAAAATTTAATAAATTTTTAAATCCATCAAATTTGGCCCGTGTTGTGCTGTGTTTGAATTGATTTAGGGCCAGGGCGACACGAGAGCCTCACTAACAAGCTAGTGAAATGAACTCTCCCCAATTGAAAATTAATTTAATGTCATGTGAGCCTATAACTCACCTATCAGAAGCCAAAAGGCCGAGAAAGGTATGAATATTGAAGAGGGGGATAGTGCGGCTTTTATACAGCCCTTCTTGGCCTCTGCTTGCTGTCTCAGCCGATGTGGGGCTGCGCACTAAGTGGAACTGGGACTTCTTAAAAAACCTTGGCCCTCTAATACGAAAGCCCTTCTAACACAAACAGAGAATGTACCATTCAAATGCCACCAGAATTTTGACGAGTGTTAAGAGAGAAACTGCACTGCAAAAGCTTTTTAATATTCACATTCTCTTGCTTTTGCCAAAGCATGAAGTTGCAGTTTATTAACATGAACATTGACCGTGGAAGTTTTGGCTTGAAATATGCATATAGACCCACAGATTCCATTGTTTATAATATGTTTCTATTGAACAAAAGTGCGGCAACTTAAAATAGGGTATTAATAATAAAAAGGTTAGGAAAAAACGACCTAAATGGGAGAGCATATTCGCAATTTTAAATTTAATTCTTCGTCTGCGTAAAAAGATATTCAAAGAGAAAATGGATCAATAAAAAACATAATAACAGAAAACACATACGTACACAAACAACAAATTAATCATTTGCATATTAATTTTGAATGATTATTCTCTTTATCAAATAATTTTAAAATTGTTTTTTTAATGATTAAATACATATTTAATGAAAGTAAATGAAGTATTCACCAAGAGAGAAAATTAAATGAGGTACTCCTCTCGGCTAACTCTTAATTCAACATCATACAGACCTTAAATTTCTTTCCCAACACTCATACAATTAAGTAGGGTTTATGTCCCTTATACATGTTATATTAGAGGCAACAGAAAGGTGTGAATAAAGTCCATCTAATCAATTAAATTTCATGGTTCTGCTGCAAAATCTTCACGTTGATAGACCACAATGTTCAAGAAAATCTGTGGCTAGCATCGACGTATGATATAGGAGAAAAATAGGTTGCTTGCTTCATAAAAAAGGCTTTGAAACTTGGCATGAGAAGTACACAATTGAGTGAAAGTCTGAATTCTGACTTGAAGGAGCTGTTGAACCCAAATATTGATCTTGATTCTTCAACCAATTTGAACGAGTAGTAGATGAAAAACGATACAATGAGCAAAACACTGAGTATGATGAGAGAGAGAAACTTCCATAGGTCAAAAACTTGAAGTCACATATGTTAAAATAAGCTTCAGAGAATTATACTTTACCTATCTTTGACTTAATCCAGGTTGAGTATGATGAGACTGTTGAGGCATGTATAAAGGAAAGGGATAAAACTCAACCTATGAGACAATAGGTCATTTCTCTTTATAATAAGAAGAATACAGAGTATCAATGGATCATTCAGATGGCACGATCACGTGTAGCTGCATAAAGTTTGAGAGCTTTGGTATTCTACGCTACCATGCCTTGAGGGTGTATTACCACAATGATGTCAAAGTTCTCCCTGCACGGTACATCATGCATTGGTGGATGAAGGAGGCAAGGGTTGGTGTGATATCCGACGCTAGGGGAAGGATATAATGAAGGACCCTAAACTAGACGTTACACATCGGTTTAGGGAGTTGACTTGAAAAGAAACGAGGATTGTGTTTGAAGCATCTAGGTCTATGGATGCATCATTGGTGATGAATGACTTGTTAGATGAGATGAGTAAGAAAGTTTGCATTGCTCTCCATTCGACAGGGAAAGTTTTGGATACAGTCCTTGATGCCACCGCCGTCCCTACACCTCAATGCGCATCATAGCCAACAAGATTTAAGTAGAAAGAGGGCTCAAAAAATAAGAGGAAATATATGAGTTGTGTTGAAGTTTAGAGAAAGAAAAAAATGAGAGCACTAAAGAAAGTACGTATATTGTGTTTAGCGTTTGTTATTTGATTTCACCTTTTTCATGCATATTTATCTGAGTTGACATTTGTTATGCATTACTTATGTAGGTAAATGAAGTACAAAGTGGAGTATCATGCTTGGCACCTTCGGCACCCCAAGCATCTGGTTTAGAAATGAGTTTCACAGAAATACTAATGGTTAACTCATTATTATGCATATTTCAAAGTAATGTCTTTTAATTGTACTAATATATTTTATTTTTTAAAGTAGGCGTCCATTGATCATTAAATATCTTCGTTTGAGTCATTGCAATTTGGTCTAGGTTCTCCTTATTCAAACTATTGAGGTTAGTTCTAAAAATGCTAATGTGAAATATTAAGTTTAATATATTCATTACTAAATCATTAAGTTTAATGTAATCATTATAAACATCATATTTCATTAGTTTAATATATCTCCTTTCTCACTTTGCAGGTAATGAGTAATGAAAGGTTCTTCAATGAATCATCATTATAAGCATCATGTTTTGAAGTAATATTCATTCTGCTTGTTTTCTTTTTATGTACTAAAGCAATTGTAAAGCAATTGTTGTTTTATAGTGGAGATGAATATTCATTTGGCTTGTTGTTTTCTTTTTGTGTACTAATTCATTGTAAAGGAATTGTTTTTTAGTACTGAAGCAAATGAAAGAAATGTGAAAAAAAGTCTTCTTCTATTTTGAGAGTATTTGTCTTCTATTTTCTTTTAGTCTAGTTCTCAACCAAACAAAATATTCAAGAAAGAAAAATATGATATCCAGAAAAAAGATTTTTTTTTATTAATATATATTTGACATCAAATCTCCTTACAAATTCATCCTATCTATCTCATTACAATTAAATGACCCAAAGAAAATTTCAAATTCATCCTATCTATTCAAGCTCTTGATTATGGCATGTTGACAACATTGTATGTGGCCCCTTGACATGCTTCATCACCCAAAAAGTGTGAGATACACACTGTTGATTGTGGCCTCCTAATGTCTTCATCAAATGTCAACTATATATCTCCATGGCATGTACAAATACTCTGCAAAAAGAAGCCAAACCAAAACAGAGTTGAGCACATATTCAATTCCAGAACAATACTACAACAGTAAGTGAAATAGGAAAAAAGAAACCAAACCAATACTATTATCAGTAAGTGAAACAGGAAAAAACGAGCCAACCTAATACCATTACCAGTAAGCAAAATTGTCAATTTTGACCAATAAGCATAACAGAAAAAAGGAAGCCAACCAATACCATCACTAGTAAGCAGAATTGTCAATTTTGACTAGTAAGCATAACAGAAAAAAGAAGCCAAACCAATACCATTACCAGTAAGCAAAACAAGAAAAAAGAAGCCAAAGAAACCAGGTGCTATATGCAGCAATAACAGTTTTAAGCTCTTGGGTAATATGGTGTCTTGACACTTGTGTCTTAACTAGGTGCCAGTATGCAGCCATAATCACAAGCAACTTAATAGCACTCTAACACTAATCACAAGTAGACATGAACATAGGAAGAAATATTATTGAACTCAAAGAAACCAACTTAATAGCACTCTAAAACTAAAGGATAGAAGGAATAAACTGAAAACAGATGGACAATAAATGATAGCAACTCATAATCAAAGGGTTGTGACTGGAAAGTGTTAAATGATTATGTTTATTAGCAATTATGTGATTTAGAGATTGATCATGTTATCTAAATACAATTGATGCCCAAAAACACATGTTTTAGCAACTCATAAAGTGTTAATAGGATCAAATAAATCCACAAAGTTAAATTTGGAAATGCAAGCAGATTTAACCAGAAATTGAAATTCAAAACTTATGTTACTGTAAGATGTAAGCTACAAACTAACAAAGCCAAGAGAGGTCCTTTAGCATTAATGGTTACTACAATAACAAATCCAAGAGTGTATCATGCAATGACTTGTTACTACTGTACTCATAGATCAAAAGTCTTCAACCAAACAAGCCACGACTAGCAGATTAAGAACTTGATAGAATTCTGGAATTACAACTTTCAGTTACACACTGATGGAATCCAATGTACCAAAATACTAGATATTTTACACAGATATGGAGATTGCAGGCAACAGACCAATAGATCAAAGTTAATAAACAAAATTGTCTAATCTAAAGAATTTCCCATTATCGGTTCCCATTATACACTGAAAAACAAAATTTAGGAAAAAAAATTGAAATGACAAAAAATACCTTACATTTTTGTCACAATAGATCTTCAGTGGAGTTCATCGGCGTTGAAACATTCATAAGAAGCAATGAAGGTAAATCAGTATAAAACTTTAGAGAGGAATGGAGAGTATTTAGTTCAAGAGGAGACTAGAGAAAGGAAGAGAGAGAACCTAAGAAGCAGCTCAGCTGCGGGTTCTCCATCGAGCCACCGTCCACCGACTTCGACGGTCAAGATGATGTAAAGGAAAGGATTATGTGGCGGGGTTTCGGCGAGCGGCCGATGGAAGAAGACAAAGGAGCCATGGGAGATGAAGCCCTCGAAATAGAAATTAAGGGTGAAGATATTCCAATGGGTCGGAACCGGGTCAACAGGGGCTGGTAATGGATGGCCACATGGCATCTTGTCATTGGATGGGAAAAGTTAAACGAAAAATAAAAATTAGGTAAGTGAAACGGTAAGTTTCACTCCCATAATCATAGTCAGCCACAATAATTCTACTTGTCTCCATTTTTAGTTGTCCGATCAAACAATCGGTTGAAAAAGGGACAAGCAGCATGCTTGTCCCCCTAGCAAGCTAATGTAATGCGCCTTCCCCACTAAAAAATTAATTTAATATCATATCAGTCAATAACTCACTTATCAAATATTAAACCTTGTTAAAAAAATATTAAATTGATAAGAACAGAGACTACACTTGATCTTAGCCAAAAGGCTGAGAAAGGTATGAGTCAAAGGTAAGGGAAAGCATTGCTTATGTAGGGGGCTTTTTGGCCTTCACTTGCTACTTTAGCCGATGTGGAACTCTGCTTTACAAGAGATTGGCACTTCTTAAGAAACTTTGGCCCTCATATATAAAAGCACTTTTAGCATAAGATATATACTACTTAAGCTGCAAAAAGTTACGCCTTCTTGATTAGCCATCAGATTAAGTTAATCTTAAGAGAATATCCTTTTAAATTCTTAATGAAAAGATCTATGTTTGAGGTCCAAATCAAATGACCAAATGATCCCTCTGTATACAAACTCGTTACACTACTTAATTGAAGAGTTCTTTGGTCGAATAAGGCAGACCCCTTTGTTGAATCAAATGAGATCCATAGAATTTTCGGCTTAAAAATTCATATGAGCCCACACATTCAATTGTTTATAATGCTAGTTCCTATTGAACAAAAGTGCAACATATTCATACTTTTAATTCCTCATCTGCCAAAAATTGGGGTTATATGTTGTAATCTATTAATTTCACACTTTGAACGATGACTAAAATTAGAATATATAAAACAATTTTAAGTGAGATAATATGTTATATAAGACAATGGGGTATATTTAGTTACAACTGTTCATTTGCTATTTATTATATAATTGTCTAATACAACTTCATAATTCATAAAATAATTTTTGAGTAATTCAGCAAAACAAAATTAAGGGTTCTGATCATTAAATTTATTTAAAATATTTCAATTAAAGTTTTATTCATAAAATAAATAAATGATTAGAACACTCAATTTCTACAAAATCATTTGTTAATTGTAATTAACTTATTACCGCGTAATTAATTCTTTCAAAATGTAGGGTACTCACTTAATTCTTTCAAAAAAAAAAAGAGTCATGCACTATCTTGTTTTTAATCAAACAACTTAACAGAATTATTAGACTAAAATGACTTAACAACTAAATAAAAGAAATTACATTTTTATAAATAAAAAAACTTAGCCAGAAACTTGAGTACCCATATCCCTTTTTCCCCATTTTACAAAACTGTTCCTTAACTTTTTAAAATTGATATGTTGCAAATTGGTTCTTATGGATAATCTTATTATTAGAAGCTTTAATTTATATTTTTATATTTAATTATACTGAATTATTTTTATTTTTGTATTCCATTAACTTGCTTCTCAATTAATATTTATGTTTGTGTATGTATGTATATATAATATTGTTATATTTATCTTAATCATAATTTTTCAGTTTAACGCCTAATCCTCCACTAGCCACGCGTTGATACAATTAATATTTCATAATAGAAAAACTTAATAAAAAATAAAAATATTATGTGCATCAAAAACAAAAATTTTCTTTTAAAATAAAAAAAATATTTAGTATAATGTTTTTGAAAGATATATTTTAAAAAGAGTTTTTGAATTTATTTTTTAAAATGAAAAACGAAAATGTTGTTTGTGCAGTATAGCTTGAAATCCCATCATATTCAGATATGTATATCGCAGCCATTATTCAAAATAAGAAATCAAATGCAAGACTAACATATATATATATATATATATATATATATATAATCAATTAGCCATTCATGAATTCAATCTTCCAGACGTCTTCTTATTTTTAATCACCACAATAATACGCCTCAAAGCAAGAAATTCATTTCATTCAATCCGAGAGTGATTTCGACAACCAAGTGTAACATATTCTTATTGTCCAGTAAAAACATGATAAAACCATTCAAAATCAAACTTACTGCAAAATCATTTTTTTAACTCGTCACCACAAAATTATTTCTTTTTAAAAATATGTCTTTTTTAGATTTCGACCACTTTTATTTATGACTTCACAATATAATCATTTAGCTTAGAACTACCATTTTTTTTGGACAAATGAATATCAATTCTATTAAAATGACACTAAATCAGGGTTATATAAAATAGATCAGGCTTATAGATTATCAAATACATTACAAACATGAATTTATGAGAAAACGATATATGATTTAAGATAACATATCCTCAAATCAGTACCAGATATATACTATAAAAAAATGAGACTAAACAAAGACAACACACATTTGACCATAAATTTAAGTGAATTAAAAATGGGCAACACACCCCTAACCCTATCTTAAAGGTATCCTTCTAACAATCTAAAAAAAAGATATAAGTTGTTACGTCATTTTTTTTTATAGTAAATAAAAATATTAGATCTAGAGATGAAGGGCAGTGTCCAGACCTGATTCTTCCAACTCCTCCATGCCCTCAAATGCTCTGGAGCCGGAAGAAGGAGGCAAGTGTCGACTGCGGGAAGGAGACAGCATCGACGAGAGCCGTCGACTACTGCCAATGGTCCCTACAAAAAGGCCTCTATGTTTTGCTGAAATCCACAAACTTTCAAGAAACATCCTCTATCCTCTACCATGGAGAGGAGGAAAACTTCCATATAATAAGAAAGAAAAGTCCCATTTAAGAGAGGGGATAAACAGAAATATCGAAACAAGAAAGCAAAGAGAGCAAGAGGGCTCAGGCAGCCGTAACCAGCTGCTGCCTTTTGCTGCCTTTGGTCTTCCAGAGTTAATGAACCTTTTTTCAGTTAGTAATCGTAATTAAAAGGATTTATAATTCTCCTCCAACCACCAACCAAACACAAAAAATAAATAAATTTTAAAACCCATCAAATTTGGGCCGTGTTGTGCTGAATGTTTATATTGATTTGTTTCAATAATTATTAGACCCGTACTGAACATTTGAACTTATTTGATAGGGTGCGCCAAGCCCAAACGATAGTGCAAGGCTAAGGCGACGCATGAAAGCCTCACTAGCAAGCTAGTGAAATAGACTCTCCCCAATAAAAAATTAATTTAATATCATATGAGCCTATAACTCATGTATCAGATATTAAACTGATAAGAACAGATACTACACTTGATCTTAGCCAAAAGGCCGAGAAAGGTATGAGTATTAAAGAGGGGATAGCGCGGCTTTTATACAGCCCTTCTTGGCCTCTGCTTGCTATCTCAGCCGATGTGGGGCTGCGCACTAAGTGGAACCGGGACTTCTTAAAAAACCTTGGCCCTCTAATACGAAAGCCCTTCTAACAAAACAGAGAAGGCATTACTCAAATGCCACCAGAATTTTGACGAGTGTTAAGAGAGAAACAGCACTGCAAAAGCTTTTTAATATTCACATTCTCTTGCTTTTACCAATAAGAAAGATACTAACAGAAAACACACTTCAAAGAGAAGTACGTACACAAACAACAAATTAATCATTTGCATAATAATTCTGAATGATTATTCTCTTTATCAAAGAATTTTAAAATTGTTTTTTTAATGATTAAATACATATTTAATGAAAGTAAATGAAGTATTCACCAAGAGAGAAAATTAAATGAGGTACTCCTCTCGGCTAACTCTTAATTCAACATCATACAGACCTTAAATTTCTTTCCCAGCACTCATACAATTAAGTAGGGTTTATGTCCCTTATACATGTTATATTAGAGGCAACAGAAAGAAGGTGTGAATAAAGTCCATCTAATCAATTAAATTTCATGGTTCTGCTGCAAAATCTTCACTCATGCTGTCATAGTTTATAATTCTCGGCCAACCTTAATCAAGCAGTAACTTAGGCTCCAAATCATCCTTCCACCACTCTCCTAACTGGAATTTATATCCTTTATTCAGTTATACTAGAAGCAACCGAAAGAATGTATGAACCATGTCCAATTAGTCAATTTAATCCCACAATTCTGATCTGCTGCATATTATGCACCACTTTGTTTTCATTTTTTATCTCTTGGCCTGATTCATTTCAACATCATTATAAGCCCCAAATCAATTACCCAGCAAGTGTATATCCAGAGTAATATTAATCATCCCAAACCCAGCAGAAAGCAAGGGAAAATTGTAGCAAAAATCAATTCAAAACAGCCCACAAATCCACCGTCTTCCTTATGCAGAATTTTCACAGCATTATACCCATCTATCCGAGAAACATTCAACCCAGGACAGTCAGCCCTGAATCCTTAAAATTTTCAGTTAAAACCAGTTGAAGTTCAGAATTGTGACGCTCAAACTGTCAAACACCCACATACAAGACGAAGGGAGGTTTTAATTGGAGAATTGTTAAATTCTGCACTTACCCGTACCGTGCTTTGATCTGTTTCCCTCACTCGATTTCTTCCTCTTGTCTTCAACCTCCATTTTCTCTTTTCCAGTCACGATTTCAGAGAGGAGACTGGATGCTACTGGAGAAAGACTCGACGGGTGTGTGTGTTCGTGGGTGAACATGTACAGAGATCTCACCACCTTGCTGTTACTGTTTCTGCTACGCCTTACACTGCCGTGAGCTTCCCTCCGATGGCCCAATCGAAGAAGAAAGAGAACACAGAGACAGCAAACACGGAGAAAGACAGAACTGAAATATACGGATGAAATTCCATGTCTTCCAGTGGCTTCGGTATTAAGCTGACAGAGAACGATAAGACACGTGTTCCATTTCGCATTCGCCACGTCTGATTAAAATTTGTTGGCTGAAATTCCCTAGCCTTCCTTCTGTTGAAATTTAATATAATATATATCCTATTTGGATTAGCATTAATCAATTATTAAATATTATTATTCTATTAACTATATTATTCTAATATATAGCATTTAATATATTAATATTATAATTGGGCTTTTATATTGTAAGTGGCCTGTGATAGGTTGGGCCAATCACATAGCCTGTTGAGAAGTCCCTGCTCTCGTCTGATATTAAATAGACTGACATCCCATTAATCAGTCTAACCCTAGACAGAACTTATCAGACAGAGAGTAGTACCACTCTCACACAACCCTAAAATTCCCTCCGTTCTACTGTTCGAGATGTACAGCGCTATTATGCCAGGTACATGTTCTGTTCATCCCTTTTATGTTCTGTTAATTAATATGCTTTAGTTTGTACCTACACCGATCTATGATTAGAAAAATTAATCTTGTTAATTCCTTCACCTTCTTCTTAGTTTCTAGTTCACTTGAGTCCTTGAACCTTTTCCTTAAAATTCCAAATTTGGCACAAAGACCCAATGTATCTCCATTCCAAAATTTTTCAATGTATCCTTGAATTTTCTTTATATTTAACAACATAGCCCCTCTTGAGCTCATTGGAAAAAAATATCATAATTTTGATTAACTCTCAAAATTCAATTTTTAAGGAAAATATCTAGTTCAGTACCAGACAACTCAAAATCCGTCATTAATTATATAATTAAAAGAAGAAAAAATTTCAAGTAATTTAAATTCTCAACAAACTTCTAAATAAACTTTTAATTATTCGAATCAACCCTTGGGTGTTTCATTTAATAAAATTAAATGAAGTATTCATCGAGAATATTTTGTTTGCTGTGCGTTTGAAGAAAAATAAGATATTTGATTTGAATAGAGTTTTTGGATTAAAAATTCCATTGAGTCTTTTTCTTTTGGGGTTATATATAGTATATTTTAAGTGAGAGAATATGTTACATAAGATAAAGGGGGCATATTTAATTACAAGTTACAACTACGCATTTGCTATTTGCTATATAATTGTCTAATACAACTTCATAATTAAATTTTTTGAGTAATTCGGAAAAACAAAATTAAGTATTGTGATCATTAAATTTATTTAAAATACTTCAATTAAATGTTTATTAATAAAATAAATAAATAGTTAGACCATTGAAAACTTTCTACAAAATCATTTGTTAACAACTCAATATTACTGCATAATATTATTTTTTTTTAAATGTCATATATTATGTTTTGTCAAACAACTTAACATAATTTTCAGACTATAATGACCTAACAACTAAATAAAAGAATTTTCATTTTCTAAATTAAAAAAAAAACTTAGCCAAAACCTTGATTACTCTAATCAATGGTATTTACTATTTAGAGAATTAGAGTACTTTCTCCATATATAAGGATTCAGTATAGCAATTATATCCCTATCACATAATTTTGGAGTCATATTAACCCAATACAAATATTTAAATGATTTTCTTACGAAGTTATTAGAATTCTATTATTTAGTTTAATGTCATTTAATTAACACAAATTTTAAAATTTATAAAATTATCCCAATACAAATATTTAAATTAACGTTTTAAATAAAGTTATTAGAATTCTATTATTTAATTTAATGTCATTCAATTAACACAAAATTTTAAAATTTTATAAAAGTTAGTTGAATTATATTATTTTGAATGCATGCTAATTTTTTTAAGTAATGTAATTTTGTTTTCATCCAACCTTTGTTTTTTGGATTATAACAAAGCAAATGAATAACATATTCAAAAAAAAGAAGTTGCACTACTCTCATTCCACATGTATATAAATAGTTTATCATTGGCAACGCTTAAAATAGCCCATGTAGAACTAGAGGATGCATGGATCTATTATTTCTAGTAGCTACTTGCATAGTTAATAATTTATTTCACTAAGTAAAATTGTCTGATCAAAATTGATAGTTAGAGCTCATATAAAGTCTACATGATTAAACGATTTTGATTAGTCAAATAAAAAATTTATAAACTAATTAGATACTTTCGTTAGACAATCAATCATGTAAAATATATCAATTACTAAAAACCACAGACAGTTACTATTATAACGACATTGCAAGTTCCTGCTTTGGAAATATACCAAGTGACTCAATAATTTTTATAAAATTTGAAATTTGATATTCTACATATGTTTTATTAGATTTTTTTCGTTAAAAAATGACTAGTATAAATTTTTATAGTTCAGCCATATTATAAATTGGATCTTTAAAAAAATATTTTATTTATTATATTTTTATTGAGAAATTAAATAACGAACACTTTTTAGTAAATAATAATAAACACAATTTAGTGAAAAATTATATCTAGAGTCTTGTCATTTTTCAATTTTTTTTTAATATTTCATTAGGACAAAACTTCTCATATTATTCTTTTCAGATATAAACTTCTATATACATGCCCAGCAGAGCCCAACCCACATCCATAGTCGATCTCTATGGAGTTATGGGCCTACAGTTAGAAACACTTGAAATATAACAATATAATGATTATTATTATTATTATTGAAAGTTAACATATTTTCCCACCAATTAAAAAGTTACAATATTTATAAACAAAAAAAATTGTATATCAATAAAAAAAATATCCCAATAATATTCAATAAAAAAGTTAATCTAACATGACCACAATTTTTGTTTCTTTGATATTTTCAAATGTATTATATTTCAAAACAGTACTTAATGAGATACCTAATTCATTTTTCTTTTTCTTTTTTTAAAGATGGTGAGATACCTAATTCTTCTTTAATACCTATAATTTCAAAATGGTATTTTAAACTTGCATTAAAGAAAAACTGTGGTATCTAATGAAGTATTATTCAAGAATCAAGACTACAATGTCTCTAAAGCCACTAGACAGGAGAATCTCTCAATATTTTGTATTGATTTGATTTATTTATCTAAATAAAAATAATCTGCAGAATAATTCAAGAGACTATATTTAGATGCACACGCCTTTATACATTGCACAGTTTTGGCCGTCTTGATTAATCTGTTATTTTTTCACTTCAAACTAGTTAAATATAGCACTAAAAATATAGTTCGTCTGAGCTCACGGGCCAGCCCACGGGCCAAGCTACTTGTTTTAAAAACTAGACTACTTTTTCATATTGTTGCTCCTTATTGCTGCGGTGGTTGTATGCATTTCATGGAGGTTTTCTACGTTGTTTATTGTTGTTGTTTCATTACTCTTTTCTAGCGTAATGATGCATCGGGATTTGGACATAAAATTTGATGAATAACCAAAGTAGTCTTTTTCAGTCCTTTTTTAAATTTTATGAATAAGAAGTGCTAGGATTTGAATGTAAAACTTAACAGACGAATTATACTGCACACAATTAAAAGTTTACAGAATTTATTGTCAACTTTTAAAGTTAAACAAATAAATTACAAAATCCCTAAATTAAAGAATTATTTGCATTTTAGCTTATATTTAAAAATGTTCAGAATTACTCACTTCAAAGCTTAATATAAAATGTTCCAGTTGTAACTATAAGTTATTCAGAATTATCATCTCTAATTTGTAATGATCTTGAGAGGCATAAAACAAAGTCACTTTGATTGAGTGCATCTAAACTTAAATATATAATATAATACGGTTAGGGTATTGTGAAGTTTTGGGAAAAATTAATTTCCTGTTAGATTATTTCAATTAAAGGCGCAATTCATTTTTCATATCAACTTTATCTATTAAAATTTTCAATTATAAAATACTCTTTGCAAAAGAATTCAACCCAAATAAATAATCAAATAAAATATTATTTCCTTCCACTTCAATTTGTATCCCTATCACATAGTTTTGGAGTCAAATTAACCCAATAAAAATATTTAAATAAAGTTTTTAATGAAGTTATTAAAATCCTATTATTTAATTTAATGTCAGTTAATTAACACAGATTTTAAATTTATAAAATTACCCCAATGCAAATATTTAAATGGATTTTTTAATGAAGTTATTAGAATTCTATTATTTAATCTAAAGTCAGTTAATTACCACAGATTTTAAAATTAATAAAAATTTAGTTGAATTTCATTAGATGCTTATAAGTCCTAGTCGTTAGTTAGATACAATGGATCAAGCAAAATAGATAAATTGCAAAAAACCAGAAGCAATTCGTATATTATGGCTAAACTGCAAGTTCTTAGTTTGGAAATATACCAAGTAAATTATCAATTTCTATCAAATTTAAAACCACATAGTTTAGATGTTTATTGTCGATTTTCCTTAACTAAAAACTGACAAGTATAAATTCAAATTATTAATTTAGTCATTAAAATTTTACAATTGTTTTAACTTAATCTTTAAAAGATTGAATATCTCAATTTAGTCTCTAAAAAATTATATTTGTTTGTATTTAGTTCATTTATTTGTCAAAGTGACTTTTGCCAATGAAAACTTAAGATTTAGCAACAAAAATGATCAAATTAAAACAAATACAATTTTTTAATAACTAATCAAATTGAGACACTTAAATTTTTAAGGGCTAAATTAATACAACTATAAATTTTGAGACACTAACCCATTAATTTACTCAAACTTTCTTTATTGTTCAGCATAACGTAAATCGGATCTTTAAAAAAAATACTTATTATATTTTTATTAGGAAATTTGATAATAAAAAATTTAAAAATTATATCTATAGTATGTGCCCTATATATATATATATATATATATATAATTCATTAGGACAAAATTTCGCACATTATATTATTTATATACAGACTTTCACATATAAGCCCAGCAAAGCCCAATATAGATCCATAGTCACTGCCTGTGGAGCTATGGGCCTATAGATGTATTAATAATAATAATAATATATTATTATTATTATCATTAAAAGCGACAATATGTTTCCACCAATTGAAGATTGACAATGCTTGTAAACAAAATTTAAAGTACATTGTCAATGATATTCACCAAAACATTTAAATAACAATGTCACAATTTTTTGGGTATTTTCAAATGCATTCTATTTCAAATTAAACAGTACTTTATGAGATATTTGATTCTTTGTGCTTTCTTTCTTTTTTCTTTTAACACCTAATTCTTCTTTAATACCTCAGATAATTTCAAAACGGTGTCTGATAATTGCATTAGTTCTTGATTACAATGTCTCTAAACCCACTAGAGAAGAATTTTCTCAACATTTTCTGTATCAATTCATACTTTATTGCAACCTTTGTCATAACAGCTTTACTTTTTTGTTTTTGTGCAATATATAAATTGTAGTATAAAATATTTCAATAACTCACATATGTTAATTAAAAGTTATGCCGTGTCATAACTTGCAAGAAATTATTAGAATCTATAAATGTAGAAGAAGACAGCACAATAAAAGTTGAAGGCCCAAATCCATTAGAGTTGCTATCGCTGGACCACCTCATAAACATACTCTGGGCCTCGAGGAACTGAGCCCAAATCCCTTCCTGAGTGTATTATTATCCAGCCCACTGAGATGTACAATAAAAGTTGAATTCCTTTTATCCCAAAAAAAAGGATTCCTCGGAAAAAATTCGAATCCTGTATCGGTGCTACCGTGGGGAATTTTATTTTTGAAACGACAGGAAAATTGTACCCAAAATGAAAAATTTCCCTTCCCATCACAGAACATTCCTTTCGGCTTTTGGACATGACATGTTTGGCAAATCAGAAAAAAGTCTTAAAATTAAAATTTGCAACAATTAAATAATATTTGGTTCAAAGTTTAAAACTAACATTTTATAAAACTGATTTTACCTGAAGTTTGATTTTCTATAGAGGAACTCTAACTTACTTCTATCCAAATTTTGATTTGTTCAAAATTTAAGATTTCTCAACTATTTTTCAAATAAGCATTGAGTCCTTTAGTCTTGGACAGTCAAACATAACCTTGATGTATATAAAAAAATAAAATTCAATAAATATTTGGTTGTAGAGCTGTTAAAATAGGTTTAGCCTAATAAGTCAACTCAACCAAATTCTAAAAATGGGGTGGAATGTGTCAATAATTTAATAGTCTATTTTGATAAAGGGCTTTTAGCATGACTTATCTAAACTTTTTGAGGTTTAGGTGGATTGGGATAAAACAATTATATTGAGTTTTTTTTTTTAAATTTTAATATATATTTTTTAGATATTTTTAGTCTAATTTTTTTCAAAATTATAGATTAACATATTTTCCAAATGATAAAATTATTTTTTTTTATGTTAATACTCGATATGTTGACAATAAAAAAAATAATTTTATAAGTAATTTGAACTATATGATATTACTTTTAAAAAATGAAAATTATTCAATCAATATTATTAATTAAAGTAGTAAACAAATCAATATTATTAATTTTATGAAACAATGTTATTATTGAAGACATAAATTAAACGATGAAAATTAAGTTATTAAATTAATATTCTTAGTTTAGCTTTTTCTTATAAATCTTAAAATTAATTACTAATAAACACTGTTTTTGCTATTGTTTAAGTGGGCAGCCTTAGACACACCTTTGTACTTTATATTTTTTTAAAAGAAATTGGTTAAAGACAAATTATTTATTTCAAGATTTAAAACCTTAATTCTAAAAAATTTCCCAATTTTGTTTAGAAAAAAGATTGATCTTGTTAAAATTCAAATATATTATGACGGTGCTGATAGTGATATTGAATACAACACTAATACTCAATACTAATAATATTTATAAAAGTAAATTATATATATATATATATATATATATATATACTAATCAATCCAAATTATTCGTGACATTCTTTTTATTTAAAAATATCACTCACTATTTCTGATATATAAATATGTTGCACGAATTTACTATTTATCTTCTGTTGTTTTTTACACAATATATAATTGTACTTTTATTTTTAATATAAACAATAAAAACAACAGGTGACTTTATTTTCTAAGAAAAGCATATTGCACAAAAAATAATAATTGTATTGACTGACGGTAATTAAATAAAACAAAATATTGGTGAAAAGTCACTGACATTTGAAATAAAAGAAATAATGTTACCCACCATCCCAACTTCTTTTCAAACTATCGTCAGCCACCACCAAATCACATCACAGTCTTGCTCACGCATATTGTCTTCTTGTTCCCATGCCGAAAAGCTTTAAAATATTTGTTGAGAAAATATTTGTTGAGAAAAACTATGGCGAAGTCAACCTCAACCTAAACTTTTTTAATGGGAAGCGTGCATGGAGTGAAAGAAATATGACAAGCACAGAAAATGATGTGAGGGAGAAACATTCCACCTCATTTGTAGAATTACCCATATTTGTTTCCCCATTTTCGAAATACGCGTATGCTGATTGAGCTCGGATTTATTTAGTTTGGATTTTTTGTTTTTATTTTTATTGAAAATAGAAAACTTATTTAAAATATATTTGGTTTAGTTTACTAAAATATTTTTTAAAATATGTTTAAATCTACAAATATTAAAAAATATTTTTAATATTTCAAGAAATATATTTTAAAAAATAAAATCTGAAAAAAAAAATAAAAAACGTTTTTACAAACCAAACACAAGTGTTTGAGCATTTCTTATTTTTATTTTTATTTAAATAAAAAATATATTTGAAAATATATTTGGTTGAATTTAGTAATTTTTTAAAATATGTCTAAAGCTGAAAACACCAAAAAGATGTTTTCGATATTTTAAAAAATGAATACTGGAAATAAAAATATGACATGTTTTTACAAATTAAACAAATCCTAAGTTTCTCACATAATTTTAGAAACTGTCACAGTCAATGACTTAAGTTGGTCTTTAGGTCATTAGGTTGTTAGTCTAACCATCGTATCATCAATCAATTGTTGAATTAGAATATATATGTATATATGTGTGTGTGCGCGCGCGTACGTGTGTGTCCTTAAATAAATGTTAAAATAAATAATTTATACACAAATTTAACAATTAAAATATCTTTAAAATGTATTTTAAAGTAAATTTACCACACAAATATCATATTTAATAATTAAATAAATATAAGCTTTTATGATTATATTAATAAATTATAAAAATTAAAATTAAAGATAATTTATTTTTGAATATCTGATTGTTATTTAGTTATTTCTAGTTTTATATGATATTATAAAATTTATTATTAACATTGTTCCACTTTTATGAATTAAAATCATTTTAGATAATATAATGATATAATTACATAAAATAATAATTATTAATATATATATATATATATATATATATATATATATATATATATATTGCTGACTTTATATGATAATTATATCTTGTTTTTTATGGTTTAAACATTTTTTTCTATGAGATATTGGGTTCAATACTAGTTAAACATTATTTCCTTATATATATTTTTATTGAAATCTAAAAGGAAAAAAAAAAAAGACTCAGGATGAACTGATTCACCGGTCTAGTCAAAATCCAGCCAAAGTCAATCAGGTCTTGATCAGGCCAATTACAACTCGGTCTAATGACGTGGCCCAGACTTAGTTGGATTTCAAAATTTTGGTTTGTTCAAAATTTTGTTTTCTAAACTATTTTTCAAATAAACATTGAATCCTTGAGTATCGAAAAGTCAGACATATTCCTGATGTCTATAAAAAATAAAATTCAATTAAATAAGTATTTGGTTTTGAGGCTCTTAAAATGGGCTTAGGGTATGTTTAATTAGGCAAAAAAAAACTTATAACTTATTTGACTAGCTTATAAGATTGTTATAAATGTTTGGTAAACGAGCTTATTTCAATAGTTTATAACTTATTTTGATATGTTACTTTGAGTAGCTTATAATTTTTGTATTTTTTTTCTATTTTTACCTTTGTTATTTTATGAAAATATCTATTATAACTTTATCGTCATATTCATTATATCCTTATATATATATATATATAATAATTCAAATTATTTTAATTAAAACCTAAAAATAATATGTTTATTTATATTATTTTGGGATTATAAAATATATGTCTTTTTATGTCATTTTATATTTTTCAACTATTTCAACAACTACCTTTACTAAACACTTCTAATTTAATAAGTTAGCTTATAAACTTTCAGCTAAAAATTAACTTATAAACTTTCAATTAGCTTATAAGTTATTTTTGTCAAATACACCCTTAATTTAATGATTTGGCCCAACTCAGCCCTACAAATGAGGTGAGAAGGCCAATAATTCAATAATCTATTTTGAAAAATGACTTTTAGCATGACCTATCTAAGCCTTTTGGAATTTAGGTGGATTGTGATGAAACAACCTTATTGGGCTATTTTATTTTCTTAAACTTTTATCTATTTTTTCAAGATATCTTTAGTCTAATTTCGTAAAGCTTCATAATTCTAATTATTAGCTTTGCCAATCAAAATAACTAAAAATATATTTTTAAAATTGAAAAATTAGCCCTTTAGTTTAATATATACTTTTTTTAGATGTTTAGTTTAATTTTTTTAAAATTTAATAGTCTCATATCTAGTTTCTACAATTACAAGTAACTAAAAATATATTTGAAAAAAAAATGTCATTGACAAACCAAGCCCAATCTATAACCTTTGTGGATTGAATTGAGTCAAGATTTTATATCATGAATTATATAAAATACAACTTAATTCAATCCGTATTCAATAATGACTCTACAAAACTTAACTTGAAATATATTGACTCGACCAATTCTTGGTTGAATAATACAACCACCCATCACATAATATATTCTTTTTTTTGTTCTTTTTAGATACTTCATCACATAATATAATCGTAATTAACTAACCGTAAGGAAGATGACCCAAGCCTAATTATTTGGTTCTTTTTTTCTTCAAAAAAAAAGTAATTAACATTTGATCTATCTCTGGAAGCAACGAAGCCATACACTTTGGGTTGGAGCCCACAAATTCAAATAGCAAACTTTCTTTTCTACGCGTATCTCACCTCACCTAAGACTTACTATATATAAACATGAGCAACCTTTTTTTTTTTGGTTCATTTCAATTATATTATGTTTTATACAGATATGCCAACATAATAATAATTTTGGGGAGGTCCCAAAATCATATACAATAGTATAGATTAACATATTGTCAAAATGATAAAAATATTTTTTTATGTTAATACTCGATATGTTGACAATAAAAAAAAATTATAAGTAATTTAAACTATATGATATTATTTTTTAAAAAATGAAAATTATTCAATCAACATTATTAATTAAAGTAGTAAACAAATCAATATTATTAATTTTATGAAACAATATTATTATTAAAGACACAAATTAAACTATTAAAATTAAGTTATTAAATTAATATTCTTTGTTTAGATTTTTCTTATAAATTGTAAAATTAATTACTAATAAACACTGTTTTTGCTATTGTTTAAGTGGGCAACCTTAGACACACTTTTTGTACTTGGTCATGTTTGAATAAACAATTTATTTAAATACTTTATATAAGTTATTTTCAGATTATTTTCATAAGTTATTATAAAAAATTTATAAAAATAAGTTGAAAACAGCTTATGAACATACCGTAAGTTATTTTTATAAATTCTTTCAAACACGTGTATAAGCGCTTATGTTATAAACTAAATCAGATAAGTTTAAAATAAACTTTTCGAAATACATTTTTATTTTTTTAAAAAATAAATTGGTTAAAAACAAATTGTTTATGTTATCACTCACTATTTCTGATATATAATATATGTTGCACGAATGTATTATTGTCTTCTCGTTCCCACTCCTGAAAACTTTAAAATATTTGTTCCCCCATATTCGAATACGCTACGCTTATGCTAATTGAACCTTTCAGGGCTTTTTCCTTTGGACATTTTTTTTATTTTTATTAAAAATACAAAATATATTTAAAAGTATGTTTAGTTTAACTTGCTGAAAATGTTTTATTATAAATATTTCTTAAAATAGCTAAATCTAAAAACATCAAAAATATGTTTTTAATATTTCAAAAAATACATATATATTAAAATAATTTATATGCAAATTTAACAATCAAAATATCTTCAAAAATATAATTTAAAGTAAATTTAGCACACAAATATCATATTTAATAAATAAATAAATATAACCTTTTATAATTATATTAATAAGTTATAAAAATAAAATTGAGGATAATTTATTTTTGAATGTCTCATTGTTATTTAGTTGTTTTCAATTTTGTATGATATTATAAATTATTTTTACTAACGTTACATTGTTTCACTTTTATGAATTAAAATCATTTTAGATAATATAATGATATAATATACATAAAATAATAATATTTTATGTTTTAAAATACTATTATTAATTCATATATATATATTTGCCCATTTATTTGTACGGTAATCATAACCTTTTTTATGGTTTAAATATTGTTTTACTTCTATGAAATAATAGGTTCAATACTAATAAAATTTTTTTTCTTATATATATATAATCTGCAAAAAAATAAAAAGACTCGGGTTGAACCGATTCACCGGTTAGTCAAAATTTGGCTAAAATCAACTGAATCTTAATCAAATCAATTATAACCTGATCTAATGAAGTAGCTCAGACTGAGTTGAACTTCATATCTCCCTACCAGATCTGGTCCAGAAACAATAGTTTCCCACGTTTGTTTAGTTGGCATTGTTGATGATATTTGATAACTCAAAATGATAACTCCAGAAATACAGTATGTAGCTTATAAACACTGAAAAAAGCGAAATGTAATTTAATATGATCAAGTATACACTATAAAATAAAAATACTATTCACTCATTGAAAATGTTTTACTCTTAGTTGTGGAAACATATACATTTTTTTAATTGTAATTTTAATTGATGTGAAGTATTAAGAGACTAAGAATACGAAATTAAAAATTTTCAGGGATTTAATCCTATTCCTCTAATTTAAAAATCTTAAACATTAACTTGTGATTAAAAAATAAATAAGTTAAAATTTTTTTTTTAAAAAGTTAATGATTTGGTTGAGTTTGAATCTATAAGATAGATCATAATTCAACTTCTAACCCATAAAGAAATTGTAAATGGGTCATAAATCATTATTTAGCCTATTTTTAACTCAACTCATATTCAATCCAAAGACCATGTTTAACACACGATAGTCATTAATTAGTGTAGGTCTCTTAATAAAATTTATGCTAATCAAATGGTTTTCATATACCAAACACGCATCTAACAATCAAAAGATTGGTGTCATGAAGGATGATTGCCTATAAAAATTCATAAAAAAAGTAAACTTTTGGCTTAAAAAATTTAAGACGACGATTTGGCATGAAAATCGAAATTTGAAACAGTTATACATGATAATATACTCAGCTGTGCAAAAGAAAGTAACACTTGTAACGCTGTCAATATACTATGATTTTAAATCCTAAATACTATGAAATCAGTCGCATCAAAGCATTTTATTTTTTAATATTAAATGAATATTCATTTTTTCTTTTATTATTTAATATACGGAGACTCGGTCATTTAACCTAATCCCCCTATGTGATTGATTTCATAGAATTTGGACAAAATTTTCTGCAACTATAGTATATTAATATTTTTTAAGAAAAATATAGTATTCAGTCTAAATTCTTTTGAAAAACTCTCTTTCTTATAAGTCGCTGTTCACACACGTTAATTAAAAATATCGTATCCAAAAAGCTTCTTCATCCTTTTTTTTTTCTTTGAAAATTCTTCTTTTTTTTATCCCGATCCCTTGAGAGCGCTTAAGGTTGAATAAAAACATAACTACATCACTTAAAAAATCAATATGCATTTTAAATTATGGAATTCAACTAAATTTTATAAAGTTTAAAATTTGTATTTAATTAAATGGGATTAAACTTAATGACTAATTATAATAAATTTAGAGTAAATTATTGATTTAATTCCTAAAAAATTATATTTATCTCAATTTGATTCTTAACAGTTTAAGTATTTTGGTATAGTTTCCCTTCTTTTTTTTTTCTTTTTTGCAAAGCACTGAATTCTTTTTTAAGGCCTGAGATAATTTTAAAATGGTATTTTATATTTGTATTAGTTAGAGAAAAAAATGGTATCTAATGAAGTGTTATTCAATATTACGATGTCTCTAAAACCACAAGCCAAGAACTTTCTCAATATTTTTTATTGATTTAACTTGTTTATTTAAATAAAAATAAGGTAAAAAAGTACTTTATTTCCCTAACGTTTATACTAATTTTTATTTATGTCCATAAAATTTATTTTTACCTATTTATGTTTTTTATGTTTCATATTTTATCAAATATATCATTTTTTGTTAACACCATCGAATAGGTTAACGGTGACCATTGAGTAAAATTTGACGTAGCAAATTTATTTAGCCAGTTCACCTGTCATGTGTAATCATATTTAAAATTACAAAAATACTTATAATAATAATTTTAAAAAAAATCCATTCTCTCCCTCTCTCACTCTCTCTCACTCTCTCTCTCTCTCAAACTCTTCATTTCTTCCTCTCACTCTCTCCTCTCGGACCTCTGTTTTGTGCTGCCAAAAACAATGGAATGTGCAAGGTGTGTGCGTGCGTTTATGTTGTCCGAGGAAGGGAAGATGTAATGGGTGTATGGTGTGCGGCCCTTTGTGGAAGCTGTGTATGCGTGAAAAGAAGTGTTAACAGAATGTGTGTTGGTGAGAAGAAATGGAGGCTGAGATTGCGAGTGTTTGTGAGATATGTGCAGAGAGAAAGAAAAAGATGCAAAATAGTGGGAGGCCTCACCTATGCGCACTGTATGGCAGCCTTTGAGAGTGAGGGAAAAGAAAAAAGAGTGTGTTTCCGTGATTGAGTGGCTGCTCCAGATTGAGGATATATGGGGTGATCGGGAAGAGGGCGTGTACAGGTTTGAGGATGAGGTATGACTTATGAGGTGGAGCTGAGTAAGAATGACTACCCTTGTGTGTTGGCGAGGAAAATATATATATATATATATATTTTTTCAACAGTCCAGTGTTGAGTGCGCTGTGGGAGGCTATCAAAATTGGAATCAGCTCGTCTGCTTGTCTCCGGGACAAGCAGACCACTGCTTGTCTTAAAAAGACGCCATTTTGCCTTTTTTTTTTTTGAAATAGTGCAAAATGCAGAGTTTCAATATTCTTTCTTTTTTTTTTTTTCAAATATCAAAATAACCCAATGATCCAACTCAAGTCTGAGACTCTCCTCCACTGTGTTTGTCATCCTCTTCTCCTTCTCTTCTTCGGCGTTCTTCTCATCCTCCGACGTGCTTCAATCTTTTTTAGCCACTGTGTCATTGTTTTATTCTCCAATCTCCGACACTTCAATCATATGAATTTATGATTTTGCACAAGACTTTTTCAATTTTTTTAATAAACTTAAAAAATTGACCTCAAAAAATAAACTAAAAATAATTTTTAGAGACTAATTCGTTACTTATTTACTTATACAAGCACTATTTTATTACAGAAAAACACTTGGTAGTTATGCTAAACACACCTACTCTAATGATATCATAACATAATTCACAACATGAATCCAACGTAATTAATTTATTCATATTCTCCTACACATTGTCACCGCCAGCGTGCGGGATATTGTTCTCCGGCTGGACCTCCATCACTTCAGTGGTTCCCCGGCACCTGTTGTTGATGTTATCTTTAATAAACCTCCAAGTTCTGGCCAAAAAAACGAGGAACATAATGGCACCGACGAAGGTTGTAGCTGTGATAATAAAGAAAGACATTCTGTAGCATTCGCCACCAACACAACTCAACTCTTCACCTTCCTTTCTCTGTATCCCCAGAGCAGCCGATTGCCTCTTAGCCTCTTTATCATACAAAGGCCCAGTGATATTCACACTGAGAATATATAGTCCAATAAGGCTAGTCACTCGACCAAAGTAGTGCAAAGTTGTGCGGTTCAAGAGTCCTGATAGGTCAGAATCAGATATTATAGCAAAAAGCAAAGGCCACTGTGCCCCACTACTAAATCCAATTATAACCGACGCCACGTAAAGACCGTTCTTTACGTTGAACGCTATCAAAAGATATCCGACGCAAGACAGAAGTAGGATCAGAGCGAGCATAAGAGGACGCAGGAAGTTGTATTTCCTTAACAAGTATTTGGACACAAAACCAGAGAACACACGCCCTAGGAAGTTCCATATACTCACTAGACTCACAAAAGTGCTTATACTATTCTTTGGATACCCCAACGACACTCCAATCTGACCCAAATTGTCAATTGCCGTTGATGTCCCTCCAACCCCGCAAATGTAGGCAGAAATCAGTATTATCAAGTCTGAGCTGGAAAGGGCTTGGAGTGTAGTGTGATCCTGACATCTGATCTCTTCTCTGCCTTCTCGCTTTGCTTCGTTGGTTCTTGCTTCGGTAATATCAATATTGGTTTCTTTCTGTGCCACCATTTGGATCTCTTTGAGAGGTTTGGGGGCCGCCTGGCTTTTGGCTCCCCAGATCTTTTACTCCTCGACGATGATGACGGCGAGGGGGAGGAGGACGAGGAGGAGGACGATGGCGCTGACGCCGTACAGGGGGTGAGAAAAGTGGGCGCTCTTCTGGACGATGATCATGAGCGTGAGGAAGACAGCGAGAGCCAGGGAGAGACAGAGGAAGCGGTAGAAGACCTTGAAGTCGTGGGGGTGCCGGCGGGAGGGGATGTGACGGATGGTGCTGAGGAAGGCGACGGAGATGGCGGCGGGGAGACAGCCGATGAGGAGGATGACGGGCTTTGTGTCGTTGTCATCATCGTAGAAGGCGTGGAAGAGTTGGGTTATTATAACTCCGCTTAGACCCACGCTGCCTTTCAGAATCCACAGTACCACCCCTTTGCTCTCTGGAAATATCTTCAGGCACGTTACCAGCGACCCTCTGTTCGTGAATGACTGGGCGATCGCAACTGGAAATTAAACAAGGACGTCAACTGACTGATCTCTCCTATTTTCTTAAAAAATAAGTTTAAAAAAATTTATAATTATTATTTTATATTTATTATGTTTATAATTATTATTAAATCAATTGATAATTGTAAATTTTTTATTTAAAAAAGAAAAAATTGGATGAATAAGAACCAGTAGATCAAACTGATCTATCGATATCATTCTTATGCATAGGAGTCTCTTACACATAAGAGAAAAGCTTCACCCTGATTGATATTAGATTTTGCATATCATTATTTCCAAATAAGAGGAAGCAGATTCCTCCTATGCTCTAGCATAGAGGACTCCTATTTTAATGTGCATTGTTTGATATCCATTTAATAGTTTATATTTTTCTTCTATTTTTTATTTTGTTTAATTTTTAAAATTATATTGGATGTTGCTTAATTTAAAGATCGTTGACCAAGATCGAATAATTAAAAAAAATTTTTAAAAAAATAAAAAATGTAAAAAAAATATAAACAATTAGATATGACATATTCAATGGTCTACGTTAGAGTAAAAGTCTTCTATACTTTTTAAGCATAAGAGAAAATTTGCCTGTCAAATTAAGATGGACTAGTTGTTAGTAATTGTTGTTGTTGGATTCTATTCTTATTATATTTGTACATGATATATTATCAAATATTTATAGATAGTAATAAAGTTTTAATTTTAGACACACACACATATATATATATATATTAATATAAATTGATTTGGGTTAAATATATAGAAACTCTGTCAGACTATTATTAATGGACCAGTCTAAGAAAATTAGAGCTGTAATTTCACGAAGGGAATAATATCTGTATGAATTATTAACTGTTGTTTGATCATTTCTGTTATACAATAATTTTTCATAACACAATAATTACTTTTCTTTTAAAGATTTCTTTTTTTAAGTTAAATTTTTTTAATTTTGATTGATTTATAGTGATTAATCAAGATACACTTATTTTTTTAATTCTTTTAAATTAAGTGATTAATTATGTTTTATTGTCTTTATAAAAATTTTGGATGATATTCAAAATTTTAAGGTTTTAAAGTTATATTATTTAACTGTTAGAGATTGATCATTTTAATCGATTGTTGTATAACTGAGTTGTATTTACTTCATCACTTGCAATATATCTCATAATATTGATTATAGTTTTTCAATTTCATAGTATAATATAATAAATAATCTTTTTTATAAACATATTTTTTTTTTCAAAAAATCGATTTTTATATGAAAAAAGACTGATAAATTGAATTAAAAGATTACCATCTTTGTTGTAAACTCCCAAAATTAAAGATGGATCCTTGATCCTTTGATACGTACCTATGAACATGATCAGGCTTATCAGCCGTGTCGAAGGAGTCGGAATCTTTTGGGTCACAGTGAGCCATATCCCCAAGTAGCCGAAGAAGTTGAGGATAGCGCCGATCAACAGCATCACCCACGCTGGCATCAGCTCGATCAGTCCCGACGGGACCTCTAAATTGGCTCCCACTTCTTTGAAGAAGCTCAGGAGGTTCAACGTCGTCTGGTCATGCCCGAGGGTGGCTTTTAGGTCTCGCGAGTAGAGCCCGAACACATAGCTGGCTCCTGCGGTCGCCATGATCAGAAACGAGGCGAACGCAATGAACCGCCGCCCTGCAATAAGTTGCACCGCCAGTTCCTTCATGTCGACGCAGGCAACCACCATGTTTACAATATGAGGAGATATATGACTATGAGTATTCTGGTTATGAATAGCTAAGGAATGAGGAGGGGTAAGGAAATCAATGGTATATATATATATATATATATATAACATAAATACAGTACGAGACGGCAAGGGCAAAGAATGTAAGAAGTTTTCAGTTGTTGATCTTTGCAAGTTGCAACCACATTATTTTAAATGGAAATAGCTTTTTTTTTTTGGTTCTAGAACACATATCTCCCAATAAAATAAGAAACTCCCCACCATTTTTATCACAATGCTCAAATAAGTCATGCATAATAGAAACCCTTCTTTTCTAAATGAATTCAAAATACATTATAAATTTAACAATACTATTGTATATGAATTTTTTATTAAAAAAAACTCTTATTCATTCATCAATTTGAATCATAATCAATATTTTATTGAACTATAATTGTCACCGCGGAGGTTATGCTGATGCTTAATTATATATCTTATGGAGAAAATCTATATTTCTATGATGTAGACTCACTATACCCACTAACATTAGCCGACCTTTCTTACCATATAAAAATAAAGAGGATGGAACTACACTACGCTAAGATGCCGAGCCCAATTTGTCGGTGTCTATTACAGCGACGGTAAGTTGAATTCAACTTCATCGCCTGAAAAAAAAAGAGAAAAGAACACTCCCATTTATTTAATTTTTTTTTAAATTTATAAGCACCAATTAATTTAATAATGATTATAAATATAATAATTAACATAAAATAATAATTATAAATTTTTTAAAGAGATATATATTAAAAAACACTAGGTAAATAAAAGCCAATTACCTGGTGCGCATTCACGACAAATACATCACTCTACAATCCACCAAGGCACTCGCTTCGCGTACTTTCCCTCTCCTTTTTTTTTTTGGGGGTAAAACCCTTCTAGTTTTTAGGTACCATATATATATATATATATAATCGGATAAATTTATTTGTAAAAATTATTTGATAATTTTGTTTTTAGAAATGTACTTACAATTTACAGTTACCATATACAATTTAGAAACATACTTACAATTTATATCCACTTGATCTTTCAAAAATTGATATATGATTAATTTAGTTCTTTTTTGCTAGTTATAACTTTTGATAAAATGACTAAATTAATAATATATAAATCTATGAAGAAGCAAATTGAAAATACAAATATGGGTGAGTGACTAAATTAATAACATATCAATTTGTGAGTAATCATATTGAGAATGAAAATTTATAAAGAATTGAATTGATGTCTAATGATAACATATTAATTTATAAGAAATCAAATAAAAATAATAATTTGTAAAGGACTAATTTAAAAAATTAAAAAGACATTTGTAAGGAATCAAAATGATTTTTTGGTAATATATTTATATGCACACGCCTTTAAACATTGCACACGCTTTGGCCGTTCTTATTAATTTATTATTCCCTTGGTTCAAAAATAACCAAATATGGTTTAGAAGACTAATACTCAATGGTAATAATATTTATAAAAGTAAATCATATATATCGTATGTATACTAATCTTTTTAAAATTGATTGTGATATTTTTTTTATTTAAAAATAACACTTATTCTTCATGATATTTGATATATGTTGCGTAAAATTACTATTTATCTTTTGTTAATAAGATTAAATTTTTAGAGATCTGGATGAGCTCCAGCGCCCAATAAAATTAAGTGCTTTTTAGTCACGATTTTGTGACTCTATTTTTACAATATAAACATGGTTAAAAGTCACAAAATTGTGACTAAAAAACACTAGACTCTCTTAGTTTGTTGGAGCTGATAGGATTTTAATTTTTACACAATATATAATTGTACTTTCATTTTTAATATTGAAATAGAAACAAGCGAAGTATAACAAAAACAAGTGTTATCAGCCTGTTTGAATAAAGAGGAGCACTTGATTACTTACGTCGTTTGATTTGTCAATATTGAATATTGATCTCACGTAAAATGTGATTTCTGGGTAAAAGAATAATTAATTTGTGTTAGAGATATACATGCATGAAATTTCGAAGGATTGAAAACGTCAGGATCGCTGTGCACAGTTGGATCAAATTGATTTAATAATTAATTTGTGTTAGAGATATACATGCATCGATGTTAATTACCGTTCCACCCTTTCTTGATTTAGAGTAAATCAATTGTTAGGTGCAAACTAGTACTTTTTTATTCTCAATTTGAAGCTGCTCCTTCTGTTCAATTAACACGTCACCCGAAAGTACATAGTTCAACATAATTCGCAGCATGAATCCAACATAATTTATTCATATCCGTGTCTATAATATTACTCTATTCGAATTTCTTTTTGCCTTATCAATCAGCACTAGTCCTTCTCCTACACATTGTCGCCGTCGGCTTGCCGGATATTGTCCTCCAGTGCGTGCGAGATATATTTAATTTTTTAATTGTTTAATTCAGTAATACATATGTTTATTTCTTATACTCTCTAACTATTATTTTTTAATAGTTTTATTTACTGTTATGTATTAATTAAAATTTTTAGTTTTAAATAATATTTTTGTGAAACTCAGTTTTTGTGAAATTAAAAAAACAACTCAGTTTTTTGAGTTTCCTTCTGTTATTCCTCTTCTCTCTCGTCTTTTGGGAAACCAACTTGCAACTCACTTGAGCTGGCCGTAATCCAATTCAGCAACGTGTAACCAACATGCGTCAGGTTGAAATTATGATTAATGAGATACATCACCATGTCACCCAACATTTTTTTTTAATGAAATGTCACACACTTTTTTTTAAATTATCAATATCTTTTACTAAATTCTGACTAAATGATTTAAATCAAATTAAACTATAATAATGTAAAGCTCTTTTAATATTAATTTTTTAATTTATTTAATTTTAAAATTTATTTTTAAAAAAATGCATCGAGTCATTTGAACACATTAAGATTAATTAGGGTTTATAAAATAATTAATAATATCCCTAGTAGCAGTAGTGTCTTCTTCAACTAATGCCATGACTCGAAGTCTAAAACTAAAGAAATCAAGCTAGTTGTAAACACCAAAGGGATAAATGCATTGACCATAGAAAAAGGTTCAGTGATGACAATCAGTGGCGGAGCCACGTTCACTTCAGGGGGTGCAGCTGCACCCACTGAAATTTATAAAGTTTTATGTAAAAATTTTTTTTTTTTGCATTTTGCCCTCCCTCCTTATTTTTTTTTGAACCCCCTTAGTATTTTTTTGAACTCCAGTGACTCATTTTTTCTCTGCTGCTCATAGTCACAAGAATCCCACTCTCCAAAGTCACAAAATTTTTTCTTGATAATAGTTAATTTCTCATTCTATTGTTAGGGACCTTTTTGTAAAAGTTTAAAATTTAGAGTTTTTGTACATAGGTCTAATTCTATTAAATTGATTAATTGATTATGTAATTAGAATCATGAATAACATATTTGTGAAGTCAATTTCATAAATTTTTTTTATGATGGTTAATTTCTCATTTTATTGTTAGGGACCTCTTTGTAAAAGTTTGAAATTTGAGATTTTTTGTATATAGGTCTAATTCTATCAAATTGATTGATTGATTATACAATGAGGATCATGAGTAACATATTTGTGAAGTCAATTTCATAAAATTTTTTCTTTATGATGGTTAATTTATCATTCCATTATTAGGGACCTCTTTGTAAAAGTTTAAAATTTAGAGTTTTTGTATATAGGTCTAATTCTATCAAATTGGTTGATTGATTATACAATTATGATCATGAGTAACATATTTGTGAAGTCAGTTTCATGAAATTTTTTTCTTGATGATAGTTAATTTATCATTCCATTATTAGAGACCTTTTTATAAAAACTTGAAATTTGTAATTTTTGTACGTAAGTCTAATTCTATCAAATTGGTTGATTGATTATACAATTAGGATTTAGAAGAAGAACGATTTTTTGTAATGAAAATATTTAAGAGGAAATTACCATCAAATGAACAACAAATTAAAATTAATTTAAAAGAATTACTATCATATCTAAAAAAAATGAATAAAAATTTTGCTCCCCCTAATCGAGTGTTATTGGATACGCCACTGATGACAATGAAACTTTAAATAGAATAGAGTAGTTATCCTGGCCTTGAGAAAGAAGCGTGGGAAGGAGAAACTGAGAAAAAAAAAGTTGAATTTTCTGGTAGTTGAAAGTTAAACATTCTTTAATTATTACTTTATTCTTATGAATAAAATAATTCACAACAAAAACTTAACTAAACTAACGTTAATTTTTCTCACGAATTGACAATAATAAATATTAAATGCAAAAAAAAGTGGTGTACAAAAATATTATTTAAATCTAAAAATTTTAATACAGTAAATAAAAATATTACAGAATAATAAATAAATATTACCATAAAATATTTTAAATAAATTTAACAGGGTAGTGTCGTGAATGAGAAGAAAGAGATTACATTCCAAGGCACACGCGCTCATAGTCTCTCTCTCTCTCTCTCTCTCTCTCTCTCTCTCTCTCTCTCTCTCTCTCTCTCTCTCTCTCTCTCTCTCTCTCTCTCTCTCTCTCTCTCTCTCTCTCTCTCTCTCTCTCTCTCTCTCTCTCTCTCTCTCTCTCTCTCGCCTTTCTTCAAGTTTTTAGTTACCATATATTAAACTTGTATTTAAATTTTGAAAACTAAATCGATCATTGAAAGGCTAGATTAAGGATGCATGGTCAGATCGTAGGTGGACTGTTCTAATTTAAAATATTAAAAAAATATATAATTAAAGGTTATAAATATAAATTTACAAATTCAATAAAAAATAATATTTGATATCAAATTACACAAAATAACATCCACAATCAAAATTTTTCAGCAAAAATTGAAAAAATAATAAGGAAATATTGTTAATCAATATAATATTCATCATTATCAAATCCATAAAATACCAATATATTGAGATCTTTACTAAAATTAGTTGATTAGTAATATTAATTTTTTATTATCTAATTATATAACAAGAAAAATTAAAATAAAAAATTCAAGCGGATCAGTTCACTTAACACCGTTTTTTTACTCAATTTAATCAATTCAATCGATTCGATCACTTATCATTTCCCAGTGCGATTTGATTCTGATAACGGTGCTTGAAACCCTTTCTGGGGTGGGTCATATGGTCCCCACCAGCATTAGATGGTGCTGGAGAGCCCAAACCCTACTAGGCGCGCCCAGCAGTGTCACGATCTGAAACCTGGGCTAGGAGTTTTATCACCCTTGGAATCAAAAATGTGATCGGCACTAACAGTGTATTACTAACACCACTGCAAGCCTAGATCTTTCTCTCATATATATAACGTAGGTGGCCTAGCAAATTACAGAGTATACTAGAAAAATAATTTAAAATAAATGTAAAATTACCTTATGCCGAATAATGGAGAGTCATTCTCGATTCACGAGCCCTCAATTTGGCTGTCTTTTTGTACCTGCAACTGTGAGGAGGTGAGTATAAACCATGGACTGACTTAAACTAGACCTACTCTACACAAATATGCAATATATATATATATATATATATATATATATATATATATATATATATATAATTAAAATACGCTCAGGAATTCATCCCGTGCGATACCATGCTGCTTTAAGGCATGCATATGGTATTATGTCCCCGGTTCTAATATAGCAAATTTTGGATGTCGCCACGTATCACATCCCGCCATATAATTCCCCAACCATGAATACACACAACATACATACATTATCACACATTAAATGGGCAAATCCCTCCTCATGGATCTACATTCCCAAAAGGCCACATCTCAGGAGTTTCATCAACATGGGTCTACATTCTCACAGATTATCACTCAAGAAATCCTGTCACATAGGTTTACGTTCTTACAGACTGAAAATATCCCCAAAGGGATTATACTATATAGGTATGCATCCCTATATCTCTGTTCATGGATCTATGTCTTTATGAATCATCTTGTGGACTCCCTATCCACTATCATTATGGTAAGATTCCCATTTTGAGCTCCGACTCATGCCCCAACTTGAAAATCGCCATCCTGACCCCAAGAGTGTACCATGAGATCTCATCACCCATGGAAAGTCATGTGTCTAGTCTCTTGGGTTATGCCCTCAACTATAACATGTGTCCGGCCTCCTAAGTCAACCCCTCAACCATAAAATGTCCTCAACCATATCTTGATCAGGGCGGTATGTCCCACTCGCCCTGATCAAGACACCTCAGCGGTCCCAACCTCAGGGACTACATCTGAAATCTGTCTCACTTAGTTATCAAGTTCCTTGTTACCTCGAACCCATTACTATCCTTTCCCTTCTGAGAGGTGCCATCTCTTCATGGTCTCACCATAATTAGCAGGACTCTCGAAGGGACTGAAGAACCTTTCGCAAACTCAACCAGCTTTCTCTCCAGATACTCTACTGTAGCATGTTTCCTTATTCTTTACCTCATTATCAGCGAACTTCACTATACTTCTCATGCTACTCTGATATAACTAGGGATTGCCTCAACCATAGGTTTCCCTACCCTGCATTCTGACCACCTCATGTACAATACCGGTGCTCCTCAAAGCATGACCTCAAACCTCCCCTGGCTATCTTCCTAGTCGGGGTCATAATCAGAGAACTCCCCTCCCCCTTACGGGGTCTGTTGTAAACAGCAACCAACTGTACCAAGCCCTCATCAAGTATCAACACAATGGTTACCCCTAAGGTTGGTCTACTCAATGTTATCTCATTCATCCTATGTATACCAATGCGACGAAGCACATACAACTATGCGATCATGATCGTATAATATATAGAGGTCATCAAGATGCACCCAAAGTATAAGTACCGATGTTTCTCGAATGCAGTATTTGAATCCCTCGATCACGCTTGCATATTTGTTCCATCCCCGCCCGTCCCATAGTCCTACTTTCCTTTATTAATCCATAACCATCCCCGTGGCTAACATTTCTTCCTTCGAATGTATGAAGGAAGTTCTGGAAGTAGAAACTCCTGTCTCATCCCTATAGCTGATGGAGGATACTCCCCCCTCTGATTTGACCAACTCAACACTTATGGCTATATGCAAACCTCGTATAATGATGCGCCCTTTGATAGAATTCCTCCACATCAAATACTTCGAGCTTACCTTGCCCGGTTCCTGATAAGTTTTGGTAGCTATTACCTTATTCCCCCTTTACCATATGAATTTATCATCTTGTTGTTGACCATAGGCCGCATCGACATTAGAGGTCCCCCTTGCATGGCTCTCTCACTTCCTCTTATCGTTTCTACTGTTAACTATTCCGACACTAGGATCCCTCCATATAATCCTACCTTTGTCCCCGCCAACGCTAATAGCTAGTCATTGCCTCAAATGTAGGGTGTGTTTCATTCGTGGCCCCACAAGTTGGCATATTGATGGATGAAAGCCCTAAATGAGCCTATTTGTCTTTCTTTTTTTATCTGGGAATGTGCGAGGGCATCCCATGTCGACCAATTGAACTCTTTGTCATACTCTCATACTACCATGAACTCTTGCTTGAGAGTTTCGAATTCACAAGCTTTCTTCAAGCAAACATTCTGAGGTACGAACTACTCTAAGAACGTCCTCTATAACCCTTCTTACTCCTCTAATAGGATATATAGGGTTCTATCACCCTCATTGTGTCCTCTGACTATGAGCTCTTTCTTCCTAGTTGGGACGAAGCAAGTCTTTCTTATATTTCTAATCCCTTGTTTATGTAGTCCTCGCATTCTGTGAGCGCGGCCTCTACACTTACTAAACCATGTTTCCCCTTAGCATTTCTCATGCTAACCATCCAGTTACCAAAGATTCTTCTATGGAATCATACTCTTGTCATTCCCCTTAATAGCATGGCATCCTATATCGACCAATTGAACTCGACGTCATGCTCTTATACTACCATGAACTCTTGCTTAGGAGTTTCGAACTCATAAGCTTTCCCCAAGCAAACACTATGAGGTATGAACTACTTTAAGAATGTCCTCTCGAACCCTTCCTACTCCTCCGATGGGATTTTGGGGTTTTATCACCCTCATTGCATCCTCTAACTATGAGCTCTTCCTTACCAGCTGGGATGAAGTAGGTCTTGCATATATTTCCAATCCCTTGTTTGTGTAGTCCTCACATTCTGTGAGCGTGGCCTCTACACTTACTCAATCATGTTCCCCTTTAGCATTTCTCATGCTAACTGTCTAGTTACCAAAGATACCTCTATGGAATCCTACTCTTGTCATTCCCTTAGTAGCATCTCCCTTCTTTCCAGTCACCACCGTGACTTATTTCTTTTCCTACCAAGGAGCATACCCTCGAGCCTCCACTTTCCTCAAGATAATTATTCCATCTTTGTCTTGCTATCTCACCACGTCTTACGGCATGGGTCTGAAACACACGTGCCTCATACTTATTGGGATGCATCTCAAACGAATATACAATAAACATAACATTTGAGTCACTCACGAGCTCAAATGTGTCCTTTGAAAGGAATCTGATTCGAAAGAAAGGAATACACGTCCTACAGGCCTTTGGTGGAGCCATCTCTCTATAGTTATGCCATGGTTCATAATGATAGAGAATGACCCACTAAGGTTATCTTGTTCTGTAATCGATAGGAAACCTAACTTTTCCTCTGATACTCTTCTGTCACGACCCGAAATCAGGGCTAGGAATTTTACCAATCCTAAAATTAAAAATGTGACTGGCGCAAACAATGTATTACCAACTCTACCACAAGCCTATATCTTTCTCTCATATAACTTAGGTGGCCTATCAAATTACAGAGTATACTATAAAAATAATTTAAAATAAATGTAAAATTACCTTATTTCGAATAATGGGGAGTCATTCTCGATTTACGAGCCATAAGTCTGTCTGTCTTTTTGTACCTACAACTTTGAGGAGGTGAGTCTAAATCACGAACTCACTTAAACTAGCCCTACTCTACACAGATATACAATATATATATATATAAAATAAAATACACTCGAAAATTCATCCCGCTTGGCACCAGGTTGCTTCAAGGTATGCATATGGTATCACGTCCCTGGTTCTAATATAGCGTATTCTGGATGTCGCTACATATCACGTCCCTTCATATAATTCCCCAACCATGCATACATATTACACACATACACTATGACATATTAAATGCACAAATCCCTCTTCTTGGTTCTATGTTCTCAAAAGGCCACATCTCAAGAGCTTCACTAATGTGGGTCTACATTTTCACTTATTATCATTCAAGAAATCATGTCATATGGATCTATGTTTCCATGGACTAAAAATATCCCCATAAGGATTATACTATATGTGTATACATCCCCATATCTCTGTTTATGGATCTACATCTTCATGAATCATCATGTGGACTCCCTGTCCATTATCGCTATGGAACGACTCCCATTTTAAGCTTCGACTTATGTCCTAACCTAACAATTGCCATCTTGACCCCAGGAGTGTACTATGAGATCTCATCAGCCATGGAAGGTCATATGTCTAGTCTCTTGGGTTATGCCTTCAACCATAACATGTGTTCGGCCTCTTGGGTCAACCCCTCAACCATAACATGTGTCTGGTCTCTTTGGTTATGCCCTCAACCATAATATGCACCCCACACGAAGGCATCAGCCCTCGCGAAGGCATTATCCACAAGGCACAATCATATACACACAAAACATTGACAAGTATAAATAAATTATACACACAGAGTATGCAACTACCACATGTTTTTCCTACTCATGAGTCTACATTCTCACGTATATCTCATTGAGCCATATCTCAATGTAAAAATTCTAAGGATCTACCTACCTTAGACATTAAATTCTTGAGGTTCATCCATAAGGAATCCAACTATTCCAAGACTACTAATCGGCTTATGCTTATACGTCTATATAATTCTCTTTCTCTTTTCGACAGGTATAAACAATCATCACATAATACTTTTAATAATTAAATGCAGATAAAACATTTTAGGAAAATAAATCCTAAAATATAAACATACACAGATGCACATGCGCGCGCGCACACACACACACACACATATATATACACACTCATACAGAGGAAAGCTAGATACCTCACCTGGATTTCATGCTCTCTCAGCTCCTGTTTGAAAGTAATGGTTGGAACCCAAGAGGGGGGGTGAATTGGGTTTTATAAATTTTTCATAAAACTTTATTGGAAGTTAAAATGATTTTCTATAAAAGTACAATGTCTAGGATAATAAATACAACACAGAAAATCAATGTGCTATCAAGATGAATAATTATGAGGAGCAAGGAAATAAAGAATATATAACAATAAGCACAAATAAAGGAATAAGGGATAGAGAGAGCAAACTCAGAGATTTATACTGGTTCGGCTAATCCAAGCCTACATCCATTCCTCAAGAGACCACTTGAGTATTTCCACTATAATTGTAAGTTTAATCCGGGTACTTGCAAACCAGTACAACCACGCAAATTCGATCCGGGTATTTGAGACATCACAATGGAGAATTTATGAATCCGGGCTCCTCCTCAACCCAAAGCAAGTTCTTCCAACACCGGTACTTGCGAACCTCAACTCCGAATAATATATGTGTTGATCAAAATCAACAATACAAAGAAACTGTCTCTAAAGAGTATATGAATACAAATGAAGCTCTAATAACTCTAATGATAAAAAATATGCAAGATTTGGCTCAAGAATACTTTCCTTTCTCTCAAAGATGATAGAAGAAGTTAATATCACATTGTAGGACTTTGTTCTAGCTCAAAATCGTGTATCTAAGGTAATATATATAAGATTTTACAAAACTAGCCGTTATATAGCCGTTACAGCACTTATAGTGCAGTCCAGGTGTCAACTGGTCGACCAGTTAGGGTCACCTGGTCGACCACCCACTGACAGTAGCAAAATATAACATTTTCAGGGCAACTGGTCGACCAGTCTGAAGCTGCCTGGTCGACCATCGACTGGCAGTAGCGAAATACAGATTTTGAGCTTTTTTTAAAAATTCATAACTCCCTCATTTGAACTCCGTTTTAAACAAATAATATATAATTGGAAAGCTCTTTGAGTCTAGTTTCAAATGAGCCAAGTTTCACTTAAAAATTATTTTTCGTTTAAAAGATATGATTAAAACATTGACTATAGGTCAGAACAGAATAATTTTTGAGTATAGTAAAATCAACTTTCAGTTTTTCAAACTATACTTTAAATAGTCATATATTTCTCATTTGGACTCCGTTTTGAATAAATGATATACCGTTGGAAAGATCTTTGAGTCCACTATCAAATGAGATTAAGATACTTGAAAAACTGATTTTTCATTTATGAGATATGATATAAGGAGTGACCAAAGGTCAAAAACTAACTTTTGTAAAACTTCATATCTCACTATCTTTTTGTTTAAAATGCTTGAGCCAATGTATGCAAATCTAAATCATTGAGTTGCACAAGTATACTAGCCTATATAAAATATACCTAATGTAAACACATAGGCTATCTTGATGCATCAAAGCTTCCAAGACTTCAAATCCTCTAGTTCTTCATTTCTTGCAGCTTTATCCTTGTTTGTTGCTTTCCTTGAGTGAGACATGATGTTACTTTTCCTTGTTCTTCAATCCAATGCTCACTCTTCTTGTTTTGAACCAACCTATAAAATATATCTTACTTGCAAACCCAATGGTTAGTTCAATAACATGATTCAATATATGCAACAAACATGTTAAATAACATAATCATGCTTAAGTACTTGTAGCATATATATAATAATTAATCTTTATATATATCAATGCTACAATTCAAATACATTTGTCATCATCAAAACTTATGGCATAAAGCCTTAGGGTCAATACTGTTTTGTGCCTTGACCATTCCTTGAGTCATGGTCCAAGCTACATGTAATAAACCATGCTCACCATTGCATCCCAAAGGTATGGAAGATGGATCAAAGAAGCCATCCCTATGAAATAACCATGCAAAATATGTCAGGGTTACAAGATAGAGAAATTCCCTGCCACTAATCTTGACCTTCATTTACTCCTATGGTCATAACTCTTAGCCAATAAAGAATTTCCAAAATAAACTTACACTATTGGAAACTAGACTCAAAGATGTTTCTAAATTTATAAGATTTGCTAAAAATGGAGTTTGAATGAAAAAGTTAGGACGATTTAAAGAAAGGTCTAAGAAAACACTGCAGCTTAACATCAGCATGACCTTAGCATACTTGGTGACTAGGTGCCACAACCTTCTTCTCTGATCCTTTCTGAAACTTGGTGCTTAGGAGCCAAGCCTGGCACTTGGGCACCATATCGCGACTTACACGATTTGGCCTCGGTTTTGGCTTAGATCTGACCAAATCTCCATCTTTTCTCATATTTTTTCCTTGAATTTTCATCTTTGATGTTTAAGGAGTATTTAGACCCTAAAACCCTCAATTTTAATCGACAAACCAAGCCCCAATCTTAAATTCTACCCAAAAACCTTAAAAATCCAAAATAGGAAAAAGTTTAGGAAATTGGAATACCTACTTTGATTCCTTGTTTTCCCGGTGTTACTTGGCCGCAGGTGACTCACCTCGCCATTGGAAAACCGCTTGCCGAGCTTGGATGGTAGTTTTAGGTAGAGAGGGTAGAGAAAGGGAAGAGAGAAAAAGGTGATGAGAGAGGGAGAAAGGTGAAAACATGAGTAAAAAAGGGTGGGGCCACCTATATATATCCACATATGGTGAAATTATTACTTTGCTCCCAGGTCAACCTGTCACGACCTATTTTCTAGGCACATGACCGGCACAATGATGAATATCCCATCATTGTAAGCCTTTTGATAAATTCTACTCACAAGTAAAATTATTAATCATTTTCTCTATATTCTCAAAATACCATTCCTTAATAAATACAAAGAAAATACATCAAATTTTCTTAATTAAAAATAATAGATCCTCAATACAAAATACATTATCATATTGAAATACAAACCAAATATTAATCCCCTGACCTAGATGTCCTACGCGGTTACATATCAACATAATCTATAACAAAAGAAGGGCCTACCCGACAGCGGGAAGATCCAAAGTAATCTACTCCTCTAGCGGATGTTCTTCGTTGGCAACCTGATCTAAACAAAAAAAATTTGTACAGAGAATGTGAGCTTTTAAACTCAGTGAGTAAATCGGTCTTGCGTTAATAAAATTCAAATACATCACCAGTCATGCAAGCATATCCGAAGGCTCAAGCTCAACCAATAGACATAGTTAGAAATTATATACAAGAAGACAAAAATTCATCCAATTCAACAAACGTTACTAGTACTTATCAATGACAATATATCTCGTAGAGCGCACACAGGCCGGCTCACCAATTTTGTATATTTCCGCCATGACGCACAATCTCATCCTCTTAGCTAGGGCGCCTCACGAATTTATCACCAATCCGGGCTATATCCCTACTGAGGGAATCGTTGTCTCCACACTCATTGGTCAAGACACCATTTCAACCGGGTTTTCCGCTTTGCCATGAGAGGGGGTACTGTATCACTCAATCACAATCAACAGTACAATATTTCATATCATAATCAGAAGCACAATATAATATTCATCATTATAACAGGTATAGTATATAATTATATGATTCAAATTTCACATCATCATGAGATAATTGCTTCGTCTTATCCATACTTCTGGATTATCTCATTATATTCGTCATTCTGAATCTAATTTCCTCCTATGAATCTCGGGAGTGTCCTACGACATACTTTTTATCACTAGTAATGCTAAAACTCTATTAACACGGGGTTGTTTCACTCACCTGGATTCCGTACGAGTATCACTTCTTTAAGTCGTTACGGACAAGAGTGCACAGGTGAATTTCAGTGTTTTGCTACGGAGATTTTCATGAAATATTAGAGAAAATACGTTAACATTGTTTTCGTATAAATACTGTTAATACGTATGATTACTATTCATATGATTACTATTCATACGTACGGGTACTATTTATACCAGAAATAGAGAATACAATCTGTAAAAGAGTACACCAGATAAGTTCCCAGGAAAGAGTGAAGGGTCACACTGGACACACTTAAAAATCAGGTCTTTCCTTAGCCAGAACTTTCCTATACATGTATTTTTCACAGTTTATATTCTATTTCGGTAATCAGAGAATCAAAATAACATATAAACAGCTAAGCACAGTTTTTCTGATGTGGAAGATCGGCCAAAGCCGCAACCACAGAGCATACTTAAGAAAATAACTTCTAGAATTTGAAAGACATATAAAGGGCATAGTATCCTTATCTAAGCAGAAAAGGAAAGGCCCAAAATCTCAAAGCACTAGCGTCGAAGCAAGAGAAACTTAAGGAGAGAAAAATAGAAGTTGAAGGTGTGAGTTTAGAAGTGAAATGCAAGGGCCTATTTATAGCAAAAGTCAAGGGTACTATTTGACACTATGCGCTAATAAAATATTCAATTTACTATTCATAAAAATGACATTTCTAATAATGCAATTTACTGTGCACTTTACGCTTACGATTGAAAATTTTTCTTTTATTACTATTGAAAACTTAAAGGGAAAACTATCCTTTCACCTCAAACCTTTAAGTTTCTTTTCAATTCAGTCCTTTCAATTTAGTCCCTGAGCGTATTTTTACACATAAAACATCATTTTCTCCTACAAACTTCTTTCTAATTTTCTCTTATGACCAAACCATATCTAGTACTTGACATTTTGATTGCATAAATGAACAATACCATATACGTAAATAGTAACAGTAGTTTGTAAACACACATTTATATTTTATTTTTCATGGGTATTACATTATCACCCCCTTTAAGAAATTCGGTGCTCCGAATTTAAATTACCTCAAGTCGTAAAAAGATGCGGATATCTAGAACGCATGTCGGCCTCGGCTTCCCATGTGGCTTGTTCGTGAGTTTGATTTCTCCACAAAACCTTAAAGGATGGAATCTCCTTAGATTAGAGTTTCTTTACTTGACTATCGAGGATAACCACCGGTATCTCCTCGTATGACAAGTTTTCATCTACTAGGATAGAATCATTGTGAGAAAGGTGAAGTATGTGAGAAGGGTCAGGAAGGTACTTCCTCAACATGAATACGTGAAAAACAGGGTGAATGCAAGCCGATAAGCCACTTTTCCCACTCGTTCTAAAATTTTATAAGGCCCGATGTATTTATGACTCAACTTTCCTTTCCTTCCAAATCTCAACACACCTTTCATTGGAGAGACCTTAAGGAATACCATATCGCAGACTGAGAATTCCAAATCACGTCATCTGTGGTCAGCGTATGCCTTTTGTCTACTTTGAGCTGCTCGCATCCTATCTTGTATTGTCTTAACCTTGGTTAGGGCATCATGGGCCAAGTCAGGTTCTAATGCTTTCGCTTCACCTACCTCGAACCAACCGATCGGAGATCTGCAACGTCTCCCATACAAGGCCTCATAGGGTGCCATCCCAATAGTGGCCTGATAGCTGTTGTTATATGCAAATTCTACGAGATACAAATGCTTCTCCCAGCTACCACTGAAATCTAGGATACAAGCTTGTAACAAATCCTCTAGCGTCTGAATCATCCGCTCTGACTGTCCGTCTGTCTGTGGGTGAAAAGCGGTACTGAGGTCCACTCGAGTACCTAATGCCTCTTGAAAACTTCTCCATAAACGATAGGTAAATTGAGGACCTCTATCAGAAATGATAGATATAGGTACTCCATGCAGCTTCACTATTTCTTTATATACAATTGTGCCAATGTTACTACACCATAAGTAGTTTTGACTGGAATGAAGTGTGCTGATTTGGTTAGTTGGTCAACAATGACCCAAACTGAGTCATAACCTCCTGTGGAGCGAGGTAGACCAACAACAAAGTCCATCGTCACTCGTTCCCATTTCTATTCAGGAATCTCTAATTGTTGTAACGAGTCTCCTGGCTTTAGATGTTCAGCCTTAACCTGTTGACAGGTTAAACAACGAGACACAAATTCTGCTATGTCTTGTTTCATTCCTTTCCACCAGTAGATCTGTTTCAGATCTTAATACATTTTGGTGGCTCCTGGATGTACAGCATACGCAACACGATGACCTTCTTCCATGATATCTCGTCTAAGAGTTCCAACATCTGGTACACACAACTGTTGTTCAAAACGTAAGGCTCCTGTATCATCGAGTGTGAAATTATTCATTTCACCAATCTTCACCTTTTTCATAATTTGGACAAGCTCAGGATCCTCCATTTGAGATATCCGTATCTGGTCTATAAGGGAAGATCTAGCCCTGATATGGGCTAAGAATGATCCTGTCCTTGTAACCTCAAAAGTAGCACCTTTTGCTCTTAGCTTTTGTAGTTCTTGGATCAATGGTCTTCTTGTCACTGCTATATGGGCTAGACTACCCATAGATTTTCGACTCAAAGCATCTGCCACCACGTTCGCTTTGCCTGGGTGGTAAAGAATATTGCAATCATAATCTTTTAATAATTCTACCCATCTCCTTTGCCTCAAGTTTAGGTCCTTTTGGTCGAAAATATATTTTAGACTTTTATGTTTAGTGTAGATTTCGCAGGTTTCTCCGTATAGATAGTGTCGCCATATCTTTAAAGTGAAAACTACTGCTGCCATTTCCAGATCGTGGGTGGGGTAGTTTTGTTCATGTTTCTTAAGTTGTCTCGATGCATATGCCACTACCTGGCCATGCTGCATGAGAACACATCCCAACCCTACTCTTGATGCGTCGCAGTACACTGTAAAACCTCCTGGTCCTGAAGGTAAGAACAGTACAGGTGCGGAGATTAACCTTTTCTTGAGTTCTTGGAAGCTTTCTTCACAAGCGTCATCCCATTGGTACTTTACTCCTTTCCTGGTCAGTCGTGTGAGAGGGACGGCTAACTGGGAAAAATTTTAGATGAAACGATGATAATATTCTGACAATCCCAAGAAGTTGCGAATCTCCGTGACGGAGGTAGGTGTAGGCCACATTTTGACTGCTTCTACTTTGCTTAGGTCTGCTTGGATGCCATCTTTGGAGATCACATGTTCCAAGAAAGTCACGCGATCAATCCAAAAATCGCATTTAGAGAATTTGGCGTACAATTGATGATCCCTCAATGTCTGCAACACAATACGAATGTGTTGTTCATGCTCTTCTGAAGTCTTTGAGTACACGAGAATGTCATCTATGAAGACAATGACGAATTTGTCTAAAAAGGATTTAAAAATCCTATTCATTAAATCCATGAAAGCAGCTGGTGCATTCGTTAGTCCAAATGACATTACCAAGAACTCGTAGTGCCCATATCTGGTACGGAAGGCTGTTTTAGGCACATCCTCCTCCTTGATCTTGAGTTGGTGATAACCAGACCTCAAGTCAATCTTTGAAAAACACTTGGCTCCTTGAAGTTGATCGAAGAGGTCGTCGATGCGAGGCAACGAGTATTTATTTTTGATAGTTACTTTATTCAGTTGCCTGTAATCTATGCATAGTTTCATTGATCCATCCTTCTTTTTTACGAACAGAAAAGGAGCTCCCCAAGGTGAATAACTTGGCCTTATAAAGCCTTTGTCTAGCAAGTCCTGTAACTGAGTCTTTAACTCTTTTAATTCTGTTGGAGCCATTCTATAAGGGGGTATGGAGATTGGGCGAGTATCTGGTGCTAACTCTATCTGGAACTCAATCTCTCGATCTGGGGGTACACCTGGTAGATCATCTGGGAAGACGTCTACAAACTCCTGGACTACTGGAACGTCCTCTACTTTTAGTTCTTCTTTCTTAATATCTTTAATAAATGCCAAGTATCCTTGACAGCCTTTTCGCAATAAACGTTGGGCACACATTAAAGATATAAGATTTCCAGAAATTTCACTTAGTTCACCATGAAATACGAAAGAGGGCTCTCCTAGAATATTGAACTTAACTATCTTATTATAACAATCCAGGGTGGCATGACAAGATGCCAGCCAATCCATGCCTAAGATGACATCAAAGTCTGTCATATCTAACAGTATTAAGTCTACTGTTGTATTTATTTCTCCGACTCTTATCTTGCAAGCTCGATAGCCTCGTTCTATTAGTAGGGTGCCTCCAGTACGCGTAGTTACTAAAAACAGACATTCTAATCTAACAACTTTTTGCTTAAAGTTCTTAGCAAAGAATGGTGACACATAGGAATGTGTAGAGCTAGAGTCAAACAAAACATGTGCAAAATTTGATTCAATTAGAAGAGTACCTGCTACCACCATATTAGACGTCTGAGCATCTTGACGGGTTAAAGTGAATACTCGAGCCCCTCGGCCTGCTGAAGCTTGACCTCGACCACCTTGTCCTCTGCCAGCACCTCTTCCAATTCCATTGCCTCCTACAGTTACAGGGGCTCTGTTGGCAACAGTGGCCTCTGATTGATTAAGGCGTACTGATCCTTGGCCAGATCTTGTGTAGAGTTGGGGGCAATCTCTTTTGATGTGGCCCTGTTGACCACATTGATAATAGACCTTAGTGTTGGTGTTGGCAAAACAAGCTCCGTAGTGGTTTCTTTCATATTTAGAGTACCAGGGCCTTTGTTGTCCCCGTGTACCACTTTGTTGACGCTGTGGTGCACTAGCGGTAGAGGCTACATGTCCAGTGGTTTTAGTGGGTGCAGAACTCTCTCCGTGGTAGCGTGATTCTTGTTTCCTCTTTCTTTTGTTATTCTATTTTTCTTTATGCATATCTCTTTCTTCCATCATACGGGCGATGTCCACGGCTTCTGTGTATAATGAAAAATCTCGTATCTTCGATCCCACCCTGTCAAATAAAGACTCTCGAAAGCCTTTAATAAACCGTCGAATCTTTTCTTTCTCAGTTAGGACCATGTGAGTAGCATATTCAGATAACTCTATAAACAGATTGTCGTATTCATCGACAGTTCGTGCTCCTTGTCGTAGTATCTTAAACTCATTCATCTTTGCTTCTCGTATACTCTCCGGAATAAATTGTTCTCGAAAAATTCTTTTAAATTCCTTCCATTTAAGGGGTGGGGCATTTCTGGCCATGCCCTTCTTCCATGCTCGCCACCAGCGATCCACCTTACCTCTTAATTGAAAGGTAATAAGGGTTACTTTTCGAGGTTCAGGGCATTCTAACGTGTCAAGAATTTTCTCACAGTCATCTAGAAAACGTTGTAGGTCTTCATTAACATCTCCTGCAAAGGTTGGCGGATTCAGTTTCATAAATTCTGAGATCTTGACCTCTGTCCCTACCCAATCTTGAGGAGGGGGTGAAGGTGGCATCTGGTCTGTCTCTTGTACTTTTGCAGCATGTACTGATGCCTGTGAGCCATCTTCAGACGACTGTCCCATCAGAAGTTCCTTTAGCCCATTTACCTCGTTTTGCATTGCAGCTAATGCTTCCATCACTACAGTCACATCAATTTGTGATGGTACTCCAGCACTTCTTCTAGGGTTTTCAGTGGATATCTCTCTGTTTTGTGCACGGTTACCTTCTGCACGGTTAGGCATTTCCAGCCTTGCATCTGCTGAATGAGCAGCTAGAGGGACCAGGGCCCTACCAGATCTTGTGCGGATTCCAGAAGCGATTGATTTTCTTGGTGCCATCTAAACTTATTCTATAATTAAGAATAATATATATCGTCACTATTATGCTTCAAGGAAAGACACGAAAGAAAGGGATTTTAAACTCTACAGGGCTTTTGGTGGATCTTCATCCTATGGTCGTGCTACAGTCACGACAATAGGGGAAGACCCACTAAAGACACCTTGCTCTGTAATCACTAGGAGACCTAACAACCTATGACTTTGATACCAACTTTGTCACGACCCATTTTCTAGGCACATGACCGGCACAATGATGAATATCCCATCATTGTAAGCCTTTTGATAAATTCTACTCACAAGTAAAATTATTAGTCATTTTCTCTATATTCTCAAAATACCATTCCTTAATAAATACAAAGAAAATACATCAAATTTTCTTAATTAAAAATAATAGATCCTCAATACAAAATACATTATCATATTGAAATACAAACCAAATATTAATCTCCTGACCTAGATGTCCTACGCAACATAATTTATAACAAAAGAAGGGCTTACCCGACACCGAGAAGGTACAAAGTAATCTACTACTCTAGCGGATGTTCTTCGTTGGCAACCTGATCTGAACAAAAAAAATTTGTACAGAGAGTGTGAGCTTTTAAACTCAGTGAGCAAATCGGCCTTGCGTTAATAAAATTCAAATACATCACCAGTCATGCAAGCATATCCGAAGGCTCAATCTCAACCAATAGACATAGTTAGAAATTACATACATGAAGACAAAAATTCATCTAATTCAACAAACTTACTAGTACTTATCAATGGCAATATATCCCGGAGAGCGCACACAGGCCGACTTACCAATTTTGTATATTTCCGCCATGACGCATAACCTCATGCTCTTATCTAGGGCGCCTCACGGATTTATCACCAATCCGGGCTATATCCCTACTGAGGGAATCGTTGTCTTCACACTCATTGGTCAAGACACCCTTTCAACCGGGTTTTCTGCCTTGCCATGAGATGGGGTACTGTATCGCTCAATCACAATCAATAGTACAATATTTCATATCATAATCAGAAGCACAATATAATATTCATCATTATAACATGTATAGTATATAATTATATGATTCAAATTTCACATCATCATGAGATACTTGCTTCGTCTTATCCATACTTCTGGATTATCTCATTATATTCGTCATTCTGAATCCAATTTCCCCCTATGAATCTCGGGAGTGTCCTACGACATACTTTTTATCACTAGTAATGCTAAAACTCTATTAACACGGGGTCGTTTCACTCACCTGGATTCCGTACGAGTATCACTTCTTTAAGTCGTTACGGAAAAGAGTGCACAGGTGAATTTCAGTGTTCTACTACGGAGATTTTCATGAAAGATTAGAGAAAATACGTTAACATTATTTTCGTATAAATACTGTTCATACGTACGGTTACTATTCATACGATTACTATTTATACGTATGGGTACTATTCATACCAGAAATAGAGAATACAATCTGTAAAAGAGTACACCAGGTAAGTTTCCAGGAAAGAGTGGAGGGTCATAGTGGACACACTTAAAAATCAGGTCTTTCCTTAGCCAGAACTTTCCTACACATGTATTTTTCACAGTTTACATTCTATTTCGGTAATCAGAGAATCAAAATAACATATAAACAGCTAAGCAAAGTTTTTCTGATGTGGAAGATCAGCCAAAGCCGCAACCACAGAGCATACTTAAGAAAATAACTTCTAGAATTTGAAAGACATAGAAAGGGCATAGTATCCTTATCTAAGTAGAAAAGGAAAGGCCCAAAATCTCAAATGTCTAGCGTCGAAGCAAGAGAAACTTAAGTAGAGAAGAATAGAAGTTGAAGGTGTGAGTTTATAAGTGAAATGCAATGGCCTATTTATAGCAAAAGTCAAGGGTACTATTTGACAATATGCGCTAATAAAATATTCAATTTACTATTTATGAAAATGACATTTCTAATAATGCAATTTACTGTGCACCTTACGCGTACGACTGAAAATTTTTCTTTTATTACTATTGAAAAATTAAAGGGAAAACTATCCTTTCACCTTAAACCTTTAAGTTTATTTTCAATTCAGTTATTTTAATTTAGTCCCTGAGCGTATTTTTACACATAAAATATCATTTTCTCCTACAAACTTCTTTCTAGTTTTCTCTTATGACCAAACCATATCTAGTATTTGACATTTTGATTGCATAAATGAACAGTACCATATATGTAAATAGTAACAGTAGTTTGTAAACACGCATTTATATTTTATTTTTCATGGGTATTACACAACCCTTAGTCAACCTTAGTATTAGCAAATTCATAATTTTCCCAATTTAATTATTTTCCATATTCTAGGTGCCACCTTAATTCCTTATTTCATCTTAGTCTATCTCTGGTCTTTGTCGACTCTCTCTCAATTCCCTGTTCCCTAACACTATCTTCATTTCTCGAAGTGCTTTTTCTAACCTCATTTTCCTTAGCATATGACCAGTGTAATCCCATTATTCCTATAAAATAAAAAAAGCCAATACTCGAAAATCACAGGTATTATAAGCAGTGCTTGATCCGAACAGATTCAACCAATTTGATCATTCATCAATTCCCAGTCCGATTTGATTTTGTTAACAGTGCTTGAAATTCCTACTGGGCCATATGGTCTCCAATAACATTGGATGGTGTTGGAGAACCCAACACCTTACTGGACACACCCAACAAGGAATCCAAACCCCCACATATTGCCACTCTCTAATTTCAACACTAGCCAATATTATCTCAATTCAAATTCTATCAAAAATAATATGTACTTATGTGCTTGTGTAACGTAACAGCCAGTTATGTTATAGGTTCCATAAATATTATATAATGGGAGAATGTGAAAAGCATAATTTATGAATATCACTCATTTATATTATATTTTGAGGGTTTAAAAATTATAGGTTTATTGTGATGCATACTTCTTTGGGTATATTTAAAATGGATAATAAACTCCAAACTTCAAATCTTGTGCAATATAGTAGTCCATTTTGTTAGTTTTTCGTCTTATTAAGATCCTTATATTATTTGTCTCTACAAGGTAAAAATGGTTAAGTTGATCAAAATTACATCAAACATATCATTTTAAGAGAATAGTATGTTTCAAAATATAGAAAAATAATTAAAAAACCATTAATTTGTTATTCAGGCTAATAGATCATATATATACTTAATTTAGCCTTTTTCAATAGGATTTTTCACAAAAGAAGCCGATGAAAAACTCATACCACCACTATAAGTCTACAACATTTTGACCCCATTGCATATAAAGCAATATTTTAAATTTTGATGAATAACAAACAAATTAAAATAATAAATTCTTTAGTAATATTGACTTTTATTTTTCAAGAATTACATCAAGAGAAAGACATCAAACAGCTAAAGAGAAGACTTTTTCTAGTTTGTGCCTTAGGATATTTTGCCAAATAATTTGAAAGACACGAAAACTATTTTAAAAATCCTTTGAGAATGTTTTTAATACTTTTAACTAAGTTGAAAAATACTGGATAAGGTTATTGAGTCTTAAAATATAAAATGTTTTGAAAATTCTTATTTTCTAAGTTCCAGTAGCTGTTAGTCAACCGGTACATGTATATTAGTCAATCAGTTGCTCTTGGGTTAGAAATTGACAAAGTCTCAATTAACCTACTAGTCGATCGCTTGGGTTCAATCAGTTGACCGGTGCATCTATATTTGGAATTAAAATTTTAATTTTAGTAACTACCAATTGATCGATACAAATGAATCAGTCGACCAATAGGTTCTAAAATAAATTAAATTCGGGTAATAGAGAGTTACCAGTCGATTGCTAGGTATGGACAAGTTGACCAACACCTCATTAAAAGGTACTAGTTGACTATCGAGAATCTACTAGTTGACTGCTAGCACAATAACATCAGTACCAACGGTTATTTTGTGAAGATATTTACTGATATCATCTTTGATATTTTTCCAACAGATCTTTACACTTTTGGCTATAAATGTTAACCTCAACTGGTGTCAAATCAACAAGAATACATTATCTTTGACTCTGAAACCTTTGTTTTAATATCTTGAAAATTATTTACTGATTAGAAAACTTTCATTTGTAAATCTACTCTATTTAAGAGAATCAACTCAGTTCATTTACTTTATTATTTCTGAGCAATTTGATCAAAGATAATTTCCTTCAGTTAGTGTTTGAGATAATCACTTTGTAAGGGGAGAGACACCATAGAGAAGGAAAAGTTCTCTGTTGTAGTGGCTTACAAATGCTCATTTGTAAACTTATAGTTGATAATGAAACACTCAAAAAGTTATCTGGATGACTGAATGTAACTTTAGTTTAAACTGAACCAGTATAAATACTTCTGTTAATCTCTCATTCTCTCATCTCCTTTATTACTTAAAGACTTATATTTGATTATTTGCACTGCATACTTGTTCATCTTGTTATTACTCTGTTTTACTGTTATAAAAAGGCTTGGCATTATTTTTAAATCTTCTTTGACTTCTAACAAGTGTTAGTATTTTTTTTTAATAAACCTAATTCACTCCCCTCTTGAAAGCTAGTCATTTCTAACTGAATTCATAATTAATATTTAGTCAAAACATGAGTAAAAATTAATTATAAAATAATTGTTTATTCAAATTTAAAAGTAGTGAGTGATCTTTTCAATATTTATATGTATGTATATGTCAACTTTTCAATTTATTTTTTTAAAAAAGAAATCAGAGAATTTAATTAATTATAAGTATGTTTCTAAAAAAAATTATCATATGTTATCTAATTATATATATATATATATATATATATATATATATATATATATATATATATATATATATATATATATATATATATATTCTGTTTGACCACCTAGGTGGGACAGCAAAAGAAATATATTGAAATAATATTTAATTTTTCAATAGTTTAATTCAATAATATATATTTATTTTTTGCACAGTCTAATACGTTTAATTCATTTAAAATAATTTTTATTATTTTTTAATAAATTTTACTTACTATTATGTATTAAAATTTTTAGATTTAAGTAATATTTTTGCACACCACTATTTGTTTTCTTTTGCATTTAATGTCAATTAGTGAGAAAAATTAACTTTAGTTCAATTAAGTTTTTGCTGTGAATTATTTTATTCATAAGAATAAAGTAAAATTAAAGAATGTTTAACTTTTAACTGTCAGAAGATTCAACCTTTTTTTCTTTGATTTCTTTCTTCTTCTCACGCTTCTTTTTCAAAGCCAAGATAACTATTAACTACTGACTCTATTCTATTAAGTCACCGAATTTCTCGTTTTGATTGTTTGTTATCAAATTAAGGTATCATAATTTGTGTCATATTAAATTACTTTATTGTCTTCTAGCCGAAGGTGTCTAACTTTTAAATATGATGGATACTTTTTATAAATATATAATAAGAAATTGATATAAAATTAAATATATTAGGTAAAATTAAAATATATTTTAAGTATAAAAAACAAAAAAAGTACTTATCAAACGAATATTTTCGTTCTAATTAATGTTATCCTTCCAATTCTTACAGTATATACGCTTGAAGAAATCGACACAAAGTTCTAGAATGTCATCGACCTCAACACAAAGTTCTCGAATCAATTTAACCACTGAACACGATTGTAGGACGATCGATGGTGGTGTGTATAAAAAAAACTAGTAGGATTAATTAGCTAGAGAATAAAAACTTTAAAATATGAGAAATGTCCGTAAAGAGAGAAAATGCAAAACTATTTTAAATTTGGCATGCTTAGTTTCTATGATTATTTATTAAGAACATCTTTTTCGTTTTAAGAAATCAAAAAAAAATAAAATAAAATCTGTTTGATATAATATTTTGAAAAGAAATTTTTAAAAATTATTATTTTAAAATAAAAAATGAAGAGATATTTTTATGTTTCAAAAGAAATTATTTTGAAAAAACAAAAAAAAATGACATTATTATAATTATGCAAGTTCATTAATGGTGTTTATGTAAATATGATTTATCATTAAAAAAGATATTTTTAGCAGCATAAAATTTTTTTTAATATGCAATATTTTTTTGACAAATATGACAGTAATTAACAACTGCCATTAAATTTTTTTCACATTTAATTAATATATTTGACACATAGGATGCCAACTGGCTAATTTGTTTTTCCTAATGTAGCATGTATTGATGTAGACATTCATCGTTAATCAAATTAAAGAATTGACTAATGAAAAATTTGTTTTGCAAAGGGTTTTTTGTTTAGTTTTAAAAGGTGATAAGATTAATTATACATACCCCGTAGTTCTATAGAATTTTGTGCATTTTGCCGTATTTATTTTCAAATACAAAAACAACTAAACAAACCCATATATCGCAATTATATATTTACAATCATAACTCCATTCATCTTTTTCAATTTCTTAAAAATATTTAGTTTTTTCAATTGCTTCTTATACTTTATTGATGTGACATTCATATCAGTAGTTTGTCAAATAAATATAAAGTATTCAGCAGACACATCCTAAACAAGGTCATATGCACATTATTTTTTACAACGTACAATCTCAATAATAAAGATAGTTTCCAAAAAGGAGGAGCTCATGACTAATTCAAGATCACGAAGTTAGCTAATCACTAGGGGGTTTAGATTCAACACCACAGATATAAATTATGAATTTTTTCAATTCTTTGCAACTTCACAAAAGCAGCATATTTCTCATTAACCCGTCTTCATATTATAGGCTCACAAGTAGCTCGTAAAATAGAATTCAAATTAACAAAAAATTTTCGTGTTCGTGTCAAGAAGATATCCTCCAAGAAAAGGAGCACAATTAAGATATAGAAAGTCCTACAAGAAAAGCAACTTAATCAATAAGACGGAAAATTTTATCTTCCTGGATTGTTACAATAACATTAACCAATTTTTACAGAATTAATAACACTTACGATTTCTTGTAGACGGAAATAATATTGTGAAAGCCTGTATGCCTAAAAGATTTAAACCCTTTTCTGCTCGAGGCAGATATATTAATCATCATCCTCTTGCGTCATCCTCATCAAGTTTCTCAGCCAAAGATGTGAATGCCCCTTAAAAAAATCAATATGTATATGTTATATATATAGTATATACTCATCAAGCAAATGTTAATTAATTTGTTTATTTTATATATATATATATATATATGCGCGCAGATATAAATATAATCATATATATGTTCTTATGTGTTTGTGTAATAGCCAGCCGTGTTATAGGTTAGACATGTATTATAATATATGGGAGAATGTGAAATGTATAATTAATGAATATCGCTCACACTGTGAAACTTTTAAATTTTTCTTTGAGGGTTTTGAAAAATATAGGTTTAAATTTTAATGTGATGCATCCTTTGCTGGATTTATTTAGGGTCAATGTAAAAGGGATTTTTGCAATTTATATTTTAAAAGTTGACAATAAATTCCACCAAACTTTCAATTTTGTGCGAGATAATTCCTTCGTTGATTTTTTTTTTTGGGTCTATAACTCTTTTATTACTTATCCATGTAAATAAAAAAGGCTAAATTGACAAAAATTACATCTAGCTTATCATCCTAATTAAGATATTTTCTTTTGGTTATAAAAATGTAGAAAAATGGCCAAAAACCAAGATTTTGTTACTAAGTTTTACACATCATATATAGTTAATTTCCTTCTCAATTTAGCAGTTTTCAGCAGGCATGGACAAGAAATGTCCGAATATTGGATTGAAACATCAGCGCAGGAACTATATTTTATTCAATTAAAAGTTTAATGAATTTTATTATCAACTATTTTCAAATATTTTGCATTTATTTAACCTATATATAATTAGTTTTGGCTACTTAGTTAATTGTGTTTGGCATGCAAAAAAAAGAAACTTATATTTTATTTGACTAACTTATAAGTTTTGGCTACTTAGTTAATTGTGTTTGGTAAACAAGCTTATTTAATTAACTTATAACTTATTTTGAAATGTTACAATGAGTAGTTTATAATTTATATATTTTATAGTTTTCATCTTTTATCCTTATTCCTCATATACATATAAACTATAATATATATAATAAAAACATATATTTTTAATTAATTATATATATATATATATATATATATAATAATTTAAATTAATTTAATCAAAAAATAATATATTTATTTTGTATTATTTAAGATTACAAAATATCATATAAGTAAATTCTTTTATGTCATTTTATGTCTATCAACTAATTTAATAATCATTTTTACCAAATACTTCTAATTAAATTAGCTACCTTAACCTTTTAGTTATAATTTATCAACTATTTTTGATAAACATAGCCAAAAGCTCAATAGAAAATGCTCCCGTGTATAATATGTTAGAGAGGCATATATATAAATATCCCAAACATAGTCACTCATGTATAGACTATAGTTGTTAACAGTTAGAGACTGTAATTTTATATATATATATATATATATATATATATATATACATTGATGATTTTACTGAGTTTAAGAAAGAATAAATTTGATTGAGAAAATCTAAACTTAGATATACATAAAATTATATGATGCTCAGGTAACAAAATTTACGTTTCCACTTATTTTATAAACTACATTCCCCTAGCTTGAAATCTCATCATATTCAGATCGACAGGTTAATTGCAGCCATTATTCAAAATTAGAAATCAAATGTATATATATATATATATATATATATATATATATATATATATATATAAGAATGCGAATATATTTAGGTATAAATAAAGGTGTACCGTCCATAAAACTTGATAAAACCATTCAAAATCAAACTTACTCCAAAATCTTTTTTCTAACTCGTCACCACCAAATTAGTTGGTAAAAGAGTTCTATATATCTCTAAGGTTTACACCAAATTTTACTTATGTCTTTGAATTTTTTTTTGGCCAACTTATGTCTTATATCTTTCAATTTTTGTCACTTATGCTCTTTTTTTTATAACACCGTTAGTCAACTTAACATAATGCTAACTAAGCTGCTTATTAGACTGTCATGTGGCAGTTATGTGGACTTTTTTTTTTTAAAATTTGGCTATCCACATGGTAGGCACGAGGACTGCCACATGGTAGGCACCTAGATTGCCATGTGGACAACTAATTTTTTAAAAAAATTTACATTTTTTAAATTTTTGATTAAATTAATTTAAATTATTATATATATAATTAATTAAAAATATATGTTTTTATTATATATATATATATATATATATAATAGTTTATATGTATATGAAGAATAAGGATAAAAGATGAAAACTATAAAATATATAAGTTATAAGCTATAACATTTTAATATTCAAATTTGTATGAAAAAAAAAAAGAGATCCGGGTCAACTGGATCGCTTGTGCGGTAATCAAAAGCTTGACCCATAACGGTTCTGGCCCTGAGTCGTTAGGTCTTGTGTCGGTTCGGGTCTAAAAACATTGTTAAAATCTACTGACCAATCCAAAGCTTATTTTCTTTTGACTCCTTTTTGGGTCATTGTTTCTTTTCTTAATTATCTAAAAACAATATCAACACATCAACAATTTTTTAGTAGAACTATATGGACTTTGATAAGGGTAATTAAAGGTAAATATAAAATAATTGTATACTTTATAAATCAGACATATAAGGTGTCTAACACCTTTTCTATGCAGTTCAACTTTCGAACTCAATTTTCTCTATATGTAAACCGTCAAGCTATTTAAAGGGTTTTCCTCAGATTTTCCTAATGAACTAAATTTTGATAGGGATTCCTAATAAAATTGATTTTCGATTTTGAAAGCCAATTTTTTTTCTTTTTTCAAAAAAAAAAAAGTCAATCAGTCACAGTTCATGTGTATGTGACATATATGTAGACAATCTACTTATTACTATAGGAACTTAAATGTGCTAATTCAACAAGTTAAAAGTTCTTTGCAGCAATCCTTCACTATCAAGGATCAAGGTGCTGCTAAATATTTCCTTGGTTTGGAAACAACTCATTTCTACTAAGGCATTTATGTCACTCAAAGAAAATATATCTTAGATCTTTGGTTTGTGTTACAACGACCATCGAATCGTCTAGAATTAAATTTATGACAACTTGTAGTTTAATGATCGTCCCAGGTCGTGTTCGCTCATGAAACCTTGCTTCTAATTGCCTAATTAATTATTCTAATACTAATTAACACTAATTACCTATTGATTACACAGGGGATGATAACAAAAATTAAACAACCTAAATATAACACTAAGCTAACAAACAAAATGCAATCGGCCATAGAATCTTTGGAATGCAACCATCATCATTCTTATCTCATATTGAATTTCTAGTTCAGTTCTACCATTAGGTTTTCAACTAAAATTTTTAAGAGACCTCCTAAAATTAGATTCCACATAAATCAGAATTAGGAAAACCTTCACTAATACCTAATTATATGCAATCTGATTAAACCCTAACCTAATCATACTTCGCAACTGCATACTGACATATTATCTCAGTTCTAACTCACTATATAAACCCAGCAACCGCATATAAGTTCATATAGCAAGCTTAACCTTAGATTAGAAATTCTAACCAAAACTTATATTTACTTAGTCATACTAGAACAGACGCAAAAAACAAAAACCAGAGGCAAAAACAGAGAATAAAGAAGAAATAGAGTAGAAATTAGAATAATATATTGCATTAAGAATTCATATTACATACTAGTTTATCCATTAAATGATCACAAAAGAGTTTCAGTCTTCCATGGTGACTAAAACACACAAAAACAGAAGAAATAAAGGGGAACCTATGAAAATCTAAGGAAAATGGAAGAAGAATATGTTCTCCAACACCCACAAATGATGTCTAAATGTATTTTTAAGCTTCAGCCATTACAAAGGATGAAATTGCAATTATGATATGTCCTTTTCTACTTCTATTTTGACCATAATGTAGCAGCAAGGATGCAAAATTTATCACAGAATAGGAGCTGCAAAAACTTGTGTAGAAAAGTAGACATGGGCAAAAACCTAAATAAGGAAAAATGTTGGATTGTATGCAAGTAGAAATCAAATTACTTTTCATACCAGTGGGGCCCAATCCAATCAGCCAGTCGACGACTGTTAGCTTCCATGTTAGCAGATTTATCCAAGATGGCATCCACATCATCTAGAAGTGCCATGTTAGCATAATTAACTCTCTAATTAATTTAAATTTGCAAATCAAGAATTGAATTAGTTTGGATCTTAATTAATTAAGCTAATAAAAATATGAAATTAAAGCATATTAATCCTATAATTAATTTAGACACAATAAATACCAAAAGAAAATAAAATTAGAGAGTCGGAAATATTAAAATGATAATAGGATTAGTTTAGAAACTATAATGTATATAAAAATGTCTAATATCAATCTTATTAAAGATGTAGGTCTTTTAAATGCTAAACATGTTTATACGCCTTTGTCGAAGGGATTACTTCTCACAGATGACTCATCAAGGGATTTGTTGGAAGATCCTTATAGACAATTAATTGGTAAGATTATTGTACTTGAATATTCACTAGACCATATATCACATTTTCTATTAATCAACTTAGTCAATTTGTGAATAAGCCTTGGACGGTACACTGGACAACTACTCTACATCTGCTTAGATATCTCAAACATACTCTCACTATTGGATTATTCTTCTTAGCTTATAATTCCTTTCACCTTGAGGCTCTTTCTATGATGCAAATTAGACCACTTGCAGAGATACTTCACAGTCAGTAATAAGGTTTTGCATTTTTCTAGGCACAACACTCATTTCTTGGAAATCCAAGAAGCAAACAACTTGTCCAAATCTTCCACAGAGGTGGAATATTGCAATATGGCAACCACATTATGTGAGTTACAATGGATAATATATTTGTTGAATGATTTTCCCATTTCAGTTCCTCTACCTATAAATTTTAGGTGTGATAGTCAAGCACCTATACATATTTTTCAAAACCTAGTGTTTCATGAGCGTAACAAGCACATGAAATTAACTGCCATATAGTTCGTGAGAAGCTTAAATCTGGCTTAATTCTTCCTCAAAATGCAAATTCACATGACCGGGTTGCAAATATATTTACCAAGACTTTGACTACTATTGTCTTTAGTCGTTTAGTTGGCAAGTTGTGCTTAGTTCAACTCCACAAAACTCCAACTTGAGGGGGATATGGATATTATCATATTTTCTATATATATGTTTCTGTAAAATTTGTATAGATGGGTAGTTTTGTAAATAAGAAAGAAAGGTTAATTAGATCTCAGGTTCATGTTAACTAGAGGTTCAGTTAGAGTAATTTTATCTTGTATATATTTGAAGCATTGTGTATAGTGCACTCTTAAATGAATGAACTACCTCTATTAAACACTACAAGAAAATCAGAGATTAGAGACAAAAAAATAATATCTCTGAATAAAGAAAGATCCATCTCTAATTGCTCAGAAAGGGATAACTTCATCTCTGATCCTTCTATTGCAAAAATTTCAAGAAGGAAATAAAATTTCTTCTCAAATCAGAGACGAAATTTTTTGTTCCCAATTCCTTCTTAGATTAGGGACGAATTTGAGATGAAATTATTCGTCTCAAATCAAGGACGAATTTTTTTGTCCCTAATTTTATCTCAAATTTTTTAAACATGCATAAGAACCAGTGGATTGTTGAACCAATTAAATTTGACCATATCCAAAAAAATTAGCCACATTAAATAATACTAAATTAGAAGGCATATTCATTCATTAACCTTATCAAGACAAGAATATCTTGCCCACTGAAGCGCTATATGTAGAAAAAGGTGGGAGGCTCATCTTCTGGTCTGGCCAATGTGGAATTTATTAATTTGAGATGGAATTTATTCCGTCTCTAATTCCATATCAATTTTTAATTTTGTCTCAACTATTTTAAATAATTTTTCAATGTTTTCCAAACAAATTGAGATGAATTCTGAAATAACTTAAATCCATCTCAAAGAGAAACAATATTTATAGATCGAAATTGACACGGAAAACCCTGTTTCTACATTAAATCAAGGAAAATTAAAAATAAAATTGAATAATATATTAAAGACGAAATTAGGGACGGAACAAATTTTATCTCAGATTTTCAAACTAGATTTTGGAATAAATTTTCAACATTTCAAAGACGGAATTTATTACATCTCTAATTTGACTTTTTTTTTGTAGTAACATATCAACACGATTTTTCTTCCTATATATACTGCAACACAATTAAAAGGATTAAAATGAAACGAATGTAATCTTTTAAAAAATTTTAAACTGAACTGCTTGATGTTCTAAAAATATAATCCTACATTGACTAAATCAATAATTTACTCTTCACTTCTTCTTTTTCTTCTTCTTTTTTTTGGGAGATATCTCCAAAGCAACGCATAACAGGATCTAGAGCCTCTGCAATATTTTTAGTATCACAGAGTGCAATAATTTTTTTAACAACAATTTTTTTTATTGCTAAAATTTTGAGACAAAATTCTAAAGTAACTTAAATTAGGGACGTAGTTGGTGACATCCGAATCTGTGTACCGTAAATTGCATTACCAAGAAGGGGTACGTGTAAGAAAGATAAGCAGGACACGTAAGAGACATTATGTGTAAAGGACCGGCCACAATTAACGATTTCTACCTTACAGGTAAGCTACTACAACCATACGTGGCCCAATCACCTTCTTCCATCTGTTAGACTCAACATATCTGAGTTTTCTTCTGATATTCCTCTGCCTCTGTTCTCTCTCTTGTGTAATCAACTTTCCTTGGGTTAAAATTATGATTAATGAGATGGGATGAGACTTTTCCTATTTTTTTATGATCACATTTTTCAGTCAAAATAAAATGTGTTCAAAAAAGTTAGAATGAAACAATAATGTAATATTGAATTATAAAAAATCTGTAGTTATTTTTAAATATTATATACTCATCTTATTTTAATTAAAAAATTAATACAAAAATATAGGAACTGCATATAATTTTTTTTCCTAATAAAATAAACCTCTGTATCACACACTTTTTTTTCTTAAACATGAAAAAAAAATGCATCTGCAAATACTTGCATTTTTCTTATTTAATATATCTTTTGAGTTAACTATTAAAGGCTTTATAAAATAATTAGCAATATATATTCACTTTTCTATATATTTGTTTGATTTCTATGAATTTCATCTCTTGTCCTTCTTAAGCTAAAATTTGAATTTCTCAAATGATGAAAAAAAAATAAGAATTTATATATTGGGGAAAAACAGTATTAATTCATATGTACTATTTAAGATACTTATAATATATATATATATATATATATATATATATATATATATATATATATATGTGTGTGTGTGTGTGTGTGTGTGTGTGTGTGTGTGTGTGTGTTTGTGTTCTTACCATACAAAAATTGAAATCTCCACGTAAAAATTACCTATACTTTCCATTAAGTATCAATTTTGCTATCGAACTTGCAATTTTAAGAAATGAATTATTCAAATATTAGAAAAAAAAAGTATTTGAAAAAGATAAATTAAAGATGAAATTAATTAATTAAAGAATGAAAGGATTTGACTACTTGATGGTCAAAGCTTTACCTAAGAAGATAGTTATGAAAGGCACGAGCATAGTCTCAAAAAGTGAAATCCCAAAGGCTCATGAACCTATTTAAGGCCTCCCTCTCCTCACAATTAATCCAACCAAATAAGTCCTCAACACAACAATATCATTTCAAAGTTTCAAAAATGTCTTCCATTTTCTTCCTCTTGAAGCCTCTTCTCCTCCTCCTCCTTCTGGTCAATCCTCCTCCTTCTCTTTCCCATCTGGTAGTCGGGTCCGGCGGAATTTTCACCGATGCTAGCAGACCCATTTTGGAACGTCCAAATGTTGCTAATTATGAATATGAGAAGTTGAACCCTCGATATCATGAGGAAGGTCATGAAAATAATAGAGGAAAGAATATTGTAGAAGCTTGTATGCCAAAAGGGTTTAAACCCTCTTCTGCTCCGAGCAGATATATTAATTATCAACCTCTTGCTTCATCCTCATCATGTCTCTCAGCCAAGAATGTGAATGCTCCTTGAGGAATATCAATATGTAAATGTTATACTCATGATCGGTTAATGTTAATTAATTTGCTTGATATGATATAGATCATATATAGTCATGTGTAATGCGTCTGTGTAATAGTCAGCTATATGTAATAGGTTAAATATATGTTATATTGTAGGAGAATCTGAAAGATATAGTTCATTGAATATCACTCACACTTTTTAAACTTTACATTATACTATAGGGATTTAAAAATTATAGGTTCAAATTTTATTGTGATATTGCATATACGTCTTTCGATATATTAAAGGTCAAAATGTAAAGAACTTAGCTCTTTTAACTCAAAGGTTGTAATTTATTCTTTGAATTCCAAAAGTTGACAATAAATTATAATAAACTTTAAATTTTATGCAGCAAAACACCTTCATTTACTTTTTTGTATAAAACATTTATACTACTTATCCATGCATGAAAAAAGGTTAAATTGACAAAAATTATATCTAACCTGTATCCGAAGAGAAGTTCTTTGTGTTGCAAAAATATAGAAAATGACCAAAAAGAATGTTACTAAGACTCATTGATCATATATATATATATATATATATATATATATATATATGTATATATAGATATATATACGCCTCGCTATTTGATTTTACATTGAAAAACTCTCTCTGTTGCACAGCTCTGTTAGATCTAACCTGTATCCTAAGAGAAGTTCTCCTGCTTTCTTTTTATTTTTCTTGCTTTATTTTTTAGGTATTCTTCTTTCTTTATGGGAGTTTTCCTCTTGCATAGAAGATATTTTCTTTCCTTTTGAAAGAATCTCTCTTCTTCCATATATAGAAGATGCTTCCCTTTGTGAGTGGTCCTTTGTCTACTGAAGTTTTGCAGCTTACATTTACGGATCTGCAGCTTCTTTTAGATTATTGGGCTTCTTTGTGCCTGGTCATAGTTGTACCTTTTGGCTTGGTGTAATATCAAAGAAAATTTTCATTTGACAAAAAAAATGTTATCATAAACATGTATATGAGAAAAAATTTATATACAATTTTTTATATATTTGTTATTCACCTAAAATAAAACATGAGTAAAAAGTTCTTTAAAAGATCAATCATATAATGATGAGTTGTAAAAAAATAAAGTTATTTTTTAAAAAATATACACTCATTTAAGAATTTGATCACAAAGACATAAAGAACTATACCTAA